>CM070537.1:34562611-37467776 GCA_036346415.1 Raddia guianensis | reverse complement strand
CCGACTCGAATGGGCGATGGCGGACGAGGTGGTTCTATAGCAAGAGAAGCATCGACCAAGAAGCTCGGTTTTACCGGAAGACGCCGCGAAGGAACGCCAATGCCGGGCCGAGATGCCCGCCGAGGATTGGTATCCGCATTTAGGAAGATCGTTTCCTCGCGGAGCCTTTGGGCTCACTCAGCAGGAGATCATATTACGACTACACAACGTAATGTAACTCGGTCACGCGGAGAAGACCCTATCCTTCTTCAAGATAGAGGATGGAATGACATCACCAGTGAGAGCACGGGTAAGGTCTTTAAGACTTAATTCTTTTTGATGATTCATTCGAACATGAACTAACTACTTCGCCGGCAAGGATGCCAACCGACGATGGATGACCGAAAGGTGTCGACGCCACGTCAATGCAAATAAGAAGGATGGGGAAGTCACCGAAGGTGGCTCCACTGCTCACAAGAACGCATTTCGTCTCGCTTAGACGAGGTAAGTCTCTACCCCAACCTCGCGGAGATCGACTTGTACTATTGTAGGTGCCGACTTTCGCTTCCCAACTAGCAGAGGACCAATTGATCCTAGAGGGATCGAGAGCTCTTCGAATCGAGGGAGCGAAGAAGGGCAAGGCCAAAGTGGTCGAGAAGTCGGCGGCGGTCAACGCCGACGGATTTCGCACGCCATAATGGGCCGCCAACTAACCCCAAGCCCCTCAGGCGAAGAAGCTTTCGAGCAAAGAAAGCCGGAGTCGGCCACCGAGGGGAGAACGCCTAAGCCCTCTCTCTCTCGCCGAAAGCAGAGCGACAAGAGGTACGGAACTTAATCCTCCCACGAGGCGGTTCACCAAACTCACCAGGCCATCCGAACGGCCGCAGGAGATCGCCAAGCGAGAAGGCTCGAGAGGAGGTAGCGCCAAGTATGAGAAACTTCATGCTGGCGCCAAAGAGCGCCTACCAAGAGGGAGTCGAGCCTTTCACCGCGAAGTTCTCGGAGGCCAAGGCGAGGAAGCGCAGGAGCCCGAGCAAGAAGCGCAAGGTACATGTAGGGCAAAGAAGAAGGCTTCGCTCTCGCGGCAGTATGTACCGAATAAAGTGCGCCCTTGTACATTGCACCAAACCGCGCATGAACTAACTCTTCGCTTATTTCATCACTACAAGGAAGAAGTCAACCCGACTACGGTACGGGCGTTGAGCCGCTATTGCCGCCCGAGCACTGCGGTGCTGGCATGACAGGAGGCCGCCGTGACCGGGCGACAAGCCGGCAACAGGTGGTCAGCCCTGCTCGCCCACTGGACCGGATCGACTCCCTGAGGCGGGCGATCGATTGGCTGGAGATCAAACAAGAGGAGCACGGAGCCACGGTGAGCGGAGCCAAAGTCTTGGCTCACGCCGGCCGTCAAGGCTGCGGGACCGAAAGCAGCGGTCCTCCGCAGGCACTTCGTCATAGGGCAAATCGCCCTCGTGAGCGAGGATGCCCCAAATAACAGAAGAAGTTCCCCGCCGCGGAAGCAAGAAGACATCGGGCGAGCGTGGGCGGCTGCTCGTCGAGAAGAAGTCGGCGGCCACGAGCCCTGGCGGCGTGTCGCCTTGCTCGTGGAAGCTCCGCCGCTATTGTCTTGCCCGAGGCTGCAATGACGGAGGAGCTTGAGAAGGGTGGTCGCCTCCCGCGCCAGCGGGTGCGCCCGCAAGGAAAGGACGGGCGGAGGAAGAGCCGCCCAAGTATGATCTCGGTCAGAGAGGCCTCGTGACCTCCTACGAGGATCGCGCCAAGGCACAAAGCTTGAAGCGCCGGCTTGAAGAGGTAAGTTTCGAAACCATACCTTCTCGGTTCGAGCAGCAACCGCTCAAGGCTAACTTGGTCTTTCCTCTTTCAGTTCATGAAGGGCACTACGGAAGAGCTCGTGGACGGCATCACCATCGAGCGTAGTGCCGTCATGGCGGGCCGCCCGTGAGCAGTGCCCCAAGACCATCCAAAAACCGACGCCTACCGCAGCGAAGGTGAAGAAGCTCTGTGTCCAACCGTCTCAAGAGGTCGGCATCCGCGACGCTCCAGGAGAAGATCTCCACCCTGTGTGCTAAACAGGAGGAGGTCGAGGAGTTGCGCAAGCAGGCCGCGAGGGCAAGCACCGCTGAGGACAAGGTCAAAGAGCCGAAGAGCGGCTGAAGACCGCCGAAAGCAAAGAAGCTGGCCAGTGAGCGAGGCTCGCCGAGAGTCTAGCAGCAAGACCGAAGAGGACGAGGCGATCCGCGTAGAGGCAGCGGAGCAAGCCCGTCTCAGCAAGGTGGAAACAGATCGTCTCAGCCTAAAGATGGAGAATGAGGCGTTGAAGGAGCAGCTCGCTTCAAAGTAGAAGTAGGGTTGTACTCCTTTTACCTGTAAACATTTTGACTGCGCAATAAAGATTTAACTTATGCACAACAAGATTCATCTTTTTCCTGCAAAAAAGAGCAGCAAAAAGACAGGAAACTAAGAGCAAAGGCAACAAATATTAAAATGTTTTGAGGAAAACCAGTATAACGCTTAGCCTAACCCCCAAATTTCAGTACCTCGAAACCCGAAGCCTATAACTTCGAATGTGTGCACAAGAGAAATAGCTACACCCTAGCCACGGTGCGGACGATGCTCAAGACCTAGGTTTGCGAATTCGAGCTTGTCGTAGAGAGATAAGCGACACCAGATCTCGACGACTTGCTCAAAGAATCGCCATCGACATAAGTTAGGCGATTCGAAGTTAACCGAACAAGGAAAGTGCTCTGTCATGAGGGCTTACGAGAAATGATTTTGCCAAGTGGTTGTGCCGTGAGCTAAGTGCCTCTGCCCGCCATGAGGGCTTACGAGAGCGAGCTTAGCAGCTGGTGATGTGGATCTTTTTATCGCAACTTTGAGTTTAGGGACTTGTTGAATCTAGATACGGGCAGGAAAGAAACCCTTAGGATTGCGGAGCCAAGTGTTCGCAAGGCCGGGCAACCATCAAGTGTTACCAGAGAGAAGGTAGTCTTAAGAAGACAGAGATGTGAAAAGGCCGCAGAAGACCGTGAAAATTTCACTGTAAATGGATTGAACTTACATGGAGCCCGGCAGGATTTGTGCGAACAAAAGCGCAAGTTGGACAAAAGCGGCTAAGCAAACACGTAAAAGAGCTACACAAAGAACTTACGGCCGGGTCGATGTTCCAAGTGTCGGGTCGGCTCTCCGCGACTCCATACCCAGCGAACATTTCCCCGAAAGCGTAAGAAACGACTGTGAATGGACCCTCCCAACGGGAGTTAGCTTGTTGGCATTGGACATGTTTCGACATGGCAGTAATGAGGTCGCCCGCCTTTAAAGCCCTTGATCGAATCGGGACGGCTGCTGTCTTGGCCGAAGAGCTTACGGTAGCGCCGCCATTTCGACTTCAGCCCGCTCGCGTGTGCCTTCGAGGAGATCGAGATCGAGTAAGCGCTCTTTCTCATCATCAACCAAGTTGACCGAAGCTCGCGGCGAGGCGAGCCGAGTACTCTTTCGCCGGCAGGATGGCTTCGCACGTGAGACCAATTGGAAAGGAGTTTTACCGGTCGCGGAAAGCGAATCGCCTGTGAGGATCGGAAGGAACCTCGTCAACCCAGGCCTTGTTGTGCTCGCGGAGGGCCGCGAACACGCGCCGTTTGATACCCTGGACGATCTATCTGTTAGCACGCTCGACTGCTTCATTGCACTGTGGATGTGCCACAGAGGCGAAACAAATCTTGGTGCCTAGCTGTTCGCAGTATTCCTAGAATAGCTCGCTTCTGAACTGGGTACCGTTATCGGTGATCAGGTTATGGGGAATCCCAAAGCGCGTGACCACGTTGCTTTTGAAAAAGCGCGCAGCCGTTTTGGCGTGAAGAGACGACACAGGCTCTGCCTCAATCCACTTTGTAAAAGTGTCGATGACGACGAGCATGTGTGTAAAGCTCTTAGGGAACGGGCCGAGCAGATCCAGACCCCATGTGGAGAAAAGTCATGATGGGGGAATCGTTTGGAGCTCTTAGGCGGGCTTATGTGCCTTCTCTTGCCTCAGCTCTGACTGGCTTGCTGCTCGACGGTCTTTAGCTGTCCGTGGGGATGACACACCTCCCAAGGTTGGGCAGAAAAAACCCAACAATAACTATAAGGGCAAGAAGCCCGACCAGGGAGGCAACCAAGGCAAGAAAGGTACAAGTGACCGATATTGCAAGTTCCACCAGCACTACGGGCACAATACACGCCATTGTAGGACCTGGGCTGCAAAGCTCGAGGATTTCTATAACGGCAAGGGCCCAATGCCCACCCTGCCCGAAAAAGGTGAAGCCGGTAAGGCTAAGCGCCAAACCGATGATGGTGATCGGGACGACGATGAGTATCAAGAGCCCGTGAACCATATCGCCGTCATCTTCGGCTCTCGCTTATACCTCTCGACGCAGCCTCAAGGAAGCTGCCCGGGAGGTCCACAACCTTGAAAAGGGCAAGCCTCAGCCCGAATCGATGAAGTGGACCGAGGTTTCCATCTCATTCTCTCAGGAGATTGTCCCATTGGGATAACCAAGCCTCAGAGGCTCCCACTGGTGGTCGCCCCGACCATCAGCAACGCCAGAGTTGACCGCATCTTGATTGACGGCAGGAGCGCTCTAGACTTACTCTCTGCTAAGGTCTTGGACGAGATGCAGATTCCTCGCTCTAAGCTTAAAAAGGTCGCAATGCCTTTTTACGGCATTGTCCCGGGAGAAGCTGTTCGGCCGTTGGGGCAGATTGTTCTACCTGTTACCTTCGGCAGCCCAAACAACTTTCGGACGGAGTTGATCACGTTTGACGTGGTTGATTTTCCATCTGCGTACAACGCAATCTTGGGCCGTCCATCACTTGGCAAGTTCATGACCGTGTTCCACCACGCTTACTATTGCGTGAAGATACCGGGTCCCAACGGTGTGATCACGGTCAAGGGCAACTACAAAACTGCTTTGGATTGCGACGAGCAGTCCCTTACCCTGGTCGACCAGCTTCCGCCACGTGGTCCGATGTTCCGTAGACCAAATCTGCACGTCCTAGGGTTTCCCTTCAGCCAGGAGGAGAGATCAAGGAGGTTCCGCTGTCTTTGGATGATTCCTCCAAGACAGTTCATTTGGGGGCCAATCTAGACCCCAAATAGGAAATCGAGCTCATTGCCTTCCTCCAGAAGTTAATGCGAGCGTGTTTGCACAGGAACCGCTCGACATGCCCGAGTCCGAAGGGAGGTTATCGAGCACAAACCGGCCGTCCCACGGACAAAATGCTGCTCGCCGAAGCTTCGCCGCCGGACATTAAGGGGATCATTATGATCACTTGGCAAAATTTGCTTTCGCCGGTTTCATCCGGAGGTTGATCACACCGAGTGGCCGCCAACCCTGTTATTGTAAAGAAGAAAGATCGCAGTGGAGGATGTGTATCGATCACACAAATCAACGCCGCTTGTCCTAAGGACAACTTCCCACGCCGCATAGACCGCTTGGTCGACGTGATTGCGGATGCCCAGCTCTTGAGTTTTTTGGATGCTTACTCCGGTTATCACCAAATAAGCATCTCTCCCGAGGATGAAGAGAAGACTGCCTTCATCACCCCCTTCGGCACTTTTTGCTATACGACCATGTCTTTCGGTCTGCGCAATGCTGGTGCCACGTTCCAAATATTTTAATGGAGAAGACTTTCCCGAGCAATGTGCATGAAAAACCTATATGTCTATGTCGATGACATAGTTGTAAAGAGCAAGTATGCTCCAGATCATGTAAAGGACCTGGTCGAGACTTTTCAAAATCTCAACAGACATCGAATAAAATTAAATCCAGAGAAGAGTACCTTTGGTGTTCGATCTGGAATGTTGCTCGGTTATGTAATTGGTTCGCAAGGAATTTCTGCTAACCCCGAAAAAATCGAAGCCATGAAAAACATGTAGGCTCCAACTACCGTTAAGGAAGTCCAGAGCCTCACCGGACGGATGGCTGCCTTGAGCAGGTTTATCTCCCGTCAGGGCGAACGCGGATGCCCTTCTTTAAGGCCCTGCGCAAGCACAATGGTTTCGAGTGGACAGAGGAGACTGATCGATCTTTTAGAGATCTAGAGCAATACCTGTCCAACCCACCTGTCTTACTACCCCGCGCCACGGCGAGCAGCTTTTGTTGTATCTTGGTTGCACGCCGCAAGCGGTAAGCGCGGTCTTGACGGTGGAAATGGAAGGCATACAGCGGCCAATCTATTATGTGAGCGAGGTGCTTCACGGATCAAAGAAGCGTTACCCTGAGGTCCAGAAGTTGCTCTACGCCTTACTCATGTCCTCCAGGAAGTTTCGGCACTATTTCCAGGCGCATCAAATATTGATCACGACCAAGTTCCCTCTTGGAGAAATCCTAAGGAACAAGGAAGCTGGCGGACGTATAGCTAAGTGGGCAATAGAATTGGCAGAATTTGACATTTTGTTTGCTGCCCCAACTGCTATTAAGTCACAGGTCTTGGCTGACTTTGTCGCTGAATGGATCTGCCCGTCCAAGTCCCAAGAAGCTCTCGAGCAACCTGACGACCCCTCTTGGACCATGTTTTTTGATGGCTCGCAGACCGGAAACTCTGGGCCGGTTTTGTTCTCGCTCTCCTCAAGGAGAGCAACTCCAAAGATTCTATCCAACTACACTTGCTGCGACTAACAACGCCGCGAATACGAGGCCTCCTCGCGACTAAGAGCTTGCAAGTCGCCGGTGTCCAACGACCGATCGCGGAATGAAGATTCACAGCTGGTCATCAATCAGGTCAACAAGGAGTATCAGTGTTGCGATGACTCAATGATGCGATACCTGGTTGAAGTGAGCAAGTTAGAACGAAACTTTCGATTTTTCGAGGTGCTCTTCGTGCCCAGAAAGGACAACTTTCTGACCGACCAACTGTCCAAGTATGGATCCTCATGCAAACCTGCTCCGGTAGGGGTGCTCGTCGAGCACCTTTACAAGCCCTCAATCACGTCTCCGGACGAGGCAACAGAGACAGGTGGTGTTGTCTCCGCCTCGAAAGCAAAGCCGCGGGTTGAACAAACTCGACAAGGCTTGAAGCAACTCCGCTAGGTCGAACAAGGAACAACATCTCGTCCGAAAGCAGAGCACCCAACCTCGCCATGACGCCGAAAAAGTAGCCGCTGGCGATCTCAACAGAACTTATGCCGCAAGAAGGAAAACAAAATGACCGTTTTTACTTAGCCGTTGCGGTAAAAACTAGCCGTTTTGCGGCAAAAAACCGTTGCAAGGCTGCTCATTTGAGCCTACAAAAGAACCCAAGGTGCCCGCGGCCAGCCACTTCTGCTCTCACGCCTTCTCTTCCCAAGCCCTATTTCCAACCGCGATCAGCACCAAAGAGCCAAAATCCACACCAAACCCGCTCGTCCAACCTTGGGAACTGCTATGGCCAAGTTCGTAAGCATTAGCATGACCGAGGAGGACTTGAAAGTTTAGGAGGAAGAGGGCCACATCGACGCCGGTAGCTGCTGGTGAAGGTGGGAGTGATAGTGATCCCTCTGGTGCGTCGTTCTGGAAAATGGGTGGAGATTACAGCAATCGGTTAAGCAGGTAGGTATTTTCTGATCGATACATGTCATTGTTAAGCTAGTTACAGTGTGCATGCTCTTTGGATAGAGAAATAATCAGTACTACATTGAAATACATACATACAGGTGGCCCGTGCCTATGCCATGTTGGCGTCATCGTGACGACGTGGATAAGGATAAAGCTGAGGATGTGTTGGTGGGCTTTGATCCCCGATCTGGCCGCAAGAAGAGATACGGATACAAACATGGAGTGAAAATTGAACTTTATTAGAAGCTGGCACGCCCTTGTTATGTCTGTTCACTATATATATAGCATGTACTGATATACTTGCGTTGTGGTTAACCAAGTTACTGCATGGTCATGATATATGTTATCAGAATTAATAATGTGTTGATCAAATTGTTGCGCATGTGCCATTATCTCTTATTGACGCGGAATTGTCATCGGTTGATTGGGCTAGCTACTTTGGCTTGTAGGCAGGGAAATTGGCTCATGGTGCTGAAATGTTGATTACACAATGCATGAGATGACTATCCTGTGAGATCTGCTAATGTTAGATTGGTGGTTCATATTCATGATGTCATCTTACCGAACACAATATGCTCGCAAGAAATCTGAGGACATCGGAAGAACAAGTGATCTGGTCAGAGGTTAGTCTAGCCTCGAAGACGCAAGTGATCAACTAATAAGATAGAATTTCAGTGGATCAACCAAAAAAAGAAATAAATCTCGCAGAGAATGTGCAGGGTCTCGACCTGCTGGGTGAAAACATTGACCAGAATTGTCACACTGTACTACTATACTGGATGAGATGTGCAGGGTCGATAGATGTTTAAGAGAGCAACAAGACTTGTGCAAGACTCCAAGACAAGCGAAAACTGTTCGTGCGAATGCTGATCCATGCTAGGATGTATCCTGGGTGTTTAGACGTGCTCTCGTCATCGGAAACTAAGCATGCTGCGTGATACTAATTGTTTTCTGAAATATGAAAGCGATCGATGCAAACAGAACAGGTATCAAAACCTGCAGGGATAGAAAGGACATGAATAACAAAGATAGCAGCAAAAGGATGTGAGGTTGCATGCAGTGCATATAACATTACTGAGTTAAACACTAACATCAGTGCTTACACATTTTTTTTTCAAACCGAGTTCCCCATTCCTGTTTCATCTAAGAAACGAATATTCAAAATATTACAGCAGAGATATTCCAGGTACCTACTAGCTACCTATCTGCTAGAGATAACGAGAAAGTGAGAGATTTATTACATAACAAATGGATTTTGTCCATCAAACATTTGTTCAAACATTAATGATCTTCTAATTCAGAGAACCATCGAACATTGATTTCTAATGACATTCAAGTTGATGCATCAACCTTTTGTTCATTCTGCACATTCTCTGCCCTCACAGCTTCATCTCCATTTGCTTGCTCCTGGAAGCTTGGACTTGACCCTGTATTGAGCCAAACTCTTGCTCTTTAGATCCGCCCTGGTTTGCAGCCCTCCTCTCAGATGTAGTAGATTCCTCGGAAACATCCTCTTCTCTGCCCTCTTTGATTTCGGTGGTGGTGGAGGAATGAATGTGGATATCAGAGCCCTGACATACTTTGCAGATAATGTAAGCTTCATCTCGGCGTCATGTCCAGTAGCATGACAGTCCTGCAAGACGATGCCCATGGCTTGCTGAGCCATAGTAAACACAGGAGCAGCAAATAGCCTATTGGACAAGCTAGAAGTCTTCTCCACGTAAAGACATGCCACCAGGAAATACTTGTCCGAAGCCTTGAGGAGCTCATTGTAACGAGTGTGATAGGACTCAAGTGATTCTAGAGTAACAAAGGTAGAGTTCCGATAGTAATGAGTCTGTGAAGCAGGTGGAAACATGAGTGTCCGCGACAGGGTGATACTGTCTTCCTCCATCAAACGAATCTCTCACACAGAGCATTGGAACCTGTTCTCAGCATACAATAAGGTCCCACCTTCTGAACCACCAATGCTGCTAGCTCGAAGTTGTCCCAAAAGCAGACCTTGAGGAGGTCCTCTCGTCCACACAAAACTTGATTGAGTAATTATGAAGGTGTTTTGTCTGTCTACCTTGGCAATGAAGCCACTACAATAGTCGCTACCTTCTCGTTCTGCAATGATCACCACAGACCTGATTACTCCAGCCTCAACCTTGGTGTCTCTTCGTTCCATTTTAGAAAACCTTTCTTCCTAGGCAGAATTTATTTAATAGGATTAGTGTAAATCAGGTTAAAGAAATTAGCATGAAGTCTGAACGAACAACATAAATGTTTTTTTCTTGATCACGAAAATATTTTGACATATAACAATGTATCAACTATATTGTAGAATTATGAAAATATTTCAAATCTGACATATGCGTATACCCTGTTAACATGCATATTGAGCTTTCATGTGTCATTTGCTAATTCCACTATCCCTGAATTCAGGCATTCATGCAGTCGGAATTTTAGTACAACCAAACATACAAAAATACTAAAACTCGTAGCATCAACTTACTTTCTTTCCCAACTTCCTTTTGTGATTTTGTCAAAAATTATTTCTGTACCAACTAAGGATGAGTGGTTTGTCTTAAAAAATTGATATCACGGTTTTATATCACGTTTTTGTAGCTATATGAAATCTCAAATTCAACTGTATTAAATTTCACTCCACATTCTCCAATCAACAAACAAAAGCTAGAACAGTATCCACACACAAAAAAATCCATCAGGCCTTGCTTCAAATTTAATTTGTAGACATGCCTAGAGCTTAAATTGCTTCCAGACAGCAAGGAATGATTTAATGGAAGAAAACTTGACTAGAAAGCCCAGCTAAACAAGCGGAGATAATATGATTGATTGAAGAGAAATAAAAGGGGAAACATCTTTATGGCTTCTTTTCTTCTAGCGATAAGCACGCACAAAGCAGGCGACTGATTAGTTAAATTTAATTTGCAGACATGCCAAGTTTCCTTCCATTAAATCATTCATCGCTGTCTGGAAGCAATTTAAGCTCTAGGCCTGATGGATTTTTGTGTGTGTGGATACTGCTCTAGCTTTTGTTTGTTGATTGGGAAATATATAGAGTGAAATTTAATACAGTTGAATTTGAGCTTTCGTATAGCTACAAAACCGTGATATTAATTTTTTAAGACAAACCACTTATCCTTAGCTTGTACAGAAATAATTTTTGACAAAATCACAAAAGGAAGTTGGGAAAGAAAGTTAGTTGATGCTGCGAGTTTTAGTATTTTTATATATTTGGTTGTACTAAAATCCCAACTGCATTAATGCCTGAATTCAGGGGTGGTGGAATTAGCAAATGACACATGAAAGCCCCATATGCATGTTAACAGGGTATACAAATATGTCAGATTTGAAATATTTTCATGATTCTACAATATAGTTGATACATTGTTATGTGTCAAAATATTTCCGTGATTAAGAAAATAACATTTATGTTGTTCGTTCCGACTTCATGCTAATTTTTTTAGGAAAAAGTCTATATTACACCCTGAACTATGGTCCTTGGTCTACTTAACCCCCTGAACTACGAAACCGGATATTCTATCCCCTGAAACCTTAAAACCGGTGCAAATAACACCCCACACTGGTTTGGGTGGTGGTTTTGCCAACATGACACCGAGGTGGCAATCCACCAACAAAGCAAGATTGAAATTGAAATAAAATGCGTGGGACCCAGTGGCGACCACAGTTAACGTCTTCCTTCTAAGCTCCCTCTCTCTCTTCTCTCTCCTTGCCTCTCTCCGGCAACGGCGATGTGGGAAGGGAGGGGACGACGGCAAGGCAAGAGAGGGAAGGGTACGGCGTGGCAGCGTGGCAAGGGAGAAGAGGCGGCTTGATCGAAAGGAAGTGGGGACGGCGGCCTGACGGCAAGGAGAAGAAGGCGGCGATTGGAAAGGAAGGGGATCCGGCGAACGAAGGCAAAGGGAAGGGATGGCGATCATCGACAGGAAGGGAAGGGAAGGCGGTGGTGGCGAAGGCCAAGGAACAGCAGAAGCCTTCGTGCTTGGGCCTCGCCACGTGTGAGATCTACGCCGCCACAAGACGAAGCTCCGGCCTCATTGCCCGTCACACATGAAGCTCCACGACAGTGGCAAGACGAGTCCCACGCCGCAGCGTGAGATCCCCACCGCCGCCTGCCACACACATGAGCTCACGCCGCCACACACACATGAAGCTCACGGCCGCCACAAGGCATGATCTATCCCCTGCCTCGCCGCCTCTTGTTCTCACGACACAGCAGCCCATGTCCGGGGGCGAGAGAACAGAGGAGGGAGAGAGAGGACAAATGAGAGAGAGAGAGTGAGAGGGTAGAAGAGATGAGAGGAAAGGCATGACATGTGGGCCCTAGAATATTATATGTGTATTTGTGTGATTGGATTGCCACCTCAACGCCACGCTATAAAACCACCACCCAAACCAGTGTGGGGTGTTATTTGCACCTGTTTTAAGGTTTCAGGGGGTAGAATATCCGGTTTCGTAGTTCAGGGGGTTAAGTAGACCAAATGCCATAGTTCAGGGTGTAATATAGACTTTTTCCATTTTTTAACCTGATTTACACTAATCCTATTAAATAAATTCTGTCTAGGAAGGAAGGTTTTCTAAAATGGAACGAAGAGACGCCAAGGTTGAGGCTGGAGTAATCAGGTCTATGGTGATCATTGCAGAGCGAGAAGGTAGCGACTATTGTAATGGCTTCATTGCCAAGGTAGACAGATAAAACAGCTTCATAATTACTCAATCAAGTTTTGTCAGTGGACGAGAGAACCGCCTCAAGGTCTGCTTTTGGGACAACTTTGAGCTAGCAGCATTGGTGGTTCAGAAGATGGGACCTTATTGTATGCTGAGAACGGGTTCCAATGCTCTGTGTGAGAGGATTCGCTTGATGGAGGTTTTCACCTGCTTCACAGATTCATTACTATCGGAACCCTACCTTTGTTACTCTAGAATCACTTGAGTCCTATCACACTCGTTACAATGAGCTCCTCAAGGCTTCAGACAAGTATTTTCTGGTGGCATGTCCTTACGTGGAGAAGACTTCTAGCTTGTCCAATAGGCTATTTGCTGCTCCTGTGTTTACTATGGCTCAGCAAGCCATGGGCATCGTCTTGTAGGACTGTCATGCTACTGGACATGACGCCGAGATGAAGCTTGCATTATCTGCAAAGTATGTCAGGGCTCTAATATCCACATTCATTCCTCCACCAAAGCAGGCAAACATCTTTATGGCTTCTTTTCTTCTAGCGATAAGCACGCACAAAGCAGGTGACTGATTACTTAAATTGATCAGCAAGATACACAAACTCATGTAGAACTACATGACTAAAAGAGGACCATATACCAGAGAAAAGAAATGTTGGCAGTGTCCTAAGTTGTTGTACTAGACATCAACCTATCAGCCAGGAATGAAGACATATTGTCTCTTGGCAGTTGCGTATAGAGCATAGAACATGTATGGCAGTTGTGTATCAGGCAGGATCTAGTTGTTTCCTCACATTCTCTTAATAGAAATAGGTTAGAAATAACCTGAGCACTCAGATTTCTAGCGAAATCGCTATCCTTCTCTCTGATTTCCTATCAACCAAGATAAGATTACGTGAACGTGTACGATCAATGAGTTCTCACACTGAATCCACATATCAGAGACCCAGCAAACCTCCTAGACACTATGTTCCCAAATAGTTTCTACATATTGTAGACTGACAAACTGAAACAGCTCACATTCACGAATTCACCATCAGCACAAACTTCGCCAAGTCAAGTGCATTAGATATTTTTTTGGCAACTATTCCTGAACATATCTAAGTATCAGCTTGCAGGAAAAGCCCCTAATTCTTAAGGCGCCCTCCAGAGCATAAACGATATCACGAAACTCTACCGTTCCAGCTATACCGGGAGTAAATAGATCTTGAATTGCAAGCAGCAACAAGGAATCAGGCGACGGGGAGATGGAACTCGCACCTTGAATTTGGATTGCTTCAAGATCGTGGCATCACTTAGTGGATCGTGACGTGTTCAAAGATCGCAACTGTAGCAAGACAGAGGTCAAGACGGAGAAAGCACTGCAATCCCATAGCAGCCTGGTCGCGTCGCGCCCCAGCGATCGCAGAATCCGCCGATAGGAGAGGTGGAAAAATATCCTGTGAATTAGAGAACATCCGGTAGGCTCAGTATTCAGTTAGAACTAAGACATGGTTGGGGTCAAAGAAGAAACCTATCGTAATCAACAAGTAAGTAAACTGATGTCTTTTACAGAAACGCAGTAAAATGAATTAGATTCTTGAAGTCATGTTACCACAAGTAATGAGGCGAATGAGTTTAGCTATTCAGAGAGAGCTAAAGCATGACAATAATGTACCAAAAACCACTTGTTTGCAGTAATCAATTGGATTAAAATTTAAGAACCTAGGTTGCTATGCCCTGAATTTGTGGCCTACACTCTAACAAGTCCTAGGAGGCAACCCAGATTCGACAATCTTACGGCTAAACGCTACCCTAGCCTAACCTAGCGCAGAATTGCTCGCAATCCGAAAGACTGAAACCCGCGGCCAGACTGGGAAGCGACGAATCGAGGAGAGAGGGGACGCAACGCAGACAGGAAGCGGAAGCGGAAGCGGAAGCGGAAGCGTGCCTGGTCGCGTCGCGCCCCAGCAATTGTCGAATCCGCCGGCAGCCGGCCGTACCGCTGCTCCGCTTGAACGCCGGCTATCACATGATGGCTCGCATCCTCCATCACCGCGGCCGTCGCTGCCTGTGGGCTCGGCAGGGCACCGGCAGACGGCGCAGGGCGGAGAGGAGAGCTCGAATTGTGGGGATGGGGACGCAGGATTGACTGAATTCCTCTTTCATAACTGGTCTTTCACTACGACTCTTGTTAGCATTTCTGCCGGCCTTATTCTTTTTAGAAACAATTTATTCACCGGCAAACATAGTCAAAGAGTTCAAGGTTGGAAGAAGGAAATGGACTATCTATCCAGAATGTTAATTTAATAGATTATTACGTCTATTTTACAACGAAGGGCATTGGCAAAGTTAGCGTACGAAAGGACCGGCGGTTCTTCATCGGGGCTCGGGGGTAACTACGCTAAGACCTAAAATGCACAAATGTTTACCTGCGTTTGACAGTGAGCAAGGCCGCTGTGGGGAGCAGGGGGCAGATGCTGGCGCAGCAGCCGAGTGGCAGGTGTTCTTGCCGTTCTTCTCGCGACTCTCGTGCGCCCCACGGGCAGCAGCAGTCCGGGGTGGAGGGGCCGGCGGCGATGGATGCCTCCCCGGCGCCGTTGAGTAGCTAACCAGGATGCGTAGGAGCGGCTGCAGCTTGGGTTCCTTTCCTTGGCAGCCGAGGTGTCCTCCTTGCCCCCTCTCGCTGGCAGCCGCTTGACCTCCCGCGGGCGTCAAGAGGAGGAGGAAATGGGATATGGCCGCAGGGGGAGCAGATCTGGTGGTGAGATTCCACAGGCAGGTGGCAGCTTGCCGGCGGCGAGGAGATCTGGTGGCGGCGTGAGGGCGCGAGTCAGGCGAGTGGTGAAGAATGTGACGGCGTTGGTTGGGTTCGACCTTCCACAGTGGCCGTGGGGCCTCTTGGGCCGGATGTAGTGGGCTTGATCGCCCATTTCCTCCGTTTTAGGCAGTGTAACGCGGACCTTGCGAAAAGCAAAAAGTCTACTTTATGCTGGCTTCAACAAGGTCCCTTAAATTTGATCCCCTATAGCTTGATATAAGAGTTTTCTGTAAAAAATTCATCCCCTATAAACATGCATATCTCCAACAGTAATCTCTTAAATGAATCTGTACCCAACTGCTCCCTCTCTATCTCCCTTCGCGATGGGCTCGAGGAATCAAACGAGCCGGACATGGCTTGGGCGACGGCGGCGGCGGGAAGAGGAGGAGGCCGGCGTCGGTGAGGCAGAGGAGACCGGCGGCGGCGGGAAGAGGAGCGCCACAGAGGAGGATGGTGGTGGCATGGAAGAGAGAGGAGGCAAGGCCACAGAGAGGAGGCAAGGCATGGTGGAGGAGGAGGCCAAGGCCGTGAGGCAGAGGAGATCAAGGGTGGGAAGAGGAGCGCCACACAGAGGAGGATGGCGGTGGAAGAGGAGGAGGCCTGCTGGCTTGCCTTGCAGAGGGAGGCGGGCGGCGACGGAAGAGAGAGGAGGCGTCGGTGAAATGAGGCAGGAGGAGGATGGCAAGGGAAGAGGCAGGCGGCCACAGAGAGGAGGTCAAGGGCAAGGGAAGAGGAGGCCAAGGCCGCGAGAGGAGAGAGGAGGATGGCGGCGGGAAAGAGGAGGAGGCCGGGCCATGAGGCAGAGGCGCACGAGGCGAAGTGGCGGGCGATTGCTGCGTGGCGGCGGGATGGGGCAGAGGAGGCGGGCGAGAGAAGAGTGGGAGGAGGAGAAGAAGGCACGCCTGCTCCTATCTCGCGCGGGACGAAGGTAGTTGAGGATACGGGAAGGAGAGAGGTCCCGTACATATACAGTTTCTCTCTCCACTACGGTAAATTAGAGAATGCTTTAAGGGACGCTGTTGGATGCTGTAGGGGAGCAGTTCATCCCCTTTTTTAGTAGTTCAGTGATGTATATAGGGTGTTGTTGGAGTCAGCCTTAGGCTGTCTACAGCAAGGCTCTCTAAATTTGATCCCCTATTGGGGGTTTTCTCTAAAAAAATTCATCCCCTATAACAAACATATCTCCAACAATAATCCCTAAAAGTGATCTCTACCCAACCAACTACAGGCTACAGCTGCCACCGCCGCTGGGAAAAAATCGCGCTGCCGCCGCTGCAGGGAAAAATCGTTGTGCTTGCTCGCTTGATCTTGTACCTCTCTCTCTCTCTCTGTGCATGCTCGCTTGATCCTGTACGCGGTGCGGAGGGGCAGAAAACATTACATCATTTAACTTGTTATCATACCATATTCAGTATTCAGACCTCAAAATTCAAAGGTTGCTATCATGTATGCTGCATACAGAAAAGTTCTTTCCCAGAAGGCAAACCTCGAGAAGCAAAATACCAACGACTCCTAGCATGAGCCCTCCAACTCCTATCGTGCCGATGGACTCTCTCCAAAGAGAATTGCGGCATGTAATGGAAGAAATTGTTTAACTTTAGAGATGACACATCAAATTGCATGGTTAGGGACCTAAATGATACAACATATTGATGTTTAATGGGGCAACAGGAGTCGGCGGCGGGGCATTGGATGAGGAGGTGGCGGCGGCGTGGCAGAGGAGGTGGGCGGCGGCGGTGGGGCATAGGATGAGGCGGCGGCGACGGCGCCGCAGAGAAGGGGCGGCGGGGTGGAGTACGAGGCTGCGACGACGGCGTCGCAGAGGATGCGGGCGGCGGCGAGGCAGAGGATGAGGGCGGCGACGGCGAGGCAGAGGAGGGGGGCGGCGGCGACGGGGCAGACTATGAGGCTGCGGCGACGGCGTCGCAAAGGATGCGGGCTCTGCGGAGATCGGAGGCTCCGGCAATGGGTAATGGTGGTGGGTTGAGCTCATTAACCTCCTGTAGGGGTGACATGGATTTTTATGCTTTCTTCGTGATTTTGCTTGATGCTGCTATGTTGGTCATCCATCGACCCAAGTGGAATTGATCAAAGGTGAAGGTTGTTGATCTGTTGTTGTACCCAGTGTTTGTTGTTTTGATGTTGGCATCAGGGGAGGATAGATAGCTTAAAGGGTTTTCGTTATTGTTAGAATTATTGGGCCTGGCCCATTTAATATCTAAATAATTTCTGGAAAATCTCAAAGGCCCATGTATGCATGAGGCATGTGAAATTTCTTTAGTACCATATTGCTAGTGGGAGGAGTGGAAGACATGCTTAAATAGTGGAGCTTGCTCCCTCCCACTAGAGAATGTGATGAGAGAGAGAAATAGAGAATCACACGCGCGCGCTCGCCGGGCCGAGCTCGGGCGGGCGTGGCGTGGCGTGGCGGCGACGGCACTGCGTGAATGGTCCGTCAAACCGACCTCGTGCTTGCGCAGACGCGACCTCCTTTGCGTTTTATTTCTTTTGCTCTCCGGATTTTGCGGGACGCCGCTTCGTTCTTCCCCATCCGCTTGCGCGGCGTGCACCGCCGCTCGGGAGAAAGGAGTCTCCGGAACCGACGCCTCGAGCTCCTGCACGGGTAGGGCGAATCAGGTTTTGGGAAGTGCTCGGCGATCGTCGCCGCTTCTTCTTCGCTTCGCGAGGACTTCTTCCACTACGCCGTCGCGATTTGCGTCGGCACCACCTTCTCCAACACGGCGCCGATTCGGAGACCCGTAACCAGACTCGCCGAACTCGCTTCGTGCACGTCTGGCGACGACGACCAAGTCCAAGAAGTCATCTCCTTCATGAAGTTCACCGAGAGATATACGGTATTTCTTACGACGTGTATCTAGGTTGTGCTTCTGTGGATCCAACCTGTTTTATCTATCACTCAGACATTGTGCGTGTTTTATCTCTTGATTAACATAAACCTGAAAGTGCTGATTATTCCAACAATCCAAAAACCTGATATTTAGGCACTTTGGTTTATCGATGGCTCGCTTTTGCTGATGCTCAAACCGGAGAAATTCGTGGAGTAAATTTCAAGAAATGGCAAGTAAAGGTGCAACTGTCACGTTGTGACTATGAACGATGTCGGGTAAAGGATGACAAACCGAGAGGAACCCTAACTCTGAAAAGGAGAAAGAGTTCGAGAGGCCACCACTCTTTTCGGGTGCGAGTTCTTAGTGTGCTCTCGGACCGCCTCGTGTGATGTGTATATGAACATCACAGATGCGAAAGAGATCGGGATCGCTGAATAATAAATTTGGTGCATCCGTATTTGGCAATGAATCAGATGTCATGGAGCAGTACCACGACTCCAAGATGGTTGATAACCGTTCTATTGTCGAACAGGCTCATAAGATACTGGTCATTGTGAGGGAACTCGAACTCCTTAAGTGTAAGTTACCCGATAAGTTTGTGGCTGGGGACATTATTGCCAAGTTACCTCCTTCGTGGAGAAACTTTGCCACATCTCTAAAACATAAGAGACAAGAGATCTCCGTTGAGGGGTTGATCGCGTCTCTAGATGTTGAAGAGAAAGCTCGGGCTAAAGATGCACCTGGGAAAGGAGTCGAGGGACAGTCCAGCGCCAATGTTGTCCAGCAGCATGGCAAGAATAAAGAGAAGAATAAAATCAAGCAAACCACTGCATTCAAGAAGAAGAAGTTGAACAAGGATGAGATGCCTTGCTGTATTTGCGGTGAGGTTGGGCACTGGGTTAAGAAGTGTTCAAACCGTAAAGACAAAAAGGGTAATCCCGGCGGACTTCAAAGTCATCAATGTGACCATTGGCGACATCGGTGAGGGAACCGATGGGTATGTTTTACCTCATCGTTCTTTCGGTGAATCGGTCCACCGATTGGTGGATTGATCTTTGGGGCTAATGTGTATGTGTGTTCGACGCTTCAATGTTCACTTCTTATCGTGCAAACCCACGGTTCAGCCGTTTTGATGGGAACGGGTCCAATGCTTCATTCTTGGTGTTGGCACAGAGATCTGAAATTTACTTGGGAAGATCGTGCAATCAAGAACGCAAGAGATGTCCCTCAATCAATAAGAATCTGTCGTGAGTCCCTTCTCCGCAGAGATGGGTTTAAAGTGGTGTTTGAGTCCAATAAGGTAGTCTTGTCGAAACATGGTTTGTTTATTGGCAAAGGCTATGAGTGCGGAGGCTTGTTCCGCTTTTCCCTTTCTGATAATTGTCATAAAGTTGTGAACCATATTTGTGATCATGCTATCGAAAGTGAGGCTGATGTTTGGCACTCACGTTTATGCCATGTTAATTTTGGTTCTATGTCTCGGCTTGCGAGTATGGGTTTAATCCCTAAATTTTCCACTGTGAAAGGTTCTAAGTGCCAGACTTGTGTGCAATCAAAACAACCTCGTAAGCCTCATAAGGCCGCCGAGGAGAGAAATTTGACACCTCTAGAACTCATACATTCTGATATTTGTGAGATGAATGGTGTGTTGACAAAGGGTGGAAAGAGATATTTCATGACTCTGATTGATGGTGCTTCTAGATATTGCTACGTGTATCTGTTGAAAACGAAAGACGAGGCTCTAGACTTCTTTAAAATCTATAAGGCTGAGGTTGAAAATCAGTTAGACAGAAAAATCAAGAGACTTAGGTCGGATCGTGGTGGAGAGTATTTCTCTAGTGAGTTCGACTTATTCTGTACGGAAAATGGAATTATTCATGAGAGGACGCCTCCCTATTCGCCCCAATCAAACGGGGTGGCTGAAAGAAAGAACCGCACTCTAACTGATTTGGTGAATGCCATGTTAGACACTGCGGGTTTATCTAAGGCATGGTGGGGGGAGGCCGTGTTGACTGCATGTCATGTCCTGAATAAAGTCCCTGCAAAGAATAAGGAGAAAACCCCATATGAAATATGGAAGGGAAGAAAACCATCACTTTCTTATCTACGCACTTAGGGTTGTTTGGCGAAAGTCAATCTGCCAATCACAAAGAAGCGTAAGCTTGGGCCTAAGACAGTAGATTGTGTCCATCTGGGTTATGCTCCTCGTAGCGTTGGCAATAGATTTTTGGTGATAAGATCAGAGGTGTCTGACATGTCTGTTGGCACGATCATGGAGTCTAATGATGCTACTTTCTTTGAGAACATCTTTCCTATGAAAATTGAGCATAGCGGTTCTGGTAAAACTAGTGAGATAATTCCCGAACCTTCTACTCAAATAGAATATCCTGAACCAACACCTGAAAAAAATTCTGAGGAGGATGACGGTGAGGCTCCGAGGAGGAGCAAGAGACAGAGGATTGCAAAATCCTTTGGTGATGACTTCACTGTGTACCTCGTGTATGATACTCCCACGTCGATTTCAGAAGCGTTTGCATCCCCTGATGCAGACTACTGGAAAGAGGTGGTTCGTAGTGAGATGGATTTCATTCTTGCGAATCAGACTTGGGAACTCACAGAACTACCTTATGGTTGCAAACCTGTAGGGTGTAAATGGATATTTAAGAAGAAGCTTAGGCCTGATGGTACTATTGAAAAGTATAAGGCTCGGCTTGTGGCCAAGGGTTATACCCAAAAAGAAGGCGAAGATTTCTTTGATACATATTCACCTGTGGCTAAATTGACTACAATTCGTGTACTACTTTCCTTGACTACCTCACATGGTCTTATTGTTCATCAAATGGACGTTAAGACAGCTTTCCTAAATGGAGAGTTGGACGAGGAGATCTATATGGATCAGCCTGATGGATTTGTAGTAGAAGGTCAAGAAGGCAAGGTGTGTAGGTTATTGAAATCTTTGTATGGCCTAAAACAAGCTTCTAAGAAATGGCATGAGAAGTTCGACAGAACTTTAACTTCTGCGGGCTTTGTCGTGAATGAGGCCGATAAATGTGTATATTATCGGTATGGTGGGGGCCAGGGCGTTATTTTGTGTCTCTATGTGGATGACATATTAATTTTTGAGACAAGTCTTGATGTGGTTCACGAGGTAAAGTCTTTCTTGTCTCAAAATTTTGATATGAAAGATTTAGGAGAGACTGATGTAATCTTGAACATCAAGCTACTGAAGGGTGAGAATGGGATCACTTTGTCACAATCCCATTATGTGGAAAAGGTTTTGAATCGCTTTGGCTTTGCTGATTGCAAAACTTCTCCAAAACCATATGATCCTAGCATTGTGTTTCGAAAGAATAAGAGAATTGCTAGAGATCAGTTGACTTACTCTCAAATCATCGGGTCACTTATATACCTAGCTAGCGTTACAAGGCCAAACATCTCGTTTGCTGTTAGCAAGTTGAGCCGGTTTACTTCTAATCCGGGAGATGATCATTGGCGAGCACTCGAAAGGGTAATGCGCTACTTGAGAGGTACTACAAACTTTGGTTTGCACTATACCGTTACCCAACAAATACCGAAGAGTATAGTGATTCCAATTGGATATCTGACGCTGATGAGATAAAGGCCACAAGTGGATATGCGTTCACTCATGGTGGCGGAGCAGTCTCGTGGAGGTCTTGCAAACATACTATCTTAACACTCTCAACTATGGAAGCAGAATTGACTGCTTTGGACACGGCCACTGTTGAAGCAGAGTGGTTGCGTGAACTCTTGATGGATCTTCCGGTGGTTGAAAAGTCGATTCGCTATCCTTATGAACTGTGATAATCAAACAAAGGATTGTCAAGGTGAACAGTTCTAAGGACAACATGAAGTCCTCAAGACATGTGAAAAGACGATCAAGTCATCCAGAAATTGAGAAACTCCGGAGTGATAGCGTTGGATTATATCCAAACGGCTAAAAACCTGACAGATCCTTTTACAAAGGGTTTATCACGATGTGTGATAGACAATGTATTGAGGAAACTGGGTATGAGACCCACGTGAGTTACACCATAGCGGTAACCCAGCCTATGTAATCGGAGATCCCGTGAATTAGGTCCTGGGGAAAACAAGCTATTGGTTAGCTGGATGAGAGTATATCCTAACCCATTCCATGTGAGATGCAATACTCTCGAAATCTGTATGGCAGGTTGGCATTTGCCTTAATGTTGTTCTGTTGGCTTTAATTAGCGAAGATGTCATCCTACAGAGCATCTTGAAAGAACACACCTATATGAGCCCGACTGTTGGAAGTCGCAGTCTATGAGACTTGGGTAATCTCTAGTAAGCTCATGAAGAGACCATGGAGTACGACTTATATACTCCACCCGTGGGGTAGCCTATTGGCAGCCAAGTATCAGTTGGCTTTGAGTAAAACTTGTTCACACAAAACTTGCAATTCAAGGCGTAGTCCATTGTTCAAGTTGTGAATGAGTGTAGCTTAAATGTCTAGGTACAATTCAAGGCATAGTCCACTATCACCGAAACACTGGTATATAAACAGCTTCGGGAACAGGCAAACTTGATGGGACTTTGAGACCTGGTGGAGGATTGTTAGAATTATTGGGCCGGACCCATTTAATATCTAAAAGGCCCATGTATGCATGAGGCATGTGAAATTTCTTTAGTACCATATTGCTAGTGGGTGGAGTGGAAGACATGCTTAAATAGTGGAGCTTGCTCCCTCCCACTAGAGAATGTGATGAGAGAGAGAAATAGAGAATCACACATGCGCCCGCCTCGCCTCGCCCGGGCCGGGCTCGGGCGGGCGGCGGCGCGTCAAGACGGCACTGCGTGAATGGTCCGCCAAACCGGACCTCGTGCTTTGCGCAGACGCAGCCTCCTTTTGCGCTTTTATTTCTTTTGCTCTCCGGATTTTGCGGGACGAGATATGAAATATACAAATCGTGTTGGACTCGGTCGCGCCCGCTTCGCGATCCGCTTGCCTCACGATTTTGCTATATAATCTGCCGCCGCGTCGCCCAGAGGAATCGATCGATCGATCTAGGGTTTGCCACCTCCCTTTGCTGCGCCGCCGCCGTTCTTCCCTATCCGCGCGCGGCGTGCACCGCCGCTCGGGAAGCAGGTCTCCGAACCGATCGCCTCGAGCTCCCGCACGGGTAGGGCGAATCAGGTTTTGGGAAGCGCCGCGACGATCGTCGCCGCTTCTTCTTCGCTTCATGAGGACTTCTTCCACTACGCCGTCGCGATCTGCGTCGGCACCACCTTCTCCAACACGGCCTCAGATTCGGAGACCCAGAACCAGACCTCGCCGCAACTCGTACCGTACGGCGACGACGACCAAGTCCAGTAAGTCATCTCCTTCGCGAATTCACCAGAGAGATATACGTGTATTTCTTCTGCACGTGTATCTAGGTTGTGCTTCTGTGGATCCAACCTGTTTTATCTATCACTCAGACATTGTGCGTGTTTTATCTCTTGATTAAAATAAACCTGAAAGTGCTAATTATTCCAACAGTTATAACTTGAGTGAGGATATTGCAATATCATGTTTTATGTGTGCGTGTGATTTGTAAGATGGGAGTATTTCATGAAAGAGGAAAACTACAAAATGGTATATCATCCGATGGTATATCCTTCTTCCTCGTGCACGACGTGCAACTACCGTGCACCCCCTCGGAGGCGGCGGCCTGGCGGTTGGTAGAGGGCGTGAGGCACCAGCAACGACGTCAGATCCACGGGCCTGGGCGAAGGCGGTCGGGTGGCGGCGGCGGACAAATCTGCACCGACGCCTGAGATTAGGATGAGCGGGTATGGGGACATATTCTCGATAAACTATTACCAAAAATTGCTATACAAAATGATTATTGCATCATTCCAAAATAGGTACAAATCAATGCTTTACTACAAAGCTAATATCGGAGTGCTATTACAAAGTGAAATTTTAACCTAAATTACAACTCCTACTTCTACCACTAAGCTTGTGATATAGGAAATACTAGACTATTGAGCCGAAGAGATCCACATCTTCTGTGAAAAAATCAAGACCAAATTTGTAGCGAAATAGAGATCTGTTCATTTAAAAATATACAGTTCCCGAATAACGGGTAAGTACTCCAACCGTACTTGCAGATTTCTATAGAAACATGAATATTAACTATGTGCAACAAGTATCAAAGGAAGGTAAATGTTGTATTCTTAAGTAGAATTAATGCAATATTTTATATCAAGACTAAATTTTGTTTAAACCACTTTTTAAAGTTTTTTTTTAAAAAGATTTTAGCAATTACTATCTCCTTTCACCATCCTATTTCATCTGCTAGCCAGATAACATTTTGGAAAACAAATTTCATGAATTATTGCAAATAAGAGAGGCATCACCCAGTTGACACAATCTCATATACCTGAAGTAGGGTCCATCGATGAATTTGTTATCAATTATGTAGAATCTGCCTATCTTTACCAGTAAAATGATCAGTAATACATATTGACAGACAAAATTTATGTCATTCTTATTCAATATAATTTAAGATTTTATAGAAGCAAATGATTCTACATGAACTCTAAAGAGTGTCTATCTAGCGCCCTTGAGTGTTGAACGAGCTCACAACTCCAGACCTGACCCAAGCCACCAATCGGTTCTTTCCGAATTTGCCTCTATATTTTTATAGAGCAATGAACTCAGTCAATTTTATTCTTCCTTCACCTGGCGCCCTCGAGTCCCCCCTAGTACCTTGCCCGAGCGGACAACCATATCTTTCCAAATTGCTCTATATGATAAAATCATTTTGACCTCCTCACATATATCACAACTCTATCATATCGAATAAGCCATCCACCCAACTTATTCATATGAATCAAGTCCTTAGTCAAGTTTTGAATTATTCAAAATATTTAGAATTTGACTATGTTAGGGTGGCGTAAATTCTAACCATTTTTAGGAGGGTTTTTGGCTGTGGGGCTTGAACTAACTATTCTACATAAAATGAGAAATGACATAATTCAAATAAAGAGCACTTTCACAAATAAATAGCTAAAAAGCAATGCAATAATTAATAAATAGCAAGAATAGAAATTTCAAAGTGCATCAAAGGATAGAAAACCTGCCTTCTTGTAGTCTGCTCAATCCTAATGGATTTTCCGGATATTCCTGGTTGACCGATCCGAAGGCGTTCAAATCGTCATCTGGGCCTAGGCTCGACGATGCTCGGAGATGTCTGAGGCAGCCGGAACAAGAGGTAGAGGTGACGACGAGCTCGAGCAGCAACAGTGGCGAGTGGATGACCCTTCCCTTGGCGTTGAGCTCGGAGGAGGTCGGAAGTAGCAGGGCGACTTTTCATCGGAGATTGGGAAGAAGAGGTCATTGACTGCGAGGTGGGGTGGTAGAGGGGTGATGGAGGTGCGTGGGTGGCTGAGAGTTGCATCGCAACGCCGGTGAAGGTCTTATTTTATAGGTGAGCAATGGTGGCGGTGGCCGGAGCCGTAACTGGCTTGAGGACAAGAACGACAGCGAGCAATCCACGACGGAAGGCGATGATTCATGAGCAGTGATGTGGAGGATGACAATGGCGGCGTCGAGGACGTTCCAAAGGTGGAAAACCCATGCTGGGGAACGTTCGAAATCAACGGTGGCGTGTGCTTCCAATGGGCGACGCGATGAAGATGGAGGCGCCGGATTTTGCGAAGGTTCTTGGATCCATAGTGAAACAATGGCGCTGTAGGGTTTTGCCTTAGTGAACCGGTATGGGCTTGGTGTGTTGTGGCAGAATGACGCTCGATAGATCTGTTGTGGATTAATCCAAGTCGTCTGTTGCCACTTAAGTGCATAGGTAGGCTGCTTTGCGCTAAATGGGCCAAGGTGGCCGTGGGTCGAGGGGGGGATGGAGTGATGTCGGAAGCGTATTCCTGAAAGGGAAAGTGTATTTCGACGGTTTTTCAAAAAAGGAAGATGATTAGTAATTTACAAAATAAAATTCTAGAAAATGCTTTTGAGCTTTTAGAAATCTATAGAAAAATGTAGAATGCTCTGAAAATATGGGATAAATTTTGATAAGTCTAGAAAAAAGAGGAGAACTCAAATATGAAATAATATTTTATATTTATGGGATATAATTTCCTGAAGAATTTGTGGGAGGCATTTTTTTTATGAGATAAATTAGGAAGAGGGTTTAGAAAATTCTAAGAAAATATATGATAGTTTTAGGGACTTAAATTATGATTTTTGCAAAAAATTTTATGCCAAAAACAAGTAAATTTTGGGTCATGTTACAGCGGCGCCGGCGAGGCGACAAAGGGGAGGTGGGCGGCGAGGCACGGTGGAGGCGGCGGCGAAGACGTGCGGAGCAGTCTGTAGAGGAGGGTGGAAGAAGGAAGGTGCGACACGGTGAAGACGTCGGAGGAGAAAGAATGTATTGTGCTGTATAGCAAGTTGTAGCAGCGCTCTTTATGAAACGGAAAACATACCCATGTTAACAAAAAAAACGTGGTGTCATGCGGATCAACCCTGACTATTTTACCGAACTGCCCTTCTCTCCTATCGGGTTTTCCCCTGCCACTGCCACCCAAAACCTCCATGGCCGGAGCTCCAAATCCCACCACCTCCTCCGCCGCCACCGCTTCAACGTCTCGACTCCGACCACCTACCATCCTCCCCAACCCCGCCGCCGCTGTCCCATGATCCGAAGCCGCGGTGCGGTGGCAGCACTACGCGCCTCCCTGCGCCGCACCTCCTCCCACGCCGCCGACTCCGACGACCACCTGCTTGGCCTAGTGGAGCCCCCCTCGCCGAAGCCTCACCCCCACCTCTCCCTGAAAGACTTCGCCTTTGTTCAAGAGGCCGCCCCTGCGCTGCCCGCCGCCACCCTCCCACCCCCGGAGGCCGTCCTGATCTCCAAGGCGATCCGAGCCTACGGCGCCGACTTCGAGGGCAAGGCGGAACGGTTCCTGCGGCGGTACCGCGAGTTCCTGACTGATTCCATTGTGGTCGCCGTGATCAGGGCGGTGCGCGCTCCGGAGCTCTGCGTCAGGTTCTTCCTCTGGGCCGAGCGGCAGGTGGGGTATAGCCACACCGGCGTCTGCTATGACGCGCTCGCCGAGGTAATGGGTTTCGAGAACCGCGCCAAGACCGCTGAGAGGCTGCTGAGGGAGATTGGGGAGGATGACCGCGAGGTGCTCGGCAGATTGCTCAATGTGCTGGTGCGGCGATGCTGCCGCAGGGGGCTTTGGTGTGAGGTGCTCGAGGAGCTTGGGAGGCTGAAGGACTTTGGATACAGGCCATCAGGAGTGACCTACAACACGCTGGTGCAGGTGCTGGCCAGCGCGGGGCAGGTGGACATGGGGTTCCGGGTGCAGAAGGAGATGTCAGAGTCAGGGTTCTGCATGGACAGGTTCACGGTCGGATGCTTTGCGCAGGCGCTGTGCAAGGAGGGGCAGACAGCTGATGCACTTGACATGATAGAGAGGGAGGATTTCAAGCTCGACACAGTGTTGTGCACCCAGATGATCAGTGGACTGATGGAGGCCTCACTTTTCGATGAGGCGATGTCATTCCTCCATAGAATGCGGTGCAACTCGTGCATCCCAAATGTTGTCACATATAGGACGCTGCTCTCAGGATTTCTGAAAAAGAGGCAGCTTGGATGGTGCAAGAGAATCATCAACATGATGATGACAGAGGGATGCAATCCAAATCCTTCCTTGTTTAATTCGCTTGTGCATAGCTACTGCAATGCCAGGGATTATGCATATGCATATAAACTGTTCAAGAGGATGACTACCTGTGGTTGCCCTCCTGGTTATGTTGTATACAACATATTTATTGGAAGTATCTGTGGTCAAGAAGTATTGCCAAACCCTGGGCTGTTGGATTTGGCAGAGAAAGTTTATGAGGAGATGCTGGCTGCTAGTTGTGTGCTTAATAAGGTTAACACTGCCAATTTTACTCGGTGCCTTTGTGGCGTGGGGAAGTTTGACAAGGCATTTCAGATCATTAAGGAGATGATGAGGAAAGGTTTTGTCCCTGATACAAGCACATACTCTAAGGTAATCACTTTTCTTTGTCAGGCTAGTAAGGTAGAAAAAGCTTTCCATTTGTTTCAAGAGATGAAGAGGGTCGGTGTCAATCCTGATGTGTACACATACACAATTTTGATCGATAGTTTTTGTAAGGCAGGCCTCATTGAAAAAGCCGAGGGCTGGTTTAATGAGATGAGGAGCCTAGGCTGCTCCCCAAATGTAGTAACTTATACAGCATTGCTTCATGCTTACCTGAAAACTAAGCAGCTACTTCAAGCTAATGGCATTTTCCATACAATGGTTGATGCTGGTTGTCATCCAAATGTTATCACTTACAGTGCACTAATTGATGGCCTCTGTAAGGCGGGTGAAATTGAAAAGGCCTGTGAAGTCTACGGCAAATTAATAGGAGTTTCTGACGATATTGAATCTGATTTTTACTTTAAAGCCATGGACACAGAAACCATCGCTCCAAATGTTGTCACCTATGGTGCACTAGTAGATGGTTTGTGCAAAGCTCACAAGGTTGCTGATGCTCATGAATTGCTAGATGCTATGTCGTCAACTGGCTGTGAGCCCAATCACATTGTATATGATGCTCTGATTGATGGCTTTTGCAAAGTTGGGGAGATTGATAGTGCTCAGAAGGTATTTCTACAGATGACTAAGTGTGGCTACTTGCCTAGTGTGAATACGTACACGTCCTTAATTGACAGGATGTTCAAGGATGGAAGACTTGATCTTGCAATGAATGTTCTGTCTCAAATGTTAAAGGATTCCTGTACTCCTAATGTTGTCACTTACACAGCTATGATTGATGGGCTTTGTAAAATAGGTGAAAGTGAAAAGGCCCTAAAGCTGTTGTCATTGATGGAAGAGAAGGGGTGCAGTCCAAATGTTGTAACTTACACAGCTCTAATAGATGGATTAGGCAAAGCTGGTAATGTTGACGAGAGTCTTAAGCTTTTTACACAAATGAAAGAAAAAGGATGTGCTCCCAATTATGTGACATACAGAGTACTGGTAAACCATTGTTGTGCTGTTGGCCTTTTGGACAATGCCCATTTACTGCTCGATGAGATGAAACAGACTTACTGGCCTAAGTATTTGAAAGGATACCGGTGTGCAGTCCAGGGGTTCAGCAAGAAGTTTGTCGCTTCTCTTGGTTTGATAGAGGAGATGGAGTCACATGGTGCAGTTCCGCTAGCTCCTGTTTACGGGATGCTTATCGATAGTTTCTCCAAGGTTGGCAGGCTGGAAATGGCCTTGGAGTTGCACAAAGAGATGATGGAAGTATCGTCATCCCTAAACATGGACAACAAGGGCATGTACGTGTCATTAATTCAGGCACTCTGTTTAGCATCTCAAGTTGAAGAAGCATTTGAATTGTATAGTGAAATGACAAGGGGAGGCCTTGTGCCAGAATTAAGTGTCTTTATTTGCCTCATAAAGGGACTCATTGGAGTGAATAAGTGGAATGAAGCCATCCAGTTGTGTTATGGCGTATGTCATGAGGTCAGTCTACTTATCTCATATGCTACTCAGATATCTCTCTTCATTATCTTCTCTTATTCTTGATGTAAACTGTTATCAGCCCCATCCCCCTGATACCCAGGAAGAATTTCGAAGGGAAAATGACTTGAGATAATTTTAGCTCATGTTTATTTAGTTCTTATCTACAAAAAGCGGTTAGTTTATTGAAGTACAGCTACAGAGCTACCAATTATATGTTACCTCATGTGATATGGTCAGTAATTTTCAAACATATCTAGTTCAAATCTCGCTTTGCATGACAGTTTTTTACATTAGCTTGATTCACTAATAATTGTCTGCTTAAATAGCTTACTTAGCAGTAATTTTTTTGGCAAAAGCAGCATGTATGATGCAGCATATTTATCCATGTTCATACTCCTAGTCTTTGTTTCTATTTTGTTACCTTTTCATATTGTAGATCCAAATGGAATATCTTCAGTAACAATATATGCCAGAGAAAGGCTTCATTGTTTTGGTGTTAATATTGCAGTTGAAACTTCCAAGTGCACATGGAGATTGCACTAGATTGTGATATACAGTATAGATGCCTTATAATTTTCTTCTGTTAGATACCCAAGTTATTCGTAGACTGAATTCTATACTCCCTCCAGTTTGATAATTCCTATCGTTTTAGACATGATCTCACATACCAAGAAGCAATAGCTCAACGGTGTGATCCCAAATTTCAAGTCATGAGACCCAGGTTCGATTCCTGGTTCTAGCATTAGTTTTTATCCTGGCCAATGGCATGCTGCGCCCGTCCATTAGCACCATTAAGTGCATGCTTTGGCTGGCCAATGGCATGCTCCGCATGCAACGCTCAGCCATTAAGTCCATGCTTTGGAAAACCACCAGTAATTGACTGCTGCTTTGGAATAGTTCAGCGACAGAAAATTTCAAACCTTTTGTCAAACGCTTCAGCAACAGGAATATGTAAACCGGAGGGAGTATATTTAGGTTTCCTGTGCAGTTTTGTCTCTACTCTTTTAAGTGTTTTTTTTAGTTACTAATATTGGATATTGAACCAGGGTGTGAACTGGCAGAGCAACAAATCCTTTGATGGAGGATAGAGCTGTGTTTCCTTACTGCATGATAATTTCTACAAATGGTGACATTTCTCCTTTAGGGAGCATAATATTCCTACATCTCCTGTTAAGATTGTTGTTAGATGTGGTGATCCAGAGACAAAAAAGTTTGCAATTCATGGATGACTAAACAAAATGAGAGCAGAGGACACGAAATCACACTGCAGAACGACTAGACTTATTCTGTAAGTTACAGTTTGGTCATATATGACATATGATTGCTGAAGAAATGGAGGATATGATCAGGCCTTCAAAACACTGCATGCAATCAAACTGCAGTCGTGTAAGCAGATTTTTTTTTTGTCAAAGATAGCAACTAATTTGTTAGGTTGTTGGCTGCTTACTTTGTATACTGTGATACCAAAAAATGCTAATTCAATCCCATTTTGGTGCTTATGTTCTTATGGATAGTCTATCATTCCTAAGTTCTTATGTGTAGTCTATCTCATTTTTATTTTTATATTTCCATCAACCAAAGTAATTTCTGGATTTTGACCCTCTGATTTCCCTTTTTATATGATGTAAGGGATGGCCGGTTCATCTTCAGAAGGACAAAGGAACATCTTGGTGATTATCAAGGCTAATATTGTATATAAGATCGCAGTGGTTATGCAAAAGATATACCGTGCGGTGAAAATGATTTTAGTTTCATCTCCATTCATCAATTCGCTGATGATATACACCATAGCTTCTTTAAATTTTGGTAAGTGATAAGAGCAATGGAGATGTTCCATAATCATGCGATAATACAGAAAATCTTTCAGCCTTTTGTTCCTGCACGATTGGTAATAAATATTGTATTCATTTTTTTTACTGTTAATATCTGTTGGATTCTATCATAGTGAAATATTTTGCTCATCCTTTGTTAGGACATCAAATATCTGGCCTCTTCTATTCCTTGCCAGTTTGTAATATTTGAGTCCTCGTTGATTTAAGCACATGGCAGGTGTTCAGTCTCGCCTCATATTTTGTATACATATATTTATATGGAGAAAATACTTTTCGAAGATGAACACTTATTTGTTTATTTACTTAAGTTAAAAAGAACAACGCTTTAGTGGTGAGTTGTGCTAGAACAGCCTTTAATGTGGGATCTATGCCTTGCATCTAAGCCTTGTTCTTTTCCACTTAAATTAAATTAAACAAAAATTTATTATTTTTTATAAGCTAAACGATGTAAGTACTTTATAGTCAATTTTTATCGGTTTTAAATAATTATTGTTAGAGTTACTAAAATATTTTTTATATATTTTTTTTGACTCTCTAAGACCTATTTTGAAAAGTCACAATTTTTTCGGATTAAAACTTTCAGCAATTTTAAGCTGAAATAAACAAGACCCTAAAGCCTTTAAAGGCTGTTGACATAATAGCTAGGGCATCCACGGTGCAGCTTATTTGATTTACTTGACTTATCTACTTATCTTTGTTTAAAATATACATAATTTAGTTTTTTCAATCTATCTTTTTTCTATTTTGAAGATGTGTCTAAAAACTCTCTAAAAATAAGTCAAACAATGGGGACCCGGCTCTCAAGTTCACCCTCGGAAGCTCTTGAAATTATGAGATAAGTTGGATAAGTAAATTAATTAAAATAAAATAAGTTGTAAAGAACTGGGCCTAAGGCTGTCCGTATACGCTGTCTCTCCTACTTAGAAGATACTCTCTTCGTTCCAAATTGTAGTTCATGTTGACTTTGAATATTCTATTTGACCATTCATCTTATTCAAAAAATATATGTAAATATTATTTATTTTGTTGTGATTTGTTTTATCATTAAACATGTTTTAAGCATGACTTATATTTTTGTATTAATTTTTTGAATAAGACGAATGGTCAAAAGACGTGTTAAAAAGTTAACGATGAACTACAATTTGGAACGGAGGGAGTAGTACCTAATCAGCGTGGGCATGATTATCAATACGTCGTATATATGATAATACGGTGCTGGGCAGCAGTACGTCCAGCATGTATTAAGCATAGGACTTAATACGTTTTTTTTGACTGCTAATACGTCGTCTACACGTCATATAACCCATATTATCCCGTATTAGAGCTTAAAGGGACGTATTAGCCCGTATTTTGACTGTTGGGCTCGTACATCTTGGCCCATATTTGCTCTATCTCATACCTCTTGGTCCGTAGCTCGCTGTGAAAAAAAAAGTTTTCACTGTTTGTCCAAAAAAAAAATACATCAAACAAAAAAATACCCATACTTTAGATCTAATTCTAAAAATTCTAAAAATGCCCTCAAACGTCAAGGACGGCGTTTAGAGATTGCTGCCCTCGCCGAGGGTGGCAAGGGTGAGGGCGCCCTCGGCGAGGGCTGCAAGGTGAGGGCGCCCTCACCAGGAGCACCAAGTTCCTGCACAAAGTTTGTAATTAACCAACATAATACACATGGTAATCGTGACATGCATGAGCTAATTAATTAGCCAACATTTAGATTCTTCATAGCAAAGAAAATTCAACCGTACATATATACGTAATACACATGCTAGTCGTGCCATACATAAGCTAATTAATTAGGCAACATTTAGATTCTTCGCAGCTAAAAAAATTCAACCGTACATATATACATAATACACATGCTAATTGTGCCATGCATAAGCTAATTAAGTAGCCAACATTTAGATTCTTCGCAGCTAAGAAAATTCAACCGTACATATATACATAATACATATGCTAATCGTGCCATGCATATATACATAATACACATGCTAATCGTGCCATGTATAATACACATACATAATACACATGCAGGAACTTGGCGCCCCTGGTGAGGGTGCCCTCGCTGAGGACGCCCTCACCTTTGCCGCCCTCAGCGAGGGTGGCAACCTATAAATGCTGTCCTCCCCGAGGGAGCCTGGGCATTTTTAGTATGGGTATTTTTTTGTTTGATGTATTTTTTTAGACAAATAGTGAAAATTTTCCCTATAGGCAGGGCTCGATCTCAGGCAACGTTTAGCATGGCGGCGCCTCTGTCGATCTAGTACCAGTACCGCCATCTCTCCTCCGGGTCGCCACCGCACATGGCACATCTCCACACAACCATCGCAAACAGCAGCTCTCATCCGTGCGGCCGCCGCGACTCCCCTCTGCATGGCCGCCACCAGCTCTCCTCCCTACTGCCAGATCTCGCGGTCTGGTTGCCAGCTCTCCTCCGCTGCCTGGGTTCTCCACCGCCGCCGAGAGTTCTCATCCGCCTCAGGCATCTTCCTCCCCTCCCCTCCCAGTTTCGCAGTTACTGTCCTAGGACCTATGTTATTTACCTATTATTTCTAAACCTAGTCGTATTATTATGTGCTTAATACATCGTATTATAGCTTGTATTATCGTATATACTATAACAAGGTAGCCTGTCGTATCATACTCTATTACGTATTGATAACCATGAGCGTGGGGCTACATGGTGTTGCTCTTAACTGTTTTCTAGCGAATTTTTGTGAATGAAATAGATTTTTTAGATAATGGAAATTTGTTCTTGCCTCTACACCATCATATATGTAAGTACACGGCCAGTGTAATGAAGTAGATCAATTATATAGCTAGTAAAATGTTACATCCCAAATTCACGTGTATGATTTTTTTAAGCAACTTGTGAAGGTTATGAAATTTGCCATTACTTCGCTTCAAAGAGGTGACTTTCGGACATGACGTGTAAGTGTCTTGTCATTTCGTTTCTTTGAATGATGTAATTTCGGAAAAATACCCGAAATAATCAACAGTAAAATAGAAAATTAATAGAATAATCCACTGTAAAAGGAAATTACGAAAATATCCTCGGGTCCCGCCACCCCGGTGGCGGCCGCCATACGCACGGCGGCAATGAGTTGCCGCCACCCGACGACATGACTTCATTACCGCCGCCACACCGGTGGTGCATGCCCACTGGCCCCGCTTTTCGGTATTGCATGTGCTATGTATGTATATAATATATGTATGCATGTGTTATATATGTATAATATGTATACTGCCCCATTTTACTAATATTATATTTTAATATAAATATATGATAAATATATACTAAATTATTATAGTTGTCCAAAAATATGTAGTAGGTGGCGTGTAATTTTATTGCTAATTGATTAGTAAAATGGCATGTCTAAAATAATTTACGTTGGGAGGTAGGTTTCGTTCGAAGAAAGCCTCCCACAATTTTTCCAGTGCAGTGAGCTCGTAAGATGACAATGACATGAACCACGATCACACACGCACACGCTTCTCGCTGCACCTTCCGCTCAATTTGCTCCCGTTGACTGACCGAGACGAAGACCACAGCGACCTGGACCTTCTCCCATGCCACGTTGCATGTACGTGGCGTATATTTATATACACATGTGACCGGATAGCATATGGCATATATACATTATAATATATGTATAATATAGATATATTTATATACACATGTGACCGGATAGCTTCTCCCTATAATTTTAATATATATGATAAATATATGGGCGAAGTAAAATTTGATACATGTATAAGCATATGAATATACATTTTAAAATTCAAAATTGTATGTAATTTTACAAAATTGCAAATTTAAAATTTTAGCAAGTGTTAATAGTCGTTTGTACGACAAACTAAATTTTGTAAAGTTAGAAGCTATGAGATAAATAAAAACATTAAATACACGTAAAGTGAATCTTGTCATGTGAATAGACGTGTCGTGCATAGACTTGTTAACGGCATGTGGTAAGTGCGAAGTAGTAGTAAATGCAACGTCACTAATCGCCATAATGGTCAATGCAATGTTAATAATTGTATGGAGAATAATTTCATGGCCAAACCGCCGAATGCACATAATAACATAAGTCCATCAATTACATTATTACACTTAGCGCCGACGACCCCTTGTCATGTATGCACTTGGGGTGTAATGGTCAGGTGGATGCGTCGTACGCTGTCCAGAAGCCTGAGAAGGTCCAAACCGAATTTGATCATCAGTTTGGTCCGCGGTTGGGATATACCTGTGTGTGAACTTATGGCGTCGCAGATCCACCAAAATATGGAAAACCCCCATCATGCTTTGTTCATAAGGGGTGGCTTGGCGTGCACAACCTGTGGAGGGACCGCATAGGGGTTTGCTCCCGTGTTGCAAATTTGAAGGACCCCATGGGGAGTTTGCCGTTAGACCCCCAGTCGTGTCGGATCGGTATAGGAATGTTGCATCCGCCCAAGATATCTTGAAAGCTAAGGTTGGATGCAAATGCACTATCCAAGATTGATCCTCCATGTTTGCCCAATTTGCATCAAATTGGGTATCTTGTGTGTTGCGATAGTCATCGAGGTTTCAAGACGGCGCTACGTTAATATCAATCCTCCTCGTGACTCGCCCGGTGGAGTTGAAGAATGGTGGGTATTTGTGTTGGAAGGGTGTCGATGTAGAGGCTCGGGAGGTTGAGATTGTCGGCGTGGAATCGAACCCGGTGGTGTACGCTGTCCATGGACTGTGATCTCGCAGGAGCAGCAGAATCGGAGGAGGTGGTGACTTCGGTTATGCGGTGCATGATTCTTCTCGGATCGGGTATCCTTTCGCGATCTCAGGCGCGATCTATGCCCGCCGACCCCTAATCGCTCCCGAAGCCGAGATCCCGCCTTCTAATGAGGGCCCTCAATGAATTTGAAGAAGATTGGCGGTCCATTGTGTTTGCGATACAAGCTCCGTTGCATGGCCATGCAACGAATCGGCCTCAGATCTGCATCAACCATATCATATGGTATTCGAAGGAGGTATGAAGTACGCATAATATAGATGAAACTATCGGAGAGCGCACGTCGTACCGAACATGGACTCGTTGGGCATAACCTCCGGTTGTCCGGAAGCAGTCTTGCTGCTCTTGTGTGGTATCGCAGTTGACATCTGGTCCTTGGGCGGTACCATTCCATGTACCCCCAAATATCAGTCTCGTGCGCGGCTCCATCAGGGTACCACACTTCGTCAGTAGCTAACTCAGTCCACCGCTTGATGTGGGCGCTGTGGACATGGGCCCAATCACGGTTGCGCCCGGTTGAACATACAATATAGCAACTCCACTAATACTCCAAAGATCCTAATTATTAAGTAAAATGTCACTAAAATACATACAATTGTATTACTATTTGCATGCAAAATATAGATTCATTTCCCTATTATGTTTAATTAAGCTAACAAGAAAATTACTACATGAAAAATATAGTCACTCTTTTTAAGTACGCACACTAGCGTTAATTTGTCGCTAATTATATATAATTTTATACCAGACGTGCAATTAAAATTTAAACATTCATATATTACATGTATAAAAATTCACTAATTTCTATTATATTTGTACATCATTTTCTCTCCTTACAGAACTAATTAATCACTAATCATATTTTAAGTTAACCTAACACAACAAGTTTATGTTAACTATAAAATGCGTACCTGACGGTTATAAGATCGATCGGTTCAAAGTTCCTGAAAAAATTAAAACAAGCGTGTAAATTACACAGAATATAAGAAATTAAGTGGTCATATTAAACTATCACCGTATGTACTTGTTACCTTCGTAAATCTGGTGTATGCGCTGCTGCTCTATAGAATTGGTGCGTGTTACGGTGCTTGCGGTGCAAAATTAATAACAAAATAAAAGCAAGACCTAAGTGCTGGTGCTTAGTTTAATTAATTAATTACGTGATGGTGATTAGTTTAATTACCATTAACAACATACTATGCCAACATCAGTATAGTCAGATAGCCCTCACATATCAATATATACATACAATATTAAGTACTAATATGGCAAGATTAGCATACAACACTGCAAATAATATTAGCATAGAATATTATTATGTCAAAATTAACTCTTGCATATACGTACCGCAATAACACTAATTTAGCAAGTACATCAAATTTAAATTCCAAAATATTCCCTCACGCTGAAAGCATAAAATATTAGCGAAGTCACACTCCTGATGAATCCTCAACTGAGGTATCGTGAATAATATACCGAATCGAACGAATCGAAAAGAACTGAAAGCGAGAGTGAGTGTGTAAAGGTCGCTCTGCGGTGAAGCTCGCGCGTGTGTGAACCGAAAGCGAGAGAGTGCGTGTGTGAAGGCCGCTCTGCGTGTGAAGCTCGCGTGTGTGAAATTAATCGAAAGCGAGAGTGTGCGTGTGTGAAGGCGTAACGCACGACGCGATATATATAGAATCAATTTTATGATCACTGTGACCTCTAATCGTATTAATTAGCGTAAATCATGTAATTACTATTTGATTAATTAAAACTCAACACTATTTTGTCGGTGAGAATTATTTTATTATTTTTGGACACTATTTTGTCGGTGAGGATTTTTTATTATTTTTTTCGACACTATTTTGTCGGTGGAACATTATTTTAATATTTTTTACGTATTGTATTGTTTGCAGTATTATTTTAATATATTTTTCCCGCTAAGTGCATGCAACGTCCGGTTAATTAGGGGACAAGTCGCTGCCACCGGGTGGCGGTGGCGGCAATGAAGTCATGTCGTCTCGGGATAAGAATGAAGCGCCGGCCACCCGGTGGCGGCAGCTTCTGTCATGGCCGTCCCGGTGGCGGCAACTTCAACCATGGGTTGCGTGTTCGATGGTGATCACCGCCGGGTGGCGGGACCCGAGGATATTTTCGTAATTTCCTTTTACAGTGGATTATTTTATTAATTTTTATTTAACTGTTGATTATTTCGGGTATTTCCCCTGTAATTTCTAGCTACTGACTGGTATCATACTGTAGTTAGTGACGAATCAGAAACACGTTGCTGTTAACTTTGTTAAGCGCATTTGTGCTATTCTGCCTCTTGATGTCGAGCATGAGGTCCAGGTTAAGTATAGATGACAATGTGGAATTTTGAGCCACCAGTACACAGAATGTCGGCAACATGCTTCACATCGATATGTGATCTGTGATAAAATGGTGCAAATATTCTTCTGATAAAACTCAGCTCTAGTTTTTAAAAATGGACTTCACTGAAGGCAGTATTTTACACAACTGGATAGTATCATCTAGGTATTTAATTTGAACTTGTGAGGATTACAAGTTGCAGGATGTACCTCTGCAGGTTTCTCGTGTATGTTTCTATTAGAAATATTCAACATTTCAATTATTAATATAGCTTTTGATTCTGCGTTCTATATCATCCTGTCTTGTTCACTGAGGCGGATACATTCCCTTTTGCAACCAATTTTTTTTTTTTGTGACTTTTGCTATCGTTTTAATGATGCGATCACTAATCCCGATTCGTCATCACTCAGCGATGAATGTATCAGACGCATTATAATCTCCAAGCGGAACAAGAACCAGTAAACCACAAGGATTTAAATAGCCCGCTATACCTCCACTATAGCTTTTTTGGACGTAAACAGTACGCTAAGTATCAAAATCCCTGAACACCGCTATAGCCGCTAAATTGTGCGCTATTTTCGCTATCTGTATAACCGCTATAGCTCCGCTATGCCACTTTTTAAAAATTACCTTTAAAAATTCAACCATAAGTTATATGTTTAGTTATGACCTTACTCATTCTTACATCATTGAATGATGATACCATTGATATAGAACTAATAAATGATCACTTAGTCAAGTTTCTCTATAATGAACTTATAGGATAATATATCACGGTAATCTACTCTGCATATTAATTATGGTCATATAGACATCCATTAGACTACAAGTATTGCTAATTAAAATACTCCTTCCGTTTCAAAATATAAGGCGTATTTTGACTTGAGAAAAGTCAAACTTAGTAAATTTCGACCATAAATAAATCAAATATTATGCATCGTTAGTATACCAAAGTTGTATCAAATTGTTCATATTTCAAAGTGCTTTTTGATACAATATTATATTATAACAATTCATAATATATAATATAGTAATAACAGTTAAACTCTATCTTTAAAGACTTTTGTGGAGTCAGAATACGCCTTATATTTTGGAACGGAGGGAGCAACATGTATGTACCTTATTTAGTTTGGATTTGACTAACATTATACTCCCTTCGTCCACAAATGATCTACATATAAGCTTTTTGGTTTGTCTAAAAAAGATTTATGTTTTAGCCTGGTTTTAATTGTATGGACTGTAGTTAATTGCATGTGGAGGTGAGAGTTATGGCTGTTGTGGGCCTGTTACAAGCATGCAGTTCTTGGATTGGTGCGAGGACACAACTTTTAGGGTGAGAGGCTAAAAGGAGTAAATGATGGCCCTACTTTCACAACAATATTTCTAAGATTAAATGGGTAATTGATCTTTTAATTGCTTTTCTTGTTCTTTGTGATTTCTCTTAGATGTAGATCATTGGTGGACGGAGGGAGTACAATATTTCATATTTTTTATAATTTTCATGTTAAAACGCTAAATAGAATATCTTCCGCGATAGCCCGCTATAACTGTTATATCTTTTCTTGGACCTCACCGCAAAATCATGAAAAACACGATTTAAACCCTTGATTAACCACGATCGCGTGTACCTGCCATGAGGCATAAAATTATGATAGATTTCAACCGATTTTGCTTCTTGTTTTGCTCCCTTTGATTCGTGGTTTTGGTTGGTTTGGAAATTTTGTTACCTTTATACAAACCATTCAGCATAACATTTTCAAATATTTTTCTGACGTTTCGTATTTTTTAAAATTTTTTAATAATTTTTTAGCCTTGCTATGGTTTTTTAGCTTTTCAGTTGCAACCAAAATCAAACTAGAACCGACGTATCAAAGAGGGTCTATGTTTCCAACTTGCCATCAGCAATACGCTTGAGCAGAACCATCTGCAATATTCTGACCTACTCTGCTCGCACTGAATTCTTCGTTACTCTCTAGGATGAATGCTAATCTTAGCAGCTCTAGCTAGCTTCGAGATTCTTGTCCGGTATACTACGAGAGGTACTGAGCGGGGTTCAACTTTTGAAGCTGAGCAAAGCGAGATTTCAACTTAATGAGACATTGTTAAGCGAGGAACATGTGAATTAGCATTGTCACAACGAGGAGCAGCGAGGGGTTGCAACCCTAACTCTCAGCGTGCTTCCTATGCGAACATGTTAAACTGGTGAAGATTACAGGTGCCAGTTGGTGCTCCTAGACTTCTTGTATTTATTTCTTAAAAAAATCGATGCCAATATGCGGATATGCATCCGTCCATCCGTCCCTCTCATGTTGCCCTCGTTTTTTTTCGCCTTCAATTAAATTAAGGCTCAATTCTCTATGATTTATTTGACTTATTTGTTTATCTTTGTTTAAAATAAATAATTTAGTTTTTAATTCGTCTATTCTATTTTGAATGCATATCTAAAAACTCTCTAAAAACAAGTCAAACAATGAGAACCTGGTTCTCGAGTCCGCCTTGAAAAGTTCTTGAAGTTAGAAGATAAATCAAATAAGATAACTTAGAGAGAACAGTCTATAAATTAAATGAAAACTTATCATTTTTGTACAAACCAAATGATGTATTATTTTGTAATTATTTTTATGAGATTTTAAATAGTTCTTAGAGTTTATAAAATAATTTTTAATAATTTTATGGACTTATCAAACCGTCCCTAAAAAATTATAACTTTTACAGATTAAATTTATAGTAACTTCCCGCCGAAAAATCAAGACCATTGTCGTACGCTAATGTACCACTCACGACAGTACACTAGTCAACTGGCAGAATACGCGTGAATCCAGCCGCCCCAGCCATATCTCTTATCTGCAACGAACACATACACTAGTGGCTACCACTCCGCCAAGCACAACTTAGCACAATAGGAACGGTGAAGCCAAGATATCTCCCGATCTCCCATTCAAAGGCCATTGACACCTATTTTTTTTTCATGAATGAGCACAGGATGTAAACTAGTGTAGTAGTGTGTGTGTTCCTGCTAGCATTTTTTTTCCCCATTTCACTGACTTTCTCATGGTGTTTTACGCATGCACAATGGTATAGACAATGCTATTAGCTCACATAAAAGTATTGACAATTATTTTCACTATAGGCAACATCTCTCCACCGTCATAAACAACTTAGATTGATTCTCATGTTATAGTCAACAACAGTACAGATGGCCTCATCTCTACACCTTTTTTTTCTCATCCATATCATCTTAACCCTGTATGGCACACATGATATACTCCATCCGTTTCAAAATATAAGGCGTATAATTTTTTTAACACAGGTCTCAAATGTAAAACTTTAACTATTAATTTCTTTCACAAGATATCTTCAATGACTACAAAATTAACATAATACGAAAAGTATTTTCAAATATAAATCCAACTATATCATATGCATAACACCAAACATATATGTTTTTATCTTAATTATTAGTCAAAAGTTACATACATTTACTTTTATAAAATACATGCATGTTTTATATTCTGGATCAGAGAGAGTAGCTTACAAACAGTTATCATCGTACCACTTGTGCATGCTTTTAATTATGGTACTTTATACATCAACAATAGTGTCCTAACTTAGAACGTCTTAGCTACTATTCGCACCTCTTTTATCACTCACTGTTTATCTATATTTTTTCTCCTAACTTAGAACGTCTCAAATACTATTCACGTCTCTTTAATCGCTCACTGTTTATCTATATTTTTCTCTGGAAAGTCCTACGTTTATGCTATGCTACGGTACCAGCCGCAAAGGGGAAAAACAGTCGATACCTGGAATCCGGCGCCGGCGGCAACTAATTAAGGACCACTATTTCCGCGAGTCCCATCGACGGGACGAATGGGATGCGCCCACGTGAAGGGAGAATGGGGCATTGTTCTCCGGTCAAGATTATCATGCCAGCGACACCAGTTGAGCGCGTGGATTCCTCCCTCCAACCTGACGCTCGCTTCGACCACGTAACTCAGCTCTTTGCCTTTCCTGCTAAAAAGTGCCATACTGCCATGCATGCATATATCTAAGGGTTAATACTTTCAGATGAAAAGGGAAGGAAAAAACTACTACTTGAATTATCAATGATTTTTTTTCCTTTTTTTAAAAAAAAGGAAGGAAAAAAGAACACCCTAGCGGTTACTACTTGGTAGTAGATATTGGTGGCAGCAGCACGTAGTGGCCATGGAAACTACCTTGGAGTAATGGCAGTAATTACTATGATGTGGAGAATTTTCAAGCTAATCACCGAGACAAATCTGGCACCTCTGCTGCAGCCTTGGATCAGGTATCGTTGAGGAACTCGCAGAGGCTTGTCCAGAGCTCTCTGCGTGTGGTAACGAGATATCAGGAGCATGGGAGGTTGGCAAAAAAACCTATGGTGCAAATTACAGGAATAATGTGGGGTTCCATGGACCCCTATTAGTCAAGAACAAATGTAGTAGGCCTTATCTATCTCCACTTTCCATCTCCTCTTTATCTTAAAGTCCATCAACTCCGCAGATATATTCCTGTATATTTTAAAAAGAAGATTAGGACACCGTATTTCTTTCAGAAAGTTGGAAGGGCAATCTGGACAGGCATATGAAATGCACCTTAGCGAGTGTTGATAAGAAGCTGCATTAAGACCTAACACTCTTCAGAGATCATATTCCACCAGGCAAACTGAGAGAAGTACGGAGTACGAAGAAACTTTGTAGAAAATTTATTAGCAGCACATGGATGATACACATCACAATCAACGACCATCCTGAACATAATTATTCAGAGTCCCAGATGATTCAAGACGTTCAGTTTCGCGATGTGAATATTAGTCAAGTGACAGAATGACTCTATAAGGCCAACTGCCCCTATGGTAGGCAGGTAATATCAAATTCATCAGTAACAAGAAGCATGATACACGGAATGACATTATAAAACTACAAAGAATAGCTGGTAATTTTCAGGACCACATGACAAATGAATTTATACTTTGTCCCAGGTCCATCTATTATGCAGATAAGCAAACAACACTTGATTTTCACATTATGACAGCTATAAGTCTATGTCAGGCAATGTGGCCATCAAATCACAGTAAAATTAAGAAAGGGACATTTTGCCTGTTTGAGTGTTTAGTCCCTTGAACTATACATCTTACTTGGCACTTGGCAGCTATAGAGAGCAACCGCTCAGGAGCGTATATTTAGATGGAAAGATTTGCAGAGAAGTGAATAAAAATAACAGGGGTATGTTGGAAAAAACAGTCGATCTGCCACCTTGTCATCATTGTCTGACTACCTTTAGGTTTTTTATAGGAAGTTTATATTTTTTAAGATGAACTAGACTTGATTCTAAATTCTAGATGTCGGCACACATTGAAATAAACCACACAGCTGTACCACTAATTTGCTTCCCAGGCATCTATCTACTAAATAAAAACACTATCAAGGAAGATCGAAATTATTATGTTGGGATAAGACAATGAACAAGTGTCAGGAAAATCCCCTATCACTTTTTAATCATTGCAGTATGATATTCCCAATCAACCATTCTTTCGCTGCTCATATCGATAAAATGATCCTCATTAAAAATACCATTTAAACAGAATCTTTTTTAGGATGCAAGCTATTACTTGTATAGAACAAGGAAATAAAAACTTGGCCAGTACTAGTGTGCTGATGCTTACTTATCCCATTTGCCTAGAGCTCTTACTGAGGAAGAGGGAGGGGAAGTTCTTATTGAAAATGAAGAACATATGGTGTCAATCTTAAAGATGAGTCAAAAGGCAATCCACTTTTCACTAGGCATACATTATGTCTAGGGTTCCAGATATAGGGAATAAAAGGCAATCCACTTTTCACTAGGCATACATTATGTCTAGGGTTCCAGATATAGGGAATATGTTTGTGTTGTCATTAGATTTTATTCATCGATGTGGAATTGCATTGGGCACTCATATTTGTGCAGGCTCAGAGTGGACAGGCCTAAATATTTCCAGTGATGGCAGCCAATATCATACTCTACATCTTAAAGTTAAGATTCCAAGGTGTCTGGAGCTAGCAACTACTGATATCATGAATGCCTTCAGCACTTGGATTGTGAGTATATATAGGGCAGAGACCTGCACTCATCAGTTCACCCAAGTTCAACATTTCGGTTCAAGTTAGCTTCTCTTCTAAATTCCTGAAGATTATCCATCTTCAGTAACCATGTCAAGGGACCCACTTGTCGTAGGAAATGTTGTTGGACATATCTTAGACCCATTTATCAAATCAGCGTCACTTAGGGTTCTATACAACAACAAGGAACTAACCAATGGGTCTGACCTCAAGCCATCACAAGTAGCAGATGAACCAAGGATTGAAATTGATGGGCGTGACATGAGGAACCTTTACACACTGGTAGGTCCATAACCACCTCGATACTATATTAAACAGTATTTTAGCCAACCTTGTGTGCAAAATGCACAACACTACGCAAAATTGGCTTTACTATTCCTCTTCTTAAAGTAGCATGCAGTCTCCTATTTATAACATATGCCTTTAGAGTACATTCATTTTGGTGTTTTCAGTAGTTATAGAGCACTGGAAATACAAGAATATCATATTTGTGGATTGAAAAAGACATCTGCACTTCCATTACTTTATTTCATGTAGATCCAGTAAAGATATTACACTTGTTTTTGATTGGGTCAGCACATATACATGTATCGTTGATTCTTTGCATATGGTGCTGACCGGGAATCAAAATTACGCACGTCAGTCATGAAGTAAAGGAATCTGAATCGTTATGATTGGATGCAGCAATAAATGTCACAAAATATGAACCTACACTAGCGCCACAAAGTGTCTCAGTAGTGATACTAACATCATAATCATCATCACACCCCCAATTTTCCAAAAAAAAAACTCCTGCAAAAGCGAGGTAAGGGAGGGTCGTTGTACGCAAACTTACCCCTGAGATTAAAAATCACAGAGAGGTTGTTTCCATAATGATACTAACAATATATGGAGCTGAACACTCAACAGCAATGTAGTAATTTAACTTTTTTAAAAAACATCAAAGTTAATGGAAAACTATGGCATCTATACTTTTTAAAAACATCAAAGTTAATGGAAAACTATGGCATCTAGATTGTGTTAGCTAAGAATGCAATGTCACTGTAATATTTTTATAATATTCCAAATGTTATTATTATTAATTAAAGACAAGTAACTGCGACAGAAATGTGTATCTGAAGCAATTTGCTTGTAGGTGATGGTAGATCCTGACTCACCAAGTCCAAGCAACCCAACAAAAAGAGAATACCTTCATTGGTAAGACCTAAACTTTTCAAAATTAATAGAGATTACTTGACTATATTATTGCTGTAGAGATTATTATGTTTGTAGTTTGCATTAGCTCTTTGTCTAGGGTGTTCTCTATTTATTTGACATGCCTGTACATAACTTATATTAGCCATTTGACCTATAAAACTAGATTTTCATGCCAACAACTACTCCACTTGTATGGTGTGACAACTCCAAAATCAAAAGCGATACTTACGGCTAATGGTTATATGCATTTCACAGGTTGGTGACGGACATTCCAGAATCAACAAATGCTAGTTATGGTATGTTCTTACTATTCTTTTTCCTTGCTAATTTGAATGTTTGGATGGATTCAAGAATTCAAGATTCTATAATAATGGCATATTTTGCTGGTCTAAATATCATTTATGATTTTTATGCAGCTTTGTTTTGATATAATATAATAGAAAACTCACAAAATGTGTGTCATCTATGGTTACTTAGTAAAAGCACCACATATGTCAACTTTATGTTGTTCAAAAGATATAAAATTAAAAGGACAAAGGCACATAAATAGCATACCTGGATAGTAAGCAGCACATATGATTCATGTTTTCCACATCAATCTGTGGGTAGAAATTTCTTCAAATTAATATTGTGCTGAACTTGCCCTACTGGACTATCTATAAAAATGGATTGGCTGAGTTGAAGTGGACCTTGTCCAATCGAACTATCTATAAAAATGTGCTTGATGAGTTGAAGAGGAGTTCTGTTTTTGAGATCAACATGAGCATATCTCTATATTTTCCTTTTGTTACAACCTACATTTAATCCCAATAAATACCTATGTGACAACATTTCTAAGGACGAAGGCAGTATTCATATGAACTCAATTTAACATGTTTGCACAAATTATTTTACAGGAAATGAAGTTGTTGGTTATGAAAGCCCAAAACCAAATGTAGGAATACATCGCTTTGTCTTTGTGCTCTTCCGCCAATCGGTCCGACAGACTATATATGCACCAGGATGGAGACCAAATTTTAATACAAGAGACTTTTCAGCACTTTATAATCTTGGACCTCCTGTGGCAGCAGTGTTCTTCAATTGCCAACGAGAGAATGGATGTGGAGGCAGACGATATATTAGATAAATATTGAATCATTATTAATCCTCCTCCACAGGCTGGAAATTTGATTAATGAGAGTATGAGATAGGTTCACATCACAAATTAACAATAAATGCTGGACCTTTTGAATGTATCTTCATTTAAAACTTACTTTGCCATGTGTGCAAGCACTAAACAAGGTGCTTTGAGTGAATTTAACTTAAATCTCATCTTTGGTAACGCTTTATATGCTTCTTTAGCAAAGAAAATCCAATGATGATGTGTGATGTATCCAACAACTACTGTCCCCATCATTTGCAAAAACAACTAATAATATCTTACATTCCTCGAGAGCATTTCAGACCTCCTAGACTTCAAGATAACTTCGCAGAGTAATCCCCAGCAGCTTGTCTAATGTCTATAAGGCTGGCATATTTAGCAAAAGAAAGTTGTGCAATAATCACAGTACAAGTTCTGCCAGTTTCAATATTTTCAGTGACCAAGGTTTGGCAAGTTCTTGCATCGTCTAATATAAATGATTACTTTACGAGTCTTATCTGGATTCATGTCAGTGCTTTGAAAGGATCAGATTGCGTTCCTCCATCCACCAGTCACGATGCAGGACTTCACTGTTTATCATGTCCAAACACTGCATAGTGATGCTACAAAAAAACACTTAATAGTGGCTAATGTGAACATTGATCATGCCGGGTCATTTCTTTGTACTCCACTTGGATGTTCAGCTTCAGAGAAGCCATGCTTATGCATAGTAACAATAGGAAGTTAAAACATAAAAATGCAAATAGGCGACCCAAGGTTAGATCTGATCAGCATTCATCCAAAGAAAGACAAATACCCAGATGATGCAAGCACTACACATTGACCACTTGAATCTTGCGTCCATGCCTTAGGGTCGAGTAAGCAGATGATTTGTGAATGCTAAGATCATGGTCTCAAATAGAAACTGAAAATCTGCTCGAAGAACTACAGCCCATCCAAACATATTTGCTTCATTATTATGGAAAGCATTGCACATAACTCATCCATATCCTGATGTTTTTTCTGTCCAACTAAGAATTCATTGATCTTGCCATTCACCTCAATCAAACTGGATCCTGGCTCCTTCTGCACGCCCTTCTCACTCATCAACCCTCTCACCCTTTTCACATCTGTCCATCTATCACTCACAGCGTATACATTTGAGAGTAGGACATAAACCCCACTACCAGTGGAGTCCAACTCGTGGACATGATTAAGAATCTGCTGCGAAAAATCCACTCGCCCATGAGCTTGGCATGCAGTCAGCAGGGACCCCCATGTAAACACAGCAGGTCTCATAGGCATGAGCTTAATCACATCATATGCTTCCTGGATGAGTCCAGCTCTGCCAAGAAGATCAACCATGCAACCATAATGTTCTTCCCATGGTGAGAGCTTGTATGAATTTTTCATCAACTCAAACAACCGACGGCCTTCTTGCACTAAACCAGAGTGGCAGCATGCACCAAGGACAACTATAAAGGTGACTTCACTGGGGCGGAAGCCTGAAGCAACCATCCTGTCAAAGTACTCAACAGCTTTCTTGCCATGACCATGCAATCCAAACCCATTGATCATTGCATTCCAGGAGGATCCGTTCTTCAGGTGCATCTTATGGAAGATGGAAACAGCAGTCTCCAAACACCCACACTTTGCGTACATATCAACTACTGAAGTCCCCACATGAACATCCCACTCAATGCCCTTGCGCCCTATATATTCATGAACCCACCTCCCAGATTCCAGAGCACCCAAGCTCGCACAAGCTGAGAGGACAGTGGAAATAACAACTTTATCCAGCATCACCCCTGACGTCTGCATCGCATTGAACACCTCCAATGCCTCGCTCGGATGCTTGCACTGCACCAAACCACTTATTATAGTCGTCCAAGAAACAATATCCCTCACCAAAAGCCCATCAAAAACTCGCCTTGCAAGATCCAATTTCTCGCACTTGACATACATATCTAGCACTGCATTCCCAACAATGAGGTTTTGGCAGTTCAGCTCTTTCTCACGCTTGAGATACCACCCATGGACGGCCTTCCCGGACCGCACCACCCCCAACCTGCCGCAGGCTACGAGCACGCTCGCCAATGTCCCCTCGTTTGGCATAACGTCCATCTCTCCAAACACCCCGAGCGCCCCCGCAAACCTCCCACCCCTGATGAATGCGGACACCAGTGCTGTCCACGACACGACGTCCCGCTCCGCCATTTCGTCGAACACCCTCCTCATGTCGCCGCACTCGCCGCACGCGCCGTAGAACGTGACCAGCGCGTTCCGGACGGGCAGGCGCCCCAGGAACCCGGCCTTCGCAGCCACGGCGTGTGCCTGGCGGCCCTCGCGGAGGCCGCCGAGCCGCGCGCACGCCTTGAGCGCGGCGGGGAGAGTGTACACGTCGGGCCGCGCCGCGTCGGCGCCCGCGGCGAGCAGAGCGAAGGCGCGGAAGGCGGCGGAGGGGTCGCCGGCGAGGGTGAGGCGGGAGATGAGGACGTTGAACGGGTGGGCGCAGCAGAAGTGCCGGGGGTGGAGGTGGAGGCGGAGGCGGAGCAGCGTGTGGACGGCGTCCGCGGGCGCTCGCGCAGGGGCGAGGTGCCTGGCGAAATGCGCGACGACGGCGGCGTCCGCGGCGAGGCCGGAGGTGAGGAGGAGAGCTTGGGCTGCGAGGAGGGCGCGCGCAGGGAGAGGGCTCGGGGACGCGAGGAGGGCGTAGAGGTTGCCCGGCATCGGGTCCGGGCCTCCGAGGTGGGGATCTGGGATGGAACTTTAGAATGGAAATGCATAATTTGGCACACCAAAAAGTTCGTATTTAATTATTCGCTATTCTTATTTTTCACCCGTCTGAAATTTGCGATTTTTTTGCAGACACTAAAAGTTCCAGTAAGTTTGTGAAAAGGTGAAACTTTTAGCACGATGGCTATTTACGCATTATGTTGTGTGTGACGTCGCCGGCGATCGTCGTCCTCCGTCTAAATTGCGAAATCGTGCGGATGCTAAAAGTTCTGGTTAATTTGTACTGTTTTTCCACCCTTTTATTCACGGGAAGAAACGTTTTAATATTGTGGAAAAATCTACACGCAGGAGAGGGGGAATTGTTGCGTGAGGAACCGCATGAAAAAACCGTTATTGCATGTTGCGTCTGCAAAAAGTGCTAAAATACAGACGCCTGCACAATAGTACATCCCCTAATTATTTAGTTGTGGTTCACATATGGTACAGCATGTGGCATGCCAAAAAACTTTTAGATCCTAGTTCTTTCCGTGGTGACATAGCATGTTTGCCACCATGGACCTCGCGTCAAGATTTAACCTTTTGATTTTGCTATTTCACAGTTGCATGTAAATCGCGGATTTGTGCACTCGATTTAGAGTTACCTGGTTTTCCACCTTCTTCCCCGTTTTCCGGCTGCATCAGGAGTGGTGGTGGACTGGCGATGGGGAGGGGTTTGTGGTAAGGGCAACGAGGCGGCGCCAAATCCGCGAGAACGGTCAAAGGCAGTCGAACGAGGTGGGGGAGAATCGGCACCGACAGTCGGATTTAGGGTGGGCGTGGTCGACCGATGGCGAGAGGAAGGGAGGCGGAGCGGAGAGGCAACGAAAACACCGCCGCTCCCGGGCGGTGGCCAAAGGCGATGGGGGTGGAGGTTGAGGTGCATGGAGCAATAGCGGTGGCAGGATGAAAAGGGAAAGGGAGTCAGGACATATTAGGTTGATTGGTGTTGAAGGAGGGTATGTGACGGATCTATGAATTGTTGGATTTCGATCCAACGACAAAACAATTGACGGCACAAATCCCATTTTTGCAACCGTCTGTGAGTTAGTTGATCCCTCCCTTTTTTACAAAAAGACATCACATATGTTTTGAGGTGGCACATGGGTGGTCGTTGGCTGAGGAAGTGCCAAATTTTGGGAGAGGGGGCAAAACATATCTCAATGGAGATCCAATGGCCAACAACGTATCGAAATACAAATGCAATTCGAAAAAATGTGTTCTCTCCTTTTGCAATCTTTTGCTTGAGTTTGCACAAGACCCAAAAGCCTAGTGTGATCACTTATTATCCGTGAAATAAAAAATTGTGCTCATTACATTATAAAGTTAAATGACTCACCTGAATGTCACTCCATGTGAGAATATGCTTATGCCATGATAAAGTCAGTGCTTTGTAGAAATTTCACTCCATGTGACAAGACCAATGTTATTGTTATACAAGTGTCATTACTATAAACTATGAAATCATCCATTCCTTAATAGTTCCAAATAAAATCTCTAGTTATTTATGCATTACAAAAAATATGACATTTGAGAAATTTTAGGTCATATATGTATGATTTTCACTGATTAAAGTTTGTAAATATCAGTATTAAAGTAGAAAATATTCTTCTTACCTCCGTCAACTATCTGTACCTGGCGTTGCCAGAGTAGTGTACAGTGTCTAGTGCAAAACAGCAAAGGTGGCAAGGTTGTAAATGGGATAGAGAAGCCCTGCGTACTAGTTGCCTAGTTCAACCGTATGACCCAAGAGAGATGGAAGAAATAGACAGTGTGGTGGTGACTTGGAGACATGGTAGGTGATGGAAATGGCCAACTCTTCTTGCAGGCGTTCAATGAGTGTGGCATCGAATGAGGCTCTTCAGCTCTCCTGACCTCCTTTTCATCCCGCCTAGGGCATCTTAATCTGTTTTGGAGTTAGCCCATTTGATGTCTGACTTAGCTGTGGCAAAGAAGGTGACTAGGGACGATGTGTGTGAGGGGAAAATGGAAGGGAATGGGAGCCAGAAAGGCGAGCTTGCGACGGAAGGGTGGTGTTGACTGCCAAGCCCATGGCCATGGCCATGGCGTCATGAAGAGGAGGCGAACATGCGCGACAAAGGTGGACATGGGAGGACAAGAAAAAGAAGGGTGATTTGTTGTCTGCAACTGCAATGCAAGAACAAGTCTGAAGTACACTGACGGGTGATTTGTTCATTTGTTGATTTCTGGACCTTCTTGTTGTTTCGACGGGTCACGGGCAACTCCAAAGCTCACACCAGAGAGAGCCCAGCAGATTGTTGACCCTAGGCTCAGCCATGAGTAGAACTCTGCGAATGGGATTGCTGAGGTTTGACATACACATGACGTTCAGATTAGCAAAGCAGCATGCGCAGTGCATATGGAAACCTTTGCAAGCCTGATACCTGGATATGTGCTGGTGCTGCTTCCATTGAGGCCGGATGCCCGTGTCACTCCATGCGGTGTCAGAGTTTGAGCAATGAAGAAACGGCGTCATGCAATGCGAAGATTAAGGTCTGCATCGGTAGACGCAATGTGCATGGTCCTTGGACAGAATGGAAAGTCTCGAGGATGCCTGAACCCTGAACCACGAATGATGCATTGCTTTATCCACCCCCGTGGGTCGTGTGGCATTCAACATGGGATGACAGCTATTGCTAGAGAAGAGGGAAGGTGTTCCCAAAAAAATTGAAGTTGTAGGAAAGAACAGTGACATATGTTGTAGTCTATTAGCACAGTAGGAGAAAGAAGAGAGAATTGAGAGGGAGTGATTCTTTATTGAATGATCAAGTTGTAATTACAATAGGCAAAGCCTCTTTATATAGAAAATGAATGGGTGTCTTGAAAAGACACCTCTCTAATATGTGGAACCACTACTCTATAATTAATAACCACCATTAACGACTAATTATGAATTTGCCCACAAATATGTCGTTTCACAACACTCCCCCTTGAGCAAATTCCTTGTATAGCTATGTCTTTAAAAAATCTCCTTCTGAAAACCCTGTGGGAAAAACAGATAGAGAAAACAAGATTGTCTAATATACATTTATACTTTCAATGTATATTTTTCGTTAGTATACCATCTTATTAAAAACTCATCCAAAAACCCAATGGAAAAAATGGATGAAGGAAACTTTACATTGTATAAAAACAATGTATTTATATTGTCTTGTTAAAACCTTCATATAAGAAATTTCTCAAGAAAATTTATGAAGAAAAAGAGAACAATATATGATCCTCAAGATCATAAATAAGAGTTTAGAAACTTCCCCTTAAAGCATAAACTTCGTAATGCACATGTCTCGTTAAAACTCCTTCCAAAAACCTCATGGAAAAAATGGATGGAGAAAAAGAGTACATTGCATATACTCCCTATTTATTAAATAACTTATATGCATGTGCCTCATTAAAAACTTCTCCAAAAACCCATTGGGACAAAATAGATGGAGAAAAGAATGCACCGCATATGAATACTTGTATTGCGATATTGCCTCATTAAAACCTTGCCATGACAAAACCTTTAAAGGAAAAACTCATTAAGGAAAAAGAGTACAATATATGATCTCCAATTGATCATCCAATGGGTTATAGTTTAGAAGTTTTCTCCCCCTGAACTCTGCAATATGAAGTCATCTTATTTCAAATAAGAACTAAGTGAATAAATCTTTCATAGATAATTCACATGACTTTATCACCCTCCTAGAGTGTGTGCAGAGCAATATATCTTATTATATTGCCTTTGTATAACCCTTTTCATTTATATAATACAAGATATATTATCTTTGTAGATAATAACACAGTACCAATTGTATTAAATTTTACATGACTCCACATATGGCAAACCATTTGTTTTAGCCATATTTATTCATGTGGTGTCATATATAATACAATACCATTTGGTGAAAATAACCGTTAGGTTGATTTACATGACTTCATGTCATAACACCATATATCCAATATGAGATTTGACATTATGCTGATTACACAGATTTTCAAAACATGTGCATCCTTTCCATAGTTATATCTTGATTCTGCTAAAAATCTTTCTGTACTATGGAGATATATGAAGATTATTTTAATGGTAGTCCATTTTCTCAAAATGAAAACTACATTAATTTACTCGATAATTTATATCGATTTAACGATCAGGCCTGATGCATTAATGCTCTCAGCATTAATAGTAGGAACTTTATGTCCTAACAACATCTTCATATTTCACTACAAAACAAATCTCATATAACTAGTAGATATAACATATCAAAACTATAAGGTTTTGATATTTCATAACTTTCTCTTGGTGATTGAATACCAACCAAAATAGCCTGATTTTCAGGACTTACAATATATGGTTGTATCACTCATAGAACAAAGTATAACCAGTCTTTTTAGGAATTTCACTAATTAAACCAATTCACTTAATACCTCCAAAGTATTAGAGGATATAGCCATTCTCTTATTCTTTGTAAGAGATGCACACTACATCACATGTGCTTATGTGGCTAAATTCAAAATCTTCATTTTATTCCATCGGGTCATGATGGGTCATCATCCAACTTTTATAGATAATTGGTGTATTTTGACTGGTAAGTATTTTTCCTATTTAGGAAAATCACTTTTCAAAACTATACTTTCCTTTTGAAAGTATTATTCATCCATAAAACACTCTTTCTAAAAAAAGATGTTATCACATTTATGAAGATATTATTATTCTTTAAAGAAAACTATATTGTATGAGTCTCATGCATATATATGTCGCAATTTTGTGTTTCTTTTTATAAGAAACTATGAATCCATCAAGGATATCACTAAGGATTTTCCAAACCCATTACTGCATATACTTTCATATCATGTACCAGACTTATTTATAATGGAACATTTTACATATGAGAATAATAGTCTCTTAAAGAGACATTTGAACCATAACTTTTATCACCATATTATTTTTATAATGACCCATTAAGTCTTAATCAATTCTAAGACTTATAGCTATAATATGGTTCAACCTCAGTTGCTTTCTCAAGACCCGATATGCACACTTCACGTGTCATATGCTATAGACTTTGAATTTCAGATCTGTACTTTAGCAACCTTTGGAGGTAATTTGTCGACAATCTTTTCTCATATTTCTCAATATCCTAATTTATAAGGATATCTCAAAATTAACCAGAATTTTGTCATTTTCCAAAACGAAGATTCTTGGTTGTTCTACACTTCCAGCATTATAATATGCGCGCATTACTAAGCTGGAATTATCATATTCACGATGATCATCTCTTAAGGAGTATTATATTGACAAAGTCATTTAATCTAAAATCGCAGGCGTCCCCGCATATTTAGATCATTGACAAACAAGTCAAATTTCGCAAAGATGAAAATACTATTATCCCGGGGTATTCCACTCTTAGCGATCCATTTACACCTAGTAAATGGTAACTCCAAGTTTCTGGCAAGTTCTCTATTTGCATCAAAACAAGAGAATAAACTAAACTTTTGTTTAGTTTACTAGAGTGCATAACTTTTGATTAATATAAAGATCATTTCTCTAATCCTTTTCTTTTATAGAAATTATCAAGGCATTTAAATCTTTGGGCATTTCTCCCCATAATGCCGAGATACGATCTTTATTAACAACATACTTTTAAAATCCCCTTTAGCGGGCATAAGATTAATGGAACTTCATATCCAAAAATCCATTAATAGCCCTAATTTTGTATGTTGTAGTGGTGATGTCATATGGAAAATGTATATCTCCAAGCACTCATAATAAATTAGGGGGTCTGATTTATATGCAGTGAACTAGATTTTCATAATGCAGTATAATCACATAAAAACTACATTATCTCACGTTCAGTGAGTTATCCCATTAACATTTTGGGATAATATACTTGACAAGATACCCACAAAAGGATCTTTAGCCGAAAGAAAATTTTTATTCTAGTTACTTACAATCTTTGCCCATTATTTGACCTAAGCACTCATACCATTTTATCAATTACTTTGGGTCACCAATTAATGCGACATGGTCATGACGAGTATTCTTACTAGTTATCAGCACAAACTTTCAAATGCTTATTTTAAGCATAAATAATGCTGATACATTGAACATGATCAAATTTAATCTGCATTGAAATATTGTTCTCAGAACAATTTGAACAATTTGATAATTACTTATATGCCTCAAATGCACAGTGATTAATGAACCATGCCATGATCACTGATGATCATATTAATTTGATATATAGGTTATGTTTGATAATTTTAGAAATCATTTGTTCCAAACAAATGAATATGACGTACAAGTCATAATGCACATATAACTATTTTCATGTAGTTAAACATTTATGTGCGCTTATGTCACATAACAGTGACTAATATATTGCCAAAGATAATATCAATCATCCACTACTATGCATTTTCAAAGAAAAATCTCCAAGATTTCTATTATCATAAGCATATTTTACAATGCCTTTCAAATAGGATATTATCACATTATCGGTATAAACCTTTTTGATAATCTATGTAATATCTTCCCCTTCTTCACGTCAATAATAAATTTTCGAGTAATAGCATGAACAACAAGCATATGCTCAAGAATTAACTCGAATTGTATACATACTTTCACTTGAGTATGAATTTATGACTTGAAAATATCATAAATATCAGAGGATCATATGTTTTATGTTGTAAAACCTATTATAGCCAGTTTGATCTAGCATGATCAATATATGATTTAGGTTATACGTACAGGTGTCACCTTGGAAAATATATTCCAATTTGTCTCTAAGACATTGGTGCACACGAGTCTAACAATGTGTCCTCGACACACTGATTCCTCTGAAGGAAAGGCAAAGTAAATGATCCAAATTTTAGCATATAATTTACTTTATTCCATACAAGATTAATCATCTTACTAATATTCTATTCATCTTTTCAAAAAGACTCTTGTCCAAAAGAGAAATAATCGAATAGAACAATTTAGATCATCTCATGATCTAATAAGATATGGAAAAGTAAACATCCAATGTGTTAGATTTCCATTTAAATCAAGATGATATTTGTTCAACATCATGGACATAATCAAAATCTCCGAGAGATTATTTATGCCAATAATGGTGTCTCAAAATTATCCAATGAGAATTGAAACATAATTCTCCATATACCATTTGGTATTTATCATCTTCTAATGCACGCTTTGTCAATTAAGACAAATATCAGTAACATCTAATTACATAGTCTTTTAACCAAAAGACTATTGTGCATAGTTAATACATTCACATGGGATTTATCCTCTCCAAATATGCAATTTGGACATTGAGCTGTCGTTCATGACAACACAAGTAACCGTTATAGCCATTTTGCATAACCAAAAGGCATCTCTTTATCAAATATAGTTATACATGATAATTTTGAGGATTTTCCTCAGCCATGGACCAATTGCCAATTTTGAGGCGTCCCGAAGCGGGCCCAGGCGGGAGAACACCCGGCCCGGGGCACGTGACGATCCTCCGTCAGAGGAGGCCGTCTGGGTCTGGCGCGATCGACTGCGGCGACGGCGGGAATGCTCCTGAGCGCCATCCTGACCAGAACGGTTTCGAACGCCGCGGCGGTCGGACTCGTTCCCACGCCAAATGTCCGGGCGATCGCCGTGGGTCTGCTGCTCGTGCTGGTCGATGCCGCAGGTGATGACGCCTACACCTTCGCCGATGGCCGGACATAGATCTGCCATAGTGAAGCCGCGGGGATCCTTCTCCAGGTCACGGATGACCGTGGTGATGGCGCGCGCCCTCTGCTGGCTGCGCAGGAGTGGTTTCATCATGGTCTCCACGAGGGAATCGACCGGCTGGCGACCCTGCGGGGTGCGCAGACGACGGTCCTCCTCGCAGATTCCGTCCATGACGCGACGGACAGCATCGTTGAAAAACACCCGCCCGCAGCGACGACGCAGCTTGCTGCTCCGGCCTCCCATCTCCTATGTCCGCGTCGACCGCGGCTGCGAAGACGCAGCGGGACGTGCGTGAGGCCGGGGGAAATGTCCCGGTGTTGCCAGCGGAAGTGGCGGAGTCACCTAGCAGCTCGAACTCCATGGGAGTCTCGCTGACATGGGTGACGAAGGGGTTCAGCTCAGGGAGCGATTCCACGGGGCGAAACTCTACCCCTGGGACGAGAGAGGCATCGACCTCCATCTCATCGGCCCCGGCTTCGGCGAGGTACTCCTCCCGCCAGCCGTCGTATGACGGGACCAGATCGTCGCACTCATCGAACTCGAGGTCCAGAGCCTCATCGTTGCTCGGAATCTCAGACGTGCCCGAGGAAACGGAGTGTTGAGGGCTAGTCATGGGCCCCACGGTGGGCGCCAGCTGTCGGTGTCTGGGAATCACGCTCCTGAAGAGCAGTGGTCCACGGACCGGCAGACGAATTTGTAGTTGGAGTGAGACCTAACGACGACCCTTCTTAGCAACCCGGGTGGCGGCCGAGCCTGCGGAGGGCTAGGGCCGTGCTGCCTTCCCGGACAAGGGCCTGGTGCGACTTGATGATCTGGGTACAGGTCCTTAGTACAGTGCAAGAAAGAAAGAGAGGAAACAAGAACCACGAAGACGAGGTCGATTTACCCCGGTTCGAGCCCCCACCGTCGGGTAATAGCTCTACTCTAGCTTATTTGATTATATGGTGGAAAACAGTACAAGGGTGCTGTCGGGGATTAGATCACGGTCCATTGCCATGGCCCACTCCCTGACGGCCCAGTTGAACAGCCTACCAGGGCCCAGCTCCCTGGAAGGTTCTATCAGGCCCATATGCATCCTGCCGAGCAGCCCTTGGCTGGCGTGATGCGTAATGGCCTATGATTCATGTTTGAGTCCGACTCGAACATAAGTTCTGCGCGGCTACGTGAAGACCCGGACGTGGTTTCCCGGATTGGATTAGGAGTCGTGATCCCCAAGATTAGGAGCTTATCTTATCTACCGTAAGTTGTATTTGGCATGTATGAGTTCGTTACGATCTCGCAGTTAGCCCGGCCCGATATTCCCTCGGTAGATCGGTTTGCTCTGTACTATATAAACCATGCCCCTACGGCGTTTAGGGGGCATCTGAGGACGAGTTTTACGACTTGACCCTTAGCCAATAGATTTTCGCATACTACTCGTCGAGACCTGCTGATCTCGCCGAGTTCCACCTTGTAATCCTCTTTGATATAAAGAAAGGCTGGACGTAGGGCTATTATCTCCCGAGAGGCTGAACCGGGATAAAACCCACATCTCCTGTTCGTTCTTTGTTCGTGGTTGTTGGCGTGTCTCCTATCTCCTTCTGAAGAACCTTGGTTGACTTGGGTCAATATCCCAACCGTCGGCAATTTGGCGCCGTCCGTGGGGACACGCAGATCGAGCATGTCGAACTCCGTCGCCGATCTGTAGATGCTTCCTGAGGGTTACGACTCAGAAGGACAGTATGTCTCATCCCCCGTCAGTTCAGATCGATCTGTTCGGTCTCGAACACTTTCCGTATCTGGGACGGAGGTCTCCGCCTATATGGCAGAGATAGCTGCAGATCGCACTCCCGTCATTGACGATGACTACGGAACCGATGATCTTTACGACGGTTTAGATCTATCGGATTCCAAGGCTATGTCGGTAGACTCTACCTGTGGAGACACAGCGATGACACCGTCTAGCATACCTTCGCATGGCCCCCGCAGCATTAACATGGCCGATGTAGGAACCTCTGAGGATCCTGCACGGGCTGTGGCGGCTGGCGAGGTCGGGCAGATTAACTCTGCTCGGCATCAAGACGAGGCTGCGCTGGCTGCTCGCGAGCTAGACGTCATTCGCCGCAACCTCTACGATTCAATCAATCAGACCGTGGCACGGTTCCGTGATCGGTGCAAGCGACCGCGTCGCGACCCACCTCGCGTGCCCTCGCCAAGTCTCCCGGCAGAAGTTTCTCCTGTCCGGATTAGTTCCCCGTGTAACCGGACTCCGGTCGGGCAGAACGCGGATGCCTTAGGGGTCCCAGAACCCCTAGAGCAGAGTCGGGAACGACTCGCGGCCATGGCCGGTGATTAGATCTACCAACCAGCCGACCTGCGCCGCATGGGCGTCGTTGTGCGTCTAACCTAGAGCGGCTGGCTGAAGGCCTAAAGTCTTTAGGAGAAGTCAACAACTCCTCCAGGCAGCGCAGCCAAACTGCCCGGAATGGTTCGGACAGCTCTGATCGATCGCGTGACCCTCGTCGCCATCGGCGATCATCGTCCATGAGCGAGGCTACCGTGGTCGCCGTCGCTCGCCGAGTCCTCGTAGTCATCGTGACAACAGGGGCAAGCGCACGCGCGATGACCACGGACGGTCCCCTCGTGAGGAGCGCGTCGTCGCGACCACGAGGAAGGAGCGTGGTGGATTGTCCGAGAGAGTTTCTCGGGTCGAATCATCTGTTCGGCAGAGTTCCTCCGCGCAACGGGACCAATGTCTTCTCAAGACTAGGTTACCGGGAAGGTGGCCGGTCATATGCTTTGGGCTGCGGGGCTTTCTCGGCGAGAGCCGGGTGTCCGGTGGCCCTCAAAGTTCAAGCCGGTCACATGGAGAGGTACAATGGGACTCGAACCCGGAGGAATTTATTTCCATCTACGCCACGGCCATCATGGCGGCAGGGGTGACGAGCTCGTTATGGCTAATTACCTCCGATCGTCCTTGAGGTCTTTGCTTTCGAACGTGGTCGTTCAATCGGCGGGAGGGTTCCATCACTCATGGAACCAGCTTTGTGGCGCTCGATCGCAAATTTACAGAGCATTACGTGCGTCTCGGGCAAGGAGGATGATCGCATCGATGATCCGGATGAGCGGGAGACCCTCCGCAACCGTGAAGCGTTTCATTAAGATCCGCAACACGATCCCGAACATCTCGGATGAATCTGTTGTCCGCGCCTTCAAAAACGGAGCGCGACGAGCGGCTCACCCAGGATCTCGAGATCAACGAGACCTGGACCGCCAACGACCTGTTCAAGGCGGCTGACCGCTATGCCAATGCGGCGGAGCGTGTTCAGTACAAAAAGGCATTTGACAAGGGCGTGCTGCCCGTCCAGCCTGGTGTGGATGAGAAGAAGAAGAGCAGCAGCAACCCTGGTGACAAGAAGTCCCAGAAGAAGAAGAACAAAGGTGATGCGAACAATACCGTCGCCGGTATAGATCGCGCACCTCCTCTTAAGGATGGGCAGAAGAAGCCCAACAGTAACTCCAAGGGCAAAAAGCCTGCTCAGGGAGGCGGACAAGGCAAGAAAGGTCCAAGCGACCGATTTTGCAAATTCCACCAACACTACAGGCACGACATACGCCACTGTAGAACTTGGGCTGCAAAGCTCGAAGATTTCTACAACGGCAAGGGCCCAATGCCCACCCTGCCCGAACAAGGTGATGCCGTAAGGCCAAGCGCCAAACCGACGATGGTGATCGGGAAGATGATGATGAATATCAAGAGCCGTGAACCATATATTTGTCATCTTGGCTCCTCGGCTTATACCTCTCGGCGCAGCCTCAAGGAAGCTGCTCGGGAGGTCCACAACGTCGAAAAGGCAAAACCTCAGCCCGAATCGATGAAGTGGACCGAGATTCCCATCTCCTCTCAGGAGGATTGCCCCACTGGGATGACCAAGCCTCAGCGGCTCCCTCTGGTGGTCGCCCCGACCATCAGCAATGCGAGAGTTGGACGAGTACTCATAGACGGCGGGAGCGCTTTGGACTTGCTTTCTGCTAAGGTCTTGGACGAGATGCAGATTCCACGTTCTAAGCTGAAGGAAGTCGCAATGCCCTTCTACGGGATTGTTCCGGAGAAGCATCAGCAGCCGTTAGGCGAGTTGTCCGCCGATTACCTTGACAACCCAAGCAACTTCGGACAGAGTTGATCACTTTCGACGTGGTCGACTTCCCATCCGCGTACAACGCGATCTTGGGCAGGCCATCTCTCGGTAAGTTCATGGCCGTGTCCCATCATGGATACCATTGCGTGAAGATACCGGGTCCTAACGGTGTGATCACGGTCAAGGGCAACTACAAAGTCGCTCGATTGCGACGGCGATCCCTCGCATACTGGTCGACCGACTTCCGCCACATGGTCTCAAGTTCCGCAGACCAAGTCTCAGACGCCTAGGGTCTCCTTCGCATGCGGGGAGAAACCAAGGAAGTTCACGTCCCTTGATGATACTTACAAGATAGTTCACTTGGGGCCAATCTGGACCCCAAATAGGAAAGCGAGCTCATTGCCTTCCTCCGAAGCTAATGCAGATGTGTTTGCACAGGAGCCATCGACATGCCCGAGTCCCAAGGAGGTCATCGGGCACAAACCGTCTGTCCGGTCGGACAAAAAGCACATTCGCCGGAAGCTTCGCCGCTTTTCGAATTCAAACAGGGATCATCAAAGATCGATTGGCAAACTGTTATCGCCGGGTTCATCCGCGAGGTTGATCACACCGAGTGGTTAGCCAACCCCGTCATTGTAAAGAAGAAAGGCGGCAAGTGGAGGATGTGTCGATCACACGATCTGAACGCCGCTTGTCCTAAGGACAATTTCCCGCGCCTCAGATTGACCGGTGGTCGATGCGATGCGGATGCCCAACTCTTGAGTTTTTAGATGCTTACTCGGTTATCACCAAATAAGCATCTCCCGAGGATGAAGAGAAGCGCCTTCATCACCCCTTCGCACTTTCTCGCTATAATGACCATGTCTTTCGGTCTGCGCAATGTTGGTGCCACGCTCCGGCTTTAATGGAGAAGACATTCCCGAGCAGTAGCGGAAAAACTCGGAGGTCTATGTCGGCGACATAGTTGTAAAGAGCAAGTTTGCTCCAGATAATGTAAAAGACCCGGCGAGACTTTTCGTAATCTCACCAGCATCGAATAAAATTAAATCCAGAGAAGTGTACCTTTGGTGTTCGATCGGAATGTTGCTCGGTTATGTTATTGGTTCGCAAGGTATTTACGCCAACCACGAAAAAATCGAGGCCATTGAAAATATCGAGCTCCAACTACCGTAAAGGAAGTACTGAGCCTCACCGGGCGGATGGCTACTCTAAGCGTGTTTATTTCCGTCAAAGGCTTAACGCGGGCTGCCCTTCTTTAAGGCCCTGCGCAAGCCTAATGGTTTCGAGTGGACAGAAGAAGCCGATAGATCCTTCCAAGATCTGAAGCGATACCTGTCCAATCCTCCCGTCTTGACTACCCTGCGGCATGGCGAGCAACTCCTGCTGTACCTAGGTTACACGCCACAAGCGGTGAGCACGGTCTTGACGGTCGAAAGGGAAGGCATACAGCGACCAATCTATTACGTGAGCGAGGTACTTCACGGATCAAAGGAGCGTTACCCTGAGGTCCAGAAGCTACTCTACGCCTTGCTCATGTCCTCCAGGAAGCTTCGCCACTACTTTCAGGCGCACCAAATACTGGTCCCGACCATGTTCCCCCTGGGAGAAATCCTACGGAACAAGGAATCTAGCGGACGGATAGCTAAGTGGGCAATGGAACTAGCAGAGTTTGATCTGTTATTTGCTGCCCGAACTGCTATTAAGTCACAGGTCCTAGCTGACTTTGTCGCTGAATGGACTTGCCCGCCCAAATCCTAGGAAGCTCCCGAGCAACCTGATGAACCCCCTTGGACCATGTTTTTCGATGGCTCGCGCACTGAAAACTCGGGGGCTGGTTTTGTTCTCATCTCCCCTCATGGAGAGCAATTCCAGTATTCTATCCAACTACACTTCGCGGCGACTAACAACGCTGCGGAGTACGAGGCCCTCCTCGCGGGACTAAGAGCGTGCAAGTCGTTCGGTGTCCAACGACTGACTGTGAAGGGAGATTCACAGCTGGTCATCAACCAGGTGAACAAGGAGTACAGCTGGAACGCCAAGGATAAGGACTTTGTGTTTCATAGTTTCTCTAATTTCCTTGTGTGCGTTTCGGCCCAACTCAGCAGATCGACAACATCTCTCTGGTTGCAGGGTCCCACTGAGCACAGGTCATAGGGGTTCCTAGAGTGCTAGTTGTTAGCCTTTAGCGAATCATCTAGAGCGAGTCCACCTGTCTAGGTTCGAGAGAGTTCGGGAGAGTTCGGGGGAGTGACAGCTGTCCAAGGTTTCGTAGCCGCCAAGTTCCCAAGCCAAATATTACATTTAGGCGCGAAACCTCCCGCCTAAATGATTTGAACCTCCGCCGTGTCCACAAATCGACAAAGTGTCTCTTGACCCAAGCGCAGGACGAGAGAGGGCAAGCGAGGCGAAGTCGGTTAACTTAACCTCTGTGGGGGCGTCCGGTGAGCCAAGCCAAAATTTGGCTAAGTCCGGGCTCGCCTCCTCCGGACGGCGTCCGACCGCCACCGGACGGCGTCCGACAGCGAGGGATTCCTAAAGAGCGAGCTCGATAATGGCTAAGTCTCAAACGAACCGTCCCTGTCGGACGGCGTCCGATCAGGACCGGACGGCGTCCGGTGAAGTAGAAAATCGACGGCGAGGAGCATCGGACGGCGTCTGGCGAGCGTCCGACGGCCGCCCCCACCTGTCGGACGGCGTCCGACCAGTACGGACGCGTCCGATGACGGCTAAACCAGAATCAACACTTGGCGGGCGCCTGTTTCACGCTGCGGCCGCTTCGCTTGACGCGTCCGGTCAGCCACCGGACGGCGTCCGACGAAGCACAAAAATGGCCCTGACCTTCTGTCGGACGGCGTCCGACGGCGACCGGACGGCGTCCGATCGGGCGATCTGAATCTCGCGATTTAATCTGGACCGTCCATTTCTAGGGTTTTGCCTTGGGGCTATAAATAGGGGCTAGGAGCACGGGAGAAACTTGAGAGAGCCTACCCTAGCAGCCACCTATTGCCTTAGCCACCTAGAGAGCTCCTCCCATGGTTCCCACCTCCATCTAGGGTTCCATGTGATTGTGAGATTGAGGGAAAAGAAGTGAGAAGAAGAAGAGAGCATCCCTAGCCTCCTCCTCATCATCTCCAAGGTTTGTGTCCTCTCCATGGTTGCCTTGCCATCCTCCATGGTGGGTTGAGGTTGAGTGTCTCCGGTCTTGTGCTCTTGGGATTCTTGTCACCGTGAGACACCGTCATCGCCGAGCTTCACCAAGTGTATCATAAGCAAACCCTTCTCCGTGAAGGTCACCGTGCTTCCCACGGTGCTTCCTCTCCGATTAAATCGGGGTGTGCAAAGTCCGCCGTGTGTGTGCGGCCATCTCCGTGTGTCGGAGGTGCCAAAGCGTCCGTGTGTCGGATCCAAATCCTCCATGTGTTGGGGGTACCTCATGTGTTGAGGTGAAACCCCGTGTGTCGGTGGTCGACAGTGTGTCGGTGCCGTGGGTGTGAGAACTCTCGCGTGTGAGGAACTTCGCCTCCGTGTGAAGGTCTGGAGCTCGCCTACCATGTGTTGGTGAAGAGCTACCACGAGTGGATTGAGGGCTAGGGGCGAAAGAGTCCCGACTTCTCTCGTGTGAGAAGTTTCCTCAGCGGAGACGTGGGTGCTCATGTGTTGAGCACCGAACTTGATAAACAACTTCGGTTTGCGTCTCCCGTCTCATCAATTTACTTCCGCACTTTGAATTAATCGCTATGCGTGAGTGCCATCGAGCCTCCTAGTAGTCGCTTGTGCATTATTGTGATCACTTCCAGAACTAGACTCGGGCCAATCGATAGCTTGGGTTCCTAATTTGACAAACTAAGCAAGCAAATTAAAAGAAGTAAAACTTGAAAAGAGCCGATTCACCCCCCCTCTCGGCCTAGGATCCTTACAAGTGGTATCAGAGCTCGGGTCTCTAGTTGCTTAACCGAATAGAGATGGCTGACAGGGGTAGTGTAGCTGCCAATAGGATTCCTCTGTTTAGTGGCACTAATTTTGGTTTTTGGAAGTTGCGCATGAAAGTATTTCTCCAGGCCATGGGAATGGATGTTTGGAGGGTTGTAGAGTCTCCTCATGGTGTCACACTCACTAACAACATACCTGCCACACCCGCACAAAACAAACTCTTAGAGACCGATGCTAAGGCTATGAACGCTTTGTTTTGTGGTTTGAGCATGGAGGTCTTCGATAGAGTTAGCAATCTCACTAGTGCACACGACATATGGATCACACTCATTGAGATTCACGAGGGCACTTCTGCTCTTAAAGAGGGTAGACTAGTAGTTGTCAAGGAGCGTTATGATCAGTTCAGAATGCTTCCAAATGAGAATGTCAATGCTATGTTTACTCGGCTTAACCCCATCCTTAACGAGCTTAAGGGGCTCGGTCACACTGTTGCCAATGATGAAGTGTGCAGGAAAATGCTGCGGATCCTCCCCAAGAAGGATTACCGGGATATCATCACCTATCTCACCAACAGTGGTGATGTGGAGAAGCTGGCTCCCACAGCTTTGCTCAGCAAAATCACCGCGCACGAGATGATGCTCCTCAATGATCGTGAAGATTCCCCTGCCCCAGCAAAGAATCAAGTGATCGCGCTCAAGGCCAGTGGATCCAAGCAGAGTGGTCTCAGGTCAAGTCAAGCTGAGGATGGTGGAGAGATGAGTTGGAATGAGCTCGAGGAGGGCTTTCAACACTTCGGTTTGTTCATGAAGTAAGCTGGCCAGTTCATGAGCAGAAATGGATATGGAGGAAAGAAGAGGATGAGCCGAAACACTCATGCGTCATACCGATGCTATGAGTGTCAGGAGAAGGGGCACATCGCTTCAATGTGTCCGCAGAAGGGCAGCATCAAGTACAAGGACAAAGGAAAGGAGAAGGGCGATGGCGAGAAGTCAAGACAGAAGGACTACAAGAAGAATCCCCAGAAGTCAGGATTCAAGGGTCGCTCCTCACAAGGCAAGAGGCTAGCCTTTGTTGGGGAATGGGTGACCGATGACAGCTCCAGTGACACGTCAGTTTCAAGTGACGACGAGGAGTCAAGTGGCCAAGGATTGGCGGCATGGCAATCACTCAGTGTGCCACCACCGCCACCTTCCTCCAAGATGTCTCACGATCGTCCTTGAGCCTCAAGAGTGGTTCTCCGATGATGACGAGTCGGCTTCCTCTACTTCCACTACACGAGGCGACATCGACCGACCGACATCGCCAAGTGCTTGATGGTCAAGCCATCTAGAAATGAGGTTTGTGACTCGACTCGAACCGAAGATGAGGCGGAAGTTGCTAGAGGTTACCTTGCTCAAGCACTTGACTTTCTTGAAAAGGAAAGATCAAGAAACATGAGACTTGAGGCGTCTTAATGACTTAAATGCTAGGTTCAATGATCTTGTGTCTAAGCATGAATCACTAGAAACTGAACATGACTCCATGATGGGTTCTAGTAATGCTATGACTAAGAAAACAAGTGTGTTAGAAGAAGAGAATAGGGTTATGAATGAGTCGGTAGAACATCTCCTTGCTACAATTCATGAGCTTAGGGCTAGTAATGAGCGGCTCCTAGCCGATAATGCTTCCATGATTGCTTTGCCTGTTGCTCAATCTGTTGATGTCCCTGATTGTCATGCTTTGGTTGATGTTTTGCCTGTTATCTTGCCTGTTCCTAGTGATGCTGTTGATGATGCTCCTGCATGTTCCATAATTGTTGCACCTCCTAGGGTTGATAGCTCTACTTCATGTGATGATTTGATTGACTTGACCACGATTGCTTCTAGCTCTAGTGGTTCCTCTAGCAATGCTCATGACTGTATTCTGATAATTGCAAATTTGCTTTAGTCGCTAGGGAATTAGCTATTGAGAATGGTGAACTTAGAGCTAAACTTGAAAAATTTGATAAAGGACTTGGGAAGTGCTATGAGGGTAGTCTAGCCTTGGATAAGATGCTCAAGGAACAAAGAAAACCTTCCTTAAAGAGTGGCTTGGGTTTTACCCCTGAGAAGCCAAAGGGGAGGAAGAAATCCAGTGTTCCTCGAGCATCTGCCAGTAGGCAAGGTTACCATCATGCTCATCCCAAGAAGAGAAGCAACTCTGGGTCTAACAAATTGCACACTAGCAACAATGCTTCTAGGATGCACAATGGACACCGCACATGGCAAGAACCTCCTAGGCACTATAACTCCACATGGCAACAAAGAAATCATAGTGCCTGGCAATATGGTCCAAAGTATAACACTTGGAATGGTCCTAGGTTTCACAACAACTGGCAAGGTCCTAGGTTCAACACTTGGCATTCACCTAGGCAAAACTTCTGGCATGGTCCTCCTAGGCACAACAATGGTAGACCAATCCCTCCTAGGAACCAAAATCGCAACACTCCCAACCACACACAACCAAGAGTTCCTAGAGCACATTCTGAATTATACGGTCACTACCTGCTCAAGAAAAATGTTCAAGGTAGGATGACTGCTAGATTTGTTGGGCTCAAGGCTGAGAATGAGCACAAGGCACATGTTTGGGTGCCCAAGTCATTGATTGATCGCTTTGCTCTTGTTGCTTCTAGCTTGAAGGCTAACCCTCGGGGACCTCCTGTGTGGGTCCACGAGTCACATAAGTGATCTTCTCATTTGTGGTGAACTAGGAGTGGAGGGTGCCATTGGATCATCGACAATGGTGCACCCAACACATGACCAAGCAACCCCGGTTGTTCACCTCAATAGGGAGGAAGGCAAGATTCCCCAAGGTCATTTTGGAGATGGAAGCAAGAGCAAGGTACTTGGAGTTGGAAAGGTAGCAATCTCTTGATCTTTCAATTGACAATGTCTTCGCTAGTAAAAACTTTGAGCTATAATCTTCTCTCTGTTGCCCAAATATGTGATTTGGGGTTCCATTGTAATTTCTCACCGAGGGCTTGTTGGTTTTGGACAAAATGAAAATCTTGTGTTTAAAGACTTTCGGTTTGAAAACTTGTTTCTTGTGAACTTTAATGAACTCGCGCAGATCCGTCTCGACTTGCCTTGTCGCCAAAGTCTCTCTTGGTTGGCTTTGGCATAGGCGTCTTGGGCATGTCGGCATGGCAAATTGAAGAAACTTTTCAAAATGAGTTGATTCTCGGGGTGCAAGATGTGACATTCGAGAAAGACAAGCTATCAAGATTACTGTCGGTAGGCAAGCAAGTGGCAAGCTCACTTCGCCAAGAATGTCATGTCTACATCTCGACCTCTCGAGCTTATACACATGGATCTTTTGGGCCAACAAGATATGTGAGTATCGGAAATCTTTATTGCCCGGTCATTGTTGATGACTTCTCCGATACACTTGGGTTTTTTTTACCGATAAAACTCCAAGCTGGAGATGTTTTCAAAAGTTTGTAAAGAAAGCCCAAAATGCTTTTGAGTGTACCCTCAAGAAGGTGAGAAGTGACAATGGAGCGGAGTTCACTAACACTTCGTTGAGTCATTACGTGATGAGTTAGGGATTGATCACCGGTTCACCACCTACACCCCTCGGCAAAATGGGGTGGTTGAGAGGAAGAACAGGGCGCTCATTGAGATGGCAAGGACAATGTTAGATGAGTACAAGACTTCACATATGTTCGGGTGAAGCAATCAATACTGAATTTTCATCAGATCAACAGTGTACCTTCACAAGCTTCAAGAAGGCGCCCCACGAGCTGCTTGTGGGAAGACGACCCAATGTCTCCTACTTGTGGTTTTTGGTCGCAAGGTCTACATCAAGAAGAAGCGGGAGCACTTGGGCAAGTTCGAGTAGAGTGGACACGGAGTCTTCTTGGGATATTCAGCAGAGGGTCTTCCTTCAGGTGTACAATGAGAACAAATGGTCGATTGAAGAGACACATGATGTGAAGTTCGACGAGTCGAATGGAAGTCAAGGGAGCATGAGAACACGGATGATGTGGATTGTGAGCGATTGGCTAGAGCGGTGGAGGAGATGCCGGTGGTGATGTGAGACCAGTAGAGGTTCAGAGGAGACCGAGGTTGTTGCTCCACCCTCACACCGAGCGAGTACAGTCGGGGAGCTTCACCTCGGCGGTTAGCTCAAGCCTTGATTAGATTCGAGGCGGAGACAAAGATGTGACCCGGATGCGAGAATCGGATGAGCTACCACCCCAGCTTGATCAAGACCCATCACACCATTGCTCGTGATCACCCGGTGATCAAGTGATTGGGGACTTGACTCACGGTGTCTGTGAACAAGGTCTAGGACGGCCGACTTACGTGAGCACACGGCGTTTGTGTCTCGAGCTTGAGCCAAAGAAAGTGGAGGAGGCAATCGAATGACCCAGATCGGATCAATGCGATGCACGAGGAGCTGAACAACTTTGAGAGAAACAAAGTCTGGACTTTGGTAAAGAGGCCGAGCGACTGCAACGTGATTGGCACCAAGTGGGTATTCAAGAACAAGCAAGATGAGTTTGGATTGGTGGTGCGCAACAAGGCTAGGTTGGTCGCTCAGGGGTTCACACAGATCGAGGGTATAGATTGTGGAGACACCTATGCTCCCGTGGCCCGTCTGGACGCTATTAGACTGCTTGTGGCGTTCTCTACGTGCCACAACATCGCTCTCAAGCAGATGGATGTGAAGAGTGCTTTCCTCAACGGGTACATAGGAGAGCTAGTGTATGTGGAGCGACCTCAGGGGTTTGAAGATTCACGTCACCCTGATCATGTGTACAAATTGTCAAAGGCTTTGTATGGTCTCAAGCAAGCACCCAGGGCATGGTATGAAAGACTGAGGGACTTCCTCATCGGCAAGGGATTCACGGTTGGAAGGGTCGACTCGACACTATTCACCAAGGTGGTGGATGGAGACCTGTTCCTGTGCCAGGTGTATGTGGATGACATCATCTTCGGCAGCACAAATGAGACCTTGGTCAAAGAGTTCAGCGACATGATGAGCAAGGAGTTCGAGATGTCGATGATGGGCGAGTTGAACTTCTTCTTGGGATTTCAAATCAAGCAACTCAAGACCGGGACTTTCATATGCCAAGAGAAGTACATCCACGACCTCCTCAAGCGCTTCGACATGGATGACTGCAAGCCGATCCGGACACCAATGGGAACGAACTGCCACCTCGACCTCGACAAAGAAGGTAAATATGTCGACCAAAAGCTTTACCGTTCCATGATTGGTGCTTTGCTCTACTTGACTGCATCTAGGCCGGATATCATGTTTAGTGTGTGCATGTGCGCTAGATTTCAAGCCTCCCCTAGAGAAATGCATATGACTGCTGTGAAACGAATACTTAGATACCTGAAACACACACCTAGCATAGGCCTTTGGTTCCCGAAGGGTGCGCGGTTTGAGCTCCTAGGCTATTCGACTCAGATTATGCGGGTGCAAGATCGTCATAAAAAGCACTTAGGGGCATGTCACTTTTGGGTAGGTGTCTTGTGTCATGGGCGTAAAAAGCAGAACTCCGTGGCGCTATCTACCGAAATTTGAGTATATAGCGGCGGGGAGTTGTTAATGCATAGTTGCTTTACGTCTGATCCTTTGTTTGACTTTGGGCCAAAATTTGACCATGTGCCTCTTTTATGCGACAACGAGAGCGCGGTGAAGATAGCGTGCAACCCGGTCCAACACTCACGGACCAAGCACATTGATGTCCGTCACCATTTCCTTCGGGAACATGTGACAAAGGGCGACATTGTGCTTGAGCATGTGCAGACAGAGGACCAGCTTGCCGACATATTCACCAAGCCACTCGATGAGGCACGCTTCGCAAATTGAGAAATGGGCGAACATTTTAGACAAGTCAAACATAGCATGAGTTGGTCGCGTGGCTATGTCATTCATTGCAAATCTTTTGAAGCCGGTTTGAGCATTTAGGTGCCTTGCCGTTATCTTTGGAGGTTATTCATTGCCTATACTTTCATCACATTAAATTGATCGCTATAGCATGTGTTTACCTTGTCACTAGCTCAAGCGGTGCTTAACTCAACATATCATGTAATTGAAAAACCATGAGCTTGTGTTAGGAGAGCTATAGCTTCTAGTCTCATTTGATTGCTCTGAACTCTTTGATTGATCATGTGCTTCTTAGTCTAGAGTGTGTCTCTCCTTTTTGCACATATCTTTACTTAGCTAATTTGAGCAATTTTGAGAAAATGTTGAGCAAAACTTGTAAAATGTGCTAAAACGAGAATGCATGTCTCACCAATGTCTCCTCGATGAGATAGCTTGTCATTGCACTAGGCATGAACTTAGGGGAGCTTTGGATGACCGAGACGTTCACCTTGATGTCATCTTTGGGTGGCGTTGCCTATGGTTTGAGACATGGCAAATTTGAGAAAATTCAAGGTTCAAAATGTGAAACCTTTCAAAATGAGCTCAACCAAAATGTTTTGGTCTCAAAAGGCTTGGTGATAGTTAGTGTAGCTTGGAGCGTATTTTCTAGTGCTATGGTGCATCATGTGTCCCTTCGAAGTTTTGGAGCAACTCTTGACACTTCTCGCTATTGTTCATCTTATACTTGCTCTAGGTCATAAATAACTTGAATCACACATTTAATAATTGAGCTTTAGTTGATCTTGTGACATTGTGACCTTGAGATGGCTAGATTTTGAGTGTGATGAACTTATGGGCATACATGCACTAGTACAACTTCCAAAGCGCTTCATTTGCTAATCCCATACTTTGCTACTTTCGGTTATTGATGCCAAAGGGGAGAAATTAGTGCAAATCCATGTTTTGGGCATAATCATGTTTTGGGATGCAAAGATGGGAGAATGGAATTTGGGGTGTTTATAAGTGGTAGATTAGGGAGATGCTTTGCTCCTAGAATGAAAATGTGTTAGGTTACAAGTGGTAGACTTAGGAGATGCTTTGCTCCTAGGACGAAAAATTAGGATGGAGATGCTTTGCTCCATGTGATGTGATGGTACTATCGTGTCTTACAAGTGGTATGCATTGATTTAGGGGGAGCTCTTGTCTACATATACATTGCATTTCATTCTTTGGCCTAGTCTTTGATACTGTGTTTTTGCTGGGATGCAATGCTTCTGAGCTAACCCATTGCACCAGAGATTGTATTTGTGCCTTGTCATGTTGGATTTGCAGGTGTTGTCATCAATTACCAAAAAGGGGGAGATTGTAAGTTCAAGCCTCCCATGGGCTAATTGATTTTGGTAATTGATGGCAACTAGGCCGTACAGCTGGAACGCCAAGGATAAGGACTTTGTGTTTCATAGTTTCTCTAATTTCCTTGTGTGCGTCTTCGGCCCAACTCAGCAGATCGACAACATCTCTCTGGTTGCAGGGTCCCACTGAGCACAGGTCATAGGGGTTCCTAGAGTGCCAGTTGTTAGCCTTTAGCGAATCATCTAGAGCGAGTCCACCTGTCTAGGTTCGAGAGAGTTCGGAAGAGTTCGGGGAGTAGCGGTGTCTGTGGTTTCAGAGCCGCCAAGTTCCCAAGCCAAATATTACATTTAGGGCGAAACCTCCGCCCAAATGATTTGAACCTCCCGCGCAGTGTCCACAAATCGACAAAGTGTCTCTTGACCAAGCGTGGTGACGAGAGAGGCGGCGAGGCGAAGTCGGTTAACTTACTCTCTGGGGCGGCGTCCGATCGCCATCGGACGGCGCCCGTGAGCCTAAGCCAAAATTTGGCTAAGTCCCGGCTCACCGCCTCTGCGGACGGCGTCAAACCGCCACGGACGGCGTCCGGCAGCGAGGGATTCCTAAAAGCGAGCTCGATAATGGCTAAGTCTCAACGAACCGTCCACAGCCGGACGGCGTCGATCAGAGACGGACGGCGTCGGTGAAGTAGAAAATCGACGGCGAGGAGCATCGGACGGCGTCTGGCGGCGTCCGACGGCCGCCACCCACACTGCTGACGGACGGCGTCGACCAGCACGGACGCGTCCGATGGCAGCTAAACCCGCAACCGAACACTTGGCGGGCGCCACGTTTCACGCTGGCGGCGCTCCCAGCCGAACGCGTCCGGTCGCCACCGGACGGCGTCCGACGAAGCACAAAATGGTTTCGACCTTACAGCCGGACGGCGTCCGGCAGCGGCCGACGGCGTCCGATCGGGCGATCTGAATCTCGCGATTTAATCTGGACCGTCCATTTCTAGGGTTTCGCCTTGGGGCTATAAATAGGGGCTAGGAGCACGGGAGAAACTTGAGAGAGCCTACCCTAGCGACCACCTATTGCCTTAGCCACCTAGAGAGCTCCTCCCATGGTTCCCACCTCCATCTAGGGTTCCATGTGATTGTGAGATTGAGGGAAAAGAAGTGAGGAAGAAGAAGAGAGCATCCCCTAGCCTCCTCCTCATCATCTCCAAGGTTGTGTCCTCTCCATAGTTGCCTTGCCATCCACCATGGTGGGTTGAGGGTTGAGTGTCTCGGTCTTGTGCTCTTGGGATTCTTGTCACCGTGAGACACCGTCATCGCCGAAGCTTCACCAAGTGTATCATAAGCAAACCCTTCTCCGTGAAGGTCACCGTGCTTCCACAGTGCTTCCTCTCCGTTCGTCGGGGTGTGCAAAGTCCGCCGTGTGTCGGCGGCCATCTCCGTGTCGGAGGTGCCAAAGCGTCCGTGTGTCGGATCCAAATCCTCCATGTGTTGGGGTACCTCATGTGTTGAGGTGAAACCCACCGTGTGTCGGTGGTCGGCACTGTGTGTCGATGCCGTGGGTGTGAGAACTCTCGCGTGTGAGGAACTCGCCTCCGTGTGAAGGTCTGGAGCTCGCCTACCATGTGTTGGTGAAGAGCTACCACGAGTGGATTGAGGGCTAGGGACGAAAGAGTCCCGACTTCTCGTGTGAGAAGTTTCCTCAGCGGAGACGAGGTGCTCATGTGTTGAGCACCGAACTTCGGTAAACAACTCGGTTTGCGTCTCCCCGTCTCATCAATTTACTTCCGCACTTTGAATTAATCGCTTGCGTGTGAGTGCCATCGAGCCTCCTAGTAGTCGCTTGTGCATTATTGTGATCACTTCCGCAACTAGACTCTGGGCCAATCGATAGCTTGGGTTCCTAATTTGACAAACTAAGCAAGCAAATTAAAAGAAGTAAAACTTGAAAAGAGCCGATTCACCCCCCCCTCTCGGCCTACGATCCTTACAAAGTGGATTGAGGCAGAGCCTGTGTCGTCTCTTCACGCCAAAACGGCTATGCGCTTCTTCAAAAGCAACGTGGTCACACGCTTTGGGATTCCCCACAAGTTGATCACGGATAACGGTACCCAGTTCAGAAGCGAGCTATTCCAGGAATACTGCGAACAGCTGGGCACCAAGGTCTGTTTCGCCTCGTGGCACATCCACGAGCAATGGAGCGATCGGCGAGCTAACGGACGAGATAGTCGAGGTATTAAGCGACGGTATTTGCTGCTCTCACGAAAGCACAACAAGGCTCGGGTTGTGAAGTTCCTTCCGTCTCTGGGCGATTCGCTTTCTGACCACGGGCGGCGGGAAACTCCTTTTCAATTGGTCTATGGTGCAGAAGCCATCCTATCCGCCGAAATCATACTCGGTTCGCCTCGCACGAGCTCGGTCAACTTAGTTGACGATGAGCAAGAGCGCCTCTTCGATCTCGACCTCCTCGAAGGCACACGCGACCGGGCACAAGTCGAAATGGCGCTACCGGCAAGATCTTGGCCAACACGTTGCCAAATCCGTTCGACCAAGGGTTTTGAAGGCGGGCGACCTGCGTTCTGCGCCGTGTCCGAACTTGTCCAATGCCAACAAGTTAACTCCTCGTTGGGAGGGCCGTTCACGGTCGTTTCTCTTTGCTTTCGCCGGGGCTGTTTCGCTGCTATGGAGGACGGGAGAGAGTGACCAAAGACTTGGAACATCGACCCGACCGTAAGTTCTTTGTGTAGGTCTTCTTTGTTTGCTTAGCCTCGCGCTTTTTGTTAAACTTGCGCCTTAGTTCGTCCAAGTCCCTCGGGCACCATGTAAAATTCAATCCAATTCTTAGTGAATCCTCATGCCTCTGTGCCCTTTTCACTACTTGTCTTCTCGGACTACTGTCTCTGGTAACACTTGATGGCTGCCCGGCCTTGCGAACTCTTGGCTCCGCACTTTTCAGGATCTTTCCCTGCCCGTATCTAGTTTCGATAAATTCCTAAACTCAGGGTTGCGTAACATGGCCTTTCCACCTTACGGCTAAGTCTGCTCTCGTAAGCCCTCCGCGGCAGAGGCACTTACTGCTCGGCACGACCACTTGGTAAAGCCTGCTCTCGTAAGCCCCCCGCGGCAGAGGCACTTTCCTTGTTCGGTTACTCTCGGAATTGCCTAACTTACGTTAACGAGCAGACTATGGAACAAGTCGAGCAAGGTACGGGTGTCGCTCTTTCTCTCTACGAACGTGCTCGAGTTTGCAAGCTTAGGTTCTCGAGCATCGTCCGTACCGGGGGCTAGGGTGTCGCTCTTTCTCTTGTGCACCTGTTCGGGTCGCAAAATTAGGTTCTCGGCAAATGCACAACGGGGCTAGGAGTTAGGCAAAGCGCTCTACCGTTTTCTTAAACTTCCTAGCTACTGTTCGCTTTTCTCTTAGTTTCATTCGTTCTTGTCTTTTTTTGTTCTTTTTGCATGAAGAAAAGGTAAGTACTTCATTGTATTACTCAAAAGTTTGGTACAAGGCCCTTTCGGTTCTGACGCGGTGCTACTTAGGAGTAAGTCGCTCCTTTAGCTCCTCAACTTCTAACTTGAGGTATGCGACTTCACCCCGAGCCTTGATTCCTTCCGGGCTTCACTCAAGTCGTTCGATCTCCTCCTTGTTCGCTTGGCTTGCGCGCAACCTCTGCCGGATGGCCTCGACCTCCTCGGTCTTGGCGCCTGCAATGATCGGTCGTGGCCTCGCTCTGGTGACTCATTGCCTCGGCTGTCTTGAATTGCTTGTCCGGCTCTTTGACCTTCTTCTGCGGTGATCGCCCTCGCGTCATTATCCCGCATCTCCTCGATCTCTTCCTGTGAAGCCCACAGGGTTGAGATTTTTGCTTGGAGACCCGCGGAGGTTTGCTCTTCCTTGGCGAGTTGGGCTTTAAGCTTCTTGGCTTCCGCCGTGAGCTGGTCCCGCCAGTGAGACGCGTCGGCGAGTTGCTCTTCGAGCCACTTTGTCCGGCCCGGCTTCTCTTCCGCGGCGCCAGCCTTCACGGCTTGCGCGCGAAGCTCCTCGGCTTCTTTTAAGAGGGCCTCGGAGGAACACCTCTCTTTGGTCAGCTCAGCTTTGAGCTTCTTCGCTTTCGCCTTCAGCCGGCTCCGGCTTTGGGCCAGCGCAGAGGGCTCTGCCTCGGGATCCCTCGACTGGAGATGCTCCCGGAGGGATGCCAGTACGGCGGCCCGTTCCACGGTGATTCCGTCCTCGAATTCCGCCATGGTATCCCGAAAGACCTGAGGGAGAAGATCAAGTTAAATACTTTGCGATAATACAGTTAAACTGAACAAGGTTTGGCCTTGGAGTTTACCTTGCCAAGCCGATGCTTCAAACCGCGGCGCAGGCGGTCCTCGAGGCCATGCGTCATGAAGCCCCGCTCGTGCGGGATGAGACGGGCGCGTTTTTCCCGTCGCCGCCTTGTTCGCTCCTTCTTCTTACGGGAGCGCATCTTCTCGGGAGCAGGAGCGACGGGTGAAGCGCTTTCGTCTCCGCGCTCCCTCTCCTCTTCCTCTTTCTCTTCCGCCCGAACGTCTTCGGGCGAGGCCAGAGCCGCTCCGCTGGGTGGCGCCGTAGTTCCCACGGGCAGGACGACTTGCGCGACCTGCTCGGGGGCTTCTTCTTGCTCTCTGGCGGCTGGGGTTTCACCCTGCTCGCCAGAGAATCCCGTCGCCTCAGGGGTGAGCTGCCCTCGCGACGAAGTGCTGGGCAGACGGCTGCTCGGACCCACCAGGCAACTCCCGAGCCGTCATCTTGGCTCCATTGTCCGTGGCGCCACGCGCGCTTCTTCCGCCTCGGCCGCCCTACTCGCTTTTGAGCGTCGAGTCGCTCGGCTGGAGCTGGCGGGAGCAGCTCCACGCCGCCCGGCTTGTCCTTGAGGCACGCCAGCCTCATCGCCCGCGATGCGCCGTGTAGATGCTCGGGCAGTAGCGACCGCTCGAGCGCCTCATCGACATCGTCTGTGGCGATCTCTCCTTGGGCAGCTGATGAAAAAAGAGATGATCGTTAAGTCTAAACGCGGTCAGATGGTTGAATGATCAAGAGATCGATTCCTACATACCTGCCGTGAGAGGCTTGATTCTGATCTTCTTCGCTGGAACTTTCCGCCTCTTCCTCGGGGGCTCCTTGGCGGCTTCTCCGCCTTGGCCCTTGGGTGTTCGCGGCGACGAGCTCAGCTCCCGGTAAGTGGCGCTCCTCTCGCAGGCAAGCAAGAAGTTTTTCCTTGCGTGCGACTTCTTCTTCGAGCCTCCTCTGCTCGGCGACCTGTTGGAGCCGTGCCAAATGGCCCGGGTGAGCCTGCGAGTAACGCCTAAGCCAGAGGGTCATGTTCTTTACCTCTTCGTCGCTTTGCTCGGCGAGGAGGGAGGAGCTTGGTCTCTTCCCGCTGGGCAGACCGCGAGTCCGCTTGGTCTGTTCGGCGCCCTCCGTCGCCACGGGTGGTCTTTTCGATGTCTGGCGGCCGCCGTGTCGCGGTGAGCTCCGCGTCGGCTCAGCCGCCACCTTGGGCTTAGCGGCTATCTTAGCCTTGCCCTTCTTCGCCTTCTGCTTCTCAGGCTCAGAAAGTTCTTCCACGATCCCGCCAAGGATCAGCTCGTCTTCCTGTGTATTCGAGAAGCGAAGGTTAGTTTGATGAGCAGTGCAAATCTAGCAACACAGACTGGGTATAAGTGATTTACCTCGCCTGTGCGGACAAGCACGTTGCGCGGGCAGGTGTGTGCCACCTCGCCGGTGACCTCCCCGTCCTTCTTCGCCGCCTTCAGCATGGCGTCGACCCGCTCGGTCACCCATGCGTCGGTTGGCTTCTCTGCCCGGACAGATGGAATCGTTAATTACTGTTCGGAGGAAATAACCAATAAAGAGGTTGAGTCTTAAAAGCACTTACCGTGCTCTCCTTGTGATGTCTTCCCATCCTCTATCTTGTAGAAGGATAGGACCTCCTCTGCAGGCGAGATCCACATTCGTTGTGAAGTCCCGGATGATCTTCGCCTGCGTGAGCCCAAGGCTCACGAGGAGGCGATCTTCCTCGTCGAAACCAGTCCTCGGCGGTCATCTCCGGTGAGGCATTGGCGCCCCTTCGCCGGTGCCTTCCGGTGAAGACGAGCTTCTTGTCGGCGCTTTGCTTGCTGTAGAACCACCTCACCCACCACGCGCCCATCGAGTCGAAAGCGGTGGGCGAGGGTACTGCGCTGTCGTCGGCGGTGGCCCGGAGCTTGAGGTAGTAGCACCCCAGCGCCGAAGCGGCGGAGCTGCTCCTCGTCACTGTATAATAGTGGACGAACAGCCCCACCGGTCGACCGATGTCCAGATAGCCCTCGCGCAGGTGTGCGAAGACGGCCATCTGGAGGATGGAGTTCGGATTGAGGTTCGCCACCTCCAATCCGCTGATGTTCAAGAAGGCCTCGACGAAGTCGCCTCTGGAGACCTCAACCCAGCAAAGGCGAATCGCTGAAGTCGACAAACTCTCCTCGGCGGCCCGAGTGTCCTCCTCTCCGGGCAGCCTCCAGCTACCGGTGTCGATGTGTCCTTCTTCCTCCCAGACCTTCAGGTCCTCCTCGGTCAGGCTAGTGCCAGTGAACTTGGCCATAGCGGTTCCCAGGGCTGGACAGGCGGGTTTTGGTGGTGGAAGTTTGGGTGCTCGATGCTGAGCGTGGTTGGAACTAGGGCTTAGAGAGGAAAGGCGTGAGAGCAGAAGTGGCTGGCCGTGGGCGGCTTGGGTGCTTTATAGTCCGATAAGCAGCTCTGCGACGGTTTTGTCCCGAGCGGCTAGTTTTACCGCAACGGCTAGGTAAAACGGTGCTTTGTTTTCCTTCTTGGCGATAGGAAGTTGTTGGAGTGCATAACGGATATTTTTTCCGGTTCTGACTTTGAAGGTGAGTGCTCTGCTCGGACAGATGCCGTTCCCTGTTCGACGCAACAGAGTTGCTCGGTACTGGTCGGGTCTGTTCGGCCCCGAACAAGTCTTGTTCGGTTGAACCATGACCTGTTCGGTCGTTTGTTACATGTCTTTGCAGCAGCAAAATTTCCCTCTTCGTGACTTGGAGTCTCAAGAGGAAGACCCCACTCTAGTGAGTCCTTCCACTTGAGTCTCGGGGACTAGCTGTCGGGGATTAGATCACGGCCCATTATCATGGCCCACTCCCTAACGGCCCAGTTGAACAGCCTACCAGGGCCCAGCTCCCTGGAAGGTTCTATCCGGCCCATATGCATCCTGCCGAGCAGCCCTTGGCTGGCGTGATGCGTAATGGCCTATGATTCATGTTTGAGTCCGACTCGAACATAAGTTCTGCGCGGCTACGTGAAGACCCGGACGTGGTTTCCCGGATTGGATTAGGAGTCGTGATCCCCAAGATTAGGAGCTTATCTTATCTACCGTAGGTTGTATTTGGCATGTATGAGTTAAATTCACGATCTCAGATTAGCCCGCCCGATATTCCCTCGGTAGATCGGTTTGCTCTGTACTATATAAACCATGCCCCTACGGTGTTTAGGGGGCATCTGAGGACGAGTTTTACGACTTGACCCATAGCCAATAGATTTTCGCGTACTACTCGTCGAGACCTGCTGATCTCGCCGAGTTCCACCTTGTAATCCTCTTTGATATAAAGAAAGACTGTACGTAGGGCTATTATCTCTCCCGAGAGGCCTGAACCAGGATAAAAACCCCTGTCTCCTGTTCGTTGCTGTTCGTGGTTGTTCGGCGTGTCTCCTATCTCCTTCCTAAAGAACCTTGGTTGACTTGGGTCAATATCCCAACCGTCGACAGGTGCCGAGACCGGGCTTGAAGGCACCGATCCCGAGCTTACAATGAAAGTGGCTAAGAACTAGAACTACGCGCTCCAGAAGCCTCGGATGCGGGTGTTGCTTGGGCTTGAGTCAGATGGAATCGGATCGGGGAAGGCGGAAGGGAGAGAGCCCTTCGATTGTCCAGGAATCCTCCTTTTATAGGCGCGGCGGGATGCCCGGAGTTGATACCGTGGGCCCCACGCCGGTCTTTGCTTTAGTGGCGAAGTTCTTGTCTCGTTCCGGGGTTACATGCGGTTGAACTGCAGGAGAAACCGGTCGAGTTAATCTTGGACACGTGTTTGTCTCGAGGCGCCTATTCGGGGAGGAAGCCTCTTTAGGGAGAAAGCACTTTCCCTTTATCCTCGAAATAGCCTTGACCGGACTGAGCCAGTCTCGCGCCACCCGTTGAGGGCGTGTCACAACCCCGGCTTCACCGGGATCTACCCATGATCCATTGCTAGTCCCAGAGATCAATACTAGCAACTCATGAGCGACTTGAGTCGAGCATCACAACACAATCATCATAACTAAGAAAATATTATGATAAATGCAAAAGCAATTGTTGCACAACCACTTATTACAATAGTTTTCATAACTCCATTGAGTATTAATAATCAGAGTAGCGGAAATCCAAATAATATGCAATAATAAACACGACGATGCTCTCTATCCAACCCTTCAAGAATAGCTAATCCTCATGAAATCCGCACAGAACCCTCCGATCACGGCAGGCGTCCGAATCGAATCTTCTCGAACAAATATATCCGTGGTTTTTGTATAGTGAGTACACGGCTACCCAAAGAAGAGTCCTTATAAATGATGCAAGGATATAAACAAGAACAGGATGGTTAATTTGCATAAGTACCTATTCTAGTCAAGATTAATTGAATTGTTGTAAAAACATTTGTTGAACAATTATGAAGATGAACAACTCCCCAATGTAACAAACAGAGCTCGGCTTCGAAAGCCCCTCTGCAAAACTGCACAAGCCTCGAATACTCAAAACAACACCAACCCATCAGGTTATTATTAAACACGTGAGACTACCATGTACGACCTTCCTCCCCTCCCATAACCGTGGGAACGGCTATCATGATAGTTTTAACTCTGCAGAGTGTAGCACACTTTACCCATAAGCCGAGTGGTATTTTTGCATCTTAGCTCTTCCTTAGGAGCCCAGACCAAGTAACAATACAAGGCGATTCATTAGTTCCCTCTGTTAACACCGATACCCCCTCTAAGGTTTAGCACTCGGGCCCCCTCTTGAGCCAACGGACCGCAGCCCGATCTTTTCAAAGTAAAGTGTGTTAACAGTCTTCCCTAACTATTAAGCCAGGACTAGCACATGGTGCACTCATGCTTAAGCTAGCACTTATGGTTGCGCTTGTATGGTTTGGCCGGATAAGCACACGCCCAAAGTCCTTAGACCAAGGTGACTACCTCCAACAATCCATAGTCCACAAAACCACCCGACTATGCCACCTTTAGTCAACACACGCCACGTAGGTTTTAGTTGATTAGGTTAAAGTAACTCAGCATCTCCAGTCATACCAAGTCACAAGATTAATAAGTGATGAACCTAAATCAACTACCAACCCACGAGCACTAGCATCTATGCACAAGGATAGGCTAGGAATAACAAATAAGGCGGCAATAAAGGGCTAATTCACAGGGTCAATGACGCAGTGTGAATATTAGGTTTCTACCCTACCCATCAATTTATGCATGAGAACATTAAAAACAATAAAGGGTGAGTTTTGCAAACTAGGGACAACAAGATGCAACTATCTTGCCTTGGTAGTACTCGGCGTCTTGCGGATCTCCTCCTTGAAACTCCGGGAACAGCGCCAAGCACCGGGAACACGGACGGTCTACACGAATTATGCAAATACATAAGAACAGCAACATTCACCACAGAACATATATCCTAATTAAATATATAAAATTCTAGGGAATTTTTGGAAAATAATGGCTCTGGAATCATCAAATTTGGAGTTCGGATGCTCCCTAAACAAATCTTAGAAGTTTAACAAAAATCAGAAAAGGCTGAAAAGATTAAACCGAGAAAAACCGGCGAACCGATCGAACCGATCCCAACTGGCCGGCTTGGCGCGGTGGGCTGAACAGCGGCGGGACACGCGGCGGCCTTCGGTTGGCTGGGGCGGCGGATGGTGCGTCTTGAGGAGACGGCATGGCGACACTGGGCGCGGGGTTTGGCGACAGCGGGACCAACCTGGCGGGCGAGCGTGGCGGAGCGGACGACAGCAGGCAGGCTGCGCTGGCTGGCGGCGGGGGGACTGTGGCGGGCTCGGCAGTGGCGCGGCGGATCGGGCGGCGGGCACACACGCCGAGGCTACCGGCGGCGAGGCGGCGGCTGGCTGGCTGCAACTCCGTGAGCTCTCCGGGCTCAAATCTCAACCGATTCGATGAAATTGGTACCCATCTGGACCGTTCGGCGAGATCTACGCAATGGTGTGATCTACAAGTTGGTTTGCGCAAAGCACAGGAGATATTCCCAAAACTCACCTCGGGCTAGGGTTTTGCGACGGCTAGGGTTGCTCTGGGTGGATCTCGAGTTGTGGTTACGAGGGAGGTCTTAGGGTCCTTATATACTGCTCTGGTCGACCAAGGCAGGCCTCCAAAAGGTAGAACTTGAATTGGGTTCCAATTCTACTCCTAATAGGTTTAGAACTCTCCTATTTTTGGTATTTTTGCAAATAAACGAATTTGGACTTGGGCTTCGGATCTAGGCAGGTTTAGGCCTCAAATATGTCTCCACCAAGTTTGGGCTTGGGTCTAGTACGCTTGCTCGTCAATTCATTGGGGTGACGAACTCCTGCAGACCCGCGTCAAGATCATGAAACACTGAGCTAGCCTTGGGCTTTGGTCATGAAAATTGGAGGTGGCTAATTCATGGCATTTAGGATTTTTGGGAGTTTTTCAGAATTTTTCAAAAGGTCTTCAGGGTTTTGGCTTAAACCTTAGTTTAAATTAATTAAAAGCAGGTTTTGTATATAACAATTCCTTTTAAATTTACTTTTGGGTTTTCGAAAATACAAGTGACATACGACAAAATAGAGGATGTCACGTAGGCGTCACAGAAGCGTAACAACCATCCGCCGCTCGCCAAAAAAGGCAAGCGGCGGATGAGTCGCCCACGTGTACTCACTAGGTTGTGGGCCTGAGGAGACTGATTCGTTCTTGGTCAAGGCCGGAGAAATACAGTGAGCCATAACAGTTGTCGCCACTGCCTTACGGGTGGCGGATGACCGAGGACCTTCTCCGGGCTAAGGATAGCCGGGAGGGACATGGTGCCGCACGGTTTGACCTAGTCAAGCCCGGGGCGGCCACGAGCGAGTTAGGCGGCTTCTTTAGTACGGCCAGGAATAGCCTGCTTGGTCTTCTGTTCGAGTGGTGGGCCGGTACAGAATCGGCCTAAGGCCTGCTTCAAGATGGGCCATTTACTGATCACCAACACGGACGGTGTCCGAGCGAATCCGGACGGCGTCTGATGAAGGCTGAAAAGGCGCAACAAGCACTGCTGACCAGTGGGCCCCACCAAGACAAGAATTTTTAATAAAAATAGTACTTTGAAGAGATATTCTCCATCTTTGCTCAAAATTCAAAAGAAAATCCAAATGTGAGCAATTTCAAGTAATTTTTAAATTTTTTAATTTTGAAGGGATAAGATTTTAATTTGACAAGTAAAACCAAATTAAATTCAAAAACTCAAATTTGATCTTAGAGACCAAGAAAATGTGTGAACCCAAATTTTACCTTGATTTCTCATATAGGCATGAAAATCGAGCATAGGGATTCACTTTAGAGTTTAAGCACATGTTTTTGAATTTTGGCTCCTTTTCAAATATTTTCAACAATTTTGATGCCATATGATTTTAAAGAGATCAAATATGCATATGGAGCAAATTTTTTAAAGGGATAAGATTTTCAAATTGAGAAGTTTGAAATGGTAAGAAGATAAAGATAGTCTATTAAGTTCAAATTTGTTTTGGCTTGAAGTATAGGACAAGAATGTGCTAACCCAAAATCAAATTTATCTTTTCACCACTAGAGGGAGTTTTGAGATCATGAGTTGAAATTAAACTCCCCCTAAATGTGACAAGGGTCAAAAGCAAATGGAAATATTCAAATAAGACCCAAAAATCACAAAAGCCAATCAACACGCATTTGATCTATCTAGTATGTTGAGTTTATTCATTAATTTGCAAAACCGTGCCTCATCTAAGGGTTTGGTGAAAATATCCGCCAATTGGTCTTCCGTTCGCACGTAGGCAAGCACAACGTCACCCTTTACAACATGGTCACGAAAAAAGTGATGTCGGATGTCGATATGCTTTGTACGGGAATGTTGGACCGGATTGTTGGCTATTTTGACCGCACTTTCATTATCGCATAGAAGTGGCACTTTTTCAAATTTTAGCTCAAAATCACTAAGCATCCGTGTCATGTATAAGAGTTGAGCACAACAACTCCCAGCCGCTACATATTCCGCTTCCGCGGTAGATAGCGCCACGGAGTTTTGCTTCCTCGAAGTCCATGACACGAGTGAGCGTTCTAACAAGTGACAAACCCCCGAGGTGCTTTTGCGATCAATTTTGCAACCGGCATAATCCGAGTCGGAATAGCCAAGAAGCTCAACACGCGCTCCCATATGGTACCAAAGTCCTAGGCTAGTAGTGATTTTTAGATATCTCAAAATGCGTTTTACGGTAATAAGATGCACTTCTTTAGGGGATGCTTGAAAACGAGCACACATGCACACACTAAACATGATATCGGGTCGAGAAGCGGTGAGATAGAGTAGCGAACCGATCATGGAGCGATAAAGCTTTTGGTCCACGGGCTTTCCATCTTCATTCAAATCAAGATGCCCATTAGTGGCCATTGGTGTTTTGATTGATTTGCAATCGTCCATAGAGAACCGCTTGAGGAGTTCCTTTGTGTATTTCTCTTGACAAATGAAGGTCCCTTCCCGAAGTTGCTTGATTTGAAATCCAAGGAAGAAAGTGAGTTCTCCAATCATCGACATTTCAAATTCCTTGGACATCATTTCTCCAAAGTCCTTGCATTTAGATTTGTTAGTGCATCCAAATATAATATCATCCACTTATATTTGACAAATAAATAGGTTATTTTCAATAGGCTTTAGAAACAATGTGGAATCAATCGCACCGGTTTTAAATCCCTTTTCTAAGAGGAAGTCCCTAAGACGCTCATACCTTGCTCTAGGAGCTTGCTTGAGACCGTATAGCGCCCTAGTGAGCTTATAGACATGGTTTGGGTGTTTGAGGTTTTCAAAACCGGGCGGTTGCTCGACATAAACGAGTTCATCAATAAAACCATTTAGAAAAGCACTCTTAACATCCATTTGAAAGAGAGTTATGTTATAGAGAGAAGCGAATGCCAAGAGTAACCGTATAGCTTCAAGTCGAGCAACGGGGGCGTAGGTTTCTCCATAGTCAAGTCCTTCGATTTGTGTGAAACCTTTGCGCCACCAATCTTGCTTTGTTTCGCACCACTTCACCATTCTCATCTTGTTTGTTGCGAAAGACCCATTTGGTTCCAATGACATTGTGGTCCTTCGGTCTTTCCACAAGCTCCCAAACTTCATTGCGGGTGAAGTTGTTTAGTTCTTCATGCATGGCGTTCACCTAATCCGCATCCGCCAATGCCTCATCAATGGTCCTAGGCTCAACAATAGACACAAAGGCGTGATGCTCACAATAATTAGCGGTATGAGAACGGGTTCTTACGCCTTGATTAAGATTGCCAATGACTTGATCTAGGGGATGATCCTTGGAGAGAGAGCGGTGTTGTTGGACGGGTACTTATAGATCAATGCCTCCCCCTTGAGCTTAATCAACTTCAAAGTTTGCATCTCTGTCCACCGCTTGATCTTGAGTTGTTGGAGAGGTGTCTTGAGCTTGATTATCGATGGAGGTGGTGGGAGAAACGACTTCATCTTTTGGCACCTCCGGTAAGGGTAGAATTTCCCCCAACTCCACGGCTTCATGTGGTAACTCATCACCTACATTTCTTATCAAATCTTGCTTATTTTGTGAGCCATTAGTTTCATCAAACTTGACATCATAGGCTTCCTCAACTAGCCCGGTAGAATTATTAAAAACTCGAAAAACTTTTGAGCGAGAAGAGTACCCTAACATGATACCAATGTCGCACCTCTTTTGGAACTTACCCAAATGAGTTTTTTTCTTATAGATGTATACCTTGCAACCGAAGACTCGAAAGTAAGAGATGTTGGGCCTTCGTCCCACTAGTAATTCATATGAGGTCTTGTGAAGGAGTCGGTGGAGGTAGAGGCGGTTGATGGCATGGCACGCCGTGTTGATGGCTTCCGCCCAAAAGGCATGCGGCGTGTTGTACTCGTCAAGCATTGATCTTGCCATCTCTATCAAAGTACGATTCTTTCTCTCCACTACTCCATTTTGTTGAGGAGTGTATGCCGCTGAGAATTCGTGCTTGACACCTAACTCATCACAAAATTCCTCAACATTTGTGTTAGTAAACTCGGTGCCGTTATCACTCCTCACCTTTTTAATAAAAGAGTCAAATTCCTTTTGAGCTTTCAAAACAAATCTTTTAAACACATCACCGGCAAGTGATTTATTTGTAAGGAAAAATACCCAAGTGAAGCGAAAGAAATCATCGACAATCACATGACAATAACAATTACCGCCCATGCTTGCATAGGTGGTTGGGCCAAATAAATCCATATGCAAAAGTTCAAGTGGTCGGGATATAGACATGAATGTCTTAGTCGGATGAGAATTAGCCACTTGCTTGCCGGCTTGGCATGAGCTACATAAATGATTTTTCTCGAATTTGACATCCTTCACTCCAACAACCAAGTTGTCTTTAAAAACCTTTTTCAAAGTGCCCATTCCAACATGTCCAAGACGTCTATGTCACAACCAACAAAGAGTGGTTTGAGCAATAAGACAAGTCTTGATTTGAGAAGATTCACGGTTTGAAAAGTCAACCAAATATAAGTTTTGAAACCGGGTGCCTTCAAATGCAACACTTTGATCCTTAGTGGAAACAACACGAACTTCGTTGACGGAAAAGAAGCAATCAAAGCCTAAATCGCACACTTGAGCAACGGAGAGGAGATTAAAGTTGCAAGCTTCCACCAAGAGCACATTAGAAATGGATAGGTCATTAGATATTGTAATTTTACCTATACCCTTTACCTTTCGCTTGGAGTTATCCCCAAATGTGATCTTGTGTTCGGGGTCCTTCTCCTCCTCTAGTGAGGTGAACATACTTGAGCTACCGGTCATGTGTTGGGTGCAACCGCTATCAAATATCCAATGCCGGCCACCGCACTTGTAGTTCACCTACACACACAAATTCAAGTTTGGATTTTAGGTACCCAAGACTTCTTCTTGAGTCCTTTCGAGTTAGTCATCAAACATTTGGGCACCCAAATAGCCTTCACATCTTTCTTTTCATTGGGTGCACTAACATATTTTGCATAAGTAGAGCCATTATTCCTCATAAGCATGTAACTAGCATTAAGCACTTGAGTTTTAGACATGAATTGAGATGATTTTGCAAGAGGATAAGTAATGGCTTTGTGTTTATCATTTTTGCAAATATGGCAACGGGTCCCTCCCTTAACAAAAGTTAGCTTGGGCTTACCCCAACCGCCCTTGAGCAAATCCCCGGGATGAAATCCCAAACCATGCTTACCCAAGGTATACCTTTGCTCCCGAAGCACCTTGTTAAGAGAGTTGTTCCCCACAAGCAATTTAGCCAAGCTAGAGTCTAGTTGCTCAATTCTATCCTTTAGAAGCAAATTTTCTTTAACTAGCTCATTAGCACATTTAGCAACACCACAAGTACTAATAGAATAAGCATTTTCATTTGAAGTACTAGCACTAGTGGGTGAAGATGAACTAGCATTAGGTGTGATAGTGGGTGACAAGTTCAAAGATGTGTCATGAGATAAGCTAAGTGAACCATTAACGGTGTCAATCAAGTCACAAGTCACACCCACATTGCATTTTTCAATTGAGCAATCAAGAGAATTTTCTTCAACATTTGAGCTAGCTAGTTTGTTCTCTAGAATTTCAACTTGCAAATTTAGAGCTTCATAATCATCTTCTAGAGTTTTATGTTTTTTAAGCAAATTCTCAAACTCATTCGCAAGCTCTTTATACACTTTCATTAACTTCTTCCTCTTAGATTTTTCCTTCTCTAGAGCATTATTCAAATCATCAATCAAAAACTTAAACTCACTTTTAGAGAGGTGCTCATTTGTTACCTTCTCCTCTAGTGCCATGAGGCACATGGGAGGTGTAGGGTTGTCAATGGCGATTCCGGACACCTTGGTGCTTTCATTGTCGGAGGAGTCCGCCCAAGAGCCTTCATCATCGGTAATCTATTCCCCAATCACCTCTTCTTGTATGTTGGCGGTGAGAAAGCTTTTGCTTGGGAAGAGCCGGAGGGGCATTTTCCTTGATCGCAAGTCCGGCTAACCCATGAGCTCTAGTATCTTCTTCGGAGGAGGAGGATTGGGAGGATGATGAGGTTGAGCTATCTTCCTTTTTGGTCTTTTGATCGGCAAGAGCCTTTTTCTTCTCCTTCGATTTGTGATCGCTCTTGCGGTAGTGACGATACTTTTTCTTGTCGTCATCCTCATCTTTCTTTTGATTCTTTGCTTTGTGCTTGTTCTTTTTACTTTTTGGGCAATCCGCCGCCAAGTGACCCTTCTCTCCACATTCATAGCAACGCATTTCGGAGATAGGTCTTCGCCATGAAGAGGATGATTCACCGCGGAAGCTCATCTTCTTGATCAACTTTCTTAATCGCTTGACAAGGAGAGCCAATTCTTCAATCTCTGAAATTGCATCATCGGAGTCATCATCATCTTCTTCAATTTCAATCTTCTTCTTTCCACTTTTGGCTTTGGCGGGGAGAGCAATTGACTTCTTGTTAAGCGGAGACTCTTCACTTTCAAGAAGCCGCATCTCGTAAGAGTTGAGTTGCCCGAGAAGCTTTGTCGGTGTCATTTTCTTGAGTTTTGACTTGGAAGCTCGAATTAATGTCACAAGTGGATTGAAACTAAATGGCACAACATCAAGCATCTTCCGACAAATGTCAATGTCTTCCAAGACCTTCTTCTCCGAACATCCGGCAATTTCATTGACGATGGGGTTCAACCTAAGAAACATTTCATTTACACTTTCATTAGGGAGCATCTTGAATTGATCAAATCTTTTTCTAGCTCGAGATAGCTTCTCCTCAAGCATCTCGGCACTACCAACATGAATTTCTCTAAGATGCTTCCAAATGTCGTAAGATTTAGTGAGATTGTCAATGCTATCAAAAACTTCGGAAGATACACTAGAAAGTAAAGCATTTCTAGCAATGGCATTGAAGCGTTTGTACTTAACATGAACTTCATCAAGAGCAATTGTTCCGGCCAGAGGGTCCGGATAGCCGGTCTCACAAGCAACCCACACATCATAGCTAAGTGCCTCTAAGTAACATTGCATCCTAATTCTCCAATAGTTGTAATTTGTTCCATCAAAGATAGGAGCTTTTCCAATTTCTATCCTAGGCCCCTCTTGAGCCATCTCCTAGCGGTGAAGCTAATACCGGAGAACCTAGATGCTCTGATACCACTTGAAAGAGGATCCTAAGGCCTAGAGGGGGGGTGAATAGGCAATTTTTAAATTCTTTTTCGATTGTTCTTAATTAAGCATCATATTAAGAATGACCCAATCCTAGTTGCAATTATCAAATAAGCAGAAGCGATAAACAAGTCACAACGCAACTAAGACAAGGCATTCAATTTAACACAAGCGATGCAAGGAAAGTAAATGCGGGAATTTAAAGGAGAGAGTGACACGGTATTTGTTTGAACGAATTCGGAGCCGCAACTCCTACTCTCCGTTGAGGCTACCCCTTGCGCACAAGGACCGGCTCGCTCTCGAGCCTAACGCCTCACTTACTCCCGGTAGTCGTTCCGCCACTCCGGCGAGGTGAACTCCGTCACCCGTACACCGACTCGAGAGTAGCCACACGCCAAGGCCTACTCCCAAGCCCTCGCCTCCACGAAGGATGTCTTCAAAAGTAACAAGCCCGAAACGCCCCGATCATGCCGGATCGAAGGACTTCCATGAAGCTCGGTGTTAGGGTTGAATGATTTGTGGCTTTGGATTCTTTGTGGGTGGAGGAATGGCTCTAGAACACCTAATTGATGAGCTATGAATGTGGTAGGTGAAGTGGAGCAGCAAACATCAAAATAGCCAGCCACTAGGTAGGTATTTATAGCCCCTAGAGCAAAACTAGCCGTTGCCCCTCGGAAGAGGACAAAAAGACTAGCCGTTAGCCTCTACCGGACACCATCCGACGGGCACCGGACGCCGTCCGACAGAGCCCACTGCTCATAGAAAGAGATTTATCGGACGCCGTCCGGTCCCCACCGGACGCCGTCCGACAGCAAGGAATGCACCTGCGCTAAGACCATCGGACGCCCTCAACCCTTCTCCCAGACGCCGTCCGACAGCGAAAAGGACCCAAAATTGAACCTCATCGGACGCCGTCCGGTAACTACCGGACGCCGTCGACGAGAGCACACCGACTTGTTTTATTGGTTGACGACTGTCCGGTGGCTCCCAGTGTTTGTCCGGCGAGAGGTGTTTTCGAGAGAAAAAGGCTTGAGTGTGTGTGGGAGAATTTAGGGTGTTTTTTTCTCTCTAGATGTCTCTCAAACGGATATTTGGGTATTTTTAGAAGTAGTGGACTACGGAAACCGATTTTCGAGAGGTCACAAAGATCCGGCATGGTCCGAGTGATTCAAACCCCTTTTGAAATCCGACGAAAAACAAAAAACAAAACCTAACTACTCCTAATCTATACGTGACCTCTTCTCTCGTCCGATCACGCACTAGAAACCTTGGAGTGGCTCGCAAATTTGTCGTCGCTTCAAATTAGGGTTTTTGCAAAGACGCCGAGTCTTCGCTAGGGTTCCGAGAAGTCCAAAAACCCCCCTAGCACTTTATATTAATTAATTTTGACATCAATGCCACTAATAAAAATTAGGGCTCAACGATGCTCACATCCACCAATAAATATGTGAATGACATCAATGTCAAAATCATGATAAAGGGGATCACAATGATAGGTGTAGATCTTAATATGGCTGCGGGGAATCTTTTATCACTGCCATTGTTAATTGGCTCCGCACCAAAAAGGTAGTCACCAATTAAAATCAAATAATTGGCAATCATATCATAAAGAGATAATCCCAAAAAAATATTTGGAGCTATTTTCCAAATATTTCATCAAAGAGAGATAATATTTACATGTAACGTACTACAAGTATACTACCTGTCTGTACCTTCTAGTTACATGAAATGAGTGTAATATGGACACACTCCAAATTATTCCCTCCAAGGATAATATCAATTTCTCGGAATTTTCCCTTCAATTTTCAGGATATTTCCGATGTCATTGGTTTTGATGGAAAATAGAAAATACATCAACAATCCCAAAAAAAAATCATAATACTGAAAATTAACCATAAAAATGGGTCCATAATTTTCTAGCGTTTTCCATATTTCTCTGCATTTTATTCAATGGTGTTATGCAAATGCAAATTGTGCATTTGCATAAGGAAATCACCAAATGCAAAGTCAAATTCATGGTGTAGGCCTTTAATTATGGGTGAGCTACACCTCGCTATGACCCTGTCATAATCCCCATACTAAAAAGGCAACCACCAACTATGCAAGTGTAAAATTAAATGGTGTAGACCTTAACATTATGGGTGAGCTACTCTCACTATGGCCCGGCCATAGAGCCCATACTAAAAAAAAAGGAAATCATCAATTATGCAAATGCAAAATTAAATGGTGTAGATCTTGACATTATGGGTGAGCTACTCTCACTATGGCCCGGCCATAGAGCCCATACTAAAAAGGTAATCACTAAAATATGCAAATGCAAAATTAAATAGTGTAGACCTTGACATTATGGGTGAGCTACTCTCACCATGGCCTGGCCATAGGACCCATACTAAGAAGGTAATCACCAAAATATACAAATGCAAAAATTCTGCAAATTTTAGTTAAATCAAAATAACTAAAATAATAATCAGTGCAGAATATAAAAAAAAACTGACGTAGACCTTTTAGCAATGAGCGGGATACTCCCACCATGGACATAGATATGACATAGAACTCATGCCTTGTGCTAATTTTTAGCACTTAAGGTAATCGTCAACATAATTTTCTAGCAATAAATTCTACAATTCAAGAGAAATAAAGAAACTTAAATCATAAACAATGCAGAATATAATAAAGTGACGTAGACCTTGTAGCAATGAGCGAGATACTCTCACTATGGACATAGACATGCCATAGGACCCATGCCTTGTGCTTATCTTAGCACTTAAGGTAATCGTCAACTACATTATACAAAAGATAAATGCTAGAAAATTAAATTCATAAATAATAACCCCAAGATGTAAATAACTACATTTAAACACATTAACATTGCGATTGTCAATATTTAGGGGTAAAATCGCAATATATGCGGTAAAAAATCTAATTACAGCATTTATACGCTGAATTGAATGTATTTGCAATTTTTCAGAAACCCCGAGGGCTCGTATGCAAATATTGCTTTAAAATTCAACCCCCTTTTCTTATCAGCCGGGCTGATATGTAGTTCTTCTATTCTTGGAGGGCCTTTTTGCAATTTTTGGAATTTTGTATCCCTAGCTAGCTGGTTGGGCCATTGGCCCGTTTCTTTCAACCGCCAGGGGAGCCGGCCAGCCCACATGGCCGCCGCCGCCGGTTGGCGCCGCCGGCCGGAGGACCGCCCTCCGCTCGCCACCGCGCCGCCGATGGCCGAGCCGGGCGACGCCGTCGCCGTGCTGCCGCGCCGGGGAAGGCCGTCGCCGACCCGAGGCCAACTTTGCCGGGCGACACCGTCGCCGTGCTGAGGCCGCCCGCGATGGGGGACGTCCTCCTGGGAGCCCCGCGCCGAAGGCCGCCGCTTGAAGGAGGCCCGCACCGGGGCCAACGTCGCCGCCCCCCGTGGCAACCGAAGATGGAGGTCTCCTCCCTGGTCCGCCAATTCGAAGCCAATACCGGCAGGTCCTCGCGCCGTCGTCCACCAGCCCGAGGCCGGAATCGCTGCCGACGACGGCCTTGATTGACCACTTCAGATGGCATCATGGCCATCTCCCTGTTCCAAACAGGTTAATACTCCACCCCTTTTCCCTCTCCTTCCTGAACACGAAGAGGATTGGGATGAAGTGATTAGTGATGGCTTCAAGAATTACCGCACCTTTTGCGATCAATCCTGTGCTGTGTTTTGCCATCATGGACATAAGATAAGGGGGAACCTTACTGGTTCAGTTCGTCATTGTCCAGTGCGACACTCGTACCCCCTCTACATCCATGCTTTTGATTTTGCCATGACTTTTACTTATCACGGTAATATTAATTTTTGCATTTGCAAATGAAAAACAGCAAGATTACCATGATTGTGCACTTACAGTTTGCCTTAACTTGCCTTTGCATGCACACGGATGGCACTGGGGAACCACAACCGTAGAGGGTAGCAGTTGATGAAGAACAGAGGCTGAACGAACAACAAACTGTCTAGCGTTCGGTTGCTTCTCCCTCATCGTCTCACGGAATAGAGGCAGTGCTGATAACGTGTTGTAGTCTATTAGCACAGTAGGAGAAACAAGAGAGAATTGAGAGGGAGTGATTCTTTATTGAATGATCAAGTTGTAATTACAATAGACAAAACCCCTTTATATAGAGAATGAATGGGTGCCTTGAAAAGACACCTCTCTAATATGTGGAACCACTACTCTATAGTTAATAACCACCATTAACCACTAATTATGAATTTGCCCACAAATATGTCGTTTCACAACAACATAAATGATCTGGCTAATTTTCCCTGAGATCACAGGGAAATAATAATCAATCAGAAGCAAAATGCTTAAAATTCCGTGACAAAGCAGAGCCGAATTTTGTAAGTGGTACAAAATGCAACCCTTAAAGGAGTCAGCAAAGAAAATCAAGAACTCGGATTACTTCTTCACAGCCTCAAGACTAGTACATGAATAATCATTACAAAGTGAGGATTCTATGTATCAACAGGATAACAGCATTTGCGAAAGCACATAACTCCTGGAAAAATTTAGCTGCCTGCATCAGCAAAATATTAAGTTGTTTCCATATAAAAACGATAGGAGTCATGAGTCCTCAGCACAGAATCATAAAAAGTGAAAAAGAAAACCCAACGAAGAAACAAAGAGATGTGTGTCTGAAGCATGGGAGGTATATGCCCAGTAGGCTAGAGGAAACGAGCCTGAAAGGATGGAGGGGGCTCCCCAGAAGCACCACAAATAAGTCTTAGCTCGCCTCAGGAATCACAAATCAGGGTGACGAGAACAGTTGGCCTTCTGCAGTTAAAACACAGTGATAAACAGATGCCTATCAACATTCAACTGACAAGAAACTTCAGTTTACATAATTTTTGAAGGAGAAAACTGTGATTTTAAAACTGCTGTTAACTTAAAAACTGACTATCCTAAGCTCCTACACACCTAGTGCCCATGCATGGGCTCATCTGCTCCTCGTATATACAACTGGCCTACCACCAGTACATCCTAATCCTCTAGGATATAACAAGCTGAGAGCCAGCTCAAAATCTTTTTCCTAAAGTTGTCAGCCCATCCTGATTCCCGAACAAATGGGGCATGTTGAGTTATCCGGTGATTAGTTGCCACTGCTCTGAAACTTCGCTTCAAGTTGTGGAGTCGATGAGACTATGATTTCCTCATAAGGCTGGTCTTGATTAACTTCTATAAGCCCACCGCTCTTGAGAACCTGCAGAGAAAGGTAAAATAATATGATTTGAATGGAAGAAACAATTAACTTGTCTCCTTTTATAGGGAAAAAAAGGAAAGGATACTAAGATCTCACCAATATAGTAATAAAAATGAAACAAATGCATCGATTGCATATTTTCAAAGCGCACCAAATCAAAGCATATCATATTGATTTGCTTGCAGAGAGGGAGGGCATTTCTTACTTAGAATGAAATATGATGTACATATATACACACATAAGATGAAATTGTCAACATAGGCAATATTCCTGTGAAATATGAGCAGGACTTATAAATAAATATCTTTCTTAGTACAATCCTTCAAGAAAGCAACAATAACTTATGCAATATAGAAGCTAAGTTGCAGAAAACGTGCCAGAGTTTCATAGAAGAATCTTGCTGAAGTTTCCTTCTTTCTCCCTTCGAGAGCTTGACTGAGACTAATGGAACTATTCCCTCCCTGCAATTTTTGGTTCAGGAAGAGCTGGTGGAAGCACCTTGCTACTGTCCTGAATTAATGAATTTAGGATGTTACAGGCATATAACAGCAGGAAGAAAAAGAATGGAAGCAACAGAACAAAATTTGTAGCCACCTAGTTCTTGCTGAATGCAGCAGACCTGCAAAACAACAATGGATACATAAGAGCTTTAAATTATAAACATCTATTATAAAGCAGAAGCAAAAACTAGTATAGGTTGTAATACCTTTATCTCTGTTATGCTCTTCATCCATAGGAACATCCTGCAAAAAGATGACATCTTTTTTAAAAAAAAAACATTACACGACGACAAATTCTCTTATCCAATATGCAGACATTTGCATACCTCATCTACACTATCTATAGCAGCATTCAGCGCTTCATTGCACAGTGGTTTATGGTTTTTGGATTCATGCAATTTCTTTTCTGGCAGCGCTGCTGAACTAGATTCGTTTCCTGTAACTTTACTGTCCTTTTCTTTAGTTGTATCAGTAAAATCTTCACAACCATAATCTTTAAATTGTGCACCTTCAGTATAACAGCCACCAGGAGTCTGAATACCATTTGTTAGTCCATCCAATTTTCTCTTTTTCGATTCTTCTGTAATGTCTTCTCTTTCTACACTTTTAGCATCCTTACAGGGATTGCTAGATTCAGAAAGATCATAGGAAAGACGCCTTCTTGCATTAACTGATTCGCTGCATGAACTTTCAGGTGCATCAGGTGGAGTGTACCTGAGGTGCACTGAAGTTGAATATGCGAATATCAGATATCCAGTGAGCTAACAATTAAGTTTTTCATAATTGTAAATAGCTGTGGCTAATACTAGAAGAATGATTGGCTTACATGGAATCAAAGGATTCATGAAAGTATCCAACAGAGAACCAATTCTTGCATCCTTCCAAACATCAAGACAAGTGTGAGGTGCCTTACTTCTTCGGTAAACTAAATCACTTGCATCCTCTATTGCTTGTCTCAAAGTCCTACCATAAGAGGAAAAGATGTTTTGAAAACAGCAGCGATATAACAATTTGGAAGGAACATGAAATGAGAAAACAATGGTCAATCAATCCAACCCAAGAGCTTCGCATTACCCACCAAAACGAAAACGAAGATGGAATGTCCTCCCGCCTTCAAGTGCCTCGAATGATACCGCTAAAACTCCACCATGAAACTTTCCAAGATTGTTTAACTAGCATAGGCTTATTTTGTTAACCACTTATTGGGTTATAATATAATTATATAACCAGTAAACCAAAGTTTCAAGAAGCTATTTCTAGGTGAATAAAAAGTATAAGCCTTTGCAAGCTTACCAGCTGTGATATGACACTTCATTGGGTTTGGAATTAGTGAGCTAAAAAGTACTAAATAAGGCCTATAAATTCTTGGGTAAATACAACTTAGCATTTATTAGATTAAACTTCTAGAGCCAACTTTCCTTTGGCTTAAACATCTATATGAAAAAAAACAGCCTAAAAACTTACACTAATAATGAAGGCCTAAGTTAAAAACTTAAAATTTAAAGCTGTGGGGCTTTGCAGAAATTTAAAGCCTAAAAACTATTATTGTGAGAAATTTGTTCTTTTTGTACAAGCCAAACAGTGTGGTGCTTTGCAGCTGTTTTTTGGAGATCTTTCTTGAAGCTCTCAAAATCAATTTTTAATATTTTTTCTGGCCACCCTAGTACCCCACATGCCTGATAGAAAGCACACAACTTTTCAGATTATAATAATCATTAATCAACAACACATTTTCAGCTGAATCAAACAAGGCCTAAGGCAGCCAAATTGGCTCCGATGATGTACACAAAATACAAGGACGAGGTAATGCAACAGATGGAAGCACATGTACAAGCTACAAGTTTTACTTACTCATTAGATAGGACAATATCCTCATCATACAATAAGCGTGTTCTTCTTCTCCTAACCTGACGCTTTTCTTTTGTATCTAATGGTATATAATCCTCCCTATTGTAGAACTCCCTTCTTCTTTTTCGAGAAACTCGGCACTTCTCCTTTTTAGCTGGTGTTGTAACCATAAATTTAGGAGAATAGACTGATCCTGCATAAGAAGTGATGGAATCCATACATCGGCACGGTAATCACCAATTCAATAAGTAGAATAGGAACTTATGTAATAATAATACTGGTAGTACACTTAACCTGCGACACTCTCTGGCAAGGGCTCTGGAGTAGGTGGAGACAGCTCACTAGTTTTACATTCGTGCTCCTCGAGACAATGGTGCGGAGACACTACAGATGATGTTGTGTTCAATTTTCCTAGCAGCAGCCCATTTTCTGATTCTTCAATCGGGGGGCAATTTCCATCAAGAAGTGTTTGCCCTTCTTCAACTCTGACAGAGCATGCTTAGTTTGGTCAACAACCATGAACAAAATTTAACTAAAATCTCGAAGCTAAAATATTTGTTGCGACAAAAAAAAAGTAGGATTAACTCACTCAGGCAAAGGGATAGGACAAGCAGAATCCCCCTTGTCCTCCATGTCCACTTCTCTTATAGGTTTCTCCCCCCTTCTGTTTTTCTCTGAAGGATCATTAACTTCAGCCATCATATTTATCATCTCAGGTGGAAGCACACTGTTCCAAATAATCATCTTATTAATCAGCAACAGAGAAAAAACTGCTCATATGCTGTCAGGACTCGGGGCAGAGGGTGACACTTTGCATACTTACTCTTTCACTGGTGTAAAGCAAGCAGAACCAGCATTCTGATTATCACTTTCAAGTCCATCCCCTCTATTACTCATGTGTAGAAGATTGTTGACTTCACCAATGGCACTGACCATTTAAGTTCAGAGAGAGATGCATTAAGAGTTCAGTTCAAGAATCCAGTGTACGTGATCTTCTGTAAGATCGTTAGGTAAGTAATCTACATACTTACATGTGTACTGGCATAAAGAAAGCGGAGTCTAGATCAGCATATGAGCATGTCAGCCTCTGGTACGACTGTTGCATTCGTTGGAATTTAAGAATTAGTTACTCAAACAAATAATATATATGAAATCCCTGAAGAATTGAAAGGAAGCAAGAAATAATGCTTGCAAAATATTGCAAAAGCAAAGGAATAGCACATATTTTAAGGTGCATTTGTGAGTTGAATTATTTACAAATGGCCTAAATAAAATGGAAACTGGTGTCTTCATTAGAAACACTATGAAACTCGCACCCCAAAAGACCACAGCAGATTAGGCAGGTCACACATAAGTTCTGCAATTTCTTCATAAGTTCATTTCAGAGGTTATAATAGACATTTTGGTATTTCACTGTTCTTGCGTGGATTTGTTGATTCATTAGGTGAATGGAACGCGAGGGAGCTACATACCTCATGCAAATATGACGCATGGTGGTGTTCATCTCCCAACAAAGTATCTATACAAATGAATGCTATCGTAAACAAAATAGTCACTTTGCAATGCTAATAACATCAATTGCAATATTGCTACCTTGGTGTGGCAATTGATGGTGACCTTCATCGTTATCATCTCTTCAAAGTATAAAAGGGTGGCTAAGCAACAATGTTTTAAGAAACAAATTAATGAAACTAGTTTAAGAGCATATTTTTATTACCTATCTTCAACAATTTCCAAATCAAAAGAGTCAAGCTCAAATCTTTTGGGTATTGTGAAGATCGGAAGATCAGCTGATGCACATGCTTCTCGGGCTTCAGCTGATATTTGTGAAGTTACTCCAGTTTCTGCCCTGGAAGAGAGACCCTCACTTGATATCAGACTCAAAATTCCAGTTGTTCTCGCAGCACAAACAAGCTTCTTAACTTTGCTAATATCTTGTTGCTCTACCACTAATCTTCTCGAACAAGCAGCTTTCTTCATTTTCTTTAGAACTTTATTCATTGATCTTCCAGTTGACGTCCTTGCTTCAGTACAATGTGCTTCTCCAAATGATTCAAGAAGCTGACTGCAGTCATGGCAGAGGTATTCCACTTTCTTGGAGTAAATCCTAACAATGCCAAGCAGAAGCAGCCCAAGTATTCTGTATGCAGTTTCAACATCAGGCAAAATTTTATCTGCCAATGGTGAGAGGAAATGAGTGTGTTAATGCGTCACACGTCACAACCCAATTAGGACAAATAATAAGAAATGGCGTAGTCTAGAATTAGAAGGTGCGCTTTTTGCTATTAGCTTCTCAACAATTTGAACAATTTCCACATAGACTGATAGCTAATTCAATATATTATTAATTAGCGTTCGTCAATAGTGAGTTGGTTCCAAGTGTATATATGACTGGGAAGGTGGTCCCAGAAGCTCAGGTCATCTTTTGGGTCTCATAAGTAGAACCATACACAAAACCCTCAGCGGGCAAAAACCCTACGGCTAACCATCCACAAAACCGTCCCCTGGATAAAAACATAGGGAGGCTGGGCATCAACTCTCTCTCTCTCTCTCTCTCTCTCTCTCTCTCTCTCTTTGTCTCTCTCTCTAAAATGTACTAATCTCCAAAAAGGTGAGGCCTTTTCATCTTACCTGAGGAATTTATGCAATACGTATATAAGCAATGATGTTTACATTCCACGCAGACATAAAGGCCTTGTTTGTTTTAGATTAATGTTGAGTTAGCGTTTTACTGTAGCAAATATGTGACCCACTCGAAATACGTTTTAAAAAATTCAAAAAACTATACAAAAATATTTTGCAAACTCTAAGAAGAACTATTTAAAACCCCACAAAAATAACTACAAAATATTACAACATTTGGCCTGTACAAAATAACAAATTTTTATTTAATTTAATTTAATCTGAAACAAACAAGGCGAAAATAAAAGATTTGGGCACCAAAGATGCGTGCTCTTTGGTACCACAACACCGCTTAAAATTGAGACGACAAATCAACGGTACGGTGGAAGGGGAATCAAAGCCACAGCCCAAAGGATTCATCTCCCATTTTTTTTCCAAGTAGAGTTTCCTCTTCAGCCTTCTCGTGTTCTATTTGTTTATAACCTAAAGCCCCACATAAACCCTTCTTCTCCCCTCCCACTGCTCCCACTCACCCCATGAATCTGCGAGACCCCCCTCCTCGAGTCCTCGCTTACTCCCCAACCAACTCCCCACCCACACACCCACAAAAACAAAAAAGAATCGCATTTGCAGGAGGTGGCGGCGTGTGTTTACCAACGCAGGCGGCCACGTCGGTGCGCACGACCTGCTCCCTGGTGAGCGCCGGCAAGCCGCAGACCGCCGCCAACCACACCGTCCCCAGCGCGCCCTTCTTGGACAGCAGCGCCTTGGAGTAGAACATCTCGCCGTCGCGGGCGCCGAGCGGTAGGCACACCCCGCGCACCACACCGCCAATGCGAGCGCCTCCTCTTTGAAGTAAATGAGAAGGGGTGAGACCTCTTTGAAGCCTTTCGGCTTTTGGGGGAAGGAGGGCGCAAAACTAGAGGAGAAAACGGCTCGCCGCCGGGGCAAATGACGGGGGTGCCCCTGCGTTTGAGATGTTGGGGATTTTTGCTCGGTTTTTTCCCCTTGTTTATCGTGTGCTTGTTTTGGATTTGTGTTTAAAATTTTGGATACGAAAGCTGGCCGTTGGTTGCTTGTTTCTAAGGTTTGGGTCTTGTTCTTTTCAGCGCATCATTGTTTCGTTGGCGTATTACTATAGTAAATTTGAGACCACTTAAAAAAAGTATAAATATTATAAAAATAATAATTAAAAATAGTTTTATGATTTTTGAAAGTACTATTAAAAGTCTTCAAAAAAATGGTTACAAATTATCACAACAAATAGGTTATATTAAAATAACAAAATTTGATACAGTAATATTCATACGCTGAAAATAACAAGGCCTTGGTGTATTGATACGTGGGAGTTTTAGCGGTTTGGAAGAATTAGAGCGGATGGTTTAACCAAGGTTTTTTAGGAAAAAATAAATGTGTAATGTTTGTTCGGGATGCACGTAAAATATGCTTGATATAAGCTACAAAGATTTGTAATTCTAATTTTTCGATATATGCTAGCACAATTGCGCTGACTACGATCTTCTAAGTTCAAACTCCAAAGTGTTTGCCGAGCCTGAACATTGGGTAGATCAGATTATAGCTCAATTCAGTTCATTCGACAATATGTATCACGTGTGCTCTTGGTAGCCAAACTAATTTGATGATAGGATAAATTTTTAAAGCTCCAAAAGTTGATTTTTTAAAGAGTTTTTATTACCGTTTTTGAGAATTTTTTTAAAAACAAATTAAAATACCAGAGTGCTTAATTTACTAAAAATAACCTATTATCGAATATTGATAGCAGTCAAGCACAATACGACACAGACTAAATTTATGGGCTAGTTATGGGCAAAAGACACCCCTCGTTTGCTTGTGCAAAGGGTCACCCCTTAGCTTGGCATCGAGTGTCAAACACGTAGGGCGCCAATCAGTGCTGTTTTCCCCTTGACCAAGGCATAATGGGAGCCAGAGGGACATAGCAATAGTGTTAGAGGATTCTTGTAAGAGCATCCCCATCTCACCCCTCAAAAAGGCCTCTACTCCAAAATTTTTCAAATTTCGCAGGAGGGAAGTTGCAGCCTGTGAGGAAGCAGAGCACTGTGCGGTTTAAAAATCGGATTACTGTAGCGAGAGAGGCCCATTTGATGTCCCTGCTGGGATGCTCTAAGGGGTGACTTCAGCAAGAAGGAACCTCCTACTTTCTCTTTAAGACTAGGCATTATAAGAGGAGGGGGAAGTATGCCTTCAAGGAGGCGGACTCTTCCTTACTCTATTTCCTTTTTTTTCTGGTTCGGATAACGCTCTTTCATAGAGCTTCTCATGTACTTCTCACTATGCTAATAAAGGCCTTGCTTGTTTCAGATTAAATTAAATTAAATTCAAATTTGTTATTTTTATATAAGCCAAATGATATAATGTTTTGTAGTCATTTTTGTGGGGTTTTAAATAGTTCTTCTTAAAGTTTGTAAAATATTTTTTTCATAATTTTTTGAACTCGCTAAAACGTATTTTGAGGGGATCACAAATTTGCTACAGTAAAACACACACACAACATTAATCCGAAACAAACAAGGCCAAAGTGTTGGACGTAGGGTTGTTATTCCTTCCATGGAAGGCCTGAATCAAGAAAAAAAAAGTGTCGTGTTCTTTTGTGCTACTTGCTCTGGTTCGCCACAGACTCTCTCACCCACAAATGCTCTAGTACGCCGTGGAATGGGGCTTGCTGATCTCCATTTCAATAAGGAAGCTCTACCTAACGAGCTTCGACCCCTAAGTCGCCAACACCTAGTTAGCTTCTTAATTTGATAAGCCGAAAATAAAATTAGGAGCACGCTCTTGTGCGGTGTTGCACGTTCATAAAGTAGAAGCCATGTACTACAACCCAGTTGTCGACGGTTGGGATATCGACCCAAGTCAACCAAGGTTCTTCAAAGAGAAGATAGGAGACACGCCGAACAACCACGAACAGCAGCGAACAGGGAGACAGGGGTTTTTATCCTGGTTCAGGCCTCTCGGGAGAGATAATAGCCCTACGTCCAGCCTTTCTTATATATCAGAGATGAATACAAGAGATGGCTCGACGAGACGAACAAGTCTCGGCGAGATTATGGTGTAGCAAAGCGCTATGATCAAGTGTCTAACAGATGCTAAAGCTAGATGCAGTCTAAGTCGTCCCAGATGCCCCCTAAACACCGTAGGGGCTTGGTTTATATAGTACAGAGCAAACCGACCTACCGAGGGAATATCGGGTCGGGCTAACAACGAGATCGTAACGAACTCGACGTGCCAAATACATCCCGAGGCAGATAAGGCACACTCCTAGTCTTGTGGATCACGACTCCTAATCCAATCCGGGAAACCAACGTCCGGGTCTTCACGTAGCCGTGCAGAACTCTTGTTCGAGTAGGACTCAAACAGGAATCCTAGGCCATTACGCACCATGCCAGCCAAGAAGTTGTTCGGCAGGATGCACATGGGCCTGATAGAACCTTCCAGGTGGTGGGCCTGGTAGGCTATCTGTTGGGTCGGGAGTGGGCCATGGCAATGGGCCTTAATTTAATCCCCGACACCGGTGTTCTACAGCTTATTTGACTTATCTATTTATTTAATTTTTTGTTTAAAATATAAATAATTTAGTTTTTCTTTTTTTTCTTAGGTGCTCATTTTGTTTGGGCAATCTGTCTTTTTTTTCTATCTTGAAGGTGTGTCTAAAAACTCTATAATAAGATAAGTCAAAGAAAACTTGGCCGTAATCTAAGTCACTTTTATGATATTATTTAGTGTTATAAGATAAATTTTATTACCTTTTATATCAGAGCCAAGCTGTCCGAAGTTGAAACGATCATTCAAGACTACGATCATGTTTGTTTCAGATTAATGTTGAGTTGCGTTTTGCTATAGCAAATTTGTTACCCACTCGAAAGATGTTTTAAAAAATTAAAAAAATTATGAAAAAATTATTTTGCGAACTTTAGGAAGAACTATTTAAAACCCCACAAAAATAACTACAAAATATTACAACATTTGGCCTATACAAAAATAACAAATTTTCATTTAATTTAATTTAATTTAATCTGAAACAAACAAGGCCAATGGCTCATGTTCGTACATTCAACAAACAGAGCATCACCAGCTCTCCCTCTATATCTCCTTTAAAAGATTCATATTGTCCAAAGGCTTCTCTACATTTGTTACAACATTATAGAGCCAGTTGGAGATGCTCTAGAAAGGTCGAATAAATACACTCGGTCATCATCGTCGGTGGCTCGGTGCTTGTGAACTGTATCTGCTTCGCTGCGAAGACAGTGGTACATACATGTGGATGTGGTCATTTTTTTTACAAGAAAATTTCGTCAAAACTAAACAAAAACAAAATTTTTAGAGCATGCACAACCACCTTCCCATCAGATGTGACCGGCATCAACGCCCGCACCCACGTGGCCAAAAATTCAAACACGGCAGACCGCACAGACGGGCAAGCACGCTGATGTCGGCGCTTGATGCAGGCCCTGCTGCACATGCTCACAGATTAAACTTTAATCCAGAAGAACTATATAATACATAATTTAAGCATTAAGAGTGTCATCAAATCAAATCAAATCTAGCTTAAGATATATTTTCCTTAACCTATTTTATTTGACTTATTTATTTATCTCCTAACTTCGAGATCTTCTCGAGATGGACTCGACAGCCGAGTCTCATTGTTTAACTTGTTTGAGAAAGTTTTTAGGCACGTCTTCAAGATAGAAAAAAGACAAATTGAAAAAACTAAATTATTTATAATAAAACAAAAATAAGTATATAAGTATATAAGTCAAATAAGTTGTAGAGAGTTGGACCATGGATCGATCCAACCATTATTTACACCTCTATTTTACTGTTTATTTATACCTATTTTATTTTCTTCAATATTAAAACGGCTAAAACAGACCCACTAATCATGGCCTAACAGCAAAAGTCTGTAGAGCAACTTAATTATGCCATCTTCGATTATGTATTTTGATTAAAAATTCTATCCACCATTTATCAACTATTCATAATTTTTTTATATTTATTCATATTTTTATAGAATATACTTTATTCGGTGTTTAATGCTTAGAGCATCCCCATCTCACCCCCCAAATGCCCCTCTATTTCAAAATTTTTCAAATACAGCAGGAGGGAATTTGATGCATGTGGGAGAGAATTTGCACTGTAGCGATTACTATAGCAGTTACTGTAGCGATAGAGGAAAATTTGAAGGCTCTGCTGGGGATGCTCTTACTACACTTTGGCCTTGTTTGTTTCAGATTAATGTAGAGTTGCGTTTTACTGTAGCAAATTTGTGACCCTCTCAAAATAAATTTTAACGAGTTCAAAAAATTATGAAAAAATATTTTACAAACTTTAAGAAGTACTATTTAAAACCCCACAAGAATGACTACAAAACATTACATCATTTGACTTATATAAAAATAACAAATTTTAATTTAATTTAATCTTAAACGAACAAGTCCTTTGCCATTGCCGCAATATCGAGCACACCGACAACATCGTCCACACATACCGTATCGGCGTCGGACAGAGGACTCTGGAGACAATTTATTATGTGGTCAATTGGTCAGCAGCAGTTCGATCTGCTCGGCGGTAAATCGTCTTCTTGTGAGGCACTGCGTTGTGGATAAGCGAGGGGACTCGACCCGAGGCAGTCAGGACTCAGGAGGGGCAGACGAAAGAATCGTCGAGAAAATGTAGCCGCAGTAAATAAAAAAAAAAAAGCACTGTACCCGCTTTAGAGTTTGTTTCGTTCAGCGAAGCCCTCCAGCTGGTTAACACGTGGACGACACAACTGATCAGTTCATTTATTACTGTCGTCTAGGCAGTAGCCGTGAGAGAGAGCGCCCGCATACACACGACGACACGAGGCCTTTCGAACAGCTCGCAGTCGTGCACCGACGTACTAGTAGTAGTCTAGCTTCGTCGGTTCGGGAGCAAACCTCTCGTCGTCTCATCGCTCAATCGCACGCACGGAAACACTCCTGTTCTCAGTCTTCCAGAGTATCTCCAATAGGCTGAGTCATCTAGCTATAAGGTTTTCCACGTTGGATTTTTTTGTTGAGGTGGAAAAGAAAGAGTGCTAGGAGTTATACCGCTAGCGCTGCAGTTAGCGCCCGTCGATAGGGAGCAGACCGATGCATCATTATTCTCTCTTCGATTGCAAAACAATAAATTAAGGAGAGTAGGAGACGGTGTGCCATGCAAATAAAATAATACAGCCTGTGTAGATCAGTTAATGAATAAAATAGTGTTCCTTGTGCATTGTGTAGACAATGGGCTGCTAGGAGGAGTTGGCTCTTGTGCTGACTTTTGCTAAGGTGTATGTGCCATATAGACATTATAGCTAGCAAGTAGCTATAACCATTGGAGATGCTCTTACATTTCAGCTTAGTATAGCATAGCACAGCGTTTCAGTAAAATTTATATTTTTTATATAGCCTATTTGTGTAATAATTTGTAATTGTTAAAGAAATAATGAACAAATATTTATTAACAGTTAATTCGTAATTATCTTAACCATTGATCACAGGATTAACAGTAGATTCACAAATAGAGAAACCGTCTCTGCGCTTCTCCAAAGGCAGTAACTGCCATATACATTGTATATAAAGGGCAGTGCCCTATGTAAAGTACACACACTGTACACTTGTACTGGCAATAAAGTAGTTCTTACATCAATCACTCTCGCTCTCTCTCTCTCTCACCAGTCACCACTGAGCAACATTACACTTAAACACGTTATCAGCATGACTCTACGGTGAGTTTTCTTTCTAATCACAGTTCTAAGTAAATAGTAATTGTGATTAAGAAGATGATGAGGGCTAGGAATGGTCTTCTTCGCCCATGGGGAGGAGTTCATGGGGCACCTTTTACCAATACAGTGCCTTCAAACACCCCCTGGTGGAGGATTCCAGAATCATCACTGATGGTCATGGCTACAAATCACAATGCTATGGCAATACATCACATGGCACAAGTGCGGTTAATCCAGAGGGAAAGACGACAGTGACGATGGAGAAACAGGGCTCCTCGCCGTCGCTGCCACAGAACCAGAAGAAGAGGGGTCGTAGGGGGAGACGTATTGCACATGCAAGGAGAGGGGTAGTGATACCCCGATCACCGGAGACTCCGGTTGCAGTGCCAATCCCCACTACTGCCTTGTCACCGACTGGGTCGGCGACTAGTTCACCAGTGTACACTCCCTTGTCATCGGATGGTTCAGGCTACTTCACTACAGGAGTGCACAGAGATAGTACCTTCGATGTGGAGGTTGCTACCATACAGGCTAGTCGTCGACGTCGCTTGCAAGAAAGGCTCCGTGCTTTGGAGGAGGCCAGGACTGCTCCTTCGCCATCTTCTCCAGATCTGAGAGGACCTCCGGGCTTCATCGCCATTGCTCCTGGTGGTGAGCTCACTCTTGCCACAGAAGCACCAAGGAGGAGGATGTCCTTCGGCGTCGAAGTACCTGCAATGTCGCTGGACTTACCAACTCCCTTCGGGCGTGAAGCCGGCCCAACTACAAGCGCCTACACCATGGCCGGCCGGCGGTGGGCCACCCTTCTACACCGGCAACTGGGGTTGTACTGCGACCACGGCGGCGACGACACCAGTTGTGGCTCGCTTGGTCGGTGGATTGCGCCGCTCGGCCGACCCAGATCTACCACGACGGCGCCGACACGGCTTCCTCGGCTCGGCCAAGGCGGCGCCGCCCCAGATCGACGATGATGGCGCTGACGCGCCTTCTCCGGCTCGGCCTCGGTGGTGCGCTGCGTGGCCTGCCTAGGCTCGGCGACGGCGGCCTCCGACGTGGGGTCACCGGATCTGGAGGCGGTGCCGGCCGGCGGTGCTCCAGATGGGGGCGTCGGTGCTGCACCAAGAAGGAGGAGGCCATGGGGCTGAGGGTGGAAACCTTAGTTGCCCATGGCACGAACGATTAAATGGGCCTGATGGCCCGGTCAGCTGGGAGATAATATCAAGAAATCATGCAATTTGGTCCTCGGATTCATGAAAATTGCGAAAATGCTCAGCTAATAGTAGAATAGGGGTTGATTTTAATCAAAAATATGCATATGAGACCTCGGGTTTCTTTTATTTGCATTCCAGAACTTTATATAGTATAGGACTGCAATTTAAATTCATATTATTGTACCATATATTGCGATTTTACCCCTGTTCACATGATTAATCACAATATATATATGTCATGTAATGTTACATGTACCTATGTCTTTGTAATATATTGTTGTTACAATTGCTTATTTTTCTTGCCTTTGCATTGCATTGCAATATTTAGTGATTACCTTGTAGTATGGGTCCTATGGCTCGGCCATAGTGAGAGTAGCTCGCCCGTAATCAAAGGTCTACACAATTACTTTAATTTTGCATTGTTAATTGCAATATTTGGTGATTACCTTGTAGTATGGGTCATATGGCTCGGCCATAGTGAGAGTAGCTCGCCCATAATCAAAGGTCTACACTATTACTTTAATTTTGCATTGTTAATCGCAATATTTGGTGATTACCTTGTAGTATGGGTCAAATGGCTCGGCCATAGTGAGAGTAGCTCGCCCATAATCAAAGGTACTACACCATTTGATTTAAATTTACCAGCATTTATGTTATTGGTTTACATTCAGTTTGATGATTACTTTCTATGGGTTGAAAATAAACACAAGGTAGTGGAGTCTATTGCATTGACTGCGGCTGTAGCGTCACTCATTCCTTTGGGGATGAAAATCATACATATAGCAGTGATCCGCTCGCTCACTATTGATAAGTCTACACATTTTGCAAATGCAAACTGTGATTACCTACATGTGTTGATTCAATCATATTTCCTGAATTGAAAGTTTACGTCAATTAAAAGAAAGTTTAAATTCCATATGCCTCTGCATTATCAATTTATTTATTTCTATGCTATCAGCATTTAAAAAATATTGTAGAAATATGGAAATATGCTAGATATTTTGGAAATTACATAGACCTTTATTTTACTGATTTTATACATGTCAAATTTACTTTCCGAAAGCAAATTAATGAAATATATATATATATTTAATATGTAGGATTTGGCTGATATATCTGAGAAGACATTTCCTAAACTTGCCTTAGATAGAAGTGATTACCTAACTTGGGTAATGGATGTCAAAATTTTTTTGACAGCCATGAACCTCAGTAATACGATAACAGACCTTGTTGAAGGGGATGATCCAATAACTGAGGCTTCAAAATGCTCATCACTGCATTTTTTTAAGGCACCATCTTCATCCTGATTTAAAAGCTGAGTATTTGATGGAAGAGAATCCATTGCAATTATGGAAATCTCTTAAAGAGCGATATGATCAACAGAAATCTGTGATATTGCCCGAAGCTCAAAGAGAGTGGTCAGTCTTACGCTTTCAAGATTTTAAATCTGTTGTGGAGTACAACTCTGCAGTACATAAGATTCTCTCATTTGAGGTTTTGCGATAAACAAGTTTCTGATGAAGATATGATTGAGAAGACTTTGTGTACTTTTCATCCAAATATGAGGATATTGCAGCAGCAATATCGTCAACAAAAGTACACGAAGTATTCTAAATTAATCTATACTTTGCTTCAAGCAGAGAAACATGATGAACTTCTGATGAAAAATCATAACGCTCGTCCTACGGGGGCATTGAGTGTGCCTGAAGCACATGCGAATACTCAAAGGGCTAGCAGTAGCCATGGACACAAAAATGCCTATAACAAAAAAAGAGAAAGATGGAATAAAATGCAGAAAGGTAAAATACTGAAAAATAAAGGCAAGAGAAATGGAAAAGAAAAAATCAAGAAGATTAATTCCTCGGACAAGTCACGGACTTGTTTCAAATGTGGATGTAAGGGACATTGGGCACGCGAATGCCGTACTCCAAAGCATCTGGTTTAATTGTACCTACAGTCCATTGGAAAGGACAAGAAGAAGCAAGGGAACAATGTTGAAAGTCACTTCACTTCAAAAACAGATATTAATATGCCTGTTTGACAGTCAGAATCTAGAAAAATCAAGATATGAATCTTGGTATTGATAATCAAGACATGGAGCTTGATGTTGAAAAAGTGAACAAGGATAACACGGATAACATGATTATTGAGTATGCTGATCAAGACATGTTTGAAGATACTAAGTAGTCTCCTACATAATCCCTATGCTATGTAATCAGACCATATTATGCTACATGTTTAATTGTACATGTATATTTGTAATCAGTAGATAATGTTGTAAAATAGGTCTATATGTATTGCTCAAAGTGAGCATGTGGTATTGTAATTTTCAAACATACATATGTGAATGTATATATGTTTTATATACATGAAAGGTCTTTATTCTATATAAAAGTTCAATTCATTGCCTGAATTTTACTTTATTCTATTTTATAGAATTTGTGGAACAATTCATGTAGGAAAAAATATGTCTAGTAGATAGCTGTACTACAAGCACTATCATGAGGGATACAAAATATTTCCAACATCCCACTAAAAGAAAAGGAAATATAATGACTATCGCAGGAAGCGATGCATTAATTGTTGGTTCTGGGAAAGGAACAATAATTCTCCCTATGGGTACTATGCTTGAAATCGAGGATTCTCTATTATATCCTGATTTAAAACGTACCTTATTAAATTTTAAAGATATCCATATGAATGGTTTCCATGTTAAAACTCACAATGAGCATGGTAAAGAGTTTTTACTCTTAATCAAATGTCACGGATATGAAAAACAAATAGTGGAGAAACTTCCTTCATTCTCTTCTAGATTGTATTACACATATATAAGACCTGAACTACATGTTGCAATGCAAACAATTTTCAAAGACCTAGATTGTTTTAAGATCTGGCATGATCGCCTAGGTCACCCTGGTATAAGTATGATGCGAAAAATTGTAAATCATTCTGCCAGCCATAATATCAAAAGTTCAAATTTCCCGAAACCTGGGGATTTCATATGCACGGCTTGTGCTAAAGGAAAAATGATAATATGGCCTTCATATCTCAAAGTTGGAGATGAATCACTGAATTTTTTGAAAAGAATTCAAGGTGATATATGTGGACCTATTCAACCCTCGTCAGGGCCATTTAGCTATTTTATGGTCCTATGTGATGCATCTATTAGATGGTCCGATGTAAGTTTATCGTCTACACGGAACCATGCTTTTACAAAATTAATTGCCCAAATAATTAAATTAAGAGCCAATCATCCTAATGATAAGATAAAGTCCATTCGTTTGGCCAATGCTGCTGAATTTTCATCAAAAGCATTTTAATGATTATTGTATGGCTTTGGGTATCAATGTAGAGCATTATGTACCATATGTCCATACGTAAAATGGACTAGCACAATCATTGATTAAGAGGATAAAACTAATTGCTAGACCTCTTTTACAAAATTGTAGGTTACCAACTACTTGTTGGGGCCATACAGTTTTACATGCTGCCGCATTAATACAATTGAGACTAACTACATATCACACGGTATCCCCCGTTGCAGTTAGTACGTGGAAATAAACTAAGTATTTCCCATTTGATAAAATTCGGTTGCAGAGTATATGTACCGATTCCACCACCGCAGTGTACACAAATGGGCTCTCACAGGAAATTGGGGGTTTATGTGGGGTATAATTCTCCGTCAATAATAAAATACCTCGAGCTATTTACAAGGGATTTAATGAGGATAATTTCCCGGCATTAGGGGGAGATAAGTACCACAAGAAATACCGAGAAATAAATTGGAATGCCACGGGCATTCAGTCCTTAAATCCACATACTAATGAATCTAAAATAGAAGTTCAGAAAATCATAAATTTGTAAAAAAATTGCAAATGAGCTGCCAGATGCATTTACTGATTATAAGGGAGTTGTGAAATCCCATATACCTACTGTAAACGTACCCGAGAGAGTGAAGGTACCTTAGAAAACCGTTATTACCCTTATTCCAAGGAAGAGGGGGAGACCTCTGGGTGCAAAGGACTTGGTTCCACAGGGATGTTCGCAGAAACAAAAGTCCAACACTAGTGTATTAATCAAATCAGTAATTTAAAATACTAATGATGATAATCCCAACAAAGATATGTGCACAACTATAAATGTTGGGACATCAGAACCTTTAAACTCGATCGTAGTAGAAAATCACGATGAGTTGCAAGAAATAAATGAAGAAATTTCTACAAACTATGTCAATACAGGAGAATTGTGTAAAAGAGAGAGTACAATTATCGACATATGTTTTGTCACTATGATTGCTAAATCCGTTCATCTGGATCCAGAACCTAAGACCATGGCAGAGTGCATGAAGCGCTCAGATTGGATCAAATGGAAAGAAGCGATTGAGGCAGAATAACTCTTGCTTAATAAAAGAGAGGTTTTTGGTCCTGTAATACCGACACCTCCTAATATATTTCCTGTTGGAAATAAATGGGTCTTTATTCGAAAAAGGAATGAAGACAATAAGGTGGTAAGGTATAAAGTGAGACTTGTAGCACAAGGGTTTACACAAAGACCTGGCATCGATAACGATGAAACATATTCTCCTGTAATGAGTGGAATCACATTTCGATATTTAATATCATTGGCAGTCAACATGAATTTGACTATGTAGTTAATGGATGTTGTGACCGCATATTTATATGGGTCACTTGATTCGGATATTTACAATCCCTGAAGGGGTTAAACTTCCGAATCTTAAAGGAAATCGCAACATGTATAGCGTCAAATTGAAAAGGTCGCTATATGATTAAAACAGTCGAGGAGAATGTGGTACAACTGACTAAGTGAATTTCTTTTAAAGAAAGGATATTCAAATAATGATGATTGCCCTTGTGTATTTATAAAGAAAACACAAAGTGGGTTTTGCATTATATCAGTATATTTTGATGATTTAAATATCATTGGGACAACTGAAAATATAAAAGAAGCAAGCAATCATCTAGTAACGGAGTTTGAAATGAAGGATTTGGACAAAACCAAATTCTGCTTAGATTTGTAACTTGAGCAAATTTTAGTGCACCAGTCTGCTTATGTCGAAAAAATATTGAAAAGGTTCAATACGGATAAAGCATACCCATCTAAGACCCTATGGTGGTGAGATCCCTTGATAGGGATAATGACCCATTTAGACCAAATGGTGAAAATAAAGATATTTTGGGACCGAAAGTCTCATATCTTAGTGCTATTGGAGCATTAATGTATTTGACGAATTGCACCAGGCTTGATATTGCATTTGCAGTCAATTTATTGGCAAGATTTAGTGCCTCTCCAACAATAAGACATTGGAATGGTATTAAAAATATCTTCAGGTACCTTAGAGGAACACTGAATCTTAGATTATTTTATAAGAAAAATCAAGATATGACTATGGTGGGATATATTGATGCTGGCTATTTATCTGATCCCCACAATGCCATATCACAGACTGGATTTGTATTTCTATATGGTGGTACAACTTTTTATGGAAGTCTAGCAAGCAGACTTTAGTAGCCACATCCACTAATCATTCTAAAATAATTGCGTTATATGAAGCAGATTTATTTACTAAATTTCTACCAAAATCCACATTTTGGAAATGTACATAGGATTGGTATCAAAAGACTTTGTGAGTTACAAGGTTCAGGGGGAGAATTTCACTAAACAAAACCTGTTTGAATAATCAAAATATTGTACATCTTTTCCTAAAAGGGTTTCTCATATAAAGGTTTTTAATGAGCCAGTATAAATACAAGTTAAGATTTGATGTACTCTTTTCTCCATCTATTTTATCCCATTGGGTTTTTGGAAGGAGTTTTTAATGAGACATACGATATGCTTGGAAATATAAATACAAGATCATATAATATGTTTTTCTTCATCTGTTTTTCCCCACAGGATTTTTCAGAAGGAGTTTTTAAAGAGATCTTTGTACAAATTATTTGTCCAAGTGGAAGTGTTAAAGAAATAATGGACAAATATTTATTAACAGTTAATTCATAATTATCTTAACCATTGATCACATGATTAACAGTAGATTCACAAATAGAGCAACCATCTCTACGCTTCTCCAAAGGTAGTAACTACAATATACATTGTATATAAAGGGCAGTGCCCTATGTAAAGTACACACTGTACACTTGTAATGGCAATAAAGCAGTTCTTACATCACTCTCTCTCTCTCTCTCTCACCAGTCACCACTGAGCAACATTACACTTAAACAGTAATGATTTTTCTCAGTTTTAGTAGTTCTTTTAAAGATTCTAAACTATTTTTTAATTATTATTTTATAATATTTAAACCTCTTTTAAAAGATACTCAAATTTTGTTGAAACGCTACGCTACGCTACGATAAACTGAAATGTACAAGGCCTTCCACTTAATCGCGCACGGGAACATTGTTGGGTTGAACACATCCTCGCGCATGAAACATGAAAAATTATAGCTTAAAACATATAAAAAAAAAAGAAGATATAGATAGAATGTATTGTAAATAGTGTTATATAGTTTTCATTAAGAGTTTTAGATAGAGATGCTCTCACACATGATCACATCTATAAGTGTTTTGTATAATACAAATTGATTCAAATAGGCAAACACACGAGGGAACGAGGGAATATATATATATATATATTTTTTTTGTTATTAGTGTTATGGTATTAATCACATTCATAATACAGATATGAGTAAATTACACCTTATTAGGTGCTTGAACTTGTCCCGCTATTACTGTTAGGTCCATTTATTTACGAGGTACACAAACTTGCAAAACCATTTTGATTATTAAACCATCTAGTTCTCTGTGTAAAGGACTTAAATCACTATTGTAATGAAGAACCAATAAGAGTTTCTTCTACTCTCTATTCTCGCCCTACGTATGGATCTCTCTATTCTCTCTCAATATATGGATTGAACAATCACAAACTCAACAAAGTTATACTACAACAATTACAGGTAAAACATCAACAAGTGCTCCCTTGTTCATGCAGAGTGCGAGCTGCCTCCAATATCTATCTGCAAATACTGAAGCATACAGATGGCCGTGAAAATTAGACAACAGGGGAAAAATATAAGATATCGGAGCAGAGTTGAGTGACGAGGAACCGAGCCCTACTGGGCTGCTCGGTTGGTGGAAGCATCGTAAACCCATTACCCGAGCATGTACCCTTCCTGTTTACAAACGAGGAAACCAAAGAAGAGCAAAGCGAGCGTACGCTATTGCCATTACAGGTCGAACAGGTCATACCCTCAGTATTCCAAATCATGACGTTCTACGCTTGTCTTGAGCGAAAGTTTTAAAACTTTATCTATAAAAATCTTTTAAACTATTTAGATTAGACCCATATAAATCGTATTGTAGATTCAATATCTGTAGATTCATCTCAAAAGGTACCTCTATAATATATAAATATTCTATTTTAAAATAAATTGCAAAAGTACACTTCAAAGACCGTGCCAACTCCCAAAACAAGTTTTCATGAACTAGAGCACGCGATGAAGTGCCAGCGTGCCACACATGGAACGTCTAGGCAAGAAGCATCAAACCCAAACCCATACACATAGGTGAGCCAAGAAGAATCAAAGCCATGTAACCTCAAAAGATGCAAACGCTACTCAAACCGCGCAAACGGAGAGGGAGCTCGAATAAGACGAACAGAGGATACCATTCGTCATTCGACGTTCATGGTACCTAAATCTAGAGCATCTTTCTCTTATGCACAATCAAATACATTGCGAATAAGCAAATTTGTATGTCAGTATTAAAAAGGTAATCTAGTAACGTCACTTGCTAATCAGATGAGCTAATTAACACAGTGACATCTTCAGTGTCTTGGAGGTTCACAGAAAACAGGCAAGGAAGGACAAACCAAAAAAGGCTATTGAGTAAAAGACCTGTTCTCGTCAGCCTATTTAACTTATTTGCCTATTTACTTATCTTTGTTTATTTAAAAGTAATTTGATTTTTAAAATCCATCTTTTTCCTATATCAAAGACTTCTAAGGGATCTAAAACAAGTCAAACCAGATGCATTTGGATCTTGATTTTATCTTAAAAAAGCTCTCAAAGTTGATAAATAAGTTAAATAAGCAAATAAGGTAAAAACAAATAAAATGAACAAGAACAGGCCCTTGGTCACATCAATGTTGGCTCCGTCCTCCAAGGTCATAGAAAGCAAAAGCATGTCCAGCCTCCGTAGTTTTGCAACGGCATCACCAATACTACCACAACCAAAGTAGCAAAAAGCACCAAAACAAAATTTATGACCACACATAGGAAGAAAAAAACCAACTTAACAAAGTTATGACCACAAATAGGAAGAAGGCGAGGCCATTGTCTACATGGGTCCAAACAACTAAGCATAAGCACACAAGATACATCTTTTGAACAACACAAGTTGTGAAGTACAGAAGCATAAACAACTTATACCACTAAACAGTTTCACCATAGTCCATACCAAATTTTTACCTGCTCCACTGGTGTTTAATCTTTACAGACCCAGATTCATATAGCGGACACTAAGTATTGCAGTAATGCACACTTAGATTCCATAATGTCAAAAGGGTCCGATTGGATTAGAAAAGTATTACTCATAAAAAAAATGACAACTGTGATTCAAAGAAAACCATATCGTAAGTCTAAGCAAACAAATAATAAAATGAACTGGACCCAAATCAATTCGAAGAATTGAGGTACATTAATATACAAGGATGGATAGTAGACTGACCAGTGACAACTGACCACTATTGTTCACTATAGAAATCTTGAAGAACTTCCACAAAATTAGTCACTTAGGTACAACAAGTTGACGGTCATCAAGGTCTCTTGAGGCAGCCACAGCATAAGCTGCAGACCACAGACAGCAGTTGTAGTGAGTCGAACTTCTCTCGACACTTAAGCAGTATGTATAAGTAGTTATCACCAAATTCAAAGTACATGCTGGAGGATAGCATCAGCTACTGATTCGCAAAGCAGAACATCAATTTTCCACTCAAATAACAAGCTTATGTACAGTTAGCAGGTAACAAGTCGACCACATTGCTTAATAACACAACTATACAAGATCCAAAATTTTTCTTCTCACCATATATACCCAGCAAGATTTCAGTTTTAAGTAATAGTTAACAGGGTGATTAATGCGTTTCATTGCATGTATGATGTATCAACCTCAAGATACTAAAAATTCCAGTAGCAACAGTCACATTCCAATTGGATGTACTAAAAAAATAGGTGCTTTCAATATTTCAAAAATTGTGCCACACAAAAAAGCACATAAATTATGATTGAATTTGCAGACTGGTTTATCCTAACAGACAAACCATTCAGCTTGCAAGAAGACAGTACAAGAATTATGCATCTTATTTATAAAGAATCAATACATGCACCATTTACAATCACATGAAATTCACCAGTAAGAACGCAAGCACTCAAGACACCCCGAGAGTGGGATGCCAGTATAACGAATGGTGTGATCGCAAAAAGCACTAATGAAATTTTTTATAGGCAAGGATCACATCATGGAAAAAGGAAGTTGACTAGCAACAGAATTCAAAATTTAAAATTCGCTTTTACCGATTTGCTTGACTAACCACAAAGTCAACTGTTAAGTTGACACTCACTAAAGTAGAGATTTCTAAAGCGGGTAATTGGAAAAAAGCAAAGCATCTTTTTCTTGCATTCTACAGCTGATTGGCCTGTGACGCGCGTGAGAAAATTAAGCACAGAAAAGCACTCTTTTAAGTAGTGAATACTGCAATGGCTATTAGGTATCAACAGTGATTTCTACAAATAACTAACGAGGCAAGGAGAAACAGCCCCATAGTAGCCCAGGAATTTCATTGTCTGCTTTTCACTTTATTTTTCTCTTCCTGAATTATTTTTCCTTTCTCCCTTTGTTTTTTAAAATTTGGAATACTATTTGCATGATTGAATTACACGCAGCACTTGATGTGCAAAGGCTCACAAAAATCTCAAGGCTATAACCCATCCAGTATAACTTATCTTTCAGAATGTGCGTTTATCATTTTTTAGTCAGCAGTACATCACTTGACGTAAATGGTTGTCGAATATATTTACCTTTCAAGTTGTATTACTGTCCATTCGTTTCCTGTTGAAAAGATAAAGGCATCCTTCCCCTTCGCTTCTTTCATCTCTTGCAAATAAAATGCAAAGATCAAAAGAAAAGGCACTACGGAGCGTATAGGAAAAAATGATAGAATGTTTCTATTTTAAATCAAACGCACATAACATTGTTTACAACGTACCAATCTGGACTATTTTACATACAGAGGTTCCAAAGGTGAATAAAAGCCAACACGCCACACCTTACGATGCAGGCAGATTAGATATATGCTTTTATGATCAATCTGGTTGGGAGAGAATTAATCCTGCAACAAAATTTCTCTTGACAGGCCATGAGGAGAAACCTTATCCACTTAAATCAGCACTAAGCCTACTAAAGAACACTATCAGTTCCTGGTCAACACCAAGAAGATGTGATACTTCATGTCCATGGCACATCTCACCTCAAAGGATATTTGACCATTGATTCAGGACGAAGCATAACAATTAAAACCAGGCACAAAACATGTGGTTTTAGTTCAGCCAAAAAGGCCACGGTTGCCTATGTTCCCTTGTAATTCTTTCAGCCGTTGCTCCTCAAGAGGGTCAGGACTCTTCAAATACCGTTTGGTACGCCTGCGTATTTTATAAAAGGAGAAATAAATTTGAGTATATGAAACAGAAGTATTTAGGATCAAGCCAAGTAGACCAAGCAGTTGTCAAAATTACCTGTCCAGTTCATTTAGAGCAGGGAACGTTGGCATGAAGTCCTTTGATTTTGGTAGAGGAACTTCACGGAACCATTCATGCTGCAAGGCAGCATCCGCTGTTATACGCTGCACAAGATGACAAGAGAAACATGTGTACTCAGACAGATATAAAAGGATGATACAAGAATCACATTGGTGCAATTACTATTAAGTATATATCTATCACAATACCTTCTCAGGATCATATGTTAGAAGTCTATTCAACAGATCAAAACCAGCTTCAGACAGGAGTGGACGCCCTGAAAAAGATGCAGCAGGAAATTTTTCCCTTAACCTGTTGAACCTGGGAAGAAGACCAAATACAAATTTATCATACAAACATATATACACTCAGTAGAACAAAAGCAAGCTATTAACAGAGAGACTTACGGTTGCCTGACAAAATTAACTTTCACACCTGGTAATTTAGCATAACCAGGCCATATCTTCTCGTTAGGTGTGCCAAGTGTTCTAAATATCTGCAACAAAGGAGCATCACCATGAGATGTCATTAACAAGAAAGTATATCAACCATGAGATCTCATAACAAAGTCATAGTAACTGCATGGAGCCATGAATGCAATAGTCAAAATTCAAATGAAATACCTTATCTAGCTGTTCCAACTCAGTTTTTCCATTGAACAATGGTTCTTTGGCCAGAAGCTCTGCCATTATGCATCCCACTGACCACATATCAATAGCAGTAGAGTATTCCTTTGTTCCCAACAATATTTCTGGTGACCTGTAGCCAGTAGGGCAAAAATATAAGTTTGATTGGTAAAAAGAACTTACGGTGGAAATAAGAAGAATGTCAAAATACTGCTGAAGAATCTGATGTTGGCGATGACCTACCTGTACCACAAAGTCACAACCAATTGAGTATAAGGTTTTAATGGGCTCCCATATTGACGAGATAGACCAAAATCACATATTTTCAACTCACCGCGGTTATTCAGCAAAAGATTTGAGGTCTTCAGATCCCTGAAAATTGACAGATAAACAACATCAGAACAGATTTGATAATATATGCAGATCAAGAATAAATAATAGAAGGTAAAGCAGCCATTACCTATGAAGTACCCAATTATCATGAAGATACTTTACACCCTCTAATAGCTGAAGCAATAAACATTTGACCTCACTTTGATTATAGGGCTGTTTCATTGTCTCCATGACTCCCTTAAGATCATGCTCCATGTACTCCATCACCATGAAAATACTATCTAGGCTACTGCCAACAACTACTTCCTTAACATCAACAACTGAAGGGTGGTGAAAAGACAAAAGGATGTTTATCTCCCTAAGAGAGGTTAATGGGAAACCTTCTCTCTCTTTCTCCATCTTGACCTTCTTCAGCGCAACAATCTCACCGGTCTTCTTATCCCTAGCTCTATATACAACACCATAAGTACCTTCACTAATCTTGTTGAGCCTCTCAAACTCATCAACACTTCTGCAACCTTGAAGCATATTGATACATCTGTGTGGCGGCTTCACAGGATCAGGAGTTTCTGACCTGCGCACTTCATTCTCTGAATCAGAAAGGGATAAGTGGTTTGTTGAATCACTGCCACTAGTCTCCTCCCTATCAACATCCATGTAGTCATCCTTATTCACTTCCAAATCCTCATTCTCATCATTTCCCATTCCCCCTGAATCAGAAGACCTTGACGCAGTCCTTTCTGCAGAGACATCACTGGCCACAACCTCTCCAAGTTCTGGACTAGGGGCCTTCTTCCTCTGGTCCAACTCAGCAGAGTCCGTAGGTGACACGCCTTTCTTCTTCCTGTCTGCTGCAACCTCTTCCTCATCACCATTAGCACCCGCCCACCTTGAAGTTGATATGTTCCTCGTTGTTGGGTATTCCTCTTCCTCCAACACTCTACTATCTTCTTGCTCCTGCAACTGATTGGTGCCTTCAGTATCAACAGCAAGCTCCATATCCATCAGCGACTTCTCCACAGCTAACCTCCCTGGGACGGTTCCCTGTGGAGGTAGAGGGGGAGGGGGAGGAAGTTCAGCAGGCACAGATTCAACCTCTTTCTTGACCCTTGTTATGTCAGAATGCAGCGGTGGCTTTGGGCTGTCCCTGTCCCAAATTATCGGTGAGAATTTCCTCTTCTTGCTTGGCGACTGAACCGCCACCGCTGCCACCGCCTCTCGCTCCCTGCTAGAACTGGACACGCCATTCTCCCTTACTCTATGTTGCCTCCCACCAGAGTCATCCTGTGCGCTCCCACTTAGCACCTCACCAGGCTCCCTCTCCCCGAGCCTCCCCACGAGGCGGCCTTTTGGCGGGGGCGAGCGGCGGTGGCCGTGCCCATTGGAGAACTCCCTGCCGCCCCTGCTGCTACGAGCGCCGTCGCGGCGGCGCTCGACGTCGCGGCGAGGGTCGGCATCGCCGCGCTGGCGGCCGTCGAGGTGGTGGTGGTGCTCTTTGCTCCTCCTGGAAGCCTCCGCGTCGATCTCCCGATCCCTCGCCTCGTACTCCCTGTACCCTCCGTGGCGCCCAGCGGCCATAAGCGCGCAATTCAATCCGGGGGGAGGAAACCGAGCCAATCGAGCGAATCCCCCCAGAAAATTCAACGGCAAACCCTAGATCCGTACCCAAAACCTAGAAAAAAATTCGGCGCGATGCGGACCTGGGCAGGGGGCTTAGATCTGACCTCAAATCCGGCGGCCGCCGTGGGCGCCGGCCGGCTGGTGCGTGGAGGCGGAGGTGGCGGCGGCGGAAGGAGGCGGGGAGGGTCGGGTAGGCGAGCGGCGTGGGGAGGGGAGGTGGTGCGTGAGTTCGCCGAAGAGGAGACGAATGGAAGCGACTCAAGCGAGTAGGGCGCCGCTTCGCGTTGTTTTGGGTTGGCTTTCCGCCGTGTGTACGTGGCTCTGCGTGACATGTGGTATCTCATCTGGGTTCGTGGGTCCAGTTCGTCAGTGGTTTCGTTGGACTATGCTTTGGGCATTTCCAAGGATTTTTCTTTTGAAAAAAGAAAATAAAAGACTATTTCGATTCTTATCCAACCATATATCTAAGAGCGGAGATGTACGGCCTTCTTGCTCCCAGCCTTCCACGTATACGTAACTGTACTACTGTTCAAACAACAGTGCTCCTCCGATCATGGTTGCCCGGTACAAGACGGCCATAAACATGCGTGCTCGCCCACCGCTTTTCGGTGCGTGCCTGCCTCCGCCGCCTCTCCAATTTGCTCTGTGTCCTCTACCTCCAGTAATAAATCACCAGAATCGTAATCCCAAATCCCTAATCTCCGATTCCAGATCGGCCCCCTCCTATGTTTGCTGCCTCCTATCGCTTCCCGCCTACTCCACTCTTATGTATCAGAATATGAATTTTTCTTGTTGTTTCTTCGTAAACAATCTTCTTGCTTACCATTAACATCTTCTGAAACCTTTGTGGAAGGAAGCCAAATTAAGATCCTCTTTAATGATTTGTTTTAGTTTAGTTTTTGTTTGGTTTAAAATTTTTGTTATTTTTGTACAGACAATTCACTGTAACTTTTTAAATAATATTTTTAAAACTTTGTAGGTTTTTTCTTAAATATCAAAACAAATTTAATAATTCATTTAGGCTTTTCCTATCACTCTTGAAGGTGATCAATTTTTTTCCAACTACAACCAAAAGTAAAACTAAACAAAGAATAAAAAAAAGGCTTAGGTAGGCCCAGCCACTATTCAACCGTTTTTTACACATCCTTTCCACTATTATCTATAATATTTCTCTCTTCTATCTTATTTTCTATAGTATTAGGACAACCTAAGTTAGGCTTGCATTGGTGATGCCTTTAGCGGGTTGGCAAATATCGAGATCATGTTTATTCCTAGCTATATTCTGACTCTATTTCAACACTGTTCATAAATTATTCAATTATGACCCTATTTTTCTTGCACAGTCTCTATGGCCTTGTTCTTTGAGCTGGTCTGAACGACTGAATGGCTGAAATGACTGAACTTCGAGAGCTTCTTGAGGTAGTCTCAAGTTTCGGATCATTTTCGTTTGACTTGTTTTTAAAAAGTTAGGACCCACCTTCAAAACAGCGAAAACATGAAGTAAAAAAAATCAAAGCATATGTCTTTTCAAAACGTAGATAAGTTGTTAAACTGTTAAGCCGTTAAGGTAAATAGAGCTGGGCCATAATGTGTGCAGTACACATGGGACTAAATAAAAATTGCTTGGAGACTGATGCTCTGAACCTAGTCTCTGCTCTATCAAGCTCGGATTTCATCAGATATAAGGAAGCAGCTATGAGAAATGAAGTGAAGTTTGCTTTGTGTTCAGGTTTTCATGTTGTAAAAATTACTCACTGTCATCGTAACTGTAATATGGTTGCCCATAGCTTAGCAAAACTAGCTGTTTCCTTTGCTCCGGGGAACATGTCAATCTAGCGGGATGAATTTCCTGTCGATGTTTGTAACTTACCAACCTCTGTTGGTTGAGGCTGAATGGATTTTTTTTAAAAAAAAAAAACCCTACTACATTGCATTTTTACTTCCAACCCTACTCCTACATTGTTGGGGCGCACTTGGCCATTAGCCAAATATCATTCAACAATCAAGTGACAACACGCGACTGCATCCTGTACGGAAATAGTTGAAATATGAATAGATCGTGTACATCCTACACCGAAGTAAGACAAATTTGAACAAGCTTAGAAGGCAAGTCAATAGAACATAGATAACTTGCTGTCCTCCAACACTAAACATCATCCGACACAAATCAATATTATGTTGGATGTTTTCGAGAGTGAGCAGTAACTATACACCCAAGATGACATCAAATCCTTGAAGCGGAATTACCAAAAAGGGTGCACTGAAGGATTGCTCTTCGATGGTGAAGCGAACATCCTCAATCTTCAAGTGCTGACCAGATAAGGCAATTCATCACTGTTGTTCGTTTGCCACACCGACCAGCTGATTTAACCCATTCTATTGTGGTAGCCCATCTGGCACGCCGCATGGCCATTGATGAATTTATGTGTTCTTACAATATCCACCAATCACAAAAGCCGAACTCCATGCATCACCAACTCCACCTGCATGGTGCTACCAGGACTTAGGCTCTCGAAGAGCCAAAAGGGACAAAGAAGGAGACTCATTCTCCCCACAATCAAAATCCTCGTCCTCCTTATCTCTGTTTTGGAACTCCAAATAAAACAATCACTTGCATTGATGGCCCTGTGGTAGATTTCATCACAATTGAAAATTAATCCCTTGGCCCTACGCACCACCATCTGATCTGGAGTTAAGCAATGGTGACAAAGGGTTAACGCTGTGGAGGATTGCTGCAAGGCAATAGGGGTAACTGCCCGTCCACCACTAGTGTTGGACCTTGTTGTTGTTGTATTGGTGCTTGGGGTTGGCACCGTAGCAGCTACAACCCTCAAGTGGTTGTCGTGCCAGGACTGGACGCTGGCCGAGTTGGCATAGCTGCTAATTCCACGGCATCCCCAACGACAGCGTGTTGGCGACACCTCAACTGAAGGTAGGGCGATATTGACATGGTTGCGTCAATCCTTGTGTGGCCTTGGCAATCCATATGTCCTCCCTCCTTTCAGCTTCCCTAGCAAAGCCCATGGCCTTCATCAGGTCACGGGGTTGATTTCTTCGAACATCAGCTGCCGAGGTGATGGACAATCCTATGGTGTAGGTCTCGATCTAGTCCTCCCTCTTCATGTGAGATACACGAGACAACAACCGCTGGAACTCCCGACTATAATCATCAAGTGATGGACAATCCCGTGGTGTAGGTCTTATCTAGTCCTCCCCATTCATTTGAACTTCTTGAATCTCTATGTTTTGATGATCTCTTTTGAAGTCTAATAAAGTATCTCATGTTGTCCCCATGATTTAATGCAAGTACCATCTACCTAGGCTAGAGCTAATGAGGTTATGAGATAGCAAAGTATATATTGTTTATGTGTTTCGGTAGAAGGAAGCTCACTGTTTTCTCTAACAAGTGTTCGTTATATGCTATTTAATCCCTCCTATGCCATGATGATATAATCAACTACCATACCTGATAAACACAATGTATTTTGCAATGTTGGCTAACATTAGATGTATTATGGGCAGTACTATTATATTGGCCAACCGTTGGTGTATGATCTGGTCTCTTACATTGTGATAGTCAAAGATTCAGTACATTTGTGATTTCTTGCAATTGTCCAGTCATATTACCTCTTCATAATTGATCGAGATGTTGTAAGAGGTAATACTGTCTCTCTTCTTTGAGTATATGACTATGAATTCTATGTAATCTATATTTACTAGACAAATTGCATACACACCATTTTAAATTTGCTTTACTCCACAAATGTCCATAGTATTGCCAATAAATGATGTTCAATTTCCACTTTGTTTTCAAGCTAATTGACAAATGTATTAGTTTTTAGCTTTAGGCCCTGTTTGTTTGAGCTGCAGCTTTTCTAAAAGCTGCTTCTGGAAAAAGCCATAAAAAATTAGCTTCTGGGAAAACCTCATATCACAGTACAAATTGAGCTTTTGGTGGCTTCTGGCTTCTTTGAAGGGGTTCCAAAAGCTGACTGTTTGTTTGAGCTTCTGGCTTCTGAGGCTAAGAACTAGCTAGAAGCTCAAACAAAAAGGGCCTTACACAACTGCTGCGTTGGTGTAACACTAATGCAAAACAAACTACAAAAGGGAGTGAGGCGATGGACCCTGCAAGAAGCGCGGCCTCGAGGCTTCTTCCCGTGGGCCGTGGCTGTGTCCTCTGGACTCCAGTCCAACTGTCTACGCCCACCTCGGCCCAGCCCAACACAAAACCCACATTTGCTTGGGCCCCCAACCGAACCGCCTACAACTTCGACCCAACCGTCCCTGAGGCCCGAGCCCCGAGCCTTCCCGCCGCTCCAAACCCTATCTGCCGCCGTCCGCCGTCCCGCCTGCCTCGCCGGCGCGCCACTAAACCCTGCTCGGAGAGAGCCGGGAAGCGCGCGCCGCGGAGCGGAGGTGAGGTGAGGTGAGGCATGGCGTCGGAGGAGGAGGCGAGTAGGCTGTTCCGCATCCGGCGCACCGTGATGCAGATGCTGCGCGACCGCGGCTACGGCGTCGACGACAACGACATCAACCTCTCCAAGGCCGGGTTCGTCGAACGCTACGGCGACCCCGTCCGCCGCGACGACCTCGTCATCGGCGCCGCCAAGAAGTCCGACCCGCCGACCAGGTCCGTCCCCGGGATTTTCCGTCGGGCGCCGCGTGATGGAAGACGGCAATGCTACCTTTGCCCTGCCTTGCCCCCAGATCTACGTGTTCTTCCCCAACGAGGCGAAGCCCGGCGTGAAAACGATCAGGAGCTACGTCGAGAAAATGAAGCAGGGGAACGTCACCTGCGGCATACTCGTCGTGCAGCAGGCGCTCAGCGCCTTCGCCCGCAACGCCGTGCTGGAGGCCTCCTATAAGTACCACGTCGAGGTCTTCCAGGTCGCCCCTCTGTCGCACTCTTCGCCCTCCTGCCCGCATGTCGCGGTGGTATGCATTATCTCTGTGCAAAATCAATGGTTGATGTTTCACGTCGTGCAGGAAGCAGAGCTTCTTGTCAACATTAAGGAGCACGTCTTAGTTCCGGAACACGAGCTCCTGACGACCGAGCAGAAGAAGACGCTGCTTGAGCGATACACCGTGAAAGAAACCCAGGTCTGCTAGATTCACTAAATTTGCATGCAAATTGGTTATTTTGGTGACATGAGTATAGCATTATCGGAAATTTTTTCCTTATGTTCAGTACAACATTATTAGATGGTCTATATACATCATCGATAGACCTATATCATGTCGCGGTTTTCCAGCAAACCTTGTTAGAAAGTGTTTTGGCTGACAGGAAATATCTCATAAATTTTTTGCAAATTGTTTAACCTAGGGAATATATCAGTGGCTCCTAGTTATTTTGCAGCTTGTTAGGCATGAATGTCAACTTCATTTCTCTATTACTGCATTCAGAGTTTGTTCCCTGTCCTCATGCTAGTTAATTTATCATACTTAAAGAGTCCTAACTTGCATTGAGAAAATACAAAATGTAGCAAAAACAATGATTTCTATCCATGGATGCTGCAAAAAGAACGAAACAGTATCATAAGGCTGTCGTGGTTCTGTACTGCCAGTATAACTTAAGTCCCTCTTTGATTGGGCTTTTAGTTAAGTCGGCTTTTAGTTGGGCAAAGTTGAAGGCTCTAAAAACGAGGCTCCGAAGGCTTAAAATATATTAAGTTTTTTTTTTAGATTTTTGAGGTTTGAGGAAAAAACCCCCCACAATGCCCTGAAGGAATTACTGCAAAATGTTACACCAAATGGTCTGTACAAAAGTGACAAATTTCTTCAGTTGGCCTTTAGTTGGATTATAAGCTGAAAAAAGAAGGCCTCAATGATCAAGTTAGAAACCTAGTAAGATAACATGAGAGATTACATGCCACCTGTGGTCTTCATGCGAAGTTAAAACTGTTAGTGTAGCGACTTTATATAAATGCTGGATACATATGGTGATAGCGAATAATTAAAACTGTGGGCATATCTTGTTGATCATTATTGCCAGTTGTTGCCAAATACCCAGTTTCAAGTCATCTTTGTTTGAAGCAGTATTGCATAATTCTATATTATTTAGTGGAAAATTATGGGAATTGACAACCTTATTGTGCCGAAGAGTTATATTGATTGTAATGATGTGATAAAAGTGTCTCGCAGCAGCTAGTAGAATGGAAACGTCGAAGTTTTGTTAGAAATTAGAACTTGAACAAAATTACTCTAATAGCTGCTTGGACTTAATGGATCCTGCACATTAGACTATTAGAGGTTCATGCCCACATTAGTTTTATGGTACCACAACGAGTGTCTTACTGTGGACTGTGGTACATATTTTGTTGGATAGTGTGAAACTCTGAAGAATGCTATGGCACTGACCTGCTGTGCTGGGGTTGTTCATGTGATGTAAGTGGTTTTACTTAACCATGTGGTTATCCTCACCTTTATCATGGTTTTGCGGGGTAAAATACCTGGTTTCATAATTCCGGTTGGGGAAGTGCGTAAAGCGGCATGATAGTTTAGGGTGTAAAATAGTCTTTTTCCAATCTGAAATCTAGTTTGATAAGCTAATATAGTGATTCCCGACTGCTGGTACTTTCCAATTTCAAAATATACTTGTTACTGTTCAAAATTCTGATGATTTTGGAAATTTTTATGTTACAGCTTCCTCGGATTCAGATTACTGATCCAATAGCAAGATATTATGGCATGAAGCGTGGGCAGGTTGTGAAGATCATTCGAGCAAGTGAGACCGCTGGAAGATATGTGACCTATCGCTATGTTGTCTGAGCTTCACTTCATTCTTATGGACGGAGCTTTGCCGTAGTGAAAATGCATCATCCGTCGCCAGACGCCAGTTCATTTCCTATTAGAAACATCCAGTCTTGTTTCTGAAGAACAGGTATTGTAGAAATGCCTTCTCCAGAGCTAGATGGGATGGCACATGTAGCAGTACACATAGCTCTCTCTGTAGCTGCCACTTCATCCTCTTTTTTTTTTTTTTTTCCCTCTGAGAACAACACTTCATCGTATCATTACTGAATCATTAGTGCCTGTCTGAAATCGTGAATCACTTTGAGCTTCCTTGTGCTCGTGTGCTCTGCTCCATGTTCAATCCAAATCGTCATGGACATGCCTTCTGGGATCATCCATCTCTCTCTCTGATGGTGTTCGAGTCGAAAGAAAGAGGGAACATGGGGGTGTGGTTGTGGCGTGTGGCTGTCCCAGAAGTATCGTCGTGCAATGAACCGGATGGCAAAACAGCACGAAAGCGATGCTTCAGCCCTGAACGAGTGTGCGCCGAGACAAGCATTACCAGGAACGATGTTTCAGCTCACTGGCTGCCTTTCGTTTACCTGCAAAAAATCTCGCAGCGTTTCTTTTCAGATGACAAGGAGTACTTGTCCTTGATGTCATCGATTTCGGTAGCAAAGCCTCGAGGCCGGCTGTACAAACGCCCCTAACGTTCACGTTTTCTACAGCGACGGAACCTGCACGGCAAGAATCGGCAGCGAAGACTCGCCAAGTCAGTCAACAATGCAAACCGGAGCGATGGATGGCGATTGGCGACACGCCCCGACGACGACCAGCCATGGCGACCGACGCGCTCGTCTCACACCGCTCGTGGCGCGCCTCCATCGTCCTCTCAACCATGATCTGGCACGAGAGAAATTACCGCCCTGCATGCAGGCACACGAGCCATGGAAAAAGTCTCGAGCAGATAGCGAAGCTCCAGGCCGAGAGCCCGAGACACATCTTAGTGCATGGAAAGCAGGCGGCAGCCAGGCTCTGTTATTTTAGGGCTAGGCTTAAGAGTTTAATGACTGATGTAAGTTTTGAAAAAAATATATGTTTTGGATTTTTAGCGAGTTTTTTACTGTTTTAATGGTGGATGCTAACGTTTTGAAAAACAAATCAAATGAAATAGATTCGAATCTCAAAACTATCTTAAGAACCTCTGAAATTCAACCATTTCGGTCATTCCTGCTGTTGTGATATTTCGGCCGTTTCAACTGTTCAGACCAATAAAAGAAACAGAATCTAAATTGGGGACACACACTCCTACCAATGCAACCAGTAGCACCATCCCGAACTCCCAGAACACCGTAAACTTCAGGCTGTCAAACATATGCGTAATATTTCATCGATTCGCTTCTTGGAGCGTTTAAAAAACGAGCCATGATCATAGCTTCTAAAGAACAGAACACATCAGGAGAATCCTGCAATCAAGTGGCGCATTCCAGGCTTCCGGCGTCGTTCGTAGCATCACGAGGAGTCAACAGAAGAAACACCATCCGACCATGATTCTTCTCCGGTGTCCTCTCGTTCTTGAATCGCTTAGGTCCCGACCATGTGTGGCACTGCAGCACACACAGGCACAGCCAGCCAATGCAGTTATGCAGGTCTAGCTGACAAGGCATGATCATCATGGCAGCCGATCTGCAGATTGCCAGCTGCTGAGCCCATCCAACGCTCTCCCAGGCCACAAGACAGAGAATCATAGAACACAACACACCACAACACTTGCAGCCATTGTTAGTGTGGTCAATCCAGAGATGGAGTCATGGAGGGACCTTAGTTAAAATGCATGGATGAGGATTGGCCTGGCTCAGGCATCTTAGCTAGATAGAAATTGGATCGAGAAAGAGTTTAGTGCAGCTGTCTTCTGTGTCTTTCATCTCATGGATCTAGTCCTTTCTATGTGCATCATGCTCATGCAAATCTGGACAATGCAACTACTAGTAGTCCAGTACAATAACTGCGGCCACCAGCTAAGCTAGGCACATGATTCGACCAGAGCTGCAGAAGGTACATCTCGCCTGTTCATCTCTCCACCTATGATGATTCGATGTGCCTTCTGCAGCTCTTTGGTGGAGATGTAAAATATCTCAACAAGTCATTTCACACTTTGGTTAATCAATTCTAAGTTTTTAACCATCAAATCAGCATCCATGTAACAGAATACCAGTCAACTGACCGAATATCGCTATCTCTAGGCAAGGTCAAATTTAGGATTGTGCAGTGATGGGGACAATTATGTTATATGGCATGTGCACTGGGGTTGATTATTGTTATTTGTCACAAAGGGCTGACTTTGAAATCAAAGAACGCATACAATATATCAAATAAGACAACCAGATAAAACTGGACATACCATCTAAATGGAGGAAAAAGCTAAAACCAAAAGGTGAGGTTGATGGTGTCATGCATCCCATGCTAGTGTCCCCAGTTAGAATATAGACCAGAGCACCGGAAGATGGTCCAAGGTTCACAAGTATAACACACGGTATATAGCTTAGAAATGTGTGTGGGTTTTAAGAACAAAATTGGAAAATTCTAACCTATCAGTACCCAGATAAACCAAGGATAGCAAAATTGCCTTCAAATGTATATGAGAATGATGTATGGAACATCCAGCAAATTCACAAAGAGATGACAAGTTAAATAACATGTTCCAATAGAGAAAAGTATGGGCGGAAAAATGACCATGTAGGAGTACTGGAGTCTGGAGTAGGCATTAACAAATAGGGTGAAATATTTTTCTGCAAAATTCAGATAAATTTGTCAAAGATCATATTTTTGAATGCCAACCTGATCTTTTTTGGAGGCTGGATAACATGCTGGATGTTCCAAGAAGGAAGGTGATACCAAGATTTAGACACAAGAATTACTGTTCCACATAGATACTACAAGCACTAGCAACAATTCAAAAGGATGATACAGACTAATCTTACAGCTTACATGGTTATCTGAACATGTGATGACGCAAGATACGAACTGAGCATCCAACGATTGTTATGTTGTTGATACGGTTGGTTCGGCATGTCCCCGTCCAATTCAACTAGCAGGACTACATATGTCGCATCATTGAGCCCAATCACCATTAACTACATGGTGTCTGAATCATCCTTGTTATAGGCCAGAGGAAATTCATCAAACTGCTCCGAGACATCACGGCCCTCTCCAATGCTCTTCAGAGAGTGATAAACCCGGTACATTGAAAGCCTATCCCTGGGACGGACCGCGATACATTGGAAAGCTATCTTCAAGAACTCATCAATCTCTGCATCATGGCCCTTCCCGCGCAACGACTTAAGAACAGCATCGGTGGTTCGGCCAGAGCTTTTGAGCTGATTTACCCAATCCACCAATGTCCCCTTGAACCCTTCATCCGCAGCATCACTTATTACAGTGCCAGCCTCCTGCCCGCTCACAAGCTCGAATAGTATCACCCCGAATGCATATGTATCAGTCTTCATGGTAGGAACTGGATTGCTAACATACTCAGGTGCAACATACCCAAACTCCCCAAAGTCTCCATTCAGAAAGGGACTTGTATCGCCACCCTCACCCGGTGCCATCCGGACCAGCCTCGTGAGCCCAACATCTGTAATCCGGGCCTCATAATCCTCATCAAGAAGCACTGCGCTTGAGCTCAAGTTCTGGAGAATCTGAGGAAGCTGGAACCCGTGGTGCAGCCATGCAAGACCTCGTGCTGCTCCAACAGCAATCCTCCGCCGGGTCGCCCAATCCAACAGTGCCTCTCCTGGCTCCTTCATCACCGATGTAAGAGCCCCGCTCTCCATATGCTTGTATACCAGCAGCCGCTCGTCCTCCACAACACAGAACCCCAGCAGCGGCACAATGTTGGGGTGCCGCAGCTGCCCAACCCTCATCATCTCCGCCCGAAACGCCTTCTCCGAGAGCGGACATGAGTGCAGCCGTTTCACAGTCAGTGCAGACCCATCCCGCAGCACGGCACGGTATGCGGTCCCAGCCCGCGAGCTCCCGGCCACCACGATGTGGCTTGTGCTGAAGTCCTGCGTGGCCGCCATCAGGTCGGCGAGCTTGACCTTCACGATCGGCTTCTGGAACAGCGAGACCGGCGCGAGGCGATTATGCGCCGCCCGCAGCCGCTCCGCCCACCAGCTCCCGTCCTCCCCAGCAACCCCGCCCGGCTCGCTTCCTCCGGCGCGGTGGCGGCGGCGCCCGCCCTTGCTCTTCCCGGTGCACCGCCAGAAGAAGAAGGCGAGGAGCAGCGACGCGGCGGCGCCGAAGACCCCCGCAGCGATAACGATGCCGAGGCCGGTGCTCCCGAGAGCCCGTCCGCAGCGTGAGGACACGGGGTGACCGCACAGGCCCTTGTTCCCGGAGAAGGACTCCCGGGGGAAGCTCGCGCCGAGCTGGGGCGGGATCTGGCCTTCGAGCTTGTTCCCGGAGAGGTCGAGCGACTTGAGCCGGTCCAGCCGCTGGAGGGAGGCGGGGATCTGGCCGGACAAGGAGTTGCCCGACAGCTTGAGCGAGTTGAGGAAGCGGCAGTTGGCGAGCTCGGCGGGGAGCGGGCCGGAGAGGCCGTTGCCGGAGAGGTCGAGGTTGACGACGAAGGGGATCCAGTCGCAGAGCGCGGGCGGGATCACGCCGGCGAGCGCGTTGCCGGAGAGGTCGAGCGTGTTGGCGGCCTGGCAGTACTGCAGCGCGGAGGGGATGGCGCCGCCGAGGCCGAACCCGGAGAGGGAGAGCGAGATGACGCGCGACTCCTGCTGGTTCCAGCACGTGACGCCGGTGAACTGGCAGACGGCGCCGGCGGAGGTGTTGCCGAAGGTCCACGACGAGAGCCGGCCGTCCGGGTCGGTGAGTTCGCGCTTGACGTCGCGGAGGCATTTGACGTCGTCCTCGTGGGGCGCCGCCGCGCCCGACGCCGGCGACGGCTGCGCCGCGGCGGGCGGCGCTAGGGCTAGGGCTAGGGGGAGGAGGAGGAGGAGGGGGAGCAAGGGAGGCATGGTGGATTGGTGCCGGTGGTGGGGGTGGGGGCGAGTGGTTTGACCAGGTGGGCGACTGCGGGGTGGGGTGGGTTGTACTACTGGCCTCAGACCCTCAGTGGCCTGTGCCTAGTGTGTATTGTGTGTGCGCGCGTTTCAGCTTTGGAAGTGGGACACGGGGAGGTAGAAAGATCGCACGGGTGAGTGGCTGGGGGGTGAATCTGGGCCGTGCCAACGACACGACGAGTTGGGCTCGGTAAAAACTGGAGTGTGCCATGCAGTCAAGGTGCCACGGTGGTATCTTCAGATTTATTTTTGCCTGCTTGTACGGTATCTGTAACTTTTCATTAGTGTTTTGTTAGGTTCGCGCCGCTCCAAGTCCTTGTAGGTCCGCCGTTTTAGCACGTTCAGTTTATAAAATTTAATTTTTTATAGAAAATTTACTATAATGTTTTGTAATAATTTTTAAATACTTTGTGTGGTTTTTTTCGCAAATATGTGAAAAATATTTTAAAATGAATTTTTTAGTCTTTTCGATTTCTGAGTCTTTTTTTAAAAAACCTCAACTTTTCCAACTAAAATCAAAACCAAACCACAACTGCGAATCAAAGAATACCTGGTTTTAAAAAATAGTATCTAAAATCTATTATATAAATAAAACAGGATTAACGCAACCACTAGATTAACCCTAGAATACTAGAAATTCTCACGTTTGGCCCAAAAAAATGAAACATTGTAAAAACTCAGCTGTTATTTTCAGTTAATCATGCATATCATAATTTTGTTCATTTGGTTTTATTGTGATTATTTGAAAATTTTTCATGAAGTTACGTATAGGCACCAGATAACCTAGTGGGGACATAGAACTTTAAACCTAAACAATAATGTATTAATAAACCAAGCCACTAGAATAAGTGAGATATAAATTGGCCGAACCTTGGCGAGCAGATGCATAGCTCGTCGAGTACCATAGCTAGCCGAGCAAGTAGGCACCTCGCCGAGCACTGCCGAGTGCTCCCTTGCACTCACCGAGTTTATCCAACCAGACTAGAGTACTGGCCTACTGGGTGACCTGGACTCGAGTTCGCTTGACAAGCAGTCGGGCAACAATCCCCGACTAGTCTCCACTTGGTAATACAACGGATAGACACATCACCCGAGTAGAATGATACCTGAGCTACTCCTCCAGCTTTACCCGAGTGATCTAGGTTCCGCTTACCCATTATTCTTTCTGTCCCAACCTGAGATAGGGCGCCTCGCCCATTGGATGAAATGAACGGTGGAACACAGTCACTCGGCTCCCTTTTCCTCATTGGCCCAAATGGGCGGCGCACCAAACAGTTCCCCCACGCGGCGCAGAGAAGCTGCGGAACCACGCCAGGTGGCAAGCTCGCTCGGACAGCAGCAGCAGCATCATTTCTTTTCTCACCTGATTCTTCACCACAACATCTCTCTTACCGGTGGGACCTGGCTCCACTTGTCAATGGGAGAATCAACCTCTATTTAAACCCCCTTCACCCCCTTCCTTCAGCCATTTGCCCCATTTCTCACTCTCCCCACGTTCAGCTAGAGGAGAACAGCAGGAACAACTACTGATGTTCATCTTTCACCGCCACTCGAAAATCTAATCTGCCCAAAACCACAAAAATCCACCTAGAGTGTTATATATCGTTGGAAAGCTAACGAAGTCTGCTATCTATTCCACCGTGGTAAGCACACGCACAAAGGTTTACTATGGATTCCCCTCACTTTTCTCTCTGCTGTTCGATTTTGGGACAGCAAGAGGCTGATTTCGTTTTCTGCTCATCCCCACCATTTTCCTCCACATCCAGGGCATGGGATGAGAGGGAATAGCTTCTACTCTTCCTAGGCTCCAAGTACATCCAACCCATTTGTGCATGCACAAGGTTTTGGGTGAGTTCTTGATGCTATCTTTCAACCACTTTGCTGTTCTGAACAGCAGCATGGTTCCCTATCCAAATATCACCTTTCATGTCATTTCCTCTCACATGCAAGCTTGGGGTTGGATACTAGTAGCCCACCCACGTACTGAGGAAGGCCTAGAAGAAGATCCATAGCTTTGGAGGAGAAGGAACGTCAGGGAACAGCGAGGGGCAAGCTGAAGAGTTGCTAAACCAAGTTTGGGATAGACCGGCTTCCACCTCTCCGATATGCTCATTCTAGGAGCCTCCACCCATAAGTAAGGCATCCCTTACTTGGTAAGAACCTTAGGACTTATACCCTTTTCGCCAATGCATCACCTAAAACCATTGCATGGGTTACCTTTTAAGTTAAACCGAAATACTAGAAAACTAGATTCAGGAATAACTCTGTTTAGTCCTTCTCTGAACAGCAGCTCACTAAATAAATGGTATAAAATCAACCGTAGCTCAAATGAAGAAATTGTCTACATTAAAATTGTGCGCCAAGATATTATCTACAACTTTCATGTTGACACCAAACTCATCCGAGTGGTCCTTCTACCCCGAAAGCCTCTCGTATCGATCAGTAGATAAGCTGACTGTTTTATCCTGAGTGATCTTTAGCATCCCAAATTCACATAACCACCTGCATTAGCTCATGAACTTTTTGAATATTGTGCTTCTTTGTGTTTGGCATTATGTTTGGATTTTATTTGATGCGCTTGTTACCGAAACGATAGGAAACGACGTTCCGGAGAAACCAGGACTTGAGCAAGCTGCTCTCCCTCTCGACGACCAGCACCAAGGCACTTATTACTCCCCTCATTTGACTCCATCATATTAAACTCTATTTGCTTGCATTACTTTGATTATGTTCTATCAACGCTTGCATGCTAGTTTCTATATGATATTTGATGGGTAGAAGTAGTTATGTCCTAATAGTGGTCAGTTTGTTAATAGGTTGATACATCCATTCCTTAATAGTCTAAGTGGGTATTATTATCTATGTGGTGTCATGAATGCTTAGCCTTGCTTAGAGTCAACGTGGTTAACAGGATTGTTGAATATGATATCTCAATGCTCATTATGGATTGATCCATAGTCTATGGTGATGGTTTGATATGCTAGATTGATGTTGGGTCTGAACCGGTGATAAGGATATGACGGGAGGAGCTCTCGGGCATGTAGCCCCTTTTGGGCAATGAAGGAACGAACATTCGGTACTTTCCTCTCAAGTACTATATGTATGACCACACGTGGGAAATGGGACCACTTGGCTAACTTTTTGCGTATGCATGACCATGGGGTACCATACGGTGCAAGTTTATGTTTTCTTGTGGGTGGGGTGGCAGGGTGGACCATCCGTGGTGCGTCCTTGTGCTTGGTAGGTTCGGGACTTGGACAAATCCACTGCAACTGATTAACCCCGACGCCTGGCAATCACGGATCGGGGCAGTCGGCCAGTTAATCTGGGTGATCCCATGAGCATGCATGTACATCGAGAGGCCTCGGCATGGCTTTGCTGTGTCGTGTGGGTAAAGTCGTACACCTCTGCTGAGTTATGAACTATTCGAACAGCCGCATCCAGGGTTAAGGACGAATCTTGAGTTCGTTAAGCTGCTATTTGTTAGCATGTGTGCGTGGGTTGAGTTGGATGGGTGTGGTATTGGACGGGTATGATACTGGATGATTGGTGTTTCCGAGCACAGGGTTGCTCGTGGTAACTTTACCGAGTGGTTTGATCTTGAGGAAATGGATGATGGTGCACTTGATAATATACCTTACTGTTGGTCAATAAGCTTTTAACATGTTTTGTCAAATGCCATTTATAACTTACTTTTGTTAAGTTTTGTAAATGCTCTTTATGCTAAAAATTGTCTTGCTAGCCATTTTCTGATAAATATACTATGCATGGGCGAGGCTATAAGTACCACCTAATGCTGAGTATCATCTGTACTCAATCAAGTGCTATCTCCCACTTGAGTACTACTTTCAAGCCTGGGATGATGACGCTAGTGGGCATGGTGCCGAGTTCTAATTTCCAGTCGGTTGCCCTTGGGTTGGGTGGCATACCACACTGAACTTCGATGATGATTTGTGGTTGTTTTTGTGAAACAAACTACTTATTCCGCTGCGTACAACTCTGAACTATGTTAAACTTACTTGTATGGAGAGCCGTCCATACCCTTTTGTAATGTAAAGTTATGATCATTTGATTATGTGTTGTGTTATCGATCCAAGTGAGAATATGTGTGTGATGGCAGCTAATCTTGGGAGCCGTCACCGAGCACACATCTGATATTCGAGTTCGCACTCGTTTTAATAGAGATTACTTGTGTAGTGCAGTCGGGTTGAATGTTAACGTACTCGGCTCACCTCGGGTTGGCCTATATGCATTCAATCAGTGTATGCCACAATCAAGTTATATCTCTAATAAGCCGAGTGAAAACTAAGGGGGTACTGACAAACATCCATACAGTTAAATTGTTGTCGGTCTAGAATATAATGAAATAGATTAAAAGAAAGATTTTACATGAACTACAACAAAAAAAAAACAAAAATCAGATAAAAAATAGACATATGAGTTCATAGTATATTAAAAAAAAAAAGCTTGTATCAGCTACCAAAAAATAGAAAAAATAATAGAAATAAAAGTCCATGTTAGATTAATAGAAAGAGTTCATATATACTGTAAAAAGAATTTCATGATTTTTGAATAGAAAGTAATAAAAATTAGGGTTCATATTACATTAAAGGTTAACATTAATGGTAGAAAAAAAAAACTTTGTACACCATTGAACATTTTGCTAATGTATTTTGTGTCATCACATGCCACTCAAACCTTCTACGCCGTCGGCGTTAGCTCCGTCAGGTTTATCCCTTCAAAAGTTCCCCCTTAATACCTATAGAATGCCTCTTCCATGATTTTTAAATTCAAAGCTCTTGGATATTGCACCTCCAAATTGAGTGGTTAAAATTTATTGATTTATTTGAAATCATGCTTTATTTGATCTTAAAATTTCATAATTTTATGTTTGGTCACCTTTTCATAAGACATTTTACCACTACACTTGAAATAAAATATTAATTCTTTTTTTATTTTACTTTATGTATGCATAGTTTTATAAATCCATAGATTTTTTCATATGTTTTTCTATATTTTTTAGGAATACCTATTTTCTATAGTATTAAAAGGGTATGAGCATAATCTTAACTCCATAATCTTAACAACGGAAATGAGAAGACATGTAAAGTTGTAGCGACAATGTAATGATACAAAATGAATTAGCAAAATGTTCAATGCCATACAAACGATTCCATTATTCATTCCTAAACATGCCTTAAAAATAACAAACAAAGTCTCAACACAACACAAACAAATGGTCAAGAAATAAACCGCAGCTTCATGTATAGGCAACAATATGTTTCAACTGTTGATATATGATCTAAATTCAAAGAAAAGACCAAGTCTAGCGTAGTGCAGCAAAGGCAGTTTGTTGCAACTGTTGATATATGATCCAATTTTTTTTTAAGAAGGCCAAGTCTAGTGGAATGTAGCAAAGCTTCGTTGTTGGAAGGCTTGGGCCGGAGCAGACCAGACCATATTGGATGTGTATTCGAGTCGAACCCTAGGTCACCACAATGTGTATTTCGTAAAAATCTTCCACGTTAGATTCGAATCTCATGTTTCTTTTATTTTGATATACTTGCTGCTATTTATGCATGTGGATTTCTACCAACAATCAGAACTAGGGCGCCACTATAGTTTCCAACTCTCCACTTCTATCGCCGCACCGTGCCCACTTACTTGCCCTTGGTCGCCATTCGTGATTCGCAAATTAAACACGCACGAGTCCACGGCGACCTCCCTCCCCTCTGGTTTTTCCACTGTTCTACTCCTGCATGCAGCGACTCAAGTTTTGACCGCACCGGACGGACAAGGCACGTTTGCCTCTTAGCTATGTCCGTTACTGCGTAGCGTATATGGCGCCTATCGTTTTCCAGATATATGATTAGTTAGCCCAAACGACATCAAGTTATTGCTATACTAAAAGATCCTTAACCTAGGCTGCAGATGTGTCTGGAGACAAAGGCTACTCGACATACGTTCGTATATGCCTTAATCCGGATTAGATGAGAAGATGGGGCTTTGATGACTCCATGTACTTTGGCATGATCTTTAACGACGTTTGTTTCCTTTTAGTTGGAGCAGTTGGTGTGGTTTGGTTCCTTCCCTTTTAGGTACATATGCTGAAAATTCTATCAATTTTGAGCTTATCAAAACTATCCGTTTTTTTTTTCTTTTTTATAACTGTTAATATAGGATGAATTTGAACTTGAAATTTTAACTAGAGATAGAGTAAGTTGAAGAGTACATGTACAAATTTTTTCAGATTTTTTTGCAACTTTTGGTAGTTCGATTGCACGGCGATTGCACGGTTAGTGTGATTGCACAGCATATGTACCCTTTTAGGTTTATGTCGTGTGGGTGAGGATCATGTATATAGGTCCAAACATGTCTTAAGAATGCACAATTCATTCTGAACCGATTCATCGCTGAAATGACGTTTGTGCACTGTTCAACTTGAACCCTATGTCGTCTCGTAAAGACATATCCAATGCTATCCCTAAAATCTAACCATAGGTCTAAATTTTTCTATATATATACACACATAATTTACATCCCAAAATTTGGGTGGGTCAAAGTTTGGGTGGGGGACATACTTACCACTAATAAGAGGTAGGGTTGGAACCTGAGCTCGAAGCTCGTGAGCTGTTCGGGCTTGGCTCAGGCTTGGCTCGTTTAGAAATGAGCACGAGCCCAGAGGCTGGTTCGGCTAGTGTCGATATCATCGTTGCACTAGGTGATGGCCTGTTGGGTGGCCCAATGTACTAAGCCCACCCCTTTCTATTAGACGGCCTCCCTCAGGCCTTAGGTTTTGTCAATCTTGACCTTGCCCCGAGTCCTTGACTGTGATCCCGTTGCTTGATGCATCTACCCTTGGTGCCCTAGCCGTCACGACCACCTTCTCATTCCCTTGTCCGCGTCGGGCGCACATCGCAATCGCTGACATCGTCATTGACGCGCTGATCCACCCCCTTCTAATCAACATCAAGGCCAGCCTCCGCCGATCGCCTTGGCGCCTTGTCATCCCCCTATCCACGCTGCCACCATCATCGGCACTGCCGTTGCTAGGTAATTCATCCCTTCTCATCAACATCAAGACCAACCTCCGCCGCTGCCACCCGCTGGTGGTCGATCCGCCCTGCCGCTGAACATCGCCACCGCCAATGGTCAATTTTCCCCAACCTACCGTCGAGGGCCACCACAGCCACAACTCTCCGTATGGTCTAGCTCGCGAGCTGGTGATGGGCCGAACCGAGTCAATTTCTGGCTTGGACACCTTGCCCAACTTGGGTCGACTCGGCTTGGTTGCGAACAAGCCGAACCGAGCTAAAGATCGGCTCGCTCGAACTCGCTGGTTCCCACCCTAATCAGAGCGCCCCAAGGGATAAAAAAAAAACTTGCACGAATTTTCTTTTTGCACCAACGAGAGCAGCTTGTTCGCCTCCATGTAGGCATCAAGTTCAACGAACCAGAGCCGAAACGGCACGCATCACTTCACGGCCGCGCATCATCCAGGATTTCGTCTGGATCCTCGGCACACGGGAGCATGCGTCCGAGTCAGGCACGTATCGCCATCGTGCAACGGCGCGCCCCCGGCCATCCCCATGCGGGGAAAATAGTGTGACTTGGCGTGCGAATTCCGCCCCGTCCGTCGTGTTCCGATGGCAGGGTGCGACCGGCGCGCGGCGTGCCCGCGCGGTAGGTTCCTCTTGGTCCAAAGATTCTTTAGTTTTTACCATTCCAATTCCAAGGGGAAGCGCCGAAAGGGGTATTCGAAGACCTAGTACATTTCAGCTTATTGTGTAGCTTAACGTAGCGTTTTAGTAAAATTTATCATTTTTTATATAGCCTATTTAGTGTAATACAATTTGTAAAGATTTTTCTCAGATTTTTAGTAGTCCTCTTAAAGATTAAAAAACTATTTTTAATTATTTTTTAATAATATTTAAACTTTTTGTCGGGGATAAAATTACGGCCCATTCTATGGCCCTTCTCACGACGGCCTAATCAAACGACCTACTGGGGCAGGCTCCGCGGAAGGTTCTATCGAAGCCATGTGCATCCTGTAGAAGCGACCCTTGGTGGCGCGGTGCATAACGGCCAAGAATCGTGTTTGAGTCCGACTCGAACAAAGAGTTACTGCAGCTACGTGAAGACCCGGACGTTGGTTTTTCGGATTGGAATAGGAGCCGTGATACTCAAGACTAGGAGTATGCCTTATCTGCCTCGGGGTATATTTGGCATGTCGAGTTCGCTATGATCTCGTAGTTAGCCCGGCCCGATAATCCCTCGGTAGGTCGGTTTGCTCTGCACTATATAAACAGTGCCCCTACGGCGTTAGGGGGCATCCAATATCGGATATCTGACTTCGAGTTTACGCATTAGCATCTCGTAGACACCTGATCTTCGCTTGTACACACATAATCTCGCCGGGACTTGTTCGTCTCGCCGAGCCACCTCTTGTAATCTCCTCGATATATAAGAAAGAATTTGGGCGTAGAAACATTACCTCTCCCGAGAGGTCCGAACCGAGATAAAACCCACATCTCTGCTCGTGGTTGTTCGGCGTGTCTCCTATCTCAATCTTTAAGAACCTTAGCGACTTGAGATCGTTATCTCAACCGTCGACAGTTGGCGCCGTCCGTGGGGATACGCAGATCGAACATGTCGAACTCCATCAGCGATAAGGAGATTCTCCCTGAGTACTATGACTCAGAAGGGCAGGACGTTTCTTCCCCTGCCAGCTCGGATCGATCTTACCGACCTAAATCGATGTCTGTGTCTGAGACAGAAGTTTCTGGATATTCTCCGGAGATGGTCTCAGGTCGAGCTCCCGTCATTGACGATGAATACGGAACAAGCGATCTTTCTGTTGGTTTAGATCTATCGGATTCGAGGGCTATGTCGGTCGATTCTTCCTGTGGCGACACAGTGATGACACCGTCTAGCGCGCAATCGCACGGCCACCGCATCATCAACATGACCGGCGTAGGGACTTGAATCTGCTGGTCCCGGTGGCCGGGGAGGTCGAGCAGATCGATTCTGCTCGGCATCCAGATGAGGTGCGATTAGCTGCATTCGCGAACAAGATGTCGTTCGCCGCACTTTTAACGAGTCCATCAACCAAACTCTGGCGCAGATACGTGACCAGCGCAAACGTCAGCGACGTAACCCGCCTCGCGCACCTACATTAAGACCCCCGGTAGAAGTTCACTGCCGGGTAGAATCGCGTGCCCGGACTCGGTCGGGCAAGACGCGGATGTCTCGAGATCCGGGGCCCTGGAGCGAGTCGGGAACGGCTCCAGGCCCTGGCAACCGTAATCAGATCCGCTAACCAGGACAATCTCGTCCTCGTGGGCGATGCAGTGGCTACTCACCTTGAGAAATTGGCCGAGGGCCTTAAGTCTATAGGTGAAGCATCATCTAGACAGCGCGCCGAGCCTGTCCGGGTGGATTCAGACAGCGAACGATCCGATCGATCGCGTGACCACCGTCACCGCCGTAGGATCACTGTCCACGAGCTAAGCTGCCCGTGGTCGCCGTCGCTCGCCAAGTCATCGCGACCACAGGGGCAAGCGCGTGCGCGATGATCACGGAAGATCCCCTCGTGAGGAGCGCGTTGTCGCGACCACGAGGAAGGAGCGTGGAGGCTTGTCGCGGAGAGAGTTCCTCCAAGCAGAGACCTCCCGCTCTGCAAGAGTTCCCCCGACCGACAGGACTAACATCTTTTCAAGGCTGGGTTATGCCGGGGAAGGTGGCCGGTCTTATGCATTGGGCTGCAGGGCCTTCTCCGACGAGCTTCGCTCTGTTCGGTGGCCCTCCAAGTTTAAACCCGGACACATGGAGAGGTACAATGGGACTCAAAACCCAGAGGAATTCATTTCTATCTACGCAACGGCCATCATGGCGGCCGGGGGTGACAAGCTTGTTATGACTAATTACCTCCCGACCGTCCTTGAGGGTGCTGCGCGGACGTGACTGTTCAATCAGTAGGAAGGTTCCATCTCTTCTTGAAACCAACTTTGTGACGCTCTGATTGCTAACTTCCAGAGCTGTTATGTGCGTCTGGGCAAGGAGGATGATCTGCACCAGATGATTCAGATGAACGGGGAGACCCTCCGCAACTTCGTGAAGCGTTTCATCAAGATTCGCAACACGATCCCGAACATCTCGGATGAATCTGTTGTCGCGCTTTCAAAAGCGGAGTCGCGACGAGTGGCTCACCAGGATCTCGAGATCAATGAGACTGAACCACCAACGACTGTTCAAGGCGGTGATCGCTACGCCAATCTGGCGGGCGTGTTCAATCAAGAAGGCGTTCGACAAGGCGAGCCGCCCGACTGGTGTAGAGGAGAAGAAGAAAACAAGAACAATCTGGTGACAACAAGTCCCGAAGAAGAAAAAAAAAGAGCGTCACGAACAATACCGTCATTGGTATAGATCGCGACGCCTCCCAAAGACGGGCGAAAAAGCCTAATAATAACTCTAAGGGCAAGAAGCCCGCCCAGGGAGGCAATCAAGGCAAGAAAGGTCCCAGCGACCGATATTGCAAGTACCACCAGCACCACGTGCATGATACACGCCACTGCAGAACCTGGGCTGCAAAGTTCGAAGATTTCTACAAAGGCAAGGGCCCAATGCCCACCCTGCCCGAGAAAGGTGAAGCCGGTAAGGCCAAGCGCCAAACCGATGATGGTGATCGAGACAATGACGAGTATAAGGAGCCCGTGAACCATATTGCCGTCATCTTCGGCGGCTCCTCAGCTTCTACCTCTCGACGCAGCCTCAAGGAAGCTGCTGGGGAGGTCCACAACGTCGAAAAGGGCAAGCCTCAGCCCGAGTCAATGAAGTGGACCGAGGTCCCCATCTCCTTCTCTCATGAGGATTGCCCCACTGGGATGACCAAGCCACAGAGGCTCCCACTGGTGGTCACTCCGACCATCAGCAACGCGAGAGTTGGCCGTGTACTCGTAGACGGCGGGAGCGCTTTGGACTTGCTCTCTGCTAAGGTCTTGGACGAAATGCAAATTCCTCGTTCCAAACTTAAAGAGGTCGCGATGCCTTTCTACGGCATTGTCCCGGGAGAAGCTGTCCAGCCGTTGGGGCAGGTTGTCCTACCCGTTACCTTCGGCAGTCCTAGCAACTTCCGGACAGAGTTGATCACGTTCGACGTGGTCGACTTTCCATCTGCGTACAACGCAATCTTGGGCCGGCCATCACTTGGTAAGTTTATGGCTGTGTCCCACCACGCTTACCATTGCGTGAAGATACCGGGTCCCAACGGCGTGATCACGGTCAAGGGCAATTATAAAGCTGCTCTGGATTGCGACGAGCAGTCCCTTGCCCTGGTCGACCAGCTTCCGCCGCGAGGTCCCGACGCTCCGCAGACCAAGTCTGCACGCCCTAGGGTCTCCCTTCAGCCAGGGGGAGAGACCAAGGAAGTTCCGCTGTCTTTGGATGATTCCTCCAAGACAGTTCATCTGGGGGCCAATCTGGACCCCAAATAGGAAAGCGAGTGTCGACGGTTGAGATAACGATCTCAAGTCGCTAAGGTTCTTGAAGATTGAGATAGGAGACACGCCGAACAATGCGAACGAAGAACGAGCAGAGGCGAGGATTTTTATCACGGTTCGGGCCTCTCGGAGAGATAATAGCCCTCGTCCGGCCTTTCTTATATATCAAAGATGGTTACAAGAGGTGGCTCGGCGAGGCGAACAAGTCTCGGCGAGATTATGGTGTACAAGTCGCAATATGCGACAATGCTAAGACTCTTGGCCCTAACGGATGATGGCTTGACCCTAAACACGCCCGCGGGGCCTTATTTATATAGTGCGAGCAAACCGACCTACCGAGGGAATATCGGGCCGGGCTAACTACGAGATCATAACGAACTCGACATGCCAAATATATCCCGAGACAGATAAGGCATACTCCTAGTCTTGAGGATCACGACTCCTAATCCAATCCGGGAAACCACGTCCCGGTCTTCACGTAGCCGTCAGCAGAACTCTTGTTCGAGTAGGACTCGAACACGAATCCTAGGCCGTTCGCACCGTGCCGCCCAGAGGTCGTTCGGCAGATGCACATGGGCTGATAGAACCTTCGGGAGTGGGTCTGGTAGGTCGTTTGATCGGGCCGTCAGGAGTGGGCCATGGCAATGGGCGTAATTTAATCCCGACAATGAGCTTATTGCCTTCCTCCGAGCTAACGCAGAGGCGTGTTTGCACGGGAACCGTCGATATGCCCGAGTCCCAAGGAGGTTATCGAGCATAAAGCGGTGTCCGTGGGACAAAAGCCTGTTCGCGGAAGTTTTCGCCGCCGGACTTCAAGCGGGGATCATCAAGGATCGACAGCAATTTGCTTTCATTGCTGGTTTCATCCGCGAGGTTGATCACACCGAGTGGTCGCCAACCCTGTCATTGTAAAGAAGAAAGGCGGCAAGTGGAGGATGTGTGTCGATCACACAGATCTGACGCATTGCTTGTCCCAAGGACAATTTCCGCGCCTCGCATAGACCAATTTGGTCGACGCGATGCGGATCTTGACTCTTGAGTTTTTGGATGCTTACTCGGGTTACCACCAAATAAGCATCTCCCGAGGATGAAGAAGGCGCCTTCATCACCCCTTTCGACACTTTACGCTACGACCATGTCTTTTGGTCTGCGCGCAATCTTTGGTGTCACGTTCAGTAGCTTGATGGAGAAGACTTTCCCGAGCGAGCGGAAGAAACACGGAGGTCTATGTCGATGACATAGTTGTCAAAAACAAGCTTGCTCCGGATCATGTAAAAGACACGGCGAGACTTTTCAAAATCTCAGCAGCATCGAATAAAGTTAAATCCAGAGAAATGTACCTTTGGTGTTCGATCCGGAATGTTGCTCGGTTATGTAATTGGTTCGCAAGGAATGTCCGCCAATCTGAAAAAATCGAGGCCATTGAAAATATCAGACTCGACTACCGTTAAGGAAGTCCGAGTCTCACCGGACGGATGGTCGCCTTGGCGGGTTTATCTCTCGTCAGCGTGCAGCGGCTGCCCTTCTTTAAGGTCCTGCGCAAACACAATGGTTTCGAATGGACGGAAGAGGCTGAGCGATCTTTCCAAGATCTAAAACAATACCTGTCCAACCCACCTATCTTGACCACCCCGCAACACGGCAAGCAGCTCTTACTCTATCTCGGCTGTATGCCTTAAGCGGTGAGCGCGGTCTTGACGGTGGAAATGGAAGGCATCCAGCGGCCAATTTATTACGTGAGCGAGGTGCTTCACGGATCAAAGGAGCGTTACCCTGAGGTCCAGAAGTTGCTCTACGCCTTGCTCATGTCCTCCAGGAAACTTCGCCATTATTTCTAGGCGCATCAAATACTGGTCCCGACCAAGTTCCCTCTTGGAGAAATGCTAAGAAACAAGGAAGCCGGCGGAAGAATAGCTAAGTGGGCAATGGAATTAGCGATTCGATATTACATTACATTGCTCGAACGACTATCAAATCCAGTCTGGTGACTTTGTCATTGAATGGACTTGCCGTCCAAATCGTGAAGCTCCCGAGCAACCCGATGAACCCTCTTGGACCATGTTTTTGATGGCTCGCAATTGAAAACTTCGGGGTGGTTTTGTTCTCATCTCCTCTAAGGAGAGCAACTCCGATATTCTATCCGGCTACACTTGGCGGCGACTAACAACGCTGCGGAGTACGAAACCCTCCTCGCGGGACTAAGCGTGCAAGTCGCTCGGCGTCCAACGGCCGACCGTGAAGGAGATTCACAGTTGGTCATCAACCGGATCAACAAGGAGTATCGGTCTTTGCGATGACTCAATGGCGCGATATCTGGTTGAAGTGAGGAAGTTGGGCGGCACTTCGATTTTCAAAGTGCTCTTCGTGCCCGAAAGGACAACTTTTCGGCGATTAACCGCCCAAGTATGAATCCTCACGAGAACTCGCTTCGGCGGTGCTCTTCGAGCACCTTCACAAGCCCTCAATCGCGTCTCCGGAAGAGGCAAGCGGGGCAGTGGTCTTGTCTCCGTTATCGGCGCGATCGCGGATTGGACAACGCCATTTGTTCGGTACCTTGCGGATGGGACCACGCCGACGACGGCCGAAGCGTTTCGGCTTACAAGGCGTGCTAGTTCATACCGACTTTTGGATGGCATCCTTTATCGTCGAGGTGCTGGGAGTCCTCTCCAAGTGCATCTCGCGGCGGAGGTGTGTTACTTCTTAGGGACATACGAGGGTGCTGTGACAACCACGCCTCTTCCGAACTACGGTCGGCAAAGCGTTCGCATGGGCTATTACTGGCCAACCGCGTTACAAGATGCCCGGGAGATCGTGACAAAGTGCAAAGCTTGCTAATTTCACGCCCGGAAGGCACATAAGCCCGCCCAAGAGCTCCAAACGATCCCCCCATCTTGGCCTTTGTCCACATGGGGTGCGGATCTACTCGGTCCATTCCTAAGGGTACAAGGGCTACACACACTTGCTCGTCGCCATCGACACTTTTACAAAGTGGATTGAGGCGAGCACGTGTAAATCTCTTCACGCCAAAGCGGTAGTGCGCTTTTTCAAAAGCAACGTGATCACGCCGCTTTGGGATCCCCATAAGTCGATCACGGATAGCGATACCAGATTGAGCGAGCTATTCCAGAATCTGCGAGCAGTGGGCACCAAGGTCTACCGCCTCCGTGGCACATCCACGAGCAATGGAAGCGGTCGGCGAGCTAGCGGACAGATTGTCCGGGGTATTAAGCGGCGCGTGTTCGCGGCACTCATGAGCACAACAAAGCTGGGTCGGTCGAAGTTCCTTCCGTCCTCGGCGATTCAGACTACGGCCGAGAGGGCAACCGGGAAAACTCCTTTCCAATTGGTCTATGGCGCAGAAGCCATCCTGCCCGCCGAAATAGTATTCGGTTCGCCTCGCACGAGCTCGGTCAACTTGGTTGACGACGAGCAAAAGCGCCTACTCGATCTCGACCTCCTCGAAGGCACACGCGACCGGGCACAAGTCAGAATGGCGCGCGATCAGCAAGATCTTCGCAGGCACGCTGCCAAAACGGTTCGACCAAGGGCTTTGAAGACGGGTGACCTCGTTCTGCGCCGTGTCCAGAACCTATCCAATGCCAACAAGTTAACTCCCCGTTGGGAGGGTCCGTTCACGGCCGTTTCCTTCGCCGCCCGGGGCCATTACGCTGGCAATGGAGGACGGGAGAGAGCTGACCAGCACTTGGAACATCGCCTAGCTTCGTAAGTTCTTTGTGTAGGTCTTTCTCTGTTTGCTTAGCTTCGCGCTTTTCGTGAAATTCCGTGCCTTTGTTCGTCCAAGTCTGTCGGGCTCCATGTAAAGTTAAATCCATTCATAGTGAAATCTTCACGGTCCTCTGTGGCCTTTTCACCTCTGTCTTGTTAAGGCTACCCTCTCTCTGGTAACACTTGATGGCTGCCCGACCTTGCGAACACTTGGCTCCGCAATCTTAAGGATTTTCTCCTGCTCGTATCCAGTTTTAACAAGTTCCTATACTCGAAGTTGCGTAAAACGGCATCCAGCCACGCGGCTAAGTGCTCTCGTAAGCCCTCCGCGGCAGAGGCACTTACCGCTCACGGCACAACCACATGCCAAAGCCCGCTCTCGTAAGCCCTCCGCGGCAGAGGCACTTTCCTTGCTCGGTTACTCTTGGAATTGCCTAACTTACGTTAACGAGCAGTCTGTGGAACGAGTCGAACAGGATACGGGTGTCGCTCTATCTCTCTACGCACATGCTCGAATTCGCAATCTTAGGTCTTCGAGCATCGTCCGTACCGGGGGTTAGGGTGTCGCTCTTTCTCTTGTGCACCGTTCGAGTTATAAACTTCGGGTTCTCGAGCAGTACTGCACAACGGGTGGGAGTTAGGCTAAGCGTGCCGGTTTTTTCAAACTTTCTAGCGCTTTCGTGCCTGCTCTTAGTTTTCATTCGTTTTATCTTTTCTTTGCTCTTTTTTGCAGGAAAAAGGTAAGTTTGCATTAATCGAAAGTGCGGTACATAAGTCAGTCCCCTTCGGATTACCGCCGTGGTGCTACTTAGGAGCAAGCTGCTCTTTCAGCTCCTCGACTTCTAACTTAAGGCGCACGACTTCGCCTTGAGCCTTGATTCCTTCCCGAGCTTCAGCTCGGAGGCGTTCGATCTCCTCCTTGTTCCGCTTGGCTTGTGCCGCAGCTTCTGCCCGGATGGCCTCGAACTCTTCGGTCTTGGCGCGCAGCTGGTCGGTCAGAGCCTTGCTCTGACTAGCTCGCTGCTCGACGGTCTTGAGCTGCTCGTCCAGCTCCTTGACCCTGTTCTCCGCGGTGATCGCCCTCGCGCCATCCCGCGCATCCTCGATCTCTTCTGTGAAGCCCACAGGTGAGATTTTCGCTGAGTCCGCGGATGTTAGCTCTTCTTTGGCAATTTGGGCCTTGTGCTTGTCGGCGTCCGCCGCAAGCGCCTTCCGCCGATGGGGCGCGTCGGAGCTGCTCTTGAGCCACCGTGCGGCGGCTTCTCTTCGCGGTGCTTTCGCCTTCCCGGCTGGCAAGCTCCTCGGCTTCTTTTAAGAGAGCCTCGGAGGAACGTCTCTCTCGAGTTAGCTCGGCCTTGAGCTTCTTCGCTTTTGCCTTGGCACCCGGCTTTGGGCTATCTGAGAGGGCTCCGCCTCGAACTCCCTCGTCCGGAGGTGTTCTCGGAGGGCGCTTGATCTGGCGCTCCGCTCGATGGTGACGTCGTCCTCGAGCTCCTCCATGGTGTCCTTGAGGACCTGAGGAAGAAGAACAAGTCAGCCGCTTTGCGATGATATACCTCAACTGAACTAGGTTTGGTCTTGGGGCTTACCTTGCCAAGCCGATGCTTCAGCCCCCGTCACAGGCGATCTTCGAGACCATGCGTCACGAATCCTCGCTTTGTCTTGATGAGATCTAGCGTTGCTCTTGACGCCGTCTTCTGTGCTCCTTCTTCCACGGGAGCACTTCTGCTCGGGAGCGAGGCGGCCGTGGCGCTTCGTCCCCGTTCTGCCTTTCTTCCTCCTCTGCCCGGTCGCCTTCGGGCAAGGTTGGTGCCGCTCCTCCGGACGACACCGAAGCCTCCACCGGCAGGGCAACTTGTGCTGCCTGCTCGTGGGTCTCTTCTTGTACCTCGGCAGCGGGAACTTCGTCCTGCTCGTCGATCGTCTCCGTCGGCTCAGGGATGGATTGCCCCGGCGACGGAGTGCCCGGAAGGACCGCCTGCTCGGTCCCACCCGGGGCAGCTTGCGGAGCCATTGCCTTGGCTCCGCTGTCCGTGGCGCCGCTCGCCGCCTCTTCTGCCTCCAGCCTCTCCATCTGCGCTCTTGGCGCGTCGAAGTCTTCGGCTGGAGCTTGGCGGGAGCAGGCTCCACGCCGCCAGTCTGTCCTTGAGGCTGGCCAGCCTCACTGCCCGCGATGCACCGTGTAGGTGCTCTGGGAGCAACGATCGTTCGAGCGCCGTCACGACGTCGTCCGTGGCAGTCTCCTCCTGGACAGCTGATGAATAAGAAGATGTTAAGCCCAACACGATCAGAAAGTGTGTAAGGTCAAAGAGATTCATTACTACATACCAGCCGTGGAAGGCTTGATCTTGATATTTTTCGCTAGAACTTTCCGCCTCTTCCTCGGGGGCTCCTTAGCAGCCTGTTCGCCTTGGCCCCTGGGTGTCCGCGGAGATGAACTCAGCTCCCTGCTGAGCTGAGTACTCTTCTCGCGCAGCGCAAGAAGTGTCGGGGATTAAATTACGGCCCATTGCCATGGCCCACTCCCTGACGGCCCAGTCGTATAGCATACCAGGGCCCAGCTCCCTGGAAGGTTCTATCAGGCCCATGTGCATCCTACCGAACAACTTCTTGGCTGGCATGGTGCGTAATGGCCTAGGATTCCTGTTTGAGTCCTACTCGAACAAGAGTTCTGCACGGCTACGTGAAGACCCAGACGTTGGTTTCCCGGATTGGATTAGGAGTCGTGATCCCCAAGACTAGGAGTGTGCCTTATCTGCCTCGGGATGTATTTGCACGTCGAGTTAAATTCTGATCTCGTTGTTAGTCCGACCGATATTCCCTCGGTAGGTCGGTTTGCTCAGACTATATAAACCAAGCCCCTACGGTGTTTAGGGGGCATCTGGGACGACTTAGACTGCATCTAGCTTTAGCATCTGTTAGACACTTGATCATAGTATAACGCCTAAGCCAAAGGGTCATGTTCTTTACCTCTTCGTCGCTTTGCTCGGTGAGGAGGGAAGGACTTGGTCTCTTCCCGCTTAGGTCGACAGCGCTAGCGCTTGGTCTGCATTCGGTGCGCTCCGTCGCCGCGGGTGGTCTCTTCGATGGATGGCGGCCGTCATGTCGCGGCGAGCTCCGCGTAGGTTCGGCCACCACCTTGGGCTTTGTGGCCGTCCTGGCCTTGCCCTTCTTCGCCTTCTCTTTCTCCGACCCAGAGAGTTCTTCCACGATCCTTCCGAGGATCAGTTGGTCCTCCTGCGTATTCGGAAGGTAAAGTATTAGCGTTTGCAACGGTGCAAGTCCAGCGACACAAACGAGGATTCGAGCAACTTACCTCGGCCGTGCGAACGAGCACATTCAGCGGACAGTGTAGGCCACCGGCGGTGACCACGCCGTCCTTCCTAGGCGCCTTGAGATGGCGTCGACCGCTTCGGTCACCCATGCGTTGGTTGGTTTCTCTGCCCGAACAGAGGGGATTGTTATTTCCTGTTCGGATGAAGACGTTAAGTAAAGGTTGAGTCTTAAAAGCACTTACCCGTGCTCTCCCTAGTAATGTCTTCCCATCCCTCTATCTTGTAAAAGGGATAAGATCTTCTCCGCAGCGGACAGATCCTGCTCGCTGTGTAGTCCCGGATGATCTCCCTGCCCATGAGCCCGAGGCTCACGAGGGAGGTGATCTTTCTCGTCAAGTACCAATCCGCGGCGGACATCTCCGACCGCGGCATTGGGGTACCCTTCGCCGGCGCCTTCCCGGTGAAGGAGAGCTTGCTGTCGTCCCTCCGCTTGCTGTAGAACCACCTCGACCACCATCGCCCATCGAAGTCGTGCGGCGGTGGCGAGGGTACGGGCGCGTCGTCAGCGAGAGCTTGAGCTTGAGGTAGTAGCACCCAGCGCCGAAGCGTGAGCTGCTCCTCGTTACCGTAGTAATGGAGGAACGGCCACCGGCGGATCAATGCCAGATAGCCTTCATGACGGTATGAAAAACGCCATCCGGAGGGCGGAGTTGGATTGAGATTTGTTACCTCAATCCGCCGATGTTTAAGAAGGCCTCGACGAAAGTCGCTGGAGACCTCAACCCAACAAAGGCGAGTCGCTCAAGTCGTAATTCTCCTCCGGTGACTCAGGAGTTTCCTCCTCCCAGGCGACCTCCAGCCACGGCGTCGATGTGGCCCTCCTCCTCCCAAGCCTTGAGTCCTCCTCGGTCAAGCTAGTGGTTAGGAATTTGGCCATAGCGATCCCCAGGGTTGGACGAGCAAGTTTTAGGGTGGAGTTTGGCTGGTTGATGTTGAGCGCGGTTGGAATTAGGGATTAGGAGAGGAAAGGCGTGAGAGCAGAAGTGGCTGGCCGCGGGCGGCTTGGGTGCTTTTATAGGCCTAAACGAGCAGCTCTGCAACGGTTTGTCACAAAACGGCTAGTTTTTACTATAACGGCTAGGTAAAACGGTCGTCTGTTTTCATCAAGCAATGACAGAAGTTACCGTTGGAGTCATCAACGGCTATTTTCTCCAAAGATCTGCTACTGAAGGTGAGTGCTCGCTCGGGCGATGTGATTCCGCTCGACGCAAATGAGTTGTTTCGATCGATCGCTGGTCTATCCGGTCCCGAACAAGTCTTGTTCGGTTGAACCATAACCTGCTCGGTCGCTTGTTACACGTCTTTGTAGCAACAGAATTTTCCTCTTCGTGAGTTGGAGTCTCAAGAGGAAGACCCCACTCTAGTGAGTCCTTTCACTTGAGTCTCGGGGGCTAGCCGTCGAATAAAATTACGGCCCATTGCCATGCCCCCACCGACGGCCCAATCAAGCGACCTACCAGGGCGGCTCACGGAAGGTTCTATCGAGCCCATGTGCATCTCGCCGGCGCCCTTGGTGGCGCGGTGCATAACGGCCAAGGAATCGTGTTTGAGTCCGACTCGAACAAGAGTTCTGCACGGCTACGTGAAGACCCGGACGTTGGTTTCCCGGATTAGAATAGGAGCCGTGATCCTCAAGACTAAGAGTATGCCTTATCTGCCTCGGGGTATATTTAGCATGTCGAGTTCGTTATGATCTCGTAGTTAGCCCGGCCCGATAATCCCTCGGTAGGTCGGTTTGCTCCGCACTATATAAACAGTGCCCCTACGGCGTTAGGGGGCATCCAATATAGGATATCTGACTTCGAGTTTACGCATTAGCATCTCGTAGACACATGATCTTCGCTTGTACACACATAATCTCGCCGGGACTTGTTCGTCTCGCCGAGCCACCTCTTGTAATCTCCTCTGATATATATGAAAATTTGGACGAGAAACATTATCTCCCGAGAGGCTCGAACTGGGATAAAACCCCATCTCTCTGCTCGTGGTTGTTCGTGGTTGTTCGGCATGTCTCCTATCTCAATCTTTAAGAACCTTAGCGACTTGAGATCGTTATCTCAACCGTCGATACTTCTCTTTAAAGATTTTTCAAATTTTACTGAAACGCTAAGCAATGCTACGCTAAGCTAAAATGTTCGAGGCTGAACCAGCCCCCACCCTCGAATGGCAGGGCACGCGCGCGCAGATGTACGAGCGTGGGTGGCGGTGGTGGTGCATGGCGGACGCCTCGCGGAGCACAAGCGTGGCCGGCCATGCCGGTGGCGGTGAGCTCTGGCTTGTCCACACGGGTGGCGGTGAGGTCCGGCCTGTCCAGCACCTTCCACGTACGGCCTCGCCGTCGGCAAGGGAGCACTCATGGTAGAGACCATGGCGAAGGTGACGCAACCGAGGAGGTGCCCGAGCTCGTACTTGCCGAGGAGCGGCGCGGCGGTGTCCTTGGCTAGTTGGCTGCCTTGCTCTTGGTGGTGCCGGCCATGGTGGCACCAAGACTCCAAGAATCGTTGTTGAGGAGTGCTACCATGGTGGGATGATTTGGGGCTTGCTTGAGTGAAGCTCTCGTTTTTGTCCATAGCATTTGTAGCATCAACCTGAACCATTGTCTACGAGACATGCAAAACTAATAACCATTTAACCCTATTCTAATTGTTATAAATAATGTCAAGAGAGCTACCGGTTATAGCTTTCTATATAACTGTCATGCTATTTTAATTTTTGATGTCACATGCAAATTAAACTAACATATATATAAACAAAAAAAAAGTATAATGGGTCAAGATTATTCTAGACATTACACATCAATACGACTCAAAAAATTGGTAACCAAAAAACCAAGAAGCTCGGTTGCCAAACAGGTCTAGCTCTTGCAAATGTAGCTTTCAGAAACTAATTTTCGGGGTTCAAAGCAGTAAGCGATTTTTAAGAAAAGTTGCAGCTCAAACAAACATGGCCTTAGTTGGGAAGGACTTGTCATTAGACGTCTGCCATCAACAGTACATGCAAACAATTTTTTTACCTAGATACGGACCACAGCAAAACAAGCCACGGCGACTACGATCTGCCGTCGCCATATTCGGGCCAACGTTTGCCAATGATAAGCTGCTAGCCTTCGCCGTATTCGGGCCAACGTCTGCCAACGAATCGTCGCCGTATTCGGGCCAACGTCTGCCAACGACAAGCCGCTGGCCGTCGCCGCATTTGGGCCAACGTCCGCCAACGACAAGCCGCTACCGGCGTCGCTTCCACACTACCATCATCTGACATTTTTCCACTATAATAATAATAATTTTTTTATAGAAAGAACAAAGTGAAAAACATTTCAAATGGACTAGAAAATGGTAAAAAAAATGGTTTAAGCAGTGACAAGTAGTCGCCATTGCTGCCGCCACCCCAAAGCATGGTCACCCACCTCACCAAAACTGAAACTTAGCAATTCCATTTTTCTCGTCAAACATTATATTTTTTTTGAAAGAAAGAAAGTAATAAAATGGTTGAAGCTAACGGAAAAACAGTATGAAAAATCGTTGACATGCATTGGTACTTTACAGACACTTGCGATATAAGAGCATGTACAATGGTACACATCAGCTGTCTTTAAGCCATCTATAAGGTTTGTCATGTAGGATAGATAATGACCTGGAGGAGAGAGGTGTGCATAGAGAGTTGAGGTGTCTTCAATGCAGGGGATGACTCTACACGCGAATTAAGAAATCTTGTGTGTGATTAAGTGTTATAAAATGTGCGGTTGTCTCTAAGCCATCTCTACAATTGTATGAGTTGTCTCTAAGCCATCTCTATAAGTTACATGGTAATGGTTAGAGATGGTTGTTGTCTCAACCATTGTACATGCTCTAAGTATATAGCCGTGGTGTTTTATGAATCCATAAATTTAAATGATCTAGCCGGACAAGGAGTTGCCCAACAGGTTGAGGGACTGGAGGAAGCGGTAGTTGGCGAGCTCGGCGGGGAGCGGGCCGGTGAGGCGGTTGCCGGAGATAGGGGCGAAAACGGGTCGGGTACTACCCGACGGGTACCTGACCCGACTAAAGCTGGTTAGAAAACAGGTTGGGTATTGTTTTAACCGTCGGGTATCGGGTCGGATTCGGGAAATACCTGTTTTTTTTAACGGATTCGGGTCGGATATGATATGACAGATACTCGACGGGTTTGGGTCGGATTCGGGTATCCGGTAGTTTCAATTGATCGGGTTCCCGAAAATGTAATAGGCAGCCCATTAGTCCAATAAACCACCGGCCCACTGCCTAGTGGTAAAATTTGGTTACCCCTAACCCTAACTTCTCTTGACCTCCTTTCTCCCCACGCCGCCTCCTCGCACCGCTTAACGCCAGATGCCCGACACCCGTGCCACCCCTACGTTGGCGCTACCGACGCGCCGCGCCGCCTTTACACCGCCTCGAGCCCCGACGCGGCGCCACCAAGACCGCCCGACACCAGCGCCCGCACTCTACGCCTAAGCGCCACCCGATGCCGCCCATGCGCCCCTCACCGTCCCGAGTCCCCGACGCTGTATAGTGAAAACGGTATTTAGGTAATCATAACTAAATACGACTACATATTTAATATTAATGGACATATATTATTATATAGTTTAACATGTTCAATACAACTATGTACCCGCTACATACAATTGCGTATTGGATCTTGGCCGATGAGATGATGGGGTGGCGATGAAGATGATCTTGTGTTTTTGCTATGAGCCTATGAGTAGAAGATGGGGAACGAGCATAATAGAGGTTGCTTGTATGGAAGATGGATAAAGTCAATAGGATGAGCTTGTGGTGGTAGAGAATACACGTGTAGTGTACCGACAATGGGATGGGCTGATTGATGTGTAGAGCTAAAAATTATCGTTTATAAGATGGTGAAACATTGTTATAAGATGGTGAAATGTTTATGAGCTTGGGATTTTTTTTTATTTTAATATAACTTCGATAATTTAGACTAACAATGACAATCCAACTAATTTGACTATGTGTTATTTTATTTTTATTACATATTGAATCCTACGTAATTTATATATGACCCGGCTATATCCGGTAACCGATTTTGACCCGTCCGTATAATATCCTATACCCATTTCTACCCGATCGTAAATATCCGTATCCGACCTGATTTTAGGCTAACCGAATCTGATTCGATACCAGAAAAAATATATTAGGGTAGGATATGCTCTATCCGACTGTATCCGATCCGTTTTCATCCCTAGCCGGAGAGGTCGAGCTTGACGAGGTAGGGGAGCCAGTCGCGGAGCGCGGGCGGGATCGCGCCGACGGGCGCATTGCCGGAGAGGACGAGCGTGGTGGCGGCCTGGCAGTACCGCAGCGGGGAGGGGATGGCGCCGCCGAGGCCGGACTCGGAGAGGGAGAGCGCGATGACGCGCGACTCCTGCTGGCTCCAGCACGCGACGCCGGTGAACGCGCAGTCACTGCGCCGGCGGAGGCGTTGCCGAAGGTCCACGGGGAGAGCCGGTTGTCCGGGTCGTGGAGGCTAGCTGCTCTTGAGTTCTCGGAGGCGTCGCACGTCGTCCTCGTGGGGGCGCCGCGCCCGACACCGGCGGGGCTACCGCGAGGAGGAGGAGGAGTCAGGGAGAAGACCGCAGTGTACACGCCAGCGCGGCGGGTGGTCAGCACTTGAAGAGAGATGCAATCCTCGCGTGCTTGCGGTTCTATGTATCTCCATCCACAGACGCCTGATCTGCTTCAACATTCTTGCTCATAAAAAAAAGGTATGGATACTATCGGACGCCGGCCCAAGACATTCCTAGCGGAGCCTATCACGTTCATTTCTTTTTCACTGAAATATATACTTTTTTTTCCCATTGCATCGCTCAACTTTTCTATCACTTTCCAATCTCTGTTCTCAACTTCTCATGCACACACGCGAATCTGGCTACGCCTCTCTCTCACACACATGATGAAAACGGATAATGGCTAAACAATATCCGTATTATTTTTTTTGATTCGGATATAGATACAAGAACGGTTATTGTTTCAGATCGAACACGGTTGCGGACAGCCGGACATTGATCGAAACATTTCACTCCAGAAATTATATGTTCCAAAATCAATTATAGCACACAAATGACTCAATTAAATAAAATATTATTACAATTTAAGCCTGGATGCAGCAGGAATGCATGATTATCCCCCAATTTAAGCCTGAAATGCTGAAATGATTAGCACATCAAAACAAAAGAAAATTAAGAGGGAAAAGAAATGGCAAAAAAACCCTATGAGAGAAAGTGCTACACTAGCAGCAGTAGCTGTCCCTCCGGATATGGTTTGCTTTGCTGTTTATGGAGTGCATGGTCCTGTGCAAAATATTCATGGGAATGGGTTCTGCGGTCATCAACAGCAACAAGTTGACACGGTTTGTGACACACAGGTTGAACAGCTGAAGAATACAAGGTGTAGACTCTGTTTAAACGTTTGATCGTATTGACTAGGAGCCATCAACCACTTTATGGAAGCCGAACACGGGTATAAAGCACTAGGTATCAGGGAACAACGTTTATAACTCGCAAAATGCATGTGAGGGGTAAATTGAGAGAGCTCAAGTCAACCATTAGCTCAAGATGAAGCTGACGTTTATGAAGATGTATACTGAATTGATGCACGTCTAATTAGAGGCTATTGCAAACTTGAGAGTAATATTTCTTATGTTTTTTATGATGGAAGATGTAAGCAGTTTCAGCACATGGGTATTAAGTTACAACGTCTAATTGTAGCAAATTAAAATAAGAGATAAATGTATATGAACAGTGAAAAGGTATTTAAATAAGAGATAAATGTATATGAATAGTGAAAAAGGTGTGAATAGTGACAGGACCGACCTAAGCTAGGACACATCGGTGATGGCTAAGAATGCTCCAGTACCTGGGAAGGAAATTCTATGGCATCACCCCTTTCATCCACCATTCAACAACCATTCAACGGCCACGATTAATTTCAGCTTCGATTCATCTCAAAAATAGGTAAAAAAAAAATTGAAGATTTAAAGTTTCAAAGTTTGGTTTGATTTTAAAATTTGGTCAGATTGAACAACTCGGGCAAATATTGAAAATTTTCATATTCAACCAAATTTCAAACATTAAAATTTGGACAGGTTTCTAAACTTTTCAAATTTGATTAATTTCATATTTTTAAATATGGCTAGGTTTTAATTTCAAAGTTTGTTCATATTTTGAAAATGACAAATTTTGTCAAATTTCATAATTCTATTAGATTTCAAATTTGGACCGGTTTCAAAAATTCTAATATATTTTTAAAAACCATGGCCATATTTTAAAATATGAAAGTGATCAAATTTCAAAAATTTGGAAACCTGTCCAAAATTTGAAGTTTGAAATTTGGTTGAATACAAAAAAATCAACCCTGCCTGATTTGTTAAATCTGACCAAATTTTAAAATTTTAAAATCAAATCAAACTTTGAAACTTTAAATCTTCAATTTTTTTACCTATTTTTGAGATGAATCGAAGCTGGAATTAATCGTGGCCGTTGGATGGTTGTTGAATGGTGGATGAAAGGGGTGCCATAGAATTTCCTTCCCCAGTACCTGCCGTGTGTATCACAGTATCAGTGTTGCTACACAAGACTGACGAGCAAGAAGTCAAAGCATTAACAAACACAGGAATACACGTATCTGTCACAACCTAAAAGATTGCTGATTATGACAAGCACTACATAAAAGATCAATTCTATCTATACAATATGGTGTAGCGGTTAATCATTCTACCATTTGAACTAAAAAACAAGCATACACTGGTGGCATGATGTGACAAAGCACAACAAAACCAGCCAATTCGTATGACAATAAACAGCTCGCCCACCAAGGGGATGCAACAGTTATATACCGAAAAAATAAATAAAGGAAGAATGGGTAAGTCATATCAGTTTTCCTTTAAAGAATCACAGGTGTAACTTAGTTCTCCACATGCACCCGACAACCTTTTTAGGAGATGGGTCTTTTGGTCCTTTGTCTCGTTGCCCAGAAGTGAAATACAGCCAGCCATCCCAATATCCAACCAAAGTTGTCTTGATACGGAATGGTAGCCGCCCGATCACAGTCCATTCCTGTATGCAGACGGATTATCACAAGAAGAAGCCGAGGCAAATAATGATTTTATGCAAAGCAGTTTCAAAAGATCCCCCCTTCTCGTTTTTGCCATTATTAAGCTAGAAGTTTTAGATCTTTTGGTAGCATTGTATTATTCACAGAAATTTAGATGAGAAAGTCTTAACAGGATCAAGCACTTTTTTGTCTATAAACAGCATGGTGCTGCAAAACAAGAAGGATAAATGTCATCAAATGACACACACCAGGAACTTGGTAATACCCCATGATGTACTTTCCCACATTCCCCCTCCTTTCAGAACTATTTTATTAAAAGGAGCAAGTAACGATCTGTACCATTGTGTCCAAATTGAACCGGAATACTTCACCAACCAACACCATCTTTTTAGTTATTGGGTGCTTTTCTGTCGTTCCTCCAGCAATAATGAGAGAATTGTTAACATTCACCCAAGCAAACTCTATATGTGAATCTGGTTTTGGCATAGGTGGAAGTTCCTTCCACTTCACTCCGTCATCAAGCATGTACACATTGCTGTACACCACCTGCACAGGCAGAATATAAAATGACCTAAAATAATAGATAGAAGATTGGGAATCTGAAAGTTTCCATAAGAAAACAATTGAAACTATTACACATTAACAATTCACAGGAAAAAGTACTTTAATTGATTAAGCTATTGGCTTAAAATCAACATCTATTGGGCACCACGCTATACTATGGTGCGAGATGATTTGATAGATGGAACAGGCAAAGCATATAAAAAGAATTATCCGCAAATAATTATTTTATGTAGATCATAAAGCATTTATCAATGTTGGATACACACGCCAATATCATAGTTCATCCAAATTAAACGACATTGTATTCTGTACAAAAGAATGGCAGTTCACTTGGTGCCTGAGTCCAGCGAAATCAGACTTGGTGCTGTTTGATGGCAGGCTTGGCAGCAGCAGCAGCAAGCCAACAAGTAGGTAAAGAATGCTAAGGATTTGGTTAAGGTCTAATCATCCATTAATATGATTATGATGTCCTGCAGCAACTCATGGACGGAGCTGATCTCCTTAAGTACAACTTCCTACACAATGTGCAGCAATTAACATCTACACTGATTGAATTATGCATTAACATACCTCACTTCTTCTAACACATTTAAATATTGGAGATCCAGGTTTTGCCATAAAATCCCCTTCTTGTCCACCAATAGCAAGGAGCTTATCATTAGCAACAACACAGGCCCTGATAGAAGAGGGGGTTATGATTAAATCGTCATGCTATTTAACAGAACCATTCTCAGTAGTAGGATATGTTGCATAAACGAAATGGAACTTCTTTATATTTCTTGCAACCAGATGCCTAGGTGAGAACTAATCTTAGTTGAAATGATTTATGAAAACAATAGCCTAGCAGTATAAGAAGTGTCTGGAGCATAAGAAAAGATAAATTATACTAGATTCTGAAATGCCAAGATACTTGAGGAATCTACCAAGGTTGCTTTCCAATGAAAATAACAGCAATAGATATCATGGAAGGGTAAATTACAGACCTATGAGGACCGCCACGTGGGATCGGTATCTCGCTCCTCCATTCCTTCTCCAATGCTTTACCATCCTTTACTCCAAGGCTCCAATGTTCAACTCCAGGTTCATGCCTATCCTCCTTGCTGCCACCCATAACATGAAGCCTACCTCTCCAAAGCTGTGTGGCTGGAGCATATCTAAACAATATTTTTTTTAGAAAATAATGAAATAAGAGATCAAAACAATGCTAGGTTGTTTCTTGAAAGCCTTCAGGCTGACAGGACCTCAAACTGCAAAGGAACTATTTAAATTGATGGGGGTAAAAGACCGTGCAGGTACGACAAATGCATAATGTCAAGATGTAGAACTTCAAGGATAAACAGGAACTGGGTATTGTACCTAGGAACTGGCAGAGGAGGCAAATCACGCCATTCTTTTGTTTCAGTGTCCAACACAAAATTTCGAGCTGTAGGCGCCCTACATTGCGGACCATACTGTCCAGTTACTACATAGATAAATCTTCCATCTGTGACCATCCCCAGATGTGAATGGGCCATATCCTTTGGCATATCAAACCTTCCTCCCCATGTATTATCTGAGAAATTGTAAATATCCACATGAGAATGCACCTACAAAAGGAAAACACTAGAAAAGGTTACAAAAGGTAACTTGCAGACATATTTAAACAACTGACAGCAAATTCTACTGTTCTGCAGTGAAGAAAACAAGATGGCAATTCAAAACTTCTGTGAACGTTACAGTCTGCTCTTAAAAAAAATAGCTGACACCCCATCAATATTAATTTGTTACCACAGATATTTATAATTGGGTCATGCTACAAACAATATTACATAGTACAAGTACTTCAAATTGTGTTTTAATAAGAAAGATCACATTCTTAAAAAAGGTAAATCATGTTTGATCTTTGCATAAACTCATTCTTTTTTGTATAGTTTAGTCTGTTGGATCCGAGTATAGATTAGGACTTGTGCAATCCGGCAGATACAATAGCAATAGGGGCCATATACTTTTTCCCTACGAGTTTGGAATTTTTATGTTAGTCCAACTAGCAAAACTCTGTAAAATCCAAAGTTATACAGAGCACTATTATACTTCTCTGTCAAGGTTTACCAAAAAGCATGGAAAAAAAAATCCTGTAGAATGGGATCATTACTCTCCTGGGATAAACACATTACATGTATGTTATGATTCAGCAAGCATCATAATTTATAAATTACGAAAGAAGGAGAACCTAAAAAAAATACAAATCATGAATGGATAGAAGATACATCAGGCAAATTTTCTCACATAGTTGATGGTGCCATATCCAGCAAATACATATAAGAGATTCTTAATCTGAATGGCAGCACCATCTAAACGTTGCACAGGTGCTTCAGCCATCTGCTCCCATTCTAATTCTGGTGCTGGTAAATCTGCAAAGGTTGCATTTATGTCCATGGAACCTATAGATTTATTGTCCTTTGTATTCTGTACAGAAAAACATTAAAGAAATGTGACATTTTAAATAAAACTGTTGTAGAAGAATGCTCAAAATAAAGAAACAAGTCACACGGTATGCAACATTACAACATATAAACCATAGAAATAACTCTCCTAGCATGGTTCATTACAATTAACAGATTAACAAGCAGGGTGGAGAACATCCAAGTAAAAAAACAAGAGTGTGTACATTGTTACCTGCCGTCTGCCGTCTGATGCCAAATTCATGCAATGTATACATATATAATGCGACAAAAGAAAATTAGCCACAAGAAAGTAGAACTGTAGAAGGTTAAGTCCAGGAATCCGCTGCTCAGTATCTATACTTTGATTGCTAGAGATGCATACTAGACTAGATTGTGGGAGGAGGGTATGCCTAGACAAGCATAAACTAGTATAGTTAACAAAACCAGAGATTTTTTTTTTGTGGTCTTGACGACATCAAACATGAGGACCAAACAGAAGTCATATGGCAACTTGCTACATTTAAGTCCCAACAAAAGGCAAAATCAGCCATGGCTTAGAAGTTAGAACACCTCATCTCTTCACTAAAAAACGTAAATGTCCACAACCACAAGTTGCAGACACAAGGGAGAAAGCTTATGCAGCCTAATACAACATTTCCATTTGCTCCCCTGGCTAACAAACAGAAATACCATAGCACAGTTGACGCCTGTTGTATCAACATTGTCGCAAGAAGCATTCATAATTTATTGTCGGAGTTTACGCCCAACATTTAATCACACAATGACTGCTCAAGAGAACTGCATTTGGTCGAGGGAAAGATGGAAAGCTACTGATGAATGTGTTCCGATCAAAACATAAAGGTATACCTAATTCCCACCAGATCTCCCTAACCGCACGCGTTTCAGTACTACACGATCTGGCATACCGGAGCAAAGAGCACCAGAAGGCCGTAGAGGCAGCAATCCAATATCCCTAAGCATTGGGAGTGATATGGGAAGCACCACCTTTTTGGGCGCGGGCAGAACCGGCACCGGCGCGGCGGGGTGGGGCGGGAGGTTGATCCTGGAGGACCAGATGGCGGCGGTGGAGGAGGAGGAGGCCCAGAGGAAGTCGGCAACGAGGACGAGGCCAAGGATGGCGACGGCGGCGAGCGCCACCAGGTGCTTCGGCGGCAGCGCCTTCGCAGCTGGCGCCGGACGCGCCATGTCCGGGCTGGTGGTCAGAGGCGGCGGCGAGGAGGGAAGTGTGTCGGTGGCATCAACGGCGAATCGGCGACGACGAGGAGGAGCGTGTCGATTTGTGAAAGGTTCATACGCAGGAACTCCACGGTGAATGGTTCGATTTCGAAGAAAGAAAATTCGAGTGATCCAATTTCCAAATGATTTTTTTAGAAGCCAAATGAGTTCTTTTAACGAAATTGTTTCTGGATAACCGACCTTGTTCTTTTCCGCATGAATTAAAATTTAAAACCATCATTAAAAATTTATTGTTTTTTCAAACCAAATATTGTCACCCTTTTTAATAATTTTTGCGAGGGTTTTGTAGTACTTCTCAAAACTCTCATAACTAGTTTTAAATTATTTTTTTGGCACTTCAACTTCAAACCTTTTATCAAGAGTGCATGACCTTTTTGATTATAATATAACGTTGGTTTCAGCTGAAAATAACAATTCAACTATTAGCGTAGATCTAATTTTTAAAACACATAAGTCTTTTCATTTTATATTTTTTTCTTGTTCCTAGGTAAATTGCAATTCTATTTAATATTTGCGTAGTAACCGGGCACAAGCTTCTTCAAAAACTAGATAATAAATTGAGGAATGCAAAAAATTATAGACTAGGGGACGCAAGCACTGCTCTCTCCATCATCCGTTTCGACCTCCACCTTCCCCATGTCGGCCTCCTCTAACTTCGTCGCGTCCTTCTTCTTCCGCTTTGGCTTTCTCCTTCCTGCAACCACGCTGTCGTCGCCCCTCCCCTTTGGTTAGGGTTCAGGGTTGGGTTTCTCGTGCCCCTCGAGCTTACAGGGTGCCCATGGCGGCGACAACTTGGCGATGGGAGGGGTTTAGGCAAAGGGGCGAGGTGGTGGTGCCGTTGGAGCCGCAGGAACGGTCAAAGGCGGTTGGGCCAATGGTGGTGGACGGAGTTAGGGTTAGTGAGGCCCATGCAGCAGCGGGAGGATGGGCGGCAGAACAACAGTGGCTTTGTTAGTTGCTAGTGGTGGCAGAGATAGCGAAGGCAGTGGGGTAAAAGCATGGAATGAATCTGACTAAGATAAGGGAGGGTGAGCCGATGCTAAGGGCCTTGAAAATGTGTCTAGTTACATTTACGATTGTTCATGGGTGGTTTTGAACGGGTTAACGTGGGTTAAGTGTGTTGAATTTTCATCGCAGTTTGCAAGACGGGTGGGTTGCCTGGGTTGGGTGGTTCCACCAGATAACATCTTAATTAGCGCCACACATAAGCATAGTTGCGATGGCAAATAAACAGTGATGTAATGGAAGCAAATAGGCAAAACGGGAGGGCCATAGCAAAAAAAACACAACGATGTGGGTCATTCGGCTAGCTGTGAGCTTGATCATTGGCTGCAGCTATGACATGGGAGTTCAGGTTTACACCAACTCAAGCTAGATTGGTCACTTTGATGGGTTCTATGGTTCATTGCGCAACCTATCCCAGCCCGCAAATTAGTTCTGAATGTGTGTTAGGTGGGTTATGAGGAGTGGGTTGGGGGGGTCATTCATCCCATGAATAGGCCTAGTGCCATCCTTAGTCGTAGTTCTTAAAAATTGCCATTATTGACTCTTTTGCCTATATAGCCAAAAGTTTCCCAAAATCTATCTCTCTCTTCTTTCGCCTCCCTCCTAATCTTCCTCCTACCATAGCACCTAACTCCAATTAGCTCCATCATTCCCATCTTCTTCCTTTAGTGATGTTGCTACGAGTGGCACCAATGCGTCTTCATGGCTATTTGTCTCCCCATCTGAATATCTCCCTAGATTTCACTTCCTTTGATAATTCTACTCTAGGTGGGACCAACATGGCTTGATTATGCCTTGCCTCCCCACTCTCTCTTGAGTTCTCCACCATCTAAACTTGGTTGCCTCAGTTTCCACTAATGCCTCGACTATGAGGGGATTCAAAGAGGTGTGCCCCTATGGTTGGGAAGGCCTAGGGAGGTGGCAACATAGCTTGGGGTAGCACGATGGGACTTACGAAGGTGTCAACTATGGTTGGGCTTTGTTTCAAGCTACTCTTTCAAATGCCCATGATGGAGGGGTTACTGATGACAACAGAGAGAAGAACTGAATTACCCGGAGGTGACAATATATGACATCCATGGGAGGGGCAGTGAGTATGTGATTGGGAGCTCATTAGAGAAGACCAAGGTGGTGAATGAAATAGTGGAAGGAGTGACGGAGGTAAGCAAGTAAAGGAGGAGAAAACCCAAGGATATTTTGGTTCAAAATGATTGAAATGACTCCATAATAGTTTCATACTCTTTTTAATGGTACATCGCAAAATCAGCATGTTTGCAAAACATATATCTAATTAACCTAAGAGAGTAATGTTTTCTCTTTTAAAATAATAGAATTATTTATTTATTGCCTCCACATCCAAATATGTACACCACCCAAGAATCTTATAGAGAGAACAAACAAGTATTAAACATAATTTGAAAGAAATGGACAACATCAAACAATACATAGTCTGTTAGTCCTGCAACTGCAACGGTTATTGAAGAAAATCATAGTCAATAGCTACTCTAATTGAATGGCACACCTTGATAGTATCTCTACCGTCATCATCCTTTTGTAGCAACACTTAAAGTCATAGTTTAAATACCCCTCTAAAGATGCCCTAAATGAAAGATGTCGTCGGCAGTTGGAAATTAGCTTTCCAGTGTCAAGCTCACTTGTTGAAATGGAGATCAACCAAGCCCCTTTCCTCGCACGGGTAAGAACTTTGAAGATAGCTAATGCTCAGAGAATAGAGAGGGAGACTGTGATTTTACACTAATTCGGGCCTCCCACTGTTAGGATAAGAGCCCTACGTCTAGCACCAATATGGAGAAGGATGTATAAGAAGAGGCCGATCAAGCAAGGGCGAGCTAGGGCTAGACCACTGCAAGCTGCAACACATACTAGGTCTGTTCACGAGTGGTTCTGAGTGCGTTAGCATGGGTTACGTGGGTTGGTTTTCAATCGCAGCTTGCACGGCGGGTCGGTTGGATGGTTCCACCGAGTAGCATCTTAATTAGCGCCACACAAAAGCACAGTTACAATGAAAAATAAACAGCGGGCAAATACTTCGGCCTGGACGTCCGACCAGCGTCGTAAGCTCGCGCACGGCCCAACCGCGCGGCCCAACAGCACGCAGTACGGGTCCAGCACGCAGCTTGTAGCTGCTAGCAAAAAACGAGCAGTTTATTTTTTTTATTTAATTTTCTCATTTTTGTCTTTATTTCATACGGAGTCCAAAATACATAGAATAAATTTCATAATTCATTTAAAATCATAATTAACTCATTTTAAAAACTTTTTTATATTTTTTAATTTTTAATTTTTTTCATTAGCTAAATTGTTTTACCAGTCTATACAGATTGTTTCCAATAAGCTAAATTAGTTATTTCAGCAGGCTAGACATATTGTTCCAATAGAAAAAAATAATTGTTGCACTTGGCTAGACATATCGCTCCAGAGGCCAAACCAACTGTTTTATCATGATATATATATATATATATATATATATATATATATATATATATATATATATATATATATATATATATATAGAGAGAGAGAGAGAGATCTAATCTACCCCAAGGGTAGATTAAGCCTAATCTACACCTAGCCACCCACAAGCCGCTTCACCACTTTTGGTCATGAGTGGATTAGACCAAACCAGTTTTCAAAATAAATCGGATCACACCGTTAAATACCTCGCCCCCACGCCCTCCACTCCCATTTTCTCTCCTCTCCCCATTCTCTCGATCCGATCCGAATCCTCGCCGCACGGGCCTCCTCCCGACGCCACCGCTTGCCATTGCCGCCTCTTTCCCGACGCCACCATTGCCGCTCTCTTTCGTCCGCCCGGCAGGCCATGGCGTCCGCCATCTGGTCGGCGGTTGCCATCTACAGATCGACGCGCCCCACGCGCCTCGCCCGTCGACGCCGCCGCCGCCCACGCGCGCCACGACGCCGACGCGGCCAGATACCCCCGACGCCGCTGCCTCGCCCGCCGCCCCATTGCCGCCGCCTCCCGACGCGCGCTTTACGCGGCCCCGACGCCACCGCCCGAAACCGCCTCACAAGGCCCGCCAGATCCTCCCGAGCCACAGCGCCACCTCGCACCACGCCCACGACGGTGGCGCGCCGCCGGCCGGTCGCCTCCGTCAGATCGACGCTGCGCCTCGATCTTCACCGCCTTTACCCGATTCAGATTACCCGACGGCGCGCGCTTGCTGACGCGCCCGACGACGGCCTCGCTTTCCACTCGGCGGCGGCGGCTCGGCCTCCACCGCTGACGTGTGCACTGTCCTCTCGCGCGCGTGGCCGGCTCGCCTGCTTCCCTCCGCCTCCGCCAACCCCGTCCGCGCCCGGCACCGGATTACTTAGTAAATTCTAGGATTACTTAGGAAATCCACCGTGAAAATGTAATAGTTCTGTATATTTACTTTGCATTACTACTAAGTAATGCATAGTAATTAGGTTTTGACTGTTTTTTTCACTTTTGTATGTATGCATAATCGAAAGTAATGAGAAGTAACTGGTCGAAAATTTGGATTACTTTCTTATTCTTGGCCCGAGAAATGTAAGTAATGGTAAGTAATCTGTTTGAAAAGAAGCAACTCAAAATTCAAATAAACCGACATGCAAACCCACGATTTTAGGGCAGTTAATGCCCCCACGATTCTAGGATCTTGCCTCCCAGCGAATTACTTTCCGTGCTGGAACACGTTCATTTCGATTACTTCCGATTACTTTCAAAAATGCGACCGTTTACTTCCGGGTTTGGCTGGCTCGCGCGGTTCGCTGGGTAGGCTCGGGTGCAGATTAGCTTAATCTACCCCCAGGGGTAGATTAGGGCCTCCGTATATATATATATATATATATATATATATATATATATATATATATATATATATATATATATATATATATAGATATATAGTAAAAGTATTTGGGACTCCATGGAGCCTGTGCTCCTTGCCTTATTTGGAAACAATTAATTGCTAGATTATTGCATTCTACATTTGTATGGCAAATGATAATGTTGTTGTGCATGTATTTACTTTGTGTGCACAAATCTTGATGAAATCCGACGGCAACAAGGAATGGAGCATCGACTCCATGGAGTCCCATTCGGCAGATATATATATGAGAATAGCTAGCGTAGACCCAGAACACGGATCTCTCGATGCTCCCAGCGTTTTGAAATCGAGATTCCTAACAACTGATCCGACAGTTGATCTTGTTAAATCTCATCGAAATGTAGCCATGACCAAGTTTCATATTTTTTGAATTTATTTACTATTTGTTTCCTATTTTCAAAAATCAGCTTTTTTGGACGCACCACGACTAATTGGAAGGCTGATTTTTGAAAATAGGAAACAAATAGTAAATAAATTCAAAAAAATACGAAACCAAGTCACCGGCTACATTTCGTTGAGACTTAATAAGATCAACGGTTCGGATCAGCTTGTTAGGCATCTCGATTTTAAACGCTGCTAGAGCACGGATCTCTCCGCGTTCGGGGTGCACGCTAGCATTCTCTATATATATATATATATATATATATATATATATATATATATATATATATATATATATATATATATATATATATATATATTGTTACAATAGGCTAAACCAATTGTTTCACTTGATTATACGTCCACTAGGCAAAAGTAATTGTTTCAGTAGGCTAGCCATATTGTTTCAACAGGCTAAACTAATTGTTGCATTAAGATAACAAATTGTTTCAGTAAATTTTTATATAGCAACATTGGTCTTGTTTTGTTCATAAAAATGCGAGGAACGCAGCGGTGCAAACGGTTCATGCATTGGAGCAACCAGTCAAAATTTATGACCGTTTAAAGAGAAAACTGAAAGGAATCTTTTCGCTGATGTCATTGCTGACGTCATTACATGCAAACAGGGAGATATTCACGAGCACGCTGCGGCGGCGGAGGCGAAACAATGGCGAGAGAAGTTTGTTCCGGGGGGCGCTGAGTTGTTTTTCAGCAGGTGGATGCGTCGTTGGTGGGCCGACGCGTCGTTGGTGGGCCGACCGGGCAGCGCGAGCGTCTGGTCGGACGTCTGTCCCCCAGTCCGCGCCTAAACAGCGTTGCATTGGGAGCAAATAGGAAAAAGGCGATGACTTGGGGACGGATGTCCGACCCTGCATAGATTGTTGAAGCAATTTGGCTAATGGAAAACAAAAAATAAAAATAAATATTTAAAATGAGTTTATTAGGATTTTAGATGAATTATGAAATTTGTTCTATGCATTTTGGACTCCAGATGAAATAGAGATAAAAATGAGAAAATTAAATACAAAAAATGGCTGTGCGGTTGGGCCGCGCGCCAGTGTCCAACGCTAGTCGGACGTGCGGCTAGAAGCATTTCCCTAGGAAAAATGGGAGCAAGTAAACATCGTTGGCAAATATAAGTTAAAACAAATGAAAACTAAACTTTAAGAAACCTTTTTGTTAGCATCTTTAGCTCTTTCTTATATAATGATATTAATAATTGTTTGTGAAAAATGAAGGCACCCCTCAAAAAGTAAAAGATCTTCCCGTGGTACTTACGTCGAGGTGTTATTCTGACAAATGATAATTTAGCTAAACGTAATTGGCAAGGCAGTAAGAATTGTTGTTTTTGCCTCAATAATGAGACAATTAAACACCTGTTTTTTATTGTCATTTCGCCTGTTCAATCTGGTCTATCATACATGTGGTATCTGGATTACCTAGACCTCATAGCGTGTCGCAAATGTTTGGTAGTTGGCTTTGGGGTATTAGGAAAGATCTGAAACCACTAGTCCTGTTGTGAGCGGCTGTATAGGAATGATATGAAATTTAATATAAAAGCTATCTATTCTTCTTTGCATGTTATCTATCAAGTTATCCACAGGCTTCGTTCTTGGATTATCCTTCAAAAGCCCTGCTCACGAGATTTGCTTATGAATTGATGATGGTCATTAGTGTGACTGTTTTATCTTTTTGTGTGGACTGTGTGCACTTTTCAGTGCTTCCACCAGAAAAAGGTGGCACTGTCGACATCTCTGTGGCAGCGTCGACATCACCATTCGATTAGGGGTGAAAACGGGTCGGATAATGCCCGGACTGGACCGATCAGATCCAGATTCGGATATCTTTGGATCGGTTATTTTTCGGATATTTTCGGATGCGGATCGGAACTCGGATATTTTTAGTTCGATACGGGATGACCATATCCGTCGGACTCTGATTCGGACTCAGATATCTGAGAATCAAGTTAGTCTAATATCTGAGCCCATCCCACTAGCACCAGGCCACCATCCCAAGGCCCCAAGCCCAAAGTGGAATTTCCTTTTTGTTTTTGTATTTAATATTATTAGAAAGTGGTAAAAATTGTAGAAAATAGTACATGGCTCACAAAAATGTGAAATAAATTTCTAAAAAACCAAAAAAATGAGTAGAATTCAAATATGGAATAATACTTTACATATGGTAGGATAAATTTTCTTAGAAAAATAGAAAAGTTTTTCCTTAGAAAGAACAAAATAGGAATGGGGTTTTAAAAATCATCGAAAATAAAGAAAAACTTTGGAAATTTAAAATATAACTTTTTCACGAGATATGAACTATGTCAATGTTCATTGGTATTTGGTAATGCTAATGATTATGTGTTAATGAGCTTATGTGTTGTATCACTTGTATGCTTATGCATGAATGCATGATTGCATGGATCACATGATGCCATGGTGAATTGGTGATAATTGGTATACTGTTGTGATATGGCATATTTGTTAATTACTTTAATTGAACTCAGACATATAGTTTGAGGGGTTATATGTTCCGATAAATATCCGTTATTGTATTCAATTCAACCCAAATCAGCTCCCTATTCGTGTCCGGCATTTCCCGTATCCGTATCTGTAGCTAGCTGTGCTATCCGTATTCGTATCCGGTTCTGAGAAAAACTCTAGGATAAGGATATGGTTTAGCCATTATCCGATTCGATCCGACCCGTGTTCACCCCTACGTTCGATGGATCTGGGGCTGTTGCATCATTATTAATGGATTAATGCTTGTAGTTGTAGCCCTCGATCGGTGTTAGTTGCCCATATGTCAATCATCCATGCCACAAGATACAAAGCGGATTCAAGACTCAGCAAAGCGGTAGTGCACTGGCTGGTCCGACCCATTCCCAAGGCCCAATTGGCTAAATCCAAGGCCCAAAAATAATGAGGGTTTGAAGGACTGTCTGGGCCGCTTAGCTGGGCTAGATCCTCCACTGCCGTAGTACGTCTCCCATGATCGGTGTGGATCAACAATGAGTCGGATTATCTTCACTCTTCTCAGTGTCTACCTATGCACGGTTGACGCCATGGCTCTCCAACCATAGTTGTTGCGTGTATAAGAGCCGAAATGGGAGTGGGTCCTTCCATAGCATCGGGTAACCATACGTGAAGAGGGAATTGTGCGGATTTCGCAACTGCACCAAGGAATAATAAAAAAGTACATAAAGTTGTAAGTAAGGAATTAATCCCATTGTTAGGAATCCAATTATTAGCTATTCTAAACAAATTCCAAAACTCTAAACTACCTGTTATCCAAAAAAAAAATCCTAATAATAGACCAAAATCCCCTACATGATTTGTAACAAAAGCTTTTTGACAAGCACTCGCTGCAATTGGCCGTGTAAACCAAAAGCCTACTTGTTGAAATTAGCTTTCTAGTGTTAAGCTTACTTGTTGAAATGGAGATCAACCAGGCCCCTTTCCTCGCATGGGTAAGAACTTTGAAGATAGCTAATGCTCAGAGAATAGAGAGGGAGATTGTGATTTTACACTAATTCAGGCCTCCACTATTGGGATAAGAGCCTTACGTCTAGCACCGATACGGGGAAAGATGTACAAGGAGAGGCCGATCAAGCAAGGGCGAGCTAGGGCTAGACCACAAAGGCTGCAACACATACTAGGGCTGTTCATGGGTGGTTCTGAGTGGGTTAGCATGGGTTACGTTGGTTGGTTTTTCATCGTAGCTTGCACGGCGGGTGGGTTGGATGGTTCCACCGGGTAGGATCTTAATTAGCGCCACACAAAAGCACAATTGCAATGGAAAATAAACAGCGTTGCATTGGGAGCAAATAGGCAAAATTGGAGCAAATAAACATCGTTGGCAAATATAAGTTAAAACAAATGAAAACTGAACTTTAAGAAACCTTTTTGTTAGCATTGTTAGCTCTTTCTTATATAATGATATTAATAATTGTTTGTGGAAAATGAAAACACCCCTCAAAAAGTAAAAGATCTTCCTGTGGTACTTACGACGAGGTGTTATTCTGACAAAGGATAATTTAGCTAAACGTAACTGGCAAGACAGTAAGAATCGTTGTTTTTGTCGCAATAATGAGACAATTAAACACCTGTTTTTTTATTGTCATTTCGCTCGTTCGATCCGGTCTATCATACATGTTGCGTCAGGATTACCTAAACCTCATAGTGTGTCACATATGTTTGGTAGCTGGCTTTGGGGTATTAGGAAAGATCTGAAACCACTAGTCCTGTTGGGAGCGGCTGACTTGATGGTCGCTTTGGATATACATGAATGATATGACATTTAATAGAAAAGCTATCTATTCTTCTTTACAGGTTATCTAGAGGTTATCTATTCTTCTTCGTAGGTTATCTAGCATCTATTCTTCGCATTATCTTCACTCTTCTCAGTCTACCTATGCACGTACGGTTGACGGCACGGCTCTCCAACCTCGATCCGTCCCCTCCATATATTGGCACGGCCGCACGGGGCCGGATCGGTCTGGGCGCATGCAGCCGCGCAGGGAGGGGGATAAGCACGCACAGGAGCGAGCAGAAGCGGCCAAAGCTAGCCGCGCGGGTACGCTCGCTCTCGATCCGGCCCTGGCTAGATAGCCACGGCCGCTCGCTCTCGATCGCCTTGGCGCGCCAAGGGGGCAAGCTACCGCTACGTACGTACACCGCCCTTCGTGCGCTGATCGATGGATACACGGCATGCGCAAAATGGGATGGGACAATGGGAGCGAGCGCATGCACGCATGCGTCGCTACGTTAGCTTCCCGTGCCCGCCACGTCTCTGCTGCCCCCATGCTAGCTTCGTCGTTCGTCTCATCGATCCGTACATGCATCATCCGTGACGCACGTACGTACGTGCCGATATATATCTGCCATCCATGCATATGGATACGGGGGCTTTAACCTCGTCGACCACCTGCTCATGGCCGGGAGATTTGACGATTTGTCACACTCAACATTGGTTCTCGCTAAAATACCATACCACTTTAACCCACTGTTATGCACACAGATGGTCCCACGTATCATACACACAAATACCATAATTAGCGAACTACACATGTTAAGAGTGACAAATTGTGCTAGGGGATCAGTAGAGTTGCTAAACTCAGCATGCGCACTCGGTTTTACTTATCCTTTATTATAGAGTAAAATGCACCGGAGGTCCATTAACTTATAGCGTGGTGTCATTTAGGTCCATCAACTTTCAAACTGCAATTTTGGGTCCATTAACTCTTTAAGTTGTTTACTGCAGGCCCGTACCCCTTCCACTACAGGAAACGAAAATAGATTCGACTGTCAAAATCTGATTCGACGGCCCAATTTGAACAGTCGAAACAGGTAACATAGTGTCGACGGCCAAAATTATGCAGTCGATACAGCTTAAATCTGTGGACAGTATCGACGGCCGGTAAATTGCCGTCGAGTTTACTTGGTGGTCGATGTCGAAAAGCAAGCGGAAAGCTTTGTGTGGCGTGCGGTTTATAAAGATCGACGCCAAACGTTATCGTCGATAGTGTTATGCGATATCGACGACCTACAAAAAGTCATCGATACATTTTATTTTTAAATTTTACCCCATTTTGTTTTATTTATATTTTAATCTTTGTTAAAATTGTCATTAATTTGAATTGAAAATTAGAGATGTTACATTTTATTATTTTTTAGGTAGTTATTGTTATAATTAATGAATTGAGGAATATTGAACATATATAGCTTTTTAATAATGTATTAAATATTGTTTAAATCTTACAATTTTAGTTTTACTAGTAAGAAATTTTAAAAATAGTTGAGTCTTGAGCGTCGTGTATCAAATATTGTATAGTAGGAAAACATAACTTTAAAATTATAAATAAACACAATTTAAATTCAAATAGGATGTATGATGTTGCTTTGATCACATGAAATATGAAACTCGAGGTGAAATTCTTGAAAAACTTGAGTTTCAAAGGGATGACCTCATAGGAAGTTCTAAATTATTTGATTTTTTTCCGTGTGTAATTCCCAGAGAAAGCAACATGGAACAGTTTGAATATTTGAAATTTGTTTTCAAATTTATAAAATTGAAATAGAGAGGTTTGACCAAATGATTCCCTTTAAGGGGAAGCATTCGAGACAAGCACTTGTATCGATTTTACTAGACTAAAACCGTCGATACTAACACGGCTACTCGACGGTAGTCAACGCTAACCCTCGGCGAAGTAGTATCGACGGTTTGACTTACAATGTCGATACTAGCTTCCCGACGATAGTCTCGACCGTTGGTACCTATGCGTCGATCGACATACCTCCGGTGTTAGCTTAGTATCGACGGCCGTTAGTGAGCCGTCGATACTATTATATGTATTTCGACGGTCTTATCATGCGTCGATACTACCGTCGATTATCAGTGGTTATGTCGACGGCCTATAATTGGCGTCGATAATGCTCTAGTTATCTGAGCTCCTAGGGCTCGGGGACTTAGCAAAATCGCTAAGTCCCGCCGCTTCTCACGCCGCCGCCAGACGCCGCGCGCGCGGCCGCGCCGCCGCGCCTCACGCCGCAGCTCTGCGTCCCGCTTAACTTCGCCGGACGCGCCGCCAGCAGCGCCGCCTCGCCTCCGCGCCGGCTGCGCGTCCCGCCTCTCGCCGGATCGCGCCGCCGCTCCGTGCCGCCGAAACGCGCCGCCTCGCCTCCACGCCGCCGCTCGCGTCGCGCGCCTCTCGCCGAACGCGTCGACCCCTCTCGCGCCGCCTCCGCCGCCGCGTCGTCGGTCCGCCACGCGCCGCCGCCGCCCGCCGCCATCTCGCCCGCCGCGCTGCGCCGTCTGCCGCCGCCGCCATCTCGCCCCGCCGCTTGCTTTATCCCGCCGCCATCTCGCCGGGAACGCGTCCCCTTGCAGCGGCCGCGCCATCTCGCCGTCGCCGCCACCAGCCGCCTCCGCTCTCGTCGTCATTGTCTCGGTGCCGCCGCCGCCGAGCCGCCTTCACCCGCCTTGCCATGAGCGTCCGGCCGCCTCCACCGCCCGCCGCCCATTGCCCGCCCTCGCCCGGTCTCGTGCCGCACGCCCCACCCGCCGGCCATCCCCTCGACTCCTGCAGCGACATCCAGGTATTTTTTGGGCTTTTTTTTTTCAAATGTTGGTAGTTCAGTGTCGACGGCCAGTAATGTTTAGTCGAGACTAATTATAATATGATCATGATTAACACTAATTTAATTATTTAAAAAAGTAAAAATTTTGAAAAATGGTTTGGAATATATTTTAAAATTTAGGAAAATAGCTGTCGGGGATTAAATTACGGCCCATTGCCATGGCCCACTCCCTGCACGGCCGATCAAACGACCTACCAGGCCCGATCCCTGGAAGGTTCTATCCGCCCATATGCATCCCTGCCAACGAGATCACAGCTAGCATGGTGCGTAACGACCAAGGAATCGTGTTTGAGTCCGACTCGAACAAGAGTTCTACACGGCTACGTGAAGACCCGGACGTGGTTTCCCGGATTGGAGCAGAAGTCGTGATCCCCAAGAATTGGAGTTTACCTTATCTACCTCGGGATATATTTGGCATGTCGAGTTCGTTACGAACTCGTGGTTAGCCCGGCCCGATTATCCCTCCGTAGGTTTACGCATGTAGAGGAGACGAGTTTACGCATCTGACGTCTCATAGGCATCTGAGCATGAGGCCCTTGCATATTGCTTCCTGTACACCCATAATCTCGCCGAGACTTGTTCGTCTCGCCGAGCCACCTCTTATATTCATCTCTGATATATAAGAAAGGCTGGACGTAGGGCTATTATCTCTCCCGAGAGGCCGAACCGAGGATAAAACCCACATCTCCTGTTCGTTCTTTGTTTCGTGGTTGTTCGGCGTGTCTCCTATCTCCTCCTTGAAGAACCTTGGTTGACTTGGGTCAATATCCCAACCGTCGACAGCTGGCGTCGTCCGTGGGGACTCGCAGATCGAACATGTCGAACTCTATCAGCGACCAGGAGATTCTCCCTGAGGACTACGACTCAAAAGGGCAGGATGTCTCTTCCCCTGCCAGATCGGATCCATCTCTTCAATCTTGATCGCCTTCTAGATCTGGTTCCCAGCTCCGTGCTCGGGGACTGAATCTCCTCGCGCCGGGCAGCTCTTCGCCCGGAGCACGCGTCTGGTCCCCGCTATGAGCTCCGTGCTCGGGGGCTGGATCAACTTCGCCGGCGGCTCTTCGCCGGCGCTGTCTGATCCCGCGACGAACTCCGCGCTTCGGCTGGATCTCTTCGCGCCAGTAGCTCTTCGCCGGCGCGTCTCGTCCCGCGACGAGCTCCTTGCTCGGGTTGGATCTCTTCGCCGGCGGCTCTTCGCCGGCGCGCGTCGTCCTCGCGACGAGCTCGCGCCGGGCTGGATCTCTTCGCGCCGGGCAGCTCTTCGCCGGCGCGTGTCTGTCCCCGCGACGAGCTCCTTGCTCGGGTGGATCTCTTCAGGCCGGGCGACTCTTCGCCGGAGCGCCGAGCATGCGTCTGGTCTCGCGACGAGCTCGTGCTCGGGATCGGATCAAAACTCCTTCCGGATCCCGGCCATTTCGCTGGCGGTGGATGACGGAGAGAGTCGACCAAAGACTTGGAACATCGACCACCGTAAGTTCCTAGTGTAGGTCTTTCGCTTCCTAACCTTCGCTTTTTCTCAAATTTCGCGCCTTAGTTCATCCAAGTCTCTCGGGCTGCCATGTAAAGTTCAACCCATTGAGCGGTGAATGTTCGCGGCCCCCTGCGACCCTTCTCACCACTCGTCTTCTAAGACTACCCTCTCCTTGGTAACACTTGATGGTCTGCCGGTCTTGCGAACTTTTGGCTCCGCAATCTTAAGAGTTTTCCTGCCGTGTCTGGTTTCAACAAGTTCCTAAACTCGAGTTGCGTAACACGGCATCCGACCTCGCGGCTAAGCGCTCTCGTAAGCCCTCCGCGGCAGAGGCACTTACCGCCATCGCACAACCACTTGGCAAAGCTCGCTCGTAAGCCCTCCGCAGAGGCACTTTCCTTGTTTGGTTACCTTGAATCGCCTAACTTACGTTAACGGCGGTTCTCGAACGAGTCGATCGAGAATACGGTGTCGCTCTAACTCTCTGCAAGACGTGCTTGAAGTCGCAAGCTCAGTCTTCATGCATCGTCCGCACGGGCTCTGGCGTCGCTCTTTCTCTTGTGCACCTGTTCGAGTTCGCAAACTCAGGTCCTCGAGCAGCTGCACAACAGGGGCTGGGAGTTAGGCTAAGCGTTCTACCGGTTTTTCTTAAAACTTTCTAGCGCTGTTCGCCTTGCTCTTGGTTTCCGTTCGTCCTTGTCTTTTCTTTGCTCTTTTTGCGGAAAAAGTCGCGAAAAAGTCGCTCGGTCAGACTCTCGCTCTGATTCAAGCGCTGCTCGGCGGTCTTGAGCTGCTCGGCCAGCTCCTCGAAGGACTACCTCTCCTCGGTCAGTTGGGACTTGAGCTGAATTTCGGCAACCCCGGTACGTTTTCAGTTTTCAGTTCCTTTCCTTAGCGTTGGTTTTTCAAAACCTCGTTGGTCTTTCGCTCCCGTAGCGCTCCCCGCGTACGAGCATGTCTTTTTATCTGGCGACGACCTATATGGCTCCGGTTAACCGAAGCGGTGCACCACCGATGGAGTTCTGCCCACCGTAAGCCGATTCTCATCGCAACGGGCATGCCCACCGTAAGCCGATTCTCATCGCAACGGGCACTCCTGGCGCTGGTTCCGCACCCGCCGAGGCGACACCAACGCTGCACGGGTCCATGTCCGGATAAGATTTCGCCTCGCACGTCTTGCCTGCGGCTAAGGTCCCGATCGCCTTCCCTGGTTAGCGGTCTTAGCCACACCGGGCTGCACTTGCCCGCACACGTCATTTTTATCCATGCTACGTCCTTCCTGGCACGGTAATCCAGAGCAATGCACCACCAACGGAGTCCTGCCCATCGTAAGCCGATTCTCATCGCAACGGACACTCCTGGCGTCGGTTCCGCATTCGCCGAGGTGACACTAACGCTATCGGGGGACGTACCTGAAAAAAATTATGTCTTGTGCGGATAGGTCGTCTTTTGCGTGTTTTCCAAAACTCGCTTTGCTCTTCTTAGAGCCTTTTCTTGCTCTCTTTTTCCCCTTGCTGCTCGTTTCTTATTTGTCTTCTGCAGGAAATACAGGAATAGGGAACATCAGATTCCGGTGATGGTCGTGGCGAGGTTCCAGGCTTCCCACCAAAACCGATGTCTGCATCCCTCTCTTCCCGGGTTTGCTCCACGCATGCCCAGGGACTGATTCACTTCGCACGCGTATGATTTCTTGCCTTTGCCCTGTACTGACCTTCACAGTTCGGCTAAGTCAAAATAGTGCGCCACCAACGGAGTCCTGCTCACCGTAAGCCGATTCTCATCGCAATGGGCAAGCCCACCGTAAGCCGATTCTCATCGCAACGGGCACTCCAAGCGTCGGTTCTGCACTTGCCAAGACAACGCTAACACTGTCGCAAGGAATACGTCATGGGTAAAGTGTTGATTTCACACGTTCTCTTGCGACTCTGACTGCATCGGATTGTGATTCACCTCGTACCAGGCAGTTCTTCGCCCGGAGTGCACGTCTGGTCCCCGCGACGAGCTCCGTGCTCAAAGACTATCCCGGGTACGTCTTCGCCTGGTCGCACTTTCTGGTTCCTTTAACGAGCTCCGTGCTCGGGGACTAGATCTCTGTACCTGGTTCCTTTGGCGAGCTCTATGCTCGGGGACTAGGTCACCTTCCCCCTCGTATGCATTGTCTGCTCCTGGCACACGATCTACGTCTGGGGGCAAATCACTTTCGCTCCTGAGCATAACTTTTGCTCGAAAGCGCAATCTCTATTTTCTCGGGCAAGCTCTAGCCCGAGAGGTGGATCCCCTATCTTTTCCTAGGCATCTGAATGCCTGGATGCAGCAGCACGAGTCCATCTCGCGACTTGCTATGTTTATTCTCCCGGAAGATCTGATCTTACCGGATGCGGTGGTACACTCTTCACTACTAAGAATCCAATCCCTCCTTGATGATGTTCAGCCTCAAGGAGATGATTCATCTCACTTAAAGCTGGGTACTCTGCTCGGACAGATGTGTCTTCCTGTTCGACGCAACGGAGTTGCTCGGCGCCGGGCGGGTTTATTCGGTCCCGAACAAGTATTGTTCGGTTGAACCATAACCTGTTCGGTCGCCTGTTGCATGTCTTTATAGCAGCAATATTTCCCTCTTCGTGACTTGGAGTCTCAAGAGGAAGACCCCACTCTAGTGAGTCCTTCCACTTGAGTCTCGGAGGCTAGCTGTCGGGGATTAAATTACGGCCCATTGCCATGGCCCACTCCCAGACGGCCCAGTCGAACAGCCTACTAGGGCCCAGTCCCCTGGAAGGTTCTATCTGGCCCATATGCATCCTGCCGAACAGCATCCTGGCTAGCATGGTGCGTAACGACCAAGGAATCGTGTTTGAGTCCGACTCGAACAAGAGTTCTGCACGGCTACGTGAAGACCCGGACGTGGTTTCCCGGATTGGAGCAGAAGTCGTGATCCCCAAGAATTGGAGTTTACCTTATCTACCTCGGGATATATTTGGCATGTCGAGTTCGTTACGAACTCGTGGTTAGCCCGGCCCGATTATCCCTCGGTAGGTTGGTTCATCAACACTATATAAACAGAGCCTCTACGGCATGTAGAGGAGACAAGTTTACGCATCTGACGTCTCATAGGCATCTGAGCACGAGGCCCTTGCATATTGCTTCCTGTACACCCATAATCTCGCCGAGACTTGTTCGTCTCGCCGAGCCACCTCTTGTATTCATCTCTGATATATAAGAAAGGCTGGATGTAGGGCTATTATCTCTCCCGAGAGGCCTGAACCAGGATAAAAACCCCTGTCTCCTGTTTGTTACTGTTCGTGGTTGTTCGGCGTGTCTCCTATCTCCTCCTTAAAGAACCTTGGTTGACTTGGGTCAATATCCCAACCGTCGACAATAGTATAGAATATAATTACAAATTTAGGACAATAAAATGTATTTTAAAAATTATATTAAACTGTTTGCCGTGTGATTAGCTAGCGTCCGTGGATTAGTTTAGGGCATGTCACCTAGCCATACGTCACCCGTTCGGAAACGGCACATCTCATATGGAACACGGACGGTGATTCGTTGTGCTCTAATACGAGATGTGGCGCGCGTTTCCGAATTGTCCAGTGGAGCCCCTTATGGGCGCCCGGTGGGCGATAATTGAACGAACGTTCGCTCGAGCAGACGTCGTTGTGGTACGGAGGGTTCGAGATGAGTTTTTCGACGGCATAACCCTAAAAGGTTCTTCTGTGCATAAAATAAGTGCTTCGGAGTTTTTATCGATTCCCTGGCCATCGTTGCACTAGGAGAACCCTTAGGGTTATGCTGCTGAAATCTCATCTCGAACCCTCCCGATCGCAGCATAACGCCCGCTTCGATCGGTCGTTCGTAGGTGGGTTTAGAAGCCTTCCAAAGCCTAATACAAAACCCTCTCGTGCGACGATGTCTGGCAACTCAGATGGAAGAAGACAGGAGTTGGATGTATGAAGGATGGCAACGGAACGGACACCACTCGGACGAATGGTACGACAAGACCGAGATATTCCTGAATCGTGCTTTTCAGGATGCTCGAAACGATAACACGCGTGTAACTTGTCCGTGTGTTGATTGCGGGAACTGCAAGAAAAGAACCCGCGCTCAGATGGAGATAGACCTGTATACGCATGATTTTGATACTTTTAGTTGCAAAATTTGTCTTATATTTGTTATATGATAGCTTGTGAACTTCGACGTGCTATATATGTGCTTGTGGATATGTGGTAATGTTAATTTTGTGTATTTTGTGGTTTCGATGTGTGTTTCGATGAATTGTGGTCGCAAATATGCGACGAGGGGTATATATATGCATTGTGGGGTATTTTGGGTTTGCGTGTCTTTGTTGTCATTTCTTCTTTGGGTGGCAATGGCGGCGTATGCAGAATCTGTGTTTTTAACAAAATGCACAAATTTTTTTTTTCAGCTTTTAGTCTGTGTCGACGGCATATATATGGCCGTCGATACAGAGCTGCAGTTGAGATTGTGTCGACTGCCTATGTAACCGTCGAAACTGCTACCAGTAATATCGACGGCATATACAGGGCCGTCGATACTGTCGCCATGGTCGTCTGTGGGTCCCACGACAAGTATTATCGACGGCCGCCATCGGCCGTCAAACAGACCAACAGAGCGGTGGCGCCGTCTTGGTCCGTGTCTCGACGGGTCTTTGCTTGCCGTCGACACTAGTAGTGTCGACGGTCAGACCGTCGACACTAGCTGCCTCTCTCGACGACGTTCACTCGACGGCCGTGTATCGACGGCTAGCCGTCGACACTAGTTTCACCCGACGGTTGTGTGGTGTGTATCGACGGCTTGGGCCGTCGAGACTGTTGCCGTCTCCTGTAGTGTTCGTTTTGTGTTTAGATCCGACGTGGCATAGACACCGTGGCATGAACATGGACACTTGTACTACTCAATCTCATCACCAAATACTGTTTTCATGGCTAGCCTTCTGGCTCTAGCAATCTTGGATCTTAATGGTGCCATGTTCCACTCTTTCTGAACAATTCTAGTCAAATTTAAAGAGTTAATGCCACGTCGGATCTTGATGGCTGCCACGGTGTCCATGCCACGTCGGATCTAAACACAAAACGAAGGGGTACGGGCCTGCAGTAAACAATTTAAAGAGTTAATGGACCCAAAACTGTAGTTTTAAAAGTTGATGGACCTAAATGACACCACGCTACAAATTAATGGACCTCCGGTGCATTTTACTCTTTATTATATATCTAAACCAGAGGAGACATCCATGATCCACGATTCCATGCAGTAATCCTTGGAACTAGGCTGTAAATGAGGCTTTGAAACTGAGGGAAAAGGTTTTGTATTTAGCTAATATAAGTGTTAAAGGGTGAGATTAATTGACATATTATTAACATGCAATCTCATATAATCAATTATAAGTACGGTTGCAGCCGCTTGCATAGGACCAATTCACTCAAACGATTATTAATTGTAGCCGTTTTAACTGTTTTTTTTCATTTTTTTGATAAACATATTTCTATGATAGAAAAAAAATATATTGCTAAGTTCTTTAGAAAAGGTCGGTGGCCGCACTCCGGGCTACAGCACAGATGTGGATTTCAATGGCATGACTGGTTTTAACCCATTTGTTATATTTTTTTTATTTTTTCTTCAGAAAAACCGTATTGCTATTGTGGAAAAAAAATGCTGCATCACGATGCTCTGTCGTTGGTGGCTCTTCGGCCTCCGCACCCGCGCGGCGACAGCGGCAACGACTCGTCAGCCTCAGCGTTGTGGTCTCTTTGCACTATGTGGTGGCGGCGGCGGCGGCTTGGCCCAGTAGCATTGGAGACTCTCATTGGCCTGTTTGCCATGGTCTTGTCGCGCTCAGCACAAAGGTAGAGCGGAGAAGACGATGTCTCGACACACTACATGACGTTGCTGTCGACGGTTGGGATATCGGTCCCAAATCAACTAAGGTTCTGAAGAAAGGGAGATAGAAGACCTGCCGAGCAAGGTAAACAGCAATCAACGAGTAACAGGGAGAGACAGGGTTTTTATTCTGGTTCGGGCCTCTCCGGGGAGATAACAACCCTACGTCCAGCGCTTCTTTATATAAAAGAGGGATTACAATAAGGAACTCGGCGAGATGAACAAGTCTCGACAAGATCCAGGGTGTACAGGAAGTAGTATGCGATCTTGGATGCTAGATCTCCCGATGTCCCCCCCTCTACACGCCGCAGGGACCTTGTTTATATAGTGTTGAACAACCGACCTACCAAAGGATAATCGGGCCGGGCTAACCACGAACTCGTATGCATGCCAAATACATCCCGCGGTAGATAAGGTATACTTCAATTCTTGGGGATCACGACGTCTGCTCCAATCCGGGAAACCACGTTCGGGTCTTCACGTAGCCGTACAGAACTCTTGTTCAAGTCGGACTCAAACACGAATGTTAGGCCATTACGCACCATACCAAACAGGAAGCTATTCGGCAGGATGCACATAGGCCTGATAGAACCTTCCAGGGAGCCAGGCCTTAGGAGGTTGTTCGATTGGGCCGTCAGGGAGTGGGCCATAGCAATGGGCCGTGATCCAATCCCCGACAGTTGCCCTGTGCTGGTCTCCAAAAATCGATTGCACGATAGTTTTGTTTGCGGACGACTGCAATGAAGTTGGTTCTATACAACTTTAATGACATTTCATGATAAGCACTTATTTGCAATGACATATGCTCAATTTTTTAAAGAGAATTTCCATTATTTTTTTAAAGTAACACAATTTCTGTTAGACCATCGATCAACATGTTACAACAATAAAAAAATTATACTACAACACAATAACAACTATTGAACCAGCATTTATATGATCTAGTATTAAGATCAATTAACATTCCTCAGAATCAAACATCATGCATGCACGGTGCTTGCCCTAATAACGTCGTACTAAAAGTTTTACATATGATTTCAGCGACATGTTTTCTCCTTGATAAAGATGCACTAACATCCTAGTCTAGCTCGTCCACCATATTCTTCTCTTATCTATCTTCATCGCCCTCATCGGTATGTCGACAAAACTCAAAAGAATTTGGATATTTGACGTCGTCATCGTGAGGAACTCTCCACAGGCTGACAAAAAAAAAACTCATCACTGGGAGAGACAAGCCTACAAATAAATCGGGGATAGGCATGCCAACTCTACTAAACATATCGGGAGAAATACAGGTCATCGAGTAACTCACCGAAGGGAAACATTATTTGAAAAGTAGCGCTTTTACTGTACCAAACCGCTTCATCGTCCATGCCGCCACATACGAGAATGGGACGGACACCAAACACGAACCCAATTAGCAGGCCCGTTCCTGGGGCAGGGCGAACAGGGCGACGGCCCAGGGCCCCTGGCACCTGGGGGGCCCCGACCTGACGACCAAGTAACAAATATACTACCGCCTTTCTCTAATTTTGTCATTAGCCATGTCCAGGCCTAATCAGAACCATGACTCCGCACTTGTTTCACTATCTACGTACACATCACAGAGGTCATTGGGCATCAACTAGCCCAGAACATGAATGCAGATCTTGCTCCTGTCGTTTCTCATCGATCCCCAAAACTAGCATAGCGAGACATTCTTAAAAAAAACTCATCCTCTTCTCTTCATGTCATCTCTATGTAACCCCAAATACCACCAGTAATTTATTAGCCTGAAAAACATAATCCCCCAATTCCAAAATATAAGACGTTCATGTATTAACTAGAAAAATTCATTGTTTGGATTTTTTTTTACTAACAATCTAGCTAAAGCATATTAATTATTGGTGATATATGTTAAATGTTATGCATGTAGTTAGATTCGTATTTGAAAGTACTTTTATATGATATTAATTTTATAGTTATTGGTGATACATTAATTATGAAAGAAATTAATGGTCAAAGTTGTACGTTGAAGGCAATGCCGAAAAACTTATATGTCTTATATTTTGGGATTAAAGGAGGGAGTATATTACATAATGATGTGAAAATTTTAAAACATGGTTGCGACTTGCAACTATAGGCCTCAACATTTGTTTTGCCCCGGGCCCCCAAAATACCCGGAACGGCCCTGCCAATTAGCCTCATCGTTACATCAGCAGGATAGTCTCCAAACTCTACACTGCCTGTCTGCCTCCTTCCGAATCTCTATGCATATATATCGGCTCCATGCTTAACGAGCAGCACGTACTCCGATCGAGTCCAACTAGCTAGCTCGAGCTGCACACTACACTACACTCCAGCTCCCACTGATCACTCACACCCATTGACGCCGCCATGGCCACCAGGACGGCAGTGCCGCGGCCGCCGCCGCCGTGCTACGAGACGCCGGAGGGCGTGGACATCCGTGGCCGGTATGACCCGGAGTTCGCGGCCATCCTCACCCGCGACGCGCTGGCCTTCGTGGCCGGCCTGCAGCGCGAGTTCCGCGGCGCCGTCCGGCACGCTATGGAGCGCCGGTGGGAGGCCCAGCGGCGCTACGACTCCGGCGAGCTGCCGCGGTTCGACCCGACGACGAGGCTCGTCCGCGAGGGCGACTGGGCGTGCGCGCCGCCGCCGGAGGCCATCGCCGACCGCACCGTCGAGATCACCGGCCCCGCCACCCCGAGGAAGATGGTCATCAACGCGCTCAACTCCGGCGCCAAGGTCTTCATGGTAAAAAGCACCCAAGCACGAACGAACGCACGCAACCCAGCGTACGATCGGTTATGTGAATTTTCAGTGAAAATTATTGTTAAGATGGACCCATTTTTTACGAGTTCCGCTAAAAAAATCTGTTTTATATGAACTTTGCACAAAATACAAAGAAGTTTTAAAAGCTACAAATAGAACAAAGCTTACATAGCTTGGCGGCTAGTCTCTACGCTAGGAGAAAAGAAGTTATAGGTTTCATCTCCCATTAATTCATTTTATCGAACTTTTTAACTTTTTTTGTTGAATTCAAATTTTAAAAAAAATAAAAACAGGCCGAAAAAAGGCAAAATTGATTTAATCCCAAAAATTTAAAAATGGACTGAAAAAATTGGTGAAATCGGTTTTCTTGCTTCCTCTCATGCAAGGCCGACTTCGAGGACGTGGCTGAAAAATTTGATGAAATCAGTTTTCTTGCTTCCTCTGATGCAAGGCCGACTTCGAGTACGTGATTGAAAAATTTAGTGAAATCGGTTTTCTTGCTTCCTCTGATGAAAGGCCGACTTCGAGGACGCACTGTCGCCGACGTGGGAGAACCTGATGAGTGGGCAGGTGAACCTGCGGGATGCCGTGGCTGGCACCATAAGCTTCCTCGATGCTGCGAGCGATCGTGTGTACAAGCTCGCTGGCCGCACCGCCAAGCTCTTTGTCCGCCCGCGTGGGTGGCACCTGCCCGAGGCACACGTGCTCATTGATGGCGAGCCTGCCATTGGCTGCCTTGTCGACTTTGGCCTCTACTTCTTCCACAACCACACCAACTTCCGCTCTGGCCAAGGCACCGGTTTTGGGCCTTTCTTCTACCTCCCCAAGATGGAGCACTCCAGGTATATAATGGGTGGTTCTAGAAAATAGATTATTTAGGGCGCTACACTACATTGCAGCTTGTATTATATGGTTTATATATTGATATACCATGAAGATATGTTAGAGATGTTTGCAAAGTCATTTCGTTGGACATGGCATGGCAGGGAGGCGAGAATATGGAACGGCGTGTTCGAGAGGGCGGAGAGGGCTGTGGGGATTGAGCAGGGGAGCATCCGGGCGACGGTGCTGGTGGAGACGTTGCCGGCTGCATTCCAGATGGAGGAGATCCTGCACGAGTTGCGCGACCACTCGGCGGGGCTCAATTGCGGCCGCTGGGACTACATCTTCAGCTATGTCAAGACGTTTCGCGCCCACCCCGACCGCCTCCTCCCCGACCGCGCCCTCGTTGGCATGGCCCAACACTTCATGCGCTCCTACTCCCACCAACTCATCCGCACATGCCACCGCCGCGGCGTTCACGCTATGGGCGGCATGGTAAGCATATATGATAGTCATAAAAGACATTGAAAGATCATTAGTAACTCTCAGTTGATTTTTTTGTTACTGTAGATCAGACATATTCACAACATATATAAAAGATTCAACGAAAACATCTACATATATAAGAAAATTGAGAGTTAAATAAATCTTAGTCATCAGATGAATTGCAAAAATGCAACGTATATTATGAAAGATTGATTTTTCAAAGTGGTATATCCCGAAATGCCCTTGGTTTTGTGTCGGCTTGACAGTTTTGGCCGTCGTTGAAATCAACAGGCGGCGCAGATCCCGATCAAGGACGACCCGGCGGCGAACGAGGCGGCGATGGAGCTGGTTCGCAGGGACAAGCTTCGGGAGGTGCGCGCGGGGCACGATGGCACGTGGGCGGCGCACCCGGGGCTCGTCCCGGCCATCCGGCAGGTCTTCGAGACCCACCTCGGCGGGCGGCCGAACCAGATCTACGCCGCCTCCGCCGCCGCCGGCGACGGCGACGGCGGCGTGACGGAGGAGGACCTGCTCCAGGCGCCGCGGGGCGCGCGCACGGTGGAGGGGCTGCGGCTGAACGCCCGCGTAGGGGTGCAGTACCTGGCGGCGTGGCTCGCCGGAGCCGGGTCCGTGCCGCTGTACAACCTGATGGAGGACGCCGCCACGGCGGAGATCAGCCGCGCGCAGAGCTGGCAGTGGCTGCGCCACGGCGCGGCTCTGGACGCCGGCGGCGGCGCGGCGGTGGCGGTGCGCTCCACGCCCGAGCTGCTGGCGCGCGTCGTGGGGGAGGAGATGGCCAGGATCGAGCGGGAGGTCGGCGCCGACAGGTTCCGCCGGGGGCGGTATGCGGAGGCCGCCGGGATCTTCTGCCGGCAGTGCACCGCGCCGGAGCTGGGCGACTTCCTCACGCTGGACGCGTACGACCTCATCGTGGTACACCACCCCAGAGCACCGCCGCCATGCAAGCTCTGATCGTGATCGAGCAGGGCATGCGCTTTCGATCGGCAAAGGAATGATGGCTCCTTTCTTGCTTTGCTGCAGATAAAATAAAAGAACGACCCTTCAAACTAGAGATAGCTAATATGGAGGGTTTAAGCCTTGCAATCCATAAACGCTGCCTTATCTGCCAGAAAAAACCCCAGGATTCACCCGAAATAACGAATAAATGAGAGTTATGTCATTGACATATTTCAAAATAACACACTTTTGTAGTGCCATGTATCTAATCTTTTTATAAAAAAAAAATTAATAATTACTCAGCAGTCAGCATCCTTTGATGGCCCGTGCCTAATTGCTCTCTCCTTGTGGACCTCGCAGTGAGTGTCGCTCTAGTCCACCGTCCACGTCATTCTTAGGGCTCTGATGAACGACAAATGGTGGCAAGCATACGATGCACCCCAAGAACTATGCATAGGGTAAAACAGGCTTGCCACCGTTTATGCCAGCAACAACATCAACTCAAAGGAGCGCCTATGATCTCAAACCCGCTTAGAGCATCCACACATTTTACTATTAGCTACTCCCTCTATCCTTTCCTCTAAATTTTCTTCACACTTTACACTACGTCTAAAAAATTTTTTCCCTTTATCAGCTATTCTATGCTCTTATGGTTGATGTGAGCCAAGTCTAATTACAGGCAGGCAGAGAAATCATGATCAAAGCAGTGGCACAAGCGTGGGTGTTGAATACTCTTGTGTTGATCACAGAGGAAAGTAGAGATACCCTTGCCATTTTCTCCTGATCAGATTATCTTTGTTCGAGACGGTATTCCTGAAGAACTACCCAAATCTTTCGAGGAAATTGAGCTTTCCAGGTTTCTTTAGGATCCACAGTACAATCATTGCCCTTGTCAGGAGGCACAATCCCTGTTCTCATCATGCTATTATGTTAATCAGCTATCAAATTATCCCACATTTCACAAATCTCATCAATCAACCAACGGAAGGATAGGGTGATTTTTTTTAAAAAAAAAAAAAATTACAGTGCCAAATGAATCTACAACTTACAATCCTACACCAGAGATCTACATCAATTAGAACTTCATAGTATCATCATCGCATAACTATTTGTGCAAATCAGCTCGAAGAGAACAAGTTCCCATGCTTTATAAGCAGTCGATCTGATATTATATGATATTTCCAGTGTCTCCGAGCAATGGTTAAGAACCTCCTAGAGCTAAGTGCATAAGGGCGGATATGAGAATTCCAAGGATACAACCAGCCACAACCTGAGATGGAGATGCCAAAAAAATGAGAAATATGAGCACTTTAGATCATGAAAAATATCTGATAACGTTTAGTGAAAATATATATTAAGAAGATAAGAAATATCCAATCCGCGGAGGTGAGTACGATGTCAGAAAGGATAAAAACAAGAGCATGTACACCATAGCGGTGATGATAATAATTACCTGTACCTATGGACTAATGAGATGTCAATGCATATTTAGTGTTTGCTAATGATAGTAGGCTTTCTACAATGGAAATAACAATCAAAGTTCAAACCACTGAAAAAGCTCACCAAACATTTCAGATATCGGCAATTACCTTTCCAACTTTAAAGGCGAAACAATTCCATTTCCTTATCGCACAAGACCAATAAGAATAGTTGAACAGCAGGAGAGGCAAACTAAAGGATGTAAGCTAACCTGAGGAACCGTATGTCCAAGAATTTCACGCAATGGCTTTGTCTCTGACAGAGGATGCTCTTCCGGAAGCTCATAGACAATTTGATTAAGCACCTGAAAGGGTTTGCATCAATGGTTTTACTCTATTTCGTTGAAAAAAGTGGTGTCACTCTACACCATGCCATAATATTACAGGCAATGAAAAATCATATGGCAGATCAGAGAGCGCCCATCTACTATCTTCCAAATTACAAGAATAACATGACAAATATCCTTTCACAGGTCACAAAAAAATGGTATTATGTACTCTTCGAGATTATTTAGGGTAAGTGGGAGGGGGATGATCCCTACCTGATTCATACTTCCGAGCAACCTTGCTTTAAATGTCAATGGAGAACTTTAAACATACGGTTGGTCATTATCTAAATTTCTTGTCCACACAAATCACATATGTGAAAAATACTTGAAGTCGAGCAAAAGATGTTGGCTCAGGATATTCATCAACAACTCATCAAATGTTTGACATCATTATGGTGAACATCATATAGAAAATATCCATAGTTGCATATAGGAAAGAGTATTTTTCCATGTAACAAAGTAAAATAGCCGATTTAAGGACTCAGTGACATCCTTAGCGGTTCATACCGCATGCATGATTAGTTTTTTTAAAATAGATAACTACTTACAAATCAAACCGGTAGCACCAAATAACAACAAATCAATTCCAATTTGTGGTAACCATTATTCAGTTGTAATTTATATTTACGGGTCTTGTTATTGTAGTTTCTGGCATCGCCAACATCTAGCAGAATCCTTGAGCATCCTCGGTCAATCAGTTTGAGTATATCACTACAACAAACCTCAGAGAAAATCCAGATATATCTAATGTATATGTGTAATGTAATGTAATTGATAAACCTACAATAAAATAATAAAAACCAGCAATTGTTGGATGCAGTGCAGAAAATCAATATGCCAATGCTAGTTATAAGCACACAAGCTCTGGTAATTAGCTTACAAAGATTAATTACAAGATACAAAGCAGAAACCTCCCATGCTAGCACATCTCATTTAACCACAAGCCCAAGATCTTTTAGGATGAGACTTGAGAGTGACAAACCTCTGCCTGCTTTCCAGCATGTAACCGAACTCCAAAAGCATCATGCATCACCTGCAAGCACATGTTAACGTAGAAAAGAATATAAAAGGTTGTAGGCGCAAGGGCATTTCACCTCAAACAGGATGTGACCATTTTTTCAATTATGTATCACTATTTGAAGAGTCATGAACTATGAATACCATGCTGCGTCATGGAAAATTGGAAATGTAGTTCAATCTAAAAATGCGCTACATTAATGTTAGTCATGGAATACCATTTTGCAATGTGCAAGGGACAAATCTAAAAATAATGTACAAAGTACCATGTAGATGCAGGACGGACAAATCAAGATGGAACATTACAGCCTCATGTTACTATAGTAGGATCCTCATGCAACAGAAGCAGTGAAGACTTGAGACCGTGATAAAGATTATAGGCCATGTACTCACCACACATGCAAATATCACTGAAGTTGCAAAGGTGGCACTACGGTAGCCTTCCTGGATTCCTACAGCGACTGCAAGTGCTGTTACTGTGGCCGAGTGGGATGATGGCATCCCACCGGAAGCTATTAATTGCCTGGCATCCCAACGCTTCTCTTTATACCTACACTAAATCAACAATATAGTAAGTGCTTTGAAAATGCGCTACATGTATACACTAGGGCAGTGAAAGACAGAATTAGGGTAAATTGCTTTACTTTTATCATTTATGTATACCAGTTAGCGCATATAGTTCACTGATGCTAGATGTTTCTTTTTTCCCCTTCTAAAATCCTGATTGATATATAACTAGGGAAAAGGAAAAACTCTTATAATATTATATACTAGATTAGAAGAAGGCATCATGAGTGATAACTCCCAGTCAGAATATCTATGGAGAGTTCTCAAAACCTTTGCCATGCCAATTCAAATGTGTGTGTGTGCATGTTGTCGCCAGTCACTCAAGAACAATAAGCTGTAGATTTTGATTTGATAATATGGCATATGGTTATGTGGAGTGCAACAACCAGTGAGATGGCAATGCCTGTCTTCATGTCCTACACTCCCATAGCAACCATTCTGACTTAATTTTCTGATATTGCCAAGGAAGAACAAGAGTTACTGTAAACACTTGCTTTACCAATGTGCATGATTCTTATAGGCAAGATCGGTACGAAATCCTAATTTCTGAATGCTGTTCGAACAACGCCAGCAATACAAACGAACTGAAACAGTCCGTTATCTCTAGCATTGAGCGTGCAAGAATACTTGCTTCAGCACTCGCAATTGATCCAGAATACAACTCTTGGTTGTCTGACAGCTGAGCCAGAGTGAGCGATGCAGAAATTTTTTTTGTTGGGCTCGGAAATATCCAATAAGTCCGTAACCAATCCACATAACCATTTAAATGAGCAGTAGAAAAACCTCGTTACTGCAGTTCTGTCCATCGCTTGCAGACAAAACATACCAACGTACACGAAATTTTTGGCATATATCTTGGCCTCGTTCCCCGCCCAACTCTTACATCATATGTCATTCGGCCACAAGGCATCCTAAGAATAGCTCGTAATTAGCTGTTCCCCGAAGCAGATGCAGCATATCATACTATATTACTATCGTATCACGGCGAAGCAAAACACGGACAAGAGGAAGATCTCACAGGGCTTCGTGAGGATCCGCATAGTAGCCACGCGCCCAACCTACTGACGCAGTAAGCGCACAAAAACTAGTAAGCGTCAAGCCCTTAGGGGCCTCGAATCTGAATTCGACTCGATGTTTGTACCGAACAAGCACGGGGATGCACACCGACAGGAGAATCAGCCCCCAGACGGCCGCCCGCCGGCGCTGAGCCGAGACGGCCGCCCAGGAACGCGGTGGCGTGCCGCGGCGGGGGAGCGGAGGTAAGGAAGGAACCGAGGAACTCACCAGGCGGTGAAGAACTTGGAGGACTGCGCGAGCGCGAACGCCAGGAGCGCCGCCACGAGCGGGTAGTTCACCACGCCGGCCAACATCCCCACCAACTCGAGCCCACGCCACGGGCCCCCTCCTCCTCCTCCTCCTCCAGTCCTCCTCCTCCTCCTCCACCTCCTCCTAGGCTCCTACCACCGCAGCCTCAGGTCCGCGGAGAGAGGGGCTCGAAGTTTCGAACTCGCCGCGAGGAAGCAAACGACGGCGAGAGACTCGCCTTCTCCGGGTTTAACCGTTCAGGCCCCGGAAATTTCAGCTCAGCGTGGTGTAGCGTAGCGTCTCACTGTATCAAAATTTATCTTTTTTATATAGCTTATTTGGTATAATAATTTTTCTCAGGTCTTTATTAGTCTTCTTAAAGATATTAAAACTATTTTTAATTATTTTTTACAATATTTAAACCTCTCTTTAAACACTCTTAAATTTTCTTCAATTGAAATCTTCTATTCTATTCTGTTGTTTGAAATGTACAAGGCCTATAAGTCTTTTTTCCTTTTCTCTTTTCATTCATTTCCTTTCTTTTTTTCGTGAGTAATGAAGTGGAGTATTTTGGTTTTGGTTTTTTTTCATAAATACCATTGTCAAATACCCTTTATCAAAAATGACATCATCAAGCTCGAAATATTATACATGTCATTATGAAATGTCGTCTATTTTATTCATGCCATTACAACGGATTTCTAGCGCATATGAGATTCAAAATAGGCCTTGACAGGTGAGGCCCACGTGTCATCCTCCTACCTTCTTGTTCCTCACGTCCTCTCCCACCTCCTCCAACTCCGACGGCCATCCACTGGTGGCCTAGGTGCGAACTTCTCGACAACAAGCTTCTCTGGCGGTGAGATCACAAAGCGGCAGCAAGGGCCGAACTTCCTCACATGAATCTACAACACGCTTAGCTTCCCTAGCAATGAGCTTCCTCACGTGGCGGCCGCTGCCCGTCCCTGCCCTCGTGCGTCCTGCAGTTGCCGTGCGTGCCGACGCTCCCTGACACCACCGCTTGTGCTAACACCGCCCGCCATCTCCGATGGTCGTGTCGCCATCCCGACTTTCCTAAGCGAGCTCCGGCAACCCATGCCGCCACCACCTATCGATGCGGATGTCTAGCTCCCATTGGCGCTACTCCAGCGCGTGGCGATCAATATGGCTGAAGGGGAGGAGGGAGCTCACCGGGAGGTTGATGCCCTGACGGCCGGAGAAGAGATGGCCAAGAGCGTGATGGCCAGTGGAGAAAGAAGAAGATTAAAGGATGACGTGTGGGACCGTCCTGTCAGCCGTATTTTGAACCACATTTAGAGGTGGTATATCTATGAAAAGCTTCATAATGATATGGATGAAATGAATGGCTAAAAATAATGACATCTATAATATTTTTAACTTTATAATGATATTTTTGGTACAACGACATTTAATAATGGCATGCATGTTAAAAAAAACTTTGGTAGTGAAACATATATTTGTAGTCTGCCATCGATCTTTATCTTTTATTCTTATTTTTTGATAAAAATCATATGTTTGTAGCAATTTATCAATCCTAAAGATGATTTATAATTAGGAGACGATATAAATTAGATGTGTTGAGTGGAGTTTTTTTTTGCTTCATGCTGACATCAGGGTGACAAAACTTGTATGATTAGTGCTGAAACTTAGAAAACCACCGAGAAAATTGAATAATTACTACCTAAACTTTAAAAACTACCAATAAAACTTGACAATGTACGGATGAAACATGGGCATAAACTGATGGAACCATGTTAAAAACCTACTTAAACATTGACGAAGCATCCAATACACATGGCAAAAGTGATTGTTAAATACGTGATGAAACATAGCGAAAGACATGATAATAGCTCATATTTCTCCATAATCACAACAAATTTTCACCCATACACATGATGTTAAGATTTAGCACTGCACCAAGTAATTTACTTCTTTTGACCAACACTCTATATTATCTCTATTATATATGAGTAATGAGCATGCCATCCTTTACTATTTACCTAGTGACATTTTATAAGATCCTCCACTACATGTCATCCCTTGAAGTTCTTTATGCTCATGCCCATCAGCTATCATTGCATAAAACTCTGTTGCTCATTCCTCTCCACCGACTTCCCCTCTTGTGATGGCACTATGCTACTCCACCTCTCCTCTTGTGTGGGTGTTGGTGTATCAGAGCATCCCCATCACACCTCCTAAAATAGCCTCTACTTCAAAATTTTTCAAATGCATTAGGAGGGAAGTTGGTCCATGTGAGTAGCAGATTCAGACCAGTAGAGATTCATCAGAAGCGACATCAGAAGAATGCAGGAAAATTTGAAGGCCCTGCTAGGGATGCTCATGTTACTCTCCTCTTACTAGTTGTCCTCTTCTCCTAGTCAGGGCCCTCTATCTCTAATTGATGATGTTCGCTAGTAGTCTCAATATCGCCGCTCTTTATGGACACCATAGTTGAGTTATTTTTCTTTTATTTTCTAAAAAAATTTAATTTGGTGGATCTGACGAAGAAATAATTGGTTGTATTATAGACATCGAGTCCATGTGATTTTAAGCACATATAAGTGAATCGGATGAAGAATACAACATATAAATGGAATTTTCTAAACACAGAAATCGAAAAGCGACATCTACGGAAGTCAACCAAAAAAAAAAAGGTGGCCTTGTGTGATTTTATAAATGGAATTTTCTAAACACCAGTGTGTTGCGTGCGGTTCTGCTCGCCGTCTCGCCGTACGAGCAGGTCGTTACTGACTCTTACTAATGATCCGTGGGGCGGGCGCGCGAGTTTTGCTTGCTTGCACGTGAGGTTTTGTACGTTGGTTCTCGTGTGCCGAGAGGGTGGATAAATGCGTCGCTGGAGTGGATAACTGAGAGGCTGCGGGCTGCGGCCGGCTCGGCAGAATGGTGAGGACGTTAGGCCTTGTTCTTTACTTCTTTTCAACAGATCGTTACGCACAGACATCAGAAGAAATTTGGAAATTTCGAAATAAGGTCTAAAAATTATTTAAAAAATAATTAAAAAATAGTTTTAGAATCTTTGGAAGAACTACTAAAAGTCACGAAAAAATCGTCGCAAATTATGACAATATATAGACTATATAAAAATAACAAAATTTGCTACAGTAATATGCAACGGTACGATACGCTGAAAAGAACCAGGCCTAAAATTACATGCTTTTCAGTCAAGTTCTCTTCCATTTCTAGTTTAGTTTTAGTAGTGGTTTAGAAAAGTTAATCATGTTTACGATTGGTATGAAAAACTAAATAAATTATTAAAATAATATTTTTGAAAGCTTTAAGAAAACCCCTACAAAATTCTAAAAAAAGTTATTTAAAAATTACGGTAAATAATCCACATAGAAAAAAATAAACTAGACTAAAACAAGAAATAAAAAGGTTCGTGTGTTTGATCCAGGGAATATGCCTTTGCTGCCAGCCCGATGACTACAAATTTTTCTCCTTTATACACTGCCTCCACAACAAATATCTTTTTTTTTTCCTTTTTATGTCGCGAGCTCAGCCACTCATCAAGACATTTTTAACTGTCGCGTGCCCAGCAGATCACAGGTCTGGTGCCTCCGGAAGCAACGATGCATGATGGCTGCGTCTCATTTATGATTTATTCCTCTCGATTGCTTATATGCGGTTATGCCCAGGGTGCACGGCAAGCGATTGGAATGATGCAGCAAGGCGTGAGAGGCAATCAGCTAAGGAATGATGCCTTGTTTTTAGTTCAGTTTTGATCCAGTTTATAAATTTTGTAAGACCATTCGATGTAACATTTTAAAAATATTTTTAAAAACTTTAATATATTTTTTAAAAAAACTTAAAAGTATATTTAATGGTTTTTTTCCATCGTGCATTTAAAAACCCTCAAATTTTTCAACCGCAACCAAAATTAAATTAAAACAAGAAATTAAAGAGGGTCTAGATCTAGCGAGCAGAAACTCGCAGAGCTCTTGCATGTCCAGATCGATCGCTAGGCAACGGGTGGCTCCACGACCTCGCGTGATGATGCAGGCGCCAAGCCATGCATACTTGCCAGGCCAAAGAGAGAAGCCCATGACGCAGTCATCTCATCCCCATCCTCTTCTGTTTCGAGTACCCACGAGAGCAACGAAAATATAGATCTTGCTCAAAAGTTTATAGATATGGGACCAAATCATCAGATCTCGATAATAATCTTAGAAAAAATACATGATATAAATCTGCCCTCTAAGGAGCTGACGCTGGCCACAGAAACAGTACAACCTTTCTACTATGGATGAATAAAAGGAGTTTTTGTTTTATCATTGAAAGTTAGTCTAATTCACAATTCGTTCGTATTTTTTTTTCAAAATCCAGTATTTGCTCTGTCACACGAACCGAACTTTATTATGTATTTGCCATTTTTGTCAACTCCGTTAGATTCAACTGTTAGAAAGTTCTAAATCTATAAATTATGAGGGTATTTTGGGCATTTCTAACGCTCAAATCTAACAAAGTTAACAAAAATGGCAAATTCGAAATAAAGTTCATCGACCAAAGCAAATACTAAACTTAAAAATGCAACAGAACGTGAATTAGACTAACTTTTGACAGTAAATAAGAAATAAACAAACGAGTGTACACTAGCTTTCCAAAAAAAAAATATTTGTACATTATATTCAACAAATAATGAGAAAAAAAAAAAAAGAGAAATCAGGCACCGATCAGAAGCCCCATATCAAAATCTTGACTGAGAAAATTGCTTGCATATAGATACTTGATCACAAAGATTTAGCTGAGTCTTCATCTGCAGGAGGATGCTTCAAATGTATGTGAAGAAACGATTGCAATCAGTGATTGCCAGCTGCTAGGGGGACAGTGGGCACACACCTGTGTTAGATGTCCATCCCATTCAACTTGCAAGAGTATGTATGTACAGGTAGCCCGACAGGACAATGGCTCTGATTGCCAATTGTTTGTTCAGTGCTAATCTCCTTTCCCGATAAGCTTAACCAGTTCAACTTTAGCAGCTTCCATAACCAATGGAAAATCAACCTCCACGTAACGCCCCCTGTCAGCGAAGTTTCAGGCTAGGGTGCAAATCGGTAGGAAGGAAAAATAAAAGAACTGATGAAAACGCAGGGAAGGATACCATACCAGAAGTGGTTCTTCGACCAAGTAGCAGACGGAAACGCGGGGCTCCAGATGCCATGCATGATCCTCGCGATGGCCCTTGGGGTGAACTTTGCAAAGGAATTGCTCTGAAGGAATACCTAGAGTAGAACAGTGAACACATCATCATTCGTTAGGCTTATTTCATCGAACAAAATCATAGGAAAGATGTACCATAGAGTTAGTGCTCACCTTTACGTCAGCTTGCAAGAACGGGCTGCAGGAACCAAAATTGAATGCTTTGAGTCAAATAAATCGCAAATCATGCTCTGATAAGTTCTGTCTGGGAAGAAAGAGCACACGAACCTGCTCTTGGGGACTTGAGTGCAGTAACCATTGTCTAGGGTGACCTCATTCTTACCGAAGTAATCCATGATCTTCTTTTGGATGCACGGAGTGTGCTGGGAACCTGAACAGCCACCGGTTCTTTTGCACCCTTTGACAGCGAAGTTTGCGAGAGCAAACATAGCGTCCAGCTTCCTGATCTGTTTGAACAGTAAGCATCATGAATCAATTGCCATCATTAACATCCTCAGTTCTGTACCACTCAAAGATGCACATAGGAATATACTATTGAAAAACCTCAGCCCACTTTAATACTACTCAATTTCACTGCCATTAATTTTAGTTTACTTTTGTGAGACCTTCCTTTTCCACATCTTCTGATAGCAAATAATCTGGAAATCCCGCAATTGCCCCTATGTTATATGCGGGAGTTTGTACGTATGCCAAAGGTAGGGAAGCTGCTGGTGCCATTAAAGGTCGAAGTCTGACAAGAGAAGGTGCGGCTTGTCGAGCTGGCTGAAGTCTGAACCAATGGCATGTGGGCAAGACAGTACTCCATGCAGCCACCACCTTTCCTTGGCCTAGCTGTCGCATGGCCTTCTCCAGCTTCCTGAAATCCTGATGATAACTCCGTGCTCATCCAGCTGCGCTGCGGTGGGATGCAGACCGCTGCCAAGACCCAAGAACATGCATGAACACACAAGGCATCCCTTCGTAGTTCCTAGTGCTCTTGGGACCAGAAAATGGGAGGGGAAGACCAACAAATACACAAGCATGAAACCATTTACCAGCCAACTAAAAAATGGAAGATTTGATGTAGACGTATATGTTCGATCCCAAAAGAACACAAGTATAGAAACATTCTGTCAACTGAGTGAGATCATGTGGGTCATATTTTGTGTGTGATAAGTATTTGAAAAGGGTTTTAATGAGGTAGGTGTTTGCGTGTGAATTTGTAAAGACCTTGAAGTGTTCCTGAATTTTTTATGATTTTTTTCTATGCTCAAATCGAAAATGTCATAGCATGAAAAAGATGTGCAACAAAATTCTCTACAGCACGGGAAGACCACCAAAACTGCAAAATATTGTCGATATCTGGAGAATGATCAGAGTATTCCATGTTTGACATTGAATAGTCTTATGTTGTCCGGAATGTCCGATTTTTTATCCGATATTGGGGCCTCTGTTTCGCAGTCATATTGCATATCAGACGTTCCAATGTTTGGATCGGATAGTCTGGTATGTTTTTGAATCAATTGTTTGAATTTTGTTTGAATATCATGTGGACTATTTTGCAAGTAGTTTTGGGACGAATGTGGATCAAGTTGAGATACTTATTCATGAAATAAAAAAAAATTAAGAAGAGGTAAGTTCAGAAAATGCTAAGCACCTTTGACTTTTCTACTTCAGAAAGCCATCTTGTGATATTTGCTGAAAGAGCGTTGAGGTCAACTGGCCTTCTTAAAATCACATAACAGTAGGCCGGGTCTTTCAATTCAAACGAGATCTCCCCTGCAAACTGATTTACAGAAGACGCATAACAAAAGGACTTGACATAAAAATAGTTGAAACAGGATCAAACCGCTCGTTCCATAAAAGGTACATAACCTAAGAGCAAAATAATGGCAGTTTGCTAGAACAAAAGTCTACTAAAGTACGCAGCGCAAAAGAAAGTAACAAAAACACTATCACAGGTTAAAATAGCATTGTACGCATTCCCTGAAGCAACAAGACGCATTGTCCATAGAAGTTAGCTACAGTAAATACAATTGTAAAACAGTTTGTGATACATTCAATAAAGTGGTTGCTATGATCTAACAGATATTTCTCTGTAGCAACATAATCATGAGATTGTAAGAACTAAGAGCTGCTACAGATGAAGTAGTCCTTTGTCCTTACTAGTTACTGATATAATTGCATCCAGGTGTTACAATAAAAGAAATGTATATAAATGCAGCTGGTATAGAAAAGGGGAACAAAGGACAAAGATCCAGCTGGTACTCGATAAATATATGAAATTTCATACTCATGTAATATCACCAAATATAACTGTAGTAGACATTACTTCAATTTTAAAAGTTTGAAGTCTGAACTTCTGAAGTCAGATATATAGTATTTCTTTTAAAAACAAATTCTCGTTTAACTATTTGATAAGTTTAATTCATCGAACATCAAACACCGTATAGCTGGAAAAGATTACTAGGTCTGGGGCCTTCAGGCATACCTTAAGCTTGTGCAATTGATCACACACTTCATTCATTGTGGTCTTCAGATCATTAGCAACTCTTGGTATGTCAAAGACATGATTTCCATCCTTCATATCTGAACTATTATTCCATGAATACAGAATCAGAATTTACAAAAATGCAGCAGGTTCATAAAAATCATATAGAAACAAAAGCAGATAGTGTGTACTTATTTAGAACTGATCTAACTAGCGTATCCTTGTCAGCAAGCAGTTGTGGTGATGTCTGCATCAATGTAATTCAATTAAAGAAAGGTGAAAGAAAAGGGGGCAAGTATAAATAAAATAGCTTAACAAAAGAACAATGAACATGGTATCTCCATTGGTAATCAAGTGGCTAGATTACTGTTTCTTGAAAAAATCAAGAATTATTCATTGACAGTAGACAGATATCATGGTCATAGACTGAGCATGTTAACCAAACTTTCTGTTCAAAAACATGCAAATCAAATCAAAACAAGTCCAGATCACCAGATAAACCATATACCTTGTGGAAATACAATGTGCAGGTAACACTGGACGGAGGAAGTAAATGGAGATATTGTTGATCACCAATTTCCAGCTGTGTGAGGACTGTCAAAAGCACCTGCAGTGGTAAAAAGAACATAAGATGATCACATCTAAAAATTAGCAGGGTCATTTAAGATGTCAGATTATTCATAAATTTAAAAAGCATTGCCTGAAAAAAAAGAATTCCCGTTAAATATTACCATTATCTTTTCAAAAAAAGGACAGAGGAAAAACATCTAAAGACTTTGCTTGATAGAAAAGGTCTTATTAATATTTATGTGTTTTATCAGTAACCAAGTGATACATTAAGGTTGATACTCAGAATAGCAGTCCATGACATGCATTGGCAGAAGGCGGTTGTAACACAGAGAATAGAATGTTAATAAAGTAAAAGGAATCATTGCATGTAGAAATTGAAAGCAGCTTCCATAAATTAAGCATCGAAAATTTCTTGGAACAGAATGCTAGATAGCACATCTGCTAATACAGATATGAACCCATCATTTTGAGATAAGCAAGGTCATTAGGTGAAATCAGATAGTTCTTGTGGAACCCATCAAGCAACCAGTAACCTCCATGATACATTACATCCATCCAAAATGCAGATATGTGTTGACTTTTTGCAAGATACGATTAAACCTTTTAATTACAGATAGGCAGTAGCATGAGTGCATAACAAAGCAAACTAGGTAGACTAGGCTGATGAGCCAGCCAGGCAGGTGCAGACCTCTTCTTTTATATCAAACTTGTGTGATGTCAACTCTTTAACCAAGTAGCAAATACATCCTGTTCTGTTGTCAGATGAAAATATCTGGTACAGGAATTTGCTCATTGCATATTCATCAACACCATCACTGCCAACAAATGTTGCTTGGAGTCATTTCATAGGAACCTATGGCAGATAGGACATGTAAAAAAGAAAATGGTTTACCTGTGTGAAAGACTACGTATCTTATAGAATGTTGCTGAATCAAGAAGTAGGTGGCAATGTGATAACCGCCCATCCCTTCCAGCACGGCCAGTTTCCTGGAAGGAGCACATCCAGATGTCACAAGAAGAGAACGGAAAGGCATCGCTCACAGCTTGAAGGTTCAAGAAGTTACCTGTATGTATTCTTCTAAACTCTCTGGCAGGCTATAATGAATCACCTTTAAGGGAGGAATGCTTAGATCAGTCCAAGTTCTCATCAATTTGAATTTGTTTATACAGTTATGAGCTATCACATTTGCAAGAACATAGAAATACTTTTCATGTTTGAAACAAGCAGAAATCACAATTCTCATGAAGATCGAACATATACTGCAGATATATCCATACCCCTTCAACATCACTCTTATCTAGGCCCATGCCAAACGCCACAGTTGCAACAACCTTTACTCAAAGAAAAAGGGGGGGAAAGGTTAGGACATATACAACTATCAAATGCATCTGATGAAATAGGTGTGAAAATGTGAACAAAACTATATAAACAAACATATACCACTCTTATTTTGTTAGAACAAAATAGCTCCTGTACACGGATCCTGTTCTTCATCGGAAGTCCGCTATGGTAACTCTACAAAACAGGAGATGTTGTAGAAAATAGGAAAAATAAACTCATGTTTAAATAAAAAATAGGAAAAATAAACTCATGTTTAAATAAAAAAAAGGCAACCTTGGCGGTAATATTGTTGTCACATAAGTATTTACAAATGAAGTCGGTCTCTGCCTGTTCAATATAAGAAAATTGTTACATTTTCACGATTAGAATGTACCTAAATGACAGGACAGGTGTGCTTAGAATATAGAAAGTCTGACCTGAAACTTGCAATAGACAATAATACTTCTCATGTCAATAAAAGGGGTTGACTTCAATAATAACATTAAATCCTTCAACCTGTAGCACAAGATGATGTGTGGGTGCCCAGGAAACTCGGTAGTAGTAGCAAGAAAACCATGTTAAAATGACTCTGCTATTATCCTTGTAAACAATATGACTCGGTATCGAACTTGCAAACAATATGACTCTAGTATTGAAATCAAGACTAGAAAGAAAAATAACATACCTGTTGTCACTCACGCTTATAGAGAGTTGTAGGTTTTCCCTTATTTGAGATGTTTGAATGAGATTGCCAGATGGTATTTCTAAGGCATTCACTATCTCATCCAAGGTTTGGGTTGTTGCTGTTGCAGTCATTGCAAGAATACATTGAACATTAAGTTTTCTCCGAAGAAGTGATGCTCGAAGCCTCAGATATGAAGGTCTAAAATTATGAGACCTGATTCCATTTGGTCAAGGTTAGGTCATGAACTTAGCTATACTAACATCACAAAGTGAACGGCAAATGCATAATAGTCTAGGAAAACAAAATAATGTCAATATAGACTCACCATTCTGAAATGCAATGAGCTTCATCAATCACCACAAGTGATATTATTAGTGTGTCCCTAAATATCAGTAGAAATTCTTCATTCAAAAATCTCTCAGGGGAAACAAAAAGCACCTGAACATAAAATGTAAGGCATCTCAGGATACTCGAGCAAGTTACAAATTAACATCAGGACTATGAAATGTGCGAAGCACAATTGGGATCATTTCCAGAATCTACTTAGCACTGATTATTCTATGATGCATGTTCATGTTACTACATCAAGAAAAAAATAGTGTTGAAATAGCACTAATAAGATAGACAGGGGCAATGCTCTTAGATAAATCAGCATCAAGGCAGTAGTTACTGGAGGATGCTATTCTCGCCATCAATAAATCGGGCGTAAGAGAACTGTACCTTTATTTCCCCTGCACGCAGCCTTTGTAATGTTTCATGAAACTCATCAATGGTCTGAATGAATGACATGATGTGACACAATGATCAAAATCGAGATTGATTGAGACTGACAGTGGCAGCAAGCAAACAAGTTAATCCTATCTTTTACCTGACTGCTCGCAAGAAGGCCTCCTGGCAGAAATGCAGGGAGCTTCCTCAGTTGATCCACCATCAAGGAGAGCAGTGGACTCACCACCAGCGTCAGCCCAGGCAAAATCATAGCAGGCACCTGAAATAGCATTGCCAACATTTCAGGACTGGTTTATACAAACTTAACAAGTCGAAATTCTGCAGCAAACCTGGTAGCACAGCGACTTGCCCGCACCGGTGGGCAGCACAAGCATCGTTGACTCCCCTGCAACGACATTTTGGATCGCTGCAAGCTGCCCCTCCCGGAACGATTCGAACCCGTAGGCCGCCCTGAGCAAGCTCTCCAGATTCTGCTGGGACGGGTCCTCTCTCGCCGTCTCGACGGCCTCGAGAACCCCGTCGCCACAGCCCGCTCCCTTCTTCTCCCGCTCCAGCAGCGCCTCTGCCACGAAATCTCCGTCCTCATTGCCGCCATGGCGGGGCTTCCCGCCGCCGGCCCGCTGCCGCCGCCAGGAGCGGTATTTAGTCGAGCGCCTGGCCTGCGCATTCTTGTACGTCCTCCTACGGGTGTACCCGTTGATGTTGAGCCGCACGAAGTTGCCCTCAGCGCCCCCTCTCGGCCGCTTCGGCTGCTCCGCCGCCGGCGCCGTGGCGGGGACCCCCGACACCGAGTTGGGGTGCACCCGCTTGGGCCTGGCCTGAGGCGGCGCGTCCGGGGCGGCCGAGGGCTGCCATGGCGCGGCGCACTGTGCCTCGGCGGGCGACGTGGCGGGGGCAGAGGAGGCGAATGCGGCGGCGGGATCGAATGAGGGGTTGCGCGACTGGACGAAGCGGCGGAAGGAGGAGGAGGAGGCGGTGCCGGCGGTGGCGATGAGCGCGGAAGCCGGGGCGATCCGCGCGGTGAGGCCGTGCGGGTCGGAGAGCGCGGCGGCGGGAAGTGGAGGCGGAGAGGCGGGGGCGGGAGTGGAGACGGGTAAGGGCTTCAACTTTAGCTTGGGCTTGGGTTTTGCGGTGGAGTTGGGTCTCGGGCGTGGCTTGGGCGGCGGCGGTGGGCGAGGCGGTGAGCGGCGGGGAGACGGGGATGAGGAGACGCCGGAGATGAGGGAGCCGTCGGAATCGGAGTCGATGGCGTGGGGCGGGGGGGAGTACATTGGTGCCTGGGTCGGTGGTGCGAGCCGTGGTGGAGGACGGAGGGCCGGAGGACAACCGCTGAACCGCCGGAGTCGAAGGATTGGAGGGAAATTTTAGGCGGGCTTCCCGCCAAAAGTTTCCAGCGCCGTCGTGGAATTTGGGAAATTTCTTCCTTCAGTAAAATCAACGTCTGTAGTGGTAATACGGATGTGTTGATTTAATTAAAACGAGCAGTCCCTGCAGGTTTATATAAAACAAAATATTAATTAAGGTCCAGTTTATTTCGGCTTAGCAACTTATCTACGTATTGAAAAAACAATGGTTTTAGTTTTTTTTGCCCGTTTTTTCGCTGCTTTGAAGGTGGATCCTAGCGCTTTAAAAAACAAGTCAAACGATATGGATCCAAATCTCAAGACTAGCTCGAGAAGTTCTCGAAATTCAGTCATTTTCAGTCATTCAGCTCAAGAAAACAGGGTCTAAATGAAACAAGTATGATAAGAAGGTAAAAGGTTGTAATCGAAGGAAGTATTTTAGGGCAATTTTTCATGTCAAGACTTAGGCCTTGTTCTTTTTCATGTCGATTAAAGTTAAGTTTTTTTGTAGCAAAAGTCGGGAGTTCTCGAAAAGGAGGTCTAAAAAGGCTTAAAAGATAATTAAAAATAATTTTAAGATCTTTGATACTAAAAGTCTTGAAAAAATTGATACAAATTATTACAACATATGGACTATATAAAAATAACAAATTTTGTTACAGTAAAACTCAACTCAGCTTTACGCTGAAAAGAACAAGACTTTAATATTATTTGAATCAAGTTTCTAAAAAAAATTCATAGTGATTATAGCAATTACTCTCTCCTTTCTTTCTTTCTTTTTTTGAGACAACAAACGCTAGATTCATTTCTCAGGAAATGTTTAGTACAACCGACGCACGTGGCGCCATTTTACAGTGCAGAAGACAGGTCGGGTAGTCATTCACCCAGAAACCCGAAACACCAGAATTTTTTCCCCATTTAGCTAAAGCGTCGGCTTCTTTATTTAGGGCCCGTGGTAGGTGAGCCAGGCGCAGCCCCGATTTACTCTGCCTCCTGATCTGCTCGGTGATGTTAGCCCACTTTCCCCTATCCTCTCCTCCGCCATTCACCAACATCACAACCGGAAGACAATCCGACAGAATCGTCACCTTCGCCGCTCCCAGCTTGCGTCCCAAAGCTCCGCCCAGCAAAACAGCGAGCGCCTCGGCCTCCTCCGCTTCGGAGCATCCCCTTTGCAATTTGACCTCGGCGCCTTTCAAGAAACCCTCAGCGTCATGGGCCACGGTGGCTACGGCAGCAACCTCTTCATCTGCCTTCCACGAAGCATCGACGGTGATTCGGAGTTCACCAGGTCGGAGCGTTAACTCGGTTTGCTTTTGTTTCAAGTTTTTCGATTTATTTGGATCCAGGCTAGTAGCATCCTGGACTGATTCCCAAGCTTTGATTGTGGCCCGAGCCCGAGCTGCACTTCTCCAGGGGTTCGGTTCTTGCTTTTGGAAGAGGGCTTCGTTTCGGGCTCTCCAGATCTTGGAAAGCCCCGCTGCAAACACGGATATATCAGTTGTGCTGGAGGCTGGAAGATGTTGCAGAACCCAGAGGCTCAGATCTGAATCTGGGATGTTGGACACAACCGTCTGATAGTCAATTCCTTCCCAAATTTGCTTGGCGATTTTGCATTGCACGAAGGTATGCATGTCGTCCTCTCTTTTTCCGCAGTGGACACATTTTGGATCGGTTTCGATTTGTCTCCTAATCAGATTCTCACCTAGGGGAAGGTTTTTCCGAGCCACCCTCCAGAGAAGATGCTTCAGTCTATTTGGAATCTTGACCGCCCACAGCTTCTTCCAATAGCTTATGTGAGTAACTCTAGAACAGCCTCCTTTCCCCCCAATACCTTCACTGTTCCTTTGTTTTTCTTCCCTCAAAAGATGATAGGCTGATCTAACCGAATAACATCCTCGCTTGGTGTGCTGCCAAGCTACTGAATCGTGTTGTTGTGAATGATGGATTCTTATATTGAGGATGTCCTGAGCGTCGGCTGGGTAGAAGGTTTCTCGAACTTTAGGTTCATTCCAGTCCGCACCATTCTCCGATAATAATTCTTTTACGAACATGGTTGGAGAAAGGTTAGGGCGCCCTAGAGGTTTCTGTATAGACTCCCTCGGGATCCAATTGTCTTCCCAAATTCTAACTCTTTCCCCGTTTGCAATCCGCCATATTATGCCCTTCTTTAACACTTCTCTCCCACGGCAAATGCTGCGCCACGGAAAAGAAGCGTTAGCAGGGATATCCGCTCCCAGAAAGTCGCCCGATGGGTAGTATCTCTGTGATAACACTTTTGAGCATAAAGAATCAGGGCAGGTTAGCAGCCTCCACGCCTGCCTCCCTAACATGGCGGTATTGAAAACACATAAATCTCTGAAACCCATGCCCCCTTCCTGTTTTGATCTGGTCAGACTATCCCAAGAACTCCAAGCCACTTTCTTCTTATTTGAGTCACCTCCCCACCAGAATTGGGTTGACTTCCTCTGAATTTTTGCACACACTCCTACCGGAACAGCAAAGACACTCATTGGGTGAGTTGCTAAAGATTGCACACCGGCTTTGATTAAGACTTCTTTACCTGCCCTAGAAAGGAATCTCTCATTCCAGTTACACGTCTTCTTGTCCACCTTCTCCAAAACAGGTTGGAGTCTCCTTTCCACCGATCCTTAACTCATCTGCTCATGTATGCCTTTTCTGAAAAGCACGAATTATATGAATAGAAGAGGTCAATTAAGATGACCGCATCCCAGCGGAGCGCAGATGGATTAGCGATGGGAACCAACAGTGACATGGGCCAGGCCTAATATGAGCATGTGTTCAGGCCGAATGATTATGATGTAAAATTTTGTTTGTGTTCGATGCCTGTGATTTAATATAAAATATGGGTTGCTTTCTCAAAACAAACACAACTGCACATATCTGCAGGGGTTGTTGGGGCTGGATGCTCTTAGTGCATGTATCATACCACTAAAATGTACACTTTTGGTTGAGTCCACAAATGAAATTCAAGGAGCAATTTGTTCAAGGTCTATGCTCATACAAGGTGTTCATAGACGAGCAATTTCAAACACAAAGGTAGCGACGAACAGGATAAACCACCAGAGGGAAGGATGGTGTGACCCTCCCTAGCAGGTGACAAACGAGAACACATGGATCGAAGCTCTTTTGACGCCGCTGCTCAATGATACAACTCGTGGAGACATCGTTGGAGGAACACAAGGCTTGAAATGGAGGACAAAGGCGCAGACAACGCAACTGAAGAGGGGCGTGCGACGGAGGACGACGCATCTGGAGGAGGACACCGTGGGTCAATCGTGACAACCGAGGATGAGGACGAGGGCGATACCAGCTCCGGCGGCTGGAGTTGCAGGAGGTATAGAGGTAGGGGAATCTGTTGGTGAGGCGAGGCTGATGCCGCGAGGGAGGTTTTGGGTGTGAGTCGGATTTGAGGTGAGCAATTTGGGTGATGACCTAACTTGCCATGCCAATGAATCAATCATGATCACTTGAGGGCATATCTAATTCATTAGAAAAATTTTATGTTGTTTGGACTGACATGAATGGAGTATGCCAAATTTTGATATGGTTTTTGTTTGTTGTCATTTGCCAAAGAATGCATCGGGGTTTAATTAAAAGAGATAAGTACAAAAACATAAAAATACGAAACTTCAAAAAATGGGTACTTAGAAATTTGAGATAGATTATGATTTTTTTTCGTTTAGTTTGGACACCATATAAAAATAATAATAAAATCAAGAAGTTTAAATGCAGCTAAAACACAAACAAGTTCAGCTCGCTCCGAGGCCCGGTGGCCCACCACCACACGACCGTTGGGCGCGCCGGTCCGGCCCACCTATAAAAAAGCCCCTCCTCCGAGCGTGCGATTCCCGAATCCATTCGAAACCACTCCGGAAAGACGCAAATACTCCCATAAGCGCCGCCGCACCGCGCCACTAGCCGTTGCTGCTTCCGTGCTCTTCCCCCCTTCCCCCTCCCAATCTCCTCGCACACCACGCGCGCTCGCCGGCGGCGAGGAGAGGCAGACGAGCCGACGCGGATGGCGTCGAGGACGGCGTCCAAGGACATCATCACGCTGCGGGGCTCCGCGGCCATCGTCAGCGAGTTCTTCGGTACGTGCCCGCGCCGCGCCGCGCCGCCTCCCTCCCCTGGTTGATTGATCCGCTCGCCCGTTCGGTGTTTGATCGAATGCTTCCTCCGTCGCGTCGCAGGTTACGCCGCGAACAGGTGGGCGTGAACGGCGGCGGCGGCGGCGTTGAAATTCTCCCCCCTTTTTTGCGATGGATTGGTAAGATGCGTGGCCGGGTCTGATGGATTCATGTGGTTGCAGCATCCTGTACAACCGCGGGGTGTACCCGGAGGAGAGCTTCGCCAAGGTGAAGAAGTACGGGCTCACGATGCTGCTTACGCAGGACGAGGGGGTCAAGGCCTTCATCGCGAGCCTCACCTCCCAGCTCTCAGGTTCGCCCAGATCTCCTCCTCCCATGGCGCCGCCCCGGAACCTGCCGCGTTAACTGAACTCCGTGGCCGCCGCGAACCGCGCAGAGTGGCTCGAGGCCGGGAAGCTGCAGAGGATCGTGCTGGTGATCATGAGCAAGGCCACCTCCGAGGTGCTGGAGCGCTGGAACTTCAACATCGAGACCGACGCCGAGGTCGTCGAGAAGGGGTGCGCCACTCCACTCCCCAATCCCCCCACTCCACTCCCCAATCCCCCCTTGTTCATTGCCTTCTTCCTCTTGCGGTCTTGCCCCCCTTCGATCGCGTCTTTTCTGACGCCTCCTCCGATTCCGGCAGGGCGATCAAAGAGAAGAGCGACAAGGAGATCATGCGGGAGATCCAGGCCATCATGCGGCAGGTGGCCTCCTGCATCACCTACCTCCCCTGCCTCGACGAGCCATGTATGCAAGCTCCATCTCCTTCCCATTCTTGAGCAACGTTGTGTTCGGCCTTGGTGACGGGCTCGGGTTGTGTGTGGTGGAACCAGGCATCTTCGACGTGCTGGCCTACACCGACAAGGACGTCGCCGCGCCGATCACCTGGGTGGAGAGCGACGCCAAGCTTATCAGCAACCCGCAGATGGTGAAGCTGCACTCGTTCGACACAAAGGTGACCTCTCTCGTTCTTGGGTGACATCGGTGGATGGTACCGGCTTGGCTGCTCATACTGAGTTCTTGGCTTCTTGCTCGTGCGACGCGCAGATCCACAAGGTGGACACGCTCGTCTCCTACAAGAACGACGAGTGGGACGAGCAGTGACGGCGGCGGGCGCTGCTGCCGGCTGAGCTTTGGCGTGATGTTGTTGTGTGAATCGTTCATTCACGTCTGCTGCTGGCCTGCTGCCTGAGGGAAACTCCTGCCGTTCGACATGTTGTTTTGAGAGCTTGTGAAACCTGAACCTTTCGGGGATTGAAATTTCTCTGTAGCGATTGCATTTGTTGCCATGTAGGTTTGTTCAATTATGCTGCCAAGCACACCACTCCAAGAGTAAGTTACCGATTTGATAACCCCCCATGTTTTGTCAAATTTTCTGGAATTTATATTGAACAAAAGTACTAGTATTGGATACCAGGAACCAAGCATTGCTGACTATCGTGGATCCCAACAGCATCTTGCAATGCAGACTGTTGTAGCTCACCGTGAATAGTGAATTCATTCTCACCAAGGCTCTATCTACCAAGATGGCCAGATTTCAGCAAATGTACAACCAAGAAGAGAAACTACCTAATCTCCTCTTCTCTTCCCTTTTTCACCACATGGGAAACATATAACGGAACTATCTTCCATCAATTTGCTAGAAAGACTACATTTACATATACATACAACCTTAAGGCTCGTTTCTACCTTGGACACAGATTAGCAAAATCAATCACCGAGTGATCGCATCCCCTGATAAATTGCACCAGGACGAAGATCATCAAGTGTATCAGCGACTCTGTAGCCACTATACTCCCTGAGAAGTGTCCAGCCACGCCGAGAGAGGAAATCCCGGAAGTCATCTTCGGTGTAGAATGTTTTATCTTCTGTACGGACTGTCATGCGGTTAGCATCCTCGAATGCGCAGAGTTTGATTGTCATCCCTGAAAAAATGCACACCAGATGAGCTAGGGTCAACATCCTTCTATAATTGTGTGGTTAAAAAGGCACACAGAGATCGCAGAATAGGCACATTTCATATAATTGAATACCTGTGAACATTCATTTCTTCTATACAAATTCTCCTAATCATATCTGCCCATCACTAACCAATAATTCCAAAAAAAATTCAAGTCATGAATAAATAATCAGCATTGCTCTGACACACATGAGCACATATGGACACAAGCTACCAAATAATTGTGTGGTTAAAAAGGCACACAGAGATCGCAGAATAGGCACATTTCATATAATTGAATGCCTGTGAACATTCATTTCTTCTATACAAATTCTCCTAATCATATCTGCCCATCACTAACCAATAATTCCAAAAAAAATTCAAGTCATGAATAAATAATGAGCATTGCTCTGACACACATGAGCACATATGGACACAAGCTACCAAATGCCTTGCTGAAGTCAACCAGAAGACAGAAAAACTTTAAAATAGCTATTCAGCATTCTAACTACATGGTAATGATGTGCATCCCCTAACTGCTCCATGCTTATATTCCTTGGGCATAGTGTTTTGGAATAAGTCCATTTTATACCCCTCAACTATCTAAAAAGTCCATTCTACATCCAAACTACAAAACCGGTTATTTAACACTGTCATCTATCAAAAACAAATCATTTTACACCCTAGGTGGTATAAGAGGATGGTTTTGGTGATGTGTCATCTAGGTTTTGTCCACGCCGCCTATATAGGTTGCCTAATTAGTGATTTTCGTACTCAAAATTTGCGGATAGAATCTATTTTTTTTTACAAAAAAATGTAAATTTAAATGGTTTGAAATTTATTTCAAAAAATTTAGTTGAAATATATTTATTAATTTCAGCATTTATTTTATTTTAAAAAATTAAGTTGAAATATATTCAGTTTGATGTTTACATTCATTTTATACATTTAAACACTTTTTTCTAAAGCTATTGTTTTTTTACTCTTATGCACAATTTTTTTAGTTCAAAAATCAATAATTAGGCCACATATACATGTAACTTGACAAAACCGAATGATCACCAAAACCACCCTATTAAACCACCCAAGGTTTTAATAAATGAGGGTGTTAAATAATTGGTTTTGTGATTTGGGGTGTAGGATGAACTTTTTAGATAGTTGAGGGGTGTAAAATAGACTAATTTATTTTGTTCTAAACAAACAAGTTGGTGATAGTACTGTGACCTACATTTCTTTACCTTACATCCTAAGAAGAAATAGTTTTCTGAAACACGCTACCTTCTTCTGTAATGCAAATTTTTGGTGAAGCATTAGCATATTACTTACGAATGTAACCTTCTTCTGTAATGAGAAAAACAGACTGATCTAATTTGCATTCCAGATTCTTAAGAAAGTACATAATATTGTTCCTTGGAAGAGAAGACATTTTACAATTACCATCATCAAGATGAAGCGTGTATGTTCCAACTGGCATATCCCTGTCCAAGCTACGAACAATCTCATCTTCATCTTCAAGCCAAAAAGCCCGCCTTGTCCTTAATCCAAAAGCCGATTTGATGGCTTCTTTAATTGCATCAGAACTACCATCAATGCCTATTCTTTTGGTGTAATCACCCCACTTGACTAAAATGACTCTCCCACCAAACGCGCCCTGATTATCTCCACCTGTATCAGGTTTGTTCAGGTGCGCCAATAAACACAACACCTTAAGAAAAGGACCACAACATATTATTGAGTTAATTACTATTCTTAATCTAATGCTGATTTGTTGTTGCTGCAGGATTTGAGTTTTTAGTACCATCTATAGTCAGCAACTTATAGTTTCATTTTAAAAGTTAAAACATAAAGAAAATGTTGTCTTCTCTGGACAAGCTGAATCAAATCAAAGCAACGGCATTGAGTAAGAAAAGTTCGTTGACTTCAGTTCGGACAATGTTTAACCTTTCCCCCTAAGGTTTCTTAGAGGAACAGGGAGTTTCACGTAATCAAAACAAATACTGTCCAGTGAAAAACTAAATCTAGTTCATAAGTAACCTGTTGGACAACATGTTCAATCACTTGAGTTTTTCTGCGGTGAAAATCCAAAGAACATTCTTCTTTGAAGGTATTCAAGTTTCAGTGTGTTATACCATTAGTTGAGGTATCTCTCCAATTCCATGGGTTCACACCATTGGTTGCAACTGCATCAGCCGCTGTTAAGGCAAGTGGATGCCTGTCAGGTTCCAGACGATCATCGACGCTCAGCAATGATCTACTTGCTGTAAAACAGAAAGGGGTAAATATATAAGCACTAAGTTCCAAGCGATCGCTATACCACATGTACTAATATGGATAATATGTCTTCATAAACTGCAACTGCAGTGGGCAAACATGGATGACAGAAGTTGGATTAGCAAAATACGTGAACTAGATAATAATATGAAAGAAGCACAATTCTTGTTTGTATTTAGTTCCTCGTTGAAATGCTTGTTATGGAGTCTCTCAGCGACAATTAGGTGCCACCTAATCAGTTCAGATCGGTAAGGCGGCCATGTTCAGGGGCCAGGGGGGTGGTTGGGTGTGGCGGAAGGGGGAGGGGTGGGGGGGGGGGGTTGCCTTGCCAGACAGCTTGATAGTGGCCTTGACAGGCGAGGAGGGGGCATCTGAAGCCCACATGCTGGAGCTCCTCTGCCTCCTATTGGTTGCTTAGTTGCTCGGTTGCTGTACTACTTGCTCTCTTGAACTGCTTCCTGGTTGCTGCCAGCGCCTCTGTTGACCTGCTACTGCTGATTGCAAAGATGGTACTGCAGAGAGAAGAGAAGGAGCTGGGAAGGACTGAACTACTAGAGGGGAGGTGGGTGGGACATGGTAGAAAGTTACAGACGAGGAGTAAGGAGAAGCATGGGCTGGGGTGGGCTGTGTGTGGGATTGCCCATGCGCAATGAGGTGGTCTTTAGGCAAATAATAATGTGGGTTAGCAAGGTATGCAAGTACTTATTATTTAAATTGGTTGCCATAAAAAGTCTGTTGTGAGTATGTATGGTTTGTAGACAGACAATAATGTGGATTAGCAAAGTATGCAAATACTTGATGTATGGTTTTTAGGCAGATAATAATCTGGGTCAGCAAGGTATTCAAGTACTTATTACTTAAATTGGTTGCCGGCAGAGGACGGCAGAGGGGTATGCTCACTGACATGTGGGCCCATAGCGGGTGGGACCCACATGTCAGAGGCAGTGATTTCCCTCTGCCGGCAGAGGATTCGCGTCCTTGGTTGCCATATAAAGTCTTCATGTGAGTATGGTGTTGCATCGCCGCATATCTTAGGCACTTTAAAGACCTGAAGGTGGTTACATGCATCAACTCGCCTTATCACCATGATAACCATGCTGGTCAAAAATCACTTTTAAGTGCTAGTGGTTGGGTGAGCTGAGGCGTTTTTCCTCCTTGATTACAAATTCATGTCGTAAAAGAAGTGAGGATCTTTGCTGCAGTTACACAAAAACAATAAGCTATCCAGTTTCATATCTAGATTCTTTTTTACAACAACAAAACAAATGTGCCTGTCAACGTGGCAATGTTATAAACATGTACTTTATTGCTTGCTACATTTCGTTGGCAATTTTCCTATTTTTTTGAAGTTTGCATATCCCATTATTTCAATATAAACCATGTTAAATTATACTATATAAACTTTCAGTAGATAACTAGTGAACAAGGACTAGAGACTGTTCTTAAATTGTAAGAAGGATGACCAGACCAAGAAAATTGTTATTTTGGAAAACTTTTCAGGTGTTCAACCGACCATGAAAAGGTCTAAGACAACTATCACAAATTCTAACTTGATAAACTAACCTCTTAGGCAGGCAAGCCAAATAAGTGGAAAAGCACAGATATAAGCAGCGCCCGTGCTGGTAAAAATTTAAGCACAGAAAGAAATAGGTGGCAATTATTGCATGTAAAGAATAATCTCAGTACCTTCAACAGGACCAAATGGAATGTTGCCATCTTCAAAACCTATATTAAAGACAGAAAATATTAACCCATTAGCTACATAATATCAAAACAATAATAGATATATAAGTAAAAATCCCATATTCGGTTAGTAAGCATGATAGTCAGCATTAAGAAAAAAGATGCACTAGATATATAAATCCAACACCATATCAAGTAATATAATCTCGTACACACTACACTACACAACTCAGCAGAAAAAGCAAACTAATTGCAAATGCAATCTTGACTTAGCAAGCAGAGTTGTCACAATTATTCTCACACCATGTTGCTCTAGAAGCTTGCATAGTTGAGTTAACTTTATGTTGTACAAATTTATGCGAGTCTGAGTCATCAGCCAATGAACTACACAGCAAGCAAGACTGCAATGCTCAAAAAGTCTATAGTAGTATGGTACATCTGACAGCTTAAGTTACTAGTAGTTTGCATTGCACAAATGACAAAATCACTGTTGTATAGTTATTCATACTGCCGTATACCTAAATCGTTTCTGTAAATCAAAATTCCGAAGCCTCACATTCTCAAATGCTGCTCAGATGAGTAGTAGAAAGTCGAAATGTCTCGGTCAATTCCATCAAGCAAAGCTTGACCGCATGGCACTGGCTGGCCTACTGGGTAGATGGGGAATCATACCCTTATCAGTGGCGAACTGAAGGTAGGACTCGATCTTGGAGGTCGCCGTGGGGCTCTTCCCGGCCTTCCCGCGGCGCTTGAGCAGCTCGTCGATCTCCTTGTAGTAGGCCATCTTGGCGGCGCCGTTGCCCCCGGCGCCGCCGCCGGCGCTGCGGGCGTGGCTGCGCGCCTTCTTGAACTCCTTGAGCAGGTTGCGCCACTTGTCGGTGCACATGGTCGGGGAGCGGTCGAACCCCTGCTCCCGCATCTTGGCGGAGATGGCCTCCCATAGGTGCTTGTTGGACTTGGAGGTGTTGAAGTGGGCGTCCATCTCGCGGCGCAACGCGATGAGGCTGAGGGTCTCCTCCTGCACCCACGTCTCGGCGCGCTTCTTCGGCGCCGACGCCGCGCGGGAGGAGGAGTCGTGGTCGAGGCCCCCGCCCCCGCCGCCGCCGTCCTCGCCGCTGCTCTCCGGGAGGAGCAGCGGGGGGGTGGGCTGCGGCGATGGCCCGGAGAGTAGCATGCCGCCGCGGGGGAGGCGGGGGTTTGGGAGTGGAGTGGAGGCTGGGGGTCGGTGTTGCAGCAGTGGGACTGGAGAGCGGAGGCGACCGGAGACGGGGAGAAGCGGAGGAGGGAGGAGCATAGCCGAGAACAACGTGCGGGCCTCGACGGCCGGATCGGCCTGGCCCGGCCTTGGCCCTTTAGTTGCATCTGTTCAGATCCCGTCTTTAGGCTCTCTTTAACAGGAATTCCTAAATTTAATCCTCTAAGAACATGTACAGCAGGGGCTGTATCAAGCCTCTGCAATTCAAATTTTGACAGCCACAAAGGCCCGCCCAGCTCCCTGTGTCTCTGCTTCTGTTTGAATTTTTCACCCACGGGACTGTAGCTCTGATGGCTCGAGAACTCTTTGGGATCTCTAAGCCTCATATCTGAGCTTTCTTTAAAAAAATCTCTTTCTATATTTCTCCCATATTCAGCAGTGTTCTCTGTATGAATAATTATATAGGGGAAAGAAAGAAAAATGGAGAGAAAATCTCTATTTTAGAGAACATAATAGAGAATGTTGTTGTAGCACATAGGGGAAGAATCTGTCCCCTATTTTGGGATAGAGGACGCTTTAGGGGAACCTGTTGAAGACGCTTCAATAGCATTCCCTACCCCGTCTCTAAAATAGAGATTTTTTCTTCATTCCCTTATATGTAGAGATTCTTTTTTCTTCTCATATACAATTCTTCATATAAGGAACGTCGTTGAAATTGGAAGAAATATATGAAGATATTTTTTAAAGGAAGCTTGTATATGAGGCTATAGATAATCAAATTTAGAGATTGTTGTTGAAGAGAGCCTTACGACTCGACCCCCAAAAAAAAAAAACTAAGGGATGTTTACTTCACTTCTCAGTTCTCAAGGTTCAGCCCAATCAGGCTATACGATCAGTCGAACCGGTGGAAGACAACTAAACAAACACAAGTAACAATGTTGGTTGATGGTATGAAATGAGTTTGGCTATGAAAAGATGATGTTTGACTGTTTGTATGGAAGCAGGTGGGATGGATAGGGCCATCTCCTACACGAGTGCCCGTGCAAGCCATGCTCACAGAAAACGGGAGAATCCAGCGTCTCCGCACAGCCTGGCTGCGCGGGTGGCATTGCACTGCACGGCGATGGCCAGGCTCACAGGCGGAGAAGCAAAGCAATGGGAACCAAACACGCCTTAAGCAACATGCCATTCAAGGAAAAAAAACTAAGCAATATGGCCATAAAAAAACCTATGTAATATGGGCGATCATATCCCGGATTTTACTTCATCCAACATAGAACAGATAATGGTTAGCCTATTTGTTCTATGTTGAAGATATATCAACATGTTCAAAGTGCAAAAATGTTAAGTTGCAACATCATAAAGATATCCACGTGTTTGAAAATGCTTTAAAGATGTATTTGCTTGTGCTCGTGTACTCGATCGTTTGCTTACCCTCGATTTTAGAAACACAGATACTTAGATCAAACGGATGTCATGAGCTTATTTGACTTATTGGATACAAATCTACCTATTTATTTATCTTTGTTTATTTAAAAATAATTCAAATTTTTTAATCCTTCTATCTTCTATATCGAAGACTTTTCTAGGAGTTTAAAAACACAAGTCAAATAAAGTACACCAGGCTTTTGATTTTATCCCAGAAGGATCTTAAAGTTTAAAATTAAGTTATATAAGTCAACAAGTCAAAAAAAATAAACTAATGAGAACATGCTCATACATTTTTTATTAGAAAATAAATTTAGTTTTTAGTCTATTTTTTAAACCATGAAGCCACATTTAAATGCTCTTAAAAATAAAATCAATAAAGCAGACAAACTTCCACTACAGGAATCCGAACTGTTAACGTCGGCCAAAAGTATTTACGACGGCAAGGAATAAACCAACGTTTAAAAACAGGGTATTTACGTCGGCCAAGGCATGCCGACGTAGATAAACATATATACGTCGGCCTAGCCGACGTAAACACAGGTGCCAGGACTTAGCGCGGGGGGCTGCGGTGGAAGACTTGGCCGACGTAAATAAACCTATTTACATCGGTTTGGGCCGGCCGACGTAAATAACAGGCGTATTTACGTCGATTTTACCTGGCCGACGTAAACACCCGTGGGTCCCACCGTCACGATTTACCCTAGCCCGTCCTCCGCAAGCTAGCTCAGTCCACATCCCACTCATCCGCCGCCGCCTCCCCCACCGCGCTCGCCGCGCGCCGCTTCGCCTCGTCGCCACCTTGACCTCTCACCGCCGTCGCCGCCGCCTTACCCACGCGCCGCCAAGGCGCCTCTTCCACCGCCATCCGCCGCCGCCACGCTCGCTTCGCGTCGCGACCGCCGGCCTCCCGCGCCGCCGTACCCATCCGCTTTCGCCTTCGCCGCCGCCGCCCGCCGCCGCCGCCATACTCGCTTCGCGTCGCCACGCCGCCTCCCGCGCCGCCGCAGCGGTCCCGCCGCCCGCCTGGCCTTTCGCCTCGCCGCCCGGCCGCCGCCGCTGCCTCGGCCGCCGCCGCCGCCTCTTCTTCGCCGCCAAGGCGCGCTTTCCCCGCCGCACCTCGCCACCTCCGCGCTCTGCTGCTGCCACGCTGACCAGCAGGCGTCCCCCTAACGCCGCCATTGGTCACACACCGGTGGTGGTACATCTCCAAGAGGGAGAGAGCCCTCCTGGCAGCGACGCATACGTCCGTGGCCTCATAGTTTGATTCTCTCGGTGAGACATGTCGCCTCCTTGTTCCAGGCACTGCAACATTTGGGTTGTTCATTGTTGGTTTGCAATTCCGGTCAGATTGGAAGCATGGATATGCTTGATGCATGGTCACCATATTGTTATGTTTAGGGAGGAGATACTTGTTGATCCGTATAGAGATACTCTGTAATATTGAATCATCAAGCATGTAATGGATGTATATCTCAAATGGTTCATCTTGCTTATTCAAATGTATTCAACTGTTGAACCAGAAACTATGTGGATAACTGTGGTTAAGTGTGGCACAACTAGTTGTGTATCTATTAAGTTAAATTTTCATTCCTCCCACTTTTTTTAGCTTTCATAGCTTCTTGTTGTTGGTGGACAGGTCCTGCATTGTTGGTTGATCTCCGCCGATCCTTGCTAGCCGTAACGCGCCTTATCCACGGTTGTCCCCATCATCGAGGTGAGCACATCATATATATTATTGTCTTAGTTAGTTCTATATATGAAAGGCTATAATCAACATAATAATAGTTTTCCTTTGTCAATTGCCATAAATAAGTATAATAATAATAGAAAATTTACAGAAATGTTCGTAGCTACTTATTCAAGTTATTGAATTGTATGTTAATCGAGGTAACCACATCATATATATTATTGCCTATATATATAATATGTGTGTGTGTGTTATCGTTTTGTTGTCATGATTTAAATATGTTTAAACAAATCAGTTTTCTAAACACAAGTCAACCCAACCTATATGTCACCCGTTTGGGAGCGGCACAGATCATATTGAATTGTGATATGTGTCGCTCTCGAATTGTCCACGCCTTTGAACAGCCTGGGGATGGACGGGTTAGCACGGTTTGTCGTGGCATGTGGTGCGATCTGAACAGAATTTTGGCTGCGTAACCCGGTGTTCTCCGATGCACAAGTATCAGCGTGCATTGAGAGAAACAAATAGGTTCTGCCGCCAAATTTCGCTCAGATCGCACTACATGCCACGACAAACCGTATAACCTGCTCATCATCTAGGTGGGTTTAGGACCTATCTTCGCCTAGAACTCCTGTTAGGATTATTAACCCATTTTTCATGTATTGTTGCATTTAGTAATAACAAAGATGGCTGAAGACCGTAGATGGATGTACGATGGTTGGGATATTGGGATGAAGCACACTCAAGAATGGAAAGTTAACACACAAAGTTTTCTGGATAAGGTTTTCTCCCTAGATCCTCCTGGTGGGGTAGCGAAGTGTCCATGTGTTAAGTGTCATCTTTTTGCCCGAGTGTCAAAATCTGTGATGGCCGGCCACCTTTGCAAATTTGGCTTCATGCCGAATTATCTCACATGGTATGAACATGGTGAGTCACGGATGGTAGATGTCTCTGATGAAGATGATACTACTGATAGAGTGGATGATAGGATGGAAGAGATGGTTCAGGACTTGGGTCGGCAATTTGAAAATGCTCCGGAGGATGAATCTGGGCGTCATGAGGATGCACCGACCATAGCAGCCGAGAAATTCTTTAGACTCTTAGATGCTTCAGTAAGCCTTTGCATGAGGGCACCAAGGTGTCAATCCTTTCATTTCTGACACAACTTATGAATATAAAATCAAAGTATGGCTTCTCTCAAGGGTGTTACAATGATTTGGTCAAATTGATTTGTGATGTGCTCCCAGAAAACCACAAGTTGCCAAAAGATATGTACTACTCGAAAAAGATTTTGGCTGGTTTAGGGATGTCTTATGAGAAGATAGATGCATGTGTTAATAATTGTATGTTATTCTGGAAGAGTAATGCTACGAAGAAAAACTGTTCAGTTTGTGGAAACTCTAGATTTGTACAAACATTTGATGTAGAAGGGAATGTAGTGACAAGTGATACACCATTGAAGGTTCTACGTTTTTTTCTTTTAACACCGAGGCTACAAAGATTATACCTATGTGAGGAGACTGCCTAACACATGAGGTGGCACAAGGAAGGCGTGCGATTCAGCGAAGGTTTCATATGTCATCCATCCGATGGTGAGGCATGGAAGACATTGGACCGACATGACGAAGATTTTGCCAAAGACCCAAGAAATGTTAGAATCGGGTTAGCAACCGACGGGTTCTCTCCTTTCAACATGAATGTTGCATTGTACTCATGTTGGCCTGTGTTCTCAATTCCGTACAATCTTCCACCTTCCATGTGCATGAAGGACGAGTATGTGTTTTTATCCCTTGTCATACCGGGGCCAGAGCATCCTGGAAAGCAATTAAATATTTTTATGCAACCTTTGGTCGAGGAGCTTATGGAGTTATGGACAGGGGTCCCAACTTACGATAAGAGTAGAAAACAAAACTTCAACATGCGTGTTGCCTATCTCTGGTCCATTCATGATTTTTCTGCATATGGCATGTTTTCGGGATGGAGCACACATGGCTGAATGTCTTGTCCAGTATGCATGAATGACACTGATGCTTTCCGTTTGAAACATGGACGCAAGTTTTGTTTCTTTGATTCCCATCGTCGTTTCTTGCCTTCTTCTCATGAATTCAGAAGACAGAGAAATGCCTTCCGTAGAGACACGATAATCACAAAGGACCCGCCCAAACGTTTGACAGGAGCTGAGATTATAAACTGACATCGTCAGCTAATTCCCACGGAAGATGGTTTTGAAAGGTTTAAAGAGTCACACAACTGGACTCACATTTCTGGTATCTGGTGTTTGCCCTATGCAAAGTCTCTTATCCTACCACATAATATGGATGTTATGCACCAGGAACGTAATGTTGCAGAAAGTATTATCAGCATGTGTTTTGATTTCAAAGACAGGACCAAAGATAATATGGCGGCTCGAAGAGACATGGCTGATATTTGCAATCGATCCTCCCTTGAGGTTAGAGAGGACCCAACAGGGAAACAAGGCAAGCCACGTGCTCCTTACTGTCTTAAAAGCTCTGAAAAAAAGGAGGTTCTAATGTGGATGAAAAATATAAAGTTTCCTGATGGTTACGCAGCAAACCTAAAACGTGCGGTGAGCATCGAGACTGGTAAACTGAATGGTCTGAAAAGTCATGATTATCATGTAATCATGGAAAGACTACTTCCTGTAATGTTCCGTGGATACTTCTCTGATGATGTGTGGACAATTTTAGCAGAGCTTAGCTACTTTTATCGGCAGCTTTGTTCGAAAGAAATTAAGAAATCAATGATGCAAAAGTTGAAGAAAGTTATACCGTGCTAATATGCAAGATGGAAAAGATATTTCGCGAGGGTTCATGAATGCGATGCAACATTTGTTGGTGCATCTACCATCTGAAGTAGATTGGTGGTCTGTGCAATACCGATGGATGTACCCAATAGAACGAAACTTGAAGAAAATAAGGTCAATGTGGGTAACAAAGCTCGAGTTGAAGGTTGCATCGCAGAGGCGTTCTTTCTCAAAGAGATTTCGTACTTCTCTAGTACATATTTATCGATGAGCGCAATGTCTATACCCACATGCCGAGATACCAACCGTTAGATTCCACGCATGGCTTTGATCTTAATGTATTCGAGGACATGGACATACCATTGGTGCGATTCTATTCAAGAGTTGTCCTTGAAGAGTGGAATGAAGCAATGTTATATCTCAGACACCAACATTTCGAAATGGAACAATATTTCACGTAAGAATCCGCTCCACCAATTTCTAACTTGGTTTTGTCGTTAGCTTCTAATTTAATGAAATGAAATGCAGGTTGTTTGATCAACAAAACTGGAATTCAACGAGACAACCTACAAATACTCAACTCGATAATTTGCGACGCAATGGCTTACGTGGGGGTCCTAATTTTGTGACATGGTTTCGTCAACATGTATAGTTCTTATCACGTAAAAATTTAAATAATCTATATTCAACTATCATGTAATTTCTATTATAATATTTGCAGTGTATGCGTGATGGAACTGTCCATGAGGACCTTCGACAGCTATCACACGGTAGTACTACCGCCAGAAAGTTTGGGCGTTATGACGTGAATGGGTTTCGATTTCGTACCGCGGCATTAGAAGCAAGTTGTCCTCTAGGCGCCACGGTTAATAGTGGAGTTGTCACTACCGCACAGGGTGATGGTCGAGAGACAGAGTACTATGGTATTCTCCAGAACATAGTGGAGATTAAGTTTGGCGGTCGAAAAGATTTAAAAGTAGCTTTCTTCTACTGTGATTGGTTCAACGACAAAACAGGGATTCGACGAAACAAAAATCTTGGCTTGGTAGAAGTTAGACATGAATCACGTCTTGGAGGTCACAACTCATTCGTACTTGCTCACCATGCTGAGCAGGTGTGCTACCTTTCATATCCATGCCGAAAAGAAAATTTAAAACCTTGGTGGGTTGTACATAAAGTGAATCCTCCGGCGCTTATGCACTCACAGAAGCGTCGAGTATGTCGATAGCATGGATGACTTAGCTTACCAAGAAGACGGTTTGCCAGCCTCATTTGAGATAGATATTGGGTCCGCACTTCATGAATTAGTGGGCTATACAACAGATGTTATTGTGGAGAATGTTAGAAAGAAAAAGCGACGTCGGGCATCTCAAGATGTTCCAGAAAAAGGACAACATAGAGTCGTGTACCTGAACCTTTTGACGCTGATTACTTCTGAAAAGTACAAATGTTGCACCTATTTCTTTATCTATTTTTGATGTTTTACACATGTTTATATACTAATATAGTTTTTATAAAACAGGATGAAATCATTTTTTTGCATACAGGAAATCTAAAAAAGGATGGGTCTTCATCGAAGAGTCAAGAATCACTTTTCGGAGGATCCGATTATCAATGAGCAGCGAGACAGATTCGAGAGGTGCTTAGAGGAGGTCGCTCAGGAGGTGCCTAGAGGGGGTCGCTCTGCAGGAGTTCGAGGGGGTCACTTAGGAGGCCTACAATTTGTATGTATAATTTTAATTGTGTTATCTTCAATTTTTAATATGCATGCACTAATTTTTTATCAATTAATTTTCGAGGAGGCCAGGAAGCTAGGGATGTGGTGGAGGAGGCTGTGGAGGTGTTGAGGGAGGGAGGCTATGGAGGAGGCCGAGGAGGGGAGGTCAAGAGAGTGCAGAGGGGGACGAAGAGGAGGATGGCGCTAGTGCTGAGGGATTGGATGCTCCTACCTTCAGGTGGCAAGCATGTATAGATGTTTAGTAAATATAAATAATTTTGTGGAATTTAGTTAATATTCTATTTCCGTTTCAGGTATAGAGGGACTAATCGATTCCCGTGGCAGTTCCTCAGCACGCAGAGTTATCACCCAGATGGTGATTGGTAAGTAAGCATTCAACAGTTTGATCATTAATTATTTCCTCTGATTACGTTAAGTTGTATAACACTATTTGTAGGCAATGGATAGATGTAGAATGGACAGCACGAGCAGTATAAGGCAAGTAAATGGGATGGGTTCTCTTTTGCGTTACCATTATCTGGCCTAGTGGAGGTCGACGTGTAATGGTGCCACCCGAAGTGGGCTCATTACAAGGTTGCTTCTGAGATGGGATGCATGGGAATGTTGCTCAACGAGTGTGGGTGGACTTTTAGGTTGGATGTTATGCACGAGAACGTAATGTTGCGAAAGTATTATCGACATGTGTTTTGATTTCAAAGACAGGACCAAAGATAATATGGCGGCTCAAGAGACATGGCGATATTTGCAATCGATCCTCCCTTGAGGTTAGAGAGGACCCAACAGGGAAACAAGGCAAGCCACGTGCTCCTTATCGTCTTAAAAGCTCGAAAAAAGGAGGTTCTAATGTGGATGAAAAATATAAAGTTTCACGATGGTTCGTGACAAACCTAAAGCGGCGGTGAGCATCGAGGACGGTAAACTGAATGGTCTGAAAAGTCATGATTATCATGTAATCATGGAAAGACTACTTCCTGTAATGTTCCGTGGATACTTCTCTGATGATGTGTGGACAATTTTAGCAGAGCTTAGCTACTTTTATCGGCAGCTTTGTTCGAAAGAAATTAAGAAATCAATGATGCAAAAGTTGAAGAAAGTTATACCTGTGCTAATATGCAAGATGGAAAAGATATTTCCGCGAGGGTTCATGAATGCGATGCAACATTTGTTGGTGCATCTACCATACGAAGCAGAGATTGGTGGTCCTGTGCAATACCGATGGATGTACCCAATAGAACGAAACTTGAAGAAAATAAGGTCAACTGTGGGTAACAAAGCTCGAGTTGAAGGTTGCATCGCAGAGGCGTTCTTTCTCAAAGAGATTTCGTACTTCTCTAGTACATATTTATCAGATGAGCGCAATGTCTATACCCACATGCCGAGATACCAACCGTTAGATTCCACGCATGGCTTTGATCTTAATGTATTCCGAGGACATGGACATACCATTGGTGCCAGTTCTATTCAAGAGTTGTCCCGCGAAGAGTGGAATGAAGCAATGTTATATCTGTACACCAACATTTCAGAAATGGAACAATATTTCACGTAAGAATCCGCTCCACCAATTTCTAACTTGGTTTTGTCGTTAGCTTCTAATTTAATGAAATGAAATGCAGGTTGTTTGATCAACAAAACTGGAATTCAACGAGACAACCTACAAATACTCAACTCGATAATTTGCGACGCAATGGCTTACGTGGGGGTCCTAATTTTGTGACATGGTTTCGTCAACATGTATAGTTCTTATCACGTAAAAATTTAAATAATCTATATTCAACTATCATGTAATTTCTATTATAATATTTGCGTGTATGCGTGATGGAACTGTCCATGAGGACCTTCGATACTATCACACGGTAGTACTACCGCCAGAAAGTTTGGGCGTTATGACGTGAATGGGTTTCGATTTCGTACCGCGGCATTAGAAGCAAGTTGTCCTCTAGGCGCCACGGTTAATAGTGGAGTTGTCACTACCGCACAGGGTGATGGTCGAGAGACAGAGTACTATGGTATTCTCCAGAACATAGTGGAGATTAAGTTTGGCGGTCGAAAAGATTTAAAAGTAGCTTTCTTCTACTGTGATTGGTTCAACGACAAAAGCAGGATTGACGAAACAAAAATCTTGGCTTGGTAGAAGTTAGACATGAATCACGTCTTGGAGGTCACAACTCATTCGTACTTGCTCACCATGCTGAGCAGGTGTGCTACCTTTCATATCCATGCCGAAAAGAAAATTTAAAACCTTGGTGGGTTGTACATAAAGTGAATCCTCCGGGCCGCTTATGCACTCCTGGAAACGTCGAGTATGTCGATAGCATGGATGACTTAGCTTACCAAGAAGACGGTTTGCCAGCCTCATTTGAGATAGATATTGGGTCCGCACTTCATGAATTAGTGGGCTATACAACAGATGTTATTGTGGAGAATGTTAGAAAGAAAAAGCGACGTCGGGCATCTCAAGATGTTCCAGAAAAAGGACAACATAGAGCTGTGTACCTGAACCTTTTGACGCTGATTACTTCTGAAAAGTACAAATGTTGCACCTATTTCTTTATCTATTTTTGATGTTTTACACATGTTTATATACTAATATAGTTTTTATAAAACAGGATGAAATCATTTTTTCGGCATACAGGGAAATCTAAAAAAAAGGATGGGTCTTCATCGAAGAGTCAAGAATCACTTTTCAGAGGATCCAGTTATCAGCAGAGCAGGCAGAGACAGTTCGAGAGGTGCTTAGAGGAGGTCGCTCAGGAGGTGCCTAGAGGGGGTCGCTCTGCAGGAGTTCGAGGGGGTCACTTAGGAGGCCTACAATTTGTATGTATAATTTTAATTGTGTTATCTTCAATTTTTTAATATGCATGCACTAATTTTTTTATCAATTAATTTTCAGGAGGCCAGGGAAGCTAGGGATGTGGTGGAGGAGGCTGTGGAGGTCGCTGAGGGAGGGGGGAGGCTATGGAGGAGGCTGAGGGAGGGGGGGAGGCTGAAGAGAGTGCAGAGGGGGACGAAGAGGAGGATGGCGCTAGTGCTGAGGGATTGGATGCTCCTACCTTCAGGTGGCAAGCATGTATAGATGTTTAGTAAATATAAATAATTTTGTGGAATTTAGTTAATATTCTGTTTCCGTTTCAGGTATAGAGGGACTAATCAGATTCCCCCGGTAGCAGTTCCTCAGGCACGCAGAGTTATCACCCCAGATGGTGATTGGTAAGTAAGCATTCAACAGTTTGATCATTAATTATTTCCTACAGTTACGTTAAGTTGTATAACACTATTTGTAGGCAATGGATAGATGTAGAATGGACAGGCACGAACAGTATAAGGCAAGTAAATGGGACGCTGGGTTCTCTTTTGCGTTACCATTATCCTGGCCTAGTGGAGGTCGACGGTGTAACGGTGCCACCCCTGAAGTGGGCTCATTACAAGGTTGCTACAGATGGGATGCATGGGAATGTTGCTCAACGAGTGTGGGTGGACTTTTAGGTAAATCTGTAAATTCTTTGTTTTCATTGAATTTTCCTATATATACAATTAATGTCTAACTAATTCATCTATTTCTTATGAAGGAGAGATACCGTTTGCCAAGTGATCAGGAACAGTCTCTACAAGAGAAGGCGAGATATGTTTTTGAGAACGCCGCAACCAGGACGGTCAAGGAGATGATGTACCAGGCTCGTATCCAGACGGTTTGTTTGTATTATAAGAGGGTGTTACATCAAGATATGAGTAAGAAGCTTGGTGCATCGAAACTCTACCTTCGGGAAAATCAGTACCGTTGGCCAGAAGTTATGTTGCCTTGGTTCAACAAATGCCCTGAAGCATGGCAAGCTCTTAGCCAATACTGGGCTTCGCCTAACTTTATTCATAATTCAAACAAGAAGAGGGGTAACAGGGAGGCGGGCCCAAGGGTATCTCAGCGGTACAGAGCCGATGGACATCTTCGTTTTGCGCGACGTATGGTAAGTTTCTTACGGTACCATATGAGTATTTATAAGTTCATTGTCTATATTTCATTAGTTTTGTTTACTAATGTTGACTAATGTACCATATGATGACTAATGTTGTTTTATAGGAAGCTCAAAGTGGGACTCGACCTACTGAGGTTGAAGCCTATATTAGAGGTCACCTTGGCTTTGATCCAGCACATCCAGACCAGCTATGCAGTGACAAGGCGACACAGAGATTGGTTAGTACAATTGTTGTTCTAACTAAATTGATTTCTTCATTATATCCTTATGCATGTATATGTTGTGTAGGCTTCTTATGGCCAAGTGATGGCCGATGCTTACGGACCCGACTATGATTGGAGAAGGGAAGATGTCGATCCGGTCGCTCTGTACAGTAGTGGAGGTGGCAAGAAACATGAAAGATTCTCTATGTTCAATGGCGTTCTGGATAGTAGCGCTGTCTTAAGTTCGGCAAGAACCTCGGCTTCTTCGCAAAGTAGTGGGTCGGCTGCTCGTGAGACCCAACACCTACAGGAGCAGTTGAGACAACAAGCCGCACAGCAAGCTGCACGGGAGGCCCAACTACAGGAGCAGTTGAGACAACAACAAGAATACTTTGTTTCATGGCAGGCAGAACAACAAGCAGCTATACAAGTAAGTAATCAATGAACTTTCTCCATTTCAAATTATTGCTTATTTCTGTTTAAAATTCATGACAATTGCTATATTTTTACATCATATTAATGTAAACTGTAAAATTATGGTCGGCCTAATTCCGTTGTTCTGAATTCTATTTTACTGCTTCACGTTAATGAAAATAGTTCGATTAGTCCAATTTATTGCTCATTTCATCGAAATTTAACCTAATACATGCAAATGACTATTTTCAACTTATAATTGTTTAAATTGTCTATAGGCATATATGACACAATAGTTTGGAACGCCATTAAGTCTTCCTCCATTCCGACCGCCACCTATATTTACACAGCAATCTCCTATCACGGTACGTTTCAAGCTTTTTACATATTATGATGCTGTAATTTAATAATACTAATATCGCATTGTAATGTAGGGATCGGTGGATCAACAAGATGCCAATGCTGGAGGTGCTTCTTCTTCGAGGACTCCGCCGACCGTTGGAGACTTTCTTGCCCCAGGAGGCGATGCTGGTAGCGGACATCGGTTCAACACTACCCCTCCAAGTTGATGTTGTTCACTATCTTCTGATGCATATGTGCGGACATTGCTGTGTGTGTGTAAATTTGTTGGTGAATGTGTTGTTGACGCTTGGCATGTTAAGACTATGTTGAATAATATGTGTGCGACAATATGTATGTTGAATAACACGTTAAGACTATATATGTTGACATGTTATTTGTGTGCCAATTGAGTTGATGATGTATTTGTCAATATTGAGATGCTAGAACATGTGATGATGGATGTCTATTTCTATTAGATATGATGATGCATGCTTCTTGTTTATATTTGATGTTCGCTGGAAATTAAATGGCCGAAAATCAGAATGGTTTAGCTAAACAATAGACTCGAGATACGTCGGCCAGTCGGCGACGAATATCGGAATTAAGCGGCACCGTATCCCAAGTATTCGTCGGCCACTGGTATCGTAACCCGGTCTAATTGATCGAATCCTAATTGTGCATACAAGATACTAGTCCCGTAAGATCATGGCTAGCACACACAATTTAACAACAATAATGGTACATTGCCTTGAGTTACATTATTACAACATAGGGGACTAAGCGCCCCACAGAAGTCTGATTTAATACATCAAGCACGGCACGCAGCCAAGATACGCGTTACACACACGGTAACGCAGAGCCTAACATGGCACGATTTATTCTAGCAGCTAGACTATTCCACGGCGGCGGCAGGCGGGACACAACCCTACTCTTCGTCCTCGAAGTCCTCCTCCCTCGAAGTCGGGTCCTCCTCGGATGGCGAGTCGTAGGGAGCCTCCTCGACTGTTGAAAATTTTGGAAGAGGGGAAGGAGAAATAGGGGTGAGTACAAAGGTACTCAGCAAGTCGAGGATATATGCTGATGGGGTTTAGTACAAATGGATGGCTTGGGCAGTTTTGCGGAAATTGCAGTTATTAGCCTAGTTTTGACAAAGCGATTTAGAAACATTGAATCTCCATATTTTCTTTGGGCTTTTCTCAAACGGTTCTCGCCACTTGGCCTCAGTGCCATAGCAAGAACAAAATCCTTTCTTCTTTTCTTTTCTCAAAACCGGCTAGGTCCATTCCGCGCGACACTTTCCGATAGGCCGTTACCCATTTCGGAATATCACCGGTGGCCCCTAGCTCAAACGAAATCCTTCTCAAACCTTACTCATCTCAAATCATTTGTTCAAAACCCTTTTTCTAAATTGGTTTTAAAATGAAGGAGCTACCATATAATCAGTCCCTTCGCGCGCTCATAACCGCGAGCACGGCTATCATGACAGTTTTAACTCTGCAGAGTGGGTACGCTTTACCCTCGAGAGGCTACGCACCCAGACGATGTTTCGCCACAAGACCATCAACCACGAGGGCCAACGATCGGGCCCGTCCCATACCGGGGCTCGAGGTCGTACTGTAATGGCTCAGTTCATAGGATTATAGGATGAGCAGTCCTTAGACTAGGGGAGAATTTATATTTTAGCCCGATTTTCAAACCGGTGCCATACTGCACCAACTGACAAAATATCTCCCTAGTCGGAAAGATTTTGGGATAAGAGGAAAATCATTTCCTATTAAGCATCACCCTTGATGCGCTATCTTTAAATCATCTTTTCCCAAACATTTCTCAACAATATTCTCGTTCACACAAATGATTGAATCATTCGCATAAATAGTTTTAAGCATTTATCCTACCTCAACAAGGTATTTAAATAAGAGCAATTCATATTTTAGTCTTAGGTTTGATCCTAACATATCTCTTACCTTTCTAATTGGCATAATAACTAATTCTAGCAAATACGGCATTTATCTTTTAAACTAGCATGCATATTTTCAAGTCTAATAAACATTTTCTAAATAACCGAAAATGGCTTCACAATATGATCAAAGGGGGACTTGCCTTGGTCAGATGACGGGTAGGAGCAACCGGCGACGATGGACGGGTCTAACCACGCGGACAACACATACAAGATAATACAAACATCCATCAAACAGGGAAACATTTATATATGATTTTTGTTTTAAAAATAATGCACGAAATAAATATGTATGGAAATGTGATGCATGCACAACTATTTTATATTTTTATATTTTTATTAAATCAAGTGTATGCATCCAAATAATATATTTGTTATTTTCTAAGGTTTTTTGAAAATCATTCATTATTTGCTAGTTAATGAAAAATGATTAGCTTAATTTTTATTTTTATAGGTATTAATATTAATAGAGAGTTATTAAATTTTGGATTATATTTATGTGTGCGCTTTGAACTCTGGAAAGCGTATTCTGCTCGAATACGTTTCCACTCATCAGAGCCACACACAAAAGCACTAATCTCAAAGCACTTCTTCTTCTACCTCTAGCTAGCCATATGCATGCACACAAAGACGCACACAGACAACTCCATTGGAGCACACTAGAGCTCGGCTAGCCGGCGGTGGCGACCTCCGATTCGACAAACCGATCGCAAAAATGGATTCCTCTCGACTCAGCGCCTCCAAAGGACCCTATAGCGGTGATCCGCCGACGCACGACGTACGTATTTTTATACATAGCTACAAGACACGTTCTAACTAGCTCGCATGGCTTCCATGGAAGCTCTAGCTCAACATGGCACACGCAGGGAGACTACGACCACCCGGGATCATCTTCCCAAGCTCATATGCACCTAGAGATGAGCGAAGCTTACCAAGCGACGGCGAACCGAGTGCTACGGCGACAACTTCCTTCTTGACTTGGTGTTGCTCGTGCTACTTCGACTGCGGTAGGGAAGATGAGAGGAAACAAGTGAGAAACGACGAAGAAATGGCGAAGGCAGGGAATAGAGCGAGCTTACCGAGGAGAAACACGGCAGGCAATGGATAAGGAGAAGCAGAACACGAGCTTTATAGTGAGAAGAGCACGGCCGGCGTCGGACTTTACTCCGACGGGTGGCACAATACATGAGGCAGCGAAAAGACAGTGCTATTACAACAATTTGCAAGCAACACGACGGCGAGGTCGGGCGCTTGGCGTGGCGTGGTCTGGTGCACCGACGACGCACGCTGGGTGCAGGGATTAACTCGCATAGCGGCAGCACAGAGGAAAATAATAAAGGAAGAGGTGCCGGGTGCAGGAGCGGCGTGCCGCAGCAGACGGCGTTGGATGGAGTAACTCACAAGCTGCATACGGTGAGTCACGGTAGAGATAAGCTCAAAGCACGAGAGAAAAGCACGGAGAGACAGAGGACTTGGACCAACAGAGAGAAAAGGTGAGAAAGAGGAACGTTTTCTATTTTTTCTAGTTTTGTTTTTCTCTTTTCTTCTTTCTAAATAATTATTCAAAGGTCAAATATTAAATAGGTTTTGACAAATTCACATGGGTTTGAAAGCTTCTAAATGCACCCATGAAAATATTTATACCTTTAAAAATTAATGACCCAACCCATTTTCAAAACGGTTACATGCAATGATGATGCCATGATGCTTTTCAACACTTAAATAGTTTAATATTTTAATTATGCATTTTAATGAAATTATTAACGTGCCAAATTTGGTTTTGAGAATTTGGGATGTTACACTGGCCGACGTAAATACTTCGAGCATGGGCCGGCCGTATTGACCAGTATTTACGTCGGCCAGCCTGGCCGACGTAAATAGTCCACCTGCCACGTGGCGCAGCCGTGCGGATCCGACTTATTTATGTCGGCCAGGCTGGCCGACGTAAATAGAGCGTGCGTATTTACGTCGGCCAGCCTGGCCAACGTAAATAAGTGTGCCACGGTGGCATCCGCCCTCCGACGGCAGGTATTTCCGTCGGCCGTTGAGCCGACGTAAATAAGTTCTATTTACGTCGGCGGCCGACGTAAATAGACTTATTTATGTCGGTATTAATACGTCGGCTTATTTACGTCGGTCTGCCGACGTAAATAGCTATTTACGTCGGTTTTGCATCTATTTACGTCGGCTTCTGGCCGACGTAAATACCTCGATTTCCTGTAGTGTTCGAGAACCAGCTGAAGAATATTTGATAAGACCTTGTGGTGTAAATCCATTGTTTTTTGGTTTTGATCGTATCTAAGATTCTATTTTATCTGGGTTGCTAACTCGATGGTAGAGTACTTGGCTTTTAAGTGCGACTACATAGTGTATGTGGTGTCTTTTTTTAGTTGATGTGCATGTGTGCCAAGCTTTTGGTCCAGGTCTTTGGAATTTCCGTGCTACGTGGTCATTTTGTTGTCTGTTTTAATGCCTGGTGAAAATTGATGGGACCAAATGATAAATATAGATCTAGACCAAAAGATCTGGTTTGGTGAGCTAGCCAAGTGACCAAGATTGAATCAAGTTCGACCTGAGCTTCAAAGTTAAATGGGCGGAGTGGAGCTTAAGCTCTCGGCATGGCCAACCATGCGATGCCAACCGCCATTAAACTAGCCCCACCAACATAAAACCAACATACACAATCAACCAACACAACATGAAAACCTAGCCTAGCCTCATGTTGTCCTTTTTTTCTACTATTAACCTTCTCCACCTTACCTTGAGCCGAGCTCGAACCCAATTGTGAGTATAGCACAAATCAAACTTGAACCTAGACATACCGGGTCCACTAAATCTTTGCCCTAATCCATCCCTAATGATAACCCTCTTAGCCTCTCAGAAAAGATAAACGATGTCGAAGCTTCAACGATAATCAGGAGGCATAGCTTTAGCAAGAACCAACAAAGGCTATTTGTGACCAGATTTGAGACATTTAAATTCTTAGAACTATTTGTGCTTTGAACCTAATGTATGATATAGTTACTTAACTTCTACACTATGCATATAAGGCATGACGCATGTTGGCCTACACTAATAAGCTCCGCTTTTGACGATCAGGCTTTTGAATTAGGGTAAATCATGAACCCAAATCAATTTACATTATGACACGAGCATATCAAAGAAAGCACAAGCGACATGGAGAAGCAACTAGTCAACATCAGAGGAAAAAAAGAAAAGAATGCTCTCTCTATCTTACAAGAAAAGGATGACCCTTAGAGTCGACCTTTTTGCTCCCGACCCACATGGCCCTCCTTCCACATGTCATCTACTTAGCGACCATTATTGATTAGTTCTGATTAAGTCTGATTTCATGCGATTAATTCATAAATTAATTCTGTTTAATTGCTAATACCTCGGTTGTGGTCGTGGCTCATCGATTACCAATTACTAGCAATTTTATGAACCTTGTCTTCCACCGGCGAGCGCGTGTGCCCAGCGTAGTCGAGACCCACGTCAACTTGTCAAGCACACCACACCGTGCCGGAGTCGGTGGCCGAAGCGTGTCGCGGTCGAAGCTTTCGTGCCGGCCAAGCCGCGCGCGCAACCGCCTCTTCCACGGAGACAGCGACACCCCCGTCCGGTTCGGTTCGTTCGCCCATCCATCCGCGTCCCGCGTCCGCGTGCTACGAGGCCTACGAGTAGGAAGCGGAAGGGATTCTTCCGCGAGGCGCCAAGTGCCCATGTCGCTGGTCCAACGAAGAGGAGCGTGCTGCTTTGCCACGAAGGAAACCGAGCGCATCCAGCCAGATTATTCGTGTCCATTGCTCAGCGAGCAGCAGCAAGTGTGCGTATACGTGCGGCGTGCCTGCCCGCCGCATATATATTTCCCTCGTGCAACAAGCTCCGCTCACCAAACCCCCTTCTGCGTCTGCTCCCCCCAACCGATCGTATACACCAAACAATGCTTACACAGACCATGTATTTAACAGTATTCGTGAAGCTAACACATCTCCTAACGAGACTTTTATCGGCCTAATCATCGTCATCGTCGTCAGAAGGAAAAGAAGAAAAAGAAGAAAGCTCCCACACGCAGCATTATTAACGCCCTAGATCCACAGCTACATCTTCCTGTGGGAAGATCTGCAACTAATTTTCTGGAAGCATTCTCGATCCCACATGAAAGCTCAACCGCCCAGCGTCAATCCAGAGGACGACGACAGCATCACAAATTCGCAATCCACAGCACGAGTACTACGCGAACGCGACTGCACGAGACGAGAAAGAGAGAGAGAGAGCGCGGCGAGGGCGGCCGATGGGATGGATAGAACCGGTCCACCACGCGGCCCGCGCGCCCGACCGGGCCTTTATCTGACCGATCCAGCACCTGCCGTCCACCGGCGCACGGCGTCGCCGGTGCGCGCCACGCGCAGCACACGTGGAGGCGTGGCGGCCTCCCTCTCACCCCACCTCACCGGCTCACGGCCGCGAGCTGGTGTCGCCCCGGAAAAAAGATGTTAAAATATCCATTTTTAATATGGATTCGCTGAAATATCGCTACTCTCACTGATACATTGGACCATAACGATAGAATATCATTATAACATGGCACTTGTTGAACATTGCAAATATGCAAAGCTGGACGATGGAGGCGGCTCCTTGACTATTTAACGTCTGCTTTGCTTTATAAAAGAGATAATTCCCTGTATGTTATTGAAAAAGTTTTAAATTCTCTATGTATCATTGAAAATTCTCTCTTCTCTTACATGCCACCGGTTTAAGTTTTTTCTTTCTTCAGTGCCACTAAAGCGGTAAACAATATAACGGAGTTATAAAATGACCATTATGCCCCTGCCTTTTTAATACGTTACAACATAGAAAAATCATACAAATAGTATAAAATTTATAAAAACATAAGAAAAATTCTACGGATTCATAAAATTATGTAAAGATAGATTTGTAAGTAAAAATTTAAACTTTCCGAATGTAAATTTTATTAAAAATTAATCAAACCTACCATGCCTCATGAAAAAGGAGAACAAAAGCTGAAAATAACAAATGTTACAAATATTTGAATAGCAATTAGCACATGATTTTACATAAATTTTAAAATTTTAAATTACTCAATTTGAGTTAAAATGAAGGAGATATGATTTTTTAAAGTTTTAAATCGAAGGGGCATTTTAGACATTAATGAACTTTTTAGAGCATCCCCAGCAGGGCCTTTAAATTTCCCTCTATCGCTACAAGAATCGCTACAAATGATCGCTATAAAGGCAAATTCCTCTCACATGCATCAAATTCCTTCTTTGCATTTGAAAAATTTTGAAATAGAGCATTTGGGGGTGAGATGGGGATGCTCAAAGCATCCCATCTCACCCCCAAATGCACCTCTATTTCAAAATTTTCATTGAGCATCCCCATCTCACCCCCAAATGCACCTCTATTTCAAAATTTTTCAAATGCAGGAGGGAATTTGATGCATGTGAGAGGAATTTGCCATCAGAGCGACATCGTAGAAGCCATCAGTAGCGATAGAGGGAAATTTAAAGGCCCTGCTGGGGATGCTCTTAAAGGCTATAACTAACGGAATTAACGGCAGTGGCATTGAGGGAAAAGAAAACTTGAATTAGTGGCATATAAGGGAAGAGAGAATTTCAAATGGCAAATAGAGAATTATAAACTTTTTCAGTGGTACACAAAGAATTATCACTTTATAAAACCGAGTAGCTTCAGTGGGGAAGGCCGACAATTCAGGATACACAAATACAACTCCTCCGCTGCCTCGAATCGGTCACCTTATCCCTCCCCAAGGCAAGACGATGCAGGAGCTAGCGTCCATGGCGTTTTCAGGGTAGGATCGTCTCATCACTCTCAACCTCTTCTTTTGTTCTAGTCATGAGACCCATCAATTATTTGTTTTTTTATCGGTCACACATTTTGATGGCCGATGATGCCCTCTGTCTCTCGGCATTTACTTGCTACTCTCTCATTGGCTTGCTGCTCCTACGAGGATCTAAGAGCATATTCAATGGGTCCTAGTCAGCTGGCTCTTAAGATGGCCACCTCAGCTTTTTGCTTACGTGGAGGAGAGAGAGAGAGACTAGCTCTTAGCTAAGAGTCAGTCTCTTAACGGATTACAAGGTGCATTGAGACTATTACATATGGGCCTAAATCAATTTTAAAGCCAACACTAAAACTATCACCATTGAACAAGTTGTCTCTAGTGCTGACTTATAGCCAACTGCTATCTCTACCATTGGAGATGCTCTAAGATCAACGTTTGGTGCATTAACAAGTTTATTAACGCTCCTTCGGGAATCCTTCTAGGAAAAAGGCTTAATGCTGACAGGTTGTAGGTGGAGATCGATTGAAGGCATTGGTAGAGGGAAAGTGGGGTGACCTCGTTCGAGTGGATATGGGGAGATGGGAAAAGGGGCTCAGCTCCATGTACTTGCCAAGGGCTCTAAGGCCTTGTTTTTTTCAGCGTATTGTATCACTGCGTATTACTGTAGCAAATTTTGTTATTTTTATATAGCCTATAAGTTGTCATAATTTGTGACAATTTTTTCGTGACTTGCAGTAGTCGTTCCAAAGATTCTAAAACTAATTTTAATTATTTTTTATAATCTTTAGATCTCATTTTGAGGGCTCTCAAATTTGCTACAGTAATATGCAAATGCAACGATACGTTAAAAAGAACAAGGCCTAAGCAAGCCGTAGCATGCTCTAGCTGAATGAAGTTTATAGGTGTGGTGGGTAACTGGGTGGGAGTTTCGCCCTTTTGTTTACTCCCATGCAACTTTGAAAACAATGTAAAATCATCTTGTGTCGAGTGAACAAAAAATAACCAGTTTCTAAAACAACATGTTTATTAAACAAATTGGCCAAGAATCTCCTTCCTGTAATAGGTCAACATTCTGAACTTTGTATAATTCATTTTTTAAGAACTGTTATAACTTATAAACATGCATTAAAAGGTTTTTTTACCCATGACATTCTCTTTGTTTATTTTATACATTTCTAATATTATAGCCATGTTATGCACTTCAATATATTTCATCTCTAACTAATTAATTCAAACAATCTGAGATTACATACCTTAACTAATCACCTTTGTCATTGTGCCCATTTAAAAAAAAAAGACCATCCAAAAAAATCGAACCCAAGTGTTTCGAAAATCGATGGCCGCGGGGGCACGTGGAGATATGAAAAAAATGAATTCTGGTAGGAATCTCAAAAAACAAACCTCATTTTTTTTTCAAAAAAAAAATCCATGCGGTTTTTAAAATTGATGGCCGCGAGGGCACGTGGAGGCATGAAACTACGAAGGGATTCCTACCGCATGCGCATGACACGCTCGGGAGAAAACCTAGGGAAGAAAACCCCAAGAAAAAGCAACAGAAAACTCGAAAAAAAAGAGAGCGAGGAGGAGACGCGAAGTAGAAAAAAAAAGAAAGAAAAGACAGCGGCCTCCCTAGCCGCCCCCCACCAGAGCGGGCAGGCAGGCAGGTCAGGCCCCCACGCTCTCTCCTCCCTTGATCTCCTCCTCTTCTTCTCCCACCCCCCAGCCTCGCGCGGCGCGGAAGGCCAAGGGGAAGGAAGGAGGCTTCGAGATTTCCGCGGAACCCCCACGCCACCACCACCCGTCGCGCAGCAGCGACCTCCTCCTCCTCCTCCTCCTCCTCTTCCAGACCACCACCTCCTACTCCAAGGGCTCCCCCACCTCCGCCCCGATCCGAGTACCTGCCGCCAGCCGCCGCCGCCGCCGCCGCATTCGAAGGTGCCGCCCAATCCCCTCCGAGGAACCCCCCTGCCGCCGCTGATTTACGGCGGGGATTTGGGCGATTCCGGGACGCCTGAGGAGCTGGTGATTTTGGGCGTGGGTGCGTTCGGGTTGCGTCTCCTTTGTTGCTTTGGGGGGCGGGGATGTTGGTGATTCCGGGGTGGATTTTGGGGGAAGGGTTGGGGCTGCGTTCCTAGGGGGAGGGCCTGGTCTCTCTGCTGTTGGATTTGGCTCGGGATCCATGATCGAGATTGCTCGGTGAAGTTTTTGGTCCTAGGGATTTGTTTTTTTGATTAGCCCGGATCAGGAATGGAGACTTATCTTGGGGAGATCTAGGTCGACCTATTCTACCACCGTTCTGTCTATATTGTTGTATAGAAAAACCAAAAAGAGAGGGGGGCGTGGAGGGGAGTCTGGTGGCCATGGCGATGAATTACTCGTCGTGTTCGTTCCTGGTGAACGATGAATGCGCTGGCATGATGCGGGGGTGTGGCTGCCGGTCGGAGGAGGCCTCGCCGCTCTCCTCCTGCGGGGTGAATTCCCTGTGGTGGGATGAGCTGGAGCTGGAGCTGGAGCTGGAGGAGTTTGACCCGTGGATCTCCTGCCGACGGACCCCTTTGGGATGAACTTGGAGACCACCTTCACCGCGGCGATCGCCAGTTGCATTGGAGATCTCACGGCTATGTCGGGTGCCGGGCATTTTGGAAGCGGCGGTGGTGATGCCGTTTTTGCTGACTTGAGTTATTACTTGAATCAAGCGTTTGCGCTATCTTCTGAGCCGACTATTGGTGGCCGTGTGGGAGTCTTTGATGACCCGTTTGGGTTTGGAGGCCTCCCTGGTGGTCTAGGCGCTGACATTTCTGCAGGATTGCCTCCCTGTGCATCCTGCTCACAGTTTGTTGGGTTTGTGGAGGATGTGTCTACCTCCGGCAATGCTGCATTGGCTTGCCATGATCCAATTGATGCTGTTCCAGGAGAACTACCTCCCCGTGCATCCAGCTCACAGTTTATTGCGTTTGCGGAGGACGCTTCTACCTCTAGCAATGCTGCATTGGCTTGCCATGATCCAATTGATGCTGTTCCAGGAGAACTGCCACCCTGTGCATCCAGCTCACAGTTTATTGGGTTTGTGGAGGACGCTTCTACCTCGGCCAATTCTGCACTGTCTTGCGATGATACGGTTGATGCTGCTCTGGGAGAACTGCCTCCCCGTGCATCCTGCTCACAGTTTATTGGGTTTGTGGAGGAAGCTTCCATCTCTGCCAATGCTGCGTTGGCTTGTGATGATACAGTCAATGCTGTTCTGGGAGAACTGTCTCCCCGTGCATCCTGCTCACGGTTTATTGGGTTTGTGGACGACACTTCCACCTCTGCCAATGCTGCACTGGCTTGCAAGGACACAGTTGATGCTGTTCTGGGAGAACTGCCTCCCCATGCATCCTGCTCACAGTTTATTGGGTTTGTGGAAGATTCTTCTACATCTGCCAATGCCGCATTTGCTTGCGATGATACGGTTGATGCTTCTCTGGGAGAACTGCCTCCCTGTGCATCATGCTCGCAGTTAATTGATTTCATGGAGGACACCTCTACCTCGGGCAATTCTGCATTGGCCTGCACTAACACGGTTGATGCTGTTCCTGATCTGGAGGGAAGTGCTCCACATGAGGGAATGGTGTTTGCTCTTGGCTATCTTGGCCTCCGCGACATCCTCTCTGTTGAGATGGTGTGTAAGTCATTACATTTGGCTGTCCGTAGTGACCCCTCACTATGGAAGAGCATCCATATTGAACCTTGGTTGAGCAAGGATATATCTGATGCTGATCTTCTCTGTCTGACACGAAAGTCCCAAGGTGCTTTGCAGTGCCTAGGCATTGTGGGCTGCATAAATATCACAGATCAGGGGTTGAAGGCTGTTTTAGACAGTAATCCGAGGTTAACAAAGGTTAGTTATGGCCTGAACCCTGAATCCTTTTGCATGTCTTTTTAAGTCTAATTTAATTGCTTGAAGCCTTGCAAATACTTGTCAATAGGAAATATTTATTTATGTTCTTTTTTTGTAGTAATGTACCTTTTGTCTTGCAAAACTTTCATCAATCCAATGTAAATGTGTTGATGTAAGTGTTACTACCAGCCTATAAGACTTTGTCTGTTACCGTCATGAGAATTTTTGTATTATAACTTAGATTGGAGTATACTCTGGTCTGTTAGCTCTAGCCAACTATGTAGTATTTACGACAACATTCATTCCGTCTAAAAGTTTAGTGATACAATGATACTCAATGCTGTTGACTGCTTATATATGTTTGACTATTCTCTTGGTTTATTTTTTAAGGCATTGAACAGAAAGGACATATTTAATTTTATCTTCTAACTCATATTTTTACACAGTTGAGCATTATGGGCTGCGCACGGTTAACTTTTGATGGTTTTATTGCCAATCTTAAATCATTTAATATGAAAGCGGTTCATGGTATTAAGAATCTCAGAGTTGGAAAACTCTTCAGTTTACCAAAAGAGCATTATGAAGAGTTATTGTCCCTGATGAAAATTGACAGGATGCAGGCAGTGCACAGTCAGGAGCCACAATTCTTTCATGCTAATCATATTTTATCAGATTGCACTGATGGATATGCTCTTGATATTCAGATGTGCCCTATTTGCCAGAACTACAAGCCTGTTTATGATTGTACAGCAGAGGGATGCGACGAGAGAAAATCTGGCAAGTGCAGAGCTTGTGAGGTTTGTATCCTGAGATGTCTGCGGTGTGGGCGGTGTGTAGAAAATTTAGAGTATGAAGAGACATTCAGTTTTGACTGCCTTTGCTATTATTGTCAAGCTGATCCAGTCCCGTCTCTCTCAGAGAAATAGGAGTTGTCTCGATTCTATCCATCGGAATAATATTGTCGCCATGATGACAGAGATGCAACAGTTTACGCTCTCATCCATGCAGCCATCTTAACATTGTATTTCTACAGAACAAAAGAACAAAAAAAAAAAGGAGATAGTTTGCTATCCATGAAGGCATATCCATGTTGTGACATACTACATTTATTGCAAGGAAAAAGTTAGTAAAATCCAGCAAAAAGAAAAGGGTTTTCACTACGGTCTGGCCAGTGATAATTGAGGTGGGTGATGCTGTACATTTCATTGATAACGTTTGGTGTCTGCAACTGTGCGCACTCATTTGTTTCATCTTGTCCTTCTGTAGGGATGTTTCTTCCTGGAGTCTGCACATCAAGAGTGCAGAAGTAGAGCGTGAGCATCAAGTGGGTTTGATCCTGCATGTTCCTGGAATGTCAGATCGAAGATTAGCTTCTTTCTTCATCCCCAAAAAGAATAACTGCTGTATTTTTACTTCGTACACGTGTTACCTAACAAATGTAACAGCTATATTTTTAGTTCTGGGAGAATTGTTTGATGCGCCCTGTGCCATTTCAAATAAATAAATGACCCTAGAGTACCATCTCTCGCAGCTGGTGCTTGCTTGTTCATGTATTTGTTGCCGCTTCAGCTGTAGCGTCGTATTTGGCCAATAATTGCGTACTCTGAAAGAGTTCTCCCTTGCTGCTGGATAGGTTTTACTGTGACCTTGTAGTATTAAAAATTCCAGGCGAATAAAACCAGGCCATTTTTTTCAAAAATTTTAAAACACCTCGAGGGATACCAATTCTTAATAATAAATATTAAAAATTGCTCTTTTGAAATTACACTATCTAATTCCAGAATTGCATCAAACATTCACACTTTTATAACACCTACTGTTAAACAGTGCTTACAATACCAAAATATGGTATAATTTACAATCTAAATTACATCTAAATTACTACTGGACGTGGAACGAGCTTTGAGCCCATTCGTCCATGGTAGATGAAAACTGGAATTTAGAAAAGTAAAAAATTCATTTGACACGTGGACCGAGCCCTTTCCAGCCATGGAAGTAAAAAATTTCACAATCGTGTTGCTCGGTTTCGCCATTGCCATTGCCAGTCTAATTATAGACGCACGCGAAATCAACTAAAGCGAAGGCATGTAAAGCTGCCTATAATCGGAAAGCTGGCCATAACCGTACTGGTCGCACGGGTTACCGGTCAACTAGAGTTAACTGATCTGAACAGGTCACGCCAGGTGTTTCTGACCGGGTTAGGTTAGTTCCTGACCGATTGCTTGCCCCACCGGTTAAGGCAGGGCAAGGAAGGATTCGTGGAAATACTCACTGGAGAAGCAATTCGTTTTGGGAAGGAGTAGTAATCCACTTCGACATCCATGAAAGGAGAATCATCGAAGCACGCAACGACCTGTCTGATCGCTTCGCCGCGCCTTCGCGTACAAGAGAGAGTAAAGGCCAACTCCCGAATCTCAAAACATTGTATGTGCGGCCACGATGGGCGAAGGCAGGAAGCCCCCTGGTGCTAGGTAACCCATTAAAATGGGCGTTGATAGTGTATTCGGTGAAGAAAAATAATCTTGTAGAGTGTATTGTGAAGCGTGAAGGAATTTTGGAGAGATAGAACGTGCCGTGAATAATATTATGGGATGTGTATTTAAACCTTCGGACGAAGATGCTCTTATGGCACAGAGAAAATAAAGAAAGGGAGGAAGAGTAAGCCAACTACAAATAACAACAGAGAGAGAACTCCAAAAGGAATGTCAGCCTAGAACTCCAAAAGAGAACAGAGAAGAACCCCAAGAGTAAGCCACCTAACACATCAGCCTAGCCAGTTTAGAACTGACAAAAAACAACTCAGAGCAAAAGGTACGTCCTCAGAACGTTTGCGGGCTTTTTTCCGCCTGATATATTGCCACCAGTTTTCTGGCTTCAGAAGTTTGTGTAATCCTGAAGAACATGTGGAGTGAATGAGTGATGAATGATCACAAACGACAAGATATATCACAGGAAGTTATATCCGGTAGTTCAGCAAGTGCAAATGCCATGAATCAAAGATCTAAGGGATGCCACAGAAGATTATACACTTGTCAGGTGAATGGGATGGCTCTCGGACATTAATGATTTAATTTTAAATAATATAATCAGTCAGTGTAAAACAATTGACAGGGTTACAATTTCAGGGGAAGAATTCAACATGACCACCAACATCCATACACAGCAGTTTGGCTTCGGTAGCCAGTTTCCTGCTCTTAACTATCACCAAATTCGTGAGCCGGTGCTTGGCCTGTGGTTCAAAGGATCTCGCTTCGGCGTCCTTCCCCAGCAGCACCAGCTCCCGCGCAGGCATCACATTTCCCCACCAGAAATCACGCAGGACATTGTGGATGAGCTCCCAATACGCGCGATCTCGGGGCACTCGGAACAGGCTGCTCCCATTGGGAGTCCAGCAGTAGAAGTCAACCCAGTCTCTACCCATGATCTCCATCAGACCCTGCACCTGCGGCATGTAGTAGAATGGCATGTCACGCCATGGTAGTGCAAGCTCAGGCTTACCCTTATTGAATGGACACTTGACTTCCAGGATCCCGCCTTCAGGGTCGCACCCAAGAATACCATCAGGTGAGGCTCCAAGCCACCCAGAGTTGGCCTCAATGTGCACGGCGAAGCCAAAAGAACCCACCGACCGTCCTGTGATGTTTGTGTACTGCTCTATGGCTATGCTTTCATGAAGGGTTCCCCAGTCCATGGCAGACCTGGCTGAATCCGCCAACTTGACTTCTGTTGGTCCAAAGACTTTCTCATTCCATAGATCTGACCGTCTGTTGCCGGCCCAGAAGCCCATGGCAGTGCTGAAGGTGCTTGTGGTGAGCTTGTCCTTGCGGAGAGCAAACCACTCTTCTGACCTTTGAGCCACGCCGGGAGAGGTGAGCTGGGAGGACACCATGAGAGCTGAAGATGGTGAGAGAGAGAGTAGTGATTGCCGGTTATAGATCTGCACCAATGAACCTGAGCAGCTGCGAGGAATATAGCCTTCAAAGCTTTGTCTTGATGGCAAGGATGCAGACGGAGATAAACGCACATGAGGAATAGAGCAAAAGGCTGTTGGAATTGGCGGGAGTGTCCTAAACAAATAAGGAACTGTTTAATGGTTAGACAACTCCTTAAATGATGATGATGTTTGGATATGTATGGGATGAATGGGAAAGCATATAGGCAGTGCTCAACAAGAATGGTTAACCTCTGCACACACAACACATGACAAAGTTATGCTTCTTTTATAGGAAGAACTTGCTTCACTTCTTGAATAAAGCAGGGAAGAATATTTCAAGCAACATACAAGGGTTTATTCCTTACCTGATTTTAGGAAGCATACTTTCTTGGGACAAGTAAAAATTTGGACAAAAAGCTAAATAAAGAGATCCCAACCTCTCAAGCAATGTGGTGTAATGTATACTACAAAGAACTGAAAGAAGCAAACACCAGGAAGCTGAAAATGATACCTGCAAATTGCTCAAACCTCTCAACCAAATAAGAAAGATATATAAGTATAACTCCAGGCATGACAGCAAATATACAAGACAGCACAAACAGTTTGCTGAAAGGAAGCAAGACTATGAGGCTTATAAATCAGTTGAACACCTGTTGCACAACTTTTAGAATACAAAACCAGTTCTGGAATCTTGCAAAGCCTTCGCATTTTCCTCTTATCCTCAACAATCTACAACACTTTCTATCTTCCCAGTTCCCATTATACACGCTCTACAATCAATGTCAACATTGCCAAGAGTGACCTTGCCCCCCTTAAAGCACATAAGCCAAGATTCTACTGCGCAAAGTGTACCCACTAAGCAATTTTTCGCATAAGGGAGATGATCCCATTTACATTAACACGCAACGGACCTAACTAAGCAATTATTTGGTAACTTGATTTCACTCCATAGTCCATACTCGCTAGTTTTAGAGTTGCGACCTACTGCCATTCTTCAGCATTCACTTGAGTACCCCTAATGTGATATGCCACCAAAATGCCAACATGCGGTCCTAATTCCTAAACCCTAGTACCTCAGCAATCACCACGCCCGAACAGCTATTGAAGAAACCACATAAAAAACAGTCCCCCAACCATCCATCAGCTATTACTGGAGGCGATGAGGGAACCGAGAAAGGATCCAGCGTTATACCGGAGGCTGCGCGACAGGCGACGGCGGACACGGACACGCGCCGCGGCAACGTCCGGGAGGCCGCGGAGACGAGCGGAGGGCGGGGGCCAGCGGCCGGCGGCGGCCGGCTCCTCTGCGGCACGTGGCCGAACACATGGCGGGCGCCCAGTAGAGTGGCGCCGCTGCGGCGGGAGCAGCAGTGGGGCGGTGGTGAGCTTACCGCCGCCGCTCTCATACTGTGCCTACTTCGTAGCAGGTCCAGTGGAAAACCTCGCCGGAGGATGAAGACGAGCGTTTCCCGAGCGTCGGCGGTGGCGGCGTGGCGCCGGAGCGAGCAAGAGAAAGGGGCACGGGTAAGGGAAGCGCGAGGGCTCGGGGCGATTGGTTGGGAGAAGAGCTGGCCAAATGGGCTAAATTAACTGGGCCGAACCAAACACACCGCCAGTTAACGAACGAGAATGAGTGAGGTATCCAATTTTTCATTCCATAGGAAAGCACGTCGTAGCCGGTCGATTTTCTTGATTACCCACCACTTAAGCATGTGCAATAGTACTCATCGGCTGTCTATAAGCCGTTTATAAGATTAGCCATGTAGGATGAATAATGATGTGGAGGAGAGAGTGTGTATTTAGAGTTGAGCCGTCTCCCATGCAAGAGATGACTCTACACGTGAATTAAGAAATCTCGTGTTTGATTAAGTGACATAAAAAAAAATGTGCAGCTGTCTCTATGCTATCTCTATCATTTGTATGAGTTGTTTATAAGTAATCTTTATGAGTGACATGTCAATGGTTAAAGATGGCTTTTGTTTTAATCATTATACTTTTGTACATGCTCTTACTCAAACACGAACACTGACCGCATGTAAACCGCTTGGGACTTTGGGAGGTAATCATTGAGTTAACCAACAGAAGTCTAGCTAATTTAGAGAGCAACGCCCTTTCCATCCTGCCAGTTTGCTTCTTGGATTATCTAACAGAGCCTGGTAGTCTTGCTTAATGAGTTTTTTTTGGTCTAAATGGGAGCCCCAATACTCAGACGTAACACAACAACACCTTAGACCGAGCTTCATTTGAGCTCGCACAGAACAGACCTGACCCAAACTGAGTTACAATGGTGGGTTGCTGCTGATTGCACCAGTAACACAACGAGCAAAGGTGTGAACTTGGTTATTCAACTGGGCAGTTGTTGGCATACTTTGGTTCTGCGAAATTGACCCACCAAAAATTACATTCACATCAGCTGTTTATCCTATTTGGACCTTGACTTGCAAGAATATTTGGCTTTGCTGTGGTCTTCATCATCTCTTGCATTATACTCTCTGTCAGCTCATCTTGCAAATGCAGATGGAAATACGGCGTTCCAGGCATCAACGTTGCTAATATCAGCTCAACCAGAGTTGATGTAGGTGTAACAATGTTCCAACATTAACAATGTGTATCTACTGAAACATGCAATTTTTACTTCACATCGCGGTCATAATATCTCACGAATAAGCATATTATTACAACGCCAGCATGTAGTAGGCGGTATAGCGAAAATATGCAACATACACATCCGCAGTAGTAGTATATAGGGCACTTTTCCTAGCTAAACAATAACTATTTGGGAGGCTATGGAAACAAACATCATGCTATGCAAGGGTTGGTGGTACCCATATGTAACCAGGGGTCTGCACATATCCAACTTTCTCGCTCAGTTCATCGGCTTCCTTGGGGCCTCGGCTCCCTGGTTGGTATGGAATGGCCTTCAGCTTTCCTTCATCGATATCGTGCAGCAATGGAGTAAAGATCTGCCAGGCAGCCTGAAACCATGACCCATGGGATGCATTGTTAGGGAGGCAATGAAAATGGAAGAATCCTCTACCAAAAAAAAAAAGTTCAAAGAAAACTAGGAATGGTGGTGGCACATGACCTTTAGTTCATCTCGGCGAACAAAGTGTTGCTGGTCTCCTCTTATTCTGGAAACATGGATGCCAGTAATTGCAATGACGAAAGAATTACAGATTTATATAGAGAGCATAGAGTGTTATGTGAACATGAACATGGCATGAAATACACAAAACTATATGTGCCCAAGGAATGAACAGAATAGCACTTACGTATCCAAGATGAGGCGTTCATATGCCTCTGGAATTTTGACATTTTGGTACCGCATCGTATATGACAGATCAAGCTCACTCTGTTCAGTAGCCATTTCCAATCCAGGTTTCTTGACCTGCACGAATTCACATAGTATTTAAATACTATGTTTGGCTATTAGCAATTCCACCGCAATCAGATTTCACTGGAGAAAAGAAATATTAGTCATCACATAAGTGGCTGGACCTACAGTTAGTTTCATGTACATGGCTTCTGATGGCTGGAGGCGTATAACAAACTCATTTCTCCCTTGCTTCTTACCTTCATCAGTAAAATTTAATTCAGTTATCAGGCCACAAATCTTTATGTAGACAAAAAGAAAACATATTGATCAAACTGAAATATCAATAGAAAAAAAGAGAGAGAGAAAGAGAGGCATTTCACAAAGCTATAGGAAAAGGAAAAGCCTCAAAGTTAGGATTTTTTTGGTGTTCAACAAACAAAAGAGACATCCATCCACACTACAGTTTACATCCACATGCCAAATTTCTTAAGATCTAGATGACATCTAGTGGAACTAACAAGTTAATTTAACATTACTATGAAACCAGTGGGCATGCCATGATAGGGTTTGATGAGCTTAAAAGAACACGATAGCAAGTGAAATCAAATTTCAGTAACAAGAAACTAATGCATCTGCCCTTAATCTCTTAATGCAGAACTGTAGAAACACTGAAAACAGACTGCTTAGGTAATTAATTAACATTAACTTCTAGGAACATACATCTAAAAATGTCACCAGGAACATCCTTGAACTGCACACGAACTTCTGCTTTCCTTGAGCTCAATGCTTTACCAGCTTTGAGAATAAAAGGGACACCTGCAGGATATGCATATTTGGGAGTTTATACTGAACATGAAGATGCTATGATCCATAAAAAGGCATGTTTAAAGAAAATAATTATTACAATGCTACCCTTTCAACTGTACTATGAATTACATATGGGTGAGAGATACCTTCCCATCTTTCATTGTGCACCCGAAGAACAACAGATGCAAAAGTTGGGGTATTAGAATCATCTGGCACTGTAGGGTCATCCTTGTAGCCTTCGTATTGTCCAAGTACTACCTCTTCATGCTTTATAGGGTTCACAGATTGCAGAACCTGACATAAATTACAGGGAAGTGGTTTTGCTTAGTACTAAACAAATGTGAAAAAAAGACCTGCTTTCTGCTATATTCCATAAATTACAACAAAGAATTGGCAAAGCTACAATTCAGTAGTAATATATAGAGAGTAGAGTGATAAGAACCTTGACTTTCTCATCTCTAATGTGCTCAGGCTTAAGAGAGACAGGCTTTTCCATTGCAACCAAACAGAAAACCTGCAGAGCATAACATAAATTTATTACCGGGATTGTTTAAATCCTTTAAATATTTGTAACTCTTCAATAAATTATGTCATGTGCTAGTTAAGCCATATGTGATTCAGCATGAAACTATATGTGCCCATCAAATTTAAGCACTCTGAATGGCAAATGAACAAAAATAAGGTAAAAAGACACATATTATCTAAAGTCACAAAGGACTCAAAGTTGAAGTCGAGCGACAAAATGGTTACAAATCATATCATATGGAATATTAACAACTCTTATTAACATGTACCTGCAATAGATGATTCTGAATGATATCACGAATGATTCTGCAGCAATAAGAGTGAGGTTAGATACTTCTATGGTAAACAATGGAGATATACAGAGTAAAAACATAAAATTGTTTTACTCCGTACCTATTCGTGGTGATGTATACGAATTTGGTATTGATTGCTTCAGTTGTTGTGAAATTTTCATTTTCAATGTTGGACTTGCAAACTTAAACAATGAAAATACGCCTTTTCACGCATTCAGATAAAATATGCATAGTTTGATCAATATGGACCAATGCGAACCGCACATATTTCTGAAATTTATCACCACTTACCTTGCTTATGGATTACCATATATATGCTGCATGATATGCATATTTTTACTTGTAGAGGTATGAATGATTTTATATTTGTAAACCATGGGAATTATTTTATATAATTATATTACAGAAATCTTAATAAAATGTAGGCTTCTGCATACCCATATTGATCGAAGTATCCTCCACGCCCTTCAGTTCCAAAGTCCTCCCTGAATACAATCTGCAGGATTGGATTGATTACAGATTAAATCTATCATAGCATGCCACATGGTTCACAGTATTGTGTTTAAACAATGACAATTAAAACATTTTCATTTTTCAGTTGTCTAGATTCAATTTTTAGTTCATTCAAACACCAACAAATTATAAGTAGCAAATAACATATGCAAGAACCTACAAAAGGAGTCTTCTTACATGGTGCGGTTACTGCAGATTTTATATATATATATATATTCGATTTATTTGAGTCAGCAATCATAAGTTGCATACTGTTAAGTACAAACTATAAACCAGATTACCTGTATATTATCTATATTGTCACGGTTCCAAAGAGGCAAGAACAGGCGGTTGGCAAAACGAAGCACAAGCTGTGAAATGCGATTAGTTCAAAAGGAGTTAGCCAAGTGAAAGGGAAAAAAATAGTTGAACAAAGCTATAAGCCTATAACCATTACCAAGTTTTGGACCAGCTCTTTTCCCAAGTAGTGGTCAATTCTGTAGAGTTGGTGTTCCTCAAATAGCTCACCAAGTTGGGTACTTAATTCTTCTGCAGAGTCCAAGTCCTTTCCAAAGGGCTTCTCAACAATCACTCTAGTCCATCCAATGCGAGAAGCTACAAGCACAACACTAATGTCTAGAGCCCAAAGTCGACAAAAGTAATAAACTAATAATGCAATTTAGTACTATTATGTAGATCCATTTTATTCTGAGCCGATGTGAACATCAGGTTCAAACAAAAATCTTCAGACGATCATGCCCTCTTGCTATTGCATACTCCCTCTGTCCTACGAAGAACGCATTTCTGATTTTTCTCAGATAGATTAGTGTGAAAGGCAAATGACTAATCTGCCCCTAATTAATTACATGCACAAGCGTGCTGCTGCTTTGGTTTCCAAAATAATTAAATGTGCATGCGTCTCCTTTAGTGGGGAACGGATATAGAGAGAGATGTGAGTGAGGGAGTTAATGGGCTGCGTCTCCTTTGATCGGCTCCACGTCTAAACATGCACTCTTTGTGAGACAATTTTTGAACACTAAAAATGCACTCTTTGTAGGACAGAGGGAGTAGATGGAAATTTTAAATAAAAATGTATAAATTTGTTATCATATTTATTAAAGCATAGAAGATAGGTCTTAATGAAACTAAAGCTTTTGAAAAGGCTCAAAGTTTCACTAATTTCATTACTTAGCGATGTATGCAATAAAATGAAGCACAATAGCTTATTGGAATTCCAAAATAATAGCAAGCAACACAGGAAAGAAACTTTACATGGATTCATGCAATAAGTTCTGATCATTTTGCAAACTGAAGGGTAGACAGACGGAGGCAATGCCAGATAAAAGAGCCTGCGAGAGCTTTCTGATTTGTTTGACATCTCATACTCTAATATTTCCTTGTTCAATTTCTCAAATCCTTCTCCATTGTCATAGGAACCACTGACATATTTTATCTGCGATACAAATTTGTCATAATGGCGCGTGCCACCATAAGGAATTCTGAGTGATTATGTTCAGCAACTCACCAACTGCAAAAATTCTGAAAGGTGTTCTTCTGAGGCTCCTTTGAGGTATCTGTGCAATTTTTAAGAGAACGCTGTTAAGACACATGGCATTGTTGATTGAAGTTCATACAACATATATAGCTACATGCCCTTTTCAATTTCAACAAACCACCGCCTTAGTTTACATGGCATATTGCAGATAAATATTATTATTTGTTTTAAATGCATACTGTCCATGCTTATAGGAATTGAAGTAGCTTATTATACAGTTCAGAATTTCAGTAGCTTAAAAGAGGTTACAAGAGTCTACATGCATCCGCAAGATGTTAAAAACCTAGAGTTTGTTCATTCGAGAGTACAACTATGTTGTTTTGCAATGTTTTAGTTTAGAAATTAAGGAAGTTTTATGCACAACGAAGAGAACTCATGTGTTATTAATCACTAGCCCTAGTTCCAGCAATCAGAGACCTTACCCACGGATGCGTTCTCTTAAGCCATCATCAGAAAGATTTGATCTTGCATACCCAAATATATGCACCTCACCAGATTGTAAAAATCCCTGTGACACATACACATTAACATCAATAATTATATCAGTTGACCTGAACATTATAGTGCATATAACAGGCAATGAACATTGGTACCATGTAGGTAGATTATAAGTTTTATGTGTTTACAACTGATGTATAATTATAGCGTTTGTGCTTATACTATGACCAGGTCATTCCAAGAAATTCAGCATTGGTTACTTGCTCTGGAATACCTCAGTTGAATGTGCATTAGATAGGATAGTTCCTTTCACAGTATGTAGCTTCTGAAAATTGTATAGGGAACAGCAAGCCATTGTCAAATTACATGCTCAAAAAGGTGGAAGAGTGCTGGGAAAGTTTTCTTCTTGGCAAGGTCCCCAGAAGCCCCAAGTACAACAATAGAGAGACACCCTTGCTCTAGAGGAAGTTCAAGGTCCCTTGATAAAGAATTAAGGCTGCTCCGTCTTGACGACGGTGAAGATTCAGCTGATCGTCCTGACATGATGGGTAGGATAATTCTCTTCTTCCTTCAAGGATGCACCTGACCAAGTGAGGAAGATATGATTATCTCAAGATCATCTGAAGTTCTGAACATAACCTAAGCATTATTATACCACTCAATGAAATGGATTGGTCCAACAGCAAGCAAAACACATGAATAACTTGTGGGTGGTTAGGCTTGTTCCATGCATTAACAATTGTCAACGTGTACACTAAAAGCATGGCATTGTACTGGTGCCCCATCAAAACTGGAAACCAAAACCGCGCATGACTAGATCTATGATCACAACTTCCTCTTTAAGGTGAACAAGTTTTAAAGCTTTGCTTTGTCCAGCTCATACTTGTGAATAGGACGTGATCTCAACTAATTTCTCAAGCAGCCCAGAACACCAAAAGCACTTATATTTTTACATAAAGGAACTAAAAACGCTATGTTTTCAAAGGTCAACATAGCAGTATCAAATCATATCCAATACTTATGTAAATTTAATAAACCAGCAAACAGAGCGGACGTAAAGTGGGGAATGGGGCAACAAAAGTGAAAAATAGGCTGGTATTAGCAGCACGTACTCCAGTTCTCCACCAAGCATCCAACAAACCAACAACAAACTGCACGGACTTGATTATACAGGAACAAATATTCTGATTATACCGACTGTTCGCAGCAACGAAAAGATGCCCCCAAACAAAAAGACGCAGCAACAACAAAGACAACACAAGCATCCTCAGTCCTCACCGACCACGACCAACGACGAGATCAATCCAAGAAAGCCCAGGTCTGTCAAGATCCAAAAGAATCCGGCCGGGTTCCACGGCAAATTTATAGGAGTCCGGAAGCGATCAGAATTCAGAGCCGGGGCATCAAGAACAGCCACAACAAGACACCTACCCTCCAAGCCTCCACTCCACGCTCCACAGCGCTAATCGCCGACGGAATGCGACGCCATTTCACTACCCAAATCCCGGTTATGTAGCCGAATCACCGCAGGAAGCTAAACAAGGCACCCAAAGAGGGAGCTAATCGCCGAAGCGAAGCAGAAGCACACGACGATGATACTGGAAAAGAGAAGAAGATAAAAGAAAAAAAAAAGGCGAGATTTTTGAGGTGCAGGGGAGCCGGGCGCGCGGAGTCTGCGGAGAGCACTGACCAGACCAGCAGAGCGAGCGCCGTGCGGGAGGCGCCGGCGCCGGAGCGGGCGGGGGCGGACGGGCGGGGGCGCGCTCCTCCAGTGGCAGTGCTGCTGCTACGATTGGATTGGCGCCTCCGCCATTATATACCGCGACGGCGTCACCCTCACCCGGCCGGCCTCGTCTCCCCTGTCCGCTACCTACCTACCTTTCCTGCGCGCCCGCGTGCTCTGTGAGTGACTGGCGGCTGCGCCACCAACCGTGAGGAAGCTACATGTAAAAACTGGGAGTCTGAAGGGGTCTATGTGAAAACAGCGCGGGGTGGGAGCCGTAGGAGGGAGTTTTACTAATTGCCCCCCGGCCCGCGTTAATTATGGCATTTATGTTGTGCCGTTATGGTTTTAGTTCATGGACTACTGGATGAATATTATTGGTTGTGAAAGTATTGAGAAAGCGTACGGTATTAAATTGTACGTGCCTAGAACATTTTTAATATGCCAAATTAGTTGTCTACGAGCATCTTCGATGGGAACATGTTAACCAGATGCAAGGGCTCTCTTTGGTTTGTGGCTCTGGTTCGGTTTATAAAATTTGTCATTTTTTTGTACAGGCCATTCAATGTAATATTTTGTAATAATTTTTTGAGCCTTTGTGGGGCTTTTTTCAAAGATCTAAAAAATTAAATGATTTTTTAACTTTTCCAAGTCTCTTTCTAGAGGTCATCAACCTTTTCAACTACAACTAAAACCAAAACACAACCGCAAATCAAAGATAGCCATTGATAAATCTTTTTTTTCTTACATGGAGGAGAGAAAGAGGGGGAGAGAGATAAGACTAGCTCTTAGCTAAAAGACACTGTATAGCGAATTATTACTTATGGGTCTAAATTAATTTTAGAGATATAACTATAGTTAGCACCATTGGGGAGGTTGTCTATTTGTTATCACTATATGATATGTCATTTTTTTTACCGCTAGCACCATTGGAGATGTTCTAATGGTAGAGTCAGTTTAGAACATTTCCAATGGTAGAGTAGCTTATTATCTAAAAGCTTGTCCATGTCAGCTAAGAATAAGCTAAGAGCCTTTCCCTTCAACAGCGTGTCCATAGACACGAATTTCAAAATTCACATGGGGTCTACAAGCCATAAATTTCTTCACCCACGCCTACCGGCTTCACTCTCTCTTAGATCGGCTTCATCCTCCTCCTCTGAATCCATCGTCACCGTTTGGCCTTCCTCGATGTCCTCGTCTTGTTGTCGCAGCCCTGCCTCGCCTTGTCGCCACGACCCTTCTCGCTGCAAACAAGCGTGGTGGCAACTCCAGTGAGGCGCAGGTATGGTGACTCCGGTGGGCCACAGGCGCGGCAAATCCGTTGGTACATGAATGCTTTGATGGGGAGCGTGCGAGGTGAATCCGGCAAGCACGTGGCGAAGCGCGACACGGGTGTGGCGGCTCTGATGAGCCACGGGCGTGGCAAATCCGACGTCGCGCAACAACTCTTAGCTAAGAGACTGTTTATAGCAGATTGCACTAATACATATGAGTCCATAATAATGTTAGAGACAAATACTATAATTAGCATCATTGAAGATGTTGTCTATTTACTATATTTAGATAACATTTTAATTTTTTATAGGTACTATTGTTGAAGATGCTTTTACGTGAGCTTCTACCACGAGGTCATCCTCACGCTGGGAGAGGTTTGATAAAGGGGAGCCAAGGGATATTAGCGTGGCTCCTTTTTAAAGATCCTGGCACTCACCAAATCGTATGTTTTTCCTTGAAAATGTAATGGCATATGTGTCCTCACGCGTGATATGCATCTCCTTCGTCACAAATACATGGTAAAAATATATTATTTAATCAGTAATATTGTTATAGTTTATATAGAAAATCCTAAACCAAGATACTCCCTCGGTTGAAAAATATGAGGCATATAGTTTGAATAATCTTATTGAGAAATATAACATATCCATGTGGTTCATAAGGTATATTTTTGTTTTGCAAATAGATGAAGAAATCATTGAAAATGACTATACTACCACTAGTTAGGATCTCTAAGCACTCTTTTTAATACAATACAAAACATATATATTATAAATACAGAGGAAAGAACATGTTTATTTTGTACTGTAATATGAAATAAGCCTTGTATTAATGGACAAATCCATTAAAAAAATGCAAGTATCTTGTATAGAAAGAAGTTGTTCCCTACACATAAGATATTTATTTATTAACACACACAAAAAACATTATCTTTCATCTTTCCAAGACAATTATGTTGGGGATGTACAAGTCATTTTCTCTCACTCCTTTCTTAATTCATTACCACTTCATCTGTATAAAAAAAATAAATCAAAATATGTCTTATATTCAACTGTAGGAAGTAGTACTTTTAATCTACACATGACTTTTATGTATGCGATCAAAACATTTAAAATAATATTTTATAAATAAAGTCTTAAAACTTTGATTGCACCTTCGAAAGCTTCATAAAATGATTTCAAGAAGCCATAGCTAATAAGTTTAAGAGTTTTTTTTCCTCGTAGCTTCGAAATTTATAAGAAACGGCTTTGAGAAGCCAAAGAGTTTAGGAAAATAATAAAACAACTTAACGAAAAAAAAAAAGAACAGCATTATCTATGCATATTTGGATCATGCTCGAATACGACAGCATGCGGTGCTTGGAAATATTTTGGGTTTAACTTTTGATTCCTCTCAAGGGCACCAATGATTGAAACTGTAACTAACTAAAAAAACACTAAGCGCTGTCCTACACCGTATTAATTTTCCGATAGGATGGTCGTGACAGAGAAGTGTGTGGCGAGGGAGCTGAGCTCCTCCTCCACGTGTTCTTTTTTTTCCCATCTCCTCCACGTGACTGGGACGAGTGACGGTGACGCTGGTCGCACACTTGCAATCTCAAATATTCAAGAGCAAATAAATGGATTAATGGCCCAGCAAATAGCCACTGCGCGCAGCTGAAAACAGCAACGGAGAACAATACAATGCCGAAACATTTTAAGGGACTTCTACCTGTAGGACCCAAAAGCATGTATAGGAAGAAAAAAACATATATATGATCGGAATGCTTTTTTTTTTTTGTGAAGATATATATGATCGGAATGTTTCACCCTGTACTCTGATCAGTTGGTTAGGGGTGTAACATTTCACCCTGCCCACGACAAAAGAAGAGCGAGAAGACCCCAAATGCAAGAACGTCGTGCGGCCACGAAGCAGAACAAGAGCGGAAGACGGGCAAAGACGATCATGCGGAAGGCGAGGAAAGCAAGGCGAGGACGCTACGCTACACGCCGGTCGTGAGAAAAGAAGCGGAAGACGAGCAACCAAGCTGTGCTCGGTTGGTAAGCGCCTTGCTGCAGGCGCTGCCCACCTAGGTTTGAGGATCGAACCAAGGTGTCTCACCTCTCATGTAGATACAATTGCAGGGCGACAGCAGCAGTAGAACCACGAACAAAGAATTGAAGTGGAGCAAAAGAAGAAAAAGTTCACGTGCGGGAAAATGCCGACACACCCAAAGTAAAGAAGGAGGAGGAGGAGATCTCGTGCGAGAGGATGCCCGCATAGACCCAAAGTAAAGTAGGAGGAGAGATGAAGAAAAATCACTTGCGAGAGGATGCCACATGAAGCAGGTGAAGCTGGAGAAGAAAAAGAAGGATGAGCAAAATCACATGTGTGGACGCTATGAGTTTAAAAGAGGTTGTAAAAAAGAGTATAGATGTATCAAATCGGCGAGGTCGCTGACAAAAAATGTAAGATGCAATTGTTACCTTCATTCAATGAATGAAAGTGGGGGTGGTAACACCCTGTTGCCCAAAAAAAAAATGATCATAATGTTAGATATATTGAAGTTCATATGATTTGAATCCACAAAATTGTTGGAGCATGATGTTCGCTGAACCACATAAAACACATGGATTTTGAGGCTAAATACTACTCTACTAGTAATTGAGTGGATGAAAAATTAATGAAGAGACAAAGATACATAAAAGTTGCAACTGGAATTCTCAAATAATGAAAAGGTGGAGTTAACTTGAAATTTCTTTCCCACAATTTTAAGAAGAAATTATTGTTAAGAAAATTAGTGCTTTGAAACAATCCGCCAAACTTAAAACGACTAATTTTATAGGATTTTTTAGATTCGATCCAGCTGTTTAGTTCGAGTGAGATGGTTCGTTTTGACCCACGGGCCACGGCTCCTCAGAATTCTGTCGCTATACTCGGAGCAGATATAAAATTATCTAGTTATTGGAGAAAGGGATGTGTGCTAGCTTCATAATAATATAGTCCTAATTGCTCACTGTTTAATTGTCCTAGTGGTTCGTTTTAATCGGATTGCTACCACGAAATGCGGCAACCAGGGACAGGGAGGGAGGGATACTCCCGATCTACTTCGATGGGACGAGCTAACCACTTTACTTACCTGCCTGTGTCTTTCTTAACATTTAGATTGTACTTGACTGCCTGGGCTAGCTAGACAATCTTGATGCGTGCTTGACTGCCTGGTCCCATCAGGTGAATAAAAAGCAAATTAACATTTGAAGGTACATGTGATCGAGTCTGGTGGAGACAAAACTTTGGTTATCTGTATTTTTAGAATATTTAGATTGTACATACACACACGCACACGTGGCTATGATATGTGTAGATTCCCTCCAGCTTCAAGGACCACCATCATTTATTTTTATGGATAAATTGTAATTGCAATTAATGGTTAAAAGTGTATTTTGAGGAATGTATGAACATTTAAACCGAGGGTTTTTCTAAACTGATTTAGTAAAGGCGAGGTATGATTTGATATAGTATAGGTGATTTAGATTTATACCACTCTAAATTTAGTATTTCAAAATATGTCACTCAAAATGTAAATAACATGTGGACTCCTGACATAGAGCAACATGTTTCAAAATGCCACTCTTTGTGATGGCAAGTATCTAAGTTTTCATTTTTCAAAAAAAGGAGTTTTTCCTATGATTTGCAATCTAAAAAACAGGTTCATACAATAGTCAACGATCCCCGTTGCATATAATCAAAAGAAAGGAAATAAATAATCCAACATCAACAAAACTAAGTTGGTATTGACAGATATGGACGCTCCCTCCTTTGACCACTATATAGTTACATAAGATACGGTTTGCCAACCCAAACATCTTGGGGGGCTTGATGTAACACCCGCCTGCATCTCGTCAGATTTGCACTTTGTCACCGGTGGCCATGGCATTAATGAATTGAAAGTCTCCCCAAAAACCTTGGGTAGGATCAACACCTCCTTGAAATGAGGCCAATCGATCGCTCTTCAGTGACCACAAAAGATGCTTATCGAGGCCAGCCACACTTCCATGTTTTAGCAAGATCGTTGGCTCCAAGGAACCTCTTCGGAAACCATCGCTCCGGATTTCATCTCATTGCTCTTTGTCCATGTATATTAGTCCTTTAATGAAATAGCAGCCCAGCCCTCTTTTTCCTTCTCTTTAAAAAAGCACACGGAGGTTAATTATCCGGGTCTCTCAACCATAGCTGATGCAGTAGTTAAGTCAATTCTCGTACTTGGAAAATTACATATGACTATATGAGCCTGCGAATCTTCTTCAAACGGATTTCTATTCCACAGCGAGAAATAATTTTTTGCAGGACGGAAACGATGATTGAAACCTCTCGGTACCAAAGACCTTCTCGTCTCTCTCTCTCTCTCTCTCTCTCCATGCTTTCGTTCCTGCCTCATCATCGATATATTCCCCTGTTCCAGCGCACAGATCTCCGTGCGGCTCGCTCAGATCTGTGTCGACTCTTGCACCCATTTTTAAACATCAAGCTCTTAACCCATGTGAGCACACTGGTCTAAGAACATGTGGGCACACACGACTGTGGAGCTTTGCAGGTTTGAGGCTTAGTTAGCTAATTTGAACGTGAATGTCCCAAGCTTTGCAGGTTAGTTAGCTAATGCAATTATTTTCGAGCTCAAGTATAACTGTATAAGATCTATAGTTAACAAATTTTATTGTACACAGAAATGTGCATGAAACATCCATTTTCTCTGGATCTTACTGTTTAGATTGTTTTTGATTTTTTTTTGCTCCCTTCGATGACTGGTTTTTATTTTAGACGTTGACAGTTTCTAAAATGTGCATTTGATCACTAACAACAGCAACAATTTATAAACACATTAAAATTATTATATTGTGCACAACCACGTGGTAGTATTCTTTGAGAAGTATTTATATTAATTTACATATGATTTTCATGTACTCAACCTAAATAGTTAAAAATATTTATAGTCAAAAGTTCTAAAGAAATTTAAGGTTAAACCACATCCATGCCATTCAAAAGTTGACATATCTTCAAACTGTCATTGCAAAGTGCGAAATTGCTCATATGCCATCATAAAGTCAGATTCCTTGAAAATGTATCACATGGATTCTTTTACCCTTCATTCCCTTCAAAATTATGACAAAATATCATTCACTCACCTTCTCTTCAATTCCTCTTTCTTCCTCCTCCCGAACTCATGATCCACAATGGTTTTGCCATCACCTGCCTCCTCCAACCCCGTATATTGTCCTTCCTCTCCTCCACCTCCCCTCTCCCCTTCTCCTTAAATCCGACGTGGCTAAATGTGAGTTTGACAGAGACTAGAGGGCGTGACACCAATGTTATATGAGGGGGTGGTGTAAGGCGACGACAACATTGGTGCAGTCTAGAGAACGATGGCTATGTGGGCTAGAGGATGACACCAGCGGGTTCAAGAGGAGCGGCGACGACCAGGATAGGGATTACGACGACATGAGCATTGATGGACAATGTTGGGGATGAAGGTGTAGCGAGCATTGGTGACCAGGGCTGGGGATGAAGGTGGAACAAGAGGTGGCAACCACGGCTGAGGCAGCTGTGCGAGCTAAGGTAGGGTTGAGAACGATAGTGCAGGCAATGGCGGACTGGTGACCGAGATTGGGGACGACAACAATGTTGGCAAAGGCAACCAAATCTAGGGACAGCAGGGCTTCAGAGAACACATGGAAAGAGAAGGTCAGGGGTTAGGGACAACACAAGCTAGAGGGCAGCAGCGCGGCCGGAGGCAACCGAATCTGGGGACGACGAGGGCTTCGAACGACATGCGGGCTAGAGAGTGCTAATGGTCAGTACAGGGAGGGGAGGGAACGGATGAACAGAGAAAGAAGAAATAGAGGTTAATTTAGTCCAATGGAGTCTGACAACCCTAGTGATGACATTTTTTCATAAAATTGTACGGTATTGCATTTGAGCAAATTAGACAGACATTTCTAAGGTAAGACAACCTCCCGGTGCGACGCATGCAATTTTTTCAAACTTTAAGTTACACGTATTTTAAATAAAAAAATATTTGTATCCTTATGGAGTACACTACTGTCGACGGTTGGGATATTGACCCAAGTCAACTAAGGTTCTTCAAGAGGGAGATAGGAGACACGCCGAACAGAACGAACAACAACGAACAGGGAGACAGGGGTTTTTATCCTAGTTCGGGCCTCTCAGAAGAGATAATAGCCTTACGTCCAGCCTTTCTTATATATCGAGGATGAATACAAGAGGTGGCTCAGCGAGACGAACAAGTCTCGACGAGATTATGGTGTATAAGTGCGACAATGCAATGATCAGGTGTCTACGAAGTGCTAAGATGCGAAAGCTCTTGGCCAGGGTCGTAAACTCGTGCCCTCCACACGCCGTAGGGCCCTGTTTATATAGTGCAGAGAAAACCGACCTACCGAGGGAATATCGGGCCGGGCTAACAACGAGATCGTAACGAACTCGGCTTGCCAAATATATCCCGAGGCAGATAAGACATACTCCTAGTCTTGGGGATCACGACATCTGCTTCAATCCGGGAAACCAACGTCCGGATCTTCACGTAGCCGTGCAGAACTCTTGTTCGAGTCGGACTCAAACAGGAAGTCTTGGGCGCCACGCAATCGTACCGACTAGGAGGCTGTTCGGCACGATGCACATGGGCCTTAGAGAACCTTCTAGGGAGCTGGGCCCTGGCAGGCTGTTCGACTGGGCTGTCAGGGAGTGGGCCATGGCAATGGCCCGTGATTTTATCCTCGACAGCTAGCCCCCGAGACTCAAGTGGAAGGACTCACTAGAGTGGGGTCTTCCTCTTGAGACTCAAAATCACAAAGAGGGAAACTATGCTGCTATAAGGACATATAACAAGTGACCGAACAGGTTATGGTTCCACCGAACAGGACTTGTCCAGGATCGAACAAACCCAATCAGTGCCGAGCAACTCTGTTGCGTCGAACAGGAAAACACATCCATCCGAGCAGAGCACCCAGTCCTCAGCGCGGATGCGGAAAAAAGTAGCCGTTGGCAAATCTCAACGGTAACTTGCGCTGCGCAGTGAAAACAGATGACCATTTTTACTTAGCCGTTGCAGTAAAAACTAGCCGTTTAGTGGCAAAGAACCGTTGCAAAGCTGCTCATTTGGGCCTATAAAAGCACCCAAGCCGCCCGCGGCTAGCCACTTCTGCTCTCACGCCTTTCCTTCCCAAGCCCTAATTCCAACCGCGCTCAGCATCAAAGAGCCAAACTCCACCCTCAATCCTGTTCGTCCAGCCCTGGGAACTGCTATGCCCAAGTTCGCAGGCACTAGCATGACCGAGGAGGACTTGAAGGTTTGGGAGGAAGAGGGCCACATCGACGCCGTTAGCTGGAGGCTGCCCGGGGAGGAGGAAACTCCGGAGCCGCTCGAGGGCGAGTTCATCAACTTCGAACAGTTCGCACTGTTCGGGTTGAGATCTCCCGAGAGCGACTTCGTGGAGGCCTTCTTCAACATCAGCGGATTAGAGGTGACGAACCTCAATCCGAACTCCATCCTTCAGATGGCCGTCTTTGCACACTTGTGCGAGGGCTGTCTGAGAATCGACCCGCCGGTGGGCCTGTTCCTCCATTACTACACAGTAACAAGGAGCAGCTCCGCCGCTTCAGCGTTTGGGTGCTACTACCTCAAGCTCCGGGCTACCGCCGACGACGCGCCGTACCCTCGTCCACCGCTGCTCGACTCGATGGACGCGTGGTGGATGAGGTGGTTCTACACCAAGCGGAGCGGCGACAGCAAGCTCATCTTCACCGGAAAGGCGCCGGCGAAGGGAACCCCAATGCCTCGGCCGGAGATGTCCGCCGAGGACTGGTACCTGACAACGAAGATCGCCTCCCTTGTGGGCCTCGGGCTCACCGGCAGGGAGATCATCCGCGACTACACAGGGAACAGGATCTGTCCGCTGCGGAGAAAACCATATCCCTTCTATAAGATAGAGGGATGGGAAGACATCTCCAGGGAGAGCATGGGTAAGTGCCTTTAAGACTCGACCTTTCTTTGACGATTCATCCGAACAGGATCTAACAGATTCTCCTGCTCGGACAGTGATGCCAACCGACGCATGGGTGACCGAACAGGTCGACTCCGTGCTGAAGGCAGCGAAGAAGGACGGCGAAGTCACCGGCGAGGTGGCATTCACCTGCCCACGCAACGTACTCGTCCGCACAGACAAGATAAGTCACTTAAACCCAGTCTGTGTTGCTAGACTTGTATTGTTGAACATGCTAACATTCGCTTCTCAAATGAACAGGAGGATCAACTGATCCTTGAAGGGATCGTGGAGGAACTCTCCGGATCCGAAAAAGAGAAAGCGAGAAAGGGCAAGGCCAAGTGTCGACGGTTGAGATATCGATCTCAAGTCGCTAAGGTTCTTTAGAAGTGAGATGGGAGACACGCCGAACAACCACGAACAAAGAACGAACAGAGCAGGGGTTTTATCTGGTTCAGCCTCTCGGAGAGATAATAGCCCTACGCCCGGCCTTTCTTTATATCAAAGAGAATTACAAGGTGGAACTCGGCGAGATCGGCAGGTCTCGGCGAGTGGTATCTAAAAATCTATCGGCTAAGGTCCTCTAAACGCCGTAGGGGCCTGTTTATATAGTACGGAGCAAACCGACCTCATCAAGGAATATCGGGCGGGCTAACTACGAGATCGTGAACGAACTCATACATGCCAAATACAACCCGAGGTAGATAAGGAATACTCCAATTCTTGGGGATCACGACTTCGCTCCAATCCAGGAAACCACGTCCGGTCTTCGTGGCCGTGCAGAACTACTCGAGTCGGACTCAAACACGAATCCTAGGTCGTTACGCATCACCCCTGCCAGGAGGCTGTTCGGCAGGATGCATATGGGCCTAATAGAACCTTCCAGGGAGCTGGGCCCTAGTAGGCTGTTCGATTAGGCTGTCAGGGAGTGGGCCATGGCAATGGGCCGTGATTCTATCCCCGACACCAAGGTGGCCATGAAGCCCAAGGTGGCGGCAGAGTCGACGCGGAGCTCGCCGCGCCATGGCGGCCGCCAGCCCTCAAAGAAGCCCCCGCGGCAACGAAGCGCACCGAGCAAGCCAAGCGCACGCACGACCAGCCAAGTGGGCGACGACCAAGCCCCTCCCTCCTCACCGAGCAAAGCGACGAAGAGGTTAGGATCATGACCCTCTGGTTTAAACGTTATACGCAGGCTCACCCGGGCCGCATGGAACGGCTGCAACAGGTCGCCGAGCAGAGGAGGCTTAAAGAAGAAGTCGCGCGTAAGGAAAAACTTCTTGCGTTGTGCTAGAAGAGCGCTCAGCTCAGCAGGGAGTTGAGCTTGTCGCCGTCAGCATCTGGAGGTCAAGGCGGGCAAGAATCTAAGGAGCCCCGAGGAAAAGGCGGAAAGTTTTGGCGACGAAGAAGAAGATTAAGCCCTCCGCGGCGGGTATGTAGTGCTAGACCTTTCGACTCCACACTTTACTGAGCAGCGCAGGATTCAACTTACTCCATTTTCATCAGCTGTCCAAGAAGAGGTCGCCGTGGACTACGTGCATGCGGCGGTCGAGCGATCCTTGTTGCCCGAACACCTACACGGTGCCTCGCGAGCGACGAGGCTGCTCGCCCTGAAGGACAAGCTGGCGGCGTGGGCCTTGGTCCCAGGCTACTCCAGCGACCGAATCAATACCTTGAAGGGCGCGATCAACTAGCTGGAGGCCCAAGAAGCGGATCACGGCGCCACGAAGAGCGGAGCCAAGGGTTCGGTTCTGCCCATTGCCCAAGGCGGGGCCGAGCAGGCGGCCTCGCTGGACACCTCATCGCAGGGGAAGACCATCCCTGTGGCGACGGCAACCTCCGGCGAGCAGGGAGAAATCCCTGCCACCGGGGAGTAAGAAGAGGATCGTGGACAGGGAGTTCAAGCCACCCCGTCCGTTACCCCACCGGCGTCTCCACGCAGAGAGGCGCCGATCCTGCCCGAATGCGAACAGGCAGAGGAGCAAGAGGAGAGGCAGGAGCGAGATGGCGATAGCTCGCCTGCCGCAACTGCCCCAAGGCGGGCGCGCGCCCGCACGGGAAGGACGAAGCGGAAAGGTCGCCGCGCAGGCCTTATCCCGCACGAGCGATGCTTCGTGACCCATGGTCCTAAAGATCGCCTGCGCCGGAGTCTGGAGCGGTGGCTTGGAAAGGTAATCCTCAAAACCGAGACTTTGTCTGCTCGGGCTATAGCTGCCCAAGGCTTGACTTGTTCTTCTCTCTTTCAATTCGTGGAAGGCACCATGGAGGACCTCGTGGAGGGCGTCACCGTAGAGAGCGGCGCTGTCATAGCGGGCTTCCAGGAGCATCTCCGAACGAGGGGACTCGCGGGGGAGCCCTCTGCACCAGCCAAGAGCCGGAGCAGGCTAAAGGCGAAGGTGAAGAAGCTCAAGGCCCAACTAGCTGAGGAGAGGAAATCATCTCACCGGCTCCCCCAAAGAGAGGCTGAGGAACTTCGTGAGCAGGCTGCGAGGGCGTCTGCTGGAAGAACGGGCTAGAGAGAGTGGTGAAAGCTCAAGGTGGCCGAGAAACGCCTCGGTCAGAGGGTAAGTCGACCGAGGACTTGCGCTGGCTCGACCGAGGAGGTCGAAGCCGTCGAGAAGGAAAAAGCAGCCAAGCCAATGAAAGGCACCAAGACCGAAATGGTCGAAGCCATTCGGGCAGAGGCCACGGAGCAGGCCAAGCGAAGCAAGGAGGAAATCGAACGTCTCCGAGCTGAAGCCCGTGAAGGAATCAAGGCTCAAGGTGAAGTCGTGCGCCTCAAGTTAGAGGTTGAGAAGCTAAAGGAGCAGCTTGCTCCTAAGTAGCACCGCGGCTGTAACCCGAAAGGGCCGTGTACCTAAAACTTTTGTTAATGCGTAATAAAGACTTACCTTTTGCACGATAAGACTTACTTTTTTCCCTGCAAAAAGAGCAGCAAAAAGACAGGAACGAACAGGAAACTAAGAGCAAAGGCACAACAGCGCTAGAAAGTTTTAAAGAATACCGGTAGAACGCTTTAGCCTAAGTCCCAGCCCCCGTTGTGCAGCTGCTAGAAAATCTGAGTTTGCGAACTCGAACAGGTGCACAAGAGAAAGAGAGACACCCTAGCCCCCGGTACGGACGATGCTCCAAAACCTAAGTTTGCGAATTCGAGCATGTGCGTAGAGAGTTAGAGTGACACCCGTATCCTGATCGACTTATTTCAAGAACTACTCGGCGACGTAAGTTAGGCGATTCATAGGTTAACCGAACAAGGAAAGTGCCTCTGCCGCGTAGGGTTTATAAGAGCAGACTTTGCCAAGTGGTTGTGCCGTGAACGGTAAGTGCCTCTACCGCGGAGGGCTTACGAGAGCAGACTTACCCGCGAGGCAAAAAGCCGTTTTACGCAACCCTGAGTTTAGAAACTTGTTGAAACTAGACACGGGCAGGAAAACCCTGAAGATCGTAGAGCCAAAGGTTCGCAAGACCGGGCAGCCATCAAGTGTTACCAGAGAGGATATAGTCTGAGAAGACAAGTGAAAAAGGCCCCAGGGGGCCGCGAAAATTCACTGTTATTGGTTTGAACTTTACATGGCAGCCCGAGAGACTTGGACGAACGAAGGCGCGAAGTTTGACAAAAAGCGCGAAGCTAAGCCAACACACGAAGGACCTACACAAAGAACTTACGGTGGTTGATGTTCCAAGTCTTTGGTCGACTCTCTCCGCCCTACATTGCCAAAGTAATGCCCGGACTAGCAGAAGAAACTACCGTGTATGGGTCCTTCCAACGGGGAGTTAGCTTGTTGGCATTGGACAGATTCTGGACACGGCGCAGAACGAGGTCACCCGCCTTCAAAGCCCTTGGTCGAACTGACTTGGCAGCGTGCCGACGAAGAGCTTGCTGGTAGCGCGCCATTCTGACTTGTGCCCGTTCGCGTGTGTCTTCAAGAAGATCGAGATCGAGTAAGCGCTCTTACTCGTCGTCAACCAAGTTGACCGAGCTCGTGCGAGGCGAGCCGAGTACTATTTCGGCGGGCAGGATGGCTTCTGCACCATAGACCAATTGGAAAGGAGTTTCTGCCGGTTACCGGTGGCCGTAGTGCGAACTGCCCAGAGGACGGAAGGGACTTCGTCAACCCAAGCCTTGTTGTGCTCGCGGAGTGCCGCGAACACGCGCCGCTTGATACCCTGGACGATTTGTCCGTTAGCTCCCTCGACTGCTCCATTGCTCTGTGGATGTGCCACGAGGCGAAATGCGAACCTTGGTGCCCACTATTCGCAGATTCACGGAATAGCTCGCTTCTGAATTGGGTACCGTTATCTGTGATCAGCTTGTGGGGAATCCCGAAGCGCGTGACCACGTCGCTCTTGAAGAAGCGCACAGCGGTTATGGCGTGAAGAGACGACACAGGCTCTGCCTCAATCCACTTTGTAAAAGTGTTAATGGCGACGAGCAAGTGTGTGTAGCCCTTGTACCCCTTGGGGAATGGGCCGAGCAGATCCAGGCCCTATGTGGAGAAAGGCCAAGATGGGGGGATCGTTTGGAGCTCTTGGACGGGCTTATGTGCCTTCCAGACGTGAAATTGGCAAGCCTTGCACTTAGTCACTATGTCCCGGACATCTTGTAACGCTGTAGGCCAATAATAGCCCATACGAAACGCTTTGCCGACCAGAGTTCTGAAGGAGGCGTGGTTGCCGCAGGCACCCTCGTGTATGTCCCTAAGAAGGAACACAACATCCTGTTGAGAGATGCACTTGGAGAGGACTCCTAAAACACCTTCACGGTAAAGGATGCCGTCCACAAGCTTGTATGGACTAGCACGCCTTATAAGCCGGGAGCGCTCGGTTTCGTCTTCGGACAGGGTCCCATCTGCAAGGTACCGGACAAATGGCGTTGTCCAGTCCGTAGCCTGCTCGATGACGGAGACAGCACCACCTGTCTCTGTTGCCTCGTCCGAAGACGTGATTGAGGGCTTGTATAGGTGCTCGACAAGCACCCCTGCTGGAGCAGGTTCGCGTGAGGATCCAAACTTGGACAATGACTCCTTGTTTACCTGGTTGATGACCAGCTGTGAATCTCCCTTCACAGTTAGCCGTTGGATGCCGAGCGACTTGCACGCTCTTAGTCCCGCGAGGAGGGCCTCGAACTCCGCGGCGTTGTTAATCGCTGCAAAGTGTAGTTGGATAGAATACTGGAGTTGCTCTCCTTGAGGGGAGATGAGAACAAAACCAGCCCCCGAGTTTCCAGTGCGCGAGCCACCAAAAAACATGGTCCAGGAGGGTTCATCAGGTTGCTCGGGAGCTTCCTGGGATTTGGGCGGGTAGATCCACTCAGCGACAAAGTTAGCTAAGACCTGGGACTTAATAGTAGTTCGGGCAGTAAACAGAATGTCGAATTCTGCCAGTTCCATTGCCCATTTAGCTATACGTCCGCCAGCTTCCTTGTTCCTTAGGATTTCTCCAAGAGAGAACTTGGTTGGGACTAGTATTTGATGCGCTTGGAAGTAATGCCGAAGCTTCCTGAAAGACATGAGCAAGGCGTAGAGCAGCTTCTGAACCTAAGGGTAACGCTCCTTTGATCCGTGAAGTACCTCGCTCACGTAATAGATTAGCCGCTGGATGCCTTCCCTTTCCACCGTCAAGACCGGCCACCGCTATGCATCGCAAACCAAGGTACAAAAAAAGCTTTCGCCGTGGCGCTGGGTAGTCAAGGCAGTGGGTTGGATGTATTGCTTCAGATCTTGGAAAGATCGATCAGCCTCCTCTGTCCACTCGAAACCATTGTGCTTGCGTAGGGCCTTAAAGAAGGGCAGCACGCGTTCGCCCTGACGGAAAATAAACCAGCTCAAGGCAGCCATCCGTCCGGTGAGGCTCTGAACTTTCTTGACGGTAGTTGGAGCCTGCATATTTTCAATGGCCTCGATTTTTTCGGGGTTAGCAGATATTCCTTGCGAGCCAATTACATAACCGAGCAACATTCCAGAACGAACACCAAAGGCACACTTCTCTGGGTTTAATTTTATTCGATGCCTGTTGAGATTTTGAAAAGTCTCGGCCAGGTCTTTTACATGATCCGGAGCATACTTGCTCTTTACAACTATATCTTCGACATAGACCTCCAGGTTTCTTCCGCGCTGTTCTGGGAAAGTCTTCTCCATTAAGCGTTGGAACGTGGCACCAGCATTGCGCAGACCGAAAGACATGGTCGTATAGTAGAAAGTGCCGAAGGGGGTAATGAAGGCAATCTTCTCTTCATCCTCGGAAGAGATGCTTATTTGGTGATAACCGGAATAAGCATCCAAAAAACTCAAGAGCTGGGCATCCGCAGTAGCGTCGACCAACTGGTCTATGCGAGGCAGCGGGAAGTTGTCCTTAGGACAAGCAGCGTTCAGATCTGTGTGATCGACACACATCCTCCACTTGCCGCCTTTCTTCTTTACAATGACAGGGTTGGCCAGCCACTCGGTGTGATCAACCTCACGGATGAAACCAGCAGCGAGCGGCTTGCCAAGCTGATCCTTGATGATTCCTTGCTTGAAGTCCGAAAAGCGTCGAAGCTTTTGGCGAACAGGCTTCTTGTCCGGCCGGACTGCCAGTTTATGCTCGATAACCTCCCTTGTGACTCCGGGCATTTCAGACGGTTCCCAGGCAAACACGTCTGCATTGGCTCGGAGGAAGGCAATGAGCTCGCTTTCCTATTTGGGGTCCAGATTGGCCCCAAATGAACTGTCTTGGAGGAGTCATCCAGAGACAGCGAAACCTCCTTGGTCTCTCCTCCTAGCTGAAGGGAAATCCTAGGGCATGCAGACTTGGTCTGCGGAACGTCGGGACCACGCGGCGGAAGCTGGTCGACCAGGGCAAGGGACTGCTCGTCGCAATCCAGAGTAGCATTGTAGTTGCCCTTGACCGTGATCACACCGTTGGAATTCGGTATCTTCACGCAATGATAAGCGTGGTGGGACACGGCCATGAACTTGCCAAGAGATGGCCGGCCCAAGATCGCGTTGTAGGCGGATGGGAAGTCGACCACGTCAAACGTGATTAACTCTGTCCGGAAGTTGCTTAGACTGCCGAAGGTAACAGGTAGAACAATCTGCCCCAACGGCCGAACAGCTTCTCCCGGGACAATGCCGTAGAAAGGCATCGCGACCTCTTTAAGCTTGGAGCGAGGAATCTGCATCTCGTCCAAGACCTTAGCAGAAAGCAAGTCCAAAGCGCTCCCGCCGTCGATTAAGACGCGGCCAACTCTGGCGTTGCTGATGGTCGGAGCGACCACCAGTGGGAGCCGCTGAGGCTTGGTCATCCCAGTGGGGCAATCTTCCTGAGAGAAGGAGATGGGAACCTCGGTTCACTTCATCGATTCGGACTGAGACTTGCCCTTTTCAACGTTGTGGACCTCCCGGGCAGCTTTCTTGAGGCTGCGTCGAGAGGTATAAGCCGAGGAACCGCCGAAGATGACGGCGATACGGTTCACGGGCTCTTGATATTCGTCATCGTCGTCCCGATCACCATCATCGGTTTGGCGTTTGGTCTTACCGGCTTCACCTTTTTCGGGCAGGGTGGGCATTGGGCCCTTGCCGTTGTAGAAATCCTCGAGCTTTGCAGCCCAAGTTCTGCAATGGCGTGTATCATGCCCGTAGTTTTGGTGGAACTTACAATATCGGTCACTCGGATCTTTCTTGCCTTGGTTGCCTCCCTGGACAGGCTTCTTGCCCATGTAGTTATTGTTGGGCTTTTTCTGCCTATCCATGGGAGGAGGTGTGCGATCTATACCAGCGACGGTGTTGTTCGCATCACCCTTCTTCTTCTTCTGGGACTTCTTGTCACTAGGCTCTTCTTCTTTTCTTATACACCGGGCTGGACGGGCAGCTCGCCCTTGTCGAACGCCTTCTTGTACTGAACGCGCTCTGCCGCGTTGGCATAGCGATCAGCCGCCTTGAACAGGTCGTTGGAGGTCCAGATCTCATTGATCTCGAGATCCTGGGTGAGCCGCTCGCCGCGGACTCTATTTTCAAAGGCGCGGACAACAGATTCTTCCGAGATGTTCGGGATCGTGTTGCGGATCTTGATGAAACGCTTCACGAAGTTGCGGAGGGTCTCCCCGTTCATCTGGATCATCTGGTGCAGATCATCCTCCTTGCCCAGACGCACGTAACAGCTCTGAAAATTGGCAATCAGAGCGTCACAAAGCTGGTTCCAGGAACTGATGGAACCCTCTTGCTGATTGAACAGCCACGTCCGAGCAGCGCCCTCAAGGACAGTCGGAAGGTAATTAGCCATGACAAGCTCGTCACCCCCGGCTGCCATGATGGTTGTTGGGTAGATGGAAAAGAATTCCTCTGGGTTCTACGTCCCATTGTACCTCTTCTTGTGTCCGGGCTTGAACTTTGAGGGCAACCGGACAGAGCGAAGCTCGTCAGAAAAGGCCCTGCAGCCCAAGGCATAAGACCGGCCACCTTCCCCAGCAGAACCTAACCTTGAAAAGACGTTGGTCCTGTTGGTCGGGGCAACTCTAGCTGAGTGGAGGTTTCTGCCTGGAGGAACTCTCTCCGTGATAAGCTCCACGCTCCTTCCTCGTGGTTGCAACAACGCGCTCCTCGCGAGGGGATCGTCCGTGATCATCGCGTGCACGCTTGCCCCTGTGATCGCGATGACTACGGGGACTTGGCGAGCGGCGGCGACCACGGACAGCTTGCTCGTGGACAGTGATCCTTCGATGGTGACGGCGGTCACGCGATCGATCGGATCACTCGCTGTCCGAATCCACCCGGACAGGCTGACCGCGCTGCCCGGATGAGGCTTTACCTATAGACTTTAGGCTCTCGGCCAGTTTCTCGAGGTGAGTAGCCACAGCATCGCCCACAAGGACGAGATTGTCCTGGTGAGCGGATCTGATTACGGTCGCCAGGGCCTGGAGCCGTTCCTGGCTCTGCTCAATTGGTCCTGGGATCCCTGAGGCATCCGCGTCTTGCCCGATTGGAGTTTGGGCAGGCTGAACTCCTGCCGGGGGTCTTGGCGTAGGTGCGCGAGGCAGATCGCGTTGCTGACGCTTGCGCTGATCGCGGATCTGCGCCAAGGTTTGGTTGATGGATTTGTCGAAAGTGCGATGAACAATATCTTGTTCGCGAGCAGATTGTGCGGCTCCATCTTGGTGCCGAACGGAATTGACCCGCTCAATCTCTTCGGCCGCCGTGACCCGTGCAGGATCCCCGGAGGTTCCTGCACCGGCCATGTTGACGCCGTGGTGGCCGTACGTTGGTGCGCTAGACAGTGTCATCACCATGACTCCACAGGAGGAATCAACCGACATTGCCTTGGAATCCGATAGATCTAAACCAGCGTAAAGATCGTAGGTTCCGTACTCGTCGTCGATGACGGGAGTCCGACCCGAGATCACTTCCGGAACGTATCCAGAAGGCTCTGTCTCAGATGCAGACATCGATCTAGGTCGATAAGATCGATTCGAGCCGGCAGGGGAAGAGACATCCTGCCCTTCTGAGTCGTAGCCCTCAGGAAGAATCTTCGTATCGCTGATGGAGTTTGGCATGCTCGATCTGCGTGTCCCCACGGACGGCGCCAACTGTCGACGGTTGGGATATTGACCCAAGTCAACTAAGGTTCTTCAAAATGGAGATAGGGGACACGCCGAACAGAACGAACAACAACGAACAGGGAGACAGTGGTTTTTATCCTGGTTCGGACCTCTCAGGAGAGATAATAGCCCTACGTCCAGCCTTTCTTATATATCGAGAATGAATACAAGAGGTGGCTCGGCGAGACGAACAAGTCTCGACGAGATTATGGTGTACAAGTGCGACAATGTAATGATCAGGTGTCTACGAAGTGCTAAGATACGAAAGCTCTTGGCCAGGATCGTAAACTCGTGCCCTCTACATGCCGTAGGGCCCTGTTTATATAGTGCAGAGCAAACCGACCTACCGAGGGAATATCGGGCCGGGCTAACAACGAGATTGTAACGAACTCGGCATGCCAAATATATCCCGAGGCAGATAAGGCATACTCCTAGTCTTGGGGATCACGACGTCTACTTCAATCCGGAAAACCAACGTCCGGTCTTCGTAGCCGTCTGCGTAACTCTTATTCGAGTCGGACTCAAACATGAAGTCTTGGCGCCACGCAATCGCATCGACTAGAGAGGTCGTTTCAACACGATGCACACGGGTTTAGAGAACCTTCCAGTATTTGGGCCTGGCAGTTGCTCGACCGAGCCGTCAGAGGTGGGCCTTGCAGGCCGTGATTTTATCCCCGACAACTACCATGTAGTATTTATACTAAATGATAATTTTTTTTAGGGTGATGGGTTAACAAAATGTTTACATCCGAATAAAAAAACTGCCACCCTAATATATTTCAAAATGTGTACGGTAAAGTGCTACTTATTTAATTTGCATTGCTCTTCTTATTTAATTTTATTAAAAGCCACCGCTATAAATTTGTTATTTCTGTATAAACCAAATGTTGCCGCACACCGTAGCAATTTTTTAAAGCTTCGAGTGATTTTATTCAGACCTTATCAGACTACTTTTCAGTGGCTTTTTTAGTCTTTGCAAGCCTTGTATGGAGGATCTATAACATTTTCAGATTATAACCTAAATTCAAACGAGCGTTGAAGCAGATTATCCGGTCTTTTCTTAAGGAACAATCTGCCGTTTGCCTGGATGGAGTCTGCTCTCCCTGCTGCGCTTGGATGCAGCTCACGTACGGCTTGCCGTCCCATCCGCGCAGCTCGATCATTCATCTCGCAGACGACCTGTTCGTCTGTATTGAGTCGCTCTCTTTTGTACGTGGCGTCGATTGACCACTCAAAATCGGGAGAAATTGGTGTGTAAAAAAAATTGAATTGCAACGTTCGGTTCACCTTTTTTTTTTATTAAACTGCAAGGGAAAAGGTATTTCTTGATGTGTTGTTACACTTCTATTTTTTTTCACCGCTTGGAATAGACCGGCTCATGGGTAGCCCGGCCCGACCAGTGCACCGGGTTGGGTCAAGCCTCGATTTAAAGCCCGACTATTGGGTCGGGCCGGGTTCGAGCCCTAAAAAATTGCAAAAACAGCCATGCGAACTTGGTTTTTCGGGTTGGGTTCGGGTCCGGATTTGTGACCCGGTGCGTCCGGTCGGGTCGGGTTCGGACCGGCTGAGTTTTGATGGGGTTTTGAAAAACATGACCCGAACTCGTCCGAACCCGACAGATGATCAGGTTGGAAAGGGAAAGTTTTTAAGCTGCAACACAGGCATCAACGACCACTCTTTAAATCGAAAATCAGACTAGAAAATTGAGTTTATTTTTTCGGAAACACTAGAAAAATAGGTTTTTTCGATAACATGAAAAATAGGAATTTTTTCGGTCAAGCACTTCATACTATATTTTTTAGAAGCTCTAGGGAGAAAAAAAAAACTGAGATGTTTTAGAAGGAAACCAAATAGGTTTTATTGCAATAAAGTAAATAGAAACTAAATCAAGAGGGGAAATTCATTTTTTTTACGCTTTATATTCTTTACATCACTCAAAATGGGGAAAATTTGATTCCAATGCTCAGATGGGAACACTCGGATGAAAAGAAATATTGAGTTGCAACTTCCGATTGGAATGTTTACAATGGAAAAAATAAATAAATCGCAACGTTCGGTTCACAGTTTTTTTTCTTATGATGAAACTCCAATGGTAATAGAAATGGTACCCAAGGGCTTGTTTTTTTTCGGTGGATCGTTGCGTTGGCGTATTACTGTATCAAATTTAAGAGTCCTCAAACAGAGGTCTAAAGATTTAAAAATAATTACAAAATTGGGACCGACTACATCACTACAATGCAGGCGCCTGCATTTTACGTTTTGCGCAAGCTATTTTTTTCAATCCAAATATATAGAAATTTCACATACAAAAGATACTAAAAAACAATACAAACAAACTAAAAAAACTAGAATATATAAGAAAATCATCATATTCAAATGTGATTTTATCATAAATGTATGTACATCTCGTCATCAAACGATATATTCAACTGAAATACATTTTTGAATAAATTGTTTTTCAGCAAAACAAAAGTGACAGGGCCGCACAACACTACGTCTACCTGCATTTATGCGCAAGCATGCAACAAAGATTTGTCTTTGTCTTGGTATGCAGTTACATCTGTATTTCTTTGTGCATGAAGCGTGCATCTGTGTGCCACGCCACGTGGGCAGCGATCTTGGCAGCGACTTCGCTGCCTCGCGCTCGCGTAACATCATGAGCCATTCAAATTTGCATCTTGTGGCGATTGCAGGTGACTACAGCGAAGCAAAACCGTTACAAAATATTTTTAGTATCTTTAAGAAAAGTACTAAAAGGCACAAAAAAACCATTACAAATTATCACAACGTATAGACTATGTAAAAATAACAAAATTTGCTACAGTAATATGCGACGGTGCGTAACGTTGAAAAGCACAAGGCACGAGACTCTTTCTTCCCTTCTTTCTTTCTTCTATGAGGTGATTTCCATTGTTGTTGGGATTACAACGGCTAGCTGTGCTTGACTGCTTGTATATTTATATATGGTCCGGACCTGTTTGGTTTAAGTACTAACATTGCCAAAGCTAGCCACAACTAACTTTCTAAAATTGCCTAAGCATAGTTTATAAAAATCTTAACCACACTTTAGCTAGATTAAGGGAATTTTACCACACTTTTCTCACTCACTTGCATATAGGAACCCACATAAAAAAAGAGGAATCTTGCTACAAGTGTAACTATGAACCAAACACATATATACCTTGATTAAACTTGTCTTAACATAAGACGTGGTAAGTTGTGACAATCTTAGTCACCAACCAAACAAACCCGAAATATCGTATCTTCTATCTTTGGAGCCTAAAACATAATTTGTTATTACCTCTTACATACATATTATACCTCTATTAGTGGTCTCACCTCTACATATGCACCATTGATTTTTAATGATGGGTGGATGAGACTAGCCAAAGGCAAACTTTGTCATAGCTCATGCAGATGAGGCCGATGCGTTTGACTTGGAATGCAACAGCCAGTAGGTGTACGGCCGCCGGCCCGGCTGCCACCTTCCTCCTACCAACCATCTCCTGACATCTTTCTTACTTTCCAGTCTCCAACGAATCAGCATTTCCTTTTGCAATATTTCTTGCTCATTTTTTTTCTCTGAGCAAAATTATCCTGTTCAATCCAAGAGGCAGCATAAAGCTGAGGGGAAGGAAGGAAGCTACAAAAGACTTAAGGTTTTGTTCTTGTTAGCTTAGCTTATCTGATTTATCTGTCTATTAACCTATCTTCGTTTAAATTTTAAAAATAATTTTTAAATTTGATTTTTTATCTCAAAGAATTGTCTAAAAGCTCTAAAACACAAGTTAAATGAAGTGTATCGGACTCTCGAAGCTACCTAAAAAAAATTCCAATTAGTAGATAAGTCAAAAAAAAGATAAATCAAATAAGATAACAGAGCCGGGTTACGCTACGATGAAGCGTACCAAGGACAGAACCTGGAATCTGAGACTGAGAGCGAGGTGGTCACTAAGGCATTGTTCTTTGCGTTGGCGTATTACTGTAGTAAATTTGAGAGCACTCGAAAAAAGAGTTATAAAGTTTAAAAAATAATTAAAAATAGTTTTAGGATCTTTGGAAGGACTACTAATAGCCACAAAAAACATTACAAATTATCACAACATATAGGCTACATAAAAATAATAAAATTATCACAACCTAAGACGAAGTACCATTGTACGAGTGATAAGCAAGGGTTCGCTGTTGCTTGCCTGTAGGTGGTTGGCTGTTCTGAGTCTTCTGACATCCAATTCGTGGATGCAAAACTCTCCGATCTCTGGCACACACACAGCTCCTGGGGCTGTCCACGTACATTTGGACCCGGACGATGGCAACCAAGGTTGCTACAGCAGCTGATTGTCGGTTGCAGCCAACGATGATATATGTTTAGCTGCCATCCACATGTTCAAAGCGGGGTAGTACCAGTCTCGCTATCAAACCTGGGATTACAGAAGGTTCTCGTCAACGGTTGCAAAACAAGAGGCATTAGGGCATTCCAATTGCTATCTCTAAACTTCCCCAATCTCATTACTATTCACCTATTTTTTAATCCCTTCCTACATTTCTCTCTCTTATACTTTATTGCTACAGTGATTTGAGTAGAAAATAAGAGAGGAAGAGGATAGCATTGGAAATGCCCTTAGGCACACTGCACACAAATATCGCAATCCTCGCACGTGGCCTTGCTGCTGGCCCAAGACTAACATTAGCTGATGAAAATTTATCCCACTTTGCGACAAAGCTGTCGCTGACCAGGGCTCAATGGGCATCAAGAATTAGTAAAAAGGAAAGCAACATGAGGCCAATATCACGGTGCAAACAGGATAATGCGCAGGTAGTGCAGGACAGGAAAAAAAAATATTCGTTTTTTCACGGGCAACTCAAGCATTTGTTTTCTGATGGTTGTAGAACAAGTACAGCAGCACGGTGTAAAGTGTTAAGTGACCACAGGGTGGTATTATTTCTTCTTTTTCTATGGGGTCTCTAGCGGGTCTGTAAGGTGGTGAAGCGCATAGCCACAGCATGATTCTGATTCTGATTTATTGTAGGGCATACCAGATTTACATGTTAACACCAACAAAAGATGATATCCAGGCCTGATGATTCTACAACTACAATGCACAGAAGACCCAATGCTAATACTACCACCGTGGACCCTGTTCTTGTTGCTCTGTCAGCCTCACCTGCAAAGGGTTACATAAAACTATTATCTTCCATAAGTTAGAGATGCCGAGCAGATATGATGATTCAAGCAAGCAATGGTATTTTCAAAGAAGATAATGGTTGGTCATATTCTGTCAACACATATATAGCATGAAATGCATGCATCAAAATAGAACTGTAACCAAGTGAAATGCAACATAAATTCCACTAGAAATGTTGCATGATTCTTTAAAAAAGATAATGACAGGAGGTTTTGTGATTTTGCCACTATTGAGTATTGATTCACCATCACAAATAGATTACTGTTGGATTTTTTGGCACCTGAAGTAGTGATAACCCAAACAAGTACCTCCAATACCAGGGATTTTCTGAATAAAGCTCCAGAAATAGAAAACTTAGAAAAGTGTAAAATGATAATATCCTATGTGATCCGGAAGAATATACCTGTCCCAGCATTGGTTAAATGTTACTTATCAACAACAACTCAACAATAGCAAAGTAGCTCAATTATGAATAGAAATTACTAATTAGCAGCATAGTTTGTAGTTTTACATAACATATAGTTGAAATGGTCTTTTCTAACGGTAAGGCACTAAAAACAATGTTACCTTTTGAACCACTTTGGTCTGGCTGGTTTCTTATTTGCTGGTGGTGCAAAATCTGATTGGGATGTATCATATTGATGAGCAGAAGCAGTGTCCGTCTTAGAATCATCAGACTGATGAGCAGGTTTTGAGACAAGTGAGAGTCCATCCAAAGCTCGAATTTCTTCACGGAGATATGGGCCTGATTTTACATCATCTGTATTCAACTCTGAACCTGCATCATTCACAACACATGATTATCTCCTAAAAATATGAATCTCTCCTAAAAATGTCAAATTTGAATGTCTAACAACAACAAAATAACTTGTAGAGTAACATATGCACAAGACTGTCAACAGGAAAATGCTCAGAAAAAGTTGATAATCATGATTCTATGCATGTCACATACACTAGAAACATGACCTTACATCAGTGGAAGATGCAGAAACATAACTTTTAGCAAGAAACAAATATTATACTAAAACCCTATGATTGTTGCTTATTTTTCTCAACATGGTGCTTGTTATTAAAGTAATGTATACCTTCTGGCAGATCATAAGAAAATAAGACATTAGCTCCAGGAACAAAGCCAACGGCAAAGAAGTTCTGTGATGTGTCCAGTATTCGCTTCTTTGGAGGAACTGTATCTGTTAGGAATCAAATGGATTTGACATTAAGAAGAACTGATATGTCCAAGATATAATTAGAAAATATAAGGAAGTTTCATTTCAATTTGACATTTTATGAATGGCATTAGAAGACGGCAATTATAAGTGTCAAACTTTTAGAAGTAAACATGCAGGATATATGGTATTTCTGTGATGCATATTTTATATAAACATGCAATATCAAAGTTATCATCAGATTACATCAATTTGGAGACTGGTGTAACTCAAATGAAAGGACATAACCAAAAAATATTATGAAATCCATTGTAGACACCAAGCTTGCTAGAATACAAGATGGGAAGAATATTCCCATTTGTATTACAGAAACTATGAGCTCATCAAATCAGTGTTCTAAATGGCTGTACCAATTTATTTTCGATTCGACTTATGGCACTTGAGACCAATTGCCTCATAAAAACAATAGCAGGAAAGGTTGGTCATAAAACACTTTGTACAAAATGGTGGGTTGAAATTTTGTTCGTAAATACTGTAGAGATAAGAGTGAAACTATTTATAAGACATGGTACTTAGTTGTTTCCCCGCTTGTCATGCTGCCAACATATTTACTAGCTAATAATAAAGATATATAAATTTATCATAGATATCATAACAGTATACCATCTTATCAGGGCAGGTAAAAACCAACAAACCTAATGTGCATTTTATCGTTAGCAGGGTGAAATAAAAGGAAATAAACAGGAGGGGGGCATAAAAGAGCACAACTCACTAAACTCTACTATCAGTCATTCCAAGAGAGCAACATAACTTACAAAGATAGAATGGCAAGTCTGGTCTAGCAATTAGTTTTGTGAGCAGATCCACCAGACTGTGAAGTGTCTCTGACGGATGAAAGTCAGCCTCAAGAATGTAGCTGTCAGGAAATCGCACCCTTATTGTTGTCTACAATTAAGGGCGTTAGCAAGAAAACAAATATTATCCCAAAATAATTCCAGAAAGAAATAAACAGAACAGAAAAAACAAGTATGCTTAAGACAACTCCATTTAAAAAAACTACAAAACTAAATTAACAAGAATAAACAAAATATTTCTTTGTTAAATAAATAATTAGAACTATGTTCAACATTTTTACTTAAAGAAGATTTCACATGCTAGCATCCATAATTAGAACATATATCTTTTTCAACTACAATTATATGTTTGTTCTTCAACCATTACCCAAGAAACCACTCAAAAAAATCTAAATTGTCAATTGTTCAAAATAATTAAATAGGTGAAGTGCACAATATAGCCCTACCTTTGTTCTTTTTATTTGTTGAGCAGCAAGTTCTGCTTCTCGCATTTTGCGAGTCTTCAAAACTTGTGATTGAGCTGCAAGGTGTCATTATTTATAGTTTTTGAGTCAATAAATTAGAAGAACGTATGATTTTGCACAATGCTAAATAAATATTCATGTCTTAATACGTGAAGGTTCTCAAACAACATTAAACGCCAATATAAATAACCTCCTAAGTTGTTTGAAACCAATTTGAAATAATCGGCAGGCTGAAGCTCATAAAATTCATCATCTTCTTCTGCATGAAGCATGCTTTCATGTCACAACACAAGTACCATAAAGGCAGAGATTGAAGTAAAGACGAGCAAACAAAGCTTTGTACCATGATCTGCCCTAGGCAACGTGCTAGGTATAGACTCAAATGTTGTGCTTGAAAAAACTCGGATCTCGCGTCCAAGATCTTCCACCACTGTTTTTAGCTTGTCCTGGAAGTCAACACAGCCATTATATTTCATTTGACTTCTTTTCCCTTTTCAATTCATGGAAAACTGATAGTTGATAGGCTTTGACCAGAGAATAAAACTTCTTCATGTGCTAATAAATAGCATTTGCAAAATAATATAACTGACTTGTTTTAAAATATAGAACTGTACAAGGAATCTATGATTTAAGGGTGCAAAAGATTATGTTTTTGGAAAAGGATCGATGTGATGTGAGAAGCAAGAATTGCTACCAAAATGTATTTATGCAAGAGCCTCAAATATCATTTGGAAATTGGAAGTCTACATTAAGTTATCGTATTTGACATGGCAGGATTGTATGAAATTATGAATAATCAAACATCACCCAAAGGGCAACACAAAAAATTTAAAAATTGCCTATATGCGGTCAAGAACAGAAGTTACGCTGCTTTGGAGAACACCTATCATCCTCCCTCCAAACCTCTCCCAAGATACTGTACTCTTTCTCTGCCAACCCATCCATAACCTCGCACGCCAAGCATGAACAAGTCGTTGCAACACAAGAAACAGCTTTGTGTAGATGAAGCAGCCGATCGCAACTAAACTTCTTCTTGGCATCGATGACCATAGAACCAGCATTTCTCTCCAATGCTAAATACACAGGCCACACCACACGATCCAACTCGGATGTCAAAAAAAAGAAGGCAATCTTTTCCGTTTGCCACCGCCTACAGATTCTTTGACTCTAACTGAGCTATCAGCAAATGCTTCCCTAGATATCTGAAGCCTCACTCGGCCAACTTGACGCGAGACCTATTTCCAAATTCCAAGAACATTTATTGGTCCCCGATCTCTGCAGCCTTCACAGCCAAGAAGCCTCCGCCAATCCCCCAAGCAAAGAATCCGGAAAGGCCTCCGCATCCGGCATCCCAATCCCAATTCCTACACGCAAACCCCTCGCAACACCTTCCTCTTCCGTCCCTGCCCATCCCGCTGCAAGAACTCACCAATAAACTAAACCAAGTATCTGCCCGATGGCAGACTCAAAAACAGAATTCGCCCAGGGGACACAGGCGCCCGAGCGGGCAAGAAAGACGAACCGCGGCCAGGTGCGCCGCCGCCGCCGCCGCGGCGCCGTCGAGATCCATGGTGGCGAAGAGCGCCGGCTCCTCCTCTTCCAGCCTTTTCCTGCGCCTCGGGTAGAGAGGAGGAGGCGGCGGCGGCGGCTGCGTTGTGGGGTAGGGGTAGGGGTAGGGGTGCTCTGCTTCCATCGGGGGAAGCCTTCCACCTCTGCCTCTGCCCCCGCGGCGGGCGAGCGAAGGAGGTCGGGTTGCGGGTTGCGGGTGCGAGCCCGGATGCGTTCCACCGTGTCTCGAGCGTAGATTCGTGAATAGAAGGGTCAGAACTCAGAACCATTTTTATAGTGCTGCTCTCACGCGGTGCGTGAGCGCGAGCAACGCCGTGAATGGGAAGTCGAGGCCCGAGGATGACATGCGGGCCCAGCGGTAGTGGGCACGGTTATTATCGTTTTCCTTTTCATAAAAAGGGAAAAAAATTGCCAACGGGTCAATAAGCTATGAGAATAAAGCTTAGGGGTTGCTAAATTTTTTTTTGTGTTAATGCGTGCAGAATGTTTCAACAGTTATTTTTCATAAAGTTTCAATCCAAACAACGATGTTTCATAGCAAAAGGAGCAATGAAATCTAGGTGAACGGCTAGCGAGACATACGAGAATGCTAACGAAATATAGGTAATGAAGAAATGTTATGGAAACTTGACCAGAATACTAATAATATTAATATAATATAACAAACATGGTCAGAAACATGGATAATGACATGATCTGCCTAGTGTTAACACTAGGGGTGGTAATAGGGACATTTCCCATTGGGGGTGCCTCCATGTCCTTGTCCCCGCAACATGGATCTCCAACTCCCCATCCCTGTCCCCGATCCCGAGGGTTATTTCTCCCCGTCCCTGTTCCCATTCGAGTCGCATGGACCCAACTGGGACCCATCCTCGCAGACCCCGCGTCATCCACTGTCCTATCGGAAGCCAAGACCTAGACACACTTCCAATCCAAATAGGTGTCGCCACTACTATGGCTAGGCTAGAGCTTCCTGCCATGCTGCTAATGTGACTCCCCGTTACCACGTGCATTGATTGATCTTCATAGCTAATGACACGGAACAAATGGCTTACCCTCTAGATCCATGCGCGTCGTTGGAGGCTGCGAAAGGTCGTCGTCATCCTTCTCCCAGCCAAACGAAGCTCAGGCTTACACTCAAGCCTAGTATTGCTAGTTTTTTCCTACTCTAGCCTTTTATTACTATCCCCACGACGCCATTCAATCCAGTTGGTTAGGCGAGGAAGAGTTGAGGAAGAAATAGATCAATAGACTAGCTAGTGCAATCGTGTGTGTACTGATGTGTAGTTGAGTTAAAGTAGTTGGGCTGAGGATTGGATGGTTAGGCTGAGCTAGCCGAAATAACATGCTAAAGAACGAGCGGTCTAAGGGAAACAATTAGACCGTTGAATTTCCCTGGTCCCTGTTTTCACCCCTGAGGGGAAAATTTTCTCTATCCCCAACCTCACGATACATGGGAGCATTGTTTATCCATATTTACTTTTACGAGATAAATATCCTCACCTCTATCTCATATCAGGAAAAAAATTTCGGTCCGAAGCAGGTTCACAAAACCGGTCAGGGGCTTCGAACCGTGAGCAGCGCGGAGCCGGTTAACCGCGGTTAACCAGCGGTTTTGCCCTGTTTTGGATGCGAACGGGGAAACCATGTTTAGCGAAATTTGAACCAGCTAGTAGCGGTTTGACGCGGTTAACCGTGGTTTTAGAGGGTTAACCGCGGTTTACAGAAAATTGTTGTGGGACAAAGGGAAAAATATAAATTTTGTCATGACCTATGCGGCTATGCTATATAATTATAATTATTTAAGAGACATACATGATATATATAATATAGGAACATAATCAAGACGAATAATCATATTCCCAATTGAATTAAAAGACAATCATACTCATAAATTCATATTTCATCATTTCATGGTATGGTAGCATAGATTCATAGTTCATAAACTAATAAAATAACAAGTTCACAAATCACAAGTTGTCCATTATTACATTCACAAATTTAGAACCGTATGCATAAAATAACAAGTTCATCGAGCGCATATTCGCATATTCATATATTGTCACAATCGCATTTGTATGATAACTTGATGATTGATGAGCGGCCTAGTAGTCCACTACTAGTGATGTTGCTGGGAGTATTGATCTTCATTTCAAATAATTATGACCCCTTCAGTTGCCCTTAAAATGGCCCTGAACTCATCCCAACTTTGTCCTGTCGTCCAACTATTTGCTTGCCAGCGTGCATATAATATGCCATATTGGACAGGCTCTTAACTTTCGTACAAATACCATAATGGTTGGGGTGCTACAGGGGTAAGCTGCCACTCCTGAGAGGTATCCTGTGGGAGGATATCCGTATCCTCCTGGGGGGTAAGGCGCGGGATGGTAAGCTCCTGGGGGGTAGTAAGCTCCTAGGGGCAGTAAGCTCCATATTGCCCCTGTGGCTGAGTGGCGTCACTGCTTGAGTTAGAGCTGTACTAATGTGGGCCATGACCATGTTTTTTTCCCTTGCCCCTATCGATGCTAGATCGAGAAGGCATTCTCTGCGAGCTTGCTTCATATGATTCATGACCACCCTAGCTAAACTGAGCAGGCGAGGCAATAACAGGCTGGGATGAAGTTTTTTAAAAGTTGCCACCGCCAACATCAGCACCGTCACCACCACCACCATCGTCGTCGTCGTCGTCGTCATCAGAGGCTGACGAACTCAAATTAGATTCTTGATATGGAGGGCTCCGCGGGGCAAGTTCTTCGGAGGATTTATCACTGTCCATCCCCTCTTCTACGCCCAGCACTTGTCCCTTATATTTCTTTGGGTCACACTGTTTTGGTGGATTTTTTGCTTCCTCTTACCCACATGTGTTTCCCCAACATGTTTGGCTGCCCACCCCGCAATTGTTGACACCCCTGTCTTCTTTCTCATATCACCCATGTCCGTGAGATCAATGACGGCACGATTAAGGCCTGGGGTCTCAGCATCACTTAAGTCCTCATCTAATTTTGGATCAGTATTTGACCTGTAAGTGTATATAGAGCAAACACCGATGATTGATGAACTGGTGACTTAAGCATACTTACCTTCGTAGAAAAGAAATAATAGTTACATTTTTACCGTCCGCTTCGCATCCAGTCAACGATTGGGTTCGTGTCATCTGTGAGTGAAAGCTCCGTGAACAGAGAGAGTAGATCCATGTCTCATGATTCACCTTGTATTCTTTGTCTTTCTAGTCTTAGACGGAGGTTATAGTAGTGTACACCAAGTCGTGGAGTTTTTGATAGAACAGCCTGTTGCGTATCTTCGAGTAGATGGAAGCAAAGGTACTCTAGTTACGCTCGCATCCACTAGATGAGCAAACCTGCGACACCACACGCTTTTCAAGTTTCTGTAGATTTGATGTATCTGAGCCCATCATGTTCCACCACATCGCTGCCATGAAGAACATCATTGTATACGATACGAGATCATTCCACTTGTACGATATCATTGCATTTGCATATGAAATTTCGATTACCTTTATTTTGATCATTGAAAATAGCCATCCTTCTGACAACCTCTCATGCGAAAGAGCCGGAGCGTGTCCTCCCGTCGTCAATCTCATTGAGTGCTACAGCCGCGGTATTTTCATCAGCAATTCTTTCAAAAGTTTCTCGGACACGGGGCAACATATTTATGTGCCATCCATCAGTATAGTTCACAGTCGGGTTAAGAACACAAACTGCAGTAAATGAGGTCACAATGTAATTTAGAATTTTAGACCAATTAAAATATTATATACTCATATTCATATATACATGTTTCAATAAGCGTGCCTTCACTAAGGGTGGAAAATCTCCTCTCGATGAAACGCATAACTCTCGTAAAATCTTCTTCACACAAGTTTTTCACGAGACTTTAGCACATGTCCTGATATTTAAGTATGACATCACAGACAGTAGAGTTCTTATCTTGGTTTGCGAACCGAAGAAAGCTATAGATTGGAGCAACCATATGTGTTGCCTTGTTCATGTGATCCCACCATGCTAAGTTACTCAAGCATCCATGGCAGTACTTCCTTTCTTCGGATTTAGCATATGGGCTTGACAGAAATTCATCAGAAGCCATCCACTTCATGAATTTTTCTCTGCGCTTGGCAAAGCTATGAAGAAACATGTAGTTTATACAAAAACGAGTTGCACACCATTTGTCCAACTAACCGTCGATGTGTTTCTTCATCATTGCATGTAATTTGTTTGAGTTATACAGCCATCTGCACACTCTCCTTGCACTCTCAATGACAGCATGGTGCTCTGGGAACTCCCTTATGTCCTTCAGCAACAAATTTATGGTGTGATCCATATAAGGTTGCCACACTATGTTGGAGAACTGCTGACAGATCAATCTGTAGGCCTTTTTGTAGTTCGAACTATTATCGGTGATGATTTGAACGATATTTTCATGCCGAACTGAATTGATTACTGACTTAAATTCCTGCATGACAAGTTGATGACCATTAGTTTATGAGTTATGACTTTATGTATTTCTACATTAATTTATGACACGACGTAATAGGAGTATGACAATAGGTGTATGTATACCTGCATTAATTTATTTGCATCCTGGGTTTTTCAATCATATCGACAGACTTGTAAAAAAACATGCGCCCCATTGCAATATAGCATGAAGTTCATGATAGTCATGCCTGTTGGTCCAGTCCAAGAATCAGACATTATGGATAGACCGAACTCAGTCCAATCCCGACTTCATTGCATCATCCCACGTTTTATGTCGAGCTTGTTGTCCTTCAAATACCTTCCATCGATATCACGTTCTTTTGGTGAACTTACACCATCACTTGCATGATAATTGTTACTAAAAAAATAGTAACTATTAAGTAGCTGTCGGGGATAGAATCACGGCCCATTGTCATGGCCCACTCCCTGACGGCCCAATCGAACAGCCTACCAGGGCCCAGTCCCCTGGAAGATATCCGGGACTATTACTGGGCTATTACTGGAATGTTTCGCATGGGCTATTACTGGCTTACAGCGTTACAAGATATCCGGGACATCGTGACAAAGTGCAAGGTTTGCCAATTTCACGCCCGAAAGGCACATAAGCCCGTCCAAGAGCTCCAAACGATCCCCCCATCTTGGCCTTTCTCCAGATGGGTGCGGATCCGCGGCCCGTTCCTAAGGGGTACAAGGGCTACACACACTTGCTCGTCGCCATCGACACTTTTACAAAGTGGATTGAAGCAGAGCCTGTGTCGTCTCTTCACGCCAAAACAGCTGTGCGCTTTTTCAAAAGCAACGTGGTCACGCGCTTTGGGATCCCCATAAGGCGATCGCGATAGCGGTACCAGCCCGGCGAGCTATTCGAAATCTGCGAGCAATTTGGGCACCAAGGTCCGCTTCGCCTGCGTGGCACATCCACAAAGCAATGGAGCGGTCGGCGAGCTAACAGACGGATCGTCCGGGTATCAAGCGGCGCGTGTTCGCGAGACTCCTTGAGCACAACAAGGCTGGGTTGAAAAAGTTCCTTCCGTCCTGCAGGCGATTCGCTTTCTGACGGCCACCGCAACCGGGAAACTCCTTTCAATTGGTCTATGGTGCAGAAGCCATCCTGCCAGCCGAAATAGTACTCGGTTCGCCTCGCACGAGCTCGGTCAACTTGGTTGACGACGAGCAAAAGCGCTTACTTGATCTCGACCTCCTCGAAGGCATACGCGACCGGGCACAAGTCAGAATGGCGCGCTACCAGCAGGCTCTTCGCCGGCACGCTGCCAAATCGGTTCGACCAAGGGCTTTGCAGGCGGGCGTCCTCGTTCTGCGCCGTGTTCAGAACCTGTCCAATGCCAACAAGCTAACTCCCCGTTGGGAGGGCCCGTTCACGGTCGTTTCTCTCGCCGCCGGGCCATTTCGCCCGCAATGGAGGACGGAGAGAGTCGACCAAAGACTTGGAACGTCGACCGACCGTAAGTTCTTTGTGTAGGTCTTTACGTGTTTGCTTAGCCGTGCTTTTTGTCAAACTTCGCACCTTTGTTCGTCCAAGTCTGTCGGGCTCCTTGTAAAGTTCAATCCATTTATAGTGAAATTTTCACGGTCCTCTGAGGCCTTTTCACACCTCTGTCTTGTCAAGACTACCCTCTCTCGGTAACACTTGATGGTCGCCGGCCTTGCGAACACTTGGCTCCGCAATCTTAAGGATTTTTTTTCGCTCGTATCCGGTTTCAACAAGTTTCTCAACTCAAGGTTGCGTAAAAGACTTTCTCGCCTCTCGGCTAAGTTCTGCTCTCGTAAGCCCTCCATGGCAGAGGCACTTACCGCCACGCACGACCACGGCAAAGTCTCGCTCTCGTAAGCACTCATGGCGAGGCACTTTCCTTGTTCGTTACCTTTGGAATCGCCTAACTTACGTCGCCGAGCGGTTTTTGGGATAAGTCGATCGGGATACGGGTGTCGCTCTAACTCTCTACGCACGTGCTCGAATTCGCAAACTCAGGTTTTCGAGCACCGTCCGTACCGGAGGCTAAGGTGTCGCTCTTTCTCTTGTGTACCTGTTCGAGTTCGCAAACTTCAGTTTTCGGCAGCAACTGCACAACGGGGGAGTTAGGCTAAGCGTTCTACCGGTTTTCCTAAACTTTCTAGCGCTTTCGTGCTCGCTCTTGGTTTCTGTTCGTTCTTGTCTTTTCTTTGCTCTTTTTGCGGAAAAAGGTAAGTTCTTTATTGCATTAGCAAAATTTGCAGGTACAAAAGTCCCTTTCGGGTTACAGCCCTACAGTTACTTAGAAGCGAGTTGCTCCTTGAGCTCCTCGATCACTTCCTTGAGGCGCAGGACTTTCCCTTGGGCTTTAAAACCCTCTCTGGCCTCAGCTCGGAGACGGTCGGCTTCCTCCTTGCTGCTCCTGGCCTGCTCCGTTGCCTTCACGCGGAGAGCCTCAACCTCTTTGGTCTTGGCCCTTGTTGCTCGGCCAGATCTTCACTCTGACCGCTCATTGCTCGGCGGTCTTGAGCTGCTCGTCCGGCTCCTCGACCCTCTTCTCCGCGGTGCTCGTCCTTGCGGCGGCCGCGCATCTCCTCGGCCTCCTCTGTGGCGTCCACATGGTGGAGATTTTCTCTGAGTGCTGCGGAAGTTGACTTCTTCGGCGAAATTGGGCCTCGAGCCGCTTCATTGTTTCATATGCGCTTCGCCATTCGGACACGTCGTGAGTTGCTCTTCCACCACTTCGTGCGGCCTGGCTCCCCTTCCGCGACGTTCGCCCTCGCAGCCTGCGCGCGAAGCTCCTCGGCCTTTTCTCGAAGAGCCCCGGAGGATTTCCTCTCCTCGGTCAACCGAGCCTTGAGCTTCTTTATCTTCGTCGCCAACTTGCTCCGGCTCTTGACTGGCGCGGAAGGCTCCCATTCGAGCCCCTCATTCGAGTGCTCTCGAAACCCGCGGAAACGGTAGCTGCGTTCGACGGTGACTCCATCCTCGAGCTCCTCCATAGTATCTTTAAAGACCTGAGAGAGAAGACCAGTTAACCGCTTTGCAATGATGTTGCTCGACTGGACCAGGTTTGGTTTTGGAACTTACCTTACCAAGTCGGCGCTTCAGTCTCCGGCGTAAGCGATCTTCGAGACCATGCGTCACGAAGCCTCGCTCGTGCGGGATGAGACCGGCGCGTCGCCCTCGCCGCCGTCTTTTTGCTCCTTCTTCTGTGGGGCGCATTTGCCCAGAGCAGGGAGCGGCGGGCGAAGAACTTTCATCCCGCTCCGCCCTCTTCCTCTTCGCCCGATCACCTTGGGCAAGGTCGATCTCCGCTCCCAAGGCGGCACAGGAAATTCCACTGGCGGGGCAACTTGTGCCCTGCTCGTGGGTTTCTTCTAGCACCTTGGCGGTGGGGCTTTCGCCCTGCTCGCCGGTCGTCTCCGTCGCCTCAGGGACGGGCTGCCCCTGCGACGAAGTGCTCGGTAGGACCACCTACTCGGTCCCACCTCGGGCAGCTTGCGGAGCCAACGCTTTGGCCCCGTTATCCGTGGCGCTGTCCGCCGCCTCTTCTGCCTCCAGCCACTCCACTGCGCCCTTCAGCGCATCGAGCTGGTCGTTGGAACCTGGCGGGAGCAGACTCCACACTGCCAGCTTGTCCTTGAGGCTGGCCAACCTCACTGTCCGCGACACACTGTGCAGGTGCTCGGGCAGCAGAGATCGCTCGATTGCCGCGTCGACGTTGTCCGTGGCGATCTCCTCCTGGACAGTTAATGAGAAAGGGATTAGTTCAGCATGGTGCGGTCAGAAGAGTTGTATGGTCGAAGGCCTCACTACAACATACCTGCCGTGGAGGGCTTAATCTTAATCTTCGTTGCTGAAACTTTCCGCCTCTTCCTCGGGAGCTCCTTGGCGCCTTGTTCGCCTCGGCCCCTGGACGCTCGTGGCGACGAGCTCAGCTCCCTACTGAGCTGTGCACTTTTCTCGCGCAGCACAAGGAGCTTTTCCTTGCACGCGACTTCCTCCTCGAGCCTTCTCTGTTCGGCGACCTGATGCAGCCGTGCCAAATGGCCCGGGTGAGCCTGCGCGTATCGCTTAAGCCAGAGGGTCAGTGTCTTTACCTCTTTGTCGCTTTGCTCGGCGAGGAGGGAGGGGCTTGGTCGTTTTCCGCTTGGCTGGCCGCGCACGCGCTTGGTTTGGTCAACGCCCTCCGTTGCCGCAGCAGGCTTCTTCGAGGGTAGGCGGTCGCCGTGGCGCGGCGAGCTCCGCGTTGGCTCGGCCGCCGCCTTGGGCTTTGTGGCCACCTTGGCCTTGCCCTTCTTCACTCTCTCCTTCTCCGACCCAGAGAGTTCCTCCACGATCCCTCCGAGGATCAGCTGGTCCTCCTGCGTGTTCGGAAAGTGAAATGTTAGCATTTACAACAGTGCGAATCCAGCGACACGCGAAGTTTGAGCAACTTACCTCGGTACATGCGGACGAGCACGTTCATGACAGTGTAGGCCACCTCGCCGGTGACCTCGTCTGTCCTTCTTGTCGCTTTCAAGATGGCGTCGACCGCTTCGGTCACCCATGCGTCGGTTGGCTTTTCTCGCGAAAGGGAGATCCTCTCGATTTACATTGGAAGAGGCATCAAAGAAAGGTTGAGTCTTAAAGATACTTACCCGTGCTCTCCCTGGAAATGTCTTCCCATCTCTCTATCTTATAGAAGGGATAAGGTCTCCTCCGCCGCAGCAGATCCACATTCATTGATAATCCCGGATGATCTCCCCGCCCGTGAGCCCAAGGCTCACGAGGGAGACGATCTTTCTCGTCAAGTACCAATCCTCGGCAGACATCTCCGGCCGAGGCATCGGTGTTCCCTTCACCGACGCCTTCCCGGTGAAGATGAGCTTGCTGTCGTCGCTCCGTCGGGTGTAGAACCACCTCGTCCACCACGCGCCCATTGAGTCAAGCGGCAAGCGGACGGGGTGCGGCAAGCGTCGTCGGCGATGGCCCGGAGCTTGAGGTAGTAGCACCCCAGCGCCGAAGCGGCGGAGCTGCTCCTCGTTACCGTGTAATAATGGAGGAACAGCCCCCCCGGCGGATCAAGGCCCAGATAGCCCTCGCACAGGTGTGCGAAGACGGCCATCTGTAGGATGTTGTTCGGATTAAGGTTCGCCACCTCCAATCCGCTAATGTTCAAGAAAGTCTCTACGAAGTCGCTCTCGGGAGACCTCAACCCGAACAGTGCGAACTGTTCGAAGTTGACGAACTCTCCCTCAAGCGGCTCCGGAGTTTCCTCCTCCCCGGGCAGCCTCCAGCTACCGGTGTCGATGTGGCCCTCTTCCTCCCAAACTCTCAAGTCCTCCTCGGATGCGCTAGAGTTTACGAACTTGGCCATAGCGGTCCCCAGAGTTGGACGAGCAGATTTGGTGGTGGAGTTTGGGTACTTGGTGCTGAGTGCGGTTGGAATAAGGGCTTGGGAAGAAAAGGCGCGAGAGCAGAACTGGCTAGCCGCGAGCGGCTTGGAAGCTTTTATAGTCCCATATGCGCAGCTCTGCAACGGTTTGTCACAAAACGGCTAGTTTTTACCGCAGCGGTTAGGTAAAGCGGTCGCTTTGTTTTTCATCAAGCAATGACAAGAAGTTACCATTGAGCTCGCTAGCGGTTACTTTTTTCCGGCGTCGCATTGAAGGTGAGTGCTCGCTTTCGGCGGATGTGATTCCTGTTCGTGCAACGGAGTTGCTTTCGCATCTTGATCGGTTTGCTCGATCCGAACAAGTTTTGTTGATCGAATCTTAACTGTTGATCGATTTTCCTCTTCATGGCTTTGAGTCTCAAGAGGGCGACCCACTCTAGTGAGTCCTTCCACTTGAGTCTCGGGGCTAGCTGTCGGGATAAAATCACGGCCCATTGCCATGGCCCACTCCCTGACGGCCCAATCGAACTGCCTACCAGGGCCAAGCTCCCTGGAAGGTTCTATCAGGCCCATGTGCATCCTGCCGAACAGCTTCCTGGCTGCCACGGTGCGTAACGGCCTAGGATTCATGTTTGAGTCCGACTCAAACAGAGTTCTGCATGGCTACGTGAAGACCCGGACGTTGGTTTCCCGGAGTGGAGCAGACGTCGTGATCCCCAAGACTAGGAGTATGCCTTATCTACCTCGGGATACATTTGGCATGTTGAGTTCGTTACGATCTCGTAGTTAACCCGGCCCGATATTCCCTCGGTAGGTCGGTTTGCTCTGCACTATATAAACCATGCCCTTACGGCGTTTAGGGAGCATCTGACTTCGAGTTTACGCATTAGCATCTCGTAGACACCTGATCTTCGCTTGTACACCCATAATCTCGCCGAGACTTGTTCGTCTCGTCGAGCCACCTCTTGTATTCATCTCGATATATAAGAAAAGTGGGCGGGGGCTATTATCTCTCCCGAGAGGCCTGAACCAGGATAAAAACCCCTGTCTCCTGTTCGTTGCTGTTCGTGGTTGTTCGGCGTGTCTCCCATCTCACTTCTAAAGAACCTTAGCGACTTGAGATCGTTATCTCAACCATCGACAGTACGCCTTCACATTGGGCGAGACTACTTTACAAGACGCCACACCTTTTTCACTTCGGCACGCTGATACTTGAATCTTGCAGCACCACCTCCATTTTTCTCTGTTCTACAATATTTGCACCTAAATCCATTCCCTAACTTATCGCCATGCTCCCAAACACGGTCGTGGTCCCGCTCCGCCATTCCCTAATAAAGTAATACCTGCAAAAATGAATTATTGCACAATAACAAAATTACAAACTAAAAGTCTACAACTAACCTAACCTAAGTACCTAACAAGCTAACCTAACCTAATGAACTAATTAATCTAACACGCTAACCTAACCTAAGTACCTACTCCCTCCGTCCCGTTATACACGGCGTAACTGACGAAATCGCAGAGACCAAGGAACCCGATTTAATTTCGCTAAACCCAATGCAAAATGCTTCGCTTAGCATGCTAATTTCACACGCCTTATGCAAACATGCTTGCCATGCAAGACGTCGACACTGACCATCGCGACTACGCCTGCATCCCGCAGCCCAATGCAGCACATGCATCAGAACCAACGCTTGCATGCGCGTGAACTTAATGCTTGCATCTTGCGAACGGGAGCCGAGGAGAAGGCGCCGTGTATTTCAGGACGCGGAGGAAAAGCTGTTGCGCCGTGTATAACGGGATGGAGGGAGTAACTACTAAGGAGTAAGGACTATGCCCCCATTAAGTACCAGTGTACCACTACCAAGTACCAACTACTAAGTACTAACCTATGTACCTTAATCTACTAAGCCCCTGCTCCTTGGTCCCCTTCCTAAAGCAAAGCAACTAAGTCACGCACGGGCCACAGCTAAAACGGCTAACCGTGATTACCTAAAGCAAAGCCGCTCCCAAAGTCTGGCTAGCCGGCGCGGTTTGGCGGTTAATCAGCTCCGCGGCGGCTGTGGCACCTTGGTCCCCTCCCTGGCGCATGGATGTTTCGGTAGGGGCCGCGGTTAACCGCCAAAACCGAGCGGCTAATCTTGTTTCTCCGACGATTCCTACCGCATGTGGCTCAGCTACGGCGTTCTCCGTGGCGGTGGACGGCGGATCTGGCCGAGGGAGTGCTGGAGGCGGAGGGGAAGGAGGAGAGAAGGGGATAGAGCTGGCTGGAGGAGTGGGGAAAGGGAGGAGCTGTCTGTGGAAGTGTGGATTGAGTCACGGGCTGGGGAATTAGGAAACCGGGGCACGGGGCAACTCTGTTGCAGGTAGCACAAGGGCAGCATTGTGCAAGCATTTTTCCTAGTTCCCTGAAAAGACACCATAGCCATTGAGATTTGTTTGCCATTAGTTTTAACTTTTTAACACATACAATCACATGAAATAATGAGATATATTTAGAATTTTAAAATTTTGTTTAAACCAAAATGCTTAGAATAATGAATACTATTTTTACAAATTTTATAGTAATTTTCACTTCAAATTTCAATTTGATGAATTTTGCTGAATTTGGACCGGTTTATCCAAACGGTTTTGCAAACCGTGCGGCGCCAGAGCGCGGTTAGCCGGCGGTTCCATGAACCCTGGTCCGGAGACGAGGAATAAGTGCTGTCATCCCTGCTCCTAGTTTTTTTAAAGAAAAATTGGTCTCATACCACCAAAAGATCCAAAGTTTAGGTTTATACCACCGAAAGAACCTGGTTCACTTTAATACCATCGAAAGGTTCCACTTCTCCTTTTTCTACCACTCCGTTGCCCTCACCCCAACTCCGTTAGCTCCTCACGTTAAAGTATAGCTAACTAATGACATAACACCGCCGCCAGGCTTCTGTTTCTCGCTCGTATCTCTTGTTTCTCTTTGTGATAATTACGTACATCTCCTGTTTGTCCTTGATTACCGCCTAATCACGGCATGTGCTAATCACGGCTTGTACTCAGGATAGTGCCTGGCTGCATGCTACATGCATTGCTCTCTCACTTTCCATTCGCAGAGAAATTGAGAAGAAGATGAGCAGGAACATGCATGACACATTCAGTGGCAGACAAAAGTAAGCACAGAGCATGAACCCGTTGAGTTTGGGAAAAATACCTGAAACAATCAACATTTAAATAAAAATTAATAAAATAATCTACTGTAAAAGGAAATTACAAAAATATCCTCGGGTCCGCCACCCGGTGGCGTCCATACCGAACACTGACGCGAATTGAAGTTGCCGCCACCGGACGACCGCCAAGAGCCGCCGCCACCCGGTGGTGGCGCCTTCATGCGGCCGCCGGTGGCATGCTTCTTCTGCGGCTGCCCAATGGCGGCGGCTCTTCCGCCTCGACCGCCCCTAATTTTCAGCGTCCGTTATCGCATGCGGGAAAAAACTATTAAAAATATCGTGCCGACAAAATAGTGCGCGAAAAAATAATAAAATAATATCCACCGACAAAAGCGATTGCGGAAAAAATAATAAAAATCTGCACGCGACAAAATAGTGATGACTTTTAATTAAGCAAACAAGAATTGCATGATTTACGCTAATTAATACCGATTAGAGGTCACATGATCAAAAATTTACTCTATATATATCGCGTTACGCGTTCGTTCGTCTTCACACACGACACTCTCGCTTTCGATTCATTTCACACACGCGCGCAGCTTCACATCGCAGAGCCGCCTTCACACTCACTCTCTCGCTTTCAGTTCTTTTCGTTCGATTCGGTATATTATTCACGATACCTCGGTTGGGATTCACGAGGAGTGTGTCATTGATATTTTTCGCTTTCGCTTTCTACTTGCTAAATAAATAGTGTTATTGCGTGACGTATATGCAAGAGTTAATTTTGACATAATAATATTGTATGCTAATCTTGTATATATATATATATATATTAGTACTTAGTATGTACATATTGTATGTATATATATACTTAATATTGTATGTATATATTGTATGTATATATATATTAGTACTTAATATTGTATGTATGTATTGTATGTATATATTATATACACAGTATGATAAATTTGACTATACTGATGTTGGCATAGTATGTTGTTAATGTTAATTAAACTAATCACCATGACGTAATTAATTAATTAAACTAAGCACGAGCACCTAGGTGTTGCTTCTATTTTGTTATCAATTGTGCATACACCCCAAGTGCATACACGACAAGGGGTCGTCGGCGCTAAGTGTAATAATGTAATTGATGGACTAATGTTATTATGTGCATTCGGCGGTTTGGCCATGAAATTATTCTCCATACAATTATTAACATTGCATTGACCATTATGGCGATTAGTGACGTTGCATTTACTACTACTTCGCACTTACCACATACCGTTAACAAGTCTATGCACGACACGTCTATTCACATGACAAGATTCACTTTACGTGTATTTAATGTTTTTATTTATCTCATAGCTTCTAACTTTACAAAATTTAGTTTGCCGTACAAACGACTATTAACACTTGCTAAAATTTTAAATTTGCAATTTTATAAAATTACATACAATTTTGAGTTTTAAAATATATATTCACATGCTTATACATGTATCAAATTTTACTTCGCCCATATATTTATCATATATATTAAAATTATAGGGAGAAGCTATCCGGTCACATGTGTATATAAATATATCTATATTATACATATATTATAATGTATATATGCCATATGCTATCCGGTCACATGTGTATATAAATATCGTCACGTACATGCAACGTGGCATGGGAGAAGGTCTAGGTATTTGTGGTCTTCGTCTCGGTCGGTCAACGGAGCAAATTGAGCGGAAGGTGCAGCGAGAAGCGTGTGCGTGTGTGATCGTGGTTCATGTCATTGTCATCTTACGAGCTCACTGCACTGGAAAAATTGTGGGACACTTTCTTCGAACGAAACCTACCTCCCAACATAAATTATTTTAGACATGCCATTTTACTAATCAATTATCAATAAAATTACACGCCACCTACTACATATTTTTGGACAACTATAATAATTTAGTATATATTTATCATATATTTATATTAAAATATAATATTAGTAAAATGGGGCGATATACATATATACATATATAACACATGTTGTATATATACACATATATCACATGCAATACTGAGGCGGCAGTCATGCCACCGGTGGTAATGGTATTGTTATAATATTTCGAGACGCCGCACCACCGCAGTGTCCTGCCCTCGGTATGCGCCGCCACCGAGGTGGCGGGATCCGGCGATATTTTCGTAATTTCCTTTTACAGTGGATTATTCTATTAATTTTCTATTTTACTGTTGATTATTTCGGGTATTTTTCCTTGAGTTTGATCTTTGAGCCAAGTGAAATTCAGTCAGACAAGTATGCAGCGATCGTGCTTGGGAGGCAGGGAGGAGGGCAATCGCGCCGGCGTGCCTTGGGAGGCTGGGAGACGGGCGATCGGTTGATCGCGCCTGCTAAGGGATCGAAGGAAGCGGCGCCTAGGAGAAGGAAGCGGTGCCTGGGAGAAGGATTGCGACAGCAATCTCGCGAGACCTGGCGGCGGCGTTACGGGAGTTGGGGGTGAGGACAATGGAGCGGTAGAAAAATGAGAAATGGAACCTTTCGGTGGTATTAAAGTGAATCAGGTTCTTTGGGTGGTATAAATCTAAACTTTGGATCTTTCGGTGGTACGAGGCCAATTTTACCTTTTTTTAATAAAACATCCTCTAGTCGTAGTCGACACCCATGGAGAGGTTCCCCTGTGAGGGCATGAACAAGCAAGAGGGTAGAAAAACGACAGTAGCAGCTGCCATTAATCGCAGCTTTGCCCAAGCCCAGGACGACGACGACAGCAGCAGCAGCAGAAGAATAAGAATACCAGTACCACTGCCACTGCTCCGGCGCCTCTTTCGCCTCTGCCTCCGCGTGCGTGGCTGCCTTCCTTCCTTCCTTCCTGCTGCTAGTCCCGACTCCCGAGCTCGCTACTTTTGGGGTGCTCTCAAATCCAGAGGAGGAAGTCCAGGAAAAGAGGAGAGAGACAGAGGCAGAGAGCTCCCGTCCCGTCCAAGAAAAGGCTCCCCTTTCCTCCGCCTCCTCCCCCAACCTCGCCATTCCCGTCTTCCGGCTGCTCGCTCCTGCCCTGCCCTGCCCCGCCCCCGCGCGGCCGCTCCGTGGATCCTAGATTCGGCCTCTCGCGGTCGGGGCGCGAGGGGGTCGGATCGGGTTGTTGGACTGGATTGGGTTGGGTTGCTCTTTGTGAGGAGGGGGTGAGTGAGCGGGAGGGGGGAGGGATGGCACCGCCGTCGCCTGATCCGTGGAGGCCCGGGTGGCGGGGTGGCTTCTGGACCGGCTCTGATTGGTGCCGGCGCAGATGATTCCGGCGTCTTGATTGGGCCTGACTGGACTGTGCCCGCGGAAGATCTTGGCTGGGCGCGCGCCGGCTTCGTCGGGGTTGGAGATCTCGTGTTCTTGGAATGGCTGGGTGGGTTCGGGGGCTCTGGATTTGCGCAAATCCCTCGTTTGGTTGCGTGGCTGGTCTCCGGAGGTGGGATATTGGTAGGGTTTTGGTTGCCTGCGGTGGAAGATGATCAAGCAGATCCTTGGCCGGCTGCCCAGGAAGCCGGGGAAGGGCGATAGCCGGGATGCTGCTGCCGGCAATGGCAACGGCAACGGCAACGAGCCGTCGAATTCTTACAGTGTCGTGAGGACCGTGGAGCAGGGGAATAAGAGGGCAGGGGGTGGGGATTATCCGGTGCCGGCTAGCCCAGGTCCTAATCCAGTGATAAATGGCACCGTGGTGTATCACTCCAATGAGCCGTTGCCGGCTTTCAAGGACGTGCCCGTGTCGGAGAAGCAGAATTTATTTGTCAAAAGGTAAACCTGTGCTGTGCCGTTTACGATTTCTCGGATCCGACGAAGAACCTGAAGGAGAAAGAGATGAAGCGGCAGACACTTATGGAGCTTGTTGATTATGTCACTTCTGCTAATGGCAAGTTCTCGGAGGTCATCATGCTGGAGTTCACCAAGATGGTGTCAATTAACTTGTTCCGGAGCTCTAGCCCCACCCCTCGTGAGAACAAGGCCATCGAAGGAGTTGATCTGGAGGAGGAGGAGCCTCTCATGGACCCAGCATGGTCACACTTGCAGATCGTTTATGAGGTTTTCTTGAGATTTGTAGCATCACAGGAAACTGATGCAAAGCTAGCCAAGAGGTACATAGATCATTCCTTCATTCTTAGGCTACTAGATCTTTTTGACTCAGAAGACCCTAGGGAAAGGGATTATTTAAAGACAATACTTCATCGGATATATGGTAAATTCATGGTGCATCGCCCATTCATCAGGAAAGCAATCAACAACATTTTCTACAGGTTTATATTCGAAACAGAAAGACATAATGGTATTGCAGAGTTGCTGGAGATCTTGGGCAGTATAATTAATGGTTTTGCCCTGCCTCTTAAAGAGGAGCACAAATTGTTCCTTGTCCGTGCACTGATCCCACTTCATAAGCCAAAGTGTGTGTCGATGTACCATCAGCAGCTATCATATTGCATCACACAGTTTGTTGAGAAGGACTGCAAACTTGCTGACACTGTTATAAGAGGATTACTGAAGTATTGGCCTGTAACAAACAGTTCAAAGGAAGTGATGTTCTTGGGTGAGCTAGAAGAGGTTTTAGAGGCAACACAGCTTGCGGAGTTCCAAAGGTGCATGGTCCCGCTCTTCCGTCAAATTCCCCGTAGCATGAACAGCTCGCATTTCCAGGTTAAATCTCAGCATGCTCTTACTCAACTTTGTCATGCATTTCTATTTAACTACCGCTCGATAGCTTTCATACTCATTAAATCTAACACTCTTTACTGCATTAGGTTTCTGATTCTAATATTGTTTATGTGCATATCCACATTTGGCCTCTTACACAGATTAAATTAGCTATAGTTTTGTTCCTGAGTATTTTGACATTCTTTGCATCTTTGTTGTTTACTTAACTTTTCTGTGCATCATGTTTTGTAATTAATCCGCATCGATTTTCAGTTGTTTTAACTTGTACTAATCTGTAATTTTTTGTATAGTAAAAAGATATCGCCAATTTGTTTCTATGGTGCATTTTTTAGCATTAGTTTGTCTCCTAAAAAAATGTGCTGGTGGTAGGCCTGCAAAGCTACATGGACATAAAGAGCTCTTTGTTTGGTAGGTGCTAGGTGGTGGTTCTTGTAACATCATCAAATCAGTTTCTTATCTTATGTTAGTTTTATTTAAGTAATGTTTTTGTTGCATTGTACGTGCCCATCAATTTTGCTTAGTTCAAACCTGTATATTTGCTGGCTATTGGTTCTTGCCCAGGAGGTCTATTGGATTTTTGGGAACTGTCTGGATCCAGGAACCAGGATCTGCTTCTGCTTGCTATCATTCTCTTAGTCAATTATTCTGTGGTGTGCTATAGGACTCTTATCTTGTATATAGTATTTATCGTGTAATCATCATCAACCAGTATGCTTGTGCTGCTTGGATACCACCTGTTTGTTGTCTGGTGTTTTGCCATTGCTTGTTTTTACTGGAGCAGTTTGTAGCTTATTGAATACTCCCCATAGCTAAATGCATAGTAACTTTGTGGCATCTGTAAACAGAACCATTTGTCAGGTTTTATGCTTTAGCTCATGCGGCAGTTGTAAAAAAAAAAAAAAAAAAAAGTATATAGCCTGACATTTTTCTTGTTTGTTCGTAGGTTGCGGAGCGGGCACTGTTTTTATGGAACAATGACCACATTGAGAACTTAATCAAGCAGGATTACAAGGTGATATTACCCATCATCTTTCCGCGCTTGAGAGAAATGCTAGGGGCCACTGGAACCAAGCTGTTCGGAGCCTAACACTGAATGTGCGCAAGATATTTTCCGATCATGATTCTGCATTTTTCGACGAGTGCATGCAGAAGTTCGACGATGATGAGCTTAAGCAGGAGGAATCCAATTTGAAGCGAGAAGCGCTATGGGAGCGCTTGGAGGAAATGGCGGCCTCAAAACCCAGTGAGCATAACTTCTTAGGCACACCCAATGGCAAATCCAGTCAAGCAGCTGGCTAGAATATCCATAGCAATCGTAATTGTGTGATCTTTTTACCCATGCGCGATTCTCTGGAACTTGGGTTGTGGTTTTTGTGTTGGATTTTTCTGTTGGTGAGTTGGTTTCTCCCTGTACTAGACTTCTAGGCGGGTAGGGTGTATTTGGTTTCATGAGAACTGCGTGATCAAAATATACACATACAGGAGAATTTCTGCGAGATTTAGCATATGTGTAGTGACATTAATCAGAACCATCATATAGTCCAATAAACAGCTTCGAGTTTGATTGCGGATATGCAGTTGGGTGGGTTACAGGAATTGCAGTGATCGTTGTGTTATCTTTGTATGAGCTACTATTCATTTTGAGATACCATGTGAGATATTCTGATGTGCCTGTGTACGCTATCTAGTTCATAGTCTTTATCGTGCTTTTTTTTTTTTTTTGACGGAAAGGTAGGAGAGGCAGGAGAGTTGCCTTGTATTAATTTTTCTCGTGCATCTGCAAAATCCGAAATGTCCGGGGAGGGGACCCATTCTTTATAAGAGAACGGGAATAGGGAATGGGACCATACAAATGTTGTATATTAAGCTTGAAGCTTCAATTCAGTTTGTGATTGAGAACTGCACATAGGTACAGTTTTATCGGATACGGAATTGGACATGGAACTATCCGGATACAAATACGGATATCGGACGCAGATACTCTCTCACATAATATGTGACAATGTATACTAAGAAATAAGACTATAAAAATACATTTAGTTATCTCGCTGCATCATCTTCATGGCTAATGGTTTGTAGTCATGGAATTGTTGATATGTAAATATTGTGTATCGACTTCATGGCTTGTAGTCATGGAAAAAAATAAAACCATATACATTTAGCCGTTATAAGCGTTAGTTATTCATCCTATAGAAGTATAAAGGAGATGGTTTGTAGATGGATTTTATTGTTAGGATAATATCCATTAGGTATTATCCAAGAAAAGTTCAGATTATATCTATTGGATATTATTTGTATCCGAACTATATCCGCCTAGGCGAATTCGGATACCATAACATTATCCAAATCACTATCCCAGTTGATTTAGATGGTCAGAGATTATACGTACCATTTTCATTCTAGTTATATGTCACTCTTAGAATGTGTTATAACTATGAGACTAAATCGACGCATCTGACAGCAGTCCTTAAAAAAATCAGTTTGTGATCGTGGGCCGCATCTCACAGCACTCCTTAAAAAAATCAGTTTGTGATCGTGGAGTCAGTATTGCCTCGGCGGTTCAGCAGGGGTTTTCCAAATGAACAAAATGGTCAGAATTTTAGAATTGACAATGAGTATCTTTATTACAATAACTAAAGCTTATTAAATTCTCTTCATTTCTACCACAATAAGATGGACTTTACCCAGGATAAGAATGGATCAGTTATTAAATCTTGGAAGGAAATTTCAAGGATGGATTCGTGATAGAAGAAGGGTCTACAGTCAATTGTCTGCACTTTCCTGGATACACTGGTTAGGTTACAACTCAAATTCTCGGAAGCAAACAATTTTTTCCTAAGTACTTCCCCTTGACCGATTGAAATGCAAAGTCAAATAAGGCTCGTAACCCCCGTCTTGCACGGGGAGCTCGTGCAGGGCTTTGACAAGGAGCTGCTCCAAGGCAAACAAAGCCTACAGGTCGATGACTCTCGAAAGCTTCTGGATACGGTTCAGCAGGAAATCTCCTTGCTTGATGGTTGCCTGGTAGAAGGCGTTCCTTGCATCGGGTCGGTTCGTCTCCAAGACACCGGCAACTTTATCAATCTTGCAGTGAAGCTTCCCAGCAGCAATAAAACGCGACAATTCCCTGCATCGGAGGAAAATGTTAGCAAGACGAATGCTCCTGCATAATAATAGCACAGAGATACATCGGTGAAATGTAAGCTACTCTACTTACTGGTCTATGAAATCAACTGTCACACCAAATGCAGCAGCCATGGCTTCCATCGTCACACTCTTGTATGACTCGAGGAATTGCGAGTAGACAACAGTACGAACTTCACGCATGTAGTACCGGAAATGAGGTTGCAGGTAACGGTCTAACTTGATCTGCTCTGTCAAGCCAGCTGCAAAGAAACATGAACCACATATGAGAAACCCAAAGAGAGATAGCTCGAACATATCACTGATCACGAGGAACAATGTGGTTTTGGCTCTTACAGAATGCTGCAAAAAATGACTTGTATTGGCAATTGTAAAGGGAATTGAGAAAGTCGGAGAGGTGAGGAATTTTTCCAATTACAGCCAGGATCTCAGGTGCATCTACAACCTGTCAAGATCATTGTCAACTACGCCCCTGCTAATAAAGCTGACACTGATGGACAGAAAATGAATTAATACCTTTTGTTTTAGTGATACGCGATCCAACGTGATAACACTTGTAAGGACTGTGTAAAAGATGAATGTATCATAGGGGAACAGCTCATAAGTCGTGAAAGTTGAAATGGAATCCAAAAATAAGCTAGCAGCCTTCTTGAAGTTTCTAGTGGCCATGCAATACAAGCCTTCATAGACTTTCAGTCTGTTTTTCCTCTCCCAATCACCACCCTCCTCGAACAAGCTTAAACCAGGTATAGAAATTTGCACAGAATTAGGCCTCACAATACAAAACAAGCAAAAGATACAACCGCAAAACTGGCCCAAAATCAGAGCATGAGACCTCACACTTACTTTTTGGCCTTGTCAATTGATTTTGAAATGAGATCAAAGTCCATATAGAAAAGGGCTATTTGCAGTGTGTAGAAAACAAGGTCCATCTTTTGGCCAACAGCTACAGTTTTTCCTTCAGTAATTTTAAGCTGCTCCAGTGCTTTTTCCTGAATTTTGGCTATTTTAGACAAGATTAACATATTTAAAACATGCAGAAGACACTGGGCATATACCTTCTCCCCAACCCTTATAAAATACAATGATTTGGCTAGATGGGCTTCACGCACTTCACTCTCACCCAAATTCTCTTCAGCATCAGCAATCCTTCATACATAAATAAGTGACATTAATCAAGAGAAGCTCATAGCTCAACACATTGTAATGACAACTCAGGTGAACGCGCAACAGACAAAAGGAAACACTATGCTTCAGAATCTAGATACCATGACATGATCATGAATTTTCAATGACCAAAATGTAAGGAACAGTGTTTCCAGCAAAAAAATGGAACTACTTAAACTGCAGCCCTTTCTTGAGATTATCTGATTTGTTTATGCCATGTGCACATCTGTTCTCTATTTAAGCTTCTGATATACTCCCTCCAACCCATATTATAAGGCGCCTGAAAATTTTCACCAATACCAAGGAGCTTAATCATGAGAAGTAAAAGTCCAATACTGCCCTTAATTAAATGCACTCTTAATTGACTTTTGCATGTCCTGATTAGTGGAGGATATTGCTGTTCCCTTGAAAATTTGAATGCTGCGTGCCGTGATTAGTGGAGAGATGAATGACATTAATTGCCTTCAACAGGAACATGCAGGGGCATTATTAAAAAAAGAACCAGCTCTAGCTCTACGCACCCTGTTTTTTGGGAATTACGATTTTTTTTTATATGCCCTATTTTCTGGGATGGAGGGAGTAGATAGTTGGATGACATTAAGCTAAACAAGTACAGTTTAATATGACCATAATACTGATCACAACTTAGGATGGGTAAATTTGGTTAGATCAGAAGATCAAGACCACATAGAAGTAATTTAACTATACAGAGATACTTCACACACGGACGTTTTTCTTTGTAGTACATGCATACTACATTTGGTTGGACTGTTAGTGTGTTGATCAAAAGTAGATGGCCCAGACCATATAAGTAGGATTGAGTGTGGAGAGCCATCAAAGGTTAAGATCATCCTGTAGGGGGCACGTCCTATGAAACTTTGTGTGTTAACAATTCCCCTCAACCATAATGCCCAAGAATCAGCAATTACAGACGCTATCCACCAATTACAAACTAGAGCTCATAGTGCATATCTAGTAACCCAGTGGGTTTTAAGGGTCAAATTAATGAAGAACCTATGTGGAGTAGTCAAATGACGAACTGCGTATGGCCATAGTACAAGATGAGCCAACACCATATTTTTTTTTGGGTTAATAGGATATATGCCACTGCAGAACTTGCTTATTCAAGATATGCCACTCTTCCTTTAACATGTGATAGATGTCATTATGAAACCGTTTTTTTTTATATTTTCCCCTCCGCGCACCACGTGGCCCATTTTCCCTATTTTCTAATCGTATTTGTGTGTTGTGACCATTTTAGCCTCGTCTTCTTCCTCCTTCCTCTCCGGTTTCTTCTTTCTCACTTTCTTCTTCTTTCTCTGATGAGCACCCACCACCATCTTCTATCTTCATCGTCCTTACTCCAGACCCACGGTGGCCCACGTGTCACCGCCAACAGACAATTCCACCTTGAAGTTGTCGGCACTGCGGACAAATCCCTATTCGATGCCTCCCTGCCGCTGCCCGCGGTGACCAAGTCCCTCTGGCCGACACCACGGACGACGGCAAATCCACTGATCCAGAGTTCAATTCACAGCCCCTGATGGTGTGCACCTTCTCCGCATTCTGCTCTTGTCGCCAATTGGTCAGCGCCGCCACCAGAATCGCAAGATCCGGTGCTAGGCCATGCTAGGTTTCCGGCGCATGGGAGAGGAAGAAGCAGCATGGGCGGAGGCAGCGCGACCTGAGGAGACCAGAGATTGGAAAAGTGGGGCTATGGTCGTGGTAAGTCATTGTGGTCAGCGAGGAGGATGGCAGCAGCATGGTGCGCAGCGGCGGAGACCTCACCAGCATTGGGGAGGAATGAAGCAAATGACATTTTAGTGTAAATATACGATGAAGATAAGGGTATAATTGTCTGTTTTTAAGGAAAAGTAGTAGAAAATGGGACATGTGTCGCCCAGAGTGACGAATACGGTTTCATAATAGCATCTATAGCACGTTGAAAGGAAGTGGCATATATCTTATTGACCCTTTTCTTAAAAACCCTAGAACCTGGTCTAGAAATTTGAACAGGAGAACAAAACCGGCGAGATCTACTCACTTCTCGTCGAGCTTCCGGATCTCCTCCTCAATCCTGCCGCGCATCTCCGCGAGCAGCGCCGCGTCCATCTCCAGCACGCCGTCGGCTGCCAGCGACTCGTACAGCGCCGACATATCTGGAACGAACAAACCAGATCAAACCAGGCGCCAAATCCGTGCCTGAGCCGGAAGCAGATTCGAGGAGGGGCGCGCGCTAATACCGTCAGATTTGACAGCGGCGAGGACGTCGGCGCGGTGGCCGACCTTGGCGAGGTCGTCGACGTCAGAGTGCGATAGCAGGAAGAGCTTGTGCGCCAGCACCAGGTGCGGCTGCTGGCTCCCTTCCTCGCCGCCGCCGTCCATCTCGTCGCCGCCGCAGGCTTGCCTCGAATCGCTTTGCTTCCGCCGCAAGAGAGAGAGAGCAGAGGAGGAAGAAAGCTAAGAATGCTGGTATAGGAAAATAATTCCAGACTTTGTACTCGTTGCGGTCCACGTGTACAAATCCTAACCGTTCGCTTATAGGCTGTTTGGTTGCTGCATCCAAAAAGTTTTGCATCTAGAGATACAAAACTAGGGTGTTTAGTTGTCTTCTCACCCATCTAAACCAGCCTTTCCAGATGCAATTAGGGATGGCAATCGGGTGGGTATCTCCGGGTACAGCTATATCCTACCCGAACCGAAACCCGAACGGCTTGCCTAAACCCGAACCCGAAAACTGTCTCGGGCATAAACACGCACCCATACCCGAACCCGACGGCACCAAACCCGAAAAAATGTGTCAAAACAGAACGAGCCACGGCGATGGGAGCGCAGACGAGCCAGGCGGGCTCGAAGATTGCTGAGCCCTTCACGGTGGCGCAGAGAGGCAATGAAGGTGAAAGGTGAGCGTGGAGAAGGCGGCGATGGGAAGTAGATCCGTGGAGGTGGAGGCGGCGGGAAGTGGAGGCGGTGGCGGAGAAGTGGTGGCAAGGCCACGCACGTAAGTAGATCCGTGGAGGCGAGGATGGCATGGTGGAATGTGGAGGCGGCATGTCAGTGGCGGGGAAGAGCAGACGGAGGGAAGAAGGCGGGGAAGAAGAGGCGAGGAGGAGCCGTCGGTACGGCCGACCGAATCTGGATGGAGGCACTGAGGGGAGGGAGCCAAGGTCGGAGTCTCGGGGAGGCTGGGAGGGGCGACGACGGCTATGGGATTGGGTTAGGTTATTCTTCTCGGCTCTATATATATCCAGATACATGGGCCCACTTGTCAGTAGGAGATTCGGGGTAACCCATAGGTATCCATGGGTACGAAACGGGACTCAAACCTGAACCCGAAATTATCGGGTACCCATACCCATACCCATAAACTGCGACCCATACCCATACCCATCGGGTTGGGTACCCATGGGTATGGTACTCATACCCATAGGTTTTTCTGCCATCCCTAGATGCAATTACCTCCTCCGGGCCAGGCTCTGGAGATATGGCCAAATTGGACGTTTCCCAGAAACAGGCTTTGCGGATGCAGTAACAATCACATGCGTAACACATTTGATTTATTTATTTGCTATATCTTTTGATTACTGAACCGATTTAAAAAATGGGTTATTGATATTTTTTCGAATAGAATGAAACCATACTTACCATATAAATTTTAAAAGTTTAAAATTTTCATTTTTAAATTTATTTATTTATGAGACTTTCTTTTGATTTTTTAATTTTGGTAATTGTTTTTTGTTATTTTGATTTTCTAGAATTTATTTTTTAATATGTTTTATCCCTCTTTTGAATTTTTCCATACCATTCTCTTCCTTAGTTCAGTAAACCAAACAACATCTCTACACAGTCTGTATAATCTCATATACCTAACCAAACAACAACCATTTTCAAGATCTCGGCCCTGGCCCAACCAAATTTTGGCCAAATTTTATACAACCTGGTTCAATTGAGAAGGCAACCAAACAGCCCATTAATGATCTGACGGCTGTAACATGGAGGCCATACGTCGAGGCGTCGAGCCGAGTGTTCAAGGGCCAAGCCGCCAAGGGGAACGGATCAACGGGACCGACCGGACACGAAAACCCCTCGAGGAAACCCTTGCCCATGGCCACCGCCGTGGCCGAGCAGCCGCGCCGCCGGAAGCCGGCGCCGGGGAGAGGGGGCGTGGCCCTGCCCGCGGGGCTCTCCGAGGAGGAGGCGCGGGTGCGGGCCATCGCGGAGATCGTTTCGGCGATGGGCGAGCTCTCGCGCCGCGGGGAGGACGTCGACCTGAACGCGCTCAAGTCGGCCGCTTGCCGGCGGTACGGGCTCGCCCGCGCGCCGAAGCTGGTGGAGATGATCGCCGCCGTGCCGGAGGCTGACCGCGCCGCGCTGCTCCCCAGGCTGCGCGCCAAGCCCGTGCGCACGGCGTCGGGCATCGCCGTGGTGGCCGTGATGTCGAAGCCGCATCGGTGCCCCCACATCGCCACCACGGGGAACATCTGCGTGTACTGCCCGGGAGGCCCCGACTCCGACTTCGAGTACAGCACTCAATCCTACACTGGATACGAGCCCACTAGCATGCGCGCTATCCGGGCAAGGTAAATTGTCTCGCTGGCTACTAATGTCATTACTAAATGAATTCTACAGCCACCGAGTGTGAATTGCAGTCCTTGTGCCAAAAAAAAAATAGTGGGTTGCAGTGTGGCGAGTAATGCGAAGATGCTTCCTTTAAGTGTGATTCCGAACTGTGCTGAACTGCAAGTGTCAACGAGTGCTACTATTTGTTAAAAAGCATGCTTTAATTCGCATTACAATTGATACTTATTGTCATGAGATGATTTGAGTGGCTCAACCAAGGTTCAAGGAGAGTAGGAGACGCTGATGGTCGGTCGGTGAGCTAGGGACTGGGGATTATAGTTGATGATTTTGAGACATTTCAAGTTTGCTGGTACTTATACTTTTGCCTTGATGTTAATTTACAGTTTCTAGGGTGTGTTCAGGCGCACGTGTGTGCGTGCATGTGGTGTGTGTGGTGGAGTGAGTTTGTGTGCACCTTTCTTGTGCCCTCTCAAAAAAAGTATAAGTGTATAATCCAGGATAAAATTGCTAACTTTGATTATTGGCTACTCGACTACTAACTGGCATTGATATTTTTCATAATATTAGCATACATTAGAAGAGTGCAAATGTTGCAAAACCTGTAAATTCGTGTGATGATGTTGTTAATGAAACAAGAAGTGCATAAATGAAATACCTAGAAAGTTTATTTAAGAGAATATCTGGACTTGACAGATTATAGACTTTTATACAGCTTGACAGCTCAGTAGCTCACAGCTTGTGTTGAGGAATATAGCAGTACAAGTATTTCTATTGTTTTGACTTCTTTACTGGCATTAGTATGGGAAACATTGTAATCTGGTTTTGTAATTGTAGGTACAATCCATATGTGCAGGCCAGAAGCAGGATAGATCAGCTCAAAAGACTAGGGCATAGTGTGGATAAGGTTTGCCCTAAGCCCAAGAGAGCATTCTGTCTTGGTTTGAGTAATTTTATGTGCTTTATGTTTGATACATGCTCTACCAAAAGTGCAAAATAATTTGGATGCAATCTGCAGGTTGAGTTCATTTTAATGGGTGGGACTTTCATGTCATTACCGGCTGATTATCGTGATTATTTCATCAGAAATCTCCATGATGCTTTATCGGGGCACACTTCTGCTAATGTTGAGGAGGCTGTTTGTTACTCAGAACATAGTTCTGTCAAATGTATTGGTATGACAATTGAGACGTAAGTATGATTTGGCAATCTTCCCATTCTTCGTAGTTTCATTACAGAATTCCCTGTAATTTTCACATGAAACATCCTGATTAACTTTGACTAAATAATATTATATTTTGACTACATTTCAGGAGACCTGATTATTGCTTGGGGCCTCATCTGCGCCAGATGCTGTCTTATGGTTGTACCCGCTTAGAAATTGGTGTTCAGAGTACATATGAGGATGTTGCCCGTGACACGAACAGGGGCCACACAGTAGCTGCTGTTGCTGACTGCTTTTGCTTAGCAAAAGATGCTGGTTTTAAGGTGACTGCTCTTTGACTCACCATTTCCTTTTTTGTTGTAGCTGTGGTTCCACTTCGGAAAATGAGGTGCGCTTTTTTGCTTTGTATTTATCATGAATTACCTTTTAATAGGTGGTCGCGCACATGATGCCAGATCTACCAAATGTTGGAGTTGAAAGGGATTTGGAAAGTTTCAGAGAATTTTTTGAAAATCCAGCATTTCGAGCAGATGGTCTAAAGATTTATCCGACTCTTGTGATTCGTGGAACTGGTCTTTATGAACTCTGGAAAACTGGCAGGTACTGAACTGTATTTCTAGTTTTTTCTTCCCAGTATTGTGGTTTTCTGAAGTTTTAGGATGGACACCAAAAACTTATATACTGGTGGGATTTACTTGCAGGTATAAAAATTATCCACCTGAGCTTCTGGTCGATATTGTAGCAAGGATTCTGTCTATGGTACCACCATGGACACGAGTCTATCGGGTTCAGAGAGATATCCCCATGCCTCTTGTTACTTCTGGTGTCGAGAAAGGTAACCTTCGTGAGCTTGCTTTGGCTCGAATGGAAGATTTGGGCTTAAAGTGCCGAGATGTTAGAACCCGTGAGGCGGGAATTCAGGTAAATAGTAATTATGAAATGCTTTAAAGTCGTGCTTATAATAATCTAATTATGATCGTATCTTCATCTTATTGTTTTCCATAACTATGTAGGATATCCATCACAAGATAAGGCCTGATGAAGTAGAGCTTGTTAGGCGTGACTATGCTGCAAATGAGGGCTGGGAGACCTTCCTCTCATATGAGGATACACGACAGGTACATAAAGCCTGTCGGCCTGTGTTCTCTCAATCTCATGTAGCAATACTCGCTGTGTCCCAAATTCTCCTGATTTTATGTGCCATTTCTCACAGATTCCTTTTGTAAATTTTACAGGATATCCTTATTGGGCTGCTTCGCTTGCGTAAATGTGGCCGCAATGTTACATGCCCTGAACTTGTGGGGAGGTGTTCAATTGTTCGTGAACTTCATGTCTATGGCACAGCAGTCCCTGTGCATGGTCGTGATACAGAGAAACTGCAACACCAGGTGAATCTCATATTAACATGTACAGGCCATATGAGAACCATTATGTATTTTAGCCCTTGTAAATGGCCATGTTTGGAAATCATATTTCCTGGTATGCTTGATCAATTGTAGTTGCTGTTCTAAATCAATCAATGCACTTCACAAAATCAAGTTTGGAAAAAATACCTGCTGCTGAGGGATATCATCATAGTGTGTGCAATGTTTTTTCTGGAATGGTACCAAACCTACAAGCTGACTCCTCCAATTTATCTCACAACAAACACCATACACCCATAAGGCTTTGTAAGGCCCAAACATAATTCCATGAGCAAGGTTAAATTCTCTGATGGATATCTCTTTAATTACCTAAATTTCCCCCGAAGACTCGTCATTTATGCCATTGGACTTGTATGGTTGCTAATTACAGAGCATTTTGATCATTATTTTCTGATTTTCAAGAGGTTTATATCCCTTTTAGCTCCAAAAAAAAAAATCTGAATCTTTAAACAAACCTCAAAAAATTGTAGTTTACCATGAAAAGCCTACTCTATGCAAAATCCTTTTCAACACAATATATGATATGTTGTCCGCAGTGTAGTAAAATTCAAGATTCATTAGAGAAGTGACCAGTGATAAAAATGCCCTACTAAATAAACATGACCATGTTTTGGTTTTATTGTGGTTCCCTTATATTTGTTTCAATTGTCTTTTATCTTACAGGGGTACGGAACTCTCCTGATGGAAGAAGCAGAAAGAATCGCTCGAAGGGAGCATCGCTCAAAGAAACTGGCTGTCATCTCAGGAGTTGGAACCCGCCACTACTACCGAAAACTGGGTTATGAACTCGACGGGCCTTACATGGTCAAAAGTTTGGCGTAATAATGTTTGTATTCAAGCTAGAGAAAGAGATGTGCCCATTCTGTCCGCGTGATGTTTTTTAGTATAGGGGCATGGTAATGTTTGTATTCAAGCTAGAGAAATCGATGTGCCCACACTGCCAGTGTAATGTTTTAGTGTCGCTGCTGCAGCACTTTTGTAATGTTTTAGTGTAGCTTCCGCAGTTTGTTTTAATTGAAATTTTCGTGTTTTCTTATCGAAATTTTGCCAACCCTGCTACCTTAATCAAGGGAAATAGAGAGAATTCACTGTGCTTATCCTAAGCAGTGGTCTGTGGTCATCCTCAATTTGATCATACGGTGAGTTAATTTGGTTCAAAATCGTACGAGAATTAAGGAGGCATTTAAGAACGGAACTTTGCTTCCTTCTTGTCGACAAAACTTTGCTTCCTTATTTTAAAAAACTATCGGGCATCAGCTTCCCTTCGTACACAGGAGCCTCTCCGATCAATGAACCCATGATTTCGTTCAATGGTTCCACCCACGAACTAACGTCTTCCAGCGCGCTGGCCCTATTTGCGTGCTTTCAGCTAAATTATTGGAGTCACTCAATGTTCAAAATAACTTATATTTTATTTGATTTAAAAGACAATTCAACCATTTTTTCTACTTTTTTTTTCTATCATCCACTTTAAAACGCTCTTTAGTGAACCAACTTCAAGAAACAGATTTAAGAGTTCGATCTTAACATTCAGCTTGGCTAGCTCAAACATGCTCACTAATTTATCGAAACACTTCAAGATCTTCTCAAAATTGAATTGTTGAAGTTACTGATGTTTGAGAGCCTCTGTAAGCTACCTAGCCTGCTTCCCTTGTTCTCGAAGGCTATGAGCAGCGGATGTTGGGTCCGATCCGAGTGATCTTGATACTACATTCCTGTCTAAGCTAACATGCCAAATTCTAGCCAGGTACAATATTTTCCATCATATATATATCTATTGTAACCATTTCCCATTCGTATGGCTCGTTTTACAATGGCCCCTAACACGAACAATCTCGGTCGAGAGTCGAGACCCATTGGGCAAAGCATTGCAGACAGAAGACTACGCTAGCTACAAAATATTGTTCCTATACCTTCAGCTCACGTGCTTCAGAATGCTGTGCTTTGTCTATTTTCAGCATTGCTTCGGCAGGGAGGTGCAGAGAAAGTGCAGATCAGTACGGGTACGCCCAGGAGTGAAGGCAACTGGAACATCGGCCGGTTTTTTTTGTTCCTCCTAAACGATTACAAGTTCTCTGGATTACAAGCCAGCTTTAGTTTAGGAGCAGAACGTACTACTCCATATATTTGCTACTTCTTTAGTAAATACGACCCATCCCTCATTTCAAGCTTTTCATCTGATACTAGGCCAGAAAGAAAGCTCTGCAGTTGCTGTAATGATTTGTCATATGATGGCTCGGCTATGCAGAACATCTGGGACGATTAAGTTTAGAAGAAGCTAATGAGTGGATAAAAATTTCAATAATACAGAAAGGCACATTGATCGATGTTTAAAATTTCCCTACCTTTAAAGTGTTGTGTATCCTGTCCAGCGTCATGCTGCCAAAATTGGTTAGCATTCCAATGATGAACTTCTGCATTGCAGCCAGATAAGAAATAATTGGTTAATGTATGAAGGAACACATGAGGAATGCAGAACTAACAAAGGTAGCGGCCATGCAAGCTATCTTTCCTCATTAGTGCGAATCGTGCCTATAAATTGTTAGCATTAGAGATCACAAAGAAGCAAACCTCATAGACTGTCATTTCTTTCCTAAGTTGTTCCTCAACAGAGGCAACAGAGCTTTCACCTTCGTCCTCAGCCATTTGAAACCCTTCACAGGGTTCATTCACAATGCTGTTTTTGTTGACATCAGACATGCTATCGACAACTGTAAAGATGTGATCATCGGCATCTGGCCCTGCTGATTCTGTCAGGACCCCCTGCAACATATAGTATGAAATCATCAAGAGACACATCTTAAGCTCACTTGTATGGACATTAGGCAACGTTCAGGAATATCCTGTAGCCAAGGAAAATCACAAGTGATATACATTTTATGCAGAATTTTAATATAAAAATATCAATCACTTAAAGAAATCTGATCACTGTGATCTGGTCCATCTGATCGAGGTCTAAACAGTCAATACACATTTACAAAATCAGAGTAAAATTGATTCACAGTACAATTTCACCTTTGTTAGAAGGATGACGATGTTCACAGTGATCTGGTCAGTGAGTTAATGACTAAATAATTCAAAACGTAATAATAACATTTGACATAAACAATTAAAGTAACACGTCCCTATCCCTATTCATGCATATGTGCCACACCTTGCTTGTCCAGAAACCTATTCTTCTGTTAAGAGAATCCACAGGTATTCCAATTTCTGTAGCAAGTGTCTTCGAAGTCCAACTGAAATTTTTTTTTGGGATGATTTGGTCAGAAAAGTACATATGAGACATGCACAAAGACAGTTAATTTCACCTTTGTTTCTCTTGAAATCGCATAATAATGGCAGCATGAACAGGAGCTACAGTAAATTCCATGCTTCTATCTTCAAATTGTAGTTCTAACTGGAAAACAAAACAAAATGTCAAGCATCTCTTTTCATAAGAACTAGCAAGGTATGTTTCTTCCATGACATCTTCATGTCTACACACGTAAACCCATTAATTTTAGCTTTGTCTTCTGACCTTCACTGTTCCAAGGTTTTTCTTCCACAAAAGCTTCCGTGGAGTTTTTATCTGATGAAACCTTTTTGCATAATCAGACAGCATCTGGTCAACTGAAGCAGGAATTGCAAGGTCTTCCGTCTACATTCACAGCAGATATCAAATTATTTAGTGAATAAAGAGGGCAGTCATCAAACAGAAAAATGGCCACGCTTCAATCATTCAGCATGTAGGCCACCTAGCATTACAACCAACTAGATTGTCCCTACAATAAACTAGACACAATCGCACTAACTACAAACTTATTGAATGTAATGGGAAGGGGTTCATCTTCAAAAGCGTTCATGTTCCTCGAGCCCCCCCAAACATACACACAAAAAAAAATGATGTTGGAAAAAATGGACATACAAACAGATATTATTAACTATTAACTTCAAGAATGGCAGTGACAGAAATTTGTCTGATGACTTGTTATATAAACAAATAACCTAGATATAATTATATAGAGATGACACTGGCTGAAAGTCGGTTTTATGACTACAAGAAATAAATAGTTAATTTTTTTTTAAAAAAAAGATTTTACAAGTCAAGTGAAATAAACAGTTCCAATGAAATGATCAGTTTTTGTTGACATGGATACAGCAGAATAGTATGCCAACAAACGCGAAACCGCGTCTTAACTACAAATGCTTTTTTCTCCTACCACAACTTCATCATATTAAATACAGAAAAGTATAGTTCATTAAAATATTTTTAGCCAAAAAAATAAAAAGGGGCAAAATCAGTAAAAATGTCACCGATTCTACTCCAGATCTACCAGCATGATTTGAACAAAAGCTTATGTGCATACCTGAATTGGTGGCCAAAAGCTGGATGAAATTATTGTAGCATCAAAAACATCGTGAGACATTTCTGTCTCCTCTTGCCCAGAAACTAGAAGAAAAAGAGAAAGAAAGTTCAAATGATGCTGCAGTATAGTTGAACCTTTGTTTTTTGAGGAAACATGCAATATTTGAGCAGTACCAATTTGAGATGTCTTCAGTAAAGATGTTTTAATATTTGAGTTGGTTCTCTTCGAGTCAATCAAGTCATTAAGCATAATCTCACATTTCTGCATGCTGCTCTCACCAAAATGAATCTGCCAAAACAACAGAACAATAAGAAGAGATAGCAAGGTTACCACAAAACGCATAATGTGCCACATGCAACACAACCAAATGCCTTAGAAACATATAAAAAAAAGGTGATATAAAAGTGACAGCCTAACCTTAAGAAGTTCCAGCGTCCGGATATCAGAATCTATATCAAAATCTGATTTATTGAGCAGCTTTTCTGCTAGCATTACACGATATTCATTGACCAGCTGGTCCTTTGAGCCAATTATACTCACCATTAGTCCAAGTATATCAAACTTCCTTCTATTCCTGCTACCTTTCGATGGATCCGCTTCTACAGGATCAGGTTCCCAGCTGTAAAAGTTGGAATCACAACAATTGCAGCCTTACTACTGCCCCCATCTTAAAGAAGCAAGCTTTCCTTAGAACTTACGGACTAAGAGGCATTATAGTGAATACAACAATGAAGCATACCTTTCAGCATTTAACCATGCTTGCTTCTCATCAATGTTTGTATGATCATCATAGTCAGCATTTTCCTGGTTCTCAGCATCCCTGTTCAACTCTTCCAGAAGATTATCACCAGTATTTCCTGTCCCACTTGTGTTTCCTCCAGATCCATCAGTTAGCATTGTAACTATGCATTTTATAGTGTCCTTTCTACCTCTCAGATAATCCCTAATTGGTTCACCAACTGCTTCCAAGAACACACCAGTGGGGTCAATTGTCCGTAATGCCTTGATAGTGGACACGTACTGATGCAATATATCATTGGTTGATGCACCAGCAGTAAGCAAGCGATATCTCAATGATGAGATGAATAAATCAACAAGCTTAGAGTGTTGACCCGTGTACTCCAAACACTGCTTTAAGTCTTCAATAGCAGGAGAGCTTCACCAAAACCCAAAAAAGCATATATTATTTTTTTGCACAATCACAGAGACATGGTAAGTAGTAAGAAAGAAATGAATCAATGTATATGAAAGGAACTTCATAAGGTATCTCAAAAGTTTTTTTACGGCCATGTGAACAAACTTGGTTAACACTTCAGCACGAAAAGAGCTAAGAAAAGTACAGTATGACACATTTAGAAAATTAAGATGTCAGGTGGAGTAAAACAAATCATCAGATAATCATTAATTACAAAAAGGAAACATTAACTAGATGGGCTACAAGACTAAAACATGATAAAGCTACCTTGTTCTTTACAGCTTAAAATAAGATTATAAGGTATAGCTCAAAATTTGTCATTTTTGTACAAGCCATACGATGGAGTACTTTGTAGCTGTTTTTTTAAGACTTTTAGTTATTCTTATCAAAGCTCCCAAAACTATTTTTAAATATAATTTTCAGCCTCTCGAGCATCTTATCAAGGGCTCTCATCATTTCAAATTATAATCTACCACTGCTTTTCGGCTGCAAGGATAGACCATGAGATTACAGAGATGTTAACCATGATTTTCTATTAAGGCATTGGAAAAGTTTTCAATAGATAAAGTCATAAAAAATTATATTAACTTGCAGAAGCGAGGAAAATTGCTCGAGCATATAAAACAAAACTTAGATATTCAATGCCTATTTATATGACAGTTCAAAATAATAATGTAAGCCACTTAGGCCAGCACAGCTACAAGGACATAGTCGTCGCCAGATCCGGTACCTGCGTTGGCCTCTCGGTCCAATTTGCTTCTCCACCGGCGGCCCCTTCGTCTTCGTGGCGCGGATCTAGGAGGGATTCGCCTGCTGCATCTGTCACCTCCGCTGACTTGGACATGATGGCCGAGTCACTCCACGCAGTAGATGGCGCTTTGAAGACTGGAGAGTCCTCGCCTCGCCCCCGACAGAAGAAAGGGGAAGCTGGGAGCATTCAACCAGCAGATGAAGTGATGATGAATTGGTGCGCACTACAGGTGCCTCTCCGCCTCTCACCTGTGTGCCGATTGCCGGGACCCCGTTAAATGTCGCACCTGCTTCTGTTCCGGCCACATTGCTGCCCATTGTCGCTGCTCCAAGTCTCCTCTACCCACTCCACTCCGCCTCGCCGCGCCCCAGCTCTGCCTCGCCTCGTCGACCAGCATGGGTGAGCCGGAGAACCGCCTGACGGAGTGGGCGAGCTGTGTAATCATTGACAGCCTCCTCGAATCGCACAGACTTGAGCTTGGGCTCGCTTACCAGGGAGGAAGTTCCAGGGTGGCGGTAGTGGTGGCTTGGCTCGCCCCTGTCGCGGTGATGGTGGTTGCGTCCACGGGACGCCGCCATGCTGTCATGGCAGCGAGGCTGAGAGCGCGACCGATGTCGACGGCCGGTGCGGTCATCCTGTCGGTGGCGGTCATCGTCTTCTTGGTCACGATCGTCGTGTCGGCGGTGGCGCGGGGGTAAGGGGAGCGATCCCGACGGTACAGACGTCGGGGCGGCTCGTCGATTTGCCCCAGCATCCAGTCGAACTTGATGACGCGCGTCCTGCCGCCATAGTTGGCTCAGCGTCGCGGATCCTCTGGCGTCTCTAGCATGCCGAGATGGATGATGACGAACGCTGAGCAGAACTCCATGGGGCGCAGAGCCGCGAAGCCACCGCCGGCTGGCATGGGGTGCGTGATGGATAGGCGATGAGGATCGGTCGTCCTCCTCATCACCAACCCAGTGCCCATCTCAAGCTTCTTCTTCAACGGCACTCAGAGCGCCACTGACGCCATCAAGTTCAACGCGGACATTGCCTTTTCAAAGCCTCCACTAGGGTTGTTGTTGGCAATGGAGAGCCTTCAATTTTTGGGAAGACGCCTGGCTTGATGGCCTTTCACCTAAGGAGGTCGCCCCCCTCCTTTTTGACATTGCCACACATAAAAATGATCAATCCAGGACGGCCTTCAAAATATTAATTGGATTCAGTCGTTGGCGCAATTGACCACGGAGGAGCAGCTTCTTCAATATATCACGCTTTGGGAAAAAATCAATCAGGCCACACCCCTCTCAGATAGCCCTGATGAGTTGCTTTGGAAACTCACGCCAAACGGATCCTTCACAACCAACTCGGCATATCAGATCTAGTTTGCTGGCGCTAAAAGGTCAGCAAGGGCGGATCTTGTTTGGAAAGCCCATGCGGAACCAAAATGTAAATTCTATGCGTGGAGTCGTGGACTCTTACCCAAGGCGGGCTCAACACGGCAGATGTCCTCGCCAAAATGGGGTGGCCAAACCAGCAATTATGTTGTTTGTGCAACCTGATGCCAGAAACCCAAGATCATCTCTCCAAGAACTGCGCCTATGCTATTGATGTTTGGAACGCCACCTTCGGGCCACTCTTGATCTCGACGGCCCCCCTTTGGGATTGGTGGGAATGCATGCGGTCCGGGTTCACTCCTGCATCTCGTAAGGAGCTAAACGGCAAGTGATCTACACCCTCTGGAACATTTGGAAGGAGCGCAACCACTGAATCTTCAACCAAACCTTCCAACCGCCGACGCTCACGGCAAGAGACACCACCGACTACCAGTTGTGGTGTTCAACACCGGTTGATCCCGACTAGGGCTAGGGCTGTGTTTTCCCCCCTTTTTCTTGTAAATATGACTTTTTTTCCTCTATCTATTAATGGAGCGGCGGAACTCCCGGCTTCTTGCTAAAAAAAATATAATAATAATGTAGGAAAATGACTGACCTCTCAGGGTAATCTACTATAATTTCAAAAAGTTTGCCAATTCGTAGGTCCTGCAAGGTTTCATAAGCAAAATATTCAAGGCGCATGTGCCATCTCACAAGGGCTTCAGAAGGAACACCAATCCCTGGGAAGGAAGAAGGCCGTGAGGCTAAGGGTGATTTCAGTCCAGATGATTCACTTGCATAGTCAACAGAGTCCCCCAGATAAGTCAAAAGAGCATGCAGAAACTGAAGAGGAACAACCTGAATAGATCCAAAGTTTTGATCAGTACAAACTGATGAAGTAAGCAGCATCTACGAATAGAATATAGGATGAACCACAAGAAAGAAGAGGGGCAACCTGACAAGAAATGAAAATTTTTAAGCAAAAACTGTCAATGGAAATTGAAGAGGTGAGCAGTATTTATGGAGAGAACATAAGCATAAAAAAATCAAATTCAATTAGCCAAAAACTGTTACAAAGTATCATATCGATTGCTATCAGCTAATTCAATATGCTTATTGAACTGGTTAAAAAGAGAGAGATCAAGAACTGCAAGATCATTGAGGCCAAGATGTTCTCAAGGGTACACTGATCCATGACAGGTGCGCTAAAGCGACAGGTCTATTACATGAACAGTGTGCCCTTGTTACATTTGAGGCTTGAGCGATACAGTTTAAAGCCAACAAAGAATGGTACAACCTTAAAAGGCTCAAATAATTAGGTTGGCTGGACATAATATGAAGCCAGGAAACCTAAAAAGAAAACAGTTGATGCAGTAAATGGTAATGCTTAAAAGGATGGATTTTGCAAATGGGGGGTATGAAGGTACCTGAATCCACTTCTTGACACACCCAAGGACTGGAATTCTGTAATCATCACCAGCCAGTTCATAAACCTTACACTGCAGATGAGAATGAGTAAAGGTAATGCAGTGCAAGAAATTCAAGAGTACTGATGCCAAAAGAGAGATAAACTAGGTGTCAGGCACAGAAGAACATGTGTACCTTTAAAAGCCGGATTATTGCAGAGGAATAAGCATCTTCAGTTATTGATGTAAAGCCAAGACTCCTAAGGTCACAAACAACTTTTCCAATGTTCTTAACAAAATTGTTAATATCTGAAATAACTGTTTCTTGATCATCGATGTCCATTTTAGAATGCCAAGCAGAGGAATTTCTCCTTTCAAAACCTTCATGATTGACAGGTCGGTCACTGTCACAACATCCAGCCATCATGGTATTTAGTTCTTCCAGTTTCTTCTTGAAATAAACATTTAATATCTCTGTAATTTGTTATGTACAATAAACATTATTCCATTTTACGTACTTGAATAACATTATTTAAGCATCAGTAGGTAAAGAATAATAAAGATAATATCAGCTGGGGCCAGGGGATTGCACTAAAGTCTGGTTAAACTACTTCTAAGGCTCTAAATGCCATACTCCCCTCAAGGAGAAAAGAAAATGTCAAATAACAGCAAGAATCAGTGCAGCAAAAAGATTCCTTGTCAAAGCTCAGAGGTAGACCAGGTGTTGCCATCACAAAAACTGAAGATGCCGATAACTGGTAACTAGGCAACAAACAGAAATGGTGCTTGTATTTTGTTAATTTTCATTATTGTAAAGCATGTTTGAAAGAAACAAATGAGGCACACTCTTAAGGTTTGTTGATGCCTTAGTGGAAAAAACTGTCACCACTCACCAATAGAGTATTGATTTAGTATGAAAAACAAGCCTTTGTTGCCAATAAAAGTATAAAACAAAGAATGAAAGTATGCTAACCAGGAAAGCTCAAAGGTAGTGTTGTCAGAAGTACTGAAGATACCATTAATTGGTATCTAGGCATTAAGCTGGAGCTACAATCAACCGCTTTAAATTTTTTGTTTGGTGCCCTATCCTCGTATGACTGTAAAGCATGAACAAGGACAAGAACACATTTTTCCTGGTAACTCTTTTCCAAACATATGTCCTCCAATGCTGTACTTAAGACATCCTCTGGCCAGTTATCTTGAACCTGGAATACATGAGTTGAGCAATCATGATGTTGAGGAATCTTAACAAAATGAAACCAAGTGTCTCAAATTAATGATGATATTTTCATTGAGACTAGCTTTTCAATATTTGTACATTATCCATGTTCAAATTACTGTGATTTAATTCAATGGTGCATATCATTATGAAATGGGAAAAGTGCATCTTTACCACTAGGATTTTTGGATTTCGTGCAATTGCGATAGCAAAAGAGCCAATTATTACAGTGCCATTGCAAAGGTTAAACAGGGTTTATTTGCCACTCTGCAAGAGTCTCTGTATGGTGCATGTTGTTGGCCTACCAAAAAACGACATGTTCGATGTGTATGTTGCGATGGATTTGAGGTCATACAAGAAAGGATGGGGTTTGTAATGACGTTATACGTGATAGGGACGTCGGTTGAAGAGAAGCTTGTTCAGCATCGGTTGAGATGTTTGGACATGTTCAACAAAGACCTCCTGAGGCACCAATGCATAGTGGAACTCTTAGGCGCATTGATAATGTAAGGAGAGGTAGGGGGTCAGCCAAACCTGACATGGAAGAAGGCAATAAGGAGAAACTTGAAAGATTGGAACAATTCCAAATATCTAGCCTTAGATAGGGCACACGGATTAGCAATCTACATATTCAAGGTTCAAGCTGAACTTGATCCTAATCCATGATAATTATCATCTGATCATTTTTATAACTAGTTCTTACTATCCCCTCCAAACCATATCTGCTAAATATTTACAACTGTTTCAAGCAGAAATCAGCCACTTCTCATTTAGCGGATTTGGCGTGTAAAAGATATCATAGTTGGTTGTATGACAAAATCATGAAAAAGAAAAGGTATAATTCTATTTTGCAAAAAAATATAAAATTCCCATCCGCTAAATTCCAAAACAAAAGGCATGGACAGCTAAAAAATTAAGTTTCACATAACTTACACAGAATTTAATTCTTTCTACTGCAGATGAATTGCAATAAAGATGAAATTTCTGCCAGAACTCCTTCATCCCATTGTTTCTAAATGTTTCCTGCACCAATAAGGATAAATTGAGAATGGAAATTCGATGGAATAAAAATATTTCCAAATTATCAGAAACAATGCATATTTCATGCAGCTAACTTGGTGGAAATTTGTCATTATAATTGCTAGTTTTACTTGCTAAACAATAGCACTCACTCATTACTGAATCTGGACCAACAATAATTAAACCAAGATATTTCTAGTTGCTCTGGTTAAAGATTTGCCTCTCTAATATGCAGGGACATTCAGGCATACAACCAGATTAGCCTATATCGTGGTCATATCTCTCATTTACCATATGGACGGCTGGAAGAATGGTTAACTGCCTCTTGGACAGATGAGGCCATAAGGCCATCTCCAATGCGGCCTAACTTAGGTCGGCCCAGACACTATTTGTCCACTATTCATACATCTTTTTAATTGTTTATCTACATTTTCCTCTCGTATATTTTATTCGGTACAGAACTAGCTCGACCTAACTTAAACCCCATTAGACATGCCCTAAGGGAAGCCAGAGATAGAGCAGTGAAGTCTTGCTAAATTTTTTACGGAAAGCAAATGGGATTCTCAAAAGTTCATGTTGTTATCTCTGGTTACGAAATGGCCAGTAGTCGTGCCCTCATGTCATACCATCGCTCCCATTAGCGCATATCACGAGTCACGACCATTGTTTGGGTCACACAACACCACTTGGTTGGGCCATAGCACACTGTGGTCATGCTTGTGTACATTGAGTTCGAGCTGGCCAATAAGCCCTGTTTTCCCCCGTTTGCGGTGGCACACAGACGATTACATTGTTTGGGACGATTTTATCCTTTGATGCAGCAAACATGTAAATGTTTCAACAAAAAAAAACTTCAATAAGCTGAAGAAAGTTCGCAAATTTCCCTTCTACCATTGCATCCACGAAATACGGCTACTCAAAAAACCAACACAGACTGGCCCGACGCTGAACTGCTCATTCCAGTGCCGATGCCACTCACGATTTGACTCGGGAATTTTCACAAGTACACGAGTAGATCCTTCATCTCAAACCCCATACTCCCACGCTATGCCCTCTGCCATCTGAAGCAGGCATTATCGCAAACACCCAGCGCGCCGGAGTCCGCGAACCGTGCTGCCCGACATGGCCAGCATCCACGCAGAGATATCAACACAGGAGATGGAAGGGGTGCGGACCTCGAGGGAGTGGAGGAAGTAGTCGCGGACGAGGGTGGCGAGGCCGCGGGCACAGAGGTCGGCGACGACGGGCACCAGGCGCGGGCCCACCGAGAGGTCGCCGGCGCCGCCGACGAGCTCGCCGGAGAGCGCGCAGAAGCTGGCCCACGAATCGAGGGCGCCGTCGGCATCGTCCAGCTGCATCACGGGAGGCAAGGTGAAGGACGGAAGGGGGACCAGGAGGAGACGGCGAGAGCGGTGCGAAAGCCCAAAAACTCGAAAGGGCGCGGTGGCGCGCGGAAGAGAGGGGACGCGCGGCGGCGCGGGGTGGAGCAGGGGACAAAGGACTGAAAGTCTGAATGGAGTACTTGGATTATTTGGAGGTCACGTTATGCTGAAAATTAGGGGGAAAAAAAAGGGCGAAATTGCTTATATGCCCCAAAGTTGAGATGCCTTTTCCTATTTGTCCAAAGTTGGTCTGCCCTTTCCTATTTGCCCTGTGTGACCAACTTTGGCTCCTTTCTCTTTACAGGGGTCTGAACGAAAAATAGCCAGAGCAAAGAAGGCTTCGTGCAAGGAGCGCTCGCTGCAGGAGAGAGGCGCCGTCACGGCGGCGTCCGTTGCCACCGGCGCGGGGCCGTGGCCGACGACGTTCTCCACCGAAGCAAGCTTCTCTCCATGCGTCGGCATCGGCGCCCTCCACCTGCTGTTGCCGTCGTCTTTCTCACGGTGCCGCCGCCTGAGCGCCTTCCAGTGGAGTTTGTTGCTTGCCGCCGTGAGCACCACGGATTGGATCAACTCCTCCCTCCCGCCGTCCCCGTCTGGATTGCTCCCCTCCCCTCATAGGATGCTGTCAAGGTAAGCTAGGTTTTTACCTCAAATTGAGATGCTAGATTCTGGAGAAAATGTGTATATCGATCTGTTTGTGCCTCAATGTTGGCACGAACAAAGGGGCTCATTGTTGATTTAAGTCGTATTGTGCTATCATTTGCATTTGAACTTGTACTTGTACTTCAATCCATAGAACAGTAGTGTATTGTGATAGGAATTGCACTTGTATTTCAGGGTCTTTCAATAATGGCTGAGTCACCAAAAGAAGGTAGTGTGGTTGATTGGTCAAGTCTTGAAATTTTGCAAGACTTCGATGATTTTAATGGTGCTTTCACCAAGGAAGGCACATATGATTCTCTTATTCCCATGGCTGGATGATGCCGAGGAAGGCATGGATGATGGCGAGGAAGGCACATATGATTCTGCTATTCCCATGCTTGATGAAGGCATGGATGATGGCGAGGAAGGCACATATGATTCTGCTATTCCCATGCTTGATGAAGGCATGGATGATGCCGAGGAAGGCATGGATGATTATGCTATTCCCATGGTTGAGGAAGATGGCACTGATGGTGTAACAATGAATGTAGATGAGCACACCGACTCTGATCGGGAGAATGCCAAAATGGATGTTGGCTTGACTTTTCCTTCTATGAAAGAGTTCCGAATGGCTCTAAAAAAATTTGCTATCTTAGGAGAGTTTGATGTGAAGCTTAAGAAGTCTGATCCTACACGGTATCTTGGTATTTGCAAAATGATGGGATGTCCTTGGAAGATCGTAGCTAAAAGGCTACAAGGCCAAGATAAAATCATTGTAATTTTCTGGATTAACTATTTTTTGTTGCTTATTAAGTTTATTTTCTACTTACTTATACCTCCTTTTCCTTGTTGGCAATTGTAGGTAAAAGAGATAGGACCTGATCATCGATGCTCTTCAACTAGCAGAAAAACTAGTAGTATGGCAGATCTGAGTTGGATTGCTCATGTGGCTGTGCCTATCTTAAAATTATATCCTAACATGGGTGCCATGGAATTGAAGGTCAAGTTAGATAATGAGTACAGTGTTAACCTTGAATATTTAAATGTATGGAAGGGGAGAGAGAGAGCAATGAATGAGCTATATGGGAGTTGGGCACAGAGCTTCCAGATGCTTTACAACTACAAAGCAGAGATTGAGTTGAGGTCGCCAGGAAGCGTTGTAGAAATTGACACAAAATCTGTTGAAAGTAACATCTACTTCAACAGACTCTTTATTGCATTTAGGCCTTGCATTGAGGGTTTTTTGAATGGTTGTAGACCATACATAAGCATAGACTCAACGGCTTTAAATGGCAAATGGGCTGCCCAGCTTGCTGCTGTTACTACTATAGATGGACATAACTGCATGTTCCCAATAGCATTTGGTTTCTTTGATGTTGAAACAACTGAAAACTGGACATGGTTTATGGATCAAGTAAAAAAGGCAATAGGCGATCCTCCTGTATTAGCTGTGTGCACAGATGCTTGTAAGGGTTTGGAAAATGCAGTGAAACATGTTTTTCCTCAAGCTGAGCAAAGAGAGTGCTTTAAGCATTTGATGGCTAATTTTGTTAAGAAGTTTCATGGTGACATTAAAAGCAACATGTGGCCAGCTGCGAGAGCATATTGCAAAGAGATATATGTCAACCACCTTAGTAAGGTACTTGCGGCTAATCCGGCCGTAACCAAGTACCTTAAGGACCATCATAATTTGCTATGGATGAGGTGAGTTGTTTCATACTTAGATTTTGTGCAATTATTTATTGTCAAATTGTTTATTGTCATTTTTTTGCTTTTTCAGGAGTTATTTCAATCCAGAGATCAAATGTGACTACATAAATAACAATCTTGCTGAATGCTTCAATAGTTGGATAAAGGACTTGAAGGATTTGCCTATTGTTACACTGGTTAACAAGCTGAGAGTGAAGGTCATGACACTCTTTAGAAAGAGGATAGCTATTGGGGCAAGGGTACAAGGTAAAATACTCCCGGCTATCATCAAAGAACTGAATGTGCAATTTAAAGGTTTACGCCATCTTAAGCCAGATGCAACTAGTGATTGGAGTTGCGAAGTCATAGATACTACTAAGAACGATGTTAGGCATGTAGTGAAAGCACATTTACATGAGTGCACATGTCTTCAGTGGCAACACACAGGCAAACCATGTCCACACGCTTTGGTTGTCTTAACCGCAATGAATATCAATCTAGAAGATTATGTGCATGAGTATTTCTCAATTCATAGATTCAGGGCAGCTTATCAAGGGGAAATAGAGCCACTAACAGGAAAGTCTCAGTGGCCTACAGTTGATCCTGGATTTGTCTTGCAAGCACCAATAACCAATAGAGGTGTAGGAAGACAGAGAAAGTTGAGAATGAAGTCTTGCACAGAAAAAGGATACCGAGGACAGAAAAAAGTTAATGTGGGGGGCTTGAACAGATGCAAAAGATGCGAAGAGCTAGGCTATAGGGAAGCAGGCTGTCCTCTAAATGGTGTAAAGAAGAGGTGAAATTCTTTGCTTTCATTGTTTTACAAATTTTTGTGAGATTTCAGGTTACAAATATATATGGTTCTCATTATAGGAAAAGTAGGAGCAAGCGAAATACTGTGCCATGGGAAGGATCACGCAATGAAACTACAAGTGAACAACCGATCAATACTACTCCTTCGACGCCTACAAGAATAATCATGCCTACAAGCCCGGGACCCGTGACACGAAGGTACATATCTTACATGCTATCTTTGTTTACTTCAATTCATGTGAAGTTAATGAAATTATCACCCTTTTTTAGCCAAAGTGCAATGTTGATAGAACAAACTACAAGCCCTAGGCCTGTGACACGCAGGTGAATTTCTTACATGGTAACTTTGTTTTTGGTTCCACTAATGTGCACTTAATGAAATTGCCGCTTTTTTAGTCAAAGTGCAATGTTCACGGGAGACGAGACATCGCAAGGAGGATCAGCTGTCGCCACCCCAAGAGCAATGGCAAGACATGCAAAAAAAATCACTCCGAAGAAGCGAAAGCAGTTATTTGGGGTGGAGCCTTAAGATGCATTCTTACTTGAAATTGACCCAATTTTGTGGCTGTGCTATTGACTCTTAATGGCACATGAGTGCAGTGATGCTGCATATTTTTTTTTGTGAATGTACTGCTAATTACATTGCCTGTGTTCTTATTTAAATCCAAGACCAATGGCACATTCAGCTTCACTTTTTGATCTGTGTATGTAGCACTGAACAGCACGCCATCTAAAGCCGATTATTGACCAAGCCAGTGGCCGTGTGTATGTATCAGCTTTTTTTTTATGTGTATGTGTATGTTGCATCAGCAGCTAGTCGTGTGTATATACCAGGCTGCAGCAGCAGCTAGCTGGACAGTGCTCGCTTGTGCCCAGCCACAGCCGAGCCTCTCCCTTGGACGAGCGCCAGAGGCTGCTGCTGGATATGTTGTGAATTTTTCGTTCAGACCCCTGTAAAGAGAAAGGAGCCAAAGTTCGTCACACAGGGCAAATAGGAAAGGGCAGACCAACTTTGGGCAAATAGGAAAAGGCATCTCAACTTTGGGGCATATAAGCAATTTCGCCGAAAAAAAGAGAGAGAAAATCGATTATATGTAAGCCTCGGCTCTTTTCAGTTTAAAATTTAATGGCTTATCCATGCTTCGAAATGACTCATGCTTTTCAATTGTTCAGCCGTTCCAATCAGTTCAAAAGAACTGAGACTAAGAGCCTGTTCTTTTGAGCTGATCTGAACGACTGAAATGGCTGAACTTTGAGAGTTTCTCGAGGTAGTCTCGAGATTCGGATCCATTTCGTTTGACTTGCTTTTTAAAGCGTTAGGACCCACTTTCAAAACAACGAAAAAACGTACTGAAAAAACTCAAAGCATATGTCGTTTCCAAACATAAATAAGTCGTTAATCTATTAATCCGTTAAGCTGTAAGGCTCTGTTTTTTTCAGCTTAACAACTTAACGGCTTAATAGATTAATGTTCTTTTCAGCTTAATAGCTTAACAGATTAACAGATTGGCGACTTATCTATGTTTTAAAAATATATATGTTTTGAGTTCTTTAAGTTCTTTTTTTCACTGTCTCGAAGGTGGGCCATGAAGCTATAAAAGACAAGTAAAAAAATGGATCCAAATCTTGATACTACATCGAAAAGCTCTTGAAAATTCGATCATTTCAACAGTTTAGATCAGCCCCAAAAAACAGGGCCTAAGTCTTGTTAGTGAGAAAGTGTGGCATAGCAGAACCATAAGAATGAATCAAACATATGTCTCGGAAAGTTTAGCATGGTTTGTCATTTCTCACAAGGGAACCAAACGTGGTTTTATATGCTCGTTTATTTGAAGATCTCGTGTTTATATTTCTCTTCCTTTCCACGAAAAAACTAAACCATAAAATTATATAGGTAAAATTATACAAGAGAGAAAATATCTAGATGTATGTCTCCGTGGATGAGAAACCTAAAATAGGTATTATATATGATAGGGTTATCTATCGGATAGGATGGCAATACCCATTTCATCCAAAAGCAACTCAAATTTTGGGTTTAGCTCTCACCATTGGAGACCATTGGTGGTAGCCGACGATTAGCGTCACACCTTAAATATAATTAGCTACATTAATGTCATCTATTGTAACAAATTTATTTTATTGGCTAAATTTACTCATCATGTTAAAACAAGTTCAGTTCATCTGCTTCAATAGAATTATCCATCATGTTATTTACCGTAATAGATTCATAGCATCACCATGACATATGTGGTAATAAATTCATTTTATCTATTCAACTAAAATTGCCCATCTTGTCATTCATCATAACATGTCCATCTCATCACACACACCATGACATATATGGTAACAAAAACATTTTATGGTCAAAGATTTTATCACGATTTTTATCAATGTTTGGCATGCCTTCATGACAATAATGCATCTTTCGAGTGGAGTGAAGAGTTGGGAAGCATAACCAATCGCCAAAAGATAGGTTAGTCACATGGTTCCACTAGCCAGTGGTCTCCCGCTCTGCCTTGGGCCTAGACAGTTACCTAGGCGTCTAGCCTGCATAGACGGTTCTAAGTGGCATATAAATATAACATTTATCCTCTAACATTTTAAATATGGCATATAAATTGTTGTCAAAATTATTGTTAGCATGCAAATCAGTTCAACCAGTGCTTAGTGCCACACCTAGGCCGCTTTGCCACTAAGTGGTCCCTCTCCTTTTGTCTAGCGCCTAGCGGTTTAAATAACTTTGGTTAGTCGCAACCAACCCAGTGCAAGAGAAACTTTGAACTAGTGCTTGTTAGTTATATATTAACCGTGGATGGGATGGTTGATAAAAATGTGTTGTTCCAAGCTAGCCCTACTCTTACCCCCAACCCAACAAATGAACCTTTTATTTTGTAGAGAGCTTGGTCCACTAACCCCTCTCGTTGTGAAGCTTTATCCCACACGTAGACATAAACAATTAATCATCACCCTAAAATATCTCATAAGTCATGATGGATTGAATTCAATCACTCGAACCCCTTGTTCTATGTCATAGGATTTTGCATTGGGACTGACTCGCCTTCATCCTCTTTGATCGACGCCTCCACTTCCTGTTGCATCCTTTCTCTCCGAGAGAGCTATTCGTGTATGCACAAATCCTCCCCCACCCCTGCCTCTCCCAGCCATCACCCATCCTTCCTACCAATGTCGAAATCACTTTTCTCTGAGCCCAGAGAGCCGTAGTGAATCTATGTGTTCTTTTAAGGGATAACGAAGTAAAACCTATGTGCGAATCTGGTTAACCATGCATCTTAACCGACCGTGGAGCTCAACTGATAGCGGCGGTGTGTGAACCGTGAAGCGTAGCAAATCGTTGGGATATGAGCCGCTAATCTGTTAATCCGTTAAGCTGAAAAGAACGGGGCCTAGCAACTTAACGGCTTAACAGATTAATGTTCTTTTCAGCTTAACAGATTAGCGACTTATCTATGTTTTAAAAAGATATATGTTTTGGGTTTTTTAAGCTCCTTTTTTCACTGTCTCGAGGATGGGCCATGAAGCAGCTTAACAAATCGTTGGGATATGCAGGTGAGCTCGATACACAGTTATGGTTGCTGGTCCAAATCTCGTGGAAGCTGGAAACACAGCCCATGAAAGGCCCAATTCGAGCGGCGGCGCCACCGGTGACGGGTCACCTCCTCTTCCCTGGCTTTCCCTTCTCCCCTTCTCCCCGTGAGGTTTTTGCTAACGCCTCCGCCTCCGCATTCTCGGAGCCGTCGAGGCTTAAGGAGGAAGACAAGGCGAGGGGATGGGGAAGAAGGGGAAGAAGCCGGGGAAGGGGAAGGAGAAGACGGAGCGGAAGACGGCCAAGGGCGAGGAGAAGCGCGCCCGCCGCGAGGCCCGCCAGATCGGCGAGGAGGACGACATCGACGCCATTCTCGTCCGTGCTACCCGCCTTCCACCTGCCTGCTTCCCTCTCTCTCTGCCTCAGTTCGCCCCCACTCCGCGCCACGCGCTTTAGCTCGATCACGAATCGCGCATATGGCCATCAATGGCTGCTCGCACTCCAGTGTTTCTGTTTCACTGCGCAGCTGTGCTCATCCGCCGGTTCTGAGACCCGGCTGGATCATCTTCTCATGCGCCACCTTCTCTGCACCTGAGCACGCATCCCCTACCTATACTCAGTTTTTAACATTTATCTGTTTTTTCCTGTATTAATTATCTCGTTCACGATTGCTGTTTGTCGCTGCTGTCCTGCATCTGGCCATGGACTCTGGTGACTAATAAAGCTGGTGTCTTTTCCTTCTTCTGCTGCACTTCAATTGTTCAAGTGCATATGAACTTCTGGGCAAAAAATCAATTACCCCTCTGCCAGAACAATGCATTCTGGTGACTCTATTTAGTTGCGTTAAAACTCATTTATGTTTTCTTGTTGTTATTATCATGTTGTATGTAATGTGCTGCTGTTTGTACGCTTTTGCTTATTTTTTTTGCCCTCTTGATTATCTATGTTCCAGAGGAACATACAGAAAGAGGAGGCAAAGAAGAAGGAAGTCCATGTGGAAGAGAATGTCCCTGCACCATCTCCCCGTTCAAATTGCTCGGTAAGGCATTTTGGAGCTTCAGATGTCAGTGGAAGAAGTTCGTCTTTCCATATTGCTGTAGTTCTGTAGTTCAAACGAACTGCGTAGCATTTATGTGCTGTTTATATAGGCCATTCTCGTTGTATATGAGTAAGGTTGTCAAGATGGGAATTTTTACTTTTAAAAAAAATTATATATGATGGCCTGTCAGTGATACGGAATTGAACCTGTCACCAGTACCAGACTCCCACAAATTCTTACTACATGGAGTGCTTTTAAAGGGGCAAAATGTGTGATTTTGAACTTTGTTGATGCTAGGAATTGTTGTTTGGGATTTATGATGCAACTGAACTCTATTTTGGGCCGTTCATTTTATTTGATTCAGATCTCTTACCTTGCAAATGAATACACCGGGACCATACATATTTGATCCAACAGCCCTGCCCTAGTATCCCTTATCCCCTAGGGTTAAGTTGTAGTATTGTAGAAGTAACTTTTCAATCGACCAAGAAAATTCTTTTTGAAGATTTGGTTGCAAATATTGATGTAATTCCTTCTTAAATGCAGCTTACAGTAAACCCATTGAAAGATACAGAATTGATATTCTATGGAGGAGAATTTTACAATGGTAGTAAGGTGGGTGCCATATCTTATGTGACAACAATTGCACATCCCATGAGTGATAAGAACGATTTAGTTATGTTTAATATATTTTATTATACTGGTTTCGCTATGCTTTCTCCCAAGTTTTTCAGGCATTCCTTTATACATTATTATTTGTACTTTGCTGTGCTGCGCTTTCATCCTATTGGAATTGTTGCTTAAACCTTTTTTTTTTCTTTTTGGTCGTCTTCAATGCAAATAGTTCCATTAGTGATGAATAATATCAAATGTTTCTGCAGACCTTTGTTTATGGCGATCTTTATCGCTATGATGTGGATAAAAATGAGTGGAAGTTAGTATCTAGTCCTAACAGTCCACCTCCACGAAGTGCTCACCAGACAGTAGCATGGAAGAATAACATATACATGTTTGGTATAAAGCTTAATTCTGGGAAAGGACATTTTACGAGGAAAGGACTTAGAGGTGTTGTTTGAATGTGCAAGATTGATTTTTTCCCTTATTGTTGATTTTCAGGTGGGGAATTTACTTCACCGAACCAAGAGCGTTTTCATCATTACAAGGTAGAAGACTAAGTATGTTAGTCTAACTTTTCTCATTGCTGTTTTGGGGGATGTTTTCTAGGCATTTCACATATCTGCACTAATAAATTAGCAATAGTGTCTGAATCACTATGTATTTTGCTTGTTTTTCCATTTTCTAAACCAAGAGAGAGACATTGGATACAAAATTATAAGGTTAAAGACCGCTAGTACAAACTAGCTTTTGTAGTCTTTCTGCTATTCATAAATCAAGAAGTAGATGAACTCTTTAGCATAGTTCACCTGTCTTTTTTTTTTTGGATATGCCACACATGGCGCTTTTTTCTTTGTTTTGCTTATTTCTTTCTGATTTAAATTTGAGTGGCCGATATCAAGGATACATTTTGTTTTTAGATGCAACGATCATATTGTTGGAGCATTTCTTATTGCTTGGTCTGTTTTTACTGCAGGACTTTTGGACGTTGGATTTGAAAACGAATCAATGGGAGCAAATCCTTGCCAAGGGGTGTCCAACTGCACGATCAGGACACAGAATGGTGAGCGGTTTAAATTGAATCGACTATTAACTGTTATGATCCCCTTTTTCCTTTTTTCTTTTCTGCATTATGAGCACTAGCAATTAGCGAAGTACATATTGATGTAGTGCTAGAAGTTGTAGGAAACATGAGTTTTTTATGGAAGCCGCAGATAGTTTTTAGCATAAATTTTGATTTGAATGATAAGTTTGAACCACCCATAGTTAAATATTAGAAAGATCAATTTTAATCAGGCAATCTATGGAATTTTGTAGTTCAAGAGGCTAACATAATTGCCCATTATTATAGCTACAAACCAATGGCACATGTTTTAATCACTCAGTACACCATCCAATGTTAAAGTCAGACACACTTCCTCATGGTTATTTTGTTAGGTCTATGAAGCCAACATGGTAGCCAATCCTTCAAAAAGTAGTCCTCACATGTGGTGCCTTTTGACACATGAATTTTTTTGTCTGTTTTTTATATATATCTACACATGTATATTCTTTCTTTGAAGTTTAATCCCATGTGTACCATGCTATCAACATAGTAGCCAACCCTTCAAAAAGTCGTCCTGGAATGTGGTGCCTTTTGATTCGTTGATTTTTTTGTCTCAAAAGTTTTTTTTGTTATATATCTACATATATGTATATTCTTTTTCTTTCATGTTTAATCCCTTGGCATATCAAACTATCTAAACTTCTTTTTGCCATGAAGTTATAGAGAGTTCTTTAGTACCACCAAGGGTCAAACGGAAACAACCTCTCTGTGATTTTTAATCTCAGCAGTACGGTTGCATACACTGACCCCCTTACCCCGCTTTTGTGGGAGTTTCCTCGGAAACATTGGGGTATGATGATGATGATGTCTAATCCCATGGTACCGTGCTATCAATCATTTTTAACTTTGAAGCCGTTATGTGTTCTTTCCTATAGGTCCTCTACAAACACAAGATTGTGCTATTTGGTGGCTTTTATGACACTCTTAGGGAAGTGAGGTTAGTACAGTTAACTTTCATGCAACTCTGTGTTTTCCTAGTGATCTAGTTATTTGAGTAATATTTGTATATGAATCTTATTCTAGTGGAAGATAGGGAGTATGATTTATGTGGCATCACTAGAATAATAGTGCAACATTCTTTCAGTTGATTCATGCATAAAGAAACACACAAAGAACTGGTAGCATAGAGTGTCTGAAAAAGTAACATCACATAATCTGGTCTAGATTTGCATGTTAAATATATCCTTCTGCAGGTACTACAATGATCTGCACGTTTTTGATTTGGATAATTTCAAGGTGAGTACACCATATCGATTTTTCCTCTAATACTTCTGGTAACCTAAAGGATATCTTAGACTTTTAGTAACATATAAAATAAAGCCATCTATTTCAATATTCTGAATGAGAATGTTGGTGTTATAGTGGGAGGAAATCAAATCTCGCCCTGGGTGCTTGTGGCCAAGTTCAAGAAGTGGCTTTCAGCTTGTTGTCTACCAAGATCAGGCAAGTCTGTGTTTTTATTTTCCTAGATAGTTAGGATATCAATACTGCACAACTACATTTTAGATTGATATCAACTTTTCAAATGTTAGTGCATCAAAAAATTGTTTGCAATTGGAAGTGTTATTGTTGTGATAATTAACTTCAGACATGACAACTATTCAACTAATGCCTTTTTGGATTCATGTGCACTATGATGTTCACATGTTAACATCAGAGAGACAATGTGCTGCTAGGGCACTGTTAGAAAGGAACCTAATTCTTCTACCTATAACTTATTTCATTAGATGATAACATGGTGACAGATTGATGTGCACATCTTGGTTCACCTCAAAATTTTGCTCCAATCAGCCAATTCTGGCATCTTTACTGGTTCTGTCAACAACCATTCAACAAGTTATGGCAAATAGGCGACAATATGTGACTTTGTTGTGCCATGTCTTTTCTTTTTTCCCCAAGTGTACTAATGATCTTTTCCCCCTGTAGATATATCTGTATGGTGGATATTTTAAAGAAGTTTCTTCTGACAAAAGTGCATCAGAAAAAGGAACAGTCCATGCAGATATGTGGTCCCTTGATCCACGTACTTGGGAGTGGAATAAGGTCAACTCTTGCATTTCTTTTAAAATGTGTGTACTGAGTTCTATCTTCTCATGTACTAAAGTCCAAGAATCTATATCTTAAAAAAGTTCCGAGTTTTGCTTCAAAGTTTGCTTATTCCCTTTTTTTTTTGGCATATTAACTCTATTTTACCTAAGCTGCTGATAGGTTAAGAAGACTGGGATGCCGCCTGGTCCCAGAGCTGGGTTCTCAATGTGTCTCCACAAGAAAAGGGCTGTCCTTTTTGGTGGCGTGGTAGATATGGAAGTCGAAGGTTATCAACTGAACTTTGATCTATGCTTAGCTGCTTTTTTGTTTTCTTTAGTTGAAATATTATGTGTTTAGGTTTCCACATTTTACTGATTGAGATGGTCAAATCCATCAACCAAATATTTGTGTCTCTGTCCAAATATTCTCAGTTTATACTATTTTAAGCCAATAGTACCTGATGAAACCAATGCATAGTGAGGGTCCCCGTAAAAATGGTCTTCTTGACAACCAATGTCTCATGTTCAAGCCATCGTTGATTTTGAAATTTTATTTTAGTTCTTGCACTTTTGGATTCTTTTAGACAGAATTTGAGTCATACAATGTGAATAGTGCAATAGATGATACGCGGATTTGCATTCCCCTCCTATCGAGGAAATTTGTACCAAATCTACATACAACAACAACAACAACAACAAAGCCTTTAAATCCCAAGCAAGTTGGGGTAGGCTAGAGTTGAAACCCAAAACAAACCGCTAAAAAAGGGGAAGGGGAAAAGAAACAAGAAGGACGAGGGTTTAAAAGTTTTTGAAAAGAAGCACAAGGAAGAGCCTAGTCGGGGCTCAGTGCGTGGATAGCTGCTTTCCAAGCACTTCTATCCAAGGCTAACTCTCTTGCTATATTCCAATCTTTTAGGTCCCTCTTAACCGCCTCCTCCCAGGTCAAGTTTGGCCGACCCCTACCTCTCTTCACATCATTATTCCACCTTATGATTCCGCTATGCACTGGTGCCTCTGGAGGTCTTCGTTGCACATGCCCAAACCATCTTAGTCGATGTTGCACAAGCTTTTCTTCAATTGGGGCTACCCCTAGTCGATCCCGTATCTCATCGTTTCGAACTCGGTCCATCCTTGTATGCCCACAAATCCAACGCAACATACGCATCTCGGCGACACTTAATTGTTGAACATGTCTTCTTTTAGTAGGCCAACATTCTGCACCATACCAAATCTACATAATTACTATAAATAAATTGTAACAACTGTGGAGTCAAATTCTACGATAACTATGTAATCAAAGCTCTGGACCTCCAACTCATCATGCATTCAGGTTCTGCTAATAAGCAAGGAGCAACTTCTACTTCTTCCTTTTTTTTGTAAAAGTTCAAGGGCTAAATTTACATTTTGTTATGCTCTGCTAATTCTAACCCATTTTTTTTGTGATTGTAGGTGATGTCCTTATGAGCATGTTTATGAATGAGCTGTATGGTTTTCAGTTGGACAATCATCGTTGGTACTTCCCATTGTAGCATCGTATATGCAACATAAAATATTATATCTTTGGTAGTAAATCAAGTTAATTATGCCCCTGCTTACTCCATATGTTGCTAATCTGGGCTGCTATTGGAGTTTTTTAAATTATTATGGTGGTTTTGACTTAGCTGATCAGCTCAATCAATGAATCAAACACACTGATACAACCTGCTACATATCTAACAAAATATCAAATTGTGGTATTGTGCACGATGATAAGATTGTTAGCAGTATGACATGCTTAGACATTTAAATTTCCAGCTTTTGGCCAACTTTGAGCATCATTTAATTGAAGCATATGAACTATTATATGCTTTTAACTAGGTTTAGATATGCTAAAACTTTCACAATTGTCATGTAATTTTTCCGTGCGTCTCTTACCTTAGATTGGAAACCCCTTGTTATTTTCTTGTTATCTAGGTAACTTAGCTATTCTGAAAATTGTGTGTGTGCGTGCGCACTTTGCTTTGAAGGAATTATTTATTAATACTGGGTATGGTTGAAGGTTGATACTGGTTACACACTTACCCTTTTAGTGACGTATTATCCAATTTAACATTAGCATTGTAGCCTAGATCAGATGTAAAAGGTTATGCTTATTCAGTTTTTCGTTATGTTTGTATGTTGAATGGATTGTTTTCCTTGAATGTCTCAGGTATCCTTTAGAGCTCAGGAAAGACAAGCCTGCTAAAAATAAGGTGATTTCTCTAATTTAATCATGTGATCAACCATCTCTTTTTATTGTTGGTAAATTTGAGGATATCAAATACAATCATTGTAGCATCTAGTTTTCTGAAATCTGTTCCAATGATCAGGACACAGAGACTAGTGGTTTTCAGTAGATTTTGTTTCAAATAAGTGTATATATTTACATATTTGAGCGTAATTATATAGTGACTTTGGATCTTTGCTCAACAGGAGTAACAAATTTAACTATCTTGAATGTTCATTACCAATTACAATATTACACTGATGTTGGTTTACCGTGAATAGGCAAAGGATATCAAAAGAAAGGAACCAGTGAATGATGCAGAATCTAATTTTGGTAATGAGGAGGATGCAATCTTGGAGGACTCGGAAGAAGCTACTGATGGACAATCTGATATTCGTGGAGTATCTGATAACTTGACTAAGAGTCTAACATTAACTAAAGTATGCTCCAGCAAAAACTCTGATTCATCAGCTGAAGAAGCTCTCCCAGCGGTTATTTCTATCTCTTGACTTTTTTGAGGCCATCTTTGACATTTACATCCTAATGTGTAATGATACTCATGTCACCTAACTTTTGGTACTGACAGGCAGTGAAGCCCAGTGGCCGTATCAATGCATGCATGGCTGTGGGAAAAGATATTCTCTACTTATATGGAGGAATGATGGAAGTGAAAGATAGGGAGATCACTCTTGATGACCTGTATTCACTTAATCTTAGCAAACTAGATGAGTGGAAGTGTATCATACCGGTCAGTCGGTCATTTGCTTTCACCTCTTTTTTTCCCATTTTGGTGTTTCATTAAGAGTATTGCTTATTTTAATTAGAGTATAAAACAAATTAATTGATACTCATTTTGTAACTGTTCTTATTTGTTTCAGAACTCATCTTGGCTCCCCTTTCTTATGCAGGCATCTGAATCTGAATGGTTAGAAATATCTGACGATGAGGATGAAGACAGTGATGAGGCTGATGGTGATGAAGATGATTCTGGGGATGATGCTAACCAGACAGATGAAGATGGTGATGAGGTGTGCGCTATGATTAAATGTTACTAGTACATTGCCCGTGCTTTGCCACGGATTTCTAAAATGAATTAAGGATATAAAATGTCTAGAAGTGCATTAGTTCGTTATGAATCACATGAAAGCATCAGTGAAGCACAAAAAGGGTATATTGTCAAAATTCATTGTTGAAATAAAGGGTATATTGACGAAATTGACAGCATATAAAGGGTACATTTTCATAATCCAAAAGACGAGTGTTTATAGAATATATAGATAAGAAAATCTATTGTAGAAACCCTATATAATGTCTACCCAAAATCTCCCTAACTTTGTTGTCTCGATCTGTTGTGTTGCTTGAATTCATATTATAGCCTGATTTGAACTTTCACTTTGCTTGAATAACCTAAGCAGATGTTCTAGCTAGATGCATTGAGCCAGTTGTTGCGTCGTTGCAATATCTTTTTGATGCGTTTTGTTCGTCCATCACTAATATAACATTGAGATACCAATTAAAGATGAGTATGTATTAAAAATATTTAATGAGATTAAAATGTATACAATTTGAACAAAACAGATCAACCTTCTTTTCCTTTTATGGATTGATGACAACGACCCAACAAACATATTCTTGAATTTTAATAATAACCTTTAAGGTACAACAAATCAAGTTGGAATTCCTAAAAATCATGCAACATTATATGACAATGGGAGCCAATCCAATGTGTTATAAAACTACTTTATTTCAATTATTTTCTACAACACCATTATAACATAAGCAGACAATCAAAACCCAACAGGCATCCGATGTGTTACCGAACAACTTAGTTCATGTAATATAATTATCCACCGTCTCATGAACATCTAATCTAAAAATTAAAGACATCTCATCTCAGAGTATGAAAGGAAAAATAGGACAGGCACACAACATCTACCTGATTCGTGAGTATTGCAACACTGATATTGCATCATGCTACATTTTTTTTTTTGAGATAAAACCCAATTAATAGGCACCTCTGCAAAATGACCTGCATTTCATATGACATCATACCATTTCAAACAGACCATCATCCAAATCAAAGGAAGAATAGATGGATTGAACTGATGAGCTGCAACCTTCTTGTTTATGGAGCACTTGACCTTGTTGACTGACTGTGCAACCAAAGGTAGCAGGTCTACATATAGTGGTTTGTGATTAAGAAATATATATGCAACAACAGAAAATGTAGATTTGGAGATGAAATTGTAGATAAAAGAATTATATATTTGGGTGCCCGAGCGCTACAAAGGTATTATAAAAGAATAATAAAGACATAAATGTGTGCCGTAGACTGTTTAGAGAATGTCCAATGCAACCCTCAAAACTACCCTCATTTGTGACCCAAAATTCTGTAGTAGTAGGTGGCAAATAAAAATATAGGAGAGGAAAATGTAAGAAGAGATAGGGTAATGATTGAAAAGTGGATGAATAAGTATGTGATAAGAGAAAAATGAGAGTTGCATTGGACATGCTCTAAGCTCTAAAAACTCTACTACCAACAAAAACACAAACCCTAATTAAAATTTACACCAACAACATGCATCCCATAGGTACGAGCAACATGCGACCGTTAGTGCTATCATGCAACAACCAGGAAGCGGGATGAGAAAAACTTTATTTCAAGATGAAAATAAAGCCTCAATGGTATTGTTACAAATGGAATTTCATAATGATACAAGTAAATAATTCTTACCCTCACAAATTTGAGGCTGATTGTGTTTTACATAAAAGCACGATCATAATTTGGCTCAATCATAATAAATATTTCCTGGTACTATACATTCAAAAATTGTATCCACATTCGATACTTGTCTGCAGAAATGTATTTGGCACAATTTTTGGAAAATTTGAAATGTATTTGGCATTTTCTTTTGTTCAAATTGTGCCATACAATAATTTGGCATGATTGACACTCGTTTAGCATCCACATTACACACCTTTGACATGGTGAAACATTAAGCATCCTATCTGAACTAACGAAAATCAAATACATCATATAAATGTAAAAATACTTTTCATGAATCTACTACCTGTAACCTATGACATGAAGTAAATCTAGTGTGGGAAGGCAAGAAGACCATCATAATAATTCTCACAGAGAGAAAAAAGGCTTTAAACTTATTTGGAAAGGCTACATCATACATGAGTGTAGGTAATAATAGTACTGCTGAATTCTCCATGGTCGATATTCCTAGATCGATGAGTCTGTCGATATTCCTAGATCGATGAGCCTAACAACCAAATCCGCTTCTAGCAATTATATGGAAGAAGAATTAACTGTAGCACAATCTCTGTGAGTTCCCATAGGAGAAAGGACTGCAAAATTCAGAAATTGAATCTCACTTGGATGACCAAAATGTGTTCCTTGAAATGTCATGAATCTGTTGGTACAAATTTGAAGTCCAGCTATGTATATTCGATGCCACGATTTAAGTCTGAACTTACCAAACCAAATGTACACACTGCTAGTATGTTATATTTCTATACTAAACTTTGGTACTTGCTTTCAAAACATTTTGCTATGGTAAAAACAGCATGACATTAGCAAATACGTTAGATTTGTTAAATTTGGTGTCTTTTTATGATATGAGCTAAACTGAATGTGAAGTTCAGATAACTATTCCATCTTAGTAGCTTTATTTTTCAGAAAATTGTAAGCTTAATGAACATGAAGTGCACCTCTACTTGACTACTTTGGAATTTTAACTACTCAAGCATGGAGAAGGGCAGAAACAGGAGCAGCAATAAAACTGCATTTTTGTGTCCTCTCCTTAACAGCTAGCTTAAAAAGAAAATTGGCGACGATTAAAACTTTATAAATCCAACTTTTCTTGAAAGAAAAATTTAGACAGTAGATAAGCTGCTTGATCTGCATTCCCTTACATGTTATGAACTCTTGCTGCATCTTATAGATTAGTTGTCCTAGTAATCCAACAGAAATCGTACAAAACAAATGAATATTGGTTAAATCCAAGACTTTAGTGCAGAAGCAGCAGCAGTTTGTATAGCATCAGAGATGGCTGGGAAGGGGAGAGGACAACGTGGTGGCTTGATGGGAGGAGGTGGGGTTGGATGGCGGAGGGCGGCGGTATACTAAATAGACATGAAGGTGGAGGACCACCACCATTCTACCGCTGGATGCTGAATGAAGGATGGGAGGAGGAGGATTCGCTGGCCGGCTGCTGCTCGTGAGAACACCAGGTTCTGCGCGGGGAACTGTTGCCTGGCGACCTGGCCTCTTGGCTGCTGCGGTGCTGCTTATTGCCCGTGGCCTATGGGGAGTCACTGGGGCTAGGAGCTGCATCCGCCTCTATGTAAATCAACCTAGAACCAACCCTCCCAACTCACCCCCACGATTTCACACCGCATCCACCGCAGCACGCAAGAACCACGACAGCATGAGCCCTCGGATCCATCCAACCAAAACCCCACCCAAGTAAACCGCCCCTACCGCATGCAACATGATCAGGGAGAGTGCGCTCCGTATCCGAGTGAGAGGAGGCGGCGAGGGATCACCTATGGATCCTGGGGGCGCTCCCCGGCGACGCGGCGGTGGCGGCAACGACGGTGGTGGCAGTGGCCGCGAGTGAGTGGAGGCGGGGCTGGATGGCAGTGGGCGACGGTGAAGGAGCAGGTGGCGGGGAAGGGGAGAGGTGGAGATGAGACGCGGGGGTGACGCGAGGGAGAGGAAGCGGCGGCGGTGGAGGAGCTACGGGGTCGAGGCGGTGCCGGAGGAGGGAAGCACAGGGGAGAGGTGGAGGTGAGATGCGAGGGCTACGCGTGGGAAAGGTGGCGGCGGTGGCGGTGGGGGAGTGAGGGGATTAGGGTTGGGAGAGCGCGGGGGAGGGCGTTAAAGATGGACCGTTCGATGTGAGTATCATCCGATCAAACGGCTGAGAATGCAAGTTGGTGAAATCACCACCACCACCACCACAAGGTGCTTTATAATAGTAGAGATACTGGCCACAATCTTGCTGAGTTCACATCTGTTATATCTGATTCTAGTCAGGCTTTACATTTCCCCTGTCACACAAAGCACAGTTTTATCGATAATATTATTTGAAATAAATGAATAGAATTTTTCTCAACTTGGACGGTCGATAAAGTGGTCATTTTGTAACATTGCATTGGAAACATGGCCATGGATGGCAGTCTGGCATGCTTGCGCATACAGATGGTCAAACTTGAGCTTCCAGCGCCCTGTAATTTTTTTTTTCTGTAGTTTTTGTTCCCGCAGCACACAGAATTCCGGTTTCTGATGAATGTCTGATTGAAGGTTAGAAAAGGAGTGAAAATGCTTTTGACTAGTGTGGTTAATAACCTGATATCATCCATGGAGTTCCTCCTGTCATCTTTCTGAGATTTATGACATTTCAATGGTTGTCCTTTTTCTTTAATTTCACATATATTGTGAAGTCATTAATATGTATTCATCAACATGCCTTTGTAGCCCGATGAAGATGCTGAGAAGGATGTCGATATGTCCAGTGCTGTATCTCTACTGAAGGGTGAACGTAAGAACTTGCGTAGAAAGGAGAAGCGTGCTCGGATAGAACAAATAAGGGTTATGCTTGGTCTTTCTGATTCTCAAAGGACTCCAGTGGTAATTTTGTAATTGGCTAGCAATGTTTATATTCTATTGTTTTTATATTTGTTCGTAGCTGTCATAAGGACAAACCTGTTAGATGTTTGCTCTAGAGAAATTCTTTTCCAACTTGCACAAATTCAAATAATTTTTTGCTTATTTCTCTTTGTTTATTTTGAAAGCCGGGAGAATCACTCAGAGATTTCTACAAGAGAACAAATATGTATTGGCAAATGGCTGCCTACGAGCACACTCAACACACTGGGAAGGTTAGCTTCGTAACTTCAATACCTCCATCGGTTGCATTTCTAATATATTCTACTGTGTACTGTTGTTTGTATTTAAAATCTCCAACATCCAATGCCAGGAGCTTCGCAAAGATGGCTTTGATCTCGCCGAAACTCGATACAAGGAGCTCAAACCCATACTCGACGAGGTAATTCTTATGCTATTTTGTTTGCTTGGAATTAATTGAAGCACAAATTTGTAGTATGCATCAAACTCACCTCTGTGCACCTCCTTCAGCTGGCTGTGCTTGAGGCTGAACAGAAGGCCGAGGAAGAGGCCAGTGGGTCAGCTAGTTCCAGGAAAGACACAAAGAAAGGCAAGCGCTAGAATGCAGAAAGCTAGGCCTTGGTTCTACCTGAGCCATGCAGGGGATTTTCCCCTCATGAACACGAAGTCGCAAACCCACTCGGATAGTTGGGGGTTTGGAGCATATGCCGTTCCTGTGGAAGCCATATAGATCGTTATCCATGGGCAAAATTTTACCAAGTTGTTTGGACCTGATCCAAATATGCCAGAAATGGTCATATACATTTTTTTTTTTGAGAGGAAACTGGAAATTCATTCCATCAAATGGCAGGATTACATGACACTTGTACGTACATCCATACCCGAACGCACACACTCACAGCAAAGCATGTGACTAACTTTTGACACCGCCAGACCTAAACCACAAACGAAAACCCGAAGCGAGCGAAGCGCTCCTTCAACCAACCCGAAGCGAGCGAAGCGCTCCTTCAACCAAATCGAACCGCAACCCCAACATTGCATGCGGCTGCACCATCCACCAACCATCTGCAGACCAACACGCAAAAGACAACCCGGCGAACCAATGCCTCGACGCAAGCACGTCGGCCCCTAGGAAGCCCTGGAGAAGGCACGGCAACCACCTACGACCACTCGACCCGACGGGACCCAAGGAAAGACGCCGACGAAGACGCGAAGGGGGCAAGACAGCTTCTTGCCTCTCCAAGGGGCCCGCACCACCCCAAGGCGTCTTAGCTGGATTATCTGCAAGCAGGTCCTTGACCCCCCGCCGGCACCGAAACCAGGGGCAAACCGTCGTGTCGACGGTTGAGATATCGATCTCAAGTCGCTAAGGTTCTTTAAGATTGAGATAGGAGACACGCCAAACAACGCGTAACAAAGAACGAACAGAGACAGGGTTTTTATCCTGGTTCAGGCCTCTCGGGAGAGATAATAGCCCTACGTCTAGCCTTTCTTATATATCAGAGATGAATACAAGAGATGGCTCGGCGAGACGAACAAGTCTCGGCGAGATTATGGTGTACAGGAAGCAATAATGCGAAGATCAAGCGCCAGGAGCCCCTCTACACGCCGTAGGGGCCTTGTTTATATAGTGCTGAGCAAATCGACCTACCGAGGGAATATCGGGCCGGGCTAACTATGAGATCGCAACGAACTCATACATGCCAAATACATCCCGAGGCAGATAAGGCATACTCCTAGTCTTGGGGATCACGACTCCTAATCCAATCCGGGAAACCAACGTCCGGGTCTTCACGTAGCCGTGCATGACTCTTGTTCGAGACGGACTTAAACATGATTCCTTGGCCACTACGTACCACGCCAGCCAGGAAGCTGTTCGGCAGGATGCATATGGGCCAGATAGAACCTTCCAGGGAGCTGGGCCCTGGTAGGCTGTTTGATCGGGCCGTCAGGTAGTGGGCCATGTCAATGGGCCGTAATTTAATCCCCGACAGCTAGCCCCCGAGACTCAAGTGGAAGGACTCACTAGAGTGGGGTCTTCCTCTTGAGACTCTAAGTCACGAAGAGGGTATTTTTCTGCTACAAAGGCGTGCAACAGGCGCATCGAACAGGTTATGGTTCAACGAACAATACTTGTTCGGGACCGAACAATCTGCCGGTGCCGAGCAACTCTGTTGCATCGAACAGGGAACGACATCTGTCCGAGCAGAGTACCCACCCTCGATCGTAAATCGGAAGAAGTGAGGTGAATCATCTCCTTGAGGTGAACGTCATCAAGGAGGATTGGATTCTTAGTAGTGAAGAGCGTATCACCGCATCCGTAAGATCGATCTTCCGAGAGAATGAACATAGCAAGTCGCGAGACGGACTCGTGCTGCTGCATCCAGGCATTCAGATGCCTAGGAAAAGATAGGGGAACCACCTCTCGGGCTAGAGCTGCCCGAGGAAATAGAGATTGCGCTCTCGAGCAAACGTTATGCTCTGGAGCGAAGGTGATGTGCCTCCAGACGTAGATCGTGTGCTTGGAGCAGACAATACATACGAATGGGAAAGGTGACCCGGCCCCAGGCGTAGAGCTCGCCAAAGGAACCAAGTAAGGAGATCTAGTCCCGAGCACGGAGCTCGTTAAAGGAACGAAAGTGTGACCAGCGAAGACGTGCGGTAGAACTGCGCTCCGGCGAAGAGCTGCCGGGCGAGGTGATCCAGCCCGAGCACGGAGCTCGTCGGCTGGGACCGAGATCTGGCTCCGGCGAAGAACGCCGGTCGCGAGGTGAATCACAACCCGATGCGTCGAGCCGCAAGAGAGCGTGTGAAATCAACGCTTTACCCATGACGTATTCCTTGCGGCGGCAGAGGCGTTGTCTTGGCAAGTGCGAACCGATGCTTGGAGTGCCGTTGCGATAAGAATCGACTTACGATGGGCTTGCCGTTCGCGATGAGAATCGACTACGGTGGGCAGGACTCCGTTGGTGGCGCAATACCTTGACTTAGCCGAACTGTGAAGGTCGATCTTCGGGCAAAGGCGAAATCATCTGTGGTGAAGTGAATCAGTCTCTGGGCATGCGCGGAGCAAACCCGGGAAGAGAGGGATGCATACATCGGCTTTGGTGGGGAAGCCTGGTGTAAGATCAAGCCTCTCTTGGGCTTAATGTTTTGGTAATTGATGCCAACTGGGCCTCGACGGATCGCATCAAGGCTAAGGATGTTATTTTCTAGTTCTTCTATTTTCCTTGTGTGCGTGTCTGCTTCTGGCCCATCTGGCCCATTGATGTCTGCAAGATCACCTCTCTGGTTGTAGGTCCCATTTGAAAATAACATCCTTAGCCTTGATGCGATCCGTTGAGGCCCAGTTGGCATCAATTACCAAAACATTAAGCCCAAGAGATGCTTGATCTTACAATCTCCCCCTTTTTGGTAATTGATGACAACACCTGCAAATCCAACATGACCAGGCAAACAAAATACAATCTCTGGTGCAATGGGTTAGTTCAGAAACATTGCACGCCACTCAACACATACAAGATACTAGACCAATTAATAGAGTGTAATATATGTGAGACTAGAGCTCCCCCTAAATTAATGCATACCACTTGAAAATTCATCACATTTCATGGAGCAAAGCATCTCCATCCAAATCTCTATCCTAGGAGCAAAGCATCTCCTAAACCTACCACTTGTAACCAAAATCAATTCAATTTTTCCCAAGCATCCAAAACATGTACATGGATTTGCTATTATTTCTCCCCCTTTGTCATTAATGACCAGAAAGTAGCAAAACAAGGGAGTGAGAACTAATTAAGCGCTTTGGAAGTTATACTAGTGCAATCACGCCAATAAGTTCATCACACTCAAAAACTAGCCATCTCAAGGTCACAATGTCACAAGATCAATTAGAGCCAAATTGGTAGATGTGTAATTCAAGTTATTATGACCTAGAGCAAATATAAGATGAACAATAGCTAGAAGTATCAAGAGTTGCTCCAAAATTCAAAGAAGACACATGATGCACCATAGCACTAGAAAATGCAATCCAAACTACACATGCTATCACCATGCCAATTTGAGACTAAACACAGTTTGGTTGAACTCATTTTGAAATATTTCATATTTTTGCATTTTGAATATTCTCAAATTTTCCATGTCTCAGACAATAGGCGACGCCACCCAGCATGACACTGAAGATGAACGTCTCGGTCATCCAAAGCTCCCCCTAAGTTCATGCCTAGTGCAATGGCGAGCTATCTCATCGAGGAGACATTGGTGAGACATGTATGACCACTTGTGGCCTTATTCACTTTTAGCATATTTTGCAAATTCGGCTCAACATTTTCTCAAAATTGCTCAACTCAGCGAAGTATAGACATGTGCAAAATGAAAGAACATAATCTAGGCTTAGACGCACATGGTCAACCAAAGAGTTTCGAGCAATCAAATGAAACTAGAAGCTATAGCCCTTCTAACACATGCTCGTGGCTTCCAATTATATATTGAGTTAGATACGGTTGAGCTAGTGACAAAGTAAACATATGCTATAGCTATCAATTTCATGTGATGAACATATAGGCAATAAACAACATCCAGTATAACAAGCAAAGCACCTAAATGTTCACACATGCTTCAAAAGATTTGCAACGAATAACAAAGCCACACGACCAACTCAGGCAATGTTTGACTTGTCTAAGACGTTCAATTCATTTCTCAATTTGCGAATCGTGCCTCATCAAGTGGCTTGGTGAATATGTCGGCAAGTCGATCCTCCGTCAAGACGTGCTCAAGCACAATGTCGCCTTCGCCACATGATCCCGAAGGAAATGGTGACGGACGTCAATATGCTTGGTCCGTGAGTGTTGGACCGGGTTGCACGCTATCTTCACCGCGCTCGTTGTCGCATAGGAGAGGCACGTGATCAAGTTTAAGCCCAAAGTCAAACAACGGTCGTGTCAAGTAAAGAAGTTGTGCACTGACAACTCCCCGCCGCTATATACTCGGCCTCGCAGAGATAGCGCCACGGAGTTCGCTTTTGACGCCCATGACACAAGACACCTACCCGTAAAGTGACACGCCGGAAGTGCTTTTTATGTCGATCTTGCACCGGCATAATCTGAGTCGAGAATAGCCTAGGAGCTCAAACCGCGCACCCTTCAGAACCAAATTCCTATGCTAGGTGTGTGTTTCAGATATCGAAGGATTCGTTTTACAGCAGTCATATGTATTTCTCTAGGGGAGGCTTGAAATCTAGCGCACATACACACACTAAACATGATGTCCGGCCTAGATGCAGTCAAGTATAACAAAGCATCAATCATGCAACGATAAAGCTTTTGGTCGACATGTTTACCTTCTTGATTGAGGTCGAGGTGACAGTTCGTTCCCATTGGTGTTGAATTGGCTTGCAATCCTCCATGTTGAAGCGCTTGAGCGGTCGTGGATGTACTTCTCTTGACACATGAATGTCCGGTCTTGAGTTGCTTGATTTGAAATCCCAAGAAGAAGTTCAATTCTCCCATCATTGACATCTCGAACTCCTTTCTCATCATGTTCTTGAACTCGTTGACCAAGGACTCATTTGTGCTGCCGAAGATGATATCATCCACGTAAACCTGGCACAAGAACAGATCTCCATCCACCACCTTAGTGAATAGAGTCGTGTCAACCCTTCCGATTGTGAATCCCTTGCCGATCGAAAGTCCCTTAGCCTCTCGTACCATGCCACAGGAGCTTGCTTGAGACCATATAAAGCCTTGACAGTTTGAACACATGGTCGTGGTAATGAGGATCTTCAACCCGGAGGTCGCTCCACATACACTAGCTCTCCAATGTACCCGTTGAGAAAAGCACTCTTCACATCCATTTGTTTGAGGATGATGTTGTGACATGTAGAGAATGCCACAAGCAATCTGATAGCCTCAGACGTGCCACGGGAGCATAGGTGTCACCACACCAACTCCCTCAATCATGTGAAACCACAGGCGACCAATCTAGCCTTGTTGCGCACCACCACCCAAGTTCATCTTGCTTATTCTTGAAAACCCACTTGGTGCCAATCACGTTGCAATCACTTGGTCTTTCCACTAAGGTCCGGACTTTGTTCCTCTCAAAGTTGTTCGGCTCCTCGTGCATAGCATTGATCGGTCGAGTCACTAAGAGCCTCTTCCACTTTCTTTGGCTCAAGCTCGGACACAAACGCCGTGTGCTCACGAAGCTTGCCAAAGCACCGACCTCACCGACGCTTAGCTGTCCTTGACCTTGTTTGCACTCCTTGAGTCAATTCCCCAATCACTTGATCATTGGATGATCACGAGCTATGGTGTGATGGGTCTTGATCAACTGAGGTGGTAGCTCGGTGACTCAGATGTCCGCTCACAAGCTCTATCTCGCCTCGGGCGGCTCCACACTCGAAGCCGTCTTGAGGCAATGCTCCCCGAGTCCTGCATTGGTTCGGGGTGAGAGGTGATGGGGCTGTCTCGGTCTCCTCTCGAACCTCCATCGCCTCACATCACCAGCAGCATCTCCTCCACCGCTCTTGCCAATCGCCACCGTCCACATCATCCAAGTTCTCATGCTCTCCTTGGCTCCCATTGGATTCGCCGAACTTCACATCGCAGTCTCCTCAATCGACCGCATTGCTCTCGTTGTACACCCCGAAGGAAGACCCTCGCCGAGTACCCCAGAAGACTCCGTGTCCACTCGCTCTGGAACTTGCCCAAGTGCTCCCGCTTCTTCTTGATGTAGACCTTGCACCAAAAACCACAAGTAGGAGACATTGGGTCGTCTTCCTACTAGCGGCTCGTGGGACGTCTTCTTCAGAGCTTGTGAAGGTCTGACTGTTGATGCAAAGATGACAGTTGTGTTGACTGCTTGACCGTAGCAGATGTGAAGTCTTGTACTCATCCAACATTGTCCTCGCCATCTCGATGAGCGCCCTGTTCTTCCTCTCAACCACCCCATTTCTTTGAGGGTGTAGGTAGTGAGAACCGGTGATCAATCCCTAACTCATCACAGAAGATCTCAACAGAAGTGTTAGTGAACTCCGTCCCATTGTCACTTCTCACCTTCTTGAGGGTACAATCAAAAGCATTTTGGGTTTTCTTTACAAATTTTTTGAAAACATCTCCAGTTGGAGTTTTGTCAGGTAGAAAGAAGACCTAGGTGTATCGAGAGAAGTCATCAACAATGACCAAGCAATAGAGATTTCCCCCGATACTCACATAGGTAGTTGGCCCAAAAAGATCCATGTGTAAAAGCTCAAGAGGTCGAGATGTAGACATGACATTCTTGGCAGGATGTGAGCTTGCCACTTGCTTGCCTACCGACGAACCGCATAGCTTGTCTTTCTCGAATGTCACATCTTGCACACCAAGAATCAACTCGTTTTTGAAAAGTTTCTTCAAATTTACCATGCCGACATGCCCAAGACGTCTATGCCAAAGCCAACCAAGAGAGACTTTGGCGACAAGACAAGTCGAGACGGATGCGGCAGGCTCATTAAAGTTCACAAGAAACAAGTTTTCAAAACGAAAGCCTTTGAACACAAGTTTTTCATTTTTGTCCAAAACCAACAAACCCTCAGGTGAGAAATTGCAATGGAACCCCAAATCACATATTTGGGCAACAGAGAGGAGGTTATAGCTCAAAGTTTTCACAAGTAGCACATTATCAATTGAAAGATCTGAAGAAATTGCTACCTTCCCAGCTCCAAGAACCTTGCTCTTGCTTCCATCTCCAAAAGTGACCTTGGGGGGAATCTTGCCTTTCTCCCCTAATGAGGTGAACAATAGGGGTTGCTGGTCATGTGTTGGGTGCACCCATCGTCAATGATCCAATGGCACCCTCCACTCCCGTAGTTCACCTGTCATGAAGAAGATCACTTATGTGACTCGGGGACCCACGGGGAGGTCCCCGAGGGTTAGCCTTCAAACCGAAGCAACACGAGCAAAGCGATCAATCAATGACTTAGGCACCCAAACATGTGCCTTGTGCTCATTCTCAGACTTGAGCCCAACAAATCTAGCAGTCATCCTACCCTGATCATTTTTCTTGAGCAAGTATTGATCATACAACTCGATATGTGTAGGGAATCTTGGTTGTGTGTGAATGGGAGTGTTGCAGTTTTGGTGCCTAGGTGGATGTGTCCTACCAATGTTGTGCCTAGGAGGTCCATTCGAGAAATTCCGCCTAGGTGATTGCCAAGTGTTGTGATACCTAGGGCCTTGCCATTGTTATAGGATCTAGGATCATATTGCCAAGCACTATTGTTTCTTTGCTGCCATGTGGAGTTATAGTGCCTAGGAGGTCCTTGCCAAGTGCCGTGCCCATTGTTCATCCTAGAAACATTGTTGCTAGTGTGCAAGTTGTTACCATGCCTCTTCTTGGGATGAGCCTGATAGTAACCTTGCCTATGGGTAGATGCTCGAGGAACACTTGATTTCTTCCTCCCCTTTGGCTTCTCAGGGGTAAAACCCAAGCCACCCTTTTGGGAAGGTTTTCTTTGTTCCTTGAGCATCTTATCCAAGGCTAGGCTACCCTCATAGCACTTCCCAAGCCCCTTATCAAATTTCTCAAGTTTAGACTTCAACTCAGCATTTTCAATAGCGAGCTCCCTAGCAGCTAGTGCAAATTTACAATTATCAGGTGTACACACTAGTGCATTGCTAGAGGAACTGCTAGAGGTGGAAGCCAATCCAGTGCAATTATGGGCAACCTCAGGGCAAGCAAGAGTCAAATCAATAACAGGTGCAATAGCAACAGAAGTAACAGGCATGGCACAAGCAACATCCAAAGCATCAACAGGTGTATCAACTAGTTGAGCAAGAGGCAAAGCAACCAATTTATCATTCTTAGCCAGAAGTGTCTCATGATTCTCCCTAAGTACATGATAAATAGTCATGAGATCATCTAGGGATTCATTCAAAGCATCGCGCTCTTGTTCTAGCACATTGCACTTAGATGACAGATTCTTGTTAGAACCTAGCAAAGTATCATGCTCAGATTCTAAGCTATCACATCTAGACACAAGGTTTTTGCACTTAGTTTGCAAAGCAATCAAGGTTTTACCAAGCTCAAGATTCTTTAGTGTCTCATGCTTATAGCGCTCACAAGCTTCCCTAAGACAATCACGCATGCCTTCAACATCCTCATCGAGTCGTAACTGTAGTCGCCACCTCGCCACTAGGTCGAGCCATCGTGCACTTGGAAGTACCGAGGAGGTCGGTGAAGCCTTTGCCGATGTAGAGGAAGTAGTGGAAGAAGCCCCATCGTCATCGAATACCATTCTCGAGCCTCGGTGACGGCCGTAAGACATCTTGGAGCAGAGATCGGAGGAGGTGGCATGACTCACTCGGCTATCGCCATGGTGACCAACTCTTGATCGGCTAATTCCTCATCTCCGAAGCGGGCGTGTCATTGAGTCGCATCATCGGTCACCCATTCTCCCACAAAGGCTAGTCTCTTGCCTTGTGAGGAGCGACCTTGAATCCGCACTTGGGAGTCTTCTTCTTGTTGTCATTGTGCCTCGCGCCTCGCCATCACCCTTGTCCTTTCCTTTGTCCTTGTACTTGATGTTTCCCTCCGAGGACACATTGAAGCGATGTGCCTTCTCCCCGACACTCATAGCATCGGTATGACGCATGAGTGTTTGGCTCATCCTCTTCTTGCCTCCATAGCCGTTTACGCTCATGAATTGGCCACTTGCTTCATGAACAGGCGAAGTGTTGGAAGCCCTCCTCAAGCTCGCTCCAACTCATCTCACCACCTGTCCTCAGATTGACTTGACTTGAGACCACTCTGTCTAGATCCACCGGCCTTGAGAGCAATCACTTGATTCTTATTTGGGGTAGGGGAATCCTCACGATCATTAAGGAGCATCATCTCATGGCGGTGATCTTCTTGAGCAAAGTGTGGGAGCCGACTTCTCCACATCACCTTGTTGGTGAGATAGGTGATGATGTCCCGATAGTCCTTCTTGGGAGGATCCGCAGATTTGCCCGCACACTTCATCATTGGCAACAAGTAACCGAGCCCCTTAAGCTCGTTAAGGATGGGGTTAAGCCGAGTAAACATAGCATTGACATTTTCATTTGGAAGCATTACAATCGATCAAAACGCTCCTTGACAACCACTAGTCTACCCTCCTTAATAGGTGAGGTGCCTCGTGAATCTCAATGAGTGTGATCCATATCTCGTGTGCACTAGTGAGATTGCTAACTCTATCAAAGACCTCCATGCTCAAACCACAAAAGCAGCTGCTCATGGCCTTAGCATCGGTCTCTAGGAGTTTGTTTTGAGCGGGTGTGGGTGTATATTGTTAGTAAGTGTGACACCATGAGGAGACTCTACAACTCTCCAAACATCCATTCCCATTGCTCGAGAAATACTTTCATTCGCAACTTCCAAAAGCTGAAATTAGTGCCACTAAGCAGAGGAATCCTATTGGCGGCTACACTACCCCGTCGGCCATCTCTATGCGGTTAAGCAACTAGAGACCCGTGCTCTGATACCACTTGTAAGGATCCTAGGCCGAGAGGGGGGGTGAATCGGCACTTTTCAAATTTTACTTCTCTCGATTCGTTTGATTTACTTAGTCAAATTAAGATCCCAAGCTATCGATTGACCTAGAGTCTAGTTCGGAAGTGATCACAATAATGCACAAGCGACTACTAGGAGGCTCGATGGCACTCACATGCAAGCGATCAAGACAATATGCGTAATTAAACAAGTGAGATGAGGAGGCGAAACCGAGGTGTTTATCAAGTTCGGTGCTCAACACATGAGCACCTACGTCTCCGCTGAGGAAACTTCTCACACAGAGAAGTCGGGACTCTCTCGCCCCTAGCCCTCAATCCACTCATGTAGCTCTTCACCAACACATGGTGGGCGAGCTCCAAGCCTTCACACTGAGGCGAAGTTCTCTCACTGGCGAGAGCACTCACACTCACCCAAGCACCGACACACACGGCACCGACCACCGACACACGGTGGGTTTCGTCTCAACACATGAGACACCCCAACACATGGAGGATTTGGCTCAGACACACGGAAACCGTGGCACCCCGACACACGGAGATGGCCGCCGACACACGGCGGACTTGTGCCTCCAACGGATGGAGCGGATGTAGTCGACGGTTGACGAAGCCGTGGCGTGCGGCGACGATCTCTACCTAGGATCCTACGCCCATCCGCCCATTGATGTCTGCAAGATCACCTCTCTAGTTGTAGGTCCCATCGAGCACAAGTTCCAGTTCATCCGAGTGAGTTCGAGCGGGTTCTAGAGATGCAGTGTCCGAGGTTCGAGAGAGTTCTGAGTGGGATATTTGTCAAGATTCGGGTTTCTTAGCGCCTAACTCATATGGGTTCCCGCCTAAGCCTATTCCAAATATTCCCGCCGATTCCACAAGTCGACAAGATAGGCCAACAACCCTAGGTGTGACGTCGGACAAAGTCGGTATAGCCAAAACTCGAGTGGGAAAAATGTCATTCACCGACGGCGCTCGATCGCCATCGGACGGCGTCCGGTGAGCACAAGCCAAAATCGCTAAGTCCCCAATACAACGTCTCGTCGGACGGCGTTCGATCGTCTTGACGGGTCCGACAATGAGATTTCAACGTGTGAGCTCGAAATTTGGCTAAGTCCCAACGCGATATCCACGCTCGGACGGCGTTCGATCAGACCGGACGGCGTCCGGTGAAGAAGAAATTTGAGCGCGAGGATCTTCGGATTGCGTCGTAAGCGCCCGACGACGGCCACTCCTTTGTCGGACGCGTCCGATAGTTTATCGGACGCGTCCGATCACGGCTAAACCAGAGACCGAACACTGGCGGGCGCCTGTTTCACGCTGTAGCCCCGCTCGGACGATCCGAACCACCGGACAGTCGTCCGACAAGCTAATTTCAGCAAGATTCCAGCGTCGGACGGCGTCTGACGGAATCGGACGACATCCGACCGAGTGATCTGAAACTCATGATTTAATCTGGTAGCCCATTTCTAGGGTTTCGCCTTGGGCCTATAAATAGAGGCTTGGTGTACGGAGAAAATTGAGAGAGCCATCATTAGCGACCACCCTTGCCTTAGCCACCCATGAGAGCTCCTCCCATGGCACCCACCTCCACCTAGGGTTCCATGTGCTTGAGAGATTGAGAGGAGAAGAAGAGGAAGGAGAAGAAGAAGGTGATCCCTACCTCCTCCCATCATCTCCAAGGTTTCCCCATCTCCCATGGTGTTTTTGCCCTAGTTTTCATGGGGAGAGAAGGGGTAGTGAGAGACGATCTTGATCTTGTGCTCTTGGGACCTCTTGCCACGGAGAGATCGTAAATCACGCCACGGGCCGTCAACTGACGACTACATCCGCTCCATCCGTTGGAGGCACAAGTCCGCCGTGTGTCGGCGGCCATCTCCGTGTGTCGGGGGTGCCACGGTTTCCGTGTGTCGGAGCCAAATCCTCCATGTGTTGGGGGTGTCTCATGTGTTGAGACGAAACCCACCGTGTGTCGGTGGTCGGTGCCGTGTGTCGGTGCCGGTGAGTGTGAGTGCTCGCTTGTGAGAGAACTCGCCTCTGTGTGAAGGCTTGGAGCTCGCCCACCATGTGTTGGTGAAGAGCTACCGCGAGTGGATTGAGGGCTAGGGACGAGAGAGTCCCGACTTCTCTGTGTGAGAAGTTTCCTCAACGGAGACGTAGGTGCTCATGTGTTGAGCACCGAACTTGATAAACACCTCGCTTTTGCGTCTCCTCATCTCACTTGTTTAATTACGATATTGTCTTGATCGCTTGCATGTGAGTGCCATCGAGCCTCCTAGTAGTCGCTTGTGCATTATTGTGATCACTTCCGGAACTAGACTCTAGGTCAATCGATAGCTTGGGATCTTAATTTGACTAAGTAAATCAAACGAATCGAGAGAAGTAAAATTTGAAAAGTGCCGATTCACCCCCCCCTCTCGGCCTAGGATCCTTACACCTGGAACCTCGCCACGACCATCACCGGAGTCTGATGTTCCCCGTTCCTGTATTTCCTGCAAAAGACAAACAAGAAACAAGCCAGCAAGGGGAAAAAGAGAGCAAGACCAGGCTCTAAGAAGAGCAAAGCGAGTTTTGGAAAACACGCGAAGGCGACCTACCCCAAGACAAGACATAACTTTTTCCGCACGCCCCCGATAGCGTTAGTGTCACCTCGGCGAATCGCGAACCGACGCAAGGAGTGCCGTTGCGATGAGAATCGACTTACGGGGGGCGGGACTCGTTGGTGGTGCATTGCTCCGGATTACCGTGCCGGGAAGGGCGTAGCATGGATAAAGAAGGCGTGTGCGGCAAGTGCGACCTCATTGTGGCTAAGACCGCTAACCGTGGAAGGCGATTGGGACCTTAGCCGCAGCGAAAGCGGCGAGGCGAAATCTTATCCGGGCTTGGACCCGTATAAGCGTTAGTGTCGCCTCGGCGAGTGCGGAACCAGCGCCAGAGTGCCGTTGCGATGAGAATCGCTTACGGTGGGCGAGACTCCATCGGTGGTGCACCGCTTTGTTAACCGGAGCCGCATGCAGTCATTGCGGATAAAAGACATGCTCAGACGCGGGAGCGCCACGGAGCGAAGACCAACGAGGTTTTGGAAAACTAACGCTAAGGAAAGGAACTGGAAAAGCGAAACGCGTCTGGGGTTGCGAAATTCAGCTCAAGTCCCAACCGACCGAGGAGAGATCCTCGAGGAGTGCCGAGCGACTCAAGACCGCCGGCGGCGCTTGAATCGAGCGAGAGTTCGACGAGCAATTTTTCTCGTAAAAAAGCAGAAAAGACAAGGACGAACAGAAACCAAGAGCAAAGGCAAAGCGCTAGAAAGTTTTAAGAAAAACCGGTGAACGCTTAGCCTAACTCCGGCCCGTTGTGCAGTTGCTCGAGGACTGAGTTTGCGAACTCGAGCAGTGCACAAGAGAAAGAGCGGCGCCTAGCCCCGATGCAGACGATGCATGAAGACTGAACTTGCGACTTCAAGCACGCGCGTAGAGAGTTAGAGCGACACCGTATCTGATCGACTCGTCGTAAAGCGCCGTTAACGTAAGTTAGGCGATTCAAGGTAACCGAACAAGGAAAGTGCCTCGCGCGGAGGGCTTACGAGCGAGACTTTGCCAAGTGGTTGTCTGCGTGGCGGTAAGTGCCTCTGCCTGCGGAGGGCTTACGAGAGAGGTTTAGCCGCGAGGTGGATGCCGTGTTACGCAACTCGAGTTTAGGAACTTGTTGAAACAAGATACGGCAGGAAACCCTTAAAGATTGCGGAGCCAAGAGTTCGCAAGACCAGGCGACCATCAAGTGTTACGGAGAGAAAGAGTAGTCCGAGAAGACAAGTGGTGAGGAGGACCGCGGGGTCGCGAGCATTCACCGCTCAATGGGTTGAACTTTACATGGCAACCCGAGAGACTTGGACGAACTAAAGCGCGAAATTTGAGAAAAAGCGAGCGGCTAGGAAGCGAAAGACCTACACGAGGAACTTACGAAGTCGGGTCGATGTTCCAAGTCTTTGGTCGACTCTCTCCGTCATCCACCGCCAGGTAACAGCCCGGGATCCGGAAGGAGTTTTGATCCGGTCCCGAGCACGGAGCTCGTCGCGGGACGACGTGCGCCGGCGAAGAGCTGCCGTGCTGGTGATCGACCCGAGCACGGAGCTCGTCGCGAGGATCAGACGCGCGCCGGGCGAAAAAGTCGCCGGCGAAGTGATCCGGCCCGAGCAGCACGGGCTTGTCGCGAGGGACGAGACGACGCCTCGGGCGAAGAGCTGTCCGCTGGTGATCCGGCCCGAGCACGGAGCTCATCGCGGGACGACAGGCGCGCCGGCGAAGAGTCGTCACTGGCGAGGAGATCGATCCCGAGCACGGAGTGGGAACTAGATCTCGAAGGCGATCAAGGTCGAAGGATCGATCCGATCTGGCGGGGAAGAGACATCCCGCCGCCGAGTCGTAGTCCTCGGGAGAATCTCCGGTCGCCGATAGAGTTCGACATGCTCGATCTGCGTGTCCCACGGTCGGCGCCAAATTGTCGACGGTTGAGATATCGATCTCAAGTCGCTAAGGTTCTTTAAGATTGAGATAGAGACACGCCAAACAACGCGAACAAAGAACGAGCAGAGCGAGAGGTTTTTATCTGGTTCAGCCTCTCGGAGAGATAATAGCCCACGCCCGGCCTTTCTTATATATCGAGATGAATACAAGAGATGGCTCGGCGAGGCGAACAAGTCTCGGCGAGATTATGGTGTCTGAGAAGCAATAATGCGAAGATCAAGCGCCAGGAGCCCCTCTACACGCCGTAGGGGCCTTGTTTATATAGTCTTGAGCAAACCGACCTACCGAGGGAATATCGGTAAGGCTAACTATGAGATCGCAAGCGAACTCATACATGCCAAATACATCCCGAGGCAAATAAGGCATCCTCCTAGTCTTGGGGATCACGACTCCTAACCCAACCCGAAAAACCAACGCCCGGGTCTTCACGTAGCCGTGCATGACTCTTGTTCGAGACGGACTCAAACACGATTCCTTGGCCACCACGCACCACGCCACCAGAAGTCGTTTGGCGAGATGCATATGGGCGGATAGAACCTTCCAGGAGTGGGCCCTGGTAGGTCGCTTGATCGGGCCGCGGGTAGTGGGCCATGTCAATGGGCCGTAATTTAATCCCCGACACGTCGAATTTGGAGTAGGAACAGCATGTATAACCCCACCACCGATCGCCGGAGGGTTAAGCGCCACCAGGCGATGGAAGGATGGGAGAGCGCCACAACCCCACATCTAGCGTCCGTCGCCCTCGACACCAGCCAAGCCGAAGGATCTCCACCAAGAACCAGAGTGTAACATCCCAAATTTTTAAAACCAATTTGGCACGTTATTAATTTCTTAAATGCATAATTTGAAAATGTTAAATCACTCATTATTGCATCATGACATCATCACTTCATGCATTGCATCTAAATTGGAAAAATAATTTAATCTTTCCAAGTTTATGTCCTTTGATGGAAAAATATGGTGATTATTTTAAATAATATTTTCTATGAACCAATACCCCAGGTGAAGTTATTTGGAATTATATTTTAAGTGTTGGGAATGCAAAACCATATTCCTTAAATATGAAATTAGGTGAAAAGGGTTTTGAAAATGAAATGCTTTTGGAAAATAAAAGTCCATTTGAAAATCAGAAATCCTAAGGCCTTAAATCTTTTCCCAGCCCAGGCCGGCCCATTCCTTCCTCCAGCCGAGCTGGCCCGCTCTCTTCCCCTCCTTTCCCCGCTCTCTCTCGGTTGTCACAATTGCGTCTGCCTGCCCGATCCGTCATTGCCGCGCCCCTTGCGCCTGAAGGCTTGCGCTTGGGCAAGCGGGCCCGTCTTTGTCGGCGTCTCTCCTCCTCCCCTGTTTTCTTCTTCCCCGCGCCACGCCCGTCTCCGCCGGTCGCCGCCGCTGTGTCCCTCTCTCCTCTCTCCCGGGGCCTCTCCAGCTCGTCTCCCCATGAAATCTCTTGCCCCTACACCCTTCCGCCGGACCCCTCTCCGTCCCCTACCCTTTCTTGTCCTATCGCCGGCCTAACCGCCTCGGCGCATTCACTTCGCGGCACCGGCCAGAATCGACGCCGGCGACCGCCAACCCCGCGCGTCGTATTGAATACGTTCCGGGCGAATCTCGCCTATAAGTGGGGAACTGCTCCCCCTTGCTCACTGCTTTTCGCCGCTGCATTGCCCTTCACCCCGAGCCGGTGCGTCGCCACCCCTCTCAGCGTCGCCATCGCTTCCTCCATTGTTCCGCCCTGTTTTCTCCGCGCCATCCTCACCGCGTAATTGGCGCAGGTCATCTCGTGGAGCTCGCGCCCGGTGAAGAGGAGCCGTTCGGCCGTGTTCGTCCCCGGTGTCACTCCAAGTGCCCGTGACCTCGCCGCTGTCGCCACGCCGCCTGGCCACTCCTTACCCCCCGGTGAGCTCGCTTAACAGTTCTCCTAGACCCATTATTGCTCCCGGCCGGATGATTCGCATTTTGGTGCCACCCTTGTCGGCGCCACGGTGTCCGTGTACCGCCGCCGCCGCAAGCCGCAGCGCCGCTCACTCCGTCCACCTCGCGGGATGTTTGGACTCGCTTTGTGTCCGCCTCGTTGGTATCGCGCCTCCCGCGCGCCCAATCGACCCGCGGTGGCCGGGGTTGCCGCCGCCGTGTGCGTCATTGCCGCTGCCCGAGCCTCTCTGTTTTCCCCTTCACCGCTGCGAGGCGCTGCCATGTGGGACCCGGTCAGCCCATGATCATGCATGCTGTCATTGCTCCTCTCCTGCGGTGCCGTGCGCGCCTCTCCGCTGGGCCGTGAGCCGAGTCGGCCCACCACCCGTTCAGCCCTCCTTTTATTTTTGTTTTATTTAGTTTCCGATTAAATTACTGCTTGGCATTAAAGCACTTGCTAAAAATAGTTAGTGCATGATAAAAATTCTGTAAAAATTTGTGAAAGTATTTTATTAGTTTCTGAACCCGGGAAAAATATGCATTTGCATGTCATACATTTGGAATCCATTTTTGCGTTAATTAAATAAGCTCTAGGTACATCATTTCGTGTGCTGTAAATATTCTATAAAAATTTAGGAAAAATGCTTTGGAGGTTGCTGGACCCTAAAAATATTAGTTGTATGCATGGCATCCATCCAGCATCTGTTGTAGTTATGCAAGTAATTTTGGGATGGCATCATTCCATGTGTGCATTAACCATTTAGCATCATGTTTCCTTTAAATGAAAATGCATGGAAAATAGGATTTCTGCATTTTTTCTAAAAACAGCATGACATGAAATATTTTGCTTATGTGTGTTGTATTGCTTTGCATGCGTGTACGCGTTTAGGAGGTCCAGCTCCCGAAGACCCGATCAACGACGTCCCCTTCGCTTTCCCCGGGACCGATCAAGGCAAGTCCCCCTTTGATCATATTGAGAAGCCATTTTCGGTTATTTAGAAAATGTTACTAGACTTGAAATTATGCATGCTAGTTTAAAAGTTAAATGCCGTATTTCCTAGACTTAGTTATCATGACCGAATATATAGCAAGGTAAGAAATATGGTAGGATTAAACCTAAGGCTAAAATATGAATTGCTCTTATTTATATGCTTTGATTGTGGTAGGATAAATGCTTAAAATCATTTATGCGGAATGATTCAATCATTTGTGTGAAAGGCGAATGTTTTGAGAAATGGTTGGAAAAGGGTGATTTAAAGATAGCGCATCGTGGGTGATGCGAGTGGGAAATGATTTTCCTCTTACCCCAAAATCTTTCCGACTAGGAGATATTTTGTCGATTGAGTGCGAGATGGCACCGGTTTTTCTTGGGCTAAAATATAAACTCTCCCTAGTCTAAGGATCGCTCATCCTATAATCCTATGAGCGGAGCCATTCAAGATGCGACCTCGAGCTCCGGTATGGGACGGACCCGATCGTTGGCCCTCGCGGTTGATGGTCTTGTGGCGAAACATCGCTGCAGGTGCGTAGCCTCTCGAGGGTAAAGCGTACCCTCTGCAGAGTTAAACTCATGATAGCCGTGCTCGCGGTTATGAGCGCCAAGGACTGATTATATGGTAGTTTCTTTATTTTAAAATAAATTTAGAAAAGGGATTTTGAAGAAAGGATTTGAGATGAGTAAGGATTTGAGAAGGATTTCGTTTGAGCTAGGTGCCACCGGTGATATTCGAAATGGGTGTCGGCCTATCTAAGTGTCACGCGGAATGGACCTAGCGAGTTTGAGAAAAGAAAAGAAGAAAGAATTTTGTTCTTGCTATGGTACTTGAGGCCAAGTGGCGAGAACCGTTTGAGAAGAGCCCAAAGAAAATGTTGAGATTTAAAGTTTGAAATTGCTTTGTCAAAACTAGGTTAAATAAGCTGCGATTTCCGCAAATATCCTAAACCTTCCTTGTGCGGAACCGCATTTGCATAATTAGGACTTGCGAGTACAATTTGTACTCACCATCCTTTTCTCCCTCTCTTTTCAAAACTTCAACAAATGGCCCATCCGAGTATGGCCCGCCGTCCGAGGAGGAGGACCCGGATTACGTCGAGGCGTTCTCCGATGAAGAGTACGAAGATTAGGGTTACGCGTTCCTCTGACCTCCGTGCTCGTGGGATGAATAAAATTCTAGATGTTGTATTAGGCTTGTATCGTTGTGTACTCGATTTGCGGCTGCGAGCGTTGTATGTTGTTTGTCTTGGACTATGTTCCGTTTGTAATAATAATATCGTTGGTAATTATTCCGTTCAGATATCCGTGTGTACTAGCCATGATCCTTGGGACTAGTACGGGTTTACGCAGGTGGAATCCGATCTTGTAAATCGGGTGCCGACACAGAGCTGGGACGGATTGCACACCAAAGAAAAGAAGAAAAGGATACAACCTCCTACAACCTCCCTCCACCCGAGACACACGCCCATCGGACGCCGACGGAGTCATTGAAGCCGAGGAAAGGACGCCGACCGCCAAGATCGCAGACGGAGGGGACGCCACCCACTCATTGCTGGCCCTCGCCACACGGCCGCCCATTGGAGCTGCCATAGCGATCGCCCGACGCGGGCGAAGCCCCTGAACCCGGGGAACGACAAGGAGGGGACGACGTCCCCTGCCACCCGTCCTCCCACTCCCCGCCATCGCGCGGCCGTCCCGAGCACTTTGTCGGAGAGCCACCAACGCCCAGATCTGGAGCGCACGGGAAGAGGAGAGGAGAGGGAGGGGAACCGCCGCCTAACATGTCCACCGGCATGGGAGGCGCCGACGGGAAGCGCCGGAGAGGCTCGGCCAGGCTGGGCAGGCGCCGCGCCCGGGGGGGAGGGAGGGGAGGGGAGAACCCTAGGAGGACGCCTTCGCGTGGGGCGCTCGGTCATATACATTTTGTTCTGCGCTCAAATTGGAATCTGGCAAGAGTGCATGCAATTCTGAATGGGTCATGGGTGCAATGGACCAGACGACCACCAGTTTTTGCCCCCCGGCGTGTGCTCGTGCAAGCTGTTTGATCATACGTTCATGTTACTGCATGCTTTTTCTATGGCTTATTTCTCCATTTTGAGGCCTTATTCGCTTATTTCCATTTTGACAATCCAAAAGTTTTGACATAGGCCTTGTTATTTTCAGCGTAAAGTTGAGTTAAGTTTTACTGTAACAAATTTTGTTATTTTTATGTAGTCTATGTGCTGTAGTAATTTGTAATAAATTTTCCAAGTCTTTTTTAACAGTTGTTCTTAAAATTGTAAAATTATTTTTTAGAATTATTAGATTATTTTTTAAGGACTCTTAATTTTAATTTTTGTTACAATAAAATTCAACTTTACTCAACACTGAAAAAAACAATGACCATAAACAAGTTTTTTTTTTTTGTCACGAGGCTGCTTCTCAAAACTCCATAAGAGCATCCCAGGAGACATTTTAACTTGGCCGGCATCATTCCAGCGTGGGAGAATTTTTGAAATCGGCTGAGACTGCAGGACTGCACGCGGCTGGATATTAGCAATTAGGCGTTGATGCAGGGGGTGCTCTAAGGAGGCTTAACAAAGTGGGCCGGTCTCTCCAAATCTCTTTTTTTAGGTGTAGGCTTTCCACAGATAAGTTTAGCTCGTAAGAATTTGTTCATCTCATAAGAGTTGTGGCCGTACTGAGATGTCCGCTTTCTTTATAGGTTAAAATCTGATTAAAATCTATGCCAATTTTTATCCCTAGCACTGCAAAATTAGAAAGATCTCTATACATCATTGCAAAGTCGTATGTTTCTTATACTGTCTTGCATGCCGCTGACCCACTGTTGATCAAATTCCACAAAGTCAACCTGTTTTCGTCCCATGAAATGACTCATGTCTCTCTGGTTTTCCCATCTAAAAAAAATGGAAATCTATCTGAATTTTGAAGGTCAAATTCAACTTGGGCTGACAAGTTGGCGTCTTTTTCATGCCTAATCGCGGCCGTCCATTTATTAAAGGGTTAAAAGCATACATGCCACTAGAGAGTCGTCTTTGAGCAAAAATGCCACCGCAGAGATCGAAATATCTGAGGCGCCATTATAGGCTGACAACAATGGTCTCGAGATGCCATTTTGAAGTGAGAGAAATTCGGAAGAAATACGGATCGAAATCTGGTTTAAAATACACTGCTTGACATGTGGGGCCCACATGTCACTCTCCCACTCCTCTTCTTCCTCCTCCTCTCTCTCCTCTCTCGATCTCTCTCTCCCTCTCTCCTTCCCGATCTCTCTCCCCGAGCTCTCAGGAGCCGTCGTCGCCGCCGCCGCCTCCTCCTCCTCGCCTGAGCGCCTTGCCGCCGCCTCCTTGCAAGCGCCGCCGTCTGCATCCTCCTCGCCATGTGGCGGCTTTCAGCGCTGTGGCGTGGCAGGCTGTGTGTGAGCTGTGTGTGCGGCAATGTGTGGTGGCAGCAGCCAGTCTGGTGCATGGCAAGTGGCCATGTGAAGGCTGTGTGATGGTGGCCTTCAGCGAGTGAGATGGGCGGCGGGCGGGCGGCCTTCGGCGAGTGAGGAGGCGACCTCGACGGCGGCTCGGAGAGCTCGGAGAGAGAGATTGGGGAAGGATAGAGAGGGGAGAGAAGAGGGGAGAGAGAGATCGGAGAGAGGGAGAGAGAGGGGAGGAGGAAGAAGAGGGAGTGGGAGAGTGACATGTGGGCCCCACGTGTCAGTGTGTATTTTAAACCGTATTTCGATCCGTATTTCTCCCGAAATTCCCTCTCAGCCCCGAAAATGGCATCTGAGACCATTGTTGCTGTCTATAATGGCGTCTCAGATATTTCGATCTCTGCGATGGCATTTTTGCTCAAAGACGATAGTCTAGTGGCATGTATGCTTTTAACCCTTTATTAAATCGTCAATTGAGCCGTCTTTCCCCAAGCAAAAGAAACCTAGGGGTTGGGAGGCAGGCGATTTTAAATGCTCCGCCTGCCATCTGTGAGACCTGGACTACCCAATTTACTTCGGCTCATCAAACCTCAACGACCAAAACCTGCACCACCTGTCCGTGCACGAGACCTGGCTAGACCTGGTCCACCACACCTCCATGAACCACCACACACCTATGCTGACTCACGCTGCTGTGCTGCTGCATCTGCATGCTCTGCAGATGGAGAGGAGAGCCAAGAGCTTCCCTTTGGACTGTAGAGTGCACGGAAGAAACAAAGTATTTTGTATAGTAAATATTCAGGGCGATTGAGTTGAATAATGAGCTATACTTCAAAGGGTTTTTCAATATACTTCTCAAAATTTAACGAAACACCGTTTCGTTTATATTCAACTTTTCAGTTGAGTTAAAGCCAGGGCACCGGACAATGTTTGATCTCGCTTAACTGGCACGACAATAAAATCCAATTCGGTGGCCTTGTTCATAGGAGTTATATAAATTTTGCCAGAATTGAATATTACAAAAGAAATTGAGCATATTTCCTCGGTCTATGAGCTAGAACAGCACCGAATGATGCTTGGATTAAAGCAACTTAAACAACTACTCTAGATACTTCGTATCTTCTCTAAGGCTATGTTTTTTTGAGCTGATCTAAACGGCTAAATAGTTTAACGGTTAAAATGACTTAATTTCGAGAGCTTCTCGAGGTAGTCTAGAGATTCAGATCCATTTCATTTGACTTGCTTTTTAATGCGTTAGGCCCAACCTTCAAAACAGCGAAAAAATGGACTAAAAAAAGCATCCATCTTTTCAAAACGTAGATAAGTTGTTAAGCTTTTGAGCTGTTAAGTTGTAAAGCTGAAAAGAACAGGGCCTAAAACACTTAACTCCATCCATCGATATTTTTTCTAGCTTCTTTATATCTATTATAATATTATAAAGAGTCAGTGAAGATACTCTAAGGACAATTTTAACCGCTCAATTTTCTTTTTCTCACAGTTAGCTAGTAAATCGATGCATCACAATTTTATGCTCAAACCATACGCTGAAATGATGAACTCTCGTCCCATGTTGATGTGTCCAAGACTCGCGGTCTCTAGCTTCTGGAAAAAAGAAATCGACTAGCTTAGACGTCTACAAAAAGGTATTTATGCGGTCAATTTTTTTACCATCGAATTAGAATCCAACTGCTCATATCACCCCCTTCCCTACTCTTACCCAATCGGCCACCCCTTTCATCTTGATCCAATCAAATTCCATTTGCCGTCGTTCTCCTTCTCTCGTTCTCCGTCGCTGTTATGCGCACGTCCTACTCCTTTCTCACCACCTCCTCCCTTCCTTTTGCTGTCGGCTAGCCCCACCTACCCTAAATTCTACCGTCGGCATCAATCCCCTCCCCCTCCCACGCCACCAACTGCCTTTGACCGTTCCTGCTGCTCCAGTGCTGGCTTCGGCGCCTCACTGCCCCCACCACCAACCCATCCTTATTATCGGTCCGTCGTTGCCTAGGAAGCCGCTAGATCCTCAAATCTTAACCCGAACCTCACGACGATTGTGGCGGTGACCGAGGTGAAGAAGACGGCGGCGCGACATAGCCGAAGATAGAAAAGAAGGTGGAAAAACAGGTAACTCTGAATCGACCGCACAAATTCAAGATTTGCAGGTACATGTGAAATAGCAAAAGGAAAACGCTTGGACACGGACATCCGGCGCGAGCAAACTCAGCGCACGGCGCGCAAATGCGCTAGGAACTGCACTGTGCCGGCATGCAGGGGTGGGTCCCACAATTTTTTCTTTTGGTGGCCATAAATTTTGACTGGGTGCTCTAATCTACCAACCGTTTGCACCAATGCGTTCCTCGTATTTTTACAAACAAAACAAGTCCTTTGTTGCTATATAAATTTTGACCGGGTTTTCTCAAACTTCAATCTTGCCTAATGAAACTTTGGGTTTCGCCTACTGAAATCGTTAAACTTTGCCCAACTGTCAAGTTTCATCAGGTTTCATCCAAATTTTTTCAAGTTTCATCAGATTTCATCCAAGTTTCTTCAAGTTTCATCAAGTTAATCCAAGTTTTATGAAGTTTTCACAGGTTTCATCCAAATTTCATCAGGTTACATCGAAGTTTCATCAGATTTCATCTGGCGCTAGCCTTCATCAATACGTGGGCCAAGGTTCATCAGCACACAACCAAATTTCGCTAGTATACGTGTAAGTTTTATAAATGCCTTCTCATAGGTTCATATAAAAAATTGAAAAAATCAAAAAAAAATCAAAAAATTTAAAAGTATTTAAAATGTGTTGCTCTCGATTTTATAAGAATTATGAAATTTATTACACACGTTTTGAACACTATTTAAATTTTATAAAAAATCAGAAGTTTAATTAAAAATTGATCAACTGCACGGCTAACAACTCCGCCTTCCATCTGATGCACGCGGGAGCGCGGGCTGCGTCGGATGCACGCGGTGCCGGCGATCCAACGGCCGAGGAGCGTCCGATCGACACACGCTCGAACGGACGTCCGACGCCTGTCGCTCGCCATAGCAAAAACAAAAAACAAAAAACTCTCTCCAGCTGTCTATGGTTTTCCAGCCGAGCTGGCACGCCAACACCACGAGTGCGTCCAGCGAGCTCGCTATATGTTGCGAGCACCGTATCAGACGACCCAGACCCCGACGAACGCATTTGCATCCGACGCCACGGTCGGTCGCTTGCCGTCGCTGCAGCTAGAGAGCGCCCTGCCTTACCGGCCATGGCGGCTGAGACGGCGTGGGCGCAGCAGCCCGCGTGGGCGGTGGCGCTGGCGGGGGTGGGCCTCCTCGTCGCCGCGCACGCCGCGTCGCGCCTGGCGCTGTGGCTCTACGCGGCGTTCCTCCGCCCCGGCAAGCCACTGCGCAGCCGCTACGGCGCCTGGGCCGTCGTCACCGGCGCCACCGACGGCATCGGCCGCGCCATCGCCTCCCGCCTGGCCGCCTCCGGGCTCGGCCTCGTCCTCGTCGGGCGCAGCCCCGACAAGCTCGCCGCCGCCTCCAAGGAGATCAGGGCCAGGCACCCCGCCGCCGAGGTCCGCACCTTCGTCCTCGACCTCGCCGCCGACAGCCTCGCCGACGGCGTGGCCGCGCTCGGGGAGTTCATCCGCGATCTCGACGTCGGCGTGCTCGTCAACAGCGCCGGCGTGTCGTACCCCTACGCGCGCTACTTCCACGAGGTGGACGAGGAGCTCATGAGGAACCTCATCCGCCTCAACGTCGAGGCGCTCACGCGGGTCACGCACGCCGTGCTCCCCGGCATGGTCCAGCGCAGGCGCGGCGCCATCGTGAACATCGGCTCCGGCGCCGCCTCCATCCTGCCGTCCTACCCGCTCTACAGCGTCTACGCCGCCACCAAGGCGTGAGTACTCTCATCTCCTGCATGCTGCATGTCCTTGTCCTAGCTAGCTAATTCCTTTCTATAATTAAGTGGCAGCCAGTATATGCAAATGCTAAAAGTTTTTTCTTGCTAGTTGCTACCTGTTTTATCTTGAAGGCGTGTCTAAAAACTCTTTAAAAACAAATCAAACTAAGAGGACATGGCTTTCGAGTCCATCTTGATAAGCTCTCGGACTTAGAAGATAAGTCAAATAAGAAAAGTCAAGACGGTTAACTGCTCAACTTATATGATTTTTATTTGATTTATCTACTTATTTGCTTATTTATTTAAAATATAAATAATTTAGTTTTCTAAATTCATCTTTTCCTATCTTGAAGATGTTTCTAAATGCTCTCTACCACAAGTCAAACAAAGAGAAGCTGGCCCTCAAGGCCACTTTGAGTCACTCACGAAATTACTCCTGACCCTTGTGGATTGAGTCAGTCAGATGAACCACTCTTGACTCGTCTCGAGTAATTGAGTACTTGTGAGGTTCAAACTTACTAAGATCTAAGCAAGCAATAATCAGGATTACACAAAACAATCCATCAGAGAAAAAACGCGCAAAAAACTACTATTTGCTACTTACATAGCCAATGAGGAGTACAAAGATATAATTGACAGGAATCCGGATTAGTCGTTGTGACTAATTAGGACTGACTGCAGGACAACAGCATAAGCAACCTTGAAAGGCATGTCTCTTGCTACCAAAATATAAAGTTCTAGGATTAAGAAGGCACATGTGGATTTCTGTACTTACTTGTGTAGTGGGGCAAGGAATTAAAGGATGCATCTCTGGCATGAGTGTTATCCAATTCTGATGGGGACCACAGAGGTAGGGAGTGATGTACATGGTTGAAACCAATAGCAAATTTCAGTGCTTTTAATTTTACCAGGATGTAGAGTAATATGTTCAGCAGATGTAGTGTTGCATTATTCTGATTTAATCAATTGTTTTGGGTTTATATAATTTGTGCTTTGTGTAGGTTTATTTTGTACTGATAATTAGAAATCATGTGTATACAATTTATTATGATTATGATTATTATTTTGAAATATGGCATATGTATACTACAACGTTAGATGAGATATTTGGGCAATTACTGCATGGCATGTGCTAAATCTTGCAAAGGTATTTTTGGCCACAGCAGAGTCATGCGATACCCAGATAGATCACTGGCTGTGGCTGGCCCTTCTTTTTCTTTGCATAGATTATTGCTTTTTGCAGATAATATATTACTTTTAAATTTGTTTCAAAGGGATGTCTATATGTTACATTTAGGTGCAAACTCAAAAGTGGTTGTACTTAATTTTTTCAGTTTTCGAACTCAAGCATTTAGGCCCTTCAGTGATAATAAACGGCAATAAGACTACTCTGTTTTGAATTTCTCAGGTACGTTGATCAATTTTCAAGATGTCTCTATACCGAGTACAAAAGCAAAGGCATAGACGTTCAATGCCAGGTACGAACAAATGACTTTCTGTTCATTAATGCATCTCATCTAACTGCTCAACTTAATTTCTAAATGTTTATTTTTTATACAGCTGAAACATTAATCTAACAAGCTTTCTAATATTACATCCTGTCTGATACCCATTTTTCATTGATCTCATATAGTAACCCTTCCAAATTTTCCTGGCTGTATCTTTTTGCAGTATTAGTAGTAGTATCATTTTGTAGCTACTCTAAAATATGTTGCATTGGTACCTCAATTATGTCCAAAATGTCAAATAATATTGACCGGGGGAGTAATTTGCATATCAGTCGATTAGTCATCATTGATGGAAAGACAAAGAAGCTATTTCTTTTTCATGCAATCATAATAGCTTTGGCAATCTGTTGGATAAGTATACTTCATTCTTGGTTGGACGGTGACATAAAAAAGCGCCCAACGAGAAACCGAAAACCGCATCATCTTGGAAAATTAAACACTGTGCTATAATTGCCTTTAAGTCCCCCAACCACACCAAATAAGTGCTCCATACTTCAGTACTTAATACTACTACATAGAAATGGCATGTGGAATTTGCAAACAGGCCATTTAATACCAATCCGGGTGCTCACTTAATCGAAACCACACCGTTCTCGTCCCATCCTCGTTTGCTGCTGTCACCTTTCAGGCTATTGTTATATCAGGACGGAGGCCTTAATGGTATCTCAACTCTCAAACCGTGCAGCATTTGATCTGGTCAAAAGATACATGGCATTTCCAGTCCTACGACAGTGTGTACGATAAAACATTACGTTAGATGTGAGACATAAATTTAGATTGTCTATAGCTGGATTGTCTATCATAAAAGAATTAATTATAGGTCTATATAATAGGGGACCGGCTCCCTAGCTAGTAGTCGCCTAGGTCGCGGCGACGTGACCCAGGCAATTTTCATTCACCACGTTGCGCTCCACGCTACACGCTCCTCCGTCGCCGCCCCCACCTCTGCCAGCCACCACGTGCAGGGGCGGAGCCAGGATTTGAACATAAGGGGATCAGGCTAAATACACCACGAAGAAATATTATAGTTGGTACATGCATATTCATGTATGTTGCTTATATATAGGCTAAGAATTTTCTTCTCAGTAAGGTGAACTTAGCATTTCTAGGATTTATTGTAGCAAAACTTCATTCACTTCCTCATATAACAATGATTAGTATAAGTAGGATTAGGGGTAATAGCAGATTACAGCTTTGTTAGGGGGGGCCAGGGCCCCTGCCAGCCCCCCTTTGTCTCCGCCACTGGCCACGTGCGACCGGCGATGCTCTCGTTGCTCTACCCCCTTTCCCCGCCGCCACGCTACCCTACTCACCCTAATCTATCATTGTTGATGTCAATCCGCCTGTCGCTGCCGCCCACAGCCCGACCGCCTTCGTCCTTTCCCACGGCTCCGACACTGCCACCGTCGCCTCACCGCCCCTACCACGAACCACTCCAACCGTCAGGCCGCCGTATCCTTGTCATCCCTCTAAGATCGGGGACACTGAACCCCAACCCTAACCCGAATTGGCCTGCATGGAGCTCCGATGAGAGACGGTGACACTCAATAGCTAGCAAGAAGAAGAAAAAGGAGCTTGGTGGCGGAGGCATGCCGGAGAAGAAGAATGAGACATGAAGATGGAACACGATATTGACATGGTTGCCTGTGGGGATGAACTGCTGCGCAGGTGACTACCATAGAGCAAAACCAAACCGCTACATAATACGTTACGCATCACGCCAGACATAAACGAGACATAAATTTGGACTGTCTACACGATACTCCATGCATGGAGTTTGGACCGTTTATAATAACAGAGTCAACTATAGGTCAAAAACAAGAAAATTGCATAAGAGACAGCCCATTCTCGGTTGTTGTCTTGTTCAGACTTTGTGAGATCTCCAGGCGTTTCAGCAGCTTCAGCTTACAAGATACAATTCACATGAGCGATAGCTGATGGCAACACCTTTCTCTGGCTCTGGCAGGCACACGCAGAAAACAAATGCATTTTTCGGTTTGGATGACTATGCACAATGCAATCCTAACCGCTGATAGGCTGTAAGCTAGAAGTTGGTTAAATAATTAGATTTGCATGATGTGTGGCCTGCAAGATGAGCTCCATATTCACTTAGTGTACACCTGCCTCTTTGCCAAGCAGATGTGGCAAAGGCTAGCCAATCTCTTTAACATCATCTGCCAGGGTGATCAAGTTACTCTCCAACCACTATTGAAATTTTTTTGGTAAATGATAGATTAAAGGAGGCTGGCGGGGCTCTAATTTATGTGATCTGAAATATTTGGATGGAGAGAAATTCTCGCATTTTCACAAACAAGGCTTCCTCCTCGCAGGAAGTTTGAGAAAATATCCAGAGATATTTCAGCGAGTAGATTAGCATACCATGATCCTACTTGAGCGATAGTTGTTTTGAGTTTTTTTTTGTACATATTTTGAACTCTTGCTCTTTTTCCTCTTTGAATATAAAGCTTTTAGCTGCCTTAAAAAAAAAATCTCCGGGCGTCGCATCTGATGTTCTAATGTAAACAAGTATACTGATGTTTGGCTGCGGTGGATGATCGATGCATCATCAGGTGCCCCTGTACGCGGCGACGAAGATGGCGTCCATCAGGAAGGCCTCCTTCCTTGCGCCCTCCCCGGAGACCTACGCCCGCGCCGCCGTGCGCCACATCGGGTACGAGGCGAGGTGCACGCCGCACTGGCCGCACGCCGTGGCGTGGCTCCTCATCTCCGCCCTCCCCGAGCGCCTCGTCGACGGCTTCATCCTCGCCATGTCCATCGGCATCCGCCGGAAGGGCCTCGCCAAGGAGGGCAAGAAGAAGGCGCAGTGATGCTGAGCTAGTCTGCTAGTGAGCTCCACTCACATCACACACACACTCTCTCTCTCTCACTCACTCACTCTCTCGCTGCTGTTTGTGGCTCGATCGATCGGCCCAGAAAATTCAGAAGTACTATACTGTCCTGCCTTGTAGCAATAATAATTAACGCGAGCACCCGGGTGCGTGCGTCCGTCCTGCTCCTGATGGAAATCTGATGCGTTGAGAATGTCAGTAGTTTGCTGTAACAGTATATGTAACGCGAACAATAGCTGGTTGGCCTTGCTGTGCTCGTGGAATAATAATGTTTCTGTTCTTGATTAGCAACTATTGCGACTAGGTGTGGTTCAGGGAATCGTTTCGCCACACATCTTTTATCTCTGTATTCTTTTTATCTCTATATTCCCTATATATGCATTGTTCCATTACCATTTACCATAATCCTACGTTTCATTACTGCAACGATGGGACAACACTAAAAAGAGGCAATGAGATGGATCATAGGAGCGTAAAAGGATTTTTTGGATCAACGATCTCGTGTACAGCTTTACAAAGATAAAGATGCCTTCCATGTTTGATGTTTCACATCTATGTAATTGTGTCTTCACAGTGAAACACGGATCACCGCTCACCAGTTAAACACTGGCCACTTCATTATAATTTGACAGGTGTTTGCTCTCCAGGTTCCATGCTTAGAGGAAAGCCAGCAGGTGTCGACACTATTATAAACTATCTCAATCTCTATAACTTCTCCGGCAGAGTCTCTGTATTAGTTTCTAAATTTAGAGATGTTTTCTCTTCATCTCTATATTTAGAGCATTAAAACAACAGGTTCCCTAAATTTTGATCTCTATGTACCATCTCTAAAACACTATTCGGTCTCTATATTTCCATAATGTCTAAAAGAGTACCTATCTTCAAAAAGATATAGAGATTCTATAGTCATTAAATATAGGGACTTTGGGAGAGTCTAAATTTAGAGTTGTATTTGGTCTAGGAACTATCGCTATTGCCCCTATTTGGATTCTAAACTCTTAAACCGAACTTAACTGGTCCTCACATTATCAAATATGGTATGACGTTAGGTCCATACTGTTAGCCACCACTCAGCGTCTTATAATGCTGACTGCAACACAATTCCTCTGTCAGCCCACCGTGATTTCTAGGTTTCGCTCTCCCCAATTCCCATCTTTGTCCGTCGTGATTTCTAGGGTACTTCTTCCCTCGACCCACCGGATTACCAAATCCTCCCATCCTCTCATAGATTTCCGCTGATTCCTAGCGATTGAAGGCACGGAGGACCTCATTCGCAGCCACCTTGCATTGAATCAACGACATTACCTTGGGGTCTATCAGTTTCGGATGATGGGCGGTGGGTATTGGGGTTGATAGCTTCACTTTCGAAATTTTTTTAGTTTTTATTGTTGTTCTTGATGGGTTAATTTGACATGACTCTTGACGGCGTGTTCTCCGCTCAACCACTGTGGATCACACCCCCGGTCAGATTTTTAGACTGCTAGCCAACTCGATCAAGCTCGGTTCGATTTGGCGTCGGGCACAACAAGGGCGACTACAGATTTACCTGAGTTGAGACCCTCGCGGGTAATAGTCCTACTCTGCGACCCTTAGCTCTTTTTCGATTGTGGTTGAATGGGAATGTGTTTGAGGTGCTCGTGAAGCTGCGTGTGTTGGAACCTATGCTTGTGCAACGTCTGCACCTAACGTGTCTCCTCCTCTCTCTCTCCCCTTTTATACAAGCTTTGGGTGGCGGAGAGAGCCGAGGAGGTAGGCGATCTGATACTCTCGATTACTCGACACGACACGACGAAGAGGCGAAATCGTGCCTTGCCCTTACGCCCAGGCTCGCCTCGCGATGCCGCGCAAGTGGCCTCGACCCGCCTGATCCTGCCGGTGAGTCTGCGGGTGGGGCCTACTGCTCCTCTGGCAGCGGGCGGCCTACTCAAGCAAACCTTCTCTCACGGTCAATTCTTCTGCGCCACAGTGGATGTACCGCTCGGACTGTAAGGGTCATCATGGCGGTAATCATGTCTTCATTTGTCTATCCGCGTGGTGTCTCATTAAATGCGCCGTCTTCAGCGGCGGGGGAGCCGTCCGAAGACTCATACGCAGCGTTCGCCGCGGGCCCCACGGCGTGTGGGACCTCGCTGGTCTTGAGAGGGGCTCGCCCACGCACCCGCTGGCGTGGGGCCCTTGCACAGTCTTGAGAGGGCTCGCCCGCACCCGCTGGCTGGCGTGGGGCCCTCGCCTCGTCTTCAGAGGGGCTCGCCACACTGCTGGGCCTTGCTCGCCACCGGCGTGGGGCCCTCTTGGCCTCGAAGGAGCTCGCCTTGTGCATTTGGGGCCTTGCTTTCGCCACTTTGGCGTGGGCCCTCTTGGCCTTCTCGGGACTCTTTGTACCCGGTATTTATTACACCGACAAGAGCCGGGTCCACCATGATCTGTGAACCGTCGCGCAGACACTTTTCCGTTTCTTGTGCGGCGGGAGGCGAATCGTGGGGGCCCACCACCACGGCGGCCAGACGCTGATTTTCCATCCGCACACGATCTTCCTTGGGAACTACGCCGCACCGCGGAAAACCAAAACAGCGGGGTAATGATGGCGCCACGCGTGAAGCGGAATCAAACCGTCGTGCTCGCGCCCACGCCTATAAATACTTCTCTCGGCCTTCGGCCAATCCTTCCGCGACGCTAAGTCTTCACAAGCGCCAATTGCCTCCTTCGCTGCCACCACAGAGCATTCTTTCTCTTCGGCAACTTCTCCACCGCTTTCCGATGGCGCCCAAACGCAGCAAGGATCGCCGTGAAGCGCGCCGTTGTGCCGGGCAGTTTTCCCACCTCCGCCGCCGACGAAGACGCAGCGATGGCGGCTTCAAGTGTTCGTGCCGCCAACCGCCGCCGGTTCGCCCGGCACCATGGCGCCGAGCCCTCGCGACGGGGAGATTATCACCTTCATCTGGGCGGCGCTGGCGAGGCTCATCCCGCCGTACTCTGGATTTTTCTTGGGGGTGCTCGCCTTCTACGAGATCCAGGCGGTGCACCTTCCCCCCAACTCCATCATTGCGTTGGCCATCTTCGTCCACCTCTGCGAGATGTTCGTGGGGGCGATGCCAAGCCTCCCACTGGGCGCCGGCTCTTCGTCTTTGCACGCGAGGCCGCGCCCGTCGCGGGGCTTTCGGGGCTGCTACTTCACGCCCATGAAACCGCCGCCTTCATCCTGTTGCGCCCAAGTCCAACTGGAAGGTGGTACCGACAATGGTCATGCGTGGAGGACTCCGGTGGCTGCGACGATCTTTCTCTTCTGAGGGTCCATGAGCCCACCGCTAACCGGGGCTTCGCCCGACGATTCAGCCGAGCTAGGGTTGATCTTGGCGCAGATCGTCGATCTTCGCGCCGCTGGCTCACCGGAACCCTCGTCGCGGCGGATTTTTTTGGCGCCGACCGCGCCCTCTCCGCATGAGAACTTCGCCCGTCTGAATGTACTATGGCGACAACGATGGAGTCGCGTCGCCTCGGCGGTGAGTGCTCTTTTAGTCTTTTGGGTCTCTGTCTTTCTTGGAATCTTTTGCTTGCCGACCTTACGGCTTCCTTTCTTCTTTCGCCCACCGCGAGGAACGTCTTCGGACGACGTGCTCGGGGATCGGTGGCGAGACTCTCGCCCCACCAATCAGCGACACTTCGCCGCTGCAGTATCCTCCCCTCTCGCCGGGATCCACGGGGCGCAACCAACACTGCGCGCGCGCTGCTTCTATGGAGGTCTCTCGTCTGCGGTCCAAGTGGCACGGGGCCACTCTGAGATCGCGGCCGCCGCTACCTCTGCCGTGGCGGCCGACTCGACCGCGCTTCCGGAAGCGCCGCCTCATCTCGCCGTGGGCGGCGGCGAAGAGGAGGGGGCGACGAGTCCAAAGAGGGCTCGCCTCCAATCTGAGCTTCGCCGCCACCGTCGGCCCCCTCCGTGGGGCCTCGCTGTTCTTGCCGCCGCTCCGCCACCGGGCGAGCGGCGACTTTTCAGAAGGCTGGTGCCGCTGCGCGCGGTTTCTTCCGCTCCTTCTACGCCGACAATTCCTGCGTCGGCGCTTGCCGACGCGCCGGCCTCTGCTGCCGTGTTGGTGCTTCCTGCACCGGTACCACTCGCGCCCGGTAGCTGCCCGGCGGCGGTGACCACGACCGCGCCACCACCGCCTCTGCAATCAGCGACTTGGCGCTCCCCTTCGACTTTCGCTTCAGGCGCGCCACTTCAGTTGGCTTTCCTGCGCTTACGCACATTTCGCATTAGGGTTAGCATGCTACGTTTTTGCATACTGAACCTGTTTGTCCTTCTTGAACAGGCGGACGCTGGGGCATCGAGCTCGCTCCGCGCATTCGTCCCCTCGCCGCCCGCTCCTTCGACGGTCGCTTCACGGCGTGAGAGTTCGCCGGCGCCGCGGCCGAGAACCCTCGCCACCGCGTCATTGGCGCCGCCGCCATCTCGGCCGTGACCGCCGGCGTAGGCGCTTCGAGGCGCCGCACCCTCTCCGCACTGGGCAACGCGGAGGAAGCCCTTGCTTTGGCGGAGCGATCCGCCGGCGAAGCGGCGGGCCTTGGCCAAGAAACCGCTGCGAAGGCGATGACTTCGAGGTATGGCAGCCAAGCCGCCGCCGCTCGGCCGCCAAGCGGTCAAGACCTCCGCACTGGAACACTTCGAAGCGCCCCGAACCCTCGCCGACATCTCTGCGACCGCTTACCACGGCTTCGGGACGCTTCGCATCCTTGGGTGTTACCTTGTATTCTCAGTGGAGGAGACATTGCCAGAAGATCTGTTGGCGCCGTGGGACGAGCCGCCGAAGCCCTGCGCAGTCTTCCGGTGGCGTTGCGGACGCGGGCGATCGAAGACGGTCGCCAAGGGGCTCTTGATGCAGCGCGGTTCATCTTCGGCAACTGTCTTGCTCGAGACGCCGCATTTGATCTCAACGCCGCCACCGGGGAGCCTTCGCGCCAGCTGGACCGGATCGAGCAGGCGCGGGTTGACACCGCCGCCGGGCACGTATCCATGATGGGCGGCGCCGCTCCAGCGGAAAACGAAGACGAGGAGGAGTAGAGAGACTCCCCTGTCTTTTTTGCCTTGTAAGCGTTGACTGTCAATGCAAACAAACTTTTGCTCTTTTGTTGTGAGTCTCACTTGAACTTCGCACGATTTTAACTTGCGGAATTGAACTGGGGCACCTGACCGCCAAAGGCTTTAGATGAACGATTCGCCGCAAGTGAGCGCTATTTCCTTAGGCACTGGTTACTTCAACCCTTATGGCCTCTCGCAACCCGACTTAAACATTACGTGGCGGCGCTTAGCTTTGAAGTGGTCTAGTCACCGGTGCATTGTTGGCGCATTGCCTGAGACCGAGCCGACACACGGGTTAGAACCCGCCTTCGTCGCCGCCTCGCACCAACAGAAGTTATAGCGTTTGCCTTTGCAACTAAGAGGCGATCACCATAAGTACTTTCGCTACCGACTTCGGCGAATGCTTTCTATGAGACCTTTTAAGGCTAAGCCATTGATCGTAAAAAGCTTTAGGCGGAGGTTTCATTGAAAGTGGCGCTTTTCCTCGAGCATCTGGTTACTTCAACCCTTACGGCCTCTTTTGAACCGACCCTAGACGTCGCGTGGCGAGCACTTAGCTTCGAAGTGGTCTAGTCGCCGGTCATTGCATGCATTGCCTAGACCGAGCCGACACACCAGGCTAGAACCCGCCTTCCGTCAACCGCCTCGCCCAACCGCAAGTCGTATGCGTTCGTCCTTGCAACTAAGGGGCCATCTGCCTTAAATACTTTTTCGCTACCAGCTTTCAACATAATGCTTTCTAACAGACTTTTTGAGGCGAAAGCAAATGCTCACAGAGGGGCAGAACTTATCTCTTATTGAAGATGGCTTTGGTACAATGCAGCCCCCGAGGCGAGCGGTGAAGTAAGAAGACCTCGCCGCTCGGCTCCAAATGAAGGCAAAAAAAAGCTTCTGGAACTGCTACCTACGGGTAGAACTTCCTCACCGCCGACGCTCCAAGTGTTCGCCAATTCGCGACCATCCTCGAACGCGAGCTCGACCGAGCTGGCGGAGATCGAGACCACCTTGAAGGGCCCTCCCACGGGGAGACGGTTTGTTCGCCCCTGCGCTTGGATTTTATGTGAACGAGGTCGCCCATCGCCGGTGTTCTCACACACACCCGTCTTGCTTGATAACGGCGCAGCGCCTGCTGGTACTTGGCGGCCCGGATCGCCGCCCTGTCTCGGATCTCCTCCAGGAGATTCACTTCGTCCTAACGCCGGTCAGGGTCTTTGTCTTCGCTGAACGCCGCCGCCCTTGGGGAGCCGAAGGCGAGCTCTGATGGGAGCACCGCCTCAGAGCCATACACCAGGAAGAAGGGGGTCTCGCCGGTGGCTCTGTTGGAAGTTGTTTACAGCGCCCACAACACAGTGGGGACTTTTTCACCCAGTAACCCGCTTTTTCCAGCGATCGAACGCCCTTGTCTTGAGCCCTTTGAGTACTTCGCGTTCGCCGCTCCACTTGCCCATTGCTCTTCGGATGTGCAACGAGGCGGCTACGCAACTGGTACCCAACTCTTCGCACGATCTTGGAAATCGGCGCTTTTGAGGCGGCGCCGTTGTCGATGATGATTCATTGGCGACACCGAACCGGACGAAGATGCTCTTCATAAACTTGATAGCAGCTGCGGATGTGATCGCCGGGACGGCGAGGCTTCAACCCACTTGGTGAACTTGTCGATGGCGGCGAGCAGATGTGTGTAACCTCCGGTTGCCGCTGAACGGGCCAGAATATCGGCCCTGCACGCGAACGGCCGGAGAGCGGAATGGTTTGCGGCGCTGGGCGGTCGGTGGATCTGCTTAGCATGAAATTGGCACGCCGATCTCCTCACGGCACCGAAGGCATCACGGAGGCGAGGCCAATAAAGCCGTGGCGGAAAGCTTTCCCAACCAACGCGGCTCCTGAATGGTTTCCGCACATGCCTCCATGGATCTCAGAGAGAATTTCACTCCCCGCTTCCCGAGTGACGCACTTCAGTAGAACTCCGTTTGCGCCCTGGCGATACATGTCCCCACCTACCAGGGCGTAGCGCTTGGCCTTGCGCGCTATCTTCTCAGCCAACGCGTCATCGTCGGGGATCACTCCATCCCGCAGGTAGGCTAGGACCGGATCTATCCACCGACCATCCGGACGAGTGTGACGGCGTTACGTACATTGTCGCCCGCGTACTCGCTCGGCACGGCATTTCCGCCTCAACCGTCTCGGCAGCTTCTTCGCCTCCTCCCTCCAACCGGGGCTGCGGCGAGATTGGTGACGTCTCCTCGAAGTGGGGCTGCCAGGAAAGCGTCGCCCCGCCAGATTGGGCTGCGACAGACGGCCACAGAAGTCTTTCTTCAAAGACCCCGGTCGGAACAGTGCCCTTGACGAGGCAATGCAGGGCGATTCATCCGCCATGTAATTGTCGCGGCGAGGGACGTGCACGAAGCCCAAACCTCGAAGTGCCGCTCCAACCCGGCGCACCTCCACTGTAGGCCGCCATGACGGATCCAGACAGAGAAATCCTTCCTCGCTGGTTGATGACCAGAGAGAGTCGCTTTTACTTGTAGCCCGGATGCCAAGGGTCGGCCACCCCGAGCGTGGCGATCCTTCATATTCGCGACGTTATTGGTGGCGCGGAAGTCCAAGACCACCAGTGCCGGACGACATCGCCGATGGGAGACACCAGACGACGCCTTGACCCGACCCCTCCGGCCGGAACGAGCCGTCAAGAAGAGAATCCACGGCGAGGGTCTTGGGGTGTCTTCGGCTTTCGTGTCCGCCGAGTCCATTCACGATTTGGCGAACTCCGCGAGCTTGCCCTTTGATGGCCGTTCGGGAGCGAACTTGAGATCGAATTCAGCCGGCTCCATGGCCCACTTGGCAGCGTCGACCCGTCGCCTCGCGGTTGAAGAGAATCTCCGCAAGGGATACTTGATCAACACCGTGACTTTCGCCCGGAAGTAGTGGCGTAGCTTCGGACGCCACAAGACGGCGTAGAGCATCCTCTCGGTCTTGTGAATACCTTGTTTGGCGTCATGGAGGACCTTGCCGACGAGTAATGGGCGCTGAACGCCTTCTCTTTCCGCCACCAAGACCACGCCGACCGCTGGGGTTTGCCGTGACGTAGAGGATCAGCGTCTCGCCGGTGCGGGGCGACCGAAGACGGGCGGGAGGTAAGATACTTCTTCAGACCGTCGAGCGCCTCCTGCGCCTCCGCCGATCCACTCGGCTGGTTGGTCTTCTTTAGGAGCTTGAGCGGTGGGAGACTTTTATCCCAGCGAGCTATAAAGCGCCCGGGGAGGTCAAGCGGCCCACCAAGCATCTTGCATTTGCGAAGTCGCGTCGGGGCTTCATGTTCTCGATCGCCGCGATCTTGTCGTGGTTCGCCTCAATCCCCTCTCGAGACGAGGAATCGGCGCTTGTCTGACGGAACGGTGAACACGCATTTCTGGATTGCTTAATGCGATACTTCCTCGAGTTGGCGAAGGTTTCTTCCGGTCACCGATCAACTCCTCCGCCTTCTTGGACTTCACCACCGGATCATCGACATACACCTCGTGTTTCGCCCTATTTGGGGCGGTGAGCGATATGCATGGCCCGCTAATAGGTTGGGCTGCATTCTTGATCAACGCCATCCTTGTGTAGCGAGAGATGCCCATGGGCGCCACGGGCGAGCTTGTCTTCATCTTCTTCGCCATGCTAATCTGGTGGTACCGAATACGATCCGAAGCACGGTTATTCGCACCCCGCAGCTTGAGTCGACGATGAGATCGATGCGCGGGCGTGGTACGGATCGCCGCACGCCTTGTTGAGGTCGGTGAAGTCCACGACATCCTCCGGCACCGTTGGATTTCTTGGCGAGGACGGGTTCGCGAGCCACAGGATGGGCGACCTGCGGGACGACCCCGCCTTAAGAGCTTGTCCACCTCGGTGGATAACTTCTGGCGCTCCACCGGCGCTTCGGACCTTACGCATGACCGGTCGCGGCCGGGAACGTCGCCAATTTGTGCTCAATCACCTCCTGGGGACCCCCACCATGTCGGACGGTTGCCACGCAAACACGTCTGCGTAGAGCGGAGGAAGGAGACGAAGCGCGCTTTCCTATTTGGCGCCGAGGCGCCCCACCAACGGTCTTCGTCGGTCGACTTCGCTTCGGAGACCGCCTTAACCTCCGCGGACGAACCGGGAGGCACGGTCTTCGCCGAGGAGCTCCAGAGTCGAAGCCTCGGCCTTACGGCACCGACGCCCGCCAAAGCGAGCGTCCTTGTCGCAGCAGAGCGCCTCCGGCGGTCCACTTTCAAGACGATGGGGCGGTGGCCGGGATCTTGACCACCATGTACGCATAGTGGCAAACCGCCATGAACTTGTCGGCGCCGCCGACCTAGTATGGCGTTGTAGGAGTTCAAGTCCGTCACCTCGAACTCGAGCATCTCGGTCGCGGAAGTTGTCTGAACCTCAAACGCCACCGGAGATCGACGCGCCATGAGACGGACTCGGCCCGGCGCGATGTCAAGAATGGGAGCGTTGGACGAAGCTCCATTCTTTGGATCTAGAGCGCCGTGGAGACCCGGCGACGGGAGGTTGAGGAGCTCCTCCGTCTATCAAGACCGCCCTAGCTTTACATTCCGGACCGTGGGCGCAACCACGATCGGGAGATGTCGAGGGCAGCGATCTTGGTGGGTGATCGGCTTCGATGAACGCGATCGGCCGCTCCGACCACGCCGGTGCCTTATCGACCCAAAAGTTGGGCATGGCGGCGCGACACTTCCCTCATCGCACGCTTAAAGCTAGCGTGGGATCGATAGGTGGCGAACCGCCATGGATGACGGCAACCTCGCGCTCGCTTCTTTGAAAACCAAGCGAAGCCGCCTCCTTGCCCTTGCCGCGCCGGACACTGCTGCTGCTGCTTCTTTGCTCGTGGACTCGCTTGTCCACCATATTTCTTGACGACATGGCAATCGCCAAGTCGTGGGAGTTGTTGCGGTGAATGGGACGATGGGCCTTCCGCCCCACGCACGGGCGACGGTTCGCGCCTTCGTCGCCATGGGCCGCCGCGCGCACACGGCGATCGCCATGGCGGCCGCCCGGCCGCCCTACGGGACCGTACCACGCCGCCGTGACCTCCTCATCTTTTTCGCCCGCGGGCCCATTCTTGTGGTGGCCGCGGTCGTCGTCGTCGTCGTCGCTTTCGGCGGCCATGACTGTCGGTCTCGGCCGCTTTGCGCTTCTTCTTGTCCTTGCCGGGGTTCCTCGAGGTCCGGCCTCGCCGCCGCCATGTTGTCCCGCTTGCGGCCGGCGGATGCGGCTCCGCCGCGCGACTTCAGCGCTAAGGTGAAGAGCTCCTCCGTCGCTTTGATCTTGCGGGTGGCCATCTTCTCCTTGACCTTGGGGTCTCGGCGCCTCTCGAATGCCGTGACCACGGCGTTGATGGAGATGTCGGGGATGGTGTTGCGGACTGGTAGGCGTCGAATATAGTCGCGGCGCTCTCCTTTCTTCGCTTCCACGTTGTGGAGGTCGTCTTCACCCCGGCTGCTCGAAGGTGCCACGAAAGTTGGTGACGAAGAGCTCGAGAGCTCCTTCCATGACCCCACGGACTCGGGGCGGGTTCATGAGCCATGGCGGGCTTCGCGGTGAGGACCGCGGGAAGTAGTTCGCCGTAACCTTCCCGACCCTCTGTCGGTTGCATCACCGTCGTGTAGATCTCGCAAAAACTCATCGGGGTTGGTGCGGCCGTCATATTTTTCGATGGGGCCGGACGAAACCGTTCCGGCCATCGGACGGGCGCACTCCTTAGAAAGGCGCGGCACCGACGCCGGAGCCTCCTGCTCTCGACGCGGTCCTCGCCCGCCGCCCCGTCGCCTAGGCGGCGCCGAAGAAGCGCCACCTCACTGGCGGGCAGCTCTGCGGAGCCCTCTTGCTGGTCCCGCGTCGGCGGCAGCAATGTGATGTCGCCTTCGGTCGCGACCCTGCGGAGCTTGTCACGCAGTCTTCTCCATGCGAGAAGTGGCGGTCCTCCGATGGGACCGAAGATCACGGCCACTGCCGCTGCCCGGCCGAGCCCCGTAGGGTCGCCGCTCTTGTCGTCTTGGCCCCGCCCCTCACCAGAGATCTGCGAGAGAGTGCGAGGGCAACAAAGAACGGAGGAAGCGAAACACGGTTCCCACGCCCGAAACTTGCACCACCGCCTTGGCAGATCGACGAAGGGCCAAACGGCCAACCACGGTGCCGTCGAGGAGTCCGAGTCACCGGAACCGGTGGGTTCTCCAGCAAAGGCCCCGCCGCATGGAGGTTCTGTCTTTGAGTGCACTCTCTCCAAGGCCAGCGCCGCTTAGCTTGGCCGGGCGGTGCTTTCGCCAGGTTCCGACCTTAGGCGACGGCTACCGCCGGTGATCCATCGCCATCGCCGCGGCCGACTCGTGGCAGCGGCTCTAGCGGCCGCTTCTGCTCCATCGCGATCTTTGCTCCGCCATCGCCGCTGAAGAAGGGTCAAGAGCTTGAACCGATGCTAGCGCTCCCTACTGGCGCGCCATCGACGGCGTGTTCTCCGCTCAACCATCTGCGGATCACACCCCGGCCGATTTTTAGGCGCTAGCCAACTCGATCAAGCTCGGTTCGATTTGGCGTCGGGCACAACAAGGAGCGACTTCATGATTTACGAGTTCGGACCCCTCGCGGGTAATGGTCCTACTCTGCCGACCCTTAGCTCTTTTCGATTGTGGTTGAATGGGAATGTGTTTCTGTGGTGCTCGTGAACTGCGTGTGTTCGGAACCTATGCTTATGCAACGTCTGCACCTAACGTGCCTCCTCCCCTCTCTCTCCTCCCCTTTTATACAAGCTTTGGGCTGACGGAGAGAGCCGAGGGGTAAGCGTCTGATACTCTCGGTACATCGACACGACCTGATTGAAGAGAAAACGCGTGCGCCCACGCCGGTCACACCGGTGAGTCTGCGGGTGGGGCCCTTCCTGCTCCTCCTAACGCGGGCGGCCTCCTCAAGCAAACCTTCTCTCTGCCGGTCAATTCTTCTGCGCCCATGTGTGGCCCTTTCGGACGCAAGGGTCATCAGAGCGGTAATCATGTCTTGTTGTCTATCCGCGCGTGATGTCGCATTAAATCGCTTCGTCCTTAGCGGCGGGAGCCTTCGTCCCAAGACTCATTACGCAGCGTTCTCGCGCGGGCCCCACGGCGTGTGGGACCCTCGCTTGGTCTTGAGAGGGCTCGCCGCGCGCCCGCCTTTGGCGCGTGGGGCCCTCGCTTAGTCTTGAGAGGGGCTCGCCACGCACCGCTGGCGCGTGGGGCCCTCGCCTCGTCTTCAGAGGGGCTCGCCCACGCGCTGGGGCCTGATCGCCCACCTGACGCGTGGGGCCCTCTTGGCCTTCTCAGGACTCTTTGTACCCCGGTATTTATTACACCGACAACTCTTATCTTGTTTGAGTTGGTAACATGATTCAGTTGAGACATGAGGGTCGTGACGAGTTAGCACGTCGCTGGACTAAACAAGTGGTTTGTATATGCATTGATGCTAGGTGAAGAGAGTAATGCTGAGTTGATATTGTTTAAGGATGATGTAGCTAATAGGTTAACCAGCAAGGACAGTGCTATATGTCATCTATTGTGTTTGGTGTTTCACAGTGTTGTGTTTTAGTGTGTTATATATTGATCTGAGATATCAGGTTGTATGTGTAATGGATGTTTCCTTGAATAAAGTTAAGATATCAGGTTATATATGTGATTAGTTGATCATGCGATGAATGTTTGCCTGAATAAATGAAATTACTTGATGGAATGATTGTTTGTGTCCATTGCCAAGAGGAATGCAAATGCAATTGGAGGAACATAATTGTATCAATATGAGTTGAACATAGACAGACATTTGTTTGCTAACAGTAATTGCTAAACATTGGCATTCTAGAAGATGTCATTAACTAACAGTAATAACATGATCTTAACATAAGTTTGCTAGCATCTGTTGAGCTAAACATATACAAAAATTTGATAGCAGTAACAACATCTGCCAACCGTAAATTTGATATGAGTAATAGCATCATAACAAAACATATGCTGCAAGTTTGTTAGCTCTTACATGGCATAATCAAAAGACATGTATGGTTCACAAGTCTCCTTATAGTTACTAGCTATTACATTCCATGATCAAAAGAAGTTGTCATTGAGTGACAAAGCACTATTTGAAACCTTGCTTGGAGAATCACTCTGCCAATTTATTTTTCTTGGGTGTTGGCCTTTTGGATGCTGTTATCTTGGTTGGTGTTGATGCTTTGTTGGTGTGCATGGAACCTATTCTGCAACCTTGTTCTACTACGCAATTTTCTTTCATGTGACCTTTTTCTTTACAGCCTGCTCAGTTGTTGTTGTTTCCCTTCTAGCTGGTATATCTTTACTTGCTTCTAGGTTTTTTCTTGGTCTACCAGGCTTCCTCTTATGTGGTTTCGAACTTGATGGTGTCTCCTTGTTTCTATTGCTTCACTTGTGGGCATTTTTCTTTTTTTATTGCAACTTGGACAGAGATGTTAGTATAGATGGCGGATGGGGTGCCCTAAAGCCCTTGATTTGGTCCCAAGACGATAGTAAGCGGGCCGCTTGGCTTTACCGCCCGACGAGGCATCGTGCTTGGGCCGCCACCGAGCTCAGGTGGTAAACGCAGCATGACCCGTTTATTTTTTTGTTTCTGTTTATTATCTGTAGGTATATTTAGAACCGTTGACCTATATAAACACAAAGGCAGCTGCGGCCAGTTGGCTAGCTAGCGCGGCGCTAGTCCTAGCGAGCCGCGAGGTCGTGGGATCGAGTCCTCCAGGACGCAGCGCTCGCCCATTTTTTTCCTCCTCCCGGCTCCCGCGTGCGCTCGCTCCCTCCCTGGCCCCGGTTACCACCTCCACGAGGCCTGCTAGCGGCCCATGAGGCCTGTCGTGCTAACGGGCCGGCACGACACGGCTTAGCAGGATGCGTGCCGTGCCTGGGCCACCACCTGAGCCCGTGGGCCGGCACGGCACGATTAGTTACACGGGCCGTGCCGCCCGTTTGGCCATCTATAGATGTTAGCATGCAATGAGAACGCATAGATATGTTAGAATGTAACGAAACTGATAAGTGTCTGAGGGAATTACCTTTTAGAAGTTTTTTTGTACTTAAAATGGACACTGGCACCATAATTGTTCATGGGCACCATAACCTAATAACCCTCATCTCCACAAATCTTGCACTTCACTCTTTTTCTTGATGGGTCCACACATCCCCTTGTTCTTTGCTTTTTTGGTCTACCTACCACCTTCTTCTGTATAGGAGGGTGCACTACAAAGCTTAGATCTATAGCTGGTCACTCAGCCTTGTCTTTTATGGTGGGGATCACTCCTTCATGAGCACTCGATTTCTCCACACTATAGTATTCGTCCACATATATATGCTTCAGTGTATCTCTCAATGAACAGATGAATGCAAGGGTATGTCTAGATGGTTAGCCAGCTATTTGTCACTGGCTGCGTGTGCATCTTCTTTGGCTCAGATTTAGAACTTGACTCCACCACCACTATTAACATGGTGATTTCATCATCATCATTAGTCCTATTTATTACTGGTCTCCCCAATGTCCTACATATAAAGCATTCAATTTCTTCATCATAGATGCTTCATCCATTTCCCTGCCAATTACCCGCCTAGCTGCTGAGCGACTAACAGGATGGACCCACGCGTCAAACCGTATTTGATACGTACCTGCCCTGAAAGGCACCGTAATAGCATGCGTGCGAGAGAAAACATATTATAATGGCAGGATCGACAATATCATCTTCGGAATGGCAAAAGCGTGAGATGCTAACATGCAAAGATGCTGAAAATCCCTTTTTAAATTCGAATATATGAAAACAAGCTATTCAAACCTCAATGGTTGGTTTGCAATAATTCGCCAAACCTAGCGCCCCCTCTAAAAACCCCTCGTCCCTCGGCTCTCACCGGTAACTATTCTCTAGTGGCAGCCGCACCCCCGCAATGGCCGCCTCGCCGCCGCAGGCGCGCTCCGACGGAGGAGACGGGCCTGTGTCCCTTTTCGTCGACACCGATCTCGGCACCCGGCTCGCCCTGCCCGTCGCCGCCGACTCCACTATCCGCCACCTCAAGTGTACGCCCCTTGTCGCTTCCCCCTCCTCCTTCGATCCGCGAAAGCTTTGGCTGACTACTGTGCTTTCCTCCGCTCAGCCCAGGTGGCCGTGGAGCACGCCACCGTCTTCCCGGACTGCGGCCCCGTCGCCGTCAAATCCTTCCAGGTCCTAGTTCATGTGTATGATCAGTTCTTATCTTCTTTCAGGTTTTTTTTTAATGTAATGTAATAGGCTGCTCGTGGTTGCTTAGATTCCGTTCAGTTTGGGGCTGGAGACGTTATTGTGTTTTAGTACAGATTTTTGTTGGATGATCAGGTGCTCCAGTCTGTGGGGTTTGTAGAGATGTTGCCAAGGGTCGGTGATGGATTCGTCAAGACCTCATAAAGTCCACATAATCTGTGGTCGGATTGCCTTGGATTATTTATCGAGCTGATATGTGGTCGGTTGTATGCATAGTGGACGTCTGATCCCTCGATAAACCTTGCTGTCAAAGGTGCTGTGGTTTTTGGGTTATTGGTCGCTCTTCCTCCATGTAATCTTCCCTATGTAGTACTTTGTGTTCACCCCATCATGTGAGTCTTGAAATATACTGAGTTGTCAGTGTATTGGACTACAATCTGAGGCAATGCCCGACAAATGTACTGCATGTGGCACCAAATTCCATTGTCGCATATGGACTGTGTGAATTACATCAATTTGTTTACAGTTCTCAAAGTGACAGTGATTTCATGGAGGTTGTGTAACTTGGCTTAGCTGTTTATGTGAATTGTTTGGGACATTTAAAGGTCATGGTTAGACGTATATGATTCTTGAAATACCTAATGTAAGTTAATTTTAGGGAGGTAATTAAATTTTCATTAACCATAATCCTGGAAAGATTCATGTTTTGATTCTGATATTAGTCATGACACCTACTTTTTTCCTCGGAGTTTCGAATAGAATTACCTGCCGTTTGGGTTCCCATATAATTAGCATGTGCAAGCTTGAAACCCTGCAAAGGGTAGCATAGTTCTAAAAGTTTTGTGATTTGCCAGGTGCGGCGAAAGGGTGCAATGTATTACCTCTCTGATTCAATGATAGTAAGGAGTGCCTTCACCAAAGTCAAGTCTGGGTGCTTTCTGCATGTCAAGATGGCTGCGGCAATGACAGACAAGAATTGCTGCAGAGATGCTCTGGCGATGGAGGATAGGGGGAGATCCAGTGAAGGTTGTCTTGGATTGGATATGGACAAGCATGTTAGGGAGTTGCCAGCAAGGATATCAGAAATTCCAAGTGCTGCCCTTCCTCAAGGACTGGGAGGTATTGAGTTAGCGTTAACTGTGGCATATGGATTTTATATATAGTCAACATTAATACTGTCCCTGCTGTTCTTATCTTTGGGGATGTGAGAATAAGTCTTGTGCGCCTGTAGAGTCAGTTGTTTCTGTTGAGTTTTTCTGTCGGGTCTTGTTTTCAGCTGGGGTAGTGCGCATGGTGGGTAGCTGTGCGAGTCGTTGCTGTTTTTCAGGGAGTGCGTGAGTGGCATGCTCCGACGTTTGGGATGGCACACAATGTGGACGAGCATGACGCTCTTATCGGCTAGTAAGGCCACATTTTGTTTGTTCAGCTATATATATTGTCTATAGAGTCAGAAAAAGCTGCCGCTTTGCAGCACCAACTCTGAGTGTTACCTGGGTATTCTTCCTCGTGATAGCGTTGAGTTCGCTCTAATATTTGGTATCAGAGCCCCATAGTCTTCCTGGTGACCATGTCGGCACCGAATCCTCGATATATATTGTCTATAGTGTCAGAAAAACGCTGCCGCTTTGCAGCACCAACTCTGAGTATTACCTGAGTATTATTCCTCGTGATAGCGTTGAGTTTGCTCTGACATTTTGTATCAGAGCCCCGTAGCCTTCCTGGTGACCATGTCGGCACTGAATCCTTGATATATATTGTCTATAGAGTCTGAAAAACGCTGCCGCTTTGCAGCACCAACTCTGAGTATTACCTGGGTATTATTCCTTGTGATAGCGTTGAGTTCGCTCTGACATTTTGTATCAGAGCCCCGTAGCCTTCCTGGTGACCATGTCGGCACTGAATCCTCGATATATATTGTCTATAGAGTCTGAAAACGCTGCCGCTTTGCAGCACCAACTCTGAGTGTTATCTGGGTATTCTTCCTCGTGATAGCGTTACGTTCGCTCTGACAGGGGAAATTGCTTTAGCCTTTAGATATGATTTAGTGAACTAGTTTGTTCAGTTGTATCTTGTATGAACATTCAAGATTGTGTATTTCTGAAGTGAATCTCTTGCATGAAGATAAACCAAAAGTTGTTTCTCAGTTCTCACTCAGTGCAAAGCTAATGGACTGTTTGGTTTTGAGGAAATTCCTCATGCTAGATGGAATTTTGGTTCATCCCATGAATTTTGGTGGGATAACATCATTGCTCATTTTAAACTAGACTTAGTGCTAATAATGGATGAGGTGGTGATGGACCAATCCATCCCATTCCTCGAACCAAACAAGTGATGAGTTCACTCACTATCTCATTCCTCAAACCGAACAGTCCATAAGTCTCCTGTGACATGTCATATGATAAAAAATGTCTTTAGTGTGTATATATTTTTTAAAATGTTGTTAGTACTTAACTCTTGAGTCTTGAGGCATGAGGTTGAAGCTGCAGTTTTTCCAAAGCTAATATTTGAATCTCCTTTTTGTCATTTCACTTATGGCAAAATCCAGTCACTACTGTTATTTTTGAAAGTGGTGAAAATGCTGCTATTCTGATAATGTTTATGCACATGATGCAGTGACAAAAGATGTGCTTCTGACATCTTTATCACAACAGAATACTGAAAGAGAAAAGAATGAAGCTGTAGAAGCAATTTCTGTTCCAGTTAATCCCACATCTGTAGCAAATGTTGAGCGGTCTACAAATCAAAGCAATATTTCCCTGGTAGGAGAGGAGTTACACACAAGGAAGGAAGACACTCTGCATTGTAATGGAGACCATGATGCAGGTGTTGTTCCTGGCAACAAAGAAGCCAGGATAGAGGAAGTGTTGAAAGAGACTGATGCATCAGATGATCTTTGTCAAGTAAAGGAGCACGAAAAGGCTAGGAAGGCTGGTTCTTTTGGCACATCAACTGCAGGTCCTATTAGAGAAACTAATGAGCCTGGAAACAGAGATGTGGCTAAATCAGATCAAGCCCCACTGGAGGCGAATATTAATTCTTCTCAGCAAAAAGTCCACAGAGACATTTATTTACAAGAAGATTCCACCCAGCAAGAAAATCCAAGCATTGATGGAAAGAGCAAGAAAAGAAAAAAGCGTCAACCGGTCACATCCAAGGAAGTTGTTTCTGCTCAAGAAATGACAAAACCATCAACTGGAGCAGTGGAGGTATCAAAAGTCATAGGTGAAGTTGTGATTCATAAAGATAACCAAGGGCTACATGGTAATAGTATCCATGGACTTTTTTATGATGTATAATTTTACTTATATCCACTAATTTTTTTTTGGAGGTTAAATCATGGTAAACTCTGGCATTTGCGTTTGAATTTAATCATAAAGATTTTAAGAATATACCTGATTTTACCAACATCATTTTGGTATCAAAATTTTTGCTTTGATGCTTTTCCTGCATAAAAATGTTTGAAGTCTTGAAATGCATGAATTTTGTTGGCTCACAACTATGAGCATGCCGTATATTTTCCTCAATTTTCTAATTTCTATGTCTAGTCATGCATTTGGACAAGTCTATTTTTTTTTGCTCGATGCACATATATTGATTTCCCCTTTTTATCACCCAGGTGAAGGTGCATATAATGTTGAATTGATTTGTAGAGATAAAACTATGGTCAGACAATCTGACATGCCTCTTTCATCACCACTATTTGACAATGGAAGCCATGGGGTCAATAATGTTCAGTTACTGAGTAATGATCTGGCAACTAGTGATCTAGTTGCTGATCAAGTGAATATTGAATGTACCATTGGAGATGCAGTTAATCCAACATCTGAAGTTGTAGCCGATGATAAAAAAATTACAAAAGAAGGCAATGCCCCTTGGGATGAAGGGGAGAAGCATGTTAGAAATAAACAACCTATAGATGATGATGGAGGTCATGATGAAGTTGCTGAAACAAGTAACATGGAGAAAGCCAGCAAAGGCAAGAACATTTTGGAGAAGATACATAAAGCTGGTAATACTTCACAAGAGAAGAAGCGCAAGAAAGAAAAAAGGGTTAGTTGTGTTGACATAACTTCCATGGATATTGCTGGAGAAAAAGATCAGTGCGAATATGAAAAGGATGCAACCAAATCAGATACTGCTCCTACTCAGGAGGAGATTGCAATTGGCCCTTCTAAGCAACGGATTTCAAGCAATGTGCCACAAGGGGATTCTAATGTAATGGAAAATATAAGTGTTGATGGAAAACGAAAGAAGAAAAGACATCGCTCAGAGTCCTCAAAGGGTATTGATCTTACTCAAGATGTGGCAAAATCATCTGGGGTAACTACAAATGAGAGCTCAATGCAAAACACAAATGCTGCTTTCCTAGATGCAAAACAAAAGGCACCAGGCACTACAGGGGAAGAAACTATTGGTGACCACAAGAGGCTTGATGGAGGCCTGGATAAAGCAACGAAAGATGTGATTGACGAGGTATTGGCAGATTTGAGATCCACAGACAGCTTAAATAAGGATTTGAATGAAGATATGTTAACAGAACAAACTCGACTAGACAGCAACCAGATTGTACCAGGACTTCTTGGAAACAGTGGGGATACAGGTGGTTTCAGTGCAGCATTACCTCCAAAATATCCAGTAGCGCTTAACTCTGATGCTCCCATCAGCTCACCAGGTCATAAGAAATCCAAACGAAGACGATTGAAAGTAAAGGCGACCATGCTTGGCTCATCTTGTTCTTCAGGTGGTGCACCTGAAGAAAATGATATCACAAAAATAAGAGAAACTGATAAAAATAGTGATCTTGAGGGCATTGTAACTGAAAATAGTGTAGCGCAAGCTGATGACAAAACTAAAGCCACTAAGCGTAAGAAGGTTTCCTTGAAGCATGCTCCTACAGATATTGGTGATGCTATTCAGTCTTTGGGTGACCAAAATAACCATGCTGGGGGACAGTTGAAAGTTATGCCAGCCATGCTTGGCTCATCTTGTTCTATAGGTGGTGCACCTGATAGAAATGATAACACGGAAAAAAGAGAATCTGAGAAAAATCCAGATCATGAGGGTATTGTAACTGAAAATGGTGTAAAGCAAGCTGATGACAAAACCAAAGCCAGTAAGCGTCAGAGAAAGAAGATATCTTCAAAGCATGTTCCTACAGATAATGGTGAAACAATTCAGTCTCTGGGCGACCAAGATAACCATGCTGCTCCAGAGCACTTAAAGGAAGCAAATACCACAGTAGCAGAGTTGGTTCAAGGAGTTCCTGTAATTGATAATTGTGCAAGTACTGTTGGAAAGGAACAGGAGAAAAGCAAAAGGTCTTCTGAGAAACGGACTCCTAGAATACAAGAAATGAATAATTCTGCACATGGGCAAGATAGTAACTTTGCTATAGACAGCCAGGACAAATACACAATTGACATTGATGGGATCCATGATAATGAAAATATGGTAGGCCCTCCAACAGAATCACCTGTAGTTCAGAAAGATGCCACCACTCTCAAATCTACCCGCAGAAGTGCTCGAAAGGGAATGAAGAAATCTTCCAAGGCTGAGCCTCATAGTCAGGATTTTGCTCTGGAACAGGGTTTTGACGCAGATTTGATGAACTCCAAGACTGAAAAGGCAATAGTTAGTCCTAAGTGTTCAGCAGGTGCTGTTGAACCAAATAGCTGTCTGGTGGCTAATCCTGTCGATGACAATACCAATTTCCTTGAACATTTTAAAGACAGCCAGGACAAATACGCAATTGACATTGATGGGATCCATGATAATGAAAATATGGTAGGCCCTCCAACAGAATCACCTGCAGTTCAGAAAGATGCCACCACTGTCAAATCTACCCGCAGAAGTGCTCGAAAGGGAATGAAGAAATCTTCCAAGGCTGAGCCTCATAGTCAGGATTTTGCTCTGGAACAGGGTTTTAATGCACATTTGATTAACTCCAAGACTGAAAAGGCAATAGTTAGTCCTAAATGTTCAGCAGGTGCTCTTGAACCAAATAATTGCCTGGTGGCTAATCCTGTCGATGACAATATCAATTTCCTTGAACATTTTAAGCCTGGCAAGATGAATGACACATCTGTTTCTGCAGAAAACAAAGAAAACGGTGAAGATGAAACTACAAAGGAAGTCAAGGACAAAAAGATGAAAAGAAAACCAGATTTGCAGTCTCAATGTGCTGATAGTATTCATCTTCATACTGACAAAACTAGCTTAACTGATCATTGTGGTCCTGGCAATGTGGGCGTGACGTCTGTTTCAGCAGAAGAAATGAACAGAGAAGATGAAACTGTGAAGAAAGTTAAGGAGAAAAAAAAGAGCAAAAGAAAATCCAATTCGGTCAAGTCTGTTTCTGATCAGGATCATCCCTGTGGTGATCATCAACAGAGTGATAATTGCACAAATGAATTGCTGCATCCTGTTGTGCAGAAAGAAATAACGGAGCAGGATAGTGGAAGAGAGATCAATGAAAAAGTAACTCAGAATGACAGTTTGCTGAAACAGGAGACAGAAGATGGCACCCATAAGCTGCATCAAACCAAGTTTAGTGCTGGTAGTCAGAATAATTTGCCCCTTGATAAGGATCACACACATATGAGCAAAGAACAAAGGAACACTTTGCAAAGAAAGCACCATGTTGGCCCTATTGATGAAAGGACAGGTCAAAATCCTAATGCTGTAAGCAACCTTGTTAAGAGCTTTAGCATGAGCCCACCACCATCAAGTGAAAGCACAGAGAGCACACAACAAAATGCTAATAGATATAGAGTAGCAGTTCGGAAAGTTTCAAGAAAAAGGTATGAACAAATCTGTGGCAGATCCAAAAAAGACGCTAGTAAGAGAGACATTAGTGCTATTTTTAATGATGCCATCAGTGAAGGCTCTGATGATGCATTGAGCTCCATCAGTGAAAAGGCCGCCATGGAAGCCTCTCCAGATGATTCATCCACGTCTGCTGACTCAGGTAGGAGCCTAAACAAAATAGTATCACATGGGATGGGTACTAGTTTGCCAATATAATGTTAGATTGTCTTTGCCCTTGATTGTGCAGTCATATATTTTTTGGAATTAAAAATTGTGTTCCCTTTGTGTGTTATTATTCCATTAATACTTATTCAGGGTGGACACCCTGTTAAATAAATTTGAGTAAAAGTCGTTTAGGAAAATGATATGTTTACAGGCTGCAGCTATCTGACAAATAACATTCCTATTTCATCCAGAAGTTTTTGCATCAATAAATTTCTTTTTAAGCATTCTTATTGTGTAGCGTGTATCTTTAGAGCACCACATTAACAGATGTAGTGCTAAATATAGTGTTTTGTTGATAAAAGTGCACTTTTTTTCCTTAATTGAAGGTCATGAGTGTTACTCATAGTTTTGACTTTTTGAGCAAGCTTTTGCATATATCCTGTTTGTCTCGAGTTTTTGTAATTCAGCGTGCTTGCTTATGAACCATTTTCTTGCATTGCATCAGATATGCTTATGAAAATGATATGATCTATGTGTCTTTGACATGTGTGTCATCTGCAGCCCATGATGGAAGTGACGTGCCTGATGATGACGGCTTTGTATCATTGTAAGTTGTCTAATTTATAAAGAGCAAATAAGTCTTATAGCAGTAACTATGTTTGCTTGATCTCTATAATGTAGACAAGCAGCTATAGCTATACACACTGCATGGCTGAAAAAATTTCTAAAATGATTGCTCAAATTCTGATAATTAGATGCCATGGAACTGCAAGGCTCACCTTCTTTTAAAATTAGTGCTTCTTCTGGTCTATAGTTCAAGATTGCTGACGCTGAGTCACTTTCCTGTCATTTGTTCAGATCGCAGAAGAGTCTCCAGGGGCGGCATATTGGCTCCATCCTCCGAGGCTCCAGTAGCTACAAGAAGGCGAGGCGGAAGCAAACTGAGCAGATGGATGACACCGAGGTACCTGATAGCCAGCCCGCGTACAGTCTCTGAGACTGAACGTGATGCACACCCAAAATGAAGCAGCACCAGGCACTGCTTCAGCTTCCCACTCTTAACCTACCTATAAGTCGACCGAACTTCATCCAAGCCCCAAATTTTGTGCGTTCTGCGTAGCTCAACCTGCTTTGCGCTCAGGCAAAAATAGGAAATGAAGCTGTCCAACTATATTAACTTATTTAAGTCTTGGGTAAACAGTGGCTACCTTTTGAAGTAGAATGCTCTCTGCAGCAACTTAGGGCTGTATTGTGCTCGAGGATTAATTTTTTTTTGCCGTATATCTTATTCATGAGCTGTGGGTTCTAGCATCATTCCAAATCTATGGTGATGCTATTTGAAATGAGAAGTTTACAAACCGTGCAGTGCAGATGTTTAGAAACCATACGGTGCAGATGAAAGAACAACATAAAATCAGCTAGAAGCAATCAAGCAATGTTCATCACCCAAAACCTGCAAAAATCGAGCACCGCACGAAAATGTTCGTTTTATGGTATCAGGATGTAACAACAAAATCAAGCACCGCACAAAATCACGCTATCATGATGTAATGCGCAAAATGCACAAATCACACTGCGGAATGGTTAGGGTTGGCTAATACCTGCAGCATCTACTCATTTTACAACACCAATAGGAAAGGCTTTACTACACTGGCGTGTTAGGTACATGTCGCGTGATCCTATTCAGGAGATTTGGTCCTACCAAATTTCTGGTGATGATATTCAAAAGGAGAACTTTAGAAACTGTACACTAGTTTGGTCTTACTTCAGCAACCATGCAGTGCAACTGCGAGAACGGCATAATTTCAGCTAGAAGCATGTTCATCACACCAAAAACCTGCAACAAAATCAAGCACCGACCGAAAATGTTCATCTTGGAGTGCAAGTATGCAACCATCATGTAATGCTCAAATGTACAAATCATACAGCGGAATGGTTAGGATTAGCTCATTGCTGCAACATCTACACACTTTACAAAATCACATGGAAAGGTTTTACTCCTCCACTAGTGTTAGCTACATTTCACCGGACCGAAAGTATCATGGAGTGCGAGCATGGCTTGTCATTTGCGCTTCTGGGTCTTCATCTCTGATGTTTGCTGTCTTTCCGATGGATTTCTGGCTAAGCATCCGGGCAATGCCACTTCTCAGCCTTTGCCCTTGTGATCCATTGGCAGACCGGCTGCCACCCATGATCCTCTCGAGCTCTGACAGGAGTGCCTTTACGAGAACATCAAAACGGCGCTTGGCTGTTGGATATCTTGACATCGACTTTGTGATTCCTTGCAATCTTAAAGCAGCAGAGGAAGAGCAAAAGGTTAGAAAAATTCAATGGTTTATTCATTAAAGTAACGAGCGAATGGGAGCGAATACCTTCGAGCAAATGCATCTATTTCTGCTCTTTTACGCTCATCCAATGATGACACATGAGAAAGAGTGCCCTTGAGGCGATCAGGATCGGTAATCAACAGAACTCGCATTTTGAGATACTCTTCCTCTTCGTCAGTAAAATTCTGTGCTTTAATTTGTTCTTTGATGACCATAAGAGGGTCGAAGAACCAATCAAATATAGCATTTTTAGGTCTATTGTCAGATGTAATTTCGGATCCATTGCCTGCATATTTTCCAGAGCAAGTAAGGATAAAGATCACACTGACCCTTTAGGAAATTAGAAAAAAGAACATTCTTGGTGCCTGGTGTGCACTTACTTAAGATCAGGCCTTCAGAATTAGCTTTTACAGACCGAAGGAGTGCATTAAGGATAACATATGCTGGTAAACCAACGTTAAGAACACCGCTGCCAACTTTTCCTGACTTTGTTTCTTCGATGTTTTCCATTGTTATGACTCCTTTATTAACCAAATCCTCTCCCTGGTGCTTGCATTCAGCAAATAGGTGGTCTAGCAACTACACAGCAGGCATCTTTTAAGTTAAATTGCTAGATTTCATAAGTTTGAAAATTATTAGTAGTAAAAATAGAGCTCAATAAAGATTATATGATCAAACAACCTATGCTAAGCATGTACAATCACTACTGGATGTACAAAGTGAACTTGTGTTAAAAGAATTTGCAATAACGATAAGCATAGCATTCCAATCTACCAATATGATCTATTTGTAACCAGGGAAAGATCACCTTAAATGGATTGAACTCATCGATGCTGTTCTTGAATGATGTAACACGTGATGGAGGTTTCTTCCCCTCTTGCTTCTCTTTGTTGAATGAGGGTGGTTTAGATAAGTAACCATCATGTGAAGAATCTTCATTTTTGCGATACTTAAACCTAGAGACTTGAAATATAAGTACTAGAAACATGTAATTATTTAGGACATGAACCAAAGGCATGCAATATGATTTATGGTTATACCTTGGAAAGCAAGATCCTGGTGCCATGTCAAGTACATCATTTGTGTATTCATCAAAGATGGAAACAGATGAGATAACATAACAGAGTCCCATGATAAGAGATGATTCCTGGCATAGCAACAAGCTCTGTGACCAACACTAAATTCGCTGATATTTCCTACTCAGTGATTTTTTTTCCTAGAAATAATTACTTCTAATTGCCATACAAAATATAGTGTCAATGTGTCATCAATACACTTGACAAGGAAATTTCGGTCATACCTGATAAGCCACAACTGCACCATATGCGCCTAAAGGAATGCTGGAGAGGATGGAGGCCAGAACAGCTCCTACTACAGCAAATGGCCAAAGAAGAATAGCAAGTCCTGCGAATGGCACACAAGCTGTCTCTAGAAAAGGTCCTTCTCTCCCAATCAGATCTTGGATCAGCCGTTTCCATCCCTTGAAAAGCATCACAGGGCACTTGTAGATGGCAATTAGTGTGAACATAATTCCATCCAATATGAGGCCACAAGCAGCAGACAATAAAGCCCCAGGGATATGAAGCAGTCTGGGAGACAGATAGTTATGCTTGTCATTTTGCTGTTCATTATTCTTTAAAGAAGAAAAATTTAAAAAACAGCTCCTAAATATAGTGCATTGCATCCAGGGATCATTTCACTTGAAAATAACTTCTGAATCTATGCTTTCTGCAAGTGTTACCTCAAGTCAGGCATAAAGATCGCTGCTTGTGTACTAAGCTAAAGGGAAGAAAAGGGAAAGAAGACCCAGAAAAGTTTGACTTGGAGGTGTGAAGATAAAATACTAAACAAGAAACAGACCTTATCTCATAAGGCTTTCCGTCAGCAGGTATCTGAAGAAGCAGATCGTCCATAATTGAGAAATAGGAGTGGAAAAGCAAGTCTTTCACGTCCCTGACTACTGTACAACTTCCAGCGATAGTACTCCATGTTCCATCCTGCAGTTAGAGATAGTAAGCAGGACTTGATAGAAGGTATAACAAACAACTGAGGAGAAAACACATGACAAATAACATTCATCACAAAAAAAAAAAATAATCTACCACAAAGCAATGAACAAATGGATTTTCTTTGCCTTCTCCCACTGCACCAAACGTGGCCATTATTGGTGCTAGAAATCCATATACTAATCCAGCAAAGGCGCTTCCCAGGATGCCAATTATCAGCCATAGTATTAAAACTACGGTGGCAGTAATAAGCAGTAGAAATTTTACTACAGGTCCCACCAGCTTAGTTCTGCCTTCAAGAAAAAGATGACGCAGAATATGAGTACTTTGATGAGTAACAAAATAAGGCTGCTCAGAATGCCATTGCAGAAGTTGCACAACGTACCTGATAATGCAATAGTATGTCCAAATCACATGCATGGGCCACAAACCCAGTATTAGTGCAGATATTCCGATTGCCATAATAAGGCATGCCCACGGGCAAAACAATATGCCTGGAAGACAAATGAGGATTGCACATCAGAGCCTAAAAGATAAGAAGAATCAAAACAAAGGTGAATATGCTGATGGCAGAACATACAGGGCTATGACAATACAAAAGAATTATATTTTTGGAATTTTTCATAGGAGTAGATTGAGGCATTTTTGCAGTAAATGACTAACTTCACATTCATACACCAACAGTCAGGATATTGAACTGAAAGCTCCAAAACAGACAGCAAATCCACAAAGTCCTAAATCTACATTTAAAAGGACAAGCTCAAGGAAGTTGCTAAATGCTTTTACAGAAAGGAAAAAGAGCAAATTTTCTGATAGTTGCCAACTATACGCAAATCCAGTCCTGATATTTTTACACCAGAAAATAATGTAGCTATTCAATAAACAAACACATTTCGTATATTTTTTTAAAAAAGAAGACGTTTACTTGAAGGGGAGATTTGTGGATTTGCCCCAACCCAAAGATTGGTAATTGTTTATTTTCCCTCATTGTATCACTGACATGTGAGACCCAAACCCATATGTGAGTGAGACACAACAGGGTAAATACACAAAGATCATGAAAGCATACCAACCATCAGATCAGAACTAACTGTGCTCCTTTTGCAAACTAATTATTCAAGCCAAGTCAAATTAATTTGGTTTTATCAAACTAATTTGCAAACTAAAATTCGAACGATATAGCAGTTATTTCGACATCAGTCATCATCTACACAAGCAGAGCAGAAACCATGAGAGAACCGCACAAGGCAAGGAATTGCGTTAAGGTTACCGTCGCAGCATGGCTATCTACTCACAGATTAGACCAAATGCATCGATTCCGTCCATCAGAAAAATGGCATGAACCAAGAGAGTCGAACAGCATGTCACCTTTGATGATACCCAGGAGGAGGAGGCCACAGAAGTAGGGCAAGAACTTGAGAAAGCTCCAGAGAGAGGCCCGGAACCCACTTGGCGGCTCCATTGGTAACTTATTCGGCCGTCTCCAAACCAACCAAGATGCCAAGACTCAATCTTTCCTCCCAAATCCCCTAATCCAAAGACCCTCAAGGTGACCAAAACCAAAACCCTCGCAAACAATCCTTCCTTCAAAGCCAAACTATGCTGAAATGCCTGCAAGGCCACAGGTAACAAAATCAGGTACAAGAAAGGCTAGGAGAACACCTTCCTCGTTCAAATTCAAGAACAGGGAAACCCTGGGCAGGGGCCAAAGAAAACAAGGCAAGGAAAGAGGGGCAGCCTAGGGAATGCCAAAAGTGTGAGCAACAGGACAGGAGGAGCCCACCGGGACCCCTCTGGTGAGTGGTGACAGACAGGCTGTGCTGCTGGCGCGGGGAAGAAGATGGGTGGTTAGTTGGTTACCAACCAAGCACCAGATGAAACTGCAGGTTCAATCCATTGGTGGGGTTCTGGCAATCATGGGAACAACGGAACCGACGAGCCGGATCGAAAGCCACCACGGGACGGCCAAGAATCTGATGCTGCGCAGCCTGGGAGGGAGAGAGGGGAGGAAGAAGCTGGAGCTTGAGGCGCAGCAGATTCTTGCTTCCCCGTGAGGAAGAAGGGATCGAGTTGAGCTTGCGCTGCGCCCTCTCGCTTTCTTGCTTTGTTTAGTGAGAGCTTTTCGAGTCTCCAGAGTCCAGTTCCCTGCAGTTGCTGTGGAGGGGGTTTGCACCGTGCAGGCGGGCAATGCGGAGGGAAAGCCACTCAAAAGGCAGGGTAGCCGGTAGCACGGACAGTTTACCTGAATAATGTTGACTAACTTCACGGTTTTTTTTTCTTTTTTTACCAATCAACGAGCGATTCAAATTCTGAAGCTGGCCAAGCCGTCTCTATGCAGCGGATTACAATCTGCTACTTAGGGCTTGTTTGGTTGGTATCCTTTCTTTACCTTGCTAAAAATTGGCATGCCTTCGCAATTTGGCAACCATTTGGTTGGCAAGCCTTTGAAAATTTTGGCACGCTGTGAGGTTTCCAACATGGGGAGCTTGCCATTCCACGGCGAGCAAATCGGCCACCATTGCCATCACGCCAACGCGAGCTAGTTGCTCACCAGTTTGCTAGCTGTATAGATGGCCAAATCGGCAGACGCGACGCACGACGCAACCGGTGAGACGCAGAACGCGACGCGAAGACGATTGCTTAACCGTGTCTTGGTGCCATGCCACCATTTATGGGTCGAGGTCGCCCGCACACGACGATGAAACATTAGCCGCGTGCGTCTGCTTAAGCCGTAAGCGAGGGGCATATAATGGCTCAAAATGCCCAGCTTGAACAGCACAACATAGATATACATATGTACTCTATCAAATTAGCAAGACAGTGAAGTAAACAAAGTCACATGACAAAAGACGGTGGCAAACTATAATATGATAATTGATAGAGGATAGAGCTGTTTATACAACAAAATGTGGCTGCCTCATTAAAAACCTTCCTAGGTAAAAACCCATACCTCATGAGAAAAAAACCCTAGGAAGGAAAAGAGCACAACCCAGCTCAGTTCTAGTTCATCATGTCTTAGTTCAAGTGTTCAACAGTCCATAAAGCATTACATAACAATTATTACACACTGTCAAAAGTGCCAGTGACAATGTTTCAATCCTTCAGACTTCAACAGTTCAGCTTCAGGCATCATATATAGGAGGTGGTAGTGGTACTAGTACAGCAGCAGGATCAGCTGCAACTGCAGGTTCATCAAGATATAAATTTGTGAATGCTTCTTTTAAGTCTTTGTCCTCCACATTATGCTGAAGCTTTCCATCACCCAGCTCCCAATCCTTGATGCAGCACACCATCTCCACCATCTCAGGTTTCACGCGAGAGCGAGACCGTGAGAGAGAGCCAAGAGGGAGTGAGGGATTGGGGAAATGGAATGGGGATTGCCGGATTGGGGAACGCACGGCCCGCCGCAGATATTTACTGGGCAGTGGCACTGGCCGAGTGGGGATGGCTCATGGCGATGGCCGGATGGGTGTGGGCCGTGCCGTGCGGTGCCTGCTAGACATGTCGTGCCGTGCTGTGCCAAACCCGTGCCCACATCGTGCCTCCAATTATCCGTGCCGTGCCGTGCCGGCCCATGGGCTTGGGGTTCGGCCAAAGCACGGCACGAAAACTTGTGCCGTGCCGTCACGGGCCCATTTTCGGTAGTGTCGTGTCGTGCCTCGGGCCATGCCGATGAGCCGTGCCTCGAGCCGGCCTGTTTAACCCAGCCCATTTGGCCAACTATAGCTAGCTGCTCACCAATTAGTTTGCATTTGATTTCAAGTGAATATTTTTTTCATATTTTTGCATCTATTTCATACAGTGTCCAAATTGCATGAAACAAATTTATAGTTATTAGAAAATCTTGACCAACCCATTTTTATATTTTTTATAATTGATTATTTTTTGTAGTTTATAATTTATTTTTTTATATTTTATAATTTTAAATTCAAAACTTTTTGGTATTTTCTGAGTTTATTAATTTTTTATTTAACCATAATAACAATTGGCACATTGTCATTTGGTAATCAACCAAACATACCACCGATTTTACCAACATTTGACTGCCCTCGATTGACTATGAACCAAACGGTACAAATTTTACCAACAAAAGGTCATGCACTCAATTGGTTATGACCATTCATTGGCATGGCCATGTAGGGCTACGAACCAAACAGGCCTTTACAAATTTGTTGCTTATGTTTTATGAGAGTTTGTACTATTCTTCTCAAATATTTTAAAACTACTTAATATTTTTTAATCTTTTTGACGTATTTTTTTGAGAGGCCACAACTTTTTAAAATTTTAATCTTGCTTAATTCTTTAGCTCTATCAAATAGAATTCAAAGCAGAGAGAAAATAAATAAGATGGTTGGTTACCTCATTGGGTACATGTGTGGTTTGTTGATGTTTTTCCGATAAAACCAAGGGTCAATTGATTAACACTCGCCTGTAAAGGACATCGACATGCAGATAATTTTGACGAGGAACATGATGTCGGATGTCGGTGGCAGTATGGCCAGCGGGTGGTGTCGTCGCGTCGGGCGACGAGGATAGTATTGCGGGCAGGTGGAGATGATGACAATTCAAGGAGATGCCACACAATCATCCAACATTTTTTCCCACCATAACAATATTGTCGGTGTCTGGGAAACGCGCTCCTGAAGAGCAGCGAGACCACAGACCGGCGGACGAATTTGTAGTTGGTGTGAGGCCCAACGACCACCCTTCTCAGCAGCCCGGGCGGCGGCCGAGCCTACAGGGGGCTCAGGCCACGCGGTCTTCCCGGGCAAGGCCTGGTGCGATTTGGCGATCCGAGTAGAGATCCTTCGTACGGTAGGGAAGAGGGGGAAAAAGAGAGAAGACAATACAAACCGTGAAAACACAAGCGATTTACACTGCTTCGAGCCCCACTGCCAGGTAATACCTCTACTCCATCCTTGTTGATTATATGGTGGAAAACAGTACAAGGGTGCCGAGACCGGGCTTGAAGGCACCGATCCCAAGTTTACAAAGATGGCTAAGGACTACTGCTATGGCTAAGGAAGCTTCTGATGCGTGTCGCTTGGGTGGCTTGTCGACACCTGAATCGCTTGGCCTCGACTGGTCCGGGGCCTTTCCTTTTATGGGCGTCGCGGGTCGTCCGAAGCTGATCCGACGGACCCCGCGCCTGTCTCTGCTTTAGTGGCGGTATCCGTGTCTCATTCCGGGGCTCTATCTGGTTCGGAACCTGCAGGGAGAAGCTGTTCGGGTTAGTACTGGACACGTGTTTGTCACAGGGTGCCGATACGGAAAAAAAACCTTCTTTAGGGAGAAAGCACTTTTCCTTTATCCCTGATATAGCATTGACTGGACCAAGCCAGCCTCGCGCCGCCCGTTGGGGGCGTCGCGTAGCGTAACAACCGCCGCCGCCTGCAAAAGGGGGCAAACGACAAACCGAGCTGTCCGCGTGCCTATCCCCGGGCTACGGATTCCCGGGGAAATACAGTTCCTTCCGGTCAAGGCCGAAAAATGTATGGTGGGACATGACAGTTGTAGCCACCTGTCCACGAATAGACGGACCACCCGCAGGACCCTCTCCCAGGATAAAGATAGCCCGGGAGCCACGCCGCGCTCCTGGTCAGGACCCAGGGAGGCGCGGTTGACTTGATCAAGCCCGGGGAAGACCTTGGCGGGTTAGATGCTCCCTTTAGTATGGCCAGGGGCGGCCTTTTAGGCCTTCTGTTCGTGCAGTGAGCCGGTACGGAATCGGCCCAAGGCCCGTCTCAGGATGGGCCATTTATCAATCACCAACAAATATGGTTTTCCAAGAAGAAAATATATGGAGAACATATAAACTGAATCGGAGAAAAGTCAGAAATCGTCCGGTGGTGTTGAAACGCCGCCACCACACGGAGCGCGGCCACTCGTCTCGCTGGATCTACCTAAAGTTAACAATATATTTTTTCGAAACATAACGATACATTTTTTTAGAGAAAAAACATTTAAAAACAATTAAAACAAATTGGAAAAACGGGTAAGAAAAATGAACCACACGATACGGTTCTATGCATGTGTGCCGAGGCATAAAATCGACTACTCATGTCTTTCATCTACTTCTTTTATACTCCCTCCATCCTAGAATACAAGGCGTAACTGATAGCAACACAAAGACCAAGAAACGGTTTTATTTCTCTAAGTAAACGCGCGGTGAATTAATTACCACTCGCTCCGACGCGCCTGATGGACGTTTTGCATTCGGCATGCAGCCCGCGCGCGCCAGCTAGCCATCAGGTAATTCGACGCCCGCGAATGCAGCCCGCGTGCGCCAGCTAGCCGTCTGGTAATTGGGCGCCCGCGCATGCATGCTAATTACTCCATGCAGTAATTAGCCCTACGCCAGCCCGTCTAGTAATTCTGCATGCAGGCTTGCGAGAGTTAATGGGCGGGAAACGAGGAGCTTGCACTGTTCGTTCCACGAGGGAAGGCGTCTTATATTTCGGGACTTAAGAAAAAAGCAGTTGTGCCTTATATTCTAGGATGGAGGGAGTACAATCTTATTCGTTCATTTCAAGATTCGACCCTACGAAGACAAGAGCTAATACATACATTGACGTATGAAACAAATATGACTATATCCTAACTATCAACAATTTATCCAACAATATGTTGGAGCATCTCCACGTAGAGCTTTAAATGCACACCCTGTAACACTATTAATTACACATTCTATCCATTCTTTTAAACTTTCTTCATACTTTACGTTACACTCTAAAAGATTATTTTCCTTAAACGGACACTATCCATACGCAGTTTACGTTACAGCTTGTTACGGATAGCTTGTTACGGATGCTTTTGCCACAGCATCAGCGTGCAATGCAAAGGATCTAAATCCTCCATGAAAACAGTAGATCACGAATCAAGAACCAACGACCTGGAGCCTGCGGCTCGTCGCATATTGTCCTGCCCCGTGGAAGCATATCCTCTGTCCTATCCTCCTAGCCTAGAGATATGCTCATTGACATATGGGCCTAGAGCGAACGAGACCCATATGTCAGCGACGATAATTTTTCTTTACCGTACGACAGAGGATCCGCGTCCCTGCTTAATTTATACCCTACGAAATCTGCAGCAAGGATCTTGATTTCGAGAGCGATGAGTTATTACTTATTACCATGGAAAGGAAGCAGTTTTGGATGCGACAGCCTGCAGGCTACAACATTTGAAGGGTGTTCTGATTTTTTCTCGAAAACATGGACTTGTTTTTTCAGTTTAAATCAAATTTAATTTAATTAAAATTTATTATTTTTTTGAACCAAATGGTGTAATACTTTGTAATTATTTCTATAAGGTTTTAAATAGCTATTTTAGATCTTCTAATTTTTTTCATAATTTTTTTTTTACTTTCCAAAGCCTTGTTTACAAATTATCACAACATATAGGCTATATAAAACAACAAAATGTGTTACAGTAATACGCACCGGTACGTAACGCTAAAAAGAACCGGGCCCTACACGTCTCTCAAAGAGATCATATGTTTACATATTAAAATTTTTATCAACTTTTAGCTGAGAAAATAAGATCACACACACACACACAAAAGAGCAGAAAAAGAAAAGCAGAGCGTGGCCTGAGAGTGAAGAGATTCTGTTCCATTCCATTTCCCGGCCCTGGGGCCTGGGCTGGACAGCACATGACAGGACAGACAGGAGTCACAGGACACCTGTACGCGCGGGCACACGGGGGCTGAGCTCCACGGAGAAGAAGAGGCTAGAAGCGAGCAGCGCAGCGGGGCGGACGCGCCTGGTCCATGCAGGATCGAAGGCGGCTTGGCTTCGCTGCTCTCTTCTTTTCCCCTTCCCTTTCCTTGGTGCGTGCACGGCTGCACACCGTGTCCGTGCGCGTCTGATCCGCGTCTCCGGTCTCGCTTTCACAGGCATTCAGGTGGTTCAACGATGCTACTATCTGTGCACTCCGTGCTGCATGATACCATCCTATCTGTGCAGATGTTCTTGTTGCCTTAGTGCTCCGAGTCTCACGTCAACATTAGTGCTGTCAAGTGCTTATTCCGGCAGAAACCAGGGACGACGGATCCCTGGCCCTGCCCTCCTTGTTTATAAAAATGATATGCAAGAACTGGGCTTAGCTGTTAGACCTACACGAACGGATTCACATCGTCGGAGAAGCACAGTGTTTTTTATGAGAAGTAATATCAGAGAAGTACTATAGATACAGTGTTGTTCTACCGTAGTAAAAAAATAATGTGCCGGATTGTCACTGTAGCAAAATACTGTAGCAGAAGATATTGGCCGTCAAGGCTTGTTCCAATGGCTCACAACGCGGCAGTGTTCAGGTTACTGTAGCTTCTCTGAAATTTCATGGACTGTCAGGGGATCCCAATCCTACACGAACTATAGGTTAGAGGTTTAGGCTGTGTTCTTTTGGAATTAACAATTTAACGATTTATGTACGTTTTTAAAAGACATCTGCTTTGGTTTTTTGAGTCTGTGATTCCTAACGCTTTAAAAAGCAAGTCAACACAAAACGGTTCTGAATCTCAAGACTATCTCGAGAAGAACTTGAAATTCGATCATTTCAATTGTTCAGCTGTTTAACCATTTAAATCAGTTAAAAAAACAGAACCTTAAGTTCTGGTTCTCATTTCTACCCTAGATTTATTCGTGTGGTAATCAATAATAACAAATCGCAGTGATGCGTATGTGGTTGTATCTTTTTTCAGAAAAAAAAAGATAATGTGTTTTTTCAATGTAAAGGCATCGTTGATAATTCATTGGGCATTGTACCTTTTCAAATTAATCTAGCTATAAAATATAATTTAAGTTATGTGTTCTTGACAGGAGCCTTAGATTTATTTAAAAAAGCTTTTGGGAGTTTTGAGAAGAGCATAGCTTGAAGGCATGTTATATGTATGCATAGATATACACGCGGACATGATTAGAAATTAATAATTCATCATATTGGATCTCCGACCAACTTTTTGTTAGAAATATAGGTATTATATTAATTCCAAAATTAATTACATGGCAAACCACATGAACAACCAAACAAGCACACAACAGGCTACTCATACTTGCAAATAGAGAAAATCCTAGCCGCACACGCAGTAGAGTGAGTGGAAGAACTTGCGCAGGGATTGGTGAAGAGCAGGAAGCGAAGTAGGAACGGTCGGGCGTAGAGGAAGTAGTTGACGTCAAGGTTCGTTGGTGTGAGCGGTCACAGACGCGCTTCTCGAAAACCATGCAGGTCTCATGATAGCAACCTGATTGTAGATCCCGCTCTCCCTCTCCCAAGTGCACAATAAAGGAAGGTTGACGAGAACGAAAGTTGTATGAGGACTCAACACAATAGATGGAAACACTATTAAAAATGAGATAGATCTCCTGTACGTCTATTGTAGACTTTATTCTCAAAATTGTGACCACCTCCCCATGTAAAACGGACGCACGTTGCATGCCGTGCACGCACATTGCGAAGCGCCGCTCGATCCTCAAAAATCTACGCAGGGAGTTACCTTGCCAACAGATAAATCCAAAAAATAAAATGAGATTATCATGCCGGGGATTAATCCATGACACCATGACTCGCAACGTCATAGGTCACGCTGGGAAATCACGCGATAATTCGCTTAATCGCTCGAGCGTGTGACTCTACCATATAGCACTCACATTCCCCATGTGCCTCGTTACAAGGAAGCTTGGAATCTCTTCCTTATATGTTGGTATATCCTATCAACTAGTAAGTTGGTGCTAAAGTTTCATATGCCTCGATATTTTTGCATGAATGGATAGCTCCATGGGCCACGTTCTAACATATTTAATCGATGGATAAAAAATAAACGGTGCAGACCCTCTTTGATTGACAATTTGATTTGGTTGAGGTAAAAGTTGAGCAACTCTATGAAGAGGAATAGAAAGACTAAACAATTTTTTTTTAGATTTGTGAGAACTCTCCCACCAATAAATCCCCGAAAAACAATTACTAAATTTTACAGAGAACGGTCCAACCAACCAAATTGTTAATAAAAAAGCATAAATTCCACTGTTCACACCACGGAATGCACCGTTTATATATCCCAAATTCCCGCTATCCATAGCCTCATTAAGGCCTTGTATATTTCAGCTTAACGTAGCGTAGCGTAAGGTTTCAACAAAATTTATCTTTTTTATATAGTCTATTTGGTGTAATAATTTGTAATAATTTTTCTCGGGTTTTTAGTAGTCCTCTTAAAGATTTTAAAACTATTTTAATTATTTTTTAATAACATATAAGCCTCTTTTTAAAAACTTTTAAATTTTAGTGAAACGCTACGCTACGCTACGATAAGCTGAATTGTACAAGGCCTAACATTGGGATGGCCTAAAAAACGGCGACAAATCAGTCATTCGGTGATGCTTGACATGCACTTGATGGCAACCTGCGGAGGGCGGGGGCAAAATGATCGATGCCACCCAAACGGCAGTCCTCCCCTGCGTTCCTGCTACGTCCCCGCCTGTAATAAAACGACGCGGGCGTACGCCTACTCCTGCCGCCGCCGACTCCGACGTGACGTCTCGCCACGCGAGGCTAACGGAGTTATCTTTTCAGCTGAAGTATTGATTCGGACACATATAGGCTGTGTTTCTTTAGGCGGTTAGATTATAATCTGAAAAGATTGTAGTGTTTTTATAGAAGATTTAAAGAGCCAAAAAAATTATGAAAAATATTTTTGAGATCTTTGAGACAAATTGTGCAAAGTTTCGAAAAAATAACTATAAAATATTTCAAAATATAACCGGTACAAAAATGATAAATTTTAAGCTGTAGCTTATAATCTGATTATAACCTGAAAGAAACAGAGCCATAACCCACTGACTTCGAAAAACAGATAACCAGTCCCACAAACTATTGAAACCAGTACATTTAACACCTTGATAGCGGTTTTGAGGGTTGTTTTGCCAGAGGCTGCACAGGTGGGTGGTTTTACTACCGTGGCAGCCTACGTGTCTCTCTCCCATCTCTCTTCTTCCTCCCTCTCTTAGCCATTTCATTGAGCACCTTCCTCGCCCTGTCCCTGTGCGCCGCCGCCACCGCCCTATGAGCCGACGACGAGCTAGGTGGCGCAAACCTATCGTCCTGGAGGTGGAGGCCGCCCATTGCCTCCATGGACTCCGCGACGTCAACTGCCGCGCGCTCCCCGGCGAGCTCCTCGCCGTCATCGGCCCTAGCGGCGCCGCCCTCCTCGCCCCGACCTCCTGCTGGGACGGCGTGGCCGCCGACATCGCCACCTTCCACCACAAGGAGGACGGACGCCGGCATGGGCGCACGCGAGGCGGCGATGTCGACTGAAGCGGCGGCGGCCTAGGGTCTTGTGGCGCGTGGCGGCAGCTGCCCGAGGGCTTAGCGGTGGCGCCGGCCTAGGGAGAGAGGGAGAGGTGTGGGGCCCATCATTTTTTTTGTTTGATGTTTTTAATTCGAGTGTCACGTCATAGTCCACAAAATGACCCACATATCTGGTTCATGTGCAAAAGCACCCTTTAAACCGTCCATAAGGGTTATTTGCATTGGTTTGAATCTTTTGAGAGACATAATACTTGGTTTTCAAAGATGGGGGTTATGTGCGCTCGACTCAATACTTTAGGGGTTATATAAGTGGACTTTTTCCGTATTGTAATAATTTGTAAAAAAAATTAAAAAACTTTTAGTGTTCATATAAAAAATTTTAAAACTATTTTGTAACTATTTTTTAGTCTTTTTAGACCTATTTTTAAGGACCCTCAAGTTTTGCTACCGTGAGAGCATCCCCATCACACCCCTCAAAATGGCCTCTATTTCAAAATTTTTCAAATGCATTAGGAGGGAATTTGGTCCATGTGAGTAGCAGTTTCTTATTATAGCGATTCTTGTGGCGATTCTTATAGCGATCGGAGGAAAATTTGAAAGCCCTGCTGGGGATGCTCTGAAACTCAACTTCACTCGACGCTCAAAGTTGGCCGCAAGCACGCGTTCGATTCACACGGACGGAGGCCGCGCCACGCGCTTCCAGTCATGCCGATCGAGCCGCAGCACGCGTCTCTTATCTACGAAAGCAAGACAAGATCGATCCGGATAGCCCATACAATGGTGCGCTCTCGCCACCCAACGCCAACGAAAAGGATGCAGCTCTCGTAGGTGGCATCGGTGAATTCAGCGGAGCGAGCGTCCAAGGCGGAGTGATGATCGATGATTCGATGCATATCTTGTCGCCGCTTTTGCTCGCGAGTGGAGTGGATACCCCGTGGCCGCTCCGCCGTTCTTTCCAGCTGCATGCGGGAGGAAGCAGGTCAACACCTGCGCCCAGACGGGATGATGGCGTCATGAGTTCAGGGTGGAACGGGAGAGGGAGAGGAAGAGGGTAGATTTGTTAAGAAAGAAAGGAGAATAAAAAAGATAAATTTATTATGTTCTAGTCATATAAGTATAAGGAAAAGTATAATCCATTCTGAACATGCTGGTAGTTTGTGCAGTATGTGATTCTGCTCTGTGTATGTAAATTGAGTTAAAACGGATATATATATATATATATATATATATATATATATATATATATATATATATATATATATATATATATATAGAGAGAGAGAGAGAGAGAGAATCTTTAGTGTGACAGAGACGGATCTCTCGATCTCTCTAAGCGTTTTGAAATTTGAGATGCTTTAACAATGATCCGAACAGATTGATTTTGTTCGTCTCATTTGAAATGTAGCCGGTGACCAAGTTTAGTATTTTTTGAATTTATTTACTATTTTTTCCTATTTTCAAAATCAGCCTTCCAATTAGTGGTAGTGCGTCCAAAAAAACTGATTTTTAAAAATAGGAAACAAATAGTAAATAAATTCAAAAAATACTAAACTTGGTCACCGATTACATTCGATGAGACTAACAAGATTAATGGTTCGGATCATTGTTAAGCATCTCGGATTCGAAACGTTGAAGCACGGAGAGATCCGTGCTCTGGGGTGCACGCTAGCATTCCTATATATATATATATTTATTTATTTTAAAATACTGATATCCTCAAGTTAGGTTTGTCAGAGCACGCACGGGTTTAGAGAGCTGCTCGCAAAATTGCGGCTAGCTCAATGGTTTTGCAATCGCTCTAGCTACTTTCCACTAAATACAATAAATTTGTTTGTAGAAGAAACTATAAATCTGGCACGAGGAGAGGAATTGAAATTCGCAATACACCGTCCCCCCCCCCCCAATTTATTTCAGAGTCATCGTATCGGCAACACTATACAAAATTAAACAGAGGCAGCCATTTTCTCAAATAGTAAAGGGTAGCAACGTACATTCGTTCATGTGCTAATATTGAGGCGTGAAAGTGAAAATTCCGCACCCTGCAAATTCATAACCCTTGTACTCAAAAAAAGAAAAGAAAAGAAATTCATAATCCTTTCCTTGGATTTGAAGTGTCATCATGCATCCATGGCCCTAACTGTTCTAGTGAAAGAGACAACGCAAGCAGGCCCCCAAGTCCCGACTCCCGAGCTACAGAACAAGGTTCCAAGTTGAAACCGTTCAAGGTTCAAGATCTTCATGAGCAAAATGGAAAAGGGCTCTAGATGTAGCCCTGATACATTGATACATCTCATTCTCCCTACATTCCACAACAGAAACACTTCCCTGCACCATGTCACACGGACAATCTAAGACTGCATTCTCCAATAAAACCTAGCATGACAGCCACACTTAATTAGCAACCAGTACTCCTAAACTCTCACGTGAAGGGCCCCTTTGCCCTTGCCATGGAGCGTACTTAGTGCTGATCAGCAACAGTGAACCAACACCACACCATGCATTAGATTCCCATAAAAGCCAATTAAGAGGCCTTTGGAACCTAGCGAGCTGATCGTGTGATTGATTTTTAAGAACAGTTAGGGAGGCGAGGCGGGCCAGACTGGGCCAACCTACACCTGGATAAAAGGCTGATATGGGCTCTGCATGGGCCGGGCAGCGAGGGCGGCCCGGAGCTTCATCTCCTTAAGGGCGGGGTCCTCAAGGAGCAACACCTTGTCCTTGTCCCTCACCCCAACCATGTGGAGATGGTCGCTGTCCTCCCTCTCCTTGCCCCTGAACAGCAGCCTCTGCTCCTTGGGCTCCAGCCCTGTCACCATGGACATCATCACCTTCAGCTCCCCTGCAGCAACAAGTTTACACAGGCATGTTATATCTTCATCCATAATATGGTACTCCCTCCGGTCATAAAAACAAGTCGTCATTGACTTCTGAACACACCTTTTATTATTCGTCTTATTCAAAAAACTATGTAAGTTATCATTTACTTTATCATGATTTGTTTTATCATTAAACATACTTTAAGCATGATTTATATTTATGCATTTTTGCACTAAATTTTTTAATAAGACGAATGGTCAAAGACGTGCCTAAAAATCAACGACGACTTATTTTTATGACCGGAGGTAGGCCCTCTTTGATAGCGTGTTTAGTTTTAGTTTAGTTTTTGTTGAGAAAATTTGACCACCTTTGAAAGTGGTATGAAAAGGCTAAATAAATTATTAAAAAAATATTTTTGAGATCTTTAAGAAAAACCCTACAAAATTATAAAAAAAAAATTTCAAAAAATAAAGTGAATGGTGTATATAAAAAAAACAAAAGTTGCAATTCCAACAAAAACTAAACTAAAACAATCTATCAAAGAGGCTCGTAGTATGTTTTAATTAGTTCAATTGTTGTTTCTGTAACAACAGACACATTTTGTTTCTTCTGAATATGAACAAACACATTTTTGTTCAGGGACTATGCTCTGTGTGCTAGAAAACAAAATGCAGGAAAGTTCCCACTCAGGTTCCTTGTATGAATTATGAACCGTGGTTTGGCGGCAGTGCCCACTCAGGTTCCTTGTATGAATTATGAACCGTGGTTTGGCGGCAGTGTTGATAATCATGTGGCCATGTCTTTTTTTTTGTATTTTCTATTGCAAAAAAAAAAAAAACAGCTCCATGGTTTAGTATTCTAGCTGTGGAGTTGCTGAGGAGAAGCAGCATACAGGTGTCAAACTGACTAATGCATATGGATCATTTTATTACTGAAACAGGTGACCATGCAAATGGGCATAAATATGTCATATCTGTTATGACAATTGATGGGCATCAGTAGTTCACAAAGGTCAACTAGGAAAAAATGGTTCGTAAAATCAGTGAATCTGGATGTGCTAATAGGACAGTATGTGTTTCAATGCTTTTGACATGTCAAGTTCTTGCCAAAGATACTCTTTAACTCTCAGCAGACAGTACTTCTAGTACCTATAAGGTGAGGTCCAAATCTGCAGCTGAACAATTAGAGCCGCTGGTTTTCAAGTGAATCCATGGAAGTAACTAAGTACTACCACACCTACTAACCGCCAATCGACAAACATTACACAGCATCTTTAACATCTGGAGCCAAGCAACTGAGCTAGCGTCTTTACTGACGAACTCGTCTGAAAACCTGCAGTTTACTGGACCATCTTGGCTTGCATTGCATGCATGCCATATACAAATGCAACAGCTGAATCGTGTAAAGGAGTGCCAGTGTGCATGCCACTCTGAGTCCTTCAGGCCTTTATTGTGCTTGAAAAAAAGAGCTTTGGGAATATTCAAGCATCTTTACCATAGACTCTCAGCCCCCAAGACCAAAACAACTTTCCAAGAACACATTTTCACCACTCTCAAAGAATGAAAAATGTGGGGACCGAGGAAAACACAATTTTGTAAAAAGCTAACTAATTTACCTCCATTCTCCTACCATCTGGTTAGCTTTTCAAAGTTTTTTTTTTTTTTGCAAAGATGATTCGAATGCATGAACTCGCTTTTGCCAATTAAGAACTCGCATGCATGAACAGTTGAACACTCACCAAAAGTGCAGGTAGCCCCAATGGACACATCATGCCAGGAGAAGCCGGTGGCGACCCTCACGGCGACGACCTCCACGTCGCCCCTCCCCTCCCGCTTCTGCACCAGCATCCCTCCCGGCCTCACCTCCCACTCTATCTCCCCGCTGCCGCCGCCGGTGATGGCGCCAGCGCCAGCGCCGACATCGCCGTCGCCGCTGCTGCCCTTTGAGGAGCTCCTCTTGAACAGCTTCTTGGAGTACCTCAGCTTGATCATCGTCGCAAATGGCCGGCGACCTCGCTCCCTCAGGCAGAGGCAGGTAGGTAGCTCGGTTCTTGCGGCAATGGCGGCCTCGGGCAGTGGGAGCAGCAGTTGCTGCCGGGGGTTGTGTTGAGCTGGTGATGTGTGTGTGGCCATGGAAGCGTAGCCCGGTGAGTGTATATATAGGAGACGACGCGAGGACGAGGGCCATGGGCCATGGCATGCAAAGGACAAGCTTTAGAAGCGTGCGCTTGTTTGTTAAAGGCGCCAATGACGGGGACACTGCGACAGGCGATCTTCGCGGAGTCCAAAGCGGCGAGCTTCACAGTTCACACAAGGATGGAGCTACACAGCCTGAGACTCAGCTCTACGAGTAATCGAGCCGAGTAAAAAATGATGGCTTTATCTTCTTCTTTTTTGCCAACCGAATGAACGGATCATTACGAGCATCGTTTCCAACAGTCAATAGATTGTGAGTATCAAACTTTTGCTCAAAAAATGATTGTTATCGAACTAGCTATGGCCCTGTTTTGTGTTTTGCATGTCAAACCGGATTTTCCACTCCTACCTACTGGTAGTGTCAGTGTGACACGTTTGTGGTCGATTGGTCGTTGGATATGCTTCAAGATCTGTAGTCTCCTCTATGCGCCGCCTCAAAGATATTTATGTAAAGACGTTTATAAAACTTTTTTAAAAAAGTAACCAGAGTTTTTTGGTGGTGGGCTGAGAAAGTCCTCTTTTTTCCTTCTTCTTCCTCTCTTCTTCTCTTCCTAGCCTTGGGGTCACTGTACTTATTTAATGAAATTGCCAAGCTTTCTTAGCCTTTTAAAAAAGTAGTCAGATCCTTTTTCCTTCTCCTCCCACCCTCTCCATCCGAGCACCTGTGGCAGTGGCAACCAGCTTCTTGACCGAACGCGACCACGGTAGCATCGCCCCAGCGTGCATGTGCGTGACGCTTCGCGTTGAGGGCGGCGCCACGAGTGCATGATAATTGCTGGTGACCACCACCCGGGCCAAGCGCAACCTCATTGTGATGGCCTGCACGATGGTGCGGACGCGAGCAGCGTTGGTCGTGGGCAGGCGACGGTGTAATCACTCACGCTAGCGCCATCTAGTGGCGAGGTGGAGAAGAGGAAAGGGTGATGTGAGGATGAAAGACCTAATTGTTTAAAAAGAAAATTCAAGAGATTTTTTTTTACAAAAAGTGCATGTGAGGAGGGAGCTGATCTCAACATGAATCTTGACGATGATCGAATGATCGTGAACATATATACCCACGTCTTCATGTGGTATTGAATATCTGTTTGTATGTTTGTAGTTGAGCAACGAAGCTAAAACACTGGATTTCGTGAGTTTCAAGAATGTAGGTTGTTTAGTTCTACTTATTTTTGCCACTTCGTCAAGCTCTCAAAAGTCGAAACATATAATTTTAGCTTAGTCGAACAAAACAAGCCTACAAGGGTTATAGCCAGAGGAAAAAATAGATATGGCGTTCTTGCTAGTGAATTGTTATTTTTGAAAGGACGATAGTTATTATATAACGTAGATACATATCACCGTTCGTGAAACTCGTGAAATAGATTTGGCAACATGGTCGGAGCAACTGTTGGGTAAAGTGAGATGGTTTGGGAGCTGCATCACGCGGCCACACGGCCATTAGCGCATAGAATAACAGCATGCATGCAATGGAAGCACATGGGAGTATGGCAAAATGCATGGTAGGCTGGCCAAGCTAATCTTCTTTTCTCTAAGCTCGAGCCAGGGCAAGAACACGATCATTAGGGCGGTCGGGTTAGGCCGCAAACCTACCGGCATTATTGTAATGGCGGCCGGCCGCTCGATCACCAGTTTTCCGGCTTGTGTTTCGCGGCTGATGATGGACACGAACACGAGGGGAAAAGATGATGGCTTGATGATTAATCGATCGCGATGATCGAGCTTGACGAGCCTTTTCTAGCTCTTTTGATATAATATTTCGGGTTTCAGGGGGCTCTAATGGTGGTTTAGCCAGCATGTGGGGGCTTCGAGATGTTGATTAGGGTTGTGGACTTTGGAAATGTCCAAAGCATCTGAAAATATATTAAGCCTAAGGTGTACTGCTTTAAACTTAAACTGCATGACAGTCGTGTGTATGCATGTACGAGCGTAGCTAGTTATAGGCTGGCTTGCACTGAAACGAAAGTTATACACGAGCAAAAATTATCATTGTAAGTCAACTTAATTGGCCTCTATTAATTGTTCTTCCTACCTCACTTTGTATTACCTCTTTTTTTAGGTGATAGAACGAAAGGAGCTAGTACGTAACAACTAACAACTAGCTAGCCATTAGATCATAAGAAATATTACTTCCTAAAAAACCGAAAAACAAATATACTTGCAAGTTGCAACCAGGGATAAGGCGTAGAAATCCGATGTGTCGTCTAGGTTCTAATTTGCATCGATCCTATGCGTATACTGCATGCATGCATGTAGGTTAACAATTTTGAATGTCAACATTAATCACAAGCTATTTTTAATATATATCACATTTTATTATATATATATAGTTGGCAAAAACAAATAATTTTTTTTGTTGAATTTTGAATCAAAAATTAAATATTACTATTTTGCTACCAATCATAAAACCAACAACTATAACTATAACATAGACTTATACAATGGCTCAACCGTGTCCAATATAGTAATGGTTGACGGATTATTAGCATCATATCTAATTGTTGTGAGAGCATCCCAACAGTCTCTTCTCCTATATTTCCCTATAAGACACTATTCGTGACTATAAACAGTGTTTTAGGCTCTGGATTTTCCACATCTACTTGAAGTTAGATCCTAGATGTACCAGATCCAACGTACGTGCACGTAACGCCATGTATGCCAGTGTATGTAGAGTTGATCTTCCCTTATTCTGTACCTAGCTAGAGCATTGGTTAGTCAGTGTTCAGTGTTCATCGATATATTGGCCTTGTTTGTTTCAGATTAATGTAGCGTTGCGTTTCGCTGTAGCAAATTTGTGATCCCCTCAAAATACGTCTTAACAAGTTCAAAAAATTATGAAAAAAATATTTTACAAACTTTAAGAAGTACTATTTAAAACCCCACAAAAATGACTACAAAACATCATATCATTTGGCCTATACAAAAATAACAAATTTTCATTTAATTTAATTTAATTTAATTTAATCTGAAACAAACAAGGCCATTATCCACGTTCGATCTTTGATAAAAACTAAGCCCGGCCCGTCCAGGGACGACTGATCAAGCACCAGATGCCAAGTGAGTCTCGGCACACGGCACAGTCAGAAGTAGCTATAGCTAGCCGACACCGATCACTACACGTACACACGCACACACACATAATATATATATATATATAGAGAGAGAGAGATAGAGAGATTTGCTAGCGTGAACTCCAGTTCACAGAGTCTCCGTGAACTTCGACGGGTTTTCGAAATCCGAGGACTTTAGTGATCGATCCAAACCATTGATCTTGTTCGTCATGTCAAAAGGTAACCACCAACCAAGTTTCGTATTTTTTCAAATTTTTTTGCTATTTGTTTTCTAATTTTGAAAATCAGCCTTCTAAATAGTCGTGGAGCGTCCAAAAAAGCTGATTTTCAAAATTAGAAAACAAATAGCAAAAAAAATCAAAAAAATACGAAACTTGGTTGGTGGCTTCTTTGACATGATTTAACAAGATCAACGGTTTGATCGATCACTAAAGTTCTCGGATTTCAAAAACCCATCGAAGTTCACGGAGGGATCCGCGCACTCGAGTTCACGCTAGCAAATCTCATATATATATATATATATATATATATATAGTTGAGCTATGGTGCTTCGCGAAGTACGGATGTTTTGGTGCTTCGCGTTCGGTTTGCAAAACCTATGACCGATGTGAACGATCCGAACCGCTCATTTTGATCTTCTAGTTGATATGAGCTTACAAACAAAATTTTACATTTTTTTAAATTTTTTTACTATTTTAAACAGATTTTTGAAAACCAGCCTTTTTGGAGGCTCCGTAATAACTTAGATCATGAGTTTTCAAAAATCTGTTTAAAATAGTAAATGAGCTTTTCAATTTTATATATATATGCATTCCCGTCTCCTCAGCCGTGTGATTAGTGATTAATTATCTTCCAAGAACCTCACCAGCCATGCATGCATGTGGTCAGTAGGACGCATCTGCAGGACGGACGTGTGCGGGATATGGTTAACAATTTAATTAACTACGCCCCTTGTCATCATGCATGCTTCAGAATCTCCATTAATCTGGAGTTTAACTAATTAGCTAAAGCCTCCCTCTCGATGACACGAAGGCTCTGAAGCCACATGGCCCGGATGCGGCTCGCCTGGGTTCGGATTCCCCGGCGTGTGTGGCGACAATCTTGGCTGTTACGAATTCGATCGCTTGATCGATTGATCCCATGCAAATGCCATGCGTCAATGCGATGTCCAGTACTGCGGCGTGGTGTTCGATCATCGGACTATCACACACCATGTGATACATGTCCATCTGAGACAAACAAATGAGATGTAGAAAGGGATCGATACTTAGTACAATTGGTTAGGTGTTGAATGTTTTGAAACTTAAAAGGCTTTGATAAATGTTATGCCTCTACCGACAGGTCGAGTGGCATGGTTGATAGGACGTTCCATATATGTAGTACCACTTGTATCTTTGTATTCTCGTGGCACCATAAATTTAGGGCATCCATGGTACCAGTGTAGGGCCAAGTAGATGGCTAACTAGAGGGGGTGAACAGAGGATAAGACGACTAATTGATTTAAAATCTTTTTATCTGTGTGTTCTCGAGATTTAATCTAGGTACGTGGATGAATTCTGTCTCAACTAGCTATCAAAATTTTGTGTTCAGACAATTTACCAAAACTAGCCGGTTTCCCATGCGTTGCAACGAAATCCAAAATAAGTAAAAGGATTCATATTCATATATATAGTTCTGATAAGCTATATGTTGACTTGTGTTCACTCATAAAAAGTAGTTGAACATCATGTAGCACACGTAGCACAACCAAATATGTGAACAACTACTTGAGCTAAGTTGTATATCCCATTTTGATATATAAAGGTATAAAGCAATAATCAAGGGGTAGTTATCTTAGATAGGGATGGCAGAAAAACCCATGGGTATGGATACCCATGGTATCCGACCCTATGGGCATGGACATGGGTATGGGTCGCAACTTTTCGGGTTCGGGTATCCGAATGAGCCGGTTTCAGGTACATATACAATTTTGTACCCATTGGTTACCCATGGGTAACCCGAATTCTCATAGGTGGGATATGTGTGAGTGTGTGTGTGTGTGTGTGTGTCACAGTGTCACAGCTTGTCTCCACCGTCCCACAGCCCATGAGGCCCACCACCACAGCCAGACAGCCTTCACCTGAGCTTCTTTTCTCCCCTGCCCCCTCCCCAATCCCCACACTTCTAGCCGGCCAAGCCACACTCAAACCCTAACACCCTAACCTCCTGCAATCTCTCTTCCCTCTCGCGCTCCTCTTTGTTCCCCCGATCTGCCGCTGCCGCCATTGACTCCACTCCTCCGCCTCCACTTCCCCGGCCGCTGCGCCGCCGGCCCACGGCTCCTCCTCCACTCCCCGCCCCTGCGCTGTCCCGCCTCAACGCCTCCGTCCACTCTCTTTCTCTTCCCTGTTCCCTGTAATGTTTTTTTAAAAAATTTTAGCATAGTATACTGTCGGGGATTAAATTACGGTCCATTGCCATGGCCCACTCCCTGACGGCCCAATCGAACAGCTTACCAGGGCCCAGCTTCCTGGAAGGTTCTATCAGGCCCATGTGCATCCTGCCGAACAGCTTCTTGGCTGGCACGGTGCGTGATGGTCTAAGATTCGTGTTTGAGTCCGACTCGAACAGAGTTCTGCACGGCTACGTGAAGACCCGGACGTGGTTTCCCGGATTGGAATAGAAGTCGTGATCCCCAAGACTAGGAGTATGCCTTATCTGCCTCGGGATATATTTGGCACGTCGAGTTCGTTACGATCTCGTAGTTAGCCCGACCCGATATTCCCTCGGAGGTCGGTTTGCTCAGCACTATATAAACAGGGGCCCTTTGGCGTTTAGGGGATCCCTGGCATTGAGTTTTACATCTTAGCATCTAGCTTAGAGCTTTGGCACTTGTACACACATAATCTCGCCGAGCCACCTCTTGTATTCATCTCTGATATATAAGAAAGGCTGGACGTAGGGCTGTTATCTCTCCCGAGAGGCCTGAACCAGGATAAAAATCTCTGTCTCCTGTTCGTGGTTGTTCGTGATTGTTCGGCGTGTCTCCTATTTTAATCTTCAAGAATCTTAGCGACTTGAGATCGTTATCTCAACCGTCGACATATACTTTCAAGCATGGGTACTCGTCAGGTTCGGGTATGAGTGTGGGTCTATATGCGTGAGTGCTTTCGGATTCGGGTATGGGTGGTATTTTTGAGTTTTGGATTCGGGTATATCAAAGGTATACCCGGAGATATCCGTCCGATTGCCATCCCTAATTAATCTCATTGAGAAAAAAAATCAGTGTGATTCAAAATGTAAACCGGCACTTAGAAATGTGTGACGACATATCGTGATAACGTATAGGTACTAATTGTTTATCAGGTATTGAAACGCCCGAGAAACCTGCTCCGGCACTTGAAAAGTCTGCATTAGCATCTACAACACGAGAAAATCAGGGAAAAAAAATGAAGAGAGGACGCGAGGAAAATGGAAAACTACTACTTCTTCTTTTTCTTTTTTTTTCCCTGAGAACGACTTGGGCTGGATCGATACACGTGGCACTGCTTCTTTACACACTTCCCGCCTCCAGAATCCCCAATCATCTGCCATTCATCAGCACAGAATAAAAAATATCTGCCTACCAATCTTCCCCGCGTTCTTGGCCATTCATCCTGCTTGCAAGAACTTCGCGCGGATCCTGTTCTGCAGCGAGAGCTCAGCGACAGCAATCCGCCATGGCCATGGCCATGGCCGCTTCCACCTCCACCTCCTTCGCGTACCACAAGGTAATCAAGGGGGCATATATGATACGATTGTTTCGGGCAATCAATCAAGAACTGCAGTGCTGTTGCGATGGGCTAAGCTAATTAATCTTTGGCTCTTCGCTTGTTGTTGTTGTTGTTGTTGTGCGCTTGTGCAGCCGCGTTTGGCGGTGGTGTGCAGGAAGAAGGACAGCAGAGACAGGGAGAAGGAGCAGAAGCACCCCTTCAAGGTCGTCGAGATCACGCCGCCGCCGCGGTGCCTCGGCGTCCGCTGCTTCCCCACGGTACGCTCGCCATGGATGAACCATGCATCTTCCTCTGCCATGCTCAGCGCGACAGCTTAATTAACGTTTTATCTGAAGCTTAATTGCCGCAAGGCGAGCAATGGCGCACGCGCCATGCACAGCAGTAGCAAGTCTGCGAATTAATAACTGTTGATATCCTGCAACCTGCAAAATGCTAGACCTATAGACGCCGAACCTGTTGATATCCTGTTTAATTAGTTATTTGGTATGGCCTACCAAACGCTCGGGCAAGTCTGCTATCTGAGAACGCAGACGCAGGAAATCAGGTTCTTCAGCGAATTGATGAGCGCATTGTTCCGGGCTGCTTCAGGAGTTTCAGTTTCACAGTATGCCGTATGCCCGTATGCGAGCTAGCTAGCTGCAAATTGGTTTGCATGTTTGGGTTTAGTCCTACGTCGGTTATTGGTGATGGAGAGTATAACTTAAAAGGTGTAGAAAATCCTCTTCCATCAGGCTAGTTTTTTGGGCTGAGTTGGACTAGAACCTAGGTTGTGCTTCTAGTTGGGCTAATAGATATGGGGACCTAGGCCCGAGACTAGATGTTGATCTCGGGGGAGCCGAATCGCTGACGGGCCATGAGATGGCAGGATCGCAGCAGGCTCCTACAAAATGGTATTAGAGTCATAATCGGTAACCCGAAACGTCTTCATAAGATCAAACAGTGTAGGACAGATGGTCCGATGTGTGATGAGGAAGATTGTTGGGTTTAGTCTCACATCGGTCATTGGTGATGGGGGAGCACAACTTAAAAGGTGGAGGCACCCTTCTCCCATCAGGCTAGTCTTTTAAGCTGAGTTTGGGCCAGGACCTTTTAAGCTGAGTTTGGATCAGGATCTGGGTTGTGCTTCTAGCTGAGTTTGGGCCAGACCTGAATTGTGCTTTTAGTTGGACCAATAGACGTGAGGACCAAACTAGTCTTTTAAACTGAGTTTAGGCCAGGATCTGGGTTGTGTTTTCTAGTTGGGCTAATAGATGTGGGGACCTGGACCCGAGACCAGCGGGCTCCTACAACGTCTACTTCCTTAACTTAGTTTGTTGCATGACAAACTGACAGTCATACTAAAATACTCAAAACATCTGTAACCAGCTGATACAGGGGCATGATTTTTTTTTTTTTTGTTAGAACCATCATCAAAACGTAGAAACCATGGCCACATCCAGAGCCGCTGCAACAATGCTTCATTCCATTTTATTTGCCAGGGCTTCTATTCTGAATCAACCTTTCAGCAAACGCCAGCCTGTCAGGCCATCAGGAGACGTACGATATATATTCCCTGCAGCAATCAAATTGAACAGGAGTCGGGAGACGCTGGATTAACCTTTACACCCGGCCACATATCCAGAATTAACATGTACTGACGAGAATCAATAGTTCAGAACATATATAAGGCTTATAACCTTTACATCTGGCGATCCTGAGTTAACTAATGCATAACTGACAAGAGTCTCACCGAAAGGAATCAAGGCTCACCACACAAGCATATTAAAAATTGCAGTGCTGTCCTCTTTCATTTCCTTAATTCCAGCATCTACCTTTCTTGATTCAGCCATTGCCACTCATGTGCTGCTGCTGCTGCTGCTGCTGCTGCTTCTCCTAATCTGCCCCTGTGTGGCTGTGTGCAAGCAGAACATCCACTGCGGGGAGATCGTGACGATCGAAGGGCAGGCGTACACGGTGTCGGCGGTGACGCACCGGTACCAGCTGCGCAAAGGGCGGTACGAGCCCAGCGAGAAGCGCCTCGACGTCCTCTCCACCGGCAGATACATCCTCAACCTCTACTTCCAGAGCCTCCTCGACAAGTCATGAGTCATGACTCGCCGGTCACCAGCAAGCAGCTACCTAGCGAGCTACCACCAGGCACCAGCTGCCATTAATTGATGGCACTGCAGCTTGCATGGTTCTTCGTCAGCATCTGTATATACAGGAGTATCATTTAGTGCCTCTATCTACACGCGCTGTTCTGACGAGCGACATCGATGTTTACAGATCCATGCCGTCATTCTTGTCCAACTAAGAGCTGTGAGCCGATTCTACCTACAATAATAATCTACGTACGTAATTTTCTGGTGAGAGATCGATGTTTGCAGCTGTTCATTGCGTTGTAATTAATTAAGACCAGTTCCCCTCGGTGTGTATCATGGAGATGGTGTGTTGAGTGGAGACAGTGCTAAACAGAAAGCGGATCAAGCCGAAAATGTTTGGCATGCAAGCTTGATAACGGCTCTTTTGGTTCAGGTTTTGGTACGGTATGCAAGCTTGATAACGGCTCTCCTTGGTTCAGGTTTTGGTACGGTTTTAATTTAGTTTACAAAATTTATTTTCTAAAGATTGTTTATGGTAATATTTTGTAATAACTTATTAGTTTTGTATTTTTAAAAAAATTAAAATTTCTATAAATAATTTTTTAAATCTTTGAAGTCTTTCTTTCAAAGACTTGACTTTTTTCAAATAGATGAACCAAACCACAACCATGAATCTAAGGAAAAATACCTGAAATAATCAACAGTTAAATAAAAATTAATAAAATAATCCACTGTAAAAGGAAATTACAAAATATCTCGGGTCCCGCCACCTCGGTGGCGGTTCGTCTCCGAGTGGCGGCTTCTGCTTTGCCCGATCGCCCCTAATTTCAGCGTCCGTTATCGCATGCGGGAAAAAACAATAAAAAATATCGCATCGACAAAATAGTGCGCGAAAAATAATAAAATAATATCCACCGACAAAACAGATTGTCAAAAAAATAATAAAAAATCTGACCGACAAAATAGTGATGACTTTTAATTAAGCAAACAAGAATTGCATGATTTACGCTAATTAATACCGATTAGAGGTCACAATGATCAAAAATTTACTCTATATATATCGCGTTCGCGTTCGCTCGTCTTCACACACGCAAAGACTCTCGCTTTCATTCATTTCACACACGCGAGCTTCACACGCAGAGCAGCCTTCACACACTCACTCTCTCGCTTTCAGTTCTTTTTAGTTCGTTCGGTTCATGTATATTATTCACGATACCTCGATTGGAGATTCACGAGGAGTGTCGATTCATTGATATTTTTTTCGCCGCTTACTTGCTAAATAAATAGTGTTATTAGGCACGTATATGCAAGAGTTAATTTTGACATAATAATATTGTATGCTAATCTTGTATATATATATATAATAGTACTTAATATTGTATGTATATATTGTATGTATATATATACTTAATATTGTATGTATATATTGTATGTATATATATATTAGTACTTAATATTGTATGTATGTATTGTATGTATATATTATATACACAGTATGATAAATTTGACTATACTGATGTTGGCATAGTATGTTGTTAATGTTAATTAAACTAATCACCATGACGTAATTAATTAATTAAACTAAGCACGAGCACCTAGGTCTTGCTTCTATTTTGTTATCAATTGTGCACCGCACCGTAGCACGTACCAGCACTGTATAGCAGCAGCGCATGCACGAGATTTACGAAGGTCAGCAGCACATACGGTGATAGTTTAATATGACCAGTAGTTTCGTATATTCTGTCTAATTTACGCTTGTTTTAATTTTTTCAGGAACTTTGAACCGATCGATCTTATAACCGTCAGGTACGCATTTTAGAGTTAACATAAACTTGTTGTGTTAGGTTAACTTAAATTATGCTTAGTGATTAATTAATTATGCAAGGAGAGAAAATGGTGTACAAATATAATGGAAATTAGTGAATTTTTATAGCATGTAATATATGAATGTTTAAATTTTAATTGCACGTACCGCGCAAAACTATATATAATTAGCGACAAATTAACGCTAGTGTGCGTAGTTAAAAAGAGTGACTATATTTTTTCATATAGTAATTTTCTTGTTAGCTTAATTAAACATAATAGAGAAATTAATGTATATTTAGCATGCAAAATAGTAATATAATTGTACGTATTTTAGTGACATTTTAGTTAATATTTATGTATTAAACACGTAAGCTAACATTTTATGTATTAAACACGTAAACTAACATTTTATGTATTGAACACGTAAGCTAATAATTGTACATATTTATGTATTAAACACGTACACTATATTTACACGTATTATGCATTAAACACGTAAGCTAACATTTTATGTAATGTATGAAATAATAGTTAAATACAAACAAACGTAAATTTACTATTAATATGAATGAGCACGTGTATGTTACAGACGTAAATGGAGACACCAATGACTATTTTTTACGGAGATGCACCCACGCCAATGCAAGGGAATTTTGTAAGCATGCACACATGCAGCCATTTGCAGACTACAGTCACATTGCCAATAGAGCTGCCAATGCTAGCCAGGGTTATAGCTCGAAATCTCCATATAAACCGTCATGAATACAAACTTGTTCTACACGGTGTTAGGCCATGTCAGGTTCCAAATAGTACGATGTACGTATACAAGCTGTGGCCACTGAGAAATAAATCTGCTTGGACGTACTATGTTAATAAGGCAGTAGAAGAGGGGTATCACTTAGGTGTGTACGTGCTGCCTGAGGCAAGACAATCGGAGGCGGGGCCTAGCAACACCGTAGAAGAGAGTGCACATGAGGAAGTGCCGGAAGGGTATGGGGAGGACCCAATTGGTAGTATGATGACCGGTGTCGAGGCATTAGGCATGGGCACGGATCCGGATATCTCAATGGAGGAGGGAGAGATAGATGCACATGCCACAGGGGATGATTTCGATGAAGGGGGTGAGCATGATGTCGAAGAAGAGGACGACCCGATGCCCGCCATAGCGTATTATCGCGCTCTGGATGCTTCGAATTGGGTGATCAGGGATCACTCGAATATTTCCAGATGGGGGTATATGTACAATGACATAACAGTGGGTCAAGAGTTTAGCACGAAGGATGAGGTCATACACTTCATCAGCAACTTTGGTGTGATAACACGGCGCGAGCACTCCGTGGCACGGTCCGGGCCGGCCGTGTACGAGGTGAAGTGCGTGAAGAAGCCGGAGTGCTCATTCCATGTTCGGGCCCATCGCCCAAAACATGAGCACCACTTCATAATCAGTAGGTACGAGCCGCACACTTGTGCGGAGGAGTTGGTACGCAATATTAGCAGTAATGTGGACTCGAAGTTCATAGCGCAGATGTTGCTAACTGCTATTCAAGCCGATATCTCAATGAAACCACACTCCATAATGGCCGAGGTGCAGAACCGCACTGGCATGTCGATTACATATCACCAAGCATGGCGAGCCAAGCAAAAGGCACTGAAATTGTTGTTCGGGGATTATAAGGAGTCATACAACTGGGCTCCCCGTCTCCTCCGCAAGATACAGGAGACCAATCTCGACATGCTATGTTTTTGCCCATGAGGTCAGATATCTCCCGATGGAAGTGTCGCACCCAACCATTTCTACCGATGCTTTGTTTTGGTCTTTTGGCGGTGCATAGAGGCCTTCGGCATTGTCGTCCTGTCATTTGTGTGGATGGGACATTCCTCACCGGTAGGTACTATGGTGCTCTATTAACGACACTTGGAGTTGACGGAAACAATCAGATATTGCCTCTCGCATTTGCTTTTGTGGAGAGCGAGAACAATGACAGCTGGTTGTGGTTTCTAACTCTTCTGAAAGTTCACGTTGTCATGGATCGTCCTGGAGTGTGCGTCATTTCTGACCGCCACCAGGAAATCCTACATGGTGTAACTGTATTGTCCACCGGTGATGCCCCAATGTGGCGAGACGTTCGTTCTCGATGGTGCATCGTCACACGGGGCGAACCTATACATTGCATTCAAGAATAAGCCCCTAGTGAAGAAGTTCAAGACAATGTGCATGCAAAACCAACAGCGCAAATTTAGTGCGCTTTTCAATGATATTAACGAACGTACCAGAAAAATGGTCGCCGAAGAGCAAAGCACATCAGGGGTTCAAATACTAGGGGGCGAGCAAGTAAGCTCGCGGCGTAAAATTACTTTTGCTCGATGGATAGCGCAAAACCGGCAGAGAAATGGGCTCGTACATGACAATCGATGGCGCCTTAAGTGGTGGTAGATTTATTTACAATGTTAGTTTCCATTCCGTTCGATCGTAAATTTAAGAAGTCTCGTATTGCAGATACACGGTGATGACGACGAATATAGCTGAGTCGTATAATAATGTGCTACGAGGAGTGCGCGGCCTGCCAATATGCACTATCATTGAGATGATCTTTTTAGGACAAGAGATTATTTCGCGACCGAGAAATGGCGGCCATGCAAATCACAAGCACTTTTCCTCGTGTCGAAGCCATCCTACGAGGCGTCGACAGAAATCTCAGTTCCACCACACGTCAATATATGACCGTATGAATAACATATTCAATGTGGACTGCAAGAGAAAGTACATTACAGGATTTAGCGCAGGAGATAATCAACAAAAGTGCCAACTTGGCCAGTATGAGGTTGTATGCACTTGCAATAAACCCCGCCTCGAACACATCCCATGCTCGCACGTCATGGCGGCATGTCGAGATCTTGCTGGCAACGATGCCACTCAATACGTCTCTATGTACTATTCGATGAATGCAATTAGGCAAACATGGGCACCCAAGATGCAGCCAATTAATCGAGGGGGGGGGATATAAAAACTCAGAAGGGCCTACCTTCCATCCATTCCCCACTACGAAGCGTGTTGCACAAGGTAGACCGCGTACGGCGCGTTTTGAAGGTGACATGGATGCTACCGATGGAGGAGATGGTTTGCGTCGCTGTCGGCTATGTAAACAGTCAGGACATGACCGTAGGCGCTGTCCAAATCAGGGATGAGTCCTACAATATCATTCTGGCAATTCTTGTATCACTGTCATATTTTAATAAAAGAGTTGTATTCGTTATATCCTCACTTCTTGTTTCACTGTCGTACAATATTATTCTGGCTATTGCCACTTGTAAGTTTTAATAAAAGACTTGTATTCGTCACTGTCACATGATGTTTTACTATTTGTCGTATGTAATAACTATAATATTTTCTTGCAATATACACAATGGAGGTTCCACAGTTCTTCTCCGCACGGGATGACTCCGGCCATAGGTCGCAGAAATGGGTGCAAGGCAATGAACAGGTTTGCATGTTTCATAAAAATTATCTCATATTAACATGGTTAGCTAACATTATGATATTGTTATTTGTAGATGCAAACATTACGATTGAGGGCATCACGACAAATCAAACAATTGGATGCCCGCTTTTGGATGTTCCTTGCCCGTGCCGGACTATTGCCGTGGGCACTCACTGTTAATGGGGTCCCACAAGGAAATGACCGTCTGACACCGCTACCAAGACTAGACCCGGGCCTTATCACCGCACTGGTCGACCGCTGGCGTCCTGAGACGCACACGTTCCATTTACCGGTCGGTGAGATGACAATTACATTGAAGGATGTGGCCATGCTCACAGGGTTGCCCATCTCTGGACGGGTCTTCGTTGTCAACAAACCAAGCAGGCAAACATGGAAAAATTATGTCGAAGAAAGGTGAGTGTCTACTTTTTCACTTGCAAATTTGTAATTAGTACATAAATTTACCCTATGAAATATTATTCTAAATCTGCGCAGGTTTGAAGTTGAATATAATGGAAGCGACCAGGGTGTTTCGATCTCATGGCTCGAGCACCTTGACGAGGCCGGTCCGTGTCGATCAATCTTGAAGAGGTGATCGATTTGCGGCATTACGAGGTGTATCTGTACTACCTCCTCGCCGGCGTCATGTTCACAAATGGCAACGGTGACTGTATACCCCCTCACCTAGTCTTCGTAGCTCGAGAGCTATGCAACGAAGCTTTATTTAATGAGGACTACGAGCCGTACAGTTGGGGTCTGCCGTATTGGACGATACATACCGGGAGTTATGTGTCGCATGCCATCGGTCAGCCCCGAATGCAGTGTTTGGGGGTTGTCCTCTCCTCATCCAATTATGGTCGTGGAGTTATTTGCCACTAAATCGTCCAAACACGCCAGTACGATACTATCTTGTTCATGTAGACGCCGATTTGACCCCCCCGGCATGTAGACCAACAATGGGATATAGATGGTTGCATCGCGGTTGCGATGGTCGAGAGAATTAGTAGACAGGCGTCTTACACGCGGCTTGTGTCGACCTAGACCTTCCGGTACATGACCAAGTTACGTGGGAACCATTACGCCATCCGGCAACCTATGATATTGCCACGGGGGCTTGGCTGGCTATGCGTGTCTTCGAGAGTGTAGACTATTGGATGACGACTGTTATCTAGTCTCGCATGAATGCCGTCGAAGGATACTCGCGGAACGCGTTCAACGGCAATTTGGCTACCGGCAAACATTTCCACTTCCACCTGCTCGGCATCCGGGCAACTCCCATGGGTATGCATCATAAGTTAAATATTTGAATATATTTGTACCACTCATAATATAGCGTACAAGTGTTTTTTCAGCTTAGTTCAACCGGCGCAATCGTGATTGGGCCCCGTCCACGCGCCCACATCGGCGGTGGATGAAGTTATCATCGACGAAGTGTGGTACCCTGATGGAGCCGCGCACGAGACTGATATTTGAGGGTACATGGAATGGTACCGCACAAGGATCGATGTCGACTGCGATACCACAGCAAAGAAGAAGACCGCTCGACAACCGTGAGGGTTATGCCCAACGAGTCCATGTTCGCACGACGTGCGCCTCCGATAGTTTCATCTATATTGCGTACTTCATACCTCCTTCGAATACCATCCGACATGGTTGATGCGCATACGGGAGGCCGATTCGTTGCATGGCCATGCAACGGAGCTTGTATCGCAAACACACGGACCGCCAATCTTCTTCAAATTCATTGAGGGCCCTCATTAGAAGGGCGGATCTCGGCTTACGGGAGCGATTAGGGGGTCGGCGGGCATAGATCGCAAGACAGATCGCGAAAGGGATACCCGATCCGAGAAGAATCAGTGCTACGAGGAGGCGCGGCCCGCCAATATGCACTATCATTGAGATGATCTTTTTAGGACAAGAGATTATTTCATGATCGAGAAATGGCGGCCATGCAAATCACAAGCACTTTTCTCCTCGTGTCGAAGCCATCCTCTGAGGCGTCGGCGAAATCTGGCCCACCACACGTCAATATATGACCGTATGAATAACATATTCAATGTGGACGCAAGAGAAAGTACATTACGTGATTTAGCGCAGGAGATAATCAACAAAAGTGCCAACTTGGCCAAGATGAGGTTGTATGCACTTGCAATAAACCCCGCCGAACACATCCCATGCTCGCACGTCATGGCGGCATGTCGAGATCTTGCTGGCAACGATGCCACTCAATACGTCTCTATGTACTATTCGATGAATGCAATTAGGCAAACATGGGCACCCAAGATGCAGCCAATTAATCGAGGGGGGGGGATATAAAACTCGGAAGGGCCTACCTTCCATCCATTCCCCTCTACTGCGTGTTGCACAAGGTAGACCGCAGACGGCGCTTTTGAAGGTGACATGGATGCTACCGATGGAGGAGATGGTTTGCGTCATTGTCGGCTATGTAAACAATCGGGACATGACCGTAGGCGCTGTCCAAATCAGGGATGAGTCCTACAATATCATTCTGGCAATTCTTGTATCACTGTCATATTTTAATAAAAGAGTTGTATTCGTTATATCCTCACTTCTTGTTTCACTGTCGTACAATATTATTCTGGCTATTGCCACTTGTAAGTTTTAATAAAAGACTTGTATTCGTCAAATCCGTCACATGATGTTTTACTATTTGTCGTATGTAATAACTATAATATTTTCTTGCAATATACACAATGGAGGTTCCACAGTTCTTCTCCGCACGGGATGACTCCGGCCATAGGTCGCAGAAATGGGTGCAAGGCAATGAACAGGTTTGCATGTTTCATAAAAATTATCTCATATTAACATGGTTAGCTAACATTATGATATTGTTATTTGTAGATGCAAACATTACGATTGAGGGCATCACGACAAATCAAACAATTGGATGCCCGCTTTGGATGTTCCTTGCCGTGCGGACTATTGCCGTGGGCACTCACCATTAATGGGGTCCCACAAGGAAATGACCGTCGACACCGCTACCAAGACTAGACCGGGCCTTATCACATGGTCGATCGGCCATGGCGCCCCGAGACGCTACGTTCCATTTACCGGTCGGTGAGATGACAATTACATTGAAGGATGTGGCCATGCTCATGTGGTTGCCCATCTCGGGACGGGTCTTCGTTGTCAACAAACCAAGGCAAACATGGAAAAATTATGTCGAAGAAAGGTGAGTGTCTACTTTTTCACTTGCAAATTTGTAATTAGTACATAAATTTACCCTATGAAATATTATTCTAAATCTGCAGATTTGAAGTTGAATATAATGGAAGCGACCGGTGTTTCGATCTCATGGCTCGAGCACCTTGACGAGGCCGGTCCGTGTCCGATCAATCTTTGAAGAGGTGATCGTCTGCGGCATTACGAGGTGTATCTGTACTACCTCTCGCCGGCGTCATGTTCACAAATGGCAACGGTGATGATACCCTCACCTAGTCTTCGTAGCTCGAGAGCTATGCAACGAAGCTTTATTTAATGAGGACTACGAGCCAGATGGGTTGGGGTCTCGCAGTATTGGCCGATACATACCGGAGTTATGTGTCGATGCCATCGGTCACCCGAATGCGATGTTTGGGGTTGTCCTCTCCTCATCCAATTATGGTCGTGGAGTTATTTGCCACTAAATCGTCCAAACACGCCAAGACGATACTATCTTGTTCATGTAGACGCCGATTTGACCCCCGCATGTAGACCAACAATGGGATATAGATGGTTGCATGCGGTTGCGATGGTCGAGAGAATTAGTAGACGTATGCGTCTTACACGCGGCTTGTGTCGACCTAGACCTTCCGGTACATGACCAGTTACGTGGGAACCATTCGCCATCCGGCAACCTATGATATTGCCACGGGGCTTGGCTGGCTAGCACGTGTCGAGAGTGTAGACTATTGGATGACGACACGTTATCTAGTGCGCATGAATGCCGTCGAAGGATACTCGCGGAACGCGTTCAACGGCAATTTGGCTACCGCAAACATTTCCACTTCCACCGCTTCACATCCGGCAACTCCATGGTATGCATCATAAGTTAAATATTTCAATATATTTGTACCACTCATAATATAGCGTACAAGTGTTTTTTCAGGCTTAGTTCAACCGGCGCAATCGTGATTGGGCCCACGTCCTGCGCCCACATCGGCGGTGGTGAGTTAGCTTCTGACGAAGTGTGGTACCCTGATGGAGCCGCGCACGAGACTGATATTTGAGGGTACATGGAATGGTACCGCACAAGGATCAGATGTCAGCTTGCGATACCACAGCAAAGCAAAGACCGCCGACAACCGAGAGGTTATGCCCAACGAGTCCATGTTCGCACGGCGTGCGCTCTCCGATAGTTTCATCTATATTGCGTACTTCATACCTCCTTCTGAATACCATCGACATGGTTGATGCAGACACAGGAGGCCGATTCGTTGCATGGCCATGCAACGGAGCTTGTATCGCAAACACAGCGGACCGGCCAATCTTCTTCAAATTCATTGAGGGCCCTCATTAGAAGGGCGGGATCTCGGCTTACGGGAGCGATTAGGGGGGTCGGCGGGCATAGATCGCGCACAGATCGCGAAAGGGATACCCCGATCCGAGAAGAATCTGTGCACCGCATAACCGAGTCACCACCTCCTCCAGTATCTGCTGCTCCTGCGAGATCACAGTCCATGGACAGCGTAGACCACGGGTTCGATTCCACGCCGACAATCTCAACCTCCCGAGCCTCTACATCGACACCCTTCCAACACGGCGCCACCATTCTTCAACTCCAGCTGGGCCAGTCACGAGGAGGGGATTGATATTAACGTAGCGCCGTCTTCAGAAACCTACGATGACTATCGCAGCACACAAGATACCCAATTTGATGCAAATTGGGCAAACATGGGAGGATCAATGCTGGATAGTGCATTTGCATCCAACCTTAGCTTTCAAGATATCTTGGGCGGATGCAACATTCCTATACCAGATCCGACACACCGGGGTCTAATCGGCAAACTCCCATGGGGTCCCTTCAAATTTGCAACACGGGAGCAAACCCCTATCGGTCCCTCCACGGGTTGTGCACGGTCAAGCCACCCCTTATGAACAAAGCATGATGGGGTTTTCATATTTTGTGGGTCTGCGTACGCCATAAGTTCACAGCCTGGGTATATCCCAACCGCGGACCAAACTGATGATCAAATTCGGTTTGGACCTTCTCAGGCTGCTGGACAGCGTACGACGCATCCACCTGACCATTACACCCCAAGTGCATACACGACAAGGGGTCGTCGGCGCTAATTGTAATAATGTAATTGATGGACTTATGTTATTATGTGCATTCGACGGTTTGGCCATGAAATTATTCTCCATACAATTATTAACATTGCATTGACCATTATGGCGATCAGTGACGTTGCATTTACTACTACTTCGCACTTACCACATACCGTTAACAAGTCTATGCACGACACGTCTATTCACATGACAAGATTCACTTTACGTGTATTTAATGTTTTTATTTATCTCATAGCTTCTAACTTTACAAAATTTAGTTTGCCGTACAAACGACTTGCTAAAATTTTAAATTTGCAATTTTGTAAAATTACATACAATTTTGAGTTTTAAAATGTATATTCACATGCTTATACATGTATCAAATTTTACTTACCCATATATTTATCATATATATTAAAATTATAGGAGAAGCTATCCGGTCACATGTGTATATAAATATATCTATATTATACATATATTATAATGTATATATGCCATATGCTATCCGGTCACATGTGTATATAAATATACGCCACGTACATGCAACGTGGCATGGGAGAAGGTCTAGGTCATTTGTGGTCTTCGTCTCGGTCGATTAATCGGAGCAAATTGAGCGGAAGGTGCAAAGCAAAAAGCGTGTGCGTGTGTGATCGTGGTTCATGTCATTGTCATCTTACGAGCTCATCAGACCGAAAAATTGTGGGAGGCTTTCTTGAACGAAACCTACCTTCCAACGTAAATTATTTTAGACATGCCATTTTACTAATCAATTATCAATAAAATTACACGCCACCTACTACATATTATCAATAAAATTATCAATAAGGTGCAATGAGAAGCGTGTGCGTGTGTGATCGTGGTTCATGTCATTGTCATCTTACGAGCTCATCAAGATGAAAAAATTGTGGGAGGCTTTCTTGAATCTAAACTTACCTCCCAACGTAAATTATTTTAGACATGCCATTTTACTAATCAATTATCAATGAAATTACACGCCACCTACTACATATTTTTGTACAACTATAATAATTTAGTATATATTTATCATATATTCATATTAAAATATTATATTAGTAAAATGAGGCAATATACATATATATATACATATATAACACATGCTCTATATATATATATACATATATCACATGCAATACGGCGTGGTCATGGCCACCTGGTGGCATGGTGGCTGAAGGCCGCCACCCGGTGGCGGCATTTCAGCGGCAACCACCGAGTGGCGGTAGTCATTATGCGTCGTCTTGTGGCGGCAAAATTATGCAATTGCATTCGGTGATTTACGCCACCGAATGGCGGACCCGAGGATATTTTCGTAATTTTACTTTACGATGGATTATTCTATTAATTTTCTATTTTACTGTTGATTATTTCGGGTATTTTTCCTGAATCTAAAGAGCGCCGTTCAGTGTATGCGTGCATGTGTTTCTCCCCCGTCTTGTCCACCACCCACTGCACACGCCTGACGCCTGAGATTGAAACACCCAAGAACAGACGTACGTGCAGGGAAAAGAAGAGAAGCTACGTACAGATCGATGCCTTCCAGTGAAGTCTGCGAATAGCATGAGATGGATGCATCATGCATGTGTGTACTATGATAGTATGATCCGTATCACTGTATCAGCATCCCGTGGAAAGCGTCGAGAGCTGAGACAGTGAGATGGATCACCTGCAGCCCTCGCCGGTTTCTGCTGCAGATACAGCCAGTGAATTAAGAGCATGAGAAGGATGTGTACCGGACAGCCACTGTGAGTGTGCTGCTGCAGTGTTTGATCTTGCTGCTATGTTGCTTGCACTCGTCATCATCAGCTCATTTGCAGCTGCAGCTGAGCCTGAGTTTTGACTTTTGAGGCGGGCCACCACTTGCTGCCACTGCTTTCAGTTGCAGATGCAGCCGGCGGCGACGAACGGCTCACGTCGCGTGCTCCTGGGCCTGGCTCCATCTGTACCCGTCCATTCCCCGTGGCTGCGTCCGCGTCGCTCCCCCGCCACGTGGGCCGGGAGGGACACGGACACCGCACCGTGACGTGGCCCGGTGGCCGCGCGGAGCCACCCGGGCGGGCCGACCGTCGCGTCGGCGTCCCGGCCCACGGGCCGTGGCCGCCCACCCATCCCACGTGCGCCACGTGCCCGCGCGGCCCATACGCCCGTTCCACGGCGAGGCGCGCTAGCTCGCTACGCGACACCGAGAAAGCCACCCGGACTGAAAAGCCGCCGGTCCCATTTGCTGTTTTATCGAGGTTATTTAAATTTTTGGGATTTTAATCATACTGGAGAAGAAAACGAAGGATTATCACGTTGGTGGAAATTTTGAATGCGTGGATTATCTGCGTGAATCATTCAAACATGCCATTCGATTGTATCACAGAAAAATACATGAATATTATTATTGGCTGCTAATGAAGTTGCTAGATAATCAAGGAACTATGATGGGAAGTTTCCTTCAAATCATCAACCTAATGGATTAAAATATGTTAAGAACCTTTAAAATAAAACTTGGGGAAATTTTCTAGGGCCTTATTTTTCAGTTCAAACTAAAACTTTAAAAATAAATAAAACTTATCTTTCATAAACCAAACAGGAGAACACTTTTGTACCTATTTTTAAGCTCTCGTTTGTTTCCTGAAAGCTTTTAGCACCATTGTTTAACATTTTTTGAGCCCTCTAAAAGCTGTAAACCTGTTAACCTTCAACAAAAAAAAAAAAGGGTGCTCGGGTGCGCGTAGCTATTAGCTAAGACAGCGATTAGTGTCACGGCGGTGGCTGCTTGGGAAGTAAGAAAAGAAAACCAAACTGGAGCAAGGTCACACAGGATTTGCCATCGGTTAATTTGTTGCCATTTTAACCCCGGGGATTAACGCGGCGGGTAAATGCGATTAGCGGTGGCCCATAATAAATAATCAAGTGTCAGAACGGGAGGCCGGTAAATAAAAACTCCCTCCTTCCCATCCGGGCCGCCTCCCCCTCCCCCTCCCCCTCGCCATCGCGGCGCACCGGCACGCCTGAGATCCGCGTCGGGGTTCGCCGTCCCGGCCACCGCCCCGCTGCCCCCGATCTCCACAGGTACGCGTCGCCCTCCGCTACCTCCGATTGGCCGTGGGCGTCGCGGGGTTGCTCTATTCCGGTTTTTTATCTCGCTCCGGTGGTGATTTGATTGGGGCTTGTGTGTGTGTGTGTGTGTGGTGCAGGGCGGCGGAGGGAGGGGGATGGCGGCGGAGGAGGGGGCGAGGTCGCCGACGAGGATGCTGGCGGAGGGGCACCTGCGGGTGGCCACCGGCGGGGGCGCGCCGGCCGACGGCGGGATCGCCGTCCGCCACCTCCCACACCACCACGCCGCTAAGAAAGGTGGCTACTTGATCCCTGTTTTCAATCTCGATCTTTGTCTCTGTAGTACGTAGGCGCTGAATTATGGTATGTTGTGATATGCTGTCTGGGGATTGGGAGGGGGGTGGTAGAAATAGAATTTACTGGGTGGAAAACTGGAAATTCATTCTTGGTTCTGCAGTTGGTTCATGCATGAACTCAAGACTCGAGGGGGCGTTTTGATGATGGTATGTAGGGAAGGCGAGGGATTTGGCTCGTCCTAGGGTCGTATGTTGCTCTACATGCTAATGGATTAGATTCAATCGGGAGTTTAGTGTTTATTAGGTATGGGAGTTGTGTCAATGCACCGTGAGCAGTAGCAGGCTGGAATTGTATTTATGCTGTTTAATCCTATCGTGCTTGTGATGTTTAGGTTGGCAGGAGAAACAAATGGCATTTGATTCTTTTTCCATAGTGGTGGTTTAGTACGGTGATGACGGCCGTTATCTTGTTCTTGTCCAAAAGGGTTGGAAGCCCTGATTTCATTATAAGGAAAAATCCTAATGGGCTCGACAAAGTAGATACGACACATAGACAACAAAAGTACATGGTATTGCTTTTTTCTGGATGTTAGTTCACGCAACCGGTAACACATTTGTCAGTTCTGATATAGTTGATACGGGCATACGGGTACAGTTCTTTCGCTCCACGGTTGGCTGGTTTTATGTCTCCATGTTTGGAGAGGCTTAATGCGGCCAAAAGCTTATGTCGGTGATGGTTTCGATAGTTGTTTGTTTCCCTGCTTCAGACTGAAAGGAACTAAATTTTGTAAGTAGTGAAATCCTTACAGGTTCAACAAACTGAAATGTCCAAAAGTATATAAACACAAGGCATCGTACTTATTATATTAGGTGGTAGTTCGTAATTCATGTTTGGTTAATTCGTGCAATTAATAATGCATGTTTTTGATATAGCTTGGTCTGAGTATGTCTGTTTTTCCACGATTGGTTGGTATTACATGTTTTGAGTAACTTAGTATTGATGATAAAGAAATAAATTCTGCCAAAAGCATAATACCAATTGGGTCTTTTTCCTTTTTTCTCGCAAAAATGTCTAGTGCCATATATTAAGAAGCTCAAACCATATGTTGCCAGAACGAAGAATTCATTGAGATTATTTGGAATTTTTTTACTTTTTGTTCATCATGGTGCACAATCGATGCAACATATCACTGTTTTAAAGTCGGGCGACTAGGCGGCAAGTCACTGTGGCAGGGGAAGTCGCGAACCTTGACCCGACTCGCTAGACAAGTCGGCCAACTCGCCGCCTAGTCACGACTAGGCGCAGCTAGGGAGTTGAGTGACCAGTGGGCTCCCCTGCCCAGCGCCCGAGCCGCCGCCGCCTTAGCCAAATGGTGCGTGAAAGCACCGCCGCCGCCGCCGGTGCGTCCACGTCATCGCCCGCCGCCGCCGCGCAGCCCCAAGTACTCTGCTTGTTGCTTGCTTGCTGGAAGAGTTGCTGCGTGCTGCACGTGAAGAAGAAGCCAAGAAGGTGGCTGGATCTGGGAGGCATAGAGTGAGAGAAGGCTGCCTGCTGCATGTTAGGGTTGGGGGTAATGCTGGGCTGGCCCATTGGGTCGTGCTAGTTGGCTTAAGAAAGCCCAATAAGGACAATTCCTCTCCATCTCTCTGTATTAAGGGTTTTTCCAACAAAAAAATGAATGGTATATTTATAGAAAATAAGATAGTATAGTTAACAACTAGCACTCCACTAGTCACAACTAGTCTCACCTAGTCACGACTAGTCCACAAGTCAGTGCCCATACGACTCGACTCGACTCGACTTACCGACTTTAAAACCTTACATATGTAATTAATTGAATTTATTTACTTTGCAAAATACAATATGTTGTTCTTCTGTTATTGTTCCTTTGCAAAATTTGTCATTTTCTTGCAAAGAACTATGTTCCATACTTCCATTAATAGTTCATACTTATGTTGTTGTGACTATGGTTTTCAGAAGTTGGTGGTGGAAAAAACGAACAAGACAATCTTGAAGATGTAGAATTCTTACCATCTCAAGAGTCGAACAAAATAGTTAATGGGAACAGTAAGGTTTGACTTTGCTATTTTTCATGCTATTCTATTATCAACACTATCCTCTCATTGACTTTTTTATCTATTATCAACACTATCCTTCTGTTGGTTTGTTATTCTGATTTATCGATGCTCATTGCAAATGCAGGTTCCTGCGTCATTAGATGACTATAGGAAAATTGTGATTCCAATAGTTGTGGAGTATTTTAGTACAGGAGATGTGGAACTTGCAGCTTCAGAGCTAAGGAGTCTTGGGTCCGATAAGTTTCACCATTACTTTGTCAAGAAGCTCATATCCATGGCAATGGACCGCCATGACAAAGAAAAGGAGATGGCATCAGTTCTGTTGTCTGCCTTGTATGCTGATCTGTTGAGCTCTTCCAAGATGAGTGAAGGGTTTATGATGCTTCTGGAGTCAACAGAAGATCTCACTGTCGATATACCAGATGCTAGTGATGTCTTGGCTGTTTTTGTTGCCCGAGCTATTGTTGATGAGATATTGCCTCCAGTTTTTCTCATTCGAGCTAGAGCACTGCTTCCTGAATCTTCTAAAGGAAACGAAGTCCTGCAAGTTGTTGAAAAAAGCTACTTGTCAGCTCCCCACCATGCGGAGTTAGTTGAGCGCAAGTGGGGTGGGAGCACTTACTTCACCGTAGAAGAGGCAAAAAAGAGGATCCAAGATATTCTAAGAGAGTACATTCAGAGTGGAGATGCAGATGAAGCCTTTAGGTGTATAAGGGAGTTGGGTCTTCCATTTTTCCACCATGAGGTTGTGAAACGTGCTCTTATCCTTGGTATGGAGAATCCTTCATCGCAGAGTTTAATCCTAAAGATGTTGAAGGAATCCACTCGAGGTTGCTTGATCAGTTCCAATCAAATGTCGAAGGGCTTTTCTCGGCTAGCTGAGAGTGTTGATGACCTGAGCCTTGATATTCCTTCTGCCAAAACTCTTTTTGACAAGATGGTTTCAACAGCTATTTCTGAAGGATGGCTGGACGATTCATTTAGTAAATGTGTTACCCATGATGAGGATATGCAAAATGTAAGTGGAGAAAAGATCAGATGTTTTAAAGAAGAATCTGGGCACATAATCCAGGAGTATTTTCTCTCAGATGACATACCGGAACTTATTAGAAGCCTTGGAGAGCTTTCAGCCCCAGAATACAACCCTATTTTCCTGAAGAAGCTTATTACGATTGCTATGGACAGGAAGAACAGGGAAAAGGAAATGGCTTCTGTGCTTCTTTCCTCACTCAGCTTAGAACTTTTTTCCACTGATGACATACTGAAGGGGTTCATAATGCTCCTACAGTCAGCAGAAGACACTGCCCTTGACATTGTGGATGCTCCCAGTGAGCTTGCCCTCTTCCTGGCCAGGGCAGTGATTGATGAAGTCTTGATTCCACTGAATTTGGATGAGATCAGTAGCAAGCTACGCCCTAACAGCAGTGGTAGTCAAACTGTCCAGATGGCCCGCACTCTGCTTGCTGCTCGACATTCTGGCGAGAGGATACTGCGCTGCTGGGGTGGTGGCACTGGTTGGGCAGTGGAAGATGCAAAGGACAAGATTTCTAAGCTTCTTGAGGAGTACAGCACTGGTGGTGATTTGGGGGAAGCCTGCCAATGCATCCGTGAACTTGGAATGCCGTTTTTCAACCATGAAGTGGTGAAGAAAGCGCTGGTTCTGGCAATGGAGAAGCAGAACGAGGCTAGCATTTTGGCTCTTCTGCAGGAGTGCTTCAGTGAGGGGCTTATAACCATCAACCAGATGACGAAAGGCTTCGCTCGTGTCAAGGAAGGCCTTGATGATCTGATCCTTGACATTCCGAACGCGCAGGAGAAGTTTGGAGCATACGTGGAGCTCGCAACAGGACGTGGCTGGCTGCTGGCCTCATTCGCCTCTGTTGCTTGAGCTTCCCCAGCCAGCCAAGCTTGGAAGAACTCTCTCAATGTACATCTATACCCATGCTGTCTTTAGCACCATACCAAAGTTTTCCTATTCCTAGTATACTTTAAGCAGTCTTTAATCGTACACCGGAGGATCATGGGTGGTCATGCTGTCACTTCTTAAGAGTCTGTTCTATTGGTTTGGTCTGGGAGGGTAAGACTTGGAGGGTTAAGAATAACACCATTTCGTCTCAGGTATTTGAGACCGGTGGAATTTTTGTAATTAGCTGCCCAGGGTTTTGAGAATCGAAGTACCATCTGTGTATGTGTTTGTTCGTCAAATTCGTCATTGCTCTACATCGTCAAATTATTCAATACAAATATGTCAGTATATTATAGTTGGCAACATATCTAATGCAAATGGTTATTCAGTGCTAATATGCTAACAGTAGATCTGGACTATTAGATCCACAAGAATTGGTCTAGATCTGAAAAGGTCGAAGCCTCTTTCTATTTAGAAAGTCAGGGGGTTTTTCGTGAAAATGTTTAAGTGAGAAAAGTGGTTTACACCTCTTCAGATCTGGACTGTTCCTGATGGATCCAATGACCCAGATCTGTTGTTAGCATGTTAACGCTCAATGAACATTTGCATTGGATACGTTGCCATTATAGTTTGTCCCCAAATTCAGCTTCGCTTTCTACGAGTAAGGATATTGCCAGAGATGGTGTGGTGATAAACGCCACTTGCCTTTGATTACGTTGATGTCAGTGTCAGCATGCATCAGTGTGATTTATCAGTGCCAAATAAAACAAATTATACTGCTTTCCGATGTACAACATAATGAGCTAGCGATTTTACAGCTACCAATTTAACTAGCTATGATTACTTAACACAACGTCCGTACATTATAGCCCGTATTTTACAATGGAACTTTAAATAAAAAAATAAATCAATAAATCGAAGCAAAGCAACGTACATAATCGTTAAGAATGATTTGCAAATAATGAAATTGTAAAGAATGATTTGCAGATAAGGTGTAGCAACTTAGGTAGCAAAGGAGGTCTAAAAGATCGGTGAAAAATTATATATAGCGATTTGAAATCATACGAAATTCAAAGTTACCGCATCCACGCATCGCAATGGACATTGTTTTTGCATGTTTTTTTTTTGGTTATTAACAGAACAAGAAAGGAACAGATAGAGCACAAAATACACCAGCACTGGCAGCACATGAGCCCATTCGTCCCAAACACCTTGGAGAATCTCACGTCGTACCCAAGCCAATTGGGCCACCGATGTGCTATCTGCAGATGGCCCGGGTTTACTCAGGGTGTGCTGCTTTATGGCCACATGCATGGTTATGGTGTGAAAATATCAGCATATCTCACAGTACAATATGAAACTTATATATCGATGCCGCCATCTCTATTGCACTGGCAAAATGTCAACCATTACTCCTGCATAGTAGCAAGAAGTCAAGATACAAGGGCAAGTCCAATGGTACATTAACTTAGATGAATTTAGCATTGTACCAATATAAAATAGAAGAGTAAAAAGACTGATGAATAACGTTGAGTCCACACTAAGTTAGGATAACATTGGACATGCTTCAAGACATCCATCACAAGCTAATTTAGATAATCTATTACAAGTTTCAAATCAGAGGATCAATTTTTTTCTCCTCAAAGGGGGTTAATTGAAGTCAAAATGAGCCTATTAAGCCATGTTTCGTATAAATGTCTCGTCTACCTAACCACAAATGCAACAATGAAGCGTCAAATTCAACTTTATACATAAGGTTCAACTACAAACTTTTTGGCAGCTCTCAACCAAAGCAACAGAAGCATGCACATTTGGCATTTCAGAAATTCACATATAGGTCAATGCTCTTAAACAAGTATATTGTTGCAGGTGTGCAAGCAAAGACGATCATGTGATCATGAATTCATTTAAAATATACTTCAAAACCAATGTGTGATAAAGACCCTAAAAATTGTGGTAAACAGTAGCTTTCTTGATCAATATGTCATTCAGTTTCAATTACAATTTAGAGATCCATTGATCACACTACAAGTACACATAATATATAGTTATATCTTGCGAACCTTACATCTAAGGTTAAAACAAAAATAATATGAACAATGGTTCACAATTTAAATATATATTTAAATCATGTGAAATGGTTAGGTGTCCACACATTGCGACGAAACCCTAAGAAAGAACCATACATACATCTAATCTTTACTATGCAACCAAGCGACCAACATAGACAATTTTAGCACAAATTCTTAAGTTTTAAGTTTAGAACCTTTATTACATTATCATTTTAAAAGACAATAGGAAAGTTAACACAATTCATTCAGAATGAGTATAAAAAATATGTGCAACAATTTTTCTGAAACAATAGATGACCAAGCAACACATTTTTTATTCCTGTTGTTACCAAGCCTGCACAATGCAAAGGATACTATATGTGTTAGGAATTCCCTAGAGACAATCATATGAGATAGTTGTATCACATCTTTATACATGTATAAATGATAATATGTGATCGGTTCGTTGAATAAAAGTCATTACTTTGTTCATGAAGTATAATTTGATCGTAAGACACATTGTTTATGTGCTATTGTTTTAAATTATCTTTGGTCTCATATTATTATATGGCACAATAATGATTTGATCGGCGTTTGTATTGATTCATGACAATGTTTCACATATTATAGATATGGAGATATGAAATCAATGATATGAATATATGTTAGAGAACATGGTGTTGGATAGACCTAATTTAAGAGAACGATGAAATTATTATCTTAAAAGCGTCGTTAAATTGTACGTGCATGTATTTTCTAATCTAGTTGTACTTAGTGGCAAACAATTCTTATTTTCAATAGTATGGACACCCTTTTCTATTTTTCCACTGTCTCAACGGCGGCACCTGCCTCCACGGTTCAGTTTCCCAGACACCGGTTCACCTCGCCCTAGGCCATGAGCAGTCTCGACGGCCTAGTGCCCGAGAGGCGAAAACGCCGAAAACTAGGTGGGTGGGGGCTAGAAGCCTAGACGGGCTCTATCTCGACGGTTGAAGGTGTGGCCGTCGAGAGAGGTCGTCTGTGTTGATAGCTTTTCCTTGGCCTTCAAGACTACCTCCTCTCTCACGACCGCTACCCTTTAGTCGTCGAGCCTTTTAGCGGCCCTTGAAATTTCGAGTGTTTGTCTTGAATCATTGTCTTGTCATTTTTATTGAGCTGGATATTTTTTTTTTGAACGTAAAATAATATTATAAGGTATTGTTTCATGTTCATTGCACGTTATTTTGTTCTTTATGTAAGATTTTTTTTGAACCAACTATTTTACAATTTCACTACTTTACAATTATAAACCTTTATATTTATGTGCCATTTTTTTAAGAAATATTATGCTCCAAATGATGTTTCTATTGTGTATTAAAAAAATTATATAATTATGCATCCCCAGTTTTCAAATTCTAAATCCATATGCTAGATGCACCCTTCACTTGTTGCATCATCTTTGCCATTCTCGACCTAGCTCGCCGTCTCCCCTTCAATCGATTCACCGGGGTAGCGCAAAATCCATTCTGAAATGACATACTGGGATCTGTAGTTGCCAGCCAAACATTACTGATGCCTTTGTTTCAACTTCTTCTGCATCCTGGGAATCCTAAAATCAAGAGATTTTGGCCGCCACTATTTCACGTTCATTCAAAAACATCGTTGTCCCGATCGATTGAGCAGCATCCAAACACACATGTAATGTGCATTAAAAAAAATACAGGTAATGCCATTTCTTGGGATATGATCTATAATTGGGGCCCGATGCCTCTTTTCTTTGTGATGCACCTCCCAAACTCTCCTAACTTAGTAGCTGTGCGTTGCTCTATGGTTCGAGACTTCGAGGGATCAATCATATTCGAGATGCGCTTATGCATAATGCAGTGCAAAACCGTCTCTACCATATTATATTTATTTATTTCGATCAAATATATATTTGCGAATAAATTAGCCGGCATCGGATATCAATCTTAACGTGATACACTTTTGCTAATCATTAGGTGACTGATTTTTAAAAAAGTCTTAGTTGATTTTTTTCACCTATCTAAATGTTTCCGTTGGATCTTTTATGTCTTATAAAGATATCTGATTTGTGGTCCAGAAAACTAACTGAGAGTTACCTCCATATTATGCCTTGAAGACTGAAGAGGACTTCAACCTCCACGCTCTTTAGCACGAGATTTTGAGTCTCGTGTGCCTACCATTTTCACCATTAATGCATCTTAAAAGCAAAATCGTATTCCATGAGTATGATATCTGATGTCAAACTTGTTTCGATTTTGTGATAATGCAAAAAAAATCCTTGTAAGAAAATACTGTATGACGAATTATTATTGGGTCTGCCTCTTTTCTTTGCGATGCCTCCCCAAACTCCAGACTCCGATTTTTGAGAAGCTGTGTGTTGCTTGCTTGCTTTATGGTTCAAGGGAGGAGATCAATCCTCATGCCACACACCGGCATCGGACGGTGCATGCCGTCGACGCAGATGTGGTGGGCCCACCCTAGAAGGAAAGAGAAGCCAAATACGGTGGTCGCTAAAACCCCTCGCCTCCCCTCCTCTCCTGGCGCAGAGTGCAGAGGGCAGACGCAGAGCAGAGCAGGAAATAGGAATCACCCACGGCGGCGGCAGCAGCAGGCGGCGGCGGCCATGGCGCAGGAGACGAAAGGCGGCGGCGCCGACAAGCCGGGGCCCTTGGTGACCGCCGTGGTGAAGGTGGACATGCACTGCCTTGGCTGCACCGAGCGCATCCGCGGCTCCGTCCGCCGATTCCCAGGCACGCCGCCCTCCCCTCCTCTGCATGCATTCTTCTTTCTCCCTCTGGTTCTTGATTTGATTCGATCGTTCTCGAGATCCTTGGCCTCCTTAATCTTGGCTCCTGCTCAGGCGTGGAGGGCGTCGCCGTGGACGCGGAGAAGGGGACGATGACGGTAGTCGGCCACTTCGACGCCAGGAAGCTGCGGGATCGCGTCGCCGAGAAGACCAAGAAGAAGGTCGACCTCGTCCCCGACGACGGCAAGAAGAAGAAGGGCGGCGGCGACGACGACGGCAAGAAGAAGGACGGAGGCGGCGGTGACGGCGGGAACCAGAAGGGGCCCGACGAAGGCGAGGGCAAGGCCGGAAAGAACGAGGAGCAGAAATACGACAAGAGCGAGTGCGGCGGCGGCGGCGGCGGCAATGCAGGGAAGAAGAAGGACAAGGGCGGCCAGGGCCAGGAGAACAAGAAGCCAGCGCTGGTACAAACTACTACAGTGTAGCATCTCTTTCGCGTTTCGGCTTCCTGCGAAAAAAGCTGCAGCTGCTGCATGCAGCAGCATGCCCGCCTTGTTTGGGCGCATGATCAGAAATTCAGAACCATTTCGATGCTTTTTTATCGATCGAGTTCTGCTTTTGTTGGCTTCTGGTTTGACTGGAACCCGCGTCCGTCCGTCCGTGCAGCCGGTGGTTGCGACGGTGGTGCTCAAGGTCGGCGCCGGCGGCCTGCACTGCGACGGCTGCATGAGCCGCATCCGCCGCAAGCTCTTCAAGATCAAAGGTAGCTTGGATCCATCGATTCCCGCTGATTAATTCTCATGAGAGGACGCTTATACAGATCATCGCATTAGCTATATATATATATATGTGCCGGACGTACAATGTAATGTACTAGATTCTTGATTAATTCCTGGCTGCTATTATGTCTATGTGCTCGTATATCCAACTCATTTTCCTTCGCACTGGTGCCATTCAAAGAGAAATTGGTACATGTTCTAGCTCATTACTAGGTACAGTATTACTGATCGGTTTGTTCCCAGATCACTGGGAGTCGTGGCATGTGAGGTCGATCATAACCATATACAGCTTGTTTTAAGAAGAACACATGCACGTACATGTATTTCTCATATATGCATACATGCATGTACGACCTGATTATCTTCATTTGCTGGATGAATGAATTGCTTCTTGGAATCATGGCGCATTATATCGTGATCCGTGTCCGATTAACATTACAGATGAACCTGCATGCAAATTTTAACTGCAGGCGTGGAGCAGGTGGCCATGGAGCTGAGCAAGAACCAGGTGACGGTGACGGGAACCATGGACGTGAAGGCCCTGCCGGGGAAGCTCAGCAAGAAGCTGCGGCGCCCCGTGGACGTGACGCCACCGCCGCCGAGCAAGAAGCAGGACGGGAAGGACAAAGACGGCGGCGGCAAGGACAAATGCAAGTGCACCTGCAGCTGCTGCAAGGACGCGGCGGCGCTGATCTCGCCGGCGCCGGAGACGACGAGGCTGGCCTGGACGTGCGACCTGTTCGAGGAGCAGGCGGTGCTCACCCGCAGCGAGTTCGTCCTCAGCGACGAGAACCCCAACGCATGCTCCGTCATGTGAGTGACCAGCTGCCGTGACAAAAGCTTACTGTTTTTTGGCTAGGAAACAGAGATTAAGGAAATAATTAGCTAAGGGTTAAAGAAAGAAAAGGGTGATACGTACGTACGGGGTTAATCAAAGCTGGCCAATTGGTCGAGTAGTAGACAGATATGGATGCAGCAGAAAGGAAGGTAGCTTTAGCATATCACGGCAGGTGTGAGTTTTTTGTCGGGACATGCACGTTGCTCATCCCGCAGTGCGGTGCTAGATGCTATGTACTTGCTCTCAGCCTCACAGCGGCATGCAGTGCATTTCATTGACGCATCGTGCATGCCTAACTGTTGATTAAGGTTTTAACTGCTGATGTTTGTTCGATAAATTTAACTTGTTTGCTAAGTTCTCGGTCGATTTTATCACGTAGTTAGATTTTACCGTTCGATCTTTTGATTGCCGTTCTTGGTTAAGGTTGGATGTTAGTGTACTAGCTGTGTGCGTGAGAGTGCGAGGAGGATGTTTTGGGCTGCGTCGCGATGGTCGCACGCATACGAGTTTGCGTCGCATGATGCAGCATTGCACGGAGGAGGGTTGGTATTGGGCCAGAGAGAGCGGGTGCCCCAGGCCTTCCCAGTCGCAGCAGAGGCGAAACCAAACAAAAGAGAGAAAGGCGCTGTGGCTGTGCTCCTGCATGCAGCTCTGCCTCTCTCACAGTCTCACTGCACACACATGTACACCAGCAGCAAGGCTGCTGCTTTCTCGCCCTCTTCTCCTTTGCTTGCTTGCTTGCACTGTGGCACTTGCATGCAAGACCAGCAGCTGCTTCATGGTAGGCTACTACCAGCTAGCTAGTATACATGCTGTTGCTGCCTGCCTGAGCCTCTCGTAGTCTCGTATCATATTCCAATGGTTTTGATGCTACTTTCCAACTTCCGGTTCCTATTTTTGGCGAAGGTCTTGTGCTCTTGTTGAAAGTTGCTGAAAATTTTCATCTAGATTAATCATGAAGCAGGCACACTGTTCTGTTGACTGTTCTCAAGTTCCAACAAAATCAGACCGTGGATCGCATCCTTCTCCACCTGTGCATGGTTGGGGTTTTATCTCCTCGGCCGAATGGGCTGGGTAGATATCTCATATGTATCTTTTTCTTCCTGCTTTTGGGCTGCTTCCCGATCATCCCATCAGGCTGAAATAAGCTAATTGAATGGCTGAAGTGCGTCTGTGTGAATCTCCCGATGATACGGCTAGTTACCGAGTATCATTAGGCACGAACCATCGAGCTCGTGCCAATCTGGCAATCTCCAACGATGAGAAATCCTATCTAGATGACTGATGCATGTGGCGCACGGGCATATACATATGCATATATACACACCATTCGCTAATCGGGAGCTAGTTCTCAAATAGCCATTCGTCATCCAACTCGCTACGTCTTTGGGAGTAAATCGGTTTGTGATTAGTAGCATAACGTGTAGTATTACTGATTAATTACTACCGAGATATTGTAATATTTTACGTGCAGATGAGATCTCGTGACAAACAACCTCCTTAATACGTACACGTAGGATGCATTATACAACTTTATGCAAATTAAACATGTTTTTCATTTCTTGCCATAATTTTTTATTTAGTGATTCGACTGAAGATTGGTTTCCACCGTTGCGATGCTCACATGTTTAAGAACAAAATGAGGTCAAAATCAACATAAAATTTTATTTTATTTTCATAGTGGCAATTTCCTGTTTTATGATATTTATGGTGTATAACGTCAAGTGATGTCCAGTAAAATATGTAGTATTATTATTAATGAAAATTACATTTGGTTACTGACCAGCAACGGTTAGTACCAAAAATTATTATTACCGACTATTACGACTTTTTGTTGATCATCGACGATTAGTAAAAAAGAAAAAAAAAATGTTATTACAAAGATTTACAACTTATTACTACGCATTAGTAACGTTAAGTAGATCAATACGACGACCAGGGCGGTACCTGCGCTGGCCAAGGATGCGGTCCGAAACAAGGACGAGTGGTGCCACCAAGACCGGTAAATTTTTCGATCAAATGTTTTTGAGTTTTGAACAAGTGAAATTTGAAACATGTACCACCAAAAAACTTCTCTCTTCGGTCACAAGAAGAAGTTACCGTTGATTTTTGAACACGTCTTTAACCATTGTTTTATTCAAAAAATTTTATAAATATATAAAAAATGAGTCATACTTAAAATATATTTAATAATAAACTAAATCACAACAAAATAAATGATATTTACATAACTTTTTTGTATAAGACGAATGGTTAAAAATGTCTCCAAAAGTCAACGGCGATTTCTAATGTTTATTTCAAAATCACAACAATTTTGAAAAAAGATTGAAATCAAATTTAAATAAAAGGGAATAGACAATATTGTTTTTAACATACACAGTATCAACGGCTAGGATATGACCGTTGATACTGACTCTCCGTGGAGGACAGTATCGACGGCCAAACGGCTAGCCGTCGCTAAAGATAGACGCCGTCAAGCCATTAAACGCCTCCGTGCGAATTCCCCCAACAAACTCGACGGCCATTGCTTGGGCCGTCGAGACTAACCCCTGGCTTGCTCTGTATCGACGGCTTATTTATCGCCGTCGATACTATGGTAAGTGTATCGACTGCTACAATTTGGTTGTCGAGTCAGTTCTTGGCAGTCGAATCTATTTTCGTTTTCTGTAGTGTCCGGGCTCTAGACTCTAGTGGCAATATCAGCTGATGATCATATCCATAGACTTGTGGTCACGTCCCAGGACTTTTGGCCAGCATCGAGCAAGAGCAAGCTAGTTGCCACGCAGTCACGCACTTCCATTCCCTGTTGCTAACTTGCTACTGGGGCTGCACTACTCTATGCAGCTTGAGCTTTGCCGCTTTGGTACGGCTGACCTTGCATGCACACGCACGGACGCACATACGCCGACGTGACTACGGCTCTCTTTATACACCATTTATATACCCATGGCCATGCGCGTGGTTTGATTTTGATTGTAATGGTAAGAACCGAGTCAAAAAAATTATTTTTGAGATCTTCAATAAAAGCTCACAAAGCTTTTAAAAAATTATTATAAAATAATACTGTGGTCTGTGTAAAAATGATAAATTTTTCAAATCAAATCAAAACCGTACCAAAACCGTGAACGAAAGAGGATCTCCATGAGCCAACCAGTTGATCGCGCCAGCAGCAGCGCATGCATCAAGGTCAGGGGGCCGGGCCATACGTGGAGGCTTAAGGTTGACGTTGCCGGCGATGCGAATGGGATCCCGTGTCGCCGAGGTTGCTGGACGGCGCTGGCCGCTGGGCAATGTAGAGTCCGGCGACGCTGGTCGCAGGGACGCCGGCCGTCGTGCATGCGCGCGCATGGCCGCCTTGCCGCTCGCGGCGGCCGCCGCCTGAGGAAGCCAGGGGAGGCGGGCGGTTGCTGGATGAGGCCGCGGCCGGCGACGGGCGGAGAAAGCCCCGGAGCTGGGAACGGGAGGTGCGCCGCGTTGTTCGCCGGATTGCGAGCGCCGAGGCGTCGTCGTCGCGATCATGATGCCGCGTGGATCGATGGGGGAGATGCTGGGACGGCGGCGGCGGCAGGGTCGCGGGTGTGTACGAACGGCGCGCAGGTGGGATCGCCGAAGTGTCGCCGCGCGTGGTGGACGAGCTCGCCAAAGCGCTTCCATGGTTGGTTGGTCTACAGATCTGGATTTTTTTTTTTCTTTTTGATAAAAAAATCTGGATTTTTATTTTAGAGATAGAGGATGGAAGGGATAAAATATTGTTCTAGATTTTAGGATCTACCAACTAAATAATACCTCATTAAAGATTGAGATATCGTGATTTTTTAAATGTGGCTGAACCACATACAAACTTGATCAGTTTTCGAAACCGGCCCGGAGTTGGTGAATAGTTATCTGGGAGTTACCTCCCAAATAGTAATACTATTGATTGAAGTAATCTCTCTCTCGGTCATTTTTCTGAGTCTTGATCGTTATGTCGACCCAATTAGCGGTGGTTTCTCTATTTCTTTTTTATTTAAAGGAGTTAATTAGAAATACCTATATTTTTAGGATCTCATCCCCTCATTAATTAGAGCATCACCAGCGAGAGCTCTATATTTTGTTCTCTATCCTTCTCTAAATCACTATTTATACCCTATATTTTCATCCTCTCGAGCAGAGTCTATTCTTGAAAAGGTATAGAGATATACAAATCAAAGAGAGGGTCTCTAAATATAGAGACGAGACTCTAGAGGGAATTTCTAAATCTAGAGACTGAGATAGAGACTCTGTTGGATCGTTATAGAGACTGAAGATTGTCCGCAATAATATTAACTACCTCACCAGATGGCACCTCTCCCCCATTTTCTTCTCTCAATCCTCACATCCAAATCTAGTGTCGGCATCTCAACGGCCCTTCATGACAGCTCGCCAGCGACCTACACCGTGGCTCTCCCCTGCTGGCGTAGTCCTCCGATGACCTCCCCATCCCGCACCCAGAAGACAGCACCCCGATCCACCGCCACAAATGTTTCATGCTCGTTGACCTCATGATGAGGACATCACTCCTAGAATTACTCCTCCTATAGATATGTCAACCTCTCATGCGCAACTTCCGCAAGGACCCATTACAAGGGCACATATTTGAAAGTAAAAATTAAAACTTTATGGATGTAAATTTTATTTAAAAATTAATCAAACCTATCATGTCTCATGAAAAAAAGAGAGCAAAAGCTAAGAATACCAAATGTTACAAATATTTGAATAGCAAGTGGAGCATGATTTTATATAAATTTAAAAATTTGAATTAATCAATTTGGAGTTAAAACGAAGGAGATGTGATTCTTTAAAGTTTTAAACCGAAGGGGTATTTTAGACAATAATAAACTTTTTAAACGGCTAAAAATAACGGACTTACAATGGCATCGAGAGAAGAGAAAACTTGAATCAGTGGTGTGTAAGGGAAGAGAAAATATCGAGTCGCTGATAAATAATAATAAACTTTTTCGAGTGGAATACGGAAATTCTCTTTATATATATATATATATATATATATATATATATATATATATAGAGAGAGAGAGAGAGAGAGAGAATGGCTAGCGTGCACCCATGCACGGAGCTCTTCGATGCTCTAGCGTTTTCGAAATTGAGATGTTTAACAATGATCGAACAGTTGATCTTATTCGTCTTCTTGAAATGTAGCGGTGACCAAGTTTCGTATTTTTTGAATTTATTTACTATTTGTTTCTTATTTTCAAAAATCAGCCTTCCAATTAGTCGTGGTGCGTTCAAAAAAGCTGATTTTTGTAAATAGAAAACAAATAGTAAATAAATTCAAAAAAATACGAAACTTGATCACTGGCTACATTTCAATAAGACGAACAAGATCAACGGTTCAGATCAGTTGTTAGGCATCTCGGATTTGGAAAACGCGTTGGGTGCACGGCAGCGATATATATATGCTGTGCAAGACGCTAATTATATATATATATATATATATATATATATATATATATATATATATATATATATATATATATAAATAAACCGTGCCGTGCTGCCTCCTGAAGTCCAGGAGTTCGTTCGCTGCTGCTCCGCCTCGCTCCTGCTCCGCCTCCGCCTCCGCTCACGGCCACGCGTGCGATCGCGGCGGGCCGGCGTCTAGCCGCCGCTCCCCTCTCGAGACCGCTGCGCTGCCTTCTCCTGCGGTTCTCTCCTTCCCCAGCCTCATCTCCCTTCCTCCCTCTCTCTTTGGTATGTTTTCCCCGATTTTGCGAGTTCGGATTTGATCCACATTCGATCTAATGTTTTTTTTTCCAGAAAAGATAGAATATTCTCCATGACAACGGAAGTTTAAGAAACATTAGTATTGTTTTCAGGATTTTGTTTGTGAATTTCCCCTAATTTTTGACTTGAAACCTACATTGTTGATGATACTTGGCATCCGCGGGAGCCCGGGCAGTTGCCCTCCCTGCCCGGGCGGTGGATTCGCCACTGCTAGTTAGGAGGCCCCATATTTCGGTACAAAACTGATCTCCCATTCTCATCATCAGAGTTGCTGAATTCAGGATAACTTCACTCGATTGTGCTGTATGATTATTATTTATTCCTAGCTTTAATAAGACAGTACGATGTGAGCTACATTACCATATAATAAATTGCTGTTTTGTATTTCACTGTATTTGACTGATTAGTTTCTCCAAAAAGTGCATCTAAACAGTTTAGTGAGGATCCATCAGTCTGTAGCTTTATACATGATTAACTGTCTATTTGGCTTACAGTATGTAATTTTTCCTTTTTCTCTGCGGCTCTGGTTCACTCCAACACTTTGATCCCACAAGGGCACTGCTAGATCATGCAGCACCCAATGGATGCGACAGCAATAAAAACCGCTATGGACATACAATTCTATAACATAGTCAGTGAGACCACCTCCCAGTCGACAGACCAGCACTCCAAACGCCAATGCTATGGAAAAGAAGCCACAGAGCAATTCCCGCTTGAAGCTAAACCGTCCATTCTCCTCCATTTGATCTCATCATGCGAGCTGGATCCTAAAGATCTTGCTGCTTTGGAGGTACAACTGTATTCTTATGCTTGCAACATTTGAGCTTTGAACGCTGCTGCTGATGATGATGATCGAGAGATCCTCTGTTTTTTCAGGCTACTTGTAAATTCTTCAGAAAACCCGCAATGTTCCCACCAGACTTTGCGTTGCCTCTTCCAGAACTTGCAGCACTCGATATGTGCCAGAAAAGGTCCATATTTAGGCCAATGACACAAGAAGGGAAGGAGCGACTGAAGCAGCGGTGTGGGGGCTCTTGGAAGCTTGTACTTAGGTACATTTTAGTTGGAGAGCATAATTACCGTCGGGAGAAATCTCAGGTTATTGCTGGACCAGGCCACAGCATTGTTGTGACAACAAAGGGAGAGGTATACTCATTTGGGGCCAACTGCTCAGGCCAGCTCGGCCTTGGGGATACAGAGGATCAGTTCAAACCATGCCTTATCAGGTAATATGTAGCTGAAACTTGAACCATCAACTATATGCCAAGTTCTCAAACTGTGGCTATCCTGTAGGTCTCTGCAGGGCATCAGAATCATACAAGCTGCAGTAGGATCAAGGAGAACAATGCTTGTGAGTGATACCGGAAGTGTCTACACATTTGGACTGGAAATTTTTGGTGGGTTGAATTTCTTTGGGACAGCTGATGTTAAGTACATCAGCAGTCCTAAGCTGGTGAAATCACTGAAGGACATCTTTGTGGTGCAAGCCTCTATCGGAGGCTTCTTCTCTGCAGTTCTGTCCAGAGAGGGCCAGGTTTATACTTTCTCTTGGGGTCGTGCCGAGAGACTTGGTCATAAGTCAGATCTTACTGATGTTAAACCTCGTCTTCTCTCTGGACCGCTTGAGGATGTTCTTGTTGCACAAATTGCTGCGGGCAATTGCTACCTGCTTATGTTGGCCTACCAGCCATCTGGAATGTAAGTATTTGCTCCTTTGCCCTTTATTCATGGTTGATCTTGTTAAGCAGGAGTGCAAGATCATTCACATAATTGAACAACCTTGCTTTGGAAGAATTTGAGGTCACGGGTGGCTTTTTTATGGCCTGAATTATCTATTCTCTTGTTAGTAGAAAATTTAATGTTGCATGTTAATGTGCAGGTCCGTGTACTCTGTGGGTTGTGGTTTAGGAGGCAAGCTTGGGCATGGGAGCAGGGCAAACACGGGCATTCCTCAGTTGATTGCATATTTTCAGGCATTCAACATAAAGCCAATGTCGATATCAGCTGGCACTTGGCATGCCATGGTCCTGGGAAGTGACGGACGTGTATTCACCTGGGGATGGGGTACCAATGGGTGTCTGGGACATGGAGATGAAGTATACATGGCCCTCCCCACGGCAGTGGAAGGCTTGAGCAATGTGAAGGCTGTGCATGTTTCAGCTGGCGAATACACCACCTTCGTTATCGCGGATAATGGGGATGTCTACTCCTTCGGATCGGTGGAGTCCTTAAATCTAGGATTTCAGGTTTGGTCATTCCGTCCTAAGATGCTTCAATTTCTAAACAAAATTCTGTACTGATTATAACATCCAACTACTGATCTTCTGAACCACTAGATTTTCTCGCCTTGTCGCTCTTGGTTTCAGGTATCCGACCCGGAGTTTGATTGTATCCCAACCCCCACACTGGTCACTTCCCTTACTGAGCTAAAGGAAAAGATTGTTCAGATTAGCCCAAGCAACACCTGTGACTGGCAGAGCATGGATATGGGATATGCTCATACATTTGCCCTCACGGAATCCGGTAAGCTATACGCCTTTGGGGGAGGCATCAAGGGCCAGCTTGGTGTCAAGCTTGCCAAGGACCAAGAAACAATGGCGACCCCTGTCCGCGTCGCCATTGATCCCTTCTAATTCCTCCAGCATCTACCTATCCCTTGACCATTTATCTCCCATGGTAATTAGGGAGGAAATGTCATTTAAGATGTAAATATTGGGGAGCATCTGGTTTATTTTAGAGTCGGGACTTCAGGTAATCTTGGTGCCTCTTTTGAACAGTGGACAAATAGGTGCCACGACTTCTACTTTCGTTCTTGGTTTTTCGTGCTGTTCTATTTCCAGATTGGTTCGTTCTTGTTTTTTCGTGCCCTGCTAGTTCCAGATTGGTTTACTGTGTGTGCCCCGTGTGTGGTAGTGATTAGTGAGAAGGATAAAAGGTATACGTTCCTTAGCATTCTCACATTCTCGAGCGAAAATTGCAGGAAAGAAGACTAGTAATGCAGACGGAACTGTCATGTCTAGGCATCTTATGGGATTGAAGTCCAGTGTATCGTTTCTGTAGCACATGAAAAAACATTAGATTTTTAAGATTAAACACTATTTTAGATATAGAAGTAGAGAGTGAGAGATACTATTCCTTCAAAATATGGAAGAAAAATTGGTCATATGAAATTTCGTTCGCTTAGAATAATCCTACAAACCAAACACTACCGAGTTTTTTTTATTAGAATTTTCTTTAAAATTCCTTTGAATCAGAGAGACCCTGAAAAAGTCCTGGTTAATATATAGTGCTTGTGATTTAATCTTGGTTAGGTTTATCAAACTGCAGGTTACATGCCTATTCGTCTCATTTTCTCTGATCGTGATACATTGGTTCGATAAACTAATTTTCAAACGATAATTCGCAAAACATTCAGTTATAGTGTATTGTTAGATCCAACTTAATTTTTCCGTTACCACATCAGGAATTAAAAATAACACTAATATTCACTTCGGTTGATCATTACCATGCTGTACAACTGACCAGTAGCATTATTTATTCCTTTCATGGAAGATCTGGAAACAAGCTCTTTCAAGTATCTTGTCTAATCTGCATAGCTAACAAAAATCTGACTAAATTCAGCCTACAGATCAAATAAGATTGTTTTACCAATAACAAGAACTCGCTAGGCACTGCTGTTATCTCAGTCTCCATTATCCCGAAAAACTGCAGGCGTAGGCATCCAGTCCAAATCTCCAATTTCGGATAAAGAAAACTGACGTAGCAGAACTACGTGACCATCTAATGTTCATCCAATTCTGTGCATTCAAGGAGATACGGAATTAAGTTGAACGCTTAAAAAGAGGAAGTAAAAGGCATTACATTTTTACAAGAGATAAAAAATTGGCAGTTCTTTTTTCTATTTTGTAGATGTGCAATGATTGTGCACTTTTCCCCAGCAACAATGTGCGTGCTGGTAGTTGCAGCCTTGCAGGGCCTGTCTGCAACTATGTTTGTAGCAAAGCACTTGCTGATGTGGGGGATAGCTCTGGCACAGTGAGTCCAGAAACCATGTGGTCACCAGTGACCCAGCGGCAGCAGGCAAGAACTGACTTCACATATGGCTTCCTGATGTAGTGGTGTGTAAACATTGCATACGGTAGTGTACCTGTTAGATTGGTTGTTTAGGGCCCTTCCAGCAGAGCAGATTCGAACCAAACCGTGAATTCTTGATCGATCTACAGAAGAAATGATCAGTTCGATGTTGCATCATAAAACTTGCATGGCAATGTGATAAAAGAGTATGCAGCAGCATGTGGTTCTCTGAATAAAATGTTCCTTGCTAAGCAAGTATTGATGAAAACTATCAATCAAAACACTATGAAGCATCAAAGGCATTCGGATAGCTTACGAGTTCTCATCTCTTGAACTGTAAGTAGCTCGTGAATTTGATCTTGAACACTGCTCATAAGGCTCGTATGTGCAGAAATACGTATCAAATTCCTTCTTAGGTAGGAAATCCATCTTGTTGTGCGGCCCTATCCTCAAACAGATTGTGTGTGCTGCACCCGATGAGAGAAACCTCTTTTGAAGCTTCAATGTTCGTGAGAAGCAGTTTGGTTTAAAGTCAGGCTCCTGGATGCTATCGAAACGACCCTGCTCACAGACACCCTTTGAGCAGTTGGTCTCTGACCTGCATGTCCTTGTCAGGTCATCTGTCATGGATCTGTTCGATGTCAAGGTGCTCCGAGCATCATCCTCACTCCCATTTACAGTTGGCTTAGAATCAGCGCGTTGCATGATGAATGGTGACTGCTGCTGACTAGAGGAGTAGCCTTTAAGCGGTGTTTCTCTTCCTCCATGCTTCACATTTTCATCTTCATCAGTCACAGCTGAATCTGACAGCTCTTGCTTCCGGCCTGAGCAACTGAGTAGGTTGAATGACTGTCTCTTCACCCTTGCATCTTTCCTCACTGAGCGAGGGACTAGTTTGAATCTGACCTCCACATTGCACCCAAGAACATGCCGCAGCACACTTTCTATCACGTTTTGCATTTTCTCCGCCCTTGATATGTGGTCTGGATGGCTGAATCCAACTTCTGCTATGGCCAACTCTGATAATTTTCACATGCAATAGTCATACTCAGCACAAACCCATGAGAGTCAGGAACAGTAAAGATGGTAATGTGAATTACCTTCAGTAACATGGACCGATGATAGAAAACCTTCTTTCCTGAGGAAACTTTTGGCAGATCTTGATTGGCACTTTCCAATGGCTTTCTTCCAGATGTTTTCAAGCTTAAGCCGCCTACAGTGTTTTTCAGAACAGTTGGACTTGTTGCCATTGCATGCATGACAGAAATTGGAGCTCGAGTTCACCTTGGAAACCCAGTCATCTGCACATTTGGATATAAAAAAATGCTCATGGTTCTGTATGGAGATCAGAATTGCACGTGACATATGTGATAGTACTTGCCTGTATATCCAGTTGCTGAATGTGCATGCATGTCATTTGATTCCGCAACAAGGTTAGATTCATTGGTGCCAAACTGCAAAAGCGCAACTGTAACCCAAGTAGCCTGATTTCTTGAAGTCCTCAACTGCTTTTCAGTTTCTGATAGTACTTTCAGTGCATGTCTTAATTTCTTTATTCCATCCTCTGCTACTGAATGATCATAGCATAAAGTCATGTAAGGGTAAAAAAAAAGGGTCATGGAAGGGTAAAAAACTTAGGAATAAAGGTTATGCTGAGGGGAACCATTTGATAGTTGAAGACGCACTTGTGAATCAAAGAAGATCATATTATAAGTGGTTCTACAGTAGACTTTATAATAAGAACATGCAACTTTTCCTTTATAATTGATTCAATGAATTTGCGGCAAGAAACACAATCAGCTTTTTGATATGACATGTGAAGGTAGAAAATAACATGTCAATGAAAGAACACATACACGCATATCTTCCCAAGAAACTTTTGCTGACTTCAGTGATTGTAGATTGACATCGTCCTGACAGAATGTCCATAATAAGGTTTGCCAATTGAGATACCAGCTGCAGAGGATCAATTGCTGACCCCATAAGCTCTCGAGCTCGTCTGACCGTATTGGTGGTGTCTGATGACAGTGCTAGATCAAGCAATTCAATCAACTCATCATCAGACACTGATCCAACCTGCAAGTAACAAAGGTAAAATCATGATAATATGGACTAAACAATTTACTCGGAACTTCAAAGGTAACAGTAACACTACTCACAAGTTCATGCGCAAGAGAAATCGTGATCTTCTTCCCAAGCAAACTGAGCTGATCAAGCATTATTTCCGCGTCTCTGAGAGAACCATTACTCTTCGCAGCAATGAAGTATAGCCCATCATGTTCAAATTCCATTCCTTCCTCTATGCAGATTCTCTCCAACCTGTAGACAATATCTGCAACCTTTATCTTCGGGAAATGGAACTTCTGGCAATGTGTGATGGAAGTACGAGGTAGGCTATCTAGGTCAGATGTAATCATAATGTACACGGCATGCCGGTATGGCTCATCAAGACTCTTCAGTATTGCTGACCATGCATCCTCTTGCAACAGATGGCACTCATCCAAAATGAAGACCTTGAAGCGAGATGAGTATGGGACAAGAGATGCACTCTTGAGAAGCGCCTTTACTCGACCCAAACGATCCATTTTTGCCGCATCAAGTTCTTTCACATCCCTACTCCTTCCAGAGAAGAGAATGACACACTCTTTACAGAACCCACATGGTCTTTGCTCTTCATCAGAGAGGCAATTTAGAGCAGCGGCGAAAATCCGTGCCGTGGAGGTCTTTCCTGTACCCCGGGGACCATGGAACAAGTACATTGAAGCAACCTTTCCTTTGCAAGAAGAATATAAGAGAGACTGAGCAACTACATTAAGGCCAATCAGCTCACTGAAGGATCGAGGGCGAAATTTCTGACTTAAACACCTTGGTGTCTCGGTGTATGGTACACTGTCCTGGAATGCTGCTTCAGTTTCCTCGGCGGATAAGAGAGGTTGCTCTGGGCCATCACTATCGTAATAAAGATCGCGGTACTTCGATGCTCCAGACCAGCAATAGCTTATCCCACATCCACTGAAATTTGATCCGACAACACCATTCGACCTCATTCTTGTTTCTTCGGTTCTTCTTGACCCAACTGAGCGTGCCTCACTGGTTGACATACAAGGGCTGCCGACACGGCTCATTGCAGCAGAAGACTTGTTCCTGAATTTAGAATAGCCTGGAAATTTCACTTCTTCATCAGTCTTCTCTGGCAGCACGAGATCCGGTCGTTCATAAGAATTCACTTCCTCTTCTTCTTTCTCATCCTCTATATTGTTCATCATACTGTTTGCCAATTGTCGAATAGAATTATGATTGGAGTGGTTAGAATCCACGGACTTGCGATGACCATCTTGGCGCACACGATGAACTTGCTTGTTTCTTGGCGGGTTTAATCCTCTGATCTTGACAGCGGAAGATTTCCTGTAAGATGCAGTTCTTGCTTTAGGTGCTCGGAAACTCCGTTCTGACCCCACTGTAGCTGCATCTTCCAAATCTCCATCTTCTACTATCAATTGATGGTGTGCTGACCTGCTTAGCTCCAGTGTGTTGCTAGAGGCAGTCTCCCATATCATATTGTCAGACGCAGATGCATACTTGCTCAAAGAGTTTGTAGCTGGATCTCGCAGCGACCTCACTCGCTTGAGCTGCACTAACGTTCTTGACAGTGGAACATCCACTGAGTGGCGCCTCATGTCTGTCATTTTGAGTATATAAACCTTCCTCTTCCGACTTATCCAGCAGTAGTATATGATACTATGATTCAGCTTCAGTTCCTTCCTTGATTAGGACCGGTTTCATTTTATGTCTCAGAAACCTGCATCAAATCAGATACAAGAAGTCAAGAACCATAACAATGCTGAAGTTTTCACTTTTCAGATCATCTCGATTTCCCCATGGCCCATGCAAAGCAATCAATGAGCACCCATTTTGGCAAAGCCAGATCCAAGATAAGCTAATACTTAAATAGTTAATACATTAGAAACACAGCTTCAAGAAGTAACCTGGGGTAAAATTTCGTCATGGTTTAGATAGTATCCAAAGGCGCCCATGTTTTTGGGCCTACACGAATTAAATCCAGGGCCTCAAGATAGGGTGATCACCCAAAAAAAGAAAGATTGGCTACTAACGACAATCTGTGGAGTAGTCTTGTACTAGCATTTATATACGCAAGAACAAGAACATGCTAGCAAAGTGCAGAAACCCCAGCATACAGTTTACAGATGTACAAGTCAAGGGGATAAAAAGTGGTTTCATTCTGCTGTTGAAAAACACCGTTGTGGGAAGTAAAAGGGAATCAAAGAACCAGCCATCACTTCTCCTTTTTCACTGAAAGAAAAACATAAAGTAAAACAGTGCAAATAATCCGCACATTCTCTCCTTTTTCTAACTAACATGACCCTGGCCCCCCAAAAAAATTCAAAAAGCAAGTGTGGAGAAAACACAGAAAGGTCAAATCTTGGCCTTGTTGGCCTCCAACCATCTGTACTAAAAAATAGACTAGCTGCGCACATGCAAGTACCAAATGCCAATGGCCAGCAATCTAGCTTGAGTGACCCAAGGAAAATAGCTCTAAATCAAAGATGCACTAAATGCAGCCAAGACCACTCTCCAGGTGGGAATGTGGGATCATTGGAGAGTACAGATGGGCCAAATCTTGGCCCCATTTCATTCCCATCCAACATTAGATTTGGATAGAACATAAATCCTTCCTCCACTAATCTCAACAAACACAAGGCAACGCCGCAGCGGCATCAACAAGATATAACCCAAACAAAGAAAAAACTCAAATCTTGCCCTACATTTCGCCCCGTAGCCGCGCATTGCAAGAACCAACAAGATCCGACACCAGATTAGAGCAGAGGAAACGCGCAGCGAGAAGCGGAAGGAGCCAAGGAAACAGGGCAGGCAAGGAGGGAACTGAGAAGGCTTCCTCACCGCGGAGAAGCCTCGGCGCACGGCCTGCCGGAGATGAGGTCACGGAGGGAGGAGGCGGCGGCGGCGGCGGCCGCGCGCACCCTCTTCAAGGCGGCGTGCAGCAGGTCTCGCGCCCGCTGCGCTGGGCAGACAGGGCGACGTGAGCTAGCTCTGGTACAATGCGCAGGATGGTGAGCTGAGCTGCGAATCTGCGATGCGAGCACGGTGAACCCCTCAGCTCGGCTGGATTGGGAGAGCGAGACGGCGAGAGTGACCGAGGGAGACGGGAGGCCGCGATCCGACCTGGGGTGGCCCGGTGGCTGGCGGCGGCACGCTACACTGCGGCTGTGTCCAGTGTGGTGCTGGTGCTGGTGGTGGTCATGTGCTCAGTGGCAGGAGTCGCAGCAAGCCGAGCAAAAGCGCAAGCTGGGGCGGGTAAAAACAAATGCAATGCAAATGCGCGATCCGTCCATCGAGGAGCACTGTGACTGTGACATTGGCGTCTGGTCTGGGAGTAGTGGTGGGAATGACTAGCGAGAGCATTTTCAATGGCCGCATAGTTATTAGCTGTAAACAAATGTGATATCGTCTATAGATACAATCACGGTAAAGGTGGAATAGCCACCAATGGAGTATAGCCAGTGTCTTCAATGGACTAGATATAACATTATCTATTATATTGAATATGGATACACAAACAATAGATAGTAAGTGCATTGGAAACAGCTATACACTAACCGTAAGTTAGTAGTTAGCGCACCCTCATTCTCTCCTCCACATAAGAAAAAAACTAAGTTGAAATTCTTATAACTAGCTGACATGGTACCATTAGAGATGTTCTGAAAGTGCTCTACGTGCCTCGGGACTGTTGCCGAGGTAAGAGCATCTAAACTCATCTTATTGTATCTTTTAATCTGCAAACTTAAAGACAAGAAAACAGTATAATAAGATAAATTAAGGCAAAATAAAAGAAAGAACAATAGATATAAAGAAACTGTTTAAGAGAGAATTTTTTTGAGTGAAGTGTAACTTGAGGTGAATTTTTAAAGAGATGAACAGAGGGGTAGAAAATAGTGTTTTACAGACTAGATTCCAAGGAGCCGATGGAGTAGCATGTATCATTTCAGTTTACTCTAGGTAAAATTAAAAGTTGAACTCTTTTCTTTTTCACTTTTTGTCATGAAACACCTTTAAAGCTTTAAAAAACAATATAAGATTTGTTTTAAAAAGCATATTCAAGAGTATCCAAAGTTCAGCCTAACATCTAGTTTAGTCAGCTGAACGGAAAGTCGTTTTTGTCGCACCGGGGTTGCTCCCTCTATTTAATCAGCGGCGACTCGACGCATAGCGGGCGAGCACGCCACGCGCGCGGATCGGCGTTGACCTGGCAACCTCGACGGGTGGCGTCTTGCCAACGAGTGGGCTTTGGGCCCACTTGGCAGGTACGCCTAAAGGAAGGGGGAAGCTTATCATAGAAGGCCCATCTCCACTCGCATATCGGAGGCATTAAATGCGACGATTCGGCGTGGGAGGCAGAAGATGATGATTGCGGTCACTTTGGTTCTGGCCAAAGCACTATAACGGTAATTCCGCCACTGTGCTGCCGTAGGTCTGACCGGCTCCAGTGTCAGGCGGCTCCTCCGTCGGGTCCACACTCGGTGATAGGCGGGAGCAGGTGAAGAAACCGGCGGCGGAGGGAAGCGGGATGCACAGTGATATGACCCAATTAATATACTCTCTCTCCCTCTCTTTCTCTCTCTCGCGGCCGTCCTAGGCAGTATAAAAAGGGGATTCGGGTAAGAGAGGGGGGGGTTGGATCCCTAATTCACTGTCGGCACCCGATTTACGAGATCGGATTCCACCTGCGTAAACCCGTACTAGTCCCAAGGATCATGGCTAGTACACACAGATATACAGAAACGGAACAGTGCCAACGATATTATTATTACAAACGGAACATAGTCCAGTACAAACACATACAACGGCTCGCAGGCCGCAAATCAGAGTACACAACGATACAAGCCTAATACAATATCTAGAATTTTATTCATCCCACAGCACGAAAAGGTCAGAGGGCAGCGTAACCCTAATCTTCATACTCTTCGTCGGAGAACGCCTCCTCGACGTAATCCGGGTCCTCCTCCTCGGACGGCGGGCCATACTCAGATGGACCAGCTGTTGAAGTTTGAAAAAGAAAGGGGAGAAAAGGAGGGTGAGTACAAATTGTACTCGCAAGTCCGGGATTATGCAAGTGCGGTTCAGTACAAGGAAGGCTTAGGATATTTTGCGGAAAGGTATTTATTAGCCTAGTTTTGACAAAGCAATTTAGAAACAATAAATCTTAACTTTTTCTTTGGGCTCTTCTCAAACGGTTCTCGCCACTTGGCCTCAGTGCCATAGCGAGAACAAAGTCCTTTCTTCTTTTCTTTTCTCAAAACGGCTAGGTCCATTCCGCGCGACACTTTCCGGTAGGCCGTCACCCAATCCGAAATATCGCCGGTGGCATCTAACTCAAACGAAATCCTTCTCAAATCCTTACTCATCTCAAATCCTTTCTTTAAAAACCCTCTTTCTAAATTGGTTTTAAAATAAAGAAACTACCATACAATCAGTCCCTTCGCACGCTCATAACCGCGAGCACGGCTATCATGATAGTTTTAACTCTGCAGAGTGGGTACGCCTTACCCTCGAGAGGCTACGCACCCAGACGATGTTTCGCCACAAGACCATCAACCACGAGGGCCAACGATCGGGCCCGTCCCATTCCGGGGCTCGAGGTCGTACTGTAATGGCTCAGTTCATAGGATCATAGGATGAGCAGTCCTTAGACTAGAGGAGATTTGATATTTTAGCCCAGTTTCAAAACATGGTGCCCTCTGCACCAACCGACAAAATATCTCCCTAGTCGGAAAGATTTTGGGGTAAGAGGAAAATCATTTCCTACTCAGCATCACCCTTGATGCGCTATCTTTAAATCACCCTTTTCCAACCATTTCTCAAAACATTCACCTTTCACACAAATGATTGAATCATTCCGCATAAATGATTTTAAGCATTTATCCTACCACAATCAAAGCATATAAATAAGAGCAATTCATATTTTAGCCTTAGGTTTAATCCTACCATATTTCTTACCTTTCTATTCGGTCATGATAACTAAGTCTAGGAAATACGGCATTTATCTTTTAAACTAGCATGCATATTTTCAAGTCTAATAACATTTTCTAAATAACCAAAATGGCTTCTCAATATGATCAAAGGGGACTTGCCTTGATCGGTTCCGGAAAGCGAAGGGGCGTCGTCGATCGGGTCTTCGAGAGCTTGACCTCCTAAACGCTTTACGCATGCAAAGCAATACAACACACATAAGTAAAACATTTTATGTCATCTGTTTTTAAGGAAAATGCAAGCAACCCCATGTTTCATGTATTTTCATTTAAAGGAAACATGATGCTAAATGGTAATGCACACATGGAATGATGCCATCTCAAAATTACTTGCACGACCAAAGCAGATTTGGATGGATGCCATGCATACAAATAATATTTTTAAGGTCCAAAGAACCTCCAAAGTATTTTTCCTGAATTTTTATAGAATATTTACAGCACATGAAATTAATGATGCACCTAGAGCTTATCTATTTAACCAAAAATGGATTCCAAATGCATGACATGTAAATACATAATTTTCCCAGGTTCAGAAACTAATAAAGTAGTTTCACTAATTTTTATAGAATTTTGTACAGCACAAAAGCTAATTTTAACTAAAGGTTTTAGGATACTACACAATGGTTTAACCAGAAATCGGAAAAAGAATTAAAAGAAAAAGGGATCTCGGTACTGGGCCGGCTCGGCCTAAACGGCCCAACAGCGGGCGCGGCAAGGCACCGAACGGCGAGTGCGGCAAGGCAAGCTGACAAGTGGGCCCTCTTCAGGTCCCACCCGTCGGTGCCCTCACGACGGCACAAGGGGAAAACAGGGGAGGCTCTGGCGACGGCGACGATGTCCACGGCGGCGGCGAATCCGACCATCCGAGGGAGATTGGGCGCGCGGGAAGCAAAGCATGGGAGAGACGAATGCATTGAGGGTCCAACCATCCCGCGAGATGGACGGAGCGAGTGGCGCGGCGGCTGGCGGCGGCGGCGATTCACGGACACCGCGGCGCCGGCAAAGGATAGCACCAAGGCGCAATTCCTTCGGCCGTAAGCAATAATAGAGCGAGGCAAACCGCTAAGAGAGCTCATCGGGGCGGGAAGAACGGCCAAACGACGTGGCGACGGCGGTGGGGTCGCGGTCACCGGAGACAAACGCGGACCGCACGGCTCCACTTCACTGGGCGCGATCTCTTCAGGGACGTCCTGCGACCAAGCCACGGGTGAGCGTGAAAGGGGGAAAGAGGTGAGGTAGGAGAGGGACAAGGTAAGGCAGTGAAGATCGGCCACGCACCGGCTCGGATGAGACACAACGCGGCGGTGCAGGGCAGAAAACAAAGGGGGAGCAGTTCCCCATTTATAGGAGAGCTTCGCCCGGAACGAATTCAATGCGTCGTGCGGGTTGGCAGTCGCCGGCGCCGATTCCGGACGGTGCCGTGAAGTGAAACGCATTGAACGCGGAGGGGTGGTTCGGCCGGCGATAGGACAAGAAAGGGTAGGGGACGGAGAGGGGTCCGGCGGAAGAGTGTAGGGGCGGCGATGCATGGGGAAAGGAGCCATGGCGAGGCCCCGGGAGAGAGGAGAGAGAGGAACAGCGGCGGCGATTCGGCGAAGCGAACAGAGGAAGGAAACAGGGGAGAAGGAGGAGGAAGGGGATGACAAGGTGGGCCCACTCGTCGGTGGCATCACGCTCGCAGGCGGCGGGGCGCTGGCTGCGGCGAGATGGGCCACGGCGGACTGGGCCTGGCTCGGCGATCACGGCCCAAAGAGAGGAAAACGGAGAGGGAAAGAAGGAAAAGGAGAAGAGGGAGATGGTAGGGCAATTTCGGGCGAAGAGAGAAAAAATGGTTTTAGGTTTTCTGATTTCTCAAATGCATTACTCTTTCAAATATCCTTTTTAAATATATTAGCACTTAGGAATTATAGTTTTGTTTTTCCCAAAATCTATTACCAAAGGCCTGAAAAACAAATTACCAAATTTCTCCACCCAAGGGCATAGACTGGGAAGGTTTAAATTATTTTTCTAGTTGAAATGCAATGCATGAAGTGATGATGCCATGATGCAAGATAATAAATGATTTAATATTTTTAAAGCATGCATTTAAGAAATTATTAACGTGCAAAATCGGGTTTAAAAATTTGGGATGTTACATTCACGCAAGCTTTGTACGTTCTCCAGCGAGAGCACACACACCTTCAAACCCAAGAAATCAAGCACAAGTAGGAATAGGACTGTTACCCACCTTGGGGGTCCGAACATGGGTAAATCTAGAGTCCCCTTGCGCGTACTCGATCAAAGAATCTTGTTAGCGAAAATCCCCCTACAGACGAACATTGTTCAACAAAATCTGTTAGGTGAAAAACTGCCGACAGTCTTATTTATTCCTATTGAAAACCTGATCAATTGGAAAGTTTTGTCTACCGAAACATCCAATCTAATTATCTCAAGAGACTTTTTTGTCATGGATTTCTTACTCTGAAGATAGGTTGGGATCTAGAATTAGGTCTCAAATAAGCTCTAAATGTACATTGCAAATTTGTAACCCCTTCAATATTGTACCCAATATCTTTCCACTTTAAAGCTGAGCATACTCCTTTTTTCCCTGCCTCTCCTAAGCCGCTAGCTGTTAAACACCCTGTGATATTAACCTTGGATTCCTTTTAAACATGATTAAGGCCTTGTTCTTTTCAGCGTATCGTACCATTGCGTATTACTGTAGCAAGTTTTGTTATTTTTATATAGCTTATATGTTGTGATAATTTGTAACGATTTTTTCATGACTTTTAGTAGTCCTTCCAAAGATTCTAAAACTATTTTTAGATTTGTCGGTACAATAAGTACCGGGGTATGAAGAGTCTTAAAGGACCAGGCCCTAGCGAGCGCGAGAGGCCTCCTCACTGTCAGGTGGGGTCCGCGCGTCAGGAAGCGTCCCGAGGGGAGTCTTCCGGGCGAAGGCTCTCCCCTGCTGCGAAGGACAGGTGCATTAAATGCGACATCACGCGTGGATGGACCGAAGAAGAGATGATTACCGCCACAGTGACCTCTGCGGGTCTGATCAGCTGTCACTGTGGTTCTGCGGAATTGACCGGCAGAGAGAGAGCTTGCCGTCATCAGGTTGGCCGCCCGCGTCAGGCGGCGTGAGTTGGGCCCCACCTACTCCCTCACCGGCGTGTTCACACGAGTCAGAGGCCACTTGCGAAACTGCGTGTGGGCGCGCCGCTTCGGACCTGAGCGAAGACGTTGCGTCTCTCTGTCTTGTCCCTTACATCTTATCAAGTGTACTAAGTGTACTGTACTACTAACCCCTTTGCTCTCTCCGCCAACCCGAGGCTTGTATAAAAGGAGAAGAGAGAGAAAGGAGGGGCACATTCTGTTATCATTCCCACACAACCACAACAAGAAAAGAGCTAAGGCTCGGCAGGAGTAGGACTATTACCAGCGAGGGGTCCGAACCTGGGTAATCTCTGCGTGTCGCTCCTCGCCGCGCACGACGCTCGAATCGGATCGAGCCCGGGTTGATCGGCTAGCAGAAGTAGAGATCTGATAGGGGTGTGACTCACCGTGGTTTGGTGAAGAATACACCGTCAGTGGCGCGCCAGGTAGGGGGCGCTAGCATCAGTCCACGCTCTTCGACTTCTTCAATGGCGGATCAGCAGTCCGCGATGGACAAGGAAGCGGACCGCGAGCAGCGCCACCGGCGGCAATGGTGGTGGATCACGGCGGCGTACCGCCAAGGGTTGGAGCCGGCGGAGAGCAGCCGTCCCAGTCTGGCTAGGCGACGCCTGGCCTTGGAGGAGTGCATCCCGGCACAAAACCTCCATGCGGCCAGGGCCCTGCTGGACAACCCGCCGGTACCGGTGACTTCTGACTCTCCGGCTGCGCCGTGGCTGGCTAGTTTGGCCCGCTACGTCGATGCCGCCGTGGCGGTAGTGCAAGTTCCGAGGGGTACGGGAACCAGCGTTTCCGCTTCCTCCCGTTCTTTTGTTTCTCCGCACCCCTCCCGCGGATCTCCTGGCCGGAAGGGGCGGGGCCAGGATGATAGAAGCCAGGCGATTCCTTTGGGGGTTCGACCGGGCAGACGCGGCGGTAGACCGGACCTTCGGACCCACTTGGAGGACCGCCACCTACTGCATGGAGAAGATCTACATGACAAGCTCCGCCGGCGGCACGGCCGAGAGCGCGACCGCGCTATCGCCGCCGTCCGCGGAGGCCAGGAGGAGGGCTCCCTCGACGCCGCCCCGGCCAGCGAAGGCGACGCTTCCTCGGCGCAGCCTAGAAGCCGGGGGCGGCGGGACAAGGGCCGCGCACAGGAGCAGGAGGCTCTAGACGTCGGATGCCGCGCCTTTTCGAAGGAGCTGCGTCGCGTCCGATGGCGAAAAAGTTTCGACCGCCCCCATCGAGAAATCTGACGGCTCCACCAACCCCGACGAGTTCTGTAGATATACACCACGGTGATGCAACCGGCTGGAGGGTCGGGGAAAGTTCTGGCGAACTATTTCTCCGCTGTCCTCACCAGCGGAGCCCGCTCGTGGCTCATGAACCTACCCCCGGAGTCAGTGGGGTCGTGGAAGGAGCTCTTCGAGCTTTTCATCACCAACTTCCAGAGCACTTTCGAGCAGCTCGGAGTCGAAGGCGATCTTCTGGCAACGGGAGCGAAGAAGGAGAGTCATTGCTGACGACTACATCCGACGCCTGGTCAGTCCGCAACACCATTCCTAACATCTCCATCGACGTCATCGTCACGGCTTTCAGGAGGGGCGCCCGAGACCCCAAGGTCAAGGAGAAGATGGCCACCCGCAAGATCAAGACGACGGAGGAGCTCTTCACTTTGGCCCATAAGTGCGCCCACAAAGTGAGGCCCTTCGCCCGGCGAAGGAAGAAATTTGGGGGTGGCAAAGCCGGGACCTCCAAGAATCCCGGCGGGAAGGACAAGAAGAAGCGCAAGGCGGCCGAGGCAGGCAGGTCTCGCCGCCGAGCGCGACGACGATTAACGACGACGGTACGGCGCGCGACGCGCGCGCGGGCGGCGAAAGAAAGAGAAGGTCGCGGCGGCGGCAGAACGGTCCCGTAGGGCGCCAGGACGACCGCCGCGCCGCGACGGCTGGCGAGGACGTCGCCCGGTGAGTGGGACGGAGACCTTATCGTCCCATTCACCGCTACAACTCACGACTTGGCGATTGCGGTCGTCGGAAGATAGTGGACAAGCGAGTCCACGCGCAAAGAACAGCATCCGGCGGCAAGGGCAAGGAACAGGCTTTGCTTGGCTTTCAGCAAGCGGAGCGTGAAGTCGTCTTCATCCACGGCGGATCGGCCACCTATCCGTCTCACGCCAGTTTCAAGCGTGTGATGAGGGAGGTGTGCGCCGTCGTGCCCGGTGTGGGGTCTGCCAGGCAGCTGGTGTGGTCGGAGCAGTCGATCACATTCAGCCTGGCCGATCACCCCGCTAGCACCGCCGGCCCAGGACATCTCCCGATCGTGGTTTCGCCCACGGTCCGGAATGTCAAGTTGGGGCGGGTGCTGGTAGACGGAGGAAGTTCTATCAACCTCCTATCCGCCCGAGTCGCCAAAGCACTTCAGATCCAGGAGCTTCGGCCGGCGCTTCCCTTCTTCGGCGTCGCGCCGGGGGCTGAGTCCGTCTCTTTGGGGCGCATCAGTCTCCCGGTGACCTTCGGAGGCGCCGATAACTTTCGTACGGAGATGCTCGAGTTCGAGGTGGCTGACTTCGACCTCCCGTACAACGCCATACTGGGTCGGCCGGCGCTGACCAAGTTCATGGCGGCCTGCCGCTATGCCTACATGGTGGTCAAGATCCCGGGGCCGGCCGGCCCCATCATCGTGAAGGTGGACCGTCCGGAGGCGCTCCGCTGCGACAGGGACGCTCTCGTCCAGACGGGCGATCTGTGCCCGGAAAAGGTGAGGCCTCGACTCTGGGAGCTCCTCCGGCGAAGGTCCGTGCTTCCCCCGGCTCGTCCACGGGGGTTAAGACGGTCTCCCTGAGCGAGTCAGACCCGGCGAGGACCGTTCAGGTGGGCTCATCCCTCGGCGCCAAATAGGAAGGCACACTCGTCTCCTTCCTCCAATCTAACGCAGACGTGTTTGCTTGGCAACCGTCCGACATGACTGGGGTCCCCAGGGAGGTGATTGAGCATAAGTTGGCAACGTTCCTCGGCGCGCGACCGGTCATGCAGAAGGTCCGGAAGCAGTCGGTGGAGCGCCAGGCCGTTATCCGCCAGGAAGTGGACAAGCTCTTGAGGGCGGGGTCGTTCGGAGCGTCGCCCACCCTAGGTGGCTGCGAACCCTGTCCTCGTCAAGAAATCCAACGGGCGGTGGAGGATGTGCGTCGACTTCACCGACCTCAACAAGGCGTGCTCGAAGGATCCGTACCCACTGCCCCACATTGATCTCATCGTCGACTCCACGGCGGGGTGTGAGCACCTGTGCTTTCTGGATGCGTACTCCGGGTAGCACCAGATTAGCATGGCTGAAGAAGATGAAGACAAAACTGTCTTTGTGACGCCCATGGGCGTCTACTGCTACACGAGGATGGAGTTCGGATTAAAGAATGCGGGCCCAACCTATCAGAGGACCATGCACATTGCTCACCGCCCCCAGATCGGGCGGAACCTAGATGTGTACGTCGACGACCTGGTGGTAAAATCCAAAAAGGCGGAGGAGTTGATTGGCGACCTGGAGGAAACCTTCGCCAACCTGAGGAAGTACTGCATCAAGCTCAATCCTGAGAAGTGCGTCTTCGCCGTTCCGTCGGACAAGCTGTTGGGTTTCCTTGTCTCCCAGAGGGGGATTGAGGCGAACTCCGATAAGATCACTGCAATCGAAAATATGAAGCCCCCGAAGCGACTTTGGCAGATGCAGTGCTTGGTGGGTTGCTTGACTTCCCTAGGCCGCTTTATAGCTCGCCTGGGGGGTAAGAGACTCCCCCTGTTCAAACTCTTGAACAAGACTAATTCTTTCGAGTGGACCGCGGAGGCGCAGGAGGCGTTCGACGGGCAGAAGAAGTATCTCACTTCTCCACCGGTGCTGGTCGCCCCGGATCCGAGCGAGCCGCTGATCCTCTATGTCGTGGCAAACCCGGAGGTGGTCAGCGTGGTGTTGGTGGCGGAGAGAGAAGGAGTTCAGCGCCCGATCTACTACATCAGCAAGGTCCTCCATGATGCAGAAACAAGGTATTCGCATCACCAGAAAATGTTGTATGCCGTGCTGACGGTGTCCAGAAGGCTGCGTCACTACTTCCAGAGGCGAGAAATCACGATGTTGACCAAGTACCCCTTGCGGAAGATCCTCTTCAACCGCGAGGCGACGGGCGGCATCGCCAAGTGGGCAATGGAGATGGCGGAATTCGACCTCAAGTTCGCCCCCCGGACGGCGGTAAAAGGGCAGGCGCTGGCGGAGTTCGTCAATGAATGGACTCCGGCGGCGGCAGAAGTTGAAGACACCCCAACGCCCTCGCCATGGACTCTCTTCTTCGACGGTTCGTTCCGACTGGAGGGGGCTGGGGCCGGCATCGTTCTGGTGTCTCCCACCGGCGACATTGTTCGGCACCTGGTGGTATTGAAGTTCCGCGCCACCAACAATCTTTGCGGAGTCTGAAGGGCTCTCGCCGCTCGTGGTGGCCTCAACCACAGGCATCCGTATTTGCAAGATAAAAGCGACTCTCTCGGTCATCAACCAGCGAGGAAGGAATTCACTGCTCGGATCCGTCATGACGGCCTACCTGGCGGAGGTGCGTCGGTTGGAGCGGCATTTCGAGGGGTTGGGCTTCGCGCACATCCCTCGACACGACAACTACATGGCGGATGAGTTGTCCCAGATTGCCTCGTCAAGGGCACCTGTTCCGGCTAGAGTCTTCGAGGAAAGACTCACGCAGCCGTCTATCGCAGCCCCCGATTCTGGTGGGGACGGCATGATTCTTAACGCAGCTCCCACACCTGGCGGAGACGTCAGCATTCCCGCAGCAGCTCCCCAGCTGGAGGGAGGATGCGGAAGAACTGCTGCGGCGGTTGAGGCGGAAATGCCTGGCCAGGCAGAGTATGTCGGCGACCATCCTAACGTCGTCGCACTCATCCGGGAAGGTCAGTGGATGGATTCTATCCTAGCCTACCTGCGGGACAGAGTAATCCATGACGATGACGCGTCAGCTGAGAAGATAGCGCGCAAGGCCAAGCGCCACATACAGTAGGTGGGGACCAGACGCCGTGGTGCTAACGGAGTTCAACTGAAGTGCATCACTCGGGAAGCGGGGAGCGAGATCCTCTCTGAGATCCATGGAGGCATGTGCGGGAGCCACTCAGGGAGCCGGGCGTTGGTCGGAAAGGTCTTCCGCCATCGCTTTATTGCCTCATCGCCTCCGTGATGCCTTGAGTGGTGAGGAGAGATGCGGCGTGCGATTTCATGCTAAGCAAATCCACCGACCAGCCCAGACGCTGGATACTATTCCGCTCTCTAGGCCGTTCGCGATGCAGGGCCGAACATCTGAGCCCGTTCATGAGACGGCCGGGGCTATACGCATCTGTTCGTCGCCATCGACAAGTTCACCAAGTGGGTGGAAGCATCGCAGGTCCCGACGATCACATCCGCTGCAGCCATAAAGTTCATGAGAAGCATCTTCGTCCGGTTTGGCGTCGTCAGCAGAATCATCACCGACAATGGCGCTCAGTTCAAGAGCGCTAATTTTCAAGATTGGTGTGAAGAGTTGGGCACTAAGCTGTGCTTCGCCTCCGTCGCTCATCCAAAGAGCAATGGGCAGGTGGAGCGGGCGAACGCAGAAGTACTCAAAGGACTCAAGACAAGGGCGTTCGATCGCCTGGGGAAGCGCGGCAAGCGCTGGGCCGAGGAAGTCCCCACCGTGCTTTGGGCGCTGCGGACAACCCCCAACAGAGCTACCGGCGAAACCCCTTTCTTCCTGGTGTATGGTTCTGAGGTAGTGCTCCCGTCAGAGCTCGCCTTCGGATCCCCAAGAGTGGCGGCGTACAGCGAAGGTGGAGACCCTGACCGGCGTCAGGATGAAGTAAATCTCCTGGAGGAGATCAGGGACAGAGCGGCGATCCGGGCCGCCAGATATCGGCAATCCCTGCGTCGTTATCAAGCCAGATGGGTGTGCGAGAACACGGCGATGGGTGACAGGTCTGCCCCGCAGAGTCCAGCGCAGCGGTGTAATAAAATTTGTCGCCTCCCGTGGGAGGGCCCTTTAAGGTGGTCTCGATATCCCGAGTTCGGTCCAGCTCGCCGAGGATGGTCGCGAATTGGCGAACACTTGGAACGTCGAGCGGTGAGGAAGTTCTACCGAGGTAGGCTGTTTGAAGCTTTTGGTCTTCCCTTGGAGCCGAGCGGCGAGGTCTTCCCCCTTCACCGCTCGCCTCGGGAGCTACGATGTACAAAGCCATCTGCAATATAAAGATAAGTTCTGTCTCTCTGTGAGCTTCTGTTTTTCGCCTTAAAAAGTCTGTTAGAAAACATTCTGTTGAAAACTGGTAGCGAGAAAGTACTTAAGGCTGATGGCCCCATAGTTGGAAAGGCGAACGCTTAAACTTGCACTGGGCGAGGCAAGGCGGACGGAAGGCGGGTTCTAGCTTGGTGTGTCTGCTGGGTCTGGGTTATGCGCCAACGACGACACCGGCGTCTAGACCACTTCCGAAAGCTAAGTGCTCGCCACGCAATGATTAAAGTCGGTTCGCAAAGAGGCCGTAAGGGTTGAAGTAACCAGATGCCTAAGGAAAAAGCGCTCACTTTCAGCAGAACGTTCTGTCTAAAACTTTTGGTGGTCGGTTGCCTAAGTCCTTTTTCTCGCGATTAAAAGATTGCGCAAAAGATTAACGAGACTCGTGGCAGGAAAAACAAAAGTTTGTATTAACAGTCCTTGCATACAAAAGGCGAGCGGCAATAGGAGCCGATCAGTCCTCGTCGTCGTCGTCCTCCGCCGGTGCAGCGCCACCCATCATGGACACTCGATCCGCGCGCGACTTCGACGTGAGACTGCTCGTCCAGGTTCAGCTGGCGCGAAGGCTCCCCGGTGGCGGCATGCCGGTCGAACGCGGCGTTTTGGGCATCCAGGTTCAGAGGCTCGCGCGCGCCCCCGCGGCCAGCGTCTTGCAAGGGCGGTCTCTCTGCGGGCATCTGAGGTAACCCAGCGTGTTCAGACCTCCGCCACCATGCAGAAGCGGTCCGCAGCATGGCGGTAAGGGCCCGGAGGTGTTCAGAGTGCGTCGCGCGGAGGTTCGAGGTCTCCTTGACGGCGGAGGCGGCGGCGGCTTGCCCCGCCGCAGCGTCGCGTGTCGCCGTCTCCTTCGCGGCAATCTCCCTGTCGAGGACCCGTCGCAGCTCGTCGACAGCTTGAGTGGCCGGGTTGGCCGCGCCTTCCCGACCGCCTAAGCGCGGGAGGTATGAGCGCTCGAAGGCGCGCCTGTCGTCGGCGATAAGCGGAGAGGCGTCGGTGTCGGCCGTGTCGGCGGCCGGAAGGTGCTCCAGTCTCGACGTCGGCGCACTCTCCGCCGCGGGAGGCGTCATCTCCGTCAAAGGGACCGGGAGCAAGCCGGGAGCAGGTGGAGAGCGCGGACGGGAGCTTGAGGCCCCAGGATCCACCCTATCCCATGAAGAAAAACCAGAAAGGGATCAGGTATGCGAAAAGAGCGTAGCATGCTAACCCTAATGCAAAAATACATCCATGCAGAAAGTTACCTGAAGCGGCGCCCCCCAAAGGCGAAGGAAGAGGGCGGCCGAGGCCGCTGGTCAGGAACCGTCTGATCGTTTCTCCTGCCGTTGAGGGAGGTGGCGGCGGCGGCGGAATCACCGCGGGCGACGCTGTCAACATAGGCGCCGGCCAGAGGTGCCGTGCCAAGGACGGGCGGCGCAGAGGCGCCGGCGGCTGGACGGGCGCTTGCAGAGCCACCGGCGCAGAGAAAGCGGCAGAGGCGCGGGCTCGAGGAGTCGCCCCGCTCGCCAGAGGCGAGCGGCGGCGTCTGCAGCAGCGCCTCCACTAGAGGGGGCCAAGGACAGCGGAGGCAGCCCTGGGCTCGCGGGGCGAGGCCTCTTCGGTCTTGTTCCCTCCTCGTCATCGTTGTCTTCGGAGAGGATGAGGCGACGCTTCCCCAGCGCGCGATCGGCGTCGGTCGGGGCAGGAAGCGCGACGGCCACGGAAAGGCCGGCGGCCTCGGGAGCTTTCGCGGTCGTCGTGGGTTGGTCGCGGATTTGCAGGGGTCGTTGGACCACCTGAACCTTAGGGCAAGAAACTTCCATGGGAGGAAGCGCATGCAAGTACGGGTTGCGCTCCCGTGGGTCCCAGTCGTAGAGAGGGCGGATGCTTGCAGTCAGAGGGGCCGGTTGGCGTGGGCAGAAGGCCCGCCAGCCATTGGTGGAGCACCTCCTCTGACACGTTCCCTGCGGCTGGACAGCAGAAAAAAAAAAGTAGCGAATTAGCAAAGAACCAAGAAGGAAAAGAAGTTCCCCAAAGGCTAAAAGATCCAAAAGAAAACAAGAGCCCTTACCTCCGGGGACGATGCGGGTCCCATCGTCGTCGCCATAGTATCGCCAAAGTGGGCGCGTCCTCATCATGAAGCGAAGGCAGGCAGCAGGCAAGAAGAAGTCCGCCACCACATGGGTTCCGGTGAGCCCATTATGGCGGAGATCAGCAATGCATGCCAGCATCGTCTCCCTTTTCACCGAATCGTCGGGCTGAGACCCCCAGCTGGCGAGGGATTCCGCACGGCCCTCGAGGAAGATAAGTTAAATCGTGACATTGGAATCCCCACGTCTGACCATTGCCACGCCAGATCCTTCAGTTGGACTTGAGCGCGAGCGGGATGAAGGCGGCGGAGTCTCGGAGCGAGAAGTAGTAGCTCCCCACGGTTCTGCTCGAGCGCGAGCTCGCGTGCAGCGTGAAGAGCCGGCGCTAGAGCGGGAAATTCGGCATCACCCCCACGAACATTTCGCAGAGGTGAGCGAAGATAGCCAGCATCACGATCGAGTTAGGAGGGAGGTGTACCGCCTGGATCTCGTAGAAGGCGAGCACCCCCAAGAAGAACTCTGAGTAGGGCGGGACGAGCCCCGCCAGGACGGTCCAGATGAAGGTGATGATCTCCCCGTCACGGGGGCCTGGCGCCATGGTGCCGGCGCGAAACTGGGCGGCAGACGGTGGCATGTGCCGCTGGAGCCGCGCCACCGTCTCCTCATCGGCAACGGAGGCGGGTAGGACGGCGTCAGACGGCGGCGCTGCTAGCGTCGAGGTGGCGGCCGGAGCATCGCACCCGCGGCGACCCTTACTGCGCTTTGGGGCCATTGGAAGGTGGCGGAAGCGCGGTGGCGAAAAAGCTAAGTGCGAAGGCTAAGCGCGAAGAAGCTCTGAAGCAGCAGCGAAGAAGGCAGATGGTGGTTCAAGGCTCTTTGGCGCGCGAAAGGATTCACCGCGGCGCCAAGGAATGAAGCATTTATAGGCTAGAGAAGCGAGAGCGACGGTTTGGGTTCCATCCTCGCTCACGCGCGCGGCGCCATTATGTCTCGCGCGCCTCGGCTTCGCGCGAAATGCGGCACGGTTCCCCAAGGAAGATCTTGCGCAGGTGGAGAATCAGGCGTACGGCCGCCGCTGGAAGTGGGCCCCCCACGATTCGTCTCCCATCGCGCGAGAAATGGCGAAATATCGGCGTAACGGTTCGTGTATCATAGTGGACCCGGGGGCTACTGTCGGTACAATAAGTACCGGGGTATGAACAGTTCTAAAGAAGACCAGGCGAGGACCCCACGGGTCAGGCGGGCGATCTGACCCCAGCGTGTGGGCGAGCCGCTCAGTAGCGCAGACGAGGGCCCATCGTCGCCAAAGGGCGACGAGCCCGGCTCGTGGGCGAGCCCTCGGTAGGCCAGCGAGGGCCCCACGCGTCGGCAAGCGGGCGATCGACCCAACAGCAGGGCGAAGCCGCTTCAAGGCATGACGAGGGCCCATCGTCGCAAAGGGCGACAGGCCCCAAGGCGTGGCGAGCCCTCAGCCTTGCCAGCGAGGGCCCCACGCGTCGGCGGGCGGCTAGGCCCAGCCATGGGCGAGAGCGAGAGGCCTCTCACCGTCAAAGTGGGTCTGCAAGATCGAAGTGTCCGTGGGGAGTCTTTCGGGCGAAGGCTCTCCCCTGCTGCGAAGGACAGGTGCATTAAATGCGACATCACGCGCGGATGGACCGAGGAAGAGATGATTACCGCCACAGTGACATCTGCGGGTCTGATCAGCTGTCACTGTGGTTCTGCGGCATTGACCGGCAGAGAGAGAGCTTGCCGTCATCAGGTTGGCCGCCCGCGTCAGGCGGCGCGAGTTGGGCCCCGCCTACTCCCTCACCGGCGTGTTCACACGAGTCAGAGACCATTTGCGAAGCAGCGTGGGCAGCGCCGCTCGACACAGTAGCAGCACGTTTTCGTCTCTCCTGTCTTGTCCCTTAAATCTTATCAAGTGTACTAAGTGTACTGTACTACTAACCCCTTTGCTCTCTCCGCCAACCCGAGGCTTGTATAAAAGGAGAAGAGAGAGAAAGGAGGGGTGAAAGAGGATCCTAAGGCCTAGAGGGGGGTGAATAGGCAATTTTAAATTCTTTTGATTATTCTCAATTAAGCATCATATTAATAATCACCCAATCCTAGTTGCAATTGGCAAGTAAGCGGAAGCGACAAGTAATTACGAGGCAACTAAGACATGGCATACAATTAAACACAAGCGATGCAAGAAAAATAAGTGCGGAAAATAAATGAGAGAGTGACACGGTGTTTGTTTGACCGAAGTTGAACCATAACTCCTACTCTCCGTTGAGGCTACCCCTTGCGCGACAAGGACCGGCTCGCTCTCGAGCCTAGCGCCTCACTCACTCCCGGTAGTCGTTCCGCCACTCCGCGAGGTGGACTCACACACCGTGCACCGACTCGAGAGTAGCCACACGCCAAGGCCTACTCCCAAGCCCTCTTTGCACGAAGGATGTCTTCAAAAGTAACAAGTTCAAACGCCTGATCATGCCGGATCGAAGGTCTTCCATGAAGCTCGGTGTTGGGGTTTAATGATTTGTGGCTTTGGATGCTTTGTGGGTGGAGGAATGGCTCTAGAACACCTAATTGATGAGCTATGAATGTGGTAGGTGAAGTGGAGCAACAAACCTCCAAATAGCGACCACTAGGTAGGTATTTATAACCCCAAAGCAAAACTAGCGTTGCCCTCGGAAGAGGACAAAAAAGACTAGTGTTAGCTCTCACGGACGCCGTCAAGACGGCACCGGACGCCGTCCAAGCAGAGGCAATCGCCATCGAAGCTTATCGGACGCCGTCCGATCAGGACGACGCCGTCCAAGCAGAGGGAATCTTATTGAAATTAGCTAACCGGACGGCTCCTCGACGCCGTCCGTCGAAAAACTCGATTTTAACTTGACCGGACGTCGTCCGATAACGACGGACGCCGTCCGACGGTGAAGATGCAAAGGACGGACGCCCTCGACGCCGTCCGGCAATGAAAGACCAGATCTGAACCTACGGACGCCGTCCGGCGAGAATACCAATTCGGATTTTGGGCTGGTCGGACGCCGTCTGGATTTACCAGATGCCGTCCGACAGAATGGATTTTCGGCTAAAAGGTGAGGGGGAAATTTAGGTGGGTTTGTCTCTTTCTAGAAATCTCACAAAGGGATATTTGGGTATTTTTAGAAGTGGTGGACCACGGAAACCGAGTTTTTGAGAATTCGCAAAGATCCGACAGGATCCGAGATATTCAAACCCCTTTTGAAAACCGATGAAAAACAGGAAATAAACCCAACTACTCCTAATCTATACGTGACCTCTTCTCTCGCCCGGTCACGCATTTGAAACCTTGGAGTAGCTCAGAAAATTTGTCGATGCTTCAAATTAGGGTTTGTAAAATCGCCGAGTCTTCGTTAGGGTTCCGAGAAGACCAAAAACCCCCTTGCACTGTAATATTAATTAATTTTTGTCATCAATGCCACTAATAAAAATTAGGGCTCAATGATGCTCACAATCTCCCCTTTGTGGCACTTGATGGCAACCCAAGAGAGAATAAAATTTTTGAGCTGCAAAAGGGGTTAGTGCAATACAAATATGCGAGCAATTTCAAATTTAAGACAACCACAACTCGACCGCAAGGATGTGCAAATAAAGGAAGCTCCCCCTAAATTCATGCATAAATTTGAAACCACAAGCCAACATGGTTCAGAAGACATGAAACCAACCAGGGTAACAATCATAAACTTAACCGAGTATCGAGGCAACAAATAATATTACAGGTAAGGGCAAAACCTCGATCTCACTACCCACTTACTAACCCAAGCTACTCTCTAACTTCTCCCCCTTTGTCACCAAGTGACACAAAAGGGAAAAGCTCCTAACAAATCTACTCTTCTGGATCTTCATCCATGTCGTCGCCTCCATCATGTCCATGGCCACCTGAAGATGATCCTGGCCCTCGGCGACTCTTGTATGTAGCGAAATGAGCTGCAGAAGGTACCGACCGAGGAGAGGGTTGATCATCAAAAAGCTGGGTCGGTGGAGAATGTTGCAAGGAAAAGTTTAGATAACGACACATCTCTCCACCGATAAAATGGATCTTCTGGGAGGAGGATCTTGGTGGAGCACCGGAGGAGGAAAGACCGAGGTGGTGGCACGAGAAGAAGGTGCAGCCGGAGGAGGATATACCCAAGGATGAACGGTGGTGGGTAGGCGGTGGGCGAGGAAAACCCCGATTCTGCTGGTAGGCACGGTAGTGGTATGAGCATGAGAGTACCATGAGTAAGGATTGGCCCTTCCGAATCGGGCATGAACATAGCACCCATGTCTTGAGCTGGCGACTTAAATTCGCAAATTCATCATTTAAGTCGTCTCACGCCTGCCGGATCTGTCATCTCCTGCGGGTGGTGCTAGTTCTTCTTTCACCTCAGAGTGAAAACTTGCATTTCGTCTTGCAACCCCTCATCTCACCTATCAACGCGTCATACCAAGGAGGAGGCACCATGAGAATAATCCGCACTAAGCGCTGGCACAAAGCAGTGCATTGGAGCAAAGCAGAGGCTCGGCGGAGGAGGAGCATCAACACCAGGTCGATCCAATTTAGGCTTGCTCCCAAGTGAGTTCAAAATTTTTTTCACTTGATGCTTTTTGATTCTGTTGTTCCAACTCTTTACCTCATACTCGGAAACCCGCTGTGTCCTAGAAAGGAGCAGGCCAACATATGGAGCTAGAGGAAGTGGTCTATTGACCTCTCTGAAATTGGCGTCATCAAACTCTCCCAGAATGGTAGCTCCAACATTTATGGTCTTACTTGTCAGAAGATAGAGCATAAACCAACTGCAAATTGGAAGGATTCTGTCGCGATTTCCACTTCGGACAAATAGTGTGCTTCGAAGAATAAGATTGATCAGGGCAGGCTCCTGTCGTAATTGATTAGCCTGTCCTACATTTATTTCCTCATCATCAAGATCGAGGTACACGAATCTGACTTCATCCAAAGGAGGATATTTAGCCCTCCAGAAGGCATCCTCATAAGCAATCTCATTCAAATCAGCGCCGATTATGCGGAGTGCCTAAAGCATCATTCATATTTGCCACGGAGATCCCTTGAATGTTTGCATCAACTGAGTGGTAGTAGCTGAACTCTGACTCATCCTCAGCAGGTAACAGTGTGGCAAAGAACTCATAATTTCTTTCTTTAGACCATGTCAACTTCTTATTTGAGACCAAAGCTACCAAACCTGGAGTAGAACTGAAAATGGTGTAAACCTCAGGTCCTACGGCTGCGGTGATTTCATCCCAGTCAATACAATGGGGGTCCCTAGGACCAGTCTTGGGAGCAGAGAAACACAAATAAAGTCATACGGAATTTTGTATGAAACCTGAAATCCCTGGTATCCTCTCGCCGCTGAGGGAACCATCTGGCATATGATACATCTCGCTTTTTCTTCAACGTCTCCATGGATAACTTTAGCACCATGTTATCCACAGGGTCGTCCTCAGCGACCACCGTCCCAGTAACGTCCTCATCAATCGGGTCCGCAATGTAGGTGTCATCGTCAGCATCCTCGGCGGTGACAAAAGAGGATCCCGCAACCCGAGTCCAATGGATTCCCTGATCATGCTGCTGCTGAATATCTGCTCTAGTCACTTTACTTGGGCGAGGAGGAGCGGCACTGCTAGCCGTCTCATCAATATAATCCGGATCACCCTTACTGCCACTGTCGCGACGAACACTGAGGGCCCTGCTCAGAGCCTTCCCAAACTTCTTCAATGATTTCGACATGTTGAATCAACCTTCTGACCACGTGCCCACTGACAAACCGATCCCACTGTCAAGAGCCACTGATTAAGGTGCCAACCCCACCACGAGCCAACCCTGAACATGAGTGCGGGAAAAACCTATTCAAAACCTAGAACTCGGTAAACGGAAGAACTTGCCGGGAAAAGGGACGGAAGCCGTTACCGAGCCCTAGAAGGGAAGGAGGAAGTCGCCGTGCGCGAGGAGATCGTCCCCAAGGCCCTTCCGGTGAGAAAGGAGGAGCTCGGCGGAGGCGGAGGCGCCTGACGGGGCCCACGTTCAATCCCCACGGTGGGAATCGAAGAGGAGGACGAGGGGATGCCGCCGGTGGTGGTGGATGTCGCCGGAGATCGCCGAAGGGTCTTCCCCGGTGAGGAGAAGGGGCAGGGCGCCGGTTTGGAGAAAATGTGAGATCAAATGGGGAGAGGGAGGCGAAGAGGTAAGTTATAAGAAAATCCGAGCGGTTGGGCCCTGTCGGATGGCGTCCGACGGTGATCGGACGGCGTCCGACAAGATCAGTGCTAAGACATGAGCCTTGTCGGTTTGACGGGTCGTGAGTGTGACGACGGCGTCCGACAGCAGGATGCGGCGCAAATTGAACTTGGTCGGACGGCGTCCGGTGGTGACCGGACGGCGTCCGACAGTATGAATTCCAGCACACACAAACCCTGTCGGACGGCGTCCGATGAAGGCAAATTTCGCAGCTGCTTGCACTTCTGACCAGTGGGACCCACCAGTGCAAGAATTTTTATAAAAATAATGTTTTGAAGTGATATTCTCCATTTTTGCTCAAAATTCAAAGGAAGATTCAAATGTGAGCAATTTGAAGTGATTTAAAATTTTTAATTTTGAAGGGATAAGATACTAAGTTGAAAAATGAAACCGAATTAAATTCAAAAACCCAAATTTTGATCTTAGAGACCAAGAAAATGTGTGAACCCAAATTTTTGCCTTGATTTCTCATATAGGCATGAAAATCGAGCATAGGGGTTCACTTTAGAATTTAAGCACATGTTTTTGAATTTTGGCTCCTTTTCAAATATTTTCAACAATTTTGAGGCCATATGATTTTCAAGAGAAGAAATATGCATATGGAGCAAATTTTTCAAAGGGGATAAGATTTTCAAATTTAGAAGTTTGAAGTGATAAGACGATATGGATAGTCTAGGGGATGATCCTTGGAGAGAGAGCGGTGTTGTTGGACGGGTACTTGTAGATCATTGCCTCCCCCTTGAGCTTGATCAACTTCAAAGTTTGCATCTCCGTCCACCGCTTGATCTTGAGTTGTTGGAGAGGTGTCTTGAACTTGATTATCGATGGAGGTGGTGGGAGAGACAACTTCATCTTTTGGTACTTTCGGTGAGGGTCGAATTTCCCCCAACTCCAAGGCTTCATGTGGCAGCTCATCACCTACATTTCTTGTCAAATCTTGCTCATTTTGTGAGCCGTTAGTTTAATCAAACTTGACATCATAGACTTCCTCAACTAGCCCAGTAGAATTATTGAAAACTTGAAAAGCTTTTGAGCGAGAGGAGTACCCTAACATGATATCAATGTCGCACCTCTTTTGAAACTTACCCAAATGAGTCCTCTTCTTATAAATGTATACCTTGCAACCGAAGACTCTAAAGTACGAGATGTTGGGCCTTCGTCCTACTAGTAGTTCATATGAGGTCTTGTGAAGGAGTCGGTGGAGGTAGAGGCGGTTGATGGCATGGCACGCCGTGTTGATGGCTTCCGCCCAAAAGGCATGCGGCTTGTTATACTCATCAAGCATTGATTTTGCCATCTCTATCAAGGTACGGTTCTTCCTCTCCACCACTCCATTTTGTTGAGGAGTGTATGCCGCCGAGAATTCGTGCTTGACACCTAACTCATCACAAAATTCCTCAACATTTGTGTTAGTAAACTCGGTGCCGTTATCACTCCTCACCTTTTTGATAAAAGAGTCAAATTCCTTTTGAGCTTTCAAAGCAAATCTTTTAAACACATCACCGGCAAGAGATTTGTTTGCAAGGAAAAATACCCAAGTGAATCGAGAGAAATCATCGACAATCACATGACAATAAGAATTACCGGCTATGCTCGTATAGGTGGTTGGGCCAAACAAATCCATATGCAAAAGTTCAAGTGGTCGGGATGTAGACATAAAAGTCTTAGTCGGATGAGAATTAGCCACTTGCTTGCCGGCTTGGCATGAGCTACATAAACGATTTTTCTCGAATTTGACATCCTTCACTCCAACAACCAAGTTATCTTTAAAAACCTTTTTCAAAGTGCACATTCCAACATGTCCAAGACGTCTATGCCACAACCAACAAAGAGTGGTTTGAGCAATAAGACAAGTCTTGATTTGAGAAGATTCATGGTTTGAAAAATCAACCAAATATAAGTTTTGAAACCGGGTGCCTTCAAATGCAACACTTTGATCCTTAGTGGAAACAACACGAACTCCGTTGACCGAAAAGAAGCAATCAAAACCCAAATCGCACACTTGAGCAACGGAGAGGAGATTAAAGTTGCAAGCTTCCACCAAGAGCACATTAGAGATGGATAGGTCATTGGATATTACAATTTTACCTATACATTTTACCTTTCGTTTGGAGTTATCTTCAAATGTGATCTTGTGTTCGAGGTCTTTCTCCTCCTCTAGTGAGGTGAACATACTTGAGCTACCGGTCATATGTTGAGTGCATCCGCTATCAAATATCCAATGCCGGCCACCGCTCTTGTAGTTCACCTACACACACAATTTCAAGCTTGAGTTTTAGGTACCCAAGACTTCTTCTTGGCTCCTTTCGAGTTAGTCATCAAACATTTGGGCACCCAAATAGCCTTCACATCTTTCTTTTCATTGGGTGCACCAACATATTTTGCATAAATAGAGCCATTCTTCCTCATAAGCATGTAACTAGCATTAAGCACTTGAGTTTTAGACATGAATTGAGATGATTTTGCAAAAGGACAAGCAATGGATTTGTGTTTATCATTTTTGTAAATATGGCAACGGGTCCCTCCCTTAACAAAAGTTAGCTTGGGCTTACCCCAACCGCCCTTGGACAAATCCCCGGGATGAAATTCCAAACCATGCTTACCCAAGGTGTACCTTTGCTCCCGAAGCACCTTGTCAAGAGAGTTGTTCCCCACAAGCAATTTAGCCAAGCTAGAGTCTAGTTGCTCAATTCTATCCTTAAGAAGCAAATTTTCCTTAACTAGCTCATTAGCACATTTTGCAACACCACAAATACCAATAGAACACGCATTTTCATTTAAAGTATTAGCACTAGTGGGTGAAGATGAGCTAGCATTGGATGTGATAGTGGGTGATAAGTTCAAAGATGTGTCATGAGATAAGCTAAGTGAACCATCAACGGTGTCAATCAAGTCACAAGTCACACCAACATTGCATTTTTTAATTGAGCAATCAAGAGAAGTTTCTTCAACATTAGAGCTAGCTAGTTTTTTCTCTAGAATCTCAACTTGCAAATTTAGAGATTCATAATCATCTTCTAGAGTTTCGTGTTTTTCAAGCAAATTTTCAAACTCATTAGCAAACTCTTTATGCACTTTCATTAACTTCTTCCTCTTAGATTTTTCTTTCTCTAGAGCATTATTCAAATCATCAATCAAAAGTTTAAACTCACTTTTAGAGAGGTGCTCATTTGTTACCTTCTCCTCTAGTGCCATGAGGCACATGGGAGGTGTAGGGTTGTCGATGGCGACTCCGGACATTTTGGTGCTTTCATTGTCGGAGGAGTCCACCCAAGAGCTTTCATCATCGGTAATCCATTCCCCAATCACCTTTTCTTGTGTGTTGGCGGTGAGACAAAGCTTTTGCTTGGGAAGAGCCGGAGGGGCATTTTCCTTGATCGCAAGTCCGGCCAACCCATGAGCTCTAGTATCTTCTTCTTCGGAGGAGGATTGGGAGGATGATGAGGTTGAACTATCTTCCTTTTTGGTCTTTTGACCGGTAAGAGCCTTTTCTTCTCCTTCGATTTATGATCGCTCTTGCGGTAGTGACGGTATTTCTTCTTGTCGTCATCCTCATCTTCCTCTTGATTCCTTGCCTTGTGCTTGTTCTTTTTACTTTTTGGGCAATCCGCCGCCAAGTGACCCTTTTCTCCACATTCATAGCAACGCATTTCGGAGATAGGTCTTCGCCTTGAAGAGGATGATCCACCGCGGAAGCTCATCTTCTTAATCAACTTTCTTGACCGCTTGACAAGGAGGGCCAATTCTTCAATCTCCGGAATTGCATCATCGGAGTCATCATCGTCTTCTTCAACTTCAATCTTCTTCTTCCCACTTTTGACTTTGGCGGGGAGAGCAATTGACTTCTTGTTGAGCGGGGACTCTTCACTTTTAAGAAGCCGCATCTCATATGAGTTGAGTTGTCTGAGAAGCTTTGTCGGTGTCATCTTCTTGAGTTTTGACTTGGATGCTCGAATTAAGGTCACAAGTGGATTGAAACTAAATGGCACAACATCAAGCATCTTCCGACAAATGTCAATGTCTTCCAAGACCTTCTTCTCCGAACATCCGGCAATTTCATTGACGATGGGGTTCAACCTAAGAAACATTTCATTAACACTTTCATTAGGAAGCATCTTGAATTGATCAAATCTTTTTCTAGCACGAGATAGCTTCTCCTCAAGCATCTCTAAGACTACCAACATGAATTTCTCTAAGATGCTTCCAAATGTCATAAGCTTTAGTGAGATTGCCAATGCTATCAAAAACTTCGGAAGATACACTAGAAAGTAAAACATTTCTAGCAATGGCATTGAAGCGTTTGTACTTAGCATGAACTTCATCAAGAGCAATAGTTCCGTAGGAGGGTGGGATAGCTTGATCTCACAAGCAACCCACACATCATAGCTAAGTGCCTCTAAGTAACATTGCATCCTAATTCTCCAATAGTTGTAATTTGTTCCATCAAAGATAGGAGCTTTTCCAATTTCTATCCTAGGCCCCTCTTGAGCCATCTCTTAGCGGTGAAGCTAAAATCGAAGAACCTAGATGCTCTGATACCACTTGAAAGAGGATCCTAAGGCCTAGAGGGGGGGGGGTGAATAGGCAATTTTAAATTCTTTTGATTATTCTCAATTAAGCATCATATTAATAATCACCCAATCCTAGTTACAATTGGCAAGTAAGCGGAAGCGACAAGCAATTACGAGGCAACTAAGACATGGCATACAATTAAATACAAGCGATGCAAGAAAAATAAGTGCGGGAAATAAATGAGAGAGTGACACGGTGTTTGTTTTACGAAGTTGAGTCATAACTCCTACTCTCGTTGAGGCTACCCTTGCAAGACAAGGACGGCTCGCTCTCGAGCCTAGCGCCTCACTCACTCCCGGTAGTCGTTTCGCCACTCCGTGAGGTGGACTCAAATCACCCGTACACCGACTCGAGAGTAGCCACACGCCAAGGCCTACTCCCAAGCCCTCGCCTGCACGAAGGATGTCTTCAAAAGTAACAAGCCCGAAACGCCCCGATCATGCCGGATCGAAGGTCTTCCATGAAGCTCGGTGTTGGGGTTTAATGATTTGTGGCTTTGGATGCTTTGTGGGTGGAGGAATGGCTTTAGAACACATAATTGATGAGCTATGAATGTGGTAGGTGAAGTGGAGCAGCAAACCTCCAAATAGCCAGCCACTAGGTAGGTATTTATAACCCCAAGAGCAAAACTAGCCGTTGCCCCTCGGAAGAGGACAAAAAGACTAGCCGTTAGCCTCTACCGGACGCCGTCCGACGGGCACCGGACGCCGTCCGACAGAGGCAACTGCTCACTGAAAAAAGCTTATCGGACGCCGTCCGATCAGGACCGGACGCCGTCCAAGCGAGAGGAAATCTTGTTGAAATTGGCTAACCGGACGGCTCCCCAGACGCCGTCCGATCAGAAAGGGGCTCAGTTTTTAACTTGACCGGACGCCGTCCGGTAACGACCGGACGCCGTCCGACAGTGAAGATGCAAAGGACCGGACGCCCCTCAGACGCCGTCCGACAGCGAGAAAGACCCAAATCTGAACCTTACCGGACGCCGTCCGACAGAGAGTACCAATTCGGATTTTGGGCTGGTCGGACGCCGTCTGGATTTACCAGACGCCGTCCGACAGAATGGATTTTCGGCTAAAAGGTGAGGGGGAAATTTATGTGGGTTTCTCTCTCTCTAGAAATCTCACAAAGGGATATTTGGGTATTTTTAGAAGTGGTGGACTACGGAAACCGAGTTTTCGAGAATTCGCAAAGATCCGGCAACATCCGAGATATTCAAACCCCTTTTGAAAACTGACGAAAAACAGGAAATAAACCTAACTACTCATAATCTATACGTGACCTCTTCTCTCGCCCGGTCACGCATTTGAAACCTTGGAGCAGCTCAGAAAATTTGTCGATGCTTCAAATTAGGGTTTATAAAATCGCCGAGTCTTTGCTAGGGTTCCGAGAAGACCAAAAACCCCCTAGCATTGTAATATTAATTAATTTTTGTCATCAATGCCACTAATAAAAATTAGGGCTCAATGATGCTCACAAGGGGCACATTCTGTAATTATTCCCACACAACCACAACAAGAAAAGAGTTAAGGCTCGGCAGGAGTAGGACTATTACCCGCGAGGGGGTCCTAACCTGGGTAATCTCTGCGTGTCGCTCCTCGCCACGCCCGACGCTCGAATCGGATCGAGCCCGGGTTGATCGGCTAGCAGAAGTAGAGATCTGATAGGGGTGTGACTCACCGTGGTTTGGTGAAGAACACGCCGTCAAGATTATTTTTTTATAATCTTTAGACCTTTTTTTTAGAGCTCTCAAATTTGCTAAAGTATTACGCCAACGCAACGATACGCTGAAAAGAACAAGGCCTAAAAACCTTTGACCCAAATGAACTCAACCGAGGCACATCTCTAACCAAAACCAACCTAGCTTAACTCCTTGACGTTGGCTCCCCTCCCCTCCCCTCCCCAACCAAACACACCCTCAAACCGAGGCCTTGAAAAAAAAACAATCTAGACGAGTAGGAGTGTGGCAATCGAGCAACAAAACGCTCCATGGTCAACGAGTTTCCAGCAGTAGCGGGCCAGCAGCAGCCGCATGCAAGGGGGAAAAAATTTGCTGGCACCCGGTGCCATAGAAGCACCGTGGCACCTCTCTCCGATGTAAGCCACGTGGTTCACCAATCTTAAAGCAACTTCCTCCAATACGCAGCTCAACACTTCAACCTAAATCCGGAAATCACGTCGCTGCAGCCTGGCTGGAGGCCGCCGCCATCGTCCTCATTGGCGCCGCCGCCGGCCGGGCGCCGCCGCCGCCACATGACCTAGGCGTGGAGCCCCGCGGTTGTGTCATCGCCTCCAGAACCATGGAGACGCGCCGTCGGCTCCAGGACCATGGAGCCGAGCCGCCTCCAAGACCGTGAAGCCGCGCCAGAGACTGCCACTGTCGTGGTCGCCGCCGCCCAAGCGTAGAGCCCTGCGGTCGCGTTGTCACCTGCAGGAGTGTGGACCCATGCCGGAGCCCGCCGGAGTCGTCCGTGCCACCGCCTAGGCGTGGAGGCCCGCGGTCGCACCGCCGTCTTTAGGTGCTCGGGGCCGCGCTGTCATCGCCTCCTTTGCATGGAGCCCTACCGTCGCTTCCTCGTCGGCTTAGAGGCCGGCCATCACCGTTGTCGTAGTGGTGCTCCTTCGTCGTTGTGAATTGGCAATGTCCCTACGCTTGGAGCTTGACAACAGGGGCAGACGCATGCTATATGAATTGGGAAGCTTGGAGCTTGACAACAGGGGCAGAAGCATGCTATATGAATTGGGAATTAGAAATTTGATACTATGTGATATTTGATACTGTCAGCATGTACATAGAAGGTTTTGTTTTTGCTTGTACATTTAAATCTCCTGTATGGAATGAAGGTCTTGTTGCCATTTGAAATGAAAAGGATGTTCATTGGATTTGTGTACCTAAACTCTGAGAATGGAGGTATATAAATTTTGTTAAGTTAATTTCTCAATTGAATTTGTCTATGTGTGATCAATTGATTAGGTGGTGGCGCGGGCCTCCACGCCTAGGCGGTGGCGCGGACGACGGCGGCGGGCTCCGGCGTGGCTTCACGCTCCTGCAGGCGACAGCGCGACCGAAGGACACTACGCCTGGGCAGCGGCGACCACGACAGCGGCAGTCTTCGACACGGCTCCATGGTCTTGGAGGCGGCGCGGCTCCATGGTCCTAGAGCTGGCGGCGCGTCTCCACGGTTTTGGAGGCGGTGACACGACCGCGGGGCTCCACGCCTAGGCCGCAGTGGCGGCGACGGCGGCCAGCTCCGGCAAGGCGGCAGCGAGGACGATGGCGGCGGCCTCCAGCCAGGATGCAGCGATGTGATTTGCGGATTTGGTTGAAGTGTTGAGCTGCGTATTGGAGGAAGTTGCTTTTAAGATTGGTGAACCACGTGGCTTACATCGGAGAGGGAGCCTACGCACGAGTTAAAAAAACCAAGCCCTCATGCCACCCGTGTCAAAACGCATGCGTGACGCGAGAGACAGAGGGAGAGAGAGACGTAAATGGAGCTGCAGGAAATTTTCTTCGATTCGCGCGACGAGAGAGAGAGAGAGAGAGAGAGAGAGAGAGAGAGGAGAGCGGGGAGGGGAAGGCCTGGGTGTGCGCATCAGCAGCGGGACGGGAAAGGCTGGAGATAGATAGATGGATAGGGGCATGTAGATTGATTGGCCTGGGCGGTTGCGTCAATCACCGGGCGTCCATATCCACGGCCCGGCCTTCGTTGCTCATCCTGCGCTCCCGGAAAAGTCATTGCACTTTTTTGACCGGAACATGCATGCCTCTCCTCCCGTTTCCTGTATTCTTTTTGAAAAGCTACACATCATTCCGTGATTCTATATATATTTCTACTACACGTTCAGCTCGATTCTACGCGGTAAAGACGGACTTGTTTGTCACTGGCGTCAGAGCATCCCGGTAGCTTTTCTCTTGCAAACCCTAAAACACTATTTATATCGGCATGAATAGTGTTTTAATGATGGGACAGGGATGCACTTATCATGGATTGAATATTTTTTACTGATCTGTTCTAAGAGCATCCTCGTGAGCCCGATTTTATTGTAGACGGTGTGACGGGTGGAAATTCAAACGAGCTCGGTGTCTTTGTGCGTCTTTGGAAATTCAAATTGCGATTCAGAAGAACTTGAGGAGTCGATGCAGGAAGTATTGTGCATGCTCTAATATTATATATTCACTGTTCAATTGTTATCCTATTTTTCATGTAGTGTCTACGTTTTCTCCCTTATATAAATTTTACTCGTAATCTCATTACTATAGTATTGTGGCCATATACAATATTGAATTTGGGGCTAGCATTGAACATATTCAGCATGTTCCGAGTAGCTGAGCTAAATAAATAATAAGTTGACTGAACCAAAGTTAGTTGAGTGTGAAGCTAAATAAATAAGTTAACCAAATGAAAAATTTAAACACGCTAGCTATAAGAAACGTTCTCTACACCACGTGGCGTATCGCATACCTGACTTGAAATACGGGATCAAATCTTTTACCAAAGCTACATGAAATTGTATTGTTTCATGTAAAAATCATACAAAATTGCGTGCGTGTGTGCGTGTGTTCGGACTTCGGAGAGGGGAGGAAGGGTTGGCCCTTCATCGCCATCGATCGCTTCTCCCTTGGTCCCATGCATCATTCTAGCTAGCTACCCTACCTGGCCACCACATTTGAAACATGCATGATCCTTGCTAGCTAGAGATGGTCTACTACTGCATGTATACACACAAGACACAACCACTGCGCGCGCCATGATGTTTCAATGGTTCGTGTATCGGTGTATGATTAGCCAAGCTGGAGCCTGATTAACAGCTAACCCACGTAGGATTCCAGACTAATTTGTTCCTGCATCTGTCCATCCTCTTGTGTTTCCAGCCGGGCCGGATGTAGCAAGCAGTTTGACCCTGAAGGAAAAACCATGCCTGAACAGGACACTGCGTGTGCTTGACATAGCACGCCAGGAGACAGCTGTGCTCTCTTAACCATATTCTGCTGCCATATAAACCTGCTTTACTTTGCTCTCTGTTCTTACAAATTAATTAACTAACAAGGTTTCCACTTTGCAACCTGAGCCCACATGCAATCACTCCCATCCCCCAAGCAATGTACACATCGATGGCTGCGTCGTGTCACGTGCTAAAAGGCTCTCAAAAGATTCTCCTTTCTGTTTTTCTGATGAGACGAGTATGGATATATACATGGTACATTGTTAGTCTACTGTTCCTGGTACAGTGTCTTGTTCAGACTAAACCAGCTGGCTGTTAACCCCTGTTGATTTGTTTGGTTTGGGTAGAAGGGTAAAAATCACCTCATGGTTCGAGGAATTGGTCCATTGTTACCTCATGTAACATCGTGCTAGAAAACCCTTCAACTGTACACTCTCATGCTTAATCCTTTGACATAAAAAAATCAGGCATTGAGTCCAGGAAATAAATCAAGTGGTTTAAATAACCTCCAGTGGACGGTTTTAGAGTGGGTTTCACCGATACTGCTCACGTCGAAAGGTACTGCCACTTACGCCGAACACATGTCATTTTTTAAAATTATCTTATATGTGGGTCCCACAAACTGTTTACTACTATTTTTCTTTTTTCTTGTTTCCTTTCTCTCCTTTTACTATAATACCTCTCTCATACCTCTACGATATCTATATGATACATCTATAATGTCTTTGTGATAGCTCTATGATACTTGTTTATTTGAATGGGTATTGCATAGGTATATATCATGATACCTGATTGAATTCAGATGATACTTGTGCGGTACTTTTTTACTTTATTACCTGCTTTTTGAACGGAATGTTAAAATGATAGTTGTGCCAAACCGCAAATATCTGAAACTTGTAGAATATCAAAAGTTGATCGATCCTTTAATAAATTAAAAAACGACACTAAATCCATGTGGATGCAAAACGCGGAAGATCGGTGCTTCGTGCTTTGCAAAATGCTTGCGTGCGCCGACGTGAAACGCATGTTGCATATGTGTACCTAAAAAACGTTATATAGGTGGGCTGACGGATTGCTGTATGTGCCCATCCATAAAACACATGTCCTTTTTTATCGTTCGGTGATACCGTTCGATGACTCAAAACATGAGAGCATTGCATAGCTCCACCCAATTCAGAGCGGGAGATTGACCTTTTTGACGCTCAATTCGATGATCTCGTTCAAATGACATTAAGTTCGATTGCCTTGATACATATGACACCGGGCACACGAATTTGTGATCTCAGTGACATTCTTCCTATTTTTCTTAGTTTATTAATGATTTTTTCCTGTATTTTCTCAAGTGGTTTGCCCATTCCCCCCTTGTCATGACTCCTCTCTTATTCCTACGTGTGTCTCGCGACGGGGCTAGGGCGGGACGACCAGCGTCGGGTGGCAGCGTCGGCATGGGGCTGGGGTAGTCGGCGCTAGAGGGAGGACAAAATAGTTAGGTCACAGTGGGAAAATAGGGTAAATCGAAAAAATAGGAAGAATGTCACTCAGATCACAAATTCGTATGTCCGGTGTCATACACGTCAAGTTAGTGAAACTTAATGTCATGTTAAATGAGTTCGTCGAGTTGAGTGTCAGAGAGGTCAATCTTCCATTCAGAGCACAGTCTCCCAAGATCAGATAGCATTGCATTAGACAGTTACACAGGACATAGATTTATACAATCCCACTGCAAACTATTCTTAGGTGGAGGATGGGCGGGACCTAGCCAAGCTGACCGAACAGCAGGCTATCGAGGGGCTAGGCTCCCACCCTCCCGAGCGCGCATCCTCTGCCGTAACGGCAGAGTGACGTTATGCCATTAATATTTGAGGCTCACATGGTCCCCACCATACTCTGGATCTACATACAGTGTCTCAACGGCACTCCACAGTTAAGTATACAACGGCAGATGACCACCCACCCCTCCCCTGTCTGTGCCGCGCGTGGGAGCCGGTGAGCAGCAGAGCACCGCATCTCTCGCCTCGGATCCTCGAGCGGCGAGTCGGCGACCCGCAGCCACATGCCGCGGCGGCGGCAATCACGCACGCACGCACGGCCGACCAACTCGCCATGCGTCGACGAAGACACAGGATTAACAAAACCTCTAGCTGAAACGCTCCCGGGCGGCGAGCTCCCCCCTAGCTTGCCCGGCTCGATCTCTCTCGTCTCTCGCAGCTTGTCGCCCTCGCTCCCTGAGCCCTAGCTATCTCCCTCGTGCGTGCTCAATGGACGAGCCTCCCTGGCTCTCGCGCATGGAGATCTGTCAGATGCATGCATATATGCTTCCGGTCCCGGCTACTCGATCCCTCCGAAGATGCTGACAAGAGCTCGAACATAATCTTGAATCTTGATCCATCTCTGGATCGCTAGATGATTTCGCTTGCGTGCTCGAAACTTTGGCTTTCGGTTTGTCTGGTGGAGTGGCGATCTAAACTGGTGTGAGGCGAGCAGAGGATTAACACAAACTACGAACCTATTTTGTGATCGGGTTGAAAATTTGCCATAGCCTATAATTTGAAAACTTGAGATATCTTTAAAAAAGAAGCTTAAAAAATTTAAAGAATATATTAAAAATATCTTATCTATTATAAGTACAAGTCCGGACACTCCCCCCTCCACCTCGCCACATGGCAGGATTTTTCCCCGCGGTGGCCACGTCGCCAAAAAAAACTCAGCCGTCCGATCCTCATCGGATGGTCTCAGCCAGGCGGTGGCTTCCGTGGCCTTTAGTTGGCCACGTCGCCCTCCCCCCTCCCCCACCTTCTTGCTTGGTTGCCTCCGCCTCCTCCCCACACTGCCGACACACACCGCCCGCTCCCACGGTCCCACCCCACCCTCGGTTGCTTCGCCTCGGGGTCTCGGCCTCGCCGGCGCTGCCGTCCCTGCGCCCGTGATCTCCGCCTCCTCCTCTAGCCCGCGCCTGTCCCCGCTGCCGTTTGCCTTCTTTCCTCGCTTCTTCCGCCGGTGCGTCCTTGCATCGACGGTGGGCGACGGGGATGTCGGCTCCCCGGGTCCGGGCATGGCTAGGCTTGACGGTCGCCGCCTCCCTCTTGGTCGTCCCCGCCGTCGTCGCCTTCCCCTCGAATCCATCGCCATCTCCTTCCAGGTGCGCTGTCCCTCCCGTTCGTGTTGATCCCGCCGCCACGCCGGCCTCTCCCGATGTTTGGTCGCCGCTAATCTCCTCCCCTGTTGTTGCCGCCGCTGAGGAGGACGGATCTGGCGACGGCAGCCTCGTCCCCCCGCCCCCCGTGTTTTCGTCGTCGAACGGGGCGATTCCCGTGGCGGCTCAACTGGCCTGCGCCTCTGCTGACATAGGGCGGCGGCTGCTCCCCCACGGCGGTGACGACGGCTACTCCCCGACGACGCTGCGGCACCCCGCCACTCCTCCCCTCCAGGTGCCACTTTGCTTGGCCTGCTCCGAATTGGCCCTGTCATGGCCATGCCGCCACCAGTGCCATGAATCTTCTTGCTCCCCGGCAAAACAAGTGCATTGTCATTGCCATTGCTATTGTTAGTTCATACCTGGTTTGATTGCTATGTGTGTGTTGGTTCTGCATTAGATATTGCTTGCAGGGGCTTTGATTTAGCTTCCTATTAGTGAAGATGGATTGCCAGAAGTACATTTACCTTATCAAGCATGGTCCTGATGCTTTATCTATATACATTGAATTTATTTTTGTGTCTGATGGTAATTTTTTTTGCTTTTCCAAATGCTGGTAAAGTTTTCCGGTTGTTTGCTTAGTTTATTTCTAAAAAATGTTCATGTATTTCTATATTTAGTGACATCCATTTTGGTTTTATCTAATGCCAACATCATCCTCTTCTTTCATTTCTGTCTGGATTATCTGTTCCCAAAAAGACAATAATTTATTGCCCTACTTGGTAATGCAAGAAAATTAGCTGTGGTATATGTATTTATGTTTTGTGGTATTGTAGCTTCACTTGCAAAAGATTATTCTGAGAAGGATTTTCTTCGGATCTCTTCCTTAATACATGATGTTGTCTTTTTAATTTTTTGACATAAATCTTTTTCTTTTGGGCTTACTTCTTTTGTCTCCCCTTACTGCAGGTAGTTGAAGGCTAGGTAACAGCTAATTCATGCCACAGTCTTTTAATCTTATATATTATGTTTTCTTCCTATCAAAAATGTAATTGCATGCATTGCTGCATAGGTAGAGGTTGTGACAAAATATAGAAAAGGAGTGGTTCGCCTCCTTCAAAATCCCCAGCTAATTGTGTTGCATTATAGCCTAATATTCACACTGAAACTATCTAGCGAAATGCTTATATCATAATTCACATATCTGCTAGGTTTAGTTTTTATTAGTATTCTGTTTTTTTTGAGGGGATGTTAGTATTCTGATTTAGGATGTATGTTGCGCGACAACTTCTTGCAAGAATTTATGTGTTGTATTAGTTATAGAATTAAAAGAAAAGGATATTTTCATTAGCCTCTGGTTTGATGTATGTAAATATTCTTTTATATTGATGGGTGTAGAAGTGCTTTTGCTTTTATTTATATATGCACGCATATTTCTCGCAACCGCTTCTCATTATGCACACTTTCTAGGAGGTCACTATGGAAACAAAGCCATTTGCTTTTTGTGTCACGTTCTGGTGATGTTTTTTATATTATGGCATGACGATCTATTAATATAACTTGCGATCTATATACAGTTAATGAACTTCTGTTAAAATGATCAGTGTTATGGCCCTATCAAAGGTTAATGTATTTTTCAATACAACATATTATTTAGTTCGGGTTCACGAAGGAAATTTCTTTTATATTGATATGCTATATGAAAGAGTTTGGATTAAAATAAATATTGGTTGATTTTTTTTAACCCTTATTGCAGTTTATGACTGATAAGGAAAATATGCCAGTCAGCTTAATAAGGGATCAGATTCTTCAATTGTGTTGTTCATACCCTTATAAAACATATGTGATTTTTCTTCATGTATTTCCTGCACTTCAGATTTTAAAAGACTTTATTGTCATTGTGAAGACTTTATGTTATGCGCTGTCAAGCGGCTGTCACTTCATACGAGCTTTATTTCCGGTTATTCACTTCTATACATACTTAAATTACAATATGAATGAGCTCGAGTTTATTAGATCTAATCAATTTCATGCCTATTACTGCAACATAAGATTATGGAAGCAAGGGGAAGACTAGTGATTTTTTCGCTGACATATCTTTTGGTAATCCCATGCCATTTCTATAATTATTGCCTTCATTTATTGTAGGAAAAACTAATAAAGTTTTTTTTGCCTTAATAGTTAAGTCTGTTGGTTATCGTAGCCTTTGTGATACAATTGTCTGTTTTTTCTAGGATCATTGCCATGAGGAATGCGTGTATCAACTATTTTGGTAATTTCCTTTTGCCTATGTGCTCTAACCTGTTGGACGCCCTGATTCATGCTTGGAGGTGGCTCCCATTTATGTTCAATGGGTTGTGTTGATACCGGTCTGAGTTGTTCTTTGCCCATGTGCCCTACCATTGAAATATGCATGAGTTTTCTAAACACAGGTATTTAGTCCTTTTCTTGCCTAGAGCCGATCAAGTTCACTATTCTTGGATGTGTGAATGGATAGTTCTTTGTATATCTCATACGTAACCAATACGTGATGAATGTATTGATCATAAATGAGTCTATTTCACTGATTCCAGATGAGTTAAGAAGTTGTCGTTATTCTAAGATGTTGTTCCTGTTATTTTCGGCTATGTACTCCCTTTCTCCTTCAGCCCATATTGCTGCAAATACCATAGCCTTATATGAGTTCTAAATCTTTATGTTCACTTCGGTTTTCATAACTGCCTAATGGTCTTTGTCCATAGTCATAGGAAGAGATTTGGTTGTGGATGGATTTGCCTTTAATTTGTGTCTGATTTGCCATATACAGTAAAAAAGCGAACAAATATTAGCTTTTACAAATAGTATTATCATTCGAAAGCATATTGAAGTAATCTCCAGTTTTAGGAGTTGATGTAAGGTTTTGACCTTACCCCCAATCTCTTTTTTTGTTTCTGATTCAAGTCGGCTCATCGAACTGACATAATCCCTTACGAATCAGACATCTCATTGTTTTAGTACATATATATTGTTTCATGCCTCTCATTGCCTACCTACTTACAGCATAGAGGACAATTTGGGAGTGTCCACAGAGGACAGCGAGATCTTCCTCTCACGAGACCAAACAAGTTAACAGAACAAAGGTTTGGCTTTGTTGTGCAGGACCAAAGCAAATGATACTGTTAGAAGCTATTATGAAATCTTCCTTACATATACACCTCCATATTGTATCCATATATATGAAGACACTCTTTTCATGCTACAAAAGTGGATTTGTGTACATAGCCTCATCAGGTGAGTACTTGTCCTCCTAGAAATTTTTGAAATTCATATTCTATCCAATCTCCACTTGCGGCTTTTAAATTATTAAGTGATTCTTCTGGTATATGCTGAGATAATTCCAACTGATCTCAATAGTTTGCAGACGTTCAGTTCGAATTCTGGAGGGCCGGACGGGTTGGGTTCACTGTGGTTATGTTATATTTTGTTGAGCTCAAATGCTTGATTTAGACATTCTACTTTGAGTTTAAAAGTAGGCATTACAATATTTTCCTGTGATTTTGTACAGAACTTTGGAAGAATATTGGTCTTACATATTTTGAAGCAAATATCAAAGTTTTGGGTTAAGATCAAATTACTTTGTTAGTTTGTTGTTCTCTTGCCCCATAGGACCGAGCGTCCAATCCTCTCGGTGCGACAGATATTTAGCAAGTAATCTTGCTTATTTTGACTGTATAATCTGTCGCTATAAGTTATTCACTAAGCCCTTCAGACACGAGAAACAATATTTGGATACTGTTATTATCGTGTAGCACGTTGTACTTAACAATGCATCTGTTCAAATACGTTCCCGTCCACCTTGCCGTCAACAAACATCACGTTTGTACTCATGGCGCGCGAGCTCAACTAGTTTTTTAACAAAAGCCACTAAAGTTTTGAAGAAATGACTACAGAGTTCATCTCGCATGGCTGGTAAAAAATAAATAAAAATTCAGTAGTAGTATTTAATTTTAATTTAAGTGAATCGTGTAGGTTCTCAAACAGGTGGATTTGAGCCTAATCCAGGACATTTTTCTCTACAACCTTATCGCTATTATAGCTATCAATATCAGTTTTTCAACAATTCGTAGCATCAATTCCTATCCATTTCTTATATTGATTCTCTCGAACCCTGTTAGACAATCACTTTCCACCTACCTACTATTTTTCAACCCAACCCAACAGTCACCTTATTTTATTACAGCAATAAGGTTGGTGGGAAATGAGGATTATTGGAGATGCTCGCTTGCCTATGTGAGCACCCAGAAAACAACCGAGACAATTATAGTGTAGCATACTAAAAATCCTGATTACTCCACGATTGATCTTTAATCGGTAGTCCTCTGCTTATGGATTTGTTCCAATTACATTTGATTAATAAATCCCTCTATGCCCTGTAACGGTTATCTATTAGTTCCAATTCTATGCCCAGTAACGGTTATCTATTAGTTCCAATTAGATCTGATTAATACATGAATTAATCTCGTCTAATTGCTGATCCTTATCTCATTGATTAATTAGCTATTTATTGAACCTCGAGCATATCACAGTTCACAGACCATGAAGCTATTGCCCTTGCTCCTCTCCGAAGCTGCCTTTTCTTTTTCTTTTTTTTTCTTTTTTTTTGAAAATAGAAGCTTCCTATCTGGATTGCCCATGCATTTACAAACCAAAAGTAAGCCCAGCCCAGCCCAGCCCTGAGAGGCTCACAGCCACTAGCCCACGGGCCACAACTCTCTCTCCCTCAACCACAATACGACAAGCAGGCCGCCCCAGCCTTTTAAGATGGAAAAGCCCAGTCACTCTCCATCCAAGCCCACCAATCATATCAATCAGCCCCACGAATCACGAGGTAACTGGCAACCCCCCAAGCCCCAAGCCCCAAGTCCAACCGGCTCGTAAAACCTAAAACCCCGCGGAGCCCAGGACGCGGCCGCCGGCGGAGGAGGCGTCGATGGCGGCGGCGGGGCCGGGGAACGGCAGCGGCGCGCCAGAGACCACAGGGCCGGTGGCGAGTTCCGGGTCCGAGCAGCGCGAATCCGCCAACGTCATGTCGCGGGAGGACTGCGTCGCCGGCATCCGGTCGGCCCTCAAACGTACGTCCGGCCGCCCGCCGCCCGCGCGGCGCCGCCCTTTCCTTCTGTGGAACTCCACGAACTGACTTTGCGCCTTGGGCTTTGATGCATAGATCCGATGGTGCGGTTCCTAAAGGAGCGAATGGAGAAGGCTGGGTGCCCCGTGTTCCCGGGGCTGATCCAGGCGACGACCTGCTCCTCTGCCGGGGGCTACTCCCCCCGGGTTGGGGTATGATTCTCTTTTATTTCTTCTTTTTACCCTCCCCACATTAAATGTTTTTTGCCACTGATAGGAGCTCTCAGAAATTATGATGCCAGTTTGCATCGCGCTGTCTCTTTTAAGCTATGAAGTAGGAACTAGCTAGGAAGTTGCAATTACACGAGCTGGGAAGTTACAATTACACGAAGAGTGGACAGTGCTGGTTTCTGTTGCCTTGTCGTCCAGATTAGTTGGGCAAGATTTGCCATAAGTTCATAAAAGCCTAGGTAGATTGTCATGCCAGATTTATAAGTTGCTATCACATTGGGTCACGGCATGTAGAATCTTCAGTATGTGGGCTTCATGACATTATTATCCAATGAATTGTTTTTCTTTTACAAGCAAGTAATCAGTCACATTCTAGGTTTACCTGAGACCAAACTCTGTTTGTTTCTAGTACCTAAGCCAGTGCAATTGTGACATATATTAATTCTTTTCTTGATTGGTCCTACATATTTGCTCATTGCTTAAATTTTAAATCAAATGCCAAAGAGAACAACCCTGACTTTCCAATTGCTTATGTCCAGGTAGTAGTTTGCTGCAACCACATGCAAAATCAAGATGAGATAAATCAAGTCGTAATTCATGAATTGATACATGCTTATGATGACTGTGTTGGCAAGAACCTGGACTGGAAGAACTGTGGTCACCATGCTTGCTCTGAGGTACTCCCTCCGTTCCAAAATATAAGGCGTATTTTGACCGGAGAAAAGTCAAACTTAGTAAATTTTGACCATAAATAAATCAAATAATATGTATCGTTAGTATACCAATGTTGTACCAAATTGTTCATATTTCAAAGCTCTTTTTTATACAATATTATATTGTAATAATTCATAATATATAATAGAGGATTCTAACAGTCAAACTCTACCTTTCAAGACTTTTGTGTAGTCAAAATACGCCTTATATTTTGAAACGGAGGGAGTAACAAAGTACCTACCATGTGTTTTTAGCAAATAAAGTAGTACTTATCATGTAAACTGGAGTTATTGGCATGTTCCTGTCAGCACTTAAAGTTACACCCAGTAGTGAGTTGTATTAATAATTGACTTACTGCACGTTTTTCTATCCTTAGATTCGAGCTAACCACCTGAGTGGTGATTGCCATTACAAACGTGAACTGTTGCGTGGTTTCATGAAAATAAAGGGGCATGGACAAGTAAGTTTTTTTTTTGCTGTCTTGTTATTGAACTAGTGCTCATGAGGCCTTAATTCGTTGCTATGTGAACCTAATGTTGTCTCGGTATTATCTTTTTGAGATTTGTTCTGACCTTCCAGCCTGAGTACTTACAGCTGATCAGTGTGTTCCTAGTTTTGAAAAATTGCTAACTGTTTTTTATGTATGCTGTGGCATTTTCTGCATTTGTGAAGGAATGTGTCAAAAGGAGGGCTCTGATGTCTGTCAAGGAAAATCCCTACTGCTCGGAGACAGCTGCAAAAGATGCAATTGAGGCTGTGTGGGATGTATGTTACAATGACACGCGCCCATTTGATAGGGCTCCATGAAGTATGTTACTGACAGTAATAATTGAACCAAGTTAGCACACACGGACACACCTACTGGGATAGTTTCGTTTCCCTTTAAAAATTCCAATTTGTTCTGCACACATTCCCAACAAATTCCAGAAATTTTGTGCTAGATCAAAACCGTGTTTGTCATCTTGTGAGCCCATGAACAATGTAACAAATTATTTCACATAATTATTTTACATGGCATAAGTTTTGGTTAAACTGATTTTGTATGACATATTGTGATAATGTTAAATCTCTGACAGGAAAATGTCGACGAAGGTGTCATCCGCTTTTGTTTCGTTTTTCCTTTTTGAAATTCAAACCCTGTGGAAGACTTAGTCAATTTCCAGCCAGTTATTTAACCAAGAACATTAAATTTTATTTTTTGGCTCAACAACACTCTGGGCCCAATTTGAACTGTTTACAATATCGCACCGTACGTCAGCTACCAAACTACAACTACCATCTACATAATCACTGCTATCGACTACCATCTACATAATCACTGCTATCGAAAAACTTCCTCCAATCCTTACAAACACGACAGTACAATTCTTGAAAACATGGCACACTGGTATGGTCTTTAAAATACAATTTTGATAACTAATTATCATTATATTATATTTATAAAATCTAAAAAATATTATTATTATGGAAGCGTTTTTTTAGATTAATCTATATGCATCATTTTCATGTACCCAATCTAATTAGTTAAAAATATGTCCATGCAAAAAGCTTTAAAACTTTGATTTAGCACGTGTTCAAAATGTCATGTTTTGCGAACTTGACATAGCAATACATCAACACAAAAATGGGTATTAAACTATTAATATTGTGGATGTAGATTTCAAGAGTTTACCGAATCTTCTCACTTGAAAACTCCATTGCTAATTTGCTATGTCATTAATTACCCCACAAAATATAACGCACGCCCACATTTCAAGATTCAAACTAAGATTAATTAACCAGTAATTTCTCTACCAATATGTAGGTTTTGTGATACAGAAATAACATCATTGGATTTGTATTTGAAAGTATTTTATAATGATCACAATTTTGTTATAATGAATGATATGTTATAAGTAGCATAAGAGAAGTTAAGCATCAAGTATAATTTTGAAGACCATGTCTACTAAGTACCAAAGGAGCGGAACTAGACAAAACATGATATGGGTTCACTCATGCACTGATTGATTGAACTGCCTTATCAGGTGCACAACTATTAGGCTTTGAGGGGGTGCACATATGAGTTAATCCTTACTACGGAGCAAATCTTTTCTTGTATCCGGGTTTCCATGCACCAACATATTTGAACCTAGAGGACCATATTTGAACCTAGCTCCGCCTCTGCCAAAGGGGCAGCCATCAACAAATGGAATACAGCAAATGTGGCCGCAGGCACGGTGAGCAAGACAGATGATCTAGGTTTCGATCGAGAGGGATGATCTAGGGATGCATAATCATTTTTTTTTCCTTGACAAGGGAGAGGCATAATCTTGAATATCGCCAACGTACATGTATCCCATGTTGAACATGCTCATGCTAATTAAGCAGATCTCTCTTTAAGATTCTGACAAGGAAAATGACGACAGTATCATGTTATTTATACTCGACGATCTTGATCGCTATCAGATCATACTTTTGCAACGCGTGAGGCCGAGATTAAAGCATCCATAGACCATAGGCAACAGCACTACCACCGCTTTCTGCTTCAGATGAAGACAGATCGACAAGCTTGAGCATGTCTGAGCCAAGTAGAATATACGAAGCTATCGATCATAGCCACCCGATGATGGTACATTCATCAGCGGCGACGCCGGTCACGAACGACGCATCCCAAAATGCCTGTGCCTGTGATGACAGACAGGAAGGGAAAGACAGAAAAGAACAGAACAGCATCAAGGTATGATCCACTTATTAGAGTGACTATGAGAATATCTATATATCACTGTCAAGCTAGCTGCTTTCGCGAACAATCAGGGTACTTAAAGCAGCGGCAGTAGCTAGGTCGATAATTAAGCCCTGCCTCTTTTTCAGCCTCAATACTGTCAATCTCAAGAGGCCGCTGCTGGGCTACTCTACTTCGCTGGTGAAACGATCGGCCAATGGACACACACACTGACACTGACACGCACGCTAGCATGGCGAATCTTGAGCATATCCAAGCGGCCTACGACCCAGAGGCCACGAGGCTACTGAAGAAGCTAGAACATACGGTGCTAATTAATCAAACGAGCTAATTAAGCAAGAACCATGCTTAGTTATCTTACCCAGGCTTCACCTTTTTGTGAGTAGTACTTGCACCGGCTAGTTAATCTCGGCTTCGGAATTCGGGGCCCGACAATTAGTTAGCGCCATGTGGCTCGCCCGGCCTGGCCTGTGGGCGAGTGGAGCTCACATGAGAGGCGCCATTAAACTAGCTCACCAGCTCTCGGCCCCATAAAGCCAAGGCAAGCCGCGGGCTTAATTAAACAAAGCTTATTAACGAGCTCAGCTCAGAGGCTACGGACTCTTCCCCATGGGATGCGTTGCGGCCGCGAAGACCAAGGCCGAGGAGGGGGGGGACAAGACGGAGGTATTAAAACTCAAATCTCCATGTCCTTTGACCTTGCGAGCTGCCAAGCTCAGATGCGCTTGACTGCCTGAGCCTTCTTGCTATATATATATATAGATGTATTTTCATTTCATACACGAATGCGTGAGGTTGGTAATTTAATTAGGTGAGAGCTAAGCTAGCGCAGGCGAGGAGGGAGCGAGACAGCATCAGCATGAGCTTACTTGGGGTTGTGAAGGTGGTTGCGCTGGTGTTCATGGTGCTCGTCAGCTCGTCGCTTCATCAGCAAGAAGTGATCAGTGTTGGTAAGATAATCCAGATCATCCATTCATCCCCGCCGGTATTAGCTAAGTTGCTTCTTCAGTCTCGATGTCAAGTGTTCATTGATCACTGCGTTCATCTGAGACCATTTTTCTTTCTGCTGTCTTGGACTGAGCAGGCGCCATTAGGCTGCATGACAGAAGGCAGCACGCGGAGCAGTGGGCGGAGGAGAGGGAGCAGGTGAGGTCGTTCATGACCATGGACTACACCGGCGTGCGGCGGCGCATGCCCAAGCACAACTGATGAGCTGATAATCTCGCCGGCCATTAGATAGCACCGATCGATCGGATCCTGATAGCTTCGACACTCTCCTGCGGGCTCCGGCAGCGATGATCTGTTCGAGCGTCATCAGTCATGCATGGCAGGAGAAGTTGATCGATCCATCCTGTGCTTAGGCTTAGCTTCTTTCTTTCTTTCTTCAGTAATGTGTATCTATATATGCGCCCAGCGTGCACATACATGCGCGCAAATTTTGCCCCCCTGACCAAATGTTATTATTACTAGGGTATATATACCAGGTTATATATAGTACTACTGCTAATGCTTACTTCTCGTTGCATTTTTGTAAGAAGGTTGTCAAGGTCTTGTAGTTTTGCTTTGGTAGGGCTTATGCTTCTTTAGGCGAAGGACTAGCAGGTAGCCTGTAATTTCAGGCACGCTTTCATACTCAACATGCCGACCATATATAATGGAAGAAGTACACCGAAGGAGCATTTGCTATATACTTTTAACTTGGCTGTTTGCCTGTTTGATATGCTTGTTCTTCATGTGCCTTTCTGATCGCTGATGTTATTGATCGAGCCCTTTCCTTGTTCATAAATTCATAGGGAGTGGCTGCTGCCCAGTCGCGTGGGCACGCGCGCGCCTCGCTCGGGCCCAGTCGCCGGCGAGCGCGCAGCGCGACCCATCAATTTTCGTAAGTCATAGCCATTGTAACGAGTGAATGTTCCATGCAGTACAAATCAAGGCAAATATGGTTATCACACTTTTGCCACATAATACTTTTTAACTTCTGTTTGGAAGACGCCATGTAGGCAAATGTTGTGTGCGCCATGAAAGTTGTTACATTGACATCCGTATGGCTAGCGTTTTCGCTTTGTTGAGTTTTGTGCACCGTCTTACATTACGTACATATGATGAAGTTTGAACAGCATGAGCGCGTGCGCTGAGGCGTCAGTGAGATGGGAGGTGGATAAATGGTGACCCCCTTCTGTGGCGACGAAACTAATGTGTTGAAATTGGCTATTTTCTGTTAATCGAATGATTATATACGATTCTAATGATTAGATATACAGAAATGAGGGCTACTACGGACTGTACACCGTTGTAAAGTATAGATGTTTCACATGAAACACCGTGGAATATCACTAAACATATAAATGTAATACCATAATGTATAAAGATATCGTCGACAACGGAATATCATGAAACATGTTATGTCAACCATTTTGGCATGACGATAACAATGACCATTCAGGGGAAAGTCAATCCCGCATGTACATGTGACTCCATATATGTCCCTGAGTGTTGCATGTGTCAAGATTTGTGCTCAAGCTACACAGCCCTCATGTGTTATTTCGCAAAAAAAAAGGAGCCCAAAATTTTTGAAAGAATGATCGGATATTTCTTCTTCCGCCTCTTTTCCGGCGACCACCGTGGCTTCGGCCTGCAACCATGGTGGTGTTGGATGGAGCCGCCCCGGCCGTCACCGAACTGCCGCTGCAAGCCTCGCCGCCCCAACCGCAATGGTCGACCTGCAGTGGTCGCTGGCGCCACCGTCGACCGGTGCTAGCCAGTTTGCAGATGGGGAGGGGGGGAGAGGGAGGTAGAAAGAAAAACCCGATTGTTTTTTCAGAAATGTTCAGGGAACTTTTTTTAAACAAAATAACCAAATGAGGGTTGTGCTGGTCCGACCACAAATTTCAATGTAAATCCAATAGTCGTGAACATACATAGAACCTCATGTAGGTGGAAAAAATCCAGATCAACCATTCAGTGTTCCATTTCAGACTCACTAGCTATCTAGCTTTGATTTTTTTGCCCCCCTGTAAACTTACCTGTCGAGTGTCCAGAGATGCGAACGCTTCATTAATCACCCAGCGTTTCAAAAGAAAAAAAAGAACAGTTCTACTTTTGTGATACCTCTTGGCACTTTAAACTAGACCATCCATTACACTTAGTCTAACGGCTGTCATTATATGGTACCTTTTAATACCTTTTAGTTTCTCTCAAAGGAACTAGTACATATGAGGGCTAATTTGTGTTTCCTATTCTCTCTGTCTCTTCCCTCACTCCCAACACGTACTTGCATCTTCCAAGAACTGTTCTTAGAGTAGGTGGTAATGGTGGTTGCTGTTGGAAATATTAGGAATTTTCTCAAGTTCTTAATCCACAAGATTAGGTAAATCATAAATAACCAATTGAATATTTCAAGTTCATAACCAAAGGTACTAGATAATAACGAATTATCTATCTCATACACAAAGGCTAATGAACAAGAAACAAGCCAAATAAAGGCATGGTATAAGTGAATATACCCTTGAGCCGGTGCCACCACGGACACAGGCGCAGGCGGAACAATGACTTGTTCATTGTTGTTCGCCATGACGGTCGGTGTAGACGTCACAAGTTGTTGCAGTGAAGTGTTGATGCAGTGTAGAGATCGATGCAGTTGAACGTCGGTCAGCGATGTAGATGTACAGTGCCTCTCAAGCGAACCGTGGACGAAGAACTCGAGTAGTCGCGTGGTCGCTTCCCAAAAACCTTATCGGCCTTCTATCCCGAGCAGGATCTCGAGAAGGACGAGGTTCCGGAGGCCTGCTCCCTCCGCTCCTTGTGCGCGCAAGGAAACAGAGGCGGGAATGCAAAATGGTAGCGCTACAGATGGAAGTATGGAATGTGCGGGAGAGAGAGAGAACTCTTGAGGGCGAGAGCCTTGTACACAGGACGAGGTGCTCATGCTTTTATAGGCGCCAGGAAGAGCCATCAAGCACTAGTAACGGACGTCATTACATCTGGCCATTAAATCGTCCGTTACGTAACGGACGTCATCAATCCAGCCATTAAGTCGTCGATTACGGGGAGAGGTCGCCCGTGCTCAGGGTGAGGTCGCCCGTGCTTGAGGAGAGATCGCCCGTGCTCGGGGAGAGCTCGCCCGGCTAGGGGAGAGCTCGCCCATGCCCGAGGAGAGGTCGCCCGGCTCGGGGAGAGCTCGCCCATGCCCGAGGAGAGGTCGCCCTGCCTTTCTCTCTTTTCTAATTGGGAGAACCACAATCCAACTATTTAAGTTGAGATATTCTCCTCCCAATTTTCTGTACGGTACTAAACCGTTTTCATAACTCCTAGTATTAAATGGGCCTCTTGAAATTTCTATTAAAATAATTAAATGGGCCAACCCCATAATTATTCTAACAATCCTCACCAAATTTCATAGGCACATTTGAAATACTCTCAGTTCCACTGTAGTTTGATATACCAGTGTTTCGATGGAGACTATTAAGTTGAACTTCCACCTAGAACAAAGGTTACACTCATCCACAACTGAACAATGGACTAAGCCTTGAATTGACAGTTTTGTGCGAACGAGTTTCACCAAAGTCCTTTACTGATACTAGACTGCTAAATGCATCCCCTCGGTTTGGAGCGTATAAGTCATACTCATTTGCCTTTCATGAGCCTCTAGAGATCACCCAATCTCATAGACTGTGACTAGCAGTCAAGCTCATATAGGTGTATTCCTCATAAGATGTTCTGTAGGACAACATCTCTGCTTTATTAAAAGCCTCTCGGAACACATTAAGGTATAACCAACCTGCCATACATAATAGAAGAGTAGTGCATCTCTGTCGACGGTTGAGATATCGATCTCAAGTCGCTAAGGTTCTTTAAGATTGAGATAGGAGACACGCCAAACAATGCTAACAAAGAACGAACAGAGATGTGGGTTTTTATCCTGGTTCAGGCCTCTCGAGAGAGATAATAGCCCTACGTCCAGCCTTTCTTATATATCAGAGATGAATACAAGAGATGGCTCGGCGAGACGAACAAGTCTCGGCGAGATTATGGTGTACAGGAAGCAATAATGCGAAGATCAAGTGCCAGGAGCCCTAAGCTAGATGCTAAGATGTAAAACTCAATGCCAGGGATCCCCCTAAACACCGTAGGGGCCCTGTTTATATAGTGCGGAGCAAACCGACCTACCGAGGGAATATCGGGCCGGGCTAACTACGAGATCGCAACGAACTCATACATGCCAAATACATCCCGAGGTAGATAAGGTATACTCCAAGTCTTGGGGATCACGACTCCTAATCCAATCCGGGAAACCACGTCCGGGTCTTCACGTAGCCGTGCAGAACTCTTGTTCGAGTAGGACTCAAACACGAATCCTTGGCCACTACGCACCACGCCAGCCAGGAAGCTGTTCGGCAGGATGCATATGGGCCAGATAGAACCTTCCAGGGAGCTGGGCCCTGGTAGGCTGTTTGATTGGGCCGTCAGGGAGTGGGCCATGGCAATGGGCCGTAATTTTATCCCCGACAGCTAGCCCCCGAGACTCAAGTGGAAGGACTCACTAGAGTGGGGTCTTCCTCTTGAGACTCTAAGTCACGAAGAGGGTATTTTTCCTGCTACAAAGGCGTGCGACAAGCGACCGAACAGGTTATGGTTCAACCGAACAAGACTTGTTCGAGACCGAACAAACCCGCCCAGTGCCGAGCAACTCTGTTGCGTCGAACAGGGAACGACATCTGTCTGAGCAGAGCACTCAGCCTTCGATACAGAAATCGGAAGAAGTGAGGTGAATCATCTCCTTGAGGCTGAACGTCATCAAGGAGGGATTGGATTCTTAGTAGTGAAGAGCGTACCACCGCATCCGGTAAGATCAGATCTTCCGGGAGAATGAACTTAGCAAGTCGCGAGACGGACTCGTGCTGCTGCATCCAGGCATTCAGATGCCTAGGAAAGCATGAACGAAAACAGGGGAATCATCTCTCGGGCTAAAACTTGTCCGAGGAAATAGAGATTGCGCTCTCGAGCAAACGTTATGCTCAGGAGCGAAGGTGATGTGCCTCCAGACGTAGATCGTGTGCTTGGAGCAGACAATACATACGAATGGGAAAGGTGACCCAGTCCCAGAGCGTAGAGCTCGCCAAAGGAACCAAGTAAGGAGATCTAGTCCCCGAGCACGGAGCTCGTTAAAGGAACCGTAGTGCGACCAGCGAAGACGTTCGGTAGGAGCCCGCGCCGGGAAGAGCGCCGGTGCGAGGTGATCCACCGAGCACGGAGCTCGTCGCGGGACGGATCGCGCTCGGCGAAGAACCGCGGGCGAGGTGAATCACAACCCGACGCATCAGAGCCGCAAGAGAACGTGTGAAATCAACGCTTTACCCATGACGTATTCCTTGTGCAGTGTTAGCGTTGTCTTGGCAAGTGCAGAACCGACGCTTGGAGTGCCCGTTGCGATGAGAATCGGCTTACGATGGGCATGCCCGTTGCGATGAGAATCGGCTTACGGTGGGCAGGACTCCGTTGGTGGCGCACTACCTTGACTTAGCTGAACTGTGAAGGTCAGTGCCGAGCAAAGACGAGAAATCATACGCGGGTAAAGTGAATCGGTACCTGGGCATGCGCGGAGCAAACCCGGGAAGAGAGGGATGCAGACATCGGTTTTGGTGGGGAAGCCTGGAACCTCGCCACGACCATCACCGGAGTCTGATGTTCCCCGTTCCTGTACTTCCTGCAAAAGACAAACAAGAAACGAGCAGCAAGGGGAAAAAGAGAGCAAGAAAAGGCTCTAAGAAGAGCAAAGCGAGTTTTGGAAAACACGCAAAAAACGACCTACCCGCACAAGACATAATTTTTTTCTAGTACGTCCCCCGATAGCGTTAGTGTCACCTCAGCGAATGCGGAACCGACGCAAGGAGTGCCCGTTGCGATGAGAATCGGCTTACGGTGGGCAGGACTCCGTTGGTGGTGCATTGCTTCGGATTACCGTGCCAGGAAGGACGTAGCATGGATAAAAAAGACGTGTGCGGGCAAGTGCAGCCCTGCTGTGGCTAAGACCGCTAACCAGGGAAGGCGATCGGACCTTAGCCGCAGGCAAAACGTGCGAGGCGAAATCTTATCCGGGCATGGACCCGTGCAGCGTTGGTGTCGCCTTAGCGGGTGCGGAACCAGCGCCAGGAGTGCCCGTTGCGATGAGAATCGGCTTACGGTGGGCATGCCCGTTGCGATGAGAATCGGCTTACGGTGGGCAGAACTCCATCGGTGGCGCACCGCTTGTTAACCGGAGCCGCATGGTCGTTGCGGATAAAAGACATGCTCGTACGCGGGGAGCGCTACGGGAGCGAAAGACCAACGAGGTTTTGGAAAACCAACGCTAAGGAAAGGAACTGAAAACGTACCGAGGTTGCCGAAATTCAGCTCAAGTCCCAACTGACCGAGGAGAGGCAGTCCTTCGAGGAGCGGCGAGCGACTCAAGACCGCCGCGGCGCTTGAATCGAGCGAGAGTCGATCGAGCATTTTTCTCGCAAAAAGAGCGAGAAAAGAAAAGGACGAATAGGAAACCGAGAGCAAGGCGAACAGCGCTAGAAAGTTTTAAGAAAAACCGGTAGAACGCTTGGCCTAACTCCCAGCCCCGTTGTGCAGCTGCTCGAGGACCTGAGTTTGCGAACTCGAACAGGTGCATAAGAGAAAGAGCGACGCCCTAGCCCCCGGTACGGACGATGCATGAAGACCTGAACTTGCGACTTCAAGCACGTGCGTAGAGAGTTAGAGCGACACCCGTATCCCGATCGACTCGTTTCAGGAACTGCTCGTTAACGTAAGTTAGGCGATTCCGAGGGTAACCGGACAAGGAAAGTGCCTCTGCCGCGGAGGGCTTACGAGAACAGGCTTTGCCAAGTGGTCGTGCCGTGAGCGGTAAGTGCCTCTGCCGCGGAGGGCTTACGAGAGCAGGCTTAGCCGCAAGGCTGGATGCCGTGTTACGCAACTCTGAGTTTAGGAACTTGTTGAAACCAGATACGGGCAGGGAAAACCCTTAAGATTGCGGAGCCAAGAGTTCGCAAGACCGGACAGCCATCAAGTGTTACCAGAGACAAAGGTAGTCTGAGAAGACGAGTGGTGAGAAGGGCTCCAGGGGGCCGCGAACATTCACCGTTCAATGGGTTGAACTTTACATGGCAGCCCGAGAGACTTGGACGAACTAAGGCGCGAAATTTGAGAAAAGCGCGGTTAGGAAACGAAGGACCTACACGAGGAACTTACGAAGCTGGTCGATGTTCCAAGCGCTGGTCAGCTCTCTCCCGTCATCCACTGCCAGGCGAACAGCCCCGGGATCCGGAAGGAATTTTGATCCGATCCCGAGCACGGAGCTCGTCGCGGAGATCAGACGCGCCGGCGAAGAGCTGCCCGGCGAAGAGATCCGCCTCGAGCGCGGAGCTCGTCATGGGATCAGACTTGCGCCGCGGGCGAAAAGTGCCGGCGAGGAGATCCGGCCCGAGCACGGAGCTCGCCATGGGACAGACGCGCCCCGGCGAAGAGCTACCCGCGAAGAGATCCGCCTCGAGCGCGGAGCTCGTCATGGGATCAGACGGCGCCGGCGAAGAGTCGCTTCGGCGAAGAGATCCGATCCCGAGCACGGAGCTGGGAACCAGATCTGGAAGGTGATCAAGATCGAAGGGATCGATCCGATCTGGCAGGGGAAGAGACATCCTGCCCTTCTGAGTCGTAGTCCTCAGGGGGAATCTCCTGGTCGCTGATAGAGTTCGACATGTTCGATCTGCGGTTCCCCACGGACGGCGCCAGCTGTCGACGGTTGAGATATCGATCTCAAGTCGCTAAGGTTCTTTAAGATTGAGATAGGAGACACGCCAAACAATGCGAACAGCAACGAACAGGAGACAGGGGTTTTTATCCTGGTTCAGGCCTCTCGAGAGAGATAATAGCCCTACGTCCAGCCTTTCTTATATATCAGAGATGAATACAAGAGATGGCTCGGCGAGACGAACAAGTCTCGGCGAGATTATGGTGTACAGGAAGCAATAATGCGAAGATCAAGTGCCAGGAGCCCTAAGCTAGATGCTAAGATGTAAAACTCAATGCCAGGGATCCCCCTAAACACCGTAGGGGCCCTGTTTATATAGTGCGGAGCAAACCGACCTACCGAGGGAATATCGGGCCGGGCTAACTACGAGATCGCAACGAACTCATACATGCCAAATACATCCCGAGGTAGATAAGGTATACTCCAAGTCTTGGGGATCACGACTCCTAATCCAATCCGGGAAACCACGTCCGGGTCTTCACGTAGCCGTGCAGAACTCTTGTTCGAGTAGGACTCAAACACGAATCCTTGGCCACTACGCACCACGCCAGCCAGGAAGCTGTTCGGCAGGATGCATATGGGCCAGATAGAACCTTCCAGGGAGCTGGGCCCTGGTAGGCTGTTTGATTGGGCCGTCAGGGAGTGGGCCATGGCAATGGGCCGTAATTTTATCCCCGACAATCTCAAACGGAGTGGGTTAAGTACAAAAGTACTCTCCTCTCAGCCAGTCACTAGCTTGTCTCAACATCCTAATTCACGGGATCTCCGATCAAATAGAATGAGTTACCACTAAGACATGACTTTCATGTGGGTCTCAAACACATCTCCCTTGATGCTTCATCTATCACATTCCGTGATAGTCCCTTTGTAAAGGGATCTGCCAGGTTTTTAGCCGTCTGGACATAGTCCAATGCTATAACTCCGGAGTTTCTCATCTTTTCGATGACTTCAATCGCCTCTTAACGTGCCTTGATGACTTCATGTTATCCTTTGAACTGTTCACCTTGGCAATCACCGTCTGATTGTCACAGTTCAAAAGGATAGCAGGCACCGGTTTTTCAACCATCGGTAAGTCCATCACAAACTCACGCAGCCAATCGGCTTCCATAGTGGCAGTGTCTAATGCTGTGAGTTCTGCTTCCATTGTAGACCTCGTTAAGATGGTCTGCTTGCAAGACTTCCAGGAAACAGCTCCACCACCCAATGTGAATACAAATTCACTTGTGGCTTTTATCTCACCAGCATCGGATATCCAATTTGAATCACTATAACCCTCTAGTACCCTTGGGTACCCGGTGTAGTGAATACCATAACTTGATGTCCCCTTTAAATAGCGCATCACTCTCAAGAGCATGCCAATGATCATCTCCCGGATTTGAAACAAACCGGCTAAGTTTGCTCACAGCAAACTAGATATCAGGTCTTGTTGCACTAGCTAAATACATCAGTGAACCAATGATTTGGGAATATCTCAATTGATCCTTTGCTATACGTTGGTTCTTTCGTAATAGCACACTTGGATCATATGGCGTTGGAGCAGGTTTACAATCGCTAAAACCAAAGCGACTCAACACCTTTTCCACATAATGGGACTGCTCAAGAGTTATCCCACCATCATCTTCTCTTAACAACTTAATGTTTAAGATGACATCCGCTACTCCCAAATCTTTTATTTCAAAATTCGCGGACAGAAAGTTCTTGACTTCCTTAATCACATTAAGGTTCGTCTCAAGATCAAGATGTCATCAACATACGCATACGTAATCACTCCTTCACCCCCCATAGCGGTAATACACACATTTGTCGACTTCATTCACAACAAAGCCGGCAGATGTTAAAGTTCTGTCGAACTTCTCGTGCCACTGTTTAGGTGCTTGCTTAAGGCCATACAAAGACTTCAACAACCTACACACTTTTCCTTCATGACCCTTTACTACAAATCCTTCCGGTGATCCATATAGATTTCCTCTTCCAACTCTCCATTAAGGAAAGCCGTCTTTACGCTCATCGATGAACGATCGACCGTAGGAGGCGACCATGGATAGTAGTACTCTAATAGTGATCAATCGCAACGGTGAGTAAGTATCAAAGAAGCCCTCGCCTTCTTTCGGGTATAACCCTTGGCCACAAGCCTTGCCTTGTACTTTTCAATTGTACCATCGGGCCTCGACTTCTTCTTGAACACCCACTTACATCCTCATGTGTTTACACCCATATGGACGATCAATAACTTTCCAAGTTCCATTGCTCAGGATGGAATCCATCTCACTCTGGACCGCTTCCTTCCAATAGTCAGCGTCCTGATATGAATAAGCCTCTTCAATGGTTCTTGGAGTATCATCCACTAGATATACAATGAAGTCATCACCAAAAGACTTTGCGGTCTTTTGTCTCTTACTCTTTCGAGTTACTTCATTGTCTTTATCTATTGGATTTTCCTCAAAAGTGGGTTCAATTTGTATAGGAGTAGAAGGTTTAGCAGAGAAGATAGATTCTTGACCAGATGAGCTAAGTGTCTCTTTCATAGAGAATATGTTCTCAAAGAATGTGGCATCATTGGACTCTAAGATTGTACCTTCATACATATCAGGTACTCCAGATTTCACTATTAAGAACCTATATCCAACACTGTGAAAAGCATAACCAATGAAGACACAATCAACGGTTTTTGGTCCAAGTTTACGCTTCTTTGGGACAGCACATTAACCTTAGCCAAACAACCCCAAAGCACGTAAATAAGTGAGATTTAATCTTTTCTCTCCCATTCCTCGAATGGTGTGCTTTCTTTATTCTTTGTAGGAACCCTATTTAGGACATGACAAGCGATCAATATAGCCTCACTTCACCATTCCTTAGAAAGTCCCGATGTTTCTAACATGGCGTTAACCATATCGTTAGAGTACGGTTCTTTCTTTCGGCAACCCGCTTGATGGGAAGAATAGGAGGCGTCCTCTCATGGATTATTTCAAGTTCCTCGCAGAATTTATTAAAATCACTAGAAAAATATTCTCCACCACGATCCGACCTAACCCGCTTGATTTTCCTATCAAGTTGGTTCTCGACTTGACTTTATAGATCTTAAAATAGTGAAAAGCCTCATCTTTAGACTTTAATAAATACACGTAGCAAAATCTAGTAGAATCATCAATCAAAGTCATGAAATACCTCTTACCACCCTTCGTCAACTCCCCGTTCATCTCGCACAAATCGGTATGAACTAGTTCTAATGGTGCCAAGTTTCTCGCCTCTGCTACTTTGTGAGGCTTGCGAGGTTGTTTAGATTGCACACACACTTGACACTTAGAACCTTTGACTTGGTTAAATTTTGTGATTAAATCCATACCGGTCATCCGCATCATACAACCAAGATTAACATGACAAAGTCGTGAATGCCAAACATTAGTCTCATAATCACAAATATGATTAATCTCATTATTTATGTCCATCAAAGATAAGCGGAACAAGCCTCCGCTCTCATAGCCTTTTCCAATAAAATTTCCAAACTTAGAAATAACACATTTATTGGATTCAAAAACTAACTTAAAACCATCTCTACATAATAGAGATCCACGACAAGGTTCTTATTTATCGCGGGCACATGTTGTACGTTCTCGATCGCAGACGACCTTGCTCAAGTAAACTTCAAGTCAACAATGCCGACTCCACGCATACAACCGCTGCGACCCATTCCCCATCAACACGGAGGCGACCCTGCGACCGGTAAGAAGAAAATAGGATCTATCGGCAAACATGTATATTGGCCCTCGTGTCAATCCACCAATCAAGTGAACGATATCTCGAAGAAACGAGAGGTCTTGTTACATACCCAGATGTTCTGCCTCAAGATTGCCAATAACAACGTTGGTGGACTTTTTCTGCTTGTCTTTACGATCAGGGCAATTCTTAGCCCAGTGATCAGTACCATTACAGACAAAGCAGTTTTCCTTCCCTTTATTCTTCTTCTTCTTGAAGCTAGTAGTTTGATTGGCTTTGTTCTTGTTGTCAGGCTTTTCAGACTTGTTTTTATTCTTATTGAATTGAAAGGTTTTCTTTTGTACCACATTGGCACTAGAACTTCCTTTCCCACGTGTATCTTTTGCCCTCGCCTTCTCCTCAACATCTAGAGACCCAATGAGACCAAAGAACACTTGAACTCTTGTCTCTTGTGTTTTAGAGTAGTGGCAAAATCCCTCCAAGAAGATGGCAGCTTTGCAATAATGCATCCCGCCACAAACTTGTCGGGCAATGCACATTTAAAATTCTCAAGTTCTTTTGCGAGAGCTTGCACCTCATGAGCTTGTTCTACTACAGAATGGTCATCGACCATCTTGTAGTCATGAAACTGCTCCATGACATAGAGCTCGCTACCCGCGTCAGAAACTCCAAATTTTGCCTCAAGTGCATCCCACATTTCTTTACCACTAGGCAAAATCATATATACATCTACAAGATTTTCTCCCAAAACGCTAATCACGGCGCCTCTAAACAAGTTATTCGCAGCCGCGAAGACACTCTCCTGATCAGGAGAGAGCCCTCCTTCCGGCTGTGGCTTGCCTTGCGCAACGTGATACACGTTCATGGCAGTCAACCATAAAATCATCTTGGCGCGCCAACGCTTGTAATTTGCGCCGTCAAATACCGTTGGCTTAAGTGCGGCAGCGAAACCAGTAGTTGTAAAATTCATAGGATAAGGTTTTTGGATTGTTGGAAATATTAGAAATTTACTCAAGTTCTTAATCCACAAAATTAGGTAAATTATAAATAACCAATTGAATATTTCAAGTTCATAACCAAAGGTACTAGATAATAACGAATTATCTATCTCATACACAAAGGCTAATGAACAAGAAACAAGCCAAATAAAGGCATGGTATAAGTGAATATACCCTTGAGCCGGTGCCACCACGGCACAAAGCGCAGCGAACAATGACTTGTTCATTGTTGTTCGCCATGACGGTCGGTGTAGACGATCACAAGTTGTTGCAGTGAAGTGTTGATGCAGTGTAGAGATCGATGCAGTCGAACGTCGGTGCAGTGTAGATGTACAGGTGCCTCCTCGCAACGATCCAGGGACGAAGAACTCGAGCAGTCGCGTGGTCGCTTCCCAAAAACCTTATCGGCCTTCTATCCCGAGCAGGATCTCGAGAAGGACGAGGTTAGAGCCTTGTACACAGGACGAGGTGCTCATGCTTTTATAGGCGCCAGGAAGAGCCATCAAGCACCATCAAGCACTAGTAACGGACGTCATTACATCTGGCCATTAAATCGTCCGTTACGTAACGGACGTCATCAATCCAGCCATTAAGTCATCGGTTACGGGGAGAGGTCGCCCGTGCTCAGGGTGAGGTCGCCCGGCTCGGGGAGAGCTCGCCCATGCCCGAGGAGAGGTCGCCCGGCTCGGGGAGAGCTCGCCCATGCCCGAGGAGAGGTCGCCCTGCCTTTCTCTCTTCTCTCTTTTCTAATTGGGAGAACCACAATCCAACTATTTAAGTTGAGATATTCTCCTTCCAATTTCCCGTACGGTACTAAACCGTTTTCATAACTCCTAGTATTAAATGGGCCTCTTGGAATTTCTATTAAAATAATTAAATGGGCCAACCCCATAATTATTCTAACAGTTGCGAAGTCCACCATCCGGTTTCAAACCCAGGGGACAAATAACTCGGGTCTCATTTTGAGAGTATGTTATATATATGGGACCAAATCGTCGGATCCCCACAATGCTCCTAAAAACATTTGCATCTTCGAGTCGCTGAATCCCCTACTAAAAAACAGTTGCATCTTCAACTCTAGACGGCCACACCACCAGGAGCTGCACCGCTCAAGAATATAAAAAATCCTTTAAAAACTTTAATTAGTCATCCAATTCTACAATTTTTCTAGTTGGGAAAAAAATGGTTTTGCTAAATAGCAGTCGCCTGTTTTTTGAGGTTTAGGTAGACGAATATTTTTTGAGTTAGTCTATATTGTTTTTCCACTTCGGTCTGCTTTTCTAGTTTTATAGTGGATATTTATTTTTTTATTGGAAAAAGCTTGTATACATATGTTTACATTATTTTTTCAACAATTTTGTTGGTCAATTGGTTTGTGGTTGTGTTTAGATAGAAATCTGATTTGTAAGTTTTTAGGTTAACTACGTTAGAATATTTTGTTTAACCTCTAGAATTTTTTAAAGAAAAATGTACTGTAGCCCCCGAAACTTGTAGTCAATTACACAAAATTCTCTAAACTTTGAAATTGTCTTTTCCACTTTTAAAACTTGTTGCCGTTAGCACTATTGTTCTCAATCTGTTAAGCATTCGTTAAAAAATCGTTAAATACGGAGGCGGCGCCATTGCTCCGCAGTTTCGCCGTGCTACTGAACCCAAGAAAGGGAGAAAAAAGAGGGTTTCATCGATCAAAAGCAAGGATCGCATGGATCACCTGGGGCTTCGTGGAGCTACTGCAGGAGGCCAGCAGAACGGTGGTTAGGCTTTTGACCACCGGTTTAATTTGAACTGAATCCGGCATGGCTGCTTCGGGGACGTTGCCTTTTCAGAACTGTTCAGGCGTAAAGTACAGTGCTCCGGCATCGTCGCTTTTGCACTTGCAACTTGCAAGCCACGGCGCCGGACGCGGCCAGGAAGGAGGGGAGAGTTTCGGTGTACATGGCCGGTGACACTGGTTCATACGATTTTCAAGAGAAATTTCCCATGCCTTTTTAGCTTACGACACATCACTGTTTTTTCAACCCAAATGTTTTGGTTTGTAGCCGTTGTTTTTTCAAAAATGGCAGCCCACTTATCATAATGCAAAGCCTACTTGCGAAGTCATAAGAGTGAAGCGTAGAGAGTGAAATCGATACAAAAGTAAAAAAAAGAATGCAATCCACAATCGAAATTGGCCTTATTTGTTTTGTCCTACTCTTCACGATAGGCTCCAAGCAGTGATAAGAAGGAATACAACCCACAATCGAAATTGGCCTTATCTGTTTTGTCCTACTCTTCACGGTAGCCTACAAGCAGTGATAGATATGTTAGCTAAAAATCCATCCCAGCACTAATGCAGTTCCAATAATCCCATCTCTTGCACATTTTCGTTTAGAAAAACCATCGTCTTTGCCAATAGCGAGCACTGCACCGACTTCGTTTAGAAAAACATCGTCTTTGCCAACGGCGAGCACTGCACTGTCGTTGCAATGTGCCAGTCGGCCCAAGAGAGGTCGTGCAGTGCCAGTCGGCCCAAGAAACGGCAGGCCCATCGGGCCATCTGCACTAAGAGCATGGCTAGGAGAAGCTCTAAATGACGTTTTAAATTTGCAGCACGTATAGAGTGTCTGGTAGGTGAGGGAATCTTTTAGAGTGTAGTGTAAAGTCTGAAGGACGTTTTTAAAGAAATCAGAATTTGCAAAGACGAGAATTTGCGTGACTTTTTAAAGTCGCTTGCTAGCTTTGCTCTAAATAGAGAAAAAGGAGGAGAAAGGAGGAGAAAACGTTGGCACTAGGCTTTGAACCTCTTGCCTCTATAAAGCTTTATTGCCACACGTACCAGCCACTAGGACAAAATTTCTTTTGTGATGGTTATGTCATATTATATTTAACATATTGATGAATAAAAAATCAAAAAAATAATAATTGTGCCTGGCTGGGCCAGCGTGCCTAGCCTTCGGTCCAAGCACGACACGCCTGACCGGGCCGTGCCAGCTCGGGCCCGTGTTATGTCGTGCCGTGTCGTGCTTTGGACCGAGCCAAGATATCGTGGTTCGTGCCGGCCTATTTAACCTGCCCGTTTGGCCATCTATAGTGGTGGCTAGCTGTGATGATGCGGTGGTGACTAACCTGGCCCGTTTGCTGGACACGGTGTTCCATGCGAAACACCTATGCCTTTACTAGGCCCTGGTGGTTGGTGAAGCGGGGGCTGCCGTCGTACCGCGCTACTTCGATAGGGCGGGCGTTTAGACCCAGGACAAATGATCGATCGCACTGAAAGCGGGTGCAATACGCGCTCACCCGCTTTGGAGAGGTCGCGAGCTTGCCCTTTGCAGCGCCGAGGCAGCAGCTGCCGAGCGAGCAGGAAAGGATCAACGCAAACCATGCGCACGTACCGCGCGCCCCATTCGCCGCTCGGCCTAGAGCTTCGCCCCCAAAATTCACAGGGCGATCAACGACAGCACGAAAGGCGGCTGGCCAATTCGTTCTCCCGAGGAGTCCGTACAGCGCGCGGGGCTAGGCCGCAGTACTCCTCGCCGTCGCAGCGTCACGTGCGCGTGGGTGCCCGGCGGGCTGGGCGATCGAGGCGAGGGCGGGGCGGGGGCAGTGGTGGCCGTGCGGACGGCGGGGAGCCGGCCCTCGGCACGAGGCCCAGCTGCGCGCGTGGGGCTCGCCGACGCCGGTGTCATCTTCTTCCCCAGTTGGCTCTCCTCCCCCCTCGCCCCGAGAGATGCCGATGCCGATTGCCGCCTGCCGTTTCCCCTCGTTTCGCTCGTAGAAAAATGGGGGTTCTTTTGGGGGTTTGCACGGTGGAGAAAGAGGTTCTTCGGCTTTGGAGGTTGGTGTTGCTGGACACGAAGGATGCCTAACCTTTTCTTGAGCGAAATTGTTTCAGACCTTTGGGCTTAATTTGGTTCCTGGCAACATTTGTGATCTGTTCCAATTGGTCCAAAGTACCCAGGTAGCGGCCGTATCGCGAGCATCTCGAAGTCTCAGAGTCCAAGCAAGCCCATCTTGCCTCGAAGATGAATTATATATATTTGGGGCTCTTTTGCAACTCGGATTAGGAACTTCACATCTATATACGGTGCGATTAGAGAGAGGAGGGAGGAGATTAAAGGTCTAAATGGATCGGGCCGAGTAGAGTATCGCCTCAACCTGATGCGACCTGGCTATAGCGGGTATCCCAAAATCTCGCCATATTCGGAACCCAACCCGACACGCCGAGACCCCGGCTCGCCCTAGACGCAAGAAGGATTGGAGGAGAGAGGAGGGAGATTTGGTGCAAACCGTAGGGAGCCATCGGGGTAGACCACCAAGGAGGAGAGGAGGATAGGGCCGCTACTATGTCGCCATTTCCCACATCATCACTGGCCATTGTGTCACTCACCCCTCCCTTGTCATCACTCAGGAATAGACTTGTCGCCTGTGTTGAGTTCGCTACTCGCATGTTAGGGACAGCTCAAGATAGGGGGACAGTTGGAGAGGCTGAGAGTGAGAGAAGAGCCAATGGCGACAGGGGAGTTGGGGGAGGGATATGAGTGAATGTGGGATGTGTATGGATAAATTGGGGGTGACTAGATAGGAGTCGTTGGATTTTCATATAATGGTGGAGGACAGTCGACGCAGGTCGGGTCGATGGGAACTAGTGACATGACCTGACCTTAACTTGGCTACCGCGCCAGGGTAAATTCTGATGATCGAGGTGAGAACGGAGAAAGGTGACAGACCTTCTTAGTTGATTTGATTAGACTGGAGGATAGAGGACCAGCAGACCAGAGACGATAGTGATGCAGTCCTGCCTTTTGATAAGGGGCCGCTCGCCATCGCAACTGCCGATAGGGTCTTCTTAACTAGGATAAGAGAGTGCTTGTTGGTGCCTAAAAAACTATTTGCCACGATTTGGATACATGGTAACCCAAAAAATTATCACTTTTGCTCCCGCACGGGCGCCTGCGTTCATGAAGCTCATGCAGCCGCCGCCAGGCCACCGCCGATGCCATCGCTACGCCGCCGACCACCGAGGACACCGCCGCACCACCACGGCGAGCCTCTTCTCTCCTGCGTCTCATGGCGCCGACCCGCCGCCACCGGACATCTCCTCCTGCGGCCGGCCCGACCTCCCGCCGTCCGCCAACGTCTTGACTGTTACTGTCGCCGCCGCCCGCCGCACGGCCGCCGTTCTAGAGTTTTTTTCACTTTTTATCTGTTTTTCAAGATTTCATGCGTGAAATTTCTATACAATCGTACTTAAGAAAGGATCGCCTGCACGAAACGCAAAACGCAGGCGCCTGCGTTCTAGTCGGTCTAAAAAATTATCGCACTATACGTTATCTTTTTCATCATGAAAATAAAAAATAATTAAACGAGCAGCATTATTTACTCTAAAAGAATTCGATACACTGTAACCTAAAAATTATCCCAGTATACTGTGATATTTTTCTTCATGAAAAATCAACTCAAAACTCCTTGTTAAACCTCACTGGTTTCAGGCCTGCCCAGCAAAGGCCATCACAAACATCACACGACGGTATCTCCCAGTTCTCCTGACAATCACCGCAAAACCATGCGTGCCAACGATGGTACACTCTGACTCTGGCGGTATCCTCTTCATCTCGTCGACTTGGCCCCACCGCCGCCGCCGCCGTGCTTCGCCCACGACATGGCGACGACCTCCGGCACAGCCTTCTCCATCGCCGCCAAGCACGACATCGCCCTGCCCCTCCTCACCTTCTTCACCAGAAGCCGCCAAGTCCTGTCCGCTTTGCCCGTCTCCATCTTCGCCTTGAAATGGCTGCGCCAAAACCAGACCTACGTGAGCTCCCAAGATTCGCAGATTTACATGGTGAAGTTGTGTGTTTGTGTGTGTGGGTGAGTGCTTCTTGCTCACCTGCAGAGCGGGACGCGGCAGGTGTTGTGGTCCGGCCGGTCGCAGACGGAGGCGTGGAGGCGAAGGAGCTGCAGCATGCGCTTGCAGCGCGCGCAGCCGCCCGGCGCGATCTTCGTCGTCTCCCTCGCGCACGTCGAGAGGTGCCGGAGCAGCAGCTGGAGCCCCTGGCAGGCGGGCGCCGCGCTGCCGCCGTCGCCGGAGAAGACGCGGTCGAGGGAGGCCATGGCGTCGCCGAGCTGCCGGTACGCCTCCTGCGACGCCTTCTCCCGCACCCACCGCGCCCTCCGCTGGTCGGCGTCCTCGAGGAGCTGGAGCACCTCGAGCTCCAGCGCGGGGTCGTGGCGGCGGGCGAAACGCCACCCGTCAGAGCGCTCGACGGCGGCGAAGTCCCTGGCCGCGAGCCGCGCGCACTGAAGATAGAGCCGCGGCGCGTCGCAGAGCCTGGCCAGCTTCAGCATGTCCACGGCGCCCTCCGGCGAGAGCCGCGCCGCTATGGCCGCCTCCGCCGCCCGCTTGAGCCACCCCACCCGGTACGCGTGCGCCAGCGCCAGCAGCTGCGCCCCGTGGGCGCCCACCGCCTCCTCCTCCTCCGGCGCCACCTTGGAGGCGTAGAGGAAACGGAGGAATGCGACGACGGCGTCGGAGGGAACGCCGAGGACGCGGACGGTGCACCCGGCGCCCCACCCGCGCCGCGCCCTGCCGATCATCTCCTCCAGCACAGGCGACGCCGAGGCCTAACCGGCGGCCACATCCCAAACACGAAGGATCAGCAACGGCGCATGAAGAGAGGTCAAGAAACACAAAACACGGGCGCTAAGCTCACTCACAAGAACGTAGGAATGCGCGGCGATGCTCCGGCCGTCCGACGTGACGACCCTCACGTCCGCCGGCGCCGCCGCCGCCGCCGGAGGCCGGAGCGCATCGAGATCGGTGCCGAGCTTCATATGCCGCATGTAGAGAAACACCCTCACTCCCCCTCGCCAAACCCCTGCTCTCTCCTGATTGACAGCGACGCGGAAGAGGAACGGGAGACCGGAGGAAGGACGGAGAAAGCCGAGGTGCCCAGAGCCGCGAGATCAGCGACAGCTATATACTGGCGAGGAGCAAGGAAGGCGACGCGCGCGAGTACGCGACGCATGCACAGGGCACAGCTATACGCGGGGCGGGAGTGCGGGACCAGATGGCGACGGCGTCGCAGCAGGTAGGGTCATGGACGGAGAGTTTGCTCGAGCGGCGGCGGCGGCGGCGGCGGCGGCGACGCGAGACGACGTCAGACTGGTCGTCGTTGGGAGTCGAGCTGGAGCAAGAGGTGGATCCGAGTCAGCAAGCCGATCGGGGGGCCGAGGCGGGCCCACTCCCAGCGTGATTCAGCCCGGTGGGGCCGAGTGCCGACTGCGGGGACGCGGACGCGTGGACGCTGCGGCTGCCACGAATTTGATACGAGATTTTTCGGGAGGACTTTTTTTTTTTTTTTTGCTCTGAAGATGCTGACTCGGACACACGTGCTAATTCCTGCTTCTTTCTATCGGGAATTGGGCATTAATCTGGCTCGTTTTTGTATTTCTGGACGATGATGCCGCGGATCAATATGCCCGTCAGATGGATGAGGTTTATCCTCAAACTATACTTAGCCATGGCTATTACAACTTGCCTAATCGAGCGGTGTGGCATTGTGGCGTACTAGCCTGAAATGGATACCCTTGTTACTTAACTTACTCCAGTCGGTGATTGATTAGCACATTTGTTAAAAAAACGGCATGCCGTGATTTTGATTGTTTACCTCATGTCGTGATAAAACAAGTTCTAACCAGTCAGCACTGTACCCAAAGAAGTAGACTATAACATGAAGCATAGACAATAACATGTAACCAAAGAAGTAGACATCTATAGTTTGGGTACAATAGTTTGACATGAAGCATAGAAAAATAACATGTAAGAGGTGATTGTCTGTATGCAATAGGGTATAAACAAACAAACACGCGGAGGAAAAAAGAACACATAAAAAAAAACATGGCGAGCACTAGGTGCGGACGTCGGACTGGCCGACGTCACCGACGTCACACAGAATCTCGCATTTAATACCTACGAAAGCTCGAAAAATAACGGTAGAAACCTGATGAACCGTGGCAACCTGAGGACGAAACTTGAGATTTTAGAAAGTTTTCGAGAGTAAGAACCAAGTTTCGATAGTACAAATTCAAGTTTCGGTAGGCAATATCCAAAGCTTTAGTAGGCAAAACTTAAGTTTCAGCACAAAAAAGCGAAGTTTTCGAAAATCGTGAAACCCTAGGTTTCGTGCAACCTGACAATGAAACCTGAGGTTTCAGAAAGCGTCTCGAGAGTAAGACCCAAGTTTCAATAGTGCAAAGTTCAAGTTTCGGTAGGTAAAGATCCAAGTTTCAGTAGTAGAAAAGGTATATTTTCATAGGGCGTAGCCTCTAGAGTTCCAGACCGAGAAGAGAGAAGGTTTCATATGTGCAACTCCAAATTTCGAGCACACAAATCATAGGTTTTCAGAGACAAACCTCAGGTTTCGAGTCTGAAATGGGATGGGTCTCCTACTGGCCTCCTTCTTCCCTAGATCCGGCGAGACCCTGCCCCTTGCTCGCCGGATCCGGCGGCGCAACAGCGAGCTTGACACCCCCCTGTGCTCCCTTGGAGCACGGCAAAGGGGAGCTCCCCGTGTCTTGTGGCATGAGGTGGACGGGCAGCACCGCCACGAGCGAGGAGGAGAAGGTGGGCACGCCATGGGATGGGGGAGGGAGAGAGAGAGAGAGAGAGAGAGAGAGAGGAGGAGGAGGAGGAGGAGGGTTGGAGAGAGGGGGGACGCGTGGTGGCTGGCTTGAAGCTCTTCGCCGGTGGCGTACAGTTCCTCCGCACGAGGGAACATCAAGCCATGAGAAGAGAACAGAGAGAGAGAGAGAGAGAGAGAGAGAGAGAGAGGAGGAGAGAAGTCAATGGGTGGTGGGGAGTCCCTGGGAGAGATAAGGATGAATGCCTCGTGCATGTCTGGCGGGGGATGTACGTGCACGTTGCTCGGGAAGAAGTCCGACGGAACGGACGATCGAGTAGAAGTGATTCCCAAAAAACATAGTCTATACATTATCTATTCACCAACTGATGTTGGGTGAAGAAATCCATGCCACCTATTTTTACAGGCTTGCAGAAATTGTAGAACACCTAGTGGTGCAAGTAATACTTCCCTATGAAGATGTCCCTAAAAAAAGTTTTCTTTGTATAATCACTTTCTAGTACATTAATGTTAAAAAAAACCTCCCCCTAAACATTCACATGGAAGTTATCTGGTAAGAAGACTTGGGACTTGCAAGAACCTAGTCATACTTTGATATACGGGTCTACATCTTCATTAGATCCCTACAAATCTTGAAAAGAGAAAATTACACTTAGGCCTTTTGAACTCATATCATTCGCATTTAACTCGCTGAACTTGTATTTTACCTTTCGGGCACATCGAACTTGTATCCGTTCGCACTCCAAGCCTAAAACCATTAAGGCCTTTGTGAAATGTTGATGTGGCTGCTAATGTGTTAGTTAAATGCTAACATATTGTTCACGAAGCTGTTAAATGTTGACATGGTTGCACATCAGCTTCTTCCTCCCTCTCATACAGATCAATGGTGGAATCTGCCCTTGAGTAACATGGCCTTTCCCTTGCCCGGCGCAGCCATCCATCCTCGCATGCGGCCCCACCATGCCGTCAGTCAAGCCTCGTATTCTCCGTGCCGCTCGGCCTTGCATGATGCCCCACCATCACCATGCCGGCCGGATCCACGCTGCCCCGTCGTTGCCATACCGATCTGATCTGCGTCGTTTGGTCTCGCGTGTCGCCTCGCCCGTCGGATGCACACCGCCCGACCATGCGCCTCGCCCGCCGGTCGGATACTCGTTGCCAGCCTCATGTGCTGCCTACCGCCACCACGATGGTTAGATCCACGCCCGTCGCCTCGCACTTCGACACCGGCACTCTGAGTCTGCTCCCCCAACCAACGGGGCCTTCCCTCATGCCCTCCCATAGATCTGTGCTGGTGCCACCCGTGCTCCCCCAACAAATGACGTCGACGCTACCTTCGGTAGCACCCTCCCCCGTGCCATCCTACTCCTGATCTGCAATGACCTCCTGACCTCACACGACGGCCCTGATGATTCATCGATGGTACGTGGCGGCCTAGAGGAAGGTGATCTGGTGGCTAGGATGGAGGGAGAAGGCGGTGGCTTCGGCAATCGAGAGAGTTAATAAGGAGGTCACCGCCATTACATGTTTGCCACCGGCTAGGAGAAAGGAGAAACTTTAACAACGGGGAGAGAGAGATGAAGATGATGACATGTGGGCCAATTGGTAGCCACACTGGCATTTTAACAACAATGTTAGCTTTTGACGATCATGTGGCAACCACATCAGCAATTGACAAAGGTCTTAACTGTTTTAGGTTTGGAGATCAAACGGATACAACTTTAAAGGTCCAAAAAAGTAAAATATAAGTTCAGGGGGTTAAGTAAGACAGTGCTACAAGTTTGTAATTTTCTCTTTTGAAAAACACATTCAACCTCAAAATTAAGTCTTCCCCTTCCCATCTATCACTTCATCCGATTAACCCTAACCTGTTCACCGTCTCCATCCCAAATCCACACACGGCCAAATGTTGTCACGCCATTAAGTTTTCACCCCACATGGCCTTGCATCCACCTTCATTGTTGTGTCATAGGTTGCTACGACTTGTCGTCGCTGAGAACTTCTCGTGTCCCATTAGATTCCAACTTCTAAACTTCCACCTCAATGGGTCTTCTCTCTGACCACACGTTCATCTTTTGCGAAGAGGTGCCTGCATCCCACTCTCCCACATCGTCTTCCTTTCTTAAACACCAGCTATCATCCTCCGACTAACTAGCGCCGCCACATCCAAGGGGCGTGGTAAACTCAATTCTTGCCGCACCGGCCAATACCACCACCATCGAAGCACGCTATCTAGTAAAATCACCCATGTTGGTCCTCAATAAAAAAGTAGCTAGCTGCGCCTGTTTAAGCAAAACTGCAAATCTATTTAATCCCATATTTCCGTAAGATATTCACACACACATACACACGAGCGCGCACAGACACACACAATATTCACATATAGCAAGGATATATATACACATCTTGTATATCCAAAGGTGTAGGAGTTCATCAACAAATAAAATGCTTCGGTTGTTAGCCCAGATCAAAATTAAGATCGCATCACTTACTTTGATCTCCCGCTGCAAGATCATACATATATACCGGGATTTTTCGTGAGAAAGGATATCGATTTCAGTCGGCATCCTCTCACAGTCACGACAAAACGAGCATGTCAGATCAAGGACGCCTCGCCATCGCACGGAGCACGAGCGACAATTATGGCAATCCACCGTACGCCTCTCCGCTGCTGCTAGCCACCGATCGATCGAGACGGAGGGGCTTGGCCCCCCGTGGATTTGAGATAAAAACTTATTATTTTTGTTTTGTGGTGTAAAAAAATTCAATAAATTCAATAAAAATCATAAATATTTACTAATCAATGTCAGGTCTCACGGGTATTTTATTCGGATCGACATGATTAGTATAAATGCTATATACAAACGTTTTAAATGATAACCTAGATGTATAAATATTCTATATCAATATAAAAAAAATATATGTGAAACCTGACATTGTTTAGAGAATATTTCTGTTTTTTTATTGAATTTATTGTTTTTTTACATCACGAAAACAAAAATAACAAGTTTTTATCTCAGATCTAACGCTGGTCGTTGGAGATGGAGATCCAACAGCCAGCGGCGGGCGTCAGACCGCCCCCGCGTCCCCCGTGGCGTCGCCGGTGAGTGACACAGGCATTTCGGAACGGAGAGCGCGCTGCACGAGAGTAGTATTAGTATATATCAAGCACGCAGAGACGGTGCATGCATGCTGCCAATCTCAACTGATTGTCTATGGCCGTCGAGATTAATCGTAATCTCTTGATAGCTGAGGGACGGACGCAGCAAAAAATGATAGAAGGGGCTGAAGTTTAGTTAAATATCCAATTCAGAAGTTTAACCTCATCTTTCCTTCTATTTTACACTAAAAATTGTAGGTGGGTAATCCACTGTCATAAACAGCGTAGGTGGGGTTAGAGCCCACCTGACCCGGTCCTGGGTCCGCCCCTAGGACCTACTCCCCAGGGATTACATAACCGAGCCGATAGCAAAAACCGGGGGAGGTCCGGCTCTGCTAACCGACCGGTTTTCGCGGTTAACCGGAAATTTCGTTGGAAAACCGGCCAGATTCAAATTCATATTCAAAAAACGGCCCGGCCGGTTAACCCACCGGTTTTACCGGTTAGCCGACCGATTAGCTCGGCTAACCGGTCTGATTTAGCTGAAAATAGAAAAATTAAAGAAAAAATTGAATAAAAATGAAAAACGCATAAAAATTTCGAATTTTTAAATTCTGTTTCAGCCAATACCCATATAATAACCTTTACTATTTTATGGAATTTTTTCAGATTTTTTCACGGATTTTTAAATTTGAACCAAATTTGAATTTAATTCAAACCTAACCGGCCGGTTTTCCATAAACCGACCCCCACCGGTTCACCGGTTAACCACAGTTTTCGACCGGTTAACCACGGTTTTGTAATCCCTGCTAGTAATGTATGGTCATCAAAGTTTCAGTGGCCCTCATGATTCCGAGCGATTGCTGCAGTGATGCAAAGATTCTGATCCATAAAACCAGCCTCCAAGGACATTCGTGGAGCCGCAGAGAAATCTACAAAATAAAATACATAGGGCTATAGTGTCCGTTAGAATGAAAGATTTTTTTAGAGTTTACTATACGATGTAAAGAAAGTTTAAAAAGATGGATAGAACGCGAAATAAATATCGTCATAGAGCCCGTATTTAGAGATCCCAAGGAAGGTGTTCTAATGGCCAGTTCGTGCGAGCAAGCTAGCCTGATCTTGACGGGTAGCTAGCTAGCGCATCGTAGATTTCGCGCGGGTGATTGGTGCGTCGTTGTCGCCATGTGAGCAGCTAGCGATCAGCTTGACCTTGAGCGGCGCGCATGAGCCGTTTACGTCGCTTTCGGGGAGTTTGGTGTGTGGAGTGGAGGAGACAGGACCGTGTACGTACGGTTGCATGGTTGATTCTCTTCTTCCGCCGCCACCGTTTGGCTGGCTAGAACGGTTGATCTCGCTGAATGCTTTAGATTCGATGTCATCGTTGTGGCTGGCCTGTCTTATATAGATGCACAAGCTGGCTTCACGTGGTCAGAATTAGGGTTGGACCAACCGGTGTTAGCCACAGGAAACGATCGATGAACAATCTTTGGAGAAAAATCTACTGGCAACTTCTTGCTAGAGTATTTACGATGGTTGAGATAACCGTTGTCTCAAACAATTACCATGTAACCCAACGATTACACTTCACACAGCTAATACAATAGTCTATCTATAGAGTTAATTTTCTTTAAATATAAAGAAAAGGATTTTGTTAGAATTACAGCCCTTCTTTAGACGATTTGGCTTTGCCACAATGACAATGTTTTTGACAAATGAAAAGATATCTCATGTATACAGGTTATTTTTAGAGTATCCTATTAATTACGCCAATGGGCCTTGATACAAATAAAAGATGCACGCGTGGGGGTGCTTCGTCTTAGCTTGTCGGTCTTTGAAAGAGGTGGCCTTGTCATGTTTTGCCAATCACGGATGGCAATTAAATAATAGACTTTGTAATGCTTAAGCACTTTTATTTTTTGCATTGTTTCAGTCTTTTTTTGTTGAGAACCATTTTGTTGGTGGTATTGTAATGTCCTTTTATTGAGGACTATTTGATTTTTATATGTCGTATACATCTTCGGATGTAGAGACTGCATTATTTCCATTATCGAAAAATAGAGTTCATTTTCTGCGGATCATTTAATGATTAATGCATGTATGAAGTTAAAAAAATGTGGCGATTATGTTTACAGACTATGTGGTTCTGTTTTATTTTTATATATTATTTTTGAAACATGGTAAAATGAAAATAGTATGCTTAATTTATAGTCTATTTCCATGTTTTTTGTTAACACCCTGTAGAAGCTACCAAAACATGAGTCATTCCGGTTGACATCTTAATAAAATAAGAAGTATTAAATGACTTATATTTGAACAAAATTAAGCCGTATATCAAATGCGCACGTACAATATTGGTGCATATCCGAGAACAAAGTCTCATGTTTTACAATCCACTGCCAGAAAACTATCTATCACTACCGTCCCCATCACTATCGGTCGGAAGTGAATCCGTAGTGATAGTTGCATCACTACATGTTCAACGGCTACAAAGCTGGATAGGATTTTCACAACCGGTTGGATCCACAGACCGATGGTGGTACCACAATGCTACTTGCGGTTATATAGTATTAGGCCTATCAAGCAATTCAAATACCTATATGGACATATGGCTTATCTGTTTGTTGGCCACGGCCATGGCTCAAGCCTCAAGCCTCAAGCCTCACCGGCCGCAAAAAATTTTATATTTTAATCCTTTTTTAAAAAATATTTTATTTTTAACCCTCCGGCGAAAGTATCTCCAAATCTAACCCTTTTGACCCCGCCACGCCGCCTGGCGCGGCATGTACATGCTGCCACGTCAGTGCATGTGGCGCGTCAGAGGTGCCACACTGGCGACCACGGCCGGCTGCGACTAGCGTGGCATTTTCGGGGTCCCACCTTTGCCGCGCCACATGCACTGGCGCGGCAAAGGCCTGGTATGTGGGCCCGCGATGGGTAGCCTCGCAGGCTCCTTCCTTGGTCGGTCGTTGACGGGTGGGGCGCCTTTGCCGCGCCATCGGGCATGGCGCGTCAAGGGAACATATTAATTTTTGAGTTCTTAGCCAAACAACATAGCCTCCTGTGGCATAGTGGGCCATCTGACAGCTGGTATTGGTTCCTAGAACGGGTGAAGGTTGGAGTGATTCTCACAGCTTTGCACCACACGAGAGCGTGCCATTTGATCTCGATGACTATCTGGTTCACGACCCCACCACACCTGTCGATATGGGGAGGACTCAGAGAGAAGTCCGGCCACGCGACCCACTCACATACTCCCGAGATCAAAAGCGCACCGCTGGCTAGAGATCGCGATGGTGGAACGAGGCAAAAGCGAGGACGGCGGCGATGATTTTGTATGTACCATATTTGTGTCATCTTTGTACTGCTACTGGCACGTTTATGTCCATATCCATTGTGAACTTTATACCTGAGGCATTACGACAGTTATCATGGCACTCCTATGCGCAGTGATGAACCTTTACTCTGCCAACATGGCCTGACACTTCATGCCTCTGCCAATATGTAACGAGAAGTAATCGAACAACTGTAATGTTCTCAATTTAATCGGTAAAGGTTTAAAGTTAATATTTTCTAATTACGTTTAATGGTAAGAATTAAAGATGATCTTTCCTATGTCAATACTTTTGGAATAACTTGTGTATTCAATTAAATATCTAATCTTATATTCTATTACACATGTCCAATCTTCCGCGAAGCTAGCCGGTTAAAAATCTGGAAAAATCGAAAAAAATAGTTTCATGCCAAGAGATTTCAAAACTTAAACAAAAAATATATTATTACTTAAAATTATTTTCATCTTTTCCATGACTTTAAAGTACACCGGAGATAGCTTATTTCTCTACTTTACAAGGAGAATAACTTCTATATCTATATTATTCCCCATAGCAAGTCATATAATACCCTTAGGTAATAATACCTTATATCTATATTATTACCCTTAGGTAATAATATTTCTATATTATTACCTTATATCTTAGAATACCTTATATCTATATTAGGTAATAAAATATCTTATATTAGAATACCTTATATCTTATATTAGGTAATATATTATTTAGAATATCTTATATTATATTAGAATACCTTATAGGTAATAATATATCTTATATTACAATACCTTATATTACCTTATATCTATACCACCCCATATACACAAATATGCAAACAAGCGGCTGTCGAGCTTTGAACCAACGACAGGCTGCTGTCGAGCCGTGAATGCACAACAGGCTTCTGTCGAGCTTCCAAAGCTCGATAGGAAGCCAACGACAACTCCCTCCTCTGTGCTCCGGTTCTACATATTGGTCGTCTATTCAAAATCCGACTACTACCTTGTCGTGATTTCAACGAACGACCGATGCCTATTTATGTCTATATTCGAAATCGGCATACAATTTTGCATAAAAGAATAAAAAAAATACATAAAAAAATTTCTCCATCACAATGCTTTTCCATGTGGGCCAAAAGTGAAGGGGCGCGACAGACTTTTGGGCCGAATGTAGCCCTAATTATGCAACGTACAGACGTGGGCTGGGGTCCAACGCGGCCGGCCCTCGGTGGATGTGGCCCCATTGGACGTGCAAACTCACCGGAGCCGAGAGGAAGCAGTCAAACAAGCCTGTAACTGGATCAAACGGCCTTCGCGGCGGACACAGAGAAACACTGTCAACGAGTATGCTTTTTTTTTTTTTTGAGAACCAGTATGCTCTTAATTAAAACTCGATTATTATTCTCACACCTCTCGCCGTTCTTGCTTACAGATTTGCTGAAACGACCTTTGGACTTGTAGATTTTTTCTCTCGGAAAAAAGAAGGGAAATAACATCATCGTGCTTACAAGGAAAACATTTGATCGAAGAAATGGTCTAATTTTTTCTAGATAATGGAAACGATTCTGACATCAACATCATGAGATGTACACAGCCTATGGTCTGAATTACACAAAATCGGCGTAACACCGACAAACAGGAGTAAACGAGGCCAATAAGGTAGGTTCAGATAAATTTATCCCACACAAAACCTATTACGAAGTCTCCAACCATTAACAACAGAGAACTCCATTGATGTCGCTTCGAGTCGTCGGCACACCTCGATTATTGCCTTCTTAGCATTATCCTTTCGAAGGAATGACCACTGTCGTAGCCAATGTGCTCCCATGAAGATAACCTGTTAAAAGAAATTTCCTTCTTTTTACCAAAGACAATATCATTTCATGAAAGCCAAATAGCCCAAAATAGAGCTGATGTGTCAATTAAGACTTGAGATTTATGAAACAAACTCGAACCCAAAAGCCAACCCTCTCGAATATGTGCCATAGATTGCGGAGGACATAAATCTAGAGCTATTTGGATCACCCACCAAATTGATCTAGTAAAATAACAGGCGAAAAAAGATGATTAACAGTTTCATTGTGGTTACAAAAACTACACTTTTGATTTCCGTTCCAACCCCATTTTGCAAGATTGTCCTTCGTCAATATAATTCCTTTGTCTAAATACCAAAGAAATATTTTGATCTTTAGAGGAATGTTGAGCTTCCAGATGACTTTATTTGAATAGATAAATCCTTGATTCATTATTTTTTTATATATAGATTGGACTGAGTAATGACCACTCTTTTGTAATTTCCAAAAAAAGCTATCTCGCTCAATAGAGAGTTGAATGTTGAACAACCTAGATAATAATTGTTGCCACTCAATAAGTTTGTTGCCAATTAAAACCCTGTGAAAAGAAATTTGCAAAGGATTTGAGGACAACACATCAGCAACATTGATATGTCTATCACGCGCTATAGCAAAAAGGTTTGAATAGCATAAAGAAATGGCCTAATATTGGCTTCTTTCCTCTCTTCATGAGTTCTTTTTATTCTAGTCCTTTTCAACCATCTCAGACACTTCCCCTAACATCCTTGCTTGCCCCCATCTAGCCTCTTCTCGATTCCCTCTTCCCTAATGTTCCTCAACTTCCTTCGGTCTTCTCCACTCCCACTCTCTCTTCCCTTCCATCCCTTCTTTCCCCTCGTCTATAGGTTTCTAACTGATTTGGAGAGCCACCGGGAGATTTCTTCTCGCTAGATCCACCACACTGGTGTACACCCTTTGTGTGGCCCTTCCTTAAAGTGACCTCGATATTAGGCCTCTCCCGTATGACCTAACAACATCTCGTCAACCACATTCTTCACCTTAACTCACATCAACGATGCCAGAGATGGGTCAGTGCTACTGCCATCACACATCACGACGCCTTGTATGCTTCCCCACTTGAGATCGCGTCCTTCTCCTAGGTGAACACCTTCTTCCCAGCTGCTTCCACTTGTTGCCCCACATGTTTAACCATCTCTAGTGATTCCATGCCACGACTCCATTTCTTTTCCTCCCTGTGAGCATCATTGAGCCCTAATTCTTTTAGTGGCATTGATGACTTCATTTGCGCTAGGGAGTTCTTGGATGTTTCATGGAACCCTAGCGAGGCCTCGGCGATCATTTGAGCTGCTTCAAGATAATCTAAGCCTGACCAGACGAGTGAAGAGGTCATGTGTAGGTTTAGGAGTAGCTAGGTTTTACTTTTATCGCCCATGCTTCAAGAGGGGTCTACTCGTTTCGATCGTGCCTAGTCTCTCCTTGCTCTAGCCCTCAAGCCATCCACAAAAAATTTAGAGATCTCAATCCATTGAAATTCCCCTGAACCGGGTCTTTTCTGTGTTCATCGGACCAGGTCCGGTCGCCACCGGACTGGGTCTCCTAGCCTAAACCCTAATTTCAGCTTTCTGTTGCTGGTCGGACCGGGTCCGACCCCTCAGGACCGAGTCCGACAGTGCCTGTGTTCCAGCGCCTATAGCTCCGTCGGACCGGGTCCGACTATCGTCGGACCGGGTCCGACAACGTGTGTGTCAGCCAAGTTTGAGGCGTGGTTGCAGCCATCGGACCGGGTCCGATGACCATCGGACTAGGTCCGACGGTACTGTAATGGCTAGTTTTTGGAGTCTTCCCGAGCTCCAACGACTAGTTCCTCTCCAGGGGGTATTTATTGACATGGGTAGACAGCCATTACTGAGGTTTGTTGCTCCACTTTACCTATAGCCATCGTCTACTCATCTTAGGGGTGTTCTAGAGCCATTCCTCCATCAATTCATCCACCACCTACCTTCCGCCAAACCGAGCTTCATGGAAGTCCTTCGATTTGGCATGATCGAGGCGATTCGAGCTTATTAATCTTGAAGACGGTGTTCTTCTTGGAGGTGTGGGCTTGGGAGTAGGCCTTGGCGTCTGGCTACTCTCGAGTCGGTGTGAAGGTGACGGAGTCCACCTCGTCGGAGTGGCGGAACGACTACCGGGGAGTAAGCGAGGCGTGTGGCTCAAGAGGGAGCCAGTTCTTGTGCGCAAGGGCTAGCCTCAATGGATAGTAGGAGTGGTGACTCCAAACTTCGGTGAAACAAATACCGTGTCATCTCTCTTGTCTCATTTATTTCCACATTTACTTCTCGCTTGAATTGCTTGTTTGTTTTGATGAGATGAAATACATTGCTAGTGTGTGTCGTTCAATTTGCTTCCGCATCATAGGACACTAGAATCTAGCTTTGGGTAACTCTTAACCTTGTTGCTTAATCAAGTATTACCCAAATAAATTTAAACATTGCCTATTCACCCCCTCTAGGCTGTAAAGTTCCTTTCAAGTGGTATCAGAGTATAGGATCTCCCGTTGTAGCTTAACCGTTCGGAGATGGCCACTAAGGAGGGGGCCAAGATTGACATAGGAAAAGCTCCTACTTTCGATGGCACAAATTACTTTCATTGAAAAATTAGAATGCAATGTTATTTAGAAACTCTTAGCTATGATGTTTGGATTGCTTGTGGGTCCGGTTATCCGTCTCCCTCAATCCCTTGCCTCTCACTCCTGTCCAGGTAGAATATCGGCAATACAATGCCATAGCTAGAAATGCTTTACTTTCCAATGTGAGTGTTGATGTGTTCAATCGTATTAGCAATCTCACTAAAGATAACGAAATTTGGAAAACTTCGAAAGAAATTCATGTTGGTAGCTCGGAGCTTGTAGAAGAAAAATTAGTTCTTGTTAGGAGACAATTTGATTATTTCAAGATGCTACCTAATGAGAGTGTGAATGATATGTTCTCTAGGTTAAACCCGATCACCAACGACATCGGCATGTGTGGCAAGCCCATGGAGGATATTGATGTATGCCGAAAGATTCTTGATATCGTCCCGTTCGAGTTCAACCCACTTGTCACTATGTTCCAAAATAGCAAGAACTTGAAGACTCTCACTCCAATTAAGCTCCTCGGAAAGCTTGTTTCGTATGAAATGAGGATTAATGGTTATGAAGATTCTCCTCATGCCAAGAAGACCATTACTCTTCCCGCTCAAGCAAAAGCAAAGAAGAAGAAGATTGAAGAAAGTGATAATGATTCCTCCGATGATGGGATTCCGGAAATAGAAGAGCTAGCTCTTCTAGTCAAGCGCTTAAGAAAGCTAATCAAGAGGATGACATTTAGAAATAGAGGTTCATCATCAAGGCGTAAACCAATCTCCGAAATGCGATGTTACGAGTGTGGGGAGAAGGGTCACTTGGCGGCGGATTGTCCTATGAACAAGAAGAATAAAAGCAAGTTTAGAGATCAAGAGGGAGATGAGGGTGACAAGAAGAAGTATAGACACTATCGCAAGAGCGAGAACTAATTCAAGGATAAGAAGAAGGCTATTGTGGTTGAGGAGTCAAAAAGGAAGGAATGCTCAAGCTCCTCATCGTCATCATCCTCATCCGACGAAGAAGATGACACAAGATCTCATGGTTTAGTCGAACTCGCTATTAAGAAAAATGATCCACCGGCTATCCCTAAACAAAGAATTTGTCTAATGGTCGACATGCAAAATGAGATCATTGGGGAGTGTATCACCGATGATGAAGACTCTTGGGAGGACACATCCGAGGATGAATCTAATATCGCCAAGGTCCCCGGAGTCGCTATCAACAAATCTCCACCCTCAATGTGTCTTATGGCTTTGAAAGATAAGGTAACGAATGAAAAACCCTTTCTAATTGAGCTTACTCGTTTAATTGATGATTTAAACAATGCTCTAGAGAAGAAAAATCAAAGTGTAGAAAGTTGATGAAAGTGCACAAAGAGTTTGCAAATGAATTTGAAACTTTGCTTGAAAAACATAAATATCTAGAAGATGATTATGAAGCTCTTAGTTGTCAACTTGAAATTCTTGAAAATGATCAAGCTATGGTTAAGTGTAATCATGACAATGCCATTAATGATTGCTCAATTGTTAGATGTGATGTTGGTGTGACTTGCGATTTGATTGACACTATTAATGGGCCCGTTAGCATGTCACTTGACACATCATTGGCCTTGTCACCCACCATCACCCCTAATGCTAGCTCTTCAACATCCACTAGTACCACTCCTTTATTTAAAAAAATATGTAACTTGGGTACTTGTGACTTTGCTTCTTGTTCAAATGAGCTACTTAAGGAAAATGTGATTTTAAAGGATATAATTGAGCAATTAGACACTAAATTGGCTAAATTAATTGTTGGGAGCTCTAACCTTGACAAGGTGCTTCGGGAGCAAAGGTATATCTTGGGCAAGCACGGTTTGAGGTTTAACCTAGGGGATTTGTCCAAGGGCGGTTGGGGTAAGCCCAAGCTTACTTTTATCAAAGCGAGCACTCATTGCCATTTGTGTAAGGGTAAAGATCATAGAGCCGTTGCTTGCACTCTAGCTAGATCATCAAAATTCATGTCTCAAACTCAAGTTTTAAATGTTAGCTATATGTTGTTAAAGAGAAACGGCTCCACTTTTGCTAAGTACATTGGTGTTCCCAAAGATGATAAAAATGTAAAAGCCATTTGGGTGCCCAAGTGTTTGATGACTAACCCCAAAGGACCCAAGAAGAAGTCTTGGGTACCTAAATCCCAAGCTTAATCTCATGTGTGCAGGTGAACTACAAGAGCGGCGGTCGGCTGTGAGGCACACTTAGAGGAGTTGGTGTAGGTAGAAGTGGTGGCAGAGCCGCGTCGTGACCACCAAGTTTCGTGGCCGAGATGCAGTTGGCGATGAAGCACGAACTTGACGCCGCTCCCATCGACCTCGCGGTGTTGGGCGCACATTCCGTCCCCGTTGTGCGGTTCGGGCCAGCGGTGGAGCGCGATGCGTTTCCGTTGATGTCAAAGCATGATGTGCGTCGACCGTTGACGAAGTCCGGCGTGTGGTCGTCGAAGAGATGTGTTGATGGCGCCGTGAAGCAGGGGGTGGGCGCCTCGATCTACCCCCACCTTGTCTAGAAATGGGTGCCGTCTCCAGTTCACGGACATGCCTCCCAAATTCTGCCACACGGTCTTGGAGCCTCCTTAGCTCCCTTCGCAACTCCTCATTGCCAGCGGCAGGTGTTTCTGAGGCTAACACGTCGAATGAATTGTTAGTATTAATGAAATTCTTACCTCTCTCACCTATGTGAAGACATGTGGCAATGTTGATGGAGCGAGTGAAACGATTCTTCCGGGCCGCGCGGAGCTGTGGATGGCGCGCCCAGAAGTCCTTCACGATCGCTTCACGGACTGGCGTCCGCTCAGCGAGGTCCACCTCTCCCGTGTACCAGTCATCCTCGACCGGCTTGACGGAGAGCGTGCTAACTTGTTGGTGAAGCCGCTGCACCTTAGCCAACTTCCTTCGGTAGTTGCGCGCAGGATGCGCGCTTTTCAGCGAGCGTGAATTCGCCTTAAGAAGGCGCAGCCTATCGGTCTCAGCTTGAAGTGGAGCAAGCAAGTGCGCCCCGGTGTGACCCTCGGAGTGGTTGGTGAAGATCCTCGCCTTAGTCATCACGGCGAGGCGCTGCTTAGCGGCTTTAGCAGCGAACCGCTTGCGAAGCTCATCAAGGTGCGCGTCCTTAGCGTCGGGGAAGAAGATCCTCGAGCCCTCCCGAACGGCGACGGTTGGTGCAAAGGTGCCGAACATGAAAGCCATGGCGAAGTCGAAAGCTCCTGCGATGAAAAGGGGCATCCTTGGTTAGGACCACGTCCCTTTTGACGGATTAATGTAGAGAAGAAGAAGAACGGGCCGAAGCTGCTTCGAGCCAAAGGATTAGGCGAAGCGAACTTCAAGCCCTAGCGACAGAGATGGGAGGAGACCCATGTCCCACCGGGCGTGCCAAATTTGTGACGCACACAAATTCCGCGGCGAGGACGCGTTTGCGGGCGTGCCAGTGTATTTGTCAAAAATACACAAAAGAAAAAGGGGACAAGGTCGTTTATATTTCATCGTCAAAATGAAGTACAACTCCTTGTTGGTATTGCGCTCCGTAGCCAGGTTGGCTAGGTATCTGTAGCCTGGTAGGCTAGACTTCTTGTTCAGGTGATCGTTGAATTCTGGATCCCGGGACTTCGGAAGGACACCCGGTTAATTACATCCGCAAGCCAGCTTGCGGAACACCTCCGATTAAGCTGCTGGACTGTCTTCTTCTTCTCTTCGCTTTGTGGTTCATCGTGCATATTGGTGGATGGCGGATTGGTTGGCGACAGCAAAATACATGGGGGTAACCAGGGCCCATGTAATGCCTAGCACAGCCGTTGACATTTGGCTATGCCCGCCCGTGTTGCTTGAACTTGTCCTCGTCAAGCTTCACGTTGGAGTAGTTGAACTCGGGTGGAATGCACGGTTAGCACTCGGCTTGGTGTTGAAGTGGACGGCTTCGCTGTGTTATCGGGGATGTTCCCGCTTGTTGGCTTTTGGACTTGTCGTTGACGAGTCTTGATCACCGAAATTGATATAGTTGGGGTTGATACTCTCCTTAACGGAATATTCTCGTCAGGAGCGTCTGTCGGTACTGCGGAATTGGGATCTCCACAATACCTTTGATGGAATATTCATCATCAAGAGGGTTGAATGGCACCGTGGAACTATGATCTCCACGGTACCGTCGACGGGATGTTCATCATTAGAGGAGTGTTGATTATATCGTGGAACTGGGATTTCCACGATACCGTTGATGGAATGTTCGTCATCAGAAGAATGCTGATGATACCGTGGAACTGGGATCTCCACGATACCGTTGATGGAATGTTCGTCATCAGAAGAGTGCTGATGATACCGTGGAACTGGGATCTCCACGATACCGTTGATGGAATGTTCGTCATCAGAAGAGTGTTGGGGATACCGTGGAACTGGGCTCTCCACAATATCCTTGATGGAATGTTCATCATCGGGAGTTGATTTGCATAGTGGAATTGGGATCTCCACGATACTGTTGGCCTTCGGGGTCTTGTTCGCCTTCGGGGCCAAACTTGCTGTTGTTCGGTTCCTCCTCAACGGGGTGTTCGTCGTCAGGAGAATTGGTTGGCACCGTGGAACTGGGATCTCCACAATACCGTTGATGGAATGTTCGTCATCAGAAGAACGTTGATGGTATCGTGGAATTGGGATATCCACGATACACTTGATGGAATATTCGTCATCGGTAGATTTGGGCAATACCGTGGAATTGAGATCTTCACGATACCGTTGATGGAATGTTCGTCATCAGGGGAGTATTGGTGATATCGCAGAACTGGGATCTCCACAGTATCCTTGATGGAATATTCATCATCAAAGGAAGGTGGTTGTTGAAGATCTCCTTAACGGGATGTTCGTCGTCGGAGATTTAGCCAGCACCGTGGAATTGGAACCTTCACGATACCGTTGATGGAATGTTCATCATCGTCTTGATATTTATTGAAGCTTCTTCCTCCTATCGGAAAGTCGGAAAGTCCGTCGGCAGGAGGTATGTCGGTACCGTAGAATTGAGATCTCCACGATATCGTTGGCCTTCAGGGTCTTGTTCACCTTCAGGGCCGGGTTCACTGGAACAGAATGATTATTCCGCTACAGTCGATGTGATGGTAGGTCTGGCCGGTATTGGCAGGGTTGCTAGAGAAGGTCATCCGACGGCTCCCGTTATCGATGACGGAGTCGTTGTCGAACGATCTTCGGGTTTTCTCGAGCGAAACATGATTCCGCTAGACCGACACATTGTTTAGGTGGTGTCGCTTGGGTTTCTTCGCTTGAAGATGATAACGGTGCACAGTGCCGCGTAGGGCTCCAACCGTCATGTACCGAGAACGTCGGTAATATCGCAGAACTGGGATCTCCGCAATATTCTTGATGAGATAATCACCATTGCCTTGACCCGGAAGGAGGGCGCAGTGGAGGTGCCACTGCTGCCACTCAGGAAGAAGGTCGGGTGCCGCCGAGGGATAACGCCGTCCCGTGACCGGCTCGGGTCACGTGAGAGGAGACCGGGGTTGTGTATCGTGGAGGTGATTACGCCACCATCGCCAGTGGTGTCGACGTCGTTTGCTGCCACATCTTGATCCGAAAGGAGGGCGCAGTGGAGGTGCCACTGCTGCCACTCAGGAAGAAGGTCGAGCGCCGCCAAGCCGATCCACTGCTCCAGGGAAGGTGGACGCCTCCGGCCACCGCGCGGCTGTGACCTCGCATGCCGTGGAGGACTAAGAATGACACCGCTAAACCGCCGCGTCGAGCCAGACGTGGGGGTGAGCAATGAGTGTGCGTCGTCGCCGTGCTCAGGGAACCCGCGCATTGGGGCAACGGTCAGCTACGCCGGGCTGCATTATCGCTGTCGTTGCACGCTGGGCCAAAGGGAGATGGTCGCGCCGAGTTGCCTCCGCCACCGCACCGTGTTGGAGGGGAGGAGAGACGGGCCACCACCATGGATGATGCCGGCGCTGTGGAAGGAGACGAGGTCATTGGCCGGGCCGCCGCCGTATCACGCGCTGTCTGCGTCCGTGATGGAGGAGGGGCGCTGCCACCGTGGAAGGCATCGATGCCACTGTGCCGAAGGTTGGGGTCGGCCGTGCCGGGGACACCGCTGCCGAGCCATGTTGAGGACTGGGAGCCGCCTTGCCGTCACATGGGAAGAGGGAGAGGTTGCCGCCGCAGCTAGATCTGGGCGCCGCCGCGCGCCAAGGGAATGAACGGGGCCACCGTCGCCCGTGAGGAGGATAGAGAGGATGAGGTGTCACTGGTCGCCGTTGCCGGGCCTGGAGCAGACGAGTGGAGTTGATCTCGAGGCCGGACGGGGCGGCGTCTGCCGTGGAGGAGGCCGGGGCAGCGCGGATCTGAGCCGGGGCGACTCCAGGAGCGGAGGAGGCCGGGGCGGCGTCGGCAGTGGAGGCCGGGGCGGCGCCGTGCGTGTTGGAGGAGGTCGGGGCGGTGCCGCGCGTTGAGGAGGCCGGAGACGGCGTCGGGCGCGGAGGACGGGGCGGCGCCGTCGTGGGCGCACGGAGCAGGAGGAGGGCGGCGCCGCCGGGCTGCCGTGGCTGGGAGGCTGGGCGCAGCCGGCGCCGGGCGCGGAGGAGGCCGGAGCGGCGTTGGGGCCCGCCTGGCAGCGCGGGCGCCAGGGAGGAGAAGGGGGCGGCGCGCCGGCCGCCCCTGCCTGCCTGCAGAGAGAGAGGAGGGCGAGGGAGCCGAAGAGAGAGAGGCCGAGAGTTGAGAGATGGGGGAGGGGCGGTGCCTGCCGCCGCCTCCCCCTTTTCCTTTTTTTTTTCTTTCTGCCGCCGGCTTCTGATGTTTGTGTTCCTTCGGTTCTCCCCTTGGGTGATTAGGGTTGATCCCCTTTTATAGCCGGCAATTAGGGTTTGTCAATAATGGTAAAATTGGGTCGGTGATTAGGCACGGATTGGTAGAAAAATTAATAAATAATTCAAGGGCCGATTGACGTAATCGAATTTTTTTTTTCTCGTCAAACATCGGCATTGGATCTTCGATAGCGGTTGTACTCAACATATGACCGGCTCCTCTTGTATGTTCACCTCACTAGAAGAGGAGAAGGACCCCAACCACAAAATCACATTTGGGGACAACTCCAAGCGAAAGGTAATTGGTATAGGTAAAATCGAAATATCCAACGACCTATCCATCTCAAATGTTCTTTTGGTTGAAACTTGCAATTTCAATCTTTTCTCCGTTGCTCAAGTATGTGATTTGGATTTTGATTGCTATTTCTCTAGTGGTCGATCGTGTGGTTTCTTCGATTGATCAAAGTGTTGCTTTCACGGGCAAATGATTTTCAAACTTGTATTTGGTCGATTTCACTAATCGTGATTCTTTGCAAAATAAGACTTGTCTTATCGCCAAATCTTCACTTGGTTGGTTATGGCATAGACGTCTTGGACATGTCGGAATAGGCACTTTGAAAAAGGTTTTTAAGTACGAACTAGTTGTTGGAGTGAAGGATGTGAAGTTTGATAAAAATAGATTGTGTAGCGCTTGCCAAGCCGGTAAACAAGTGGCTAATCCTCATCCTTCGAAATCATTTATGTCAACATCCCGATCACTTGAACTTTTTCATATGGATTTATTTGGCCCAACCACTTATACAAGCATAGGAGGTAATTCTTATTGCCTCCTCAACAAAACGGAGTAGTGGAGAGGAAGAATCGGACATTAATCGAGATGGCGAGAACGATGCTTGATGAGTACGGCACGCCGCATGCCTTTTGGACGGAAGCCATTAACACGGCGTGTCACGCAATCAACCGCCTCTACCTCCATCGGCTCCTTCACAAGACCTCATATGAACTTCTAGTGGGACGAAGGCCCAACATTTCATATTTCCGAGTCTTCGGGTGCAAGGTATACATTTATAGGAAGAGGATTCATTTGGGTAAGTTCGAAAAGAGGTGTGACATCGGTATCATGCTAGGCTACTCTTCTCACTCTAAAACTTTTCAAGTTTACAATTCTTTCTCCGGTCGTGTTGAAGAGGCGTACGATATGAAATTTGATGAATCTAAAGGCTCACAAGATGAGCGAGATGTTTTGAGCAATGTAGATGATGAGCCACTTCGCGATATCATGGATTTGATGGATGTGGGTGAAGTTCGACCCTCACCGGAGTTAAAGGATGAAGACGAAGACGAACCCTCCATCTCCATCGATCCTCCATCACAAGCTCAACGCATCGCTCCAACGACAAAAGACGGAGAATTGGGCGAGACTCACATCGATCATATTGATCAAACTCAAGAAGAAGACGATGATCAACAAATATTCGTCCAACAACATCGCTTTATTGCCAAGGATCATCCTATCGATCAAGTCATCGGCAATCTCAATCAAGGCGTAAGAACTCGTTCGCATATTGCAAATTATTATGAGCATCACGCGTTTGTTTCAATTGTTGAGCCTAGGAATATTGATGAGGCGTTGGCGGATGCGGATTGAATACTTGCCATGCACGAAGAATTGAACAACTTCACCCACAATGAAGTTTTGGAGCTTGTGGAGAGACCAAGGGATCATAACGTGATTGGCACCAAATGGGTCTTCCGCAACAAGTAAGATAAAAACGGTGAAGTGGTTCGCAACAAAGCAAGATTAGTGGCGCAAGGATTCACTCAAGTTGAAGGTCTTGATTATGGAGAAACATATGCGCCGGTTGCTCGACTCGAAGCTATACGGTTACTCTTAGCATTCGCATCTCTTTACAACATTGTTCTTTATCAAATGGATGTTAAAAGTGCCTTTCCAAATGGTTTTCTTAATGAACTTGTGTTTGTTGAGTAACCGCCCGGCTTGAAAACCTTAAATACCCTAACCATGTCTATAAGCTCACTAAGACGCTATACGGTCTCAAACAAACTCTTAGAGCATGGTATGAGCGTCTTAGGGACTCTCTCCTACAAAAGGGATCTAAAATGATTGACAATGATTTATTTATTTGTCAAATTTATGTGGATGATATTATATTTGGATGCACTAATCAAGCTCTTTGCAAGAATTTTGGAAATATGATGTCCAAGGAATTCGAGATGTCGATGATTGGAGAACTCACATTTTTCCTTGGATTTCAAATTAAACAACTCAAAGAGGGAACCTTTATATGCCAAGAAAAATATACTAAGGATCTCCTCAAGCGCTTCTCGATGATGGATTGCAAGCCGATCAAGGCACCTATGGCCATAAATGGGCATCTAGATTTGAATGAAGGGGGAAAACCCGTGGACCAAAAGCTCTATCGCTCCATGATCGGTTCGCTTCTCTATCTTACCGCTTCTCGATCTGATATAATGTTTAGTGTGTGCATGTGTGCTCTTTTTCAAGCTTCCCCTAATGAAGTGCATCTAGTTGCCGTAAAACGCATTTTGCGATACTTAAAATTCACTCCTAGCCTAGGACTTTGGTACCCTAAGGGAGCACGTGTTGAGCTTCTTAGCTATTCCGACTTGGATTATGCCGGTTGCAAAATTGATCGCAAAAGCACCTCGGAGGGTTGTCACCTACTAGGACGCTCACTCGTGTCATGGGCTTCGAGGAAGGAAAACTCCGTGGAGCTATCTACCGCGGAAGCGGAATATGTAGCGGCGGGGAGTTTTTGTGCTCAACTCTTGTATATGACACGGATGCTTAGTGACTTTGGGCTAAAATTTAAAAAAGTACCTCTTCTTTGTGATAATCAAAGTGCGGTGAAAATTACCAATAATCCTGTTCAACATTCCCGTACCAAGCACATCGATATCCGTCATCACTTCATTCGTGATCATGTTACCAAGGGTGACGTTGTGCTTGCGTACGTGAGAACGGAGGATCAATTGGCGGATATCTTTACCAAACCCTTGGAAGAGGCACGATTTTGCAAACTAAGAAATGAGCTAAACATACTAGATAGCTCCAAGCCTCCAACGCGCGTTGATTGTTTCTCATTTGGATTTTTGGGTCTTATTTGAATTCTTTCGATTACTCTTTGACCCGTGTCACATTTAGGGGGAGTTTGACTTTATCTCAAAATTTCACAACTCTCCTTTATTGTGAAGAAATTAATTTGTTTTGAGTTAGCATATTTTGCCCTATATTTTAGACCAAAACAAATTTGAGCCCCATAGTACATCTCATATCCTCTTACCATTTCAAAATTCCCAAAATTTGAAAACTCGTCCCTTTGAAAAAATGCTTCATTTGAATAAAACTTTTAATAAAAATTTCTTACTTGTTTCAAAGGTTTTGAAAATGCTTAAATATATATTAAAAAGGGGTGCTTAAACTCTAAAATGGACCGTATGCTTGAATTGACATGTCAATTGCATTATCAAGACATATTTTTGGTCCATACATTTCCCTGGTCATCGGACCCGGTTCGGTGAAGTTCCTCCTGTTTTTGGCTAAGTCCCTGTCTGCATCGGCTCTGTCGAACCCAGTCCGACGGTCTTCGGACCCAGTCCGACGGAGTTAACTGTTCGCATTTCTACGCGCAGATGGCTCTGTAGGACCCGGTCTGACGGTGTCGGACCCGGTCCGATGACTAGATCGCGGCCCTTTATACTGATCCGTACCTCTCTGTGTTTCCTCTCTCTTCATTTGCCCTATCTCTCTTCCTCTTCCCAGGCCACCGTCCCTCACTTCCTTCAATGGTGCGGCTCCTTCGGCGAACTCCGGCGACCATCCTCACCATCTCCGGCCTCCCCTCGCCCTCCTCTTTGATTCCCACCGCGGGGATCCTCGAGAGGCGGCTCGATCTGTGCGTGGCTTCTCTCTCAAGCTCCCCTCCTCTTCCTCACCGGAAGAGGCCTAGGGGACTCCTCTACATGCACGACGGGGTTGGCCTTCGTCTAGGGATCGATAAGCCGCCTTGTAAGGTCTCAATTCTCTTGTTCCCTTTCCATTTCTTAGTGCTAGGTTTTGAATCGTGTTTTGCCGCGCCCGTGTATTAGGCCTTGTGGAGTGGTTGGAGAACTTGGGATTCTAAGTTTCGGAGCAGCACGATGTCTCGGCGTCTCAGAAACTTGGGTAAGTCAATTGCAAGAGCAATGGGTACTGGGGGCAGTGGCAGTCAGGGCGGCAGAGGTGATCGAGATGACACGGCGTCTGTGGGCAGTTTTGCACCTCCTCGCACTAGGAGGGCACCAAAGAAGAAGAATAAATGACGTGATGATGCGTGGATTGGACTCAGCGATTTGCGGGGGAGTCTTTTGTGACCATCGACGATGACAGTGATGAGGATTATGTCGATGAGGCTGAACAGGAGGACACCACTACATCTGAAACTTTGGTCCCTGAGGATGAGCCTGTTGATGATAATGTGCTACTTCTAAGCATGGAGGTGTTGAGAAGGAAGCGGGTCGTCACACAAGATAGGTGGTTTCCTGATAATAGAGAGGACACCAATGACTTTCGGTTCCATACGAAGTTCTAGAAGCAGCTCTTTTTGTGTTTCTCCAGACCGCAGAAGAGCTCACGGGACCCACATTATATTGATTGGCATGAGATCACCACTTTCATGGGGTCCAGTATTTACAACTATTTCAATACCACTCCCGGTCTAGCAGATCTTCTATCTAATACTCAACTGACATGGGGGAGGAGAGGCATTGTGAGTACTTGAGAGAGTCTCGGCAGGTTCCTCAGCCGGGTTTTGCTCCAGCCTCAGCTTCAGCTCCTCCTCCTGTCGGTGGTTCTCCATCCCGCTCCGCTAGGTCAAAATCCAAGAGAGCGCGCTCCTCTCCTTCTAGTAGTCTGGGTAGGCGTAGTGGTCAAGGCGGCGAGCGTGAAGATTAAAGAGCTTTTCCCTATGTGTCACTTGTTGACAAAGGGGGAGAAGAATAAGAATAGAGCTCTCAGATTGGCTTAGTGTTGGCTTGTGTTGGTGTTGGTTTCTAGTTTGAACTCTCTTTTTTTGTGTTGGCTTGTTGAACCATTTATGTTGGCTATGCATGAACTTAGGGGGAGTTTTTTTTTTCTTTCTGTTATGCATGCTACTTTGTCGAGTTGTGGTTCTTAAATTTGTAATTGTGCTTCCCTGTTCATCTTTGTGCTTGGTATCTCTTGTTTTTGCACTTTTGTACTAACTCTTTTGCAGCTCAAAATATAAGATCTCTATTGGGTTGCAATCAAGTGCCACAAAGGGGGAGATTGTGAGCATCATTGAGCCCTAATTCTTTTAGTGGCATTGATGATGTATTCATTTGTGCTAGGGAGTTCTTGGACGTTTCATAGAACCCTAGCGAGGCCTCGACGATCATTTGAGCTGCTTCAAGATAATCTAAGCATGACCGGGCAAGTGAAGAGGTCATGTGTAGGTTTAAGAGTAGCTAGGTTTTACTTTTGTCGCCCATGCTTCAAGAGGGGTCTACTCGTTTCGATCGTGCCAAGTCTCTCCTTGCCCTAGCCCAAAAGCCATCCACAAAATATTTAGAGATCTCAATCCATTGAAATTCCCCTGAACCGGGTCTTTTCTGTGTTCATCGGACTGGGTCCGGTCGCCACTGGACTAGGTCTCCTAGCCCAAACCCTAATTTCAACTTTCTGTTGCTGGTCGGACCGAGTCCGGCGCCGTCGGACTGAGTCCGACCCCTCCGGACCGAGTCCGACAACGCCTGTGTTCCAGCGCCTATAGCTCCATCGGACCGGGTCCGGCAGCATGTGTGTCAGCCAAGTTTGAGGCGTGGTTACAGCCATCGGACCGGGTCCGACAATACTATAACGACTAGTTTTTGGAGTCTTCCCGAGCTCCAACGGCTAGTTCCTCTCCGGGGGGTATTTATTGACATGGGTAGGCAGCCATTACTGAGGTTTGTTGCTCCACTTCACCTATAGCCATCATCTACTCATCTTAGGGGTGTTCTAGAGCCATTCCTCCATCAATTCATCCACCACCTACCTTCCCCCAAACTGAGCTTCATGGAAGTCCTTCGATTTGGCATGATCGAGGCGATTCGGGCTTATTACTCTTGAAGACAGTGTTCTTCTTGGAGGTGTGGGCTTGGGAGTAGGCTTTGGCGTGTGGCTACTCTCGAGTCGGTGTGAAGGTGACGGAGTCCACCTCGCCGGAGTGCCGGAACGACTACCGGGGAGTAAGCGAGGCGTGTGGCTCAAGAGGGAGCCGGTTCTTGTGCGCAAGGGCTAGCCTCAACGAAGAGTAGGAGTGGTGATTCCGAACTTCGGTGAAACAAATACCGTGTCACCTCTCTTATCTCATTTATTTCCGCATTTACTTCTCGCTTGAATTGCTTAAATAGTTTGTTTGTTTTGATGAGATGAAATAGATTGCTAGTGTGTGCCGTTCAATTTGCTTCCGCATCATAGGACACTAGAATCTAACTTTGGGTAACTCTTAACCTTGTTGCTTAATCAAGTATAACCCAAATAAATTTAAACATTGCCTATTCACCCCCCTCTAGGCCGTAAAGTTCCTTTCACTCCCCATACTCTATTGTTGCTGGTGACCTAGACAATGTTTCTACTCGGATAGAGAGGAGCATGTTGTGACCATGCTTTTGACGAAAAAATGTGTGCTAAACCAATATAGGGTTGCCTGAGTTATTATGGCACGTCACATGTTAGTAAGAACGAACCAAACATCTTCAACAACTCTTTTATAATCTTATCTCTATAACACTATCCATGACATTCTCTAAAAGATTATCTTTATCCCCTAAAATTCCTTCCCATTTTATTGTATATCCTAAAAACACGCCAACAACTCTCCTATTGCTGAAAAGTAAAAAGGTAAATGAGTACTACCATGGGGACATATTGGAGATGCTTGGCATGCCTAAAGTTTAGTTGCAAAAGTTGGCTGGCAATCGTAAAATGGGCAATCAAAGCGAGGATCATATGAGTCGTTCAACATACATTTTGGTAGACCAACACAACAACTTAATTGAGATGACTAGGCTACGTCTTGGATTTATGATGGTATATATCACACGTGTTTTGTGATAGCATTATGAGAATGGATCGTAGTTGGGAAAAAGACGACTAGAAGAGGGAGTAGAAAGTGAGTGGGTGGGAGGGCTAAGCATTGCCTAGCTAGCCACATTCGTGGACTGCGTGCGTGGCCACTCGGGATGGAGCCAACAAGAGCTTTCAATTTTATGCGGCCCACCCGAGATTTTTTCTTGGGCTTGGGTGTATCAGTTTAAATACCGAGGCACATGCATAGGAATTTAGTGAGACTACACATAAAGAGTCATTGAGTCTTTATTATGCTTCAGACACGTATGTGCGCAAGTAGAGATGTATAGTCGTTTGCAAGTGTTGTGAGTTGTGTACGTCCCTTGTGAATGTGAGTAGGAGATCCATCCATCCATTTCGTCCAACCATCACAAAATCTGAAGCTTTCCGACTTGGAAATCTGCGGTGAAACCACAATCGCGCGGGTAATAACACACGAATCGTGGTCTAAATTTAACCACAGGAATCTCACAGGAACAAGTGGACAGACCTCACCGCTATCACCATGACCTCAGAAGAAAAAAAAAACCGAAAGATAAAAACCCAAGAAACCAAGAGCCGATCAACGCACCGCAGCTCCGAGCCTCCAAGCCCCCAACAGATCGTGCGCCTCGAAAAGTCCAACCTCCACCCGAGGCCGCCGCCGCCACCATGTCCGGCTCCGGCTCCGGCTCCTGCGGCGACGGCGCGGCGAGCCCGGCCCTGGCGGCGGACGGCGACGCGGCGGGCGGCGAGGGCCTGGCGCTGGCGCAGTTCGCGGCGGGGTGCTTCTGGAGCGTGGAGCTGGCGTACCAGCGGGTGCCGGGCGTGGCGCGCACGGAGGTGGGGTACTCGCAGGGCCGCCTCCACGCGCCCACCTACCGCGACGTCTGCGGCGGCGCCACCGGCCACGCCGAGGTGGTGCGCGTGCACTACGACCCGAAGGCCTGCCCCTACGCCGTCCTCCTCGACGTCTTCTGGGCCAAGCACAACCCCACCACGCTCAACAGGCAGGTACGTACGTACGTTCCAAGGATCGCCACCCGCGCGCGCCGCCGCCACCGCCGGCCGGCGCCGGCGCCGCGGGGTTCAGTGAACCTGGCACGCGTTTTGTGGGTTGACTTGTCCGGTTGTTTCCTACCGCTAGTTAAACAGGGCAAGGGGGTCTTCGATAATTGCTCGTTAATTTTGATATGCCGTGCTAAACTTTTAAAATTTATTCATATAAATGTTTGGTTTGATATATAAGAATTAGGTACATTCGTATTCGAAAGTGTACTTCCATATAGTGGCATAACTTAGTGCAGCCTACCATGCATGGGCCACAAGTTAATTAGTTAATTGACAATATTTATATATGTCGTCTCTTTATTAGGTTGTTTAAAAAAATGCTGGTCAAAATTGTGTTTTTCAAAAAAAAATCATTTTACGTCTTTAAACTATCGTAGAAGTCCACCAAACCCTTTGAACTAAAGCCATTTATTTAAAATCCTTAACTATGAACACCGGAGTGGATAACCCGAAAGTGGTCTTAACATTTTAAATTTGAATAAGTCCATTTCACCCCCTCAAATTATTGAACAAGTTCAATAAACCCCAAACCTACAAAAGAATGTTTTAAAATTATTTTCCTTTAAAAATTACAATTAAATTCATTTAAAAATTTTATTATCAATAAATCTATGTTGAACATTTACATGAAAATATAAATATTTTAAAATATGTTCAATTTCATTATATTTCTACCCTCTAGTTAGATTAGCGGGGCTAAATAATGTTGATCGGATTAGATTAATCCCACTTTAAACTCATGAGTGTTTGGTGGATTAAAATCTTCTTCAACCAAACGTAGCCTTAGAATTGGGATTGTGAGTACACATTCCTTTGAATCAAACACATACTTAGTGAAATTTTCATTACAATACGAGACCTTCGCTTTTCATTTGAAATTCATCAAATCCAAACGAGATATTAGTTAGATGTCAACTTCTCCTTTACGAATAATTGAATATTTGTGGTGATATACATCTCCTATTTGCACTATTTCAGACCCATTTAGACCATTACATCATAAAGAACATTGCTCTTATCTTATGTGTATATATGGCTAAAAATGTGGCTATTTGTAACAACATGGAACTTTATGGGTTGTGTTGTAAGTTTGTCATTTTAACATTCCACCAAATCCATCCATATGAGAGTGTGTGTGTGTGTGTGTGTGTGTGTGTGTTTTTTGGGGGGGGGGGGGGGGTGATTTGAAGCCTCCTTTCTCTTGTTTGCTCCCACCTATTGTATTGCTTATCCTTATAGTGGATTGCTTGTCCTGTCGCCACCCATGGTTTCTCTCGCAAGGGGTTTTCACGTAAATTGTGATGACTACTTTTGATTTGGTATTCTCTTTACCATATGAGTTGATTGGGTGATTTTCTTGCTTGTTATTGGTTTATACATCAAGTTCATGTTGTATGGTTGAGCTGGCATACAAAACATACAAAGGTACTTTTGTATTCAGATCTTAATGTTATTGGTTTAGCAGAAGTTTGGAACAACTTGCGGTATGTAGGCTTGAAACAAAGTTTACTTTTTTGTTATGCACACAGGTGTTCGATGAAATGCTTGTGAGATTAACTTGCTATTTGCAAGCACGTTTATGTTGCCCCGCCCAAATATTAAATTTTAAATATTAGATATATGCATGAGTATATAGATCGAATACCCAAGATGCCATGCATCGATTTGTCTCGGCATATACAAGTTCGTTAGATTTTACAAGTATGGTACACTGTCAAATTACTCATCAATGTTGTGTCATGGAGGCCGGGACGGCGGGACGTGCCGACGTAAAAGAAAGATACTCCTTTTATGATGTAATAATGGAAGTATTATATTTGGACTGATCTAGCACTAATTTCAAATTTGATGCGTTCCCGGACCTTCTCCCTGTTAATTAGTTGTAATTGACATGCGCGCGTTTAAACCTGGGGCTTGGGCAGGGCAACGACGTCGGGACGCAGTACCGGTCGGGCATCTACTACTACACGGCGGAGCAGGAGCGGCTGGCGCGGGAGTCGCTGGCGGCGAAGCAGACGGAGTGGAAGGAGAAGATCGTGACGGAGATCCTCCCGGCGGCGAGGTTCTACCCCGCCGAGGAGTACCACCAGAGGTACCTCGAGAAGGGCGGCCAGTCCGCCCAGAAGCGCTGCTCCGACCCCATCCGCTGCTACGGCTGATCCCACGCCGCCGCCGCCGCCGCCGGAGACGCGGCGCTCCCGGCCGTGGCGTTGCATCTATATGCGTGTTGCTTAGCAGTATCATCGTGGACCATCTATCCCGTTGGCCGTTGCCGACGCAGATCGCCAGATCCTTTGTTGTTAGAACACTTTGCAGTTGTGTGAGAAGCGAGGACACAGCTGTAAATTGCACACCTGTGGAGGGTAACTTCCTTGTGTTATTGCCCGTCGGCCCGTGTTTGCGTCGAAATAAAAATAGGCCGATCGAGTCCAAACTATGGCAGTGTAATCTGATAAATCTTTGACCTTCGCAGGGATTAATAAGACAATCTAATTGGTTAATCTGAAACTCCCTCGGTTCTTTTTTATTCGATGTTTTTGATTTTTAAACACGTCTTTGATCATTTGTCTTTAAACATGGCTTATATTTTTGCATGTTTGCACTAATTTTTCAATAAGCCGAATGGTTAAATTCGTGTACAAAAGTCAAATAAAAAAACCTAGGTAGTATTTGTGAGCGAAGAGATTGACATGCCACTGCAGAGTTGATATTCATAGAATGGCCACTAAAAGCCGGTGAAATTAGAAAACATCCATTAATGTAGACCTTTTTACAACGTATTTTCAAAATTTTGACAATTTTAATCTAACTTACAATTAATCAAATGTCTACGTAAAAACCGGCATTGGCCATCTCCTTTCTCTACTCGGTAGGCTCCTCTGTGGTCACGTAATAGCGGTGCTCTTGTCGCTGCCGAGCTTCGAGCTAGTCATGGCCGTAAGAGCATGAGAAGTAGCCTCCTTGTCAGCGACGGCCTGCATCTACACGTGCGCGGGCGAGTACCGAAATTCAAACGCGCAGACTGCCGGCGGGAGCGCTATTAACGTGTTGATGCAGGCAGCGATATCAGAGCTGCTACTCATGCTCTAAGAGGGATGCCATGAGCGCACTGCTCAAGACAACGACGATCATCACAAAGCCACAACTGGCGACCCCACTCATCTTGATTGACCTAATCATAAGTCTGGCTAGGCTAAGTTACAGGTCAGGCTTGAAAAAGCCCGATGCACTTGAGTTAGGCCCGAGCCCAATCTAGCCTGAATTTTTCCCCCATTCAGATCTAAGCTAGACTCGAAAGCTCTATCAAAACCCTAAAGCACGACTTAAAAATGTAAATTTTTTTTCTGACACTCAAGCTTAGCACAACTTTTGCATCGGGTTTGATTTTGAAGCCCGCGCGTAGCCCGATGGCCAAGCTTGGCCAAACCTTTTTTCGGGCCAGGTCATTAGGCCGGGAATGCCCATGAATATGTCTTGTTTTGATAAGCTCATCGTAGAGAGGGCACAATGCACTATAGATACACAACAAGAGATGCTTTGAGATCTTGCCAGTGGCAATCAACTAAATTTGTCAATAATAATAATAATAATAATAATAATAATAATAATAATAATAATAATAATAATAATACAATACAATTCAACAAACACCAACCGTGCCCCTGCGGTGGCATTTCGCTCATTTCTGATGCCTCGCTTGTTGCATCTGGTACCATAAACTTGCTTGATGTGTCTTGCTGCATCTGGTACAATGAACTTGCTTGATGTGTGTCTTGCATTATCAATTGATGAAATCATGTCAACGAATGAAACCATCTTATTAATGCGGTCAACTTGTGCTCAACTGCTTTCTTGTTTTTTTAAGATTTGAACATGACAGTCTACATCAAGGTGGACGAGAAACAATTAATTGTGGTACTTATCGGATTTGCTATCTAGTAGTTACTTGGGCAGGTGAATTACCCCCTAGGAAATCGTGTCACTGCCACGGCCTGGGTCCCTCCCATCTCCTTTCTTTCCGTCGCGCCGTCACATCCCGCATGCTCCTTCCCCCTTGTTGTTGGCTGCGACGCACCATCGCCTCTAGCTGGAGTTCCATCGGCGAGTGATTCAGGTTAAAGTTGGGGTTCGAGTGGGGGTTCACCGAGTGTACTAGAGCTTAGAGGAAAGACGGGGAGGTGGTGGCCTGACAGTGGAAGGGGTTCAGGGTGAGGCAATGAGACGCTAATAACGGCACTGGAGCCCCTGGAAAGTACGAAGGCGATTGGGTCGTGGCGGTGACGGATGAATTGACACCCGTGACAACGGATTAGGGTGAACGAGGAAGCGTGACAGTGAGAGGATGCCCGACAACGGCGGTGGTAGAGACTCGTGAAGCAAAGAAGGGGAGAATGATGAGTGACATGGTGGGGGTTGGGGTGGGGGGGGGGGGGGGGGCAGCGACGGAAAGAAATTCTATGCGGACCGGCCGCACCCAGGAGGTGGTGCGGACCCGCTCCCGATGGCCGACACGTGTCCCATGAAAATCACGGCCGTTGCTTCTATCCTCCCTTCCCCTGCTCGTGTTTCCTTCCTCCGTTCCCCTCGCCTCGGCCTCGGCCTCCGCCTCCCCCGACCCGCCCCCTCCTCGACGCCTCCGCCTCCTCCTCCCTCGACCTGTCTCGTCGCCGGCTAGCCGCTGGTCCGCATCCGCCTGCTGTCGCGCCACCTCCTCTCCGTCGATGCCTCCCTCGTCGCCGCCTAAGCCACCGTCTCCAGCCTCCGCCTCGTCATCCCCGGTGCTGGTGTCTACCCGTCCTAGCTCTGTGGCGGCGAGGTTAAATGGCGAGGCGGCGAAGCTCTGGCGGGGAGGCCGGTGGTGGCGGGCTCCGTGGTGACTCCGATTGCACATGGCTCGTGGCGAGCTCGTGGCCGTCGCCGCCTCGATCCGAGGAGGCCCCGCCGTCGCCTGTGCATGTTGGAGGAGATGGAACGTGGGGACGACGCGCCGGCTAACGGGGGCGGAGGCGTCGAGGAGGCGGCGGGTGGGCGGAGGCGGAGGAGGAGGCGGAGGCGAGGGGAACGGAGGAAGGAAACACGAGCAGGGGAAGGGAGGATGGAAGCAACGACCGTGATTTTCATGGGACACGTGTCGGCCATCGGGAGCGGGTCCGCACCACCTCCTGGGTGCGGCCGGTCCGCATAGAATTTCTTTCCGGGCAGCGACCGCCATGATTCACTCCCTGTACTTATTCCGTGTTTTGACGACAAACCATTCGATTTCAATTGAACGGCTCGTGATACTCCGTATTCATGTACATGATGGGGAGTGTTCTTCCCGTCTCCCTGATCCCAGTCTCCTCGTGCGAGCTCCTAGATCCAGTATCCGCCACTCGCCACGCTCTCCCGCCGGTCAACCTAGGCCGCAAGTATGACTGGCGGCGAGCTGCTGCGCAGCCTGGCCACCGTCGCGGCCGCGGTCACCGCGTCCATGTGCTACATCCGCTTCGTCGCTCGCCGCCTCCGCCCGGGCCTCCCCCGCCTCGCCGCGTTCCTGCCGGTGCTCGCCGTCCTCCCGCTCCTCCCGCTCGCGTTCCGCGCCATCCACCCACGCGTCATCTCCGGCTTCTTCCTCGCCTGGCTCGCCGAGTTCAAGCTCCTCCTCCTCGCCGCCGGGCAGGGCCCCCTCCACCCGTTCCTCCCTCTCCCCGCCTTCGTGGCCGTCGCATCGGGCCCCGTCAGGCTCCGCGGCGCCGCCGACCCCAAGGGCGGCGCCCCAGGCTCCCCGTCTCCGGGCCATGGCCCCGTCTCCTCCGCCGCCATGGCGGCGCTGCTCGCCGCCGTCGTGTCGCTGTACCGGTACGAGGAGCGGATGAATCGGTACCTCCTGCTCGCACTGTACGCGCTGCACATGTACCTCTCGCTGGAGCTCGTCCTGGCGGCGGCGGCTGCGGCGGCGCGAGCGCTGCTGGGCTTGGATCTGGAGCCGCAGTTCGACCGGCCGTACCTCGCTGCCTCGCTGCGGGACTTCTGGGGCCGGCGGTGGAACCTCTCGGTGCCGGCAGTGCTCCGGCCGTGCGTGTACCGCCCCGTGCGCGCGCGCGCCGGTGCCGCCGCCGGGGTCGTCGCGACGTTCCTCGTCTCTGGCGTCATGCACGAGGGCATGTTCTACTACATCACGCTGCGGCCGCCGACGGGGGAGGTGACCGCGTTCTTCGCGCTGCACGGGGCGTGCATGGTGGCGGAGGCGTGGTGGGCGCGGCGCGACGGGTGGCCGCGCCCGCCGCGCGCTGCCGCGACGCCGCTGGTGCTGGCGTTCGTGACCACCACGGCGTTCTGGCTCTTTTTCCCGCCGATCACCAGGCCCGGCGCCGACAAGGCGGTGATCGCCGAGTGCGAAGCCATGATCGCCTTCTTGCGGGACGCGGCAGGCTCGGCGGCCGGCGCCGCCCGGTCGGTCTGGGCTGGCCGCTCGTAGCTCCGCCTCCGCTTTGACGACGAATCAATGGTCACGCATGTGCGCTCGTTTGGGTTAAGAATTTGCGCAGGCAAGTGGCGTGCGCCATGTGCATCCTTTCTTTACAAACTTGTACCGGAAATCGAGATAGCTTGGCAAGGATTATTTACGAATAAGTTCCTTATTTGTCGCTACAAAGTTTGGAAATTTCTATACTTATCACTGAGATAGAAGATTAAATAAGGATAAATAAGGAACGCTTCTAATTTCTTAGTTCAAATAAGAAATCGATTTTGCTCAAACGCAGTTGCCTGCGTTCGCAGATGTGACGCAGGCGAGTGAAATTTCATCTCGATTGACCACAAATTTCAGAGGAAGAAAGGGGGAAAGAGGAAGAAGGAAGAAGGAGGGAGGAGGAAGGAGCTTACCTGCGCCGTCGATCTCTCCGTCGACCTCACATGCTTGCCGCGGCCGGTTTGGAGTTAGGGTTAGGGTTGGAGGGTTGGGGTTGGGGTTTTGTGTTCCCGGGTTTAGAGAGGTCGAGAGGCGGAGGCACGGCGGTGGTCGGGATCGTCATGGCGGCGGAGGCTGTGGCGCCACGAGCCGCCGAGAGGGAGATGGCGGTCGGGTGGCGGTGGATGGGGATCAAGCAGCGCCGTGAGGTTAGGGGTGGGGCAATGGCAATGGAGTTAGAGAAGAGAGCCGGCGGCCGTGGCCACCGCCGAGGCGGAGAAGGAGACGGCGGGATGGGCGCGAGGCGCTGCTGGAGCATGCGCCGCCTCGGTTAAGTGGTGGTGGCGGGAGGAAGGATGGCGGAGTGGCCGTGGTGGCGCCGTCGGTGGCGGTGGCTCGAGGCGGCGGCGGTGGTGGTGGAGGCGCGGAGTGAGGAGGAAGAAGAGGATCGGCTAGAGGAGGAAGACGATACGCAGCAGCCTCGGTCGTCGCCCAAAAAAAAGGAGGAGCTCGCACGAGCTGGCCGTTGGATCAAGATCCAATGGCCAGCAAATCGCCTACGCCAAGCTCACAAATGCAGGTGACTGCCCTGCAGTCTGTCCCATAAGAAATTAACTGGTACTATTTCTTCTGGCCGTCTTGCCGTTTGCCACCCAACTTGCAAAGCCATCCGACGGGGACGAACAAAGCCACCGTTTTTGAGCGGTAACCGCTTTAATTGGGCTCGCGGAGCAGGCATCGCTGGTCGCTCTGCTGCTTTCTCCCTGCCTTTGCTTTCTACGGCGGCGCCGCCGCTCGCCGGGCGGGTGGGAGGGAGGGAGATAGGGAACGTGTTCGTGAAGAGACCCCAGATCACGGAGGTGGACCGCGCCATCCTCGCCTTCAAGACGCAGCGCCGCAAGCTCGCCCAGTTCCAGGTCAAGGTCCGTTGTTTGTACATGATACATCCGCCCCTTCTGATCGTCTTTAGTTCAGTCGTTCTCTGTATGCTCAACGTTGGGCAAGATAGTCCATGAACTCGCACACATGGGACAAGAATCTGTTCATAGATGGACCAGATGATGGACATGATGGACTAGACGGCGTAGATGACGCCCATGCTGCTGATGGCAACGCCCTTGATGGCCACTGCCGTGCGGATGGACGACACGGCGCCTGCTCAACGATGTCGCCCGCCGCCTCGTACACCATGCGCACCTCCCCCGCCACCGCCGGAATGCGCGTGCCGTGGGACCACGCTGGGAGCGACGAAGAGGAGCGTGAACGGGAGCCTCGCTAGCGCCAGCTGCATGCCACGCGAACACGAAGAACACGACCGGCTAGCTCAAAGAAGAAGAGCGCCGTGTTCGCCAACACCATGGGCAGTTGAAACACGCGAGAGCAAGCCATCGCCATGAGCAAAGTTGCACGCATACACGACGTCACGACGGTCCGGAGCAACGGTGGCCTGGAACCTTCTCGGCGAGGAACTGGATTGTGTCGGCATCGTCGAAGACGGTGGAAGTGGAAATGACTTGGAAGGTGGTGGCCTGCGGAAGCGAGGAGGGTGCCGCTGTTGCGTCGAAGAACTCCACCGGCTGCCGTAGGACTAGAGATGGCAATGGGAACCGATCCCCGATTCTCTGTGGGGAATCCCCCCATTAGGAGACGGGGATGGGGACGATTTTATCGTCGCAAGGGACTAAATGGAAAAAAACAATCCCGTCGGCTTTCGCAGGGACGGGGATGGATAGCCATGATAGCCATACCCCGTCACCGTTCCCGGCATCCTCGCCCCGAAAAAAATCACAGCATGCACGGCAATGTGCTCAAAGCCCACCAAGGCCAATCCAAACCCTAAACCCCTAACACAACCCCCCACTCTCCCACTTGCGGCCGCCAAGGCAAAACACACACCGAGCGTCCCACCGGCCCTCCTGCGCCCTTTCCCCTTTCCAACCCTAACATCGAGACGTTGCAAATCCTCGTCCTCCGATGGAGACAACGTCTACGGGAGCGACGGCAATGAGAAGCAGCGACCATGAGCGGCAGTAGCCACGGGCGGAGTGGCGACTTAGGTTCGCCATCTTACCTCTCGTCTCCTCCATGGCTTATGTCTTCAAGCGGGGATGGGGATCCCCGTGGGGATCGCACGGGGGGGGGGGGGGTGGAGATGGGTGAAACGTTATTCCGACGAACGAAACGGGGACGAGGATTTTTTCTCCCGTGGGGACGGGGATGGGGAAGCAATACCCAAAGGGGAATTCCCCGTTGCCATCCCTACATAGGATGACATCCAGGTACAACCGTCTTATCCTCGATGACTGCTGCTCGACAGTTCTTATCTCGCACACTCCGTCTATATGCTCAACCAACCAACATATCCAATGCTACAAGGACCGATAAATAGTTACATACCCGTAGAGCATCCTCCAAAATAGCTAGGTTTTAGTTACCTCTGCAACCATCGAATCCACATTAAAACTCGTGCTTGGGCCAAATTAGCCTTCATATGATATGTTTGCATGAAACCTCTCAACTTTCTTATTTCATACAATTGGGTCTTTTTCTTTCTCCTCTCTCCCTCCTCCTCCCTCCCGAGCTGGTCACAACCCTGTTGCGCTGCCACCCGCGACCACCACCTCAGCCAGCCGGCAACCATGCCAGCTTGCGCCCCGCATGTGTCAGTTGGGCCCAGAGCACACCACTATGGTCGCATGGCGGCCAGGCTAGTTGCCGACAACGACGGAGCGACTGGGTGGTGGCCAACTCAGGTGAGAGGAGGAGGGGGAGGAAAAAGAAATACTCAATCGCTTTTCCTAAGAAATTGTAGGAGTGTTAGTGCAGAAATACCTTTTAGGATTTGGTGAAACTGAAGCATAGATCTTAATATGAATTGTGTGGTCGTGAAGGTGGTCGGAACCCACTTAGCACGGGAAATCCATTCTCCAAAAAACACCTAACTCGATGCTTCGTCCAATAAAATTTGCACCTATCTTAAGTAATCATGGTCGCCAATGTTTTTTCAATTACTAATGGATTTTATAGTAAAAAGATTACTAATGATTTAGGCCTCGTTCGTTTAGGATTTGCGTTGCGTTGCGTTCCATTTTGCCGCGCAGCCGAGCGTTCAAATTACTCGGACGCGTGACGCTGGGAATGCAACGCAACGCGCCTGAACGCGTAAACAAACAACGCCTTAATGTGAGGACACCAACCTTTCAGCATGGAAGTGTTGTAGAAACATGTCGAAGATAGTAAACTACTCTAATTCAAATGTAAATATCATTACAAATTGTTTTTTACATCAACTTTCCTCTTTCTTGTCACTACACACTCTATCTATCATCATTTACATTGTTTGAATTTTGTAGTCTTGCTCTAACTTGGATGCTAGCTTCGACTCTCCCTTCCTTTCTTTTTAGCTTTGGGCTTAGACGCAGGACTTGGCTCCCCCCTCCTCTTGCTTGGATTCTCCTTCTCCTTGGACTCCTTTCCCCCTTTCTCTCTTTCGGCTCTAGGCTTGGACGCCGGACTTGGCTCACCTACCTCCCTTCTCCTATGCTCTAGCTTGGACTCCTCTTCTTTTCGATTATGTGGCTTAGGGTTTGGATGCTTAGTTCCCCTCCTCTCTTGGCTCTCCTCTTTCTCCCTCACCTTAACTCTAGTTTGGATGCTAAACTCGGCTCCTCTTCTCCTTGGCTCTGGGCTTGTACGGCTCCCCTTCTCTTGGCTGCCTGACTCGACTCTCCTTCTGTTTGGCTCTAGGCTTGTATGAATCCACTTCTCTTTACTTTGGATGCCAAACTTGACTCCTCTTCTCCTTGGCTCTTGTGAGCATCGTTGAGCCCTAATTTTTATTAGTGGCATTGATGTCAAAATTAATTAATATAAAGTGCTAGGGGGTTTTTGGACTTCTCGGAACCCTAGCGAAGACTCGGCGTTTTTGCAAAACCCTAATTTGAAGCGACGACAATTTTGTGAGCTGCTCCAAGGTTTCAAGTGCGTGGCCAGGGAGAGAGGAGGTCACGTATAGATTAGGAGTAGTTAGGATTTATTTTACATTTTTTCGTCGGTTCAAAAGGGTTTGAATATCTCGGATCTTTGCGGATCTTTGCGAATTCTCGAAAACTCGGTTTCGTAGTCCACCACTTCTAAAAATACCCAAATATGTCTTTGTGAGACATCTAGAGAGAAAAGAAATACCCTAAACTCTCCCACACACACTCAAGCCTTTTCTCACGAAAACACCCTCTGTCGGACGGCGTCTGGGCGCAGCCGGACAGCGTCCGACCAGCCAAAACCGTTTGCAATGCTCACTGTCGGACGGCGTCCGGTCATTACCGGACGGCGTCCGGTCAGGTTGAAATTTGTGCCATTTCCACTGTCGGACGGCGTCTGGGCGAAGGTGGCGAGCGTCCGATGGCTTGGCGTGTGAATTTTCCTTACTGTCGGACGACGTCCGGTGGGGACCGGACGGCATCCGATAAAGCGCTTTTTGTGAGCAGTTGGCTCTGTCGGACGGCGTCCGGTGCCCGTCGGACGGCGTCTGGTAGAGGCTAACGGCTAGCCTTTTTGTCCTCTTCCGAGGGGCAACGGCTAGTTTTGCTCTAGGGGCTATAAATACCTATCTAGTGGCTGGCTACTTTGAGGTTTGCTGCTCCACTTCACTTACCACATTCATAGCTCATCAATTAGGTCTTCTAGAGCCATTCCTCCACCCACAAATCATCCAAAGCCACAAATCATTAAACCCCAATACCGAGCTTCATGGAAGTCCTTCGATCCGGCATGATCGGGGTGTTTCGGGCTTGTTACTTTTGAAGACATCCTTCGTGGAGGCGAGGGCTTGGGAGTAGGCCTTGGCGTGTGGCTACTCTTGAATCGGTGTACGGGGGAAGGAGTCCACCTCGCCGGAGTGGCAGAACGACTACCGGGAGTAAGTGAGGCGTTAGGCTCGAGAGCGAGCCGGTCCTTGTGCGCAAGGGGTTGCCTCAACGGAGAGTAGGAGTTGCGGCTCCGAACTTCGGTGAAACAAATTCCGTGTCGCTCTCTCTTATTTACTTTCCGCACTTACTACCGTTGCCTTGTTTGTGATGAATTGTGATGCCATGTCTTAGTTGCGTTGTGACTTGTTTATCGCTTCCGCTTACTTGATAATTGCAACTAGGATTGGGTAATTCTTAATATGAAGCTTAATTGAGAATAATCAAAAGAAATTAAAATTGTCTATTCACCCCCCTCTAGGCCTTAGGATCCTCTTTCAAGTGGTATCAGAGCATCTAGGTTCTCCCGTATTAGCTTCACCGCTAGGAGATGGCTCAAGAGGGGCCTAGGATAGAAATAGGAAAAGCTCCTATTTTCGATGGAACAAACTACAACTATTGGAGAATTAGGATGCAATGTTACATAGAGGCACTTAGCTATGATGTGTGGGTTGCTTGTGAGACCGGCTATCCGGATCCTCCGGCCGGAACAATTGCTCTTGATGAGGTTCATGCTAAATACAAACGCTTTAATGCCATTGATAGAAATGCTTTACTCTCTAGTGTGTCTTCCGAAGTTTTTGATAGCATTGGCAATCTCTCTAAAGCTTATAACATTTGGAAGCATCTTAAAAAAATTCATGTTGGTAGTGCCGAGATGCTTGAGGAGAAGCTATCTCGAGTTAGAAAAAGATTTGATCAATTCAAGATGCTCCCTAATGAAAGTATCAATGAAATGTTTCTTATGTTGAACCCCATTGTCAATGAAATTGCCGGATGTTCGGAGAAGAAGGTCTTGGAAGACATTGATATTTATCGGAAGATGCTTGATGTTGTACCATTTAGTTTCAATCCACTTGTGACCTTAATTCGAGCATCCAAGTCAAAGCTCAAGAAGATGACACCGACAAAACTCCTCGGGCAACTCAACTCATATGAGATGCGGTTTCTTGAAAGCGAAGAGTCCCCGCTCAACAAGAAGTCAATTGCTCTCTCCGCCAAAGCCAAAAGTGGGAAGAAGAAGATTGAAGTTGAAGAAGATGATGATGACTCCGATGATGCAATTTCGGAGATTGAAGAATTGGCCCTTCTTGTCAAGCAGTCAAGAAAGTTGATCAAGAAGATGAGCTACCGCGGTGGATCATCCTCTTCAAGGCGAAGACCCATCTCCGAAATGCGTTGCTATGAATATGGAGAGAAGGGTCACTTGGCGGCGGATTGCCCAAGAAATAAAAAGGACAAGCACAAAACAAGAAATCAAGAGGAAGAGAATGACGACAAGAAGAAGTACCGTCACTACCGCAAGAGCGATCACAAATCTAAGGATAAGAAGAAGCCTCTTGCCGGTCAAAAGACCAAAAAGGAAGATAGCTCCAGTTCATCGTCCTCTCAATCCTCCTCCGAAGAAGAAGACACTGGAGCTCATGGGCTAGCCGGACTTGCGATCAAGGAAAATGCTCCTCCGGCTCTTCCCAAACAAAAGCTTTGTCTCACCGCCAACATACATGAAGAGGTGATTGAGGAATGGATCACCGACGATGAAGGCTCTTGGGCGGACTCCTCCGGCAATGAAAGCACCAAGGTGTCCGGAGTCGCTATCGACAACCCTACACCTCCCATGTGTCTCATGGCACTAGAGGAGAAGGTAACTAATGAGCACCTCTCTAAAAGTGAGCTTAAGCTTTTGATTGATGATTTGAATAATGCTCTAGAGAAGGAAAAGTCTAAGAGAAAAAAGCTAATGAAAGTGCATAAAGAGCTTGCGAATGAATTTGAGAATTTGCTCGAAAAACATGAAACTCTAGAAGATGATTATGAAGCTCTAAATTCGCAATTTGAAATTCTAGAAAACAAACTTGCTAGCTCAATTGTTGATGAAACTCCTCTTGATTGCTCGATTGAAAAATGCAATATTGGTGTGACTTGTGACTTGATTGACACCGTTAATGGTTCACTTAGCCTATCTCATGACACATCTTTGAACTTGTCACCTATTATCACACCTAATGCTAGTTCATCTTCACCCACTAGTGCTAGTACTTTAAATGAAAATGGTTGTTCTATTGGTACTTGTGGTGTTGCCAAATGTGCTAATGAGTTAGTTAAGGAAAATTTACTTCTAAAGGATAGAATTGAGCAACTAGACTCTAGCTTGGCTAAATTGCTTGTGGGGAACAACTCTCTTAACAAGGTGCGTCGGGAGCAAAGGTACACCTAGGATAAGCATGGTTTAGGATTTCATCCCGGGGATTTGCCCATGGGCAGTTGGGGTAAGCCCAAACTAACTTTTAATAAGGGAGGGACCCGTTGCCATATTTGCAAAAATAATAAACACAAAGCCATTGCTTGCCCTCTTGCCAAATCATCTCAATTCATGTCTAAAACTCAAGTGCTTAATGTTAGTTACATGCTTATGAGGAAGAATGGCTCTACTTATGCAAAATATGTTGGTGCACCCAATGAAAAGAAAGATGTGAAGGTTATTTGGGTGCCCAAATGTTTGATGACTAACTCAAAAGGACCCAAGAAGAAGTCTTGGGTACCTAAAACCAAGCTTGAATTTGTGCGTGTAGGTGAACTACAAGGGCGGTGGCCGGCATTGGATATTTGATAGCGGTTGCACTCAACACATGACCGGTAGCTCAAGTATGTTCACCTCACGAGAGGAGGAGAAGGACCCCGAACACAAGATCACATTTGGGGATAACTCCAAGCGAAAGGTAAAAGGTATAGGTAAAATTGCAATATCTAATGACCTATCCATCTCTAATGTTTTCTTGGTAGAAGATTGCAACTTTAATCTCCTCTCCGTTGCTCAAGTGTGTGACTTAGGCTTTGATTGCTTCTTTTCGGTCAACGGAGTTCGTGTTGTTTCCACTAAAGATCAAAGTGTTGCATTTGAAGGCACCCGGTTTCAAAACTTATATTTGGTTGATTTTTCAAACCGTGAATCTTCTCAAATCAAGACTTGTCTTATTGCTCAAACCACTCTTGGTTGGTTGTGGCATAGACGTCCTGGACATGTTGGAATGGGCACTTTGAAAAAGGTTTTTAAAGACAACTTGGTTGTTCGAGTGAAGGATGTCAAATTCGAGAAAAATCGTTTATATAGCTCATGCCAAGCCGGCAAGCAAGTGGCTAATTCTTACCCGACCAAGACTTTTATGTCTACATCCCGACCACTTGAACTCTTGCATATGAATTTATTTGGCCCAACCACCTATGCGAGCATAGGTGGTAATTCTTATTGTGATGTGATTGTCGATGATTTCTCTCGCTTCACTTGGGTATTTTTCCTTGCAAATAAATCACTTGCCGGTGATGTGTTTAAAAGATTTGCTTTGAAAGCTCAAAAGGAATTTGACTCTTTTATCAAAAAGGTGAGGAGTGATAATGGCACCGAGTTTACTAATACAAATGTTGAGGAATTTTGTGATGAGTTAGGTGTCAAGCACGAATTCTCGGCGGCATACACTCCTCAACAAAATGGAGTGGTGGAGAGGAAGAACCGTACATTGATAGAGATGGGAAGATCAATGCTTGACGAGTACAACACGCCGCATGCCTTTTGGGCGGAAGCCATCAACACGGCGTGCCATGCCATCAACCGCCTCTATCTCCACCGACTCCTTCACAAGACCTCATATGAACTACTAGTAGGACGAAGGCCCAACATCTCGTACTTTCGAGTCTTTGGTTGCAAGGTATACATCTATAAGAAAAGGACTTATTTGGGTAAGTTCCAAAAGAGGTGTGATGTTGGTATAATGTTAGGTTACTCTTCTCGCTCCAAAACTTTTCGAGTTTTTAATAATTCAACCGGGCTAGTTGAGGAAGTCTATGATGTCAAGTTTGATGAAACTAACGGCTCATAAAATGAGCAAGATTTGACAAGAAATGTAGGTGATGAGCTACCACATGAAGCCATGGAGTTGGGGAAAATTCGACCCTCACCGAAGGTGCCAAAAGATGAAGTCGTCTCTCCCACCACCTCCATTGATAATCAAGCTCAAGACACCTCTCCAACAACTCAAGATCAAGCGGTGGACGGAGATGCAAACTTTGAAGTTGATCAAGCTCAAGGGGGAGGCGTTGATCTACAAGTACCCGTCCAACAACACCGCTTTCTCTCCAAGGATCATCCCCTAGATCAAGTCATTGGCAATCTCAATCAAGGCGTAAGAACCCGTTCTCATACCGCTAATTATTGTGAGCATCACGCTTTTGTGTCTATTGTTGAGCCTAGGACCATTGATGAGGCTTTGGCGGATGCAGATTGGGTGAACGCCATGCATGAAGAACTAAACAACTTCACCCGCAATGAAGTTTTGGAGCTTGTGGAAAGACCGAAGGACCACAATGTCATTGGAACTAAATGGGTCTTCCGCAACAAACAAGATGAGAACGGTGAAGTGGTGCGAAACAAAGCAAGATTGGTGGCGCAAGGTTTCACACAAATCGAAGGACTTGACTATGGAGAAACCTACGCCCCCGTTGCTCGACTTGAAGTTATACGGTTACTCTTGGCATTCGCCTCTCTCTATAACATAACACTCTTTCAAATGAATGTTAAGAGTGCTTTTTTAAATGGTTTTATTGATGAACTCGTTTATGTCGAGCAACCGTTCGGTTTTGAAAACCTCAAACATCCAAACCATATCTATAAGCTTACTAAGGCGCTATACGGTCTCAAGCAAGCTCCTAGAGCATGGTATGAGCGTCTTAGGGACTTCCTCTTAGAAAAGGGATTTAAAACCGGTGAGATTGATTCCACATTGTTTCTAAAACCTATTGAAAATGACTTATTTATTTGTCAAATATATGTGGATGATATTATTTTTGGATGCACTAACAAATCTAAATGTAAGGACTTTGGAGAAATGATGTCCAAGAAATTCGAAATGTCGATGATTGGAGAGCTCACTTTCTTTCTTGGATTTCAAATCAAGCAACTTCGGGAAGGGGCCTTCATTTGTCAAGAGAAATACACAAAGGACCTTCTCAAACGGTTTTCTATGGATGATTGCAAATCGATCAAAACACCAATGGCCACAAATGGACATCTTGACTTGAATGAAGATGGAAAGCCCATGGACCAAAAGCTTTATCGCTCCATGATCGGTTCGCTTCTCTATCTCACCACTTCTCGACCCGATATTATGTTTAGTGTGTGCATGTGTGCTCGTTTTCAAGCATCCTCTAAAGAAGTTCATCTTATTGCCGTAAAACGCATTTTGAGATATCTAAAAATCACTACTAGCCTAGGACTTTGGTACCCCAAGAGAGCGCGTGTTGAGCTTCTTGGCTATTCCGACTCGAATTATGCCGGTTGCAAAATTGATCGCAAAAGCACCTCGGGGGGTTGTCACTTACTAGGACGTTCACTCGTGTCATGGACTTCGAGGAAGCAAAACTCCGTGGCGCTATCTACCGCGGAAGCGGAATATGTAGCGGCGGGGAGTTGTTGTGCTCAACTCTTATACATGACACGGATGCTTAGCGACTTTGGGCTAAAATTTGAAAAAGTACCACTTCTATGCGTTAATGAAAGTGCGGTGAAAATAGCCAACAATACGGTCCAACATTCCCGTACAAAGCACATCGACATCCGACATCACTTTATTCGTAACCATGTTGCAAAGGGTGACATTGTGCTTGCCTACGTGCGAACGGAAGTCCAATTGGCGGATATTTTCACCAAACCCTTAGATGAGGCACGGTTTTACAAATTAAGGAATGAACTCAACATACTAGATAGATCAAATGCGTGTTGATTGGTTTTTGTGATTTTTGGGTCTTGTTTGAATTTTTCCATTTGTTTTTGACCCTTGTCACATTTAGGGGGAGTTTAATTTCAACTCATGATCTCAAAACTCCCTCTAGTGGTGAAAAGATAAATTTGATTTGGGTTAGCACATTCTTGTCCTATATTTCAAGCCAAAACAAATATGAAATTAATAGACTATCCTTATCCTCTTACCATTTCAAACCTCTCAATTTGAAAAATCTTATCCCCTTTGAAAAATTTGCTCCATATGCATATTTGTTTTCTTAAAAATCATATGGCATCAAAATTGTTGAAAATATTTGAAAAGGAGCCAAAATTCAAAAACATGTGCGTAAACTCTAAAGTGAACCCCTATGCTCGATTTTCATGCCCATATGAGAAATCAAGGTAAAATTTGGGTTCACACATTTTCTTGGTCTCTAAGATCAAAATTTGTTTTTTTTTTTTTTCTGAATTTGAATTGGTTTCATTTGTCAATTTAGAATCTTATCCCTTCAAAATTAAAAATTTAAAAAATTACTTCAAAATTGCTCACATTTGAATCTTCCTTTGAATTTTGAGCAAAGATAGAGAATATCTCTTCAAAATACTATTTTTATTAAAAATTCTTGCATTGGTGGGGCCCACTGGTCAGAAGTGCAAACAGCTGCGAAATCTGCCTTTCTCGGGACGCCGTCTGAAACTCTCGGACGGCGTCCAAGTGGGTTTCGTTTGCTGAATTCAGTCTTGTCGGACGCCTGTCCGGCTACAGCGGACGCTGTCCGACCAAGTTCAATTCGCGCCGCAATCCTTCTGTCGGACGCTGTCTTGATTTCCCAGACCGCATCCGACGAGGTCTCCTCCGCGCTGCACCAGTACTATCGGACGCCGTCCGATAACCGTCGGACGCCGTCCGACAGGGCCCAACCGCGCAAATCGCTGGTTATCTTGTCTCTCCGCCTCCCTCTCTCCTCATTTGTTTTCCATCTCCTCTCCTAACCGGCGCCGCCCCTGCTCCTTCTCCTCACTGGGGAAGGTCCTTCGGCGAACTCCGGCGTCATCCACCACCACCGGCGGCCTCCCCTCGTCCTCCTCTTCGATTCCCACCGCGGGGATTGAAAGTGGACGGCCCCGTTCGTGCGCCTCGTCTCCGTCGAGCTCCCCTCCTTTCCCCTACCGGGAAGGGCCTAGGGGACGATCTCCTCGCGCACGGCGGCTTCATCCTTTCCCTCTAGGGCTCGGAAACGGCTTCCCGCCTCTATTCCCGGCAAATTCCTTTGTTTACCGAGTTCTAGGTTTTGAATAGGTTTTTCCCGCGCTTGTACTCAGGGTTGGCTCGTGGTGTGGTTGGCATTTGTGGTTGGCACTTGGTCAGTGGCACTTGGCAGTGAGATTGTCTAGTCAGTGGGCACTTGGTCAGACGGAGTGATTCGAGATGTCGCGTTCATTGAAGAAGTTTGGGAAGGCTCTGAGCAGGACCCTCAGTGGTCGTCGTGACAGTAGCAGCCGGGGTGATCCTGATTATATTGATGAGACGGCTAGCAATGCCGCTCCTCCTCGTCCAAGAATCGCTAAAGAGCATCAGCAGCAGCAGCATGATCAAGGAGTCCATTGGACTCGGTGTCGACGGTTGAGATATCGATCTCAAGTCAACCAAGGTTCTTGAAGATTGAGATAGGAGACACGCCAAACAACGCGAACAAACAACAAACAGAGATGCAGGGGTTTTATCCTGGTTCAGCCTCTCGGAGAGATAATAGCCCCACGCCCGGCCTTTCTTATATACCGAGAGATGAATACAGAGGTGGCTCGACGAGACGAACAAGTCTCGGCGAGATTATGGTGTCTGTGAAGCAATAATGCGAGGATCAAGTGCCGAAGCCTTAAGCTAGATGCTAAGATGTAAAACTCAATGCCCGGATCCTCTAAACACCGTAGGGCCTGTTTATATAGTCTTGAGCAAACCGACCACCGAGGGAATATCGGGCGGGCTAACTACGAGATCGCAACGAACTCATACATGCCAAATATATCCCGAGGCGGATAAGGAATACTCCAATTCTTGGGGATCACGACTTTACTCAATCCGGGAAACCACGTCCGGTCTTCACGTAGCCGCAGCAGAACTCTGCTCGAGACGGACTCAAACATGATTCCTTGGTCGTTACGCACCATGCCGGCCAGATGCTTTTCGGCAGACGATATGGGCCGATAGAACCTTCCGTGAGCCGGGCCTGGTAGATCGCTCGATTGGGCCGTCAGGGAGTGGGCCATGGTAATGGGCGTGATTTAATCCCGACGGCTAGCCCCGAGACTCAAGTGGAAGGACTCACTAGAGTGGGGTCATCCTCTTGAGACTCCAAGTCACGAAGAGGAAACTATGCTTGCTATAAAGACATGCAACAAGTGACCGAACAGGTCATGGTTCAACCGAACAAGACTTGTTCGGACCGGACAAACTCGATCGATCTTTGAGCAACTCCGTTGCGCCGAAAGGAAGCAACATCTGTCCGAGCGAGCACTCACCTTCAAAGACGTAACATCGAAAAAATAGCCGTTGGCGATTCCAACGATAACTTCTGTCATTGCAAGAATGAAAACAAAGCGACCGTTTTACCTAGCCGTTCAAGTAAAAACTAGCCGTTTTGGGATCGAACCGTTGCAGAGCTGCTTATACGGGACTATAAAGCACCCAAGCACGCCGCTGCCAGCCACTCTGTTCTCACGCCTTTCCTCTCTAAGCCTTTTGATCCAACAGCGCGCTCAAAGATCAAGCACCCAAACTCCACTACTAACCACCTTTCGTCGATCCCGGGAACCGCTATGGCTAAGTTCACCGGCACTAGCCTCGACCGAGGAGGACCTTAGGATCTGGGAGGAGGAGGGCCACATCGACACCGGTAGCTGGAGGTCGCCCGAGAGGAGGATACTCCGGAACATTTGGAGGAGAGTTCGTTAACCGAGCGATTCGCTCTGTTGGGTTGCGATCTCCCAAAGCGACTTCGCTGAGGCCTTCTTAAACATTAGCGGATTGGAGGTGGCGAACCTCAATCCAAAAAGATCCTCCAGATGGCGTCTTCGCACACTGTGCGAAGGCTATCTGAGAATCGATCCACCGGTGGAAATTGTTCCTCCATTATTATCTGATGACGAGGAGCAGCTCATTGCTTGCCTGAGGTGCTACTACCTCAAGCTCCGGCCACCGCCGACGACGCGCAGTACTCGCCCACCTCCGCCGACTCAATGGGCGCATGGTGGGTGAGGTGGTTCTCTGACAAGCGGAGTGGCGACAAGAAGCTCATCTTCACCGGAAAGGCGCCATGAAGGAACGCCAATGCCTCGGCCGGAGATGAGTGCCGAGGATCAGACGCGACAAGGAAGATCGCCTTCCTCGTGAGCCTTGGGCTCACAGGCAGGAGATCATCAGGGACTTCACAATAATGCAGAGTCGCTCACTGCGGAGAAGGTCCTATCCTTCTACAAGATAGAGGATGGGAAGACATCACAAGGGAGAGCACAGGTAAGTGCCTTTAAGACTCAACCTCTTCATTGATCGTTTTCTCCGAACAGGAATTTAACGATTCCATCTGCTCGGGCAGAGATGCCGACCGACGCATGGGTGACCGAGCGGGTTGACGCCATGCTGAAGGCGGCGAAGAAGGACAGCGAGGTCACCGGCGAGGTGGCCTACACTTGTCCGAGGAATGTGCTCATCCGCACAGACGAGGTAAATCACTTATACCCAGCCCGTGTTGCTAGATTTACACTGTTGGTTTTAATGCTGACGTTCGCTTCTCAAAATGCGTAGGAGGACCAGCTGATCCTCGGAGGGATCGTCGAGGATCTCTCTGGGTCCGAGAAGGAGAAGCCGAAGAAGGGCAAGGCCAAGGCGGCCACAAAGCCCAAGGTGGCGGCTGAGCCGACGCGGAGCTCGCCGCGCCATGGCGGCCGCCAGCCGTCCAAGAAACCAGCTGCGGCGACAGAGCGCCCCGGGCAGACCAAGCGGGCGCGTGGTCGGCCAATGAGAAGAGACTAAGCCCTCCTCCTCGCCGAGCAGAGCGACGAAGAGGTAAAGACCATGGTCCTCTGGCTTAGGCGTTACACGCAAGCTCACCCGGGCCATATGGCGCGGCTTCAACAGGTCGCCGAGCAAAGGAGACTCGAGGAGGAGGTTGCGCGCAGGAGAAACTCCTTGCGTGCTTGAGAGGAGTGCTCACCACCAGAGAGCCGAGCTCGTGTATGAACGCCCAAGGGCAGAGCGGAGAACCCGCCAAGGAGCCCCCGAGGAAGAGGCGGAAAGTTCTGGCGAAGAAGATCAGGATTAAGCCCTCCACGGCAGGTATGTAGAAATCGATCTTTTGATCTTTCCACCTTCTGACCGCATTAGACTTAACGATCAATTCTTGTTCATCACCGCCCAGAAGAGACCGCCACGACGACGCCGAGGAGGCGGTTGGCGGTCTCTGCTACCCGAGCACCGCACGGCGCGTCACGGCAAAGGAGGTGGCGAGCCTCAAGGACAAAGCCGGGCGTGGAGCTCGCCGCCGGGCTCCAATGAAGCGGATCGGCGCGCTCAAAGACGCGTGAAGCGGTGGAGGCAAAAGTAACGGCGGGTGGCGCCACGGACTTGAGCCAAGGCGATGGCTCGAGGCGCCAGCAGGAGACCGAGCAAGGTGAGACCCCACTGCCCGGAACAAGAAGAAGCCTCGAGCGAGCCGAGCGAGTCGCCCTGCCGGTGGAAACGACGCGCCGCCGGCGAAGCGGCTCGAAGCCTCGCCCAAGACGTCGGGCGGAAGAGGAAAAGGAAGAGGAGAAGGAGCGCAGAGCGAAAGCGCCCGGTCGCTCCGGCTCCCGGCGATGCGCTCCCGCAAGAAGAAGGAAGCGAACAAGGCGGCGGCGGCAAGAGCGCGCCGCCTCATCCCGCCGACGCGGGGCCGTGGACGATGGCTCGAGGACCGCTGCGTCATGGATCAAGCGCCGACTTGGCAAGGTAAACACTAAGGCGAATCTCATTCAATTTTAGCCACGTCATCGCAAGCGTGATTAACTTGTTCTTCCTCCTGTGTCTTCGTGGACACCATGGCGGAACTCGAGGATGGGGTCACCATCGAACAGGCCGCCGTCTTGGCCTCCTCCGGAGCATCTTGGCGGGGATCCGGCAGAGCGCTCACTGGCCCAAAGCCGGAGCCGGCTCAAGGCGAAAGCGAAGAAGCTCAAGGCCAAGCTGACCAAGGAGAGGCATTCCTCTGAAGCTCTCCTAAAGGAAGCCGAGGAGCTTCGCGCGCAAGCCGTGAAGGCGAGTGCCGCGGAGGAGACGCCGGGCCGCACGAAGTGGCTTGAAGAGCAGCTTGCTGAGGCGTCCCACTGGCGGAACCAGCTCGCGGAGGAAGCCAAGAAGCTTAAAGCCTAGCTCGCCAAGAAGGAGCAGACATCCGCGGGACTCCAGGCTAGGATCTCAACCCTGTGGGCTTCACGGGAGGAGATTGAGGAGATCTGTGGGATGGCGGTGAGGGCGATCACCATGAGAAGAAGGTCAAGGAGCTGGACGAGCAGCTCAAGACCGCCGAGCATGAAGTTAGTCGAGCGAGGCTCGACCACCACCAAGGGCCAAGACCGAAGAGGTTGAGGCTCTCCGTGCAAAGGCGAGGCGAGCAGGCAGAGCAGCAAGGAGGAAGCCGATCGTCTCAGTGAGGCGAGAGGGGTTCAAAGCCCAAGGGAAGTCTGCGCCTTAAGGAAGTGATCGAGGAGCTCAAAGAGCAACTCGCTTCTAGGTAGTCAGAGGGTCAGAACCCGAGATGGACTCTTGTACCGCAAATTTTGTTAATAAAGACTTACCTTTTCCCCGCAAAGAGAGAGCGAGAAAAAAGACAAGAACGAATGAAACTAAGAGAAAAGCTAGCAGGCGCTAGGAAGTTTAAGAAACCGGTAGGCGCTCGCCTAACTCCCGGCCCGTTGTGCATTCTCGCTCGAAACCTGAGTTTGCGAACCGAACAGTGCACAAGAGAAAGAGCGACACCCTAGCCCCGTGCAGACGATGCTCGAGAACCTAAGTTTGCGAACTTCGAGCATGTGCGTAGGAGAAAAAGCGACACCCGTACCTTGCTCGATCTGTTCCGTAGTCCGCTTGTTGGCGTAAGTTAAGCGATTCGAGAGTAACCGAACAAGGAAAGTGCCTGCGCCATGGGGCTTACGAGCGAGCTTTACCAAGTGGTCGCGCCGGCGATAAGTGCCTCGCCGCGGAGGGCTTACGAGAGCGAACTTAGCCGCAAGGTGGAAAGGCCGTGTTACGCAACCCCGAGTTTAGGAACTTGTCGAAACTAGATACGGGTAGAGAACAATCCTTAAGATTGCGGAGCCAAGAGTTCGCAAGACCCGGCAGCCTTCAAGTGTTACCAGAGAGAAAGTAGTCTCGAGAAGACAAGCGGTGAAAAGGGCACAGAGGGCGCGAGGATTCATCAAGAATTGGATTGAACTTTACATGGTGCCCGAGAGACTTGGACGAACTAAGGCGCGAAGTTTACAAAAGCGCATAAAGCTAAGCAAACACGTAAAAGACCTACACAAAGAACTTACGGTCGTGGTCGATGTTCCAAGTGCTGGTCACTCTCTCCCGTCCTCCATAGCAGTGTAACGGCGGCGAAAGCGAAGAAATGACCGTGAACAGGCCCTCCCAACGAGGAGTTAATTTGTTGGCATTGGACAAGTTCGGACACGGCGCAGAACGAGGTCGCCCGCCTTCAAAGCCCTAGGTCGAATCGACTTGGCGGCGTCTTGCGGCGAAGATCTTGCCGGTAGCGCGCCATTCGACTTGTGCCCGGTCGCGTGTGCCTTCGAGGAGATCGAGATCGAGGCGCTCTTGCTCGTCGTCAACTAAGTTGACCGAGCTCGTCTGAGGCGTAACCGAGTACGATTTCGGGCGACGGATGGCTTCGCACCATAGACCGCTTGGAAAGGAGTTTTGCCGCCGGTGGCCGTAAAGCGAAGCGCCCAGAGGACGGAAGGAACCGTCAACCCAGCCTTGTTGTGCTTTCGGAGAGCAGCAAATACCCGCCGCTTGATACCGGACTATCTGTCCGTTAGCTCGCTCGATCGCTCCATTGCTCGTGGATGTGCCACGGCGAACAGACCTTGGTACCCGGTGCTCGCAGATTCTGGAATAGCTCGCTCGAATCGGTACCGTTATCCGTGATCAGCTTATGGGGAATCCCGAAGCGCGTGACCACGTTGCTTTTGAAAAAGCGAACAGCCGTTTTGGCGTGAAGAGACGACACAGGCTCTGCCTCAATCCACTTTGTAAAAGTGTCTATGGCAACGAGCAGGTGTGTATAGCCCTTGTACCCCTTAGGGAATGGGCCGAGCAGATCCAGACCCCATGTGGAGAAAGGCCAAGATGGGGGGATTGTTTGGAGCTCTTGGGCGGGCTTGTGTGCCTTCCGGGCGTGAAATTGGCAAGCCTTGCACTTAGTCACGATGTCCCGGGCATCTTGTAACGCAGTGGGCCAATAATAGCCCATAAACGCTTTGCCGACGAGTTACGAAGGAGGCGTGGTTGCCATGAGCACCCTCGTGTATGTCCCTAAGAAGGAACACACCTCATTGCGAGATGCACTTGGAGAGAACTCCCGAGCACCTTGGCGTAAAGGATGCGATCCACAAGCTTGTATGGAGCAGACGCCTTGTAAGCGGAACGCTTCGGCCGTCGTCGCGTGGTCCCATCGCAAGGTACCGGACAAATGTCGTTGTCCGATCCCGGCACTTGCCGATGACGGAGACAAGACCACTGCCTCTGTTGCCTCGTCCGGAGACGTGATTGAGGGCTTGTGAAGGTGCTCGACGAGCACCCTGCCGGAAAGCGAGTTCGCGTGAGGATCCATACTTGGATAGCTGGTCGGCCAGAAGTTGTCCTTCACGGCACGAAGAGCACTTCAAAAATCGAAAATGCCGCCCAACTTCCTCACTTCAACCGTATCGCGCCATTGAGTTATCGCAAAGACCGATACTCCTTGTTAACTCGATTGATGACCACCGTGAATCTCCTTCACAGTTAGCCGTTGGACACCAAGCGACTTGCACGCTCTTAGTCCCGTGAGGAGGCCTCGTACTCTGCAGGCGTTGTTAGTCGCCGCAAAGTGTAGTTGGATAGAATATCGGAGTTGCTCTCCTTGAGGAGATGAGAACAAAACCAGCCCCGAAGTTTCCGGTCGTGAGCCATCGAAAAACATGGTCCAAGGGGTTCATCGGGTTGCTCGGGAGCTCCCGATTTGGGCGGGCAAGTCCATTCAGCGACAAAGTCAGCTAGGACCTGTGACTTGATAGCAGTTCGGGTAGCAAATAACAGATCAAACTCTGCTAGTTCCATTGCCCACTTGGCTATACGTCCGCTAGATTCCTTATTCCGTAAGATTTCTCCCAGAGGGAACGTGGTCGGGACCAGTATTTGATGCGCTTGGAAGTAGTGGCGAAGCTTCCTGGCGGACATGAGTAAGGCGTAGAGTAGCTTCTGGACCTCAGGGTAACGCTCCTTTGATCCGTGAAGTACCTCGCTCACGTAATAGATTGGTCATTGAGGCTTTCCTTTCGACCGCCAAGGCTGCGCCACCGCTTGTGGCGTGCAACCTAGGTACGATGAGGAGCCGCCGCCATGCCGCTGGGTAGTCAAGACGGAGGATTGACAGTATCGCTTCAGATTCGGAAGGTTCTATCGGCTTCTTCCGCCCACTCGAAACCATTGTGCTTGCGCAGGCCTTAAAGAAGGCGACTGCGTTCGCTTTGACGGAAATAAACACGCTTAGAGCGACCATCCGTCAAATGAGGCTTTGTACTTCCTTTATGGTAGTTGGAGCTCGCATATTTTCAATGGCCTCGATTTTTCGTGGTTGTGAAATACCTTGCGAGCCAATGACATATCCGAGCAACATTCGGATCGAACACCAAAGGTACACTTTCTAGATTTAATTTTATTCGATGCTGGTGAGATTACAAAAAGTCTCTGCCGTGTCTTTTACATGATCCGGAGCATGCTTGCTTTTTACAACTATGTCGCCGACATAGACCTCGAGTTTTTTCCATTTGCTCGGGAAGGTCTTCTCCATTAGGCGTATTTGAACGTGGCACCGACATTGCGCAGACCGAAAGACATGGTCATTATAGCGTAAAGTGCGAAAGGGGTGATGAAGCGATCTTCTCTTCATCCTCGGGGAGATGCTTATTTGGTGGTAACGGAGTAAGCATCTAAAAACTCGAAAGTTGGCGTCATGATCGCATCGACCACCGGTCAATGCGAGGCGCTGAAATTGTCCTTAGGACAAGCGGCGTTCAGATCGTGTGATCGACACATCCTCCACTTGCCGCCTTTCTTCTTTACAATGACAGGTTGGCTAACCACTCGGTGTGATCAACCTCGCGGATGAACCCAATGACGGTTTGCTGTCGATCTTTGATGATCCCTGTTTGAATTCAAAACGACGAAGCTTCCGCGAACAGCTTCTTGTCCGCCGGACTGACCGATTTGTGCTCGACATTACCTTGGGACTCGGGCATGTCGATGGCTCCAGCGAATACATCCGCATTGGCTCGGAGGAAGGTAATGAGCTCGCTTTATTTGGGGTCAGATTGGCCCCAAGTGAGCTATCTTGGAAGTATCGCGTCAGCGGCAATGAACTTCCTTGGTTTCTCCCCACGGCTGAAGGGAGACCCTAGGGCGTGCAGACTTGGTCTGCGGAACTTCAGGACCACGCGGCGGAAGCTGGTCGACCAGGGCAAGGGACTGCTCGTCGCAATCCAGCGCAGCTTTGTAGTTGCCCTTGACCGTGATCACGCCGTTAGGACCCGGTATCTTCACGCAATGATAAGCGTGGTGGGATACGGCCATAAACTTGCCGAGAGATGGCCTGCCCAAGATTGCGTTGTACGCCGACGGGAAGTCGACCACGTCAAAAGTGATCAACTCTGTCCGGAAGTTGCTTGGGTTGCCGAAGGTGACAGGCAGGACAACCTGCCCCAACGGCTTGACAGCTTCTCCCGGAACAATTCCGTAGAAGGGCATAGCGACTTCCTTCAGCTTGGAGCGAGGAATTTGCATCTCGTCCAAGACTTTAGCAGAAAGCAAGTCCAAAGCGCTCCCGCCGTCCACTAAGACACGGCCAACTCTTGCGTTGCTGATGGTCGGGCGACCACGATGGGAGCCGCCGAGGCTTGGTCATCGATGGGGCAATCCTCCCGAGAGAAGGAGATGGGGACCTCATCCACTTCATCGATTCAGCCGAGGTTTTGCCTTTTCGACGTTATGGACCTTCCGAGCGGCTTCCTTGAGGTCTGCGCCGAGAGGTGTAAGCCGAGGAGCCGCCGAAAATGACGGCGATATGGTTCACTTGCTCTTGATATTCGTCATCATCTTCCCGATCACCATCGTCGGTTTGGCGCTTAGCCTTACCAAGCATCACCATGTTCGGGCGGGGTGGGCATTGGGCCCTTGCCGTTGTAGAAATCTTGAGCTTTGCAGCCCAAGTTCTCTGATGGCGTATATCATGCCCGTAGTGTTGGTGGAACTTGCAAAATCGGTCGCTTCGGACCTTTCTTGCCTTGTCCGCCTCCCGAAAGCGTGCTTTTTGCCCTTGTAATTATTGTTGGGCTTCTTACGCATGTCCTTGGGAGGAGATCGCGATCCATACCGCGACGGTATTGTTCGCATCACCTTTGTTCTTCTTCTTCAGGATTTCTTGTCACCGTGAACGTTGTCGCCGCTCTTCTTCTTCTCATCCACACCAGTCAGGCGGGCTCGCCTTTGTCGAACGCCTTTTTGATTGACAGCGCTCGCAGCGTTGGCATATGATCACCGCCTTGAACAGGTCGTTGGCGGTCCAGTCTCATTGATCTCGAGATCTGGGTGAGCCGCTTCGTCGCGGACTCCGTTTTGAAAGCGCGGACAATGAGACTCATCCGAGATATTTGGGATCGTGTTGCGGATCTTAATGAAACGCTTCACGAAATTGCGAGGGTCTCCCGTTCATCCGGATCATCTGGTGCAGATCATCCTCCTTGCCAGAGCGCGTAATGTGACTCTGAAATTAGCAATCGAGGCGTCACAAAGCTGGTTCCATGGTGATGGAACCCTCTTGTCGATTGAACAGCCCACGTCCGAGCGGCACCCTCAAGGACGATCGGAGGTAATTAGCCATAACGAGCTCGTCACCCCCGGCCGCCATGATGGCCGTAGCGTAGATGGAAAGGAATTCCTCTGGGTTCTGAGTCCCATTGTACCTCTCCATGTGACCGGGCTTGAATTTTGAGGGCCACCGGACGGCCCGGCTTCGTCGGAGAAAGCCTGCGCACCAGAACATATGACCGCCACCTTCCCGTGAGAACCTAGTCTTGAGAAGACGTTGGTCTGCGGCGCGGAGGAACTCCTGCTGAACGGGAGGACTCGGCCTGGAGAAACTCTCTCCGGGATAATCCACCACGCTCCTTCCTCGTGGTGGCGACGACGCGCTCCTCACGAGGGGACCGTCCGTGATCATCGCGCGCGCTGCCCTCGTGGTCGCGATGACTACGAGGACTTAGCGGCGACGGCGACCACGGGTAGCTCGCTCATGGGCGGTGATCGCCGATGGTGACGGGGTCACGCGATCGATCGAGCTGTCCGAATCATTCCGGCAGCTTGGGCTGCGCTGGAGGAGTTGTTGACTTCTCCTAGAGACTTTAGGCCCTCGGCCCGGTCGCTCTAGGTTAGTCGCACAGCACGCCCATGCGGCGAGATCAACTTGATTGGTGGATCTAAGGACCGTTGCTATAGCTTCGAGCCGTTCCCGACTTTGATCTATGGGTCCTGGGATCCCTGAACCATCCGCGTTCTGCCCGACTCGAGTCCGGTCACGCGGGGAATTGACCCGAGCAGGGGAAGCTTCTGACGGGAGACTTAGCGCCGGCACGCGAGGTGGGTCGCGACGCTGTCGCTTGTAATCGGTCGCGAAACCGTGCTAAGGTCGATTGATGGAATCGTCGAGGTCTGCGGCGAACGACGTCTTGCTTTCGCGAGCGACTGCGGCGACCTCGTCTTGATGCCGAAAGCGAGTTAATCCGCTCGACCTCGCCAGCCGCCACGGCCGCGGCGGGATCCTCGTGAGGTTCCTACATCGCCATGTTGATCTTGCGGGGCCATGCGAAGGTATGCTAGACGGTGTCATCGCTGTGTCTCCACGGTAGAATCTACCGACATAGCCTTGGAATCGATAAATCTAAACCGTCGTAAAGATCATCGGTTCGTGAGTCGTTGTCGATGACGAGTGCGATCCGAGGCTATCTTCGCCATGTAAGCGGAGACATCCGCCTCGGATGCGAAAGCGTTCGAGACCGAACAGATCGTCTGAATCGACAGGGACGAGACATCCGTCTTCCGAGTCGTAGCCCTCGGGAAGTATCTACAGATCACGACGGAGTTCGACATGCTCGTCTGCGTGTCCCCACGGACGGCGCCAAATTGCCGACGGTTGAGATATCGATCTCAAGTCAACCAAGGTTCTTGAAGATTGAGATAGAGACACGCCAAACAACGCTAATAAAGAACGAACAGGAGATGGGGGTTTTATCACGGTTCAGCCTCTCGAGAGATAATAGCCCTACGTCCAGCCTTTCTTATATACCAGAGATGAATACAAGAGGTGGCTCGACGAGACGAACAAGTCTCGGCGAGATTATGGTGTACAGGAAGCAATAATGCGAGGATCAAGTGCCAGAAGCCTTAAGCTAGATGCTAAGATGTAAAACTCAATGCCCGGGATCCCTCTAAACACCGTAGGGGCCCTGTTTATATAGTGCGGAGCAAACCGACCTACCGAGGGAATATCGGGCCGGGCTAACTACGAGATCGCAACGAACTCATACATGCCAAATATATCCCGAGGCAGATAAGGAATACTCCAATTCTTGGGGATCACGACTTCTACTCCAATCCGGGAAACCACGTCCGGGTCTTCACGTAGCCGTGCAGAACTCCTGTTCGAGACGGACTCAAACATGATTCCTTGGCCGTTACGCACCATGCCAGCCAGGATGCTGTTCGGCAGGACGCATATGGGCCAGATAGAACCTTCCAGGGAGCTGGGCCCTGGTAGACTGTTCGATTGGGCCGTCAGGGAGTGGGCCATGGCAATGGGCCGTGATTTAATCCCCGACAGCTAGCGGGGTCTTCTTTTGCAACCGCCGAGGACGCTGATGATGACACATATGCTGAGGACCCAATTGATGAGGACGTCACTGAGACTGTGGTCGCTGAGGATAACCCCGTGGATGATCAGGTTCTAAAATTGTCCATGGAAACATTGAGAAAGAAGAGGTTTGTCTCATATGCAAAGTGGTTCCCTCATCGGCGAGAAGACACTAAAGATTTTCGGTTTTACACCAAGTTTGTAAATGACTATATATATGCTTCCTTGCACCTAAGGGTGGTGCGAGGACCCCATTGTATTGATCGGAGCGAGATCACCGCGATGCAAGGTGTCCTACAATTCATACCATATTCAGCTCCACTCCAGGCCTGGCAGAACTGATCTCCAACAAAAGGTTGACTTGGAGTAAAGAAAGGATCTGTGAATTCTATGCCACTCTGCTAGTTGCCAAAGATGAGTCAGAGTCAAATTATTATCACTCAGTGGATGGACAGGTTCAAGGGATCACAGTGGCAGAGATGAACTATGCTTTGGGTACTCCAGATTCTGATACCGATTTAAATGAAATGGCCTATGAAGATGCCCTCTGGAGGAGCAAATATCCACAGTTGGATGAAGTCAGATTTATGTATCTAGATCTTGATGATGAGGAAATCAGTATTGATAAGGCAAATCGATTCATGACGAGAGCCCCGCCTAATCAACCTTATTCTCAGAAGTACTCTGTTTGTTCGGAGCGGCAACCGAGACAGAATCCTTCCCATTTGCAGTTGGTTCATGCTATACCTTCTGACAGGCAGGACTATCAATATTGGAGCCACCCTCATGGGAGAATTCGATGACGCCATCTTCAGAGAGGTCAATAGGGCACTACCTCTAGCTCCCTATATTGGCCTATTGCTTTCCAGGACTCAGCGCGTATCAGAGGCTGAAATAAGGAGTTGGGATTGCAAGGTCAAGAAGCATCAGATGAAAAATTTCTTGAACTCTCTTGGGAGCAAGCCCAAATTGGATCGTCCTGGAGATGATGCCCCTCCTCCAGCACCGGCTCCTGCTTTTGCTCCTGCTGCTCCAATGCAGCCGTTTGTGCCAGCGCCTAGTGCGGGTCCTTCTGAGGCTGCCCCTCCTCCTTGGTATGACGCTTTGATAGGTGAAATGAGAGGTCTGCGCACGGAAATAAGAAGTTTTCACACTGAGGTGAAAGAAGAGCTAACAGCCACCCGCAGGGAGATGACAGATCTGGCAGGGCAGCAGACGTATTTAAATGATGAATTTGCAGAGTTCAAGTCAGCTGTACAGTACATGGGTGCTATGTTCATGCCAGTTCCAGAAGGGGCCAATCCTTACTCTTGGTATTCTCATGCTCATAACAGCTACCAGGCCTACCAGCAGAATCAGGGTTTTCCTCGCCCACCTGCCTACCCACCACCGGTTCATCCTTGGGTATATCCTCCCTTAGGGCCTGCTCCTTCCTTTGTGCCTCTACCACAGTCATATCCTCCTCCTGGTAAGATTCATTTTACTGGTGGAGAAATCTGTCGCCATCTCAACTTTTCTTTGCCAAATCCTCAACCGACCCAGCTATTTGATGATCCATCCTCACCTCGGTCGGTACCCTCTGCAGCTCATATGCCTTTGTTCAAGCGTCCCCAAGTCGGGGCTCCTCTTCCGGCCAAGGAGATGACTGAGACGCGGCGACATGGATCAAGACCAGCAAGATTAGGACCTTTTCCCGTTTGTGTCACTTGGTGACAAAGGGGGAGAAGTTAGAGAGAGTAGTAAGGGTTAGCAAGGGGTAGTGAGATCGAGGTCCTGTGTTTTCCTGTAATGTTATTTATTGCCTCGATACTCTTTTACATTTGTGATTGTTGCTCTGTTACGTTTTATGACTTTTGAACCTTGTTGGTTTGTGGTCTTAAACTTGTGCATAAATTTAGGGGGAGCTTCCCTTGTTTGCACATCTTTGTGGTCGAGTTATTTTTTAAATTTGCTCGCATATTTGTATTGCACTAACCCTTTTGCAGCTCAAAAAATTTCATTCTATCTTGGGTTGCCATCAAGTGCCACAAAGGGGGAGATTGTGAGCATCGTTGAGCCCTAAATTCTATTAGTGGCATTGATGTCAAAATTAATTAATATAAAGTGCTAGGGGGTTTTTGGACTTCTCAGAACCCTAGCGAAGACTGGCGTTTTACAAAACCCTAATTTGAAGCGGCGACAATTTTGTGAAATTGCTCCAAGGTTTCAAGTCGTGACCAAGGCGAGAGGAGGTCACGTATAGATTAGAGTAGTTAGGATTTATTTTCTGTTTTTCGTCGGATTTCAAAAGGGTTTGAATATCTCGGATCTTCGGATCTTTGCGAATTCTCGAAAACTTCGGTTTCGTAGTCCACCACTTCTAAAAATACCCAAATATGCCTTTGTGAGACATCTAGAGAGAAAAAAATACCTAAACTCTCCCACACACACTCAAGCCTTTTCTCACGAAAACACCTCTCGTCGGACGGCGTCTGCATGGCCGGACAGCGTCCGACCAGCCAAAACCATTTGCAATGCTCACTGTCGGACGGCGTCCGGTCGTTACCGGACGGCGTCCGGTCAGGTTGAAATTTGTGCCATTTCCACTGTCGGACGGCGTCTGGGCGACGGTGGCAAGCGTCCGATGGCTTGGCGTGTGAATTTTCCTTGCTGTCGGACGGCGTCCGGTGGGGACCGGACGGCGTCCGATAAAGCGCTTTTTGTGAGCAGTAGGCTCTGTCGGACGGCGTCCGGTGCCCGTCGGACGGCGTCCGGTAGAGGCTAACGGCTAGCCTTTTTGTCCTCTTCCGAGGGGCAACGGCTAGTTTTGCTCTAGGGGCTATTAATACCTATCTAGTGGCTGGCTACTTTGAGGTTTGGTGCTCCACTTCACCTACCACATTCATAACTCATCAATTAGGTGTTTTAGAGCCATTCCTCCACCCACAAATCATCCAAAGCCACAAACCATTAAACCCCAATACCGAGCTTCATGGAAGTCCTTCGATCCGGCATGATCGGGGCGTTTCGGACTTGTTACTTTTAAAGACATCCTTCGTGGAGGCGAGGGCTTGGGAGTAGGCCTTGGCGTGTGACTACTCTTGAGTCGGTGTCTGGTGTGAGTCCACCTCGCCGGAGTGTGAACGACTACAGGGAGTAAGTGAGGCGTTAGGCTCGAGGCGAGCCGTCCTTGTGCACAAGGTAGCCTCAACGAGAGTAGGAGTTGCGACTCGAACTTCGGTGAAACAAATTCGTGTCGCTCTCTCTTATTTACTTTCGCGCTTACTACCGTTGCCTTGTTTGTGATGAATTGTGATGCCATGTCTTAGTTGCGTTGTGACTTGTTTATCGCTTCCGCTTACTTGATAATTGCAACTAGGATTGGGTAATTCTTAATATGATGCTTAATTGAGAATAATCAAAAGAAATTAAAATTGCCTATTCACCCCCCCTCTAGGCCTTAGGATCCTCTTTCAAGCTCTGGCTTTGGACGACTCCCTTTCTCTTAGCTTTGGATGCTAGACTTGGCTTCTACCCTTCTTGACTCTAGGCTTGGACGACTCCCTTTCTCTCAACTTTGAATGCGCGACTCGGCTCCTCCCTTCTCATTGGCTCTTGGCTTGGAGGAGTACCCCTTCTCCCTTCTCCTTGGCTCTAGCTTGGACTCTTTTTTCTTCTTGGTTCTCTAGGCTATGGGCTTGGCTCCTTTTCCTGCTTGGCTTGGCTCTCTTTCTTATTGATTTTTTTGCTAAAGCTCGGCTCCCTTTCGGGCTCTAGCTCGACTCCCCCTCCTAGCTTGGTTTGACCATCTTAGACTGTGCATCATCTCTTCCGACCGCATTGCTCTAATTATTTCCGGAGTTAAAGTCGGTGGTGTGACACCCAGCCTATCCTCGGACCTAGGTAGGCAGTGCGTACAATAACTATGACGCTGACCACATGAGCAAGGCTCAGTTCTCAATATTTTATAAAAATAATGAATAAAAAATATAGAAAAAATAAAATTAGAGTTTTTGGGCATGATGTCAAATTTCTCTTCAGCCAACGGTCTGATGGGCTGTAATTCCTCGTTCGCGAGCATGAACTAGCTGGGGATGGGCCAGGCCTGAATTTGGAAGAATTGGAATAACCGAATAACCTGGTACTAACAAAAGCAAAATTTGCAGGCTGAGTGGCGTCACTGGCATGCACTTCTCTAGTCTGCAAAACACTGAAAAGCCAGCCGTAATATACACAACGACAAATGATCTGTCCAGCCGACTTGGTCCTTGTAACATCCTCAAATTTTCAAAAGCATCAAATTTTAAAAGATTTGCGTTTATAATTATTTAATAAAACTATAATCTTATTGGAATTTTAACTAAATTATTTTCCAAATTATATTTAGAAGCAAAAGGAAAATATGTTAAGATTTCAATTGAAATATATATGAATTCATATTTAAGAAAACATTTGAGCAACAAATAAAAACTATTTACCAATTTGTATTTATGGAAGTAAAAAACAAATATATGTATATATATAAATACACACATATATATAAATATTTTTGTCCAAACAAAAAACATGGAAATGAACATGAATCATATTTTAATACACCTAGATCTACAAATTTACAAAAATTTGAAAGTTTGAGTTAAGAGAAAGAAAGGGAAGGTAAAACAAAGAAATAAAAATATTATAAAAAGATTTCGGACCGAAATCCTCTTTCCAGCCCAGCTCCTCCTCTTTCCCTCTCTCGGCCCAGTTCCTCCCCGCGGCCTGCCGGCCCAGCCCAGCCACGACGCAGCGGCCTCTGCTCAGCGGGTCCCACCAGCCAACCTCACACCTTCTCTCCTCACTGGTCAGCCGGGCCCACTCGTCAGCTCCCTCTTCATCCTCCCGATCCCCTCCCTCCTCTCTATCTCTCTCTGCGTCGCTCGTCTCTTCTCTCTTCTCCACCTCTCACTGGCCGACGGCACCGCGGATCCGTACCGGAGCAAGGTCGCACGCTGCCGCCAAGGATTGTCGTCGCACGCCGCCGCCATCGTGGGCATTGCGCCCAAAAATTTTCCAACGAAGCGGCGGCGCCGCCGGCCTTGACCAAGACATGTCGTCGCCGTCTCCCTGTGCCACCATGACCTCGCAGCGCCGCATCGTCACTACTGTGCCACCCACCTCATGGAAGAATGTGCGCCGTGTCAACTATAAATGCTGAACCGCCACGCCCTTTCCCTCGTCGGAGCCGAAGGAGAGGACCTTGCCCGAGCTCACCCGTTGATCTCCATGGCATAGGACGCCGCCATTAGCTCCGCCACACCCTTCCCTCCGTTTCCCCTCAAAGAACCGCACCAATTGTTGACCGGAGCCACCTCGTCACCGATTGCCATCTCCGACGAACCGCCACTGCCGCCGTAGGCCCAAATTCGCACGGTAACCTCCCACGCCGAGACCACTAAGAAGTTTCTCCAGCTAAGCTCTCTCTCCTGGATCACTCGCCTCGCTGGAAAAGCCGCCGTCGCGCCAGCGCCGTCGTCGGAGCCGCCACGGACTCTGCCCGGGGTCATCGACAGGTGGGACCCACCTGCCAGTCCCAACGAGCCCGTGGGCATACGTGCTGCCGTGCGCACGGGATCGCAGCGAGCCAATTGGGCCGCTTTAGGCCCATTATACTAATTCGGCTGCAAAATTCAAATTAAATTCCTTTTAATTTCAATAAGCACTCTAGAATTCATATCTAACTCATACTAATTCAGAAAAATGTAAAATAAATTTTATTAAATTTGTAAACATCCCATCTTTCAAAATAAAATATTCTCATACAATGAAAAAGTTCCTAAACAGATTTAAAGAAGAAATGTAAATCCTTTGGCTATATAATTTCTATTATTTTAATTAATAACAGTAATAATACAATATAAAATTTCAATAAATTTAGAAAATCTCCACCTTTACAAAGTACATGTTTTCATACACTACAAATTTCATTTTCACAAATATACTTTAAAAATTAAATTTTCTATATTTTTAGATATTGGTATTTCTGGACTGGATTGTGGTATCGGTTTATCGTCTGACGCTGCATTTGAAGGCAAGTCTCCTTGACGCATATTCTATATTTCTATTTTTTTGTAAAATATTTGTGAAATGTTTAAAAGTAAGGATTGCATGGTATTTGCGTGAATAATTATTTGGGAAAAGAAATAGTTATTATTTGAAAAAGAAAAAATGATTTCGCCCTAATATTATTATTTTTTGAAACCTAGAAGTATGAATGGTATTTGGGTTCATTTTTGTAATAAGACATGCTTATGGTGAAAAGATGGAATTGGTAAAAACAACAATTATATTGCATGAAATAATGGGCACTTAGTTATAAGGGTTGTGTTATTTCATGTGGGATAATGATGGAGCTTTAAGTTGGATTTTGACAACATTATTGGTTGGGAAAATGAGGAAATAATGCTTTCGTGTTGAAATAAAGATTTTGGTATGGTAAATACTCATTTGACTGAGAAGGGAGAACGACTACCGTTAGGGTACGGGGTTACCCTGGTAAAACGGAGTTCGACGCTTTAATCAGTCTAAGGACTGCTTTCCTGTGAATTTATGAACCGGGCTCATACAGTACGACCTCGGAACTCGTCTATGGGGATGAGCTTAGCTAAGTAAGCCTAGAAAGCTACCGAAAACTATTTCGAGTTGAAATCGAGATGCCAATGAATGGGAACTCGGGCCGATCCTTGTAGCCCCAATATCCGGTAATTCGAATGATCACCTCACCGTGATAAATATTGGACAGAGGGATGACCAAGGTCAGTCGTGCGTGCTCCATATTTAATGATAAATAGTTTCTAGTAGATTTCTCAGAATAACTGGCTTTGTGCTGTGCGTCTTTGGCTTGTATCCTCGATATTCCGACAAGCACGTGCTAGCAGTCGTGGGTAAAGTGTACACACTCTGCATTGTATTATATAAACTATCATGATAGCCGCGCTCTCGATCATGAGCACGCTTGGTGACTATTCATATGGTAGTTATATCTATACCTCTCACCCCTTCAAAATACAAAAACGGATTATTAATTCAAGGATGACAAAAGGAGACATTTACAGTATCTCTTTCCTGTGTTTTGATGACTTCTACCAAAAGAATATTGTTAAATAAAGAAAGGTTTTATGATGAAAATTTTTGAGAGATTAGAATAAATAAAATGTCATTTGTACTAATCTTTGCATTTCATATATTCCTTAGACTTGTGGAGTACAATTGTACTCACGTTTCTTACTTTTATTTTTCTTTTCAAAAACCTTTAGTTGGGGAATCATCCCAAGAGAACAAGGAGCTCTTCGCAGCCGGTGATTTCGAGAAGTATAATGAAGCTTAGGCTATGTTCTACTACCATCATGCCTGTGGTGTGAAGTTTACAAGTTTAAATAAATCCTGCGATCTAAAACCGTACCTTAGCGAGTACGAATATTTGTATTCAGCTTGTTATGTTATGCGTCGGTCTGTGTACTGACTTGGTTGGTACTATTTCGGGCTCCAGCCCTATGTATTCGAACTATAAATAACAATGTATCTTTTCTGTTTCGAGACTGTGTACACTAGCATTGATCCTTAGGACTAGTGCGGTAATACACAGAAGGGCACGGTTTTGTCAACCGGGTCCTGACAGTCCTGAAAGATCTAACACCTGAATCAGTTCAAAGAATCGAAACAAACCGACGTGTTCCGAACAGGGCCCTAATCATCAGTGGACAGTGGCTATGCTGTGCAGAATGCAGTGCTCTTGCTTCCCATCACTAGCTCGTTGCGATAACACGGGAATAGGGTCTGGCTGTCTGGGTTTCACTTTGTTCACTCGGGCAGTCGGGCTTAAAGGCCAAAATGACCAGAGCACGGCTGCGGAAGATGATCATAGCAATGTAGGGACATGCATGGCGGTGACGGTCGCGACAGATCATCCCGACATGATAACTAGAGTTAATTGACAGGACTATCGCTATAATGGAAGCAAGGGGGGCCGACGATTAGGGAAGATTAGGGCACCATCGGCTAGGGGGTGGTCGGGTGGTGGCCGAGGGTGTGTTTGGAGACCAGTGCAGACGCGACGAATTTGGAGTACTGTATGATTTGATCCTGAAGACAATGACTCCGGATTTTTTTCAACCTTGCTTGATCACAGAATAAAGGAAACTTTGGGTTCAAAAGTGGAAAAAGTCCACTTTGCCCCCATCAACTATTGTAAAAGTTTGGTTTTACCCCCATCAACTCTAAAATCGGGCATCCAACCTCCCTCAACTATCAATTCCGGTCAAAATACCGCCTCCACCCAAAACCACTATGTTTTTAGATGACATGGCATCCAATTTTTTCTAAAAATAAATTCAAATAAATTGTAGAAAATCATAGAAAAATAAAAAATAGAATAAAAATATCTAAAAAATCGAAAAAAGTACAGAATCCAAATAATATAATTTTATGTGCATAATTATATGAAAAAAATATTTGTCTTATAATATCTTTTGTTGATTAAATAGTTTGAGCTTTTAGGGAAAATAAGTCTGGCTTATAGGAAAAGGAGAAAACTAAGAGAAATATAGGGAAGTTAGTTTTACCTTTTAATTTGCATTTTTAAATTCAAATTCAAAGTTAGTTTGACCTTTTAATTGTAATTTAAAAAATTAAATTCAACATTGAAAATAGCATACTTACCTTTTGCATTTTTATTAATTTCTACAAACAAAAGTTTTCTAAATTCTTAATTTTTTAATCAATAAAAGACACTCTTCAGCAAAAAATGCATATAAGTACATATACAAACATTATACTTTTATTGAATACTTGGATTCTATGTATTTTTCTAAATTTTTTTGGTATTTTTATATGATTTTATTGTGCTTTCTATGATTTTCTACAATTTATTAAATTTTGTGAATTTATTTTGTAGAAACAAATGCTGACTTGGATGACATGTTATCCAAAACCACGGTAGTTTTGGTTGAAGGGCGTAATTTAACCGGTTTTGATAGTTGAAAGAGGTTGGATGCACAATTTTAGAGTTGATGGGGCAAAACTAAACTTTTGCAATAGTTGAAGGGGATAAAGTGGACTTCTTCCAAAACTTCATTCTGGTTCGAACCTGGGCTTTAATTCTGGTTCACGAGCTTGTAGTACGTGAGGTTGGGCCTGGGCCTGGGCCTGAGGTTCGAAAAAAAGATCACCTCGATTTGCTGGGTGACATGAACCCTGCTAGTGTGCAGAAAACTGAGAAGCCATGCCACAATTCAGCCGTAAATATACACAATGCCAAAATGAAACACTGTTCAGCAACTTGTCCCTGGAAGAACCGAAACAAACTCGTGTGTTCGAAACAGGGCCCCAACCATGTCGGCATAGTTTGTCACTACTGTAACTGTAACCAGCGCGAGCCGCCCAGTGGCCGCGTTCCAGCTATCAAGCGACGAGCACCCATCTGCTCGAACCCATCCGGAAGTCGCCGTATTCCGTCGTCTCCTCGCTAACTCGCTTCGCTTTACCGTCGCAAATAAGCAGCGAAAGCTAGCGACGCGGACGCGGACTCGCGGAGGCGTCACCTGGACCACCTGATCCGTACGTCGGTACGTGCACTCGTTCACGCAGCGGTTCTGGACTTCTGGCCGCGGCGACGGCGAACGTCGCGTCGTGGGGGCGACCGGAGTTCGGTTTTCGCACTTGCCCACTCGGTTTGGTTTAACGAACCGCCGTTTAAAGGTGCTCTAAATTATACTGCTCTGCTCTCCCTTTCTAGCTTTTCTTTAGTTCAAAAAGAAAACGGTAAGAACAGAAGCTCTGTGATTTTATTAAAAATAAAACAAACAAAAAAAAACACTCTAGAGAGTTACCAACACGACCATCAAACTGCTACATAAGACGGTAAGGAAAGGAACTACTCTATAAAAAAGATAACAGCAACAACGACGATAAAAACAGGACTACAAATAATTAGCGCGTTCAGAAGAAACAACATCATTCAATGTTGCACAAATCAAGCGGGCAAGCAACGGAAGAGAAGAGAAAGAGAGCCTCAAGTGTGCCACAAAGGCCTCCATGACCCAATCATTGATCTTGTCATCCTTGCTAACAAAGCGACTTTTTCTTAGCTTCTAACAAAATAGGTTGAAACATGTTGATTGTAGTGTTGGTTTTGCAAGTGTTTGTACCTGGGTTCTAATGGGCCATCCTCAATATGATATAGTGTGTGTGTTCGCTTCTGGTAGAACTAACACACAAATTTCCCTTTGAGAATAATAGTATTCTGCTGTTTCTCAGGAGGCACATGAGAAGGGCAAGCAGATTTTAAATGACAGTGAAGAAAATTATGATATTCACCTTGATAATTCTCGGGTAACTACTGAAGGTGAGGAGGACGAGTTAGGGGATCTTAACAAGGCTATAGAAATGTCCAAATATGGGCAACATGATTCTATGTCATCCCAGGAGGAGCCTACAGATAGGGTTTTTAATGTTAATAGGTTCTGGATGGTCAGGTGTCCTCAGATCAGTATTCACAAAGATCTGGTAGATAGACCCTTTAATGAGCATGGGTCTTTTGTGGGTAAGGCTCAGGGAGTCTCTATTGAAGAGATTAATGAATTGGACAATGAAAAGGTAGAGAAGGCAGGCACAAAAGATGTGGTGTCTTATGACAAGCAGGCAAATCTTCAGAAAAAAGGTAGTGAAGGCTATGAGGCTGAGGATACTTGTCTGATGCATGTTGGGGGTGGGGGAAAACACTCAAAAAAGCAATTCCTCTTATAAGAAGTTCAAGGCTGATGGGAGAACAGCAGAATGTTGTGGAAAAAGCTACTAATCTCCAGAAAAAGAGAAGCTTAGAAGGTAACTCTAAAAGCCATTCTAATTCCTTTGATATTTTGAGTTCTAGTAAGATAATAGAAACGGCTTCGGCTACGGGGGTAGTCATATCATGTGAAGAGATTTCTCAAATTGAGGTGATGAAAAATATAGAACAGGGGAGGATGGTTGCTTATCAGAAAAATAAACAAAAGGATGTGGTGGAGAGGGAGGATGAACCAAATCCTGAAAATGATTCTATTTGTTTGGAGGAAGATCAATTCTCCTGTGAGATCCAGGAGAAAATGCAAGAAAAAAGTGTACAACTTAGAGGACAAGTTGTAAAACCTGTTGCCTTCTATGGTCTGAGTGGCCATAGGGACAAGAGGAAAAAAAAAGGGGTCTAGTCTTAAAAAATCTTGCATGAAAAGACTTTTCTGGAATTGCAGGGGTGTGTGCAAAAAAGGGATGAGTTCTTTGTTGTCTGAGAAGATGCAGACAATGAATATGGACTTTGTGGGTTTGGTTGAAACTAAAAAATCTAAATACACAGATGGTTTTTTTAGGAAAATAGATCCAAAGGGTGATTTCTTACGGAAATGGTGTAGCTCCAAAAGCAAATCTGGGGGGATCTTAGTGGGTGTTAGGAATGATGTTTTTGATATCTCTGTTTCTATACAGGGGGAATTTTCTCTTATGTTAAGTATTTGGGATAAAAGGAAATGTTGTCGTTGGAGCCTTCTAGTGGTGTATGGTCCTGCCCAGGATGAACGGAAAGAAATGTTTCCGTCTAAATTAGATAAAATGTGCAACAGTTGTGATTCTCCTTTGCTAGTTGGTGGGGATTTCAATATCCTAAGAGATAAAAAGGATAAGAATAAGAATTGGAAACATAATAAATTTTCTAAGATTTTCAATAAGACCATTGAAAAATTCTTTTTGAGAGATTTCCCTATTTGTGGTGGGAATTATACTTGGACTAATAATCAAAGTATACCGACTCTAGAAAGATTGGATAGAATATTGGCTGATCCTCGGTGGGAATGCATTTATCCTTTTTGTAAAGTGACTATATTCCCTCGAGTGATGTCTGACCACAACCCTTTGTGTATTGATGATGGAGGGATGAGGACTAGTGGTAAGAGACCCTTTAAGTTTGAAATCGGTTGGCTGGATAAAGAGGACTTTATGCCTCAGATTGAGAGGATTCGGAGGGATCAGGTTCAGGGGGCTGATCCTTTGGCTAGATTTAAAATTAAACTGAACAGGGTAAAGAAATTTTTGAAAGGTTGGGGCTCTAATTTGTATGGCCATGGTAGGAAAAGAAAGAAATTCCTAATGGAGGCTTTGGACACTCTGGAAAAGCAGGAGGAATTCTGTGGTTTATCTCATGATCAAAAAAGGAGAGAATTATTCACCAAACTGAATTAATGGATATTTTGCAAAAGGAAGAGAAAGATTGGCATCATAAATCACAGCAGAATTGGCTGCTGAAAGGGGATTTAAATACTAAATACTTCCATCTTGTTGTGAATGGCAAGAGAAGAAAGAAGGTTATTCAAAAATTGAAAGACGGAGATTTAATTTTAGATAAAGAAGAGAAAATTTTGAATCATGCTACTGAATTCTATAAAACCCTGTTTGGTGGTGATTCTAATAGTTGGTTCTCAATAAGTAATGATCTCTAGGGGGATCCCAAATGTGTGATGCCGGAGGAAAATGATGAATTATGTAAACCTTTTACTGAAAAGGAGATCTCTGAAAATCTGGGAAAGATGGCAAAGAACAAAGCGCTTAGTCCAGATCATTTTCCTGTTGAATTCTTCTAGAAATGCTGGCCCTTTATTAGGCATGATATAATGTAGATTTTTGACCTGTTTTATAATTGGGGCTTGGACTTGGCTAGAATGAATTATGGTGTGATAATTCTGTTGCCTAAAGTGGTGGAGGCAGACAACCTGATGAAGTTCAGACCTATTTGTCTATTAAATAGTCTGTATAAACTGATTACTAAAACTCTGACAACAAGGTTGGAGGGCGTAATGAAAAAGAATAATCAGTTGGCATCAGAGTGCATTTATTCCTGGGAGGCATATTACTGAGGGTGTTATGACGTTCCATGAAATTCTGCATCATACTAAAATGAAAAATCAAGTGGGTGTGGTGCTGAAATTAGACTTTGAGAAAGCCTATGATAAGGTGAATTGGGATTTTCTTTTAAAGTGTCTAGAGATGAGGGGTTTTAAGGATAAATGGTGTAATTGGATTTATAATATTCTATCTCAGGGCACTCTATGTGTGAATATTAATGGTAAAATGGGAGGGTGGTTTCAAAGCACCAAAGGTGTGAGACAGGGTGACCCTCTTTCTCCCTTCTTGTTTAACCTTGCAGCTGATTGCCTAACAGCGATGTTCTTGAGAGCTCAGGAAAATAGATTGTTTATTGGGCTAGCAGATGATGTCTTTGTAAATGGATTAGCTATTCTTCAATATGCTGATGATATTATAGTGTGCATCAAGGAGGATCTGGAAGGAGCTAGAAATGTTTAGCTACTGCTTTGCCTTTTTGAAATGATGTCTGGTTTGAAGATTAATTTTAAGAAAAGTGAATGTTTGCTAGTCAATGGAGACCATGAAAGAGAGGTCATGTATTCTGACTTGTTTACATGTGAGATTGGTTCTTTTCCTCTCACATATCTGGGGTTGCCAGTGGGACATAGAAGGAATTTGGTTAAACATTGGGATACACTGATAATGAAAGATCAGAAGAGACTGTCTGCATGGAAAGGGAAATGTTTATCTCTTGGGGGAGAATTACCCTAGTGAATGCTTGTCTTTCTAGTATCCCTCTATACTCAATGTCTATGGCTTTGCTTCCTTCTTCTGTGATTAGTAAGCTGGATGCGATTAGAAGGAATTTTATTTGGCAAGGGAATGAGGAGAGGAGGAAGTACCATTTAGTTAAATGGGAAATTGTTACTAAACCTAAGAAAAAGGGAGGTTTGGGAGTGCAGAACCTTAGAATTTTAAATATCAGTTTGCTGTGTAAATGGCTTTGAAACCTAGAAACCAAAGAGGGAATTTGGCAACATATAGTAAAAAAGAGATATATGAAAGGTAACCCCTTGTCTTTGGTGAAAGTTAAATCAAATGACTCTGCTTTTTGGAAAGACTTGATGAAAATAAGAAGATTTTATATCAATTTCAGAGGGATGCAAGTTGGCTCTGGCAATGGGGTTAGCTTTTGGCATGACATTTGGTGGAATGATGTGCCTCTTTCTCAAGTTCTGACAAGAGTTTTTGAAATTTGTAGTGATCAAATGATCTCGGTAAATCAAGCTTCCTCCATTCAAGGAGATCTAACTTTCAGGAGAGAAATCCCATCGGATTTGGTTGAAAAATGAGGGGAAGTGTGTAGGGGTTTGTGTAGCTTACAAATCAATGATGCAAACGATCAGACATTTTGGTTCCCTGAAAGGAAATCTAGATGTTATTCAATTGCTTCTTCTTATCTACTTTCTTGGTACGAGGAAAGAGATTCGTGGTATAAAGATCTTTGGAGGGCCAAACTCGCTTTAAAAATTAAGGTGTTTTGCTGGTTTATGCTTAATGGGGCTATTTTGGTGAAGCATAATTTGAGAAAAAGAGGATGGTATGGGGATGCTAGGTGTGCTTTTTGCGAAGAGATGGAAACTATTGACCACCTTTTCTTTAATTGCGTGTTTGCAAAAACGGTGTGGGGAATTATGGCTTTGGCTTTGAATGTGACGAATAGACCGGGGGATGTTCACTCTTATTTTGGGTGGTTCTCTAACAACTTTAGGGGGCTGAAGAAGTTTTGTTTCATTGGCTTTGCGGCCGTTTGCTGGGCGATATGGAAACGTAGAAACATAGTGTGTTTTGAGGGCAAACACATCAAGTCTCCGGAGGAAATCACTTATAATGCTTATGCTAATCTGTGTTATTGGGCAGGTTTGATGAAGATAGATGATCAAGAGCTGGTTAAGCTGGGAATCGAGAAGATTTTCTCTACTCTAAATGATTTGAAGGACAAAGGGGATAAGGATCAGGAGTTGGACCCCAAGGATTGAGGTCCATGCAGCCCCTTGTTTGCTGAAAATTTCGTTCCTAAGGAGGATATGTTGGCTGGAGGCTTTTGTAATGCGAATGGGGTGTGTGTATGCTAAGACTTGCTTTTGTCTTGCTGTTCTGTGGGTGGTAGCTGTTGCTGGCAAGCGTTTGTTGTTCCTTTGTTTGGAAGAAGCTAGGAGGTGATCTTTGTTTAAAAAGAGAGGACTCTTTTTGGGAGGTCGTTAGTCTTGTTAGCGTCTGTTTCTATTACTAGTTATATTATGCTTATCCCTGGTGGGCTAGAAAATATTGTAATGAACTTTGTTTTCGTTTCCCTGGAAATGGATCGGAAATCGAGGTATGCCCATGTTGCAAAAAAAAAAAGTATGCACATGCCAGCAGCAGGAGATTCAGTGATGACCTCAGCACGAACATAAGACCACAAATACAATGATCTAAAACTACATAAATACCATATTCCAATGGTAGACCCCATCTCATGAAACTATATAAGAGCACGTAAAATTTTATATAACCACTAAAACTATATAAAACTACATAAAACCTCATGAAAGCACATAACAAAACCACATGATGTTAGCGTAATTGCTTCCAATGGGATAGTGTTAGATAGCACCTCCTTGAAGCTTAGAGAAAAAAAAAAGATTCTTTTTCCCATTAGTATGCACAAATGCCAAATGCCAAGAGGAGAGAGAACTTTGGTACCCGCATTAATGAGGTGGTTGCTTTATTTTTAAACATCTGTACAAATTTATTGGCATCGAATGAAATTAATAATTTGTATCAGTGGCTACATTGTTTTTTTAAGCACATCACTACCGAATGGTGAGAGGAAGGAAGAGGTGGGAAGTACATAGTGAGGAATTAAAGACGTGGAGCTGCTACGTACGTGTTTTTTGGACTAGGCTAGTTCGGTTTTTAAGAAAGATTGGTTTTTGTTCAACAGTTTTCTAGGAACCATTGTTTTCCGAGTCAGCCAATTTTGGAATATATCTTTATTATCATGAAATTGGCCATCTTTGGTAATGGTAACACAAACACAAATTTCTGAAACTAAAAAACCGTCTAATTTTCCAGCGGTTTGCCTCGTCAACCCTGGGACACCAACCGTGCCGTGCCACGTACTGGATCGAAATAGGCGCCACGTTGCACCGAATCGAGTTTGCCTCTGCTTTGTGCTACCCTCACTACTGCGGATCGGGACTTCCCAAGCGGCTCGTAAGGCCTGTGCAAGCGGTTTCAGGCAACCGCGACTGATGTCCGAGGAGCATCACAAGCGGCTCCCAGAGCCGCTAGTGATGCCCCTCTGCAAGCGGTTCGCAGTGCGATGGCGCGGACAGGCTGGGAGGCCACGTGGGAGCTCTGTGCAAGCGGTTGGAGGCACGAACCGCTTGTAGAGTGGCATCTCCGCAAGCGGTTCAAAAACCGCTTGCACAGAGCGTAGTAACGTTTACCGCTGGTTCATTTCGAGTATGCGGCGCAAATAGATATTTAAATATATATTTCAGCAGGAGTTTTTTTTATTTGTCGTTTAAATTTAAATACATATAGGATGAGCATATAATTAGCGATCAAACAAGCTTAAATATATTAGATATTTAAATATATATTTCAGCAGGAATTTTTTTTTATTTGTCGTTTAAATTTAAATACATATAGGATGAGCATATAATTAGCGATCAAACAAGCTTAAATATATTAGATAATACATGTAATAATGTACACTTTATATGCACCGACCAAATTTACAAAGTTTATAATTAATATACATTGTGCAAAATGGACAAAACAGTTCAATGTTTTCTTGCAGTACTCTTCTTGAGGCTCTTTGACGACGTAGAAGTCGTCCCTAGTTCGACCATGTTGGAATATGGATCTCGATAATGGAACTGCATACAGGGGTTAATGACCTCATCGAGAATGAAGCCGAATAGTTGTTCTCGTAATGCGAGCACCCGATGATGTGGTAACACTTCAGTGTGTTTATCCATGTAGGGCTGGAAATTAAATTAAAGTGAAAAATAAATAAATACGTGCACCCATAATGTAAATTAATGGAGCACATAAGAACGTTATTAAGTTGTTGCTAGATGCATGGTTGCGTATATATATACTGAACCTCTTCAGGAGTTTGAGGCTCAAGCTCGCCGTGGCACATCATTTGGATATAGTGGAACACATAGTAGCCACATAGGTTGTTTCCAGATTGTTGTTTTACCTATGGTCGATCTTGGGACAATTACAGATCAATAATAACAAGAAATATTAATTGACAAAGGGCAATTACGTCGTTTTAGCGCACCCCGCTTAGCTTGACATCGAATTCCATCTTAAAAGCGTCCCTTTCGAAACTCTTGAAAGCTCGAGAACGCTTGTTAAGGAGGTTAATTATCCTTGGTATTCCTTTTGCGGTTTTCTCCGTGAATCTTGGGCGATGATCATGCTTTGGTCAAGCTTTATGATTATAAGGATCCGATGGAACCTATTTATATATTACCTTGATTATGACATGTAATTAAACAATATATAGTGTGCCATCAAGTGCCTTAAGCAATGTAAGAACGAGATGTTAGTGAGGACATCAACACGTACTTAAAGTTGAATGGAAAAAGTATGTATGGCTTGTAGTGTTGTTGTACTAGTGCATGTACAACGTAGTCGTGGATTTCCTTTGGTTTTCCAGGATATTGGCCGACTTCCTCGTTGACCAACCAAGGGTCAAGGAAGCCAATCGAGTTCAGCTTCTGCTTTCTAAGTCTTTGTATCTCCATTCTACAGAAAATGGGTTAATTGAGTTAATTAATTAGGGTTCTCGACAAACAGCATGTATAGATATATATACATCTTGTGGAGTCGACACTCACAGGCACCAGCAGGTCATGAAGGACACGTTGACGGCGTCTGCATGGTATACATTGTACCAGTCTTCAAATTCAAGATTTATCAATTGATCATTCCCTCGATGTAAATGTTCTTCTTGAAGCGAGGCGCAAACAATGAGCATATCCTGGCGGACATGTGTTCATACCATTCATGCGCGTCGCATCTTGACCGGTAGTTTCCTTATGTCCTTAGGGTCTAACAGCGGTGACCCGGCTTAAATGGCCACGACTTGTGCCGTTGGAAGATCATCAGTTAATCCACGGACGGCTTCTATGTTATCAAGGCCAGCTTCCCTCATGAAGTCATACTCCATCTGTATACGTTTTACCTCCTCCTTTTCTTTCTTGCTCATGTATGTGCTCTGAGGTTGTTTACTCTTGAAGATGTGCTTTCTGATAGTTCTTTGATAGTCGGTACAGAGAGGCGGTCGGTGCTGAATGGTTGTCGCGAAGAAGTCCGCGATCTTTGGATCAATTCGTTCCTTTGGCGGTGGATTTGTTTTAGCTTTATACCCTGTATCCATGCGTCCCAGACTTTCTGCGACTCGCTCTTCAGCTCCTCAGGCGTCATCTCATAAGGTGTTTTTTCAGGTTCCTTCATTCTCTGTCTGAATGGGAAACCGGCCGCCCTGCTGCTTGATGTCGTACTAGCTGCAGGAATGCTCTTTTTGCTAGCAAGCTTCTTACTGGGAGGAGATGCCGGCTCCGTTGTTTTCCTCGGAGGCTGCTGCTTCCTTTTGCTTTGAGGGGCTGGCGGCGGTGTTGGGCTTCTGAAGCATAGCGCTAGCGAGTGGTGGAGTGCTTTCTCTCACCGGCGAGGCATTGCGTGGTGGCGTGGCCTGTCTTGGTGGAGGAGGTGAGCTCCGTCTTGGTGGAGTGTTCTCCCTCGGTATAGAAGTCACCTCCGCACCATCAGGAAACACGATGTATTTCTTCCGCCAGAGGATGATGTTATGGACAGCCTCTCCAAGCTTGGTCACATCGTCTCCTCCAACAATATCGAGCTCCATATCCTTAAATCCAGCCACCACCTCGTCAACCGTGACCTTGGAGTATCCCGCGGGTATAGGGTTACAGTGGAATGACTGGCCCGACTCTACTGGGAAGGCCAAAGCGTAAGCCACCTTGAGGGTGAGGTTGTGCAGTTGGACGCGTAGCTCATATTGGCGGGGCACGGTGATGTCGTCCACGGGATACCGGGCCTGCAATTCATAGGTTGGCACGTTGTTTGACGCGTAGCTGCTTCGCCGACCGGAGCCCGGGGGACTAACCACGTTGTCCGGAGGCATAACGATAACCCCACCTGGTCTTTGAAGACTGGCGATTGCAGCATGCACTTCCCGCTTTAACATTTCTGCCATGTTTTCCTTATGCTCCTTGAGCTCCTGTTCGATTTTGCTGACTCTGTTGTGTTCTCTTACTTTCCTTCTTTCCCGGCTCCGGTATGTGGCTTGATCATTTGAGAAGCCAGCCATCCACGGCACCTGCTTGCCAAGTCGTCGTGTCCTTTCTGGATGTTCTGCGTTCCCGAGTGCGTACGTAAGCTCGTCATTCTCCCTGTCTACCACCAAGGATCCTGCACGTTACTTCTCGATGGCTTCCACAATCATTTCTTTCACGGGTTGCACTTGTGGTGCCATCTCCACTTGCCATCATCCTTGACCTCCTCCGTGGCCCAAGGTCGATTCGTGGCGGAGCTCCCGATCTTCTTTGGTACTATACCCTTTTTCTAAGCTCTTCTTCTGCTTCTCCCATTTTGGCATAGCCTTGATGTAACCACCGGACCGAGATGGTGGTGGTATTTTTCTTCGTGCATTGGCCTTGTTACGCTCACTCGCGGCCTTGCCTTGACCACGACTTGTACTCCTCAAATGCTTGCCGGTGATCCGCTAACCGGATACTTATTGAAGTCAGGGTTGTTCCGGTCTCCACGTACTTTTCTTGAGCTCGCTCTTCCCATCGAAAGCATAACGCCATCTTGCTCGAGTAAATTTCTTGCACTTGTTTTCGTAAACCGCCGAATCGTGAAGTTTTCCTTTATATCCTTCCGAGCAGCTCTTTTCGAGCCGTAGGAACCTTGGGCCATGTCTTGATGCTAATAGGGGCGTGATCCTCATAATGACTCATGGCGTTATTGAAGGGGCAAGTGCGAGACATAGGGGCTTCGGCTTCCCGATGGCTGAAACTTGAGTAATGGCGCACTTTGTCGACGGCTTTTGTTAGGCCCTCGTATTTGTTTGGATTGGTCATTGGGCGTTTCCGCTTAAAAAAACAGAACACGTGTCGAGGCTTATTTCTATGAGGCGATAAGAAAGCGGTTATTTTAGTGTCCAGGCTATATATACCTCTGTACCGTCGACATTAGTTTCATCGGCGAGAGCACGGATGGATCGATCACCGTTTCACTGGCGGTTGGATCACCGGCTTGAGCATGGATGCGTGACCACCGGCTTGAGCCGGGACGGCCTGATCACTCATTGGATCTACCGGGTTGGCCTCATCGTAGCTTATGAGAGTGCCCATCGCGATTTCGTTAAGTAGAAAATCATTTCCCGCATCGAAATCAAGATCATCGTTTCGGGAGTGCGCCATCTATCACTGTGCATGCACGCGAAATAATAGAACATTTAATACAACATATATATCTCTTTTTATTTGAATACAACATTTGAATACTATATTTTAATACAACATATATATCTCTTTTTATTTGAATACAATATTTGAATACAACATATACATCTCTTAGATGTCATCCATCTCGACACCCATCAAAACATACAATATTTGAATACAATATTTGAATGTACAGTTTTTAAATGTATCCATTTCGACACCCATCAAAACGTACAATATTTGAATACAATATTTGAATGTACAGTTTTTCAATGTTCCCATCTCGACACCCTCTAAACTACTAGGTTTTAGCCTTTAGATGCCATCCACAAATGAAAGATGCTCGACGGCGAGGTCGATGATTTCCTTGTACCCTCCACAGAAATTGGTAAATAAATCTGGACTTGAATATCGAAGCTGAACATACTTAAGCCATCTATCTCCTCCATTTCAATTTTTTCAAGTTTCAAACGTAGCATATGCATGTCATCTTTAACAGCACATTTTTAGCCACCAAGTTCACATACACATGCAAATTTCTTTAGCTGCATAAACCCAACTAGGAACCCTAGCTAAGCTTAGATAGGGTGGTTGGCGGTTGCCGTCGGGAGCTCCTAGAAAACCTACTCCAGCTCCCTGGCGCCATTTCGATTTCTAGAGCTGCAACCGAGGCCATCCAGCCCTTACACCCTAGCTAAAACCCCCATATCCCAAGCACATCGCAAATCAAGCCAAGCAACCAAGGACAACTGAACATAGATAAAAACAATGGCCATAATTAAATAAATTTTGCTCTCAGATTTATATATTGATGGGTTGCAGATAAAACTACCATCCAACATCAATATCTACAATTTATCATAGACTTTTAAAGATCAGTGACTAGAGAGACCAAAGAGAATCAGTGCTGTCCAAAGTTATTATACAATTTCCTACAAAACAAGCATACAGTGCTGCTGTCCAGAAACATAGAGATCAATTTTAGCCCTAATGTCAATCATATATCAAGGATTTCACTTAAAAAAAATTGATCAGACTAGATGCCAATTACAGTATTAACCAGAATGAGCATTCCCATTGAAACAGATGCTAATCAGATCAATGAAAAGATCCCAAAGGGAAGAACACAAAGCAGCACTGAGACGCAAGTGTATCTCAGGATAATAATTTAGGCAACAACACAAATACTCCTAAGGCATCACTAGTTAATGATCATCATAGCCTCAAAATTAATAAACATCACCGAGCAAAATATTAAAGGGACAAATGCGGTGGTCTGGATCAAGATAATAGCCCCTAGCACGAAGGCTAGGTCCCCAAAATATTCTCAATCAGCCCAAAGAAAAGCCCAACACGGTGTTCATATGCACATTCCCAAACCCTAAATCCTAAATCACATCACAGAGCAAACATCCAACAGCATCCCCAAACCCTAAATCACATCACGAGCAACATCACAGAGTCCATTAGTGATCCACCAAAGAAACATCACAGAGCAACATCCGGGAGGGAGGGAGCGAGGCGGTGGGCAATCTGTCGAACAGCATGTGTGCATCACAGGCGGGGGTGAGGAGAAAGAGGGGCTCGATACCTCGGCCCTTCGTCTTCAAATCGGCGGGAGAATGTCAGCGGAGAACGGGACCGAGGGCTCGCCGGCCGAGGGGCTCGACCGGAGGGTGGGGCGAGCCGGCCGGCTGCGGTGCTGACGGCGAGAGTCTTGTGAGCGTCGAGGAGGCGGCGCGGAGGTGTAGGCGACGGCGTCGAGGACGACGGCGCGGTGGCGAGGACGGCGAGGTGGCGAGGACAACACAGTGGGGACGGCGAGGTGGCGAGGACGGCGGCGATGGCTTGGGACTTAGAAAAATTTGGGTGGAAAGGAGAGGAGACGAAGATGAGTTATATAGTAAAGCTCTCTACAAGCGGTTTGTATTACAAACCGCTAGAAAATCTTCTCTACAAGCGGTTCGTAGTAATAACCGCTTAGAGATATCTTTACAAGCGGTTTGTAGAAAGAACCGCTTGTAGAACATTCTGATAGTATAAAATTAAATTTTGGAATTTCGCATGAAGCAATAAATTACTCGCAAGCGGTTGGTGATATAAACCGCTTGTAGAAGTCGGTTCTACAAGCGGTTGGTAGAACGAACAGCTTGTAGAAGTGGGGCACACGTGGCGAGGCGCGGGTCTCTGTCTAGAACGTTTAAAATGGTTTGTGCCCTTCCTTTGTTGAATTGAAATTTACTCTCACTTGGCTAGCTCGTGGCGTTTAAGTGCGGGCTCCCGTCTTTGGTCATGAGTTCGAGCCCTGCTTGCTGCTGTTTTTTTTTTATAAATATGTACTGAGCCCATTATTCTTTACAAAAATACTAAAAAATTTGTTTTGGCATTACTTTCATTTCTAAGTATGTACTTAACCCATTATTTTTTCCAAAAACTAAAAATATATTTTTACATTACTTTCATTTCTAATATGTAATTAGCCCATTATTCTTTTCAAAATACTAAAAATATTTTTGGCATTACTTTCATTTCAAATATGTTGCCATTATTCTTTCCAAAAATATTGCTTCCATCTTATAAATTCTTAAAAATGCTATTACATGATAACATAGTTCATACAACCACATAGGTCATTCTAATCATTTACATTTTTTATCTTTACAATTCTTCCTTCATCGTGATCGCGCCGTATGTGCGGAGCATCCATGCCTATGTCATCCAGTATGCTTAAGTCAACATCTACTGCAAATGGAGGGATCTCATCGAACTGATCGTACTCTTCCTCGTCAATAACGTCATCTACTCCGACAATCCTTCGTTTGCTATGGAGAACCACGTGTCGCTTTGGCTGTTCCTTCTTTTTGTCTTTGATTTGATTTTTCTTTGGTCTGCTTGACATGTCCAATACGTAGAAGACTTGTCTCACCTCGTTCGCGAGAACAAATGGTTCTCTCAAGTAGCCGACTTCTTGGAGGTCGACGGTAGTCATGCCGTATTTGTCGACATTCACGCCGCTTGCGTTTAGTTTTACCCATTGGCACTTAAACAATGGGACCTTCAAAGGCCCATAGTCGAGCTCCCATATCTCTTATATAAATCCATAATATGTGTCCACCATGCCTGTATTGTCGGCGGCTTCTATACGGACACCGCTGTTCTGGTTTGTGCTATTGTTATCTTGTGATCTCGTGTAGAATGTGTAACCATTTATCTCGTACCCCTGCCATCTCACTATTTCAACAAATGGTCCCCGAGCCAGGCGTTGCAACTGTTCATTGTTGGACTTACTCTTGAGGATATGGTTTTATAACCATGCGCCGAAAGAATCCATGTGTCTCAGTGTTATCCACGTATCAGTCTTCTCTGGGAACTGGAGACGTAGAGCATTCTTGCGTTGGAGGACATACGGACGACCTAACGCCGATTGCTTCAACACGTTGAAATGTGCTTGCTTAAATGTTCAAGATCGTTGCATGCAACTACTTTTCTTCCAAGTGTCCCTTTACCTCGTGCTTTGCCCTCATGGCGTGATATAGGGACGCCGATGGGGTCTAGATCATCAATATAGTCCACACAGAACTCGACCACCTCCTCTGTCACATAACCCTCGGCAATACATGCTTCTAGCCGAGAACGGTTACGTACATACTTTTTTAGTACGCTCATGTACCTCTCGAAGGGAACATTTGTGGAGATAAACGGCCCAAGAATATCTATCTCTTTGCTTAGATGAGCAAAGTGAGATGAACCATGATATCAAAAAGGCGGGAGGAAAGATCATCTCGAGACTAACCACACTTTGTACCATGTCAGCCTGCAACTCACCCAGTTTTTTTGGATCGACGACCTTCGGGAAGCGGCGTTGAAAAACGAACGACTTTGTGATTGTCCCCTTACCCACTCGGGCAAGACACCTCTTAAAACCACCGGAGCAAGCTGTGTCATCAAGACAAGACGGTCATGGGATTTTAGATGTACAATTTTGTTCTCTTTCATATTAACGAATCTCTTGACGCTCGACGAGTATCCGGAAGGACCTTCATCTCGCTAAGATACTCTATCACGCTTTTTTTCTTCTTTGCTTGGAGTATAACTTCGGCCGAGGTACAGCTTGTTCCGTACCTCTTTTTCAAGGTGTAGGTCCTTCCCGATACCAGACTTCAAGGTCGTTCCGAGCACTCATCAGTATCTTCGATTTCCGTCAGATCTATATATCCTAGGAAGCTCACACAGACGTTCTTGGTGATGTGCATGAAGTCCAGTGAATGGCGAACATCCAAATCTTCCCAGTAAGGTAAGTCCTAAAATATTGACTTCTTCTTTCATATGGGTGCATGGCCATCCTCATCATTCGGCACAGATTTGCTTCCCAGACCCTTTCCAAAAACTACCTTCAGATCCTTCACCATAGCAAACACCTGCTTGCCACTTCGATGCCTCGGCTGGGAACGATGTTCTTCCTCCCCGTTAAATTCCCTGCGTTTCTTCCGCAACGCGTGGCTCCGAACAAGAAACCTGTGATGCCCCATGTACACCATCTTTCGAGAGCCTTTCATGTACGTGCCATCGGTTTGATCCAAACACTGCACACACGCATCGAAGCCTTTGCCAGTTAGGTCAGACAGGTTACCAAGCGCTGGCCAGTCGTTGATTGTTACAAATAACATTGCACGCGGGTTGAAATACTCCCTTTTGTATTCGTCCCAGACCTTTACACCGTTCCATAACGTTTCAAGATCTTCTACCAAAGGTTTCAGGTAGACATCGATATCATTTCCGGGTTGCTTGGGCCCTTGGATCAACAACGGCATCATTATGTACTTTCTCTTCATGCATAACCATGGAGGAATATTATACACACATAGTGTGATTGGCCAGGTGCTATGGCTGCTGCTCATGTCTCCAAAAGGATTCATCCCATCGGTACTCAAACCGAACCTTATGTTTCTCACATCGTCTGCGAAGTCTTTGTACTTTCGATCGACCATCCTCCACTGCGAGCCATCTGCCGGATGCCTAAGCATTCCGTCGACCTTACGCTCTTCTTTGTGCCAACGCATCATCTTCGCATGCGCTTTGTTTGCAAACATACGCTCCAGCCTTGGAATCAGAGGAAAATACCACAACGCTTTTACCGGTGCTCTCTTCTTCACACGCACCCCATCTACTTCACCTGGATCGTCACGCTTCGTCTTATACCGGGGTTCCTTGCACACTGGACAGGCATCTAAGTCGGCATATTCACCGCGATATAGGACACAGTCTTTGCGACATGCATGTATCTTCCGTACTTTCAATCCTAAGGGACACAGGACCAGTTTGGCTTGATACGTGGATTCTGGCAGGGTGCTATCTTTCGGGAGCAACTTCTTTATGAGCGACAGCAACTCATCGAAACCCTTATCTGACACACCATTCACAGCCTTCCATTGTATGAGCTCCAGTGTAGTGCGTAGCTTCTTGTGCCCCTGACCACAATTTGGGTACAAAAGAGTTCTCTGGTCCTCCAACAATCCCTAGTACTTCCTATATTGTTTGTCCTCTGTGATATCTCCCTCTGCGTCACGCAGCATCTGGTCCAGATCATCATCGACACCAAACTGATCACCTTGTGTATCTTCTACGTCCTCATATGTCGTCGCGTCCGGCATACCATCATATGTCACTTCCTCTTCATCGGCTTCTTCTTCGTCTTCTATGCTGGTAAGCTCTACTTCGTCGTGGTGAGTCCAACATGTATAGTTCGGCGTGAAACCTCTCATCAACAAGCGGCCTTGTATCCGTCCTCGCATTGAGTGCTCTTTCTCGTTCCTGCAATCTACGCACGGACACCGTACGAAGCTTCCTAGAGGCAAGTCTCGAAATACGACTTCAAGAAAAGCATTCACGCCATCGATGAACTCCCTTGTCCGACGATCCGCATACATCCATTGCCCGGTCCATTCGCACCAATTAAATTAATAAGAACACTTATTATATTTTTCAAATTGAAATATTTAACTCGAAATAACTAATTGCTATATTTTTAATTACCTCTAAATTTTCTTGATTTTTATTGCTAAACCAACTAAATCTCACAAATTAAAAACTTTTTCAAAAATATTTTAATTACATTTCATACCTCCCATAAAGTATTACCTACCTAGCAAAAACCTACATCTATTTAGCTCTATAGCAATTGAAATAATCACCCTACCTACTATTTTAAACTAATGTGAAACTAAAACCATCCAATAGATCACCACATTGCCTCAAAAGATCTAGAAGGGAGAGCTAGCTAAGACACCAAGCTAGATCTTGCTCTCTAAAACAAATAATCACCCCTACCAACTAATTTCAACATCTTATACATCATCAAAAAAGGATACAAAACTAATATGAGACTTGAAACCCCCAATAGATCTACATCTTGCCTCAAATTATGAAGAGAGAGAGAGTTATAGCAAAACAAACACCCTTCAATTCAAACAAGATTATTTAATATTTCTCCACATCAATACAAAAAAATAAGCAATGTATACATGAAAATGATGTTGAGACCATGTTTACTTACCTTGGAAACCTTAATTGAGCTATTAGCCAATTAAAATTTTAAAGACCTCCCAAAGATGAACATTTCGCCCGTCAATTATATCACATGAGCTCGCCGGGAGGAAGAAAGGGTTAAATGCGCTGGGCGGGAAGGAAAAAGCATATGCAAGCGATTCGTGATACAAACCGCTTGCACAGATAGCACATTACAGAGGATTGCAAGCGGTTGGTGATACGAACCGTTTATAGTGTGATATCTCTGCAAGCGGTTTCTATCACGAACCACTTGCATATGCCCTTTCCCGCCATCCTCCCACCCGTTGGCCACGAACTGCTTGTGGCGATCGGGTCGCAAGCGGGTTAAAGCGAACCGCTTGTGATGGGCCGCTTTGGAAGCCCCGATCCGTAGCAGTGCCTCCGCCGTCCTCTCCATCGAACGTCAATCGAGCAGCGTACCGCACCCCCGCACACCGCCGGATCGTCGCTTCCGCGCGCGCGCACCGGCACAAGAGCATGAGGAGTGATGCCCGGTCGCTTTCCGCCGGCGTGGCCCGAGACCTTTACCTGCTCCATGGTACGTGCTCCATCCATCCATGCATGTGGCATGGCAGGTCAGGTCGCCATGTGCCGCAGCCCGGGGCGAGCCGTACGTGCCCGGCCAGCCATGGCGCGCATGTCATTGACAACGCGGACGGCGCAGCCACTTATGCAGGGCATGGCCCAGCGATCGTCTCGTCCGTCTCGTCACCGGCCGGGGGGCGCGAGGCGGCGAGAGCTTCGCTTTTGCACCGGTGAGCTAGCGCCTGCGCGCAGCTCGTTTCCGGCCCGTTTCTGCGTGGCACGCGGGGGCGGCCGCGCGGAAAGCGCCGCCTCGCTTTACCGGGAAGAGACGCCGAGCGGTAGCACGACGGATCGACGCCGGCAGCTCACGCCGGGGAATTTATGATCCCGGAAATCCGGAACGTATGGACCTGTCGTCCGATCGTCGATCCCCATGCGTGTGATCGGTCGCCCACGCCCTGCCATAGTGCCAAACGCGTTGCAATGCATGCATGTTTTGCCCTTCTTTTCGACGAGTGAATCGACAATATGACGGCATATATTGGCCTGGTAGATCGTCGTCGGTCCGAGGGTTTCTTATGTCTTTTGATTTGATAGGTCATCGAGATGCGAGTCATGTGACGGCACTAAACATAAACCCTTATATATATCGGATTATTTACGACGGTCTGTCAGTTCGTAAAGCACGGGACGGGACAAGCACATTTGTGCAAGTTCTCGCCATGAACCAAAAAAGAATACTCACTCATATGTGTTTCGTTCTAGTTACGACCCATCACATATGTGTATTTTTAACTTTGTAGATGGCATCTTTTCATTTGAAACAATATATTTGTGTAAATAACCGTTACGATGATAGTTTATTCAGATGAAGTCGAGTATAAATAAATTATTCATCATGCTTTACCACCTTATAGTGGAAAATTTATATAAATGTCATTTGAATGTATAAAATGTTGTTTAAACATTTAAAAAACATATAGGTCAAAAGATAAGCAAATTCTATTCTTATTAGAACATGACATGACATGACATGGGATGGTTAGAAGGGTGAGGTTGGAGAGAGGTCTCAAGTTCGAATTCTTAGGCAAACCAAAATTTGGATTTCAAATGATTTATTTTAGATTTTTTTCTTTTTTTAGTAATTAATATGCCCCAAATCGTGTTTTAAAAAAATCCTCATATGTTGTCCAGATTCATAACTAGAACCAGCACAAATAACCATTTATGTCGGTTCAAAAACCGGCACAGATGCCTGATTTTGAACCGGCACACATATGGCTGTGTGTGTAGTGCACGTTTGTCATCACAAAATGGTGTCTTTGTATGTGTTGTTGCGATACCCATTTTTGTCGTGGCCAAACTCTTTTTTTAGGGTCGTTTGAAAACCACGATCCCGCCTGGGATCGACCACCCTTGCAGTAGGATACCGTCTGCTTTGGGTTCTTTATTATCTCCTTCGAGGGATTTTTAGGATCGAAACAAAAAAATTCCACGGTCGAACTACCAGAATATCTAGAAATGTAGAGCTTAAAGTAGAAAGGCTTTTTTGGATGGAAAAACTATGACTGGCCCGATCCATTTCCAGGGTTAAGAACCACAGGGTGAATTTCCCTAGGCCATAGTCGAGGTCCGTTTGGAGGCCCAGAAGGAAGGGATTTCCCTATCCTATCCCTACCACTTTCCTTCCCTATCGTCTTGCTCTTCACACAGTCGTTTGTGGTGGCATGACTTTCTTGACAGCGCACAGTTTGTCGGTGCAATAAATACCGGGGTACAAAGAGTCCTGAGAAGATCAAGTGGGCTCCCTCTGAAGGCAAGGCGAGGGTCCCACGCCAGTGGGGCCCCGGCGTGGGCGTTGCGTATGAGTCTTGGGACGAAGGCTCCCATTGCTGGAGACGAAGCGCATTTAATGAGACATCACGCGTGGATAGACAGATGAAGAAATGATTATCGCTTCTGATGACCTTTGCAGTGCGGCGGTACATCCTTCGTGGCGCAGAAGAATTGACCGGCAGAGAGAAGGTTTGCTTGAGGAGGACGACCGCGTCGGGAGGAGGCGGCGAGGTCCCACCCGCAGACTCACCGGTATGACTGCGGGTCGAGGCCACTATGGCACGCGAGGCGCGGCGCAGCATGCAGCATGAGTGACACGTTTGCGTCTCTTCGCCGAGTCGTGTCGATTATCGAGGGTATCAGATCGCTTACCCCCCGGCTCTCCGCCAAACCCAAAGCTTGTATAAAGGGGGGGAGAGAGAGGGAAGAATGCGATGCACTAGCATTCGTGCATTCAAACACTCTGTAAACACATTCCCATTCAACCACAATCAAGAGAGATAAGGCTCGGCAGAGTAGGACTATTACCCGCGAGGGGTCCGAACTGGTAAATCTGCGAGTCGCTCCTCACAGTGCCCGACGCTCAAATCGAACCGAGCTTGATCGAATTGGCTAGCGATCTAAAAATCTGACCAGGTGTGATCCGCATGGTTGAGCGGAGAACACGCCGTCTGTAGCGCGCTGTAGGGGAGCGCTTAGCATCGGTTCAAGCTCTTCGACCCTTCTTGGCGGAGATGGCGGAGCAAAGATCGCGATGGAGCAGAAGCGGCGCTAGAGCCGCTGCCACGGAGTCGGCCGCGGCGATGGCGGTGGATCACCCGGACGGTGGCCGCCCGCCTAGGGTCGGAACCCTGGCGGAAAGCGGCCGCTCGGCCAAGCTAAGCGGTGCTCGCCTTGGAGGAGTGCACTCCAAAGACAGAACCTCCATGCGGCCAGGTTTTTGAGAACCCACGGTTCCGGTGACTCCGGACTCGCGTGGCTGTGGTGGTTGGCGATTTAGCCCGCACGTCGACGCCGCCATGTGGCGGTGGTGCAAGGGGCGGGGAACCGGAGTTTCGCGTCCTCCGTTCTTTGTTGCCCTCGCACTCCTCTCGCAGATCTCTCCGGTGAGGCGGGGCCAAGATGACAAGAGCGGCGATTTCACGGGGCTCGCGAGGCAGCGGCAGATGGTCGCGATCTCCGGTCCCATCCGGAGGACCGCCACTTGCTACATGGAGAAGACTGCGTGACAAGCTCCGCAGGAACGCGACCGAAGGCGACCACATTGCTGCCGCCGCCCACGCTGGGACCAGAAGAGGGCTCCGCAGAGCTGCCCCGGCGATGAGGGTGGCGCTTCTTGGCGCCGCCTAGGCGACGGGGCGGCGGGCGAGGACGCGCCCAGAGCAGGAGGCTCCCGACGCCGGGTGCCGCGCCTTTTCTAAGGAGCTCGCCCGCGTCCGAAGGGCGGAACGGTTTCGTCTGCCCCATCGAAAAGTATGACGGCTCCACCAACCCCGATGAGTTTTTGCAGATCTACACGACGGTGATGCACCGATCGAGGGTCGGGAAGGTTCTCGCGAACTACTTCCCGCGGTCCTCACCGGCGAGCCCGCCAGGCTCATGAACCCGCCCCAGAGTCCGTGGGGTCATGGAAGGAGCTCTGAGCTCTTCGTCACCAACTTTCGTGGCACCTTCGAGCAGCCCGGTAGAAGACGACCTCCACAACGTGGAGAGAAGAAAGGAGAGTCGCCGACGACTATATCCGGCGCCACGGGTTCGCAACACCATCCCCGACATCTCCATCGACGCCGTGGTCACGGCATTCGTGAGAGGCGCCGAGACCCCAAGGTCAAGGAGAAGATGGCCACCGTAAGATCAAAACGACGGAACTCTTTTCACTGGGCGACAAGTGCGCCCTTCAAAGTGAGGCTCGCAGATCCGCCAGTCGCTGGCGCGGGACAGCCATGGTGGCGAGGCCGGACCTCAAGAACCCCGCAAAGAAGGACAAGAAGAAGCGCAAAGGCGGCCGAGACCGGCAGGTCATGGTCGCCGAAGCGACGACGACGATCATGGCCAGCCAAGAATGGGCGCGCGGCGTAAAAGAGGAGGAGGTCGCGGCGCCGGGCGGCACGGCCCCCGTAGGGCGGCCGAGGCGACGGCTACGGCGATCGCTGTGGGCGCATGACGCCCTCAGCGGCCGCTGACGAAGGGCGAGACCATCGCCCCGTGAGTGGGACGGAAGGCCTTCATCGCCTCATTCACCGCAACAACTCCCACGACTTGGCGGATTGCCATGTCGTTAGCAAGATGGTGGACAAGCGAGTCCACGAGAAAGCAAAGAAGAATAAAGAAGAAAGCGTCCGGCGGCGCAAGGGCAAGGAGACGGCTTCGCTTGGTTTTCAGCAAAGTGAGCGCTGGTTGCCGCCATCCACGGGCGTTCGGTCACATATCCGCCCCACACTAGCTTTAAGCGTGCGATGAGGGAAGTGCGCCGCCGCGTTCGCTTTGGGTCAGCAAGGCACGGTGGCATGGTCGAGCAACCGATCGCGTTCATCAAAGCCGATCACCCGCCAAGCATCGCCGACCTCGACATCTCCCGATCGTGGTTGCGCCCACGGTCCGAAATGTAAAGTTAGGGCGGTGTCTTTGGTAGACGGAGGGAGCTCCTCAACCTCCTGTCCTGCTGGTCGCCAGGCGCTCCAGATTCAGCAGCGGGAGCTTCGTCCAACACTCCCGTTCTTCGGCATCGCGCCGGGCCGAGTCCGCTCCCGGGCGCGTCGATCTCCGGTGACGTTTGGAGGCTCCGACAACTTCCGCACCGAGATGCTCGAGTTCGAGGTGGCGGACTTCGACCTCCCCTACAACGCCATACTGGGTCGGCCGGCGCTGACCAAGTTCATGGCGGTTTGCCACTATGCGTACATGGTGGTGAAGATCCCGGGGCCAGCCGGCCCCATCGTCTTGAAAGTGGACCGCCCGGAGGCGCTCCGCTGCGACAAGGACGCTCTCGCTTTGGCGGGGGCGATCGGTGCTCAGAAGGCCGAGGTTTCGACTCTGGGAGCTCCTCCGGCAAAGACCCATGCCTCCCCCGGTTCGTCCGCGGAGGTTAAGGCGGTCTCCCTGAGCGAGTCAGACCCGGCAAAGACCGTTCGGGTGGGCACCTCTCGGCGCCAAATAGGAAGGCGCGCTCGTCTCCTTCCTCCGGCCTAACGCAGACGTGTTTGCGTGGCAACCGTCCGACATGGCTGGGTCCCCGTGGAGGTGATTGAGCACAATTGGCGACGTTCGCCGCGCGACCGTCATGCGAAGGTCCGAAGCGATCGGTGGAGCGCCAGAAGTTATCCGCCAGAGGTGGACAAGCTCTTAAGGGCGGGTCGCCCGCGATGTCGCCCATCCGTGTGGCTCGCGAACCCGTCCTCGTTAAGAAATCCAACAGGCGTTGGAGGATGTGCGTGGACTTCACCGACCTTAACAAGGCGCGTTCGGCGATCCAGACTCACCGCCCGCATCGATCTCATCGTCGACTCGATTGCGGGTGCGAAAGCAACTTTACGGATGCGCACTCGGGTACCACCGATTAGCATGGCCAAAGAAGATGAAGACAAGACCGCCTTCGTGACACCCATGGGATCTCATCGCTACACAAGGATGGCGTTCGATTTGAAGAATGCGGCCCAACCTATCGAGGGCCATGCACATTTTCACCGCCCCAAATAGGGCGAAACACGGAGGTGTATGTTGATGATCCGTGGTGAAGTCCAAAAGGCGGAGGAGTTGATCGGCGACCTGGAAGAAACCTTCACCAACCTGAGGAAGTACTGCATCAAGCTTAACCCAGAGAAATGTGTGTTCGCCATTCCGTCGGGCAAACTGCTGGGATTCCTCGTCTCCCAGAGGGGGATAGAGGCGAACCCCGACAAGATCGCAGTGATCGAGAACATGAAGCCCCGACGCGACTTGGCAGATGCAAGGCTTGGTGGGTTGCTTGACCTCCCTGGGCGCTTATAGCTCGCCTGGGATAAAAGTCTCCCACGGCTCAAGCTCCTAAAGAAGACCAACCGATTCGAGGGACGGCGGAGGCATGTGGAGGCGCTCGACGGGTCAAGAAGTATCTCACCTCCTCGCCCGTCCTGGTCGCCCCAGACTCGGGCGAGCCGCTGATCCTCTACGTCGCGGCAAACCCCCAGGCGGTCAGCGCGGTGCTGGTGGCGGAAAGGGACGGCGTTCAGCGCCCCATTTACTATGTCAGCAAGGTCCTCCACGACGCCGAGACAAGGTATTCACAGCACCAGAAGATGCTCTACGCCGTCCGACGGCGTCCCGAAGTCTGCGCCACTACTTCCGGGCGAAGTCACGTGTTGACTAAGTATCCCTTGCGGAGATTCTCTTCAACCGCGAGGCGACGGGTCGACGCCAAGTGGGCCATGGAGTGGCGCAGAATTCGATCTCAAGTTCGCTCCCGAACGGCCATCAAAGGACAAGCTCGCGAGTTCGTTAGCGAGTGGACTCGGCGACACGGAAGCCGAAGGCACCCAAACCCTCGCCGTGGACTCTCTTCTTGACGGCTCATTCCGCCGGAGGGGGGGGTCAAGGCGCCCCCGTGTGTCCCACCGGCGATGTCGTCCGGCACTGGTGGTCTTGAACTTCCGCGCCACCAACAACGCCGCGGAATATGAAGGATCGTCGCGGGCTCGTGGTGGCTTCGACCCTTGGCATCCGGCGTCTACAAGTAAAGGCGACTCTCTCTGGTCATCAACCAGCGAGGAAGGATTTCTCCGCCGATCCCGTCATGGCGGCCTACACTGGCGGAGGTGCGCCGTTGGAGCGGCACGCCGAGGGTTTGGGCCGTGCACGCCCTCGCCGCGACAACTACATGGCGGATGAATCGTCCCTGCATTGCCTCATCAAGGGCACTGCTCCGCCGGGTCTTTGAAGAAAGACTTACGCTGCCGTCGTGCCGCAGCCCCCAATCCCGGAGGGACGACGCTTCTCGACGCAGCTCCCTCTATCGAGGAGACGTCACCAACCTCGCCGCAGCCTCCGGTTGGAGGGAGGAGGTCAAGAACTGCCGAGGCGGTTGAGGCGAAACGCCAGCCAAAGCGGAGTACGCCGCGACAATGTCTGTAACGCCGCCACACTCGTCCGGAAGGTCGGTGGATGGATCCGATCCAGCCTACTTGCGGGAGGGAGTGATCCCGACGGCGACGTGCTTCGGCCGAGAAGATAGCGCGCAAGGCCAAGCGCCATACGGTAGGTGGGGACCAGACGCTGTGGCGCAAACGGAGTTCTCTTGAAGCGCGCCACTCGGGAAGCGGGAGTGAAATTCTCCGAGATCCATGGAGGCACGCGCGGGAACCATTCAGTGAGCGGGCGTTGGTTGGGAAAGCTTTCGCCACGGCTTTATTGGCCCATCGCCTCCGTGATGCCTTCGAGCCGTGAGGAGATCTGCGGCTCGCCAATTTCATGCTAAGCAGATCCACCGACCGTCCAGCGCCAGACCATTCCGCTTCTTGGCCGTTCGCGATGGGCCGATATTTACAGGCCCGTTTCGCGGGCGCATGTGGAGGTTATACTCATCTCGCTCGCCGCCATCGACAAGTTCACTAAGTGGGTTGAAGCATCGCCGTCCGGCGATCACATCCGCAACGGCTATCAAGTTTATGAAGAGCATCTTCGTCCGGCCCGTGTCGCCAAGTAATCATCATCGATAACGGCGCCGTTCAAAAGCGCGATTTTCAAGATCTGGTGCGAAGAGTTGGGTACCAAGCGTGCTTTCGCCGCCTCGTCGCGCATCCGAAGAGCAATGGGCAAGTGGAGCGGCGAACGCGAAGTACTCAAAGGGCTCAAGACAAGGGCGTTCGATCGCTGGAGAAGCGCGCAAGCGCTGGGTCAAGAAGTCCCCACGGTGTTGTGGGCGCCGGACAACTCCTAACAGAGCCACCGGCGAGACCCCTTTCTTCTGGTGTATGGCTCGAGGCGGTGTTCCCATCGAGCTCGCCGCTCCCCAAGGGTGGCGGCGTTCAGCGAAGAACAAGACTCGACCGCGTCAGACAAGTGAATCTCTGGAGGAGATCCGAGACAGGCGGCGATCCGCCGCCAAGTACCAGAAAGGCTGCGCCGTTATCAAGCAAGCGGTGTGTGAGAACAACGGCGATGGGCGACCTCGCTCGCGCAAAATCCAAGCGCAGCGGGCGCAACAAACTGCTCCCCCGTGGGAGGGCCCTTCAAGGTGGTCTCGATCTTCCGCTTAACTCGGTCAAGCTCAGATTCGAGGATGGTCGCGAATTGGCGAACACTTGAACGCCGGCGGTGAGGAAGTTCTACCCAGAGGTAGCAGTTCGAAGTTTTTTGGCCTTCCTTTGGGGCCGCGGCGAGATCTTCTTCCTTCACCGCCTCGGGGCTGCGTTGTACAAAGCCATCTTCAATAAGAGATAAGTTCGTCTCCTTGTGGGCATCTGTTTCCTTTTTCGCCTCAAGTGCGTTAGAAAGTATTCCGCTGAAAGTCGGTAGCGAAAAAAAGTACTCAAGGCGATGGCCCTTAGTTGCAAGGATTTAACGCCACGACTTGCGGTTGGGCGAGGCGAAGCGAAGCGAAGGCGGGTTCTAGCCCGTGTGTCGGCTCGGTTCAGGCACGCGCCAACAACAAGACCGCGACTAGACCACTTCCAAAGCTAAGTTCTCGCCACGCCGATGTCTAGGGCGGTTCAAGAAGAGGTCATAAGGGTTGAAGTAACCAGATGCCCGAGGAAAAAGCGCCACTTTCAATGTAAAGCTCTGTCTAAAGCTTTTTGGCGATCACGGCTTAGCCTTAGAAAGGTCTCGTTAGAAAACATTCGCCGAAAGTCGGCAATGAAAGTACTTATGGTCGATGGCCTATTAGTCGCAAAGGTAAACGCTTATAACTTACTGGTGCGAGGCAAAGCGACGGAAGCGCGGTTCTAGCCCGTGTGTCGGCTCGGTTCAGGCAATGCGCCAACGGCGCACCGCGACTAGACCACTTTCGAAGCTAAGCGCCGCCACGTAATGTTTAAGTCGGGTTGCGAGAGGCCATAAGGGTTGAAGTAACCAGATGCCTAAGGAAAGCAGCGCCACTTGCGCGAACGCTCAGTCTAAAGCCTTCGGCGGCCAGGTGCCCCGGTTCAATTCCGCAAGTTAAAATTATGCGAAGCTCAAGTGAGGCTCACAGCAGAAGAGCAAAAGTTTGTTTGCATTGATAGGCAACATTTACAAGGCAAAAAAGACAGGGGAGTCTCGCTACTTCTCCTCGTCTTCGTCTTCCGCTGGAGCGGCGCCGCCCATCATGGATACGTGGTCGGCGGCGGTGTCAACCCGCGCATGCTCAAACCGGTCCAGCTGGCGCGAAGGCTCCCCGGTGGCGGCGCCGAGATCAAACGCGCGCTCGAGCAAGACGATTGCTCAAGATGAACTGCTGCCGCCGAGAGCGCTTTGGCGACCGTCTTCGATCGCCCGCGTCCGCAACGCCACCGGAAGACGCGCAGGGTTTTGGCTCGCCCCACGGCGCCAAGATATCTGCGCAACCGTCTCTCCAATGGGATGCAAGGTAACACCAGTGGATGCGGCGCCCCGAAGCGCGCGAGGGCGGCGCGAGCATGTCGGCAAGGGTTGAGGCGCTCGGTGTTCCAGCGGCGGCCTTCGATCGCTTGGCGGCGGAGGCGGCGGCGGACTGCCGCCGCACCTCGCTGGTCATCGCCTCTTCGCGGCGTCTCTTGGCAAGGGCCCGCGCAGCCGCCGGCAGATCGCTCCGCCAAGGCAAGGGCTTCTCCCGCCGCCAGTGCGGGAGAGGTGCTAGCGCCTCGAAGCGCCTACATCGGCGGTCACGGCCGAGATGGCGGCGGCGCGCCAGCCGATGTGGTGGGCGAGGGTTCTCGCCGCGCCGCCGGCGAACTCACCGCCGCCGAGGCGCCTCCGTCGAAGGAGCGGCGGCGGTGGGGTTGGCGAAGTCGCGTGAGCGGAGCTCGATGCCCTAGCATCCGCCTGCTCCAAGAAGAACGAGACGGGGTTCAGTATGCAAAAGCGCAGCATGCTAACCCTAATATGAAATGTGCGTAAACGCAGGAAAGCCAACTGAAGCGGTGCGCCAAGGGCTAAAGCCGGGGGGAGCTCCACGCCGCTTGTTTGCGGCGGCGGTGGCGGCACGTCGCGAGCCACCGCTGCCGGGCAGCGCCGGTGAGTGGTGCGGGCAGAGGCACCGCGCGGCAGCAGAGAGGCCGACGCGTCGGCAAGCGCCAGCGCAGAGCCGCCGGCGCCGACAGAAGCGGAAGAGACTGGCGCAGCGGCGCCAGATTCTCGAAGATCGCCGCGCGCTCGCCCGATGGCGAGCGGCGGCAATAGCAGCAGGGCCTCATTGGAGGGGGCCGCGGTGGTGGCGGAAGTCAGATCGAGGGCGAGCCCTCTTCGACTCGTCTCTCCTCCTCGTCGCCGCCGCCCACGGCAGGATGAGGCGGCGCTTCCGAGGCGCGGTCGAGTCGGCCGCCACGGCAGAGGTAGCGGCGGCCGCGGAAGCTTGGGCGGTCGCCGGAGGCGGATCGCGGATCTGTAGTGGCCCCCGCGCCACTTGGACCGCAGGACCAGAAACCTCCATGGGGGCAAGACGCGCGCAGTGTTGGTTGCGCCCCGTGATCGGCCGCAGAGGGGAAGGATGCTGCGCAGGCGAAGTGTCGTGATCGGTGGGGCGAGAACCCGCCACCGGCCCCGAGCACGTCGTCCGGCACATTCCCTGCGGCTGGACGAGCAAAAAAGGAAACCATAAGATTGGCGAAAAGGAAAGGCGTACCGCAAGGTCGCCAAATCCAAAAGAACGCGAGAGTATTCACCTCCAAGAGCAGTGCGGGTCCCGTCGTTGTCGCCGTAATACGACCAGGCGGGGCGCGTCCTCAAGCGAAGCGGGCAAAGGTGGCGCCGCAAAAAATCCGCCACCACATGGGTTCCGGTGAGCCTCCGGCGGCGGAGCTCGGCAATGCGCGCCATCATCGCATCCGTGCCCGCTGGATCGTCTAGCTAGGCCCCCCAGTCGGCGGTGGGCTCTGCGGGACTGTCGGGCAGGATAAGATCGTCGCAGCCGCTGGAGTCTTCCACATACACCATCGCGGTGCGCCCTTCCAGTTGGACTTAACCGCGGCGGTATGAAGGCGGAGGCCTCGCGGGAGCGCGAAGTAGCAGCTCCCAACCGCGCCGAGCGCGAGCCCCGTGTGCAGGATGAAGAGTCGGCGCCAGAGCGGAAGGCTTGGCATCGCCCCCACGAACATCTCGCAGAGGCGGGCGAAGATGACCAGGCCATGATCGAAGTTAGGGGAAGGTGCGCCGCTCGATCCGTAGAAGGCGAGCACCCCGTGAAGAATTCGAGTACGGCGGGACAAGGCCCGCCAAAGACGCCAGAGAAGGTCACGATCTCCCTGGCGCGAGGACTCGGCATAATGGTGCCGGCGCGGAACCGGGCGGCGGTTGGCGGCACGAAGACTTGAAGCCGCGCCACCTGATCCTCATCGACAGTGGAAGCGGGCAGAACAGCTCCCGAAGGTGGTGCGGCGTCCCCGCGGCGGCCCTTCCTGCGCTTGGAAGCCATGGAAAATTTGGCGGTGGCGCTGGCGAAAAACTTGGTGGCGATTGTCGGGAAGGCTGTGCAGCGGTGAGGAAGGAGAATAGCAGTTTGAGGACTTAGCGCGCGGAAGGATTAGCCGCAGCGCCAAGAGAAGTATTTATAGGCGTGGGGAGCGAGCACGACGGTTTGGATTCCGCCCACGGAGTAGCTGCACCATCATTGCCTCGCGCGCTTCGGTTTCCCGCGAAAAGCAGCAGCAGTTCCCAAGGAAGATCGTCTTGTTGGTGGAGAATCAGCGACGGCCGTTCATGGGGTAGGGCCCCCCACGATTCGTCTCCCGCCACACAAAAGATAACCAAACATCGGCGCGACGGTTCGCGTATCATGATGGTCCCGGGGGCTACTGTCGGTGTAATAAATACCGGGGTACAAAGAGTCCTGAGAAGATCAAGCGGGCCCCACGCGTCAAAGCGGCGAAAGCAAGGCCCCCATGTGTGGCGAGCCCCTCAGAGGCCAAGAGGGCCCCACGCACAAAGCGGGCGAAAGCAGGCCCCAGCCACGGGCGAGCCCCTCAGAGGCCAAGAGGGCCCCACCCGTCTGGGCGGGCGAGAAAGGCCCCCGTGCTGGGCGAAGCCCCTCAGAGGCCAAGAGGGCCCCACGCGTCAGCGGGCGAGCAAGGCCCCAAGACGCGTGGGCGAAGCTCCCTCTCAAGGCAAGGCGAGGGTCCCACGCGCCAGTGGGGCCCACTTGGGAGGGCGCGCAGGTATGAGTCTTCGGACGAAGGCTCCCTCATGGAGGACGAAGCGCATTTAATGAGACATCGCGCGGATAGACAGATGAAGAATGATTACCTTCATGATGACCTTTGCGTGTCCGAGCGGCCACACCGCGGGCGTAGAAGAATTGACCGCAGAGAGAAGGTTTGCTTGAGGAGGACGCCTGCGTCGGGAGGAGCGGCGAGGTCCCACCCGCAGACTCACCGGTGTGACTATCTTGGTCGAGGCCACGATGGCACGAGAGGGCGGCGCCGCAGCAAGATGGGCAGCGCGTTTTGCCTCTTCGCCGAGTCGTGTCGAGGTATCGAGGGTATCAGATCGCTTACCCCGGCTCTCTCCGCCACCCCAAAGCTTGTATAAAAGGGGGAGAGAGAGGGAAGGGTACGTGCACTAGCATTCGTGCATTCAAACACTCAGTAAACACATTCCCATTCAACCACAATCAAGAGAGATAAGGCTCAGCAGAGTAGGACTATTACCGCGAGGGGTCCGAACTGGTAAATCTGAAGTCGCCTCGTTGTGCCCGACGCCAAATCGAACCGAGCTTGATCGAATTGGCTAGCAGTCTAAAAATCTGACCAGGGGTGTGATCCGCAGTGGTTGAGCGGAGAACACGCCGTCACAGTTCATGAACATGGTTGTGGCGCGAATCAAGAAGGTGGCAGCGGTGCGGCACCCCTCGTCGGCATGGCAACAGAGGCAGAGGTAGCGCTCCAATAAGGCAGCGTCGGTGCTCCAAAGAGGGCACGACACTCCAGGTGAGAAAGAGATGGGGAGAAGGGGGATCGGATCCGAGGGATTACCTGGGAATTTGAAATGACAATAATATCCAAGGGCGGCTGGCTGTGGCCGGCTAGCGGGGACCATTCATGTCCAAGGGCGGCCGCCTCACTCTCCTAAGAGCAGTGCTAACCGCTCTTCCTACCTTCGTCCTTTCGGTCATCCGACCTCCAAACTCTGTCATCAAGATGCTCTCCGCAGAGGCTGGCTGTGGAAGGGTTCGGACTCCCAGGGCGGGGCTGGCAGGATCAGCTGGAGTGTGGTCTGCTTACCCACCTCCCTTGGTGGTCTTGGGGTGCTGGATCTCCACCGCTTCTCCAGAGCCTCAAGCTCAGGTGGCTCAGGTTAAGCCGACAGCAATCAGCGCCCGCCTAGGCTCCCCAAACGTTGTCTATCCCAGACCCGGACAACGCACTTCCTAGAGCAGGCTCCGACATCATCCTTGGGAACGGTGCCTCCACCTCCTTCTGGGATGACCATTGTGTCGACGATTGGGATATCAGACCCAAGTCAACTAAGGTTCTTGAAAAAGGGAGATAGAAGACCTGCCGAGCAGGGCAAACAGCAATCAACGAGCAACAGGGAGACACAAGGTTTTTATCTTGGTTCGGGCCTCTCGAAAAAGATAATAGCCCTACGTCCAGTCTATCTTTATATCAAAGAGGATTACAAGAGGAAGCTCGACGAGACGAACAAGTCCCGGCGAGATTATGTGTGTACAGGAAGTAATATGCGAGGATTCGCCTTCAGGTCGTCTGATCCTGGCGTATCTGGCCGTAAAATCGTGCCCTCTACACGCCGTAGGGCCTTGTTTAAATAGTGTTGAGCAAACCGACCTACCAAGGGATAATCGGGCCGGGCTAACTACGAGATCGTAACGAACTCATACATGCCAAATATATCCCGAAGTAGATAAGGTATACTCCGATTCTTGGGGATCACGACATCTGCTCCAATCCGGAAAACCAACGTCCGAATCTTCACGTAGCCGTGAAGAACTCTTGTTCGAGTCGGACTCAAGCACGAATCCTAGGCCATTACGCATCGTGCCAGCCAGGAAGTTGTTCGGCAGGATACGCATGGGCCTGATAGAACTTTCTAGGGAGCTGGGCCCTAGTAGGCTGTTCGATTGGGCCGTCAGGGAATGGGCCATGGCAATGGGCCGTGATTTTATCCCCGACACATTGGCTCTTCGGTTTCGCCCCTAGGATGCTTGCACCTGGACTCTACAAGGCCTCCTCTAGGAAAAACAGAATAGTGCTCGACGCGACTTCCAACCTTGCTTGGATTGCGGACCTGAGGCATAACCTCACACCCCAGCTGATCCCCGAGCTCATTTTGCTCCTAAGACGGATGGCTACCTTGCAACTTGACCCAGATGAGCCAGATCTCTTTCCATGGCGTTTCACCCCTAACTAGGAATTCTCAGTCCGGTCGGCCTATCTGCTTCAGTTCACTGGCCGGGTAGCAAGATCGGCCCTGCAGCAATCCTAGAATTTGTGGGGCCCTTCCAAGTGCAAGTTCTTCCTCTGGACATTGCTACACCGCCGCGTCTTCACCGCAGATGCCTTGTCCGTCGTTAACTACCCAATGACTACTTCTGCCCCCTCTGCAGGAGGAATCTTGAGACTCTGGAGCACCTTTTCGTGCAGTGCGCCTTTTCCAGGCAAGCCTGGTTTAGGTTGGCTGCGTTGCTAAACGCTCCGCGTCTAAACCCCTCACGGTGGCTTCATGAGAACTATTTAGTTAGTTGGTGGCCTTCTGACATACTGCGAGACGGGTCGGCTCCATGAAGTGTGCTCTCCGTCGCCTGCGCCTTACTTTGGAGCATCTGGCTAGAGCGCAATAACCGGATTTTTCAGAGGGCCGACAAGACCCCCTAGCTTTCTACAACCAACTTTTGAATGTCCTGCGCCTTTGGAAGGCTGCGGGCGCACCTTTTGTAATTAGTTAGTCTCAGTTTTTGGCCTGCGGGGGGAGGGGCCAAATCTCCCCCCACCCTATAAACTTCTCCCTACTTTGTAAAAACTTCTCCCTACTTCTCAACACACCGGGACTCTCTTGCCTCTTTCTGTTTAAGGATCGATCCTTTCGACGCATTTAACAATGAGCCAAGAACTCCTGTAACCATGGGCACCACGACACCGAACGATCGATCGCCCTGACCGACCAACGGCATATACACCCAGCCGGTACGAGTTACCACGGCGTCGTAATGGCGTGCGTGCGTGACCCACGCGAGAGAGCAACGTACGTAGGCGCCCGTTTTTTGGATGATTCGGAGCTCCCAATGAGCCCAGGCCAGGTGTTCCTCTGCTGCTGCTGTGGCCTACCTGAGCGCGGGCACACGCATGTGCCATGGTCGCCCACCACCACCACGATCTAGAGCACCGGGCAAGCCACCAATTTCGATCGCCCGTGCTGGCAGGTGCATTGTGCTGTGCGCGATCGGGCTTCGTCCTTCAGGTCCCTACTCGATGCGGTTCTTGACCTAACGCCTCGCCGGCTCGCCACCTGGAAGGCGCCCATCGATCGATGCGGCCAGCACAGCTCCCAACGCACAATGATATCGACAGCCACTAACCTGTTCGATCGAAGGAGGAGGAGCCAAAGAAGCTAGCTAGCTAGTAGTACATCGCATATGTATATTGGTTGATGTTTCGATTTGGGGCCTTGGTGATTCGTACAAATTCGTGCCAAGGAATTTCTTGCTTGATTGGGCGGGCCATGCATGGAACTAATTAACGAAGACCGCCACCGTCTTTGCGTATCGGCTTGCTGCTTTGCGAGGTGTAAAGAGGGCATGCCATGACGCTTGGAAACGAAGCAAAAGCTAGGTAGCTAGCCATCATCCGGCCTCTCTGGCTCTGTGCCCCGCTGTGATGCTGCCCTCCGGCCGGTGCGCATGTCACGCTGACGCATCCCGTCGATCACAGGAGGAAGACGGGTCGTGATTTTTTTTTTGCCCCCGCCAATCGGCCGCTGTACATGCATGTTTATCTCAACGTCGAGCTCCGAGCTCGAGCATGTGATGTCACCGTCGTTTTTTACGGTCGTTGCGTCGGCCGGGGGACAGGTGACGATGTACGTCCGTCGTGGCTTGCGACCGATCAATTACCACGGCGGATCACTCCCAACATGTGCAGATGTAGCACGATACCGATGTTGGCATACGAGCGGCCACTTGCGATCCGCTTATCACAGCTAATTTCCCAACTGCCGCGAGACTTGGTAGACGCAGCGTGACCTTTTTGTTTATTTCTAAATCGGATTTGCTACGTAGCATCACCTGTTTTGTCGTTTTGATTAAAATATACAGACATGTGCATAAAATATTAGTCGATTCTCATCCAGATCCTTATTATTTGAAATTGCAGTTTTGGGTTTCTAATTTTTTTAAATAGATTCATCCTGGTCCAAACCTGTCACATGACAGCCCTGAAGCTAACGTGTACCGTCCATGTCACATAAATTACTTAACAAATTTGAAAAAAATTGAAAAATTTCAAAAATCATAAAAAAGATACGAGAAATATAAACAATTCATAAAATACATAAAAATGATAAAACAGATAAAAACCAGAAAAACCATAAAAGGTAATATCATAAAAAAGGGAATATCATAAAAATGAAGGGAAAATCATATAAAATTCAGGAAAAATAAAAAAATGGAAAAATGACAAAAAAATCGAGGAAAACCATAAAATAAGGGAATATCATAAAAACAATAAAATTAAAAAAGTAGCACTTGAGGGCTCCCACACTGTCTTTATGTTTTTTTCATAATTTTATGTTTGTTTTTCATATTTCTATGCTTTTTAGTGATTTTCCATGATTTTTAACGATTTCCCCTTTTTGTTTTTAAATGATTTTCCTGTATTTTTATAATTATTTTGATATTTTCTATATGTTTTAATGATTTTCCTGTATCTTTATGTTTTTTTTTCATTTTTATGATTTTTAAAATAATATCCCACATTTTAATGTTTTTTAAATTATTTTCCTTTTTATGTTTTTTTTAAAGATTTTCCTTTTTTTTAACTAATTTACGTGACATGAACGACCACGTCAGCTCTGGGGTTGTCACGTGGCATGTTTGGACCGGGATGGACCCACTTAAAAAGATTAGGGACCCAAAATTGTAGTTTCGAAGAATGGGGAACAACATGAGAGTCGACTAATATATAGTTTATGGACTGTCCATGTATTTCACTCTTTCATTTTCACCAATTAACAACTGTTTTAAATATTTTACACTATTTTTCTACTTAGTTTGATATTGAAAATTTTGTTATTCGTATTTATATATATAAACTGACATCAATTTTTTAAAGTGGGGAAGTAGTGGGTAAAGCCTCAAACAACTTCATTGGTGCAAGCCCATTGATACCTTAACTTAGAGTGAACTTAGCACTATATCAATAAAAGAGAAGAGAGAAAAACCTGATGAATGATGCTAAAGAATGCTAAGTCCATCCTAAGTTAGGATTGGTTAAAGATGCTCTTACAATCTCCTTCCTTAGGACATTACTCACAACATCACGTGAAAGATCCCTACAAAATTTATTCACACTTTAATCCCCTCGAATATGTGCTCCTCTCCCAATCCTTGATAGGTCAAATGAAGAGTGTTTTGCAGTAGCTCATGGGAGTGTTGAACTGGGTTCTCAAAACAAGGGGCAATTGCATTTTTGCCACTCTCAACAATGACCCTTACCATTTTACCACTCCGATACACTGTTATAGACACAGATGGACCCATATGTCATAGATATAGAGTGGCAAAATGGTAAAAGATCATCCAATAGAGTGACAAAAATGCAATTTCCTGGTAAAAAATAAGCATGCGGGCACTTAAAGGCTACTATAAGCAAGCTGCTCGTGGGCTGCTTCCTGGTCTGGACTTATCAAAGTGAACGAGATAGAAAATGTGCTCGGGCACACGAGCAAATCTATTCGAGCCAAATTCCGGTTAAGCTTAAGCGAGCCACGGGCTAAAGTTCCTGCTCTAGTTGAATTGCATGCTTCTGGCTACCTAAAATATATACAAGGTAGGTAAAAGTCATAGTGACAAATAATTCCATCGCCTTTACAAAAGTTCTCACCAACATTCAAAACATCCAACGGGTTGCTGGTGTAATCAGTGGCGGAGCCAGGACTTTCGAAGAGCCTGGGCACGACATAAACTAACGCGTGGACTATTAAAGAATGCTACCACATCATATATATAACACAAGCGAATTTGAGGCACATAATAGTCAATTTTCACTCAAATCATTGTCTAACAATATTTCACATAAATAAAATGAGAAAAAGCATGAAAAATACCTGAATTAATAGAGGCCAACCACATAAAAGAGGCACCAAACAAGGTGGTGCTTGCCCTTGAGTTTGAGGTGCCGGTGCCGATGGTGCTTGGCCTTCAACTTGATTTGCTGCTGCAAATTGGCCTTGAGCTTGTCCCGGTGGTGCTGCCGATGAAGGAGGGCGAGGGACCAAATATCTCCTCATTTCTGCAAGAGCAAGACTACAAATCAACCCTAAATCCGTTCAAATTAGGGGAGCAAGACTCAAGAAGACAAAGCCATTACCTACCTGACTACCTCACTGAGTCACTGCCTAGAGAGAGAGAGGCGAGGGCGCGTCTGCACGTCGGCGGCTGCACCCAGAACACGAGAGAGAGGGCGAGGGGCGAGGGTCACGGGCGGAGTCATGGCGGCCGCCCACCAGTGAGGCGAGGGCCGAGGGGCGAGCCGGTGAGGCCGCTGGGGCGGAGGCGCCTGGCGCGGCGCGTGAGGCGCGAGGGGCGGAGGCGGCAGGCGGCGGAGGCGCGGAGGCCCGAGGAGGTGGGCGAGGCGAGGGCCGAGGGGCGAGCCAGCTGAGGCCGGGAGGAGGCGCCGGGCGCGAGGCGCGAGGGCGGAGGCGAGCAAAGGCGGAGGAGGCGGAGGTCAGGAGGGTGGAGGCGGCGGAGGCCGTGAGGGCGGCGGAGCGAAGGCCGTGAGGGCGGCTGCACCGAGGCTCGAGGAGTGGCCGAGTCACGAGTGGGCCTTTGCCCTTTTGGCCAGAGCTACAAAGGCCAACTCTACTCAACTCAGCTCTATATACCAAGGTACTAGTAAGTGGTATTTGGGCTAGAGCTTGGGCCTGGGCCTAGGGTGGCCGGGCCTTGGCTCCGCCCCTGGGTGTAATTGGGTTTCACCGTTGGTGACACTAGTTTTAAGTAGCGCAATGCTAGGACTAACTATATTCATTGCCACATCTCTACTCATTTGCTCAAGACAACACACAACTTCATGGATATTCTTCGCACCCGCCTCATGCACGCCAGGGATGGGAGGGAGCTCTGCAACTCTCCAAGTTTGACAACCTTCTCTCTACCAGCCGTAGCCAAAAATTTCAAGACGAGGGATTGGTCAAGTCCCAATCTAGTTTATTGGGCATAGTTCAGGTACCAAAATTAGTTCAGGGACCATTTTGGTACTTTTTCTACTCCATTATAATCTCATCCCCTGTGACACTACTCACAATCACCTAAAATATTCCTTCAATTCCTAATTTTTTTTTTCACATTCCTCAAAATATGTGTTCCTTCTTCCCCTATCCTAAAAAATCAAATGAAAAGAGTTTTGCGGGACCTCTTAGGGCTAGGGGCTGGGATGCTGAACTTGAAGTGGCATAGCATGTGGGCACTTCGAGACTACTAAGTGAGCAACTCCTGACGTGACTCGAGTTGTGAATGAGCTGGAAATTAAATAGGTTTGCACATGAAATTAGCCAAATTCCGGTCAAGCCCAAACGAACGACGGGTTAAAGTTTCTACCCTAGTTACACGCTTCTATCCAAAACATAGATGGTAGGCGAAAGTTCAATAACGAATGATGCCTATGACTTTATAAAAGTTCTCAACATACAAATCAAGGTGTCATTCTTTTCGACCGGAATAACACCTAAAACATCCGACGGATTGCCGGTGTAAGTGGTACCGTCGGACCGTCGGTTACACTAGCTAGTTTTAACCAACCTCAACGCTGAGCAACTCCAGGAGCTCCTGGATAATACTGTAGCAGATATAGAGGGGCTGCTGGAGGAAAGAAATCTTTTAAAGGGTAGTGTAATTTATGAAGGAATTTTAGAGAGATAGATAGAGAGGACGCTAATAGTGTTTTAGAGGGGAAATATAGAGGAGCTGCAGGAGTTGCTACCTATATTCCTTGCCGCATCTGCACTCATTCGCTCGAGACAACGCGCAGGCGCAGCTCCATGGATATTCTCTACTCCCTCGTCGCACCATGCATGGGATGGAGCCCACCAAGTTTGACAGCCTTCTCTCCGCCGGCGCCGGCCGAACATTTTGAGATCTGAACTGAGCAACAATTAATAAGCTATCGCCGATAGAATCGGATTCAATTCTAACCTTGTAGGTGGTGCACGCACACACTGTCCCGTAAGTAAATGCAAAATCAGCCTCATGCTGATTAGCCAAAACCTGCTTAATTTTTGGCGTAAAGAGGAGGCACTCGGGTGAGTATAGTAGTTGGGGAGCAGAGACTGGGACATGATCCTCATCGCCTGCCTTTTTTTCATATATATAATGCACTGCTTTATGTATGTCTTAATGCTCCCTCTTTATGTATACATCGATCGAGATTTGTCCCAGCGATTAGCTTTCTTTTTCTGCATTACGAGCTGTTCGAATCACCCGCTTTTGGGGGGAGCATGCTGGATCAAGATTTAAAGCAGAGGCTTTTGGAAAATTAGCCTTGTATATATAGGTCACATGATCAGTTCTCACCAAGTTACCGCTCCTAATTGTTTACTACTCCAGTGGCTCCTTTCTTGTCTGTTTAGAGCTCAGGTTTATATAGAATCACACCATGACACAAGCCGGCCGGTAAGTGTTTGTACTTTGCACTCGGCTTTTGTTTTTTTAGAGGATCGATGCTTGTCTTCACCTCGCACCTTACCTTTTATCTCCACTGTCGATTTGCAAAGATTTTATTCTCCAAGATGAGCGGCCTTTTCTGCCCAGCATGCATGCATGCTGGATCAAAGCAGCACTTTCCGGGCACTAATCTACTCGCTAATTTTGTATGCTACCGTTAATACCAGTACAATACTAATACTAAATGTACACTAGGTCGCTAGATCAACGCGAGCACAGTGCTGCTTTCGGAGCCGAATTGACACGTACGCCGCTAGGCGGTGGACCAAGCCCCCATTGAATGTGCGCACACATCATCAGAAACAAGACGGAAATGGACGTATATTGTTTTAAAATCTATAGCTGGGCGAGGCAGGAAATGCCCCACGTTTCAAGTAACGATATATAATTTGACGAGGAATACGAACAAAAGCACGAGTTCCATCCAACGCAACGCCTTAACCACATATGTCGGGGCTCGCGGTGAGTGGTTTTATACGCGTGTGTTGCTGCACAGGCGATGGCGTTATCGCCTCCCGGCTGCGCCGAGCAAAACCCGCGCGTCTTTCTCGACAGAAACAGATCGCCAGCTCCGGTCCCTGCATTCCAAGGAGCGCCCATGCAGCAACACTTTGTCAAAGTAAACGGAAGTTTGAAATAAGACCTTTTAAAAAAACGTAAGAGCATCGCCAGCACGATCTCTATGTTCTTTCTCTAGATCATTATTCGTTTTATATATTTTCACCAGGTACAGCAGAGTATAAACTTAAAAAGATATAGAAATCATACACAAAGTTTGTAAATAGATTTCCTCCGGAGTCTCCATTTGAAAACTGAGATAAAGACTGTTGGATCATTATGAAAACCGAAGAATATTCGCAATAGCATTTGGAGAACATGTTGTTGATGCTCTTACCTTAAAATGAAAGACAATGCCAAATGAAACCTAGAATGGTGCAAAAATAAAATAAAAATGAAAATATTGCGTAATTGGGACGATATAACAAATAGTACTCCATCCGGTGACAAACATTTGATATTTTTGACTTTCCACTGTTTTCAAGATACAAATTTTACTGCTAATTCCTATTAGAATTTACTTTAAAACCCCACAAAAATTATAATATTGATGCATTTTTTAGACAAATATATTTTTTATGTATACAATCTAATTACTTAAAAAATATTTGTGACTCAAATTCCAAAACTTCGACTGACCTGTATCTCAAACATCAACCATTTGTGTTCGCGGGAAGTATTTGGGCTATAGGAGATGAGTCAAAATATATAATATTATATATTTATATTGTATGATGAGTTCATGAGACCTCTTGGTTTGGATTTTTTTTTTTTTTGAGAATCACACTTTCACTAAATCGTAGAACAAAGGTTTACAAGTACTATATGAATAACGTTTACAAAGAAATTACACACGATGACCAAACACCTCATACTCGGAATAGAACAAAGAGCATCTTGCAATCATCTTGCCAAAATCAATTCATGAAATCTCTCGGTTTGGGTGTCACAGACCCTGTGGTGGACTCAGCACCATGGGTGATCAGGCTTTCGTCCATTCTTAAATTTTTCGTTTGTTGTAATATACTTTGAATTTTAGCTTGTACTGATACTTGGCTACTTACAATTTTAAGCAAAACCAATTAATCCATGTGCTTCTGTACATATATGTGATTTTATGATTGATATTAGTTAAAATTAATAGTGTTGCTAGTGAACGGTATCCTGCTCGAAACAGCATCGGTGTTTCATGTAAAACACCGTGGCAAACACCAAATGAAATAAAACACTCATAAACCATCACATGAAACACTCATAAAATACAACACGCATGAAATGCTCATGAAACACCACGTCAAACACCTTTATTGTTTGGACGGTTTACCGTCCGTTATTATTTCTGTAAAATTAATGTGTTTGTCAATTTTGAGTGCACATATATATATACCTTGTTTAATTTGTCTTGCCACTCCAAAAAAAATTCAGCTCTTGAAGCTAAACATTTCAATTTTTTGAAACCATTTATTATATATATATGAGACCATTTCCCAATGTTGTAAAAACTATAAATAGAACTAAACGTTCTGGCCCAACAATTCGTGTTACATACTTAACCTAGGCTCGTAGCAATAAAAAAAAAGGATTTGGCTTCATTTTGCTCTGAACGGGTCATCTTTAACAATTGGGCAACGAATAATCCAGAATCGGGGGAAGATAGCGGTTACGGTGGGGCTGAGGGCGTCTTCTCCGGCGACGGCGGGGAAGCATCGTGCGGGTGAGTTGTGGCGGCCTGGGCAGGTAAGATTTGGGTCTCTCGAGTTGGCCCATTCGTACAGTAATGGGTCTTGGAGTGGTGGTATTCTCGCGGCCCAACCGCAGAGTAAAGCAAAGCTATTTGGGGTCGATGAGAATATTCTTTTTGGCCATTCCCTTGCTGCGTCCGCCTCGCACGCAGCTAGGGTTCCACCTTGGAAGCCAGCAAACCGAGTGAGCCATCTTCCTGGGAGTTCTGATCGGATTTCGATGGATTCTCGTGAGATCGCTTTGGGGGTGGTAGGGGTGGGGCAGGGGTCCTCGAGGTGGGGAAGGGAGATTTGGTGGCCGTGGGAGATCAAATACCTGGGAGAGGATGCGGGATTCGAACAATCAGGGCATTCAAAGTTCGGTGCTTGATGGAAAAGGAAAATCGGTGATGGCTTCAAGTGGGGGGGGGGGGGGAGATCTGATTCAGTTCTTAAGGATGAATCTGGGTCTTTGAAGAGAGGTGCTGCTTTGGATTTGTCAGGAGAAATGTCGATCAGGCAGGGAGGACAGAGGGATTCAAATCAAGGTATGACTATGGGAAATTTTGAGGAGGGTAGAGCTGGATTTGCACGAGGTGATAAATCTGTTAGTATTTGCTTCCGATGTGGGAAACTGGGGCATCTTTCGTTTAATTGTGCCGGGGTGGTTTCGTGTGGATTCTGTGGAGGGGAAGGACAAATTGCTAAGAATTGTTGCAACAGAAATCCTTGGGAGTTTGGAGCATCTCTTTGTGCTTTTCATTCCGAGGGACAGGGTTTGTATGTCTGTGGGGATTTGCCTTTGGAGAGTGGAGATAGAGAAAAATCAAATATGGCGGTGATCTCTGTTCAAGGGGAAGCGGTGTCAGTGAGGGATATTGAGCAGGAGTTTAATGCAATTTTCAAGTCCTTTTCAAACTGGAGCTGTACGGCTAGGGTTCTTGGTCAGAATGATTTCTTGATGTGTTTTCCTAATGCCAGGAAGGTGGAAGAGATGGAAGTGCTTCCTCCTATGAAGGTGAAGAACTCTAGTTCATTCATGAAGGTTGCACGTTGGTTTCCGGAAGTGGAAGCTGATCAGATTCTGGACGAAGTTTGGATTCGTATTTTTAAAATTCCAATGGGGGCTAGAGTGTATTCAGTCATTTTCAGAGTTGCTTCGCTGGTTGGTATCTCTCAGGAGATAGATTTTAGTACTCTTCTCAGAAATGATTTTGTGAGGGTGCGTATTTTCTGTTTGGATAAGTATAAAGTACCAGCTTCAGTTCCAGGGACTCCGGGCGAGGCATATACAAATTTATATTTCAGATTGAGGATCTGGATGATTATGATGGTCATGATGGTGAAACAGTTGGGGTCCCCGTTTCTGACCAGATGGAAGAAGATGGTCAAGTGTCGAAGAAAATGAAAGGTGTTGTGGGTTCTAGGACCTCTTCGGGTGGCTGGACTACATGGGGGAGTTAGAAAACATCAGGCAAGGGCGCGACTCAGGTGAAAGAGATGGATGATAAGTTTGATGATTTAGAGGTTATATCTGTTTCAGAGGGGGAATCAAGCCAGAACATGAGGTTGGTTGCTAGGGAGATAGGATTGGACTTTGACAATTTGAGTGATGCTGAGTTCAATACTTCGCAAGAGGAGGTTTCTTCCTACTTTACAATCTTGGTCAGATGTCCTCCTTTGATTCATTATCCTAGTATGTCGGGGATATATTCCAATTTAGTGGATGTGGACATCAAGAAATGGTGGAATCAGTATTCTGTTAAGGGAGGTAAAGAGGAAACACAAAATCTCATGCTGAACTTCTCACTTCATACAAGTTTCCGTGCTATTAAGGAGTTGGATAGTTATGACTCGCCGCTGGAGGGATACTACTGATATTATTTCTTTTCGTATTAGTGGTAATAATGAGATTTCAAATCAAGTGAATTTGCTTAAAGACATTGAACAAGCTAGATTTGACTTATTTAAACAAAAACAAAAAAAAATGAAAAGCCTGGACAGAAATCTATAATTTCTGAAACAAATGAGGATGATGAGGAATTTTATTTCTTAATTGGAGATCAGATGAATCTGATTTAGAGGAGTTGGTGCTAGATAAAATTGCTAGGAGGAGTGGTAAAGATAGGAGGGGGTATAATAACAGAGGGAAGTCCTTTTATGTGCGCAAATCTCCTAATGTAAAGAGAGGAGGTAAAAATGGACTGCAAAGTTGAGGGGGAGGGGTAATAATAATAATAATAAATCTTCCTCATGACTGTTTCTGGTATTTTTTGGAATTGTAGAGGGATTTCTAAAAAAGGTTGTGGTGCTTTTATTAAAGATTTGATTAGGCAGTATGGTGTTGGCTTCTTTGGTGTGGTTGAGACAAAAAAATTTGATTTCAATGATAGTTTTTTGCGAAAAATTGATCCTTTGGGTGATTTTAATTGGCACTGGGTTCCTGCTAGGGGGAGAGGGGGAGGGATTCTTTGTGGTATCCTTAATATTCGTTATGATATCTTGTTGATTAAAAAAGGTGTTTATCATTTGATGTTTTATCTCTGGGATATTAAATTGAAAACTACGTGGAACTTGGTCATTGTTTATGGGGCAGCTGCATATAGAGAAAAGGAGAGTTTTTTATGTGAATTAGCTGATTTTTGTGCGTGTTCTGATATTCCTTTGCTAATTGGTGGAGATTTTAATTTGATTAGAGTTGTAAGTGACAAAAATCAGGTTACATCTTTATCTAGATTCGGTCATTGTTTGAATAGCATTGTTAAATTGTATAACCTGAGGGAAATTCATATGGCTGGGGGTAAGTTTACTTGGTCAAATTTACAAGAAAATCCTATCTTGGAAAAAATTGATAGAGTTTTTATGTCGCCTGAGTGGGAGGATTTGTTTCCTTTGGTGTCAGTTAGTAAACTACCGAGAATCCTTTCTGATCACTATCCCTTGTTGTTGAGAGATGGTGACTTGAGGGGATCTATTCCTGTTTCTTTTAAATTTGATATGAAATGGTTGGCTCAGGAGGATTTTGTTAATATAATTTCTGAAGTTTGGAATAGTCCTACTTTTGGTAAGGACAGTATTTCTGTTTTTAAGAGAAAGTTAAAAAAGGTGAAACAAAAAACTTAAAGGTTGGGGTGGTCATAGATATGGTATTCTTAAGAAAAGAAAGGAGTATCTTATTCAACAGTTGAATATTTTGAAGATATAGAGGAATGGGGTATTCTGAATGATGTGATGGTTGGTTTAAGAATTGATTTTTTAGCTGAGCTTTTATCTTGTTATGAGGAGAAAGAAGTCAGGTGGCATGCTAACTCTCATGAATCTTGGCTGCTTAAAGGAGATCTTAACACTTCTTATTTCCACAAGATAGCTAATGGTAAAAAAAAGAAAAAAATTGATTAAGAGTTTTAAAGATGATTCTAGTTTGATTCCATGGGGATCAAAATCTCTTAAGTTATGCAACAAATTTTTACAAGAATTTATTTGGGCGCAGTGCTAACATCGCTTTCTATCTTAAAGATGGGATTTGGGAGGGTGATGAGAAAGTGTCAGTGTTAGAAAACGAGGCACTCACTTCTCCTTTTTGTGAAGAAGAGGTTTATAAAGCCTTGTGTCTTATGGGCGTGAATAAGGCACCTGAGCCTGATGGGATGCCGATGGAGTTTTATAAAAAATGTTGGTCTATTGTGAAAAGTAATGTTTTGAACATGTTTGGAGAGTTTTATTCTGGAAGAATGGATATTTCTAGATTGAACTTTGGTGTAATTTCTCTTATTCCCACAGGAGGAGTGGAAAAGATTTCCCAATATCGTCCAATTTGTCTTTTAAATACTATTTACAAACTGTTTACTAAGGTTTTGACAGTCAAGGTGGAAAAGGTGATGGAAAGAATCATTTCAAAAAATCAAAATGCTTGTTTTGAAGGGGAGAGACATTATGGATGGTATTATTCTTTTGCATGAAATTTTGCATGATACCAAGATTAATTCTTGTGGGGTGGTGGTGAAATTAGATTTTGAAAAGGCTTACGACAAAGTAAGATGGGATTTCTTATTTAGATGTTTGGATATTAGAGGGTTTCATCCGGTTTTCTACTCTTGGATTAAAAGTATAGTTACTAATGGGACTTTAAGTGTGTGCGTCAATGGTAGGATTGGAGATTACTTTCGTAGTCACCAAGGGGTGAGACAAGGTGATCCTTTATCTCCTCTCCTTTTTAATTTGGTAGCAGATGGTTTAAGTAAAATGATCCATTTGGCAAAATCGAATGCTTTGTTCAGTGGGTTGGCTGGTGATTTCTTTGAAGGGGGTTTAGTGAATTTACAATATGCAGATGATACTATTTTGTGTCTTAAGCATGAGGTGCAGGGAGCTATCAATCAGAAATTTTTGTTAGCCCTCTTTGAGAACTGTTCTGGGCTTAAAATAAATTTTGATAAAAATGAAGTGATTTCTGTTAATGGGAATGTAGAAATGGACTTAGTGTATTATGAAATCTTTACTTGTGCGGTGGGGTCTTTTCCTATGAAATGTTTGGGTGTTCCGATTGGGTTACAAAGGGTTAAAGTGAAAAACTGGGTGTTCCTAATAACCAGGATGGAGAAAAAACTTGCGAGCTGGAAAAGCAAATGCTTATCTTTGGGTGGGCGTCTTACCCTTTTGAATGCTTCTTTGTCTAGTATTCCGGTGTATTTTATGTCTATCTTTCTTTTGCCCAAAATGGTAATTTACAAGATGGACAAAATTAGAACATCCTTTTTTTGGCAGGGTAATAGTTTAAAGAAAAGATATCACCTTTTGAGATGGGAGAAACTCTGTAAAGCTAAAAGACTAGGGGGCTAGGAATTCGTAAACTTAGGGAGATGAATATTAGCTTAATCTCCAAATGGTGGTGGAAGCTTGATTCTGGTGATGAGAGTCTTTGGAAAAATTTTGTTTTGAAAAGATATATTAAAGGCAAACCTTGGGCACATTTGAAGACCAAATCTCAGGATTCGGTTCTTTAGAGGAATATTATGCTTACTAGAGATATTTACTTGTGTAATATAGGGTGATATCATTGGGGATGGCAAGCTTATTGATTTTTGGGATGACAGATGGCTTGGTCCCTTTACTCTTAAATCTAAATTTCCTGATTTGTTTGAAATTTGTGAGCAGCAGTGTATTTCGGTGTTTGGGGCAAGACAGATGGACTGGAGGCTCTCGTTTAGAAGATGGTTAAATTCTGATCTTCTAGATGGTTGGTTGGAAGTAACTCAGAATTGTCGATCGGTTAGCTTTAGAGACGAAGAGGACAGATTTAGTTGGAGAGTTGGTACTTCAAGAAAAGGCTTTTTAGTTAAGCATATGTATAATTTCTTATGTGGGTTGGAAGGTGTTCTGTTGGTTTGGCCTAATCTAATCTGGAAAGTTAAGCTGCCTCTGAAAATTAAGATTTTTGGTTGGTTAGTCTTTCATAAAGCAATTTTAACTAAAGATTAGTTGGTGCGTCGGGGATGGGTTGGGAACCCTTCTTGTCTTTTTTGTTCAAGTCCAGAAAATGCTGATCATTTATTTTTTCAGTTCCACGGCGAGAGTTATTCGGAGTATAGTGGCTCTTTGTTTTCATTCTAGTAATCGACCTGTGATTTTGGGGGGCTTTTACCGGTTTGTCGATATTTGGCATGAAGGAAAAAATATTTCTGGGGTGTGTATTTTATCCATTATGTGGGCTGTTTGGTTGGCAAGGAATAATTGGTGTTTCCAGGGAAAAGCTATTCATTCTCCATTTGCAATTCTACATTCTGCTTGTGCTTTTGTCTACTATTGGGCAGGGTTGTATTCAGAAGGAGAAAAGGACAAGTTTAGAACCGGGGTGGAGCAAATGAAGAAGGTTTTGCAGGGATTTGCTGATAATCAAAATGTTGGATGCTGCTTGCTAGAAGATGGAAGGATAAATCAGAAAGGGAGCCCCGAGAAAGAGTAAAAAGTATAGGTCTTTGGAATTCATGGTGGAGTTATAAATTTTAGTTTGTGTGGTTCGATCTGAAGGCGGATTTCTGTTTGGATAGCAGTCTGCTGGCAGAAGTACAAGGGTTACCTTGTGGTTGGTTGGACTACATTTTTAGTTTAGTTTTTTGTTGTTGTTGCATGGTGTCCAGTTGGTTTTTGGCTGTGTGAGGGGTTATTGTTCTTTTGCTGGACAAAAACAATGTAATTCTATTCTCTTGAATGGAATTGGGGTAGGGCCCCTTTTGTAAAAAAAAAAAAATCCAGAATCGAATCTAGTGGAAAACATTGAGTAAAAGAAGTATCAAACTTTTTTTCAGAAATTGCTACAGGATCCAATATTTTACTCTAGCTCCACGACCGCAAAAACCACGAATAAGAATCCAGATTTTCACTGCCCCGGGTCCCGGGAGGATTTGAGCTTAGACGGTGTGAGCTTTCGAACCAAAAGTTGTCCAACCACTTCATGGGCAGGATGGGAGCACGGCACTTACGGTCAAGATTTGGGAAGCGCGAGCTTAACCCCGTTCATCAACATCGGTCGCGCATTGACGCCGCGGGGACGAACCGGACGACCGCGACATGCATCGGCCGGCGCCGGCGGCTGCGCCACCGCCGCACGCCGTCCCGACACCTTGTCCCGGGCTGTCATGACTCGCGCGACGCGACCGCGTGCCGACGGGTCACGTCCGGACGATCCGAACCGTCCATCCTGTACAGGCGCACACGTGTCTCGCCACCGCGAGCCGTCGGATGCCCTGCCCCCGCGTACAAATAGGCTCGCGATAGCCGCGGGCGCTCGAGCCCGACCTTGGTGAGTGGTGCGGGTGCGGCCGTGCGGGTGCGGGAGGCTCACCGAATGCAGCTTCTTCCACGGCTCTGCATGGCCACCAGCAACGCCGCCGCCGGCGGTGGTGGTGACGGCGACGGAGACGGGAGTGGCAGCGGGAACGGCGGGAAGCTGGCCTCGGCGGTGTCGTCCTCCTCGTCGACCGTCTCGACGTCGTCGTCCGCCGCGGCGGCCGCGGTGTCGGAGGCGTCGTCGTCCACGTCCCTCCCTTCGCTGCCCTCGCTCTCCGCCGCGGCGAACGCCGGCTGTCTCGCCGCCACCATCGCCCACGTCATCACGCTGCTTCCTCCTCCCCCGACGGTGCCCGCCGGGGCGGCCGTCGTGGAGGTGGACTCCGTCCAAGGCCTCGTCGTCGCTAGGCCGGCGTCCGTGGCTCTCCACGACCTGTCGAGCCTCGAGGCGACGTCGACGTCCGATTCCGGGGCGGAGATGGCGGCCGCGGGCTCGGTGAAGTGCGTGGCGCACCTCGCCGGCGGCAAAGCCGCCGCCGTCACCGGCCACCAGGACGGGAGGCTGCGGCTGTGGCGGGTATCCTCGCGCGCGCCCTCCCTGCTCCGCCTCGCCGCGGCGCTCCCCACCGTCTCCGACCGCCTCCGCCGCTTCCCGATCCCGTCCAACCACGTCGCCGTCCGCCGCCACCATCGCCGGCTCTGGATAGAGCACGCCGATGCCGTCTCCGGAGTCGCCGCCTCCGCCGACGGCCGCCTCCTCTTCTCCGTGTCCTGGGACAAGACCCTCAAAATCTGGGCCGTCCCGTCGCTCCGCTGCCTGCAGTCGCTGCCGGCGCACGACGACGCCATCAACGCCGTTGCCGCCGCGCCCGACGGAACGGTGTACACCGCCTCGGCCGACCGGCGCGTCCGTGTCTGGGCACCCCGCCCCGCCGGCGACAAGGCCCGCCGCAGCGGCAGGGGCAAGAAGCCGGCGTACCACCTCGCCGCCACGCTCTCCCGGCACACGGCGGCGGTGAACGCCGTGGCCGTCGGGCCAGGCGGCCAGGTGCTGTACTCCGGCGGCAACGACCGCTGCGTCGTGGTGTGGGAGCGGGAGGACAGCGCGAGCTACATGATCGCCGTCGGCGCTCTGCGAGGCCACCGCAAGGCGGTGCTCGCCGTCGCGTGCGCCGGCGACGGGCTGGTGGTCAGTGGGTCGGCCGACCGGACGGTGCGTGCCTGGCGGCGCGCGGCCGACGGCCGGGGGTATGAGGCCATCGCGGTGATCGACGGCCACGGCAGCGCTGTCCGGTCGCTCGCGACGGTGCTGGTGCGGCCGTCGGCGGCGCCGGCGGGAGGCGCCGCCGACGGCGACGAGGAGTGGAGGGTGTGCAGCGCGGGTCTCGACGGCGAGGTGCGGGTCTGGTCGCTGCGGCTCACGCTGCCACGTTTGTAGTAGGTTCGATTTGGCGCGATCTTTTAGAAAAATGTGCTCCTTTTTTATTTCTTTTCCATTTCCATTTTTATCTCGTCTTGAGATACCCCGTACGGTGTTCTGCCATACGCTCGTGTACATACATGAGAGAGCAAGGTCTACGTACTTATATTTTTTTTTAGGAATTGCGAGGCCTTTACTTGATTAAAAAAAGAGGGGCCGGATGCCAAGAATACAGAGACGTAAAAAAGGGTGGAAAAAAGGAACACACCCCACCCCAGGCGTTAAAGGGGTTAACTAATTACACAAGACTGGCTCCTACCGCCTCCCAGAGGTGTAGGTCATCAAGAAGAGAGCTCAAGAAAAGCGACATCGGCCGCTCATTGCAGCGGAAAATGCGATTGTTTCGTTTTAACCAAAGGTGCCATAAAGTTGAGAGAGTGGCAGAGACGGCCCCACCGACAGTTTGCCCTTGAATGTCCAACCTCCACCACGTGAGGAGGCGAAGCCTTGGCGAACGCAGCTTGACAGAGATGTGAGTCCACGCCTAGCATGAGAAACTACAGGTGAGGAAGAGGTGATCTGGGGTCTCAAAGTTTCTTTGACAAAGCGGACAGAAGTAGTTGTTGGGGATTCAAAAGAACGTTGGTTTTGCGCTTCAATTCTGGTTCTACGGTTCTAACATCCACTTCGACCGGTGTTAATCGGCAAACATTGGGCAAATAGAAAAAGGTCTTAGCTAGTTGCTTCTTCAACTTTAGGTCGATACCTCTTTTGAATTGTAACTTTCGAAAAGTAAAGCAACTACCATCTTATTAAGACAGAATGCCATGGACCCTCAAAACCTAAAACCTACGCAGATGACTCGGTACATTTGAAAAGGCATTTGGCCACGACGACCCAGAAGCACCTCCTCTTGCATTGCTCTCTAGCCGTCGGATCAAGAATTGGAGGATAGGATCAAACCATGCACCACGCAGAAATCAGCACCACGCTAGAAAAAGCTTCGCTATTTGATCTAGTGCATTCATCCCTAAGTAGTCTGGAACTGAGGATTTTTGGAATGTCACGGTAATATATATAGCCATGGTGATATCAAGCCGCAATGTCAATTCTTCGTAAGTTCCAACCTTTCTGGTTAAAGTTTTTTATACGGTTTCGCTTCATGCAGCACCTCGCCGACGCGCCGCCGCCGCCGACACCCGCCGAGGACGCTGCTCGCACCACCACGGCAGGCCTCTTCTCCCCGCGTCTCGTTGGAGCCGACCCCGTCACCACCCCAGACATCTTCTCCTGCGGCCGGCCCGACCTCCCGCCGTCCGCTAAACGTGCTAACCTGCTGGCCGCCGCCGCCGTCCGCCGTCCGCCGCCGTTCTAGAGTTTTTCACTTTTTTTATACTGTTTTTTCAGTACTTCTGTACGGTGAAATTTCTATACAATTGTACTGAAAAAAGGATCACCTACACGAAACGCAAAACGTAGACGCCTGCGTTCTAGTCGGTCCCTTTTTTATATAAACATGTGAAAACTCCCTGACATCTAGCGGTTGATTATCAAAAAACTACTTTTTTTCGCCGGTTTAACTTTTTAAAATAAAAATTGATGAGCACCTGAAGAAAAATGCAAGACACGGTGCAGCTGTACGTAAAGCGGGGCTTTGGCTGATCGAACGAGCGGGGAGCTGGAGATCATCGACCATGATCGGCTCGAGTCCAGTGGAGCAGCTGTAGGCTGTCGCTCTCATGCTGGCGTGCGGCGGGTTGGAGCCGACGTGAGCGCCTGTGAACTGTTTGAGCCGTACGTACGCTTGTTGGATACAGGCGAGTGACTGGATTCTCTTCCCTCTCCCGTGACTCCGTCCGTTCACGACACAGCGAAAGGTTTATTAGAAAATGTCCGATGAGGAGATGCTATCCCAGTACTGATTCGACTCTAAAATTTAGGTTATAAGTAGACCTGCTCACGGGAAACCCGGCCCGGTAGCCCGGCCTGAACCCGGCCCGAAAAAGCCCGGCCGCCCGCCCGACCGGCATCGGGCCGGCTCGGCCTCGGTTTCAGCTTGGCGGTCGGTCGGGCGGGCCCGGATTCCGCCGATTTTAGCTGAAGTGGCCGGAAACGGGCCGGGCGGTAGGCCGGTTTTCGAGCGGCGCCGGCCAAGCCTGAACTCGGCTGGTTTTTCGGGACCAAGCTTTTCTGTGCCCGACCGGCTTTGCCGACCGGTTTGAACAGGTCTAGTTATAAGTAACGAATTTGGATATGATCAGATTTTGGGGGCTATTATTGAACATGCTCTCAATTTTTATAGAAATAAAGAGAAATTTCAATGTCTCAGACAAGAACTTCTTTTCTTAAATATTAAATTTTATTCTTTATTGCAAAAAGGGACGACGGTTCGTATTTTACGTAAAAAACATGTCCGTCATCTGTTAGGAGGACAATCGATCACCCGTAGGGCAATAAGATCATGTTTCAATGGCGTTTAGAGACGTCCCGTTGGACTGTTAGACCTAGATGTTAGATTTGTCGGCCAACCATCAAGTGATAGGTGTTAATATGGGTCCATATGTGAGGTCTCTCACTCAACCATTTGACGATGTGTGCCAACATAGACATATTTTTTATCTAAACATGGAAAGGATTGAATTTTGCAATAACAAATACATATAAATACTAAAAGTAAAATTCTCCTAAACAAGGCATTTCTCAGGTGTTTCAAGTTGCAAGTTACAATATGAGGAGCTACCATCAATTGGAATTCCATGCACTGGTGTAACTTAGCTGCGCCCTTTCATGCTTTTTAATTTTGAGCAATTTTACGGTATATGATTATATTTCTAAATCTAAACATTCATTTGGATGTTCAATTCAACATTTTTTTCAATTGACAATTTGCTCATTCTATTTGAAGGGTAGTCATTATTGCTCTACGTTTTTATGGTCATCATAGTCTCATTCATATGAGAGGAGGCTAACTCTCTGATTTTGATTTTCTTAATAGATCATAAATACTATTTGGCACAACAAATTTGTTTTGGTCTATATGACTGTGAAAATGATATGGTTTTCAATAACAAAAAGGATGTTTCCATTTCATATGGATTTTTAGGGGAGCCCATTGGTTGAGGCATTGGGTGTTGCTACGGGGCGATTATACGAGAGGTGCATGTGACATATGTTGGAGATAGTGGCAATGAAGTTCCTCAGTAGCTTTGGATGAAGAACAAATAAAAGTTTTTGTCCAAGTTGATTTTTAGCTATAGCTTAAATATTGTAAGACAATTTGGTTGATACATCTTTTAGAAGACTAAATTATTTCCATCATGTACAAAAAAATTGGATGGTCAAATTAATGTCTACATGGTTACATTATACATGTAGCGGTGGTTAGTTTAGAGAGAATGGACTTCCCATATTCATTTTGATGCACCTAAAGAAAAGCTTTCGATTTTTAGGTTGTTCGCTTATTCATATTCTCATCTACCAAGGGTATAAATTAAGAGAGTATAAATTAAGTATTGAGATTTTTTCAGTGGCACGTAAGAAATTGCTGTGAACAAAGGGTAGATGAAGTGTTCCTGTGCTCCAAGACATACTGTTCAAGCTTCTGTCTCACCATCATGCACCCAATTATTGCACGTACGTCGCCGGTCCCGACCCCGCGCTAGCCAATACGTTGATCGACTGGCATGTATACGTACATCGATCGTAGCCCACCCGAAGTAGGATGTGCAACCCGTGCACTGTGAGCGTTGTTGGTTCCCACGTAACACTCCCCACCCCCCAACTGTTACGGAGTTTAATTAGACCACGCAAAGTTTAGCTGAACCCATAATTCCATAACATAATCTCAGAGTCGTGGGTCCTCCTATAAGGGGCTTCGAAAGACCAAGATTTGTAAAAAAAAAATATAGTTTATAAAAAACTTAAAGTTAATTACAAAGTGTTATAATATTTAGTTTTCGGAAACGCTTGTGTCCGGCAGTCCGGCCGTCCGGACGTGCGAAGGCAGTGGGCCTGTAGCCCAAGGCCGGCCCATGCATGCGAGCTCACGGAAAACAAAGATGCGAGGCCATAAAAAGGATGACGCAGTGACGTCGCAGATTTCCTTTTGTATTCTTCTTTCGACGATATAATTTTGATTGGTTTCCAATCCAAAAACCGTTTGCACCAACGTGTTCCTCGTATTTTTACGAACAAAACAAGATGTTTGTTGCCATATAAATCTTCAAACTTACCTGACGAAACTTGGGGTTTGCCTACTGAAACTTGGGTTTCGCCTACTGAAACTTGGATTTTCATATTCATAAAACTCGCCGAACTATCAAGTTTCATCAGATTTAATGCAAGTTTCATCAAGTTTTAACAAGTTTCATTCAAGTTTCTTCAAGTTTCATCAAGTCAATCCAAGTTTCATCAAGTTTCAACGGGTTTCATCCAAGTTTCATCAGGTTACATTGAAGTTTCATCAGGTTTCATCAGAACACGGCCAAGTTTCATCAGAACACTGCCAAGTTTCTCTAGTATAGATGTAAGTTTCATAAGTGCCTTCTCCTAGTTCACATCAAAAAAATTGAAAAAGTGAAAAAATTCAAAAAGTATTTAAAATGGGTTGCTCTCGATTTTAGAAGTATTATGAAATTTATTCCACGCATTTTGAACACTATTTGAATTTTATACAAAAATCAGAATTTTAATTGGAAAATTGATCAACCGACCACTAGTTATCTAGTCGATGTGCCTGTACGTGCGCGTTTTGCTAGTCGCTGCGAGGAGCATTGGATCGGCGCGGTATTATCGATCCAATGGCCCTGGCTGGTCCGGACGGAGCGCCAGGCGTCGGACGTCCGACGCGTGGTGCTCGCCTTTAGTTTTTTAAAAAATAATAAATTTCTAATAAAGATAACTGACATAACAAGTATTCCCTCCATTCTAAAAAAGAAGTCGTTGTTAACTTTTGTAATATGTTTAGAAAAAATTCATAAAAATAGTATAGAATTCATAAAAACATGAGAAAATTTTTTACAGATTCATAAAATAATGTATAACCAGATTTAAAAGTAAAAAATTAAAACTTTTTGGATGTAAATTTTATTTTAAAATTAATCAAATCTACCATGCCTTATGAAAAAGGAGAACAAAAAATGTAAATACCAAATGTTATAAATATTTGAATAGCAAGTAGAGCATGATTTTACATAAATTTCAAATTTTGAATTACTCAATGTGGAGTTAAAATGAAGGAGATATGATTTTTTTAAAGTTTTAAACCGAAGGGGCATTTTAGACATTAATGAACTTTTTAAACGGCTAAAACTAACGGACTTAACGGTAGCGGTACCGAGGGAAGAGAAAACTTGAACCAGCGGCATGCAAGGGAAGAGAGAATTTCGAGTGACAGATAGAAAATTGTAAATTTTTTCAATGGTGTACAGGGAATTCTCTTCAATTTAAACCATCATCTAAAAGATCTTTTTCCCTTTAACAAACCCTCTACGTAGGCTACCCTATTATACAGGGTGTGTGGGAGACGCTCTAGGCGAGCGTATCTGCTGCAGCCTTTTCCCTTGGAGATATTTTGTCAGGGGAGTTGGTGGCTGCCTAAGCTGGATAGAAAACGACACACGCATGAAGTATGCTGTACTAATACAATATATCGCCTGACGGTATACTTTAACCGGTTAATCACTTAAGCCCATGTGCCTAGGTGTAAGATAAGATCAGTACAAATCACCCAGGGATTTTCAAGAGGATGCAGCAAGTGTATCTATCTGTGATCGCGCGCACAGACAGCGACCTGGTAAGACCGTAAGAGTTTACACGGTGGCACGGTGCAGCTAAGCACCCTCTGCATACAGACCTTCTCTATCCTTCGAGCACTCTAGAATTGTATGATATTGTATCTAAATTAAGTAGTACTGGCTCCAAGTCCAAACTAAAAGACAGCCTTTAAGCATTTCTTACTTGTATGGCATTACTTATAAGTCATACTAAATGATAACTTCTATTGTTTCTAAAAAAAAAGTATAAATTAGTACTAGAACTATTACAGAGTTATATATTATATTTTGAACTCCAATTTGTTTTTTTATACCATTCAAGTAACAAAATCAACTGCATGCCCTATGGCCCATTAGAATGAGGTTTTCTTTTTTACTTATATGGATCATGACAAATTAACCGGCATGGCCCTCTGAACTGATATGGATGGTGGCATGGCTCACACGTCTTCCACCTCCTTCCCTTCTCTAAAAACACATCTCTAGAACTCTCTTTCTATCTTATAATGACCCCCAACTAGATCTAACGACAACCATGCTGGCGGCACCTCAATCGCAACCCTATCTAGCTTATAGCTGTCTCGCCGAATTTGTCCAGCCCTATTTTGTCGTCAGATTGAGCAACAAGTCATCGATAGATACATGGAGACACGTTGGGACGTGCCCACATCAGATCTAGATGGCAGACTGAGACGAGCAACGCCAAAGTCGTCGAAGCGTCAAACCAGGACTCTGCATGGCAGGTCGTCACTAGTCATGGGCATGCGATTGCTGCCACACTACGGGCTCTCGCTAAGATGTAGGGGATTGATATCATCGAATTGCCAAAGTAGGCCATCATATAGCACGTTATCGCCTAGATCTCACCAAAGAATATGAGGATGGGATCAGTGAGCGCCATACCACTAGGTCTTGCTGAGAAGCAAGGGGAAGGATAAAGGGAGAGCAGGGAAGTAGAAGAATATAAGGGAAGAAGGATGACGTGGCACATATTTCTAATGTTGTGGTAAATATTTGCGCAAATGTGTATAACATGTGGCAAAACAAAATTTAAAAACACTTAGGCCCTGTTTGGAAGTGGAGTTTTTTAAAACCATGGTTTGTGTTTTGCTATGATCATAAAAAACCATGGTTTTGAAAACCATTGTTTGCTAGCACAAGTTAGAAAACTTTTGGTGTGGAGTGGAGTCTACAAAACTCCAAAAAACCATGGTTTTACCAAAACAATGGTTTTCAAGACAGTTTTTGGGGTTGTTTTCAAACACCTCATGGTCTCAGAAACCATGGTTTTGCATAGAAACTACAAAATAACTCCACTTTCAAACAGGGCCTTACCATTTTGTTCCAAGGATATTAATCTAGTATTTGGTTTTAAGAGTAACAGGGAATCCGTGCCCCGATGTGTACTCCGGAAAGTTGGGGACACCTGACGTAACCCTATTTCCGTTGTTTTCTTTCCGTTTAGCCGGTGCGTTCGGGTTTCAGACTAGTTTTTTTTAGGCTGGTTGACACGTCCAACACTATGAACTCGGAAAAATCGTGGACTCCCGGGGTGTCCCGATCCATGTTGTTTTCTTGCCGCTTTGCTCGGGTTTATAAGCTTTCGCTCTAGTTTTTGTGTCGGTTCGTGTATCTGACACTGTGAACTCCAAGGATACCAATCTCCTGAAATTATATAAGAGTTTAGTATACAAGGGAAGTAGGGAACCAAGCGACCGACAACGTCGAGCAGCGCTTTAATCCGGTGGTTTGCTTTGAAATTTTTATCAATCGCTCGCCCCCACTAACTTTTCGATCAATCACGCCCTGCTTAATTAAATGGAGGGTGGATTCTTTTCTTGCGTGCTGCTGCTTAGTTGGTATAGTTTTTTATATAGCGCTCCATATGTGTTTCGAGTCAAATGCAATGGAGTGGCTACTGGGGTATCATCTGGGCGCTTCTTCCTAGTTCAATGGGAGAGTCAGAAGCAAAACGCATGTTTAATTAATTATTAGTAGTACTAGAGCCTGATTAGTGGAGCGAACATGGCTCTCCTTGAGAAAAGAAGTACCTGCAGAAAGAGATATAAGGTTTGTCAAACCTTGTTTAAGATATTTAGATTCGTCTCAAAATTACTACCATACTATTGTATTTGGTTAATTTTATAAATAAATTTCAATGATATTTAGTAGTTAAAGGTGCACTCTCGATGAGCAAACCTCCGGCGGTCGAGAGTGCAAGAAGTTCCTGTTGTGAGGCCACTTAACGACTTGTCTTCACTTCTCTCGACGACCAACACAACGCCATCCATAGAGCTTTGGAGGACTACGTCACAGGTCCTCAGTCTTGGGGCCATTTGTCTCGACTGCTAGAACTAGGCGTCGAGAGAGCTTTGGAGGGCCATGTCACAAGGCTATGGCCTCGAGAGAATTTGTCTCGACGACTAGGAGGAGTAGGCCATCAAGACTGTTTTAGAGGGCCACGTCGAAGCCTCGGTCTCAAGGTATTTTTCTCAACGGTTAGGACGTACTAGACCATCAAAATTTCCCTCGGCCGGTATGGATTGGCAGCGATGCTTAAGTCAACAAGAATAAGAATTTTTAAGAAAAAGGTTTTAAACCACGGACAAAAAAAAGATTTTTTGCACCATCTATTGCACTCCACGCCTGGTGCTTGCGATTTAAAATAGGTGGCTTAAGGCCGTGAGTTCAAGTCCAAGTCCACGCTTCTCCCGTCTCTCTCAATTGCTTTTCCATGGCGGTCGAGAGAAACCTTCCCCGTGCGTGTCCGATCAACCTTTTTTTTTTTTTAGCACACGGCTTGGTGGTGGAACACTCGACCGCCAAGGCAAAGCGGTCGAGATGGTCCTTTCAGGATAACATTGCACAAAAGACCTCCTTGTCATGTAGTTTGATGATATGAAAATTGGGTGACGAGGCTCGTAGCGCTAGCACTCGCTCGTGAGATTGCCAGTTTGAGCACGTATTCACGCCCCACGCCTTCTCTATTTATAATTAAGTTTCTCTCGACTACTTTTCAGTGACGGTCGAGAGATCCTCCCCTACGCTTTGGACGTTCAAAATTTTTTTGGAACGCTCACCTTGGTCGTGGAAGTGCATTCAATAATAGCTCATGGTATAGCCACGCCGTTGGAGCAGCAGCTAGAACCAACATGACTCTCGACAATTTTTTTTTATGGTTGCCGAGGGGAACTAGTTTCACTTGACACTTAGATTTTGTCCATCCATACTAGCATCTCCCTCGATGGTTGATTTATGGCCGTCAAGAGAGATCGGTGGCCGTTAAAATTTGGCGTGTTTCCTATGATTCATATAAAAGTACTTGGATCATTACATTGTATTGTATAAATAAAAGAGTAAAATGCATCGGAGGTCCATTAACTTGTAGCGTGGTATCACTTAGGTCCATCAACTTCCAAACTGCAGTTTTGGGTCCATTAACTCTTTAAGTTGTTCACTGCAGGTCTGTACCCCTTCGTTTTATGTTTAGACCCGACGTGGCATGAATAACTTAAATAGTTAATGGACCTGCAGTAAACAACTTAAAAGAGTTAATGGACCTGCAGTACACAACTTCAAAGAGTTAATGGACCTGCAGTGAACAACTTAAAGCGTAGGGTCCATGCCACGTCGGATCTAAACATAAAACGAAGGGGTACGGACCTGCAGTGAACAACTTAAAGAGTTAATGGACCCAAAACTACAGTTTGAAAGCTGATGGACCTAAGTGACACCACGCTATAAGTTAATGGACCTCCGGTGTATTTTACTCTAAATAAAATAAAGTGGATGAATTTAAACAGTTTATGTCCATCTTAGAAAATCACATGTGACGGTTAAACATGCATTGTTGTTGATCGCAAGAAACGTACAGCGGTAATAAAACAAAACGTTGTTTGATCCATACATGTGAAAGGACGTGGTTAAAGTGGCCGTAGAATCAGGAATTCGGGGGCCAAGAGAATGATTGTCTGATGATAGTCACGATGGCTCCGTCGCCAGGGCTCTCTTCGGGGTTCGTCGGAGTTGCTCGCCGGGAGATCGCCGGCAAGAAGCTCGAGCGCTCTGCTGTTCCACGTAAGTTCCAGGAGCTTGTGGTGTCTACGTCGTCCGATCCATTGTAGCGTTGGGGACGGACTTCCTCCGCTGGATTGGCGACACCTGGACGCTGTGAATCTGGTGATATAAATTCTCTCCCCTCCTCTTCTTCTCTCTCTCCTCCTGTTTCCCCTTCTTCTCCGCCCAGATCTGGAGCTTCTCAGCATCGTCTTCCTCCTCCATTTTTGGGCTCGAATCGATTTCATCATTTTTTTGGGCATCTGTGGAAGTCGCGCCACGGATCCTGCTTGGGGCGTGGTGGATTTCGCTCTTTTTCTTCGGTGGTGATTGACGGGGTTATGGATTCTCATCGGCACTCCGGTGGTGTTGGGGATGCCAGAGATCGAGGTAATCATTTTGCTGGTGTTGGCAATACTTTTGGCAGTAACTTTGGCCGTGCTGATGATAGATCTAGTAGTCGGCAGTGTGGTACTTCTGAGGGTTTTGGTCCTGGGTTTGGGGATGGTGCCATTGATCGATGTGATAGGGGAATGTTTGGTGGTGGGAATGGTTGGTCTGAGAATTTTGGTGTTCGAAATTTTGAGAACCCAGGTAATGCAGGGAGCCCTAGAGGGCACGGTCGTGGTGGTGGCCGTGGTTTTACCCCTGGATGGCGTGGTAGAAACAGCAACAATGGATTTGGTGGCAGAATGACTGGTTTGAATCACAGCTTCTCTACGTCTGATGCTAGTGTTCATTCTGTTAGTCATGGAGTTAACATGCAATCTTGGAATCAAGGTGCCCCTTCCTCTTATGGGTCTAGTGTTTCTGGGGTTTTTGGTGCATGGAATCATGGATTCTCCTCTTCAGATGCTAGTAACACAATGTTTGGTAAACGAGCGGGTCCTTTAAACCCTAATCCCCAAATTAACTTTCCTGCCTCTTCTAGTCTTCCTAACCTGACTGCTTTTGGGGCTGTTAAGACTAGTACTAATGGTGGTAGTGTGAATGCTTGGGAGGGAGGTAGCAGTAAGAAATCTGATTCTTCTTTTACAACTCAAACTGATGCTTGGCATAGTAAGAAGACTGGAGATAAAGATGACAAGCTTAAACCTGGGGGTGGAAATAGAGAAGGAAATCTTGGTCCCTGCTTTCAGTGTGGCCGTAGGGGTCATGTGTTTGCTGATTGCCCTCATTTGGTTAAGTGTTTCAACTGTGGTAAGGATGGACATGTTTCCTCTTCCTGCACTTGGAAGAGGCCTTGGGATCATGTGGCTCAATCTTTTGGGATGCAATGTGAGGATGTGGGATTTTTTCTTTATTCCTGGTGCTAAAAATCCTCTTGCTCACTTTGACAAGACCAGTGCAGCTTTAGTTTCTATTACTCAGGGTGTAGCTTCTGTTGAGAATGTCCAAAGAGAGTTTGCTGCTATTTTTTAAGATAAAAAATGGTCTGGACTGGTGAAAAGGATTAAGGATGACCAGTTTCTTGTTAAATTCCCCTCTGCTGAAGCTGTTAAAGTTATGTCTGGTTGTCTTGAGATGAGAATGAGATGTGCTGATGCTTTTCTGAAAATAGAGCCATGGAAAATAGGAATTGGAGATAAAGGGATCCTTTAGAAAGCTTGGATCAGAGTTCACAATATCCCTATGGAACAGAGAGAAGACTCTGTGATTTTTTATGTTTGTTCTTTGGTTGGTAAGCCTATTGAACTTGATATTAATAGCCTAGGTAATTTGGACTTTGTTAGAGTTTGCATTGGGTGTAGGGATGTTTCTTGTTTCCCTGCAATTGCAGAAGGTTGCCTTGATGAAGCTTTTTATGATTTTTATTTTGAGCTGGAAGAGGTGATTGATCTGGGTACTCTTTCCCAAGGAGGATGGCCAGTATCCACATCTGCTTTTGAGGCTATGGATACTGAGGGTTTAAACAATTCTAAGAAACAGAAAACTGATAGTCTTCTTAAATCAAATGCTTTGTCTGATGGTGAAAGCCGTCTAAATACCTCAAGTAATCAAGGTCCTGGTAAAGGAAAAGCTGCAGTTTCTGATTGTCCATTGGAACCCCCTTCTGATGGTATTGTTTGTGGTGAATCTCAAGGATTGGAAGTTTCCATGTGTTCTGAATCTTTACCCAATACTAACTCTGTTTCCTTTACCCACTCTTTGGCGATTGTTCCTTGGTCTCCTCATGCTTGCTCTAATAAGGTAGCCAATGAGAAAATTCTGCCTAAGCCCTTGGATATCTCTACATACACTGGTGTCGCTGAGACTGTCTCCACTATTTCTGTGCATCAAAGTCAACATGACACTACCCCTCTGTTCAAATGGTGCTTAAGTCCTCCATCTTGGTGGCTTAGTAACACTGGAAGGTGGAGGAAAGACTGTGATTACTTGGGCTCTAACTTTTGGGTGGATTCTTCCACTTCCCTGGATACTGGCTTTGTTGGTTCTTCTGGTGTGACAAAAAGATTGGCTATATGCAACTCTGGTGTGGATCTGGATATTAATCACCCTACTGAAAGAGATGAAGGTTTCTCTCCGGTTGTGAGAAGGAGTGCAAGACCGAAGGATTCTACTAATGTGCATTGCATGAAGAAAATTGAGGTGCAAGCTAAAAAGAGAAACCTAGAAGGTACTCTTTACTCCAATAACTCTTTCTCTATTCTAAATAATAATCAGCTTTTAGAAACTGCTCATAATATGGGAGTAATTATGACTGAAGATCAATCAACTACTTTTGATGCCTTTAGAGCTCTTGAAACTGCTAGGTCGGATCTTTTTCCTAATACTATAAAAAATCCTGTTAATGTTACTGATTTAGATAAATTTGCTGATAATCTGGTTTCTAGTGAAAGTGAACCTGAACTACTAGAATTGGCAAAAAAGGATAGTAGATGTAAAAGCAAAAATAGGGGTAAAGGTGCTTCCCCCCTCATTGGTGTTAGAAAAAAGGTAGACCCCCTAAGAAAATTAAATGATCAATAGCATGAATTGTCTATTTTGGAACTGTAGGGGTTTAGGGAAGAGAGGTTTTTGTAATATGTTTAAAGAGTTGGTGATTACACAGGCTATTGATATTGTGGGTTTAACTGAAACTAAAAAATCTAGTTATTCTGATAGCTTCTTTAGGAAAATTGATATCAATAATGACTTTTTTTTGGAGTTGGGTGCCTTCTAAGGGAAGATCTGGTGGGATCTTGTGTGGCATCTCTGTAAATAAATTTGATGTTCTGGGTGTTAAAAAAGGGGAATATATTCTGCAGGTGGTGGTGTGGGATAAAATGAAAAAAAACAAAATGGAGCGTTTTAGTAGTCTATGGTGCTCCTCATGCAAATGAGAAGTTAAATTTCCTGACTGAGTTGTCTTGCTTCTGTTCTTCTGATAATATTCCACTCATTGTTGGTGGTGACTTTAACATCATGAGAAGTGCAGCTGATAAAAATACTGGTACTGTGGGAGGGCATGTAGTAGACCTTTTTAATTCAACCATTTCTGTTTGTGATCTGAGAGATTTACCTTTAGTTGGTAGTGGTTACACTTGGTCCAATATGCATTTAAAACCCACTCTAGAAAAACTAGATAGGGTTTTCATTAATTTTGCCTGGGAGCAGCTTTTTCCTTTGGTTCATCTTTTAAAGATGCCTAGAATCTTTTCTAATCACAACCCTCTGGTGGTTTCTGCTTCTTATCCTTCACCTAGTAAAAAAGCTCAAAAGCTCTTTGTGTTTAATAGAAGCTGGCTTTAAAAAACTGATTTTAAGGATATGGTCACTAAGATTTGGGACTTCAGAGATTGCAATGGTGATGTTGTCTCTGTCTTCCTTTGTAAACTTCATAGGGTTAGAAAAAAGCTTGAAGGTTGGGGTGCTGATACTTTTGGTGTAAATAGGAGAAATAGGGAAAAAGTTGTCTCCAAGTTAAAGGAGCTTGAAACTCTAGAAGAAATTGGCCCTTTGTCCTGTAGTCTTGCTTTAAAAAAAAAATTGTTTAAAAGAAATTATGGACTCCTATGATCAAGAGGAGCTGCATTGGTCAGCTGTTTCTCATCAGCAATGGTTGCTAAAAGGTGATAATAATACTGCTTATTTTCATAGATGTTCTAATGGTAGAAAAAGGAAAAATATCATTTATTCTTTGCAAGATGATTCCCATGAAATTAAAGGGACAGATGCTTTGGTGGAGCATGCTGCTAACTATTACAAAAAGCTTTTTAAGAAAACCCAGGCTGATAAATCCTTTTGTAAACTTAATAATATTTGGAATGCTGAGGAGATGGTTACCTCTGAAGAAAATATTGCTCCTACCTCTGAATTCACTTTAGAAGAAATTAAAGATGCAATCTTCTCCATGAAAAAAAATAAGGCTGCTGGTCCTGATGGTTTCCCAGCTAAGTTTTTTTAGCACTGTTGGGACACTATTAAATTTGATCTCCTAAAAATTTTTGCTGACTTATATAATGGTAGCCTTAAGGTTAAAAGGCTAAACTATGGTATCATAACTCTGATTCCCAAGAAAATTGAAGCTAATTCTATCACTCAGTTTAGACCCATTTGCTTATTAAATGTGGTTTACAAGATAATCACTAAAGTCTTAACTAATAGAATAGAACCTGTCCTAAATAGAATTATTGCTAATTCTCAAAATGCTTTCCTAAAGAACAGAGACATAATGGATGGTGTTCTTGCCCTTCATGAAATTATGCATGAATCTAAGAAAAGAGGTAATTGTGCTATTTTTCTTAAACTTGACTTTGAGAAAGCCTTTGATAAGGTAAGCTGGTCTTTCCTAGAACAATGTCTCTCTATAAGAGGGTTTCATCCTTCCTGGTGTGGTTGGATTAGTAAAATAGTTAGAGATGGAACCCTTAGTGTTCTTGTAAATGGTGTTCAGAGTGGCTATTTTGTTAGTGAGAAAGGGGTTAGGTAAGGTTACCCTTTATCCCCTTTGCTCTTTAATTTGGTGGCTGACTCTTTGTCTAAAATGGTTTATACTGTAGTTCAATCTGGGTGTATTTGTGGTGTTGCATCTCAATTGATTCCTGGAGGTGTTCCCATTTTACAATATGCTGATGATACAATAATTTGTTTAGATGAAAATTTAGAGAAGGCTATTAATTTCAAGTATCTAATGTACCTTTATGAGAATATGGCTGGTCTTAAAATTAACTTTCTCAAAAGTGAAATCTTTGTAATAAATGGTTCTCCCTAAATAGAAACTGATTATGCAGACATCTTTAATTGTTCTGTGGGGTCTCTCCCCATGAATTATCTGGGTGTCCCAGTTAGTTTTTTAAAAAATAAAGCTAGTGATTGGAATTTTATGGTAGACAAAGTTTTAAAAAGATTAAATAGCTGGAAATGTAACTCTCTGTCCAAGGGTGGCAAGCTGGTTCTTATTAATTCTTGTCTCACAAGTATTCCTATCTACCATATGCCTATGTTTTTGGCTCCTGCTACTGTTCTTGCTAAAATTGATAGGTGCAGAAGAGATTTCTTTTGGGGTAGTTCTATCAACAAAAGAAAATATCATTTAGTTAAATGGGACAGAGTCTGCACAAATAAGAAGTATGGTGGCCTGGGAATTAAAAACCTTAGAGCAATTAATATTAGCCTTCTTTGTAAGTGGTTATGGAAACTGGAAATTAAAAATAGCCTCTGGACTTCCTTAATCCATGCTAAGTATCTTAAAAAAGAACCTCTCTCCTTGGTTAAGGCCAGGACCACTAATTCTTTTTGTTGGTCTCAGCTTCTTAAAGTCAGAAAAATCTATGTGAAGAATAGAATCTTTAAATTAGGTAATGGTAAGAAAATAGATTTCTGGAATGATTGTTGGTGGGAAGGTGCACCCATTAGTCAACATTTCCCCATGGTCTATGAAGTTTGTTTTGATAAAAAAATCTCAGTTTCAGCAGCCGTAGAAAAAGATTTAAATCTCTCTTTTAGCAGAATCTTGGACAACACAGTCTCTACAGATTGGGGGATGTTTAAACAAAATATGCTTCTCAGTTTTGATGCTGATAGTCCAGATGAGGCTGTTTGGAAAAGAAAAAAGGGTACTATTTTCACTGTTAAATCTGCATATAATATAATTGTTGGTGATGGTGTAGTGGTGGACTATTCTTTCATTTGGACAGCAACTATTCCTCTTAAAATCAAAATTTTCCTTTGGTTGGTGTGCAGAGGTGCTATACTAACAAAGGATGTTCTTAGGAATAAAGGGTGGCCTGGTAGTCCTCTTTGTTTCTTCTGTGGTGAATCAGAAAATATACATCATCTTTTCTTTGATTGTAGTATTGCTTCCTCAATTTGGTGTGTTATTGCTCAAGCTTTTAGAGTTTCTAGCAAACCTTCTAGCTGGTGTAATTTTTTTGTATGGATAAAATCTATCTGGCCTTCTGGGAAAGAATTATTACTGCACTTGCATAGCTGCTGTTCTCTGGTGTATTTGGTCAGCTAGAAATAAGTGGTGTTTTGAAATGAAAACTTTTAACTCCCCTATTCAAATAATTCATTCTATTTGTGCGGTGTTGCGATATTGGGCAGACTTATTTGCAGGTGAATCAAAAGAAACCCTGGTCAAAGGTGCTTTGCTGATAGAAAAGGCTGCTGCTGGAATCCAGGCTCGTTGCTCGTCCCGCCGGCAGCTACTGATTTCGAACTCCCAACTGATGGACTAAAAAGCTCCTTAGTTTCTTGGTGTCATTTTTTGCTCTTAGGGGTGATGTCCTATTTTGTTCTCAGAACTTTGTGATGCTGTAAGATGAAACTGTCTGGAGAATACTTCTTTCGTTTTAGCTTTTGGATTGTAAATGCTGGATGGACATGGTTTCCGTTGTTTTTCTATCTGAGATGCAATGGAAAATGGGGGTAGATTCCTCTTCTAAAAAAAAAAGATGTGAAAGGACGCCACATGTGAAGTTGACAATGGTATCCTGCAAGTCTGCAACATGATTATTTGAAAGACGGGTTGACGTCAAAAACAAGTGGCTGGTTTTCCTGGAGCTCTCAAAACCAGTGTTCTCGTGGGCGTGGTTTCAACGGACCAGGAAACTAGGTGCATGCATGCACAATGCTGCCAAAGTGCCATTCATATAAAAGGTAACCCGTATTGTTTGGTCGACAGGGCAAGATGTTGAATGTACATTGTGTTTAAAAAACTAAATTAGGTCTAACAAAATTTAAACAGTTTGATAAAAGAAAAAAAAATATAACCTGCACCGATCAATGGAACAATACACCTTAAAATTTAGAGGTGAAGTACTAGTTGGCAACCGCCTGTATGCATTACCATGCCGCATGCAATTTTTGCCTTGCCCAGCAGTGCGTGTTGGAGCATGCATGTACATATCGCCGCAGCCACTGCTGCCATTCAACAATTTTTTTCACTATAGCAATACTATTTTTCTAAAAAAAATAAAAAACACAAATGAATTGAAAAGGTATGAAAACCTTCTAACAATGACAAGGCGTTGACGTCGTCATCTTAGAGCGCGGCCACTTCGTCGGAACCGTCTAAACTTAGCAATATATTTTTTCAGGGTAGCTGTACATTTATTTTCAGAAGGAAAAGTGTAAAAACAATCGAAATTGAATGAAAAAGCGGCACGAAAAAACACCTGAACAGATTGACCCTCCGCAGACATCTCCGAAATAGCCATGACATAATATTTAATAATACACTCATTAACGCTAGCCTCACCTCATCTAGGAGACAAGACGTTTGCAATATTCTATACTAATTTGATCAAGTGAATAATTCAATAGTAAGCCGATTGGTCTAGAGGATATGTACAGTGGCACTATTCATTGCGACTTAAATTAATACTAAAAATTACCATTAAAAATTTATTATTTTTATACAAACCAAACAATGTAATGATTTTAAGAGCATGCCCAGCAGGGCCTTGCATTGCAGCCCGGCATTACCGCTAAGCCATCCCGAGCGGCCGCGCCTGCCTGCCAATGAGCCTGCACGAGCTACCTACATGAGCGTGTTGATGCAGGCACACGCTGATAGCGCGCCTGCTGCTCATGCTCTAAGTAGTTCTTTCCAGAGCTTCTGAAGCTCTTTTTTAGTAATTTTTGAACTTTCCAAGACCTCCCTCGAGAGGCCACGACTTATCTAAAATTTAATTTTCAGCTAGTTTTCGCTGAGAAGAACAGTGCCTAAATGTAAACACAGCCATTTGAAAAATTAAAACAGGTACAAAGACTAGGTGAAGAGCAATTTTGTGGAACTCATTAACCCATTAATATTTAGCACACGAAGTCAGGGCATCTTCAGCAGTTGCCCATTCCTCCATTGTCCCATCCCTGTTCCCATCACTATTCATTGCTCCCTTTCTATTCACCTTTTCTCTCTATATATTTACCACTCAGTATCTAGAATACATGTGCTTTAGTCCATGTATTAGTAACTCATGAAGATCTCAAAGATCACGTGTGAAAGGGTAAGCAACACCTGTGTGAATGCTCAATTCTTACAGAGGTGTTGCTCCCTTATGTGAATCTAATTTGCTCGCCAATTTCAGGATCAAGTACGAAGATAGACAAGGTGTTGGGAGGTTTTAGTACCAAATTAAGCAAGGTTGGGGTCAAGTACCAAGTTAGACATACTTCTTATCTTGCGTGTCTTGTCTAACTTGTGTGTTTTGTCCAACTTGTCAACTTGATGGTACCCTTTTTTAAATAACCCCCTTCTCACGTGCCTATAAATGTCATCTTGCATCCATTTTTGGAGATACACGAGATAAAGGGATTTTGCGTCTTCCCATTCATTGCACTGCCACATAGCTCACTCAATCCCTCTGCTCTAGCATGCACTAGAGAGGGGAGGGCATGTCTCTGAAACTCTTCATCATTGAGATCCTGTATTGGGAGTCGGCGAATGCAGTTTTTGGTAAGCGTCGGGCGTGACTGCTCGTTGTTGTCTGTTTCCATGACATTGACTACTTTCTCTATGTTGCGAGCTGTGTCGGCTACGTCATCGTAACAATGGGGTCATCATTATCTATCCTCGGTTTTGAGTCCGAGGTAGATAGGTACATGCTTTTCCTACCAGTGAGGAGTCATTTCCCAGGTACGGCTGGTTATTTTGTGAAATTTTTTGTTTCGTATAATTTGTGCATGAGTATATATGCGAGTGACATGTGTGTTGATCTGTTGGAGCTACATGTATGTTTAATTGTACTTGTACTAGCTGGCTAATTAAGAGTGTCATGATTTATAAGTGATAAAGTTAGGCCTAAAGTGCACTTATATCCAACACTCATCACTATTCAATTCCCTAGCAGTGTGCACCAAATTTCACTGCTATAGCAATGGGACATGCCCATTTGGAGCACGATAATGGACATGCCCCGATGAGGTAATCTCATAGATGTACTCACATACCCTAAATTTAAACTTGAATATGAAATTCAAGTACTCAATATAATCTCAAAGATTAGAAAACAAAATTGGATGAGTTGTACTTTTTTTCGTTACGTGAGTTTTTATGAAAGTTTATCGCATGAGGTTTTTAACCAGACACTGGAGCAGCACACAAGCACATTTTATTCAAAATTCTCACTGATTTTTATAGAGTTTTATTAGGCATATGCATCTCGTAGTAAGTGCTCAAGGGGAAGTGTTGAGGAAACAGTGTTGGGCTTGGAGCCTATCCTGTGGAATAGATCCACTACGGAAGCCCCTAGCCCATGGGTCTCATCTATGGAATTTTTTATATTTTTTAAAAAATAAATATTATTCACTTTATTAAAATTAAATAAATAGACGCCACTGACCATTTCATTTGGTGGGTTATAAATCCCGCCGGTACAACGGATGGATTTTATATAGCCCGCCAAATGGATGGGTGATATTTATTTATTTATTTTGAACAAACGACAGGTGAGATTTAACCTCAATTGCTAGCTAGAAATCCCGCTCATTGGTTAGGCGTGATTTAAATCCCGCCCATTGGTTGGGGGGGGGGGGGGGATTAAATTCCACCCAACCAATGCACGGCATTTTCTAGCTAGCGGTTGAGCTAGCTAAAGCTTGTCCGTTCTGCCGTTCATTTGGTGGGGTATGTAAAATCCGTTTGTTGGATTGTGGCATTTATAATCCGCTAGGTAGAATAGTAAGAGACGTCTATTTACTCAATTTTAATAAAATAAATTTTATTTATTTATTATAGAAAAATAAAAAAATCCTCATCTATGTACTAGAGGATCTTCCACTGGTTGTGTCCATAACGATAGAAAGAAAGAAATAAGGTTCTTCTCATGTTTTAGACAGACGTCACACGACAGATGTTAGTAGAAACCCGGGCTACACTCGTTTAACCATACCCGGGCTATGGTTCTCGTGGAAGTGGACTCCACAAAGTGTCATTCAACTACAAAGGCTCCATGTGGAGCCGTGGAGATAGATAGGCCAGGACGGACGTGTCCCGATCTCCTCTGCACGAACCACTTTCAGCGGGCCACGACTTGCAGGGGAAACAGTACAGTTTATTATACGACACTGCTCCATGACCATGATAAATGCACAGCGCCGCTTCGAGGCCCCCATGGCCATGATTGGAGCTGAGATCGATATTCCTCTTCCAGAAGCTTCAGAGAACCTACTGCTGAGAAGAGGAGAGGAGAAGAAAAGATGGATGTGAACGATTGAGTTTGGTCAACCGTCGCCGGAGCTGTCCGGGCCGTCGGGGAGCTGAGATAGCAGACAAGGCGGGGCCCGTGATATATGAGGATCGGGCGACGTTGATTGCTTTGCGCTGTGGTGCGGTGGTGTGTTCGATCAGATCGCGGAAGCGGCCATGGGGGCAGTTTTGACGCGCGGGGAAAGATCGGTGCATAGTTCATATCCTTAGATCCTTGGATTGCTGCAGGAGTATAAAAAAGCTCCCTCTTTCTTTCACCGAAAAAGCTACGCGTGAAAGCTATCTTTGCCTTTCAAAAAAGAGAAGGCTAACTTTGTCATATTTTAAACATGTCACTCGTAATTAGTGAGCTTAGAGCTATCACCTGTGCAAGTTCGACTTAGCTTGTTTTAGTACTATAGAAAATTAAATAGAAAAGAGAAAAAAATATAAATAATAGTGAAAAGAATGTGTGAATAGTGGATAAATGGTGTCTGGGCTAATCAAGTCAGGCTTGCATTGGAGATGCCCTTCGTATATCAACCAAACGGATCCTACATCTCTTTACTAACAATTTTATCATCCTAAAAAAGTTAAATTCATCATGCTTCTTGGACTTGTAGGAATACCACGGCAGCGGAGGCTAGCTTAAGAGAGTGGCAGGTAGCATCAGCCGATAAAACTACGACAAAACCTAGAAAAGGAGGCGCTAAGTGATGAGTAGTAAAAAGGAATACATGAATCACTGTATGGAAAGGAGGAGATACGGCAATGAAAGGAGGCAGGTTAATGGGTTATGGCGGTGGCGACAATGTGGGAGGTTGGTAGCTAGTGAACCAATCCAACGATAAAAGGGGTGATCGTGTTCCATAGATAAACTGTGTAGAGTGCTCCCACATATTGCAACTCAAAAGGCCTCTTTGAAAACTTTGCTCCAACATTAGTGTGGCACCCCGCCTCCTGTAATTCTATAGAAGAAGTCCTCTCAAACTTTTCTAGATTCCCTCCCAAAGTCCTTAACTCTTCCTCCCTCCTCTCGCAGGTTGGTGACCCTAACCTGGTAGACATCATCCACTCAACCATGGCTTAGCTAGCACCGACCAGACTATCCACCACACCATTGTGGCCAACCATGTGGAGGAGAGGGGGCGTGATGTGGTGACGCGTTAGTCGGCCTCCCTAGAAGGACAGATAGTAGTGAGGAAGAGGAAGAAAATGATTCATGTGGAGAATTTTATGAAAACCAATATTATTTTTAAAGTTATAGTAAAAATAAGAGAAGACAGAAAGAGCAAGCACATTTCAAAGCAAGAGAAACAATTCTAAATGTTCTGGGGAACGGGATCCCGTCCGGGCGGGATCGCCCGGACGGGATCACTCCACCTTCCCCGCGTGCACCGTAGAGGAGGAGGAAGGAGGAAGAAGGAGGAGCCGACCTCGTCTTCGCCGCCGTCGACCTCGCCACCGGCCGTTCGGGTTATGGTTCGGGGTCACCATCGACCTCGCCGTCGCTGCTGTCGAGCTCACCGTCGGCCGTTCGGGTTAGGGTTCGGGGTGGGGGTCGCTGCTATCACCGCCGGGTATAGATTTGGGCCAAGAAGAAGGCGCCACGGCGGTGGGTGGGGTTCGTTAGGGCGGCGGCCGAGGCGGCGTTGGCGCCGCCGAAGCTGGTGGAGGGAGTGAAGGTGGTTGGTCGGTAGTGGAGGCGGGACTGCATCTCACCCCCTCGGGTTAGGGTGGGCGGCGAAAGGAGGCAACGAGGAAGACGGAGGTGCGCGGAGCGCCGGCGATGACGGAGAAGACGGCAGTGGCGGCGATGGTTGCAGGAGGAGGTGGGGACGATGGATCTTGCGGGCCACCGGAGACGAGGAAGAAGGCAGCGGGGCGGGGGCACGCGGCGTGAGCACGTGGGGGAAGGAGTGGGGAGGCGGAGTGCGCAAGGGGAGGTGTGGGGAGGGGTAGTGCGCGAGAGGAGGGGAGGGATCCTGTCGGGGTCACTTGGGACGGGATCCCGTTGGGTAGTCCCTAGAATACATAGGTAATTGGTAAAACCGCATTGTATTGCGGATCCTTCATCATGATAATCACGCAAGAATGGAGGAAACTTGCTGCTTTGGAACTCGTATGGAGGAAACTTGCTGTTTGTGGCAATTGCCAATAGATCAGGAGTTACATTATGCACAATGTTGACATTATCTTAATACTATTGATCCACATTACAATCATTATTCTATTTTTTTATAATTTGTATATTTTCTCGTATATTTTACTAAAGATTTGGGGTCGTACAGGATACATAGCACATGGGCACATGCTTCCAAAAAAGCTACATGCGCTCAGGACCCTGTAGTTTCACTTAGGGCGTGGACTTGGGAATGGACGTCCGACGCTGCGCTCGCGCGTCGGACGCCGCCCCGGCCTAGTCCAGCACGCGCGCCCTCGCGAGAATGAGAAAAACCCGCCACTGTTTGCATGCACGCAATGACATCAGCGAGCCCAACATGCACACGCGCTCGCAGAGAAAAAAAGGTGCCCCTGTTTGCATGCATGCGATGATATTAGCGATGATGTCAGCGAAAATATTCCTTTTGGTTTCTCTTTCGATGGCCATAGATTTTGACTGGTTGCTCCAATACATGAACCGTTTGCACCGCTGCGTTCCTCGCATTTTTACGAACAAAACAAGACCAGTGTTGACATATAAAAGTTACTGAAACAATTTGTTATCCTAATGAAACAATTAATTTAGCCTGCTGAAAAAATATGACTAGCCTGCTGAAACAATATGACTAGCCTGCTGAAACAATTACTTTTACGTAGTGAAAGTACAACCAAGTGAAACAATTTGCTTATCCTATTGGAACAATATATATAGCCTGTTGAAACAATTGATTTAGCCTGTTGGAACAATATATATAGCCTGTTGAAATAACTAGTTTAGCCTGTTGGAACAATATGTCTGGCATGTTGAAAGAATTAGTTTAGCATGTTGGAACAATCTATAAAGTCTGTTGAAACAATTGGTTTAGCCTATTGGAATAATATTTTTGGCTTGTTGGAACAATTAGATTAGCCTACTGAAACAACTACTTTAGCCTATTGAAACAATTTGTCTAGGCTGATGAAGCAATTTGTACAGCCTATTGGAACAATATGTCTAGCATGTTGAAACAATTAGTTTATCATGTTGGAACAATCTATCTAATATGTTGAAACAATTCGTTTAGCCTACTGGAACAATATTTTTGGCCTGCTGGAACAATTAGTTTAGCATAGGGTATTGGAACAACCTATTGGAACAATATGTCTATCTAATATGTCTAGCATGTTGAAACAATTAGTTTATCCTGTTGGAACAATATATCTAATATGTTGAAATAATTCGTTTAGCCTACTGGAACAGTATATTTTTGGCCTGCTAGAACAATTAGTTTAGCATAGGGTATTGGAACAACATATTGAAACAATATGTTTGATCTGTTGAAATAGTTAGTTTAGTCCGTTGGAACAATCTATGTAGTCTGTTGACACAATTTGTGTAACCTATTGAAACAATATGTTTGGCCTATTGAAACAATTAGTTTAACCTACTGGAACGATATGTCTAGCCGGCGGAAACAATTAGTTTAACCTCTTGCAACAATACATCTAGCTTGCTGAAACAATTAGTTTAGCCTATTTGAACAATATGTCTAGCCTGCTAAAACAATTAGTTAAGCCTATTGAAACAATCTGTATAGACTGTTGAAACAATTTGGCCAAAGAAAATAAAAAATTTTAAAAAAGAAAGTATTTGAAATGAGCTTATTAGGATTTTAGATGAATTATGAAACTTGTTCTATGCAGTTTGGATTTCAGATGAAATAGATACAAAAATGAGAAATTAAATAGAAAAGCAATGAACCGTTCATTTTTCCTTACTAGCGGTGAACATGCAGTGCATCAATCATGCGCGGGGATGTGATTGGCTAGCCATGTGCGACCGAGCAAAAAAAATTGCTTGACGCAGCCCAAAGCCCAAGTAAGCACGCATGAATCGCATGCCTCGCGATGTCTCTTGGCCAATAGAAAAACAGATCGCTAATGGTGCATACGCTAATTACTTGCACGCCGTGTGGGCCGTCGGTTGGCTGGGCCGTGGCGTCCGACGCGTCGGACGTCCGGTGCCAAGCATTTCCGTTCGCTTAGATTCGCACAATCGCACGTAAGATTTTGGCACGAGAGAAGTCAAAGAAGCCCACAATAGTTTTGGAACCCAACAAGCCCAGCTTAGCTAGCCAGCTATAGGCCTATACAGTCCAACTACAACAGTATCAGAAATTTTATCAAAAAAAAAACCAGTATCAGAAATGGGCCGTATTGGCCAACTAGAAAGCTCCGCCCCTCCACTATCCCGCCTCCCCTGCCCTAAGCTCCTCGCCTCCACCACGCGCATCCCGATCGAACTGCTTCGGTGCCCCGGCGAAATCGACGAGCCGCGATGGAAGAAGAGGCAGCGCTCGATTCGCGCGGTGAGAGCGAGACCTTCGATCCGGTGAGCTCCTCACCCGCTCCGACCCAGTTCGCACCCTCCCCCGATCTCCCTCTTCTGCCCTGATTCTTATTTATTTTATTTTTTTGCTTTGCGATGCTGGGATCGATGAGATGGGGGTCTAACTGGGATCTGGGCAGGATCTGATGCACGCCATTTTCAAGCTGGTGTGGCGCCGGCGGGCCGAGAGGGCCGGCGCCGGCGACGGTGTCGTCGACGTCGAGGTGATTCCGTGCTCTGGTCCAGTCCCCAGAAGAAATGCGCGATTTTCGCCAACGCTAACACCCCACCCCCCTTTAACTGTCAGATTCATGTTGTTCTGTGCCTGAACATTTTCCCTCCTAATTGGCAGCCTGCTCCGGAGACGTCAAGGAGAAATCGGAGCACCAGTGGTAAAAAAGTGTTTTTTTTTGTATGCAAAGACTAGAACTTACACTATATATTTGCGGTTTGCATTGATGCATACTAGTGCGCTTTAACGATTAGTATGGGGCGTCCAGTGCAGTGGAATGGCATCAGCTGATGCACAGCAATTCCTGTTCCTATTTCTCCCCACTCATTAATCTTTTTGTTTGGTTGGGTCGACTTCTTATCAGTATATCTGCTTTAAGTTTTGCATTTTCTTGAAATTATAATTTTTCCGGGTGAATCTTATTCGTAGCATTCGAAACAAGTGCCATTCAATTCTCTTGCTACTTAGGGAGACTGCTGTGATGTCAGGGTACTATCATACTGTGGGTCATAACAAACGTCTATGGGACTATATTTTGTACTTTTTTTAGGAAAAGATGATGTTCATATGCAATTACTGTGGATTTGTTTAGTGAGTTATACGATAAGATCAGTACCTGTTTTCAGCAGAACCATTAGTCCACTTAGGGAATAGGAAGTAACATGATCTGGTTGGCAAAGAAGTCAATGTAGACAGACATTCGTCGCTCTCAAGTCTTTCACCGGCTCTAACTGCAGCACTGTACACTTCTTTTGATTACTTGGGTTACAGAACAAACTGTGTAACCAAAAGGAAACTCTCATTTTCTCTAATCACTTATGTTCATTACAAGTAAATTTAAATTTTGAAAAGAGACAGAATGCTCACTCCTTGACTCATATCCTACTTGCTTGATCATGATAACCTGGTTTTTGACCCAGAATGCATAAGGAAGAAAATAGTTCCACCCTTGTATTTCTGTTGGGTGATTCACACCACAGAAGTTCCGATGAAGGCATGTAGTGTTCAGCTGTTAATGATAACCTATTCTTTTGCAGCCAATGCAAGTGCACTTAAAGTGAGCTGTGAGCTTCTCCGGATGTTTGTTACAGGTTTGTATTGCTAAAAGATGCTGCGTTACCTCATGCTAGCAGGCAACATAAGATTTCATTCCTGTAGTTTAACCGGAGAATTCTGCTTGCAGAGGCTGTTCAACGGTCAGCTTTTATCGCTGAAGCAGAGGGCACCACCACAATTGAGCCCACCCATCTAGAGCGTGTATTGCCACAGCTGCTTCTGGACTTCTGAGGTTCCCCAGGGGGCTTGAGAACCCATATCTTGCTACATTACCGGCATAACAGTACCAAAACCTACAAAAAGATGCCTAATTGCCTTCAGTTTGGCACTATCGCAGCAGCAGGACCAACTGCCAAAATTATCCAACTGGTCTCTTGTATACATTATACATACAGCTTTTGTATGAGCTAGTGTCTTGACATAACTTATGATGTGCCTTTCTGTAATATAAGATAGTACTCTCTCCGTCCCAAAATAAGTGTTCTTCTAGGATTTAATTTTGTCCCAAAATAAATGTTCTTCTAGCCTCTAGATACTTCTCTCACCACTATAAATATCCCTAGATTCCTCTCTCACCATTATAAGGTATCCCTATATTTTCCTCCTACAATATAAAGTACTCTAGATTCTCAACTACATGCACTCCTCAGTTTTTTCAAAACAACCTTAAAGTACACTTATTTTGGGACGGAGGAAGTACTATGGTAGTAGCTTGATTATAGTAGTAGCTTGATTATGTGGTTACTCTTTGGGATCTTGGACCCAGCATTTCATCCTCATTGTGATTATATTGCAATACTGCATTGCCGCGAATCTACGGTCATCTCACCTTGCCTGGAGTGCGGGTAGGCTAGATCCAGACCAGAAGTCTAGGCTATCTAGTAGGCACTCCGCGCAATGATTTCTGTAAAATAATAACTGGGATACCATAGATTAGCGGAAGAATTTTGTTTTGAAAATTTGATAAGCTATTTGCTCATTGCTAAAAAAGAAAATGGATAAGCTAACCATTAGGGATGCGAGTGGGTTGCTTCGTAGGTACACGTGAGTCCGCTTGCTTCACTAAAATAAATTAAACACTATAAGGCTTAGTGTATTTTAATGAAGTAAGCAGACTCATGGTTAACTGCGAAGCAGCCCATTTACATCCCTACTAACCATGCAACCGATGAAACGTACGGTAGTGGAGACTAGGCCTAGCATCACATGAAACCCGCCTATGTGGTTAGTAGCAGTGGCCGTTGACATCAAGACCAAGCATAGCGCGTAATGGTGCTGCTCAACGTTTATGCCAAGTATATGCGTCCCACATAACGATCGATAATGGTGGCAGCTAATATCCCACATATGGAGTGGCCAGATCTGGCATCCCAATCGCCACCTTTGGTTCTAAGACCTATCCACCTTCCTAGCGCCTCCTTGGCAAGAGCTACCATGCCTCCAAACAATGTCATTGTCATCTGATCTATGCTTCACTCAGTAATCATAGCTATCATCCCATGCTTGTTGCACAACCAACAACTTTCTCCGATCTATGCTTCACTCAGCAATCATAGCTATCATGCCATGCTTGTTGCACAACCAACCACTTTCTCCGAGGCTTTCCATGCCAACTTCAGTTGTCGTCTTCAGGAGTGGAAACTCCTCTTGAGGGTGTAGGAGAAATCCGAATAGATTTGTGCTTCTCGACCGTCACGAGTCAAGACCATCATCCCGTACGAGTTGGGCAGCAACCATCCTCTTTGAGGCCTTCCACACTAGCTTCAATGTTTGCCCCTAGGAGTGGAGGCTCCTCTCGAGGTCAAAGAAAGGATCTTATTGGATCAGTGCTTCTCTTAGTTATCTCACCCGTCGTTCCATGCTAATTGTTTATTGATAATTAAAACATCAAAATTAGCAGTAAGTGCTATTCACACTTTGGACCTTATTAATAATTCTTTTCTTCTTTCTTCTTTCCTCTCTTTCTTCCTCCCCTCTCTTGCCGATAGACCCTGCCTCTCTGTCTTTGCTGACCCCTCTCTAAGCCACCGCCCCTCACCCCTCTTAAGGCCTTCCCTTTGCGCAAGCAAAGGAGGAAGATTCCGCCTCGCCTTCTTATGGAAATCCATCCAATATTTGGAGAAGATCGTTCCTTTGCCGATTTGGTTGCTACCTTTTCTGATTTTCTACCCTTCACCCTATAAACCTCCCCGTCGACCCCTTTTTAGTTGTCTGTTCTATTTCAATATATAAGAAAAACTAATTTCAATGCATTGACCAACTTCCAGCTTGGTTTGCCTAAATTATGGAGTATCTCAAGTCGTTTAAGTATAAATCATAGGATTACCTCCCCCCTCCACTTTCTCCCTTCTCAAATCCCATCGCACACCGCATACCTTGTATCCTACATGTTTGCCTTCCCCCACTTCCCTATTCCCTATGTAGTTGTAGTTGTGGGCCTTGGCCCATCCCTCGTCCCCATTTGGCACCGACACGACAAGCAGAGTGAGACATACTGGTGGGCGACGTCATGGCCTTCCCCGACTGGCGGTGCACCATCCTTAAGTAGCCTCTTGCTGCGGCAACCTCCCACTCTCCAGCAAACAACACGTTGCTCCCCTTCCCCAAATGACAGTGCCTCCCTCTCCTCCATTGGTGGCAGCGTGTCTTCTCAATGCAGCTAGCCAACAACGCCTCCTTCAATTTGATAATTTCGTATTTGAAACTTTGATTAGACCCAATAGGCATGGTACGGATGCACGCCGGGTTCCGATCCAAATTTATGTTTGGACCCACAAAAGATTGTGATTTAGGCTAGATAGGATGTTTGGTTCTCAAGTTTAGATGTAAAATGGTTGAATCCTAAGGTACTTTCATGATTGTTGTTCTTAATTCATCCGATGTGCAGAGCCATTCCTAGGTCGACTTGCCACGCCGCCAAAAAAAACATCCCTACCAGCCCTTCCCTTGCAGTAGCCGCCTCCTCCCCTCCATCCCAAAGTGGCCTCAAGGTCGTCCTCCCTCTCTCTCTCTTTTCCTCTTCCTCTATAGGTGGTTCGTTGTTGTGGTATGGCGGTTGCAGCAGTGGATGTCCAGCCGGATCCAACGACGCTAGCTAGATCCGACGATGGGACAGTCAGATCCGGTGGTGAGACATGCAAATCAAGCAGTTGGTGGCCTAGACTGGGTGTTCAAGTGAACCCACTGTAGCTAGATCCGGTGGAGTCGGCCCCTTCCGAACTGTAGCTTCTCTCGTTGATGGTGGTGCGACTTAGGCAGCGAGGGTGACGGCGGTGCGGCAACGGAGATAGATGGTGTCGTGCATTTTCCGCGTGCCCATGGTGGCGTGGTGCCGGGAAAGTCGAGGGTGGTGGCCCTCGGCGTTGAGACTCATTGTTGCTCCGCCGGGTGTTGGTGGAGTCCTCCCTCGGCCCTCAGCTCTCTTGGGAGTCAGCATGTGGCTATGTGGTTTCATCTACTTCTTTTGGCTCCTAACCCCTTTTGGGATCTAGCCAATTAGGGGGGTTATGCGTGTGGTGGTCGGGCGTAGTTTCCATTGGTTGGTGCCTAGGTGGCGACGGTCAGCGACTGAAGCATTCTTGCTATTTTTATTCTGTGGCCTCCCTTGGTGTGGTGTTGGGGGGAGAGTGCTTTAGGCAAAAGCCCTTCCCTGTTCCTACTTAGGCCTGTAGAGGCGACGCCATGTGACACTGCTCTCTTCTTGAGGGCATGCCAGGGGTGCACCTTCCCTATATTGGATGAAAATCCAAGTAGCGAGCTAGGCGACAACGGGAACTTTTGTCATTGCTACCTTCTTGGAGGCGTCACATAGTCCTTTTTTTCAGCGCTGACATGGGTCAACGTTTTAGCTCAATTTCTCTTTAGGAGGCATTTTAGCTTTGTTTGAGTATTGGTGTGAGGTGGTGTGGCTGGTGGTGGCCGGTGGTCATAGAGTTGTTGGTGTTATGGTGCAAGGGTGCCTACTCATCATGTGAGTGAGGTGATCGGGCCAGGGGTAGGCTGTGGTAGTAGTGAATGCGCTGAAGCTGTAACACGATACTTTGTACTGTTTTCTTATTTTGTTTATTGTTCGGTGAAATTGACAGTGTTCTAGCCTTTTGTTTTTTTTATATAATTTTGGTAAAGTTGAAAAGATGTAGTCTAAAAAAGGTACGTGTGGGGTCACCTGTCAATGACACAAATACATAGAACGGTAAGACATGTTGGCGGTCACCGAAAGAGTGGCCACGCTCTGAACCTCCAACGCTCCCTCCGGCTCAGTCTAGAACAGCCTTGGCGCGCGCCGGGAGACGACCACCTGTCGCGACGACGCTTCTGGGCGCCGCCACCGCGGCTTCCCCCACCTGTTCCCCCTGAGTCCCCCTCTTATAACGGGCTCGGCGCGCCAACGTGATGGGCCTCGCCGCCGCCGCCGCTTCCGCATCCGCCTCCCCGTCCCGCTTCCTGTCGCCTTCCACCGTACTCCGACGCCGGTTCCTCCACCGCCTCCTCTTCCCCGCCCCCGCCAAGCCGCCGCCGCCGCTGCTGCGCTGCACCCCTCCATTCCACTGGATGGCGGTATGTACGTAACCACATCGACGCGGTTGCCCCCTCCTCCTCCTCCTCCTACTCCTCCTCCTCTTTATTTCTTCCCCCGCTTTGTTCATGGTAGTGCGCCGTAGCTAGCCGTAGCCTTGAATGAGTTCTGCGTGACTTGCGACGGAAATTTGCCTCTATGCAAGTGTTTGGTAATTGGTAATTGATATGGAGTTGATATGAAGCCGATTAAGGAGGGTGGGCTTGCAGGCTTAGTTTAGAGGCAGAAATTTTGAAACCAGCAATGCGAATTGGATGAATTGGGGGTTGCTAAGCACTAGAGGAGGGGCGGTTAAATCACTATGCCAAAATTCATCCCCTTTTTTTCTATTTGAGAGTAGCTAAAATTCACTATTAGCCATAAGCCATGTGTTAAGCGTGCCATGTTCTGTAATTTGGAGAAATTTGGTTAAAAATAAGCATAGCTATGTTGTAACAGAAGCCCATCTAGCCAGTGTATCCACAAATTTTTTTTTATTTAACCCACAAAAGATTTTGGAAAGGCCCATTTACTTTTTTAAAAATGTGTAGTTGCTTTGTGAACAATGCAAGTAATGCAATCTGGAATGACACTTTTTTATCCTTTTTGCATGTTGTGAATGATTTTAAATCAATGGTGTGAATGGACGATACACTAACAAAATGCTTAAGCCGATGACCTTTACTGTCATTCTCGGCATGTATTTATAGAACAAGATTACATCGTACAGAATTGTTACAACAACTCCTCAAAATGAGGCGATCTAGATCAGCACTAAACTGAAATCTGTTTGGCGCAACTTCTTGCCGGATAAGCTACAGCTAACTGAATACTCTGCGCTGGTTTTGCTCTGTTCAGTTCCAGGTGCAGTTCAGTTGAATTCTTGACAGCCCCCCTCAATCTCAGCCACCATTGTCTAGCTTGAGATTGGCATGTTGTCGACTGAACTCACCTCGAACCAAGGGCTTTGTGAATATGTCAGCTACCTGATCCTTTGCAGATATGAACCTTACTTCCAATTCATTAGCTGCAACCTTTTCCCTTACGAAGTGAAAATCTATCTCAATGTGTTTTGTGCGAGCATGAAACAGCGGGTTCACTGTTAGATATGTGGCACCTAGATTATCACACCATAAGCAGGGCTTTCGATCTTGAGACACTCCCAATTCCTTGAGCATTGACTGGACCCATGTCAGTTCAGCAGTAGCATTCGCTATTGCTTTATATTCAGCTTCCGTGCTTGAACGAGACACAGTGGGTTGCTTCCTGGAGCTCCAAGAAATGAGGTTATCACCGAAAAATACAGCATATCCCCCCGTGGAGTGCCGATCATCGGGGCACCCTGCCCAATCAGCATCAGAGAATGCTGACAAAAGTTGAGAAGCTGATTTGGTGAATTTCAATCCAGTGTTGATAGTGCCCTTGAGATACCTTAAAATCCTCTTGACAGCACACCAGTGAGTTTCAGTAGGACTTTGAAGGAACTGACAAACCTTATTGACTGCAAAAGAGATGTCAGGCCTAGTGAGAGTTGCATACTGTAAAGCTCCTACTGTACTTCGATATGTGGTCACATCTTCTCCTGCCAAAGGAATGCCATCACCTTTCATGAGCTTTTCTGAACTACTCATTGGAGTATCAATTGGTTTGCTAACATCCATATGATTTCTGGTTAGGAGGTCTGTTACGTACTTTGTTTGTGTTAGGATCAGTCCATCACTCACAGATGCAACCTCAATACCAAGAAAGTAACTCAAACCACCCAAATCTTTGACAGCAAAATCAGTTTTTAGTGCTTGAATGATACTGTCAGCTTGAAGCTTCTGAGGACTAACAATGATTATATCATCAACATAGATAAGCACATACACTTTGGTGCTGCCATGATTCTGAATAAATAGAGAAGTATCTCCCTTTGATTGCATAAACCCAAGACTCAATAGTTTCTGACTGAGGGTCGAATTCCAGGCTCTTGGGGCCTGTTTTAGACCATAAATTGCCTTGTTCAGTTTGCACACCAGATCAGGATTTGAATGTATGTAGCCAGGTGGTTGAGCCATGTAGACCTCCTCACTTAATTCTCCATGCAAAAATGCATTTTGAACATCTATCTGCCTGAGATGCCAACCATTGGAAACAGCTAGAGACAACATCAATCTGACAGTAGTTGGCTTGACTACAGGGCTGTAGGTATCACCATAATCAATACCATATCGTTGAGTGAACCCCTTTGCTACTAACCTTGCTTTATATCGATCAATTGTCCCATCTGGCTTGTACTTTATCTTGTAAATCCACTTACAGTCTACCACATTGTGCCCCTTTTTTCTGAGATACAAGGGACCATGTGTTGTTCTTCATCAGTGCCTTGTATTCATCATTCATAGCTTCTCTCCACTCTGCCTTGAGTACTGCCTGAGCAAATGACTCTGGAACCTCTTCCTTTGAGACTGATGCCAAGAATCCCTTCTTGTTGAGGGGATAGTGCACAGTACCATCAGTATATTGCTTGGGCTTTGTTATATTGTGTTGAGACCTTGTAATTCTTCTAGGACACAGTGTTTCTTCTTCAGCAGATTGCACAGGTAAACAGTAGCTGTTGCTGTCTGATTGATCATCCTGAGAACCTGCAGCTTCAAGTACTGGTTCAGGGTTATAAGTATTGCCATTAACCACATGCTCATCAACTATAGTTGGCTCATTGGTTTGGTGAAGGTTGAGTGGTGGCAGAGAAACAGTATTTGGTACAGAGGTGATTTCAGATGTTTTTGAGTTTGGAGAGCTAAAGGGAAAAATTGTTTCATCAAACACTACATCTCTAGAGATGTACACTCTGCCCGTGGAACGATCAAGACATTTGTACCCTTTATGATGCCCACTGTATCCAATAAAAATGCACTGAGTGGATCTAAAGCTCAGTTTACGTTTATTATATGGCCTCAAGTTGGGCCAACATGCACACCCAAAGACTCTCAACAGGGAATAGTCAGGAGGTTTTCCAAAGAGACGATGTATAGGAGATTGATTCGAGATCACATGACTTGGCATTCTGTTAATGAGAAAACAGGCAGTAAGAAAGGCTTCATCCCAAAAACGAAGTGGCATTGAAGCCTGAGCTAAGAGAGCAAGTCCTGTTTCTACTATATGTCGATGTTTACGTTCTGCTCTCCCATTTTGTTGATGAGCATGAGGACATGAGACTTCATGCATGATTCCAATGGATTGGAAAAAGGTGTTGAGTTTTTGATATTCACCTCCCCAATCAGTTCTCATCATACGAATCTTGGAATGCAAAAGATTTTCAACATATTGTTTGAACTGTAGAAACACTGATTCAACATCGGACTTGTTATTCAAGAGATAAATCCAACTAAACCGACTATAGTCATCAACAAAGCTAACATAGTACTTAAATCCTCTAGAGGAAGGAGGAGCTGGACCCCACACATCGGAGTGAACAAGCTCCAGTGGAGCAGTGCTAATTCTAGAAGATACACCATAAGGAAGTTGATGAGCTTTGGCCTGCATACACGCATCACATATGTGGGGTTCCTTTATTGGACTCGATGATAGACTGAAATTCTTGATGACTGAAGAAACTACTGACACCGAAGGGTGACCAAGTCGACGGTGCCACACATTCGCATCAGGCGCATGTATGACTGAAGAGCAGAAATGACGGCTAGTCCGATGTTGACGAAGACCAGGGAGTGGATACAGTCCTCCTCTACACCTGCCGTGCAGGAGGGTTCTCCTCGTGGCTCGATCCTTGACATAGAAAGAGTTAGGGTGCAGTTCAATGAAGGCATCATTGTCAGTGACAAGTTTATGAGCAGAGACAAGATTTTTATGGATGTGAGGTGCACAAAGAACATTGTTAAGTTTCAGATTATGAGATGAACCAACTATAGAAGATGTGCCAACATGGGTAATGGACAAACCTGCTCCATTGGCAACCTGAATCTGATCTGACCCCTTGTATTTTTCCTTCATGGTGAGCCTGTCCAGATCAGAGGTGATGTGGTCTGTTGCTCCGGAATCAACATACCAATTGGTGTCCACAGTGTAGGCAGGAGCCATTCCAGCAGCAGCAGCAAGGTGTTCATCAGATTGGTAAGATTGATTGTACCTGTGGTAGCAGTTCAGAGCATCATGCCCTCTCTTGCCGCAGATTTGACAGGTTGATGGTGGTGCCCTGAAGCTGCTGCTCCCTGGATTGGTACCAGGGTTCCGATTGAAGTGGCTTGTGTTGCCTCCTCTACCAGTAGGGGGCGGTCCACGACCACCACGACCACGACCGCGGCCTCGACCACCTTGGAATCCACCACGATGAACTTTATTGGCAGAAGAGGTGAAGTGCGGCCCTGAGTGATTGTTGTGATGTACCATCTGCTCATGGCTGATGAGATACCCGTACAGATCGTTCATGGAGATCTGATCTGTACGAGTCATGATGCTGGTCACCAGAGACTCATAGTCAGAGCCCAATCCGGTGAGGAGATACGAGACTGCTTCTTCATCTTGGAGAGGCTTGCCGATGGCTGCCATGGTGTCAGTCAGCGATTTCACCTTGTGGAAGTAGTCGCTGGCGGAGAGATCTTTCTTCTGCAGGTTAGCAAGTTGCATCGTTACCTGCATTATCCTTGCTTGGGAGCGTGCAGAGAACATGCGCGCAAGTGAGTCCTAGACCTCGTGAGAGGAGGTCAAGAACAGCACATGGCCAAGGATGTCCTCTGTTAGTGACGAGAGTAAGCCACTGAGCACGAGCTGATCTTGCTGGTACCATGTGGCGTACTCTGGATTTGGCACCTGAGAGGCAGCACCATTGTTGGTGACAGTGATTGTTGGAGAGGGCGCCTTCCTGCTCCCGTCGACGTAGCACAGCAGATTTTGGCTACGGAGATAGGGGACGATCTGTGCTTTCCACAGAAGATAGTTGTCCCGATTGAGCTTCACATTGACAAAGCTGCCAAAGGAAGGATTGGTGGCTCCGCTCGCCGTGGAGCCGGCGGAGGAGTTGCTAGTGATCGACATGGGGTGTTTTCAATTCACAGTGGCTCTGATACCATAACAAAATGCTTAAGCCGATGACCTTTACTGTCATTCTCGGCATGTATTTATAGAACAAGATTACATCGTACAGAATTGTTACAACAACTCCTCAAAATGAGGCGATCTAGATCAGCACTAAACTGAAATCCGTTTGGCGCAACTTCTTGCCGGATAAGCTACAGCTAACTGAATACTCTGTGCTGGTTTTGCTCTGTTCAGTTCCAGGTGCAGTTCAGTTGAATTCTTGACATACACTTTTCCTATTCCCTCCACACTTGAAAAAACAGCGGTAGATTACAATTTGAAACGGTTGCAGACCATCGACAGGATTTTTGGAGAGCTCAAAAAATTATTTAAAAAATGGCTTTTGGAAGTTTTGTGAACTACTAAAAGCCTCACAAAAATACTATAAAGTGCGACAGCGTTTTCCTTTACAAAAATAAAAAAATTCCAGCGGTAGCTGTGGCAGCGTTTGGCTTGTAGAAAAATGAAAAATTCCAGCAGTAGCTTTTAATTTTAATTTAAGTTGAAAAGAACAAGGTAGAGGTGGACGTAGTATGATATGAATGGACTGCAACACATGAACCTTTCTGCTCATTTATGCCTGAGCATATAATTCTTGAAAAGAAGGGATGTTGAATGAACATAGCGATGATCTATTTGTTATTGCTGCATTTTCGTCTTATATTCATACTCATGACAAGGTCGTCTTATGATTTATTGCTTAACTTTCAGCATTTTTGGACGGAAGGGTCACTGGAAAAGAACAAAGCTTTGGTTGAGTACCTAAAGCAGTATGGTGTTATTAGAACCGATAAAGTGTCCGAAGTAATGGAAAGTATCGACAGAGCGTTATTTGTACCAGAGGGCTTTACCCCTTACATTGACAGTCCTATGCCTATTGGTTACAACGCCACAATATCTGCTCCTCACATGCACGCAACCTGCTTAGAACTGTTGAAGGATCATTTGCAGCCAGGCATGCATGCTCTAGATGTTGGATCAGGTGTGTTGCTGAATGCCTGATCCACTGTGGCTCTTATTACTGTTCTTCGGGGAACGATCTGCATAAACAGCTTGTCAGTTAACCAATTGTCAGCTGTCAGGACATTTTCTTTTCTATCTAACATCTTCTACATGGATTCATGTTATCTGTAGGTAGTGGCTACTTGACAGCCTGTTTTGCAATGATGGTTGGACCTGAAGGTCGTGCAGTGGGTATTGAACACATTCCTGAACTTGTTGCTTCTTCGATTGAAAATGTCCAAAGGAGTGCTGCGGCTCCATTACTGAAGGATGGACCGCTTTCTTTCCATGTTTCAGGTATGTTTTACCGGGTTTTATGTTTTCTGTAGTCTGTAGTATGTTGAGTCATTCAACGCAGTAAGAAAAAGTAGCCTGATTTGCTCTTGCCTAAATCTTCTGAAGTGGACTCAAGCCAGTGGACTTTCTTTAAATATATACATGCTATGATCAAGCAAAGATAACTGCTGTGCATTCTTCTTTACTTACTGGCCTGCGGGCATGCTATTCCCACATGTCATGCTGTGTGAAGATTTATACATTAACATGCCATTATCAAATGCCCCTATAACAGAAATGCCATTATAAAACTGGAAAAATATTATAGATGCTATTATCAAATGCCGTCCATATCATTCCATTACAATGGATTTCCAGCGTATATGAGATCAAAATACGGTCTAAAATACATTCTGACTGGTGGACCCCACGTGTCATCATCACACCTCCTCCTTCCTCCCATCCCCTCCCACCTCCAACTCTGGCAGCCATCCCTTGGCGACACGGGCGTGAGCTTGATCTACCCTGGAGTGTAGAGGAAGATAGGAGGAAAAGGGAAGAAAGAAGAGCTGATGAGTGTATGACATGCAAGGTCCACCCGTCAGAATATACTTTAAACCATATTTTGATCTAGTATGTTATAGAAATCCCTCGTAGTGGCATGTATGAAATGGACGGCATTTGATAATGGCATCTATAATATTTCTGATTTTATAATGTCATTTCTAGTACAAGGGCATTTGATAATGGCATGCATGAAAAAAACCCTTGCTATTTCAAGTGGCATGTCCTCGTGTGTGTACTCAATACTCATGTAAAGAAATACTGGACCATTGGAGTAGGTTAATGGATACGGTAGGCAGTACAGTTTTCTTTGAACAGTAAAACATGAACTGATTCTCTTTTTCCTTTTTTGCGAAGAACAAAGAATCATTGCTTTGTATTTTCAAGAATAAACACATCGCCACTTACCAAAATACAAAAGAACAAACGAATCCCTTTCTCCTACATGTTGCTGAAACCACTTGGAGCTTAAGATCTCTTACTAGTGTCCTGGAAACCGCAGATGGCAGGCTCGGCTGGCCAGACGCGGCGCCTTACGATGCCATTCATGTTGGTGCGGCAGCACCTGAGATCCCCCAGCCTCTGCTCGAGCAGCTGAAGCCCGGCGGCCGGATGGTCATACCCGTCGGCAGCTACTCCCAGGACCTGCAGGTCGTCGACAAGAAGGCCGACGGGTCTATCGCCGTCCGGAATGATGCCTCCGTCCGCTACGTCCCCCTGACCAGCCGCTCCGCGCAGCTGCAAGACTCCTAAGGCCCCTCCTGCTCCAGATCGTTCTTGATCGAAAATGCCTGTACATATTGCATGATTGCATCCACTACGGTAAATTCTGCCCGTGCTTCATGCTTCCTCTGCTGATTTAGATGGTCTGATCTAGTGATGCTCTACTACTCGCCAACTTCGATGTAGAAATGTGTCTCTGTGCAAATAAAAGGACCTGTTAACGTTTGCCTGATGCCTGCTGCACGATGAACGGTAATGTTGCTACCGCTCTCAGGCTTTTGAGATACCGAGTTACAGCACTTACGTAACACGTTGTATGCAGACCGGGAATCATGCGCCCATATTCGTATGAAAAAGTATGGACGGTTCTTATTCTGTGCGCCGTAAAATTTCTGTGAAACTACTAAAAATTTCTGTAAAATTTGTGCACGTGCATCCGGTTCAACATTAGTTACTGCGCATCCTCTTTAAACAAGGTGAGCAGAGGAACTGTGAACAAAATGAACGGTACAAAATACATCCTGAAAAATCCTATCTACTGCATCAAGTATCAACTGTACGCCCCAACGTTGGCATTGCCACACCACGAACAATTTTAGGATCAATGAAGGGCTTTCACGTAATCACGTGGGCCTGAAGTTTCTGTACGAGATGACGGCGTAGAACGGGTCCCCCGAGCTCGCCAGTCCGAGCAGCCTCGCGACGGCGGCCAGCGGCGAGCCCGGCTTCCCGCCGGCGGCGGCGTCCGGCGGCGGCTTCCTGACCACCTCCGGCCGCGTGAACCCCTCCACGCACTGGAAGTACTGCGTGACGAGCTGGACGCGGCTGTAGGCGGTGCCCTCCCGCCACGCCCCGATCGCCTTCTCGTAGAACATCCGGTTGCTGAAGCTCACGATGCAGACGCCCCCCGGCTTCAGCACCCGGAAGATCTCCGCGAAAACCTAAACCATGCCAGAAGATTCCATCAGGAGAAGACCACGACGGCACGGAGGGCCGTATGAAATCAATCAAAGTAGGTCGTTTGTGTTTGCAGAAGCAATTCTTGGGCTTATCTCGGTCTTTGCTGTTGCGACAAGCTACGTGCACATGCCACTTTCAGTTTTTTTTTTAAAAAAAACATTCTCTTTTTTTTTTAAAAAAAAGAAAATCCTAATTTTCGAAGCAACTTTCCCTCTTCCCATCCACCTGGGTGAACGGGTCTCTCTGGTGGCGCACGCCGGCGTCAGTAGGGAATTCAGGATTTAATTGTGGGGATACCTCTCTACTAAGAGCATCCCCAGCACGCACGCAATCAACGCTGCCTGCATCATGTGCACTGTTGCGTGGGAATTTTTTCAAACGTTGCGGACTGCGCAGCGGCCGAGCGCACAAGCGCAGGAAGGCTTAGCGTTTGATGCCTGCTGCGATGCCTCCCCTGCTGGGCATGATCTAAGGCTTTGTTTTTTGCATTAAAGTTAAGTTCAGTTTTACTGTAACAAAATTTGTTATTTTTATACAGTCTATATGTTGTAATAATTTGTAATGAATTTTTTAAAACTTTTAGCGTTCGTATCAAAGGTCTTAAAAGTTTTTTAAAATTATTTTTTCAGCCTCTTTAGACTTTTTTTATGACTCTCGACTTTTGATACAGCAAAACTTAACTTTACTTAACACTGAAAAAAAAGGCCTAAGATACACCGTAATTTGCAACTGCCATCGCCCCCTTATCTCTTCACTACAGCGCACTCACCCATTTTGTCGAGACCCTTGTTGAATAATGCTTCTCCGCAGCAATACACGGTCTCAAACACCATGTCGTATGTCATTAAATAGGCGAAGAGCAATACTGCAGAGGATTTACGTATATTTAGGGCGGGGGAAGAGGCCTAGCAACACTGCAGAAGATTTACGTGAGCCGTCAGCCGTGAGGCGATGGTCGCCGGGGTACGTGCCGGCAGGTGGAGGGGAAGTTAAGAGAGACTGGGCTGCGCATGAATCTCGACGCACAATCAAGAGCGGGTATGAGGTCGAGAATCGCTCGTACCAGCTTGGACGCATTTCTCGATCATGGAAACGATGGGAATCCACCAACCTTTTCAGGGTACTGCAGGTACTGCACGCTGACGGTGCAGAGGACGGCGTCGAAGCTGGCGCTCTGGAGCTCGAGCGCCTGCTCCTGGTTGAGGTCCTTGACGAAGAAGCAGTCCAGGCGCGGGTTCTTGGCGAGCTCCTGCGCGTTGAGCCCGTGGCCGACGACGCGGCGGAGGCGGAGCTCCGGCGGGAGGTGGCTGACCCAGGAGCTCATGAGGTCCAGCACGTCCCAGCCGGCGCGGAGGCGGTCGCGGTAGAGGCCGGTGAGCGCGGCGACGAAGCCGTCGTCGACGTGCTTGACGAGGCGCGGGAGGGCGTAGAAGTCGCGGTCGGGGCGCGCGTCCAGCTTCGCGCGGCCCTCGGGCGGGAGCACCAGGCGCCGGATGCTCCCCGCCGAGGAGGAGGGCGGCGGCGGCGCTCCGGAGGAGCATCGCGGAGGGGCCGGGAGCCGGCGCGGCGCTTGAGGCGGAGCGCAGAGCATGCCGTCGTCGTCTGCTTCTCTGTTTCCGTGGAGAGCGGAGGCTCACGCTTGGCAGCTGCTCGGCCGTAGCCACGGTGGCGTTCTATCTGGTCGTCGCGTGGTTGGTGTGCAGAAGGGCCTTGTCGAATCGCAGTAGCCTGGAGAAAGGAAGACCAAACGGCCAAACCAGCCCAGCCGAATTACTTTATTTAACCATCTCCCGTGTACTCATTTTTTTAATACTGAAAATTCAAAACTGTTATTATGATCGATCATTTGCTAAACAATAAAATTCCGATGTAACCTTAGGTAGGAGGGAATATGTTGTCTCCTTCCCTCTTCTTTCATCCTCTCTTATTTATATCTCCCATCCACATCTTCCTCCCTCCCCCGCCTCTCCAACATCACTTCCTCCGTGCCTCTATGTCCACCTCTCCTCTCCTTTCCTCTTTCCATCTCTCGAGTGCTCCTTTTTATCTATCGCTCACTCTCAGGAGCAATGCTCAACCCTGTCTCTCTGTCTCCTTCCTCTCTTTCTTATGCATGTAGAGAGGAAGTCCATAAAGCCGCTAGGATTATTAGCCTTCAGCCAGGTGGTGCCGCCAGTCGTATGGCGTGTACCGCCAACTCCCTCTCCCCGATCTCTATGGAACAAGCATCAACCGACCTTTCCTCGATTTCATTGAGCACCGTGCCATTTGATCCTTCCTTGCCGTCGTGATGCTCCATCTGTGCCAATCTGCGATGTCGTGATGTCCAATTTTTCACTAAGAATCTAAGGTGCTCCGCCACCAAACACGCTACGCCGTCGCAAGCTTGTCCATGGCTGCATCGCTGCGAGCTTGCCCATGGAGGCGCCGCCACGAGCTCCTCCATAAACGTTACGCCGCAAAACATGCTGCACTGTCGGGAGCTCATCTATGGTTGTGTCGCTGCGAGCTCTTCCATGGTCACGCTACCGTGAGCACCTCATGGACACGCCACTGCCAAGCACACCGTGTCGTGGCCGAGCTTCACTATGGCACGATAACGCATCACCGCTCAAGCTTGCTCTCCTCACAGCTTGGCTCAGTTGAACAGTCAATCTCAACCTTTTTATAGAGCTAGGCTACTGTTGTGTTTGACCTAAGACCGCATTTAGACAAACCGTGTAAGGGACTCTTGCATCTCATGAGCCAAGTTGAGGCTCATGCATCCAACTATACCACCTCATAAAGTAGGCAAGGTGGGGTGGGAGGGAGTACGGGAAGGACAATGTTGGATAAAGCAAAGAAAGTTAAAAGAGGATGAGCACATAATGTTGATACAACATAAATAGCAATGAAGCAACTAAAACAAATGACATCAAAAGAAATCTACTTGTTGGTGATTGATAAACGGCCCATCTTGAAACGGGCCTTGGGCCGATTCCATACCAGCCCACCACACGAACAGAGGACCAAGAAGGCTATTCCTGGCCGTACTAAAGGAGCCGCCTAACTCACCTGCGGCTGCCCCGGACTTGACCAAGTCAAATCGTGCGGCACCATGTGCCTCCCGGGCTATCCCTTAGCCCGGGAGAAGGTCCCTCGGGTGATCCGCTCACCCGTGGGCAGGTGGCGACAACTGTCATGACCCACCATACTTTCTCCGGCCTTGACCAGAACGAACTGTGTCTCCCCAGGAACCTGCAGCTCGGGGGAGAGCACGCGGACGGCTCATCTGGTCGTTTGCCTTCTTTGGCAGGCAGCGGATGGTTGTTACGCTACGCGACGCCCCCAACGGGTGGCGCGAGGCTGGCTCAGTCCAGTCAAGGCTATATCGAGGAAAAAGGGAAAGTGCTTTCTCTTCAAAGAGGCTTCTTCCCCGAATAGGCACTTCGAGACAAACACGTGCCCAGTACTAACCTGACCAGCTTCTCTCTGCAGGCTCCGAACCAGACAGAGCCCCGAAACGAGACAAGAGCTTCGCCACTAAAGCAAAGACTGGCGCGAGGCCCACGGCATCAGCTCCGGGTACCTCGCCACTCCTATAAAAGAGGCCCCCCGAGATCCGACCCCCCAGTCCGATTCCATCTGACTCAAGCCTAAGCAACACCCGCATCCGAAGCTTTCTTAGCAAGTAGTTCTAGTCCTTAGTCACCACCCCTGTAAGCTAGGGATCGGTGCCTCTAAGCCCGATCTCGACACTTCTGTACTGATTTCCACCGTATAATCAACAAGACTGGAGTAGAGCTATTACCCGGCAGTGGGGGCTCGAACCAGGGTAAACCACTTGTGTCTTCACGGTTTGTATTGTTTTCTCTCTTCTCCCATCAGACGAAGGATCATGACCGGATCATCAAGTCGCACCAGGCCCTTGTCCGGGAAGACAGCGCGGCTTTAGCCCCCGCAGGCTTGGCCGCCGCCCCGAGCTGCTGAGAAGGGTGGTTGTTGGGCCTCACACCAACTACAAATTCGTCTGTCGGTCCGTGGTCTCGCCGCTCTTTAGGAGTGCGATTCCCAGACACCGATAGCTGGCGCCCATCGTGAGGCCCATGGCTAGCCCTCAGCGCTCCGTTTCCTCGGGCATGTTTGAGATTCCGAGCAACGACGAGGCCCTGGACCTCGAGTTCGATGAGTGCAACTGTAACATCCCGAATTTTAAAACCAATTTGGCACATTATTAATTTCTTAAATAAATTATTAAAATGCATAATTCAAAAATGTTAAATCATTTACCATGTTGCATCATGACATCATCGTAGCATGCATCCTTCCGGATAAACTTGTGCATTTAAAATTTTCTAAGTAAAAGTATTATGGCAAGATTTGATAAATGGTTAATGCAATATTTTATTTAAGCCATTCCCTTGTAGGAAAAAAGCATTTTATTTTTCCCTCGGCCCGAACCGGCCCAGTCTCTCTCTCTCCTTTCGTTTTTCCCCTGCTCCTCTCTTCCCTTCGGTTGGGCCGCCAGAGCCGCAGCTGGCCCACTCTCCCCTTTCCTTTCTTTTCTTCTCCCGCCTCTCCTCCTTTCCCCGATGGGCCGCAGCCGCCTCGCCCGGCCAGCAGCAGCTGACCTCCTCCGTTGCCTGTGGCGTGGCGTCGCCGCCAGTGGGCCCGCCGTGTTAGCCCTCTCTCTTCTCCTCCTCGCTTCTTTCCCTGCAGCGCCCTCTGCTTTCGCCGATGTCGCCTTTGTGCTCTCCTCTCTCTTCCACTCCCGTGAGCTCGGTAGCGTTCTTCCATGCGGTCGCGCGTTGCCCAACCGACCTTTCCCGGTCCCCCTTCTCCCCGTCATTCCCGGGTCGCTTCCCGGCCTAACCCGTGACGCCGCCGAGTCCCCTTCACGCCACCGGCCGAATTGGCGCGGCAATGGCTAAACTTCGCGTCGCGTCAAAATACTCGTCGAGGAATTGCTATAAGAAGGGCACTTGCTGCCCTTTGCTCCTTGCTTTGAGCCGCCGCGATTGTCATCCAACCGAGCGGTGCGCCATTGTCCTCGTTTCCGCGACTCCTCTCCTCCATTGTTTCGCCGGTTCCTCCGTCGTCCTCACTGTGGACTTGGTCGCAGGAAGTTCAGTGGAGCTCGCGCACAAGGGGATTGAAGCCGCGTGGTCCGCGTGTTCCGGAGTTCGCGCGTCGCCGCCGCCGTGGTCCTGCCGCCTCGCTGCTTCCACCGTCGTGAGCTCTCGTAGACCCCACCACTCCTACTCGTCCCCATTGGCCGAGGGAATTGATCTGGCCGTGCTCATCGCCCGCGCGCGTGTCACCGCGAGTTGCCACCGCCACGGACCGCCAGCACGCGTCGCCGTCCATCTCTCGAGATGCTAGCCCCCCCATTATGCCCGCCTTGCTCTCACCTCGCTCTGTGCGCACCCAATCGAGCCCTGTTGGTCGGTGTAGTCGCCGCCGGGTTCCTCTCCCTTGTTTCCCCCTTCTTGCCCTGCGGTGCCGCTGACAAAGGGGCCCGCCAGTCAGCCGTGCCTCTGCCTCTGCCTCGCCTCACCCTCGCTTTCATGCTGAAAGCAGCGCCCATTCTGGGCCGCCACCAAGCCGCCCAAGATCATAAGCCCTTTCCTTTTAAATTCTTTTTCGATTTTTGTTTAAAAGTCTTAGATGATACTTTATAGCAATAAGCAAAAATAGATTTTGTGCTATTTAAAATCTGTAAAATTTGTACAAATACTTTAACTTTTTCTGAACCTAATAAAATTAAATATATGCATGTCATGCATGTGGCAATATTTCTAGTTAAATAAACAACCTAGTAATGTCATTATTTCATGTGCATATGGAAGGTGGTCACAATATTTATTTTAACTGAAAATAAAATTCTTTACAATCCTGGACCTTAGAAAATGTTGTTGTCATACCATCTTTATAGTATTGCATATTAGTTAAAAAATATCTTGAGAAATGCATCATTTCATGTGAGCATATTTTTGTTCTCTCGCATTTTCTTAAAAGCATTTGCATCAAAAATAATTTATTGTTGATCGTTGTAATCGTATCCGCTTGTATGTGCGTTTAGGAGGTCAAGCCCTCGAAGACCCGATCGTCGACGTCCCCTTCACTTTCCCCGGAACCGATCAAGGCAAGTCCCCCTTTGATCATATTGTGAAGCCATTTTCGGTTATTTAGAAAATGTTTACTAGACTTGAAAATATGCATGCTAGTTTAAAAGATGAATGCCATATTTGCTAGAATTAGTTATTATGCCAAATAGAAAAGGTAAGAGATATGTTAGGATTAAACCTAAGGCTAAAAATATGGATTGCTTATATTTAAATACCTTGTTGTCGTAGGATAAATGCTTAAAAATCATTTATGCGGAATGATTCAATCATTTGTGTGAGATGAGATGTTGTTGAGAAATGTTTGGGAAAGGATGATTTAAAGATAGCGCATCAAGGGTGATGCTTGTTAGGAAATGATTTTCCTCTTACCCCAAAATCTTTCCGACTAGGGAGATATTTTGTCAGTTGGTGCAGTATGGCACCGGTTTTGTAAATTGGGCTAAAATATAAACTCTCCCCTAGTCTAAGGACTGCTCATCCTATAATCCTATGAACTGAGCCATTACAGTACGACCTCGAGCCCCGGAATGGGACGGGCCCGATCGTTGGCCCTCGTGGTTGATGGTCTTGTGGCGAAACACCGTCTGGGTGTGTAGCCTCTCGAGGGTAAGGCGTACCCACTCTGCATAGTTAAAACTGTCATGCTAGCCGTGCTCGCGGTTATGAGCGCGCGAAGAGACTGATTATATGGTAGTTTCTTCATTTAAAAACCAATTTAGAAAAGGGGTTTTTAAGCAAAGGAATGGTGATAAGTAAAGATTTGAGAAGGATTTCGTTTGAGCTAGGTGCCACCGGCGATATTCCGGATTGGGTGACGACCTACCGGAAAGTGTTGCGCGGAATGGACCTAGCCGTTTTGAGAAAAGAAAAGAAGAAAGGATTTTGTTTTCGCTATGGCACTGAGGCCAAGTGGCGAGAACCGTTTGAGAAGAGCCCAAAGAAAATGTTGAGATTTAATGTTTCCAACTCGCTTTGTCAAAACTAGGCTAATAACTGCAATTTCCGCAAAATATCCTAAGCTTTCCTTGTACTAAACCACAATTGCATAATTCCAGACTTGCGAGTACAATTTGTACTCACCCTCCTTTTCTCCCCTCTCTTTTAAAAATTTCAACAGCTGGTCCATCCGAGTATGGCCCGCCTTCCGAGGAGGAGGACCCAGACTACGTCGAGGAGGCGTATTCTGATGAAGACTATGAGGACTAGGGTTGCGCGTTCCTACAGCTCTCGTGCCTGTGGGATGGATAAGTACCTAGATGTTGTATTAGACCTGTGCTTCCGTGTACTCTGATTTGCGGCCTGTGAGCCGTTGTATGTGTTGCTTGTACTGGACTATGTTTCGTTTGTAATAATAATATCGTTGGCACTGTTCCGTTTCTGTATATCTATGTGTACTAGCCATGATCCTTGGGACTAGTACGTGTTTACGCAGGTGGAATCCGATCTCGTAAATCGGGTGCCAACAGCGACGATCTGGACGATCTGGTCCCGTCGTACGACGGTTGGCGGGAGGAGTACCTCGCCGAAGCCGGGGCTGAAGAGATGGAGGTCGACGCCTCTCTCGCCCCAGGGGTAGATTTTCGCCCTGAGGAGTCACTCCTTGAGCTGGACCCCTCTGTCACCCACGTCAGCGAGACTCCGATGGAGTTCGAGCTGCTAGGTGACTCCGCCACCTCCGCTAGCAACACCGGACGCTTCCCGGCTTAGCAAGACGTCCGCTGCGTCTTCGCAGCTTGATCGACGAACCACGTGAGATGGAGAGGCCCAGGCAGCGGCGCGCCGTCGCGCAGCGGCCGGTTTTCTTCAACGATCTGTCCGTCGCGCCATGGGACGGATCTGCGAGGAGGACCGTCGTCTGCGCGCACCCGCAGGTCGCTAGCCGGTCGACTCCCTCGGAGACCATGATGAACCCGCTCTCGCGAGCCAGCCAGAGGCGTAGCGCCATCACCACGGTCATCCGTGACTGAAAAGGATCGCGGCTTCACTATGACGGACTGTGTCCGCCATCGCTGGCGAGGCGTCATCACCGCGCATCGACAAGACGAGCAGCAGACTGGCGGCGATCGCCCGGACATCTGGCGCAGAAACGAGTCTGACCGCCGCGGCGCTCAAAACCGCTCTGGCCAGGACAACGCTCAGGAGCGTTCCCACCGTCTCCGCAGTCGATCGCGCCAGACTCAGACGGCCTCCTCCGACGGAGGGTCGTCACGTGCCCCAGACGGAGTGTTTTCCCGTCTAGGCCCGCTTCGGGATGCCCCTGCCCCAAAGGCCGCGCCGGGATGCCCCGCCTTCTCCCACGCTCTCCGCGAAGCACCGTGACCGCCGAGGTTCAAGCCCCGGCCAATCGAGAAGTTCGGCGGAAGCAAAAACCCCGAGGAGTTCCTCTCCATCTACACCACCGCCGTCCGAGCCATGGGGGAGACGAGGCCGTCATGGTCAACTACTTCCCAACAGTGCTCGAGGGCATGGCCAGGACCTAGCTGTTCAACCCGCGGCCTGGCTCTATCCGTAGCTGATCCCAGCTGCAGGATGCCCTCCGCACCAGTTTTCCAGGGGTGTTACGCCCGCTCGGGGCGCCCCCAGGACCTCAAACTCGTGGTGCAGCGAGACAATGAAAGTCTCCAGGACTTTCTGTGCCGGTTCGTCAGAGCCCGCAACACAATCCCCTGCATCTCAGATGAAGCCATCATCGAGACCTTCAAGGATGGTGTGAGGGATCGGCGCTACACCGAGGACCTCGAGCTCCACCCGGTCAACACCGCGAGCGAGCTCTTCCGCACCGCTGCCCTCTACGTCAACGCCTCCGAGGCGGTCGAGCGTAAGAGAGGCCGTGCGAAGAAGAAGGCCAAGGTCGGCGACGGCCCGAGCAAGACCGCGGCGGACAAGAAGAAGAAGAAGCGGCGAGAGCGGCCCGTCTGTTCATCGCCGCCGCCGAGCTCGACCAGCCCGAGCACCCGCCACCGCAGCGTCTCCCATCGGTGCGCCCGCAACGGCGCCCGCCACCAGCGGCGTCAGCGCAGCAGAATGACCTCCCCAGTGGCGGCGACAGTCGTGCGGCGATCAGGGGCCTCCTCAAGGCCGGCCACCTCGTCCACAACAGCAGAACAGAGGTGAGGACCCGTTCCATGACCCTAGTCTCTTCTGCCGCCTCCACCAGCGCCCTGGCCACGACCTACGCAACTGCCGCACATGGGCCCGCCAGTTAGAGGACTTCTACGCTAGTCGTGGTCCCATGCCCGAGCTGCCTGAAGGCACGGCTGCGGCACCTACACCCCAGGGTGGTCAGGACCAGGGTTTCCCCAAAGCCCGTGGCCACGTTGCCGTCATCTTCGACGGCACGTCAGCTTACACCTCTCGACGCGAGCTCAAGGCCGCGTCTCGAGAGGTCCTCCACATCTCCCACGGCGAACCCACAGCGGAATCACTGCCTTGGTCCAGCTAAAGCCATGCCCGCCGGGTTTCTAAACCAGCGCAGCCTCATCGGTACTCGCCCACCATTGGCAATACCAGGGTCGACCGCGTCCTCGTGGACAGCGGAAGCTCGCTGGACATCATCACGACGCACGTCCTGGGCCTCATGCAGGTCCCGCGCTCCAAGATCAAGGTCATCACCGTCCCCTTCCACGGGATCGTCGCTTCGCCCCGTAGGGCAGGCCGTGCTGCCCGTCACGTTCGGCTCCTCCACCAATTTCCGGACGGAGTACATCACCTTCGAGGTGGTGGAAACAGAGCTCCCCTACAACGCCATCTTGGGGCGCCCCGCGCTCTTCAAGTTCATGGTGGTCTCCCACCACGCCTACCATTGCATGAAGATGTCGGCGCCAAAGGGAGTCATCACCGTCCGGGACAACCACAAGACGGTCCTCGACTACGACGAGACCGTGTTGGCCATGGTAGGACAGCTACCTACCCGTGGTCCCAGCGGCAAGGAGCGTCCTACGGCGCGTCCGAAGGTGGCACTGCAGCCGCAGGAGCCCACCAAAACCGTTGTCCTCACGGAGTCAGACCCAATTCACGAGCCGGGAGTTCAACGACATCGCGAAGAAATTGAATGAACACGCCACGCCTCGTGGCCCACCCACGAGCAACAACATGTTGAACAGGCTTACTGGACGTTAGTCCAAGGCATCAAAAAGCGGGTCTTCGACTCCCTCAAGGCAAAGCACCAAGGTTGGGTTGACGAGCTACGTCGATCCCTCAAGGCGCCCGGACAACGGGCGGGTTCAGGAGACACTCCTTTCCGAGTTCCGACTCGTCTATGGCTCGGAGGCCGTCCTCCCAACAGAAATGAAACTAGTATCCGATCGCGTTGACTTCGCCAGCTTCGTGGTCAACGACGAGGAGCGGCAGCTTGACCTCGACCTACTTGAGGCGCGCCATGAAAGCAATCCCTACTCGGGCAGACCTACCAGCGATCCTTGCGTCGTTCTGTGACGCAAGCGTACACACAAGGACCCTACAAGTAGGAGACCTGGTTCTACGATGCATTCAGAACCTCGCGGGCTCCAACAAGCTTAGCCCCAAGTGGGAGAAACCGTACAAAGTAGTCAGCGCAGCGCGCACGGGCTCAGTACGCCTTGCTGATAAGGATGGGAACGAGCTCCCTAGCTCATGGAATATCTCCCTTCTGCGACGCTTCTACACTTAACCAGGTCGTAAGTTTCATTTATTTTAGTTCATTCCAATTCAAAAAAAAAAAACCTCCCCCAATCACGAGTCACGCTGGTCTAAATCTTGACCGTTTCAAGCAAGCCCGTGGCCAAAAGCCCGAAGGTTAAGGATAAAGCATTCCGGAGCATTTCCACAACGGGATAAGCCGACCTCTCGCACCCTAGTGAATCTCCGCGCAATGTGGAATTCCCATGTCCAAAGGTCTGATAAGCCCACGCCAGTTTGTTTGGATGGCTAACTTGCATAGCGGCCTTTCGATGTGATTTTTTGCGCCCAGATTGTTTCCTAAGTCCTTAGCTTCGCCAGTTCAAGACGCTGCTGCCCACCAAGCTCGAGGGCTGGGGGTTTTCGCTAATCTTTTTTTCTAAGTCCCTAATTTCGGAAGGCCAGCACCTTTGCGCAGCCTAACGAAGCTCGGGGCTGGGAGTTCGCCCGAATTTTTTCTAAGTCACTCAAATCTCTAGACCGCGCCCAACTTCAAGAACGCACTTGGACTTGGCCGCGGCCCGGGGGCTTGATGATTAGGCGCGCCAAAAACAAACTTTCTAAAAGCAATCCATTTACTTAAATTTCCTAAGTTCTACTCAGGACTTCGTTACTGTTCATCTAGTTTCTCTGTTTGTGCATTTCAGATTCGCAAATTCGCACAAGAAAAAAGATTGGACAAGCCAAAGGAAACAGATTTGTCATAGAAGCTGCATTTCACATAGAAGATTTTGCAAGAGTAAAGGGATTACACAAAGAACAAAAGGAGGTCGGGCTCCTAGACTACCGCAAAAGAAGGGCGCCGCGCTACTACGCCTGCGGCGGCGCCCAAACCCTACAACCCCTCCGTCGCTCCTACTAGCGACGCTGACGACGAGCCGGCGGAGCTACGGACCCAGCCGATGACGACGACGAAAGCGGGCCCGGAGCGGGTACAATCGGCCCGGGTGCGCTCGGATGGCGCCTCCGGCGGCCGCGGTTGGGGTCGCCCAGGCACACCCACCGGTCCGCATCAGACGACTCCGCCGTCGCCTCGGCCATTTCTTCCGGCTGGCTCAGACGGTCTTGGCCTTCGGGTCGCGCCTCCGCCGCCACTGGTAGCTGGCAGAATCCATGAGCAGCGGAGGCGGTGCCGCTATGATGGCCCCGCAATCGCCCCGATCTCCTGTCCCGCCGCGACCTGCGGCGAAGCCTCCTCTTCCGCAGCTGCGGGCAGCATCAGAGCCTCCTTCTCCGCAGCCGCTAAAGCAGCGGCATACGCAGCATCGGCGGCAACTCTTGCGCCATCGTGTCCACCTCCGCGAACGTGGCCGCGGCGCCATGGCCACCTCCTCATCGGCGCTGATTTGGGCGTCGCCGCCGGTCTGTTGCCAGCTTGCCACGATCGGCACGTAGCGTTCACATTTCGCCAAATTTGGATCGGCCGGCGAGAGGAGACAATGGCGGCAGATCGTCGATCTCCGCTAGTAGCCAGGCGAAAGGATCATCAGAGTTGGCGTCAGAAGCCATGTTTTTTCCCCTATCTCTCTCGCTGGTTGAGAGCTTCGGTTTTTTAGCCTAAGATCGAAGGAAGTCAAGTGGGAACGATGCGGCGCAGCACGCTACGCCTCATTTCATATATAAACTGGCGGTTGTGCAACGTCCCATCGTGTGGCGGGCTACCCAAATCGTCATCGCGCGCGAAGGGACGAGCAATTAAAACCCACTACCCGAGCTGAAGAGACGCGAGCGCACGCGCCGTCTCGTGGAATACCAACCGCGCCAATCGATTGCACGACACGTGCCCTGTCCCACTGTCAGCGGCGAGGGAGAAGTCATCGCGAGTCAAGGCGTACCCCGTAGGTCCTGGCCCACCAACGCGAGCAAAGCCCAGCGACGCTTTCGCGGCTTGACGCGTGGCTCAGACCGGGTGCATGAACCGGCGCGGGCGGTTTTGCCTCCATATCTGTGCCTGGCGAATGTACCCCTGCTGTCAGCGGAACACTGTGCCGCGCCGCAGAGCCCACAGTGCACCCGATTTGACACAATAAACTAAAATGGGAAATGGCTAAGCCCTTCGGCCACCACACATTACGCAATGTTTATCCGATTAAACGGGCGTTCGAAAGAAAATATACAGAAGTATGTGGCGCAGAGCCCGGGAACGGTTGGACCGGGTCAAACTACGGTCCGTGCTGCAGTTTGAGCCTCTCTAGCTCGATTTCTAAATCCCGAATTCGCGTCTGCGCCTGAAGTAACTCTATGGCTCGCGCGGCCATATCATTTTGTTCCTGGCGCAGTTTGACCTGGGCTTCAGCGAGCTCCTCCTTCTGTTTCTTCAGGTCTTCTGACTCTGCCACAGACTTCGCCCCAGTTTCGCGTAACACGGTACTTTCCGCCATGAGCTTACTTCAAGCTTCCTCGAGCCCGCGAACGACGGAGTTATGCTCAGACTTAGTGGCCGCCAACTCGTTGATGGCCGCTTCTCTACGTTTGTACTCCTCGTCAAAAAGAACCCGAGCCCTGTCCGCTTCTTCGCGAGCCGCCTGGGCTTGGATCTTTACAGCTTCCTCCACCTCCTGAGCTCGAGCAAGCCTCGACGTGACCTCCTGCTCCTTCTCCTGCGCTGACTTTAGCGCGGCTTCTAGCTCGGTGACACGCGCCATAGCACGGGCCTCGACCTCAGCAGTTAGCCCGTCCGCGCGCTTTACCTGAGCCCGGGCTTGCGCTAGCCTGGCGGAGAGACGCTCAATCTTCACCGCATCATCATCTGACTGCCCGCCCATCGCTTCCATTAGCAAGGACGAGCCGGCGATAAGCGCGTAAAGTTGAAACAGGGAAAACCGGATCAAAGCACGAAAAATCTGGCACTTAAGTGTAGCGCACGGGGTCGAGGGCGTCACCTTCTTGGTGTGAGCAAGCATGCTCTCCGTCCTTGCTTCAACGGCTGCGCGCATATTTCTGCCAAGCCCGTGGTCAGAAGCCTCCAGTGGCGGCAGGGGCGGGCAACCAACAGATCCCTCGCTATCCTCCTCCGGCGGCACAGGGCATGGCGGCGCGACTGAGAGCAAGGCCGCTGTCCCTGCCACGGCCGCCCGCCTCTCAACGTCCTCCAGTTTAGCCGCCAACTCGGCCTTCGCCGCGGTGGCTCGCTCCGCGACCAATACAGCCTCGCCGAGCTGAGCCCGGGCACTTATCAACGCGTCCTTTAGCTCCTCCACCGTCCACTTGGCCGCCACAAGCTCGTGTGGGCCGCCCGGCTGTGGTTGGGTGGAACTTGACGTGGCAGTCCGTTCGGCCGACCTCCCTGCGACTGGCGACATCTTGTTCCTCCACCCATTCTGGAGTAGCTGAGATCCAGCCCGCAGACGCTAGCGGAGCCACACTAGGCATCACCACACTTGTCCATCCATCCGGCGTGAGCACGTGAACCGGCCAGATCCAATTGACCAGTAGCATCCGCCAGTCAGGCGTCCGAAGTGCTTTCCCGACCAGGGTTTTGAAGTGGTCAGCAATCCCCCTGCGGTCGATCGGCCACCACCCGTGTGCCGTGCGCCCTTCAACGCGCAGAGGCGTGATCCACACGGGGTAATCACTCACAACAACCTGCACCGTTTCCGCAACCTCCTCGGAAGCGTCCAGTATCGCCACTGGTAGGCAATATCTTGATCCTCCCGCGGACCGGCTGGTTCTTGCCCGTCAACTCCGCCAGCTCGGCGGCCTCTAGCTGTGCCAGCTGGAGCGCGTCTCCTCTAGGCTCGGCCGTTTCGTCCTTCGCCAGCCCGGCGGCCTCCAGCTGCTGCGGCAAAGGCACCCCTCCTCTAGGTTCGACCGGCTCGTCTTCAGCCGCCACGGCCTCAGCGGAGGGAAGCAACACCTCGGCCACCACTTTGGTGCTACGCACTGCAACAAAGAGCCCGGCGATCAGACACAAAAAACAGAGTAGTAGCACTCAACACAGGAAACTTACGCGCCGGCTCAAGCTCGGTATCCTCGTACACCCCTGGTGTAGGACGCAGGAAGAGCTCTGTCTCCAGCCCACCGACACGGCTTGTGGTGGGCAGAGCCGCTCTCTTTCGCCCTGCGGGAACCTTCCTCGTGGGCACCCGCTGCGGCGCCATTGCTGGTGGCGGACCCGACACCAGCACCACCTCCTCATCATCATTATCTGGAACGGGCTGGTACGTTCTCCTTTTCTTCGTTGGCGCCGCGCCCTGAACGCACGCAAGGCGGAGCTTAAGGGCCGCTGTTACCTAGCACCCGACCCACGTCAGAAGGTGGAGGCTTACCTGTGCAGGCACCGCGCGTTTCCCTGCGTGCGTCTCTGCACCTGCCCGTGCTGAACCCGCTGCGGTCACTCGCGGTGCTATTTTTTCTGTTCCTGACACCGGCGACAGGGCCGGCGCCCCGCCGGACGCCGCTGACGTTCCCGCCGGCGAGTGCCCTTCGGTTAAACCCGTGGCTTGTCTGGTCTTCTCAACTGTCTTCCACATCCGCTGCAGAACAAATAGTGCGACTCGTCAAGACCTCGAGGGCGCGCACGGCTGGGAATTCAATCGAACACCTTCCGGGCGCTTACCTCAGACAGTTTGTCCTTCACAAACCGTATGCGGCGAGGAGTCTTGTCCAGGGGTAGCAGCATCCCCGCAATCCGCGCGACCTCGCGGGCCGGGAGTCCTACATAGCGTCGTTAGCAGTCACAACACTCCCCGACCTGAAGTCAAGCATAAGGGTGCGGCTCGCGCGTACCTTTATGAAAGTCCTGGTCTGGGTCCTCCCAACCGTCCATGTCACTGACGCACCGCTCGCGACGCCTTAACAGACTGATCCGGTGCCGGATGAAGCCGACGACGACCTCATAGCCCGTCAAGCCATCCTTGACGAGCCCCTTGATCTCGCCCTCTGTGACTTGATCCTCCGGCTGAGGCTCGCTCCGCTGGAAGATTGGGGTATCCGGCACGGCCGCGGAGTATTCTAGGGTCGAGCCCCCGCGGTTCGGGTAGAATCACCGCCGGACCCAACTGTCAACCTTCGTCCTTACTTCGTACTCAGGGTACGATTGGCTGTCCCGGGCTCGGCGTGCAGTCAGGTAGAAAATCCCGCCGTTGCCCACTTGGTGGCCGACGGGCTTCAACTCGAAAAAGTGCTGAAGAAGGCTCACCGTCGGCCGCACTCCGCAGTGCGCCTCGCACAGGAACGCGAAGATCGACAGATGAACGTAGAATTGCGGAGACGGGTTCTCCGGCCTCAGCTCCATAAAGGCGAAGAAGTTAGTGATGAACTGCGACTCCGGCATGCAAAATCCGCAGATGGCCGAGCCCTCGAAGCAGACTAGTTCGTCGGGATTGGGCCTTGGCTCCGGGTCCACGCCGGGGAGTCTCCACGAGCCCGGCCTGACAAAGCCGTCCCTCTCCAGCTCCACCATTCTTTCCTTCGTCAACGCGCTCTCTCCGATGACAACCATGGCGGCAGGGAATAGGAAGCAGGAAGGCAAGGAGCAAGGGGAGAAGATGGAGACAGAGGCAAAGGGGATGATGTCGCAGTACGAGTTCCCCTTGCGCGGCGCTGCCCTTTAAAGAAGACAACAGTCGAAGCAGAGATCATGGGAGTCGTGCCCAAGAAGACGTAACTACCCCACCTTTACATCAAGTCGGGTTCAATGCTCAGACTTTGGTTCCTGAGCCAAATCTCCCAGCGCGGCGCGTGGTGGGGATCTCCTCTAAACCTCAGACCGGCTCACTGCGCGACCCGCTCGAGGCTCGGGGGCTGGCTGTTGGTGATTGATAAACGGCCCATCTTGAAGCGGGCCTTGGGCCGATTCCGTACCAGCCCACCACACGAACAGAGGACCAAGAAGGCTATTCCTGGCCGTACTAAAGGAGCCGCCTAACTCACCTGCGGCTGCCCCGGGCTTGACCAAGTCAAACTGTGCGGCACCATGTGCCTCCCGGGCTATCCCTTAGCAGGGAGGTCCTCGGTGATCCGCTCACCCGTGGGCAGGTAGCGACAACTGTCATGGCCCACCATACTTTCTCCGGCCTTGACCAGAACGAACTGTGTCTCCCTAGGAACCCGCAGCTCGGGGGAGAGCACGCGGACGGCTCATCTGATCGTTTGCCTTCTTTGGCAGGCAGCGGATGGTTGTTACGCTATGCGACGCCCCCAACGGGTGGCGCGAGGCTGGCTCAGTCCAGTCAAGGCTATATCGAGGAAAAAGGGAAAGTGCTTTCTCCCCAAAGAGGCTTCTTCCCCGAATAGGCACTTCGAGACAAACACGTGCTCAAGATTAACGACCGACTTCTCCTGCGCAGTTCAACCAGACAGAGCCCCGAAACGAGACAAGAGCTTCGCCACTAAAGCAAAGACCGGCGCGGGGGCCCACGGCATCAGCTCCGGGTACCTCGCCACGCCTATAAAAGAGGCCCCCCGAGATCCGACCCCCCAGTCCGATTCCATCTGACTCAAGCCTAAGCAACACCCGCATCCGAAGCTTCCTTAGCAAGTAGTTCTAGTCCTTAGTCACCACCCTTGTAAGCTCGGGATCGGTGCCTCTAAGCCCGGTCTCGACACTTCTGTACTGATTTCCACCGTATAATCAACAAGACTGGAGTAGAGCTATTACCCGGCAGTGGGGGCTCGAATCAGGGTAAACCACTTGTGTTTTCACGGTTTGTATTGTTTTCTCTCTTCTCCCTACTGTACGAAGGATCTGTATCCGGATCATCAAGTCGCACCAGGCCCTTGTTAGGGAAGACAGCGCGGCTTTAGCCCCCGCTGGCTTGGCCGCCGCCCCGAGCTGCTGAGAAGGGTGGTTGTTGGGCCTCACACCAACTACAAATTCGTCTGCCGGTCCGTGGTCTCGCCGCTCTTCAGGAGTGCGATTCTCAGACACCGACACTACTGCTCTTTCAACAATTTTTTTCAAAAAAGTCATACCACGAGAAAATTATAATAAAGCAGGGCGATTAAACAACATATACTTGCTGGAGGTCGTTGAACAAAAGCCGTCATTTATAAAAAAAAAAAAACACTGCAAGTCTGCAACAGTCTTCTCCTCGTAACATTTCGGACGCATTGGCGGTCCGACGGGCGTCGGACAGCGCTGGCTGTTGGATCTCCATCCAGCGACCAACGTTAGATCTTATGTAAAATTTTGTTATTTTTGTTTCACCATGTAAAAAAAATTCAAAAAATTGTTAAAAATTATAAATATTTTCTAATCAGTGTCAGGTACCAAAGGTATTTTATTCAAATCTATATGATGAATATTCATTTTTATAAACGGTTTTAAAGAAAAATCTAGATGTATAAATGATGTATATCAGTATAAAAAAAGTGGAAATAGACATGTATTAAAGAATATTTATTATTTTAATTTATTTTTATGAATTTGTTTACGTGGCGAAACAAAAGTAACAAAATTTTTTTTTTCTCAAGATGGCCTCCCGGCTCCCGCGTCCCAACATTCTTACGTGGAGATGACGAGGCTGATGACCTCGCTGTTGCTTCGGACATGTTGGTTCGTAGCCCTCGTTAGCCATACCAATGAATGGCCATGACCACTTGAGGGCATGACCTTTTGATGGTAATTTTTATGTCGTTTGGTTCAGAGCCAATTGAGGGCAGCCAAATTTTGGTAAAATGGGTGGTATGTTTGGTTGACTACCAACTAAGAATGTGCCAATTGTTGTTATGGTCAAATATATTTCATATAAACTCGTTAAAAATTTAATAAATTTTTAAAAATACAAATAAAATTGATTATAAAATGCAAAAAATACCAGATAAAATAATTTTTTTAAAAAATTAAAACTATAAAAATGGGTTGGTTAGGATTTTACATGAATTATAAAATTTGTTTCATGCGATTCGGACACTATATGAAATATATATGAAATTCAGAAGATGAAAATCAACTAAAATAAGGAAAACGTTGCAGTGTCTGCCGTGTGGTCGAGCTAGCAGGCGAAGAAGATTTGGCGCCGGCGGCCGAATCGGCCGCCATCCGTTGGCAGCTCTAAGCAGTAGAAAAATTTGGCATGGCAATTTTTTTTTGCCTTCTTGCCTTTAAATGGCTACGATCCAAACAGCAGCTAAATCTTGATGGCATGCCTTTATTTGGCATGGTAAACCATGGCTGCGAACCAACAGCTCAAGGGGAGAATTGTGTATATGCCATCCCCTAGATTGGCACTCGTTTTTTTGCCACCTCCAAGATTGGCACCATTTATTTGTCACCCCAAACATGCCACCACCTCCTGTATGCCATTTTCTTCCCCTTTTTCCCTTCTTCTCCGGTTCCGGCGAGCGGCGGCGACGAGCACGACGGCGCGCATCGAGCTCGCGCTAGATCTCGCCCTGGCCGCCTCCTCCTCCCGAGCTTGCCGTCGCCGCATCGAGCTCGCTGTCGCGGCCGTGCTCGCCGTCGTCGTCGCGCTTCACGAGCTCGCCATCGTCGTCAAGCTCGCCGCAGCCGTGCTCGTCGTCGCCGCCGCCACCGTCGTGAGCACCTCCTCCACGACACCTCGTCAAGCCCGTACTAACTTGGCCATCTGCTCCGCCGCGCCTCCTCCACGGCGAGCTCGAGCTGGACGCCGTGGCTTTCGATCACTAGAACGGCGGCAAGACGCGCGCGTCGGAGCTCGAGCTCATTGCCGCCGTTATCGCCGCCTCAACCTCGCCAAGCGCCGCCTCGAGCTCGTCACCGTCGTGCTCGTCGCCGCCGCTTCGTCGGCGAAGCGCCGCCGCCGGAACCGGAGAAGAAGGGAAAAAGGGGGAGAAAATGGCATAGAAACAAGGGAGTAATTCTTAGGAGGGGCATATTAACGTGGTGTTCTGCGAAAATTTTACTATTTGCCCATAAAAATCACGCAAACGAAAAATGCCCAAGGTTTGCGCCAATTGCAAAAATACCCTTAGGCGCTCTCGCCAGGCGGCATCGGCGACATGGCGCTCTGGTGGAAGCGCGCGCCAGGGCTCAGCGCCGCCAGTAGCGCCAGGCAGGCGCGCCGCCAGGCGCCTAGGTGCTGGGGCCGGCGTTGTGGCGCTGGCGAGATGGTGTGTGTGCTGTGTGCTGGCGCGAAGAGGCGGCGAATCATGGCGCAGGGCGCAGCGAGGCGGCGGGGCGGCGAGCGCGGCGGCGGCGGCGAGGCGGCGATCGAGAGCGGCGGAGAAGCTTCGCGGGCCGTGTCCGCCGTCCGCCGCCGGCGAGGTCGCCGCCGCCTCCGCCCTCGCCTCGCGCCACGCCGCCTCGCGCGCGCGCTGGCGCGCGCTAAGCACCACCTAGGCGTCTGGCGGGCGCTGGCGAGGGCGCTGAGCCTTGGCGCGCCCGCCAGAGCGCCATGCCCGATGCCGCCTCGCCGAGAGCGCCTAGGGTATTTTTGCAATTGGCGCAAACCTTGGGTATTTTTTCGTTTGCGTGATTTTTTATGGGTAAATAGTAAAATTTTTCTGTTTCTGCGGGGTGGCAATAAAACGAGCGCCACTCTGGGCGATGGCATAAAGACAATTTTCTCCTTCTCCTCCATTCTGACCGCATGGCCGCCGCCGCCCTTCGCCACGCAATGCCGGCCATGGTCGCCTCCCGCCCCCACTCAACGCCTTGCGGCCGACGGCGCGTTCCCCGGCGAGATGGCGGGCTGGCGCGGCTTCGGCCTGGTCCTCGCTGGTCGGCGCCGGCGGCACGAAGCTCTCGCCGCGCTTCGCCTAACGTCACGCTCCGCGCGGCGTTGCCGACGCAGCCGGGCGCCGCGTTCCTCGGGGCGGCGGCGGCGCCGTCCAGCCGCCACGTGTTCTCACTCGGCTCCCTCGCCAAGTAAGTCAGCTCTCAGCAGCACGCAACGCAATGTGCCGCAAGCCGCGTTGCTCGCCCCTGGCCCTGGGATGCTGGGACTGATTCGTGATGGGCGTGCAGAGGGTGGAGGTGGCTGTCCCTGGTCAGGTTCAAGATCTGGTGGATGATCCCGACGACGGGCGCGGACGCCGCGGCCGTGCCGGCGGAGACGCAGATGCTGCTCTTGGAGATGAGGAATGACGCGGCGGAGGAGGACGACGCGTTGTACGCGCTGATGCTGCCGGTTCTTTACGGGGACTTCAGGGCCAGCCTCCAAGGGAGTCCTGAGAATGAGCTGCAGTTCTGCTACGAGAGTGGTAAGCTTCATGTTGGCTTGATGGATTTCGAGGTACTCATCATACGTGCCATTATGAAGTGAACTAAAATCACAATGGCCATTATAAAATAACTATTATTATAGATGCTATTTTATAGTGCTGTTTAGTTTCACCTATGCCATTATGGAGAATGGATGGGGAATACGACATAAAAATACGTTAGAAAATATGGAAATACGGTGGGCCTACATGTCAGCTCTTCTTCCTCTCTCTCCTCTCTCTTCTCTCTTCTTCTTCCTCCGTCGTTCTTCTGCCCATCCGGGGTGGTCGCCGGCGTGAACCAGCCGCGGCCCGGTCGCCGGCTCCGGCGCCGGCGCCGCCGCCCTCCGCCGGCTGTACGCCGCCGCCGCCGCGTGCCGGAGCTCTAGGCCTCTCCTCGTCGGAGATCTAGGCCGAGCTCCAAGCTTGACGGAGCTCCAAGCCGCCGCCGCCGCCGCCGCCAAGCTCGCCGCCCCTCGCCGCCGCCCCTCCACCTTGACGGAGCTCCAAGCCGCCACCGCTGCGAGCTCGCCTTCCCACGCCGCTGCCACCTAACTCGCCGCAACCAAGCTCGCGTCAAGCTCGTCGCCGTCCACTCGCCGCCGAAGCCAAGCTCCTCCTCCGCTACAGCTCCGCCGCCGCCGCTTCGCCGCAGCCGCTCCTCCAACGCCGCCGTGGGCCGCCCCCATCTGCAGCTCGACGGCGAGCTCCCCATCTCCATCCCCATCTCCGCCCCCATCTGCAGCTCGACGGCCTTCACCGCCGGCGCCGGTGCCCACGAGCTCGCCGGAGGTCCGGCCATCAGAACAGAGAGGAGGGGGGAAGAAGGAGGAGGTAGAGCGGTGGAGGAGGAAGAAGAGGTAGAGCAGCTGACATGTGGGCCCCGCAAGGTATTTTGGTATTTCTCATCCGATCTATCCTGTATAATGTCCATAATGACATAGATGAAATCAAATAGAACTTAATAATGGCATATATAATAATATGTGTTTTGTAATGGCCATTGTGATAACCCATCATTTTATAATGGCATACATGATAAAAATCCAATAAAAATTGTGCAAAGTTGAAATTTTTGTTGGAATATCTGAAAGATTAGATTGGTGGACTGTTTGGTAGGTGATCCTGAGGTGCGGTCACTAGAAGCAGTCGACGCCGTTTTCATCAACTCAGGGGATAACCCTTTCAAGCTTATGAAGGAATCTATCCAGTAATGTCATGCTCCAACATAACCAAAACGACATGGGATTTTGTTCTTGTTTAAAAGTGTCTCACTTGTATATGCATTTTAGGGTACTGTCCAAGATCAAAGGAACTTTCAGCATATCGAGGACAAGGAGGTATAGCTAATAAGACTATCAGTCTTCAATGCTTTTGTTTATTTTGTTTTTCACAACTCCTGTTTAAATTCATCACAAATATCAGATCCCTGCGAACTTAGACTGGTTTGGGTGGTGCACTTGGGATGCATTTTATAAAGATGTCAACCCAATAGGGATTGAGGAGGGTCTTCAAAGGTATACCAGAATTGGTTTTGCCTGTCTCTTTTACGCCTGCTTGTTCAGATGATTTCTTCCCTCCTTCCATTCATAGTCGTGATTTACACATACTGCATTTCTTGTTCTACAGGTTGTGTGAAGGAGGGGCACCACCGAGGTTTCTGATTATAGATGATGGTTGGCAAGAAACAGTTGACGAATTCAAGGAAGTGGATGCAGCCGTCCTTGAACAGACTGCGTAAGTGTTTCATCCTTTACCAATACGGCAATACATAAAAAAAATGTGGATGAGCTAATACATTAAGAAAAGGGCAGAATTGTTAGTTTTATAAAGTTTCATGTAGTTTTATAAAGTTTCATATAGTTTCAGAAAGTTCCATGTAGTTTTAGACCAATTTCATACAGTTTCAGAAAAAGTTTCATTTAGATTAAAAAATTTTCATATAGCTTTATAAAAGTTCCATGTAGTTTCATGTTGATGTCATCATGACACATGCTGATGTCAGCCATGCATCTGTGTACAAGTTGGCTTATCCATTGTAAATCATAGGAATGATCATCCATTTCCTAGCATTTCTGTAAAAGAAGAACTGCACTCTGTTTGATTTGCATTGCAATATTGCCAGGTTTGCACAGAGGCTGGTTGATCTGAAGGAGAATCATAAGTTTAGGGGAGGATCCTGCAAGAATCTTAAAGACCTTGTCAAGAAAATCAAAGAAAATTATGGAGTCAAGTACTTTGTCACCATTGAAATCTTAATTCTATAAAATTAAATCTTTATTACTTTCGCTGAGCAAATGTTGCTGTGATACCACAGGTACGTCTATGCATGGCATGCTTTACATGGGTATTGGGGAGGTGTCCTCACGACGTCTGATGCAATGAAGAAGTACAACCCAAAGCTAGTTTACCCAGTCCAATCTCCCGGTAATGTTGCAAATATGAGGGATATAGCCATGGACAGCTTACAGAAATTTGGTGTGGGTATCATTGATCCTTCCAAGATATATGAATTCTACAATGATCAGCACAGCTACCTTTCTAGTGTGGGTGTGGATGGTGTGAAGGTAGATGGGCAGAATGTGATGGAGACTCTTGGGCATGGTTTTGGTGGTCGTGTTGCATTGACTCGAAAGTATCACCAGGCTCTTGAGGAATCAATTGCTAGGAATTTCCAAGGAAACAACATAACATGCTGCATGAGTCACAATTCAGACAACATCTTTAGGTAGTATGCCTGTACTCTGTAGCTGTAAACAACATGAGCTATGTACATAGAATCTGACAAATTCTTGGTTCCTTGTAGTGCCTTGAAGAGTGCAGTTGCTAGAGCCTCAGAAGATTTCATGCCTCGGGAGCCAACACTGCAAACTCTGCACATTGCTACTGTGCCATTTAATAGCCTTTTATTGGGAGAAATTTTCATACCTGACTGGGATATGTTCCATGTGAGATTATTGCATACCCGGTAGTTTTGTTCAACCATTTCTCTATACTTCACTTCCAGCTAATTTTTTTTTCTTGCTGATGTAAAGAGCAAGCATGAGTCAGCAGAATTTCATGGGGCAGCTAGGGCTCTGAGTGGAGGTGGTGTTTATGTCAGGTGATTTTTGTAGCCCATTTTTGTTATATGTGCTATACTGTTATTTGCTTTTAATAAAATTATTGTTTAAATCTTTCCCTATTGATATGCAGTGACAAACCAGGAGTGCATAATTTTGGTGTTCTTAGAAAGCTTGTTCTACCAGATGGCTCGGTTCTTAGAGCACGTCATTCTGGTCGTCCTACTCGTGATTGCCTGTTCATTGACCCAGTGATGGATGGCAAAAGGTTTGTACACCAATTTACCTTTTCCAGTTTCTTCGCTGCAAGACATGTCCAATGCTAGCCCCAAAACATGGCCGCAGACCCAAATTTCACTATTCACATGCCTAACTTCACTATTCACAGCTCCAAAATTTGGGTTTGGGCCAGCATTCACCATGCTTGCTAGTCCATTTTTACGAATAATACTAGTTCTTGAACTCTTGCTGCAGTCTGCTGAAAATATGGAACCTGAACAATCTATCTGGTGTCATTGGAGTGTTCAACTGCCAGGGAGCTGGAAATTGGACTTGGCCAGTGAAAGAAATGCCTCATTCTTTCACCACAGCTGGCATCAAGAGTAATCTCTCGCCATCAAATGTAGAGTCTCTTGAGGAGATAGCTGGTGACGATTGGAATCGAGAGGCTGCAGTATATGCTTTCAATTCATGTAAATTCGTTAGCCACCTATTTCTTCCCAACACTCGAATTTCAATCTTCACACCATCAACTACTAATTAACCTTCGGATTCGACTTACAGGTTCTCTTTCAAAGCTTCAGAAGCACCAAAGCATGGAGGTTTCATTATCTACTATGACGTGCGAGATCTATACCATATCGCCGATAAAGGTCAAATTTCTTTCCATCCTTGCTTCTACTAAAAAGCTGGCCTAAAATAGCCAAAGCGTTGTGCTTTTAGGACATATTTGGTTCATAACCCTTGTTGGCCATGTCAAATTTTGGCGTGCCATGGTGATTTGCCCACCGTTTGGTTTATAGCCAACAAATGGCATGCCATTTAGAAAACGACTTGTGCCAAAAAATTTACGCACAAAACGCTGCCAAAACAATGGCGCCCGAATTGCTCGCCCTCACCTTCTTGCCTTCTCACCGTTGCTTACGGGCCTACTCACAGACACACGCGATGCAAAGCAGCAAGTACAACTAACAACCAGTGTGCAGTTGATTTAAAATCGATTTAGTTTTCTAATTTTTATATCTATTTCATACGATGTCCAAATTATGTGAAACAAATTTTATAATTCATATAAAATTCTAACCAACCCTTTTTCTATATTTTTTTATTTATCTTTTTTCTGCATTTTGTAATTCATTTTTTTATTTTTGGAACGGTTTTTTATTTTTTATGACTTAATATGTATTTTTATTTTGTAATTAAATTTTATTTGCATATCTTTGAATTTATTAAATTTTATGCGAGTTTATATGATTTTTATTTGACTGAAAGAACAATTGGCACATTTTCAATTGGTATTTTATCAAACATACCACCTGTTTTATCAAAATTTGGCTGCCCTCAATTGTCTTTAAACCAAACGACTCAAAAACTGCCAACGAAAGGTCATGCCATCAATTGGTCATGACTATTCATTGGTATGACCAAGGAGTGTTACAAACGAAATAGGTCCTTAGAGTGGCTTAGGCTTATGTTTTAACCCAAGCTTAAGCTGGAATGAACATGTCATAAATTCTCATATGAAACACTCTTTTTATCTTTGCACCAGGTTTTGGGTGAAGCTGTTCAGTTTGCGCCTCTTGGACTGATTAATATGTTCAACTCCGGTGGCGCACTTGACAATATGGCAGGCATCGTTGATTCTTCAGCTACCACAATTCACATCAAATGCCGAGGGCCAGGGCGGTTTGGGGCGTATTCAGCTACTAGGCCGGCGAGTTGTAGAGTTGATGAACAGGAAGTAGAGTTCAGCCACGGGGAGGACAGTTTGCTGGCCTTTGATCTCTCCCAAGGTTCGTCCCAGGGCAACCTGATGCAAATTGAGATCGTCTACAGAGCTTCCTGAGCCCAGTGGCCATTGCTTTCTTCTTCTGATCGATTCAGCACGCACTTCAGTATGATTTTACTCATTTTAGAGGGGTTTGCTGATTTTATTCTTGTTTTCCGTCAGTTTGAGCGTGTGAATGTGCGCGCGTGGTGATCTTCATTGTACGCGAAATTAAAATCAAAACGAGTGCAGTTCTATTGCAAGAACAGTTTCTCTAGGCATGTTTGCGGATTAAAACGATCTAATCTTCCTCTTCCGGTTCTTGAGCTGCTTGAGGGGAAGCAGCTGAGCCAGCACGCTCTTGGTGACCAATCTCCTGGTGCTGCTCACGAGTTTGAACCACTGGCTCTCCGGGTCGCAGCTGTTGTCGGCGCTCAGGCACCGGCACGGGCTCGTGACGACGCTCCGGCCGTCCGCGCCGACGTCGAGGCAGAGCGCGCCGCCGCCGCCGCTGGAGGAGGAGGCGTTGGCCGCGAGGTGCAGCTTGGAGTCGGACACGAGGCGCCACCTGGCGAGCTCGTCGGCGCAGGCCAGGCTGAGCTGCGCCGGCCGGCCGGCGCCATCGGCGCGGAGGCACAGCAGCGGGCTGTCCCGCAGCGCCAGTCTCTGCCGCTGCGCGTCGTACGCCCATGCCTCCGTCTCGCCGCACGGGCCAAGCTCCAGCGGCTGCACCAGCGACCGCCGCACCACGCACCGCCCCGTCGCCGGGTGGAACAGCACCGTGTACGGCGCCGCCTCCGCCAGCCCAGGCCCTGCATACACCACGCACCAGATCACAAGCTCGTAAACCCGGAGCCTCGCCGGCGAACAAGACGACGGCGGCGGCGCTCGCCGGCGAACCGAACCTCGGAGCGGGCGCTGGAGGGCCTGGACCCTGCGGAGCGCGGTGTCGTTGCGCGGCTTGCACCAGGCCCAGTCGAGCACGCCATACACCTCGTCGAGCCCGAGGACGCCCTCCCGGAGGTAGTAGCTGCCCTGCAGCGTCCAGAGCGCCCAGTCGAGGTCCAGGTCGGCCGCGACGGCGGCGGCGCAGCCGTAGTAGCGGTTGTCGTTGGCGTTGCCGCCGCGGTTGTCGACGCCGAACTCGCTGAGGAAGACGGGCCAGCCTTGGTCGAGCAGGTAGAGCGCGCGGCGCGCGACGGAGGAGGCGACGCGCGCGCACACCTGGTTGGGGTTCCCCGCCCGCCACTCCTGGCCGTTGGAGAAGGCGTACCAGTGCACCTCGAACGCCGCCTTGCCGGCGAAGCTCAGGTTCACCTGATGCGAGCTGAGGAACGCCAGGTCGTTGTCGAAGCTCAGGCCGGAGAGGATGACGAGCACCCGCGGGTTCGCCGCGTGCACCGCCTCCGCGCCGCGCTGCATGTACCTGCACCACCACCGGCACGGCGCCGGTCAGCTCCCGTTGCTCCGGCCACCTGCGTCTGCATGCAGGCATGTGCATGCATGCATGCCGGCTTTGGCAGAAGCCTTTGAAAACATGTCGGCTCCCCGCTCACAGTTACACGAATGAATGAATGATGCAAACTAACACTGCTAGGAGTACTACTGCGACAGAAGCCATTACTGTCCTTCACAAATTCACATGCTTTGGCAGAGGCAGCAACTGCCAACCACTATGTTCAGGTTCATTTACTGATCCAATGGCATGGCATGTGATCAATGTGGTAGCTAGCTCAGTGCTTGCACTGATATTAGTGGAGATATTCATCTTAGCTAGCTCAGTGCCTGTGATCGATTTAAAACATTATTCGTGTTCCCTCTATTTCTTCTCTAGCTAAAATTTTTGCACGATTTATGCTGTCCTCGTTTCTTCACTTTAGCGACTCCTTTGTCTAGTGCTAGGGCCTAGGGCCACTTGGAGTGCTCTAAGAAGGTTGTTGAGAAGTTAATAAGAGAAAGGGCATGCATAATGCTAATCCCAAATTTTACAATTCACATGTCTAAATTCATTGTTCCCAAATTTAGGTTTGGACTTTGGATCAGTATTTGGGGCAGCGATAATCATGCTCTAAGACCCGTTGATCTCCTCCTTGGGTGCATGCGGATGCTACTCCATGGTAATCAATCACTTTTGATTTTCAGTGGAGCATGCTTGATGCAGATGCACTTACTTGTACCAGTCGTTGGTGTTCTGCCTGGGGCCCCTCAGCTCGTTCCTCAGGCTCATGCCGACGACGTTGGGGACGCCGGCGAAGGTGGTGGCCATCTTGGTGAGGCCGTCGACCCAGACGTCCGGGTCGAAGTAGGCGTCGCCGAAGAAGCCGTTCCCGTCGTTGTTGCCGCAGCACCACCCCGGCTTGCTCACGTGGTTGTCCAGGATCACCATCACGTTGCTCTCGCCCAGGCTACTCACCACCACCTGCAAGTGTCTCTCGGTCTTGCATCGTCAGTGTAAAATTTGTCGATATGCCACTCTCAAAAGGTGTTATTTTGTCATTTTTGTGTCGTTGATACGTAGGACCATCTATGTCCATGATCAAAGTGATTGAGATTCAATGCAAGAAACTTGCCTTGAAGGCGTCGAGGAGCTTGAGGTCGAGGATGCCGGGGTTGTTCACCCTGATGGCGGCGAGCGACTCGGTGAGGTTGAGCCTCTGGAAGGACTGGGCGACGGTGAGGGAGGAGTAGGAGGCGTTGGTCACCATGAACGTCGGCCAGGTGAGCCGGACGCAGTTGAAGCCCATGGCGGCGACGTCCCTGGCGATGGCGGCCACCGGCTGCTTGCCCAGCCCCTCCGCCAGCATCGGCTCCAGGTGCGACGGCCAGTTCACGCACGCCAGCTTCACCCGGTTCCCGCCCTCGTCGACGATCCACCGCGACGCCGTCGACAGCTGCGCCGCCGCCGCCCGCTCATGGGGGAGAGCGCAACGGCAGGCGAGGCCGAGGACGAGCCACGCCGCCAGGAGAGACCGGGAGCGCCTCGCCGTCATGGCGTCGCCGGCGGTGGAGGGGAGCAAGGGCGGCGAGCGGCGCGGTTTATATAGAGCGCGCGGGCACACCGGCGGCGGCGGCGGCGGCAAGGTTGCTTCATCGTCGGGAAGGGCGAGACTTCAAAGGCTCAACATGGTGCGTGGTGACGAGTGCCCATCTCCATGGGCATTGACATGTGTGAAAGGGCTCGAACATATGCGAGGCTCTTTGCTGATGTTTCAAGGATGGATGCAGCGACCGTTTTATATGCTTCAAGGCAGGACAAGGTGGCATCGTAATGTGGCCAGTGCTGTGCTCCTAATTCACAAACTAGGGTGAAAAAAAAGAGAGGATCTTCAGTTCGGTAGGGAGTTGGAGTAAAATGGCACCTAACTAGTGCACTGTGATTTCTTCCGACAAAGAGCTCCTGTACTCATATTTCTCCCTTGCACGGTGTTTTGTTTTAAAAAATTATAAGATGACAAAAAAATCACTGCAAACTTGGTAATGATAATCATATCATCGTAGAACCACGGAAATTTTAAATGTGCCGGTGCCATACACTTTTTTAGTAATTTGGACTATCATATACGGAATTAGATCATCTTGCGGCTATTTCCTCCTCTCCTATCTATCTTTGCTTGCTTTTTTGTCCTCTCCTCTCTAGTGTCTCTCATTCTTCCACACTTCCTCTTCCTAACCAATCACCAACCACCCCTACATAAACACTTGAGGGGGCGACGGTGGTCGAACTTATCAAAGAGAGAGAATAAGATAGACAAGCCACCCTTTTCACTAGAGATCTAGATTGCGATCCGATCCACCTGATTCCAGTCTGACCGCATAGCCAGATGAATGTCGGGTCAGGTCCCCGACTCCGGTCAGGTCAGATCAGGGTTAGCCTCTATTAACCAGACCCAAACTGCCCCCACCACTGTAGGATTGATATCGTACGGACTGTGACCAGTTTCCCCTGTCTCACCCCTCACAGCCCTAGGGGACTTCCACACACACCATGCCCTTGCCCTCCTGCTTTCCTAATTTCCCTGCAGCGACCCGATTCCCCCTCCCTCTCTCTACGTCCACTCCACCTAGTTAGAGCTTCGCGCATGGAGGCAACAATGTTGGCGGGTTCCCTCTAGGGTGGTCGGCTCTGCCCTCATCCCACAACCTTTGGTTAGGGTATCAATAGGGCAATGTATGGGCACGTGGAGTCCTGGTCGGGTAAATATTGTCGGATCCTCGGCGAGGGCCGGGTCAGGTTGGATCAAGGCGATACTCGATCCGATACGACCCATTTAGACCTATACCCTTCTTACATCCTTCCCTCATCCAATGTTACCACGTCATCCCTCTGTAGTCATCACCAACACAAGATCAAGCCCCCCGCGAGAACAAGGCCATATTTGATTAAATGAGCCCATGCACATCTAGTTAGCTGAAAGACCCTCGACAATTCATTGTATATGATTGTCCCTATTGAAGAGGAGGATGTTGATAACGCTTATATGCAATGTACTCCCTCCGTATCAAAATGTTTGTCACTTTTGACGTTTATTTAAAAGTCAAAGTGACAAACATTTTGATACGGAGGGAGTAGTATCTAACGAAGGAAAGGAGTGTGGGTGTGTGAGAGAGGGGTGGCAAAAATATCTCATTTTGTATTTATTGGAGATGTTTATGCAAAAGATGCTTTGAGGTTCGATTAGTGCTATATTTATAATTTTTTTGGTTTTATATCGAGATGATTGAAATTCTGACTTTTTTAGTTGTAAATCTCTCTGGTAACATTTTTTAACACTTTTTTAAGAAATAACTTTTCTATGGTGAATTAGTGATATTTTTAGCTATTTTTGTTGGTAGTACAGTATTGCATTTAATAGCACCAATCGTGCGTGCAAGCATAAACTTAACAGGAAGCAATGAAGGGTGCCCAAGAACTGTACTTGGAATTCTATTTACTTTCTGCTTTTGAGTAGGAGCTCGTCCAAGCCTTCACGCCGGAGGCGATTACTCAGCCAGGACGGTTTGGTTTTGCTTCCAATCTAAGAAAATAATGGTGTCGTTCCACTACCTAGTGCTGCCAGATCATGGAAACTACGTGTACGTGTGGTTCCATATCTCTCTTCTTTCTTTCTTTCTTTTTTGACATGGGTTCCATATATATGTCTTATCAAAATCAGTTCAGAATTACCAACCTGAATACGCAGAGCCAAATGAGGATTGCGTAGGAGAATATGAAGGGAAGCAAGTCATTAATCATATGCCTTTGGTGTAAAGGCATACCGAAAGAAGCAGACGGCGTTGCATAGGACATGTTAAGATACGTGCTCTCTCTTTTTGGGGGGACGAGACCAGGGATCACAAAACAAAACCGCCGGCTAACCGCAGTTAGCCGCCGGTTAACCGCGCTCCGCCAGATCGCGGTTTGGGAAACCGCCTGGGCAAACCGGCCGCAATTCGGCGAAATTCGTCAAATTCAAATTTGAAGTAAAAATTACTATAAAATTTGTAAAAATAGTATTCATTATTCTAAGCATTTTGGTTTAAGCAAAATTTAAAAATTGTAAATATATCTCATTATTTCATGTGATTGTATGTGTTAAATAGATGAAACTAATTGCAAACAAATCTCAATGGCATGGAGTGCTTTCAGGGGTTTAGGAGAGATGCTTTTACAGTGCTGGACATATGCAACACTGCTACCTGCAGTAGAGATGCTCCCGTGCCTCGGTTTCCTTTCCCAAGCCCGTGATTCATGTGAAATCATTGCACCTCACTTTCCCTACTCCTCTCCAGCCGTCTAGCCATCTCCTTGTGCTTCTCTCGTCGTTCCCCTCCTCCTACAAAGCACTCCCCCAACCAGATCTGAGCTCCACCGCCGTGGAGGAAGCCGAGCCGAGCCGCTTGCACCTGTAACCGTCTCCGAAGCGGTTAACCGCACGGATCCGGCTAACAGCATGCTTCGCTTGCGCCAGGGAGGGAACAGCCGGGCCAGCACACAGCCAGCGGCCGGCCCATTGGCCACGGTTAATCATGAGACCGCGCCGGCTAGCCGGTATTTCGAGCGGTTTTAAATCGTAAGTCGCGGTTAGCCGTTAATGATGTGGCCCGTCGTGGCTAACTGTGTGGCTAATTACTTTTGCTTAGGGGCTTAGTTGCTTAGGGTGCTTAGGCTATTACTTAGTAGAATAATAGGTACTTAACCTTACTCCTTACTCCTGAATTAGTAGTTTGGTTAGGTTAGGTTAGCATTTCATGTTAGAATGTTAGATTAATTAGTTAATAAGTGGTTAGCATGTTAGAACTTAGAAGTTAGATTAATTTGTTAATAAGGTCGATTACTCAAGAGTCGATAGTTTACGTAGTACTTAGTAGTTAGGTACTTAGGTTAGTTAGGTACTTAGGTACTTAACTTTACCCCGTTAGTTTACTTGTTAGATTAGTTAGTTAATACTTAATAGTTAGGTTAGTTAGTTAGTTAATACTTAATAGTTAGTTACTCAGTTATTTTTAGTTGTAGATTTGTAATTTAATTTGTAATTTTGTTATTATGCAATAATCATTTTTGCAGGTATTAGGGAATGGCGGAGCGGGACCACGACAGTGTTTGGGAGCATGGCGATAAGCTAGGCAATTGATTTAGGTGCAAGTACTGTAGAACAGAGAAAAATGAAGGTGGTGCGGCAAGATTTAAGTATCACTTGGCGTGCCGAAGTGGAAAAGGTGTGGCGGCTTGTAAAGCAGTCCCGCCCGATGAGCTTGATAGGTTCAGAAAGGCAAAGGAAGATAAAATAAAAGAGGGATTTAGAAGGCAAAAGGCCGCAGAAGGCTTAGGTGAGTGGGGGGGGACTGGAGGGATGAGATGATTGGGGGTGCTGACGAAGAAGAGCAGATGCGGCATGCCATGGCTGCATCATAGGCACATACAGAATTCAGGGCACGAGCTGGTGATTATTATGAGCATGGTGGTGGCAGTGGCAGTGGCAGTGGGTCTAGGGTGGGAAAGAAAATTTGTTAAAAAAAATGTTGAGCCGATCAGGCTCAAGGTCGCAGCCGGACACGCGCAAAACCGTGCAACCACGGATTGATGAGGGTGTTTGGACAAAGGCAAACAAAACACTTAGGGAGAAACTTGAAAAAAAATGGTCATCGTGGTTTCATGCAGCCGGCATTCCGGGAAGAAAAGCGGATAACCCTCATTTATTGTAGCTATTAAGGAGACGCAGAGGCTCGGTTAGTGAATATGCATACATGATTACATATTTACATCACTACTTAATAGTTACTATTTTTTCATGAATAACAATTATCGTGCAGGTGAGGGTGTAAGTTCACCGAAAGGACGTGAGATCGATGGAAGGTATTTGGAGGAAAACAAGCACGACATAGACCGTGAGATGATGCAATGGAGACGGGATTGGCATGATTTCGGTCTATCCATAATGTCTGATTCTTGGACGGGACCAACAGGCATGGCCATCATGAACTTCATGCTATATTGCAATGGACGCATGTTTTTTTACAAGTCTGTCGATATGACTGGGCAAACTCAAGATGCAAATAAATTAATGCATGTATACATAGACTGATACACCTATTGTCCTACTCCTATAGTCCTATTATGTCGTGTGATAAAAATTAATGAGGGTATACATCAACTTGTCATGCAGGAATTTAAGTCAGTGATCAATTCAGTTGAGCCTGAAAATGTCGTCCAAATCATCACCGATAATGGTTCGAACTATAAGACGGCCGTGAAATTGATCTGTCAGCAGTTTCCCAAGATAATGTGGCAACCTTGTATGGCTCACACCATAAATTTGTTACTGAAGGACATAGGAGAGTTCCCAGACCACCATGCTATCATTGAGAGTGCAAGGAGAGTGTGCAGATGGTTGTATAACTCGAACAAATTGCATGCAATGATGAAGAAACACATCGGCGGTGAGTTGGATAAGTGGTGTGCAACTCGTTTTGGTACAAACTACATGTTTCTTCAGAGCTTTGCCAAGCGCAGAGGAGAATTCATGAAATGGATGGCTTCTGATGAATTTCTATCAAGCCCGTATGCTAAATTCGAACCAGGGAAGTACTGCCATGGATGCTTGAGTAACCTAGAATGGTGGGATGCAATGAACAAGGTAATACATATGGTTGCTCCAATCTATAGCTTTCTTCGGTTCGCAGACCAAGATAAGAACCCTAACATCTGCGATGTCATAATCAAATATCGTGGCATGCTCCAAAATCTCCAGAAAAACTTGTGTCAAGAAGATTACACGAGAGTCATACATGTCATCGATAAGAGATTTGAGACCCTTAGTGAAGGCACACTTATTGAAACAGGTATATATAAATATGAGTATATAATATTTTATTTGGTATAAAATTCTAAATTACATTGTGACCTCATTTACTGCAGCTTGTATTCTGAACCCGACGGTGAACTATACAGATGGATGGAACATAAATATGTTGCCATATGTCCGAATTTTTTTTTGAAAGAATTGCTGATGAAAATACCGCGGCTGCAGCACTTAATGAGATGGAGGACTGGAGGTTACGCACCGGCTCTTTCGCAGGAGAGGTTGCCAGAAGGATGGCTCTTTCCAATGATCAAAATAAAGGTAATCGAAAATTTGATATGCAAATACAATGATATCGTACAAGTGGAATGATCTTGTATCGTATGCAATGATGTTTCTCGTGGCAACGATGTGGTGGAACATGATGGGCACAGATACACCAAATTTACAGAAACTTGCAAAGCGTATAGTGTCACAGGTTTGCTCATCTAGTGGATGCGAGCGCAATTGGAGTACATCTGCTTTCATCCACTCCAAGATACGCAACAGGTTGTCCTATCAAAAACTCCACGACTTGGTGTACGTCCACTACAACCTCCGTTTAAGATTAGAAAGACAAGGAATACAAAGTGAATCACAAGACATGGATCCACTCTCTCTATTCACGGAGCTTTCACTCACAGATGACACGAACCCAATCGTTGTGTGGATGCGAAGCGGACGGTAAGAATGTAACTATTATTTTTTTTACGAAGGTAAGTATTCTTAAGTACTCATCGGTGTTTGCTCTTTATACACTTACAGGTCAAATGCTGATCCAGAATTAGACGAGGACTTAAGTGATGCTGACGCCCCAGGCCCTAATCGTGCCGTCACTGATCTTACGGACATTGGTGATATGAGAAAGAAGACAGGGGCGTCAACAATTGCGGGGTGGGCATCTAAACATGTTGGAGAAACACATGTGGGTAAGAGGAAGCAGAAAAATCCACCCAAAGAGCGTGACCCAAAGAAACAAATGCTGGGCGAAGAAGAGGAGATGGACAGTGATGAATCCTCTGAAGAACTTGCCCCGCGGAGCCCTCCATATCAAGAATCTAACTTGAGTTCGTCAGCCTCTGATGATGACGACGACGACGATGACGGCGACGACGATGGTGGTCAAGGTGCTGATGTTGGCGGTGGTCATTCCCAGCCTGTTGCTGCCTCACCTGCTCAGTTTACCCAGGGTCGTCATTCATCATATGAAGCAAGTTCGCAGAGAATGCCTCCTCGATCTAGCGTCGATAGGGCGCCTCGTCGGTCTAGCAACGATAGGGCGCCTTCTCGGTCTAGCATCGATAGGGGCAGGGGAAGAATGCATGGTCATGCTCCACATGAGTACAGCTCTAGTTCAAGCAAAGGACGCCACTCACCACAAGTGGCAATATGGAGCTTACTATCTCTCCCCAGGAGCTTACTACCCCCCACCCCCAGGAGCTTACTACCCCGCGCCTTACCCCCAAGGAGTATATGGATACCCTCCCATAGGATACCCCTCAGGAGTGGCAGCTTACCCCCCTGCAGCACCGCAGCCAGTAAGGTATTTGTATGAGAGTCAAGAGCCTGACCAATATAACATGATATATGCACGCTGGCAGGCAAACAGCTGGACGACAGGACAGAGTTGGGATGAGTTCAGGGCCATTTTAAGGGCAACTCAAGGGGTCATAATTATTTCAAATGAAGATCAATACTCCCAGTCCCAGCAATATCACCAGTAGTAGACTCGAAATAAAGGTAATGCGTGCACTTACCATTTGACAACTTCCGTTCTTTATTTACTTCATTGCTCATTGCATTTGCAGATTGCATATTACTGCTAAGGGCTTCTGTATGGCTTCTATGATATTGCTACATTGCTACCATGAACATGAAATGATGAATATATGTATGGCTTCTATCTGAAATATCTATTGCTAAGGGCTTCTGTCAGTTCAGTTCAGCTACTACTGATTAATTGTCGAATCTCTGTTGCACACTTGCACTATTATTTTGTAACAATTTTATATGTTGAACAATTTTATATGTCGAATCTCTGTAGAAGTGTCGTAATCCATCAGTCCATCTATTGAGGTTCATTCAGATTGAATATGCATTGATTATTTTTTTAATTTGTCGTAGTCTCGTAGACCAATCAATGAACTTGGGGGCTTGGGGGTTGGAGCCTAAGAGGATTTTCTAGATTGTACACTTCCCCATTTCTTATGACTAGAAATCTGGTTTCTCCAATATTTCATGTACGAAGGATCTATAACATCAATTAGGAATTTAGGAATATGATTATTTGTCTTGATTATGCTCCTATATATCATGTATATCTCTTAAATAATATAGCATAGCATATATCATGTATGTCTCTATTAATTTTATTTTTTCCTCATTTTCCCCTTTGTCCAGCAATTTTTATTGCCAAAACCGCGGCTAGCCATTTCAAAACCATGATTAATCATTAAAACCATGACTAGCCGCAACAAAATTTGCCGAACTGCGGTTCTGGATTTTGAGACCAAAACCGGGCAAAACCGCGGTTAACCGGCGGTTAACCGCGGTAAACCGGCTCCGCGCCACTCGCGGTTCGGAGAAGACCGGCGGTTTTGTAATCCCTGGACGAGACTAAACCGTCGGACGTTCAATATTTGTTAAAAAATGGGACTTGTTTCGGTGGCGTACGCCGCTTGTTCTCACAATACACTATGGAACAAGTGACAGTGTACCAATGTAACATGTACATTGAATTGTTGGAACAAGGTAAAATTACTGTTTAAGATGCACTTTGAACTATTGGAACAGATGAATTGAACTAGAGGATGAAAACATGTGTGCTATACAAAAATATAACATGTACATTAAACTAATGAAACAAATGAGATGTACCGCTGGAACATACACTTTAAACTAATGAGACAAATCAAATGAATTAAACCGTAAGACCAAAACAAGTGTGTTATATGAAAATGAAATATGCACATTGAAAGTGTGTGTAGGAAGGTGGGCTGGGTTGGACGCCCGATTCATAGCAATTTCTTTTTTCGCATGGTAATCGAAAAACCGATCATGCATAGTCACAGACATCCAAACTTGATCAAATGATAGAGATAACATCTAAATAAAGGGTAGAGGTAGGTAAAGGCATTATTCCTTATAATTGATGTCCTATTTGGCAACAATGGGTTGAGAAAAAAAAATTGAAGAAGGGTGAGTGTGATGCTTGTTTGGATGAATAGTGAAACAAATCCTCGTGGAAACCTCGGTTCCCCATGGCGAGCTCTATCTCACGCCTCATTCCACTGCTCCCCACCTCAGGTGGTCAATGGTCATGCCTCCTTTCTTTGTCTTCTATTGTGCCACTATGCTGACACCCATTCCTACACGAGAGAATTTGAGTGTTCCCTCTCTTTTTTTTAGAGCCTCGGCCACTCTAGATAATCCCTCGTCGACGATCCATCGCGATGCCGTCGACAGCTACGCCGCCGCCGCCCACTCATGGGGGAGCGCGCAACGGCAGGCAAGGCCGAGGACGAGCCACGCCGCGAGGAGAGACCGGGAGCGCCTCGCCGTCATGGCGTCGCCAGCGGTGGAGGGGAGCAAGGGCGGCGAGCGGCACAGTTTATATAGAGCACGCGGGCGCACCGGCGGCGGCGGCGGCGGCGGCAAGGTTGCTTCATCGTCGGGAAAGGCGAGGCTTCAAAGGCTCAGCATGGTGCGTGATGACGAGTGCCCATCTCCATGGGCATTGACATGTGTGGAAGGGCTCGAACATGTGAGGCTCTTTGGCTCTTTGCTGATGTTTCAAGGATGCAGCGACCGTTTTATATGCTTCAAGGCAGCACAATCGTAATGTGACCAGTGCTGTGCTCCTAATTCACAAACTCGGGTGAAAAAAAAAGAGAGAGGATCTTCAGTTCGGTAGGGAGTTGGAGTAAAAGGGCACCTAACTCGTGCACTCTAAATTTCTTCCGACAAATAACTCCTGCACTCAAATTTCTCTCTTGCACGATGTTTCTTTTAAAAAAATTGATAGATGATAAAAAAAATCCATTGCAAACCTGGTATTCATAATCATATCATCGTAGAATCACGAAAATTTTAAATGCGCCTGTGCCATACCTTTTTTAGCAATATGGGCTATCATAAAGGAATTGGATCATCTTGTTGCTATTTCCTCCTCCTTTCTATCTGTGCTTGCTTTTTTGTCCTCTCCTCTCTAGTGCCTCTCATTCTTCCACACTTCCTCTTCCTAACCAATCACCAACCTCCCCTACATAAACACTTGAGGGGGCGACGGTGCTCGAACTTATCAAAGAGAGAGATGAGGTAGATAAGCCACCCTTTTCACTAGAGATCTAGATTGCGATCCAATCCACATGATTCCAGCTTGACCCCACAGCCAGATGGAGGTCGGTCAGTCCCGACTCGGTCAGTCGATCGGGGTTAGCCTCATCGACAGACCAGGCGCCCCACCACCGTAGGATTGATATCCTACGGACTGTGACCAGTTTCCCCCGTCTCACCCCTCACAGCCCTAGGGGACTTCCACACACATCATAGTCTTGCCATCCCGCTTTCCTAATTTCCCTACAGCGACCTGATTCCCCCTCCCTCTCTCTACGTCCACTCCACCTAGTTTAGAGCTTTGTGCATAGGGGCAACAATCTCGGTGGGTTCCCTCCAGGGTGGTCGACTCTGCTCTCATCCCACAACCTCAGGTTAGGGTGTCAATAGGGCAATGTAGGGGCACGTGGGGTTCTAGTTGGGTAGATATTGTCGGATCCTCAACGAGGGCCCAGTTGGGTTGGATCAAGGCGATACTCGATCTGATACGACCCATTTAGACCTATACCCTTCTTCCATCCTTGCCTCATCCATGGTTATCACATCATCACTCTATAGTCATCACCAACACAAGATCAAGCCCCTAGCAAGGACAAGGCCATATTTGATTAAATGAGCCCATGCACATCTAGTTAGCTGAAAGACCCTCGACAATGATGTCTGTGAGACCAGACATCATGCGCTCCAAGCTTGCGTCATTGAATCTGATTGTCCCTATTGAAGAGGAGGATGTTGATAACGCTTATATGCAATGTAGTATCTAACGAAGGAAAGGATTGTGGGTGTGTGAGAGAGGGGTGGCAAACATATCTTTTTTTGTATTAATTGGAGATGTTTATGCAAAAGATGCTTTGAGTTCGATTAGTGCTATATTTATAATTTTTTTTGGTTTTATATCGACATGATTGAAATACCAACTTTTTCGTTGCAAATATCTCTGGTAACATTTTTTAAAACTTTTTTATGACAAACTTGTCTAGGGTGAATTAGTGCTATTTTTATCTATTTTTATTGGTAGTACTCCCTCCGGTTACAAAAAGAAGTTGCCGTTGACTTTTGGACGCACCTTTGACCATTCGTCTTATTCAAAAAAGTTATATAAATATTATTTATTTCGTTATGATTTGATTTATTATTAAATGTATTTTCACTACAAGAAGACTAGCCTATAGCAACACACCCTTTGCATCATATGTGGGTTGTGTTGCTGGAAAACACACGATGGCTATGTACTCCAACACACACCTGCATCACATAAAAGTTGTGTTGCAGAGAGACTATACAGCATCACATATTATGTGTTGTCGACACTTCGAAAGCAAAAACATAGTCTTAAACATAAGCCAACAAAGACTTAATGTACATCTTCGCTAATATGACAATACTAATATATCTGAACACCATTGACTAGGGAAAACTTTAGCGATTAAAATGGAATAAAAATTGAGATCGAATACATATCTCATATATATTACTCTCCCCATATACGTAGTGCATTTTCTTTAATGGGCAGAAAATAATTTGTTTCCAACTAGGTGTTTAAAGTGGGTTGCACTTTTATGTTGTTACTTAGATTTTTTTTGTAAAATTAATATTAAGATTTTTTTGCATAATCTTTACATGTTGATTACTTCACTTGAAAAAATATAATTGCTGGCGAGCAGCGACTCCTAGCTCCAAAGAAGTGTTTCCAGATTCTGCTAAAAAAAGTGTTTTCTGATAATGTATTTTTTCCTATGCCGTCAATGCAAAAATTGCCTTCCATCGATTCACCGAATGTCTAATCATCATTTCTATTATTATTATTATTATTATTATTATTATTATTATTATTATTATTATTATTATTATTATTATTATTATTATTATTATTATTATTATTATTATTATTATACATTAATTATATTATTATATTATCTCAAATACAACGCACTAGCAGTAGCAGTGCGTTCCCCATTTTCTCCGTTCGATCGGGTGGCGCCAGTCGATCCAATGGTCCCTCGTTTAGCGCATAGCTCCAGATCGTTCCCTGCTTTTTTTGGCTTCGCTCCGCCGCCAGCTTCTCTCGGCGTCTCCTCCGTTCCCAACCGCCGCCGCAGTAACTCTTCCGGAGGCTAGGGCTCGCTGGGCGTCCCCTTCACCGCCGTGTAGCACTTCCGGATGGTAGGGTTCAGCGGCGCCGGCGCGTACGTCCCCAGGTGTGCTCCGTCTTGCCCCGCATCTCCTTCTTTCTCAAGGGTTCGTCGCCTCCTGCTTCTCCCATCGGTCCAGCCAAAGCGCCGCTGACCCTCCTCATCCGGCGTCGGCTCTTGTCCATGCCGAAGTCGTGTTCTTCCTCTAGCGGCGGCGCCTTTCCCTATGGTGGGATCCAAGATGTCGTCGTCCCTTGATTTCTTCGCCACGCCGTCCACCGTCTTCCCGTGCGCATCCTGCACCTGACCCTCCACCTGCGCTTAACGTTGGCCGTGGGCCGACTACAAGATTAAAAGATGATACACGCCCGTGATCTGCTTCCTCCCCTCACCTCCATGGGCAGCGGCGCGGGACTCCCACCGCCTTCTAATGACTTTAAAGATTTGACCTGGCCTGCCTTCTGGTTTACAAATGATAGCATTGAGTGTGGTTCCCTTTTTCCTATCTGTTGCTGGTGCCGCATCATGCTGATATAGATTTGAGCTTTAATCTATTTGATGATAATTTGTGCCCCTAGGGTAGTGTACATGTGCTTGTTTTATTAATCATACATATTCGTGTTTATTAATCATCATGTAATTTGTGTTTTAGTTTTGATTCTGGCTGAACAAATTACATAGAAGTTCCTGCGGCTTGGTGAATGCAATTGCTGTTTTGCTTTTGACTCCAGCAGAACAACACTAAAGTACTCTCTGATTGCATTTCCATTGAATGGGTATTGTACTATTGATTGTTGAATTTTGCTTCTGCAAGATTTGCCTTTCTGGTTGTTAGCAAACTTTCAAACTACTTGTTGCTTTATTGATATTACTGTAATATGACTTCAAACCTGCTTTGCTAGAACAATCTGACAGTCTGAATAGTGCCTCAATTGGTCTCTGTAGCAGAACATGAGTATAGATGTATTATAATTTATTCCCTTTGCTTTTATCAATAGTAGAACGCAATGCACCATCCGTATGCAACATTCTATGCAGGTTGCAGCAATACACAACAGAGTATTTGAGATTTATATCTCTTGATTCAATAGGACCTTGAATTTTATTTTTACATAAAAAGTTTAACTCATTGGCTAAACTGGATCGTCCAATTCTGGTTAGTAAGCTAGAGCAATTGATTAAGGCTTTTCAATCACCGAATTCTGTCTAGATATATACTGAACTATTTGTTAAGATAAAACCAAACAGCTATATTATGGTGTTTCACTAATCACTGTTGGATTTACAAATGCTAGTGTTTTAAACTTTTAATTATGAAAAAAGTATAAAAAATGGATAACAGTTGTGTCCAATAGATTAATTGCACTTTTAATAATAAGATAAGTGAACTCTTCCATGCAAATCATATCAAAGATAACTAATACTCTTTTACACCATGTAACAGGTAGCAGAATCTGTGATTGGCTTGCTAAGAAAAGAGACAAGGCTACTTCAGCAGGGCCAAAGGTAAATTTTTATTTTAAGAAGATGAAACATTGCATTTCTTGCACTTTAAATAGTTTTAGTGGCTTAATGAGGCATTCGGGCTTGCTAGGTTATGCGGTGATTAATAATATGCTTCTCTTGGTGAGGTCAATCAAGTGAGCTATCATGTATTAAATTATGGTTCATCTAATGGATGTTGGTGGATTAGCTATGCATGTTCGTGCTACCTTTGAAGCAGATTACGAGCATTCGCAGATTATACAAGATGTTCTTTGGATGCGTTCAAAATTATTTGCTAATGTCATGGTCATGCGGTTGTGATGACATATGTACGGTGTGTAGAGTCGGTAGAAATATTCAACTTAGGAATGGTCAGATGAGATTAAGAAAATAATTAATTTCAGAATCTTTATTTTCTGTGCATTTCATCACCATACACGTCTTGGCTTACAGCTCGCCACACCATTCATCACATTATTTTTTTGTAGCCTCACGAGGACATGTTCATTTATCCCTTTTTCTATATATTTATAAGACCATCATGGTTCACCTAATTTCTTTATTTTCTGTGCATTTCATCGCCATACACATGCCTTGGATTACTTTTGGCCACACCATTCATTGCTTTATTTTCTTGTAGCCCCTTGAGGACATGTTTATTGATCCCTTTTATCTATATATATTTATAAAGTCATCATGGTTCACCTAATTGTCTGAAATATTTTCTTCCATTTCAATTTTTTCTTGAAAATGGTATTACACTTCCTTCTTGATGGAATCACATAATAATGAATTTATAATGATGCCAATTTATAGGAAAATGCATACAAGGAAACAATTGAATGTAATACAAACTAGTGACCCACATGACGTGACTCGACTATTCTCTGCAATTAAGTTCACAATGGCAGAGGATCTCTTTCCCTAATATGTTAGGTACATATGCAATTAGCTGATGCTATAATACAATTGACAATAAATTTATCATGCCTTGTCATTTCATATCTTTAATTTTTCTATGTATTCATGTTATTATACTTTCATGTTAGGAGCCCATGTTCTTGTTTCTTCCATTCTGTTTTTACAAAAAAACAAGCTACTGATACATTTTGGGTTTCACATTTGTTCCTCTTGTTTGTATCGTGAAATTGGACATATGAAAATTGAAGTATGATACAATAGACTTTGAGGAAGCCTCTCAGCTCATGATAGTGAGGTATGTAATTATTGCCTCTATACAAAGGTTTTACCTACTATATGACTATTTAAATTGAGGCTAATATTAATTTATACCTGACTTATTTATTGTTGGTGTAAATTTTTTTGCTTGGTGAATTTTAATCTACTTTAGCTTTTGACAATTGCTTGAAGTTAGTGAGCTCACGAAGAAATTGTTAAATTGTTATAGAAAATAATCTCTATAAAGTCCAATAGCTAGTAAAACTTTACTTATAATTAGATAATTTGAACAGTTGTGCTTCCATCATAATTTAATCGCATACTTAAAGTTGCATATATATTGCATTAAAGTAGATGTCGCTACTAGTCACTACTATTTGTTTTTTTTTACAAATTCCCCATTTATAACATCGTTGTTGTATTTTGGCAGGGGGAATATGGTATTGAAGAAATATACGACCATGGCTCATATCATGAGATGTGATGCGCCATGGGCGCGGAGACTCTGCTAATTTCATTACATATTGGCCAATACATTGAAGGGTTCTTAGGTTCCTATGTTCCCATGTTGGGAAGCTTTGTATATATATGTCGATATTGATGTATGTTTTTAGCTTGTAGTTATAAGCTTGTGCAGTGTAGTGTTTGTATGGGAAATATTGTACAATAACTTATTTTAAATGCAATGAAATATTTCTTTTTGGATTATTGTTCATATTTATATTTAATTGTATTATATTATCGAATGGAAATTATATTTATATTTAAGTCAAATATATCCAACAAAAAAATAGAAAATAATGATTTACATTGACATTTAGTTGTGTTGCAATAGGTCATATATGTGATGCTGAGAGATGTTCTCCATGCTCTACATACATGTGATGCGAAATTTGTGTTGCTGCTTTGCAACACATATACATATGTATAACATCATATGATTTGTGTTGCAGTGCAGAGCTCAGTAACACCACCTATAACATCACCTACACTATGTGATGCTAGAAATGACTGCAACACATATACGTACATATAACAACATATGGACATGTTGTTATATGTCAGTCTTGTAGTAGTGTTTATGTATGACTTATATTTTTATATATTTGAACTAAATTTTTGAATAAGACGAATGGTCAAAGGCTTGTCCAAAAGTTAACGGCGACTTCTTTTGTGACCGGAGGTAATACATTTCTTGGGCATTGTAGCTCCTTCGCGCGACACATCAGCGGAGAAACGGTGGCCGTCCGATCATGATTGGGAGGCAGATCCGACAGTCTATTTAGACTTTATATATAAAAGGATTTTTTCGGGAAAAGAGAAGGCAAGGCGGGATGACTGGTCAGTTTGTTTCGGGCGCTGGCTTTCGCGTGGGAGACCGGGGTTCGAGTACCAGCTTCTCCTGTCTTGACAAGTTATATTTTTTTCCTTTCCTCTCCTTTCCCTGTTTCTCATCGCGATTGCAGGCGTCGGTTTCTCCGCGACGCCGGCGACGGTGCGGCGGCCCCCGGCGCCCCTTTCCCATCTCCGACCATAGGCAAGGCTTCTTCTCTCCTCCACTCGACGCCATCGCCCGCGGCCCTCCCATTCACGCCCAATTGATGCTGTCGTCACTGTCTGCTTCTCCTAGTCTGCCCTCCAATCTTCCTCCCGGCGCTGCCTCCTCGCACCTCCCCGTTCGCCGGCCGCTGCCGCCTCGGCTTCTTCGGCTCCGCTGCGCTATCTTCTATGCGGTCGCTGGAGGCGACGGCTGTATGCCCTAGGATGTCCGGATCCGGCGATGGATGAGTCCGGCTTGGTGGATCCCCGGTGGATCCGTCCACGGCTAGCGCTCTGATGGCTCCGCGAATACATGGGTAATCTCTTCTCCTCCTCCTTTTTGGCAGAGTGTACATCGTTGCGTAATTGGTAATTGGATGTGCTCATTTGTTGATAGTTCATGGCTTAGGATGATGCCGGGCCGCCGGCCTCTTTCCTCACAACCATGCCTTTGAACCGCGCGGTTCCTTCTCTTCTTGCCGGTCGATTTCCTCTTATTCGCCAACACCGCATATGGTTACTGCTTCAGTGCTAGATAATTTCATTGTCTCACTGTCCTTACTATATTAGTTTCGTATGGGCATTACCTATGAGATGATGATTTATGAGTTTTGCATGTCGTGGCTGCAGCTACATTGGTTTATATTTTTAGTGCTCTGACCATATGTACTAGGTTTGTTCCTACATACAACTACACGATCGCCAGCAAAAGCAAGCAATTGCGCAAGCGGAGAGCTCTCTGTGTCGTTTGTATGTGGAAGGAGATTAGCTACGGGGCAGCCAATAAGTTGCTGGGCAAGCTGACCGAAGAACGTGATTTCAGCGATAGGAGTATGTTGATCATGTATGTTTATTGGGTCGACAACTAGAAGGGAGACTTGGTACCTGCAGGGCATATACACAGTGCTAAAGCTATAGATCATTATGCACGAAATTAATAAGAGAATAGGTTAGCCAAGAAGGTATTACAATGGGCTGGTTGTTACATTGTGGCAGTTTGGGCACTCATAGCTTTCTCCTGCTGTGTTTGCTTTCTTGCGGCAGCGAGTGTAAGCCAGGTGCCACCACGCTTCGTCGGATGATAAAGATCTTATAGCGGCACGCACTACATATGTTTGTTTCTTGCCAATCATTTGATATAGGATGAAAGGGAACAATTGCACTGTCAGTAATGAAGCCGTCGTAAAATTTGTTGCAAGATCTGATGGGACCACTAAATAGGAAAAAGTATAGATTACCCCCTGAACTATTGCAAAAGTATAGAATACCCCCCTGAACTTTAAAACGGATAAAATATACCCTCCAACTATCAAAAAGGGTTAAAAAAAAACCCTAAACTTTTATGAGGTATAGATTACCCCCCTGGAATAAGTAAAGGTGGTATTTCAACTAAAGAAAATCTAGAAAAAATCTAAAAAAAACCAAAAAAAATCTTAAAATATTTAAAATAATCTTAAAATCTAGAAAATCATTGAAAAATCATAAAAAAGCTTAAAAGTTTAAAAAACTTGGAAAAATCATAAAAATTCAAAAAAACATTAAAAACTTGGAAAATAATTCTTTTTAATGATTTTTAAGGATGAAAGATTTTTTCTGGTTTTTTTCATAATAAAAAGGAAAAAGTAATATATTATGATTATTTTTGAATTTATTATTTAAGATTTTTATGGTCTTTAGGATTATTTTGAATATTTTAAGATTTTTTTTATTTTTTTTAGATTTTTCCTGGATTTTTTTGGTTGAAATACCACCTTTACTTGTTCCAGGGGGGTAATCTATACCTCATAAAAGTTTAGGATCCTTTTCTATCCGGTATTAATAGTTGGAGGGTGTATTTTATCCGTTTTAGAGTTCAGGGGGGTATTCTATACTTTTGCAATAGTTCAGGGGGGTAATCTATACTTTTTCCACTAAAGTAATAGAAGATTTTTACCATAACGTGATGTTGCATTAATAGATATTGATCAGCCTCAGATCTTTGATGAGCAGTATTTTGTTCTACATTTTCTTAAGAGGGCAATTTTTTTTCCTGCTAGGTGAGCATTGGATGGCAAGCAGCTGCTCATACATGCATTACAGCCCTTTTGATTTTCGTTATTAGGTGCCTTATGTTTCTTGATGGTGAAAAGGATTTAACCTGAAGCAGGGAAGGTATGTAACCTTGTCATGATCATTTCCCTTTTTTTCCCCCCAATTTCAGTAATAATCGTGCGGTGCAACAAAGTTTGGATGTACAAATTGCTCATAGTATTTGCAGTACATAATATATTGTTGGTTTTGCTTGCTCCCTTAGGAGCTGGGATTTCATCGCCAATTGAGTTGAAATAGTTTAGTTTATTTAATGTAGAGGTTGTAAAAAAGGTATTGGATCGCAAAGGATATAGTTAATCATGTTTGAATCTTTTAAAGCTATGGCCTCTTGCCTTATAAATGTGGTCATATATCTTATGAGCCCAAGACTATGGTGGGATGTGCCACCGGATGGCCCCAAACGTTCAACAACGCTGCGATCTATCTGTGAGAGAAACTACATTAACAATCGGCGGAACGTGCTCTTGCGCACGCTGACGATGGAGACGCTGTCCACGGTCGGCCCGCACAATGTACCGTCGGGCTTCATGTGGTAGTTGTTGCTTTGGAACACCACGAGCGTGCGGTTCGCGACCGCCACGAACTCCAAAAAATTTTATATTTTAATTCTTTTTAAAAAATAATTTTAATTTTAACCCCTCGAAAGAAGTACTTTAAAATCTAACCCTTTTGGACGCGCCATGCTAACTGGCGCGGCATATGTACACTGACGCGCCAATTTATATGGCGCGGCAGGGGTGCCACGCTGGCGGCCCCGGTCAATGGCCACTAGCGCGGACGGCGTGGGTCCCACTCTGACGCGCCATCCCGCCTGGCGCGTCAAGGCCCTTTACAGAGGGCTGCGCGGGGCTCCTCTTTCCTTCCCTCTCCCTTCCCTTCTCATTTTCCCTTCTCTCCTCCCCTTCCTTAATCAATCACCTAGTCCATTGCAAGAACTTGATCTCCATCCGACGGGATTTGTTGTGAGAAAAGCTTTCCTCCACCATGGCAAGTGATCTCCTCTCGATTAATGTTTCATTGATCCATGTTTGACATATTTTTTATTGATTTAGGGTTAGGGTTAGGGTTAGGGTTAGATTGTGTTTTGCGGTTATTATTGTAGTATTTATTTTTGTAATATGAATCCGTAGTATGTATGTGTAGTTTAATGGTGGTAGAAAGTATGTTAAATTATATGGAGACTTTTCATTTTTAATTTAATGTAGAAAATAATGCCGATAAAGGGAAGGTAAGACTCAAATATGCGGATTACCCTAGGAGTAAGGATGCTCCAGTTCGTTCCTCCCCGTTTTCGGTTCCAGTTTGTGAGCACGGCCTTCCTGCGGAGGTTCAATAGTCTAGGAACCCTGATACTGCCGGTAGAGCCTTCTACACTTGTGGTATAAAGCACAGTAACAATATGCAGTGTTCTATTCGGTCGTGTTGTTTTTTCGAGTGGATTGATGGCCCAGAAATGTTCGATCCGAGGATCCGGCTCTTTCCCTGGCGCTCCATGGACACTAAACCAGTAAAGGATTTTAGGCGTTGGACTCCTCTTCGTGCAAACCCACCGGAAATGACAAATGAGGAGAAGGTCATAAGCGCGGGAGAAAAGACACCCTCCTTTATGTCATTGCGATGAACGGTCCATCTTAGTAAGGACTAACTCAGGGGTGGACTTTACCCCATTTTTCCGTTGCCCGTACAATGATTCAGTAAGTGCACGCATGCCATCTTCTATTTAAATTAGTGTCATTTTGTACTAAATTCGATAACAAAGTGATTTTTCCGTAGGATGGATGGCCTTTGTGTGATTTTCAGAAATACATTTATGGTCCCAAGTCCTGTTGGCCTTCTAGTGCGAAAGTGGAGGCCTTCCACTCCGGGGATAAGAAATGGCCATGTGAGGAATATCCACCCACTACTTGTAAGTGCGGTATACTGGCCCGTAGAGGTGTTTTCCCATCGGAGCTCGGATATGGATATTATTGTGGCAACTCTTATGGTGATTTTTGGGTACGTTGTACTTACACAGCTCTTTTCTATTTGTTCCTATATTTTATTGCATGTTTCTTTTGATAACTTTTACGGTAAATCTTATAAGAGGGAAGGACGTGTGATTGGAAGAAATATGAGGGACAACAAGCTTTCGAAGCCGAGATTCTTAATTTATGCAAATCTGAACGAGAGAATAAAGTAGAGAAGAGGAAGAAAAAGATAAGGCATGAGCATAGTGTGCTCATGCCGTCTACCAAGGACAAAAAGAAGATTTTGGATGACATGAGGAGGGAGTGTGGCGTGCCGCTACGTGGCTACTTCACCGCTTCAGAAACAATAGAATATTGGAGGAGGCGTAGGGGAAGGTACCCACCTGGAGTTGATCCAAAAGAGGTGAAATACCAAAGAGAGGTGACGAGGCACCAAAGGGAGATGGAGAAGGAGCGCGAGGTTGAGCAGTACAGGAAGAAGTTGGCTGAGGGTTCACTCATTGACCTCAATACCAATTACCAGCCTAATTCATGGGAGGCTCATTTGCAAACGGTGAAGCGTAAGAAGGCGAGGAGGACGGTGGAGATGGAGACCATAAGGGCTCTTGTTGGTAACCTGCCTCATGTCGTGTCGGATGATGATGACGAGGACCGAGAGGAGTGAGATCAACTTGATTTGATGTCGTTATGTAATAATCTAATCTACCATTAGATTATTCTATCTACACTTTGAAAACCTCCGTACCTTATTTGAACAATTAAACATATGACTATGTCATGGTCACTATATATTTAATTTCGACACGTCTTCGTTCGCGATCATATTGGTATTTTCATTCATAGCCAAACCAACTCCGATTTACCATATGTCTTTCCTCCATCATCTAATTCGGAGCGGTACTGAATTTAGAAATAAGAAAATCATTGTACGAATGTTTGTAACATAAATGTTTTTGGCTCTGGATTTTGGCTTTTAGTTTGTGTGGGAGCTCAGGACTGCCGCGCCACTAGAGACGGCGCGTCAGGGCTGTGCTCCCGCACAGACTACACAAAACCAGAGGGATAGGATACGCACTGGATTGGAGAATCAGTGTATGCGGGAGCTTGGCTCTGACGCGCCGTTCCTCTTGGCGCGTCAGGGCTGTTCTCCCGAACGGGCTAAAGCCCAGAACCAGAGGGATAGGAGTAGCACTGGATTGGAGCAGTGGTTGGTGCGGGATCACAGGATTGGCGTGCCAATAAGGATGGCGCGTCAGGGAAGGAGTGCCGCACCAACTGTTTCTCGAATCCAGAGCGTACCCTATCTCTCTATTTTGCAGCCAACGAACATGCGGCGGCAAAGCCTTGACGCGCCATGTGGGGCGGCGCGTCAGGGAAGGAGTGCCGCACCAACTGTTTATCAAATCCAGAGCGTACCCTATCTCTCTGTTTTGCAACCAACGGGCGTACGGCGGCAAAGCTTTGACGCGCCATGAGGGGCGGCGCGTCAGCGCTGAGCTCCCGCACACACTGGAACTCCAATCCAGTGCGTATCCTGTCCTCCAATCCAGTGGGCCTTGCCGCGCCAAGAGGGCCGGCGCGTCAGTCTGTCGCGCCGTAGTCGGTGGCGCTGCAGTTTAGCTCTGACGCGCCATGTCTACTGGCGCGATAGTGTGGAATACACAGGTTTAATACTCCAGCTCTGACCTAAAATTTCTTAATGATTCTTGGAGCACAGATTGCTATCAGCATGCTTGGGGTTTCAGAGGCTATCCTTTTCAGCTATCCTTTTGTGGATAATTACGAGTTTTGCTAGTTCAAGCATTGATGTCATTCGTAGGGATGTACATATGTACAAGCGAGAAAGAAGAGGAAGAGGGGGGCAATAACGAGGCACCACAACAAACGCTAGTACGTCCCATATGCATACAAGGAGAGGAAGAGGGGGGCAATATCATACCATAGTAAGGCTCCATATCATCGAGCATAATGTTATACATGCATGCATATAAGTCACAAGCTAGTACATCCATGCATGCATACAAGTCACAAGCTAGTACATCTATGCATACATACAAGTCAAAAGGCTAGTACATGCATAAGTGGTCACACTCGGGGTGTAGTACATGCATAAGTGGTCACACTTGGGGTCTAGTACATGCATACACCTCGAGCTCAAGACCCCGGCGTATAAGAACCCCTTGAACGGCGGATCCTTCCAGGATTTGTCTGCAGCATGTTGTGGCTACCGATGTCGGCGACGTCACGGTCACGTCTGCGCCTCGCTTATGATATGGTCTGTGGTGGGGGGGTGGATCTGCTGGGGCCCTGTATTGTATGACAGAAATGTTAGATATGACAGGAAACAACAAAGAATTCACGAGATCACTTGAGATGTCTTACCGCTCCTGGGTGGGTTGTGTCTGACTCAAGGGGGGAGCATTAGGCATCTGGCTCATCCTGATTGTGCTGCGAAAGCTGGGGTCGTCGGCGGAGGAGTTGGAGTCTTAGTGCTAACCAGCATCTGTGCCATCGGCCACGGGCGGCACGGTGCGCTTGCCACGCGCCCTCCTCGCAGGAGTCTCTGTAGTAGCTGCGGAGGATCTGCCCGACCGTGTCGGTGTGCGTGCACCCGTGCCCCCTTCATAGACAGGGGTACGGTGGCTCGACGACTGAGGCACCGCGACTGGCTGTTGACCCATATCCTGCTGGGTCATGCAATTCAATTTCTGGGCAATACGGTGGCATGTCCTCGTCACTCTCTGTAGATGGCCAATCCAGGAAATAGGGTATTAGTATGGAAATAAATTGGACTGTATGACATGCACACAGTTGTACCTCCGTAAACGCCCGCAAGGCACCGCTTTCGTGTGTACCCGCATTACCAAGAGCAACTCCTTCCTCATTGGAGAGGCGTGCAAGCTGCGTAGCCTGTGAAGAGCAACAACAAGTTAATTTAGTCCATGTAACGAGGCGGGATAAAATTCGTATCCGTATGATTTGTAAATACACGTACCATGTAACGCTGCAGTGGGACCCTCTCGGGCTGCATACCCTCCCGTGTCAGACGATCGTACTCATCCGTGATGACGTCGTTCGAGTTTGTGTCGCCGATGGGCACGACGGTAAGGGCTGGCTTAAGGAAAAGCCTGGGCGACCGGTGGAGCCAAGCCAAGTACTCACTGAAGGCCTGATCATTGTGCATCGCTCCGTTGCCAGGTTGCTGCCTCTCCCTCGCCTCCCACAGCTCCAAAGGCTGGCGGTGCGTGACACGCCAGTCTAGCTGGCCGTACCTCTTCTTTCTATTAAACCTGCAAAGTTTAGTCAACGATATGTTACTGATAGTTTTTAATGAATTAAACAAATTAAATTAGTAACCATTGTCTCACTTGTGCAGTCTCTGATCTGTCGAGTGAACGGGAGGTGGGGTATGCTGCCTGCGACCAAACTGTCGCATTGTCCTACACGGCAGGTGCCACTCCACTACGTGGAAGAACACCAGCGGACTAACCGTCCTCCAGAGCTCCATGTCCCGGGTGCAAAGTGTGCTAAGGGCCATGTCTTGTACCTCGGCACGGTGGTATGGAGTCCACATCACCTGCCACTGCATCACGCAGTCTAGCTCGTTTGTGTACTGCAGGTACCTCCTGTCGGGGTTTTCGTGCACCGACTTGATGTTCTTCCAAAGATACATCAACGTGGGCCTGGATCCCTGCACGGGCCATGCCTACAGGTCCAATGATGTTAGAATAAACACAGCAATATGAATATAAGTTTTCTCGGGCAGCACGTACCCGCACTGACGATCGGTGTGGCCTGCCAACTGAAAGCCGCTCCTAGGCCCACACCTGGAGGAGGTAGAGACATCCTCCAAGGCTAGATGTACCTGCTCCGCGCCGGCAACCCTCGCACAATTGCCGGTATAGCCAGGCAAGTGTGGCCGACTCCCACGAGTACGTGGCGATGTTCTCCCACTGTTGCCTCAGGACGGGGAGGACACTCCAGCTGACGGTGTTGCCGGGCGCATCTAGTAAGAGAAAGTTTACGACCAAGTGCCACAGCCAGACCCGTGCGTGCGTCTCTACCACCGCAGGGGGAGCCTTCGCTGGGCAAAAGGGAAAGCGCTCGCGCAGCCAAGCGGAGCTCACCCCGGACGTCCTCGTACAAACATACAATTGGTTCAACTGTACATTAGTCACCACAACCAAGGAATTCGGAAAAAACGAAACCAACTTGACGATGTTCTTACTTGCTACGGTCGTTCTCGTCCTCCGGGGGCCGCACACCAATGGCGTCCTCCACCAAGTCGCGCCAGGTGCCGGGATTTAAGATCCCGCATACTGCGGCGCCCTCCAACGGTAACCCGAGGACCATCCCCGTGTCCTGTAAGGTCACCGTCATCTCCCCGCATGGGAGGTGAAAGGTGTGCGTCTCGGGCCTCCAACGGTCGACGAGAGTTGTAAGTAGTGGCCCGTCAAGGTCCGGCAGCCCCTGCGTGACGGTGCGGGTTAGGTCCAGGAAGCCGGCTCACTGCAAGTAAGGAGCGAACCTATCGTCCCACGTGAGGAAGATCGCGTGGGTACGGGACGGAGCGAGGGCAGAGTCTGCAAAAAGAACAAACCCTACATAATCAGTACGATATATAAAACAATTTATTCCGAAGAGATTAGTGGATGACGAAACCTGTTGCTCATCGCAGATGAGCCGTGCACGATGGTTCTTGCCGTACTCTGTCTCAAGGAGTGGGTACTGAGGGTGCGCCATCCTGCAAAATTTCAAAAACGGAGTTAAATTCCAGTATTAATATATGTTAGTTCTATACAAAATTTAAAGTGTAATAGAAATCGTCCCCAGTACCTTTTCACGTTTTCTACCGGTAGTAGAACCCTTATGCTTTTTATTATGCGTGCTCGCATTGTGTCCAACCCGGTGGCATTTAGAGCATCGAACCACCCCTGAGACCTCGTCGAAATCTCTAGTACCATATGTATCATCCCCGTTACCATTTGCACGGTCCATCTCACCTCTAAGCCTCTTTTTTCTTTCCGCCGGCCTTTCTTATTCTTTAATAAGGCAGGATCGGACCAATAGTCCAATCCACTAAATTCGGGCCACTGCGTGGGATCAAGGATGGTCGGTTCCCATATCTTCAATGTATGTGCCTTAAGGTACAGCGGAGACATGTATGTCGGAGATTTGTGATCTACCCCTCTTGCGGAGCAAGCGGTGATCATGTGTGAACAAGGCGCATGAAGCAGCTGCGGAACCCGGCACGTGCACTCGGCTTTGCCAATGTCCACCTTGTAGTTCCTGCCGCCGAAACGCTCACCCCCCAGATTAGTCCCCCTGGCGGACTTTAAATTGTAAACAACTCTATTCGGACCATGTGCTTCTGTCATGTGGTTTAGAGCGAGCTTCTCCTCCTTCTCCAAATGCGCCGCACCGGCTCTTCCCCACACCGCCCCAGCATCAATAGCATTTTTCGCCAAACCCCAATGATCAACGAAGTACTTATTGCACTTTTGAAAAGAGTATTGTACAATTCCGGATACCGGTAGGGCACGGATGCATTTGAACACATTGTTCAACGACTCGGCGCCGTTTGTCGTCATTATCCCATAACAACGGCCACCCTCGTCATAAGCAAGAGCCCACTTGTCCTTGTTCTCCATCTACTCCTTAATCCAATCCCTCACTCGATCGTTTAGCATCTTATCTAGCTCTTCTAACTTTTTCTGAAAATCTCTCTCTTCTCTAGCGCAGCAAACGGCCTTTATCTTCGACACCACTTTCTTCTTCTTCTGTCGACCCCATATATTGGCAGCGAAGTGCCTCATACACCACCGGTGCTTAATCGGGGGGTAACATTCCATTTGTTCCTTAGCCGCATTTAGAAGGCCATGATGACGGTCGGAGATCATGCAAACCGTCCGGCTAGTACCGAGAACCTCCCGCCTTAGATGCGCCATGAACCATGCCCAGCTCGTGTTGTTCTCGTCCTCGGCCAACGCAAATGATAGAGGCATCAATTGATCCTCTGGATCAACCGCAACGGCCATCATTAAAACACCCTTATATTTGCCGGTTAGAAAGGTTGCGTCGACGAGTACGACCGACCGACAGTGCTCGAACGACTCTGCGCACTGTTTGAAGCACCAAAACACATACTCAAGAACATATCGTATTTTACCATTCTCATCGACCAATCCACTATAACCCATGTAGGTGAAATACTTTGTACCCGGGTTGAAATGTTTAATTGCATTCAACATCCTTGACACCATGTTGTATGCCTCCTTCCAATCCCTATATAGCAACTCCATGGCGTGTTGCTTTGCCCGCCAAGCCTTTGAGTATTTCTCACGGTACCCAGTGAATCCAAATACGGATTCGATCAAAGAGGCAACTGACACGTCGCTATCCGCCGCGACAATGCCAGCGATACGGCGCCCTAAGTGCTTGGCTGTATTTTGAGCATGCACCTTCTTTGTCTTCGACGGGCCACACGTGTGAGGTTGCCTCATACGAGTAATCTTCCATCTCCCAGTATATTTGTCCAGACGGGCCCACATACCACACTGGCATCCTTGTTTGCAGTTCACCGTGTATCTGACTTTGACGTCCGAATGAGTAACATTGAATGGCCTATGGTGCCTCACCGCATAGTCCATCAAGAAGTACTGCAATTGCTGCAGAGACTCGAATGACATACCCTTTCGGATCTCTAGATTCTTAGAATCCGGCAGAACATCGGTTGACAGTAAGCCGCTCTCACATATTGCCATGTGAGTTCGGCTAAGATCATCAAAGGTGGTCCCCGTGGGCACATCAACATGAACTGCCCTAAGCTGCCGCCTCTGCTCAGCCGACGATACGTACGTTGCTTGTCCTCTATCTCCCACGCGTAGACAAAGAACCTCGTCATCTTCTTCGTCAGCATCTTCTTCCTCCACCTCATCTCCTTCCCCCAACTCTTCTTGTTCGCCTTGCACCCCCTCTTCTTCTGCCCTCTCCTCATCATAGGATTCCTCATCGGATCCTAGAGAAATTTGGTCGTCTTCCACATCACGTTCTTCCTCCTCAAAAACTCCATCATCAAAGTCATTCATGAAAAAGCCACTATCAAAGTTATCAAACGACTCTCTGACCGCCTCCGCAACACGTGCTTCAGCTCTGACCTGCCTTCCTCCAACTGTGCCCAAATCCTGAGTCAAGTGCTCAACAGCCTCATCTTCGTCATCAACACTTTGCACAGCTTGTACGAGTCTCACTAATAAGCCGCTCGCACGAGCGATTTCAACCACCACCTCCCAACAACTGACGTTCGAATTTTTCACAACATCCTTGTAACAATTTCATTCCGATTCAGATGAAATCTTCAGCATCACATAGTGAGCCCTAGCCTTCCCAAAATCAATTCTTCATTGTAGGAACAGTTCACCCTCACCAACCCTACAGCTAATGAAAGACCGACAGCGAAAAACTAAATCATTAAAACTTGGGCTCCTATCAAACAATACCACATCTTCCTTCATATTCTCAAACTCTTCATTTTCTCTGATTGTTCCACCATAAAAAAAACGGACTAAACGATCCATCTACAACATTAAACATAGCAAATTCAAGTCGTTTAGACCTAATATACAATATCGTCTACACCAAAATAAAATGTCGCACACGTACATGCAATGGATTCTACATGTTAATACCACGGTCAGTACATGCAACACGTATGCCACGATGCTTGTATCGAACTAAACACGTCAATATGCAACATAAACCAAGTTTTTCCCCTAAAACCCTAACTATTCAAATCCTACGAAATGCGGTTAATCGAGGGATAAATCAGAGAAAAATATTGGACAATCACCTTCACAAGAGGACGGGGAACGATTTTCCCACTCCGAAATGGCCGGAGACGGGCGGTAAGGGGCGGGCGGCGGCCGGCGGCGGCGGGGCGGGGCGGCGAGGCTCTCTGGGGAAGAGGAACAGCAGGGGCATCACACGCCGCGCTCTGTAAAGGGCCTTGACGCGCCAAGCGGGGTGGCGCGTCAAGGTGGGACCCATGCCAGTCCATGCTGGCGGTCATTGACCGGGGCCGCTAGCGTGGCACCTCTGCCGCGCCACATGCATCGGCGCGTCAGAGTGGGGATGACGCGCCAGATGTTGTGACGTGGCCAAAAGGGTTAGATTTGAAAAAAATTCCGAGGGGTTAAAATAAAAATTATTTTTTTAAAAGGATTAAATAATAAAATTTTTTGCACGAACTCCAGCTCCGCGCGCTCGTATGCGCCAATGCCCTGGGACTCGTGCTGCACCCTCTTGGTTGCCCGCGCCGCGCACGCCTCCACCACCAGGGTGTCCCTGCACCCATCTCTCGCGTCCCCGACGTAGAACGACAGCTTGTACGACCGCCCGGGCACAGTGGCCACCTCCTACAGCAGCGCCGTCTCCCTGCCTGACACGAGATCCACGGCGCGTGCCGAGCCGGCTGCCACCGCGTAGTGCGGCGCGTCCATGTACTTGACGGCCTTCGTGTCCGACATGATCATCCACCCCGGCAGCGGCGAGACGTCGTCCTCGTCCATCGGTGGCACCATCACCCCCCACGGCAAGCCCTGGAAGACATACGGCCCCTCCTCGAAGTCCCCGTTCCTAAACAAGTTACCTGCACCAATCGTGTCACACAGTCACCGGCTGACAATAGGACGAAACCTTCAAAGATGATGCCAGAATGAATCGGTCTTACCCCTGGTGAGATGGGGAGGCTGGAGGGTCTTGATGGCAACAGAGTCGACGAGGGGGCCGCACTCAGCGTCGTCCTCGGCGCCGGGGTTGTGGATGGTGAGCCACACGGCGGTGTGCTTGGCCTTGAAGGCCCAGGAGTAGGAGTCCTAGCTGCGGCTGGCGTACACCGTCTGCACGGGGAGCAGGTCGGAGTCGCCGCCGGCAGACACGTTCAGTTTCTCCGCCTGGGCACAGGTGCGCGCCGCGCTGAAGGTGACGGAGTAGTACGCGCGCCGCGCCACGCTGATCCACTGCCGAACGGAGGCGTCGTTCCTGAGCCGCACGGCGCGGGTGCCCTCTGGCACCGTCAGCATCATGTCCCCCTGCTTCTGCCCGGACTCGATGTACTCCACAAACCCCGAGATCTCCCAGTTCGGTATGGCGTAGCGCGCCATCACCACCGTGCCGTTCATCTGGGAAGCGTCCGGCCCGTTCTCGAAGTTGCCGTTTGGTAATAGGCCGAAATGTATTACACATGCATAAGATGATCACACATAGGACAGATTAATGCTAAAATGGCTATAGGCCATTTCATCTAGGCCACCTCTTGAAAGCCCGTTGCCTTGGTCTCGCCTCCTTGGAGAAAGCTAGAATCAGACAAAGGGCCCGTATCAACTGGATCAAGGCCGGTGACGCCAACATCAAGTTCTTCCATTTGTGAGCCAATGCTAGACGACGCAAAAACTTCATTCACTTCCTAGAGTCGCCAACCGGTGTAGCAACTACTCATTCGGAGGAGGAGGATGAATGCCATAGATTTTTTCAGGAGCATCTTGGCTCCCAAGGCTTTAGAACAGTATCCCTATCTTGGAATCTTTTGGGGTATGTACGCCACGACCTCGCTGCATTAGAAGAGCCCTTTGATGAAGTTGAAGTTAAGCAAACAATCCGTTGGTGATTGATAAGCGGTCCATCCCGAGACGGGCCTTGGGCCGATTTCATACCGGCCCACCACACGAACAGAAGGTCCAAAAGGCCACCCCTGGCCGTACTAAAGGAAGCATCTAGCCCACCAGGTCTCCCCCGGGCTTGACTAGGTCAACCGTACCCCCCGGGCTATCCTTAGCCCGGAGAAGGTCCCGCGGATAGTCCGCCTATCCGTAGGCAGTTGGCGACAACTGTCATGTCCCACCGCACTTTCCCCGGCCTTGATCGAGAAGAACTGCGTCTCCCCGCGGATCCGCAGTCCGGGGAGAAGCACGCGGGCAACCCGGTTTGTCGTTTGCCCCTTTGGCAGGCGGCGACGGTTGTTACGCTACGCGACGCCCCCAACGGGTGGCGCGAGGCTATCCTGGTCCAGTCAATTCTTTATTGGGGATAAAGGAAAAGTGCTTTCTTCCTAAAGCATGCTTCTCCCCCGTATCGGCATCCCAAGACAAACACGTGTCCAGTACTAATCTGACCAGCTTCTCCCTGGAGGCTCCGGACCGGACAGAGCCCCGGAATGAGACAAGAACACCGCCACTAAAGCAGAGATAGACGCGGGGCCCGCCGCATCAGTTCCAGACGACCCGCCGCGCCTATAAAAGGAAAGGCCCCAGAGCCATTCGGGGCCAAGGTATTCAAGCGATCCAAGTATCGACAAGCCACTCAAGCAACACACACGTCCGAAGCTTCCTCAGCAGTAGTCTTAGTCCTTAGCCACCTGTGTGTCCGATATTCCCCTGTAAGCTCGGGATCGGTGCCTCCAAGGTCCAAGCCCGGTCTCGGCATCTCTTGTACTGTTTTTCACCGTATAATCAACAAGGCTGGAGTAGAGCTATTACCCGGCAGTGGGGGCTCGAACCAGGGTAAATCGTCTGTGTCTTCACGGTTTGTATTGCTTTCTCTCTCTCTCTTTCTTCCTCACCGTACGACGGACTCGTATCCAGATCGCCAAGTCGCACCAGGCCCTGTCCGGGAAGATCGCGTGGCCTGAGCCTCTGTAGGCTCGGCCGCCGCCCCGGGCTGCTGAGAAGGGTGGTCCTTGGACCTCACACCAACTACAAATTCGTCTGCCGGTCCGTGGTCCCACGGCCCTTCAGGGGCGTGTTTCCCAGACACCGGCACAATCCTCTTCCTCCCACAGAACAAAGCACCTGGTCCGGATGGCTTTACATCAGAGTTCTACCATGTCTGCTGGGACATCATCAAAGAGGATCTCATGCAGTGCGTCCTTCGCTTCTACAACCAGGATGGTTCCTCACTTGGCCTACTTAACACGGCCAACATCGTCCTACTGCAAAAAAGAAGAATTGCATGTCCCTAGCAGATTACAGGCCAATTAGCTTGATTCACAGTGTTGGCAAGATCGTGGCCAAGCTCCTTGCAAATAGACTGGCGCCCCACCTTGACAGCTTAATCTTCAAAAGTTAGAGCGACTTCATTAAACGTCGATGCATCCATGACAACTTCATTTACGTTCAGAACGTCCTGCATGATCTTCACAAGAACAAGAGCCCAGCTCTTTTCCTCAAGCTGGATTTTACGAAGGACTTCGACTCCGTCCACTGGGGGTACCTCTTAGAGCTCTTGGACAAATTGGGGTTTGGTCAGAAATGGCAGAATTGGATCTCGATGCTGTTGGGTTCAGTGTCATCCTCAATTCTCCTCAATGGAAATTTAGGCCCTAAAGTTTGGCATGGTAGGGGTGTTCGTCAAGGGGACCCCTCTCCCCCATGCTCTTCATCATTGCCATGGACCCCGTACAGAGGCTTTTCCAGCATGCAATGGGCCATGGACTTTTCTCCCAGATCAACTCCACCCCTCTCACTCTGCGTACCCCCCCTCTATGCCGATGATGCTGCCGTCTTCATCAGTCCGGACAAAGATGAAATTGAAGCTGCCATGACCATCCTTAAGTTATTTGGAGATGTATCGGGACTGCACACCAACCTAAGCAAATGTGCAGTCTACCTGATCAACTATGTCGAAGTCAACCTCCCCATGATCCTCGCCTCCTTCCCTGGCCGCCGGGACAATCTGCCTTTCCGCTACTTGGGCCTTCCCCTTCATGTTCGTAAACTGCGGCGTGCTCACTACCTTTCTCTTGTGTACAAGCTAAAAGCTAGGCTTCCCGCGTGGAAAGGAAAACTACTCTCCAAAGCCGGTCGCCTGACTCTGGTCAACTCCGTCCTCTCAGCTCTGCCAACCTACTTCATGACAACTTTCCAGTTGCCTAAATTGGTGATCAAGAAGATCGACAAGATTCGACGTTCCTTCCTCTAGAAAGTATCAGATAATGCCCGTGGAGGGCACTCCCTTGTCAATTGGGAAACTGTTTGCCGTCCCAAACGACTTGGAGGTCTAGGGGTATCAAACTTGCAGAAGTTTGGGAGGGCTCTGCGTCTTCGCTGGCTTTGGCACGAATGGAAGGAAACTGACAAACATTGGGTGGGTACACCCATCCCTTGCGACGATACGGACAGGGCCCTTTTCCGTGCTTCCACAACCATCCTCATCGGCAATGGTAAGAAGATAGACTTCTGGTATGATAGATGGCTCCAAGGCACGTCACCGTGCGTCATTGCCCCCAACTTGTATCACATCGCTCGCAACAGGCGTCGCAACGTGCATGAACAACTATCTAACAACAGGTGGATCAGGACGATTCGACACCTCACCATGGTTACCCAACTTCAGGAGTACCTTCTTCTGTGGCGTCTTGTTCGACAAGTTAACATAAAAACCGGATGTAGATGATGACATTGTCTAGAACACCACTTCCTCAGGGGAATATATGACCAAATGAGCTTACATCAGCCAATTCATTGGGAGCACTGCAAGTGGGTGTGGGCCTCTTCCGTTTGGAGGGCACAAACAGAAAACAAATGCAAATTCTTCGCCTGGTCACTGCAACATGGTCGCATCCACACGGCTGATGTCTTAGCGCGCAAAGGCTGGCCTCATCCACAGAGTTGCCTACTCTGTGGTGCTAGCCCTGAAACGATTGATCACCTTTGCGCTCATTGTCCAGTTTCAACTGACATCTGGAGCGACATCCTGCCACAAACTTCATCCCACTTCATCGCCCCCATGCGGTTTTGCGACTAGTGGAGCCACTCAGCACATACCCAACCAAAGGCGTCCAGAAGAGAATTTAACAGGAGGGTTATCTACACGTTGTGGAACATCTGGAATGAGAGGAATCGTCATCTCTTCCAGCAGCGTAGTCTGAGCCACACTCAACTAGTGGCCAGAATTAAGGAGGATGTTCTCGTTTGGGGGCACGTTGCCCAGAGACATAGCGAGTAGTCGTTTTACTTAGCCTGGGCTTCTCTCCCTTCCCCTCCCTTTCTGTTCTTTTCCCTCCCCTATCTCTCTTGTATATGTACAGTACTCTTCTTCTTTAATGAATCGGCAGTGCTCCTACCTTTGGTTAAAAAAAATTTGTACGACGCAGAAATGGATGCTGGAATGGGAGCCATCAATGCAAAATGTAGTACACAAAAATTAGCTGTAGAACCGAAAATTACCAACAGTCAGATTTGGTTCAGACGAGAAAGATATGCATTGGTTCATTCTTCGATGTTCAATTGATCCTAATTTTTTCCTTAAGAAATGGTCCTAATCTTTGATCAAACTTTAATACCTCACCATTGCTTTGTCGCGTGATATTCTTCTCAACATTATAAAAAGTATATATATTGCCAGGTTGGAAGACCCCCATCGATCGCTCCACGATCATAAGAGTAATTTTACTGACAGACCCCAACTCTTTGTGTCAGTGTGGACATGCACTGCGGTTTTTTTCTACATGTAGCTAGCATGTGTATGCAGGGGCGGATCCAGGATTTTGAGTTGGGGGGTGCACACTTATCGACTTCTCGACTAGGTCGAGGAGGTGGCATGGTTTGGCGGTGGAGGCGCCGAGACAGAGCAAAGGCGCGGCGTGGCGGGCAGGACCGTGGCCTACCGGAGGGGGGGTGGGCGGGTGGCTAGTTGGAAATGCTATTGGGTCATTTTAGTGGGTTGCTTAAGGTGAAATGGCTAAAATATCTTATGAAATAGTTTTTTTTAATATAAGACCTAATAGGCATATATAGGGTTAAAATTTTCTAAAAAATTAAGGGGGTGCCAGTGCATACCGGGCACCCCCTGGATCCGCCCCTGTGTGTATGCAGTTCTTTTCTTCACCACCACGCATCTCAATAGAGATGAGCACTTATATGCAATGCATTATGCATTAGGAAGATGCATACATGTAGCTAGCATGTGCATGCACTTAGGCCTTGTACAATTCAGTTTATCGTAGCGTAGCGTACCGTTTCTGTAAAATTTAAAAGTTTTTAAAGAGAGGTTTAAATATTATTAAAAAATAATTAAAAATTAGTTTTAAAATCTTTAAGAGTACTAAAAACCTGAGAAAAATCATTACAAATTATTACACCAAATAGGCTATATAAAAAAGATAAATTTTGTTGAAACGCTACGCTACAATATATTAAGCTGAAATGTACAAGGCTTATATATGCACTAGGAAGATGCATACAATCTACATGATGCTGCGTTGTAGAGTGGAAGTCAACTTTGGCAGTTGGCAACTTTGGATCGGGCGCCCGCGGAACGCGCCGGGTCGGCGCGCTGGCGCGCCCGCGGGCAAGGGGGAGGGCAATTCCGGGTGTCACCTCCTCGTCGCACCGATCTCCCCTCGTTGACTCTAGGCGATCCCGTCTCATGACCCACCTTGCCCTCGATCGCGCGGCCTGAGCAGCCAGCGTGGTCAGGTCACGTGAATTCGCTCCCACCATCGGCCGGGAGTACGTGGCGGCGGTCGCGCTGGAGTGCTCCGGCCGGCGGTGTACGTTTAGTTCTCTAACTGAGACTTGAGAGGGGTGCTTTGATTAGCCGTGTCGCCGTGTCGGCTCTGTATGTAGCGCCTGCCGGCCTGTACCTGATCAGGTTCTTTATTTTCAACGGGATGCTCGGCCAGGCACGTGCCCGTTCTGGCATGGCACGGCCGGAACGAGCCTAGACACGGCAGAGGGTATGGACCATGTTGTGCCAGCCCACGGGCTAACCTATCGGACTAGGCACGGCACGACAGAGACTTAATCGTGTTGTGCCGGCCCGTCTAGCCCACGAGCCCGACAAGCCTGTAGTCCAGAGGACAATGACCACTCAAAAGATCAAATATTCAAAATACAGTTCTGAAGTCAAGTATTCAAAATACAGTTCACAATTCACAAGTCTCAACACATTGACACAACACAAATGACATAGTTCAAAATTCAAACATTATTTGGAGATGTTCATCTTCTCGCTGGTGCTTGTGGTCGTTTGCGGACTTGTCGTGTCCGTACCACCCGCGGTCGGAGCATTGACATCGACGGTGCTGCTTCCGAACAAGTCGTCCCGACCCAAGTCCCCTTCTCCAGTGTCCCCTTGCAGCATGAGATCGTGGTTGATGGAGGTCGGATCGAGCTCCATCGATCGTCCCTGACTCCCCGCACAGCGGCTTCGCACCCTCAACGATGTGTGGCGGCAACGGCCATCCGACACGTCATCACAAACACAAAGACACACAACTAGAGGGTGAGAGATAAAATCTAGGGGCACTAGGAAGATCAAAGGATTAGGGTTTGAGTAGAAAAACTTACCTGCGCATGGCCGGAGCCCAGAGACGCCGATGGCGATAGTCCGATCTGCAAGACTACAAGACGGGAAAAGGAGATCTAGGATTCTAAGGTTCAACTGCGGGAAGCAAGACAGAGAGGGAGACCGAAGACGTCGGAGAGGAACAGCCGAACAGACAGCGCAGAGAGGGAGAGAGAGGCTAGGTAGGGACGCAAAAGGAGGCGGCATCGCCGCTGCGTCGATGAGAGGCTAGGAGGGGCTGAGAGAGCCAGAGGAGCCGAGCTGCGAGCGAAATCGAAATCGAAATAGGGGTATTGGGGCTAGGGTGCTAGGGTTTCTTTCCCCCTGCAAGGGCTGCAAGGGCGCTTATATTTGGGGTGTGGGCCCCACCGCCCCGTGTCGGGCCAGCCTAGCGTGCCCCCTCTCTGGCCCAAGCACATCACGCTGGATCATGCCGTACCTTGCTTGGGTTGGGTCAAAATACAGGGTCTCATGCCGGCCCATTTAACCCAGTCCATTTGGCCATCTATACAGCGCCTTCCAGTCAGACATGGGATTTGTAATGCCTTCTTTTTTACCTCTCGCCAACCGATGCGCACGAGCAAATCCTTCATATCCAGCCTAAGGCCCATAATCAATCCCGTCCGTCGGTCCGTATTAAAAAATGGAGAGCTCTTTAACGGACTGGTCATCCATCCTAAGGCTTCCTTTAAAAAAATCTCTCCCTATATTTCTCTCATCTCCAACAACATTTCCTATATGAAGAATTGCATAGGGGAAGGAAAAAAACCCCTACACATAAGAGAATTGAGAAAAAATATCTATTTTAGGGAAAGGAACTAATACTGCCGAGAGCCAACTGCCATGTCGTCCAACCTCCAAAGAAACCTGACGGTATGCCATGTGTCCATCCCTAAACTCCAGTAGCTAGCCAAGGCAGCCTTCCTTTGATGATCGATCATGGCTGTTCGTTGCTGAACTTGCGGGCAGAGCAACATTAATAAATTCTTGAAAGCACGATGCATGGAAATTTGACCCAGTCCATTTGGCCATCTATACAGCGTCTTCCTGTCAGGCATGGGATTTGTAATGCCTTCTTTTTTACCTCTCGCCAACCGACGCGCACGAGCAAATCCTTCATATCCAGCCCAAGGCACATAATCAATCCCGTCAGTCGGTCCGTGTTAAAAAAATGGAGTGCTCTTTAACGCACTGGTCATCCATTCTAAGGCTTCCTTTAAAAAAAATCTCTTCATATATTTCTCTCATCTCAAACAACGTTTCCTATACGAGGAATTGTACAGGGGAAGGAAAGAAAAACCCTACATATAAGGGAATTGAGAGAAAATCTCTATTTTAGGAAACGGAATAGAAAAATGTTATTGGAGCACATAGGGAAGAATCCGTTCCTTATTTTAAGGTAGTGGACGCTTTAGAGGAGCCTGTTGGAGACAGCCTAATACTGCCGAGAGCCAACTGCCAAGTCGTCCAACCTCCAAAGAAACCTGACGGTATGCCATGTGTCCATCCCTAAACTCCAGTAGCTAGCCAAGGCAGCCTTCCTTTGATGATCGATCATTGCTGTTCGTTGCTGAACTCGCGAGCAGGGCAACATTAATAAATTCTTGCAAGCACGATGCATAGAAATTTGATGGAATTTAGTGCACCATATGGCTGGTGGCAAATGGCAAATTCTACGTAGAAACGGAGGAGGATCGGTAGTCTACATAGAAACGGAAAAATCATCTGGGAAGGATTAATGGCCTTGCAGCCAGTAGTACGTATACGCAGTCATGAATGGTGGCGTGGAATTACAACGGAATACAGTTGCAAATTAAGGGCTTCAGAGTTCAGATCTCCACAAGTGTCTCTCAGTCTCAGCTTACAGCACGCGCGCTTCCATGTAACCGCGGAAAGCGCGGCGCCGACGGTATGGTATGAATTCCATGTATAATGCAAGTTTCGTAGGCAGTGTATACAGCAGTGCAGCTGCATTATCTTGGTTTGTCTGCTCTCACACGTGGAGAAGAGGGACGAAGTCCGTCACTCCGTCCTCTCGATCCCTACCTAGTTCCCTATATAAGCAGGGGCACTGCTCCATCTCACTCACCTCATACCATAAGCTGCACTACTGAAGAAACTCAGGTAGCAAAGCAGCTGAGATCTGATCGAATCAACGAGATGGCCTACTCACCGAGGCCAATGGTCCTCACATGCTTGGCACTTGGCCTGGCGGTGCTCCTCTCCGCCACCGGTCCGGTGGCCGCGTCCGTGGAGGGCATCGTCACCGAGGCGTTCTTCAACGGGATCAAGTCCAAGGCCGGCAACCAGTGCGCCGGCAAGAGCTTCTACACGCGCCGGGCCTTCCTGACCGCCTGTCGCTCCTACCCCAACTTCGGGAGAAGCCGCTCCGACGCCGACAATAAGAGGGAGATCGCCGCCTACTTCGCCCATGTCACGCACGAGACCGGACGTAAGTAGTTATAGAGCCGCGACCAAACGCTTGCACGGATGGTTTTCATGCATGATTAATTAGCCGGATATCGATCGATGGCTGTAGCACACGAAACACGTACGCTTACTTATTCATATGATTGCAGATATGTGCTACATCGAGGAGATCAATAAGAACAACCCCTACTGCGACGCGGGCAACAGGCAGTGGCCGTGCCAGCCGGGGAAGAAGTACTTCGGCCGTGGCCCACTGCAGATCACATGGAACTACAACTACGGGCCAGCGGGGCAGAGCATCAGGTTCGACGGGCTGAGGAACCCGGAGAGGGTGGTGCAGGACCCTGTGGTGTCGTTCAAGACGTCGCTCTGGTTCTGGATGAAAAACGTGCACCAGGTCATGCCCCGGGGGTTCGGCGCCACGATCAGGGCCATCAACGGCCTCGAGTGCAACGGCAAGAGCCCCGCCACTGTGAACGCGCGGGTGGGCTACTACAAGGACTACTGCCGCCAGTTCGGCGTCGACCCTGGCAGCAACCTCTACTGCTAGGCGTTGCACTCAGCTGGCACGGTTTATGCATGAAGAATAAAGTTTGGTGTAATATCACCAAAATGTAATAAATGGGCATACCGAAACTTATTTTGATTTGAATATGGGATCATAGCAGCTATCAACCTATACCATTGGAACAATGTACTCCTTCGCAGCCTTACGACCATTAACCGGTACGACAATATAAACGCATCATGCAGCAGCTTTGCAAGCATTTAAGAAGCATCAGAAGTAGAGTCCATGACATAGGGCGTGTTTGGATTGCGGCCGGCGCTCGCCGTGCCAACCGTCGGCGCGCCCTCGTTTTTTGGCGAGCGTTTGGATGGCAGCCTGCGGAAGGCGCGGGCGCGTGGGCAAGGGCCCGCCGACGCACAGTCAACGTGTTTGCGTGAGTTGGCGCGGGCGGCCGAATCGTTCGCCAATCCTCGCGTTGGCGAACCGTGGGCGTCGGCACGGCGAGGGGTGGCCGCCATCCAAACACGCCCATAGAGCCACGGGATATCTGGCCAGCACGTCATGTCGAATGGAGCGGTGAGCCAAGTAAGCAACCATGACCAAGAGCATGACCGTGACATGCATGGCAGCCCATCAACCATGAAGGGCTTCTGATTTAGGGTGGGTGCCCCTGCCTCGAGTGATAAGACTTCGTGCTGAAGACATTCTAGACGCCCACGCCACGTGTCCAGTAAACCACTTTGGGTTGAAGCCTCGTACGTAGTCCATCTCAGAATGCCACATTCCCCAAAGACCACGTCGAAACCGAAGCTTCGCAAGGGCACTTCCCGGAGCGACATGCGTCTCGGAGATCACTCCAAGAAGAAACCTCGCGTGGGGTCCTTTCCAAATAGCCATGAGTCCCGAAGAATGCTTCGGCAAAAGCCTCCCGTAGGGTCCTTCCTAGAGCACCACGGGTCCCGGAGATCACTCCAGACGAAAACCTTATGGAGGGTCCTTTCTGTCGCGCCACACGTCCGATCACCACTTTGGATTGAAACCTTGCGCGAGGTCCTTCCCTGAGTGCCACTCACGTCGGAGACCAACCAGGGCCAAAGCCCTGCTGGGTCTCTCCCGGAACGCCAAAAAACCAAAGTGCCGCACAAAGACGTTACTGGACAACTTGTGTAGCAATCATGGCCCTTGGGCGCGAAGTTCGGGATTCGTGCCAACGATAAACATTCAGAAAAGAATCTTCCTATCAACTCATGGGACCTAACTACCCCGAGGGTCATACCGTGGAGATTTGTAGAGTGGGGTGAGCGGACCGCCCAGACCTTACGGGATTCCGAACCCTATGCGACGACTAGAGGAGGAGGAGGCGGAGAGAGAGTGGCAAGGGAACTGAGGCCAGAGACACCAAAGGTTTAGATTGGTTTGGACCTCTCATGGAGATAACGACCCTACTCTAGTTCTATTTACTTTCTGCTTATGAGTAGGAACTCGTCCAGGACTTCACGCCGGCGGCGATTCAGCCAGGACGGTTTGGTTTTGCTTCCAATCTAAGAAAATAATGGTGTTGTTCCACTGCCTAGTGCTGCCAGATCATGGAAACTACGTGTACGTGTGGTTCCATATCTGTCCTTTTTTTTTTTGACATGGGTTTCATATGTCTTATCAAAATCAGTTCACAATTGCCTACCTGAATACGCAGAGCCAAATGAGGATTGCGCAGGAGAATATGAAGGGAAGCAAATCATTAATCATATGCCTTTGGTGTAAAGGCATACCGAAAGAAGCAGATGGCGGTGCATAGGACATGTTAAGCCAAGTCCTCTCTCTTTTTCGGGGGACGAGACTAAACCGTCGGACGTTCAGTATTTGTTTAAAAATGGGACTTGTAAACCGTAAGACCAAAACAAGTGTGTTATATGAAAATGAAATATGCACATTGAAAGTGTGTGTGGGAAGGTGGGTCGGGTAGGATGCCCGATTCATAGCAATATCTTTTTTCGCATGGTAATCTAAAAACTGATCATGCCACTACTGCGGATCGGAGCTTTCAAAGCGGCCCATCACAAGCGGTTCGCTTTAACCCGCTTGCGACCCGATCGCCGCAAGCGGTTCGTGGCCAACGGGTGGGAGGGTGGCGGGAAAGGGCATATGCAAGCGGTTCGTGATAGAAACCGCTTGCAGAGATATCACACTATAAGCGGTTCGTAGCACCAACCGCTTGCAATCCTCTGTAAGCGGTTCGTAATACGAACCGCTTATAATGTGCTATCTGTGCAAGCGGTTTGTATCACGAACCGCTTGCATATGCTTTTTCCTTCCCGCCCAGCACATTTAACCCTTTCTTCCTCCCCCGAGCAGAGCTCACGCAGTAGCACTGACGGGCCGAGCTGTTCATGCAGGGGAGGTGCTGCCAAAATTTTTAATTGGCTAATAGCTTCAAATTAAGGTTTCCAAGGTAAGTAAACATGGTCTCAACATCATTTTCATGTAGACATTGCTTATCTTTTTGCATTGATGTGGAGAAATATTAAATAATCTTGTTTGAATTGAAGGATGTTTGTTGTGCTATAGCTCTCTCTCTCTCTCTTCATAATTTGAGGCAAGATGTAGATCTATTGGGGGTTTTAAGTCTCATATTAGTTTTGTATCCCTTTTGGATGATGTATAAGATGTTGAAATTAGTTGGTAGGGGTGATTATTTGTTTTAGAGAGCAAGATCTAGCTTGGTGCCTTAGCTAGCTCTCCCTTCTAGATCTTTTGAGGCAATGTGGTGATCTATTGGATGGTTTTAATTTCACATTAGTTTAAAATAGTAGGTAGGGTGATTATTTCAATTGCTATAGAGCTAAATAGATGTAGGTTTTTTGCTAGGTAGGTAATACTTTATAGGAGGTATGAAATGTAATTAAAAATATTTTTGAAAAAAGTTTTTTAATTTGTGAGATTTAGTTGGTTTAGCTATAAAAATCAAGAAAATTTAGAGGTAATTAAAAAATATAGCAATTAGTTATTTCGAGTTAAATATTTCAATTTGAAAAATATAATAAGTGTTCTTATTAATTTAATTGGTGCAGATGAACCGCAATGGATGTATGCGGATCGTCGGACAAGGGAGTTCATCGATGGCGTGAATGCTTTTCTTGAAGTCGTATTTGAGACTTGCCTCCGTGAAGCTTCGCACGATGTCCGTGCGTAGATTGCGTGAACGAGAAAGAGCACTCAATGCGAGGACGGATCTGAGGCCACTTGTTGATGAGAGGTTTCATGCCGAACTATACATGTTGGACTCACCACATTTAAGTAGAGCATACCAAAGCATAGAAGGCGAAGAAGAAGCCGATGAAGAGGAAGTGACATATGATGGTATGCCGGACGCGACGACATACGAGGACGTAGAAGATACACAAGGTGATCGGTTTGGTGTGGATGATGACTGGACGGATCTTTGCGTGTGCAGAGGGAGATATCATAGAGGACAAACAATATAGGAAGTACCGTGGATTGTTGGAGGACCGAGAACTCTTTTGTATCTAAATTGTGGTCGGGGCACAAGAAGCTATGCACTACAATGGAGCTCATGCAATGGAAGGTCGTGAATGGTGTGTCGATAAGGGTTTCGATGAGTTCTTGTCGCTCATAAAGAAGTTGCTCGAAAGATAACACCGCCGAATCCACGTATCAAGCCAAACCTGGTCTGTGTCCCTTAGGATTGAAAGTACGGAAGATACATGCATGTCGCAACGACTGTGTCCTATATCGCGCTGAATATGCCGACTTGGATGTCTGTCCAGTGTGCAAGGAACCCCGGTATAAGATGAAGCGTGACGATCCAGGTGAAGTAGATGGGGTGCGTGTGAAGAAGAGAGCACCGGCAAAAGCGTTGTGGTATTTTCCTCTGATTCCAAGGCTGGAGCGTATGTTTGCAAACAAAGCGCATGCGAAGATGATGCGTTGGCACAAAGAAGAGCGTAAGGTCGACGGAATGCTTAGGCATCCGGCAGATGGCTCGCAATGTTATGGAACGGTGTAAAGGTCTTGAAGATCTTGAAACGTTATGGAACGGTGTAAAGATCTGGGACGAATACAAAAGGGAGTATTTCAACCTGCATGCAATGTTATTTGTAACAATCAACGGTGGCGGCGCTTGGTAACTGTCGCCTAAGCGGCAAAGGCTTCAATGCGTGTGTGCAGTGTTTGGATCAAACCGATGGCACGTACATGAAAGGCTCTCGAAAGATGGTGTACATGGGGCATCGCGGGTTTCTTGTTCGAGCCCGCAGCGTTGCGGAAGAAACGCAGGAATTTAACGGGAGGAAGAACATCGTTCCGGTAATGAGGCATCAAGTGGCAAGCGGTGTTTGCTATGGTGAAGGATCTGAAGGTAGTTTTGGAAAGGGTGCTGGAAGCAAATCATCGAATGATGAGGATGGCCATGCACCCATATGGAAGAAGAAGTCAATATTTTGGGACTTGCCTTAGTGGGAAGATTTGGATGTTCGCCACTCACTGGACTTCATGCACATCACCAAGAACGTCTGTGTGAGCTTCCTAGGATATATAGATCTGTACGGAAAATCGAAAGATACAGTGAGTGCTCGGAACGACCTTGAAGTTCTGGGTATCAGGAAGGACCTACACCCTGAAAAAAGAGGTACGGAACAACTGTACTTACGGCCAGCGAGTTATACTCCAAGCAAAGAAGAGAAAAAAAGCGTGATAGAGTGTCTTAGCAGTGTGAAGGTCCATTCCGGATACTCGTCAAACGTAAAGAGATTCGTTAATATGAAAGAGAACAAAATTGTGCATCTAAAATCTCATGACTGTCTTGTGCTGATGACACAGTTGCTCCCCGTGGTTTTAAGGGTTGTACTGCCCGAGTGGGTAAGGGGGACAATCACAAAGCTGTGTTGGTTTTTCAACGCTGTTTCCTAGAAGGTCATCGATCCAAAAAAACTGGATGAGTTGCAGGCTGACGTGGTACAAAGTGTGGTTAGCCTCGAGATGATCTTTCTTCCTGCCTTTTTTGATATCATGGTTCATCTCACTGTTCATCTAAGCAAAGAGATAGGTATTCTTGGGCTCGTTTATCTCCACAGCATGTTCCCTTTCGAGAGGTACATGAGCGTACTAAAGAAGTATGTACGTCAGAATCGTTCTCGCCGAAGCATGCATTGCCGAGGGTTATGTGACGAGGAGGTGGTCGAAGTTCGTGTGGACTACATTGATGATCTAGACCCCATCGGCGTCCCTATATCACGCCATGAGGGCAGGTTACGAGGTAAAGGGACACTTGGAAGAAAAGTAGTTGCATGCAACGATCTTCAGATATTTAAGCAAGCACATTTCACTGTGTTAAAGCAATCGGCAGTGGCCGCCCCGTATGTCCTCCAACACAAGAATGCTCTACGTCTCCAGTTCCCAGAGAAGACTGATACGTGGATAACACGAGACACATGGATTCTTTGGTAGCATGGTTACAAAACCATATCCTCAAGAGCAAGTCCAACAATGAACAGTTGCAACGCCTGGCTCGGGGACCATCCGTTGAAATAGTGAGATGGCAGGGGTACGAGATAAATGGTTACACATTCTACACGAGATCACAAGATAACAATAGCACAAACCAGAACAGCGGTGTCCGTATAGAAGCCGCCGACAATACTGAGTGGTGTGGACACATATTATGGATTCATAGAAGAGATATGGGAGCTCGACTATGGGTCTTTGAAGGTCCCATTGTTTAAGTGCCAATGGGTAAAACTAAACGCAGGCGGCGTGAATGTCGACAAATACGGCATGACTACCGTCGACCTCCAAGAAGTCGGCTACTTGAGAGAACCATTTGTTCTCGCGAACGAGGTGAGACAGGTCTTCTACGTATTGGACATGTCAAGCGGACAAAGAAGAATCAAATCAAAGACAAGAAGAAGGAATGCCAAAGCGACACGTGGTTCTCCATGGCAAACGAAGGATTGTCGGAGTAGAGGACGTTATTGACGAGGAAGAGTACGATCAGTTCGATGAGATCCCTCCATTTGTCGTAGATGTTGACTTAAGCATCCTGGATGACATAGGCATGGATGCTCCGTACATACGGCGCGATCACGATGAAAGAAAAATTGTAAAGACAAAAAATGTAAATGATTAGGATGACCTATATGGTTGTATGAACTATGTTATCATGTAATAGCATTTTTAAGGATTTATAAGATGGAAGCAATATTTTTGGAAAGAATAATGGCAACATATTTGGAAATGAAAGTAATGCCAAAAAATATTTTTTAGTATTTTTGAAAAGAATAATGGGCTAATTACATATTAGAAATGAAAGTAATGTAAAAAATATATTTTTTAGTTTTTTGGAAAAAAATAATGGGCTAAGTACATACTTAGAAATGAAAGTAATGCCAAAACAAATTTTTTTTAGTATTTTTGAAAAGAATGATGGCCTAAGTACATATTAGAAATGAAAGTAATGTAAAAAAAGATTTTTTAGTTTTTTGGAAAAAAATAATAGGCTAATTAAGTACATATTTAGAAATGAATGTAATGCAAAAACAAATTTTTTAGTATTTTTGTAAAGAATAATGGGCTCAGTACATATTTATATAAAATAAAAAAAGCAACGGGGCGCAAACGGGGCTCGAACCCGCGACCAGCACGGGGAGCCCACACTTAAACGCCACGAGCTAGCCAAGTGAGAGTAAATTTCAATTCAACAAAGGAAGGGCGCAAACCATCTTAAACGTTCTAGACAGAGACCGCGCCTCGCCACTTGTGCCCATTTTACAAGCGGTTCGTTCTACCAACCGCTAGAATCGATTTCTACAAGCGGTTTATATCACCAACCGCTTATAGAGTAATTTATTGCTTCATGACGAAATTCGAAAATTTAATTTCGCTATCCGTGTTCTACAAGCGGTTCTTTCTACAAACCGCTTGTAAAGATATCTCTAAAAGGTTATTACTAAGAACCGCTTGTAGAGATTATTTTCTAGCGGTTTGTAATACAAACCGCTTGTAGAGAGCTTTACTATATAACTCATCTTCGCCGCCTCTTCTTTCCACCCAAATTTTTCTAAGTCCCAAGCCATCGCCGCCGTCCTCGCCACCTCGCCATCCCACCGTGCCGTCCTCGCCACCTCGTCGTCCTCGACGCCGTCGCTTACACCTCCGCGCCGCCTCACGGACGCTCACAAGACTCGCCGTCGAGCACCGCAAGCAGCCGGCTTTGCCCACCTCCGGTCGAGCCCTTGGCCGGCGAGCCCTCGGTCCCGTTCTCCGCTGACATTCTCCCGCCGATTTGAAGACGAAGGGCGAGGTATCGAACCCCTCTTTCTCCTCACCCCTGCTGTGATGCACACATCTTTGTTGGAAGGATTGCCCACCACCTCGCGCCTCCCTCCCCGGATGTTGCTCGTGATGTTTGCTGGTGGATCACTAATGGACTCGTGATGTTGCTCGTGATGTGATTTAGGGTTTGCGGATGCTGTTGGATCTTTGCTCGTGATGTGATTTAGGATTTAGGGTTTGGGAATGTGCATATGAACTTTGTTGGGCTTTTCTTTGGGCTGATTGAGAATATTTTAGGGACCTAGCCTTCGTGCTAGGGGCTATTATCTTGATCCAGGACCACTGCACTTGTCCCTTTAATATTTTGCTCGGTGATGTTTATTAATTTTGAGGCTATGATGATCTGTTAACTAGTGATGCCTTAGGAGTATTTGTGTTGTTGCCTAAATTATTATCCCGAGACACACTTGCGTCTTGTCGGTCTTTGTGTTCTTCCCTTTGGGATCTTTTCATTGATCTGATTAGCATCTGTTTCAATGGGAATGCTCATTCTGGTTAATACTGTAATTGGCATCTAGTCTGATCAATTATTTTTAAGTGAAATCACGATATATGATTGACATTAGGCTAAAATTGATCTCTATGTTTACGGACAAAGACCTTTGATGCTTGTTTTGTAGGAAATTGTATAATAACTTTGGGCAAGACTAATTCTCTTAGGTCTCTAGTCACCGATCTTTAAAAGCCTATGATAAATTGTAGATATTGATGTTGGATGGTAGTTTTATCGCAACCCATCAATATATAAATCTGAGAGCAAAATTTGTTTAATTATGGCCACTGCTTTTTATCTATGTTCGCTTGTCCTTGGTTGCTTGGCTTGATTTGCAATGTGCTTGGGATATGGGGTTTTAGCTAGGGTGTAAAAATTTGGATGGCCTCGGTTGCGACTCTAGAAATCGAAATGGCGCCGAGGGAGTGGAGTAGGTTTTCTAGGAGCTCCCGACGGCAACCGCCAACCACTCTATGTCGGCACTTGCCCCCTTCAACAATGCCTGCGGAGTCATTGTGAGGGATCACGTCCCTATTAGCATCAATACATGGCCCAAGGTTAATACGGCTACGAAAGAGCCGCTCTGGAAGGATATAAAGGAAAACTTCACGATTCCGACGGCTTACGAAAACAAGTGCAAGAAATTTACTCGAGCAAGATGGCGTTATGCTTTCGATCGTGGAAGAGCGAGCTCAAGAAAAGGTGCGTGGAGACGGAACAACCCTAGACTTCAATAAGTATCCGGTTAGCGGATCACCGCAAGCATTTGAGGAGTACAAAGTCGTCGGTTGAAAGCAAGGCCGCGAGTGAGCGTAACAAGGCCAATGCATGAAGAAAAATACCACCACCATCTCGGTCCGGTGGTTACATCAAGGCTATGCCAAAATGGGAGAAGCAGGAAGAAGAGCTTAGAAAAAGGATATAGTACCAAAGAAGATCGGGAGCTCCGCCCACGAATCGACCTTGGGCCACGGAGGAGGTCAAGGATGATGGCAGCCGAGATGGCACCACAAGTGCAACCCGTGAAAGAAAGGATTGTGGAAACCATCGAGAAGCAACGTCGAGGATCCTTGGTGGTAGACAGGAGAATGACGAGCTTACGACGCACTCGGGAACGCAGAATATTCGTGAAGGACATGAGGACTTGGCAAGCGGAGTGCCGTGGATGGTGGCTTCTCAAATGATCAAGCCACATACCGAACCGGAAAGAAGGAAAGTAAGAGAACACAACAGAGTCAGCAAAATCGAATAGGAGCTCAAGGAGCATAAGGAAAACATGGCAGAAATGCTAAAGCGGGAAGTGCATGCTGCAATCGCCAGTCTTCAAAGACCAGGTGAGGTTATCGTTATGCCTCCGGACAACGTGGTTAGTCCCGGGCCCGGTCGGCGGCGACTACGCGTCAAACAACGTGCCGATCGATGAATTGCAGGCCCGGTATCCGTGGACGACATCACCGCGTGCCCGCCAATGTGAGCTACGCGCCTAATCGCACAACCTCACCTCAAGGTGGCTTACGCTTTGGCCTTCCCAAGGAGTCGGGCCGGTCATTCCATCAGAACCCTATACCCGCGGGATACTCCAAGGTCACGGTTGACGAGGTGGTGGCTGGATTTGAGAATATGGAGCTCGATATTGCTGGAGGAGACGATGTGACCAAGCTTGAGAGGTCGCCCATAACATCATCATCCGTGGAAGAAGTACATCGTGTTTCGATGGTGCGGAGGTGACTTCTATACCGAGGAGAACACTCCACCAAGACGGAGCTCACCTCCTCCACGAAGACAAGCCACGCCACCACGCAACGCCGCCGTGAGAGAAAGCACTCCACCACTCGCTAGCGCTATGCGCAGAAGCTCAACACCGCCGCCGACCCCTCAAAGCAAAAGGAAGCAAAGACCTCCGAGGGAAACAACGAGCCGGCATCTCCCCAAGAAGAAGCTTGCTAGTAAAGAGCATTTCTGCAGCTAGAACGACATCAAGCAGCAGGGCGGCCGGTTTCCCATTCAGACAGAGAATGAAGGAACCTGAAAAAACACCTTATGAGATGACGCCTGAGGAGCTGAAGAGCGAGTCGCAAAAGGCTGTGGAGGCATGGATACAGGGTATAAAGCTAAAACAAATCCACCGCCAAAGGAACGAATTGATCCAAAGATCGCGGACTTCTTCGCGACAACCGCTCAGCACCGACCGCTTTTCTGCATCGACTACCAAAGAACTATCGAAAGCACATCTTCAAGAGTAAACAACCTCGGGGCACATACATGAGCAAGAAAGAACAGAGGAGGCAAAACGATACGATGGAGTATGACTTCATGAGGAAGTTGGCCTTGATAACATAGAAGCCGCTGTGGATTAAGCGATGATCTTCCAACGGCACAAGTCGTGGCTATTTAAGCCGGGTCACCGTTGCTAGACCCTAAGGACATAAGGAAACTATCGGTCAAGATGCGACGCCGCATGATGAATGGTACGAACACAGTCCGCCAGGATATGCTCATTGTTGCGCCTCGTATCAAGAAGAACATTTACATCGAGGGAATGATCAATTGATAAATCTTGAATTTGAAGATCGGTACAATGTGTACCATGCGACGCCGCCAACGTGTCCTTCATGACCTGCTTTGGTGCTCGTGAGTGTCGACTCCACAAGATGTATATATATATCTATACATGCCGCTTGTCCGTAACCCTAATTAATTAACTCAATTAACCCATTTTACGTAGAATGGAGATACAAAGACTTAGAAAGCGAAGTTTAACTCGATTGGCTTCCTTGACCCTTGGTTGGTCAATTAGGAAGTCGGCCAATACCTCGAAAACCAAAGGAAATCACGATCACGTTGTACATGCACTAGTACAACAACACTACAAGCCATACATACTTCGCCATTCAACTTTAAGTACGTCTTGATGTCCTCACTAACATCTCGTTCTTACATTGTTTAAGGCACCGATGGCACACTATATATTGTTTAATTACATGTCATAATCAAGGTAATATATAAATAGGTTCCACCGATCCTTATAATCATAAAGCTTGACCAAAGCATGATCATCGCCCAAGATTTACGGAGAAAACCGCAAAAGGAATACCAAGGATAATTAACCTCCTTAACAAATGCGTTCTCGAGCTTTCAAGAGATTCGAAAGGACGTTTTAAGAAGGAATCGATGTCAAGCTAAGCGATCGGGTACGCTAAAACGACGTAATTGCCCATTGTTAATTAATATTTCTTGTTATTATCGATATGTAATTGCCCCAAGATCGACCATAGGTAAAACAACAATCTGCGGAAACAACCTATGTGGCTACTATGTGTTCCACTATATCCAAATGATGTGCCACTACGAGCTTGAGCCTCAAACTCTGAAGAGGTTCAGATATATATGCACGCAACCATGCATCTAGCAACAACTTAATAACGTTTTATGTGCTCCATTAATTGACATTATGGGTGCACGATTTATTTATTTTTCACTTTAATTTAATTGCCACCGACATGGATAAACACACCAAGTGTTACCACATCATCGGTGCTCGCATTATGAGAACAACTATTCGCTTCATTCTTGATGAGGTCATTAACCCCTGTATGCAGTTCCATTATCGAGATCCATATTCCAACACGGACGAACTAGGGACGACTTCTACGCCGTCAAAGAGCCTCAAGAAGAGTCTCGCAAGAAAACATTGAACTGCTTTTGTCCATTTTGCACAATGTATATTAATTATAAACTTTGTAAATTTGGTCGGTGCATATAAAGTGTACATTATTACATGTATTATCTAATATATTTAAGCTTGTTTGATCGCTAATTATATGCTCATCCTATATGTATTTAAATTTAAACGACAAATAAAAAACTCCCGCTGAAATATATATTTAAATATCTAATATATTTAAGCTTGTTTGATCGCTAATTATATGCTCATCCTATATGTATTTAAATTTAAACGACAAATAAAAAAAACTCCTCGCTGAAATATATATTTAAATATCTATTTGCATGGCATACCGAAATGAACCAAAGTAAACGATTACACGTCTGCAAGCGTTTTTGAACATTTTATGGAGATGCCACTCTACAAGCGGTTCGTGCCTCCAACCGCTTGCACAGAGCTCCCGTGGCCTCCGGCCCGTCTCGCGCCATCAAGATCTGCGAATCGCTTGTGAGGGCATCACTAGCGGCTCTGGGAGCCGCCAGATGCCCTCGGACATCGATCGCGGTTGCGCAAGCGGTTCTAAAACCGCTTGCACAGGCCTTACGAGCCGCTTGGGAAGTCCCGATCCGCAGTAGTGTGCATAGTCACAGACATCCAAACTTGATCAAATGATAGAGATAACATCTAAATAAAGGGTAGAGGTAGGTAAAGGCATTATTCCTTATAATTGATGCCCTATTTGGCAACAATGGGGTTGAGAAAAAAAAATTGAAGAAGGGTGAGTGTGATGCTTGTTTGGATGAATAGTGAAACAAATCCTCGTGGAAACCTCGGGAGGGGATTTTCAGCCGTTTGACTTATTTCTCTTTATTGTTAGAATCCCCATTCCCCATGGCGAGCTCTATCTCACGCCTCATTCCACTGCTCCCCACCCTAGGTGGTCAATGGTCATGCCTCCTTTCTTTGTCTTCTATTGTGCCACTATGCTGACATCCAGTCCTGCATGAGAGCATTTGAGTGTTCCCTCTCTTTTTTTTTAAGAGCCTCGAGCACTCTAGATAATGCCACCGATGTTGCGCTGGTGGCCATGATAGACACAATGATCGAGGACATAAACAAAGAAGCAATAATCGATCCAATAAACAGGCGAGCAGCTCAGCACACACATAAATATGGATTGAAGTTGGTGGTTCTCAATTGCACCCTTTCTTCTTTCCTTTGGGGGTGACACGGTTTGTCATGCCATTGGAGTAGGAGCATCAAGATAATTATGTATGGCAGAGTTGATCGAATACTTCAGGGTGTGAAGCATGTATCAGGACTAAAAATGATCTAATTTCGTTTTAGATTTTAACATGATGGGATGGTATTCCAAGATGATACAGATAGAAAGGCCATGGGATCTTAAAAGGAAACAAGGTTGTGATGACCAGGAAGAGGACAACTCACGTTTGTTGGGAGAATTCCGGGTGCAGGGGGTACTGTTACAGGTGGAGCCGCGGTGAAGTCAGAGTTCACAATATATTTGCAAGGATGACGTATCTAAGGCCATGTTCGACTCGTCGAGTGGCTCGAAGTAAACTGCGAAGTATCAACTCAAGTCCGAGTACACCTAGTATGTGAAGTATTTCAAGCTTCTGGTGGTGAAGTCGTATTCGTCAAGGTGGAGTTTGTAAGAGTTTTGGTCTAATACATGTATAAGTCGGTACAAAGACTTTGACTTGCAATAGACAGGGGAGGGACATGTCAACTTCGGACTCATATCTTGATCTTTGCTATAAATAGGAAGGCACCTCTAGTGAACTCGGTCATGACAATCAAGCTGTAGCGTAAGACGCGCAGGTGTCAACGGTTGGCTTGTGGCCATGAAATAGGTGGTTCGGTGTGCTTGTGTTGATTGAAGAGGAGCACCCATAGACAAAGCCTCATAGATGTAGGAAATCATACCAATATGTGTTACCAAATATCATGTCTCCGGTGTCATCTAATATTGCGTGACGGTTAAAATCCTAACCAAAAAGTTCAAAGTGAGGACGAGCAAACGAGTGGAAACTAATCTAGAGTTTTATGCAGCACAGGGCATATCGAATGCTAGCCCTAAAACCTATCACTGGCTTAAATTTTACCACTCATCTATCTAAATTATTCGCTATTCACAATCCTGGAATAGGGCTGCATGAGTATCTGAGGCTATGAAAGTCCCAATTGCAACATTGATCAATAGACAGTGGATGCAGAGCCAAGCGGGTGACTCACGGGCGGCTGGGATTTCCTAGCCACCGTCGCCGTCGCCGGCTGCGGGCGCCTCCCCTCGAGCTCCCCCTCCCAACCCCACTCGACGCCCTAGCTGCCGCCGCCCCTCGAGCTCCCCCCTCCCCACCCCACTCGACGCTTTGGACGCTGCTGTCGTCCCGCCGTCCTCCGCGGCTCCCTCGCCCCTCGCCAGCGCCACCTTCACGCTTAGCCCGCCCTCGCCTCGGCGCCTCCCCCCCGCCACCGTCTCCGCCACGACGCCGCCACTCCCCCCCACGTCGTGTCTCCGCCGGCGACGCCGCCACTCGCCCGCCGCCACTACGCCCGCCCATGTCGTGTCTCCGCCGACGACGCCGCCCTCCGCCGCCACGTCGCGGCGTCTCCTTCCGCCGCTCCCTCGCCCCTCGCCGGCGCCGCCTCCACGCTGGCCCATCCCTCCCTCGGCGCTGCAATTCAGTCCACGATGACAACCTATGGCAGCCGTGCAGCACCTTTGCCCCGACGCCTCCATGCTGCCACCCCTCGTCCTCACACTCGCCGCTGCCCCAAGTGAGAGCTCGCCGGCGTCTTCCTCTCCGAGCTCCTGATCTGGTCGGCACTGGCCATCACAAGATCGTCGACACCGTACTCCACGAGCTTGTCAGCGCCGCCCTTCGCTCTAATCATGTCGTCCTGCTCCCGTGCTCCTTCTCCACCGCCGCGGTTGCCGCTACCGCTTCCCCCCTTCGTGGCTCCACTTCGGTCTCGTCTCAAGAAGCCGACCCGAGTCTCTACGCCAGCTGCCATTACACACAGCATGGCTGTCTCTCGGGCCCCTCAGCACCAAGTCAATTTCGCCTTACCTTCTGAAGACCTTTCCGAGGCGGAGTGGACTCTGGTCCGCTCAAAGCGACGTCGTCGCGAGGACAATCAAGCAAAGTGCCTTCGCTCTCTTGCTTGCCAACTTGCAGCAGACCTATGCGCGAGCTTTTTGACTCGGCTCGCGGTGATCAGTGTCTTCGACGCTCTAGATTCTACGGCAGCTCCGAGCACAACTCGCCCCGTCTCCGCCACTCTCGCTGCTTCTGCTGCCTAGAGTTGGGTCACTTGGCGGTGAGCTGCAGGGATCCAATTCGATGCCGACGCTGCAAGCGCAACGGGCATATATCCCGCAACTGCCGCTTTCTAGCGCCCTCTACTCTGAAGCACCAATCACCTGCTCCATTGCCCTACCCGGCCTTGGCTGTTCTGGGTGACCCAAACCGACGCCCGCAACGTTCAAAGAGCTTCATCCGCTCCACGATGAACTTGGAGGCTACCCTCGGCGATCTCTCCTCCTGTCTTGCGGTGTGTCGCCTCTTTGGCCTTTGCAACCCTTCACGGGCCTCTGGTGTCGTCCTCTCGGCAGCAATGGAGGCGGCTGAAGCTCTGCGGGAGAGCATCTCTGTCTCGCCGCACTTCCCAGAAGACTTCCTTGTGTGCTTTCCATCGCAACGCCATCGGAACCGTGCGGTGCAACGTGGGCGGTTACAATACAGCAGCTACTCCCTTGAGCTCCAGCCATGGTGCCCCCGCCAAATCGAAGATCCCACCCCTCTCCGCCTTTGGGTGCCCCTTTGCCTAGAGAATGTCCCCATGCATGTGCGGGATGAGGAGACTGTTCAAAGCATCATCGGTTCGACTTTTGTGCTCCAATCCATTGAAGAGCACTCGCGCCACCAAGAGAAGTCGGTCACCCTCAATGTGTGGGCATGTACTATGGAGCCAATCGACATCCCCAAGATCCACTACCTCTCTATCGTTGTTCCTAACTCGGCGAAAGGTGCGGCTCCTCCAAAGACAGTGGACACATTCAGGGTACTCATCCACTTGGATGTCATTAAAGATTCCTTAGCGGGCTCCCCGCATCATGGTGGTCACTCTCGCCTAGTTTGGCACCTAGCTATGGTGGATGGGGAGGAGCCGCCAGTCATGTCGCCCATGCGCGCTATACCACGCTACCACCATCACCATCCCGACTCTATCATCGACACCCGTGGGTCCAAGTTTCGCAACCAGGGGGACTACCGCTCTTGCTTTGTTACCCACAAGATAGCTCGAAACACCTCAGCTTTCAAGACAGGCCAATCCGGTAGCCGACATGAAGAGGCTAAGTTGAGCCTCCGAAAAAAAGGGCACAACAAGCGTAATCACTGGGTCCATAACACTTCCCCCTCGAAAGCTGTTTGGGAGTGGCGACAGGTGACTTCTACCACTTCTGGCATTGGCTCCAGGACCCCAGGGACCGTGGAGGTCGAGGTTCTAACAATTGATGATTGTGGTCCCAACCTGGAGCATGGAGCCCCTCTCGACCTAGAGATAGCACCACCTCAACTACAAGTCACCCCTAATGGGGCTGATATGGTCTTTGCGACAACATCCCACATCGGTGAAGGGGACCTTTCGGACAACGCAGGCTCCACCGGCTTTGTGTTAGAGGATGCTCAACCGACCTCCCAAGGTGGCTCAGAGACCCAAAACCTGATGTCGGTCTCCCCACCCTCGGCAATGTCTTGTATCGGCGAAGGGGCCTTTCGACCAACGCAGACTCCACAGGCTTAGTGGCGGAGAATGCTCCATCGACCTTTCAAGGTGACTTGGAAGCTCCAAATCAAATGCCGGCCTCCCTACCCTCGCCGCCTCGCTCTGGCGTCTCAAGATTTTTCATCCCCGTGAAGCCCCCTATCTCCAAGTATTTACCAGAAGAGTATCGCGCCAGTCCATGAACGTTGTTCCGACGCCGGTCGCTACTTTACAGCAAAACTCTCGTCTTGCGGCTAAACCCATGTCAGAGCTACCAGTAGAGGAGAAGGCCAAGAAGCTCATTGCCAAGCGCCTTGAGTCGTGGTTTGGTTCCCGTGCCAAGCCTGATGGCACCCTAGACCTTCTCTCCGCCCTCCTAGAAAAGCCTCTACCCATCGATGCGGCCGCCGCATTGGCCAGCCTCTCCGGCCTCCCTCTTGCCGATCCCCCACAGATGACGAGGGCACATCAATCGGCAACCTTGGCTGCCACTTCTTTGAGCAACCCACGATCGGGGTCCGATACTTATTTGTCTTCCCATTGACATCACACATACTCAATTGAAATGTGAGAGGCCTCAATTCAGGTGCAAGGCGAAGTGTTCTTCGAAATCTCATCTCCTCATCTCGAGCATCGTTGGTTTGCATCCAGGAAACGAAGCTAGACGTTGTGGATGCTCAGGTTGTGGTGGAGCGCTGGTCATTCCTTCGGCTCTCTTTTTGCCTGCCTCCCTGCTGTTGGAACAAGAGGAGTGATCCTTCTACTTGCGCATGAAGATTATTTTCAGATGGACGGCATTGTTAGCACATCAAGGTGTATCTCGGCAACCATCAAGTCAAAGTTGACAAGCATCTTCTGGCGCATCACGGTTATCTATGGCCCACATTCCACATCAAATAAACTTCTCTTTCTTCAAGAGATTGCCACTCATGCATCGACTACTCTTCCCTGGCTCATCTTGGAAGACTTCAACCTTATCTACCAAGCCGCGGACAAAAGCAACTCCAACCTTAACCCGTCGCTTATGTATGCCTTTCGCTCAATGATCAGCAACCTTGAGCTAAAAGAAATTCACCTCTCGGGTCGTCGCTTCACTTGGAGCAACGAGCAGGTCAACCCTACCCACACGACGATAGATAGTGCCTTTTGCACTGCAACCTAGGAGCTCCTCTTCCCAGAGACTTACCTCAGAGCTTTACCATCGTTGGTTTCTAATCACGCCCCTCTCCTCCTTTCGAGACAATAGAGCATAGGCCCGCTAAATGTTTTCGCTTCGAAAACTATTGGCCACGAATCGAGGGCTTCCACCTGTAGTCCAAGAGGCTTGAGTCGCCCGATGGCTAACACGATCCCCTTCCGCAAACTTCACACCAAGCTCTCCCGTACTGCTAAGGCCCTCTCCAAATGGGCAAAGATCAAAGTGGGAAACTCCAGGGTTCTCCTCGCCATAGGTCATGAGCTGATCCTCCTCTTCGATCAAGTTGGCGAGGCGCGTACTCTTTCGCCTATTGAAAGGGACCTTTACAGGCGACTCAAAGACCGTAGCTTGGGTCTCGCCGTGATCGAGAAAGCACGGATACGTCAACTGGCACGAGCCCAATGGGTCAAGTTGGGTAATCCAAACACGAGATTTTTTCACATTCGTGCCAATTTCCGAAGAAGAAAACTACATTCATTCTTTGCCCACGCCTGATGGGTCAGTCAGCTCCCAATCTGATAAGGAAAAGGAATATCACCGCTACTTTCTGGAGCATCTAGACACCCCCTTCAATCGTGAGCTCTCCTTGGATTGGGAACACCTGGGCTACTTACCTCGTGACTTGGATGACCTAGAGCTGCCTTTCGAGGAAGAAGAGATAAAGCAAGTCGTTCTTTCCAGCCCAATAGATAAGGCGCCTGGCCCAGATGGCTTTACAGGCCTTTTTCGTGTTTGTTGGGACGTGATTAAAGCGAACATCATCAATGCCTTTCACCACCTTTACGACCAAAACCCGGCCTCGTTAAATCTGCTCAACACAGCCAACATTGTCCTCTTGCAAAAGAAGAAACCCGGTCTACAGCTGACAGACTTTCGCCCGATTAGTCTAATCCACAGCTTCAGCAAACTATTGTCTAAACTCCTGGCCAATAGACTGGCACCTCATTTGGATAGCCTAGTCTCGTGAAGCCAAAGTGCATTCATCAAAGGTCATGCCATTCAAGACAACTTTCTACACGTGAAGAATGCCATTCAAGACCACCAACGCAGAAAGACCTCGGCTATCTTCCTCAAAATCGACTTCTCCAAGGCCTTCGACTCAGTCCATTGGGCTATCTTCTAGAGGTTCTGCAGCGCCTGGGATTTGGCCAACGATGGCGTAATTAGATCTCCTCCCTTCTAGGTTCAGCCTCCTCCTCCGCCCTGCTCAATGGCACTCCGGGTCCCCTATTTACCACGCAAGAGGAGTTAGACAAGGAGATCCTATCTCACCCATGTTGTTTATTTTGGCCATTGATCCTATCCAGTGGCTCTTTCTTCGGGCACAAGAAAATAATGTTCTCTCTACTATCAACTTGAGGATGGTCTCCTTAAGGACATCTCTCTACGCTGATGACGCGGCCATCTTTATAAATCCCGTGCGCAGTGAAATTGAGGCGGCTATGAATATACTCGAAGGCTTTGGGAAGGCCTCCGGACTCCACACAAACCTTGCCAAGAGTGCTGTCTACCCGATCCACTGTAGGTCGGAAGAGCTAGATGACATCTTAATGTCCTTCCCCGGTAGGAGAGATTCATTCCCCTGCACCTATCTCGGACATCCTCTTCACTAACGAAAGCTCAAGAAGGTGCACTTTCTCCCCTTAATCGAGAAAGTGCAAAAACGACTTCAAGGATGGAAGGGGAGCCTCTTGAGCAAGGCCGGTCGGCTTACGCTCGTCAACACTGTCCTCTCAGCTCTACCTACGTACTTCCTATCGACTTTCCCAATACCCAAGTGGGTTTCAAAGAGGTTGGACAAAATACGTCGAGCCTTTCTCTGGCGGGGAGAGGAGTCATCTAGTGGTGGACACTCACTTGTCAATTGGTCAACTGTGTGCCGACCAAAGAAGATGGGTGGGCTTGGCACCCTGGATCTCCAGAAATTTGGTACAGCACTTCGTTTGCGATGGTTATGGCTCGATTGGACTGACCCAATTAGGCCTTGGAATGGCTCTCCGGTACCTTGCAGTGATGTTGACAGAGCGCTCTTTCAGTGGCGACACGCGTCACCATACAAAATGGCCAGAAGGCTAACTTTTGGCTGGACAACTGGTTAGAGGGGTCCACACCATGCAACATCGCGCCACACCTCTTCAACATCGCAAGAGGAAATGATCATTCTGTTGCAGATATGCTTCCTAATGATAAGTGGATAGGTATGGTGCGGCACCTGATCAACACGGTGGAGCAGCTTCAGGACTACCTCTACCTTTGGAGCCAACTTCGTGGTGTAACGCTTACAGATGCAGCTGATGAGATCATTTGGACTCCAACCTCGGATGGTCAGTTCTCCACTAACACTACTGGAATCTCCCAATTTCGCGAGGGCCAAAAAATATACACGAGGGCTGAAACAAAGCCCTCGTAATACAACATAAAATCACGAGGGTATATGTCGGGGATTAGATCACGGCCCATTGCCATGGCCCACTCTCTGACGGCCCAGTCGAACAGTCTACCAGGGCCCAGCTCCCTGGAAGGTTCTATCTGGCCCATATCGTCCCCGCCAACAAGATCTGGCGGCATGGTGCGAACGCCAAGGAATCATGTTTGAGTCCGTCTCGACAGAGTTCTGACCGCTACGTGAAGACCCGGACGTGGTTTCCGGATTGGAGTAGAAGTCGTGATCCCCAAGAATTGGAGTATTCCTTATCTACCTCGGGATATATTTGGCATGTATGAGTTAATTCATGACTCAGAGTTAGCCCGCCCGATATTCCTTGATGAGGTCGGTTTGCTCAGCACTATATAAACAAGGTCCCTATGGCGTGTAGAGGGGCTCCTGGCACTGGATCTTCGCATATTGCTTCCTTGTACACCCATAATCTCGCCGAGACTTGTTCGTCTCGTCGAGCCACCTCTTGTATTCATCCCTGGCATCGAGTCTTACATCCTAGCCTCTAGCTCGGACCTTGATTGATAGATCCTCGCATGTTACTCGCCGAGACCTGCTGATCTCGTCGAGTTCCACCTTGTAATCCTCTTTGATATAAAGAAAGGCCGGACGAGGGCTATTATCTCCCGAGAGGCTCGAACCAGATAAAACCCCCGCCTCTCTGCTCGTTGTCGTTCGTGGTTGTTCGGCGTGTCTCCTATCTCAATCTTAAAGAACCTTAGCGACTTGAGATCGATATCTCAACCGTCGACAGTATACTATCGCCCTAGTTAAACAGAATATATTTACAAGGGCCAAGCAGTAGCCCTCGCAAAAAAACAGTAGCAGCAGGATACTCACGAGGGCCTACTTCTGGCCCTCGCGAATAACGGTAATTCGCGAGGGCTAATATGTGGCCCTCGCGAAAAAGGATGCCTCAGCAACTACTCGCTTGGGTCCTACTTCAGCCCTCGCGAATAAAAGGCCCACAAATTGAAAACCAAATCCCTCTGTAAGCCTTAAATCTCCCACACATTGTGGTCTTACCTCGTTCTTCCGTAGAAACTTGGTTAACTCCGGTATACCGTGAAGGATTCTCCCCCGAATTCAAATTCGACAGAGAAAAGACGGAGTCATCATCAGTCTCCAGAGGAGACAAGTGTTAAAAAGTGTGTAACCGGTAATGCGTAATATCTATAATTCATAAATAATGTATTCTATAATTTCGTGACATGAATTTCTGAAATGTATACTAGAATGCTTAGTATATCGATAAGCTGATAGTGTGAGATAAGAAAGGGTTAATATCATAAAAATTCATTTTATGTTTTACTTTTTTCCTATTGCAACAAATGGTACATTAAACAATATTATTAACTCAAACATATTTTAAACTATTATTTGGTATTTTAAAAAAATAATTTGAGTGTAGGATGGAAGGAAAATATTTATTAGTAGCGAGGGTTCCTTCGAAAACCCTCGTATATAAGTATTATACGCGAGGGCTAATATGGCCCTCGTATTTAAATACCTTTAGACACGAGGGCCGCAGCATGTGCCCTTGAATAAAATGCGTGCGTGCTTAACTCGCGAGGGTTACGTGGCCCTCGTTATTAGTTGGCTCCTTTGCTGCCTTGTGGTGGACAGAGCTGGGCCCACCGAGCAGTGACTAAGGGTTATTCGCGAGGGCCACCTAGGCCCTCGCGAAAAAGTGGCAGCTCGGTTATTCACGAGGGCCACCTGGCCCTCGCGATTAGATGGTTGTTGTGCTGGCTAGCGGTGGCAGAGTTGGGCCCCGCAGTGACAACGCGCTAATCACGAGTGCCGGCTAGCCCTCTCAAAAAAGGCGCGGACAGTTATTCATGAGGGCCACCTGGCCCTCGCGATTAGGTTGCTCCTGTGCTGGCTAGCAGCGTGCAGTGCTGGGCCCACCGGCAGTGACTATACGCGTTAACCGTGAGGGCCGCCTAGCCCTCGCAAAAAAGGCGCGGATGGTTATTCACGAGGGCCACCTGGCCCTCTCAATTAGGTTGCTCCTATGCTGGCTTGCGGCGGGCTGTGCTGAGCCCACCCGGCAATGACAATACACGTTAATCGCCAGGGCCGCCTAGCCCTCGCAAAAAAGGCGCGGATGGTTATTCACGAGGGCCACCTGGCCCTCATGATTAGATCCCTCCTATAGATCTGAGACGGCTCGGACTTGGGCAAAAATTTGCCCAAGCCCGAGCGCCCTTGCTGCCCTAGGCCGCCGCCGCGCCCGCCAGCCGCGCTCGCCGCCGCCGCCCCACGGCCGCCGCCGCCACAACAAGACGCCCCACGCCCGCCGCCCGCCGATGGTCGCCCCACCTCCCCGCCCCCACCGCCACCCCCACTTCCCCTTCGCTGCCTCGCGCTCGCCGTCGCTATGTAGGAGGTGAGGAGGAGGCCTGCACCACGACGAGCAGTAGCACGAGTTGAGGAGGAGCCCCGCAGCACGACGCCGCACCCCCCGTCCACCGGAAAGGATTCTTCGCGCCTTTTTTGTGTTTAAATGTTAGTTACGAGGGCTGCATGTGAACATGTTTTTTTGTTTGAATGGTTAGTTACGAGGGCAGTGTGAGGACTTAAGCACGAGGGCTGTGGGTTTAGAGTTGATTATATGCGGTTATATTATGTATATTAACTATGTGCGTTTAGGTTTAACAGGTTTAGTGTGCATGTAACCTAGACATACGTCACCCGTTCGGGAACGCATAAGTCGTAATGAAACCATACGGTGATTCGTTAGGTTTTATTACGAGGTGTGATTCAAGTTCCCGAACTGTCCAGTGGACGACCCTGTTTGGGCGCCCCAGTGGACAGCCCCGAATGACCGTTTGAGTACGATGCGTCGTGCCAGCCGTGGATTTGGGACGAGGTTTCGGTTGCATAACCCTGTGGTTCTCCGGTGCATAATATAAGTGTCGGTGTATTAAAAACGATACCCCGACCATACTTGCACATGGGGAACCAGTAGGGTTATGCTGCCGAAATTTCATCTCGAATCCACAGGCGATACGGCGCATCGTACTCGAACGGCCATTCGTGGATGGGTTTAGAAGCCTTCCTAATTAGCCAAGTGTAAAAACCCCTGACGCAAGTACGTATATGTATCTACTTTTTCGTGAAGGAATGGAAGAAGATAGGAGATGGATGCACGATGGGTGGGTGGCGAACGGACGACCCACAAATGCATAGTTTGAGGGGACTCGTCAATTCGTGTCCCGAGCTTTCCAAGGGACGCAAGGCCCTATCCGTTGCCCTTGTGCTGAATGTGGTAACTGTCGGAAGAGAACTCGTGACGAAATGGAGATGCATTTAGTCATGAATGGGTTTAAGGTTGGTTACCATTGGTGGGTGTACCATGGGGAGAGTAATCGTGTTCAGATTAAGCCTGCTGGACCCCCTGAAGGTTTTGATGAAATAGACCGGATGGAGGACATGGTTGTTGATATTGGCCACGATTATGGGGGTGATGAACAGGATTCGCAGCCAGGCATGGCTGATTTCTTTAAGCTTCTAGACTCGGCCAAACAGCCTTTGCACAATGCAACGTCAGTGACGGTTCTTTCTCATTTGACACGTATGATGGCTGTGAAGTCTAAGTTCAACATGTACATCGCATGTTTTATTGAGATGTTGGTTAGTTGGTGTGATGCCCTGCCCGAAGGACATAAGATGTCCAGGACCTGGTATAAGTGTAGAAGGCTACTGTCGGGTTTAGGAATGCCATATGAGAAAATAGATTACTGTGAGAACCTTTATATGTTGTATTACAAAGAGGACGAAGGGAAGGCCTGGTGTGATCATTGTGGAAAGTCGTGGTACTTCGAGACCACTGACTCTAATGGCAACAAGTCTCGTTCTAGTGTAACGAAGAAAGTGTTGCATTACTTCCCGTTGAAAGACCGCCTCCAACGGTGTTTCATGACAGAGGACACATCCCATAGCATGAGGTGGCATAAGTTACACAAACGGAAACCTGATGTGTTAGTTCACCCGTCAGATGGAGAAGCTTGGAAGCATTTTGATTGGAAACATCCCGATTTTGCAGCTGAACAACGAAATGTGCGTCTCGCGATTGCCACGGACGGATTCACTCCTTTCAATATGAATGCTTGATAATACTCTTGTTGGCCGGTCTTTAGTATCCCTCTTAATCTAAAACCATCTCAACTCATGAAGGACGAATTTATGTTTCTTACACTTATAGTGCCTGGTCCGAAAAGTCCTGAGAGAAATTTGGATCTATTTTTGCGGCTATTAGTAGATGAGTTCAACGAGTTGTGGAAAACAGGAGCTATGACTTATGACAAAGTTACAAACTCTAATTTTCTCATGAGAGCTGCTTATCTATAGTCAATTCATGACTTTCCTGCATACGGCATATTCTCTGGCTGGAGCACGCACGGCAAACACGCTTGTCCGATATACATGGGTGATACTATGGCATTCACGCTCACACACGGCGGAAAGGCAAGTTTTTTTAACTGTCACTGAGATTTTTTGAAGCCAGATCATCCATTTAGAAAGCAAAAGAATAAATTTCACAAAAATACCATTGCGAAAGGTCGAAAGCGTGAGCCTCTTATAGTTGGTCAAGTCAAAGCCTGGCATTCAACCCTAATGATAAATGAAAAAGATCAAACCGAATATGAGGGCTATGGAACCGTTCACCATTGGACACATAAGTACAGTTTGTACTCCCTTCCATATGCAGAGGATTTGCTATTACCTCACAATCTCGACATAATGCACCAAGAGTCGAATGTAGCACAAGCTATCTGGGCCACGAACTTGGACATAGCCAGTAAAAGTAAAGATAATGTCAAAGCTCGACTGGACTCTGAGATTCTATGTGATCGGCCAACATTTAACATGATAGAAGGGTAAAGGGTGAAACCTAAGGCACCATACTGCTTAACTAAGGCACAAAGGAAAGTGATTTTAGAATGGTTTCGTGAAAAGGTTAGATTTCCTGATGGGTACACGTCAAGCTTTGTCCGTGGTGTGGATGTCGACGCCGGCAAGATACATGGCATGATAAACCACGACTTCCACATCTTCATGCGAGATCTATCGCCGGTCATGTTTTGGAGATATGTACCTGACGATGTATGGACAGCTCTTGCTGAATTTAGTTTCTTCTACAGAAAATTGTGCGCTAAAAATCTAAACAGGACAGATTTGAGGAAGTTAGAGGAAGATGTTGTGGTGCTCGTTTGCAAGTTAGAGAAGATATATGTCCCTGGTTTCTAGAATACAATGGAACATCTTCTTATCCATCTACCTACTCAAGCGCTGCTCGGAGGGCCAGTCCATGGGAGGTGGATGTATCCCGTGGAACGCTGGCTGAAAACTGTCAGGGCAAATGTGAAAAATAAGGCCCGTGTTGAAGGATCAATTACCAAGGCTTACCAAATTCAGGAGATCACAAATTTCACGAACAAATATCTAGCAAGAGAACATAATGTGAATATCGTTGTACCGAGATACAACACACATGGCCGAAAGGTTGAATCCGATCTAAAACTATTTGATGTACAAGAAACTCCAGTCGGAAAGAGCAGAAGAACTGAGATTTCTCAGCGGGACAATCTTGTAGCAGTATTATACATTTTTGAGAACATGGAGGAAGTTCACGACATTGAATTTTAAGTCGTTGTGTTATTATTAGAGAATTCGTGTCAACTTTTTTTAGACTCACATTCTAGTTAACACATATTTTTGAGAGAATTCGTGTCAATTTACTGGAAAGGAAGAAGGAGTCCTACACTAGACGAGCTGGAGGCTTTGAAGGAAAGAGGTGATGGCAATGGTGGACCTAACTTCCTATCTTGGTTTTGGAGATATGTAAGTGTGTTAATTATAAAATAAGGTCGAATGTATGTTCTTCGACTCATAGTTCTAACTTCTTTTATTTCCACACACAGTGCAAGCAAAATCCTAGTATACATAATGATCTACGTACCATGTCACGTGGATGTTCAACACGTGTCACGGTGCATGGGACGTATGATATCAATGGGTTCCGCTTTCGTTCCGCGGAGCATGAGCAATTAAAGCCTAATCTACGAACAGTAAATAGCTATGTTGTCTGCGAGGGCCAAGCAGAAAGGTAAGATAAGTTCTATTACTACGGTATAATTCAACAAATTATCAAACTGACATTTGAAGGAAGCAAAAATCTCTCGGTAGTTCTTTTCCGCTGCGAATGGTTCGATCCTGTTAGAGGTCTACGAACACGACCCGAGCTTGGCTTAACAGAAGTGAAATGTACTTCACGATTTAAAGGATACGATCCTTTCATATTAGCTAACGAAGCTGAGCAAGTGTACTACCTGCCATATCCATGCAAGCATCCAATAAAGGGTAGTCTCGAAAAAGAGAAGGCCGATCTAAAAAATTGGTGGTTATATACAAAGTTAGACCACATGGGAGATTGCCAGATGGTCCAATTCAAGATCAATTATTAGAAAACACGTTTGTGATTGATGCTGGAGTGGGCCTCGACAATCTAGTTGCTAGCATCAACGAAGATGTTGCAACCGTCGAACGAAGAAGGCCAAGAAGACCCGAGGATCTGTCCGTGGTGATGAACATCACGAACAATAATCCTATCGAGGACATCGACTCACTCGATGTTGATGCGAACTACTGCTAGATGTATAGTACATTATTTACATAACACTATTTAATTTTAAGTTTAACTTGTTTTTGTTATTATTATGAAGATAATCTATTTCATTCTGCAGGATACCAATCCGAAGGTTCATCAATCAGGACACGGGTGAGGAGGCAAGTCAGGACGAGGCAGGTCAGACTTCCAGTGGTCACGATGTAGGTCATGACTCTAGTGGTCATGAGCACGATGGCTTTGAGGAGGGCGAGGGGTCTACCCAGCCGACCGCCACTCGGTGCCAAAGGAAGAGAAGAGGGCCCAATAAGATGCCTAGGGCTCCACAAGATACAAATATGCGTGTCGCAATTGACATCTTAGGGGACGGGTAAGTTTTAATCGAGAAAATATTAACTCCATACATTATTATCCTTGTGAACGCCTAACTCTTCTCGAACTTGTACAGCAACATGGCTACAGTCGACACACGCCTTAAGACCCAGCCTGCTTCCGTACTTTCAAGGCTCCTCAAACTACACTACACTGGGATGATGGAAGAGGACGGCCGGACCCGTCCAGCAATCACCTGGGATGACTAAAAGATTGTGCAAGAAGAAGGTCAGGTGTCGGCTGCCTCAGAGTGTGTCCGTGAATTCTGGGTAAGCCTCTCCATCCTTCGAAATACTTTCATTATTCCTCACGCTAATAATATGTTTTTCATTTGTTTTAAGACACATTTTCGACCTCGTGAGCCCCTCACCCACTCGGACTTCGACAATGTCATTGACATCAAGGCCAAGAGTCTTTTCTGGGATCAGCTGCGGCGGACACGTGTCAACGCGACCAAGGATTGGTACAAGTAAGTTGAATCACAACTCTTCTTTACAATGCCAGTAATGTTGTTTGACTCCTGTATCAACATACAGGAGAGAGCATGGCGAGGAGCTTACTGACACCGAGACTTCAGACAAGTACTTGACCCCTGAGCAGTACACTCATGTGCGTCCTGAGTGGGTCCAAAACTGTCCGGAAGCTTGGGATGGACTTGGCCATTATTGGAATAGTCTAGAGTTCAAGGCCAAGTCTCAGCAGTCCAGGCTCAACCGGGCGGCGCAAGGAGTCATCAAGTACATCGGGAGGTGGTCTTTGCCATTTTTCAGAAAGAAAGAGGTAATGAACAATTCTTTAATTCATTTTTTTATGTTTTTTCTCTATGACCCACAATGTGATGCAGTCCGAGAGGGCTGGGGAAGACATAGGTGCCTTGGAATCCTACAGGAGGGCAATGATACCGAAGGCACAACAAGAAGCTCTCAATCCATTCGTGGCACCACACGCGCAAGACAAGATTGTAAGTGCAATCTATATCATTATTATAATGTTTATCAATACTTGACTTGCTAATTTTAGTAGTTTTGAATGCAGGAACGGTACGTGCAAGCGTACAAGGAGACGCACGGCCCAGACAGTGATCCGTACGCGGAGAAGGAGCTGGACGCTGAAGTAATCTACACGCATATGGGGCATAAGTCGCACGGTCGCTACGGGATAGGCTCCGACCACATCAGGTGACTTTGATCTTTATTTGTTCCATTCTTTTGGTCGCCGTGTTACATGACATCTACATACTAACCACACTTTTCTGTTGCAGGTCCGGTGGATTCATGCAAGATGCTAGGTCCCGCCACGCCGCGCGGGACAGAGCTTGAAAGAGGATCCTAAGGCCTAGAGGGGGGTGAATAGGCAATTTTAATTTCTTTTTGATTATTCTCATATTAAGAATTACCCAATCCTAGTTCCAATTGTCAAGTAAGCGGAAGCGATAAGCAATTACGAGGCAACTAAGACATGGCATACAATTTAAAACAAGCGATGCAATCAAAGTAAGTGCGCGAATTTAAATGAGAGAGTGACACGGTATTTGTTTGACCGAAGTTCGGAGCCGTAACTCCTACTCTCCGTTGAGGCTACCCCTTGCGCACAAGGACCGGCTCGCTCTCGAGCCTAACGTCTCACTTACTCCCGGTAGTCGTTCCGCCACTCCGGCGAGGTGGACTCCGTCACCCGTACACCGACTCGAGAGTAGCCACAAGCCAAGGCCTACTCCCAAGCCCTCGCCTCCAGAAAGGATGTCTTCAAAAGTAACAAACCCGAAACGTCCCGATCATGCCGGATCGAAGGACTTCCATGAAGCTCGGTGTTGGGGTTTAATGATTTGTGGCTTTGGATGCTTTGTGGGTGGAGGAATGGCTCTAGAACACCTAATTAATGAGCTATGAATGTGGTAGGTGAAGTGGAGCAGCAAACCTCAAAATAGCCAGCCACTAGATAGGTATTTATAGCCCCTAGAGCAAAACTAGCCGTTGCCCCCCGGAAGGAGACAAAATAACTAGCCGTTAGCCTCTACCGGACGCCGTCCGACGGGCACCGGATGCCGTCCGGAGCAACTGCTCACGAAAAGTGCTTTATCGGACGCCGTCCGGTCCCCACCGGACGCCGTCCGACAGCAAGGAAAATACACTCGTCGAGACCGTCGGACGCTCGCCACCTACGCCCAAACGCCGTCCGACAGTGGAAATGGCACAAAAATCAACCTGACCGGACGCCGTCCGGTAACGACCGGACGCCGTCCGACAGTGAGCGATGCACACGGTTTAGGCTGGTCGGACGTTGTCCGGCTGCTCCCAGACGCCCTCTGACAGAGGGGGTTTTCGTGAGAAATGGCTTGAGTGTATGTGGGAGAGTTTAGGGTATTTCTTTTCTCTCTAGATGTCTCACAAAGGAATATTTGGGTATTTTTAGAAGTGGTGGACTATGGAAACCGAGTTTTCGAGAATTCGCAAAGATCCAGCAAGATCCGAGATATTCAAGCCCCTTTTGAAATCCGACGAAAAACAGAAAATAAACCTAACTACTCCTAATCTATACGTGACCTCTCTCTCGCTTGGGCCACGCACTTGAAACTTTGGAGCAGCTCGTAAATTTATCGACGCTCAAATTAGGGTTTATCAAAAACGCCGAGTCTTCGCTAGGGTTCCGAGAAGTCCAAAAGACCCCCTAGCACTTAATATTAATTAATTTTGTCATCAATGCCACTAATAAAAATTAGGGCTCAACGATGCTCACAGAGCTCACGAGAGGGAGATGGAGAGGGAGAGGGAGAGGGCGGAGGAGAGGGAAAGGGAGAGAGAGGAGCGACACAGGAAAGAGCTCCATGAGTTGAGGTTAACCATGGAGATGAACCAAAGAGCGGCTCAGGAGTGGTGGGAAAGAGAACAGCAAGAAAGGTGGGCTGAGTTCGTGAGGCTCCATTCAAGGGGCAATTTTGTGCAGGTATTCCCATTTAATCCCTTTCATCAGTTATATCATATCCTCATTTATTTGCATTAACACTATATTGATCACCAATGTGAAGGGTGGGTCGAGCAGGCAGGTTGATCAAGGTGGCGGCTCTAGTTACTCGCCTAACGGGGGACCGCGGCCCTTTGTTCAGGCCCAAGATGCGGTAAGTGTCGTCACTTCATCAGAGTCTAACCTAAAATGTCAATTGAAATAAAACTTAAATTCTTAATGCTTTCAAGGCTCCGCTCCATCAAGTCAGATCCAGGGAGTCGATCACGATGCTCGGCGCGAGTGGGTGGATGCTGGGGCTGACGGGTTTCTAAGCCTACTAAGCAGTCCTTCGCTCTTCCCTGCACCAGAGAGACCTTCGCGATAAAGCTTCTAGGCCAGTCAGTCGCGAGGACATAATAAAACCCTCGCGATTAACTATTCGCGGGAGCCATGCCCTCGTGTTCTGTCGTTATTTGCGGGGGAGCGGACGTGAGCACCTACTCACAAGGGCCGGCCCTCATAAATAGTAAATCGCGAGGGCTTCTACCTTTATCGCGAGGATTTTGAGCCCTCGGCATTGAGGGAGATTCCCGTAGTGTAAGTCGGCCTATCATCTCCAATATCTGGGCAGCACAGGCTGGTCCCTCGGAGACACCATCTGGAAGACACAGACAGAAAATAAATGCAAATTTTTTGCCTAGTCTGTCGTCCATGGACGCATTCATACGGCTGATGTCCTGGTTCGAAAAGGATGGCCATACCAGCCCATTTGTTCTTTATGCCAAAATAGTCCGAAAACCATTAACCATTTGACTATCCATTGTTCGTACTCTGAAGAAGTATGAAATGAGGTTCTCAATCAATACCCTCAAACGCCTGGATGGACAAACAACATGAGCTTCTGTGACTGGTGTATCGCAGCCTCTTTCTAGACAGTCGACAAAGCGGCTAAGAGGGCCCTAAATGGTCTCATAGTCTACCCTATTTGAAATCTTTGGAAGGAAAGAAATAAACGCATTTTTCAGTATAAGAATCTTCTTTCTAGAACGCTAGTTGATAGAATTTTGGAGGAGGTGAGGGGATGGAGCATGGGGCTTCTTGTTGTCCCAGTGTAATTTCCTTTTGTTTTCTAGCCGTGGCTAGATCTCTGTACAGTGTACAGTTCTCTTCTTCTTAATGAAATGACAGAGCGTCTGCCCCGTTTGTTCAAAAAAAAAAGTATCTGAGGCTAGCATAATAGCATCGAACGTGCTCGACGGCGGCCGCTGTCTGCTTAAGTACGGTCTCCAGCGACGACGAAGGCAAGGACAGATTGGGGGAAGCGGTCGACGTTAACATGGCAAGCTAGTCGTTCCGGTCTTCTCCTCTCTCCTCATTCCGGCGTGGTGCAGGTGCACGCCATGGCCAGGTCAGGAGCAAGCGAGATGTGGTGTATCACGGCTACTCGGCGAGGATCATTGGTGTTCCTTTTCCGTTGTGACCTGCACCTAGTCATGTCGAGTATTGAATATTATTATTACGTCGTGTTATCTTCTTCTTAATTGATGAAGAGAAGTTTTACGATACACTGTAATAATCAGGCACACTAAAAAAAGAGGGAATGAGCTGATGGGTGAATAGAAGTTGGGTGCGCTAAATAGGAAAAGGCTCAGGTTCACACTGTGATTGCATTGTGCATTTTATAGGTCGAGTGGGCAGAAGTAAGCTTAGATCCTTCAGTGATCATTCGTGAATCTAAGGGATTGTTCTCATCAACTTATCTTATTATCTTATGTGACCATTTGTTTATCTAACTTATTTTTTAACTTTAAGATTTTTTTTAGATAAAATCAAGAGTCGAGTGCACTTTGTTTGACTTGTGTTTCAGAGCTCTTAGAAAAGTCATTGATGTAGAAAAAAAAAAGGATTAAAAAATTAAATTATTTTAAAATAAGTAAAGATATGTAAATAGACAAATAAGTCAAATAAGCTGACGAGAACAAGCCTAAATCAATCATATCTGAGGTCCTGCTGAGCTTGCTCCTTGGGCATTGCATATCTGTGGTTATATGAGCTATGAACAAGTGTTCAAAGTATGCCAAAGTTCAATCTTTATCTTACTCCCTTCAATTTCATAATAATTGTTGTTTTGGACAATGACACGGTCTTTGAAATTCAACTTTGACCGTTAATTACTAATGAAATTTATTTACAAAATCCACAAAAAATATAATATTGTGAAAGTATTTTTCAAGGCAGATTTAAATCTATTGGTTTTATGTACATAATCCAAATAGTTTTAAAAGAATTTTATAGATAAAGTTTTAAAACTTTGACTTAGAACAAACCCAAAACAAGTATTACGGAACCGGACATGTACTTCGTTAGGTGAACGACAAGTGTCTTAAAAACAATGCCAAAGTTCAGGTGAACATCATAATTTACAAACAACAGGCACATGTGACACCAAAATTGGACGGCACCGATTCTTTGAATGACCTACTACAAAGAGATTAACGAACAAGCACAAGGATGTTATGCACATTCTATTCACTATCTGTGGGTTTGTACATAGAGAGATTTATTGTGATCCCAATAACGTAAGCAAGATACAAGCTATCAATCTAAATGGTGATATATCACACTCACCTTTGTGGAGACATTTTTGCATATTGTTTTCCAGATTGCAAGGCTACAGTCGTCCAATGGACTTGAACACCTCGTGGAGTTCCCACCTTATCCTTTGTTATTTGTCTTTGACCACAATCAAGTAGGCTATTTTCAAACTACTACCATGATGAACTTGATGTTGGAGGCCAGGGTCCAAGAGATGGCAACCGCAGCATGGAGGAGCCGCGTGGTACACCTTTACTACTCAATATAATTTTAAACCACTGACCCTCAGGATTACAAGTTGGATCCACGCTTATACACTTGCATAGATTTGTTCTGATGGTACCATCAAGGCTGGCGTCCAAGCACACTCTGGTTCCATTTTTAGTGAGTTCAGTTGAAACATGCATTTTTGAATTTGATATCAGTTGCCACTTTGAATTGGATTTGCTGCAATCAGTCCCAAGCTTAGCAATGCCATCCAGAGACTTTGCCTGAAGGCATTCTCCAGTGTGCTTCAATACTAGCTCATATCCTGAGGTGTAGTTCCAAGCGTATGATTCATCACATGGACCCAACTCAAGTGAATTTGAAGATTTTGTTAAGACACAAAGCCCGGTTAGAGGATGAAATATTACATTGTACGGATTTTGACTGTTTGGTAGACCAGGACCTGGGATAAATAAATTTGTTACTATGTAGATCAAAGAAATCCAATGCAGATTGTCATTTGTAGTGTGAAGAGGTTAGGGTGAAGAATCTGGATTCTTATTTCTCTCTCTTGCTCAACCTGTGTACATATAGTGATATACATGGATATGGACCTAATGGGCCACACACACACACACACACACACACACACACTCACTCATATAAACAGACCAACACTCCACCTCAAGATGGATATACATATTTTGGATTTTTACAGGCCATAGAGTTCAGTTTTGCTTATTACTTCTTCTTAAGAAGCTACATTTTCTGATCAATTCATGAGAGTCAAATCTATTAACATATACTGCAAATTGGTCTAAATTCATATTTATGCCATTAAATCTCTGGCAACAATTTTACATCTGAATGGTTTTAGTTGAAACTTCACAATATCTAATGGAATTATGATATATGAAGTGGCTTATGTGTTTCTTAGGAAAAACCAGTTTTATATGGAAATGCATAACAAATCTGAATATCTCAAAATTTTTTGTTCCTGACAATGTTGGTAGGTAACCGTAATGCTGAGATAGCTTAAGCTCAAACCTTGAAATGGTGATTGCAGAGATTTGATCCTTTTAACGAAGCCAGGGTTTCTAGCCGTACACCAATCCCATGTTAGCAAGCCATATGATTCATCATACGCTAGAATACCTTCTCTGATATAGTAACTCCCTTGCAGAGCCCAAATAGCCCAGTCCAGATCCATTTCAGCTGCCACGCTTAAGAAACAGGTAAGGTAACGATTGTCACCAATATGTGTGCCAGACATATCAAACCCAATTTCCGAGAAAAACAATGGCCAGCTTTGTTGAAGCAGGAAGAGTCCTTTAGTCCTTATGGAATCAACAACCATCCCACAAACATCATTTTGGTTCTCATGTTCCCAATTTCCACCATCTGAAAAACCATACCAATGCTGCTCAAAGACTAACTTTCCAGTGAATGACAGGTTAACTTGCTTTGAGAACAAGAAACTGAGGCTTATATCAAAATCCAGGCCTGATAAAATAACAAGAACATTAGGGTTTGCTGCATGCACAGCTTCAGCACCCTGTTGCATGTACCTAGGATGGAAACAGATTGTACTTGTAAGTTTTCATTGTCATGAATCATAAAAAAGCCTTGCTGCCACATTAACTTACCTGTACCACAAACTAACATTCTGGAATGGGCCTCGAAGTTCATTCCGTAAGCTCATGCCCACGACATTTTTTGTATTCCTAAACATTGTTGCCATTGCACCAAGGCCCTTCAACCATTCATCAGGGTCGAAGTACTTGTCACCAAAGAAACCGTTACCATCGGTTCTGCTGCAGCACCATCCTGGTGTGGTCATTTGGTTATCAAGTATGACCATAATACTGTTGCTGGCCAGAGCTGACACCACATCCTATGGTTATCATATAATACATGTTAGAAGGATAACAATAATCACAATTCATTCATAACTTGCTAGAAAAATGTTTTTCAGTTTGCTTGATATTTGCCTGGTGTTACTACCATGTCACAAGATAAAAGTACAGATGCTCTCTGTTAGTATCTCATAAAGTCTGTGACAGCAGTTTTGGTATATTACAGGGTCAACTGGCTATTTATGCCTCGTTCAGACAAAAAAAAAATCCAACTAGATACTGATTTGGGAAAAGAACCAGCCCACCTAATCCATTAGTTGGCATCTATCTTAATCATCAAAAACAAATCCTACAAAGCAAGACTTGTACAAACTAGAGCATTGAGACTTGGAAGGCACCCTCATCTTGGACCATCAATTTGGTGACTAGTAGGTGTACTGTTTACATTTAAACATAACAGAAATGAATAAAAGAAAAGAATTTCTATAAGTACAACTGCCTACACGTTTGCTGAAATAGCAAAATTGATCAGATCTTTTTTGCCTAGGCTTTGGCCCTCAGCTCGCAACACATAGGTCTCATAAATAAAAGGAAAGAAATGATATGTTAAAACTACTAAGCCACTTTAGTAAGCCTGCTGAGTTGTGATGAAATTATTTGCATCCAAACTTTCTACAATCTGCAAAGTTTGTACTCCTGAAGCAAGTTATTTTAGTTAAATGAAACAGCAAGAATTGAAGCTGGTTTAGTTATATAGCTCAATCGATCCATGACATACGCTCACTTGAGACGTTACAGTTCTGTTGCTTAAAGTAATGACTGACGGTTCGGAAAAATGTACAGTTGACAATTTGAAATGGACCGTGCTTTATATGCACCCATGGTTTGCTGCTAAAAAAGATTGCTAACTCCAGGTCTTCTACTCTTCTCTCATAGAATTTCCTCTACTTGTTTGGCACTCTCAGCAACAAACTACTGGTACATTTTAAAATTCGGTTATCAACTTGAACCTTCCAAATTCCAAATTCCAACGGTAATAATACTTGCTAATTATATGGTGGTAGCGAAGCGAGAAGTGTAAGCGACCATTTTAAAATATTCTTCTTTGATCATGCTTCTATGCTATTTCCAAAAAAAAAACAAAATTAATAATGTTTGGTTTTTCAATCTAGAAGCCTGCACACCTCCAACAAAACCAACAGAATCTTGGTTAGCATATCGATGGGAAAATTGCTCAAACGACACTCAGTTCGTTGGAAAAACACAAAACCACACTCAATTCGTCACCGTTTTCCAAAATAAAACCGGAACAACGAACTTTCTTCCCAAATGACATTTTAGCATATATCATTTTTCCCATCTTTTCTCTCCTTTTCCTCTTTCCCCCGATCCGCCGCCATTTCAATCATCTCCAGCGATGGGAGCCGCAACGGCGACGGCGGCGGCCGAGACTACGCGGTGCGGCGGCGGAAGTGGTGCGGCGAGGCGATGGCGACGACGACGACGACAGCGGCCGCAGCGGCCGAGACGATGCGGCGGCGAGGGAGTCGCAGCGGCGGCATCCGCGACTGTGGCGGCGACAGGCGGTGGCGATGGCGCGGCGCGCTGATGGCGACGGCGGCGCGGTGGCAACGGGAATGGCGGCGGCAACGGGAGTTGGAAAAAGGTAAAAAAGATGAAAATACGAAAGAAAAGAAAAAATAGTGTTGAAATGTCATTCGATAAGAAAGTTTGTTGTTTCGGTGTTATTTTAGAAAACGGCGACGAATTAAATGTTATTTTTTATTGGCAACGAATTGAGTATTATTTGAGCAATTTTTCCCATGTCGACAGCCACCTACCCGGAACACATCGATGAGGGGCAGGTCGAGGAGGCCGGGGTTATTGACCCGGACGCCGGCGACGGACTCCCGCATGCCGAGGAGCTCCAGCGACCAGCGCAGCGGCAGCGCCGCCAGCGTGGCGTTGGTGGCGAGGTAGGTCGGCCAGGTGAGCCTCACGCAGTTGAACCCCATGGCGGCCACCCGCGCCGCGATGTCCCCCACGGCGCGCCGCGACAGGCCCTCCGCGGCCGCGGGCTCCAGGTGCGACGCCCAGTTCGCGCACGCCAGCTTCACGCGCCGCCCGTCCGCGCCCACCACCCACCGCGACGCCGTCGAGAGCGGCAGCGCCGGGAGCGACGCCGAGGCGATCCGCGCGGCCGCCGCGGCTGGGAGGAGCAGGACAAGGAGACCGACGAGTAGTGGAGTCGGCGAGGACGAGGAGGCGACCATGGTGTAGACTGTAGAGACCGGAGAAGTGGAGAGGTGGATCTGAAGTTTTAAAATGGACGAGATGCTGCTATGTATGGTGGGACCAAGTGTCAGTGACACAAAATGGCCGTGGCTTAGAGCCGGTTTGTGCGGTTAGGCGGTTAGGCCCAAGCGGACTCGAATGGCCACCGCCGCGCTCCCGGCGGCGGCTCTCCCCGCCCCCGTCGCGCCGGCGCCGGCGTATCATCAGCGCAGCCGCGCGGCGCTCGGCGACGTGCCGCAGCTCCATGCGGCGCTCCTCAAGTCCGGCGCGCTCGCCTCCTCGCCCGAATCATTCCACTCCCTCCTGGAGGCCACCGCGCTCGCGGCACCGGCCACCACCCCGGCCCACCTCTCCTACGCGGTCCGCCTTTTCCGCCTCGGCCCCCGGCCGCCGCTCTCCGCGCCGTCGTATAATATCCTTATGCGCGCCTTGTTCCGCGCGGGGCGCCCGGAGGACGCCCTCCACCTGTTCGTCGAAATGCTCGGCCTCGCCGCTACCCCCGACCAGCACACCGTTGCCTGCACCGTCAAGTGTTGCTCCAGGGCGTGCTCTCTGACTGTAGGGCGGGGCGTCCAGGCGTACGCCGTCAAGCGTGGCTTCGTGGTTGATCAATTTGTGTTGAGCAGCTTGATACACATGTACGCAAGCTGTGGCGATGTTACAGCGGCACAGTTGCTGTTTGATACAGCGGAGGAGAAGGGCGTGGTTACGTGGAATGCAATGGTCGCTGGGTACTTCAAGAATGGAGACTGGAAGAAGGTGGTGGCAATGTTTAAGGGCATGCTTCAGGTTGGGGCACCATTTGATGAAGTAACATTGGTGAGTGTTGCCACGGCATGCGGAAGAGTAGGTGATGCCAAGCTCGCCGAGTGGATTGGAGAGTATGCAGAGGGGAGGGGGATGGTGGGCAGTAGGAACTTGGCTACCGCGCTGGTTGACATGTACGCTAAGTGTGGTGAGCTTGATAAGGCGCGGAGGTTGTTTGACCAAATGCAATCCCGGGACGTGGTTGCTTGGAGTGCGATGATCTCTGGGTACACGCAGGCAGACCGGTGTCAGGAGACACTTGTTCTTTTCAATGAGATGCAAGCTGCCGAAGTGAACCCAAATGATGTGACCATGGTCAGTGTGCTCTCTGCTTGTGCCGTCCTGGGTGCACTCGAGACAGGGAAGTGGGTGCACTCATACATAAGGAGGAAGGAGTTGCCCTTTACGGTTGTTCTTGGTACTGCACTGGTGGACTTTTATGCGAAATGTGGATGCATTGAGGATGCAATTGAGGTGTTTGAGTCAATGCCTATGAGGAACTCATGGACATGGACAGCCTTGATTAAAGGCATGGCGAGTAATGGAAAAGGAAGAGAAGCACTGGAGCTCTTCTCATCCATGCGCAAAGCCAATGTCGAGCCCACAGATGTGACATTCATCGGTGTCCTCCTGGCTTGTAGCCACAGCTGCTTAGTTGAGGAGGGTCGCTGGCATTTCGATAGCATGGCCCGGGATTATGACATCCAGCCAAGGATTGAGCACTACGGGTGTATGGTTGATCTGCTGGGTCGGGCTGGTTTGATTGATGAGGCATATCAGTTTATCAGAGCCATGCCAGTGGAGCCAAATGCAGTTGTTTGGAGGGCACTGCTGTCTGCCTGTGCAGTTCACAAAAATGTTGAAATTGGTGAAGAAACAGTCAAGCAGATTGTCCTGCTGGATCCCAGTAATAGTGGCGACTATATACTTCTATCGAATATCTATGCATCAATGGGACGATGGAAAGATGCGGTAATAATTCGGAATGAAATGAAGGAGAGAGGGGTCGCGAAAATCCCAGGGTGCAGTCTCATTGAGCTGGATGGGACGGTCTTTGAGTTCTTTGCTGAAGACAGTGACCACCCCCAGTTGAGAGAGATATATGAGAAAGTCGAGGAGGTGATTGAAGACATCAAGGTGGCCGGATATGTCCCAAATACAGCTGATGCGAGGTTAGATGTTGATGAATATGAGAAGGAACTGTCCGTTTCACATCACAGCGAGAAACTAGCCATTGCATTTGGCCTGATGAAGTTAAGCCCTGGTGCTAAAATTCGATTGTCGAAGAATCTCAGAGTTTGCGTGGACTGCCACTCTGCTACTAAGCTCATCTCAAAGGTGTACAACAGGGAGATTGTTGTTCGAGATAGGAATAGATTTCATCATTTCAAAGATGGTTCTTGTTCCTGCAATGACTACTGGTGAGTGGTCATTACCAATTCTCTCTGCTGTGGTAGGGCCGTTTCTTTTGGATAGGAAATTCACACTTGATCCATTTGACGAAAAATAACCTGTAAGTATTACATTTTGTGTTTACTGTTAGAAAGACAAAATTGGGTAGCCTATATAATACATGTAAAGGTAAAGCCAAAAAATACAGACATCTACTTGTGTTAACTGTGTGATTGTGTACAGACTACTGGTTTTCGCGGGAGAATTGACTATTTGCCACTCTCAACATTAGGTCTCGCTAAAATGCCACTCTGGTCCACGTGTAATACACACTGATGATCCCACGTGTAATACACACAGGGTGGCATACTTAGCGAGTGGCAATGTTGGGAGTGGCAAATCGTCAATTTTTTCGGTTTTCGCAATGTCATACAATGTGCATGAATTCACATGGAGAAATGGGAAGGAGCGTCCTGCATTTTTTATTTGCATAAATTATGTTTCGCATATTAGATCTCGAGTACTTATAATCGCCGCTTTTATAACTTTTTAAATTGTTCAAATTAGTTGGTTCAATCTACAGAGCTAACGGAGTTAGTGCTGGCAAAAGAAAAGTATGTTAAAGTACTTCATTTTATAGGAAAAACAAAACACTGTTTTGTTAACTCATACACGAAATCCAATTAGGCACCGACCGGTGCGCTCTACGCTTAAATAATATGCAACTATTTCTATTTTTGTTTTGGTAAAAGCATCACAAGCAGGCTCTCTAAATTCCGATCTCTATATCCTATTTTCATAACACTATTTAGTCCCTATATTTTCATACTCTCCAGCAGAGTTTCTATTCTTTAAAAGATATAGAGCTCAGATAGAGAGTCTATAAATATAGCAATCGGAGAAGGGTTTTTAAATTTAATGGCCGAAGTAGAAACTCTATTGAATAGGTTATATAGAGACTGAGATTGTCTCCAACAATGTTTTAGAGCACTTGCTACACATGCTCTAAGCTTCTTTACTGAAAATATTGATTTCTGTTTTTTCCTTGATCAGTTATTAACCACAGATGGTTTTTTTAAAAGAAACATCATTGGTACAAAGAAATACCGTACATGCTTTTTTTCAGTAAATATCACAAATACAAAGTTATACAGCCACTTATACACATATTCTAATTTCTTTCAACCACTTATACACATCTTCCGATTTCTCTCTTTAATTATGACTTACATGTTCAACAAAACAGTCCCAATCATAGTCCGAATACACGGCATATATACCGTCTGTCGTAACGCCATTGCCGGCTACACAATTTCATGACCACGAAATGGTGCACTTAATAGTAGTCAAATCAGGCAGCTCTGCTTTGCATGTCATGGTCTATATAGATACGGATAGCCGCCACAATTAGTAGCTACACCACGATGACGACGACGACGCCCATGGCTACGCTCCAAGCTTACGAGCTCTTTGCATGGCTGCTTGTCGTCCTCGGAAGCCTTCTCCTCTTCAGGCGGCAGCTCGCGCCGCCCAAGAAGATCGCCGGCGCCCCCACGCCTTCTCCCCTCCCGCGCCCGAGGGGCCTCCCGCTGGTCGGCAACCGGCGCTGGTGGTCTCCTCCGCCGCCACGGCGCGCTCCGCGTTCGAGCGCAACGGCCACGCCCTGTCGGGGCGGCCGGCGCTGTACGCGGCCGCCAGGCTCTCCTACGGCCTGCAGAACGTCTCGTTCGCGCCGCCGGGCGGCGCGTTCTGGCGCGCCGCGCGACGCGCGTGCGTGTCCGAGCTCCTCGGCGCGCCGCGCGTGCGCGGGTTCCGCGATCGACGTCCGGGAGGGCGAGGCCGCCAAGCTCGTCGCCGCCATCGCCTCCGCAGCCGCCTCCGGCGGCGGCTCGCCGGTGAACCTTACCGACATGGTCGTCGCCGCGAGCAACAGGATCGTGCGGCGCGTCGCCTTCGGCGACGACGGCGGCGAAGAGAGCATCAGAACCAGAGCCGTCCTGGAGGAGACGCAGCGCCTTCTTGGCGCTTTCTGGGTCGCCGACTTCGTGCCGTGGCTCGGCTGGGTAGACGCGCTCCGCGGCCTCCGGCGGCGCCTGGAGCGAAACCTCCATGACCTCGACGCCTTCTACGAGAGCGTCATCGACGACCACCTACGCAAGCCCGCGTCCTCGGAGGAGGAGGAGGACCTGGTCGACGTGCTCCTCCGCCTCCACCGCGATCCGGCTCACCGGAGCACGTTCGGCTGCCGTAGCCAGATCAAGGGCATCCTGACGGTACGTACGTAAATGAGAGCCTTTTGCACGTTACAATCACATTGCGTCTGTTTCCCGGATTGTAGTAGATCGTTACGCTTGCTTAGGCAATTTTCGGGTTTATCTCGGCATTTGGTTGTGCACCAAGCCGGTTCCTCTCTGGATGTGTGGCCACTAGCGGGTATTCACCCTCACATATTCTATAAAATTTGTATTTAGTTACATCACACTCGAGCCCATTTTTACTGACTTAAATGGTTTTACATGTTATACACACATGAAAATTGCCATACGAATTAGATGTAATGGGGCTAATTTTCTCAACCATTGGCAACCACTGCCTCTCAACGCAATGGCTCCTTCGAGCGTCGGCTCGCACGTCGAGAATTCGGTGGTAACCAATGGTCACATCTCTAAGGAGAAGTCAACTCGGCCGTGGTGGAGGGAAGAACCGAAGGAGAGGAGAAAGAGGAAAAAAGATCATTTTCTTTTATTTAAAAATTTAGAGGGCTTATAAAAAGACCATGGGAGAGACGTTAGTTGTGCACACACGTATCTCGATGCACGATTGAGGACTAAGATAAACCTGGAAATTACTTATAGCTGCATGAAACGTATCCCTTCTCTTGGACTTGATCGAGATGTTTGGGGCTTTGGGCTCGTGTGCGTTTGCACTTTGCAGGACATGTTCATCGCCGGGACCGACACGTCCGCGGCGGCGGTGGAGTGGACGATGACGGAGCTGGTCAACCACCCGGGCGTCCTCGCCAAGGCGCAGCGCGAGGTGCGCGGCGGCGGCGGCGGCGGGGACATGGTCCGGGAAGCCGACCTCCCTCGCCTCCGGTACCTGAAGCTGGTCATCAGGGAGTCCCTGCGGCTGCACCCGCCGGCGCCGCTGCTGGTGCCCCGGGAGGCCACCGAGCCATGCACGGTGGAGGGCCACGAGATCCCCGCCGGGACGCGCGTGCTCGTCAACGCGAAGGCCATCGGCGTGGACCCGGCCGCCTGGGGCGCCGACGCGGCGCGGTTCGTGCCGGAGCGGCACGACGGCGGCGCCGGGGAGGGCGCCGGCCTCGACGGCTTCAAGCCGTGGTACGACGGCTTCGAGCTCGTGCCGTTCGGGATCGGGAGGAGGAGCTGCCCCGGCGTGCACTTCGCGACGGCCGTGGTGGAGCTGGTGCTCGCCAACCTGCTGTTTTCTTTCGACTGGCGCGCGCCGCTCGGCGGGGCGGTGGACGTGGAGAAGGTGGCCGGGTTGACGGTGCACAGGAAGAACCCCCTCGTGCTCGTAGCAGAACGAACTGAAGGTGCGTGCGGTGACACTGTGACGGTGATATCATCGACGTGTCCCAAGGAAGGACGCTCCGCAAATATGATTAACGGATAATGGTGTAATATATGTTCTCCACATTAGTGCATGGCATGATAATCCTACTCTTTTTCTCGGAAGAGAAACTAAAAGGACTTTCCTGTAGTAAAAAAAAAAGACAAAAAGATCATTCCGTTACACTCACAAATGGTGACTTTTTGAATATATCGGTAGGAAATTTTATTTCGTAGAATTCCATTGAAAATGACACCTTATGGTTTTTACCATTTCATCACATATACCATTAGTTGTGACCATTTTTCTCTCCTCTCACTTTTAATTTTGGGCAATATGAACTTCTTCGTCTTCCCTCCCTCCTAATTAGGGGTGAAAGTGGTGCGGGTCGGCCTGCTAACCCACTTCTTTGGCCCATTACTATTACCCGCAAAGACACCTGCAACAAACCAATAGATTTTTACCGGTCAAAGCTGGCTGACCTGCTTAGCCCGCTGGGTATCGCCCCCATCTCGCCCCTGCCTCCTCGCCCCTCAACCCTAGCCGCCTCGATGTCTCCGACGACGCCGGGGCTGGATGGCGACGACGACGGCCGTGTCCTCGAGAAGCCGTCTACGGCGACGGCCCAGCTTGACGCCTCAACCCTAGTTACCTATGACTGCGGGACAGCCGGATCTCGCGGTGATGGCGACGACCATGTCCTCCTCAGCTTCATCCATGGCGGCGCCGTGGCCACCACGATGGCTTCCGCTGCGGTTGTCTCCACCACTAATCTGAAGCCTCTTGGTGATGCTTCTTCCTCTGCCATCAAGAAGTCCGTCGCGGTGACCACCTCGTCCATTATCTCCCCAAAGGTCAGCTGCTTTATTCGGTCTCAAACTATCCAATTTAGTACAGAGTGTGAAAAGGTCAAATTTGGAGTACATGAACAATTTTTGTATTATTTTGGAATGTTTGCAAGTCAATTTCATCATGTATTGATATCAGGTAATGGATCTTGGTTTGTATTACTATCACCTCATAGCTGTTTAAAACTATATCTATGAAAGTATGATAGCAAATTCTTGATTAATAATGATTATGCCATAGTGTGAATGAGCTCCTGCCTTGAACATTTTGGAATATAATTTTTTTTACTGATGTTAGGACTTAGGTGACTACTGTATTAGTTAGAAGTAAGAACTAGGCTTGCTTGTTATGCAGGTATTAAACATAGAAGCTCAAGGTGAAGTGGGGGGGGGGGGGTATCTTCAAGCTACTTGACAACAGCAAAAAGGAAAGCCCATACGAAGAAGAGGCAAAAACCCACAAAGAAGCTAAAGTCACCTTTAGTGGCATTATTACGGTCTCCAGGGTTAAGGATCATGATGTCCCCACTAATACAACCAACATTTACAAAACAAGCAAAGTCCACATCAACAACACATGCAAGGTCTCCGTCTGATATGTCTCCACCGGTGGGAAGGGAAGGATCCTCGTCTGCAATGTCTCTATCTCTTGCAAGGGAAAGGTCATCATCTGAAATGTCTCCAAGTCTTGCAAGGGAAAGGTCACGATATGCAATGTCTACACCTCTTGTAAAGGCGCGGTCCCCGTCTACAACATCTCCATGTCTTGCAAGGGAAAGGTTCTCATCTGAAATGTCTCCATGTCTTGCAAGGGAAAAGTCCCAACCTAGAATATCTTTGTCACCATCACAACCAAGTGGTAAGCCTTGCAACTTAAAATCTTCGGGTAAAACTAGAAGGCGCAAACTAAGATCAGATATATGGAATGATTTTAAGGCAATATATGAGGATAAGAAAGTTATTGGAGCTATATGCATGCACTGCAACAACCATTTTAATGCTGAGCGAAATAATGGTACTACTTCTTGTCGTAGGCATTTGGAAAATTGTGTTGAAAAAGCGAAATTACATCAGATGTTAGATCAGATGAACAGTTCTAATGCCCCTGCACATGCATCTGTTTTGAAAAGATGGAAGTTTGACCAAGATGTTTCTCGACAGGAACTCGTTAAATTTATAGTGTTACATGAAATGCCATTTCGCATGGTTGAGTATCCTAGATTTAGGAGCTTTGTGGCTAGCTTAAATCCTTTATTTAAGCTAGTTTCTAGAATTACTATCAAAAGTGATTGCACTACTGCATATGAGCAACAAAAGTTAGCTCTGCGCGAGGTTATAAAGAACACAACTGGTAGGATATCTTTAACGGCTGACATGTGGACATCCAACCAGACCTTGGGTTATTTATGTGTCACTTGTCACTTTATTGTTGCTTACTGAGATTATATAGTTCTCATACTACTGTTGCTCATACTACTATTTCCATTTTCATCCACCACATTGTTGTTAGCATATAATTCCCTGAAGTGATGAAGCTCTGCATTTTTTTTATGCTACCTGAAGAAACTTGTGGTTTACTGCTTGAAAACCAGAGAGGCAACCCATGTACTGCAGAATTGGCCATCCAGAATTTTTTCATGCTCAGATATTTTATTTGATGACATCCAGAATTCTAGTTTCATCATGATTTTATAAACTGCAGAAATGGCCTTTTCTGGATCTGCAGAAATGGTTTAGTAGTTTGTTCTTCCGAAAGGGGTTGGTAATTTCTTGTTTCAGAAATTGAGAGGTTGATGATTGAGTGATACAAAGATCTGACTTCGATGCAGAGCATACCATGAAACATTGGCAAAATGATTTGACATTATATAGCAACAGTTAGAACATACATTTTTCACTGAAGATATAAAAAATGAGATCCTTTAGTAAGAAATCTATGGACAAGTTTGAACAGTTTTGCTTTCTTTCTATGTATGATTTATAGAAGTTTCTTACTGATGTTTCTTACTGAGGATAGAAGTTTATTATGTGTACTTCTTGATGTTTAGAGGTTCAGCATGGTTAGATCACAGAAATATTTCAGTTTGCCCATAGAAATATATTATCTTTCTAACAGCTGGAGTTAAGCTAACCAGATAAGAAATTTCAGACCATGAGTATAGCAGGAGAAAGATTACCTGGCATTAGTATAGGATGCATTGTTTTATTTATTTATATGCAATAGGGAGCTTTGACACCTTTTCTTTTACCCGTCAGAAACCTGGTAGTATCTTGGGTTGTATTTTGTGCCAACTAATTGTTAGTTGATGTCTTGGTTGTATTGTTATATTGTTGGACACTCCCATTTTTTAGTTACATATATAATATTTTCATGTCTTTACAGGTTTGAGTTTCCAGAAGGTATGGACCGTATGGTAAGAAGAGTTGAGCTGTTGATGAGTCAACCAATTTACAAATGGAGCTTAGACATGGATTGTAGAACTAAGTCAATTCTTACAAATGCTTATGTAATTAATGGACATGGAACTGCTTAGATTCTGGTCCTAATCATTGATAAATTAATATTTTTTAGTATTGTTGATTAATATCTATTTTGATGGATTTTTGGTATTGTTGATTAATAGTTTTTAAACTTATTTTGTATAGTTCAGCTTACAGTGTGCTTAGTGTCGGCTAGTTTATTAGAAAAACACTTGGTTGGGTATTGGCTAGTTGCGGGCAAAAACGGAGCGCAGACGTGCAGTGCGCAGCAACATGTTGGCTAGTTGCGGGCAAAATTGAGGTATGAACGCGGTGACCCGCAGTGTCCGCAACATTTTATCAAGTACGTACGCAGGTTTGCATCGGCCTAACGGAGGTTACGCGGTTAATGCGGATGGGTACTGCGTGGCCGCAACCCACCCCACCTTCATCCCTACTCCTAATTCTCTTCCTTCTTCCACATTGATGCGCTCGAGCCAAGTGGCACGACCTAGCAAGAGTGGCAGGCACGACATGCAAGCCAACGATGGTGTTGTCGGGCTCCGTAGTTGCACCATCTTCAAGCTTGCATAACTCTTCACCTTATGGACACCGAGACCTGCAGGGGCGTGAGGCGGGAAAAGGAGCGAAGGCGGCATGGTTGTATAAAGTAGGAGCTATTGAAGGGCTCACGGTGGAAGCAGTCAAGAAAGAGGGTGGTGCAGTGCTAGAGCAAGATGGAACCACAAAAAGACATGTAGGGCATAGCAACCAAAATTGGTGCAACACGACGAGAGGGGAAGAAGCACGGGCACACGACAGGTTGAGCGGGGGGTGGCGTCGCAACCGCTATGGAAGCAGGGGCAATGCCGAACAGAGGCGATCTACAAGATGAACGAGGAATGAATTGGAATGCAGTGGGGTGACAAAAACGGAATAATATGATTTTTGGGTGGTATTTTATGTTATACAATTTTATAGTGGTATATTTTGGAAGTTGTGGTATTTGGGTGGTACAAAACATTTTTTTCTTAAAAAATTCAATCGCTTCAATATCTAAAATCTAAAAAAATATTACTTTTTGAATCCTCTAAGTATAAACCAAATAGAGTAAAAGGCTATGACCAGCTATTCCAATATTGCACATTAAGTAGGATTGATTTTTTTTTTTTGAAATCATGGGTAGGAACTCCACCAATTCATTAAATAGGAGTAGAAAAACAAAAACAACACGACTCATGTAGACAGATGTTCACCACCAACGGCTAAAACACAAAAACAACTACAACAGGCCATGTGATTGGCCAGCAACACCGCTAACCCTAAAAAACGGATTGATGAGATGAGAACTCAGGCGAGATTTGAAGCTTGTAGTCGGTCCACAGACTTACCAACCTACAACCACCAGGGCCGGGCGTCACAACACATCACAACATGAAAATCTCTCAGGCACAATTACAACCTCTCGGGAACCACAACCAGAAGTCAACTAACAAGAATCGTCTTCACCACCAATAATAACAAAGGCAACAAATCTCCCCTTTGCCGTGAGCTCCGTACAGTACCTGGACACTGTCCACACACGACATCGCTGTCAAGCTGCATGCTGATGCCACACATTTGCAGCGGAAGACCGTCCTCGTCACACACCCATCATGTTGTTCCGACCTTGGTACAATGAGCCCAATAACAACCTAACCTCAGCATGGTGTCCTGTTCCAATGACCTATCCAATTACCCATGCTGGCAAACGGCCACCACCAACCCTTTTTTGCAACCTTAGGTCAGCGCCTTCTCTCCACCTTAAAGCCATCTTCTGCTACTGTCGAATCTGGATTCGCAACATCTTGTTCGGTCACTGCGACACCAATCGTGCTAGGCTCCTCTTCACCCACACTGGTGATGCCTTTAGCGGCCATTGGATCTGACGGGAACGAGCTTCAGACATGCTGAATCTGCTCAGCACATGTCTGAACCCACAAACTCATGCGACATCAATATTGCCCCTAATATTGGCACCTTCCTATGGATGAATCCAACCTCTAAGCACCATGTCCATACATGCCCACACACAGTCTCCTCAACTCATTGACCCTATGTTGGGAATTGCTTCCTCATGATGCCTTGCCTATATGCTGGCCTTGTCTCGCACAATTCTACCAAGCAGCTCATCGGATCTACTCGGTACACATTGAATTAGGCACATCAACCCCAAATTTAGGGACCTCAGCTCCACCTTGAGCCAGCCCCCTTCTGGCTACCTTATGTTGCCTGAACGATAGTAAAGAACGACATTGCCATCTGGACAAGGTTGCCCCTAGAAGTAAAGGCTCAACCTCCCTGGGGATGCCGTCGGTGTCAAATACATGCTCCGAGCAACATCAAAAACACCGAGAAACACAAAAGGGAAAAGGAGAGGAGGAAGGGAGATCCGCCACCACTGTCGTGCCGACGATGACGGTGGGGGTGAGGGACACTAGTGGGGCGGGGTTGTTTGGTGGTGGGTTGGGCTGCTCTTTGAGTCGCTTGTGGGAGCGGTTCAAGGGGTCTCGATAAAACGGTTCCACCTCATGTAATTTTGTCTTACTGCTTTTCAATTTCACGTAGTGGGATAGAAAAACCATAAATTAACGAAAATTTAGAAAAAATAGTCTTCCATCTATTGTTGCATCTTGAAGAGTATATTAAATCTAGTTACGCATGCATTGACATAGGGTCATGGGTTCAAGTATCCCTATTTTTTGTGAGATAAATAACTTTGAATTTTTTAAGAGTGTTGTCGACGGTTGAGATAACGATCTCAAGTCGCTAAGGTTCTTTAGAAGTGAGATAGGAGACACGCCGAACAACCACTAACAAAGAACGAGCAGAGATGGGGTTTTATCTCGTTCAGCCTCTCGAGAGATAATAGCCCCACGCCCACCTTTCTTATATATCAAAGATGATTACAAGAGGTGGCTCGGCGAGACGAACAAGTCTCTCGAGATTATTATGTGTACAAGTGCGACAATGCGAAGATCAGTGCGGGGCCCTCTACACGCCGTAGGGCCTTGTTTATATAGCCGAGCAAACCGACCTCTAGAAGGAATATCGGGCAGGCTAACTACTAGTACGTAACGAACTCATACATGCCAAATATATCCCGAGGTAGATAAGGAATACTCCAACTCTTGGGGATCACGACTTCTACTCCAATCCGGGAAACCACGTCCGGGTCTTCACGTAGCCGTGCAGAACTCTTGTTCGAGTAGGACTCGAACACGAATCCTAGGCCGTTACGCACCGTGCCAGCTAGGAGGCTGTTCGGCAGGATGCATATGGGCCTGATAGAACCTTCCAGGGAGCTGGGCCCTGGTAGGCTGTTCGATTGGACCGTCAGGGAGTGGGCCATGGCAATGGGCCGTAATTTTATCCCCGACAGCTAGCCCCCGAGACTCAAGTGGAAGGACTCACTAGAGTGGGGTCTTCCTCTTGAGACTCCAAGTCATGAAGAGGGTATTTTTCCTGCTACAAAGACGCAACAAAGCATCGAACAGTTATGGTTCAACCGAACAAGACTTGTTCGGGACCGAACAAACCCGCCCAGTGCCGAGCAACTCTGTTGCGTCGAACAGGAAGCAACGTCTATCCGAGCAGAGCACTCAGCCTTCGATGTAGAAATCGGAAGAAGTGAGGTGAATCATCTCCTTGAGGCTGAACGTCATCAAGGAGGAATTGGATTCTTAGTAGTGAAGAGCGTACCACCGCATCCGGTAAGATCAGATCTTCCGGGAGAATGAACATAGCAAGTCGCGAGATGGACTCGTGCTGCTGCATCCAGGCATTCAGATGCCTAGGAAAAGATAGGGGAACCACCTCTCGGGCTAGAGCTTGCCCGAGGAAATAGAGATTGCGCTCTCGAACAAACGCGTGCTCAGGAGCGAAGGTGATGTGCCCCCAGACGTAGATCGTGTGCTAGGAGCAGACAATACATACGAGAGGGAAGGTGACCCAGTCCCCGAACGTAGAGCTCGCCAAAGGAACCAGGTAAAGAGATCTAGTCCCCGAGCACGGAGCTCGTTAAAGGAACCAGAAAGTGCGACCAGGCGAAAACGTACCCGGTAGGAGCCCGCGCTTCGGGCGAAGAGCTGCCCGGTGCGAGGTGATCCAGCCCCCGAGCACGGAGCTCGTCGCGGGGACCAGATGCGCGCTCCGGGCGAAGAACTGTCCGGTGCGAGGTGAGTCACAACCCGATGCAGTCAGAACCGCAAGAGAACGTGTGAAATCAACACTTTACCCATGACGTATTCCTTGCGACAGTGTTAGCGTTGTCTTGGCAAGTGCGAACCGACGCTGAGTGCCCGGCGAGAATCGACTACGATGGGCATACCCGTTGCGATGAGAATCGACTACGGTGGCGAGGACTCCGTTGGTGGCGCAATACCTTGACTTAGCCGAACTGTGAAGGTCGATCTTAGGGCAAAGGCGAAATCATACGCGGTGAAGTGAATCGGTCCCCGCATGCGCGAGCAAACCCGGAAGAGAGGGATGCGAACATCGGTTTTGGTGGGAAGCACGGAACCTCGCCGCGACCATCACCGGAGTCTAACGTTCCCTGTTCCTGTACTTCCTGCAGAAGACAAACAAGAAACGAGCCAGCAAGGGGAAAAAGAAAGCAAGAACAGGCTCTAAGAAGAGCAAAACGAGTTTTGAAAAACACGCAAAAGACGACTTACCCGCACAAGACAAAAATTTTTCCGGGTACGCCCCCCGATAGCGTTAGTGTTACCTCAGCGAATGCGGAACCGACGCTAGGAGTGCCCGTCGCGATGAGAATCGGCTTACGGTGGGCAGGACTCCGTTGGTGGTACATTGCTCCGGATTACCGTGCCAGGAAGGACGTAGCATGGATAAAAAAGACGTGTGCGGGCAAGTGCAGCCCCGCTGTGGCTAAGACCGCTAACCAGGGAAGGCGATCGGGACCTTAGCCGCAGGCAAAACGTGCGAGGCGAAATCTTATCCGGGCATGGACCCGTGCAGCGTTAGTGTCGCCTCGGCGGGTGCGGAACCAGCGCTAGGAGTGCCCGTTGCGATGAGAATCGGCTTACGGTGGGCATGCCCGTTGCGATGAGAATCGGCTTACGGTGGGCAGAACTCCATCGGTGGTGCACCGCTTCGGTTAACCGGCCGCATGCATCGTTGCGGATAAAAGACATGCTCAGACGCTGGGCGCGCACGGAGCGAAGACCAACGAGGTTTTAGAAAACCAACGCTAAGGAAAGGAACTGGAAAACTGAAAACGTACCGGGGTTGCCGAAATTCAGCTCAAGTCCCAATCGACCGAGGAGAGCGGTCCTCGAGGAGCCCGCCGAGCGACTCAAGACCGCCGGCGGCGCTTGAATCGAGCGAGAGTCTAACCGAGCGACTTTTACGTCAGAAAAAGAGCAAAGCAAAAGATAAGGACGAACAGAAAACCAAGAGTAAGGCTAACAGCGCTAAAAGTTTTAAGAAAACCGGTAGAACGCTTAGCCTAACTCCCCGTTGTGCAGTACTGCTCGAGGACTGAGTTTGCGAACTCGAACAACAGACAAGAGAAAGAGCGACGCCTAGCCTCGATGACAGACGATGCATGAAGACCTGAACTTGCTACTTCAAGCACATGCGTAGAGAGTTAGAGCGACACCCGTGTCCTGATCGACTCGTTCCAGGAACTGCTCGTCAACGTAAGTTAGGCGATTCCGAAGGTAACCGAACAAGGAAAGTGCCTCTGCCGCGGAGGGCTTACGAGAGCAGGCTTAGCCGCGAGGCTGGAAGCCGTGTTACGCAACTCTGAGTTTAGGAACTTGTTGAAGCTAGATACGGACAGAGAAAACCCTTAAGATTGCGGAGCCAAGAGTTCGCAAGACCGGGCAGCCATCAAGTGTTACCAGAGAGTAAGGTAGTCTGAGAAGACGAGTGGTGAGAAGGACCACAGGGGGCCGCGAACATTCACCGTTCAATGGGATTGAACTTTACATGACAGCCCGAAAGACTTGGACGAACTAAGGCGCGAAATTTGAGAAAAAGCGCGGCTAGAAGCGAAAGACCGCGACGAGGAACTTGCGGTCTGGTCGATGTTCCAAGTCTTTGGTCACTCTCTCCGTCATCCACCGCCAGTGAACGGCCGGGATTGGAAGGAGTTTTGATCCGCCCCGCTGAAGAGATCCGGCCCGAAAGCACGGAGCTCGTCGCGGGACCAGACGCAAGGCCCGGCGAAGAGCTGCCCGCGCGAAGAGATCCACCCGAGCACGGAGCTCGTCATGGGACCAGACGCTGGCCCGGGCGAAGAGCTGCCCGCCGGACGAAGAGCTGCCGGCGCTGAAGTGATCCGTCCCGAGCACGGAGCTCGTCGCGGGACGAGACGCGCGCCGGACGAAGAGCCGCCGGCGCAAGAGGGTGATCCAGCCCGGCGTGAAGGGAACCAGATCTGAGGGCGATCAAGATCGAAGGATCGATCCGATCCGGCAAGGAAGAGACATCCGCCCCGAGTCGTAGTCCTCGGGAGAATCTCCTGGTCGCTGATGGAGTTCGACATGCTCGATCTACGTGTCCCCACGGACGGCGCCAGCTGTCGACGGTTGAGACAACGATCTCAAGTCGCTAAGGTTCTTTAGAAGTGAGATAGGAGACACGCCGAACAACCACTTAACAAAGAACGAATAGGAGATGGGGTTTTATCTGGTTCAGCCTCTCGGAGAGATAATAGCCCTACGTCCAGCCTTTCTTATATATCAAAGATGATTACAAGAGGTGGCTCGGCGAGACGAACAAGTTTCGGCGAGATTATGTGTGTACAAGTGCGACAATGCGAAGATCAAGTGCCAGGGGCCCCCTCTACACGCCGTAGGGGCCTTGTTTATATAGCGCTGAGCAAACCGACCTACCGAAGGAATATCGGGCCGGGCTAACTACGAGTACGTAACGAACTCATACATGCCAAATATATCCCGAGGTAGATAAGGAATACTCCAACTCTTGGGGATCATGACTTCTACTCCAATCCGGGAAACCACGTCCGGGTCTTCACGTAGCCGTGCAGAACTCTTGTTCGAGTAGGACTCGAACACGAATCCTAGGCCGTTACGCACCGTGCCGGCTAGGAGGCATTGGCAGATGCATATGGGCTCGATAGAACCTTCCAGGGAGCTGGGCCCTGGTAGGCTGTTCGATTGGGCCGTCAGGGAGTGGGCCATGGCAATGGGCCGTAATTTTATCCCCGACAAGTGTCATTGCTGATCCGATAAAAAATAAGCTAAGGATCACAACATGGCGATAGCTAAACCATGCTAGTGAGACGTTGTCAATCGTGCCAAGAACATGGTTGATGTGATCTTAAAGATCAATCTCACATGCAAACAAAAACAGGCAAGAACAAGCTTAGATCAATCTAAAAAGGGAATTGCTAATCATCAGTCGACTGAAATCCGGGTGGATTTCAGTCGACTTCCCACTTACCTGCGCGCCGCCGGCTTCATCCACTCCGGGACCTCCCGCCACCGTCTTCCTCCCCTCCAGCAACCTCCTCCTCTCCCGCCACCTCGCCGCCATGGATTCGGGTTAGGGTTTCGGTGGGGTTCGGGTTGAAGTCTTGTCGGGCTTAAAGGATGACCGGGAGGCTCTGACTGAGTGGTTGGTTTGGGATGGTGTGAGGCGGCGGGAGGCGCCACGAGCCGGGACGAGGAAGGCGGTTGGGGCGGCGGTGAAGTGAAAGGCGGCGGCGTCAAGCGTCTAGGTGTCGGGCGGCGGTGCCGAGGCCGGGCGGGCAAGGCGGGAGGAGGAGGAGGAACGCGGAGCAGAGACAGTCGGGGTCGGGAGGCGATGGAGGGGAGGGGGAAAGGGGAAAGTAAGAGAGAGAGTGGGGGAGGCGGGGGCTGATTTGGGCATTGGATTGAGATCCAACGGCCCAGAAAATCGACTGATGGGTTGGGAAAAAACCAGTCGACTGATAAATAGAGGATCCCATCTAAAAATTGTAGATAGGAATCAAGCACAAGACAAGTATGAGATTCTGCAACTTCATTTGTTAGTTTAACCGATACAAGTGAATTCATGAAAGCATCGTGTGGGACTACTAAACAAATCAAAGCATAAGGAATTTTTGCAATGTACTGTACAAGATAAGAGATGAGCAGGATGGAATTTTTTACTGTGCTAGCTTTAATTTAATTCGAAATTAAAAAAATAATTTCCCGTTTAATAAAATTAAAAAAATAGCCTCCGGCGCGCTCCCGATCAGGCGTTAAATTTTAAACGCCGGATGGACGGAGACTAATTATATCACGCCGTCAATTAGGCGACATATAAATAACGCCCGTCCAGTGGGCGTTATTTAAATATCGCCCATTCAGAGGGCGTTTAATATGGAGCGCCTGTCCAGTGGGCGCTTAATAATTGGCGCCCGTCCGGTGGGCGCTTTATATGATGGCCCCCTCCTGCCTCCTCCTACCACCGCCATCAATTGCCTGGGAAAAATTGATCGATTAATATGGAGATTGAGAAAGTATGTCGCAATGCTTAGGGTTTTAGGTCGTTTCATACCCTATCTAGGGCGTTTTCCATTATGTTATTTGATTCCCTCCTTTTTTTCACATTATCAAATACGGTACCGTTACGGCATTATTTGATTAATTTGTTAACTCCGTTCAATTAAGTAGAAAAATAAAAAGAAGTAAATAATAGTAAATTTCGAGATGATGATTAGTTTTTTCTATCGAGCAAATAAGCGGTTTATGGTTTTAGAGAACCGGAGATTAAATAATAAAAATTTGGATTACATAATACAAACAATGGCACGCATGATGCATAAAACAATCTAGCATAGTAGTGCATCATAACTAAACCTACATGCCTTAGGAGATTTAAAAGCATAGTTGTCATACGATAATAATACTCTTGGGTGCGGTGGGGTATTTTCCTTCATAACGCACTAGGTCCCGCTTCCTGGCTCTAGCTCTCTCGCTTTCGCACGGTCGCCTCACACTCATTGAGCTGCCATTGCCGGTCACCTCTACTGTGCTGAAACTCTTCTCTCGCTTGCTTGTTTCTTTCTTCACGGAGGGCATCTTGCCACCGTTCCTCGACCCCTGCCTGCGCTCCGCCCTTCCGGTGCATCGCCTCTCCATATCCGGAGTTTGCTCGGCGCCCAAGTATTGAATAAACTCACATAATGGAGGCTAAAAGATCGAGATTAGCATCTGCGTGTTCGTTAGGGAAGAAATAAGTAAGAAGTGACTTCTGTGGTACTTTGCCCTCCTCTCCATGTCAATTTGTTCAATCGTGACGCATAGTTCGCGCACTTCCAATATCTTCTCCCGTGACATTATAGGAAAAGTCTTGGGACTTCCTCAAAACGCAAAGAGCGCCAGATAGACACATTGGCCGTCGAACACCTTCCGGATGATTCGTGGAGAGACTCCTTGGTGGCGATGGGAACTCCATATGACCGTCTTAATTTGAGAGGTTTGCGAAGTGAAGTACTTAGAATAGAAGAGTTTCTTTGAGCAATCGAGCAAAGACGTAATGTGTAAGCGCAGGTGAGCACCGTGCAACGCAAATGGTGTGCAGAGAAACGAGGATCACTCCTCCTTATATAGCCGAGTGTGTGATTAAATCATCATTAGCATGTAATTTATTAATAGCTAATTACTTTGTTAGTAAATTAAACGCATGTTTAACGAGACATGACATGATATGACCTGATTTGATGTAACTGGCAGACAGCGGTGATGACCCACCAATGATCGGCCTTTTTCGCATGCAAATTACCGATTCCCAAGACGCACTTTAAGACAAGCGAGGCACGACCGCAAGGCGAAGAATCCGAGGCTGGCGGAGCCGAGGCGTCTTGAGGAAGAAAGAAACAAGGTTGTTTTATGCATCATACGTGCCATGACTTGTATCACGTTAATCAATTTGTTTTAATATTTAAGCATCGGTTCTGAAAAACAATAAAATTTCACGGTGAAGATACAGTTCTTGTGCAAGTAACGAGTGTTTCAAAACGAGATATGTGCTACGGGTGTTAGTGCGGTGCGAGATTCGTGGGCACCGGGTGCGCTATTAAAGGACATCGGATTAGTAGCAGGGTGTAGGCGAGGAGCTGCTTTTCAAACACTACGTACAAACACTGTGTGAGCAGTTTTTACCTCTTTATGCTGTCACACCGCTTGGTGAAATAGTACGATTCAATCCTGTTGCTACTCGTGATGTTATTTCGATGTCGGCTGCAGTGTCCACCGACGGAGAGAGAAAGGGGTGGGATTAACAATACTGACGTGACTAGTCAATTTCACGAACAGTAAACGTGAATTATTGCCGTAAAAATTATTTAATATTCATTGCTTGAGCGATTGCGGTGTGGTACTCCTTCCATCTATAAATACCATGCCTCCGTAAGCTTCGAACCGCAGAAACTAAACTACACCATGGCAAGCTGGGGTCCTTCGTCACGTCCTTTCATTCTTGATACTTGGTGGGAGTCATTTGGCCCAGGGGAGCATGCTCGTCCGTCTGCATCTGACATGCGTGTGCTGGACTACAACGACTGGAGAGATGGTCCAGCCCTCCTCAGAGATCGAAGCTGTGCTTCAATTTGGTTATGGCCGAAATGCCAGTGTGGTAACCCTGCCGTTGTGCAGTGGTTCAACCAAGTCCATGAAGGCTTCACCGGTCGTAGATTCTACCGGTGCCCTGACTGCAACGTAAGTATCGTCCTTATTTTCTTTCATTGATCTCGTGCTCCACTAAGTGTATGAAGTGAACTCACAGATTCCAGATGTTACCTGTGGATGGAATATGTGGATGGATGACCTTATCCGAAGCGCCAGATATTTTTACATCGCAAGCCTTCACGCGAAGATAGATCGCTGAAGAGCGTGCTCCATGCACTACGACCATCGCACGACAAACAATTCATCGGCGCCCTCAAAGGCGTCGCCAATAGCCGCCGTAACGCGAGCCAAATCAAACCGCATGGTTCTCGATCAACAATACATCCCAGCTCGTGTTTGTAGTGACACCACATGCCTCTGTGGATGCCATTACCCCCGCACACCGAACGCAGAAGTTCTTCGGCGAAGATCGGTCATGCAGCATCAATATCCAGGGTACTTTGACACAACGTGGGAAGCGACTTCTCAATGTTCAGCGACGTGGTGTTCATGTAAATGCCACAATCCTTTTACACAGCCATGGTCATGCACGTAAAATAGTAGGTATTCCAGGGAATGACGACCGTACGCTACAATTGTTGTATGATTGGTATTGATGCGACTTATTACGTAAATGTTCCATGAGTTCAATTGCGATGTGTTTTTCGATAATAGAAAATTTCGAAGGTATTTTTGGCATTCCGAAATTTGTTTAGGCAAGCAGTGAAAAAATTCGTCGTTACACCATTTTTACGTTGCGCTACGCTGCGCTACCGTGTACGACGGAACCTACGTCATCGAGCGTTAAACGTTGCACGGTATAGTCGAGCGTGGGCAAAATAACATAATAACAACACGATATGTATATGTTACATAGTAGCGGTGCTAACAACACACAAAAGGTATGGACTAACAAAGATCCTACGGACGCCCCCTCTTAGGCTTCACGCCCCCAACAGAACCATCAGCTCGAGACTTGCGCGCACGTCCGAGCTGTGTAGACGGAAAAGTGAAGCGGTCCGGGGCCCCGACGTCCCGCTGCAGTCGAGGTTGTGGGTCTGGCGTCGCATGCTCTAGCTGCGACGGCTGCGAGACGACAGGGGGTGCCTCAGACAACTGTGACGGCCCTATCTCCTGATGACTCCCGAAGAAGTAGTCCGAGTACTCCTGGTACGCCGGTGGCTCGGACGAGAGGTCGTAATGCATCTCGTGCAAGATCCGGCCATCCCAAGTCGATCTGTCGCAGGAGGCGCAATGTATTTGTTTGTAAGCATCATCACATATGCGACTATGAACAATAAAAACAGGACAACTAACCATCAAATGAGGGCGCAGTAGGTGGCCTCAACGACCCGTGAAGCGTAGAGGCCGTCTAAGTGGACTGGGCCGCGAAACCCTCCGGACGACCCGAGCACGTCCTGAGGGGGCCGGAAAGACGCCTGAAACCCTCCGGACGACCCGGGCACGTCCTGAGGGGGCAGGAACGACGCCTGAAACCCTCCGGACGACCCGGGCACGTCCTGAGGGGGCCGGAAAGACCCCTGGAAGGCAACCGATGCCCCTGGGACACTCGGTGCTGGAGCCCGAGGACGCTGGCTGACTGCACGCGATGTATATTTTATTATTATGATTCATATGTGCATGTTGAAGGGAAAAAATAATTTTGCATTACTATACCGGAGAACGGGGTCAGGGGCGGCTGAGGTATGCAGAGCGACGGCGCCTGGATCGGCGCAACAGGACGTTAGCCGAATAGCTCGCGTGGTCTTCTCGTAAATCCTCCTGAAGGTGTCAAAGACCTCGCTCGCCGTCATCTGAATACCCCCCTGAATGCGCTCTATGGCATGCCGTGCTTCTATGTTGGACTGTCGTACGAGGTCTTGCTGTTGAACAATGATAGAAAACATGACATCCCATAGAAATGTAAGTTTTATGATACAGACAAACAAATAATTATCCGTGCGAGATAGAAAGGTTACCGCTGATATGCGACTGTCGGTGGTGCCGAGGGTGCGTGTCGGAGACGCTAGCTACGTGCACGATCTCCTCGGAGGCGGTATCCGATACGAAAAGCGTGTAGCGGTACGTACCACCGTGAATCTGGCGTCGACGTCTTTGTCGTCGTACTCCGGTCCTCATCGACGAGATCCTCCGATTGCTAGTTCCCATTGTTCCACCCATGGGACCATCGTAGGACCCCAAATAGCGCCGCACTCGGCCTCGTCTCGGAGACCCTACATCATTATTAAATCCTCGCACCATGCCACTATCAAATAATCAACAATTGTAAAGAAAATATATGTATCGAACGTCATTGGTGAACGTGGACGAGGAACGGTGTGCACGACTGGTAGGGGAAACTGCTGTAGGAGCCCGAACTGACGCATCACCCTGTGCGGTGAGTACTCCTCGACAAAGATGTCGAAGAGTACTGGCTTCCTCTTAAGCCGATGACTGAGTCACGCAGCGTCTGAGCGACGACAAAGCCAAGAGGTGCACGAGCCTCGACGAGGTCGTGCCGGTAGGGCGTCCACTCGAAGTCATGGTCCTGCAGCTCGTCCTTCATCCGAACGTAGTCCGGGTAGTCCCTGTGGGGCGTGACGTGAGCCCACGTCGGCTGCAAAATTGGTAAAATTGTGAAATTACAGCATTTCAATAAGATTTACTCGGACAAATCGAAAGTGTGGTTATTTCATTACCCGTCGGCGAAACCACAGAAACCCCATCGTAGGCCTATCCTCCTCGGTCTCGTGGTAGTAAACGCCGCCGTACACACTCCGTGATCCATGAGTGGTCGATCGACGGCGATCCTCTCATACGACCACAATCAAGCAAGAAGGGTGATACTGTGATCAACGGCTCGCCTCCTCCGTCTTGTCGACGCAATGCACCCACTCAGAGGTAGCCGCAAGCACCGCAGAGGCCCAACTGACGCTGGTACTGGTCTCCCTGCGAAGTCGGCGATCGCTCAGCAGTCGGAAGAAGAAACTTGTCCACCACATTCCTGCACGTGTTGCAAAACAACACGCACCAACAGCCAAAGCAGGTAAGCCTCGAGGTGTCTAGACACCGTAGCCTCGTCTGCCTCCGGGTGGATAGTCTCCGACTGTTAAAAAGTTTCAAAATGTATTATGCATGACGTTATTTGGTTAAAAATATAATTTTCAATTTTCTTACCAGAACTGTAGTATCCACCTCTTCGTTGGCCGTCGTCTCCGAATTTGGAATGGGCACAGTAGTTCGTGGAACCCGTCGCCGCTGGATATTCGCGTCTGGGGCCATCACTCAACCCACCAAAGTGGCGACACGTCCACAGCCACCACTAGGTCACCCGCAGGAAGTCCTAGTATATAGGACACATCCTGTAGGGTGGGGGCGACCTCACCACAGGGCAGGTGGAAGGTGTGGGTCTCTGGTCTCCACCGGTCGACGAGAGCTGCAAGCAGAGACCGGTCGAAGCAGAACCGCGTCTGCTGAAGCCGACGCGGAACGACCTGTCGCTCCTCGAGGGCTGTCGCCTCCAAAGATCCCAAGACACTTTGGAAGCAAGCCGGCAAGGCGTAACCTGCATGTCCATAATAAATAAGATGTCGTAATCTTTCATTGAGGAATATACAATTTTTATGTTCTCACCTGTGAACCCAGCGGACGTCGACAGTCAGCAGCTCCTTCGGTACTCTAGGACGAAAGGCTGGGAGCTGACGTCTCTCAACGGCACTCCTGCACGACCGATGCCTTAGATCCACAGCGGGATCCAAAAGACGATCGGCCTGCTGTCCGCCACCCTCGTCCGCCATGCTGAAGCACCTGAAATGTACGGATCAATGTAAAAAGTAATTACGGATTATCATACTTCAAAATAGCAAAGATTCCTCATTTTATGTAGTACATGTCTGCGATGAATATAGCATTATTGCAATACATGGTGCAAGTAAATATAGCAAAGATTCCTCATCGATATATCTTGCATGTCTGCGACGAATATAGCATTATTACAATACATGGTACGAAGTACAAGCGAAATGTTATGTCGTTATTACATGACATCCACGAATATAAATATTACAAATTTCGCCGCATTACATTACATGTCCAGTCAACGGAAAGGACGTCGACCGTCGTGTCCTGACCCTGAAGGTCCAGCCTCCAAATCATGCATTCCACCACTGGGATTCTTACAGTTGACGTACGTGTGACCGACCTCATTGCACCTGCTGCATATCTTCACGGGACACCCTGCCTCCGACTGATCCATGTCATTTCGAATACGTCGATGCACTCGGCGTCCTAAGTTGTATTTCAGCATGTTCCTATCAGGGACATGCCTACAGTTTGGCGTCGGTGGATCAGTGAATGACCCGTACATACCGTACCCATATATCTCAAAGATGCCAAGTGTGCGGATAGCTTCTTTTTCCGTATCTTGGGAAACATAATTGTACGTTGATCGATTTATCATCGATGCCGCCGCAAGTACATGAGAGCAAGGCTTATGTAAAGTTTGACCACGACAGAACACTTGCATTGATCATCGCAAGAATGCACTCGCATGCATTCCTCCGACGTTTACGCCCAAGCCGAGCCCTATCCATGCAGTGAACTTCATACCTCAGCTCGTCCGTACCCATTGCGTGAGGTGAGTGTAGCTGTGTCTTCTTAACCTTTTCAATGATGTACTTTGTCACAACCCCAGAAAAGAACAACCGATTGTCAGACATGACAATTGAGGCTGCTCGATACCGGTCCATGAAATACTTCACGGCTGTCAGCAATTCTCTCATAAGTGATAATGCCCAAATCTTCACGGCTGTCAGCAATTCTTCCTTCGAGGGGTATGTCGCTCCTTGTGTCTCCTCGTTCTGGTGGTATTCCCAGGCTGTTTAAGTGCCTTCTCGGATAGATAGCTCTGCAAAGTTCGATGAGTTCCACTCGACCGGCACGACATTTTGAAACCCACCGGAACTCTCATCGTCTGACACATCTTCCTCAGGGACTTGCTCATGCTCGGCATCCTCGGCCTCCATCTCCGCAACTATAGCTTCAATATGCTTCCCTCATCTGCGGCTTTGTTGGTTCCTCTGTTGTTTGTTGCTCACTTGATCCCTCTCCGCCTCCTCCAGCTCCTCCACCTCTTCCCGCACCACATGCTCGATTGTCGTCACCATCTTCCGCACCTCTTCTGCGGTGCTCTTCGACGAGTTCATGCAACGTTTTCGCATTTTGTTCCCTACATTTACTTTGAATAAGAAGTGCTAGTGGCGATCCTCGTTCGATGACGATCTCGACATAACGCCTCCATCCTTGGGTTGCCTTTATCGGTAGCAACTCCCAATAAAGTCTTTCCGTTGAACGGCTAGCAACAGCGTTGATATCCAGACCATATTCTTCGGAGTTAATTTTGAACGTCCTTAACAGCCAATTTTCAAGCCCTGCTAACGTTCTCTCCGTGGGTCTAGATATCCCCAACATCACTGACTGGAACGAAGATAAGTCTATCTCGTTTGGACCAAAATTGATATCCCCTTGTCCGTAATAAACATTAAAATATTTTCTGTCTGCCATTCACCCTGTAAATAAAAGCTATGAACTACTAATAAATTTTCTTTACTTCCGTACTCACAAAAACATCTTAAACATTTATCGCTTTTAATCCTTTGTACTATGCATTAAACCTACGTGCATTATACTTCATATAAAACGAGCTCGCTACTACCCTAACGATGCACCTACACATGTTCTCGAATTTATAAACCCTAACCGTAAATCTGAAAAAATAAATATACGCACTAAATCAACGATACCCTACCTTATAACCCTAGTTATAACACTAAATATAGTCTATAATATACACACATAGTCTATAATAAATCCTAAAACTAATTTACATATGTCATACAAAAACCATATCGTAATATTATCCTAATTTAAACCTCTAAATCAAATGTACAGAAAAATAACAGAAAATATTACGAAATTACGAATATTATCCTAATTTTTATTGGAACCTAATCGCTAAACGAAATATTCAATTTATCATATTGCTAACCTACCTTGTTTTCAAATATTACGAAATAATAATACAAAAGAGTTTAAAAATTACCTTTTCTTTTTTCTCCTCTTCTCCCTCTCTTTTTCCTCCTCCTCCTCCTCCTCCTCCTCTCCTCCCTCTCTTTCTCCTCTCTCTCTTTCTCTCTGTCATTGCCACGTGGGGATGAATCTTGTATGGCGATCTTGTCTGCCGTCCATGTGAGGAAAAGGGCGATTTAGCGCTTGTCACAGGCGATCAATACCGCGCCATTTTAAACGCCCGATTTAACGGGCGGTTTTATGCGACATGAATAAAACGCCCGATTTAACGGGCGATTATTGCCGCCACGGGCTGCGAGCCGTTGGAGCTATTAAACGCCTGATTGGTTGGCGTTAATAACTATCTTGGTTTATAAACGCCCGTTGAACGGGCGCGATTAATATATAGCGCCTGATCAGCGGCGCGAGAGGCTATTTTTTTAATTTTATTAAACGGGAAATTATTTTTTTAATTTCGAATTAAATTAAAGTCAGAACAGTATTTAATTCGAGCAGGATGGCTGCCGGGCCTTGGATCCAAAGCTAGTAAACGAGCCGGCCCGCTCGCGCGACTGTCCCACGAACCGTGCCTGGGTCGAGATTCCGACCCGCTGGCCAGCTCTATCCCCATCGCTGCCACCTCCAGACGGCAACGGCAATCCCATCTCCCTCCCTTCTCCCCTTTCTCTTACCTGCGCGCGGCGGCGTCCTTGATAGGCGACATCGAGCTCGTGCGGGTCGGCGCCGGCGGCGCCGAGCTCTGCTCCGGGTGGGGAACTCTTCCTCAGACCCCCTCCTCCCCTCTCCCTCTCTCTCTCGGTCCCCACCTCCCAGCGTTGCGCCCTCCTCCTTCCTCTCTGCGCCGCGGCGCAGCTCGGCGCCCTCTTTCCTTGAGCTGGTTCCCTTCTTCCCCTCCTCAACTCATAGCGGCGTCGCCTGGTCTCCTCCGTCACCTTGACCGGATCAGGCCTGCCGCGGCAGCACCGGATGGAGCCGAACCGGGAGGACCAAGCACAAGTGGGCAGAGGAGTTGGAGCCGGCGGTGGCGTGGCCAGATGCAACCAACGGAGGTATCCGCGGCAGAGGAAAGGCGCATGTACCGGAGGCAGCGAGGCCTCCAGCATTAGGGCGAGGCAAAATGGGAGGAACGGGAGGGGGTGGGATTGGTTGCGTTGGCGGCGGAGGAGGGAACCTGGCATGTGGTATGTGGAGCGTGGGTGAAGATGAGTGGCGTAGAGGAAAATTTCTGATTGTTTGGGGGAACGAACTCTATTTGGTTTATATGATTGAAATCTGTATAATTGTGTGAATTTAGTGCTAAGTCCTAATTTCAATTGCATGCTTGTCCAGGTATTGTGCAAATGGTTCTCTGTCAAGGCTTATCCGCTGGACATGCTCAGCCGTTTGCTTTTCCTGCTGCTAAGCACAACCCTTCTCTCCTAAGAAGATCATTCCTTCGTATTCCGGCAAGATCACCGAGTCTAAAGAACCTCCAGCTTCAATCCACGACGAAGAATTTTGGGGCAAGAGCAGCACTATGTAGGCATACAGCAAACTATTTTATTTTGGTTTTTACTGTGATAATGATGGCTATGTTATTATGTTGCCCACAATGCTTCCTAGAGTTTCTGTTTTTATATCCTCTTTTAGGGTTGCAGTGCTAGTTCAGTAATCCTTCTAAGAAAAGATCTTCATATCTATTTCTTTGTTAGCCTTTAATTCTTGTTTTTCGTATTTCTGGATGATAATACGAAAAACTGAACCTTTGGTGAACTGCATGTATTGTCGGATGCCCAAAGAAGACATCCATTGAACATAGAAGTTCCTTAATCCTTAGCCCTCAAAAGCAAAAATCTATTGCTTGTTTATTGGTTTTACAGGTAGGGAGTTACATAGTAAACATATGGTTTTCTTCAGACTTCTTTGCTGTTATTTATGAAGTCTGCAGTCATCCTCTAGGCTCACTAGAAAGATATTAGGCGAATTAGTTCTAATGCATCTGGCAGAGATCAGAGACCAGTGCTTCATACTCTGAAATAAAAATTAGCTTAAAAAACGTGCTACTTGGAACACAAACTTGTTGACTATAGCAAATGTATGTCATGGACTGAAGTTATGTCTTTAAAATTATTGCTTACAGCCTTACAGTTTTTTCTTAAGCCTGTGGATCCAAGCGCCAAACTAAGCATTCTAAAGTTGCAGATTGCTCAACCTGTTCTATATATTTAGAGAGATTCGTAAGTGCTGATAATTAATTTACTTGCTACAAGTATATAGGAAACATTATTATTCAGAATTCAACAAAATGTGTTATTCTTTTTCGGGACTGTGGGGTATCTACACATCTAAGAAATTGCAATTTTTGTTTTATGTGCCAGCAATTTTTTTAAAAACATCTTAAATTATGTGGATTCTGTTCAAGCACTATTCTACACTCCACAATACAATCATTAACACTATATTGAGTATTAGAATGACAGTATGTCTGCATTTAATTAGATGCTTGTAAAATTATCCTTTTTAGCTAGTATAAACGATATTGCATAATCTTGGTTCTTGGTTCAGCAAAACTTTGTGCAGAATATGCTTCTAGAATTTTGTTTGTGATTTCTGGCAACATCTTTTGAGTTCTGTAGTTGGCTATGCTGAACTGAATATTTGGGTGCCATTCTTTATATGGCAGTCCAATATTGTTGTTTTACAAATTTTTTTGGCAGTTTTGTGATTTGTTTCTTGTTGATTACTTTTTTCAGTCTTATCTTGTTGTTTACTTGTTGGTTATATTGGATATTAGAATTCCAGTATCATACTATCATAGTTCTACAAAGTCTTTTCATGCTATTTTGGGATTTCTGTCTGTTGATTCCTTGCGATGTGTGGACCAATGTTGAACATGGTATGATATATAGATAGTACATGCTTGAGCCACTGAAATGGAGTAAACAATGATTATGAAATATGATCGTTTGCACATGATATGTATTTGACTATTCCGAAGTGCTTGATAAATCAATCTAATAAGTACCATTATAAACTTATAACTCCTAGAGCCTTGACGGAAGCTTATTATGCTTTTTTAATCTGATTTTCTTTGATATTGTATAGAGCTAAATATTGGAAATGAGACAGTTTTATTTGTGTAGCAGGTGTCATTTTGTGTCTTATCATCAGTTAGTTTTCTTGAATTTGGACATTTAGGTCCTCTAATTAATTTTGCATTGTAACCGTCGCCTGTTTCTTGCAGCTGGCAGCAATTTTCTCCAACATGGCTTGTTCACATCATTACAAAAAGAGAGTTCTGTCAAGGGTTTTCGATCACTGATACAGCACAATCATCAGCATCAAAGATCTGAAGTTGGTTGTCGAGCATCCTCTCTAGCATCATTTAGTTACCCTGAGTTGACTTCCAAGCCAAGATGGTGGTGGAGAACTCTAGCATGTGTTCCGTACTTGCTGCCACTACACAACATGTGGTCGTATGCCGATGTCATCTACCAGCTGCATACGTACTTGCAGGGTTTTTCATTGCTCTACACCTTCATTGATACCATGACACTGTTTCCAGGGTGGCTCTTTCTGGTGATTTTCATGACTGTGTACTTCTTTGTTGTGAGACGTAAGTGGTCACCACACTTTTTGAGGTTTCATGTGATCCTGGCTATCCTCCTGGACACTGGCTCCCAAGCAGTGGCAACAATGTGCACCTGGATGCCCGGCATCGTTTATCAGGGGAAGCCCATGCAGTATTTCTGGATGGCTATTGCCTTTGTACAGATCTTCACAGTGCTCGAGTGCATGCGGTGTGCTCTTTCTGGAATGTATCCAAATGTTCCTTTCATATCCCACACGGCGTTTATCCATTCTGATCTGAATCTGTTCAGGTAGCCAGCTGCTCACCATGAGGAGGGAGGCACAAGATAGATCGTTTTAGTAGCTGCTTAACAGTTCTATATACTATGGTATGTTTGAAGCCTGGTGTGATTTCCATCACTCTGATCTTTTGATGCAACAACAAAATTGGATCAATATGTGATTGGTTATCTCGGATGCTGAATTGTTTGCGTTTTAGCTGTATGCATATTTATTCCTAGAAACATGTGAATTCGCTTTTCATCCTGTCCGTTGAACCTATTTCTGGTATCATTTCTGCTTCCGGGATAGAATATGCATCGTCTCCAGTCGAATTTCCTCTATGCTTGCGTATCCTTTATTCTTTTTTTCCCTTTCAGAAGGTCAGGCATACTGCTTCGATTATTATTTATTTTAGAAAAAGTATGTATTACACCATAAAATGTGACCCTTTGTTTACATACCTCCTTAAACTATCAAACCATATATTTTAGCCCACAAAACTGTGAAACCGACACAAAATACACCTTGCAGTGGTTTGGTAGGAGGTTTTGCTACTGTGTCGTGTCACGTGGTGATCCAGTCGTTGTATACACAATCAAACATATATAATATTGTTGGACCCGTGTGTCATGCCTTTTCTCTCTTTTTGTACCTCTCCGCATCTCTCTCCCATCTTCCCTAAGTCAGCAAGCCGGTAGTTTGGGGTGACAGCGGCCAGGTCGGACAAGGAGGCGGAGGGGAGCAGACGGAGGGGAGAGGCCGGAGAGAAGAGGGAGGAGGAGGGGCGAGCGAAGGGGAGAGATCGGAGGGGAGCATGTGCTGCGGAGAGGCCGCAATGGGGAGGGAGGAGGGGCTGCGAGAGGATAGAGAGGGAAAAGAGGATAGAGGAGAGGAGAGAGAGGGAAAAAGTAGGCTGGTTGATTGTGGTCCCATATACTATTTACTGACTATGTATGTTGATTGGACTTTCAAGTCACACGTCACGTGGGCAAAACCATCCTAAAACCACCGCAAGGTGTTATTTGTGCCTTTTTCAAGTTTCTTTTATCGGAATACTTGGTTTCATAATTTAGAAGAATATGTAGACCAAAGGTCAAATTTTAGGGTGAAATATAGACTTTTTTCTTTATTTATGATTCGCTAGCTCTCCTAAAAATCATATCCATTTGGCCGGAAACCAATAATATTGTATTGACTTGAGTAGCAGCTGTGACATACCGTTCACGTCACGTTGAACTATTTCTGACATAGAGGTTACAGTTTTTAAGTTACAATCTTTGTGTTAACGAGAAAACATCCAAACTTAAAAAAAGCATCCAAACGTTGCAGTATATATACGCACCTAAACAGCATGCTTTTTTTTAAAGAAATAGATAACGCAACCGGCAAATGGAGGAACAGCACGAACCCTGACCCTGCAGCAAGGCGAGCGACGCCTCCTTCCATCTCCACCTTCTGCCTCCGCGGGCCACTCGAAACAGAATGGCCATCGCAAAGCCCAGCCCGAACCCTGACCCTGCAGCAAGGAGCAGCACGACCGTATACACCGGATCCCCTGCCTCCGTCGAGCTCGCCTCCTCCCCCGCGCGCGAGCCGCCGGCGTCGCACGGCCTGGCCAGCGGCTTGCCGCACAGCCCCGCGTTCCCTTGGAAGGAGGCGTCGGTGAACGTCAGGAACTGCCCCCGCTGCGGTATGCGCCCCTCCAGGCGGTTGCCGGAGACGTTCAGCCAGGCGAGCCAGCGCAGGGACGCGAGCGCCTCCGGGATCTCCCCGTCGAGCAGGTTCGCGGCGAGGTCCAGCGACTCCAGCTGCGCCAGCGCGCCGAGCTCCGCGGGGATCGGCCCCGTCATGGCGTTGCGGGACAGGTTGAGCCCGCGCAGCGCCGCGAGCCTCCCGATCGACGGCGGGATGCCGCCAGCGAGCGCGTTGCCGGAGAGGTCGATCACGTCGAAGGCGGTCAGGATCCTGGTGAGCGTCATGGTGGCGCCCTTGTACGTGACCACGACGGCGTCCCGGTAGAGCTTGCCGGAGAGGTTGTTCTCCAGGGCCTCCCGAGCGTCGTGCTCCTCCTCCCCGCCGCCGCCGGCGGCCATCATCGCCGTGAGCTGCTCGAACCACCGGGGATCCAGGCCGCCGGAGAATCTGTTCGAGGCAAGATCGGCGATCTGCAGGCTGGAGAAGCAGCGCCGCGCCCCGATCTGATCGCCGCAGCCGCGATCAAGAACCGCCCCTACCGGGCCAGAGAATCCATTGGATCTCAGCACAAGAATCTTCAGCTTGGGCATCCCCCCCATCCAGCTCGGGAAAGATCCGACAAAATCGTTGCCCCCAACATCAAACACTTCCAGATCATTGCAGTTAACGACTGATCGAGGCAGCCTCCCCTCTATCCGATTCCCGTTCAAATCTATCGTCTGGGAAGCGCATCCCTCATGAAAGCCATCAGGCAAGGTCCCCTCGAACTGGTTTTGCCTCAGCTTCAGGATGATCAGGCGCCCGTCGACCAGACACGATGGAACATGGCCACTGAAATTGTTGTACGACAGGTCAAGCAACATGAGGCTGCTTGCATTGCAGATAATTTCTGGGATGGCTCCATGGAGGGTGTTGTTGGCCAGGTTCAGAAAGAAAGCACTGCTCAGCTGCGTCTCCGAGTCCTCGGGGATCGACGAGAAGAAATTGTTGGAGTAATCAAGGAACTGAGGAGACATAGGGATTGGCACTGCCCCCCTAAGCTCATTGTAGCTAAGATCAAGGTAGTAGACGCTGGCATTGTCCAGGGGCAGCTCCATGGTAGTGAACCCATTGCGTGAAAGGTTGAGCTTGAACACGCTTACGCCATCGCTCTGGTTTGCCCATATCCATCTCGGTATGGACCCGACAATCTGGTTGCAGGAGAGGTCAAGGTCACCAACCACGACATGCCTGAGTATGGAGGGAATCTTGGTCATGTTGCAGCATGCTAGCCCCAGGGAGTTGAGTTGGGGGAGGAGTGCTGATGCTGATGAAAAACTGATGCGTTCATCGTCCACTATCACTGTCAGTTTGTTAGATGACAGGCAGAGGTTGCTCAAGTTTGAGAGCCTCCAGAAGAAGCTAAGCTGCACTGCCCCGCTCAAGCTGTTCCTGGAGAGGTCGAGAGTCTGCAAGCTCGCGAGCTTGAAGAAAGACTTGGGTATGGATCCGTTTAGCTGGTTGTAGTTAAGGTAGACCGATGTTAGCGACGGCGAAGGATGGGAGAATTCTTGGAGGGGGCCGGCTAGATTGTTCGACATAAGTGAGATGAACTCCAGCCGTGGAAGGGAGAATAGGATGCCTGGAATTGACCCTGAAAGGGAGTTGCAGCATAGCTGTAGAATTTCTAGTTTCTGGAATGCCCCTTTTCTGAACAATGCTATTGGCCCTGCAGAATAGCACAAGAAATCCGATGTCAAAAACAAGAAGAGGAACAAAAAGAATAAGAAGAATTTGTTAAAAAAAAAGGCAAGTACTGTGATTTAATTTATACTCTCTCCGTTTCTTTTTGTAAGGGGTGCCACACATTTCACGATTCAAAATTTATAATCTTTGACCAATAATTTGCTTAGCTTATGTTTTTCTAATCATCAGGAAACTAAATTTTAGATAAGTCTCAGTTGATTTTGTCATGTATCTAGATGCTTTCGTTGGATCTTTACGTGCTCTATGCAGGTGTGTGATCAACGATCTAAAAAATCAATTGAGTGTAAAATAACTCTGAATCGTATGATGTCAAGCCAGTCCCGTTTGTTTAACAATATATAAATTTTGTATGCAAAGATGACATCATTGGATTCGCATTTGAAAGTATTTTCTAATGATCACGGTTTTGTTATTATGAATAATATAGGATAAAAGAAATTAAGGATGAAAGTGTAGTGTGGAAGACCATGCCAAAATTAAAACACATCTTATATTTTGAAAGGAGTGCCTTCATACATGTTTGAATCTTTAGATTGAGAATTAATGATAGTAAGGAAAGTTAATATATGATCTCTTCGCATTCCATCATTGCTATTATGCCTTGTTTGTTTGAGTTGTACCTTGTCTAAAAATTGTTTCTGGCTTTTGATCCTGAGAAGCTAGTTTCTACGAACCACAAAAAGTTAGAAAAGCCACCGAAGACTTTTCTTAGGTCATAATATAATTGGGGTTTTTGGAGGGTTTTTGGTTTCTTGGAAGAGGGTTGCAAAAGCTCACTGTTGGTTTAGGCCTCTGACTTCTAAGGGATAGAAGCTGCCTAAAAATTCAAACAAACAAAGCCTTAGACTATTTTTGACTACTTGAGATTCATCGGTTATGAATTACTCCCTTCGTTTTTTTTTTTGACGCCTTTGATTTTTTGGCATATCTTTGACTATTCTTCTTATTTAAAAATTTAGTGCAAAGATGTAAAAAAAAAGACATTTAAAGTACCTCTATTGATAAAACAAATCACAACAAAATAAATGATTTTTACAAAAATAATTTGAATAAAACGAATGGTCAAAGGAGTATCAAAAAGTCAAAGCCGTCAAAAAAAAAAAGAGGTAAGAGTATTATGCATTTCAACTTTGAAGATTTTAGATACCCGATAGTATAGGAGTGCGTTAGGATTTGACTCCACCTGTGAGATTGTTCTGAGAGAGGTCCAGCTCGCTCAGCAGTGTCAGATTCCGAACGGACGCCGGTATTGCACCGGAGACGCCGCACTCCCGCAGCCGCAGCGTGGCCAACGACCGAAGCCTGCCGATCGCCGCCGGCAACTCCCCGATCTGAAACCCGCTGCTGCTCAGATCCAAGAAGCTCAAGAACGCGAGGTCGCCGATCGAAGCAGGGAGCCCCCCGGAGAAGCCGCCGTTGCTGCCACTGACGTCCAGGATCTTGAGGTGTTTCAGGTTGCCGATGGAACTCGGTATCTCACCGGAGAAATTGGTCCCACGCAGCTCCAGCGCCTCCAGGGAGCTCCCAGAGGGGAACTCCGGCAAGCCGCCGGACAGGCCGGAGTTCGACGAGACGTCGAGCACCCTTAGCTTTCCCAGCTGAAAGATGCCTCGAGGGAACGACCCGTTGAAGCCGTTGTTGGAGAGGTCGAGGGAGACGAGCTTCCTTAGGCCGCCAACGGCGACGGGTACCTCGCCGGCGAGGCCGGAGCCGGAGAGGTTGAGGTGGGTGAGCTCGCTGAGCCGCTCGAGCCCGGACGGCGGGAGGCTGGCGCCGCGGAAGTCGTTGCCGGCGAGGAAGAGGCGCCGGAGCGAGTTCAGCTCGAAGAGGGCGCCATCGAGGCCGCCGCCGCGGTGGCTCCGGAGGCCGAGGCCGCCGAGGTCAAGCTCCGCGACCAGGCCCGACGCCGCGCCGGCGCCGCACGAGACGCCCTCCCAGCGGCAGCAGTCGGTGCCCGCGCGCCAGGACGGCAGGAGCGGATGCTGGAAGGATCGCTTCAGCCGGAGCAGCGCGGTGGCCTGGCCGGCCGGGCACCGGAAGGACGCCGCCGCCGCGAGGCTGGTGTGCACGACGACGTCGACGAGGATGACGACGAGGATGGGGAACGCACGGAGGCGGACGCAGCTCGTCTGTTCTTCCATGCAGAAGGGTAGGAGAATGCGCACGTAATTCCTGCTTGTGCCGCGCGCGAACCGTGTCAATCGTGTGTACGAGGTATACGATCGAGGTAGGTGCAACCGAATCTCACCGCAAGAGTTATATGAGGCTTCGAAAAGTAAATAAGTGATCCAGTCGTCAAAAGTATTTTGCTTTTATAGCATTCTAGATGCATTGCTGATAAGCGGTTAATTTGGGGCATCCATATACCATAGCAAATACAATAAATTGTCCAAAATGTTCGCACGCACACACTAAATTTTTCCTCTATAAAAACATCCACAGCAAACACTTCGTTGGAAACAATGACACCTTTAGGTTTAATTTGATGAAAACATAATTGCACTTATAGATTAACAATGAGCATCATGCAGAAAGAATATGTTGTTGTAATAGAAGAAATGGATGTAATGATACGACCCTCGTATATACTCTTGGACAACAAGAGATTGTTGCCGTTAAGATTTTTTTTTTTTTTGAGTAAAGGGCAGGAGAACTGCCTACTTTGTATTATAAGGAGAAAAATTACAAATTTCGGGGGAAAAAAAAAACTCTCCCCCGGGGAGACTACGGTGCTGACTAACTAATTACAAAATTGACCCCTGCGGCCATCCAAAGCCGAAGGTCGTCGATGAGGTTTTGAAGGAAGGCGGCGCGAGGACATTCAACCGAGCGGAAAATTCTGTTGTTTCGCTCCAGCCAATGGAACCAAATGATCCCTGAGGCCACCGTCAGGGTGCCACTTGGGGGGAATTTTGAAGGATGTCTGCATCCCACCACGTAGGGAGGTTGGTGGCTCGATTCCAAGATGCTGGGTCAAGTATAGTGAAACCCATCAGCTGAGCTACGCACATCCAGATGTAGGTGCTGAATTCGCATTGTAGGAAAAGGTGCTCTGGGGTCTTGAGGTTGCGGTAGCAGAGTTGGCAGAAGTAGGCGTTGGGGCAGTGTCATCGTTGGAAAGCGTCAGCCGTGGAGACGCGTTGGAACAGCAGCAGCCAGAGGAAGAATCTGCATTTAGATGGGGCCCAAATTCTTCGGACGCTGCGAGACGCCGGCAAGTAGCGGCGGGTTGCGAATTAAAGGCGGTAGGCGGATCTGACCGAGAAGGACCCGTCTGAGGTGAAACGCCAGTTCCACTGGTCTAGTTCGCCAACAGAGAGGGTGGTGTGAGCCAGGCGATGTAGCAGCGAGATGAGCTCAGGGACGAGTTGGGTCGAGAGCCCGCGATGCAGATCCCTCAACCAGTTGTTGTTCGCAAGGGCATCTTTTACTGATCTGTTGCGCCTAGAAGAGGCAAGGAAGAGTCGTGGCGCCAAATCTTTAGGGGTTTGGCCAACCAGCCAGGGATCTTCCCAAAAAGAGATCGAAGATCCGTCTTTCAAGTGAATGGACGCACCTACTCGGAGGAGGTCAGCGTCGGTGATGGGGGGTAGCGATGGTTCCCAGGAGAAGGGGGTTATGGCCGTCTTGTTGTTCCAGAGCCAGCGTAGACGGAGTGCTCTGGCAAACCGGTTGAGGTCAAGAACCCCGAGGTCTCTGAGAAGAGAAGACCCGTCTTGCTGTTAAGATTTACACCAATTCAAGATCACGAACGACTACATAAGACACGAAGTTTGGTAACGCAGCTTGGCTTACGCCTACCTTTGCGAGCTTTGACTATAGATCCTCCTCTCCAATCTATAATACCGTAACATATCAGTTGCCCAGATTACGACCACATGCCGGCCGCTGACCCGTTCAGACTTATGTTACTATTATATAGTCGTTTCATGGATTACACAAATGTTGTCTTCCTTTATATAGTGGAGGCCTGTCTAGAGTCTATCTATAACTCTAAACCAACCCTGCTTATTACAACACAGTGTCGATATAACCTGCTTGTATCTGTATTTGACACAAAAACTAACACTACAACATACCTTCAAAAAAACTTGTGAAGAAAACGGTGAAAGAATTTCTTTCTGAAGGTAACGCGCGAAGAAATTTCTTCTCAAGAGAACCGTGAAAAAATTGGTTGGAACAGCTCAAGCAGCTAAAATTTATTTACGAAAAAAAAACGATCTATAAAATGATACCGTTGAAGATGCTCTTCGCTGGAGGCCACGGGAGACTTGCGCTAGCTAGCTTGCCATCTCAAGTCGCGTATACGGTCAATCGCTGGTGGGAGGTGACGCCTTGCTCTTCGTTGAATTAGCTGTACGCACTCACGAACACCAATGGCTGCCGACCCGGCCACGCATAGTGTTTATTTCTCTCATCAACCGGTGCCCGCGGAGGTGTGAACGTTGGGATTGAAAGCGAGACGCGGGCAGGTTGAAATACGTGCACGTCGGGGTGTGACCAGACCATGACCACGATGACCTCGTCCTCTTGTGTCCATCTACAGTGAGAACTGAGGACTCCCATTGTCGAGCACCCGTTGCTACAACTTAATTACAGGCCATCCCTGATTCTGATATGTTTTGTTCTTTTAGAGGGGGTTATGGTATGATTTATTGATTGGTTTGTTTGTTTGTTTTGGCTTTTGAAGAATTCTTTTTGATTTTTTACTTTGCCTGTGCATAGGATTCGCGACGAAGAGGACTTGAAATCCAAACGCTTCTTTTGATCCTCTTGTGAAATCAGTAGATTGGAGGGACGAAGAGAAAATAAAACTAGTAATTTATGCCGAATTAAAAACCTGAATAGATGGAATCGGATTAAAACTGTGATCTATACAGGATGGCATATGGCGGTTAATATTAGTGAGCTGAAAACAAGACGAGCACAAGCTATCAACTTGAGGAAATTTAAAGAGAGCTGGAAAATTGTTTTAGTATAAGAGTGAAGGGCAGAGTTTTGGAATTGCTTTATATAAGCAAGAGTAGCGAAGTCATCTCCATTCTCGATTTCATAATCGATAAAAAACACTAAATAATTATTTCTTTTCCATCCTCCTTTTATGCGTTACCACTTACCACTAGCAACATGATTACTTAATTGAGGAATTCCACTTGTAGGCGAGACCCATTCTTTGGGCTCGTATCCTGATGACCGCTAAAGACACAATTTTACAATAGAACTCTTCGCACCAGGCCTAAGAAGAGGCGCCGAGGAAGATCGTTGATCACTCCATCATTGGCACCCTGTGAGTACGTAAACAGCTAGTACGAAGAGTAGATTCATTTCGTCAATGCTTCGATCACTTCTCCATTGGGACATCATCCTATATATACTTCTCGATCGGGACATCATCCTATATAAGTTGGAGATTAAACTACATATTGTGAATTACCTATTGGAAATCCAATCATTATATCACCAACTTATTTTTAAAGCAGGAGTAAAATACAAGGAAGAGGGAAAAAATCCCATGCAAAGCATGGGGGCACAGCCTCTTCACAACACTGCCAAGTTGGCCTAGAGGCTAGAGCCGACAAACACACCCAAGAACACCACGGTTGTCGACAAAGAAGCACTGCCAACCAACCAAAATCCAACGCTCTAGAAATAGCGACAAGGTGGCTAAGAGAGACACTCTAACTAAAAGCTAACCATACAGTTCGAAAAAAACAACACATTCAACAAGGGAACAACGTCGAACGCACCACTGTCACTCGCTCAACGGACAGAATTTTTACCCAGGAAGGATTTTGAGAGGATATATGGCAACCACTATGATGCCTCCAAGGAGGGAAGAGGCACCAAAAGTTTTCACCATCGCCTAGGCGAGGAAGCTAGGCAAGGCTTTCACTTGGTGCACACCAACTCCTGAAGCCGCACTAAAGGGGACCCAAGCTAGTGCATCAAAGCCAGCAGCCGCCCACTGGCGCCAATAAAAGGGACCTCACGGTGGAACCAGTGAGGAACTCAACGGAACCACCCTCCATTGCACCAGATCTTGCCACTATGAGAGCAACATCAAGAGGAGGACGAATATGCTGCAATAGGAAGCCACACAACCAGGGGGACGGCGACAACACTTTGAGCAGCATCCCGCAAACAACCTAGGCCCGACTGTTAGGTATTGTGTCAAATATGTGTACGAGTAGGTTACATGAACTCTGTATTGTAGTAGGTAGGGTTGGATTAGTGTTAGAGTCGGACTCTATCCAGGCCTCCACTATATAAAGGAAGGTAGCCCTGGTGTAACCAATACAACGACTTCATAATAGTAGCATAGGCAAGAGGAGGTCAGCGGCCGGTATGTGGTCGTGACCTGGTTAGCCGGTGTGCTGCGGTATTATAGATTGGGGAGGAGCGCCCATAATCAGAACCCCGCAGATGTAGGCGAAAGCCGAACTGCGTTACCAAACATCGTGTCTCCTGGTGTCGTTCGTGATCTTGCATCGACGCATATCCTAACATCGACCACCATGTCGGCTAACTAACACCACCAGGAAGCCTACCATGGCAAAGCGCTGCGGCAAGATGCCGGAAGGAAGAATGGATGTCAACGTCACAAGAAAGGGGGGACAATGATGCTTTGACCAACATCCTACCAACGGCCCAGGCACGATTGGCCATCCAGCGCCACCAGGAGGCCATCTGGCCACCAGGACAAGAAGCCACAACGAGTTGTAGAAAAGAAGAACAGATGTCGCCGTGATAAGAGGAGAGGACAATGACGATGCTCCAACTGGTGCTTCACAAATGGCCTAGGCCAAATCTAAGTCGTAGCAAGCCACATCAAACAAGGACAAACGCCATCATCAAAGGGGTGGGGACTACGACAACGCTTCAGACTACAACCAACCAATAGCCTAAGCCACCTCACTAGCCCACAATTACTAACGGCGAGAACAAGACACTGCAACGAGGCCAACTGCCTAGAAACGACGCCACCATAGCCGGAGACGGTCACCCACCTACTCCAACCACCACACTGTGCTCGGTCTCGAGGCCGAGCTCGCAACCTCTATGGGGAATACACTGCCGCAACCCGCTCTCCAATAAGATCTAACACTCGCTACCACACCCAGATCTGACACACGGTCAGAAAGGAGGAGGGAGGAAAGCCAGCATAGCAGTCTAGCAGATGATGTAACTGAGCGGATATATGATCCATCTCTGCTAGTTTTTTGGCCACGAATTGTTGTGGCAGGGCGAAAAAAGGTTAAGACATGGGCATGTCCAATAAGACCAGGTGCAGTAAATAAAATAGAAAAGTAACAAATATAAATGAATAGTAAGAAGGATGGGTTAACAGTGTCTAGCTAGTGCCTAGACGAAATTAGGTTAGGCCGGCTCAGGCAGTTGTTTGAATTAGATGCGCCGTATCTAGGGAACAAATTTTCCATTAGCCCTGAATCTCGCTTCCCAGCAAAATTTTTAAATTTAAAAAATTCAAGTGAAATTATATAGGGTTTAGATGAGAGAGAGAGAGAGAGAGATATCATTAAAAATAATAAGTTCCCAGATCTACAAATCTCAAGTGAAATCTTCAATTCTCGCTTGGATTTGAATTGGAAACTGTTTAAGATTCGAGGTACCAATTCTGGTTTAGGCCAAGGATGGAACAATTGCCATGAAAATTTGACCAGATTAGTGTACCGATCCTTGCTAGAAACGTCGCAGGTAAACTCTGAATCTGAAGCATTGGCATATTATTACAGTCTTATCAGATACGTGTCTTCAGAAAAATACCGATCCAAGAGACGTCCAGACTACAGACGAATTAGGTCAAATTATACGACTCTTTTTTAAAAAAAACAAAGGCAGTGGCTCTGCCGTTTTCATTAATATAGAGAAAGACAAGCATTTACAAACTTAGAAAAAGAAGCAGCCAAAAGGCAAAAAGGCAGTTACAAGAAGAAGAAACCTAGAAGAAAAGAAAAGAAGAAAGAACAATGAAGAAACTATTTAGCCAAAGTCATCAAACCCGAAGGCCAACATCCAATCGAGCAAGCCCTGTCTAATGCTCTGAAGGACCTGCCCAACATCACGGGGCTTTAATTGAAAAATCCGCTCATTACACTCCAACCAAACATTCCATGAGACGAAGATGACGAGACCATCGAATTGCTTCCTCTGGTTCTTAGGAACTTTCATCCGCATGCAGATCCACCATTCCCTGAATTCTTCCGCAATGCACAGCATTCGTAGGCCGAAGCCTTGCACCTCATGTAGGACATTTAGCCAAATAGTTTTGGTGAACGGGCAATGTGCAAGAAGATGATTTGCCGTCTCCTCAGTTAAGCCACAAAGAGAACAGACAAAGAAATTTGGCCATCTCCTGCTTTCCAACCGATCCGCAGTTAGAATCTTATTTTGCACCGCTGTCCAGATGAAGATCTTGCATTTGGGTGCTGCCTTAGCCTTCCAGATGGCATGGAAGAATCTGTCAACGATTGCACCAAGAAATTGAGTGTCGTAAGCCGACTTTGCATTGTATACACCTTTAGTAGTCCATCTCCAAATCAATGCATCTTCGTCACAGATTTACCTATTGCACTTTGATCCATAGTATCGACGGTTGAGATAACGATCTCAAGTCGCTAAGGTTCTTTAGAAGTGAGATAGGAGACACGCCGAACAGAACGAACAGCAACGAACAGGGAGACAGGGGTTTTTATCCTGGTTCAGGCCTCTCGGGAGAGATAATAGCCCTACGTCCAGCCTTTCTTATTGTCGGACCCGGTCTAAATGACCGAATCCTAATGTGTTATACAGTACTAGTCTCAGAAGATCATGGCTAGTACACACATAAACAGAACTGATACATTGCCTTCGAATTACATTATTACAACATAGGGGACTACGGGTCCCAAAAGGAGTCACAATTTAATACATCAAGCACGGCACGCAGGCCGAGATACAGAGTTACACAGATGGTCACACAGGGACCTAACATAGCGCAACTTTATTCTAGCTAGTGGCCTAATCCACAGGCAACGGCGGTAGGAAACACGCAACCCTACTCTTCGTCTTCGTAGTCCTCCTCCTCCTCGTAGTCCGAGTCCTCCTCGAAAACAGAGTCGCAGGGGAGCTCCGCGGCTGTTGAAATTTTGGAAAAGAGGGGAAGGAAAAACAAGAGTGAGTACAAAGGTACTCCGCAAGTCGAGAATCTATGCGAATGGGGGTTTAGTACAAATAGAAGGCTTGGGTAGTTTTGCAGAAATGCATTTTTTTCTTTGTTTGTCCTAATTTTGCAAAAGCAATACTCAGAAAGCTTTCAATCCCAAATCTTTATCTTTTTGGGGCTTCTTCTCAAATTCTCTCGCCAATTGGCCACAGCCATAGCGAATCCCTTCCTCAGTCTCTTCCCGTTACGGGGAATCACTCGGAACAGGGGTTAGGTCCAACCGCACGAGCATTTCATGATAGGCCGAACCCAATTCATGATGCAAGCCGGTAGTACCTATCTCAAGATCAGAACTCTTTCTTAACAACTTTTACTCGACTCAAATCCTTTTTGAAAATCCCCGGTTTTAGGAAAAGAAGAGCTACCATATGAACAGTCCCTTCGCATGCTCATAACCGCGAGCACAGCTATCATGATAGTTTTAACTCTGCAGAGTGGGTACGCTTTACCCTCGAGAGGCTACGCACCAGAGTGTTTAGCCACAAGCCGTTAGACTCAAACACTAACGGCGATCGCCGGAGTCTCCGTCGTGGTTTTTGCTAACAACTAAGCCCGCCCCATAACAGACTCGAGGTCGTCATGTATGGCTCGGCCAGAGGATCATAGGATGAACAGTCCTTAAACTAGAAGAGAGACGATATTTTAGCCCCGTTTTCTCAAGTAGTGCCTTCTTGCACCGGACCGGCAAAAGTCTCTCCCTAGTCGGAGGTATTTTAGGGGAAGAGAGTAAAATCATTTTCTAGCCCATGGCATTGCCCACAATGCGCATACTTTCTCAAACCATTTCTCGAAACCCTTCTCAAACCATTCCTTATCACAATATTTATTTTCACACACAAGAGTTATAAGGTCATCGCGATAGAAATCATTTTTAGGCATTTTTTTTTCCTAACATCAATGGAATGTAAATATATACACAAGGTTTATTGTAAGTCCTTAGGGTTTGCGCCTATCACTAGTATTACCATGATTAGCTAGGTTGCATAACTAATAACTATTAAATACGGCACTTTTACTTTTTAATTTAGCATGCAAGTTTTCAATATCTAATAAATCGTTTTGAAAACAGGCAACATGGCTCACGATATGGTCAAGGGGGACTTGCCTTGGTCGGACGACGGGTAGGAACAACCAGCGACGTCGGACGGGTCTACAGCACCTTGGCCTCCTACTCGAGCACGATCCAAGCATACAAATGGAAATAACAGTACATCAGGCATAAAATGTTTTTATGCATTTTATTTAAAGAGAGATGTTAAACTCATTTTGTATGCACCATGAATAATGGAACCTAAGCAATTGAATTATTAGAAATGCAGTGGTTACAAGGGTGCAGACTCAACTTAGTATTTTTATAAAATCCAACTTGCTGCAAGGTATTTTTGGGAATTTTTACAGAATTTTAGGATGGCTTTTGATATAATTTGCAAAACCTTTTATACTAGAGCCCTGGTAAATTTGTTTTTGAAAATCAAAGGGGACAACCCGGCTAAATCGGCCGGCCCAGACGGGGCGAAGCCCACGGCCCAGAGCCGAAACGGGGCTCCCCCCTTTTTCCCCGTCGTCTTCAACCTCGGGTCGAGACGGCACCGAGCGATGGGCAGGGCGAAGCCGGCCACCGGCGGTCGATTCCGCGCGGGGGGAGGAAGAGGGAGCGACAGCTATGCTATTGATGGCCTCGGCGGCGGCTGAGACTCACCCCAGCGGCGGCACGACGGGGAGACGCTACGGCGAACAGGGGATCCTGGCGACGGCGCGCTCCTTGGCTCGGCGGCGCTCCGGGACTCCTGACGACACCAATCAGAGAAGGGAGATGGTGAGGGAGGGAACAGCTGAGTGACGGAGGAGAGGGCAAGGAGGGCGAGCTCACCAAGGAGAAGGATCGGGCACGGCACGGCGCTAGGCGAGGTGACATTGGAGGGCACAGGGCCGGCTTTATAGGCGAAGAGGGGCATCGCCGCCACCCACCGCCATGAAGCCCGGCGTGAAAGACATTATTTGTTGAGCAATAGCGGCGGCGAGGCGACGACGCCGCAGAGGTGCACTGGAGAGTGAGGGGATGGCGCCGCAGAGGTCAAGGGCACGGTCTTCGGAGGAGCAGGTGGCACCAATCGTACGGGCGATGCTGGCGGAGGGTAGGCGGCAGATTAACAAGCTAGGCGACGGCGCGACGAGGAGTTAAGGCGGGCAAGACCGGATTGTGCGGAGCAGAGGCGGTCGGCGAGGCAAGCTGGACCGGTGCAGGCGAAGATGACGGGCGCGGCAGAGGTCAAGGGCGCTAGCAAGGCGACGCGTCGGGGACGGGAGGAGAGAGAGAGAGAGAGGAAGGCGAGAGCGAGATGAGACGAAAGCGAGGACGCGCGCATGAGGAAAGGGAACAAAGGGTCTGACCGTGGGACCCGCCGGTCGATGAGTGAGGGAAGACAGGCGCGGCCCGTTGGTCGTGAGGGAAGCACCAGGCGTGAAGTGGGCCGAGAGGCGGGCCGCGCGGGGAATGTCCGAGGAGGGAGGAGAGAGTTGGGCCGGGGAGACTCGGCCCGAGAAAAGGAGTGGTTTCCCTTTTTATTTTTCAAATATTGTTTTTCTCTTTTCTTCTTTCAAAAGTTTGACAAAATTTATTTAAAATAATTTTAAATAACTGCCATCCAAGACAATGGTTTTTACTTTAAAATTAATGACCCAAACCAAATCCAGATGATTGCATGCAAAGATGATGCCATGATGTTTTTCAACACTTAACTAGTTTAATTTATTTCAATTATGCATTTTTATGAAATTATTAACGTGCCAAATTTGGTTTTGAAAATTTGGGATGTTACACTTATATATCAGATATGAATACAAGAGGTGGCTCGACGAGACGAACAAGTCTCGGCGAGATTATGCGTGTACAAGTGCGCAATATGCGACAATGCTAAGACTCTTGGCCCCAACAGATGATGGCTTGACCAGATGATGGCTTCAGGATGCCCTCTACACGGCGTAGAGGTCTTGTTTATATAGTGCTGAGCAAACCGACCTACCGAGGGAATATCGGGCCGGGCTAACTACGAGATCGTAACGAACTCAGTACATGCCAAATATATCCCGAGGTAGATAAGGCATACTCCTAGTCTTGGGCATCACGACTCCTAATCCAATCCGGGAAACCACGTCCGGGTCTTCACGTAGCCGTGCAGAACTTCTGTTCGAGTCGGACTCAAACACGAATCCTAGACCATTACGCACCGTGCCAGCCAAGAAGCTGTTCGGCCGGATGCATATGGGCCAGATAGAACCTTCCAGGGGATTGGGCCCTGGTAGGCTGTTCGATTGGGCCATCAGGGAGTGGGCCATGGCAATGGGCTTAATTTTATCCCCGACAGCTAGCCCCCGAGACTCAAGTGGAAGGACTCACTAGAGTGGGGCCTTCCTCTTGAGACTCAAAGTCACGAAGAGGGTATTTTTCCTGCTACAAAGGCGCAACAAAGCGACCAAACAGTTATGGTTCAACCGAACAATACTTGTTCGGGACCGAACAAACCCGCCAAAGGCCGAGCAACTCATTGCGTCGAGCGAGGAACGCCATCCGTCCGAAAGCGAGTACCCGGCCCTCGATACAGAAATCGGAAGAAGTGAGGTGAATCATCTCCTTGAGGCTAAACGTCATCAAGGAGGGATTGGATTCTTAGTAGTGAAGAGCGTACCACCGCATCCGGTAAGATCAGATCTTCCGGGAGAATGAACATAGCAAGTCGCGAGACGGACTCGTGCTGCTGCATCCAGGCATTCAGATGCCTAGGAAAAGATAGGGGATCCACCTCTCGGGCTAGAGCTTGCCTGAGAAAATAGAGATCGCGCTCTCGAGCAAACGTCGTGCTCAGGAGCGAAGGTGATGTGCCCCCAGACGTAGATCGTGCGCCAGGAGCAGACAATGCATACGAGGGGGAAGATGACCCAGTCCCCGAGCGTAGAGCTCGCCAAAAGAACCAGGTAAGGAGATCTAGTCCCCGAGCACGGAGCTCGTTAAAGGAACCAGAAAGTGCGACCAGGCGAAGACGTGCTCGGTAGGAGCCCGCTCTCCGGGCGAAGAGCTGTCCGGTGCGAGGTGATCCAGCCCCCGAGCACGGAGCTCGTCGTGGGGGCCAGATGCGCGCTCCGGGCGAAGAACTGCCCGGTGCGAGGTGAATCACAACCCGATGCAGTCAGAGCCGCAAGAGAACGTGTGAAATCAACGCTTTATCCATGACGTATTCCTTGCGATAGTGTAAGCGCTGTCTTGGTAAGTGCAGAACCGACACTTGGAGTGCCCGTTGCGATGAGAATCGGCTTACGATGGGCTTGCCCGTTGCGATGAGAATCGGCTTACGATGGGCAGAACTCCGTTGGTGGCGCACTACCTTGAGTTAGCCGAACTGTGAAGGTCAGTGCCGGGCAAAGGCGAGAAATCATACGCGGGTGGAGTGAATCAGTCCCCTGGCATGCGCGGAGCAAACCCGGGAAGAGAGGGATGCAGACATCGGTTTTGGTGGGGAAGCCTGGAACCTCGCCGTGACCATCACCGGAGTCTGACGTTCCCCGTTCCTGTATTTCCTACAGAAGACAAACAAGAAACAAGCCAGCAAGGGGAAAAAGAGAGCAAGAACAGGTTCTAAGAAGAACAAAGCGAGTTTTAAAAAATACGCAAAAGACGACCTACCCGCACAAGACATAATTTTTTCCGGGTACGTCCCCCCGATAGCGTTAGTGTCACCTCGGCGAATCGCGAACCGACGCCAGAGTGCCCGTTGCGATGAGAATCGCCATCGGGCGGACTCCGTAGGTGGTGCATTGCTCGATTACCGTGCAAGGAAGGACGTGGCATGGATAAAAAGACGTGTGCGGCAAGCGCAGCCTCGCTGTGGCTAAGACCGCTAACCGTGGAAGGCGATCGGGACCTTAGCCGCAGCAAGACGCGCGCGGCGAAATCTTATCCGGGCATGAACGTGTAGAAGAAGTCGTCGCGGCGAGCGCGGAACCAACGCCAGAGTGCCGTTGCGATGAGAATCGGCTACGGTGGGCATGCCCGCTGCGATGAGAATCGCTTACGGTGGGCGTAACTCCATCGGTGGTGCACCGTCTCGGCTAACCGGAACTGCATGGTCGTCGCCAGATAAAAGACATGCTCAGACGCTGGGAGCGCCACGGAGCGAAAGACCAACGAGGTTTTGGAAAACCAACGCTAAGGAAAGGAACGGGAAACCGAAACGCATCTGGGGTTGCGAAATTCAACTCAAGTCCCAATCGATCGAGGAGGCGATCCTCCGAGGAGTCGACCGAGCGACTCAAGACCGCCGAAAAGCGCTTGAATCAGAGCAAGAGTCTGACCGAGCAGCTTTTCCTGCAAAAAAGTGCAGCAAAAGACAAGGACGAACAGGAAACCAAGAGGAAGGCGGACAGCGCTAGAAAGTTTTAAGAAAACCGGTAGAACGTTTAGCCTAACTCCCAGCCTCCGTTGTGCAGCTGCTCGAGAACCTGAGTTTGCGAACTCGAACAGGTGCACAAGAGAAAGAGCGACGCCCTAGCCCCCGGTACGGACGATGCATGAAGATCTGAACTTACGACTTCAAGCAACTATCGACGGTTGAGATAACGATCTCAAGTCGCTAAGGTTCTTTGAAAGTGAGATAGGAGACACGCCGAACAACCACGAACAACAACGAACAGGAGACGGGGGTTTTTATCCTGGTTCAGGCCTCTCGGGAGAGATAATAGCCCTACGTCCAGCCTTTCTTATATATCAGATATGAATACAAGAGGTGGCTCGACGAGACGAACAAGTCTCGGCGAGATTATGCGTGTACAAGTGCGCAATATGCGACAATGCTAAGACTCTTGGCCCCAACAGATGATGGCTTGACCAGATGATGGCTTCAGATTGTGCGATGCCCTCTACATGGCGTAGAGGTCTTGTTTATATAGTGCTGAGCAAACCGACCTACCGTGGGAATATCGGGCCGGGCTAACTACGAGATCGTAACGAACTCAGTACATGCCAAATATATCCCGAGGTAGATAAGGTATACTCCTAGTCTTGGGGATCACGACTCCTAATCCAATCCGGAAAACCACGTCCGGGTCTTCACGTAGCCGTGCAGAACTTCTGTTCGAGTCGGACTCAAACACGAATCCTAGACCATTACGCACCGTGCCAGCCAAGAAGCTGTTCGGCCAGATGCATATGGGCCAGATAGAATCTTCCAGGGGACTGGGCCCTGGTAGGCTGTTCGATTGGGCCGTCAGGGAGTGGGCCATGGCAATGGGCCGTAATTTTATCCCCGACACATAGAGTTGCAAACTGATTGAGCTCGGAATCAGATGTTATGTCAGCAAGGTCCAAAATCCAGACATCATCATGCAACCCCTGACTTATAGTCATTTTTTTGTTTTTGGTTTTCAGAAAGCAAAGAGGTGCTATGTCTTGAGGCGCTTGTCCTTGCAACCAATGATCAGTCTAGAATTTTGTGCAGTTTCCATTCCCGATAACAAACCGGGTATTGACTCTGAAAAGGTCTCGGTCTGTTGCATTAACAGGAGTTTGGAACACAGACCAGGGTCTTGAAAAATTTCCCCATGAGTACCAGAGCCAACGTAGCCTCAAAGCCCGACCAAATAGGGACAGCTCTTTGATGCCTAGCCCACCTAGCTTCTTTGGCCTACAAACCCGCTTCCGGTTAACCAAACAAGCTCCCTTTCCACCTCCAATGCTCCCTTTCCAAAAGAAATTACAACGAAGATTATCAATTTTCCACACTGCCCATTTGCTAAAATCAAAAACAGATAGGTGGAAAACTGCCACTAAGGTCAGAACCGAGTTAATGAGCACTAGTCGAGCTGCCTTGGAAAGAAGGGGTCCTTTCCACCTAGAAATTAGTTTCCCAATTTTATCAAACAGAGGTTGATAGTCCGCTTTCTTCAATTTAGTAGGGCGACGAGGCAGCCCTAAGTACCTGCATGGAAAATGCTTGATTTGCATAGGAAGTGGATTAAGAATTTCCTGTAGCTGAACATGCCGACAGCTAATAGGATAGACCTCTGATTTCTGAACATTGACCAAAAGACCAGTAGCCAAGCCGAAGCAGTTTAGCACCATGCTCAAGGTGGTAATGTCTTGCACGGATGGCTTCAAGAAAATGGCAACATCATCTGCATAAAGAGATAGCTGCAACTTATCCACCTCCGGAGATATACTTCCTAGATATCCCAACTGCCTTGCTTTAATGAACATGTAATGAATGGACTCAAGGGCCAGGACAAACAGCAAGGGAGACAGAGGGTCACCTTGTCTTAATCCTCTTCTGTGAGCAAAACTTTGCCCAAGACCGCCATTAAGAAGGATACACGAAGATGAAGCGGCTAAGATAATGGCAATCCAATTTCTCCATTTCAGTCCAAACCCGAGTTGTTGCAAGAATTCCATAAGAAATTTCCAACTGATAGAATCAAAAGCTTTTGCAAAGTCAATTTTGATGAATAGACTCGCTTTCTTCCTCTTATGCAGGTCCTGAATTGCACCCTTTGCAAACATGAAATTATCTTGAAGACAACGTCCTTTAATGAAATCACTTTGAGAGGAGGAAATTAGCTCATTCATGTAAGGTGCTAGGCGATTAGCTAATATCTTGCTGAAAAGTTCACCAAAGCTATGCGTGAGACTGATGGGTCTGTAGTCATTAGTGGTAGACGCATCTTCTTTTTTTTTAGCAAGACAATGTGGACACCGTTGAGTAGCGATAGGAGCTGTCCATTGCAACTGTAAAGTTGGTCCATTGCTTTGACGACGTCTTCTTTGATTGTGTCCCAACAAACTTGATAAAACACTCCAGTGAAACCATCAGGCCCCGGGGCCTTTTCTCTACAAAGAGACCTAACAGCATGTTCAATCTCTTCAATCCCAAAAGGCCTGTCTAGGTCAGCAAGGTCATGAGAAGTGATCCCTAAATTAGCCCAATTAATAGTAAAGTTCCTCGTTATTTTGTTACGAAGCCCCTGAAAGAAAGAGAGGAACTCAGTATGCTTGTCCTCATTGGAGAAGAGCTCTCTGTTATCATGTGATATAGTACCAACAAAAAATTTTCGCCTCCTGGCATTGATCTTTATGTGAAAAAATTTTGTGTTAGCATCTCCCGCTCTGATAAAATTTAGCCTCGACCTCTGCTTCAAGTGAATTCTTTCAACCACAGCTAAACCAAGCACCCTGCACTTTAGTTGCCTTCTAAACTCTATCTCAGCCAAAGTTAGTCTTCTACGTTCCTCAGCTATGTTAATTCTGTGAATTAACTCTTCTGTTATGGCTAGAAGCAATTTGTTATTCCCTACAATATCTTTACTCCAAGCCTTGAGTGCTTTGGCTGTTGGGCAAAGCTTGATATGAACTCTACGCAGAGCGTCCATTGAGCGCACTAGTTTTGCCCAAGCTGAAAGAACAACCTCCTGGAACCCAGAGAGCTTTGGCCAGAAACTTTCAAATCGAAAACCTTTGAACATGTTAAAAATAGTGTTCCCAGTAAGAAGCAAAGGGCAATGATCAGACACTGAAGAGGTTAAGGCTTGAAGAGTGCAGTTTGGGTAGCAACTGTCCCAGGCAGCAGAAATGAAGAATCTATCAATTTTAGTTAAAGTGGCATCCTCCCTTTCATTTGACCATGTAAATTTCTTCCCTTGGAGAAATACCTCCTTAAGTGCCAAAGAATCAATGCATGCCTCTTTAACTAATTATACGACTCTTGACAACATGACATAGGCGACGACTCCTAATTTAGCATATTCATTATTAGACAACAACAACTAACTAGGTCCAGGTGCTGGCTCATTCGTTGCTGCCAATAATAATATAATCATCCATGATCCATTAGCAGGCTACTTTCAATAATTATCTTGGAAGGTATAAGACCGCACCGATAAACAATAACCAAACATGAGCTAGCGCTAGCACAAAATTGACCATGATTAGTCAATCCCAAGACTCCCGGGAGTAATCTAAACAAGTTTCGTTCCTCCATATTAAGTACAGTGAAACAAGCACTTGAATAACTACCAAAATAAATTGCAAACAACATTTACTGGTCCTTTCTGGGTTTTTTCTTCCTTGAAGCGAAACTACTTGGACCAACTGCGGACACTGACAATCGCTTTGTCCTGCTAAAAGAGGAATAATTGTCCGTAAGTACATTATAGTGTGCCTTATTTGATTGGAAGAAATGTTTGTGAATACCTTGAAGCAAGTTCTCCCGACTCGTCATCATCCTTGTCAGCCATAGTGTCATCGCCATCGTTATCATCTATCGTATAGCCATTTTCCGATTAGACATATCTTAGTTACTTTTATCATAATTAAAAAAGAACTAGACACAAAATACAAGAGCAAGGACAATGCCATCGAATGGTATTGAATGTATTACAATATAACTAGAGCTGGAACTCACATAAATAACTTGAACAAAATGTTATTTATATTGCCCATATAGATGATATTTTTCAGAATGTAATAAAAAATTTGTGCTTGGAAGAAGGCTATCTGATGATAAAATACTTCCATCACAAATTCCAAAAGCAGGGAACTGTGCTGATTACAACTGTGTAGATCAAAGTTCCATCATACACTACATGATAGAGAAGAAAATACCCTACGAGAAAAGAAAGATCTTTCAAAAGTTAACATAAATAATAATTCCTCAAAATAATAGCCCCACTTAAAATGTTGGAAAATAGAGCATCTGATGGCAACATTTTTTGCTTCTTGTAACAATAGCATAAATGGATGCAGAAATGCTATGAAATACAATTTTCTGCTAAAAAGAAAAATGATTGTTAAAAAATGCTACATAACAACATGTTCTGCTCTTGTCTGTGCTTCAAAACCACATGCTTGCCAATCATCCGTTGGTTCAACAAACAGCAACAGAGCGAACACAAAATTCTTATAATACTACAGATAAACATTCAACTAACGGAAAAGAATAGACCTAACAACATCATCTTGAACAGAATACTTTCTTATGTAATGGACCAATAATATCCACCAGATATGATATGAACTATAATTATAAATTTTCATATTTGCAAAATCATAGGTTGCATATGATATGACATAACACTTACCAGAGACACCTTCATTCTCTGCTTGGTCATCCTTCACAGGGGAAGACTCCCATCGGTCTTTTCCATCATCATCATCCCAGCGATTTCCAACAGGAGGCACCCAAAAATCTGGGTCATCGGAATCATCGATCTCTGGTTGAGGGTCTCGAGGCAAAGAAGGGCTGACAACTGCAGCTTTCTTTTTGTCCTTCTTGCTTGTTTTGCTTTTCTTTGCCACTTCATTTGACTGTTCAGCGTCACCTTCGGCTGTCTCGCCTGATGCCATCTTTTCTTCTAGTTTCTCTATTAAAATAGGGATATGCGATGTTAGCTGTAGGAGCAACCAAACATTCGAGCTCAATGGCTAAAAAGTAGTTGGTTGTGTGTGAAATTACAATTTCAACCAAATTCTACCCAGGCCAAACAGAAGACAAATGAAAGAAGTGCAAAGAGTCATTCCAGAGCAAGGTATATCTACCAAAATAATCATTCCCAAATCTCAACCAATACATACAGAATTGTTCTGAGAAAGGTACCAAGCACTTTTCCAGATGTAAATGGTAATAATTTTATTTCTTATAAAAATTCATAATTGCCAAAAATTCGAAAATGATAAATCATATAAGTAAAAAAATGTGTTGCAAAAGGAAAATGTACAGTTATATGGGAACGGTCGAACAAAATCATGCGATCTTCAGCCAGTACACAAACATTTGAAAACAGCATGGTTCATTTCAGCAGTGAGGTAGCAACAGCATGTGATGTGCCATATGCCACAACACAAACTGTACTAGGCATTTTCACCTAGTTGTGTTTCTAAGAAAAACAGTGTTTACCTAGTTTGTTCAGAAAACTCTTCCCATTGATGTGCTTCCAGATGTGCTCCTCCAACTTGTTTATCGTATCCCCAGTAATGTTGCATACTAGCTTCGACCTACAACAAATAATCTAACTCAAATAACCTTTTTTGAAACCCCAACTCAATCCGAATACAAGCACACCCTAAAGAGCAACAGCTAAAGCATGGCTCGGTCCCAAGCAAGCACACCAGGTCACCAGAAGTATGTTTCACCCTACAATCTGCATAGAGGAATCAGGCATGAGGCATCAATACAATTAGAACCTTACAGTCTCTTGTCCAGTTCCCGAGCTACACTCCTCGTTGTAGCTTTTCAATGGTTTGAGTTAAGTTGGCCTGGGAGCAAGCATTTAGTAGGCGTATGGATTGCAGCTATCTGTAGGGCTGTTTTGGTATAAGATACAAAATGTGTGCTTTGAGAAGGCTAAACTAACTGATCCTCAATCTTGCATATGGCTTACACCCTGATTAAATATTGGGCAGGACTACACTCAGGGATGCACAAGGAGATGCTGGAAGCCGGTGCTGAACACTTGTCATTTGTTTTGTCGGGGATGATGCCTGGAGCTGCCTCAAACAAGATTCCGAGAGGGATTGGGAATGGAGAATATTGGTTCTAGGGTCTAGATGTCATTGGTCACCCGTGATGTTCCTTGGCCTTGTGCTGGTATTTTGCTTCTTCTGGCTATGCATTTGTTACAACTCACTAACTCAGCACTCCTCTTTCTGAACCTCAGCATCAAATTCTTCAGTTTCAGAATTCAGTGCTACGACAGTATTGTTGTTGTTTGTTACAACGAATGTAATTCCATCAATGGTAAAATGGAATTGGGGGGGTCGGCCCGTATGCGAAAAGAACCCTAGAATCTCTTAACTGAGCGCTAACCGATGGCATCATGGTAGATCAAACTCTCAAGCACGCAACAGAGAACCACCATATGCTCTGCAGCAAATTCAGGACAAGCTTAACTGGTTGCGCTCATACGCATCACGCAGCGATGCGGAATAGGAGAAGCAGCAGCGGAATTGGGGCGGATCGTGACGCACTTGTGCTCGGGGTGGGGCTTGAAGGCGTTGAGCGGAGGCTTCTTGTGCGCGACGGCGTGGTCGATGAGCGCGAGGCGGCAGGCGCGGGACCGCGCGTAGGAGCCTTTCTCTCGCTCCGGCAGCTCGTGCCCCGTCTCCGCGCACCGCCACCGCCCGCCGCCGGCGTCCTCCCAGGTCGGCTGCCCCAGCAGGAAGCTGCCCTCTTTCTCCCCGCCGCCATCGATCGAGCCCTGCGGGCTCGAGACTCCCGTGTCGGCAGAAGCGGCGGCGGCCGCCGCCGCCTTGTTCTTTTTCGCCATTTAGGTCGCCAACGATTCGTGGAGGCCACTGAAGAGAGGGAGAATTGCTTTTTTTGCCACCCTCAACATTGGCCCTTACCATTTTGCTACTCTGACCCACTGTCATACATACAGATGGACCCATATGTAATACACACGGAGTGGCAAAATAGCAAGAGGTCATCTTGGAGAGTGGCAAAAAAGCAATTATTTCCTGAAGAGATGTATTGCGTTCATATCATCTCATGTCATGAAACTCATTTTATATGAAAAAATTACTCGTCTTAAATGTGTAAATCTAAAAAAACTTATGTTCCAAAAGTGCTGTTTATGAACAGAGAAAACTAGTTCAAAGCCAAAGGGTTTCATGCTGATTGGCTCCACTTCAAAGAACCAAAAAATTACACCCCGGAGGAAATTAAAGCGGCTGTTTTTGATATAGGAGATTTAAAGGCTCCGGGTCCAGATGGAATGCCTGCGATCTTTTTTAAAAGATGTTGGCATATTGTTGGTGAAAGGGTAACTAATGAAGTGATGAATGTGTTGCAGGGGAATCCTATGCCTAAAGAATGGAACTCAACCAATATAGTGTTGATTCCCAAAGTTAAAAACCCAACAACTTTGAAAGAGTTGAGGCCTATTAGCCTGTGCAATGTGATGTATAAGATTATTGCCAAAGTGATTGTGAACAGGCTTAAGGTACTCCTGCCAGAAATCATCTATGATACTCAATGTGCCTTTGTTCCTGGTGGAATGATATCTGACAATATCCATATAGCTGCTGAGGCGGTTAATTACTTACACAAAAAGAGGAGGGGTGGAAAATGCTCTGCAGCTATTAAATTGGATATGGCAAAGGCATATGATAGAATGGAATGGGGGTTTTTGGAAATGATGCTGAAAAGATTAGGCTTTCGAGAAAGATGGATCAAATTGGTAATGGAGTGTGTTACTACTGTTACATATAGAATTAAGATAAACACATTATACACAGACGTAATTGCTCCATCCAGAGGTTTAAGGCAAGGGGACCCTCTCTCTCCATACCTTTTTGTTATATGTGCTGAGGGCCTGTCTGCTGCAATCAAGAAAAAGAATGATGAAGGCAGTTTGAAGGGGCTGAAATTGAATAGATATTCTCCTACCCTCACCCATCTCTTCTTTGCAGATGATTCTCTCTTGATGGCTGAAGTATCTATTGAAGAAGCCAAGGTGCTTAAAGAGTTATTGGTGGACTATGAAAAGTGCTCTGGACAAATGATCAATAAAGACAAATCTGCAATTATGTTTAGCTCTAATACAAGTTTGGAGCTAAGAGAAGCTTTTATGGAGATCTTGGAAATCAGATCAGAAGCTTATAATGGGAAATATTTGGGGCTTCCTTCCTATGTGGATAGAGCCAGAACTAGTACTTTCAGCTACCTTAAGGAAAGGGTATGGAGGAAAATTCAAGGATGGAAGGAGAAGCTTTTGTCTAAAGCAGGAAAGGAAGTACTCATCAAGTCTGTGGCTCAGGCTATTCCTTCCTATGCTATGTCTTGCTATTATTTGACTAAATCTTTATGTGATGAGCTCACTTCTTTAAATATTAGGTTTTGGTGGACACAACAAGACAATGATAAGAAGATTCACTGGATAAATAGAGACATCCTTACAAAGGCAAAGAACCAGGGAGGGTTAGGCTTTAGAGACTTGCATGCTTTTAATTTAGCTATGTTGGCTAAGCAGGCATGGAGGCTAATTACTAATCCTGAATCTCTTTGTGCTCTAGTTATGAAAGGCTTGTATTTTCACAACTCAGATTTGTTCCAAGCAAAGGTGAGGAAGGGAGCATCTTATACATGGAAAAGTACCATGAAGGGAGCACTTTTACTTAAGGAAGGCGGAGGGTGGGGAATGGATCACAAATTAACATTTGGACAGACCCATGGATGCCTAGAAACTCAAACAGATTTGTTAAAACTGCGAGGGGAGCTTGCATATTAACAAGGGTGAGTGAATTAATAGACTCGGTGCAAGGCACATGGGATTTTAATCTTATTGATTCTATCTTTTGCCAGGAAGATGCAAGTATCATAAAATGCATACCATTGCAAGACCACCAGGAAGACTTCATTGCTTGGCACCAAGAGAAAAGAGGTATATTCAGTGTTAAATCTGCCTATAAACTTTGCATTAATATGATTAACCAAGCTAAAGGTCTGGAAGGCTGTTCTAATGGGAGGGAGATGGGCTTTAACTGGGCTAAGTTGTGGAAAATGAATCTTCCAAATAAAGTTAAGATTTTCATATGGAGATTATGCCACAATAGTCTCCCTTTAAAGAATAATTTATCTAGAAGAGGCATTCATGTTGATAATACTTGCTCTATATGTTTTAGAGATGCTGAGGATGGGGGACACCTCTTTCTCAAATGTAAGAAAGTGAAATCTGTTTGGAGGGGGTTGGAGTTAGAAAATCTTAGACTTACTCTTCTTAATTGTCAATCCCCTGTAGAGATGGTGGAAATTATTTGGCAGAATGAGGAAGAGGTTCAGTTAAAAGCTTTCATTTTACTTTGGTATTGGTGGTATTCCAGAAACAAGCAAATCCAGGAAGATGCTAGAATTTCTATTCAGGAGGTTATTCATCAAGTCTTGGTGAAAACAAAGGAAATTCTAGAAATTGAAGCAAAAGAGAATTTAAATGCCCAGTTGAAACATTTTGAAAAATGGAAGCCCCCTGATGCAGGCTATGTAAAATTTAATACTGATGGGTCTTTTATTGATGATCTTCAGTCAGGTGGTTGGGGGGTGGCGGCGCGAGATGAGCAAGGGGACATGATCCTTTTGGCTGCTGGAAAATTGGAATTTTGTATTAGTGCAGAGCAGGCAGAAACTTTTGCTTGCCTCAATGCTCTAAAAGTTGCTAAGCAATTGGGCTGTTCACGTATAATTCTTGAATCAGATGCTCTGAACTTGGTCTTAATGCTGGATGATGATGAGGAGCCCAGAGGTCTAAATGCTGTGTGGACAAAGGAGATTAGGTGGATAATTCATTCTCAGTTTACTGATGTAAAAATTTCCTTTTGTCCTCGTTCTTGTAATTCTGTGGCTCATGAGGTAGCAAAACTGGGAGCAATGGCTCCAGCTGCTTGTGAGCTTGTGTGGGAGGATAATTTCCCAAGCCAAATTTGTAAGTTGGCTGCTGGTGATTTACACCAGCCGATGTAATGTTATTAAGCTGGTTTCTGTCAAAAAAAAAAAAAATAGTCCGAAAGTTAGCCCCAGTATCGTACACAGTCCTAAATCTCTCTATTTGTGGACCTGAATCCGCCGTTCATAGCCCAAAATCTACTTCTTTTTTAACCAGGTTTAAGAATATCGTTGGACATACTCTGGAACTCTCACCGGATATTTATATGGCCCTCTTTAATTCGCAATTTAATTTGATTTTATTTTGTTAAGCCGAAATTTGTTGTTTTTGTATAGACCATTCAGTGCAATATTTTTTAAATTTTTTTTTCCATCTCGAAGATCTCAAAAAAAATATATTTCAACATTTTCATACATATTTTGTAAGACATTTGATTTTTTTATTTTGCCGAAAGTAGCTGGAAATTTTAATCCAAAAAACTAGTGACTCCTTGAGAGAAGACTTAGGAGAGTCAAAAATATATGAAAAAAATTATTTTAGAAACTCTAAGAAAAACCAATTTAAACCTCACAAAAAAAAACTACAAAGAACTACATTATTTTATAAAAAATGATAACCTAAATTTTAATTTAAACTGAAAAATAAGGCCAAAAACCAAATTCGCAATCAAAGAGGGGCTATATACAGTTCCATACAACATCTCAACAAGCTGATACCTCAGAGTGGAGCAAGATTTGCCCATCTCAACAAATGAAATACCACAGGAATCTCAACAGCAATTACAGGAAAGTGTTAGCAACTCTTGTTATCTAACCTAGCTGGGATGGTGGTACAACGGAGCAGCTGTGTGCAATTACACTGGATGGAACAGATGTTTTGATGCGATCTCTCAACACAAAATTTTCAAGATCAATCAAAAAAGGCTCAATTAGCACCTTTACAAGACGCGCTCTCGTACATGCAGAATGCTGCTACCTACTAGCTACAGTCAGAGGGATTGGCCACGGGAAGGCTAACCGACTCTAGTCATCTCCGCTACTCTAGTCATCTCCGCTACGGAGTAGGCTTGTTTAGGAACAGCTTTGTGAGCACTTCATCCCTTGGCAATGATATTCCAGCCTGAAATGCTCGGTCGAGGACCTTTCGCCATTCATCGATGAGAGACTGCTTCACTTGTTGTATTGAGGCGTACTCTTGATCCATGATCAACTCTAGCTCCTCAAAGTGTTTGATCTTGTGCTGCATCTTTCTTAGCTGCACAGCATTAAGACATACAGCAAAGGGCGACCATCAATTACTAAGCAAAGAAGATTAACGTTTATCTTTATCCCATCCGAACCAAATAACAGGCACAAGGTACTAGCCGTTCACAAAAACAAGTGTTAATGTCGTGTATTTTTGAAAGGCAAGAAAAGAGTAAAGATTTCACCTGAGTTTCAACTATGGACGCCATTAGAAGCTCCATCTCTCGCTCTTCCTGGTCGGCAAGCATCTTAGCACGGGCAGCAGCTACACCTATAGCTGTCGCAACAGCTGCTCTCACTTGATATGCAGTAGAAATAAACTTCTTTTCCGGCTTCTTATCTGGAACATGAATGTTACACGGTGATTCCATGGTATATCAAACATCAAACAAACAACTAAAGACAGCACTCCTTAATGTTTTTCCCTTGTATTATTATGTGCAGAGATGCACAGTGGCTTTGTTAGGATCAAGTTGGTGAAAGCATCCAAAAAGAGCCTAATGGAGCATTAAATTCATGTGGCACACTTGATAAGTTATGCTTTAGCTTTGTTTAAATCTAAACCTAAGAATTGTGTTATCAGGATTTCCAACATGGATCTGGGGTGTCTGATATGGTAAAATCTATAAGAGGGTTCAGGCATTCTTCTAGTCCTGCTAATTTTATTCCAAAATGATAATTAATAAGAACTAAACACAAAACTAGCCACTGGACTGAATTTGGCTGGCCAGCTCAGCTCAAACTCCAAAGTCCAGCCCAGCTCTCCTCTTTCAGCCTAACCCTAATACGTTCACCCGAAACCCACTTCTCCATTTCTCACACCCCTGAGCTGCCTCCCTCGCTCTCCCTGTCCCACTTGCTCTGGTGCTCTCTACGCTGCCTACCCCTCACCTCCCTGCCCCTCCCTCCCAGAGAGCCGCTTCCCCCCCTCCTTCCTGCCCCCTCCTGATCCATCCCTCTCCTCCCTCTAGCGCACGACACCCTAGCTTGTCCCTTCCCCGCACTGCATCTTACCTACTTGCCCCCCCCCCCCCCCCACACACACACACACAAACACCACCACCCCCTCCTTTCTCAGCATTGTGCCCCCTCCCTTAAGCACGATGCACATTCTGCCTTCCATGCCGGACGCAAGTTGACATACCGATGCATGTTGACACGGCAAAATAAATTAGGACACACGTCCTGGTAACACAGCCTAAAAACAAATCTGACCAGACCAGCTTTGCCAGCAAACATAGAAATGACACTCTGATAGCTAGTAACTTATTATAAAAAACCAAATATATTTACTATCATAGCTACAAGTGCAAGACATAAATTTGGCCTACCAGGAACAGTTTGTCCATTAACCTCCATGTCCCGGTCGCCAACATTGCAATCACTGTACAAATATGTCATCTTAAATAAATAGACTGCATCAACACTGGCAAAAGAAAAACAATGTGAAGCACATTTTTACCTCTGTGATACATGGTCAGAAGAGAGTGCCTTGGCTGGGTATTCTTTCTTACTGAGTTGAAAAACTTTCCTTGCATACGGGTTCTCATTACCCAACACTTTAATTGCCGAATCAGCGGCTGCAGCAACAACATCTGGACTCATTGCCGTAGTCAGCAGAGCTAGCTGAAAAGGCATCAGCAAATATTAGTGGTGTGCCTAAAATATGTGCGTGGATTTAGCTTGCTTGTTAGTTTGTCGATATATGTCATTTTTTATCACCTGCTCCATTAATGAACTGGTGGCATCTATTGATGAGAACAAACGTCTACGTTTTGCAGGACGTCCTTCAACAGATTTATCAGCACTGTCTTCATTTTCATAAATCTGCATGCCATCAACCATTTCAGCTGGTTGACTTGACGATTCCTTCACAATGAACTGGTTCATTTTGCTATCAGTTGTTTGGCTTGTGTGGAGCCTGCTATCAGATTTACCATTTACGGTTCCCAGCATATGTTCACCGAAAGGCAACTGAATAAGCCTTGCAATGCATTCGGATTTATTTTTCGTGCGGACATGCTGGGCAATAAGATCCCAGTCATCTCCATGTTTCAGGACACCTTCTAAAAGGAGTAGTGTTTCTGCATCTGTCCATGCACTAGACGCATGGTTGTCAGTGATATGCCTTCTATTGTCTGGACATTTATTTGCTTCTCCCTTGTTATGATTATTGATTTTGTAACACATCGAGCACACTTTAAAACCATCCTGAAAAGCATATGTACAAAACGTTAAGGAATAAATAATATGTATTCCACTCAATTATTTTCATCACATCTTGATGCCATCAAAATTCACAAATCAGACAAGTTAAATTTAACGCTTTGTAAAAAAAATAGGTACAGCGCCTGGATGCATTTTTAAATCCAATAAAACAGTGCTGTGAGAAACCCTATGACAATCGAACCATCTGACAGTACGTACTCTGCGAAAAAAACACTGGTTCACTGCATTTGAATTGAGAAAGCCTGCCTGGCAGGACATTGTGCTAGGCAGACAAGAGGGTCCATTTTATCATCTGTTCTATAAAGATATCTTTATATTTTGTGGCAAATACTATACACACTATGCACTGAAAAATTCACTTTCTAAATAAATAAATTGAAAATATCACCATGTTCCTAAACCCGGTATTTGCATGGCATGCCTATAAACTAATTGTTTCATTATCATACTGTAGTACCACAATTGTTCTGCAGCCTATGTTCAAGCAATCCAAAGTTTATTAACAAAACACACATCCTTCTCATACAAAAAAAAAAGGATTCAATTTTCTGGTTAAAACAGCGTCAGTCTTACACACCTCCAACAATTCGACCTTCTCATCGCTACACTCCTTGTCGCAGAACCCACAACGAGGTGGCTTTCCGGGCGCCCACTCCCCGAACACATCACTGTAAGAGGTCAGCGGTGGCAAGCGGAACCCATTCTCCCTGCTGCCGCCGCCTCCCTGCCTCTCCTCCGCGAAGTAGGATGGCGGCGGTCGCGGCGTCACCTGCAGCCCCACGGGCGCCTCAACGACAGCCTCCGCCTCCGGCTGCTGCCCAGCCGCAGGGTGCGAGAGGGAGGCGAAGAAGTTGATGAGGCCGGAGGAATCAAGGAACACGAATAGCTTCCGGAGGAGCGTGGCGTCCCCGACAAGCGCTCTGCGGACCTCCGTGAAGGTGAGGCGGCGGGCCGGGTCCTCCCGATACTTGCTGATGATGTAGTCCCTGTACTCGCGGTAGATCCGGGGGTTCCGCGACGCCGTCGCGAAGCCGCTGCCGCCCGCGCCACCGAAGAACTCCGGCAGTGCCCGCCGCTCCGCCTCGTGGATCTCGTCCCACCGGAACCAACCTGCGGGGCAGCAGCAGACACGCAATTCGTCAGGCAACCAACCGGTTCCCCAGCCCCGGTGCCCTCCCTAACCCTAGGAGCAGCACGAGTCTGTCGCCATCAGGGGGCGAGGCGCTTACTGGAGGAGGCCGGGATGGTGTAGAGCTCCCGCGGCGCGTTCGGCGGCGGCGCGTCGCCGGAGGAGGCGGCGCCGGCCGCCGGCGGCGACATGGGGGAGGGCGGGAAGGGGTGGAGAGGGGGTAACGGATTAGATCTGGACCGTCGGATCTCTGATTAAAGGGACGGGTGGGGTTTGGAGGAAGGAGACGGGCGCGGTGGTGCTGCTGCTGCGGCCGGCGAAGGATTAGACGGCGAGGAGGATGCGCTGACGCCGCGCCACTTTGGTGGGATTTGCTTGCTGCGTGGGGCCACGTGGGTTTTGGAAGCTCTGGGTCTCGGAGATGGGCCTCAATTGGGCCTCGGAGAGTAATACCGTGCAGGTTTTGGGATTTTATTACATTTTACATTTTAAAAAATAAAAAATGTTTCATGTAATATAATAAATAAATAGATGCCTCCCGCCGGACCATCTGGCGGGATATAAATTCCGCTCATCCAACGAGCGGGTTTTACATAATCCACCAAGCAAACGGGATGCTTGGGCCAATGGTGAAAAAGTACAAATCTTGCCCCATCAGATTGACAGGACTTTAAGGCCCAGTTCTTTTCAGCTTAACAGCTTAACGGTTTAACAGCTTAACGACTTATCTACATTTTTAAAAAATATGCTTTGAGTTTTTTTAGTCTGTTTTTTTGTTATTTTAAAGATGGGTCCTAATGCTTTTAAAAGAAAGTTAAATTAAATGGATCCGAATCTCGAGATTATCTTGAGAAGCTCTCAAAGTTCAGTCATTTCAACTGTTCAGCCGTTCAGATCAGCTCAAAAGAACAGGGTCTAAATCCTGCCCGATAAAACGGTGGGATTTTGTGTTGTATGTAGGTGTCGACGCATTGATAAAGAGATGAAAAGTAAATAAGACGAAGAGAATAGCCTCTTAGGGGGTAGGGCTGGAACTTTAGCTCGAGGCTCGCGAGCAACTCGGGCTCGGCTCGGTCCCAGGCTCGGCTCGTGCTTGGCTCGTAACAAAATGAGCACGAGCTGGACACATTTTTCAGCTCATGACATTATATGAGCCGAGCCGAGCCTGACCTCAGCTCGTTCATGAGTGGCTCGCGAGCTTCTACAAGAATGGGCCATCAAGACAGTGTAGTAGCCACATCCACTAGCAGTCCAGACACCACCATGAGTCCGCATGACAATGATCCTCCTCCCAAAGTCCCAATTCCCCTTCTTCCCAAATCCCAAATCGGGCAGCCCAGACCTAGTCCTCTCAATTTCCAAATCGCCGCGTCGTCCTCCCAAATCCCAATCCAAAATCGCTGCGCCGCCCTCCCAGTCCTCCCGCCGCCAGCTCACCGCCAGCTCGCCGCCCGTCTCCCAGTCCCTGATGTCACCCCGCCGCCCCCCATAGTCCCTGGCTCCTTACCGATGCCATCGGCCCCTAGTCCCTGGCTCCATGGAGGTAGGTAGCATTGAGGGCCAAGGGCCTCCCATTTCTGTGCCTCCCCTTCCTACTCCTACACCTCCTCTTCCTCAGTCCAACGTTCTCCCACGGATCCGGCGGCCACATCGACTCATTGCCGTTGTTCTTGTCATCGGCAGGGCACGGCCTCATCACGACATCTATGGCGCTACGGCAAGACGCCGGCGCCGCCGCCGTGAGCGGCAACAGGCGAAGCCTCCGTACGAAGACCTTGGCAAAAAGGCCTCCTCGGCGACGGCAAGTGCCACCGCCACCATCCGCTTCATCCCGGCCAACTCGACGAACGACGTCGAGCGCCGATGCTTGTTTTTGTCTAACTTTAAAATGTTCATGCCATACTTGTTTGCCATAAAGCTATAGGTGATTGTTTAGATGTATTTTTGATGAAGTATGAAAAAGCTCACGAGCGCTCACGAGCTGACTCGAGCTTTTCACGAGCTCGAGCCGAGCTGAGTTTTCAGCTCGTGAGATAAAATGAACACGAGCCGAGCTTCTTCATGAGCTCGGATGCTTCGCTAGCCACGAACGAGCCTGACCTAGCTCGCTCAAGCTCGGCTCGTTTCCACCCCTATTAGGGGGCATGTCCAATGTTAGAACCCCATTATTATTCATCTACTATTCAATCATTATCTCATTTTTCTCTATATATCTCTATGTTATTTTCTAATCCCTACCTACTGCTACAGTGTTGGGATACCAAATGGGCAATAAATAAGTTTACCATTGGTTATAACCTTAATATCTAGGCGTCTAATATCTGGTTCTGTATCCAAACTCATGATCAAAATCGAATTGGAACGGTTCGATTAACGATGGTTAGGCCTTGTTCTTTTCAGTGTATCGTTGCGTTTGCGTAATACTGTAGCAAATTTGAGAACCCTAGAAAAGAGGTCTAAAGATTATAAAAAAATAATTAAAAAATAGTTTTAAGATCATTGGAAGGACTACTAAAAGCCGCGAAAAAATCGTTACAAATTATCACAACATGTAAATTTATATAAAAATAAAGAAAATTTCTACTGAATACGCAACTGTAACGACACGCTGTTAAAAAAATGCGCCTTAACCACCTGTTTAGACCGGTTAGGCATAGTTTTTATTTATTAATCAGTGGTTTCGTGGTTTTAATTTAAAAATGTAAAAAATAAAAAGGACGCCTTAAAAATGAATATAATTTGATCAGTTGAACCGAACCGCTCGGTGTTAACGGCTAACCGCGGTTCACCCTTCTGAGCACAGAAAAGACACCGCATTCCGTTTCGGTGGATTCTAACGCCGAAAGGCACGACCAATGACCAACGGCCGACGAGCGACCTCGGAGTCACCCGCCGTCAGCCTCCCTGAGTCAACGTCCAGCCTCCGCAGGTCAACGGCGGCGAGCGCCTTGCACGTGCCGCGAGGTCGAACGCCTTGCACGTGCCGCGGGGTCCGCACGTGGCGTGCCTATTTTTGTCAGCGGCGGCCTCCTCTGCTCCTTCCTTGGTCTCGCGCAAGCCACACGCGCGCCGACGCTGTACTTGCGTGCCGTTGGCTGTGAGGCCTGAGGCAGAGAGGAGGAGCACGGGAGAGAGGAGGCCGTCGTCGATCGGCGATATGGCTCGGTTTGGGGTGGATGCTCTCTCCTTGCTGGTGCTCGTCCTCGGCGCCGCCTGCCATGGGGCGCCATCCGCCGCCGCCGCCGCCGCCGCGGCGCGCCTCTCCGAGCTCGGCAGGACGCTCGTCGTCACGGCGTCCCCAAAGGCCGGCCAAGGTGGGTGCCTTCTCTTCTTCGATTCTTCATTCTCCTGTTCTTCACTCTTGCTATTAAGCTTGTACGGAAAACTTTATCACGGATGATTCGAAACCGCTGTAACTATTATCACCGGCAGTTCTCTAGCCCAACCGTTGATGATGACAAACATGCCGGTGATTTTTTCGAGGGTCGTACGTGCGCGGGACGAGCGAGTCAGGACACAAAACTGACAGTTTTCGTCTCCTTCATTAGTGACAGAATGTGTGCATTGACATTTCTATGGTAGTGCTAGAGAAATACGTACTCGGTGATCTTCACCTTCTCTCCCTACATATGTATGGTTGAGGTTAAAAGGGAAGTGATGAGTTAACTAAGGAGGAGTAGGTTGTCAGTTTATGGATCATTTTTTTTTTTGACCAAATGAATTGGTTTTTCAAAGTTGTCTCCGTGAAAACACCATCGAACCATATGTTCAGCTAAGACGCTAGAAACCTAACATTTCAGCTAAGTCGTTCATCTTTGGTTGAACGAAACAATAAAACAGAATTTTTATCATGGATGTCATTATAAAACAATGAGCAATCACAATGGTCATTACAAAAGAGCTATTATTATAGATGCCATTCTTTTCCCTTGTGCATTTCATCGGTGCCATTGCAGAGGATTTCTTAGACATACTAGTCACAAATACGATAGAAAATACGGCCTGACAAACGGGACCCGCGTGTCGTCCTCTGATAGCTTCTTCTTCCTTCCTTCGACCATGGCCGCTGCAGCTCGCCGTCGCCACTCGCCATGGTGCAGCTCGGCGCCGCCGCCGTCATCGCCGTCTTTCGCCCACGCGACACTTACCACCGCCTTCATTCTGCCGCCGCCATGTCATCATTGCTGCCGCCGCCGCCGTCGTCGAAGTATTTCGCCGCCATCAGCGCCATTGCTCATGCCGCCGCCGCCGCCACAGAGTTTCTTCTTCTGCGCCGCCGTCGCCTTGCTTGCCGCCACCGCGCCGCCGCTCGCCGTCAAAGGAGAGGGGAGGAGAGGAGGAAGAAGAAGAGCTTGTCGCCGCCATCAGATCTGAGGAGAGGAAGAAGAAGAGCTCGTTGCCGTCGTTGCCCGTCAGAGGAGAGGAAGAGGAAGAAGAAGAAGAAGAAGAAGAAGAGCTTGCTGCTTGCCTACTCGCCGATGTTGCGCAGCTTGCCCGCCGCCTGCTCGGGGCCGCCACACATCGCTTGCTTGCCGCTCTCTCGTTGTTGGCTGCTTGCCGCGGCCGGCCGAGGTCATGGTCACCGCCATGGGTCCCGCCGGAGGGAACGAACCCGACGGAGCAGCTGGGTGGCGATTGATTCCAGTGTGATGTAGGGGTGTATAAGGAAGTGCTGACTGGTGGGCCCCACTGTATTTTTGTATTTCTAAGCGTATTTTCATCTGGTATGCACCATAGAGTGTCCAAAATGGCATTGGTGAAACTAAGCAGCAGAGTAAAATGGCATCTATAATAATAGCTCTTTTGTAATGGCCATTGTGATTGCTTATTGTTTTATAATGGCACTCATGATAAAAATCCATGAAACAAATATCTCTCACATTCACAACTCACGGATGCAATTCCATGCGTTTTCGATATCTTACGATAGATACATTATGTGAAGAGCAAAGGTGTGTTAGCACGTCCAGTAGGACAATATATTTATGCATTATTCCTTTTAGTTTAAATTAAAACTAAAATTTATTGTTGGAAGGTTGCTATTTTTATAAGACGAATATTGTCGCATTTAGTAGTAATTTTTTTTGATGTTTTTAGTGGTTTTTCTCAAAACTTCTTAACCCACTTTAAAAATATTCCAAACTTTCTGTCGAGGGTCCACATAATTTTTAACACTGCTGCTTTTGTCTCAAAAAAAATAATGCCTCGTGGGTGTGAAATCCGCGGTTTGTTTTGTTGGTTAGCTAGGCTAGCTGGCTGCTGTTGTTGACTTTGGGCAGAGTTTTCGGCTAGTAAGCTCCCTTCCCACTTGTTATTGACTTAGAACAGTGTGGGGTTTGAAATCGCATTCATGCTGTGAGAAAAATAGTTTCAAACAGTTTACATCCCTGGACTGAAAAGTAATTCATGCAACCATGTGAATCTGACATGGCTAGACTCATGAATAGTGATTCTAATGGTTTCACTCTCGCGTGCTTTGACGCCGGAAAAAAAATGCATCTTCAAACGAATCAACCAGTCCTTCACGCTGGTGAGGACACGATCACCGTGACATGGTCCCTGAACTCGACGGCGGCGGCGGCAGCCGGTGCGGACGCGGCGGCGTACACGGCGGTGAAGGTGCGCCTGTGCTACGCGCCGGCGAGCCAGGAGGGCCGCGGGTGGCGCAAGGCCAGCGACGACCTGAGCAAGGACAAGTCGTGCCAGTTCAAGATCGCCCAGCAGCCGTACGCCGGCGGCGGCGGCCGGGTGGAGTACAGGGTCGCCGTCGACATCCCGACCGCGTCCTACCACGTCCGCGCCTACGCGCTGGACGCGTCGGGGGCGCCGGTGGCCTACGGCCAGACCGCGCCGGCCTACTTCGACGTCAAGGGCGTCACGGGCGTCCACGCGGCCGTCGTCGTCGCCGCCGGCGTCTTCTCCACGCTCTCCGTCGCCGCGCTCGCCTTCTTCCTAGTCGCCGAGAACCGCAACAAGAACAAGTGATCTGAGCACCAAGATCTCAAACACAAAATCCACTGACGCCGCTGGGCAATTGGCACCACCAACATGCGTGCAGATTGCAGAAGAACATGATTGATTCAGATGCCAAGCGCTCACGCGCAACGCGAAAGCCTTAACGAGTAAAATAAAATGTATGTTGCTCTTAAAGAAAAAATTGTGTTCTTGTTGCGTGAAGCCGTGAAATTCAACTTTATGTTATACGTGATTTAATAATAATGTCAAAGGCTATGAATATACCTATTAACTAATCTCCAGGCTCCAGAGCGACGGATTGAATTCTACGCAGAGGTGGCCAATGGACACGGTGAATTGAATCTGTGGTAGTTTTTAAGTTCTAAAAGAGAAACTACTAGCACCAGAGACTGATTATACCACAAGGAAGACGATGCAAGCATCACATTCAATCACTTTCGGAGTTGCTGTACATCAATGTCTGCTAAAACAGGTGCATGGTCAGGTTATGACCATTCTCTTCCAAGGATATAGCTATGTAGGAGCAATGCACATGCAAAGTTAACAGGCATATTAAGGCATCAAAATTACAGACAAGGGCGAATCAGAAATCAGGCTATCTATCAGGCAACAAGATAGACAAATACTGGCAAACCAAAAAAAAACGCAGACAACTGTACAAAATATCAAATTATCCATCCATACAAGATCCTGATTCCTGAGCACAAGGATTCATGCAGCAACAGTAAGAGTTAGCACCAAAGTTTGCCAAAGTCTTGCTTTGACATGGAAGATGGCAAAAAAAACGAGAACATGAAAATATCCTACACCATAGAGGTGGTGGTAATCAATAGCTTCATTTGGAGTAACATCTGTTGTCCGTTGACAATGATTCTCTCCAAAATGGGAGTCGACCACAACAAAAAGAAAATGACTTATTTTCCCCATTCTTTCAAAACAAAAAGGGACCACAAACCAGAAGTTCCCTTGAAGATGCTCAAATCCAATTATCACCATCTTTGCCCTGTCATTGACCTGAAAAAACAATTTAGTTGATAAATAGTTGCATCTGTTGAATACAACATTCAATGATTTAAACGGCTTGACAAAACAAAAACTGATTTGTGTCATAATTTTTTCCAGCTTATGGCAGGTTACGGTAAGTGAGCTGACACAAAAAAGAAAAGGACGCATGGATAGAAATAAGGTAACTACCCATCAACTTAAAAACACATTATTAAAAAAAATGTGGTATCATAATTAGAAGTATGAGTTATCATAATTAATTAGTATTAATTCCAAGCTTCTAAAAGATGCATTTTTGGCTTAATTTAAACATGGCTCAATTTAACAGCTGTGAGAAGCAAAATGTTGTCACATGACATACCTACCTTATACTGAAACAAATCACCATTTTAGTAGTTCAATATTCAGTTAAACATAATGAAATGTAACATAGCAAGACAAATGTAAAACTAATGTACCATGTACAACCACCAAAGTACATAGGAGTTTGGTATGTGATGTCAATCTGAAATGTAATCTGCATGATAAAATTGAGTACAAACCTGTCTGAACTTCTGTTTCCACCAAAAGAGCTCCTTTCTCTGTTCCCATGAAATCCCCATCTTTCTTCAACTGGTTTTGGGTATGACTCCATACTACCACGGGAATGTGGTCTGTCCATGTTGGACATTGTAACATGTGGTTCCTCTGCTGAACTAGAATGTGGAAATGTTGTGACCCTGCCTGCTCCAGAACTAGGTCTTTGCCCAAATCGGACCTTGTCATCCAAGTCAATTGTAAGCTGCTCAAGCTGCCTTTCCATCTGAGATATCTTCTCAGACAAACTTTTTGCCCCCTCTAAGAATGTTTGATCAGAACCATCACTTATCTTCGCCTCAGTTTCTTTCAATTCCACCTTTAGAAGGCTGATTTCTTCTTTCAAATTCCTTTCTTCATCTGACTCTGGCCTGAAAAAGACGGTCCAAAACATTTAAATCCCAAATCAAAAAATCAGCCCCAAGAAGCTAGGAATAACATTTAAGATAAGGGAAACCAACACAAGTGAGTGTATTTGATGGGATCAAGTATCAATACCAAAGCAGTTTGTTTGCTTCAACAAAGCTTCTTGAATGGAGATGATATTAAAGAAAACTTCTAAAAGGGCTACTACAATAAACTGGATGAATAGACTGCCATAGAAAAGGGCTACTACAATAAACTGGATGGATAGACTGCCATAGACTCATAGTTTAGGAAACCACATTGTGCAACACAACCAACAGCAGGAAGCAAAGGAGACCAAGGAAGGTTCACTGTTTCATACATTTGGTCCATACTTTACAAATAGCTACATACTTATATGTTAAAAAGGTTCAATCATAATGGCTGTTTGAGACGCAAACCCATCATAAAGCAAAACAATTCATAGGAGATCAATCAACAATACATCATAAGAGGTTAATATCTCAATAATATAATTATATAAGATCATGGAAAGGTCGCAAAATTAGGTATTTTTCCTCTTCAGATAAGCTGCCTTCATAAGCATAGTACCCCACTCCTTGTTCTAATGAGAAACAAAATCATAAAAAATTCCAGTAACATAAAGGTCAGATTAAAACCACTATTTCATCCAATCAAAGATATCCATCATTTTGGGCATCAGATCTCCAAAATTCAACCTTAACCATTAATTACCGTTGCAATTTATTTATAAATACAACTATATTATTATGGAAGTACTTTTCAAGACGAATCTAAACAGTAGATATTCATATAAACTTTGAAACTCGCCACTGTTTTCATGTACTCAATCTAACAAAAAGATGTTCATAGAAAGTTTTAAATTTTGTGTCATTCACGTATCTCAAACAGCAGATAATTGTGATGGACACAGAGTATGATGTCAGATTATTGGCATAAATGTTCCAAGAAAATAATGAAGAAACACTACAACTACAAATAGAAAATTTTCAATATTTTACAGATCCCAAGTTCCCAACAACCTGACTGGCTGCATATTCATGTCAGCATTAAGTTATTACCAAATGGTAGGACATCATCTCAACCTATTCACTTCAACCCCTGTTCTCATACTCGACAATGTAGATAAACTACCAGTGTGCGAGTACATTTAAAACAAGCAAGCAATAATGTATTTAACCATTGCATTGTTCTATTCCTATTTACAATTCAATGTGCAGTTCTTTAGTTCTTAAGATCACTTCACATAACATCATAAAATTCAGAATCCACATTAACCAAATAGCTGAAATCACTAAAAGAAAATTACGAAGGTAACACCTGTACACTACAATTCCTGATGATGAATCATTTGGAAGTTGCTTTAGGAACATGCCACCAGAGTTACTAAATTGCAATTAATGCATACCGCTAAGGAATGATCTTTTGTGAAAAGAAACGGCATACAAGATATGTTTCACAAGGACTACTGCTTTCTTAACAAAACTAAAAACACTTATTTTAAGGACAAACCTTTCTAGGCCTATGTTGATCTCCCTTATTACATTATTACAAGAGATGCTATATGTAGTCAAGATTCAAGAGGGAGCACCATATTCAACATACCTGTTCACAGCACGATGCTCCAGGTCAAGGTCAATCTTCCTCCAATCTTTCCCTTTTCCCTGCAGAACAACTTCACGTGGTTTGGCATCACCGAATGGATTCACCTTTGGCCGAGCCCTCGGTGCTGCCTCACTCCCAACTGCTGAGACCTGCGATCCAGGAGTCCCAGGGCGGGAGGAATGTGCACTGTTTGGCCGGCTAGAGTGGGAGCTGTTAGGACGGCTGGTCTTCTGCTCAATCTCAGTTTCAATCTTCCTCCAATCCAGCCCCTTCTCAGCCAACACCTCCTCCCGGGGCCTTGCAGCCCCAAATGGGCTAGGCCGGTTGCGTGCCACCTCAGCGGGTGGTGCAGCTGTAGCTGCCGGTTCACGTTTTGGTGGATTAAGAACAAGCCGTGGCCTCTCGCGCTCGCCATTGTGTGGCATAGGGGCATAGCCACTGCCACGAACCCAGCGGTCAGAGTCGGATGGTCCCGGTGAGTCACGGAAACCACCACCGGAACCAAGGCTAGGATAGCGCGAAGGAAGCGGATTCTTGCCACGCGACCAGTCATCAATGTCATCAGTGCGACCTATAGGGGAAGGCCCGCCAAACCTATCACGCCGACCAGAATCGATGGGAGCCGGCGAGAACTTCTTATTCATCGCCCAGTTGTCTGCCTCGTCGGCGCGGGAGGGCATGTCGAAATCTGAATCCCTACTCGACGGCCCGCGGCGGCCATCGTCGTCAAAGCCGCCGCGGCGGTCTCCGCCTCCAGAGCCAAACCCAGAGCCGTAGGAGCGGAACCCGCGGGAGCGGTCCAGCTCTTCAGCCGAGCGCTCTCTCGGGCCGGTGGGTAGCATCATCATTTCCTCCGTGGTGAGGCCCCTGGGCTCCAGGGGAGCGCCGCGGCGCTGCCCCGCGCCCTGCGCGCCGTACGTGGTGAACTCCGACAGCGACAAGGTGGTGCCTTTCTTCTTCTTCTGCTTGCCCCCGCCGGCCGCCGCGGCCTCGCGGAGGCTTGGGAAGCTGGCGGCGGCGCCCGCCGCCGCGGGCGGCTCGGGCGCTGGGAAGGCCGCCGCGTGCTCGCGCTCCTCCTCCTCGGCGCGCTCGGCGTCCAGCGCCCAGGCGCCGGCGCCGAGGCCGCCCCAGGGCTTCGCCATGACGGCCGCTGCTGCAAGATCTAGGGTTTGGTTGCTCGGGAGGCGGAGCCGGTGGGAGGAGTCAGTGGATGATGTATGGGACTAGGGCCGGGGGTGCGCACCCTAAAATGCGTGGCTCCGAGGGGCGGAACGGCAAAAGATGGCGTGCGGGAGACTGTGAGCAGGTGAGCTGTGGGCTGGGCCGTGGGCGGCCGCGCGGGTGGGCGCTGTGCCGTCACACACAGACACTGTGACGCCGCTGTGGTTTCCATGCTTCAAACTGGAGTGGCCGCGGTGAGCAAGCAACTCGTGGGATGGCTTGCGTGCGTCTCCTCGTGCGTCGCGCAGCGCGGCCGGCGCCGCAGCTGCCGTTTCGGCTCCGCCGCCCGATCAAGCGTCGACGGCCTTGGTCTCGTGCCCCCGACTGAAGCCCATCCTTCCATAGTTCCATGGGCCTAAATGCCTAATCAACCGGGCATACGACTTCAGCTCAGCTCATAACTATCTCGATTATTTTATCAATGGTAGCTATCATTCAATCGTTTACGACTCATGAAAGTATTACGGATATCAAGAAAAAAAAAAGAGAGCAAAATCTGACGTGTCTTACACAAGTTTTTAGTTGCTTTAGTGACTTGAAATACTTTTTTTAACTGAAACTTATGTGAACCACGATTCATGCTAGCTTCCAATGTACAAAATACGCAGGTTTATATGATATGGTCTACAAGCTAGAGCCACCTCTACCAGATATTGGAGAAACATATGATGTCCTCCTCTTAATCATTACTAACCAGGTGAAAAACTATGCCAAGCTTGTCTCAAATGTATCAAATCTATTTAAACAATGTACTCCGAGCATGTTTGGTTCACGACCCTCACTCGTCTTGCAATGTATTGGCGTGCCCTCAAATTTAGCTATCATTCGATTTGTGACATTTAAACGGCGCGTCGTGGGAAAACGAAGGCTCGCCCATGTAATTTCTAGACAAAAAAAAAATCACTATCTCATGAAGTTGAAATCAAACACCCTAAGTGTGCCTTCGTGTCGTTGCATTGCCACGACAAGCAAAGACGGTCATCCAAACAAGCCCTCCATTTGACCATTATCGAAACAAATCTTTTATCAATCTTTCGTGGTTCATGAATTAAGAGATGTTGTGGGCCATGTGCACCCTTGAGTTTATTTTCTAGCCAAATTTCACTATTTGCCTTCTGTTCACAAACCCATTTTAGTATTCACATTTGCAACCCTGACCTTGTTTTCCCTACACCTCTCTGCTCTGTTATATCTTACTCGCAACCATATTTTCACTATTTGCAGCCCTATTTCTATAGTAAATGGACAACTATAGTAAAGGTATAGGGTCACCATTAAACATGCTCTAAAAGGGTTGTTTGGTTGATAACTACGTCGAGCTTGGTTTATAGAAGTTTAATTAGACTGGTAGGAACTGTTAAGGAGCTTGGTTTATAGAAGCTTAATTAGACTGGCAGGAGCTGTTAAGTCCACCAGAAAACTTGTGTTTGGTTTGCTTGCATGGCGTGAGTGATTCGTAGCCGACAATGTCACCCTCTTTCGAGCTCCGCCTACACTTGTGTTGTTCTGCGTGACCCAACATTGCTCTAGTATGGTCGAATTAAAAAGGTTGATTTGTGTGTGTTTTATGCAGCCAAACCATATGTGTTTTTACCTGGACTCAACCTGCCTCATCTCCTCAGTCAGGCAATCAAACACATAGCTTTTACATTTTACAAGACATAGCCCAATAGATCCTCCAAATCTCTCGTCTAAAACAACATTATCTTATCCATTCTCTAAAATTCATTCACAATTTACATCTTTCAAATTACTTATATTAAGTATCTTAGCGCTGTAATTTCCACAAACTTGAAGGGCCCAAGCGTAATAAAGATCGGAAAGGCAACCGGACAAGTAGGCAAACTGGGCCCGCCCGCGGGCCCAGTTCTTCAGAGACGTTCTTCAGAGACGTTTTCTTTGCTCCGCGTCCGCGTGTTTTGAACCAAGCTGGCCGTGGTACTCGTCTCGTCGCCCGTGACAAGCTTTTGCCCCAAATCCCCCAGGCCCCAGCTCAGCAATGGCCGCCAACGACGCCGCGAAGCTCTCCGTCTCCGGCGCGGCGCTCGCGAGCCTCCTCGACCGATGCGCCGCCGCCGTCGGGGACTGCGACGGGCTCCTCTTCGGCCGCGCCGCCCGCCCCCCTGCCCTTCCTCCCTCCTTCTCCGACGACGATCCCGCCCCCGCCTCCTCCGCCCCATCTCTCTCCATTTCCATCTCCGGCCACGCCTCGCTTGCCCGCCCATCCTCGCTCTCCGACCCCCTGGGCCGCTTCCAGCCCTACTCCCCCGAACCCTCCGCCGCGGTCGGCTTCTTCTCCTCCCGCCGCCGCGCGGCGCTCCGCCCCTCCATGCGCGAGGTGGCCGTCGCGTGCTCCCTCTCCAAAACCCTCGCCTTCACCCACCCCCTCGTCTTCCTCCTCGTATGCCCTTCGTTATCCCCCAACCTCTCCACGCACTCATTCGACTACCGCGCGTTCCTCCAGGTTGGTTCCCACCTCGTCCCCGCCTCCCTCCAGGTCGTCAACTTGGGTCCCGGTTTTCGGGATCATTACCACACTTTTGCAGCGGATTCTCCAATGCCGTGGCTGTCGACGCCGCCGCCCGCAGAGGGCTACAGCATTATAGAGCAGGAGGCGATGGATGGGATGGTGGAGGGTTTCGGGCTCGGGAGGATTGAGAAGGTTGTGGTTTCAACCTTAGGGCAAGCGACCCAGATGGAGGAGATGTACGCGGGTATGCTAAGGAGGCTGGATGGGCTTGCTCGGGAGGTGGAGAAGAGCACTGACCGCTTGTCCGATCAGGTGGTGGTTTGATTCTGAGCTATGTGCTTGTTACTATGTTTTTTACTGAGTTGTTACACTAGCATGAAACATCTTTTCTGATATGCGAGGGAGTAATATATCATGCACAGATTTAGAGTTGGGATCCGACGAATTATTTGTCATTAGTTTTATGTCAGGACTTGAAACTTCATTTCTGGTTAAGGTTCACTTGTGATTTGAAATGGTTGCAAGGGGAAACGCCAAGCTGGTTTCCATAGAATTATGCTGCTACTTGCTTCGTGCTGCGGTTTCACCTACTGAAACCAATTTCCATTGGCTTCATGTATGTTGCTTTACATTGTCTGTTTGTCAAAGAAAGGAAAAGAAAAGTGCATGGATTATGCCTAGGACTATGTTTGCATTACATATGAATGCCCATGTGTGCAATTGTTCATGGATATGACGTGGAACGTAGGTTATCTTTATTGCCAAATGTATGGCTTTTGCTTAGTTTCTCTCTTGAATAAAATTTGCAATACTACATTTGGCCAGCATGTCCTATGGTCTTGTGAGGTTTAAGATGCAATGTCGGAAAGCTAGGGATGCACAAAATAATACCAAACCGAAAAAAACCAAACCGTAACCCCTGGTCAACTAGGTGTGAACAGTTTTTGGTATTTGGTTCAGGATCTAAAAATCATGGCTCATTAGGTTCTTTTTCGGTAACAACTTGAAAACTGAAACTTACTTGGCTAAAACCCACTAGCTGCTGACCTGCTGCAGAAAACCCATAGCAACCTCAGCCAAAAAGGAAGAGGTTAAAAGTTTAAACACGCTAGAGCAGCTTAAGACCCAGTTGCTGTTCTTGCTTTCCTGCAGCAAGAGTTTGTCCTTTTTTCCCTTATTCTCTTTATTTCTTATTCTTCTAATTATTTTAGTTACATTACGGTTCACTGCAATAATATCACAAGCATGCATAGCATCATCATACCCCAATGTTTCCGAGGAAACACTCGCAAAAGCGGGGTAGGGGGTGTCGGTGTACACAACGTTACCCCTGAGATTAAAAATCACAGAGAGTTGGTTCCCGTTTGACCCTTGGTGATACTAGAGAACTCTCTATAACTTCATGACAAAAAGAAGTATAGATGGTTTGATATGCCATTTTGCTTTAGCCCCTAATAATCTAAAGCCAAATAATAAAAGATCGTTTGGCTCCATTTGATTAAAATGGACATCCAAACAAAGAGTGATTGAGGAGATAAAGTTCCTTCTCACGCAGGTATAATCATATATGCTACATACATCAATAAGATGCAGAAAATATATGTATGTTTATCAGGCTCCTGGCTGAATCGCCTTATCATTTGCAATTCAACTTTGAGTATAATTTAATGATACTGTGTCAGAATAAATTGGATTACTGATACCAAACCATATTCTTTAGAAGTATTTGTCGGTGGCCCAAGTCAGACAACAGATTTATGAAGGGCTACCTCGCGAAGCAATATGTCACGCTTCGCAAAGCAGCTTAGGGGAGTTGAGCAATTTCAAAGTGGCTATCCTGTGAAGAAATACAGCCTGTCCTTTATTATTGGGAGGGCCCCTATTTATAATGGGGGGCCAAATTACATCATGCCATTACAGCCCTTCTTCGAGGGAAGCACACAGGGATAAAGGGGGAAATCTAGGAAAAGACCTCCTAGACCCTAACCTGCCTTTAATACTAGGGGTATTGAAGAAAAAACACCTTTGGGACCCCTGACTGGACTTGATTACCCTCACCTTTTTACCTAAGGCCTTGTTCTTTTCAGTGTATCGTACCGTTGCATATTACTGTAGCAAATTTTGTTATTTTTATATAGCCTATATGTTGTGATAATTTGTAACAATTTTTTCATGACGTTTAGTAGTCCTTTCAGAGATTCTAGAACTATTTTTTAATTATTTTTTTATAATCTTTACACCTCATTTCGAGAACTCTCAAATTTGCTACAGTAATATGCCAACGCAACAATACGCTGAAAGAACAAGGCCTAAAGCAAGGGTAAGACTGAAATTATAGAGGGGACCCGACTGTTACAACAAACCCAGATTCTTCTGCCACCTGAAGCCGGTTGTTACAGCCAGATGTCGTATCTCCCTGACACATGATACGATTCTTGGCCCAGTAACAAACCGTACTTGTTGTCCCCTGATCCTCTTGCCTCCCACGCAATTGTCGTTGCTTCGTGATTCAAGACTTAGGCTCCCTTGGTCTTGGGTGGTGCGCTCCTTGATGTGCTTCGCTCCGTCTCCGAGAAAGTCCCATCTTTTAGGGGATACATACCCCCCTCTATTCCGCAATCGCCTCGCCCGAAGGAAGCAAGACCCCCTTCGGGAGGTACACCCTTCTCCGGTCCGCAATTGCTTCGGCTAGGGGACGCGAGGCACTCTTTGGATGTGCCTCTCCCTCACCTCCGCAGGTTGGTTCGCTGCTCTCGCTGATTCGTAGGGGATGGGTGTCCCCTACTACAACAGTACTGTATGTACCAAATCAACAAAACTGAATTTACGGGCCATATTTACCAAACCGAAAATACCAGATATGCGTATTGAACAGTCCTAGCGAAAGCGGGAGAGCAGATCTTGATACTGTGACACCCACTGTAGTGGACCCAAGTGGCAGTTAGCTGGAAATTCTAGTTAATATGACATTCACCAAATATTCTTTGGAAAGTTGTATTGAAGTGTGTTAGTGTGTATCAGTATTCTCTGTTATTAGTGTGACAATTTGAGCTGTTAAAAGCCAAAGCAGAGTGTCAATCTTCTTTTTGTGGGATACTATGGCGGACTAGTAGATGAAGAGATTGCACAGTTTAGTGTAAAATAGTTGCTAACTTTTTGAGTAGTTATATACTTATATGTACAGGCTGTACTGTGATTTTGGTTCAACTGCTAACCTCTAGGAAGCCTTGCACGGTTGTACCTGAACAACTGTACTAGCATGCATTATTGTGAAACTTGTGAATTTTTTCTTTAAACACTGCCATTTTTTGACTTGCTGAATTTGAAAAATAGTCAGAGCTGCTTAATTTTATCTTAGGGTTGGTCATGCTTTTACTTATCAGGAGTTTATGTTCTACTTTTGAGTTCTTGTGTGCACAGGTAGCTGTATTAGGTGTTTGATCTTGGCTAGTTAACTTGATCGCATGCGTGCAATTATTTTGAACTTGGTAGTTACAAATTGTTTATTAAGAATAATTGTTCGTGTAGTTTGTGTGTGAAAGGGGCCTTTGGACTGAGCTAGAAAGAGTTCAGAGATGTATTGATACTTGAATAATCCGTCTAGATTGGTTGGTGGATCACTGCTTCTGAATTAAAATATGATGTCATCAATTTCTTCTTGTATTGTGCACATGTTGCAACAACTTTAATATTGCATTTCAAATTTAACAGGGTACATCTCTCATGTTATTTTCATCATTTTTTTTGGTTGATGTCTCTACAAGTCCAGCTCTTGGTCACTAGTTTTTCAAGAATTGTCTTTAGATTTAAATATAATACTGATATCAACAAGTACCTAATGTATTTTTAACCATTATTTATGGTGATATTGATTTGTAGGAACGTCAGAATTCATTGCTAAGGAAAAAATTTGCCAGATTGAAATAAGGGCGGAGATTCTGTTCTCAGCAAGGTATACCTGACTTGCCCCGTTTCTATTGTCTTATGTGTGTAACGTTTCACCTGTTCATTTTAAATTGTTCCCCTTTTTTGGTCTACTGCTCCCTATTTCTTCTCCAGTCTAAAGAATCCATCACGTAGGTGATTTTTATCTTGAGTAATTGAAGTTATTTGGGGTAATTTATTTGAATTATATATATATTTAAGTGCTTGACATTTATTCCGCAACACAGAACTGATTGTAAGGTTTGGCTTCAATTTTGCTGTTACGCATATGTAATTGTGTTTGTGACTACCTCCAGTTTAATGGGAACACTTCCATTTATTTAGGTATCACTTATATGACAACCCTAAAAAGTTTCTGCTCATCTTGTTTGCAGTGTATATAGGCCGCTGCAAGCAAAGTCAGAAGGCTTGAAAGATAATAGCCTTGTTGAACTATATATCTTAAGTGGAAGAAGTTGCTCTCTGGGCTTTCAATAGCATGTGTTAATTTGCTCTTCGCTGTCAACAGGAGATTCAGACCCTGTTCTTTTGAGCTGATCTTAACGGTTGAAATGACTGAATTTCAAGCGCTTCTCGAGTTAGTCTCGAGATTCGGATCCATTTCATTTGACTTACTTTTTAAAGTGTTAGAACCCACCTTCAAAACAACAAAAAAACGAACTTACAAAACTTAAAACATATGGCTTTTTAAAACGTAGATAAGTCGTTAAGCTGTTAAGCCATTAAGCTGAAAAGAACTGGGCCTTAGTTATCCAATGTTAACCCAAGATAAAACTGTGAGAGCAACTGTGCACATCCACCGATGAGACATGTATGGACATGGCATCTCTTTTGAAAGCAGCTGTGTGCATCGAAAGACGAGACATGGGCTTGTTCTTTTCGGCGTAACCTACCGTTGCGTATTACTGTAACAAATTTTGTTATTTTTATATAGGCCATATGTTGTGCTAATTTGTAACGATTTTTTTGTTGCTTTTAGTAGTCCTTCCAAAGATTCTAAAACTATTTTTTTAATTATGTTTTTAGAATCTTTAGGCCTCTTTTTATGGACTCTTAGATTTGCTACTGTAATACATCGAAGCAACAATACGCTGAAAAGGATGATGCCATGGTATCTCTTGTGGAAGCTGCTTTGTACATCCATCAATGAGGCTTGAAAATCATTTCGATGGCTGAAAATACGCTTTACGGAGTAGTATTTATATGATGCGCAACGAAGCAGATTCGTTCCCAATTCTCTTAGGTTCGGTCTATATATCTGGGAGGCCAACTTCGCTCGGCTTTACAATAGAACTTTTAGCATCGCCGATCCAATAATATAGCAAGAAAAAGATACACCCATTTGTGCTTTGGCTCCACGGTATTTGCGGAGTCCAGACTCAACCGTTGTTCATGTTCCGTTTGTTCTGATCGTTCGCTTGCATGGATGGTTGGGTCTGGACTGGCGATAAAGCCGTGTGTAAGAATATGTTTTAGCCTTTTCATAGAACCCATATTAATCTAGTGAAACTAAGGAACTATAAGTCTTTTGTCTTCTTAAAATTGCTTTCCAAACCTCCTGAAGTTTAAGAGCATCCCAATAGAGTCTCTAAACCACTTTGTAAAACACTATTAATGTATATGTGAACAAGCGATCAATTTAAAACTCTTACTCTATGCATTCGAACAACTTTCTGGTTCGAAAATCAATTTTTATAAGAACGAGTTGTTTTGCTTTGGGCAAGCAAAGGAATATCAAGATCTTTATATCCTATTATTTGGATGCGAGAGTGGATCCTATCCATTCAAATATCTTGGAATTCCAATGCATTATAAGAAACTTCGTAACGCTGATTGGAAGGGGGTGGAGGAATGTTTTGAACGAAAACTAAGTAGCTGGAAAGGTCGTCATTTGTCTACAGGAGGTAGATTGGTTATGCTTAATTCTGTCCTAAATAGCCTTCTAATGTTTATGATGTCTTTCTTCGAGATTCCTCGAGAAGTGCTTAGGAAACTAGATTATTTTCGATATAGTTTCTGTTGGCAAGGTGACAATCATAAACGGAAATACTGCTTGGCAAAATGTGATATACTTTGTAGACCCAAAGACCATGGTGGTTTAGGTATTCAAAACCTAGATATTAAAAACAAATGTTTGCTTAGCAAGTGGCTTTTTAAGTTAACGAAGATGGCATTTGGCAGAGGTCACTCAGGAATAAATATTTGAATAGTAAAACTTTATCACAAGTTGAAAGCCAACCTATAAACTCTCAATTTTGGAAAGGTCTCATCAAGGTGAAAAAAGATTTTCTAAAATGGGGATCCTTCGTATTAAGGAATAGAACCCAAATTAAATTTTGGGAAGATGGTTGGCTTGGTCATACACCCCTTAACGAACAATATCCAAATCTTTTTGCTATAGCACGTGATAAACATATCACTGTTGCTGATGTGTTGTCCTCAAATCCTTTGCAAATTTCTTTTCGTAGGGTTTTAATTGGTAACAAACTTATTGAGTGGCAACAATTATTATCTAGGTTGTCCAACATTCAACTCTCTAATGAGCGAGATAGCTTTATTTGGAAATTACAAAAGAGTGGTCATTACTCGGTCCAATCTATGTATCATAAAATAATGAACCAAGGATTTATCTATTCAAATAAAGTCATTTGGAAGCTCAAGATTCCTCTAAAGATCAAAATTTTTCTTTGGTATTTAGACAAAGGAATTATATTGATGAAGGACAATCTAGCAAAAAGGGGTTGGAATGAAAGTCAAAAGTGTAGTTTTTGCAACCACAATGAAACTGTTAATCATCATTTTTTCGCTTGTCATTTTACTAGATCAATTTGGCGGGTGATCCAAATAGCTCTAGATTTATGTCCTCCACTATCTATGGTGCATATTCGAGAGGGTTGGCTTTTGGGTTTGAATTTGTTTCACAAATCTCAAGTCTTAATTGGCACATCAGCTCTATTTTGGGCTATTTGGCTTTCACGAAATGACATTGTCTTTGGTAAAAAGAAGGAAATTTCTTTCATACAGGTTATCTTCAGGGGAGCACATTGACTATGATAGTGGTAATTCCTTCAGAAGGATAATGATAAGAAGGCAATAATCGAGGTGTGCCGACCGAAGTGACATTAATGGAGTTCTTTGCTGTTAATGGTTGGAGACTTCATAATAGGCTTGTGTGGGATAAATTTATCTTGGCTTCATTTACTCCGGTTTGTCGATGTTACGCCAATTCTGTGTAATTCAGACCATAGGCTGTGTACACCTCATGATGTAGAGGTCGGAATCGTTTCCATTATCTAAAAAAACTATGAGTAGTGTTTTACGGGGTGATATAGAAAAGCTGTTGGGTATGTTCTAATAATTTAACTTGGTTATTCAGCCTTAGATCATTGCCAACAGGTTGCGGATCAATCTCAATCTCTATAGTGCTCCAGCAAAGTCTCTATGTCAGCCTTTATATTGGAGACTCTTTTCGGGTCTATATTTGAAGAATCTTTTTCCAATCTATATATCTTTTCGGGGATAGAAACGAATAGAGAGCATAAAAGTATAGGAAATAAATAGTGGTTTGAGGATGGGATATACATATCAAAATCTAAAGATGTTGCTCATGATGCTCTTAGCTCAGTTGAACAAAACAATCATTCATCACCACTAGTTTGACTGGAAAGTGGAAACATATAGATAAAACAATCATTTTTGCTGAACATTGATATCATTTTAAAGATTTTCATATCGCACTTAAATTCTCGCGACCATGGTTGCCACTGCGGCAAGGCAATGTGTAGCGTGGCATGCCACTACCTTCATGCCTTTTTGGCGGTAAGGCGTGTGGCAAGCAAATACTATTAGACACATAGGTACGGTGAATAGCACCATACGACTAAGCATCATTAGTATCAATATTTATAAGCTACAATCCTACGAGGATGTGACTACAAGTCTACAACAATAACAAGAAACAATAGTATATCACATTATCATTGAGCACCATCAGTCCATAACACTGGCATAACAAGACGCAATACATTTACATCGCCATCGGCCGAGCAAGAGTAGAGGAAGCCACCACTGACACTGTGGCTGAACAAATGAAGCCACTGTTGTCCGCTAGCGTGGCGACTAAGCAATAGCAGCCAAGGAGAAAGAAAGAAAAAACAATCGTGGGAGGGTTTTGTGCGGGATAACAAATAAACAACCTCTTCAATAGTGTTATCTATAGTATTGTGTCTCAAAATAATTTGAACACATACTGTTGTCCGCTAGCGTGGCGACTAAGCAATAGCAGCCAAGGAGAAAGAAAGAAAAAACAATCGTGGGAGGGTTTTGTGCGGGATAACAAATAAACAACCTCTTCAATAGTGTTATCTATAGTATTGTGTCTAAAATTAATTTGAACACATATGCAATAGTGTGCATGTACATTGTCATCCAATATAAATTGTCTTTTAGCTAAGAGCTAGTCCCTATCTTCCTTCTCTCTTCGCCTAAGTAAAAAACTGAATTGACAACCTTATAACCAGCCGATTTGGTATGACTGGAAATGCTCGTATACATTCTCTTGCACTTGAAAAAATCCCTATCTGGTGGGCCCGTTTGTTAGAGGCGCACCATTTGTTCCTGTGAAAGAAGCTCAACAACCATTAGCAAATAACATACCCAAAAACTCCAAGGACTAAACCGCAAAACGGCCCGAGTACCCATCTCCGCCTCCTTTTCCTCTCCGGTCTTCCTCCCTCGATCTCCCTCCCCCCGGCCGCCCGCCTCCGCCTCCTCTCCCCCTCCCTGACCGCGACTCGCGTCCGCCCGCGCGATCCAGCTGCCCGGCCCTCTCTATGGCGCGGCGATCCGCTCCTCTCCTCCGCCGCCTCCTCCCCTCCTCCTCGCCTCCCCTCCCCGGCCATGGCGCCACCGCGCGCCGCACGGTGACCTACATGCCCCGGCCCGGCGACGGCACCCCGCGCGCCGTAACACTCATCCCGGGCGACGGAATCGGGCCCCTAGTCACCGGCGCCGTGCAGCGGGTGATGGAGGCGATGCACGCGCCGGTCTACTTCGAGACCTACGAGGTCCACGGCGACATGCCCACCGTGCCGCCCGCCGTCATCGAGTCCATCCGCCGCAACAAGGTGTGCCTCAAGGGCGGCCTCGCCACCCCCGTCGGCGGCGGCGTATCCTCCCTCAACATGCAGCTCCGCAAGGAGCTGGACCTCTACGCCTCGCTCGTCAACTGCTCCAACCTCCCCGGGCTACCCACCAGGCACCAGGACGTCGACATCGTCGTCATCAGGGAGAACACCGAGGGCGAGTACTCGGGCCTCGAGCACGAAGTCGTGCCCGGGGTGGTCGAGAGCCTCAAGGTATGGCCGTTTTCGTGTTCGTTGGATGATGACCCTGCAATGGCTGATTTGTGATGTGTATTTTTGTGATGTCATGAGTTGGAATTTATTCTCTTTATCATTGGCACAGGTTATGCTGCCTGTAGATTTTGCAAATCATAGTTGTTCCATGTATGACATGAGAATTTCATACCACAAAGTTGCTAGGAGTAGTTGAGTAGATCATGGGATATATTTTCAATGGAAATGATGTCAGCTTGTTAGTTTAACATGCGTATAATTGATTTCATTGGCATATGTATGTGGGTGAGGTGCTTCTTATAAAGGCAACATATCTGTGTGCACAAGGATTCCATGTACACATCGTATGCACCAACTAACAAAAGTAATGAAAAATTCTGAATTAGATGTACTTCATTGTTTACTCTACCGATGTATAAAGTTTCAAGATCAAATTCATTCTATATTAAGAGTTATGAAAAAGATAATTTTTTGACAAATTTGAATGGTTTAAAATTGGCTATTTTTCTTAAATAGGATGATTTGAACTTATAATTTGATACATATGTAGAGTACGCATGACTAAATATACATTTTTTTAGAATTTTCATGACCTTTGTTAGTTGGTGTAGATGGTGTGTACACAGGAAGCCCTGTGTACAAATGGATATGTTGCCTCTTATAAATAAGCTGTTTTTAGAAATTTACTGTTCTCTCAATATTTTAAATCATTGTAGTAATCCGTGCCTCATAAGTTTGCAGTTGGAGTTATGAGCACAATTGTCCGTGCTGCTACTTAGAACTGAAAAATTTCAAGTCCTAAATTAAATTTTGATTCATGGCTGGTGTATTCATACACTAAATGTTTGTAGAATATACTATTGACAGTATTTGTTAAGCCATCATACTTGGTATCATGAACTTGATGTATATATCCTAGGCAATAGGTACTCGCTTCTTCAGATAAACTATATCCTAGGCAATAGGTACTCGCTTCTTCAGATAAACTAGTGGGGTGAGATTGTTGTACATATTGATTTATGGGAAAATTGATGATTTGCCACTCCACGTGTCATATACTCCACGTGTCTATGACACGTGGGTCCATGTCTCATAGACAGAGTGGAAAATCTTCAAATGCCCTTATTTAGAATGGTAAATCATCAATTATTCCTTGATTTGATTTATAGATCTACTTTTGTATATAAAATATTCACAATACATGAGGTTAGTGTGAATTCTCTTGTTATTGATTAGATCAAGATATTCTGAAGTTCCTGTCCATATTTAAATGTTAACAATATTTGTCACTTTATGCGATTATTTTTATTATCTTTTGCTTTCTGATAGGCTTTTAATTTGCTCTCTTATAGTATTATGTCATTATGTGTCCTGAGGTGGCACATGAGTTCGCTCAAGGAACTCTTAGTGAAAGAAATGCACATAGCTTATGCTTTTCTTTTCAGTTTGTTCTCTCAGCTTTTTTTTGTCTTTCTTAAGAAATGAGAATACAAATTTCTTCCTACTTTTACTGATGAATTTTCTAGGTGATCACAAAGTTTTGCTCTGAGAGGATTGCCAAATATGCTTTTGAGTATGCTTACCTTAACAACCGGAAGAAAGTCACAGCAGTGCATAAGGCAAACATCATGAAGCTTGCTGATGGTTTGTTCTTGGAGTCTTGCCGTGAGGTTGCCTCAAAATACCCTGGTATTCAGTATAATGAAATCATTGTTGACAACTGCTGTATGCAGCTTGTTGCAAAGCCTGAACAATTTGATGTTATGGTATGCATCTCACAGCCCCAGTATTCCCATATGTTTCTTTTAACTTTGTCATTGGTGTTACCTGCTGAATCTCTAACTTGCTTTCTTTGGATTCTTTTGGTAGGTTACACCTAATCTTTATGGCAATTTGGTGGCCAACACTGCTGCAGGTATTGTTGGAGGGACAGGTGTCATGCCTGGAGGTATGTTCCACTTCTTCCTTTGTTTCCATGTTCATTTCTTCATACAAATAATGAACATGTCGACGTAGCTATGATAAATGTTTTTTGCTTGTCTTCTTTTTTTCTTTTTTTTTACCTCAATATAAGTTTTGGGTTGAGGCCTGTTAGTCCTTGCATACTACATTGTGTTGCAGGTAATGTCGGTCAGGACCATGCTGTCTTCGAGCAAGGTGCTTCTGCAGGAAATGTCGGAAATGAGAAGATTGTTGAGCAGAAGAAAGCAAACCCTGTAGCTCTGCTACTATCATCTGCCATGATGTTGAGGCACTTGCAGTTCCCATCATTTGCTGACCGGCTAGAAACAGCGGTGAAGCGCGTTGTTGCTGAAGGCAAGTTCAGAACAAAGGACCTGGGGGGCACCAGCACCACCCAGGAAGTTACCGACGCAGTAATTGCCAATCTGGATTAGATACCAGATGGTGGCCTGAAAAATTAATTCCGTTTTTGGGGACTAGTTAGCTAGTTCCAACTTGTGAGTATTATTAGCATTTAGATCATCGATTCGTTTGACGTCTAATGCTTCCCCGGAGGAATTCTGAGGTGCCTTATTTTTTTCGGATTTTGTTCGCAAATAATCAAGGAACACATGATGACTATTCTTCGCACGGAACTTTGTAGCAGGGCAAAGACCTTTTGTTGCAAAGAAATTTGTTGGCCATCTTAAATTAAAATGACATAAAATTGAGAGTTTGATTCTCGTTTCCATGCCCCTCCATTGAATCTGTGTCTGAATTGTTAACTTTCGGTAGTCAATTCCAGAGATGGCCACGCTGTGAGCAATCGAATTAGCGCTATTTTGATTTTGATAACAAAAGATGATATATGCCTCTCGAGAACTTTTCAATTTGGATAACGCCAGTGATATTCACCGAATTTATAAAAAGGAAAATTTTATTTATGCCACAGAAAGTTGTGTAATATCATATTTATCATAGTTAACTTTTTTAATTTATGATTATTTTTGATGTTTTCTTTTATTTATGCCACCGTTGTCGTTGATGGTTAGTTTGACCGTTAAATGACCATTCTATCCCTTATTCATATAGTAAAAATAAATTTTAAAAAATTATCAAGAGTTTAGAAAAATATGAGAAAATTATAAAATTACTATAAAATGAGAAGAATATATGTATGCAAAAAAAATTGTGTGATTGATTTATTTAACATAAAGGGAATCTTTTAATAGTTTTTAAAATAAATCATCCAAAACCTTAATTTTATTTCATACTTAGTTTTTTCTTTTTTTTAGAATTTTTAGAGTCTTTTCTCATACTTTTCCGAGCTCTCTATAATTTGCCTTATTTATTTATGAGTAAAATGCACCGGAAGTCCATTAACTTATAGCGTGGTGTCATTTAGGTCCATCAACTTCCAAACTGCAGTTTTGGGTCCATTAACTCTTTAAGTTGTTTACTGCAGGCCCGTACCTCTTCGTTTTGTATTTAGATCCGACGTGGCATGGACAACTTAAAGAGTTAATGGACCTGCAGTAAACAACTTAAAGCGTGGTGACCGTGCCACGTCGGATCTAAACACAAAACGAAGGGGTACAGGCCTGCAGTAAACAACTTAAAGAGTTAATGGCTTCAAAACTGCAGTTTGAAAGTTAATGGACCTAAATGACACCACGCTACAAGTTAATAGACCTTCGGTGCATTTTACTCTTTATTTATTAAGACTCCAGTTTATGGCCTCTTCTATTCTAGATGGTACTTGTTTGTGTTTCATTGAATTTACTTCATTACGATTCTACTTCAATCGTTATGGATTGGTACCAAGATCAAGTCCTAGGCAAGCGGACCTAATTGGAACAGCCAGTACAATAACAATGAAAATGGCTCCTTCTTTAGTGAGATTCTATGAGCAAATGCCTAAACCAAAATATGTCATTGCTATGGGGGCTTGTACTATTACAGGGGAATGTTCAGTACGAATTCCTAGAGGAGGAGTCGATAAGTGAATTCATGTGGATGTCTACTCGCCGGGCTGCCCACCTAAACCAGAACAATTTCATCGATGAAAGATGGATGGTACTAGTCAGCAAGGGGCAAAATGATCATTTAACGGGGTCAAACTAACAAAAGGTTTAAACTCGTGGCAGCGACAAAACGAAATAAAAAATTGAAAAGTGATGGTGTATTTAACAAATCCAATTATATAATGACAATGTGATATTGCATAACATTTTAGTGGCATAAACAAAATTTCTCTTTATAAAATACCAGCAGAACCAAATTTTACCAAATACATACCATGATTTATTTACGTCCAGTTTTAAATTTTAAAAACAAAATGAATAGTTGTAAATCCAAATTGAATTTTAACACATAATTATATAATAATAGTGGAAAACATTAAAAAAACTCGTGCCTACAACTCGGTTTTTAGGCCCAAATAAGTTACACTGGCATATCAGGTTAACCATGAGTATGATTGAGCATGAGAGTTGTTATAGACTTGTAGGGAGGCACTATCTTAGAGAAACGCATTCTCTGAAGTTCAGTTCTCTACATTTGTGTCATTGACATGTGGACTAAGGTGTTGGGGCGACTTGGTTCACATAGTGCCATCCTATTACAACCCATTGGCTATTGTTCTAACAAATTATATATGTTAATATGTATAAGATTATATAATTCTATATCTATTTTTCTCACGAAATATAGTTCATTTATTCAATCTTATTATACTCCATGTTGAAATTACTTTAATTTTTTTTTTAAAAAATAGACTAAATGGGCTGACGCTCGTTACTAACCGGGCTGGCCACGCACCACTCATGTGTGGGTTCGAATTCCAGCCCGCTGGCCCGATTGATCGATTTGCATTGTAACAAGGCTAAACATGTCTGAATTGGGTTAGCCTAGCCCTATTGACTCGTATTCGATCATTAGCTTTTGGATTCCAACTCCCTGGTATTACAAAGAGAAAATTGTACGGTTACCCCCTGAACTTGTAACGTGTTGGTGATTGATAAACGGCCCACCTTGAGATGGGCCTTGGGCTGATCCCGTACCGGCCCACCGCACGTGCAGAAGGCCCAGAAGGCCTTCCCTCGGCCGTACTGAAGGAAGTGTCTAGCCGCTTGGGTCTCCCCCGAGCTTAACTAGGTCAATCATGCGCCCCTGGGTTCTTACCGAGGGCGTGGCGCGCCTCCCGGGCTATCCTTAGCCCGGAGGAAGGCTCCGCGAATAGTCCGCCTGTTCGCAGACAGGTGGTGGCAGTTGTCGTATTCCACCACACTTTCTCCGACCTTGACCGGAACGAACTGTGTCTTCCCGTGAACCCGCAGCCCGGGGAAGGGCACGCGGGCAGCCCGGTTTGTCGTTTGCCTTCTATGGCAGGCAACAGATGGTTGTTACGCTACGCGACGCCCCCAACGGGCAGCGCGAGGCTGGCCCGGTCCAGTCAATGTCATATTGGGGATAAAGGGAAAGTGCTTTCTTCCTAAAGAAGGTTTTCTCCCCGTGCCGGCACTCCAAGACAAACACGTGTCTAGTACTAAGTTGAACAGCTTCTCCCTGCAGGCTCCGGACCAGACAGAGCCCTGGAACGAGACAAGAACATCACCACCGAAGCAAAGACCGGCGCGGAGCCCGCCGGATCAGCTCCGGACGGCCCACCGCGCCTATAAAAGGAAGGCCTCGGACCCAGTCGAGCCAAGCAGTTCCAGGCGATTCAAGCCACCAAGGCAACACCTGCATCCGAAGCTTCCTTAGCAGTAGCCTTAGTCCTTAGTCGCCACCGTTGTAAGCTCGGGATCGGTGCCTTCAAGCCCAGTCTCGGCACCTCTGTACTGTTTCCTCACCATATAATCAACAAGATTGGAGTAGAGCTATTACCCGGCAGTGGGGGCTCGAACCAGGGTAAATCGCTTGTGTCTTCGTGGTTTGTATTGCTCTCCTTCTTCCTCTCACTGCACGAAGGATATGTACCCGGATCACCGAATCGCACCAGGCCCTTGTCCGGGAAGACAGCGCGGTCTTAGCCCCCCGTAGGCTTGGCCGCTGTCCCGGGCTGCTGAAAAGGGTGGTCGTTGGGCCTCACACCGACTACAAATTCGTCTGCCGGTCCGTGGTTTCGCTGCTCTTCAGGAGCGCGTTTCCCAGACACCGACATAACGTTCTCACGAAATCCTCTGAACTTGAGTTTTACTTTCTCGCCCCCTAAACTTGTCTCTGTTTACACGGTTGTCCCAAAACAGTTAGGGCAACCGTTAAGTGCTAACGTGGCAATTACGTGACCATTAATCGCTGATGTGGCTGCCACATGGTAGCTAAAAGCTGACATGGCAACCCACATGGCTAGCTGTTGTTGAATTTTTAAAAAAAATTAGAAGAAAATTCGAAAAAACATAAAAAACAGGAAAATATTCATGATTTTTTAAAAAAATTATGAATTTTTTCACCAACAGCTAGCCATTTGGGTTGCCATGTCAAACATCAGTTGCCATATGGCTACCACAGCAGCGCTTAATGGCCACGTAATTGTCACGTCAGCACTTAACGGTTGTCCTAATGGTTTTGGGGGCAATCGTGCAAATAGAGACAAGTTTAGGGGGGGAGGGGGGGGGCGAGAAAGTAAAACTCAAGTTCAAGAGGCACGTGAGAGTCGCTGCAAGTTCAGGGGGCAGCCGTGAAATTTTCTCTATTACAAATGTGGCAAACTATTTTATTCCAAAATTTTATAAGAAATAAGAAAGAAATTATATTTCAAGTAATAATTATTATAAATTTTAAAGAAATTATATAATAAAAGGATAGTTGAATATATACTTAATTAATAAAAAAGTTAGTTGAATATATACCAAATTGAACCTATCGAGGATCAAGACTTCCCAAGGAGTTTGCCCCCCTTAGAAAAGACACACCCTATCAAGCCTCGGCTGAAAAGGGCCTAAGCTACCCTTAGAAAGGACCCGCCGCTCGAGCCGCTCGCAACTCGGGCAGCCAGCCTCCTCGAACCCCCTCTTAGCCTATCCGAGCTCTCCTTGGCTCGGGTTGCCTAAGAGGTGGCTCGATAAACCGGGTGAGCATTGCCTGGTGGGCCAGACCAGCAGGCTCTGGTAGTCAAACAGATTGACAGTAAGAAGCACCCCACGTAGTAGTGACATACCGTGCCTGGCGAACATTAAATGGACTGACGTAGGCCACACGCGTAGGGTAAGGACCATCCGTCCAAAACATGCGCCCATGGGGGTTGGAGGCCAATGGTCCAGCCGTCTGCCTATAAATAGGACCCTGGAGCTTGCAAGCAAGAAAAAACACAATATGGATAGAGATAAAGCCATACAAGAAGAACATCCCCTTGTAGCACCGCCCACTTAGTCATTGGCGGACTCTTGGATAGCCCTCAAAACATTTACTCACCACCGGTGTACCCACGCTTGTAGTCACCTCTTGCTCGTAAGTAAGAATCTGTATATAGGGCTATTATCTCGTAGCGAAGGCTTGAACCAGGGTAAAACCCACACGTTGTTTGCCTTCGTGGCCATCTCCTGCACACCATTACCTGCTATAGAAGTGGGATTCTAGTTGGGTCTCGCACTAACTAAATAAGTTTGGCTAAGGGCCTGTTCCTAAACGCCGACAAAAGTAGAACCTTACCATGCAATGGCGGAATTATAGCTAGGGAGCAAGGGGCTAGAGCCTCGGTCGTGGCCCAACTACGAATACCTCACTTTGTATTAAATAATGAGCAAACCCATTATTAAAATACTAAAAAAATAGATGCACAAAATAAAGAACAAGAAACGCAAGATTTTTATGTGAAAATCCTTGCACAAAAACCACATGTGCATGAAGGCAAAATCCCTATATACAAATGGAGAGTACAAAAGGGTGTTTACAATGAACCGGCCGAGAGAACACCATCTTAAATTCTAAAGTTATAGGGCGTATTTATATGGTTATATCCAGAAGAGTCTATAAGGATTATAAATCTATCAATAAGAAATCCATACTTCAAATTCGTACACAACATAAATGTGTGTGAATGTGTGATACCATGTTGAGTTGCTCATCGGACAATCTGGCCCATGAGCCATGGAGCGATCTGCGCCGCTGCACGTGCGACGACAATGCTTTAGGTTTGGAGGTTTAAGTTTTAGCCCCACTTTTTCAAATTTTCTCGATAGCGGCATAATGCCGAACCGGGCTGGATTGACGGGCCAGGGTCTTAGCCTAAATTCGGTTTGGTGGATTGAACTGGGCTGGCCAAGCCCTGTGAAGCGTGAGCTGGCCCGGTTTGTACCACTGGGCCTGCTCGTTGGGCCACCTCCCATCCCCTCGGCCTCACGTCCCCCCCAGCCAGCAATCCAAGCCCCGAGAGGCCGGATCGTGCTCCCTCCTGTTCCTCCCACCAGCACGCGGCGGCGTGCTTGAGAGGGCGCCAACGAGCTCGTGCGGGGCGGCGACGGCGGAGGCGGAGGCGGCGCCGAGCTCTTCTCCGGGTGGGAAACTCCTCCTCAGACCTCCTTCCCCCCTCTCCCTCGCTCTCGGTTCCCTCCTTCTCCTCCCTCTCTGCACCGCGGCGCTGCCCGGCCTCCTCTTCCCTAGAGCCGGTTCCCACCTTCCCCTCCCCAACTCATGGCGGCGTTGCCCGGTTTCCTCCCTCGCCTTGACCGGATCCGGCTGGCGGCGGCGACACCGGAGGGAGCCGAACCGGGAAGCCCAATCACACGTGGGCAGAGGAGGTGCTGCGGAGCCGGCGGTGGCGGGGCTAGATGCAACCGACCGAGGTATATGTGGCGGCGGAAAGGCGCATGTGTCGGAGGAAACGAAGCCTCCAGCGTTAGGTCGGTGGAGGTGGTGGACGGCATGGGTGGCGGGGCGTGTGAGGCAGAGGGACACTACGCTGGGATTGGGGGTGAGGGTGATCGAGAGATGGGGAGGGAAGAATTGTTGAGTGTGGATGCTCGACTGGATGATGAAGTTGTGATGTATGTACCACTGATCTCATCACCCACCACCACCAAAAGAGGTTTCTAAGTAGAGATAGAGATCTCCATTTGACGGGAATTGATGCTTGTTGGTCTTGGGGGGAGTTCTTTTGTGTGTGCACTCAACCTGGGTCATGTGTAAGTCGTTTCGTTATCTGCAGCAAGCCTGCTAATTCAAACTCATGGTCGCATTGATTTAGACAAGCTTTGCTCAATTTATTCGAAAGTAGCATCAATGTATTGGAAAAGTTGTAGCAACAATATTTGAAATTAACATATTGCTCTTTGTAATTGCTAAGTGCAAGTGCTTCTATAACTAACACTGTGTTCCATGTCACTTTGTTGTGACACATGTAGTGTTTGACGGGCATACAAATGTGGGTAACTTGACATGCATGGCACGATATATCTGCTAAGTTCTAACTACTAATTTGCATGTGCTGAAGCAGTCTGAATCCAGTTTCCCTTTTGACAGTATTTGCTGTTTCAGGATAATGGCCCACCGTGGACATCTGGATGGTCGGAGTGCCCAAGCTCCTGGTCTGATGCGCCATGGTTCCTTCCCTGCAGCAAGCCTGTCTGGCCATCAACCTTTAGAGCCTCCTGGTACCACAGTGGAAATCCTTGAAAAAAAGCTTGCCATACAAACGGCAGAGGCCGAAAAGCTTATCAGAGAGAATCAGCGATTGGCATCCAGCCATGTGGTCTTGAGGCAGGATATTCTTGAGACTGAGAACGAGATGCAAATGATCCGTGCCCACCTAGCTGATGTTCAGTCAGAGACTGACATGCAAATTAGAGATTATTTGGAAAGAATCAGATTAATGGAGGCAGACATACAGGCTGGTGATGCGGTGAAGAAGGAACTTCACCAAGTGCATGTGGAGGCAAAGAGACTTATCGCTGAAAGGCAGATGCTGACCTCTGAGATAGACAGTGTGACTAAAGAACTGCAGAAACTCTCTAGTAAAAAAAATAGTGTGCCTGAATTGATTGCTGAGCTAGAAGGGCTACGGAAAGAGCATCAGAATCTCAGGTTTGTGATAATGTTTCTTTTTAACATTTTCTTTGCCAACCTGAGCTTTGGTGGTAAATATATTTTTAATAATATTTCCCCCCTAACTATGCAAAGATCTCAATTTGAGTATGAGAAGAATACAAACATCAAGCAAGTTGAGCAGATGCGGACAATGGAAATAAACTTGATAACGATGACCAAAGAGGCTGACAAGTTACGTATGGATGTGGCAAATGCTGAAAAGCGAGCACAGGGTATTTTTACCTCATTATCTTAATATCCTTATGTTTTCCTGTTAATTCTCCAACCCCTAAATATCTCATATGGGTGATGATCAGGCTGTGCTCATAGAATGTCATAATTTATTTTCATAAGGGTGGAATTAGGCTGAGCTGTACTCGTGTAAGGCCAGTTTGATTCACATTTTTAGTCTCTGTTGCATTTAATCATGTAAGCAGTAGGTTCCTTAAAATTTTGTTGTATTAGTTTAGGGCCCTTCCTCAAACTGTTCTTTGTGGGCCTTTTCTTTTTATTTTGAATCATGGCTGTGCTGCTCCTCATGAATTTTTTCATTTCCAACAGAAATTGCAGCCTGTTATTGTCATGTCCAGACACATATTTTCTGTGGTTCTGTCTTCTATGTTACTTGTGTCAAGGTACAAGTGTTTTTTATGAAACATGTGCAGCATAAATAAAGTGTTTTAAGAGTAGATTAAGCCTTAACGTCAGGAAAACAGTTAGTTTCCTATTTATAGTGCAGCTTAAATGAGACCTAGTAGCTTGCGTGCATGAGATAGATATGTTGGCAAACTTATTTGAGTGAATACTAAGCTAAATTCCACCAAACCATCCTTGTCACAGGCTCTCAGCGGCAGTTCTTTTTTTATTTCGACTCTACAATTGGAATATCATAACTAGGCTGATTAAATTGCTCAGACCTCTAAATTGGTCCCTTCTGTTTATGAGAAGTTATGACATGTACATATGCGGTAAGTTTACAATATATACATGACATGCAAGGATTGCAATATTTTTCTGATTTATATATTTTTAACTTTTGGTTCATTTATGCTTTCTTTGGCCGTTTCGGGATGCCTGGCATTGTCGTGTACATTTCTTTCTCTGCATGCACATTTTGTTGCGAGATATATGTCTGTTAGTGTGTATGCATATTTTGCACCTATTGTGCTTAATGACACTAATGTTTTAATCGCTTCTGATTGTTCTGACTAGCAGCTGCACAGATGACAGCTTCACAGCCTGGGACAGCACAAGCTGCAGCGGTGCCAGCAGTCACAAACCCATATGCAAGTGCATATACCAATCACCCCTCTGCCTATCAACAAGGAAACACCCAAGCTGCTGCGTACCAGCAAGGAAGCACCCAAGCTGCTGCGTACCAGCAAGGAAGCACCCAAGCTGCTGCGTACCAGCAAGGAGCACCAGCTGGAGCATACGCTTACCCAACTGCTTATGATACTACTGGCACTTACCAGATGCATGCTGCCCATGCTAGTGCCTATGCAGGCTATTCTGGCTATCCAGTCACAGGTTATGCGCAAGGCACCATGCCCAGCTATCCTGGCATGTACGCTGCGCCTCCTCAGCACCCAATAAGCAGTGGCACGACCACTGATGCTGCAAGCTTGTATGGTGCAGTTAGTAGCGCAGGATATCCTGCTGGGCTCGTTCAGTCAAGCAGCGGGGCTGCTGACCTAGGCCAAGCACAAGCACCAGCTCCCTATCCTGGCGCATATGACCCAACCCGAGGAGCAGCGCAGAGATGAAGTCCGAGGCACATCATTTTATTAGGTAGACTATCAAGAGCTTGAACAGCCCAACGATGACATGTTTTTATTCCCCGTGTACATTCGCTCCCTGTAGGTGATGTCAACACCGTCAGGAACATGCTGTATGCTTAATTGCATATCATGGTCCAAACTTAAAATCGATGGGTGTCACCGGTGATCGATGATGAGTCAGTCGGCAATGTTATGTTATATCGTTATACCGGTGTTTGTTTGGGGATGTAGCCATGTAGGTATGCTGATCATGCTTCATGTATGTGCAACTGCGCAAGGTGCGGCTGCAGATGAACAAGAGAACCTAACGCTTTAGCACTGCTTGGAGCTGAAGTCCGTCCAAGAACACAAACGCCAGTTTCCATCTCTAAGGCCTTGTCTGCGTTGGCGTATCACAAGCAAATTTGAGTCCTCGTAATGAGGTCTAAAGATTATTTAAAAATAATTTAAAAATAGTTTTAGAATCTTTGTAAAGACTATTAAAAGTCACCCAAAAAAAATCGTTACAAATTATCAGAAAATATAGGCTATATAAAAATAACAAAACTTGCTACGGTAATACGCAACAGTACGATTGTCTATATAAAAATAACAAAATCTGCTACAGTAATACACAACGGTACAGTACGCTGAATAGAACAAGGCCTAACGCTAAAAGCATGCACAATCTGGCACTGCATAACGTAAAATAGTATTTCTGTATCAAGCTTCAACGACTGACGAAGAAATGAATCTGATTGGGCCACCAAATTATGGCATTAGCTTCATTGATAAATAACAAGGAGGCGGCCTTTAACATACAATCTCCATAAGTCTACCTGTAAGATATTCAGCATCCGTACGATATTCAGCATCCGCTGGCCCATTCCATTAATCAAAACAGGTCGACATATAATTTGAACCGAAAGCAAACGTTTTTGGAATTAGTTCACCTGGCTAACAGAGAACTCTGTCCAGAACACCTCCAAGCGGAAAACCAACAATACAAGATTTATATGACCAGCCCTATTACAGAAAACTAACTACACAGATAGAAACTAAGCTTCAACTTCCCTTCCTCCATTTATGTCAATGCTACAGGCCTACAGCACATCCCGCAACTCGATAAAGACTAGAGCATGTCTTCATTTCCATCTATTTCATATCCCCCATCAGCAGCATCTTTAACTTGGTACTGATAGAATGGATTTACTTGTGTATTGGCACCTCAGGCTTTGAATAGTCCAAGGTCGAACTGTTAGCCATCTGGAATCCTAAGTAATCACCGTCTAGTTAACCACGTGACTCAGAGAGCTCTCTTCGTGCAGTCTGTACTAACGTATGGAGGAAAGTAGAGGCGTCACAGCAGGAGGGGCTGGCAGCAGAAGCATGTGCCAGGAAAGGAAGCTTTCTCAATGATCTTCCACTTAAACCCTGTAAAATAACCGCGACTGTAAGCCTTATGAAAATGGTTTGGTTACAGCAGATAACACACACGTATCAGTTTTATTTACCTCGCTCAGTTTTGCAGCTTCATGGAGCAATTTCGAGAGATGAAGCATACTATGAGGTTCTTTAGCCTCAGGACAGTGCTCCTTCTCCTTCAGGGTCGAATAACTTAGAATGCAAGGGTCATTAGAAACCTGTTTAATTTTGCAGAAAACAATCCTTTTTTTCATATTCATAAATTTAAGCAAAGGAAGAAAAGAAGAGTCTTCAAACAGTGTTAGTCCATGCATCATGTCAGGTCCAAAAAGTGTTAGCCCTATGAGCATCCTGAGCAACTCTGGTACTGGTAATGATGTATCAATAATGAAAAAAAAAGGCGTCTTAAAACCATTGTTGCAACAAGAACAAGTACCTGAGGGTATGTAAGAATCCCTACTCGTAAAAGTTCCTGTAAGCATGACCTCAGAATCTCATATCTTGCTTGAAGTGTCGGAGGTCCAACATATGCCTTGATGTCTGCCCTGTCAACAAAAGCAATATCTGCAAACTAGACAAGAGTTAACATTTATCGATTGTAGGAGTTAGTATATGTTAAAAAATATTTTACTAAGTACAGAAAATTTTAAAATAGAATGAATGTCCACAGATAAGCATTTTTGACAGACTGTTGCTGGTCCAAGGGATATCTCTACTAGGCAGTAGGCACAATCGATTTCTCTTTATTGTTGGCAACATCTTCTCTTTATTGTTGGCAACATCTTAATATGAATGATAAAATTTCAGTTACATTAAAGGAGATGAGCCATTATAAGAATGTGCAACCTCCCCAAAGAATGTAATCATTTTCACCTTTCAATTGGTCACTCGATTTACTTGATCAACTAACCACAAACATATTGGAATTTGTCCATATGTGAGTACCGCTGTTCATAACACTAAGATAATAATGCACACGCTCACAACATGTTTTTTGCATACGGAGATGATGGGATATCAGGCAATGAAAGGTTAACAGACGTAATATGTCAAATAGGCAGATAATCATTACCTATAGCTGTGGTGATATTTGATGTTGTCAAAATGATAACATTCGGCCAAGACTTTAGTTTGTCCATCTGTGTTAGCAATGCATTTACCACCTGAAGGTTGTACAGTGAAAGAAAACTGTGTAAATATTACCTGAGAAATAATATACTGCAAAAGAAAAAGTAAACTTTACCCTAATGGAGTCTGAAGGTTCAGAGCCAGATATGGCAGCCTGTCTGGCAGCAGCAAGGCTTTCAACTTCATCTATAATATTACATATCAGCATGCATAAATATCATAAATAGGTTCAAAATATTCAACATACAGCAAATAAAAATTATCTAATTTCTCAAAGTTCAATTTTACAAGAGAACTGCAATGTCTTTTGCTAGACTCCAACCAGAAGGAAATGCCAAGGAAACTTGGGAAAGTGATTTTTTGCTGATTTCAGGCTAGTTTATGATATTTACTCTTTCTATTCGCACAAAAAAGAAAGAGATAATTTGTTCTTTTTATGTTGATTTCTTAGCCCACATGCCAAGTAGCTGAACAAGGCTAATTTATTTCAATAGTACAGACCACAGAGACATTTGCGAAAGTAAATCATGCAGAAATGAATTTTTTTCCTTTGCATGTAGAAGAAGAACAACGGGTAGACTGAACTAGTCTAGTCATTTCACAGATCATAAAGAGATAACTTGTCTGACTACATACCTATCAATACAAATACTAGGTTGCTTTCTTCCTCCACCATCTCCTGGATCTTCTGGAAAAGTTTGGCTACCTAAAGAACAGGGTATAATATGTACAATGTGAGATGGAAATGAAGTTCAATATCTGGTTGATAATTGTAGTGGGTCCAGTTCACGAATTAAGTAAAATAATCTCGAAGATGCATCATAAGAAGAGCCATAACTACTTTTCCATAACATACAAAACGGTACACAAACACAACATAGTCAAAGTACCGTAATATGATTTCAACATGTGAACTTGCACACCATAACAGCACAACAATATGAGCAACATCATAATAGAGAATATTATATAAACACAAAAGGACATACCAATTTTCCGCTTTCAGAAAACCACTTGCTGAACAGTGAATGGGCATTGACCTCAATCAATTGACACATAGAATACCTAAAAAAAAAGATGGCAATGCATCATGTCATGTTTAATAGAAAATGTAGTCATGTATATCATTTAACACGAACCTTGACTTGAAGCGAATAGAAAGTTTCTGAGCTAGTGCTTTGCACAGAGAAGTCTTTCCTGTTCCAGGTGGACCATGCAAAAGTACAATCCTGCAATTTGTAAGAATGAAGAGCAAATCATTTTATAATATAAAGTATGCACCTACATGTGTGTTAAGATGAATAAACTTTTCACAAAATGCTCAGGCATTTACATCCAGATTTAAGTTGAGTGTCTCTCGAGTCCTGATACTTAGAGTGCAGTTCGTTTGTAATATTTTGAACACCCTGCTTTACCAATTATTCCACCAAATAACACCCATCAACACACGAAGCGCAAAAAGAAAGGGGTAAATCAGTGGCACTTTGTGAATGAAATTGCCAGCAGTAGACACATACATTATTTCTAGGTTTCACAAACACGAGATTAATCTCACTCATACAAAAATATAAGACCTCAAGTGTTTTTATGGTTATCCATGTTTTTTAATGCGTGCAAGAATGTGAAAGATGTTACCTGTTCCACGAAACAAGGCATGGGTCTACACCTCTTTCAGTAAACAACAAAGCACTAGCAGCATATCTCAGCAACCTCTGCTTGAGACCAACCTCATACAGTAAGCTGCAAACAACCAAACACTGAGAACACCACAGAAAAAAGTAGATATTGTACTGGTTAAGGAAATTATCCTAATTTCAAACCTTTCCCACAATCCATCAAATTCTTTGGCAGGCAGAGCCCACTCATTGAAGCTAGAGAGTGTGTCATCTTCACTTGGCTCCTCACCTGGACCATCTTCACTCAGCTGCAGCACAAGGAAATTAGCTTGTGGTACAACAAATTGGAACCAAAGCATTGTCTCTTTGAATACAGACATGAGCTATCTAAAAAAAACTGTCCGCACAATCAGCGGTGGAGTGCATGAACGTACTTTGGATATCTCCAGAGAATACAGGTGCAAATTTGAATGGGAGCAACAAAATGAAACGAAGGAGAGTACCCCAGGCATTAGAAGTAAAACTTGTTGATCTCAATATGAAACAGCTCTAGCAATTACCAATTTAGAATGCAATTGAACAAAGAAACAAAATAGACACATGTGAACATACCAAAAAGAATTCAGTTTTGTAAAGGATTGGAAGTTGTTTAGGCAGTAATCATTAACAGTTGCATACCTGGAATACATGAACAACAGGCTTGACTTGCCAAAACAACAAAACTTTGTGATTTTCAACCCACTCATCTATTTAAAGTAAAGAAATCAGAACGGGAGCTACATGAGTAACAGAGGTCAAGACAACACACTTCCCAACTAAAGCAATCATCATACCAGTGTCGCAGATTTGGATCCTTTGAACGTTTTCGAGAAGAAAAGGGTCATCGGAAGGAATTGGGACAGGACCATCAACATAACTTAGGCTTCGAGTTTCTAACATCCTGATTGAGCAAGCAAGTAGTGGCAGTAGTCAATTGTAAGTATGAGACAAAATATGTGTTGATGGCTTGCAAGAAAAAATACCAATAATTGGCAAATTTAGTAATGAGTAATGATCCAATAAGTTTGTATGAAATACCAGAAAATCACTGCAGGAAACTATACTATACATGGCTTCAGTGTTCAATAACCATTAGTCATTACTCGTTACCATTTGAATGGGAATTGAGAGAGGTGGGTTGTGAAATCCTTTGATTGGTTGATGGGTGTTGGAGGAGGGAATGAGAGTTTACAACACAAACAGAGGGAGTTCACTTCCCTCATTCCCTGCATCACCCCAGGGCATTGGAGTCTCTTAATTCCTATGCCCCTTCCCATTCCCTACTTAACAAAAACATTTCTATTACTTCCTCCTAAATTCAAGTAGTACCAGCTAACAACTCCCGCAAGACATGCCAACATTATCAAATTCCGAAATCCCAGCTCCACCAATTTCCTTCAAATAAATCCTTCCACATTTCCAGAACCTCACAATCTTTAAACCAGCCCACCTAAGCCGCTGACAGATGCCCAGCACAGCTTGTAAAACAATGACAAAATCATGCCCAAATCAAAATATTGTTAGAACAAGCACGGACCTCTCCACCGCCGCCTGAACGTCCTCAGCGCGGGCAGTGCTCGTAGCGTGCAGCAGCACCTCAACTGCAGGCAAAAAAAAAAAAACCCACCAAGTAAGCATTCCCAAACTACACTAAGCACGATTTTGCTAGGGATAGGCATCAAATCGGTGAAAGCGTCATCCACCTGATACAAGGACCTTGTCGTCGGCCGGGGAGGGCACGGCCGGAGCCAGAGGGGACGGCTGCGGCGAGGAGACCACAGCGTCGGCGGCGGGCGCCATTGGCGGGGCGGAGGCGGAGGTGGGCTCAGCGGGTGGAGAAGGATGAGGATCGAAGGAGATCTCCATGGGAGCACTCATGGCGGCCAAGCTTCCGCGAGAGAGCCAAAGGGAAAAGGAAAATCCTAGGGTTTCATGGGAGGCCGGCCGGGATGGGGGAGCGGAGGATGAGATGAGTTTTGAGATGATTTAGGTTTCCCGCGCTTGGACAACCTGAATGAATTGGGCTGGGTGGTGGGTACGGCGAATTGGGCTGGGCTTTTGGGCCTGTGATTGCATTCGGCTTTTGGGCCACTGATTGCATTTGGAAATGATGAGCTCGATTCATGCCCATTGTTTCAAGTTTGAAGGTAGACAGAGCATACACAAGTTCACGCGCCCATGCCGCGGCGGCTAGTTTGCGTGAGCTATTAGCAAGCACTTTCGCCCGCGCGAGCGACGGCAAGCGATTTGCTCACCTGCGCCAACGCTCGCGCGCGTGTAATTCCTTCGGCGCACCGGCGATTTGGCGAGGACGAGCGGCCGCTGGCAGCGCACCAAATGGCGGCCAAATCTGATGGCGCGCCGGTGGCTGCGTTGGTGAGCATGGGCGGCAAACCAAACACGCCCTTAATCCTAGGCAGTAGGCAAATACAAATATGATAACCGCCGGTCCAATCAAGCTCAAATAACATATAGGAACACATGATGTTAATTAACCTCCAAGGAAGAGAGCGGTGTAAGAGCGACCATAAAAATAACCATCAGTTCAAAAGGTAATTGTTTCTTCATTTTGTAGTCCAGATTGCTAAGTAACAGGACCACAGGAGTCAGGAGACACCAAGTTAATCTACCAATCATTGAATAAAACAAATCAAATCGGCAAACTAAATTAGAATGCACACCAAAACCAACAGTTTAGCACATACCGTAAAAAAAAATAGTCTAGCACACATTTATGCCACCTCTGATTCCTGTCCACAAATACATAGCATACACAAAAATTACATTGGCAGCACCTACCAACAGTAGCATGAGAATCAAAGATTTCTTGGCTTCCATTCCTACATCCTTGCACACCAATTTTTTTTAGAGCCCTCCCAATCATGTCTCCAACTTGCTCTTTTACTGGAAGCCTATGTCCCAGATCAAGGCATGAAAATCATAAGGATGGCCTCGCAGGCGGTCAGGACCTTTATAAAAATGAAAATCCAAAGATGCATGAACGACTGTGCTGAACAAATAAAAAGAGTAATTGAAGCAAAATTTTCAGTCCATGTTGTCCCACACAGAGCATAAAATGATTTCAGGAATGTAAGAGAGTATGCCGGCTGTAAAAAGATATGCCACCTCTTAACTCTTTCTAAAATAGTATCCTTCGTAGAACCGTAATGGCAACCCGACGGTGTAATCCAAAATTGAAGAACCACAATACGACCTTTTTTATAATAAACTTCAGCTAGAAAAGCTAGCTAAGCAGTTTTGCATGACTATGCACCCACAGATACATCAAGTTGTTGGATTATTTGGATCAAGGCCTATTTAAATAAAAATAATAATTTTTTAAAAAACTCAAACGTCCATCTCATGAAGGCATGTGAACTTTCTTTAATCGGTGAAGCTTGTTTCATCCCACTACGTCATGTGGTGGGAGTGAGAAAGAGAACAACATACATGTGCGTTCGCCTCGCTGGCCAGGGCGGTGTAAGATCTAAAGACTGATGCGGAAGAGTAAAGAACGTGAATAGCCTAATACCGAACCACAAACCTTAGGCATTAGGGAAGACTTGGTGCAGAAAGATGTAGAGGCAGCTGTGATGCCCGATTGATCCTCACCTCTGAGAATTGATAGAGAAGAAGACGACGGAGGCGTCCTCATAGCTGCAGTAGCGGTACACGACTGTCCTACAGCTACAGTGCTGACCTAGATCGGTAAGGGCTTAATGAGGCGGGAGAGAGGCATGAGCAACACGACACACACTAGAATTGGTCCTCTTCCCTCTATATATAGCACTACACAGTAGGGGGCCGCAACCAAGAGTTGGTTGTGCGCCCCCGATCAGGGCGCGTGATTAGGGGGCATAAATGACCGTGATTAAAGGCGTTAATGACCATAATTAGGGTGGGTGTGAGATTAGGAGAAATTAACTACCTTGACCCGGTCTGGTTAGCTGTTAGCCAACCGGTCAAAACCCAACATTCTCCCACTTGATCGTGAGGCTAACATCATAAGTCCTTTCTCGACAAAACAACATACTGAGGCAAGCACCGCAATAACCTTTAAGCGGTAATTGAGGTTTCTATACCCACAGCATACTAATTTCATCTCGATTGGTATAAACTTATTTCTTATGGGAGTGGTTTGCTTTATGGCCCTTTATATCCAGAATCTTAGGCCTTCCAATAACCCATGCCAGCAACATGATGATATAATATATGGATTGGAAACCTTTTAAAGAAGCGTGCTAGCGTAAACTTATTACAAACATATTTATCAATAAATATTTGATTATGGATTTCTTCTTTCACAACATGGCACCAATGTCAATATGTTTGGCAGTAACACTTGACATGTTGTTACTCGAATATAAAACTACGAGTGGTTAAAGATGCTGTCTACCACTCTTAGTCATGGGATAAAAACTCAAGCCATACAACCTGCCTAATAACATGCCACAAGCTTAGTTTGTATCGTAGATGATGCCATAAGTGTCTACTTAGGGGGCTGTTGGTGATTGATAAGTGGCCCATTGAGAGACGGGCCTTGGGCCTATTCCGTACCAGCCCACCGCACGAACAGAAGGTCCAAAGGGCCTCCCCTGGCCATACTAAAGGAAGCGTCTGACCCGCCAGGGGTTGCCCCGGGCTTGACCAAGTCGAACCACGCCCCCAGCGGTGCTATGTGCCTCCCGGGCTATCCTTAGCCTGGGAAAAGGACCCTCGGGTAGCCCGTCTACCCATGGGCAGGTGGCGACAACTGCCGTGTCCCACCACGCTTTCCCCGGCCTTGACCGGGAAGAACTGTATTTTCCCGAGAGTCCATAGCCCAGGGGAAGGCATACGGGCAACTCGCCTTGTCGTTTGCCTCCCTGGACAAGCGGCAGGTGGTTGTTACGCTATACGACGCCCCCAACGGGCGGCGCGAGGCTGGTCCGGTCCAGTCAATGCCATATTGGGGATAAAGGGAAAGTGCTTTCTCCCTAAAGAAGGTTTTCTCCCTGTATCGGCGCCCCGAGACAAACACGCGTCCAGTACTAACTCGAACGGCTTCTCCCTGCAGGCTTGAGACCAGACAGAGCCCCAGAATGAGACAAGAGCGCCGCCACCAAAGCAGAAATGGGCGCGGGGCCCGTCGGATCAGCTCCGGACGACCCACCGCACCTATAAAAGGACAGCCTCGGACCCAGTCGAGGCAAGCAGTTCCAGGCGATTCAAGCCATCCAAGCAACATACAACTGAAGCTTCCTTAGCAGTAGCCTTAGTCGTTAGTCACCACCGTTGTAAGCTCGGGATCGGTGCCTTCAAGCCCGATTTCGGCACCTCTGTATTATTTTCTCCACCATATAATCAACAAGACTGGAGTAGAGCTATTACCCGGCAGTGGGGGCTCGAACCAGGGTAAATCACTTGTGTCTTCACGGTTTGTATTGCTTTCCCTCTTCCTCTTACTGCACGAAGGATCTGTACCCGGATCACCGAATCGCACTGTGCCCTTGTCCGGAAGACAACATGCCTTAGCCCCTCAGGCTTGGGCGCCGCCTGCCGCCGAGAAGGTGGTCGTTGGGCCTCACACCAACTACAAATTCGTCTGCCGGTCCGTGGTCTCGCTGCTCTTCAGGAGCGCGTTTCCCAGACTCCGACAGCTGGCGCCCACCGTGGGGCCCATGAGCTGCCCTCAGCACTCCGTTCCCTCGGACATGCCTGAGATTCCGAGCAACGACGAGGCCCTGGACCTCGAGTTCGATGAGTGCGATGATCTGGACGACTTGGTCCCATCGTACGATGGCTGGCGGGAGAAGTACCTCGCCGAAGCCGGGGCCGACGAGATGGAGGTTGACACCTCCTCGCCCCAGGCAGATCTTCGCCGGAGTCGCCTCCCGAAGCCGACCCTCTGTCACCCACGTCGCCGAGACTCCTATGGAGTTCGAGTCGCTGGTGACTCCGCCACCTTTTGCCGGCAACACCGGACGCTTCCGCCACAAGACGCTCCGTCCGCTGCGTCTTCGCAGCCGCGATCAATGCAGACGCTGGAGATGGGGAGGCCCAGGAGCAGCTGCGCCGCCGCGATGCGGCCCCGGCTTTCTTCAATGACGCTGTCTGTCGCGTTATGGATAGGATTTGCGAGGAGGACCATCGCCAGCGCACTCCATCGGGCCGCAAACCGGTCGACTCTCTCATTGAGACGATGATGAACCCGCTCCTGCGTAGCCAGCAGAGGACGCGCGCCATCACCACGGTCGTCTGCGACCTGGAGAAGGACCCTCGCGGCTTCACCATGGCGGACCTGTGTCCGGCCATTGCCAAGGGCGTCGGCGTCATCACCTGCGGCATCGACCAGCACGAGCAGCAGACTGGTGGCGGTCGCCCGAACATCTGGCGCGGGAACGAGTCTGACCGCCGCGGCACTCAAAACCGGCGCCAGACGACGCCAGAGCGTTCCGCCGCCGCCGCAGCCGCCGCGCCAGAGACCAGACTGACCTCCTCCGTCGGAGGCTCGTCACGTGCTCCAGGCGGAGTGTTTTTCCGCCTAGGCCCGCGAAGGGATGCCTCTCCCCCGAAGGCCGCGCCGGGATGCCCCGCCTTCTCCCGCGCTCTTCGTGAAGAGCCATGGCCGCCGAGGTTCAAACCCGGGCCAATCGAGAAGTTCGATGGGAGTAAGAATCCCGAGGAGTTCCTCTCCATGTACACCACCGCCGTCCGAGCTATGGAGGGAGACGAAGCCGTCATGGCCAACTACTTCCCCACCGTACTCGAGGGCATGGCCAGGACCTGGCTGTTCAACCAGCGGCCTGGTTCTATCCGTAGCTGGTCCCAGCTGCAGGATGCCCTCCGCACAAGTTTCCAGGGGTGTTACGCCCGCTCTGGGCGCCCCTAAGACCTCAAGCTCGTGGTGCAGCGAGACAATGAAAGTCTCTAGGACTTTGTGTGCCAGTTCATCAGAGCCCGCAACACAATTCCCTGCATCTCAGACGAGGCCATCATCGAGGACTTCAAGGATGGCATGAGGGCCCGGCGCTACACCGAGGACCACGAGCTCCACCTGGTCAACACCGCGAGCGAGCTCTTCCGTACCGCGGCCCTTTACGTCAACGCCTCCGAGGCGGTCGAGCGCAAAAGGGGCCGCGCCAAGAAAAAGGCCAAGGTCGGCGACGACCCGGGCAAGACCGAGACGGACAAGAAGAAGAAGAAGCTGCAGGAGCAGCCTGCCAAGTTCATCGCCGCCGTCGAGCCCGACCAGCCCAAGTGCCCACCGCCGCAGCGCCCTCCGCTATAGACGTCCAGATGGGCCGGCTCGATGGGCCGCCCGTGAGCTCATTGCTTTGGCCCAAGACGGGTTCGGCACTCTAAGACGATCTAACACGGAAGCTGCGGCAAGACGCCCACGCCGCAGCGTGCTCGGGGCGGCGTCGGCCGTGGTTAAGACACGGCACGGCCCGTGTTAGAGACGGCCGCTGAGGCCCATTTATCCGGGAGAGGAGGCCGCACTTCAACTGGGCTCGGGCCTTGCGGCTGGCTCACAAGGCTGGCACAAGGCTGCGTCCCCGCGTCGCGCCCCATATAAAAGCAAGACTCACCGCCGCCGCCAAGCACCCCAATTTGTAACCCTAACTCTCTCTCGCTGTCTCGCAGAGTCGCAGTCTCGGTCTCGCGGTCTCTTCGTTTCCTCTCTCTCTCTCTCTCAAAACCGCGTGTCCACACCGCGGTGGCGGAGCGCCGCCGCTCGCCGGAGCTCCTCCACCTCCTCCTTCACTCCTCGTCCTCCCCTGCTCGCCGAAGTAGCTGGCCTCCTGTCGCTCGCTGTCGTGTCCTTGAATCTGGATCTGGATCGAGTTGGTGTGAGACTAGGGTCTAGATCTTGCCTCTCCGCGTCTCTGGGCTCCGACGCAGCCGCGCTAGGTAAGTTTTTTTTATATATTTTCATGTTTATTTTCTCAGATCTGGCCATCTCTTTGTCAGATCTTAGATTGGCTTTGTGTTCTTCTCAGATCTGACCATCTCTCTCTCTAATCTGTTTGTAAGGCGGTGGCGCGACACCGTTGAGTGACCAGAGACGCCGGCGATGGCGCTAGACCCAACCTCCATCGACCACGACATGCAGCTTCAAGGGCACGATGAGCAAGACGAGGATCGCCAAGCCTTGTTCGGTAGCAGCGTTGCTCCTATGAACTTGGACGGCGAGCCTGAGCCCGAAGGCGCTGCCACGGGTTCCAAGATTGCCACGGCACACGCCACGGCACGGGTTCCAGATCTCCGCCGATTCCGTCCGTAAGAGGAGTAGAACCCGTAAGTCCACCTCTGATGTGTGGGAGGATTTCGAGGAGTTGACCAAGATGCAGAACGGTAAGAAAGTAAGGTATGCTGCTAAGTGTAATTACTGCAAAAAAATCTTGACTGCTATCTCTAGTGGTGGTACTGGACACTTGATTCATCACCGCGATAGATGCAAGGGTAAGCAATCTGGTACTGCTTTGGCTCAGTCGTTGCTTAAGTTGAACCCTGATGGTTCTTTCAGTCCTTGAGAGTACAGCCCCTAGTTGCTCGTACTGAATTGTGTAGATTGATAGCTCGAGAGGATTTGCCTCTCTGTTTTGGAGAATCTCCTGCATTTGAGGACTATATCAAGCGTGCCCACAATCCTCGTTTTGCTTCTGTCTCTAGGCAAACCACCACTAGGGACTTGACTAAGTATTTCACTGATTGTCGTGCTAAACTGGTTGATTGCTTGAAGTCTGTTACTTCTGTTGCTATTACTTCTGATATATGGTTTGGTAATGCTAAGGAAGATTACCTTAGTGTTGTTGTTCACTATGTCAATTCTGAGTGGCAATTAGAAAAAAGCGTAATTGCTGTACGGCTTATTGATGTCTCTCACTCTGGAGTTAATATTGCTGAGCGTGTTTCTACTATCGTTGATGAATTTGGTTTAAAAGAGAAAATTTTCTCTGTTACCTTAGACAATGCTTCTTCCAACTCCACTGCAATTGGTATTTTGACTCCATTGTTATCTGGTTATGTTGGTTCTGCGTTTTTGCATCAACGTTGTGCTTGCCATATCATCAATCTTATTGTTAAGTCTGGCCTAAAAAGGCTTAAGCCTTATCTGGAGGCTTTCAGAACCGCTATTTCGTTTTTGAATTCTTCCAACCAACGCATAGCTGCATATAAGAGCTATTGTGTTGCAATGGGAGTGCGCCCTCGCAAATTTGGCTTAGATATGGATGTGCGCTGGAATTCCACATATCTCATGCTTAAGCATGTTATTCCATACAAGGAAACATTCTCTGTCTTTATACACACACATCATCGACAGGTTGATGGTCGTTCTTTACTGACAGAGGATCATTGGTATGTTGGTGCCAAAATCTTGGAGTTTTTGGAGTTGTTCTATGATTGCACTGTTGCTCTTTCTGGTGTTTACTATCCCACTTCACCACTAATCTTGCACCACATTCTTGAGATTGCTGGTCATCTGAGCTCTTATGAAAATGATTCTTTGTTGAGAAGTTCTGTTGTTCCTATGAAGGATAAGTTCCTGAAATATTGGAGAAACATTCCTATGCTTTATGCTTTTGCATTTATTCTGGATCCTAGAGCTAAGATGCGTGGTTTTAGCAATTTGCTGCAGCTTCTGTCTCAACTCACTGGTACTGATTACTCTGCTTACCTCACTGAGGTGAAAGCAGAATTGGCTAACACTTTTGCTCAATATGAGGGTAAGTTTGGTTCAGTTTGGTTGCAGAGACAATCACAACCGACAGCTTCTGGTAAGAAGCAAATGAACTGGGGAAAAATTTATAGTGTTGCTGATGCTTCGCTAAGCACTGCTGCTCGCATTGCTAGTCTTGGGCATTTGGTGCTTCGCTTCTATTATCGGGTCGTGCTTCGCTTTTGTCTTTGGGTTTACTGATTGCTCACTGCTTCGAAGTTGGTTTCTTATATGGACAGTGACATGGTCACATTATATGATGATGATTTCAACATCTTGGCTTGGTGGCATGAACACAAGCTCTCATATCCTGTTCTTTCTATATTGGGTAAAGATGTTATGACCGTTCCTGTTTCAACCATCTCTTCGGAGTCTACCTTTAGTCTTACTGGCAGGATCATCGAGGATAGGCGACGTCGTCTGACCACTGACATGGTGGAGATGCTGTGCTGCTTAAAAGACTAGGAGCAAGGTGATGCCCGTGCACAACACAACGTCGAGAACCAAGAACTGGAGGAGGCTTTTCTGAACTTATACCTTGATGAAGAGGATCCATCAGCCTCTGTCACCGTGTAATAGACTAATAGTTATATTTGCGGAGTCCCTACCTTGGTCCAGCCAGGCCATCACCTTTTCGGTGACGGACTGCCCGGCTGGGCTCTCCAAGCCGCAGCGCCTCCCGCTGGTCCTGTGCCCCACCATCAGTAACACTCGAGTTGACCGTGTCCTCGTGGACAGCGGGAGCTCGCTGGATATCATCACGGCGCGCGTTCTGGGCCTCATGCAGGTCCCGCGATCCAAGATCAAGGACATCACTGTCCCCTTCCACGGGATCGTCCCAGGGTCGTCCCTCCGCCCCGTCGGGCAAGTCGTGCTGCCCGTCACGTTCGGCTCCTCCGCCAACTTCCGGACGGACTACATCACCTTCGAGGTGGTGGAAACCGAGCTCCCCTACAACGCCATCTTGGGGCGTCCTGCGCTCTCCAAATTCATGGCGGTCTCCCATCACGCCTACCATTGCTTGAAGATGTCGGCGCCCAAGGGAGTCATCACCGTCCGGGGCAACCATAAGACGGCTCTCGACTGCGACTAGAACGCGTTGGCCATGGTAGGCCAGCTCCCTACCCGTGGTCCCAGAGGCAAGGAGCGCTCCACAGCGCGCCCAAAGGTGGCATTGCAGCCGCAGGAGCCCACCAAAACCGTCGTCCTCACAGAGTCAGACCCCTCCAAGGTGGTCCACGTGGGGACAATCCTCGTGCCTTAATAGGAACTCGAGCTCATTACCTTCCTCCGGGCTAACACGGACGTGTTTGCATGGGAACCGTCCGATATGCCCGGTGTCCCAAGGGAGGTGATCGAGCACAGGCTAGCTGTCCGGCTTGATAAGAAACCGGTAAGGCAGTGTCAGAGGCGTGTTCCCAACTGGAAGGCCAAGATCATCCAAGACCAGCTCGGCAAGCTGCTTCGAGCGGGCTTCATCCGCGAAGTTCAGCACTCCGATTGGCTTGCGAACCCAGTCGTCGTCCAGAAGAAAGGTGGCAAGTGGCGCATGTGTGTTGACCACCGCGACCTTAATTCCGCCTGCCCCAAGGACAACTTTCCCCTTCCACGCATAGATCAGCTAGTTGACGCTACGGCAGATTCAGCTTTGATGAGTTTTCTGGATGCTTATTCCAGTTACCATCAGATCGCGTTGTGTAAAGAGGACAAAGAGAAAACCGCCTTTGTAACGCCATTCGGCACATTTTGTTACACGACCATGTCTTTCGGTCTCAGAAATGCTGGCGCCACGTTCCAGCGACTCATGCAAAACTCTCCCTGATCAAATAGGGCGCAACGTAGAAGTCTACGTAGACGATATTGTAGTAAAAAGCAACGACGCCCGCGACCACATGTCCGACCTACGGGAAACCTTTGACAGCCTGAGACATCACCGGGTCAAGTTAAACCCCGAGAAATGCGTTTTTGGCGTCAAGTCCGGCATGCTCCTAGGCTACGTGATCGGCGGGGCAAGCATCGGTGTGAACCTCGAAAAGATCGAGGCCGTCAAAAAGATGAGGTCGCCGACTTGCGTAAAGGACATTCAGTCCCTCACAGGCAAAATGGCGGCCTTAAGCCGTTTCATCTCCCGTCTTGGGGATCGAAGCGCGCCCTTCTGCAAGTTGCTGCGTAAGCACGATAGTTTCGAGTGGACTGAGGAGGCTGAGGCCGCGTTTCTGCAACTCAAGCAGTACCTTGCCTCGCCACCTGTCCTCACCGCTCCCAAGCTCGGGGAAGCCCTCCTGCTGTACCTCTCAGTGACACCGAACGCCGCAAGCGCGGTGCTGGCAGTGGAACGAGAAGGGAAGCAGCAGCCCGTCTACTACGTGAGCGAAGTCCTCACCGGGCCGAAGAAGCGCTATCTCGACCTTCAGAAACTGTGCTATGCCTTGCTGATGGCCTCGCGCAAGTTGCGTCACTATTTTCAAGCCCACCAAGTCATTGTCCCGACTACTTACCCGATCAAGGACATTCTCCGAAACCCGGAGGCCACTGGCCGGGTCGCGAAGTGGAGTCGGTGGGTGAGTTTGACATCCAGTTTGTATCCCGTACCGCGATCAAGGCCCAGGCCCTGGTTGATTTCGTTGCAGAGTTGACCAGGCCGGATGAGGATAAGTCAAGCTCTTCAGGTCAAGACGGGTAGGAAGGTCGGTGGACTCTGTTTTTCGACGGTTCACACCAGTCCGGGCGATCAGGATGCGGTCTCGTTCTCATTTCCCCCAATGGAGAGCGACTCCAGCACGTCATACAATACACTTTGCGGCTACAAATAACGCCGCAGAGTATAAAGCCCTAATTGCTGGTCTAAGAGCATGCACTGCGCTCGACATCAAGCGGCTTGTTGCGAAAGGGGATTCGCAGCTCGTCGTCCGCCAGGTCAGGGAGGAGTTTCAGGCAACTGACGACTCGATGGTGCGGTACCTGGCGGAAGTGAGGAAACTGGAGAAGCATTTCACGAGTTTTGAAATTAACTATATTCCTAGGGAAGAGAACGGCGAGGCTGATAAGCTCGCCAAACTCTGATCCTCGCAAGAACCGACCCGCCAGGGGTGCTAGTGCAGCACCTTTTAAAGCCCTCTATTCCCTCCGGAGAGGAGGCCAAGGGGACGTCTGCTACCCCCCAAACCGAGACATCCGGTACTGTCTCATTCCTCGGGCAAAGCACCTCCTAGATGACGCCATTCATCCAGTTCTTGGAGTAGGGGACACTGCCCGAGGATGCTGCTGAGCGTTCCCAGCTAAAAAGGCGAGCCCGAGCTTACCGTCTGCACGGGGGCTTGCTATACCGAAGGGGTGCTAATGGCGTGCTTTGTAAGTGCGTTACCTAAGAGGAGGGTAAGTACCTTCTAGCTGACATACACGAGGGCATCTGAGGCGCGCATGCCTCACACAAAACCCTCGTTGGCAAAGAATTCCGCATGGGCTACTATTGGCCCACTGCGATGAGCGACGCAGAAGCCTTGGTTACGCGCTGCGAAGCTTGCCAGTATCATGCGCGGATGACGCACCAGCCCGCGTATGAGCTGCAAACAATTCCATTGACGTGGCCGTTCGCGGTTTGGGGCATGGACCTCTTAGGACCGTTCCCCAAGGGTCTTGGTGGCACAACGTACTTGTTCGTACCAATCGACACCTTCACTAAGTGGATCGAGGCCGAGCCGGTCTCCAACATCACTGCAATTGCCGCAGTACGTTTCTTCCGGAGCGTCGTCGCAAGATTTGGAGTGCCCAGCAGGATCATCGCTGATAATGGCACCCAATTCACGAGCCGGGAGTTCAACGATTACTGCGAGGAAATCGGCATGAAGCTCGCCCTGGCCTCTGTGGACCACCCACAGAGCAACGGAGCAGCTGAACGAGCTAACGGACAGCTAATCCAAGGCATCAAAAAGCGGGTCTACGACGCCCTCAAGGCTAAACACCAAGGTTGGGTCGACGAGCTACCGTCAGTCCTCTGGGCCAGGACAACGGCCGGTAGACTCTGGGAGAAACTCCTTTCCGGCTCGTCTATGGCTCGGAGGCCATCCTCCCAACAGAAATAAGATTAGGATCCAATCGCGTTGACTTCGGCAGCTTCGTGGTCAACCTCGATCTACTTGAGACGCACCGTGAGCAATCCCTACTCCGGGCTGCGGCCTATCAATAGTCCCTGCGTTGCTACGCAGCATGAAACGTACATACAGGGACCCTGCAAGTAGGAGACCTGGTTGTACGACGAATTCAGGACCTCGCGGGCTCCAACAATCTCAGCCCCAAGTGGGAGGGACCGTACAAAGTAGTCAGCGCCGCACGCACGGGCTCAGTATGCCTTGCCGACAAGGACGGGAACAAGCTCCCTAGCTCATGGAACATCTCCCTTCTACGATGCTTCTACGCTTAATCAGGTCGTAAGTTTCCTTCATTTCAAGTTCATTTCAATTCAATTCAAAAAAAAAACCCTTCCCCTAATCACAAGTCACGCCGGTTTCAGTCTTGACTATTTCAAACAAGCCCGTGGCCAAAATCCGACGGCTAAGGATAAAACACTCCGGAACACTTCCACGACTGGATAAGCGGACATCTCGCACCCTAGTGAGTTTCCGCGTAGTGTGAAATTCCCGCGGCCCAAGGTACAATAAGCCCACGTCAGGTTTGTTTGAATTGCTAACTGGGCCTCGCAGCGCTCGGGGGCTAAGGGATTTTACGCCCAAATTTTTCTAAGTCCTTAACTTCGCCAAGCCCGCATCGCCGCATGGTCTAACGAAGCTCGGGGGCTAGGGTTTTCGTGAATTTTTTCTAAGTCCTTAACTTCGCAAAGCCCGCACTATTGCGCGGCCTAACGAAGCTCAGGGGTTGGGAGTTCGCGCGAATTTTTCTAAGTCACTTTAGTCTCTAGACCGCGCCCAACTCCAAGATCGCACTTGGACTTGGCCACGGCCCGGGTGCTGGATGATTAGGCACACCAAGAGCAACCTTTCAAAGCGATCCGTTTATTCTCCACAGAACTTCGTTACTGTTCGTCTAGTTCCCCTGCTTTTGCATTACAGATTCGCAAATTCGCACAGGAGAGAAGAATGGACAAGCCAAAAGAGACGGATTCATTAAAGAAACTGTATTTCACATGGAAGATCTTACAAGACTGGGATTTTACAAGCAAAAGGAGGCCACGCCATCCCGGACTACCGCAAATGGGGTGCCGCGCTACTATAGCTACGGCGCAGCCCAAATCCTATAACTACTCCGCTGCTCCTACCAGCAACGTTGGCGACGAGACGGCGGAGTTGCGGATTCCGCCGACGGCGACGACGACGATGATGACAGCGGGCCCGGCGCGGGCTTAGATGGCCCCGGCATGCTCGGGTGGCGCCTCCGCCGGTTGCGGATGGGGTCGCCCATGAACACCCACCGCTCCGCGTCAGGAACCTCCGCTGGCACAGCCTCTTCCACCGCGGGCTCCGATGGAGCCTCCTCCTCCGCCGCGGCCACCGGCGTTGCCTCCTCCTCCGCTACGGCCACCGGTGCGGCCTCTTCCTCCGCCGCGAGCACGGCGGCGTACACCGCTGTCGGCGAGGACTTGCGTCGCCGCCGCGTCCTCGCGGCGAATCGCGGCGGCGAACCGCCTCCTCGTCGGCGTGGATGTGGGCAATCACCGCCAGCTCGGCCACCTGGGCCGCGACGACGGGCCCGGGCTAGTCGGCCTCCGCCGCTCCGGACTGGATCAGCGGCAGTGGAGGCGGCGGAGGCAGATCCTCCGTCGCCGCCAACAACCAGGCGAACATAGAATCGTCGCTGGCGCTGGAACCAGAAGACTTCTCTTTCCCCTTCTTTGTTTTCTCTTCCTACGGCTAAGGACTTCGCGTTTTTTGGCCTAAGGCTTGAGAGAACTGGAATGAGAAGCAGCACGGTACGCTGCGCCTCGCTTTTTATAGGCCGGTGGCTGTGCAACGTCCTATCGTGCAGCGGGCTACCCGAAGCGCCGCTGCGTGCGAAGTGGCGAGCAATTAAAATGCACTGTGCGAGCTGAAGAGACGCGCGCACGCAACATCTCACGGAACACCAACCGCGCCGATCGCCGCGCGACGCGCGGTCTCGGTCCATTGCCGCTGTAAAAGGAAAATTATCGCAGGTCAAATCCCCTTCGCGCTGGTATGGCCCACTGGTACGAGCAAAGACTCAGCGGTGTCTCCGCGGTCTGACGCGTGGTTTAGTTCGGGTAAACGAATTGGCGTTGGTGGTTTCGCCTCCACATCTGTGCCTGGCAAACATGCCCCTGCTATCAGCGGAACACTGTGCCGCACTGCAGAGCCCACAGTGCGCACGATTTGATGGGATAAACAAAGGAAAAAGTGGCTAAGCCCTTCGGCCACCACACATTACGCGATATTTATCCGATTAAACGGGCGTTCAAAAGAAAATATACAAATATTCATAGCACAAAATACGGGACAAGAAAGACCGGGTCAAACTACGACCTGCGCTGAAACTTGAGCTTTTCTAGCTCAGTCTCTAAGTCCCGGATTCGCCTTCGAGCCTGAAGCAGCTCGTTGACTTGCTCCTCCATGTCATTCCGTTCCTGGCGTAGTTTTGCCCGGGCTTCGATGAGCTCTTGCTCCTGCTTCCTGAGCGATTCTTCCGCAGCTTTGGACTTCGTCCCGACTTCCCGAAGAGCCGCGATCTCCGCCGCGATCTCGTCGCGGGTCTCCTCAAGCCCCCGTACGGTAGAATTGCGCCACCAGTAGCAGGCGGCCTCCAACTCTTGGAAACCATTCCCTGTGGTCAGATTCTTCGTCAAGAGAATCCGGCCCGGCTCGCTTCCTCGCAGTCGCCTGGGCTCGATTCGCCGCCTCCGCCCTGGGCTCGACGAAACCTCGCCACGGCCTCCCGCTCCTTCTCTTGCGCAGACTGGAGCGCGGCCTCTAGCTCGGCGATGCGGGTAGTGTGGTGAACTTCGTTTTCAGCGGCCGTCTTGACCGCGCGCTCCGTCTCAGCCCGGGCTTGCGCGAGCTCAGCAGAGAGGCGCTCAACGCTCGCCGCATCGTTAGCTGACCGCTTGTTCGCCGCTTCCATCAGCGAAGACGTGTCGGCGATCAAGCCGTTGAACTGCAACAAAGGAATACGTGTCAAACCACGGAAAGGTCAACGCCTGAGCATAATGCGCGCCCCCCAGGATATTACCTTTTTGTTGAAGGCCAGCATCTTCTTCAACCTCTCTTCGACGGCGCCGCCGACGGTTCGATCGAGCCCGTGGACACACGCCTCATGGTACGGCAGGGGCAGACAGCCCACCGAGTCCTGACTGCTCTCCTCCAGCGACACGGAGCGCGACAGTGATAGTGGCGTTGCCGAGAGCCGGGCTGTCGTCCCAACTGCGGTCGCTCGCCCCTCAGCCTCCTTCACCTTGGCCATTAGCTCGGCCTCCGCCGCCGTCGCCTTCGCCGCCCCCTGCTTGGCTTCGCGAAGTTCAACCTGGGTTGACGGCAGCAGGGCTTCCAATTCCTTCGCCCTCTGTTTGATAGCCGTAAGCTCAACCTCGCTTCTGTCTGCAGCCACTGGAAGGGCGCGATCCTCTCCCCCACCAGTTTGGGCCTCCAACGCCGCTTTAGCAGCTGCCAGGGATCCCTCGAGGTTTTCCTCGCCCGAACTGCTTGCTCCGAGATGTCCTGGGATCGTTGGAGCTCGCCCAGAAGTTGGGCGACCTCCTGCGCAAGTTGATCCTCTCCATCGTCGGTTCAGCTCGCTCCGCAGCCCTTGGAGTGGCGTACTGCGCTTCCGCGAGCTGGGCCTTGAGTCTGGTCACTGCGTCCTCCGCCAAGGCCAGGCTGGCCTTCGTCGCCCGGAGCTCCGCTTCTACCAGGCTCTCGCCCTCCACGGGGGGCAGGAATGTGGGTGCAGAGCCCATTGCCAAGACCGGGTGTGGTCGAGGGGGCACCACCACTCCTGCTGCCTCCGGCCGACACCGCTTCGCCTCCGCCTCTTCCATGCGCTGGCGGGCGATGTTCAGCTCTCCCACGAACAAAGGCCCAGGCCAGATGAGGTCTTCCTCGTCGGCCGGGTTGGTAGATCTTCACCTTCGGTGGGCCCCCCTCGGCAGAGCGCCAAGCTCTGGTACCCGCTTGTTGCTCCACCCACTCCGGGCTGGCGGAGATCCAGCCCGCGGACGCTAGAGGGGCCACACTGGACAGGGTAACCTTCGTCCAGCCCGATGGCGTGAGCACGCGCACCTGCCAATCCCAACCAAACAAGAAGATGCGCCGATCAGCGCCGGCACGCCCCTCACCGGCGCTTTGAAGTGGTCACGATTCCCCGGTGGTCGACACACCACCGGCGCGTGTAAGGCCCTTCTTCGACGCGCAAGGGCGTAACCTGCAACTTGGGCTCGGCGATCTGCACCTTCACGGTCTCTGCGACCTCGTCAGACGCATCCAACACCGCCACCGGCAGGCAAAATGATGACCCTCCACGAAGATCCTGTCTCTCCTGCCCGCTGCAGCGTCGTCGGCCTCGGCTCGGGGCGGCCTCCAATGATCAGCATTAGAATCCTCTCCTGCGGGCCCTATCGCTCGCTTCTCACCGCCACGGCGGCGCAAGGGACGAACGCCTCGGTTGCTACTTTGGCGCTACGCACTGCAATCAGAAGATGCGCATGGTGATTCAATGCCAAAGCATGATGACAACAAACAATGAGAAAACACTTACGCGATGGTTCCATATCTGTGCCTTTGTACTCCCCGGGCGTGGGACGCAAAAGAGCTCCGTCTCCAGCCCGCCGACGCGACTTGTGGTGGGTGTGACCGCCGCCGCCGGCAGGATTTTCTTGTAGGCCTCGCCATGAGATCGCGCCGGCGGCGGGCTCGCCACTGGAGCGACGTCCTCATCGTCGCTACTTGGGATGGGCAGGTATGTCCTCTTTCTCTTCGAAGGCGCCATCCCCTGGATGTGCGTGCAGGGCAAAGCTTAAGAGCCATTCATCTCGCCAACGCTCGACCTACGCTGGAAGGGAAGGGCTTACCTGCGCCGGCGCCGTACGCTTCTTCGCGTGCGTCTCCACACCTGCCTGAGCCGCACTTGCCACGGCCGATGCCGGTACCGAGCTCCCATCATCCGATATCAACGACAGGGCCGATGCCCCGCCAGACGCTGCCAGTGACTTCCCCGGTGGCAAGCGCGCCGCCAATGGTTGTGCGGCCAAAGGCTCATCAGCGGAGTCCGTGGCTTGCGTGGGCCTCTTGGTCACCTTCCACGTCCGCTGCAAACAATCAGCACAATCCGTCAGAGGCTTCGAAGGCGCGCACAGCCGAGAATTCCGTCGAACACCTTATGGGCGCGTACCGCGGACAACTTATCCCGCATGAATTTTCCAGGGCAAGGATTCTTGTCCATGGGCAGTAGCATACCCGCGATCCTAGCAGCGTCGCCGGATGGGAGTCCTGCGGGAAATCACAATTTGCCACAACTTGCACCGACCTGAAACCAAACATGATAGTGCGGCGCGCGCTTACCTTGGTGAAAATCCCGGTCCGGATCCTCCCAGCCGCCCATCTTGCTGACGCACCGCTCACGGCGCCCCAGCGGGCTGATCCGGTGCCGGACGAAGCTATTAACGACATCATAGCCTGTCAGGCCTTTCTTGGCGAGCCTCCCGATCTCTTTCGTCGACACTTGATCCTCCGGTAGGATCTCGCTGCGCGCATAAACGGCAATGTCTAGCGCGGCTGAAGAATATTCCAAGATCGAGCCCCCGCGGTTTAGGTAGAACCACCGCCTAGCCCAACCGTCGACCTTCGTCCTTACCTCGTACTTCGGGTAAGATTGGCTTCCCCGGGCTCGGCGCGCGGTCAGGTAAAATACGCCGCCGTTGCCCACGCGGTGGCCGACTAACTTCAGTTCGAAGTAGTGCTGAAGAAGGAGATGGAAACGCGCAGGCTACGCTAGCCGAAAATCAAAATTTTCGCGCACACCCATGATCAACATGTAAGTAGGGGACCATGGATCGTTACCCTCGACGCGCGGATGCAGCGGAAGAAGACTCGCGCACGTAGAGGAAGTAGTCGTACACGCCCCGATCAGCACGCCGACTGCTCGCCGAGTGGTCGCCGGTGCTCGCCGAGTGGTCGCCGGTGCTCGCCTAGGGGTCGCCCGTGACGGGGAGAGGTCGCCTGTGTTCGGGGAGAGGTCGCCGATCAGCAAGCACGTCCGTGAAAGCGGCAGTGCCTCTAAGGTATCCACACGTCCAAGAGTGGAACGTCGCACGCCGGCGTGCTAGCACCACGTCGCGCGTCTAGGGTTTCCTCGGGAGCGGGAGGGGCGTGGTGGCTAGGGTTTGGGTGGAGTGCATCTAACTCTACCTGCGCCGCCTCGCCTCCAACTTATATACGCGTGCTAACGGGCTTCTACACTAGAAGGCCCGTTAGACTCTATCTCCCACGCGATCCATATCCACACGCCAAACCCATTAATGTAAGTGAATTAAGCATGTTCCAAACCGTTAAGTGTGTGACCCGTTAGGTTCATGTGCAAGTCGGTCGCGGACCAAAACCCGTTTCCGATCCACGATCAATAGCGGTATCTAGCAACACATATTGACCCCGAATGCACGTAATGATCTCATCGGTGAACCTTGATACACGCAGATATACCGATCCCTTTGCCACGCGACACCACCAAGCTCAAGGCAAGATACGTACACCTTTGTGATAGCTCGACCCATTCACTCATTCCGTAATGGATATAAGATGTGACTAACAATTAGTCACCTTGGCACGGCCACGACACTTTCCTTATCCATCCACACCGAGGGCCCAGAGGTATCTCTCCGTTATCGAGGAGGGCAAATTCCATCTTGATCTATCACACCCCCACGCCATGTTTGGCGGCATACCCGTAAGTTACCTTTATAACTACCCAGTTACGGAGTAGCGTTTGATAACCCCAAAGTATACAACTACGCATACTGGGACTCTATGATGATCTCAGGTTTAAGGACCATATAGGTGTACCACTTGAGACAACAACTGATGGCACTATTAAGATAACAATCAAAGAAGGTTCCTGAGTAGGTCAATCCAACCATCCGTGTTCTCTAACGCGGTCCACATTATTGATTCGATATCCACAATATCTATGATATGTGAAACAGTACCATCAATCAATATATGTGCCGATCAATCATTAATGCTCCTCATAATGATTCTGGATCAGGGATCAGTTTAGAATAATGTCATACAAACAATGTGTCTCACAACCAAGTCATACTTGATGAACAAAGTTATGACCATTATTCATAGAACCTGATAAGCTAGTTATCGAAAAGTACATGAACAAAGACGTATTACATAATCATCTCATGATTGATCTAGGCCATATTCCCTTCAATCTCCCACTTGCACTAGATTTAATCATGCAGGTATCGGATACCCATGGCTCTGGTGTGCGCCTCATGCTTGGGATGGAAGGGCTTTGTCACGATCAGCCACGCTTAGATCCGTGTGCACTTTGAAAATCTTCACGCCACCTTTCTCGATGATCTCTCGATCGTGGTACCGCCGAGTATGTGCTTGGACTTTTGGTGAGACCTAGACTCCTTAGTTTGTGCAATGGCACCACTATTGTCACAATAGAGGTCCATCGACAGAAGCACTAGCGATAACTCCCAACTCGTAAACAAACTTTCTCGATCCAAACCGCCTCCTTTGTCGCTTCGAAGCTGCAATGTACTTGGCTTCGTCGGAATCGCCAATCGCCTTTTGCTTAGAACTTTTCCATTTCACCGCCCCACCATTGAGATGTAATACAAACCCGGATTGCGAACGCGAATCATCCTTATCGGTTTGGAAGCTAGCGCCGACGTAACCCTTTACGACGAGCTCCTCCTCTCCTCCAAAAACCGTAAACATCTCCCGCTTCTTCGCAAGTACTTGAGGATGTTCTTACTGACTATCCAAAGGACATTCACGGGATTCGATTGGTATCCGTCAGAACACTTAGAGCGATGAAACATCGTATGCCAGACAAAGATGGCGCATATGATGGATCCAATAGCGGAGGCATATGGAATCGCACTCATTCTCTTTAGCTCATCAAAGGCCGAGGCACACCGAGTCTTGCCGAGACTTACACCATGAGACATTGGCAAGAATCCTTTCTTCGAGTTCGTGATAGCAAACCGATTTAGGACTTTGTCAATGTAAGTACTTTGCCTTAATCCAATTAGCCTTCTCGATCTATCTCTATAGATCTTTATCCCCAAAATGTAGACCGCATCTCCCAAATCTTTCATTGAGAAACTCTTTCTCAAATAAGATTGAACAGCGTCTAATATTGGAATATCATTTCCAATCAACAGTATGTCATCTACATACAGGGCCAGAAACACAAGTGCGCTCCCACTAGCCTTCTTGTAAATACACGGCTCTTCCTCATTCTTGATGAAGCCAAACTCTTTGACCACTTCATCAAAATGAAGGTTCCAACTCCGAGATGCTTGCTTCAGCCCATAAATAGACCTCTGAAGCTTGCATACCTTGCTAGCATTTGAAGGATCGACAAAACCTTCGGGCTGTACCATGTACACGTCCTCGCTTAGGTTTTCATTTAGGAAACCCGTTTTGACATCCATTTGCCGAATTTCATAATCATGATACGCGGCAATCGCTAACATGATCCTGATAGACTTCACCATGGCAACAGGCGAATAAGTTTCATCATAGTCAACACCATGAATCTGCTTATACCCTACCAAGCGCGCCTTAAAGATGTGAACATTTCCATCGGCGTCCATCTTTTTCTTAAAGACCCATTTGCACTCGATAGTTTTTACACCATCAGGCAGATCAACCAAGTTCCAAACTTGATTATCATACATGGACTTTATTTCGGATCTCATGGCCTCTAGCCATCTTTCGAGTCCGATCCCACCATTGCTTCCGAGATAATCCTTAGGCTCATCATTGTCCAACAATAACACGTCATGCGCGCTCCGTGGCGAGGAACATAAACCTCTTGGGAGCACGACTTGCCCTCTCGGATCTACGTAATGGCGCTCAACCTCCGCTCAGCAATAACTTGCTCGTCGGGTTGAGGGTCGCAGGAGTGAAACATTTTTAGGTGTTTCCCGATTTCTTCAAGTTGCACCGCTTCCCATCGGCTCTTTTCGAAAAACTGTTTTTCTAGAAAGATACCATCTTTATGCATAAACACTTTGCCCTTTTCCGGTTATAAAATAATAACCACCGGATGTATCCCTTGGATACCCCACAAAGAAGCATTTATCCGATTTGGCGTGAAGCTTATCGACGTCACACGTTTTACATAAGCTTCGCAGCCCCAAATCTTTAGAAAAGACAACACGGACGCCCCTGCACCATATCTCATATGGCGTCTTCTCCACGGATTTTGATGGAACCCTATTTAAAGTGAACGTGGCAGTTTCTAGAGCGAGTCCCCAAAATGACAAAGGAAGATTAGTCTGACTCATCATAGACCGCACCATGTCCAACAAGGTTCGGTTCCTCCGTTCCGATACACCATTCCACTCAGGCGTCCCGGGTGGAGTCAATTGCGGAACAATTCCACAACTCTTTAGATGATCGCCAAACTCTTGGCTCAAATATTCACCTCCACGATCAGATCGTAGAAATTTGATTGTCTTGCCCAAATGATTTTGTACCTCATTCTGAAACTCCTTGAACTTTTCAAAAGATTCAGACTTATGCCTCATTAGATAGATATAGCCATATCTACTAAAATCATCGGTAAAAGTAATGAAATACCGGAAACCACCTCTGGCCTCAGCACTCATCGGTTCACCCTCTCACTGTGACTAGTAAAGGGTGTCTTTGTCATCTTGCCAAGTAGACAAGATTCGCATGTGTCAAAAGATTCAAAATCAATTGAACCAAGAAGACCATCTTTATGGAGCTTCTCCATGCGTTTCTTACCTATATGGCCTAAGCGACAGTGCCACAGATAAGTGGAATTCAAATCATCTGTTTTGAGTCTTTTAGCATTAACGTTATAAACATTTGCATCTTCAAGATTCAACACATATAACCCATTCATCAATGAGAAGTTACCATAGAGCAAACCATTGAAATAAATAGAACAACGCTTGTTCTTTATTACAAAATCATAACCATCTTCTTCCAAACATGAAGAAGAGATAATGTCGGGAATAAAATTACGGCCCATTGCCATGGCCCACTCCCTGACAGCCCAATCGAACAGCCTACCAGGGCCCAGCTCCCTAAAAGGTTCTATCTGGCCCATATGCATCCTGCCGAACAGCCTCTTGGCAGGGGTGATGCGTAACGGCCAAGGAATCGTGTTTGAGTCCGTCTCGAATAGGAGTTCTGCACGGCTACGTGAAGACCCGGACGTTGGTTTCCCGGATTGGAATAGGAGTCGTGATCCCCAAGACTAGGAGTATGTCTTATCTGCCTCGGGATATATTTGGCATGTCGAGTTCGTTACGATCTCGTAGTTAGCCCAGCCCGATATTCCCTTGGTAGGTCGGTTTGCTCAGCACTATATAAACAAGGCCCCTACGGCATGTAGAGGGACGAGTTTTACGACTTGGATCTAGCTTTTAGCATCTGGCGTCTCATAGGCACCTGATCTTCGCTTGTACACCCATAATCTCGCCGAGACTTGTTCGTCTAGTCGAGCCACCTCTTGTATTCATCTCTAATATATAAGAAAGGCTGGACGTAGGGCTGTTATCTCTCCCGAGAGGCCTGAACCAGGATAAAAACCCCTGTCTCCTGTTCGTTGTTGTTCGTGGTTGTTCGGCGTGTCTCCTATCTCACTTCTAAAGAACCTTAGCGACTTGAGATCGTTATCTCAACCATCGACAGCTGGCGCCATCCGTGGGGATACGCAGATCGAGCATGTCGAACTCTATCAGCGATAAGGAGATTCTCCCGAGTACTACGACTCGTAAGGGCGTGATGTTTCTTCCCCGCCACCAATAGATCTTATCGCCCTAGATCGATGTCTCAGATCCGAGATGAGGTCTCTGGATACGCCTTGAGATGATCTTCGTCGAAGCTCCCGCCATTGACGATGAATACGGAACCGACGATCTTTACGCCGGTTTAGATCTATCGGATTCCGTGGCTATGTCGGTCGATTCTTCTGTGGTGACACAGCCGATGACACCGCCTGAGCGCACGCCACCGTGATTGTCAACATGGGTGGTGTAGGGACCTCGGGGATCCCGTGACGGGTCACGGCCAAAGAGATCGAGCGAAGTCAATTCCGCCGGCACCGGATGGAGCCGCACAATCGCCGTCATGAAAGAAGACATTGTTCGCCCGACTTTCGATTTAATCCATCGACCAAACTTTGGCGCAGATCCGCGATCAGCGCAAGCGCCGCCGACGCGATCCGCCTCAAGATTCCACGCCAAGACCCCGGTAGAAGTTCAGCCTGGCCGGGTGGAATCCCCGCGTGCCCGGACTCCAATCGGGCAAGACGAGGATGCTTCAGGGATCCCAGGACCGATTGAGCAGAGCCGAACGGTCAGAGGCCCTAGCAACCGTAATCAGATCCGCTCACCAGGACAATCTCGTCCTCGTGAGCGACGGCGGCTACTCACCTTGAGAAATTGGCCGAGGGCCTTAAGTCTATAGGTGAGACATCATCCGGCAGCGCGTGAGCTCGTCGGTGGATTCGACAGCGAGCGATCCGATCTATCGCGTGACCGCCACCGCTGGCGACCACCGCCCACGAACAAGCCGCCCGTGGTCGCCGCCGCTCGCCAAGTCCCCGTAGTCATCGCGACCACAGGGGCAAACGCGCGCGCGACGATCACGGACGATCCCCTCGCGAGGAGCGCGTTGTCGCGACCACGAGGAAGGAGCGCGGGGGCTTATCATGGAGAGAGTTCCTCCAGCGAGACCTACCGCCGGCAAGAGTTCCCCGACCAACAGACCATCGTCTTCTCCGGCTAGGTTCTGCCGGGGAAGGTGGCCGGTCTTACGCCTTGGGCTGCAGGGCCTTTTCCGACGAGCTCCGCTCTGTTTGGTGGCCCTGAAAGTTCAAGCCCGGACACATGAAGAGGTACAACGGGACCCAAAACCCAGAGGAGTTCCTTTCCATCTACGCTACGGCCATCATGGCGGCCGGGGGTGACGAGCTTGTCATGGCTAATTACCTCCCGACTGTCCTTGAGGGTGCTGCTCGGACGTGGCTGTTCAATCAGCAGGAAGGTTCCATCTCTTCTTGGAACCAACTTTGTGACGCTCTGATTGCTAATTTCCGAGTCACATTACGCGCGTCTCGGGCAAGAAGGATGATCTGCACCAGATGATCCAGATGAACGGGGAGACCCTCCGCAACTTTGTGAAGCGTTTCATCAAGATCCGCAACACAATCCCGAACATTTCGGACGAATCTGTTGTCCGCGCCTTTAAAAACGGAGTCTGCGACGAGCGGCTCACCCAGGATCTCGAGATCAATGAGACCTGGACTGCCAACGACCTGTTCAAGGCGGCTGATCGCTATGCCAACGCGGAAGAGCGTGTTCAGTACAAAAAGGCGTTCGGCAAGGGCAAGCTGCCCGCCCAGCCTAGTGTGGAGGAGAAGAAGAAGAGCAGCAACAATCCTGGTGACAAAAAGTCCCAGAAGAAAAAGAAGGGCGATGCGAACAACACTGTCGCCGGTATAGATCGCACACCTCCTTCCAAGGATGGGCCGAAAAAGCCCAACAATAACTATAAGGGCAAGAAGCCCGCCTAGGGAGGCAACCAAGGCAAGAAAGGTCCTAATGACCAATATTGCAAATTCCACCAGCATCACGGGCATGATACGCGCCACTGTAGGACCTGGGCTGCGAAGCTCGAGGATTTCTACAACGGCAAGGGCCCAATGCCCACCCTGCCCGAAAAAGGTGAAGCCGGTAAGGCCAAGCGCCAAACCGACGATGGTGATCGGGACGACGACGAGTATCAAGAGCCCGTGAACCATATCGCCGTCATCTTCGGCGGCTCCTTTCGCTTATATTTCTCGACGCAGCCTCAAGGAAGCTGCTCGGGAGGTCCACAACGTTGAAAAGGGCAAGCCTCAGCCCGAATCGATGAAGTGGACCGAGATTTCCATCTCCTTCTCTCAGGAGGACTTGCCAAGAGATGACCAAGCCACAGAGGCTCCCACTGGTGGTCGCTCCGACCATCAGCAACGCCAGAGTTGGCCGTGTACTCGTAGACGGCGGGACCGCTTTGGACTTGCTCTCTGCTAAGGTCTTGGACGAGATGCAAATTTCTCGCACCAAGCTTAAAGAGGTCGCGATGCCATTCTACGGCATTGTTCCCGGAGAAGCTGTTCAGCCGTTGGGGCAGATCGTTCTGCCCGTTACCTTCGGCAATCCAAGCAACTTCCGGACAGAGTTGATCACATTCGATGTGGTTGACTTCCCATCCGCATACAATGCTATCCTGGGCCGGCCATCTCTTGGCAAGTTCATGGCCGTGTCTCATCACGGATACCATTGCGTGAAAATACCGGGTCCCAACGGTGTGATTACGGTCAAGGGCAACTATAAGGCCGCTCTCGATTGCGACGAGCAGTCCCTCGCCCTGGTCGACCAGCTTCCACCTCGAGGCCCCGAAGCTCCGCAGACTAAGTCTCAGACGCCTAGAGTCTCCTTCACCAGAGGAGAGACTAGGAGTTCCATTGTCTCGTGGATGATTCCTCCAAGACACCACTGGGGCTAATCTGGACCCCAAATAGGAAAGCGAGCTCATTGCCTTCCTCCGAGGACAGATGTGTTTGCCTAGGAGCCATCTGACATGCCCGGAGTCCCAAGGGAGGTTATCGAGCACAAACTCGCCGTCCGGTCGGACAAAAAGCCTGTTCGCCAGAAGCTTCGTCGCCGGACTTCAGCGGGGATCATCGAGGATCGCTTGGTAAGCCGCTCGTTCTTTGGTTTCATCCGCGAGGTTGATCATACCGAGTGGCTGGCCAACCCTGTCATTGTAAAAAAGAAAGGCGGCAAGTGGAGGATGTGTGTCGATCACACAGATCTGAACGCTGCTTGTCCTAAGGATAATTTCCACGCCTCGATAGACCAGCTTGGTCGACGCGATTGCGGATGCCCAAACTCTTGAGTTTTTGGATGCTTACTCTGCTATCACCAAATAAGCATCTCCCGATGATGAAGAGAAGATCGCTTCATCACCCCCTTCGCACTTTTCGCTATCGACCATGTCTTTCGGTCTCGCAAGAATGTTGGTGCCACGTTTCAGCGCTTAATGGAGAAAACTTTCCAAGAACAGCGCGGAAAAAACCTGGAGGTCTATGTCGATGACATAGTTGTAAAGAGCAAGTATGCTCCAGATCATGTAAAAGACCTGACCGAGACTTTGCGAAATCTCAACAGGCATCGAATAAAGTTAAATCCAGAGAAGTGTACCTTTGGTGTTCGATCTGGAATGTTGCTCGGTTATGTAATTAGTTCGCAAGGCATATCTGCCAACCCCGAAAAAATCGAGGCCATTGAAAACATGCAGGCTCCAACTACCGGCAAGGAAGTTCAGAGCCTCACCGGACAGATGGCTGCCTTGAGCAGGTTTATTTCCCGTCAGGGCGAACGCGGGCTGCCCTTCTTTAAGGCCCTGCGCAAGCACAATGGTTTCGAGTGGATAGACAAGGCTGATCGATCTTTCCAAGATCTAAAGCAATACCTGTCCAACCCACCTGTCTTGACCACCCGCGATCGTAAGCGGCTCTTGCTCTATCTTGGCTGTATGCCTCAAGCAGTGAGCGCGGTCTTGCCGGTGGAAAGGGAAGGCATCCAGCGGCCAATCTATTACGTGAGCGAGGTACTTCACGGATCAAAGGAGCGTTACCCTGAGGTCCAGAACCTGCTCTACGCCTTGCTCATGTCCTCCAGGAAACTTCGCCATTATTTCCAGGCGCACCAAATACTGGTCCTGACCAAGTTCCCTCTTGGAGAAATCCTAAGGAACAAGGAAGCTGGCGGACGTATAGTTAAATAGGCAATGGAACCGCGAATTTGATATTCGCTTGTCGCTTGATCTGCTATTAAGTCCTGTGTCTTGGCTGACTTTGTCGCCGAATGGACTCGCCGCCCAAATCGTGAAGCTCGAGCAACCCGATGACCCCCTTGACCATGTTTTTGATTTGCGCGCTTTGGGAACTCGGGGCTGGTTTTATGGCGACTAACAACGCTGGAGTACGAGGCCCTCCTCATGGGACTAAGAGCGTGCAAGTCGCTCGGTGTCCAACGACTAAGCGTGAAGGAGATTCACGGTGGTCATCAACCGTAAACAAGGAGTATCGTCCGCGATGACTCAATGGCGTGGTACCTGGTTAAGGTGAGGAAGTTGGAGCGGCACTTTCGATTTTTCGAGGTGCTCTTCGTGCCCAGGAAGGACAACTTCTTGGCCGACCAACTATCCAAGTTTGGATCCTCACGCGAACCTGCTCCGGCAGGGGTGCTCGTCGAGCACCTTTCCAAGCCCTCTATCACGTCTTCGGACGAGGCAACAGAGACATGTGGTGCTGTCTCCGTCGTCAAGCAGGCTACGGACTGGACAACGCCATTTGTCCGGTACCTTGCAGATGGGACATCGCTCAAGACGGCCGAAGCGCTCCCGCCATAAGGCGTCTTTGCTCTATACAGGCTTATGGACGGCATCCTTTACCGTCGAGGTGCTCTGGGAGTCCTCTCCAAGTGCATCACTCAACAAGAGGGTGTGTTCCTTCTTAGGGACATACACGAGGGTGCATACGGCAACCACGCCTCCTTCAGAACTCTGGTCGGCAAAGCGTTTCGCATGGGCTATTACTAGCCTACAGCATTACAAGATGCCCGGGACATCGTGACAAAGTGCAAGGCTTGCCAATTTCACGCCCGGAAGGCACATAAGCCCGCCCAAGAGCTCCAAACGATCCCCCCCATCCTGGCCTTTCTCCACATGGGGTCTGGATCTGCTCGGCCCGTTCCCTAAAGGGTACAAGGGCTACACACACTTGCTCGTCGCCATCGACACCTTTACAAAGTGGATTGAGGCGAGCTCGTGGTCGCCTCTTCACGCCAAAACGGCCAGGCGCTTTCTCAAAAGCAACGTGGTCACGCCGCTTTGGGATTCCCCATAAGGCGATCACCGATAACGGTACCAGTTCGGGGCGAGCTATTCTAGGAATATCGCGAGCAATTTGGGCACCAAGTTGCCGCCTCGTGGAACATCCACGAGCAATGGAGCAATCGGCGAGCTAACGGACGGATCGTCCCAGTATCAAACAGCGTGTTCGCGGCACTCCGCGAGCACAACAAGGCTCGGGTTGACGGTTCCTTCCGTCCTCGAGAAGTTCGTGACTACGGTAGCAACCGGGAAACTCCTTTCCAATTGGTCTATGGTGCAGAAGCCATCCTGCCCGCTGAAATAGTACTCGGTTCGCCTCGCACGAGCTCGGTCAACTTGGTTGACGACGAGCAAGAGCGCCTACTCGATCTCGACCTCCTCGAAGGCACACGCGACCGGGCACAAGTCAGAATGGCGCGCTACCGGCAAGATCTTCGCCGGCACGCTGCCAAATCGGTTCGACCAAGGGCTTTGCAGGCGGGCGACCTCGTTCTGCGCCGTGTTCAGAACCTGTCCAATGCCAACAAGCTAACTCCCCGTTGGGAGGGCCCGTTCACGGTCGCTTTCATCGCCGCCGGGGCCGTTCGCTGGCAATGGAGGACGGGAGAGAGCTGACCAGCACTTGGAACATCGACCAGCTTCGTAAGTTCTTTGTGTAGGTCTTTTTGTGTTTCGCGCTTTTTGTCAAACTTCGCGCCTTTGTTCGTCCAAATCTGTCGGGCTCCATGCAAAATTCAATCCATTTAATAGTGAAATTTTCACGGTCCTCTGAGGCCTTTTCACACCTCTGTCTTGTCAAGACTACCCTCTCTCTGGTAACACTTGATGGCTGCCCGGCCTTGCGAACACTTGGCTCCGCAATCTTAAGGATTTCTTCCTGCTCGTATCCAGTTTCAACAAGTCTCTCAACTCAAGGTTGCGTAAAAAGGCTTTCTCGTCTCGCGGCTAAGTCTGCTCTCGTAAGCCCTCCGCGGCAGAGGCACATACCGCTCACGGCACGACCACCTGGCAAAGTCTGCTCTCGTAAGCCCTCCGCGGCAGAGGCAGTTTCCTTGTTCGGTTACCTTTGAAATCGCCTAAACTTACGTCGCCGAGCAGTTTTTGGGATAAGTCGACTAGGATACGGGTGTCGCTCTAACTCTCTACGCACGTGCTCGAATTCGCAAACTCAGGTTTTCGAGCACCGTCCGTACCGGGGGCTAGGGTGTCGCTCTTTCTCTTGTGCACCTGTTCGAGTTCGCAAACTTAGGTTTTCGAGCAGCTGCACAACGGGGGCTAGGAGTTAGGCTAAACGTTCTACCGGTTTCCTTAAACTTTCTAGCGCTTTCGTGCCCTGCTCTTGGTTTCCTGTTCGTTCTTATCTTTTGCTGCTCTTTTTTGCAGGAAAAAGGTAAGTTCTTTATTAACAAAATTTGCAGGTACAAAAGTCCCTTTCGGGTTACAACCCTACAGCTACTTAGAAGCGAGTTGCTCTTTGAGCTCCTCGACCACTTCCTTGAGGCGCAGGACTTCCCCTTGGGCCTTAAAACCCTCTCTGGCCTCAGCTCGGAGACGGTCGGATTCCTCCTTGCTGCTCCTGGCCTGCTCCGTTGCCTTCACACGGAGAGCCTCGACCTCTTTGGTCTTGGCCCGCAGCTGCTCGGCCAGATCTTCGTTACAGCTAGCTTCATTTGCTTTCGGCGGTCTTGAGCTGCTCGTCCGGCTCCTTGATCCTCTTCTCGCGGTGCTAGTCCTTGCGGCCAGCCGCGCATCTCCTCGGCCTCCTCCTGTGACGCCCACAGGGTGGAGATTTTCTCCTGGAGTGCCGCGGAAGTTGACTTCTCTTCGGCGAGTTGGGCCTCGAGCTGCTTTACCTAGTTCACGAGCAGCTTCCGCCATTCGGACACGTCGTGGAGCTGCTCTTCCAGCCACTTCGTCCGGCCTGGCTCACCTTCCGCGACGCTTCGCCCTCTCGCTCTCTGCTGAAGCTCCTCGGCCTCTTCCCGAAGAGCCCCTGAGGATTGCCTCTCCTCGGTCAACCGAGCCTTGAGCTTCTTTATTTTCGCGCCAACTTGCTCCGGCTCTTGGGCGGCATGGAGGGCTCCTCTTGAGCCCCCTCATTCGGGCTGCTCTCGGAAACCGCGAGCGGCGCTCCGCTTGTGGTGACTCCATCCTCGAGCTCCTCCATGGTATCTTTAAAGACACGAGAGAAGACAAGTTAACCACTTCGCTCGATGTTGCTCGACCGACCAAAGTTGGTTTTGGAACTTACCTTGCGAAGTCGGCGCTTGATCCCGGCGAAGCGATCTTGAGACCATGCGCCGAAGCCTCGCTCGTCTTGGATGAGACCAGCCAGCCGCCCTCGTCGCCGTCTTTTTGCTCCTTCTTCTTGCCGGAGCCCTTTTGCCCAGAGCGAGGAGGCGGCGAAGAACTTTCACCCTCGCTCTCGCCTCTCTTCCTCTTTCGCCCGATCACCCTCGGGCAAAGTCGGACCGCCCATCGAGGCGGCATCAGAAGCTTCATCGGCGGGGCAACTTGTGTGCCTGCTCGTGGGGTTCTTCTTGCACCATGGGGCGGGGCTTTCGCCGCTGCTTGATCGCCTCCGTCGCCTCGGGACCAGTGTCCTGCTGACGAAGTGCCCGTGGGACCTGCTAGGTCCCACCTCGGGCAGCTTATGGAGCCATCGCTTTAGCCCGCTTATCCGTGGGCGCTTGTTCGCCGCCTCTTCCGCTTCATTTGCTCCATCGCGCTTCTTTCTTGATCGAGCTAGTCATGGGAACTTGGCGGGAGCAAGCTCCTGTTGCCGGCTTGTCCTTGAGGCCGCCAACCTCATTGCTCGTGGACGCACGTGCAAGTGCTCGGCAAAGAGATTGCTCGATCGCCTCGTCGACGTCGTCCGTGGCGATCTCCTCTTGGGCAGCTGATGAAAAGAGAATGATTGAGCCTGGTGTGGTTAGGGAAATTGTAAAAGACGAAAGTTTCATTACAACATACCCGCCGTGGAGGGCTTGATCTTGATCTTCTTCGCCAAGACCTTCCGCCTCTTCCTCGGGGGCTCCTTGACGCCTTGTTCGTCTCGGCCCCGGACTTCGTGGCGATGAGCTCGGCTCCTGCTTGGTGAGCATTTTCTCGCGCTTGGCGCAAGAAGCTTTTCCTTGCGCGGGACTTCCTCTTCGAGCCTTCTCTGTTCGGCGACCTGATGCAGCCGTGCCAAGTGGCCCGGGTGAGCCTGCGCGTATCGCTTAAGCCAGAGGATCAGTGTCTTTACCTCGTCGTCGCTCTGCTCGGCGAGGAGGGAGGAGCTTGGTCGTTTCCCGCTTGGCTGGCCGCGCGCGCGCTTGGTTTGCTCGACGCGCTCCGTTGCCGCAGCAAGCTTCTTTGATGGTAGGCGGCTGCCGTGGCGCGGCGAGCTCCGCGTTGGCTCGGCCTCCGCCTTGGGTTTTGTGGCCACCTTGGCCTTGCCCTTCTTCGCTCTCTCCTTCTCCGACCCAGAGAGCTCCTCTACGATCCCTCTAAGGATCAGCTGGTCCTCCTGCGTGTTCGGAATGGGAATGTTAGCATTTGCAATAGTGCGAATCCAGCAACACAGACTGAGGTTCAAGCAACTTACCTCGGCTGTGCGGACGAGCACGTTCCGCGGACAGGTGTAGGCCACCTCGCCGGTGACCTCGCCGTCCTTCTTGGCTGCCTTCAGCATGGCGTCGACCCGCTCGGTCACCCGTGCGTCGGTTGGCTTATCTGCCCGAGCAGGAAATCCTCTTAGTTTCTGTTCGGAAGAAGCATCAAAGAAAGGTTGAGTCTTAAAGGCACTTACCCGTGCTCTCCCTGGAGATGTCTTCCCATCCCTCTATCTTATAGAAGGGATAGGGTCTTTTTTTGTGGGCCGAGATCTGCTTATTTGTGAAGTCCCGGATGATCTCCCTGCCCGTGAGCCCAAGGCTCACGAGGGAGGCGATCTTCCTCGTCAAGTACCAATCCTCGGCGGACATCTCCGGCCGAGGCATCGGTGTTCCCTTCGCCGGCGCCTTCCCGGTGAAGATGAGCTTGCTGTCGTCGCTCATGGTGTAGAACCACCTCGCCCACCACGCGCCCATTGAGTCAAGCGGCAAGGACGGGTATGGGCGTCGTCGTCGATGTCTTGAGCTTGAGGTAGTAGCACCCCAGCGCGAAGTGGCGGAGCTGCTCCTCGTTACCGTATAGTAATGGAGGAAACACCACTGGCGAATCAATGCCAGATAGCCCTCGCGCGAATTGTGCGAAGACGCCATCCGGAGGATCTTTGTTTCGGATTGAGGTTCGCCACCTCCAATCTGCTAATGTTCAAGAAGGCCTCGACGAAGTCACTCTCGGGAGATCTCAACCCGAACAGTGCGAACTGTTCGAAGTTGACGAACTCTCCCTCGGCGGCTCGGAGTTTCCTCCTCCAGGCGGCCACCACCACCGGTGTCAATGTGACCCTCCTCCTCCCAAACTCTCAAGTCCTCCTCGGATGCGCTAGAGCTAACGAACTTGGCCATAGCGGTTCCCAGAGTTGGACGAGCAGGTTTGGTGATGGAGTTTGGGTGCTCGGTGCTGAGTGCGGTTGGAATTAGGGCTTGGGAAGGAAAGCGCGAGAGCAGAGTGGCTAGCAGCGGCGGCTTGGGAGCTTTATAGTCCCATATGCGCAGCTCTCTGCAGATTTGCCACAAAGCGGCTAGTTTTCTTTGTAACAACTAGGTAAAACGGTCGCTTTTTTTGCCTTGGCATGACAGTGAGTTACCGTTGAGTTACGCCAGCGGTTACTTTTTTTCAGCGTCGCGTTGAAGGTGAGTGCTTTGCTCGGCGGATGTGATTCCTGCTCGATTAACGGAGTTGCTTTCGGTCTTGATCGGGTTTGCTCGGTCCCGAACAAGTCTGTTGGTTGAACCCTAACCTGTTCGGTCGATTGTTACATGTCTTTGTAGCAGCGAAATTTCCCTCTTCGTGACTTGGAGTCTCAAGAGGAAGACCCCACTCTAGTGAGTCCTTCCACTTGAGTCTAGGGGCTAACTGTCGGGGATAAAATTACGGCCCATTGCCATGGCCCACTCCCTGACAAATTCAATCGAACGACCTACCAGGCCCGGCTCCTGGAAGGTTCTATCAGCCCATATGCATCTGCCGAGCGACCTCTTGGCGGGGTGATGCGAACTGACCAAGGAATCGTGTTTGAGTCCGTCTCGAACAGGAGTTCTGCACTGCTACGTGAAGACCCGGACGTTGGTTTCCCGGATTGGAATAGGAGTCGTGATTCCCAAGACTAGGAGTATGCCTTATCTGCCTCGGGATATATTTGGCATGTCGAGTTCGTTACGATCTCGTAGTTAGCCCGGCCCGATATTCCCTCGGTAGGTCGGTTTGCTCAGCACTATATAAACAAGGCCCCTGCGGCGTGTAGAGGGACGAGTTTTACGACTTGGATCTAGCTTTTAGCATCTGGCGTCTCATAGGCACCTGATCTTCGCTTGTACACCCATAATCTCACCGAGACTTGTTCGTCTCGTCGAGCCACCTCTTGTATTCATCTCTGATATATAAGAAAGGGTGGGCGTGAAATATTATCTCTCGAGAGGCTGAACGGGATAAAAACCACATCTCCTGTTCGTTGTTATTCGTGGTTGTTCGGCGTGTCCCCTATCTCACTTCTAAAGAACCTTAGCGACTTGAGATCGTTATCTCAACCGTCGACAGGTAAGGTTTTTGCTCAAGGCAGGAATATAATAACAATTATTAAGTTCCATGACTAAACCAGACGGTAATGGTAAGGAATAGACGCTGATAGCCAACGCAGCAACCTTTGCTCCATTGCCGATGCGAATATTCACCTCTCCACTTGCACAGCTTTGAGTCCTACTAAGCCCCTGCAACGATTTGCAAGTATGAATCATTGATCCGGTATCAAATACCCACGATTCATTAGGACAAGTTGCAAGATTAATTTCAATAACATTAATACACGAAGATGAAAGCAGTTCCATTCTTCTTGTCTTCTGGTACTTTCTGCGGTTCCTCGCCAATGACCTTTCTTATGGCGGTAGTGACACTCGTCGAAATTCCTGAGCCACCCTTCTTAGGCTTCACGGTGGCTTAGGTTTGGATCTTGGATCACATCCTCACCGTTCCCTTTGCCCTTGCGTTTCCTTTTCTTATCCTTTTGAACCATCATCACATGACTAGGGCCTTTCTTAATGCTCTGCTCAGCCTGCTTTAGCATCCCATGCAGCTCGGTCAGGGTCTTCTCCAGGCTATTCATATGAAAGTTCAAAATGAATGGCTCAAAGCTCACAGAGAGCGACTGGAGAATCACATCCGTGGCCAGCTCAGCTTTTAAGGGAAAGCCAAGTTTCTCCAGGCTCTCAATGTAACCAATCATCTTGATCACATGAGGACTAACAACAGCTCCTTCAGTTAGTTTGCACACGCAAAGGGCTTTGGATATCGTATATCGTTCAGCCCTAGCTTGGTTCTCAAACATGCCCTTAAGACCCTCGATCATAGTATGTGCATCGGCATGCTCATACCGCTTGCTTTTGAATCGAGTTCATAGTGGCTAGCATGAGACAACTAAAATCAAGAGCATCGTTAGTGTGCTTCTCATAAGCACTTTGTCGTATTGGTGCATTATCGGCCGATTCGAGAGGATATGGCTCCTCTAGCACATATTCCTTTTTCTCTTGCTTGAGAACGATTCTCAAGTTTCGATACCAATCCATAAAATTTGTCCCATCGAGTTTTTCCCTCTCAAGGACCGAACGCAAATTAAAACCAGGGTTTGCATTGACATTGCGTGCCATCTACACAATAGAATAAATAAGCAAAGTTTTAGCACTATGTTCATGTTAATCTTCCATTAAACAATTTAATAAAAGATGCTCCTACTAAAATCACTTTCCCTCTGGTGCATTTTAGAAGGACAAGATCCATAGTCGAAAGTTCTAGAGTTACCAAAGAGCCTAGACATTGGTAGGCAACCCCTTGCCAATCACATCATATGTGACTCTTGTTTGTTGGACGGCATTCAATGCCCCGGCTCCAACATAGATACTCCGGGACCCAAAACCCTTTTGTGCTAGCCCCGATAAGCAAACCAACGCATTGCATGTGGAATCACATTCCACCCTACGACCAAGGAAGAAAACGGCGCCCTCCCTCGCAAAGCAGGGTGGAAACAATCCGCTAACGTACAGGGTCTTGTAGGTGCCGCTATTGGAAGGGTAGTTACTTAATTTTTCGAGGGAAACCATCCTATCAAAGTCTATCATGACCACCAATTATGATAATGAGATAGAACAGCAGAGCAGGAAAACAATCACAGAAGATACGCTATCAAGATGTGAGTTAGTATGGCCCAAGTATGCGGTGATCTCCATCACCACTCTCTTTCCTGTCCACCGAGCCACCAGGGTTGAAACCTCCATGACCAATTACAAGCAATTACTCCTAACAGCTAGTAATCAAATATACATGAGGATTCAAGGCATCACATGCCGGCACGCAGGCCATTATACAACAACAGGACAGCCTTCGGCTGCAATTAACCATGACACGCAGGTCATGAAAATTACAAGCAATCAACACAAAGGGTCCATACAACTCACATCATTCCCTGAAAAACAAGTTAGGCGTAGAATCGAATTCTAACGCTCGCGATGTGAGTCAGTTTTAATTAACAGGCCTACGTAGACTATCACGGCGGTCCCGTAGAAAAAAAAAATTTCAGGGCACATAGACCGTTTCTATGAAAAATGCTATGGAAATTTCAACTGGATTGATCAAATCAAGCCAATCCCGGGCCATCATATGTCCCAATTTTCCATAAGGTCGATCTCATCAACCCAACGCGCGAGGTCCCCTTGAGAAGACGGCGAACGCATGCGATCTCGATCTGTTGCCTCGATTTGTTCATCGCACACGAATCCCAGATGGTGTTACCAGCCGGTATGGGAGTTGTATGTCTTGAATATAAAAGAGGGCGAACTAATCTTTTGATCACACAACGGCAACCACCGCAACCTCGATCTGTTGCCTTGATCATTAAACGCAGCGCATCCCGATGGTGATTCCACCGGTAGGGATTTGTCGCGCTCTCTGGCGAAAGAGGACGAACTAATCTTTTTGGTCACGTGGTGCTATCAACTCATACCTCTAACACCCTTGATCATATCAACCCGTGAACAATATCAGCATCATATCATATATCGCCAGATCGAGATCGAAACTACACATGATCGCTCGATACCACCGATGGGAACAGCGAGTTCGCTGGCGAAAATCAAAATTTTCGCACACCCAGGATCAACATGTAAGTAGGGGACCATGGATCGTTACCCTCGACAGCGGATGCAGCGGAAGAAGACTTCAGCGCGTAGAGGAAATAGTCGTACACGCCCCGATCAGCACGCCGACTGCTCCCCGAGGGGTCGCCGGTGCTCGCCGAGTGCTCGCCGGTGCTCTCCTAGGGGTCGCCTGTGACGGGGAGAGGTCGCCCGTGCTCGAGGAGAGGTCGCCTGTGTTCGGGGAGAGGTCGCCGATCAGCAAGCACGTCCGCGAAAGCGGCGCCTCTAAGGTATCCACCGTCCAGAGTGGAGCGTCGCGCGCGGCGTGCTAGCACCACGTCGCGCGGCTAGGGTTTCTCGGGGCGGGAGGGGCGTGGTGGCTAGGGTTTGGGTGGAGTGCATCTAACTCTACCGCGCCGCCCCTGGCCTCCAACTTATATAGACGTGCTAACGGGCTTCTACACTAGAAGGCCCGTTAGGACTCTATCTCCTACGCGGATCCATATCCACGCGCCGAAACCCATTAATGAAGTGAATCATTAAGCATGTTCCAAACCGTTAAGTGTGTGACCCGTTAGGTTCATGTGCAAGTCGGCCGCGGACCCGAAAACCCGTTTCCAGTCCACAGATCAATAGCGGTATCTAGCAACACATATTGACCCCCGAATGCACAGAATGATCTCATCGGTGAACCTTGATACACGCGTACATACCGATCCCTTTGCCACGCGACACCGGTCAAGCTCAAGGCAAGATCGTGCCACCCTTGTGATAGCTCGACCCATTCACTCATTCCGTGTAATGGATATAAGATGTGACTAACAATTAGTCACCTTGGCTGCCGCAGACTTTCCTTATCCATCCACACCGAGGGGCGGAGGTATCTCTCCGTTATCGAGGAGGGCAAATTCCATCTTGATCTATCACACCCTACGCCATGTTTAGCGGCATACCCGTAAGTTACCTTTATAACTACCCGATTCACGGAGTAGCGTTTGATAACCCCAAAGTATACAACTACGCATCTTTGGGACTCTATGATGATCTCGGTCTAAGGACCATATAGGTGTACCACTCGAGACAACAATCTGATGGCACTATTAAGATAACAATCTCAGCAGTGTCTCGGAGTAGGTCAATCCAACCATCCGTGTTCTCTAACACGTGTCCACATTATTGATTCGATATCCACAATATCTATGATATGTGAAACAGTACCATCAATCAATATATGTGCCGATCAATCATTAATGCTCCTCATAATGATTCTGGATCAGGGATCAGTTTAGAATAATGTCATACAAACAATGTGTCTCACAACCAAGTCATACTTGATGAACAAAGTTATGACCATTATTCATGGAACCTGATAAGCTAGTTATCGAAAAGTACATGAACAAAGACGTATTACATAATCATCTCATGATTGATCTAGGGCATATTCCCTTCAGAAGGCTCACCGTGGGTCGCCACCCACAGAACGCCTCGCAAAGGTGGGCAAAGATGGACAGGTGGACATATGATTGCGGAGACAAGTTCTCCGGCCTCAGCTTCGTGAAGGTGAAGAAGTCCGCGATGAACTGCGACTCCGGCATGCGAAATCCGCAAATAGCCGAACTCTCGAAGCAGACCAGCTCGTCGAGCTCGGGCCTTGGCTCCGGGTCCGCGCCAGGAAGCCTCCACGAGCCCGGCTTAACGAAGCCGTCCCTCTCCAGCTCCGCCATCCTCTCCTTCGTCGGAGCGCTCTCTCCGATGACAACCATGGCGGCAGGAAGTGGGAAGCGAGAAGGCAGGGAGCAAGGGGAGAGGATGCAGACAGAGGCAAGGGGATGATTCTACAGTGTGAGTTCCCCCTGGAAGACTCTGCCTTATAAAGGAAGACAACGGTTGGGGTGGAGATCGTGGGAGTCGTGCCTAGGGAGGCGTAACTGGCCCACTTTTTCATCCGATCAAAATTAAATGCCCCACTATTCGCCCCGGTGGCTCAGAAAATCCTAACCAAGTCTTCTGGCGCGAGTTTCTAAACCTCGGCCGGCTCGCCGGCAACCCTTCGAGGCTCGAAATTGGTTGTTGGTGATTGATAAGTGGCCCATTGAGAGACGGGCCTTGGGCCGATTCCGTACCGGCCCACCGCACGAACAGAAGGTTCAAAAGGCCTCCCCTGGCCGTACTAAAGAAAGCGTCTGACCCGGCAGGGGTTGCCCCGGGCTTGACCAAGTCAAACCACGCCCCCGGCGGCGCTATGTGCCTCCCGGGCTATCCTTAGACCGGGAAAAGGACCCTCGGGTAGCCCGTCTTCCCATAGGCAGGTGGCGACAACTGCCGTGTCCCACCACGCTTTCCCCGGCCTTAACCGGGGAGAACTGTATTTTCCCGAGAGTCCGTAGCCCGGGGGAAGGCATACGGGCAACCTGCCTTGTCGTTTGCCTCCCTGGACAAGCGACAGGTGGTTGTTACGCTACGCGACGCCCCCAACGGGTGGCGCGAGGCTGGTCCAGTCCAGTCACTGCCATATTGGGGATAAAGGGAAAGTGTTTTCTCCCTAAAGAAGGTTTTCTCCCCGTATCGGCGCCCCGAAACAAACACGCATCCAATACTAACTCGAACGGCTTCTCCCTGCAGGCTTGAGACTAGACAGAGCCCCGGAATGAGACAAGGGCGCCGCCACCAAGCTCGGGATCGGTGCCTTCAAGCCCGATTTCGGCACCTCTGTACTATTTTCTCCACCATATAATCAACAAGACTGGAGTAGAGCTATTACCCGGCAGTGGGGGCTCGAACCAGGGTAAATCGCTTGTGTCTTCGTGGTTTGTATTGCTCTCCTTCTTCCTCTCACTGCACGAAGGATCTGTACCCGGATCACCGAATCGCGCCAGGCCCTTGTCCGGGAAGACAGCATGCCTTAGCCCCGTAAAGGCGTTGCCCAGGCTGCCGAGAAGGGTGGTCGTTGAGCCTCACACCTACTAAATTAAATCTGCGGTCCGTGGTCTCATTGCTCTTGAGGCGCGTTTCCCGAACTCGACAGAGCTTTTCCTAATTTAGCTCCCCTTTGCAAGGATGAATATGTAAACTTTTGTGGATTTCTTAGTGAAAGGACCGAGATGACGCCTAGAGGGGGGTGAATAGGCGTGACCACCAAATTCAATCTTCAACAGCACTGCGAAAGTAGGTTCGGACTGTCCGTGATACCCCTCGGACAGTCCGAACTCAATTGTGAAGAAACCTCCCCAAAATCTCCAGAAATATCCTGCACAACTCAAAAAACAAGAATACCAAGTGCAATATCACAGAAACACAGGAGAGATCTTCCTCAAGCATAAAAGAGAAATAGAGTAGATCTAGCAAGGGGGAAACTCAAACCAAATGAGAAGCTAAACACAAGGAGTTTTATCCCGAAGTTCGGATCTTTGAGGAGATCCTACTCTCCGTTGAGGTAGGCTCAACACCTTAGAGCCCGAGTCCCACTTGACTCTATTCCTCTCGGATTTGTGCCAAAGCACTCACCGAATATCACCTTGATTCCTTTCCTTGCGGAGGTGGAATCACACCTTCACAACTAATCCGAGGCCAACCACACCGATCCGGAGGCTCACGGCGACGCCTAGCCGTCTAGGAGTCCTCAACCTCCAAGAGTAACAAATCCGGCGAGAAACCACTCACTTGGAGGCGACCAAGGTGCTCATGAGATGGACCAAGCTCAGATCTAGCACCAATCTAGCTTCTCCACCCTCAAATCGATCTCACAACAGGCACTAGGAGGGGAGATGCTTTTAGGGTTCTTGGATGAGAGAGAGTATGAAATGAATCTGAGTGATGCGCACAGTTACCGTTTGCTAGGAGCAGTAGAAAGGGTATAAATAGCTTCCCCCAGATCTAGCCGTTAAGGTACAACAAGTGAGATTCGGACTGTCCGTGACACCCCTCGGACAGTCCGAGGTCGGCTGTGAATAGTGACCCAAACAAAAATCATATTTGAGATCTAGAAGGTATGTGGATCATGATATGGGCTCGAATCTCCAGATGTGACTAAGTAGTTGATTTGTCAGAAGGGTCTCACGGACAGTCCGGTAAATCGAATAAATCAAACAGAGAGCTCAACTGGAGGGTACCTCGGACAGTCCGAACCGGACAGTCCGATAATTCCGAATATTCAAATGGAGAGCGCGTCTGGAGGGTGCCTCGGACAGTCCGACCCTTCTGACAGTCCGAGCTAGGGCACGGACAGTCCGGACACAGAGAAGTGTTTTGGTCTTGGAAATAGTGGGGAATCTAATGGGTGACTAAGATTTGACCTAGAACCATCTTTTGAGCACCAGAGTCACCTCACACTCAATTTCTCGTTGAATCCCTCTTTATAGTACGGCCGTCCTTAGACTCAATAAAATAGAGATTACAATTAAAGAATAAATGAGCTTCCAATTGAATAATACTCCAAGTTCTTCGACAATTCTTCATTCAAATGATTTCCAATCTATTTATCTGTCCACAACTCAATTAAATCGTTAGTAGGAGTCTTTAGTAGTTGGCATCAATCAACAAAACAAAATTAGGGGCCTAGATGCCTTTTCACTTAATATTCACACCTGCAAAACTTAAACCGAATAACCAGCAACTCAAAGGTCATCGGATTTCTTATATATGAGCATGTAATCCTTAGAGCCCTGCGAAAACGTAAGACTCTCTTAAGAGTTCTCCAGAGGTCCAAATCTGGATTTAACTAATATTTGCCAAGTATCCCAATCATAAAACTAGTTAGGACACATAAATATTAAACTTACATAATACTTCTGACAGCGGAAGCAAAAGGAATCGACTTCATCTGGCCAGATTCAAATAGATTCCTTGGACATTTTAATGTCGCGAACTTATTGCCCTTTAACAATAAGTGCATGTTAGACAGAATAATTATTTATACTAAATCTTTGAAGGACTCTATCTATGTAGGCATCTTTGAGAAAATCATCGTAATATTCTTTTGGACTTATCTCGGTAATGCCCAAAAATACAAGGCTTCACCAAGATTTCTCACATAAAAAAATAGAGAATAAAAAACTCTTGGTTTTAAACTGCATACACTTGTTGTTGATGGCCAATAAGATGTCATTCTCATGAATAACTAAGATGGAATATTTACTTCCCTTAAATTTAGTATATAAATATAATTGTCCGCTTCGTTTTCTTTGAAGAACCAAATTTTCTTTTAACTTCAAACATAAGATGCTTATCTAGACGTTTGATTTAAACCATAAATTGATTTATTAAATCTGCATCCTATATGTTTCTTGTCTTTCACAACAAAACCTTTCGGTTAAGCCATGTACACATCGTCATGCAAGTCATTATTGAGAAATGCAGTTCTAATGTCAATTTGATTAACTCCAAAACATTATGAGCCTCAAGCGCCATAAACAATTCTAAGATAATCTTTAGATGAGACAAACGAGAAGAAGTCAACCCTATAGAATAAAACATAACCATGGCACTTCTTTCTCACTATGATCTTCTTAAGGATACATTAGGAGTAAAGGGGGGCTGTTGAGGTTCAACATTAACTTTTGAAGAAACATAAGGTGTAACATTAATATTATCAGAGTCCTCAATAGGAGGTGCAGCTACAGTGTTTTCGACTGGAGGTGCTATCTCCTGGGCTATAGGAAAAATAGGTTCTTGAATCACAGTCAACGGAATAGAATTCCGCATCTCCTCAAGATCTACTTTCTTAGGCTCCAAGCTCCCACTGATTTCAGCATTCTCTAAGAAAACAACATGTCTTGCAACTAATTATCTTAGGGTCTAATATCACAATATGTGGATAGAACAATTTCCATATGTAAATACCTTTGTTTCTCCCTAGTCTATAAAACAGAAGGAGTATTTAGAGACTGATCTACTAGGGATCCTGTTAAAAATAACAGACAACTTTCTTTAATTACACTATCCACAGATTAACTCATAAACTGGAGTGGCTAACCATACCATGAAGGCAAGATTTCTTCGTTAGCCTAACCAATTACTTAGCGAAGGGACTAGGAGTGTGCCCATAAAGGACATGCCTCCCATAGTATTCTCCCCCTCAATCAGACCTTACTATCTTAATTTTTAGGTTGAGCTGAATTTTACTTCGGCTCCTAAGTTATTCTTAGAGATTCAGATCTATCACGAATAGGAAAGATATACCCTTAGTAAAGGAAAGGACCTCTAAAGTCCCAATTTAAGTGTGTCATCAAAACTGAGTGGTGGAGTATCATTTCCTTAGTAAGATCTTAATGAGACGCTCCATCGTCTCTCGAAATGTGGCCTAAACGACAGTGCCACGATTTCAAAAGGAGGGTCTCTAATCACTACTTCTCTTAATCTAAAAGAGAAGAGTAATCTATGAAAACATTAAGATATTGCTGTAATCATGTTAGTAGCATATTCCAAGTCGTATCACCTTTGGGCAGAAAACGAAAAAGGAATATCACTTGACTAACATATCATAAGTTAAATTGAGTTTTAGTGAACCATTGCCATAAAGAGCATTGGCCACATTATAACAAGGAACATCAAAACCAATTCTCTTAATAGCGAAAGGTTAAATTTCAATAGCTCATAATCACGATTAGCTTACGCCAGATCATAACGATGAACCAAGAAATTAATAAAAGTTTTGCAGACTTAAAATAGGTAGCCCCAAATTAAATTTGGGACATACAAACTTTAGTAATTGAAAGCAGAATCAAATTATCTCGCTAATGGGACACATGGATATAAACAACGTTGGTCAGCATATAACAATGAGCCAATGCAAAATCTTAAGAGTTAAGACATCATTAAATCTCTAATCAAAATTTCCCGTTAGTACTATATATTTCAACCAGAGAAAACATAATGCAGCGGAAGTAATTATCTCAAATTGCAGCAAATGATTTACTGAATTAACTTAAGTAAAACATCAACAAATAAATTCAATAAAACACTTAATAGCTATGGCATTAATAATATTAGCCTGACAATCAATAACGTTATATGGTGCACATAACATAAATGGTGCCAAAGGATACAACAATATATAGATTCAGCATGAATTAATCCACGTTGGTATCATTAACACATGCACTCAAAATAATTATTTCAGATCACATCACCGTTAGGCAGAAGTGATAAGAAATAATATCACCATAATATGGCACATGAAATATGTCTATGTAGGTCAGAATTATATACATGAGCCATTTCCTAATTTTTGTAATCTAAAAAATTTTCATAGAAATAAACTTAAGATCATTTTTCACTTAGGAGCAACGAGCATCAATCATAATACATCATTATTTAAAACAATGCACCTCATAAACATAATCAATGCATTGGAAAAATATTAGAACTTAATCTTTAAGGAATTGCCCAGCTATAAATGGCACAATAACATGAGGCATGAATTTAACCTACGTTGGTAGAATTAAATACATGCAAAATATTAAAACACCGAACCACAAACCTTAGGCATTAGGGAAGACTTGGTGCAGAAAGATGTGGAGGCAGCTGTGATGCCTGATTGATCCTGAAAGTGCACCTAGGCCCTTATGTGATTTTGGTGATTAATGAGTAACAATTATAGAGCTAATATGATTTTGGTGATTAATGAGTAACAATTATAGAGCTAATATTTCTATTGGAGAATTGTGCACAGAGGTTATACAGGTTATTCCATGAGATACATGTTTAAATGTGATGGTGTACCCCTCAAAAGTGAATGTGTTGTAAGAAGGCATCATGACTAGTATTTATTTATAAATCTTTAATTATTGAGTCCTAGGGATGTCGTACTATAAAGAGGGATGCAATGGAGAAGCTTATAAAGGTTCCTAAGTGCTCAAAATAGGTATCTCAAAGTTCGTGTGAGTTTTCACTCAAAATACACTCTATGCAGAACCTTTACCATCAGAACATCCGACGAGACTCGGAACATCCGATAGTGATCCCAGTCTGCCAATTTTCAAAGCTATCTAGTAAGCAGTCCATCGGAACATGGGTCGGAACATCCAATGCCATCGGAACATCCGACGGGGACTGAACATCCGATGCGGGATTAATTGCAGCAACGGCTAGTTTTCGGGATTTCCTATTTAAAGCCTTCTCTAATACCTGCCAAGAAGTTACTCACACTGATCCTCTGATTTGAACCTAATACTTCCGGTTGATCTCATCTCTCAAAGCTTTAGCCTTTGTCCCTATCTTGTTCATCTTGTGAGGTCTAGATCTAGAGAGATCAAGGCACCCAAGTGCTTCACGAATTATAGTCCAATTCTTGAGCACTTAGCGATTCCTAAATTTCTTCATCGCATTTGTTACTCTTGGAGACTTGAAGGGCTCTTAGACGGCTAGGTGTCACCGATGAGTCGCCGATCTTCGTGTGGCGTGCCTCCGGAGTTTGTGAAGGTGCGAATCTACCTCCGCAAGGAAAAGGATTCAACTAGTGATCGCCGGTGAGTGCTTTGTGCTTCGCCAGGAAGGGGATTAGGGTCTTGGTGATCCGAGCTTTGTGCCTTCCCTAACGGTGAGTAGGATCTCCCTTCAAAGATCCGAACATCGGTAAACAAAAATCACTGTGTTTTATCTAAGTCTTGATTTGATGTTTTTACTATTGGTGTTGGCCTGTTCTGAGTATTCTTGAATAGATCTAACCTTGGTTTTGCGAGAAATCAGTTTTTACTGCAGGTTTTCGACAAATCCAGAATACCCAGGATCGAAACATCCGACGCCGTCGGAACATCCGACCCAGATTAGAACATCTGACGCAGGGGTTATTGGACCAGGTCGGAACATCCGATCTGCATCGGAACATCCGACGGGCTGGTCACTGTTTGAGTTGTTTTAATTCCGCAATTTCGTTTTATTCGCCTATTCACCCCTCTAGGCGGCATAGCGATCTGTTCAATTGGTATCAGAGTCTAACCTCCTGTTTTGAACTTAACAGCTTGGAGGATCATGCCTAACAATGAAGATGATGCCGAGATCAAGACTTCAAGTGAAGGCGACAAAAAGGCTGCTATTCCTTATGTTTATTCTGATACAACATCTTTATCTCATGTCTCTATCCCCACTGGGCGTGCGCCTCACTTTGATAGCACATACTACCCACAATGGGGACATAATATGAAGATGTATCTAATGTCTATTCATCCTTCTATTTAGAGAATTGTAGAAACAAGTTTCAAGCCCAAGAAACCGGAGAACCTTACTGCTGATGAGGAAAGAGACTCCTTCCGCAACTATCAAGCCGTCAATGCATTGTTTGGTGCTTTGAGCCCAATTGAGTTCAACTGAGTTGATGGACTTGAAGAAGCCAAGACAATTTGGGATCCCTTCAAGATAGTTCATGAAGGCACATCAAGTGTGAGGAAAACCAAGATAGAGCTTATCAATGGCAAGTTAGGAAGGTTCATCCTAGAAGAAGGAGAAGACTACAAAACAATGTTTGATCGACTCATGGTATTGGTAAATGAGGCAAAGGGGCTTGGATGTAAGTCTCTCACTGATCATGAGGTGGTCAAGATTCTACTCCGGACTATCACTCCAACTAATCGCCACTTGGTGCAAATAATCCGAGATAGAGACAACTATCACTCAATCACGCCGCATAAAGTGATTGGAAGAATTCTTAGTGATGAGTTGATGGATCAAGAAGCTTTAAACATTAAAGAGATGGCTCAATCTACAAAGAAGAAGAGCATAGCTTTAAAGACGAGTAAAGTGTCAAAGGCAAAGAATGATAGCTCAAGCAGTGATGATGAAGATGGGCCAATGAACATGGAAGAAATGGCGTTCTTTGTGAAAAGATTCAATAAATTTCTCAAGAAGAATGGCTACAATAGTAAAGGCAAGAAGGACTCCGGGAAATCCAAATCTTCAAGAAGTTCAAGGAGAAAATGCTATGAATGTGGTGAAACCGGACACTTCATTGCCGAGTGCCCACACAAGAAGAATAAGGACAAGGATGAAAAGAAGAAAGAAAAGAGTTATAAGAAGGACATGGAAAAGAGCAAGAGACACAAGAAAAGTTCAAGAGGTGAAGCTTACATTGGTGAGGAGTGGGACTCCGAATCTGACTCCGAGTCCGACGATGAGAGTGTCGCATGCATTGGAATGGCTATCCCAAAAAGAATCTCATCTCTATTCGGTGAATTGACGAATGACGATGATGAATCTTCAATGTGCTTTATGGCCAAGGGTCCCAAGGTATCATCAAGAGATTCTAAATCTCTAGTTAATTCTTATACTAATAATTCTAGTGATGATGAGGATGATATGAGTCATGCTAGTTTGGTCAAGATGATGAGAAAGTTTGATATGGGTAAGTTGACCGAGCTAATGGAAAGGGTTGAGCAACAAGAGGACCTTCTTGAGAAAGGAGAAGACTTGCTCATCCTTGAAAAGGAGAGAAACCTCCAACTTAAGAAGTAACTAGCATTGAAAAAGAAGAGGGTTGAGGAGATGACCAAAGAATTTTCGGAGACCAAATCCAAAACGAGCTCTCTTGAGATCAACAACGCTTCACTTAAAGAGGAACTCATTTGTGCAAAGGAAGCACATGAAACTCTTAGAGTGAAGTTTAATTATCTTGTAAAGAGCACCTCTACTCTTTAAAATGCAACTTGTGACTTACCTCCTTCCACGAGCAATGGTTATGCAAGATGCTACAATGTGGACGTAAATGCTTGTGCAACAAATTTCGCCACTTTATAAGATCTTGCTAGTGAGAATGAGAAGCTAAAAGGTCTACTTGAAGATGGTATTCAAAGATCTTACAAGTCGAGTAAGCGACTTAATGAGATACTAGATAAGAGAAGAGAAAATTTTAAGAAGGCCGGACTTGGCTATGTTCCACCCAAGGACAAGAAAGCGCATATTGTGGTGACTCCGGTCACTAAGCCAATTCATTTTATGAGAGAGCAAAGCTCAAAGGCTCACATTTCTCACTCTACTTTTAATGCTTCTTACATTCTTAAAAAGAATAATTTTGGTAGAGTGCTTGCTTATCATGCTGGACCAAAGCGTAATAATGCACCTTTGGTGAGATCCATTTGGATCCTAAAAGCTCTTGTGACTAACCTCAAAGGACCCAATCAAATTTGGGTACTTAAGACCAAAACTTGAACTTTGTAGGAATATCTCTCCGGTGGTCCTAATTGGGTACTTGACAGCGGTTGCACTCATCATATGACCGGAGAGAAGGCAATGTTCTCTCAAATTAATTGTTACAATCAACCAAGTGAGAGCATTACTTTTGGAGATAATAGTAAAAGTGATGTACTTGGACTTGGTAAGATTGCAATTTCTGAAAATCTTTTTCTTACAAATGTCCTACTTGTTGATTTATTGAAATACAATATATTATCAGTACAACAATTTTATGCTACCGGTTATGATTGTATCTTTTCTTGTGATGGTGTGAATGTCGTTCGAAGGAGTGATGGTTTAATAGCCTTTAAGGGTCATCGAAAGGGAAAGTTTTATCTCGTGGACTTCTCCACGGATAGACCTAGCCCTGGGATATGTCTGCTGGCTAAATCTAGCATGGGTTGGCTTTGGCATCGTCGACTAGCCCATGTTGGTATGAGAAACCTTCACAAACTCTTGAAAGGGAATCACATCATTGGACTAACAAATGTGAAGTTTGAGAAAGACAGACCTTGTAGCGCATGTCAAGCGGAAAAGCAAGTTGGAGCATCCCATCCTTCGAAGAACGTGATGACCACAACAAGACCTCTACAACTACTACATATAGACCTCTTTGGACCGATTGCATACATAAGTATAGAAGATAACAAATACGGTCTTGTTATTGTTGATGACTTTTCACGCTTCACGTGGGTATTCTTTTTACATGATAAGATAGAAGCAAAAGGAATATTAAAAAAGTTTATGAGAAGATCTCAAAACGAGTATGAAGTGAAGATTAAAAAGATTCGAAGTGACAATGAGAAGGAATTCAAAAATACCGATGTTGAAGAATATCTTGATGAGGAAGGCTAGCACGAGTTCTCGGCTCCCTACTCCCCTCAACAAAACGGGGTGGTTGAGAGGAAGAATCGAACCCTCATCGAGATGGCGAGGACCATGCTGAATGAATACAAGGTTTCGGACAGATATTGGACGGAAGTTGTGAACACCACATGTCACGTCATCAACCGACTCTATTTACACAAGTTACTGAAGAAAACTTCGTATGAGCTCCTTACCAGTAACAAGCCAAATATTTCATACTTCAGAGTCTTTGGCAGTAAGTGTTATATTTTGAATAAGAAATATAGAAGCTCTAAGTTTGTTCCTAAGGTTGACGAACGTTTTATGCTTGGTTATGGATCAAATGCCTATGCGTACCGGATTTTCAACAATACCTTCGATGTGGTTGAAATCTCGCGTGACGTAACATTTGATGAGACTAACGGCTCTCAAGTAGAACAAGTTGATCAACATATGCTAGATGAAGAAGAACCACCAAGTGAGGTTATTAAGAAAATGGTTATAGGTGATGTCAAACAAACCATAAGAAGGTGTTGAAGACGATGGTTTATCTCTTTCATCAATTCAAGTCGAACCTCCAACAACTATTCAAGAAAAAGAAGATGACAAGACAAGTGAAGGTGATGATGAAGACACTACACCACCGAATGCACATCCAAGAGTTCGTCAAAGTGTTCAACGAGATCATCCCATCGAAAGCATCATTGGTGATATAAACAAGGGAGTAACTACTAGATCTTGTCTTTTAAATTTTTGTGCATTTTACTCGTTCGTCTCCTCTCTTGAGCCACTCAATATAGATCAAGCTATCAAGGATCCCGATTGGATTATTGCCATGCAAGTGGAGTTAAACAACTTCGCTAGAAATGAAGTGTGGGAGTTGGTGGAAAAACCGAAGCAAAATATCATTGGCACAAAATGGGTCTTCCGCAACAAACAAGAAGAACATGGTATAGTGACAAGAAACAAAGCACGGTTGGTTGCACAAGGCTTCACGCAAATCGAATGTTTCGATTGTGGTGAGACTTACGCTCCCGTAGTAAGAGTAGATGCTATTAGAATTTTAATTACTTTTGCTACTCACCATGGTTTTAAGTTTGTGGCAAATGGATGTTAAGAGCGCTTTTCTTAACGGTCCACTTTTTCGAGCTTGTCTACGTTGAACAACCACCGGGCTTCGAAGATCCAAAATATCCAAATTATGTCTACAAACTCAACAAGGCGCTTTATAAATTGAAACAAGCACCTCGTGCATAGTATAAGTGCCTAAAGAATTTTTTGGTATGAAAAGGTTTTGAAATGGGTAAATCTGATCCTACACTCTTTACTAAGCTAGTAGATGGTGATATCTTTGTGTGTCAAGTTTATGTTGATGATATTATATTTGGATCTACTAATGAGTGTTGTTGCGAGGAGTTTAGTAGTTTGATGACTAAACGCTTTGAGATGTTAATGATGGGAGAGCTGGAATTCTTCCTTGGACTACAAGTGAAACAAATGAAGGAAGAAACTTTCATTAGTCAATCAAAGTACGTGAAAGATATGCTTAAGTTTGAGATAAGCGACGCCAAACCAATCAAGACACCTATGCCAACAAATGATCATCTTGATCTAAATGTAAATGGTATGGACGTCGATCAAAAGGTACATCGTTCTATCATTGGTTCTTTTCTTTATCTTTGTGCATCTAGGCCTAATATTATGCTTAGTGTGTGCATGTGTGCAAGATTTTAAGCTGCACCCAAGGATTGCCACTTAGTGCCAGCCAAGAGAATCTTGAGATATTTGATACACACTCCCAACTTTGGCCTTTGGTATCCTAGAGGGTCAAACTTTGACCTAATCGGCTATTCGGATGCGGATTATGCCGGTTGCAAAGTGGACAGAAAGAGTACCTCCGGTACTTGTCAATTCCTTGGAAGGTCGCTAGTTTCGTGGGCGTCCAAGAAACAACATTCCTTAACCCTATCCACAGCCGAAGCTGAATATATTGCCGCGGGACATTGTTGTGCTCAACTATTTTGGATGAGGCAAACCTTGAGAGATTATGATCTTAACCTCAACCACATCCCACTTTTGTGTGACAATGAGAGTGCCATAAAATAGCCAACAATCCTATTCAACACTCTCGAACCAAACATATCGATATTCGTCACCACTTTATAAGAGACCATTCAACCAAAGGTGATATCGATATTACCTATGTGAGAACCGAAAACCAACTAGCTGATATTTTCACCAAACCCCTTGATGAGAGAAAATTCTGTGAGTTGCGGAGTAAATTGAATATCCTTGACTCTCAGAATGTTGCTTGACTTATTGCACACATTGTTTGGTGATTGAAAAGGTTTTTCTTTATCCTATTATCTATTTTACTATAGTTATATAGGTCTATATATAAATAAATTGATTGATTTGGCTCTTCGGATATCCATATCCTATTTATTCACGGATGACCCTAGTTTGATTGATTGATATGCTTACGGGTCATTCATGGGTAAACTCAATTCTTAGAACTCCCCTCTATCCTCCCGGAACGATCTTATCTATTCTCGAGGTGTCTGGAGTCCAAAACTTTCAAATCCAGCAAAAGGGGACCGGATGTTCCGCTCGGTATCGGAACTTCCGATGGCATCCAGTGAGGGTCCCGTTAGATGTTCCGATCGGCGTCGAAACTTCCAATGCTGTCCAGCGAATGGTTCGTCGGAACTTCCATCGGATGTTCCAACTCGGCCCAGTTTTGCCACCTATTTATTTTCACCGCGTGGGTCCCTGTTCTTTTACCCCCACGGGTTTTACCCTAGAACTTTTACCCTCTCTTTCTCTCTCCTTTTGGGCCGCGGCTGCACAGGGAGCTCCGGCGGCGGCGGATCTTCTGGCGTCGGCGGACTGTACGGCGTCGGATCTTGCGACCTGAGCGCCTCTCCACTGCCTTCGCCTCCTCCTTGCTCGTCTCCCTCCTCCTCCATTGAAGGTAAAGCTCCAAATCTTGAAATCTCCTAGAACATGCAATGTGCGCCGTTTTAGTTCGATTTTGAGGCTAAATGCGCTTCTATCTTGTTCATGGAAGTATTTCCCACCTGTTGATGCCTCAGATTTGTCGTTTTGGTGCGAGTTTTGTCAAACCCTATTTCGGGCAGGTGCTGTACCGGTCGGATGTTCCGATGTGGTACTCTCTGACCCGGTGGGATTTGAGCACTTCCTTTCAATTCTTTGATTCCATCTTGTGTATCATGCAGATGTCTTCTTCTTAGCATGATCCCAAAGGCAAGGGTGTTGCTAACCCTTCAAAGCGGCAACGAACCTCAAATTCGACTGCCGCCCCTCCTGCTGCCTTGCCAAATGAGGATCACATTATCTTTCATGAGCGATTGGCTCAATGGAAGCGAGCAAATATTCATGATCCTATCGGTCTGTTGATGATCAGGAAGACAACAAGGACATTTGCTCACAATGTCACTCCGAAGATTCTTGGCTATTATGTCACGGATGTCAAGGAGATTCAACACACCAGGTGTAAAGATCCTCTTCGATTTGAGAAGGAATAAGGGACTGATGAAAGATTTTGAAACTTCTTTCATCAAGATTTCTATGATGTTGCTTTTTTGAAAAAGAAGAATCCGGTCATGCGCATGCAATTCATTGATTGGGAAGGCATGGCATTGTCAGACAATCCAGTCATCAATGAAGTCATCTCTGCTTGTGACATCATGGGATTGACTGACATCTTGAGCTTTCAGCATGATTGGAACGATGAAGTAATTTGCCAGTTCTATGCTTTATTGTATTTTGCTGGGGGTGCTGCTGGCGACTTCTTCTGGTTTATGTGCGATGGAATTTGGTACAACTTCTCAAAGAGGGAGTTTGGTCAGCACCTGAAGCTGTCCACTAGAGACAACATGGAGAAGCTCCATGACGTGGATGCCCTAGAGAATCATGAGCTGAAATTCTTATATGATGGGCCTATTCCTACTAAGGCTGGAGCAACTGACACCATGAAGCCCTTCTACCAAGTACTCAATCGCATCCTCCGCAAGACTCTTTGTCCTAAGGAAGGTGATGCATCTCGTGTGCTGTCTTACTCTCACAACCTTCTGATGAAAATCGGTCTGCGTGAGCGTCTTTTTGATGTGCTGGATTTCATCTGGGGTGAGATCAAGCTCAGTGCTTGTGATCCAAAGAGGAGCTGCCCTTATGCTCCTTAACTGATGAGCATGATCATTCATGTGACTGGTCTCAAGTTCATACTGGATGTGAAGCACACTCCATACCTTGTCACCACCCGTGGACTGGCTTCTTCTGGCGGGACTTTTGCGACTCCACCCAGGAGGGGTTCGGCTACTCGTGATAGCGTGGGGCCTTGTTCTGCTCCTCGTGGTAGCGTGGGCCATCGTTAGCTCGGTCTAGTCCATCATCTTCTGTAGGCTCTATCAAGAAAATGCTGAAATCCATCTTTTGCTTGTGCCGCAAGACAAATGATCGAGTCAAAGAATCTATTGTGCGTCTTCACGACAATCGAAAGCAGATTCAAGATATCAAGAAGCATCTTTGTATGCCTCTATCTTCTGATGATTTTGAGTCTTCCTACTCCACCATTGATACCTACAATCGAGGGTTGTTTGGAATTCCTCGTTCCCGTGGCGGCAACAACGACGATGATGATGAAGTCACTGGTGGTGCTGATGTTCAAGGTGGTGGTGGTGGTTCCAGCAGCAGTGATCCAGAGTGGATTGAGTAGTCCACTATCAGTTTCTTTCTTTTTGGCGTCTTGATGCCAAAGGGGGAGAAAGTTATCATTTATCTATTCCGCTCTTAGATTCTGTTGTCTGAAACTTGTTTGTTTAAGTGTGTGCAAAACTATGTTCTAAACTCATAGCTGCAGTAGCAGTACACGACCTTCCTACGGCTACAGTGCTGACCTAGATCGGTAAGGGCTTAATGAGGCGGGAGAGAGGCATGAGCAACACGACACACGCTAGAATTGGTCCTCTTTCCTCTATATATAGCACTGCACAGTAGGGGACCACAACCAAGAGTTGGTTGTGCGCCCCCAATCAGGGCGCGTGATTAGGGGGCATAAATGACCGTGATTAAGAGCGTTAATGACCATGATTAGGGTGGACGTGAGATTAGGAGAAATTAACTACCTTGACCCGGTCTGGTTAGCTGTTAGCCAACCTGTCAAAACCCAACAGGCGGGTGTGCGCACGACACTTGCGTGAATGGTTTGTCGAAAATGAGCTTTCATGCTTGCACAAGCGCGACCTCCTTTTATAGTTTGTTTTGAGATGTAGAAACGTAATGGGCGCGATCGTGGTACGATCTCGTGCCCCATTAGCCCATTCGGTTTTTCCCTATATATACACCGTCGCTATGAGCCAAAAAGAGAGAAGAAAACCCTAAGTTTTTCCACTCTCATCTGTTGCGTCATCACCCAGGCTTTCCCGTCCCTTGTGTCGGCGTGCACTGTCAAACGGGAAAGCAAGTCTCTAGAATCACACCGTCCTTGCGCTCCTGCATTGGGAGAGGATAAATAAGGTTTTTAGAAAGCGCTTGGTAGCGCGACTACTCGTCTTCATCGTGTGTTCCTCCACCGACGACAATAGCAACAACCCCAACGTCGTTACTGACAACAATAGCAACGCCAACACCGTACAAAACAAACGTCAGTGTCCAGTTTAACGGCCAGGATACCCAGTATGCATTCTCTGTCGTTGTGTTGTTAGTGAGTTTATCAATAAGAGATATATGTGTTACTAGTACATGTGTATCTAAGATAAACTTTGTTTTATGACGATTATTTATCAGAACATATTCTTTATTTATCTTTGGCTTAAATAAACCTAAAAGTGCTAATATTTTCGTCACGTACCCTAGGGGCTATATGTCCACGTCTAAACAAATCGCGCCATTCAAAACTGTGGATTAACTTCAAACCAACTGGACTCCGCCAGGTCAACGTGTGCTTCCAAAATCCAAATCGCATAGAACGCCATTGCACAAGAGGAGCAAAGCCGGCTTTTGGATTCTACCATGAGCCAAACACTAGAGAGACAGAGAGAGCCAAACACGAGAGAGAGAGAGAAATCAAAGGAAAATGAGAGAGAGAGAGAGAAATCAAAGGAACGAGAGAGAGAGAGAGAGAGAAATCAAAGGAAAATCTAAGGTCGCCGTCGCCGTCCAGCCAAGACGATGGGCATTCGACAACGGCACACAGACAAAGAAGAAAACGCCACAGCCCAGCTCGTCGTATCGGCTCGAAACTTCAAACAAATCGGCATCACAGGACAGTGTCAGGACACAGGCCCAATCCAATTAATGAAGCGATCGCTAAAAAGATATGGAAACTCAGATTGATAAACTGATTATTAACCGGTCAGCCCGTGCCGTACGTGCTGAGTTGTGTGTTGTGAGGGCATGTACAAAGACATTTAATAGGATGTCTCTTAGCAGCACTATTTAATAGTTTCGCTGATGTGGTATGGGGTAAAATGTAAAAATTACTAGAATCGACTTTTGGTGAAGAGACTGATTCTTCACAAGCTCCTAGACAGAATTAGAGAGGAGCAACATTAAATAGCAGAGAGGCTCTTGTGCATGTCCGTTGTACATGATTTATCTTTTTGTTTGGATGAATGTGTCCAAAGACATCTTTGGACTCTCCATTGTATATGCTCTGACAGGGATATGGATGTAATTGATTTTATTCTGACGAGTTCAGCTATGCCTAATGGGATTAAAAACAAGTCAAAAGAACCACACAAGCGATTAATTTTTTTTAGAGGATTGTGCGGTGTCAGTCACCCTTTGATGCTATTTGTCTTATAAGAGTATATCCCCGATGACATGCTAGAGAGGATTAATGATGCGAAAGTAAACAAACAGGCAGCAGTTGCATTATGCTAGCTCCCTCTTCGACTATTGGATCAATGGTGGTTGATTAGATGGTGGAGGTCACGTCATTGAAGCATTTTGTGTGCATACATAAATACCTGACTAAGTTAGAAAGTCGCGTGTTGAATTTTTGCCAAGTTCCTGCGTTCCAAACTGAAGATATATATAGAGGCAAGCCATGAATGTAATTTGTCTGGCTGTTTAGGATTTGTGAGCTATATATATGCTACGATGAAGACTTGGCATGGGCTAGCTTTATGTAATGCTTTCCTTGATGTGCATCCACAAGGGCTAGCTAAGATCGAGACGTGGCAGCCAAGGCCCCCGGCCCCAGCAATGGCATAATACAGCCAGAACATGCTTCGGCACAACCAGAGCACGAAACCGCAGCACACAAGACGCAAGTAATCGCAGCTTGCCCCTCGTTTCCTTTTCAGGTTCTCTCCATGCTGTGATTGGAGAGCGACCTAATCAAAGATTAGCAAAGGAGGGCAAAATAATCAAACAAATGGCACATGATCGGATCAACTGGTACCCATAAAAGAAAACTAATGCGAATAATTTTCTTTTATCGAACGGCCAAACGCTATGCCATTTTGCTAAAAATAGAGAGCCGTATGCTATACAAGAACCCTAGCCGAAGATGGGGAAACCCAAAAAATTATGTCGTTGCCGCTTGGAGCCTCATGCTCCAGCCTCGCACGTACTCCCAAATGCGATCAACAAAAACACCAAACATTAAATCCGCATTTTAAAAACTTCACCTATTGCGCTTTTTTCACACATTCCAAAATGGTGTAGATGCTTAGGCAATTTAGCTCCCTCTTAGCCTCTTTGCCATGAGGACCCCAGCCTCGGCAGCGAGACGACCACATAAGGTAGGAGCGTAATGGGAGGTCAAGCGTGCGAGAAAGGGTGGGACGGACAACGGAGGAGTTGGTGAAGCCGGGATGGAGGACAGTCGCCTCACTGTGCATGGCAGAAAAACCCATGGATATGGGTACCCATATGTGTCCGACCACGGGTTTAATTTTATACATATGGGTTACTCGAATTCTTAACTGACATGTGGATCCATCTTTTTATTTACATATGTTAGAGAAGCTGAAAAAGAAACCCTAGCCCCCACAGTTAACCGCCTCCCCATGCCTGCACACCTGCGCCGCCCCGTCCCTCGCCTCCCCACGCCGACGCCGCGTCGCCCCTCACCTCCCCACGTCGTCGTTGCCTACAGGTTAGCCCCCCCACTCACTCACTCACTCTCTCTCTCTCTCTCTCTCTCTCTCTCTCTGTATTGGCCATGCCGCCGCCGCCGCATCGGGCTGCCACCGCCAAGTTGGCCCCCTCCCCTCTCTCTCTCTGCGCCGGCCGCCGCCCTGGCCCCTGCTGCGCCTTTTCCCCCTCTCTCTCCTCCCTCTCCCCTCCTCTCTCTTTGGGTTTGGGTATGGCGCGAGTTTGTACCCGTAGGTATTTTTAGGTTCGAGTATGGGCGGTATCTTCGGGTTTCAGATTCAGATAAGGTTGAGGTGTACCTAGAGATACCCGTCCGATTGCCATCCCTACGCCTAACCTGGTATGCTTTTTCAAATCGCATAATTTGAAGTGCCCATGCACCTGTCCACGTGGAGTCGTGGAGTTCATCGGGGTACACGTCCATGTCGAGATAATATGAGCTTGTTTTTCATATTCGAATGACCAAAAAATAAAAAAGGGAGGGAATTCGTGTTTTGGATAACTAGCGCATATGCATCTCATTGGTGGAAAGTGGCAATGGTTTCATGTGTCAATTCTACCGGGCTGTCCCATCTGATTTGTGCATCTACGATTGGCTCAATAAATATTATCGACGTTTTATAAACTTAGATTCCATTCTTTTTAGCTTATCAGCTTAATGGTTTAAAAGCTTAATGACTTATATACATTTTGAAAAGACATATGTTTTGTTTTTTAGTCCCTTTTTCACAGTTTTGAAGGTGGATCCTAACACTTTTAAAAACAAGTCAATCAAAATGGATCCGAATCTTGAGACTACCTCAAAAGGTTTTTTAAATTCAGTCATTTCAGATGTTCAGATCAGCTCAAAATAATATAACGTTAATCAGACTCTATTTCCCAACCTAGCCAATTAGTGAGGTGTGCTTTGAGTAGGATCTATGCATTGCTTTATCAATAGAACTCGTACTTTCCAAATTCCTGGTTGTTCTTCTTTTTCCTTTATAAATCTGAGTTCGGCAGAGGAAGTGGTTGAAGCAACCTAAATGTGCCATTTTTTGCAAGGCTGATGCAGCAAGGAAGAGACATGCGTTTCCTGAGCTAGTGAAAGTGAAATGCTGTCTGCTTAGGTACGCCATTTCAAAGACTTTTTGTTAAGAGATTAATGTGGAATTCGATGATTCTGTTCCACAGTTTACCACCCATTGAGTGGGACCCAATTTTTTATTATTCTCATGAGATTTTGAACCTAAGTGCTGGACTTCACGGCCAAACAATCCATCACCAAGCTACTAGCTTGTTCTGAAATATAACGATTAGATGGTAGGCAACTCATCATTGCTAGTGATAAGACTACGTAGGAAAAATATTCGGTGCAAAAGATTTCTCAGTGCACAAGTGCAAAAACTCATCATGGTTCCTTATATCCAATCTAGACAGTCCAGATGCATTAAGGTTAAACTCCTCTCTCCCACTTGTACACTTGTGCGCAAAATCATGATGATTGTTTTTCATGTTTCCATGTTTCACCTGGACCATCGAGATGAGATACGAGGGCGGATATCCCTCACGATAAAATATTTTATTCTATATTTTTTAAAATCAGATTCAAAATTCTGTATATTTTGACTATATTATTTTCTTTTGTATAATATTTAAATGGACAATCAGACGATTAGGATGTCGCCTGGAAGGTGGGAGCAATGGATCAAGAAAGCTCCTATCATATAATAGAAGGATCCGAGTCAAGTGCAGTGCCTTTTATGCCGTCCCATGTTATTCTTTTAGTATATCACCGTACATTTATCTTATTACAAGCTTTTTAAAAAACATGCTATGAATTCATAGCGATCTCGAACTCTCGATCCGTGACATTTTTTCCCTTGAACCCGCCCCCCGCCACACGTGCTCCCGTGGCTGTGATTCCACTTCAAAGCGACATTGGCCAGCCGGTCCGCCACTTTGGTCCGCGGCTAGCTCGGTGGGAGTTTCGGTCACGCGCCGGAATACCTCCTGATTCCTGGAACCAAACTGTTCTTTTCTGGCAAGATGTCTCGTCAGTGGCTCAGCAAGGATTAGTGTTGGCCGTCTTTAGGCCCAGTTCTTTTTAGTTTAATAGCTTATCGACTTAACAGCTTAACGACTTATCTATATTTTAAAAAGCCATATGATTTTAGTTTTTTAAGTTTGTTTTTCGCTGTTTGGAAGATGAGTCCTGACGCTTTAAAAAGCAAGTTGAACGAAATGGATCCGAATCTCGAGACTACCTCAAAAGTCATTGAATTCACTATTTCAATTGCTCAAATTGCTCAACGAAATGCGTCTTAAGGCATGTCTAATGCTAACCCTTTTTTCATCTCTATTTTTTTCCGGTACATAGGAAATAGAATATAATAAAAAATAGTGGTAGATAGGATAATGATTAAAAAATAAAAAATAGTGATTAGATAGAGAAAATTTAAAGATAAAGATGACATTAGACATGCCCTTATATATAAACCATCACACGAGACTACGAGAGCGATCCTTGTCCACACCATCTGCCTAGCTATGAGCCACTGCATATAAACACTGATGAGCCACTAACACCGCGCTTCCGATATTGCCTTTTTCTAGCGATAATGACCGATCGATATCAATGCGATGTTTACCGGACGGGGCCAGGCTGATGTCAAACTCCCAAATAGCACGGTTAATTCCATTGATTCTCCTGGATGCATGCTTGCGTGGTTCATGAGATATTGCATGCCGAGAAAGCACATAGCCATTTACTTACGGACAGATCATACGGTCATGTTCTTTTCGATTAAAGTTGTTGAAAATTTTAATTTTAAGAAATTGTGATATCTTCGAAGAGGATTTTAAGATTTTAAAAAATTCTAAAGAATTTTTTTTGGTAACTCTAAGAAAAAATATTTAAAACCTCACAAAAATGACTACAAAATACTTGCATCATTTAACTTATTTAAAATAAAATAAAATTTATAATTTAAGCTGAAAAAAAAGTCCTATATGCCTGGCTCCTCATGCGTGGTTGTGGCGTGTTGCTGGGGCTGAGAGAGCACAACATTGTAAATTTGTAATGCCGTTCGATCAGTAATTTTCAATGGTTTTATGTCATATAAAAGAAATATATATATATATATCTCTATCTCTACGCGTGAATGAGCCAGGTGGTAGAGGTTGTTTAGAATCAATGGAAATCATCTTAACTGTACGGAGGGTAGATCGCGAAAAAATCCACCTAAGTTGTTGGACACATATTCACCTCTCTAGTCGTCTTATTTGATCTAAAGATACTTAGGTTAGAGAAAGGTAAAGGAAAGATACTTGTGTAAGGCCATCTCTAATTACATCCTAAACCAGGAATTTTCTACGTTATTTATCCATTACTCATATTTTTTTATTCATCCATATTTTCCTCTCCTACATTTTATTCGTTACAACGTTTATGGTCGTATAAAATATATAGAGAAGACTATCATTTGTGGTGAAGACGCCCCAATACATGCACTAGACGTTTATTGCTGCATGAGTAGCAATTTGCTAGTCGTCCTGCGGGTCACTCCCATTCATTCAGTCTACTACATGTCGAAGAAGGAGCTCTAAGGCTTAAAGCTGTGCGCCGGCAAATTACTGAATTAGTGACTTGTACAATATTGATACAACAGATTTTTCTAACCATTGTTATGTTATTTAAAAATAACACTAGAAACAACTCATGCAATGTTAGAGACGACAAAAAGGTCTTTTAAACAGCTTGCTCACACACACAAATTTTTTTTAATCCTCGTATAAAGTCAACTCTTGCATTAGAAATAGCTCAAATTTTTATGCGCTCTCTCTTTTTTTATATTATTATCTATCTTATATGACAAGTTTTATAAATAATCTATAGACGTGTATCACTGTGCATGCTCCTAACGATGAACTTTGGGTGCTCTGGTTGATGGAAGCTAGTTGCTGCCTCGACGCAAAGGCGAAAAAGGAGCTAGCCAAATGACAAATGGATCTAATAAAGACATCGGGGCTGTTTGGTTGGTTGCCATCGGTTGACATGCCAACTTGCTAACACAAAAACTCGCCGTGCCAATTTTTATCAACACAGCGCGCCAATGGCGTGGGCGCCCGATTGCGCCTTTGTGTCAATGCGCCGACGGCGCGAGCTCACTTGCAGCGACGTAAACAAGCAGAGACTAGTTAGTAGCTATGCAGTTCATGTTGATTGAATTTATTTTCTTATTTTTGTATAAATTTCAAACAGTGTTCAAATTTTATAATTCATATAAAATCATAATCAATCCATTTTTATAACTTTTAAATTTTTTAATAGTTTTATAATATAAAAGTTTTAAAATAATTTTTATATTTCAAACGGTGTCCAAATTGCATGAAACAAATTTTATAGTTCATATAAAATCATAATCAGCCCATTTTTATAATTTTATAATTTTTATATTTCAAACAGTGTATAAATTGCATGAAACAAATTTATAGTTCATATAGAATCATAATCAACCCATTTTTTTTTCTATAATTGGCACATTTTATTGTCAACAAACCAAACAACTACCAATTCTCTTAGCAGATTTGGCATGTTTTGTTGGTTACAATTCAAACGACCAAAATTTGCCAATAAATTGGTCATGTCCTGGAATGGCATGATCAAATTAATTGGTATATGGCCATCCAAGGCCCAGAGCCAAACATGATCTTTTCCGCCAGATTTTTTAAGCTTCAAGGTGTTGTTTGCTTTGGCCGGTGCCCTGTCCGGCTGTTCCTCGTGAAGTCCGGCGCTTTTTTGTTGGGCTTAGAACAAACGTCGCCGGAATCGTGAACACGGGCGAATTTTCTGGGCGCTTTCCTGGGCTCGTCCAACAGGAGATTTTTACAAGAACTTCTGCTATATGCCCAGTAAATCAGGCTGCATAACTTATGTGTAGCACAATCACGTGAGCTAGTTATAATACAATCTTCAGCTTTTCGTTATTATCAAGAATCTAGTGGTGACAACAGTGTAAGTTAATATAACAGTCTAAACATTAAAAATGAGATTTTCTGTTTATTTCTCTGGATTTTTATTTTATTGTCCTATTTTCAGGCCTTTTCAGCTTAGAGTATATCAAACCACTCCATCTATTTAACTTCCTTATTTTAGCATGTTGTATTTAACTTTTTTTTATCATCTTAATTAGATGGTGCGGAATGGTGTCTTAGTAGAAAGTATTATAGTTGAGTTTCTTAGTACGCACAGGTGAACCCCCTCAAGGGTTTACCCGTGCATGGTAAAGTTTTCCTTATATATTTGTTTGTAGCAAAATGTGAGCACTACATTAGTCAATTTTAAAATAGATTAATATTATTGATTGAATATAAGGGAATTGACATAAGAAAATTAATGATGAATTAAAAATAATGTTTTTTTTTCTTGCCGGTAGGTGCTTGCACCGCGCGACCTGGTGCAGGCGATTTTCTCGCCGCCCGTTGCTTCAATCTGCGCTTGCGTGTGTGCGGTTGATCGCTTCCGAGCGCGTAGCGTAGCCGCTGATTGGTTGAATCGCTCTTCGTTTTCGCAGGAAGACTTCGTCATACCGCCGGTGTTCCCAAGAATCCTCGGCCACGAGTGCTACAATGAGACATTTTTCGCGGGCTCGCAGCCACAGGGCAAGGCGTATTTACGCGTGCGTCGTCAACAGTAATAATCTTACTACGAGTATCCAACAACAATGTTTTTCATGTTTTTCATCGAGTATCCAACAACAACAGCAATAATATTTACATGAAAAATGAGAATCGATGTAAATGAGATATACATTCATCAATGATAAATCATATTTAATTGCTATGCCTATTTTGCTTTGTTGAAATTTTTTCACATCTTTTGTACTATTTTTTCAGTTGTGCTTGTCGCTGAAATTTCTGTGTTTTTGTATTGAAAATCCTATCGCCTGCGCTAAATGCTAAAACGCAGGCACCTGCGTTTGTAGATGGTCCCTAAAAATAACAAAAGGGGGGATGGGGTATCATATTATGTTGTCTCAAATCTGAATTGCGGATAAGAAGGGCAATAATTTTCAAGAGTTCTTTGGAACACATGCTACACGCCTCTTTGGTAGAGAGATGCCCTTAGAAAATTTTTAGCCTTAGTTTGGGAATGAGATGCTCCAAATGGGTGCGAGTCGTGTATACAATGGTTTGTTTTTGGTTGGTGGATGTAGACTAGGAATGGGATCAAAAGAGCTTTGTTGCATGGCTTCCATCCGTTTGGGAACCAGCAAACAGACGAGAATTCCATTATTTATTGGAGAGCATCTCACCTGGATGCCTTCTCATGATCACGTCTCAGATTCGCGTAATATTCGATCTTCTTCTAAGCTTATCCTTCTTAACACCCCATATGACATGTAGTCTATTGAACTTACAGTTATGCAGTTGGTTTTTAAACACAGTTGTTTGGCAATCGCCTATAATAGACTAATGATTTCATTACGAATTTTTTAAGAGAGAAAATAGCGCGCCCAAACAGCCTCATGCCTTATGGATAGATTTTGTGGAAACTGGTTTGGAATTTGATCTCGTGTTTTAAATATATATTTTTAGAAATTGTCTAATATTCGATTAATAGTATAGAGAAGGTGCCGAGTTGTAGGTCGACAAACTTTTTTTTTTATAACATGTTGGACAACAAACACGGTGAGGTGAAACTACCCTATTACTCCCTCCGTTCTTTTGTTTGACGGTTTTGACTTTTAAACATATTTTTGGCCATTCGTCTTATTCAAAAAAATTATGTAAATATCATTTATTTTGTTGTGATTTGTCTTATCAATAAACATACTTTAAACATGATTTTTTTTTCATGTTTGCACTAAATTTTTGAATAAGATGAATGGTCAAAGGCGTGCTTAAAAGTTAAAGATGTCAAACAAAAATACGGAGGTAGTATTATTTAACCACTTTTCCATCATTAATTTTTTATATTTTAATTTCTACTCTACCGATACTCAAATAAATAATTTTTGATAACACCATCCAGCTCTCAGCTCTGATCACCAACAATAATAAAAAAGACATCTTACATAGTAGTCAATTGGTCAAGGAAAAAAACAGGAACCATCAGGGAACACTACACATGATGCACTGTCATATGTGTCAGGCCCATATCAGTATAACCTATTTTATACTCCATCCGATCATAAAAACAAGTCGCCGTTGACTTTTGGATATGCCTTTAACCATTCGTCTTATTTAAAAAACTATATAAGGTATCATTTATTTTCTTATGATTTGTTTTATTATTAAAGATACTTTAAACATAATTTTTAATTACGCAGATTTGCACTAATTTTTTGAATAAGACGAATGGTCAAATGTGTGTTCAAAAGTCAACGACGATTTGTTTTTATAACCGAAGGTAATCCAAATACTGTAGCATCCCATCTCGGGATCCTTTCCAAAAGCTACCAGGACTTGGGCTAAAATTTGAATTAAGCAACTGCTTGATTTGAAATTAGATCGAGCTCAACCCACTCCTGCTCTCCCTTGAATAACTTCCTAGAGCCCATCTCTTCCTCTCCCCTGCAGCAGTGTCCCTCCTCGACCAAGAACGGCAAGAGGCGGAGCCTGCTTTAGCTCCCCCGTCTCGGCCTCACCCTCTCTCCTTCCCTCGCTTCCCCTGCCGCCGCAAGCTCGCCAGCGCCGCCGGCCGCGGCCCTATATAAGCCCCGCGAAGCTCGCCCACAGCCCACTTCCTCCCCCCTGCGCTCCTCCCGCGGCGGTGCTCCGGCCTCCGCCGTTCTCCATCCCCGGTGAGCATCAGGCCACGAACTCGGCACCATTGGAAAGCCCCAGTTACCCTCTACACCGTCCTCGTCCTAATCGTGCTCTTGCGCCTTGGAGATCGCGGGTGGGAGCCTGACCACCGCCGCCGGTGAACAGCCGCCGCCTTTCTGAAATCGGTCGCCCCCGGTGAGTCTCTGTCCGATTCCGCGTACCGGCAGCATCCTCTTGCCTCGCGAAACCTCCCCGCGACACTCTCTTGCTCCAGGCGCCGCTGGAGTCCGCCTCCGACGTGAGCTCTGGTTCGGCCTCCGCCGACGCCCACGTCGCCGGCCACCTCCAGCCAAACTCCTGTCATTCCATTCACCTCAGGTAATTACTGGTATCCCATAGATTGCTTGGAGTCCATGTACTATGCCCTAGTGGCAGAAGCTCGCCGTCGACAGCTGCCGGCCGACCTCGTCGCAGCGCCGGCGAAGTCTTGTCGTTGGCCTCGCCACGGGTATCTTCGTGCCCCGTCAAGATAGTTTTCCCTCGCCTCCGTGTACTCTCGCGGCCAGGCTGTGCCCCTACCGGAGCCCCCCATGATCACCGTGCGTGCCCTGTCTCTAGGAAGAAGACGACCCAATCCCTATAGCCACGTAGTTAGATTAGGCAATAATTTAGTTACTTGTTAACTATAGTAACGAAGAAGATGGGCCAGTGACAGGTCGGCCCAGAGATTATAACATGCGTGTTTAAAGTCCGTGACTTCGACGTGTGAGCCTTCTCAACGGGTCAATAAGTAGAGGCGTACGCAGCAAAAATACGCCTACGCAGCGGCAAAGCGTAATTCACAAGCATGTGCAACCTTCTTCTTTCAACGTTTCAGGGAAAAAAAAAAAGACCTTCCTCTTTCGCCTAGAGCCACCGGTGTAGCCGAAGCAACCGAAGCAAGCTGGTGACTTGTGGAATTCATATAAAACCCGTTTCTGTTTAGTGCAATGCCAGAATGCTCGTTGAAATTATTTAAATTGTTTTCGTGCATTCATGTGCATTGATACATATGCTTTGGCTTGTTTTTTTTTTGTGTGTGTAGATATGACGTTGTGATCGAGGAGGATAAACACAATTTGTGCCGCCGAAAATCAAGATTTGGCGATTGCTTGGGGAGGTTACATCTTTTTGGTAAGCAAGCTTTGGTTATTGCCTTGTTGCCATCTTCCTACTTTAGGGATTAAGGGTACTAATACATGCTTTAGGGGTAGTAATAAGAGCATGTCTCTTAACTTAGTTGCGATAGACTCAGCACTGTTTATTAACTTTTTCCCTCTTCTATTTTATTGCTACAGTGTCAAGTTCACTCAGTTAGAATACCATTGGATTTGCCATAATACATGTGAATCCTAGATTTTAAATAGCCATGTGGGAGAGTCGCTGGCATGCAGTGATGCGGATAGCTGAAGTTCTTATTTCTTTCATGAGTTTCTTTCTGCCCACTACTGCTTGTTGGACTTCTTATTTGGTTTACGGATTCACTTGCAGCTAGCATCAAAGGTAGCTCGAACCATCACCATGTCGAAGCTGAAGTGCGTGCTCCGGGGATTCGATTTCAGGGCACTTCTGGCCCTCTTGATCGGTGTGCCAATCCTGATACTGATGATATATGCGCATGGCCAGAAGGTCACGTACTTCCTCCGGCCAATCTGGGAGTCTCCTCCCGAGCCCTTCAGAATAATCCCGCACTACTACCACGAGAACGTCACCATGGAGAAGCTCTGCAAGCTCCATGGGTGGAAGGTCCGGGAGGCACCACGGCGTGTGTTCGACGCCGTGCTGTTCAGCAACGAGCTTGACATCCTTGAGCTGCGCTGGAATGAGCTTAGCCCCTACGTGTCAGAGTTTGTGCTGCTCGAATCCAACTCGACCTTCACCGGCTTGAGAAAGCCCCTGCACTTCAAGGAGAATCGGCATCGGTTTGGGTTCGCCGAATCACGCCTGACGTACGGTGTGGTTGGAGGAAGGTTCGTGAAGGGTGAGAACCCATTTGTCGAGGAGTCATACCAGAGGGTCGCCTTGGACCAGCTTATTAAGATTGCAAGAATTGAAGATGATGACTTATTGATCATGTCAGATGCTGATGAGATCCCAAGCGGACACACGGTTGATCTCCTGAGATGGTGTGACAACACTCCGGAGATACTTCACCTGCAGCTCAGGAATTATCTCTACTCGTTTGAGTTCTTCCTGGATGACAAGAGCTGGAGGGCATCGATACATAGATACCGTTCTGGGAAGACGAGGTATGCGCATTTCCGACAGACACATGAGCTTCTTGCGGATTCAGGATGGCACTGCAGCTTCTGCTTCCGCTACATAAGTGATTTCGCCTTCAAAATGGAAGCCTACAGCCATGTCGATCGGATTAGATTTAAGTACTTCCTGAACCCGAAAAGGATTCAAGATGTCATATGCAGAGGGGCAGATCTTTTTGATATGCTTCCCGAAGAGCACACATTCCAAGAGATCATTGCAAAATTGGGGCCAATTCCTAGTACATATTCTGCCGTTCATCTCCCTAGTTACTTGCTTAAGAATTTTGACCGCTACAGATACCTTCTACCAGGGAACTGCAGGAGAGAGAGTGGCTAGATTTTACAAGTTAAGTCCGTAATCTTCTGTGCGAGGGTGCCTATACCTGCATCTAATACGATTGACTAACTTGGTTGGATGATTTCTTAGGTGAGTTTATGTATGGGAGATTGACCTTAGAGTACCTGACAAACAACATATCCTGTGGTCTTGCTTGATTACCTTACCAGAGGAACTGAACACTGTGTGCTTACCACCAGAGATCATTGTCAATTCATGTTACTTCCCTGATTGATAAATAATCTCGGAACTACTGTAGAAAACAGATCAAGTGAGGTCTCAAATTTATATGTTGTAGAACTAGGCTTACTCTGCAGATAATCTACATATCCATTTGTTCTTATTTTTGCCTTAGTAGTTTCTTATGTTTTTATAGATAATGTAATTTAAAATCCTGACCTTTGCGTACAGACATATAAGGCCAATACAAGTCTTTGTCAACATACAGAATGTTGTCCTCGTAAAGAACACTGTCACATTAGCAACTAGTGATCCTATTATTCATCATCTAGCCATGTTTGAAAAAAGAGCATCATAGCAATGAAGTTAAGCGAGTGGCAAGCTTGAACAATCTCTTCTTTGCCAACCTCCTGTTGTAGCAATGACCAATGGCGTAACCAGCAAGCTCCCTTAAAATTCACCTAAATAAGTATATCTTTCTATTATTAAAATCATATTTCTGCATAACCAAATAGCCTATAAAGCATCCCTTAAACACATTTTTCTTGAGTTTTGAACCCAACCCAAAAGGTCAATTTCCAACCAAATGAGAAAGATTTATTGGTGGCGTAAAAACTGAGGGTTATTCGGATTATACGCCAAATGAAATTATCCAAATGGCAATCAAAGAAAAGGTGTTGAATCCATTAATTCTTATTACAAAAGATACACTTCAAACTACCTTTTCAATTACTTTTATCAAGGTTATCCATTGTTACAATGACATCTCGTCCCAAGTACCATAAGGATATTTAGTTTTTAGAGGGTGACGCAATTGCCGAATAAACTTATTAATATAAACACTATTCTTATTCACCAAATTTTGATACATCGAATGAACCGAAAATTGACCAATTTTATGAAGTTTGCAAACCACCCTATCCCATTCATGGTAGCGTTTAATTGCTTGTAGCCTAGTAATCAGATCATGACAAGCTTTTAACCTATGGCCACTCAAGGCCCTACAAAAAGAGACCTAAAAGCGCATAGTGTTCATAATATTCGCCACAACATCATTACGGTAGAAAACAAGGAAGAGTATTATTCACTAATAAGAGAGGTCTCCAACCAAGCATCTTCCCAAAATCTCACACTATCACCATTACTAAGCCGGAAGGATCTCAAAACTAAAAGTCTTGTTTAATTTTCATAGTTCCTTTCCAAAAGAGTCCCATGGTTATCTATGCACTTGGGGAGATTGACCTGTTTGACACCCAATTCAACGGCCTCGTTCCAAATGACATTAAGTTCGATAGCCTTGACTCGTATGACACCGGGCACGTAGAATTTTTTTTATCTCAGTGACATTCTCCCAATTTTTCTCAATTTACCCTATTTTCCCACCGGTCGCCCTAGCCCCAGCCTCGATGACCTTGTCTTCTTCCACCCAGTGTAGCGGTAATTTCCCGGCGAGGTGGAGGCGGCGGCTGTTTCTCGGTGTGTTTCAGGAGGAGGGAGCCGTGGCTAGCTTCTTGGCAAGGAGGAGGCGGCGGTGGAAACTCCTCGCGGCGTGCATGTGGAGGAGGCGGCGCCGCCGCCGCGACGACACGCCTCCTGGCGAGGTGGACAAGGAGGAGGAGGCGACAATTTCTGGCAGCGCGCTGGCGGGTGGCGGCGTGCGTGTGGTTGCATGTCCTGGCAGCACGCTGGCGCATGGCGGTGAAGTGGGGAATTGGAGGAGAAGAGGAGTCGGGAAGGGGCAAAATTGGCAAACCACTTGAGGAAAATAGGGAAAATCAATATTAAATTGAGAAAATAGGAAGAATGTCACTGAGATAAGAAATTCACATACCCGGTGTCATACGAATCAAGGCTATCAAATTTAATGTCATTTGGAACAAGGTCGTCAAATTGGGTGTCAAATAGTGTAATCGATTTATTTCTCAAGTATTTTTTAGTAACTTTCGGCAAACTCCATCAGTCCATCCCCACTAATAAGTTTTAACAATTACTTACTAAAAGGCATTTAGACCCGGTTCTCTACACCTTATTTGATTATTTGACCTATCTATTTATTTGCATATTTTTGTTTGTAATATAAATAATGTAGTTTTTTCAATCTGTCTTTTTTCTATCCTATATATGTGTTTAAAAACTTTCTAAAAACAAGTCAAACAATGGAGATCCGGCTCTCAAGTTCACCTCGAAAAGCTATCGAAGTTAGAAGATAAGTCAGGTAAGTAAATAAGCCAAATAATCTTTGGGTCTAGGTTAGTGGTGCCTAAGCCTCTCTAATCTTTAGGTTGACAGAGGAGGATACCCCATTAGCCAATCTAGTTCTTTCTATGCTTGTCATTTTGTCATAAAAAATCTAAATACGAAGCACTATTAGTCTTTTTAGCACGCCATGCATGATGAAAAAGCAGCATGAACATAGATATACTACTCAAAAAAAAAAATTAAGTAACACAAATCTAGTTCAAACTACTTAACTTTTTTCTGAAAACAGTCCTCAACACCCTACTAGTCCAAATTACATTGGGACACTAACGTCTCTAAAACGGTACGTACCAATCTCACACCTAAACAAATCCACATAGTTGTTCAAAATTATTTGCATCTCCAAAGCAAAAAAAAAAATCACTTTTATGATAATTTCTTTCAGCCCTGAGAGCTGCTAAAAAATAAACAATAATAACTTCAAGTTAACATAAAACAAATAGTGTCGTTCAACCCCGATATGCCCGATTGAGCACATGCTAGCTACTCAGCTTGGCAAATGGCTGTCTGGCGAAAACATGTCGTTTTTCTGACTTCAAGCTTGGCATCATCTAGGAATAGCTCGAGAAGTTTCTAAAGGACGGTTTCATTTGCCCGGTGGAGCACACTGAGTAGTTAGCCAACCCGGTGGTAGTCAAGAAAAAGGGAAATAAGTGGCGCATTTGTGTCGACCACACGGGCCTCAACGCGCTTGTTCCAAAGATAATTTCCCGCTGCCTCTCATGGACCAGCTCATCAACATGATTGCGGAGTCCAAACTCATGAGTTTCTTAGGTGCTTAGGTCACCAAACAAGCATCTCCCTTGAGGATGAAGAGAAGAATGCCTTCATCACACCTTTAGCACCTTCTGCTACACAGCCGTTTGGAACGTTGGAGTTACCTTTCCACGCCTAATGCAAAAAACCTTTTTTGATCAGATTAGACGCAACCTGGAGGTTTATATATATGGTGTTGGTGTCTGGGAAACGCGCTCCTGAAGAGCAGTGGGACCACGGACCGACAGACGAATTTGTAGTTGGTGTGAGGCCCAACGACCACCCTTCTCGGCAAGGCGGCGGCGGCAAGCTTCACGGAGGCTAAGGCACATTGTCTTCCCGAACAAGGGCCTGGTGCGATTCGGTGATCCGGGTACAGACCCTTCGTATAGTGAGAGGAAGAGGAAAAGTAATACGAACCATTAAGACACAAGTGATTTTACCCTGGTTTGAGCCCCCACTGCCGGGTAACAGCTCTACTCCAGCCTGGTTGATTATATGGTGGGAAACAGTACAGAGGTGCCGAGACCGGGTTTGGAGGCACCGATCCCGAGCTTACAACGGTGGTGACTAAGGACTAAAGCTACTGCTAAGGAAGCTTCGGATGCGTGCGTTGCTTGGGTGGCTTGAGGAAGATGCTGAATCGCCCAAATTCTCCTCCTTTTATAAGCGCGTCGGGTCGCCCGGAGCTGATCCGGCGGGCCCCGCGCTCGTCTCTGCTTTTGGCGGCGGTGCCCTTGTCTCATTCCAGGGCTCTGTCTGGTTCGGAGTCTGCAGGGAGAAGCTGTTCGGGTTAGTACTAGATACGTGTTTGTCTTGGGGTGCCAATACGGGGAGAAAACCTTCTTTAGGGAGAAAGCACTTTCCCTTTATCCCCGATATAGCATTGACTGGACCGGGCCGGCCTCGCGCCGCCCGTTGGGGGCGTCGCGTAGCGTAACAACCACCTGCCGCCTATCCAGGGGAGCAGACGACAAGGCAAGTCGCCCGCGTGCTTTTCCCCGGGCTACGGACTCCTGGGGAAACACAGTTCTTCTCGGTCAAGGCCAAGGAAAGCATGGCGGGATGTGGCAGTTGTCGCCACCTGCCCACAGGTAGGCAGGCTACCCGGGGACCTTCTCCTGGGCTAAGGATAGCCCGGGAGGCACATGGCGCTGCCGGGGGAGGGGCTTGACTTAGTCAAGCCCGGGGAAGGCCCCGACGGGCTAGGCGCTTCTCCTGGTACGGCCGGGTGTGGCCTTTTGGGCCCTTTGGGCGTACGGTGGGCCGGTGCGGAGTCGGCCTGGGGCCCACCTCAGGACGGGCCGCTTATCAATCACCAACATATGGCATAGTTGTTAAAAGTAAATAAGATTATGATCATGTACGCGATCTTGAAGAAACCTTTTATAATCTTAGCAAACATCACATAAAGTAAAACCCGAAGAAGTGCATATTTGGTGTACGCTCTGAAATGTTGGTCGGATACATGATTGGGTCTCTAGGCATCAGCGCCAATCCTAAAAAATATTAAAGCTATCCAAAAATTGCAACCGCCAACTAACGTTAAACAGTTGTTGGGCTTAACTAATCGAATGTATGACGGCTCTGAGTTGTTTTATTTCCCAGTTAGGTGCGCGTGGGCTGCCTTTCTTCAAGGCATTGCGCAAACACAATGGTTTTTAATGGACAAAATAGGTCGACAAGTCCCTTCAGGACTTAAAGCAATACCTGTCTAACCCACCTATATCAACGACACCACAATTCAAGGAGGATTTGTTGCTTTACTTAGTAGCTACCCCCAAGTGGTGAGTGTCATTTTGACCGTGGAGCATAATGGTGTCCAAAGACCTATTTATATGTGAATGAAGTCATGCATAGGCGTAACGAGCGTTACCTGACGACCTATAAGTTGTCGCTTACTTTGCTCATGTCCAAAGTGAAATTAAAGCATTATTTCCAGTTGCACAAAATTATAGGTCCTACCACCCTCATATTAGGTGAGATATTGAGAAATCAAGAGGCCACTAGCTGGGTAGCTAAATGGGCAATCGAGCTGATGGAGTTCGAGATTCAGTCATTGCCTGGACATCTATCAAGTCATAAATATTGCCCGACTTTCTAGTCAAGTGACCAACCCAAGCAACTCTTGCATAGAGCAGCAGTCTATCCCAAAGGAAAGATGAAATATGTATTTTGATGGCTTTCGTACCTATGAACGTTGGGGGTTGGAGTTGTTCTCGTTTCCCCATAGGTAAACAACTCCGTACGTGATTTCATTACACTTCCCCGGCAACAAACAACAACGCGAAATATGAGGCCCTCTTGGCCGGGCTCCGGGAACCTATGAGAGTATCTTTAAAAGCACCTCTATACCTTCCCTCTAAAGGACTATTAATGTCTCCTCTATACATCCCTCTAAAATCAATTCACAATCTCTCTAAATCTGTTGCTCCCTCCGTTCTTTTCTGTTCGACGCTTTTAACTTTTAAACACATCTTTGACTATTCATCTTATTAAAAAAACTATGTAAATATCATTTATCTTATTATGATTTGTTTTATCAATAAAGGTATATTAAGCATAACTTATTGTTTCGCATGTTTAAAAGTTAAAAGCGCCGAATAAAGAAGAACGGGGAGAGAGCACATTATTAACACAGAGGGTGACAGGGTGTTCAAAATGCAGCCAAGGACACGATCGATGTAGGGCGTACCGACGTGACGGCGCCGTCGCAGTCATTTGTTTCCCTTCGGCCGTCGCAGCTGCAGCTCCGGCCGCGCGCGGTTCCCATCGCCATTCATTAATCCGCCAGAGCTGGGTAGCTGACTGCCAGAAGGTGGAAAGGAAACCTGGCTGTGGGATCTGCAGCTTTGCATGCATGCAATCGCGGGCTGGATTCGCAGCCGGAAGATCATATATAGAAACGAGTACGTGATCTCTCGCGAGCTAGGTGCTAGCTCTCTTCTTCGTTCAGCCTAGGTTTCCACTCTTCACCCTACATAGTGCTCGATGGGGTCAATGTACGTAGCTAGATTTATTATTATGATTCAGTCGAGTTTTATTTTTGTAGAAAGAATCAGTTGTTACTTGAGTCGTTGATACGGAGAGGCTTTTAATTGCTTAATTACGTCGTATACGCTGCGATGTGCTGCGCATTACACCCAGGCGGCTAGGCCATCCCGTCGCTCTGCACTGCGTACATGAAGCTCACAACTAAGTAAGCCCATGAAAGCCGGTGGGCTATGGCCTATGGGCCATGGCAGCGCATGAGCACAGCCACACCCCAAAGACTAGCAACGTTCTTTTCGATTTTCTTTATACAAATGATAAACATAAAAAAGGAGCTCCCAATGATAAAAAAAAAACATGACAAAAGGTCCGTGAAAATAAAAAAAAATACACGTACAAAAGTTGTAATATGCTTGGGTCACATGATATTTCTAAATATAAAATTCTAGATTCGTCGTAGAGGCATTACATGACGATTAATATGCTTCGTGTTCAACATAACTTGTTTTTGCATGTTATTAGTGTTAAGTTTGTCCAGATTCTAATTCTGCGTCCGTCACTCGTTCTCTCGTTACAATATTGCATTGCATAGGGACTAAAAAGACCCAGCCGGCGGCCAACGTTTGACGATCAAAATACTCTTGTATACCACACCATAACCGGGCAAGTCACAGTGACTTGACCTCAGACATTCGGTTTAACGTGGCAGAAGATAAGCTTCAACAAAATTTATCTTTTTTATATAGCCTATTTGGTGTAATAATTTTTCTTAGGTTTTCAGTATTCCTCTTGAAGATTCTAAAACTATTTTTAATTATTTTTTAATAACATTTAAACCTCTCTTTAAAAAGTTTTAAATTTTATTGAAACGCTACGCTATGCTGCGATAAGCTGAATTTTACATGGCCTTTAGATTTATGTAGGTGATACAACTTCATCCGGTCCGCTTTCTTTTTGCAGCATTATATGCGATGTTGCAGCTGGCCGCGTCAACTCCCTTGGGTGGTGCGCATGTGTACGTGTGACGCGTGGCTGTCCGCTCCTGGGGAGAAGGGTGGTGGGCTCCACATGTGTGTACTATGGAGTCTGGGCTGCCTTGGAGACCAAGAAACGAGGCCAGCGCGTGGGGCCTGAACAACAGCCCGAGCCTCTTGCTCCTAGCCTCCTCTCCGGCTAATTGCATCCGACAACTTCGAGTGACAAGTTTAGAGTGACTAGTTTGGCAATCTCTCAAAACCTAATTTAATATTCAGTTTTAGCCAAGTGACTCAAGTCACTTCGGACATGCTAATCATTATTGTTTAGAAAAAAACTATATATTAGTCCCATGAAAAACATTGCACAAGCATCTAATAGAAATTAATGATTTATACTTTATTAGTTTATCTAAATTATTTAACTTATTTGTCTATTTACTTATCTTTGTTTAGATTAAAAAACATTTATTTTTCAAATCCGGTTCTTTCTATCCCAAATATTTATCTAAAAGCTATAAAATACAAATTGAACAAAGTGGATCAGACTTTCAAGACCACCGCAAAGAGATAAGTCAAATCAGTAGACACTATCCAATCACTCAATTTCACTATAGCTACTCTCTCTATGCTTCGCTCTAAATTTCCTTCACATTTTATACTACACTCTAAAAGATTCATTACTTTCATTAAATACTATGTTCAAAGCTACAGTAGTTCAGAGTGACTGCTAGGAATGCTCTGAGCTGCCAGCGTGGCAGGCACGGTGATAGACTGCCTCCGAGCCAGCAATCCCGAGCCTGGAGTTTCCCGCCAAGCGCGCGGGAGGTTTCTTGTGGCGATGGCCCAAGGAAAAAAAAAAGCAGCAAGCTTTTCCCGACAGGGAGAACCGAACCGGACCGGACCGTGGCTCCCCGGGTCTTCGCGGCGTCGCCTATTTAAGCCACTCCCACTCGTGCCACACTCACGGCACCTCACTTGCCCAGAAGTTCCCCTTCACACTGCCCCCCTCCTCCTCCCCTTCCGCTCTCGGATGCTCGTGCTCGTCTCGCCTCCTGCTCTGCCCCCCACCGCCCTCGTCGCGGCCCGCCGCCATGGCAGCAGAGTAAGCCGCCGGTACCGTCGCCCCGGTCTGCGCTCTAGCCTCGATCGATCAGTTTTTAGCTTCGTTGCTCTTTTGGCTTTCTTTTTCCCCGCACGCTTTCGTGGTTTGAGGTTGTGTTTCTTTTTTGGGGAAAAATTCAATTTTTTTTGGGTGCCCTGCCATGGTTGATGCTCGGATTGGGGAGGGTTTTCCCCCTGGTTTGATGTTCGGAGCGACGCGGGAGCCGGTGGTGCAATGGTTTGGTTTCCTTCTGATCAGCAAGAAGAAGGGCTGGATTTGGTGAGGGGGTTCTTGGTGGAGGAGAGATCTGGTGGTGGGATTTCCCTGGGTGTTTTGAGCGTGGCCGGACGGTCTCCGGCGGCGGAATGCGTGCGAGGTCGGCGTAAACTGCGTCGCCGGCGCGATCCCCGGCGTTTCCTGGCATGAGAACTCGAGAGGTTTTGCACTCTGATGAGGGCGTGAGAGGAATCTTCTCCTGGAAGGAAGCAGAGAAGGGTCGGCCATGTCCTCATCCTCACCGTCCATCCAATCTTGTGGTTTTGTCCGATCGCGGTTGCTCCTGTTGAGGTGCGAGTGCGAGAGGAATCTTCCGCTGGAAGGAAGCAGAGAAATCTTGGCCCTGCTCTGTTCAATGGAGACCGATCGATCCTCAGATCTTCCGATAATCCGATCACATATGGCCCTGTTCACTTGGACTCTGGCCTTTGCCGATTTAAGGTGGACGCGAAGCATGGATGATCTTCTTATAGTAACTTTGGTTTATTTAATGTGGCTCTGCAATGATATCAAGAAATGGAAAATAACAAAGCAAAGCAGAGATGGTATTTTCTATTGATGGATTGTTGATTGATGCGGAACAGGTGTTTGATAACGCCATCTCGATGTGTATCCTACACGGCATGGTTGATGTTTTGAGTCTGACGGATAAGTGAAATGGGTTTTGAATGGTTGCGGGTCTAAGGAAATTACTAATGAACTATTCAGTGCAGCGTCCTGGTTCATTTGGTGTGTCACGATCTGCAGCTGCAATCTATGGAGGAATGTGCGGTTGTACCGGTGACAAGCTGACAATAGCATTCTTTAGATCATAATGTGGTAACGGTTTAGGAAGGGGAAATTCTTGGGGACGGGATCCCGTCGGCCTCTCGCGCGCTGTGCAGAGGAGAAAGAGGGGAGGAGGAAGGAGGAAGAAGGAGGAGGGAGGAGGAAGGAGGAAGAAGAAGGCCAACCTCGCCGCGTCGAGCTCGCCGTCAACCTCGCCGTCGCCGCCGTCGAGCTCGCCGTCAACCTCGCCGTTGCCGCCGTCGATCTCGCCGCCGGCTGTTCGGGTTAGGGTTTGGGGTGGGTTCGGGTTTAGATTTGGGCCGGGGAAGGGGGCGGCATGGCGGTGGGTGGGGTTCGTCGGGGGCGGCGGCGGAGGCGGCATGGCGTTGTTGGAGCCAGGGGAGGGGATGAAGGCAGTCGGCCGGCGGTGGAGGACGGACGCCCCCCTCACCTCTCGGGTTCGGGGCGGCGGCGAGCGTGGCGGCGGCGCGGCGAGGCCGCCGCGGAGGAAGAAGGCGGCGGGGGTGACGGAGGTGCGCGGAGCACCACCGGGGCGGAGGAAGGGGGCGACGGGAGAAGGGGAGCGGGCGAGAGAGCGAGCGAGTGAGGGCACGGGGGGCATGTGGCGCGCGGGGGACGATCCTACTTACTGATTTGCTTGAACTCCAACCTATCTAGAGCTCCGCACTCCAAGCTATCTATATCTAGATGGCAACAAAGCCAATGACAAGGGAAAGTAGGTGAGTCTTAGAGCATGTCGGCCGATGGGATCCCGTCCGCTAGTCGCCCCCTCTAGGAAGTAGTCACTTCCAGTGTAGCATGCCACTGAATGAGTGAGCCGTTTTTTTAATCATTTAATGTTGAGATCAACGGACAAGAATTTCGTGAAGATTCATGTGCGAGCCCATCAGAAAAAGCGTTCTATCGTCTAATACTAGTTCTGGCCATTGCCTTGAACCTCTGAAAATAGAGTTACGAAATAAAAGGTCAGGAAACCAAAAGTTGTATTAAATGGTCTTAGAAGTTGGCACGGAGACCAATATTCACCGGTCAGTCAAATGCAGGGTCTATTCAAATTTGATAATTGGTGATGATCAGTGTGTTCCTACCATTTTTATTTGAGTAAATATAACAGAGCAGTAGATTACCACTTGCCAGAGCAATTAACTGTCGAATTTGCCCATGCTTGTTTTAGTTGGCATTAATTCTGTTGCAAGTTAAAGCTTCTAGTTTTCCTATGATTATATATAGAAGTTCAGATAGAGTTCTGCATCTGTACAAGTTCTATATTTGTAGCTTTGCATAGTTCCTATGATGTGCTTATTTAACCTGATTTTGGAGATAGCTCACCCTCGAGACAATAAACAGCATCTTCTGTCATGTATCATCAATTGAATTTCTTACCTGTTAAGTGCAAAAGATGCTATCATAAGCTGAATCTACCTCCCATCGTTTCTTGCAGGCCATGGATTATGACTGGGAGGGGAATTGCTACAAAAATAAGAAATGCAACTGAATCATCAACTTGCCAACTTGGTGAATTGGTTGTAGAAGCACGGAGCGAGTGCCCAAACTGCAAATGTGGCATAGATTGTAGTCATGTAAGTTTGGTTAATAACTTACTTATTACTTCTCAATTTAATTTTGTGCCTAATTTTCTCATAATATTTTCCCATTGAAATATGATGTATAGAGTTCAGCATAAGACTGAATTACTTCCAAAAGTCTCTGACAAAACACTAGTACTTCGTTTCTAGATCGTGCACTCTTTAATTGATGATTTGTTAGATCTATTCATATATTCTTTATTGCATTGGTTATGCCTGTTGATATATAGGGGTTCATAAAGATAAAATGCTTGATCTTTACTATCTCTTTGATGGTGTTTTTGTTTTTTAGAACAAGCAGAGATACTTCAGGGCAGAGCCCCTAATTGGATTGAGCGTCAAATGTGAATATAGTCCTGTACTATGGCCTAGAGCGTATAGCTGCCTGCAATAATCCAAACCCGCTAAAAAATTCATGCCTAATTAGCCCAAGCCAAACCTTATTAGGTTAGCCATTCTATATTAGAGAATTGTTTGTTTTTCTGTACAAATTTAATGCACAACATATTTTTGGTCCTACAACCCTACGACCCGTATGTTGTAGACCCAATTTAGGCCTTGTTCTTTTCAGCGTATCGTTGGGTTTGCGTAGTACTGTAGCAAATTTGAGAACCCTAAAAAAGAGGTCTAAAAATTATAAAAAATAATTAAAAAATAATTTTAGGATATTTGGAAGGACTACTAAAAGCCACGAAAAAATCGTTACAAATTATCACAACATATAGGCTATATAAAAATAACAAAATTTGCTACAGTAATACGCAACGACACAATACGCTGAAAAGAACAAGGCCTTAATTGACATGAAAGGTGTTGTTGCCTAATCTTAGGTGTGGCGAAGTTAGCTTGAAACCAAACAAAAATTTTAGTGGTGTAAATTTCAATTCACATTGTATGAGATGTATCATATTTTGTTGACATGTTTCTGTGGAATTTCATACCATTTTTTTCGATAATAGAAATTAATCCAGCCTCTACATCCGAAGATGTATACAGTAAATAAAAGTCACACAGTTCTCAACAAAAGGACATTACAGTACCAACACCTAAAAGATCCTCAACAAAAGAGGACTGAAACAATGCAAAGATAAAAATGATTAAACATTACAAAGTCTATTATTTAATTGCCATTCGTGATTGGCAAAACAAGACAAGGCCACCCCTTCCAAAGATCGACAAGCTCGGACGAAACATCCCCGCTCATCTTCCTTTTGTAACAAGGCCTATTGGCGTAACCAATAGGATCCTCTGAAGATAACCTGCATACATGAGATATCTTTGCATTTGTTAAAAACAATATTATTAAGGCAAAACCAAATCGACCAAAGAAGGGCCACAGTTCTAACAAAAATCCTTTTCTAAAAATTTAAAGAAATTCCATGAAGCCAATCGGCTAGTAAGTGAGAATAACTAGTAGAAGCTTTCAAACCAAGAGTAATTTGGACCATGCGTCAAACTGTTTTTAAAATATGACAATCAAAGAAAAGATGTTGAATTATTTCATTGCCATTACAAAAGCAACAAAGCTAACTCTCCCTCCAATTACGCTTTGCAAGGTTTTTAGCATAATCTCTCTACCTAGGTACCACAAGAAAATTTTTATCTTTAAAGGTAGCTTTAACTTTTAAATAAATCTGTTCATACTAGACACATCCATGTTCACTAACCTTTGGTACATAGACTGAACTGAAAAGTGATCACTCTTATATAACTTTCAACTAAAAATGTCTTTTTGAGTATTTAACTCAACATTAGCTAATCTATTGACCAAATTTTGCCGATCAATTAAATTTGCAGGTTTCTTTACATTGGCCTGAACTCCCTGCCGGTGTTAAGTTTGCTCCATCTGACTTGGAATTGCTCAAACATTTAGAAGGAAAAGTTAGCACAGCAAATTCAGAGTCCCATATACTGATAAATGACTTCATTCCAACTATAAAAGAGTTGGAAGGAATCTGCTATACGCATCCGGAAAATCTTCCTGGTACAGGATCATATTTTTAGTTGTTACTGCCTTTTTACTAATTAGTTAGCTCACGTTTTTTATCAGTATTTTTTGTTTAAATAACTCACATCCCTTTCCGCTGTTCTGCTAGGTGTCAAGATGGATGGGAGCAGCAGCCATTTCTTCCATAGAGTGTCAAATGCTTATGGTTGTGGTCAGCGCAAGCGTCGCAAGATCAGCAACAATGAAGATTCTAAATGTGACAATCACGTAAGATGGCATAAGACTGGAAAATCCAAAGCTATATGTGATAATGGTGTTAATAAAGGCTGGAAGAAAATATTAGTTCTTTATACAGGCTCCAGAAAAAAAGGTCACAAGATAGATAAAAACGATTGGGTGATGCATCAATATCACCTTGGGGTAGACGAAGATGAGAAGGACGGGGAACTTGTTGTTTCCAAAATCTTTTACCAGTTACAATCAAAGAAAATTGATAAATCTGGAGCTGATGTTGTGGATGGAGAATCTAATGAATCTGCTGTAAAAATTGATCCTAGAACCCCGAAGATTAGCCCTCCACGGCCTCGTCGCTCATATAACAGTCCATGTGAGATTGAGCAGAATTCTACCATCTTGCTGGGTCAGGTAAATCCAATAAAACATTTAACAACCATGGAAAATCTTTTGCTTTCTTCTATGGATCATGTGAGTTTGTGAAGCTTCAAGGTTGTCTCTGTAAGAGTATCACCAACAGCTCCTTTACATCTCCTATCTAAAACACTATTGGTGTCCTCTTTATCCATCCCTCTAAAATTTCTCTGCATTTTACACTACGCTATAAAATATTCCTTCCCTCTAATAGCGTAGTGTAAAGGGTCTGCTAGTGTACTGTAGAGGGTCTGCTGGTGTTGTACTGCACTCTAAAATATTCCTTCCCTCCAATGGTCCTTTATATCTATTATAATGTTATAGTCGGCCTGCTGGCGATGCTCTAGGTCTATGTTCCACACCCTCCTCCCCATAAAAAAAATGATCACTAACAGAGTATTGGTGTCTGGAACTATTAGTGTTTATCTGACTGATTCTCCTCACTTTTTTTTACACGCTGATTCTCTCTCTTATGCTACTCTGCATTGCCGAAACTGTGACAGGAGGGAGAATATGGCCCGTCCATCCTTCAGCCGAAGCATGAAGATGACTACGCTGCGTGGTACGCCGAAATGCCACAGACTGCTGAGGACGCTGCTCTACCTGGCTTAAACACGCCTCTGCAGTGCAGCGAGGTCCTCGATGACACCTGCCTTGATCAACCGTTGCCTCTCGGCTGCTCTCCTAGCATAGACGCACTCGACAGATTGTTTCCTGATCTTGACGATTTGGTATGCAGTCTTGCCCATTCTCCAAAACACTTGTTATGGTGAATGAATCTCACGTGGGTTTTTTGCATCTCGCAGCAGGACTTGCAGTTCGGATCGCAGGACAGCTTCAGCACCTGGCTGGAGCGCATGGAACGTGCATAGCGAAGTTGGGGTTAGAGAGCAGTTTTGCAGGGAGAATGCATGAACGGTCTCCTGAAAACTTTTGTTTGCGGATTTGCAGCCTGCAGATTAACGTCAGCAATGTGCAGTAACGTGGCAGTAGGGACAGCGACATCAGCAGAGTAGAATCATCCGGCCATCTCGAGCAACCTCTCAACCTGAGTCTTGAAAAGCTGATGTTCTTGAGAACCATGTTGATGTGTTGTGAATTGTGATGGCGGTTGGATCGCCAGTCAATCTCCAGTAGCGTCTCTCTCAGCTCGAAAGAGTTTTTATCGAGTCGGAGCTGCGTTGATGTTGTAACTTGTAATGTTTCAAGAATGGTTTCTTCGAACACTAATCCTTGTCTTCTTTTGGAATTCCTGTGTCTGCATGTAGCCTTGCCTTTCTTTTTTTAAAAAAAACAAAAGATTTTCCATTAGATCATTCTACTGCTGCTGCTATTGCACATCGTTTGGTAACTTTGGCCTGAGTGGATTTCCTCCATCTTACATGGCACGAGCTCCTCGATCCTCCTGAATGGAACCTTGGGCCCTGGACAGCCAACACAAAAGGGGTTCGACAAGGTGGCCCTCTTTTTTCCAAGCTCTTCATCATTGCAATGAACCTTGTGCAACGCCTCTTCTCTAACGCAGTGGAGGCGGGGATCCTCTCTCCTATCAGATCTCGGTGCCTCTCTATCTGGGTGCCACTCTATGCTAATGACGCTGCACTATTCATTAACCCAACTAGGGTGAACATGGCAACGAACATGACTATTTGGAGTCCTCCGACAAAGTTTCTGGGCTTATCACAAACCGAAGCAATTATGCAGCGTACCCCATCCACGTCGACCTGACTAAACTAGAAGAAGTCCTCCAGCTCTTCCCCGGTCAGCAAGGCGCCTTCCCTCGTCGCTGCCTATGCCTACCTTTGCATATCTGCAAGCTAAGAAAGACTCGCTTCTTGCCCCTTGTAGAGAAGATGTGAGTCCTTATGCCTACTTAGAAAGGGAAACTACTCTCCAAAGCTGGCCGCCTAAATCTAGTCTACGGTTCAATCTTCACTCCCGACCTATTCTATCATCATCTTTCCCTTTCCAAAGTTAGTAGGCAAGCAGATTGACAAGATCTGGCGCTGCTTCCTCTGGTGCACGCAAAGGAAGGTGCCAAAGGTGGCCATTAACTCGTTAACTAGGACATAATTTGCAAACTCAAGTAGCTCGAGGGCCTAGGTACCCTCTTAATCTTCAAGACAGATGTAGGGCGGAGCTTAATTGACGCCTAGAACAGCCCTCCTACAAAATAGTTTTTTTTTACATCACCCCGGTATATTTATGGTATGAAATCAAATTTGTCTACCTAGCCCCCAAACCCAAGCTATTAATCTAAAACATTGGGATCTAATCTTGCATCACGTCTCAACCCGCCACTGATCACGATCGGCTTGCTTTACTTGCTACTTGTTTGACTCGAGTAATGAACTTTCTTCATGTGTACATAACTAGCGATGTTGACGCGCCCGGGGTGTACTGTGTGGCATTAGTTTTATAAGGCACTGGTGCATTTTTATCTTTTATACATTTTTTGGTATGTTTTGGGATTTTTTGGATTTATAATTATTTTTCTAGAATTTTTATATTATTTCTTAATTCATTTTATATAAGTCAACATGTCTAATGTTTACATTCATTTATGGAACCTCATCATATTTTTTTTTGTTGCATTTTATTTTTTTAGATTTTAAAAAAAATCTAGATTTTTTTGCTGTTTTCCTCGGGGTGACGTGGCAGCCCCTAGATGAGCCACAAGGCACATTCGGGGTAGCCTGTTAGCCCCTTGTTATATTACATTGATTATGCCCTCGTACATTTCAGCTTAGTGTGGCGTAGTGTAAGTGTGTAACGTTTCAACAAAATTTATCTTTTTTATATAGCATATTTGGTGTAATAATTTGTAATGATTTTTCTCAAGTTTTTAGTAGTTCTTTTAAAGATCCTAAAACTATTTTTAATTATTTTTATAATGAGTACATATCCGGTGCAATCAGGCTTACGGTGCAATCACCGTGCACCCGAACTAACAAAAGTCATGAAAAAATTCAAAAAAATTATAGATGTACTCTTGAACTTACTCTACCTATGTATGAAATTTCAAGGTCAAATTCATCCTATAGTAAGATTTACAAAAAAGATAAAATTCTATCAATTTTAAACCCTTCAAATTTGTTAGAATTTTCTCTTTTTTATAACTCTTAATATAAAATGAATTTGCTCTTGAAATTTCATACATAGGTAGACTAAACAATGAAGTACATCTATAATTTTTTTTGGATTTTTTCATGACTTTTGTTAGTTCGGGTGCATGGTAATTGCACCGGAAGCCTGATTGCACCGGATATGTACTCTTTTATAATAATTAAACCTCTCTTCAAAGTCTCTTAAATTTTGCTGAAACGCTACGCTACGCTAAGCTGAAATGTACAAGGCCTATATGTGTGGATGTATGGTGAACTGTGTATGGATGTATGTTAACTCTATTTATGTCAAATTTCTATAGTGGATGTTCATGAATTTATGATCTAGTTATGAATATATGAACCATGTATGTATGGATGATGTTTGGGAATATGTGGGGGTTGTCTGGGTATTTTTTTGTAGGTGCAGATGCAACTACCATGGGCAGCAAGTACAACTACAATATGGTAAATTTTGTCGATTTGCTATAATTTATTTTTGTAATTCACTTAGTGTCAAAGACTTTTCCATGGTCTTCGCCTCTAAACTGTGCCACAGGCACTCACATGTAAGGCCAATATCAACGGCTAGAATAAGGCCATTGGCATGGATCAACTCAATATCGACAACAAAAGCAATGCCGTTGACATTGCTGAAGGCTGTCGTTGGGCGCATAGAGGGCTATTGCCTATTGTCAATGGTTTCAAAGTGGCCATCGAGGGTAGCCATCAACCAAGGTGGGCCTAACAAAGACTCTTTGTCGACAACAACCGGTTATCCGTTGTCAAAGGTCATTGTCAAGCAAACCATCTACTACGGCTTAGTTTCAACGGCTGGAAAGTGGTCGTTGACATAGACTAGTCTCAACCGCTATGCCGTCAACAATATTCACTGTGCCGACGGCCTACTGTCAACGATAAGCTGTTGACATGCACGTGTGCCAATGATTTTATCATGTATGTCAAAAGCTTTTCCATTGAAAAAAATACTCTTGTAATGGCTCTTAATTTCCAACGCCTCCAAAAGTGTATGTCCGGTGCATCGCGAGGACACCAATCGTGATGCCATTTTGTCCATAATTAAAGTTTCTATTACTACCTAACATCATTTTCTTCTCGTTGTCTTTGTGGTTCAACGTGCGATCGGTGGATGGTGGATATTGAGGTGGCAAAAACAGAATGCATGTGTAGCCAGGGCCTATGCAATGCCTAGCACATCCGTTAAGTATTCATCTATGTCTGTCTATGTCACTTAAACTTGTATCGTCAGGTGTCACATTGATGTAGTTGAGTGGGGTGTACATTAGCACTTGTCTTGGAGTTGAAGTTGACAGCACGTCAGTGTCATCATGGGTGTCCTCGCGCGTTCATTCTTGGACATGGGTGATGACGTGTCTTGATCACCATCGTTGATGTCGTTGAAGTTCTCTTTAAGGGGATGTTCGTCGTCGGGAGAGTTGACAGACACCGTGGAATTAGGATCTTCACAACACCACGGGTCTTTGGAACTAGGTTCAATGTCGTTGGAGTTCTTATTAACAAGATGTTCATCGTCATAAAAGTTGGTTGGCACCGTGGAATTGAGATCTCCATGATACCGCTGGTCTTTGGAACTTTGTTCGTCTAAACGGGACGGTATCCCGCTAGAGGAACTTGGCGGACGACACCCTTCAACACCCATGGTTGTCAACGGAGATAGCATGTGAAACTTAATTCTCTCGAGCGAAACAGTGTTTCGCTAAGGGAATTTGATGGACGACAGCTTGTGGAACCGCCAGCCGACCATCTTCTCTCTTTTGGATAGTTTACTGAGCGAAATGAGATTCCGCTTGGAGAACTTGACGAATGTTGTTCATTCTATTGATGGGGCAACTCGGGGACCATTCTCCCTAGCGTCGTGACCGACATGTATACCGCGCCGGCCAAGAAAAGTAAGAAAGAGATGTGAGAGACAGAAGAAAAGAAAGAGATGGCAAGATCATATCTCTTCTTTACCATTTCCTCGATTCTAACGCCTCCCTTATCTGCTAATTTCGGCGAATACCTTGACCCATAAACCTTTTCCAGATTTGGCCGAGACTCCCTTAGGTTACAAATTAGGGATTTCTCGATATATATATATATATATATATATATATATATATATATATATATATATAGAGAGAGAGAGAGAGAGAGAGAGATTTGCTAGCGTGAACTCGAGAGATTTGCTAGCGTGAACTCGAGTGCACGGATCTCTCCGTGAACTTCGACGGGTTTTTGAAATCCGAGATGTCTAATGACCGATCCGAACCATTGATCTTGTTCGTCATGTCGAAACGTAGCCACCAACCAAGTTTCGTATTTTTTTGAATTTTTTTGCTATTTGTTTTCTAATTTTGAAAATCAGCTTTTTTGGACGCTCCACGACTATTTAGAAGGCTGATTTTCAAAATTAGAAAACAAATAGCAAAAAATTCAAAAATACGAAACTTGGTTGGTGGCTACCTTTTGACATGACGAACAAGATCAACATTTGATCGATCACTAAAGTTCTCAGATTTCAAAACCCGTCAAGTTCACTTGAGGCTCGTGAACAACACTAGCAAATCTCTCTCTCTCTCTCTCTCTATATATATATATATATATATATATATATATATATATAATAGAATGCTTTCGGGTGCCGCAGATTTCTCAATGCTCCAGCGTTTTGAAATCGAGATGGTTATGATGATCAGAACAGATTGATCTTGTTCACCTCATTTGAAATGTAGCGGTGACCAAGTTTCAGTATTATTTTAAATTTATTTACTATTTGTTTCCTATTTTCAAAAATCAGCTTTTTTGAACGCACCACGACTAATTGAAAGGCTAATTTTTGAAAATAGGAAACAAATAGTATATAAATTAAAAAAATATAAACTTGGTCACCGGGTTATATTTCGATGAGACAACAAAATCAACGATTGGATCGATTATAAATCATCTGAGATTTAAAACGTTTGAAAGCTTGAGAGATCTGCATTCTCTCGCTCTCTCTCTATATATATATAGGATTATTACATAAGGCTCCATGGAGCCTAGGCTTCCCTCTCATCCACCGTTGATTAATTTCTGATCGGATTTGAAAAACTGCATTTGGTTAGTGGGTTCCTGAGTAGCATACCCGTTTAGCCATTTCAAATATTTGCCATCAAATCAAATTGATTAAATGAACCCATTTAATACTTTCCTTTTGACCCAATATTCCATCGAGCCTGCCGCAATAGGCTCTGCTTCTCCACCTCCAAATCGCTTCCACCCCCAAATCGCTATGGCGCGACGACTTCGATCTCCGACGTGACGCATCAACTTGGATCTCCGGCGGCGCAGCGCATGCATCCCAGGTGTGGCGGCTTCTCCCCCAGCGGTGTGCCGGCGCCACTTCCTCCCACCACGTTGCCCCCTTCTCCACGCTGCAGGGGCGGCCCTCTCCCTCTCCATCGGCGGCAGCGGCGGCGGCGAACCCCTCTCCATGGGCGGCGGCGGCGGTAGCACGGGAGCGGGAGGCAGTGGGCGCCCTCCACCACGGCGCGACGGCGCCCAGGTCGCGGCGGCTGCGCCCTTCCTCGGCTCCGGGCAACGGCCTCCCCCTTCCTCAGATCGACGCGGCAGCCTCCCCTCCTCAGCGTGGCGGCACTCTACCCCGGCTCGGTTCCTCTCTTCCCCCACGCGGCGGGCCGACGGCGACCAGCCTCCTTCTCCAGATCCGGCGCGCCGTCCCCTTCCCGCTCGACTACTTCGGCGCCGTCGGCGACGGCGTTGCCAATGACACCCAGGTTCGAAGCGCTCCAGAAATCCAGCTCGTCTTCTTGCAGTTCGTGCAAGAACTAAGGTTTTTTCTCTTTGCAGGCGCTCGTGGACGCTTGGAATGCGGCGTGTCACCGACAACCACACCTTCCTCAACGTCCCCGCTGGCAAGTCCTACCAGATCTGCCCGGTGACGCTCAAGGAGCCTGCATGGACGAGATCAAGCTCTTCGTGCGTGTGCGGCTACAGTTCTCTTCTTTCTTGCCTACCCACATGTTCATCATCTTTCTTTCTTCCACTGTGTCATGGACCATTCGCTGAGCAAGATAATGTTCCAAGCTGCGTGTATTGTCCAAGATTCTTGTTCAGATTAGTATCAGGTTTAGTGGATTGCCACTTGAATTTAGTATGGTTCAGTGGATTGCCACTTGACTTTCTGATTGTTATTTCTTCAATTACATAAATCACCTTTAATTTGATTTTTTGGATACTACTTGTTCAGATTCGGATTTTTTAGAAAGGTAGTATGTGGTCTAAGGAATGGATTTGGATTCTGATGCTTGCAATTGTAGAGAAGCAAGTTTAGTGTGTATAAAGTAGTAAACTGGTATATATATATGTGGATAAACACTAGATCGTTGATTATTGGTTAGCTGAACATCGATCCCTTTTATTCTTTTTAGGGTCTCATGTTGCTTTTATAGGGTAGGAGACCTTCTATGAGATAAGGATCATAGAAAGAGATAGAGATAGTTTGGTTAAGATAGGGATCACCATCATTATCTTTGGAATTAATCCCGCAAAAATAACTAAAAATTAATTAATCTATGATTAGAGAATAACTAAGGCATTGAGTTAAGTTTTTTTTGTCTTCCAACACTGACATAGATTAGCAAATCAACCGCATCATGTTCAACATTTCAACTTGGTCGTAGTTACCCTTAGCATACAAACACATGCATGTGTCGCTACTTGAGCTTGCCAAATGGATGACTTACATGGCCTGAACTAGATCTGACATGGTCCATTAAGCTTGATTACTATTTGTCTGGCCAAATAGACCCGTAGTCTAGATCGGATCAGCACGGTTATAAAAAATCCTATGGGTCACTTTGGACCCATTAGCTCATATCAACTCAACAAACTAGAAAGAAATACATAAAATAAAAAAGGGTTTTTAGCTTATCTGTCATTACTGGGGTTTCACAAATTAGGATTGCCATTATTAAACATGATCGAGCCCAGATGCCATTTGAGCTTGTTGCGTCTACCAAATCTGCCATTATGGCCACTTACTAGCATTTTCGATCAGAATATGCAGGTGAATACATTACATGTACGGTGGGCCCTACATGTCAGGTCGCGGCTGGTTGCGTTTGCTGGTGTGAATGGTCCGGCAAGACGGCGGCAGCGACGCGTATGACATGCCGTACACCGGCGGGAATGGCAGCTTCCCGCCGTGCGGCATTGATGGCGACAAGCAATGCGATGTCGAGAACGACGTTCCCGGCGGGTGGAAGATCGGCCCCGATGGCGGCGACGGCGTGGTTGTGGGAGTCCCCGGTGCGTGTGGCAGCGGCACGTACCCCAAGTGCTCCGTCGGTGGCGCTGCCTTGGGCTGGCCGGACGGTGGCTGGTAGCCCGACTGAAGGGGTTGGGGCCGTACGAGCCTGGCGGCAGCGCGAACCGCACGTCCGACTTGTCGGCCAAGGTTGGTGGCGGCGGTGGGTGTGCTACTGCCGTCGTGGACCCGCCGATGACGACTGGTAGGATGGAGTCGGTGTGCTTTGTGGCGGCGAGTGGGATGATGGAGTGCCGGAGCTTCACGGCGGCGACTAGGGCCCACCATACGTGTCGTGTATTCACCTGCGTATTCTGACCGGAAATGCGAGTAAGTGGCCATAATGGCATATTTGGTGGACGAAACAAGCTGAAATGACAAATGACATATGGGCTCGACCATGTTTAATAATGGCAATCCTGGTTTAGGAAACCCCAATAATGGCATATAAGCTACAAACCCAATAAAAAATGGGATGGACTAAGCGTTGGACATCCAATCCCAATCAAAAATTAGATGCTTGCTCTAAAACATAAGTGCTACTAAAACATGGATGATGGAATACTGAAGGATGAACAAAATATTGATGAAACATGTCAAATAACTCATGAAACATGACAAAATAATTGATGAAACATCATGTTTTACTGGAATTCAAAAGATTTTTCACCTCGTACAAACAAAATGTTTCAAGAGAGTGAATCCCATGTTTCACAAGAGCAAAAGCAATGTTTCACCAAGCAAACCTGAATGTTTTGTAAGAAAAAACATGATAATGCTTGACATAAGCAAATTAAAGACCATTAAAGAATTTGTTACACACATGTCCTTATTAAGTGTCATGTAATTTTGCAAATTAACAATGGCATGGTTGCAAATTTCCCGTAATAATATTGTCGGGGATTAGATTACGGCCCATTGCCATGGCCCACTCCCTGACGGCCCAATCGAACAGCCTACCAGGGCCCAGTCCCCTGGAAGGTTTCATCTGGCCCATATGCATCCCGCCGAACAGCATCCTGGCTGGCGTGGTGCGTAATGGCCAAGGAATCGTGTTTGAGTCCGTCTCGAACAAGAGTTCTACGCGACTACGTGAAGACCCGGACGTTGGTTTCCCGGATTGGAGTAGGAGTCGTGATCCCCAAGATTAGGAGATTACCTTATCTACCGTAGGACGTGTTTGGCATGTACTGAGTTCGTTACGATCTCGTAGTTAGCCCGGCCCGATATTCCTCGGTAGGTTGGTTTGTTCTGTACTATATAAACTTGGCCCCTACGACCTGTTTGGGGACGAGTTTTACACCCTTAGCCATTAGACTTTCGCATACTACTCGTCGAGACCTGTTGATCTCGCCGAGTTCCACCTGTAATTCTCTTTGATATAAAGAAAGGCTAGACGTAGGGCTATTATCTCTCCCGAGAGGCCTGAACCAGGATAAAACCCCATCTCTGTTCGTTCTTTGTTCGTGGTTGTTCGGCGTGTCTCCTATCTCCTCTTTGAAGAACCTTGGTTGACTTGAGATCGATATCTCAATAAATCGATATTGGCGCCGTCCGTGGGGACACGCAGATCGAGCATGTCGAACTCCGTCGGCGATCTGTAGATACTTCACGAGGGCTACGACTCGAAGCGACGGGGCGTTTCATCCCTGTCGATTCGGATCGATCTGTTCGGTCTCGAACACTTTCCGATATCTGGGGCGGAGGTCTCGCCTACATGGCGAGATAGCCGCAGATCGCACTCCGTCATTGGCGATGACTACGGAACCGATGATCTTTCTGACGGTTTAGATTTATCGAATTCCAAGGCTATGTCGGTAGATTCTACCGTGGAGACCTGGCGATGACACCGTCTAGCATACCTTCACACGGCCCCGTAGCATTAACATGGTCGATGTAGGAACCTCGCGAGAATCTCGCGACGGTGTGGTGACGGCCGCCGAGGTCGGCGAGTTAACTCGCTCGGCATCAAGGCGAATTCATTTGGTTGATCGCGAGCAAGGCGTCATTCGCCGCAACCTCGGCGATTCCATCAATCGGACCGTGGCAAGGTTCGCGATCGGTTACAAGCGACCGCGTCGCGACCACCTCGCGTGCCTTCGCCAAGTCTCCGGCGAAGTTTCTCTGTCGGGTTAGTTCTCGCAGTATCGGACTCGGTCCGGCAGAACGCGGATGCCTCGAGGTCCCAGAAACCCTAAGCGGTCGGAACGACTTGGGGCCATGGCCGGTGATTAGATCCACCAACCAGCCGACCTCGCCCGTATGGGCGATCTTTGCATCTAACCTAGAACGATTGGTGAAGGCCTAAAGTCTCTAGGGAAGTCAACAATTCCTCCAGCGGTGACCAAGCTGCCGGAGCGATTGAGACGACTCGATCGATCGCGTGACCCTCGTCACCATCGAAGATTCTTGTCCATGAGCGAGCTACCGTGGTCGCCGTCGCTCGCCGAGTCCTCGTAGTCATCGCGACCACGGGCAAGCGCGCGCGTGATGATCATGGGCGGTCCCTCGTGAAAAGCGCGTCGTCGCGACCACGAGAAGGCGTGGTGGTTTGTCCGGAGAGAGTTTCTCCAGGCCGAATCATCCCGTTCAGCAGGAGTTCCTCCGCGCAACAGGGCCAACGTCTTCTCAAGACTAGGTTCTGCCGTGGAAGGTGGCCGGTCGTATGCTTTGGGCTGCAGGGCTTTCTCTGACGAGCTTCGGGCTATCCGGTGGCCCTCAAAGTTCAAACCCGGTCACATGGAGAGGTACAATGGGACTCAGAACCCAGAGGAATTCCTTTCCATCTACGCTACGGCCATCATGGCGGCCGGGGGTGACGAGCTCATTATGGCTAATTACCTCCGATTGTCCTTGAGGGCGCCGCTCGGACGTGGGCATTCAATCGGCGGGGAGGTTCCATCGGCTCATGGAACCCGGCTTTGTGGCGCCTCGATTGCCAACTTCGGAGAGCATTACGTGCGTCCGGGCAAGGAGGATGATCTGCACTAGATGATCCGGATGAGCAGGAGACCCTCCGTAACTTTGTGAAGCGTTTCATTAAGATCCGCAACACAATCCGAACATCTCGGATGAATCATTGTCCGTGCCTTCAAAAAGCGGAGTCGCGACGAAGCGCTCACCCAGATCTCGAGATCAACGAGACTGGACCGCCAACGACTGTTCAAAGGCGGTGATCGCTATGCCAATCTTGGCGGCGCGTTCGATCTAAGAAGGCGTTTGACAAGGCGGTTGCCGCTCAACTGGTGTGGATGAAAAGAAGAAGAGCGACAACAATGTTTACGGTGACAAGAAGTCCCGGAAGAAGAAGATCAAAGGTGATCACGAACAATACCGTCGCGGTATGGATCGCACCCTCCCAAGGATGGGCGAAGAAGCCCAACAATAACTACAAGGGCAAAAAGCTCTTTCGGGAGGCGGACAAGGCAAGAAAGGTCCGGCGACCGATTTTGCAAGTTCCACCAAGACTACGGGCACGATATCGCCATCGCAGAACTTGGGCGCAAAGCTCGAAGATTTCTACAGCGGCAAGGGCCCAATGCCCACCCTGCCCGAACAAGGTGATCTGCGGTAAGGAATAGCGCCAAACCGGCGATGGTGATCGGAAGATGATGATGAATATCAAGAGCCCGTGAACCATATCGCCGTCATCTTTGGCGGCTCCTCGACTTACACCTCTCGGCGTAGCCTCAAGGAAGCCGCGGGAGGTCCACAACGTTGAAAAGGCAAAACCTCAGCCTGAGTCGATGAAGTGGACCGATATCCCCATCTCCTTCTCTCAGGAGGATTGCCCCACTGGGATGACCAAGCCTCAGCGGCTCCCACTGGTGGTCGCCCCGACCATCAGCAACGCAAGAGTTGGCCGTGTCTTAGTAGACGGCGGGAGCGCTTTGGACTTGCTTTACGCTAAGGTCTTGGGCGAGATGCGATTCCTCGTTCCAAAAGTGAAGGAAGTCGCAATGCCCTTCTACGGATTGTTCCGGAGAAAGCATCAAGCCGTTAGAGGCGTGTTGTCTGCCGGTTACCTTCGCAACCCGAGCAACTTCCGGACGAGTTGATCACTTTCGATGTGGTCGACTTCCCATCCGCGTACAACGCAATCTTGGCGAGCCATCTCGGTAAGTTCATGGTCGTGTCCCACCACGCTTACCATTGCGTGAAGATACCGGTCCTAGCGGTGTGATCACGGTCAAGGGCAACTACAAAAGCGCTACGGATTGCGACGGCGATCCCTTGCCTGATCGACCAGCTTCCGCCATGTGATCTGAAGTTCGCAGACCAAGTCTCAGCGCCTAGGGTCTCCCTTGACCGGGGAGAAACCAAGGAAGTTCATTGTCCCTTGATGATACTTCCAAGACAGTTCACTTGGGGCCAATTTGGACCCCAAATAGGAAAGCGAGCTCATTGCCTTCCTCCGAGCTAATGCAGATGTGTTTGCACAGGAGCCGTCGATATGCCCGAGTCCCAAGGAGGTTATCGAGCATAAACCGGTGTCCATTTGGACAAAAAGCTGTTCGCTTGAAGCTTCGTCGCTTTTGAATTCAAGCAGGGGATCATCAAAGATCGACAGCAAGCGCCACGCCGGGTTCATCCGCGAGGTTGATCACACCGAGTGGTTAGCCAACCTGTCATTGTAAAGAAGAAAGGCGGCAAGTGGAGGATGTGTGTCGATCACACAGATCTGAACGCTGCTTGTCCTAAGGACAATTTTCCGCTGCCTCGTATTGACCAGTTGGTCGATGCAACTGCGGATGCCCAGCTCTTGAGTTTTTTAGATGCTTACTCCGGTTACCACCAAATAAGCATCTCCCTCGAGGATGAAGAGAAGGCGCTTCATCACCCCCCCGGCACTTTCTACTATCGACCATGTCTTTCGGTCTGCGCAATCTTTGGTGCCCGCGTTCGGTAGCTTAATGGAGAAGACCTTCCCGAACAATGTGGAAAAACACGGAGGTCTATGTCGATGACATAGTTGTAAAAACAAGTATGCTCCGGATCATGTAAAAGACTGGCGAGACTTTTCGTAATCTCACGGGCATCGAATAAAATTAAATCCGAGAAGTGTACCTTTGGTGTTCGATCTGGAATGTTGCTCGGTATATTATTGGTTCGCAAGGTATTTACGCCAACCACGAAAAAATCGAGGCCATTGAAAATATGGAGGCTCCAACTACCGTAAAGGAAATACAGAGCCTCATTTGGCGGATTTGCTCTAAGCGAGTTTATTTCCGTCAAAGCGGCGCGGCTGCCCTTCTTTAAGGCCTGCGCAAGCACAATGGTTTCGAGTGGACGAAGAAGGCGATAGATCCTTTCAAGATCCGAAGCGATACCATCAACCCCGTCTTGACTACCCGTGGCATAGCGGCGGCTCTGTTGTACCTAGGTTGCACGCCACAAGGTGAGCGCGGTCTTGACGGTCGAAAGGAAGGCATACAATGACCAATCTATTACGTGGCGAGGTACTTCACGGATCAAAGGAGCGTTACCACGAGGTCCAAAAGCGCTCTACGCCTTGCTCATGTCCTCCGGAAGCTTCGCCACTACTTCCAAAGCATCAAATCTGGTCCCAACCACGTTCCCTCCGGGAGAAATCCTACGGAACAAGGAATCTAGCGGACGTATAGCTAAGTGGGCAATGGAACTAGCGAGTTCGATCCATTATTCTTCGCCCGGCGCTATTAAGTCACGTGTCCTAGCTGACTTTGTCATTGAATGGACTTGCCCGCCCAAATCGAGAAGCTCCCGAGCAACCTAATGAACCCTCTTGGACCATGTTTTTGATGGCTCGCGACCGAAACTCGGGGCTGGTTTTGTTCTCATCTCCTCAAGGAGAGAAACTCGAGATTCTATCCAACTACACTTTGTGGCGACTAACAACGCCGGAGTACGAGCCCTCCTCGCGGGACTAAGCGTGCAAGTCGCTCGGCGCCCAATGGGTGACCGTGAAGGAGATTCACGATTGGTCATCAACCAGTTAACAAGGAGTATCGGTCTTTGCGATGACTCAATGGCGCGATACGGTTGAAGTGAGAAAGTTGGAGCGGCACTTTCGATTTTTCGAGGTGCTCTTCGTGCCCAGGAAGGACAACTTCCTGGCCGACCAGCTATCCAAATACGGATCCTCACGCGAACCTGCTCCGGCAGGGGTGCTCGTCGAGTACCTATACAAGCCCTCAATCACGTCCCCGGACGAGGCAATTGAGACAAGTGGTGCTGTCTCCGTTATCGAGCAAGCTGCGGGTTGGACAACGCCATTTGTCCGTTACCTCGCAGATGGGACCTCGCCGACGACGGCCCGGCGTTCCGGCTTATAAGGCGTCTTTGCTCGTACAAGCTTGTGGGCGGCATCCTTTACCGTCGAGGTGTTTGGGATTTCTCTCCAAGTGCATCTCGCAGCAGGAGGGTGTGTTCCTTCTTAGGGACATACACGAGGGTGCCTGTGGCAACCACGCCTCCTTCAGAACTCTGGTCGGCAAAGCGTTTCGCATGGGCTATTATTGGCCCTGCGTTACAAGATGCCCGGATATCGTGACTAAGTGCAAGGCTTGCCAATTTCACGCCGGAAGGCACACAAGCCCGCCAAGAGCTCCAAACAATCCCCATCTTGGCCTTTTTCCACATGGGGTGCGGATCTGCTCGGCCCATTCCCTAAAGGGTACAAGGGCTATACACACCTTTCGTCGCCATCGACACTTTTACAAAGTGGATTGAGGCGAGCACGTGTAAATCTCTTCACGCCAAAGCGGTGTTACGCTTTTTCAAAAGCAACGTGGTCACAGCGCTTTGGGATCCCCACAAGTTAATCGCGATAGCGGTACCCGGTTGAGGCGAGCTATTCGGGAATCTGCGAGCATTTGGGTACCAAAGTCTGCCTTCGCATGGCACACACCGAGCAATGGAAGCGATCGGCGAGCTAACAGACAGATAGTCCGGTATCAAGCGGCGGGTATTTTTGCTCTCGGCGAAAGCACAAGAAGGCACGGTCGACGAAGTTCCTTCCGTCCTCCGGGCGATTCGACTTCTGCCACGGTAGGCGACCGGGAAACTCCTTTCCAATTGGTCTATGGTGCGAAGCCATCACGCCGCACCGGTTGTACTCGGTTCGCCTCAAGACGAGCTCGGTCGACCTAGTTGACGGCGAGCAAGCGCCTCCTCGATCTCGATCTCCTCGAAGGCACACGCCGGGCACAAAGTCGAATGGCGCTACCAAAGAAGCTCTTCACGCGCAGCTGCCGTCGATTCGACCAAGGGTTTTGAAGGCGGGCGACCTCGTTACTGCGCCGTGTCGAGAACTTGTCCAATGCCAACAAGTTAACTCCTCGTTGGGAGGCCCGTTCACGGTCGTTTCTCTTGCTTTCGCCGGGGCATTCGCACAGCTATGGAGGGCCGGGAGAGTCGACCAAGACTTGGAACATCGACCCGACCGTAAGTTCTTTGTGTAGGTCTTTTACGTGTTTGCTTAGCTTTGCGCTTTTGTAAACTTGGCGCCTTAGTTCGTCCAAGTCTCTGGGCACCATGTAAAGTTCAATCCAATTCTTGATGAATCCTCGCGACCTCTGTGCCCTTTTCACTATTTGTCTTCTCAGACTACTTTCTCTCTGGTAACACTTGATGGTTGCCCGGTCTTGTGAACTCTTGGCTCGGCAATCTTAAGGATTTTTCCCTACCCGTGTCTAGTTTCGATAGGTTCCTAAACTCAGGGTTGCGTAACACGGCCTTTCCACCTTGCGGCTAAGTCTGCTCTCGTAAGCTGTAAGGATCCTAGGCCGAGAGGGGGGGTGAATCGGCTCTTTTCAAATTTTATTTCACTCAATTCGCTTGCTTAATTAGTCAAATTAGGAACCCAAGCTATCGATGGATTTAGAATCTAGTTGCGGAGCGATCACAATGAGACCTGGCGACTACTAGGAGGCTCGATGGCACTCACATGCAAACGATCAAGTTAATGTGCGGAAGTAAATGAATGAGACAAAAAGGCGCAAACCGAGTTGTTTCCCGAAGTTCGGTGCTCAACACATGAACACCTACATCTCTGTTGAGGAAACTTCTCACACAGAGAAGTCGGAACCCTTTCGTTCCTAGCCCTCAATCCACTCGTGGTAGCTCTTCACCAACACATGGTAGGCGAGCTCCAAACCTTCACACGGAAGCGAGTTCTCTCACACGCGAGAGGTCTCACACCCCACCGGCACCGACACACGGCACCGACCACCGACACACGGTGGATTTCACCTCAACACATGAGGTACCCCCAACACATGGAGGATTTGGCTCCGACACAAGGACACCTTGGCACCACCGACACACGGAGGTGGCATGCCGACACACGGCGGACTTGTGACTCAACGGATGGAGAGGATGCACCCCACACAAGGCGGTGACCACCAACGGATGATGGGTTTGTGGCACGGTTGATGTAGTCGTTCGGTTGATGAAGCTCGTGGCGTGGCGACGATCTCTCCGGCGGCGAAGTCCCAAGAGCACAAGATCGGAGACCGTCTCTCACCACTACCCCTTCTCTCCCACCATGGAAACTAGGGCAAGAACACCATGGGACAAGGGCAAACCTTGGGGATGGATGAGAGGAGGTAGGGGCACCTTCTTCTTCCTCTTCCTCTCTTCTTCTCCTCTCAATCTCTCAAGCACATGGAACCCTAGGTGGAGATGGGAACCATGGGAGGAGCTCTCTTGGTGGCTAGGGCAATGGGTGGGCGCTAGATTAGGCTCTCTCAAGTTTCTCCCGTGCTCCAAGCCCCTATTTATAGGCACAAGGCGAAACACTAACAATGGGCGGCTCGATTCATTTTCTCGAGTTTGAATCAATCCATCGGACGCCGTCCAGGAGAATTATCGGACTCGTCCGACCAGATTTTGTCCCCAATTCAGTACTCTGCCGGACGCCGTCCGACGGCTTATCGGACTCAATCCTACCAGGTTTTAGGCCAAAATTGTGCTCTCACGGACGCCGTCCGAGCGGCTTATCGGACTCCGTCCGACAAGATTTGAGGCCAAAGCAGGTTCATCGGACGCCGTCGACGGCTTATCGGACTCCGTCCGATAAGATTTGAGGCCAAAGCAGGTTCGTCGGACGCCGCTCGGCGGCTTATCGGACTCCGTCCGACAAGATTTCGGGCAAAATTGTGCTCTGTCGGACGCCGTCAAGCGGCTTATCGGACTCCGTCCAACAAGAAAAATGTGCTCATCGGACGCCGTCCGGCGGCTTATCAGACTCCGTCCGACAAGCTCCAAAGACGCCCTCGGCCAAATACTAAAAATTCATAACTTTTGCTCCCGAACTCCGTTTTTATGATCTTGGGCATTAGGAAAGCTAAGAGAAAGGGCTATCCAACTAACTAAGTTTCACCACCTATTTCTAAATGGATAAACCATAAATTCTATAGAAACCACTCTCCGGCACCCTCGGACACCTCTCCCTCTCTTGTCTTCGTCTAGGGCTTCGGTTTTTGGATTTTGTCGCTTTGTGGGCTCGGCGGGAACACTTGGATGACTTAGGCGGGAACCCAGGTGACTTAGGCGCTAAGAAACCCTTGGACACCTGGCATCTCTAGAACCCGCTCGAACTCACTCAGATGAACTGGAACTTGTGCTCAGTGGGACCTACAACCAGAGAGATGAGCTTGCGAGACATCAATGGGCGGATGGGCGAAGCAGTATTACGCACACAAGAAAAATAGAAGAACTAGCAAATAACATCCTTAGCCTTGATGCGATCCGTCGAGGCCCAGTTGGCATCAATTACCAAAACATTAAGCCCATGGAAGGCTTGATCTTACATAAGCTCCCCGTGGCAGAGGCACTTACTGCTTGGCGCGACCACTTGGCAAAGCCTGCTCTCGTAAGCCCCCCGTGGCAGAGGCACTTTCCTTGTTCGGTTACTCTCGGAACTGCCTAACTTACGTCAACGAGCAGACTGTGGAACAAATCGAGCAAGGTTCGGGTGTCGCTCTTTCTCTCTACGACGTGCTCGAGTTCGCATAGCTTAGGTTCTCGAGCATCGTCTGCATCGGGGCTAAGGTGTCGCTCTTTCTCTTGTGCACTTGTTGGGTTCGCAAACTCGGGTTTAAGCGATGACAACTGTGAAGTGGGACTTAGGCTAAGCGCCTCACCGGTTTTCTTAAACTTCCTAGCTGCATTAGCTTTTCTCTTAGTTTCATTCGTTCTTGTCTTTTTCTTTGCTCTTTGCGAGGGAAAAGGTAAGTCTTTATTAACAAAATTTGCGGTACAAAAGTCCATCTCGGAGTTCTGACCCCTGACTACCTAGAAGCGAGTTGCTCCTTGAGCTCCTCGATCACTTCCTTGAGGCGCAGGACTTCCCTTGGGCTTTGAACCCCTCTCAGCCTCGGCTCGGAGGCGATCGGCCTCCTCCTTGCTTTTGCTGCACTGGCCCGCTCGTCGCCAGACGGAGAGCCTCGACCTCTTGGTCTTGGCCGCACTGGTGGTCGGTCGAGCCTCGCTCAGCTAACTCACGCTCGGCGGTCTTGAGCTGCTCGTCCGGCTCCTTGACCTTCTTCTCCATGGTGATCGCCCTCGCGCCATCCCGCAGATCTCCTCAATTTCCTCTGTGAAGCCCGGGGTTGAGATCTTAGCACAGAGTCCGGCGGATGTCTGCTCCTCCTTGCGCGGTGGGCTTTGAGCTTCTTGACTTCCTCCATGGTGGTTCCGCCGATGGGACGCGTCGGCAAGCGCTCTTCAAGCCACTTCGTGCGGCCGGCTTCTCCTCCGGTGCTCGCCTTCACGGCTTGCTGAAGCTCCTCGGCTTCCTTTAGAAGAGCCTCGGAGAATGCCTCTCCTTGGTCACTTGGCCTTGAGCTTCTTCGCTTTCGCCTTGATGGCTCCGGCTTTGGGCAGCCAGAGCGCTTACCCCGGATCTCCGTCGGAGATGCTCCGGAGGACGCCAAGACGGGCCTGCTCGATGGTGACCCCATCCTCGAGTTCCGCCATGGTATCCCTAAAGACACGAGGAGAAGATCTATTCGAACACTTTGCGATAACACATTCAAACCGAGCAAGGTTTGGTCTTGAGTTTACCTCGCCAAGCCGATGCTTCAATCCATGGCGAGGCGGTCCTCGAGCCATGCGTCACGAAGCCCCTTCGTCTTGGGATGAGGTGGCGCGTTCCTCCGTCGCCGCCTTTGTTCGCTCCTTCTTCTTGCGGGCGCGTCGTCCGGGAAGCAGTGCGGTGAGGCGGCGCTTTGTCTTCAGCGCTCCTTCTCCTCTTCCTCTTCCTCTTCCTCTTCCTCTTTCGTCCGAACAGCTTCGGGCGAGATCGGAGCCACTCCTCTGGGTGGCACCGTCGTTCCCACGAGCTGGACGACTTGCTCGACCTGCTCGGGGGCTTCTTCCTGCTCCCTGGCGGCCGGGATTTCACCCTGCTCGCCGGAGAATCCCGTCGCCTCAGGGGTGAGCTGCCCTGCGACAAGTGATCGGCGAACCGGCTGCTCGGTCCATCTCGGTAACCGAGCCGTCGTCTTGGCCCATTGTCCATGGCGCGCCAAGGCGCGCTTCCTCTGCCTCAGCCGCTCCACAGCGCTTTTAAGCGCGAGTGCTTCGTCGAACTCGACGAGAGCGAGCTCCACGCCGCCAGCTTGTCCTTGAGGCTCGCCAGCCTCGCCGCCCGCGATGCACCGTGCAGATGCTTGGGCAGCAGCGACCGCTCGAGCGCCTCCTCGACGTCGTCTGTGGCTGTTTCTTCTTGGGCAGCTGATGAAAAAAGAGATGGTCGTTAAGCCTAACGCGGTCAGAAGGTTGAGAGATCTAAAAGATCGATTCCTACATACCTGCCGTGAGAGGCTTGATCCTGATCTTCTTCGCTGGAACTTTCCGCCTCTTCTCGGGGCTCCTTGGCGGTTTCTCCGCTGGGCCTTTGGGTGTTGTGGCGGCGAGCTCGGCTCCCCGTAAGTGGAAGGCCTCACGCAGCGAAGAAGTTTTTCCTTGCGTGCGACTTCTTCTTCGAGCCTCCTCTCGCTTTCGGCGACTGTTGTGATCGATCCATGCGGCGGGGTGAGCTTGCGTGTAACGCCTAAGCGGAAGGGCCATGGTCTTTACCTCTTCGTCGCTCTGCTTTCGGCGAGGAGGGAAGGGCTTGGTCTCTACCCGCTGGGCTGACCGCGCGCCCGCTTGGTCTGCTCGGTACGCTCCGTCGCCGCGGGTGGTCTCTTCGACGGTTGGCGACCGCCGTGCCGCGGTGAGCTCCGCGTCGGCTCGGCTGCCACCTTGGGCTTAGTGGCTATCTTAGCCTTGCCCTTCTTCGCCTTCTCCTTCTCAGATCCGGAGAGCTCCTCTACGATCCCTCCAAGGATCAGCTGGTCCTCCTGCGCATTTGAGAAGCGAACATTAGCATTAAAACCATAGTGCGAATCTAGCAACACGAACTGGGTATAAGTGATTTACCTCATCTGAGCGGACAAGCACGTTGCGCGGACAGGTGTACGCCACCTCGCCGGTGACCACCCCGTCCTTTTTCGCCGCCTTCAGCATGGCGTCGACCAGGTCGGTCACCCATGCATCGGTTGGCTTCTCTGCCCGGACAGATGGAGTCGTTAATTCCTGTTCGGAAGAAGTGATCAATAAAGAGGTTGAGTCTTAAAGGCACTTACCCGTGCTCTCCCTTGTGATGTCTTCCCATCCTCTATCTTGTAGAAGGATAGGACCTCCTCCGCATGCCAGACGGACCTCATTATTTGTGAAGTCGAATGATCTTCGCGCGTGAGCCCGAGGCTCACGAGGGAGGCGATCTTCCTTGTCAGTACCGATCCTCGGCGGACATCTCCGGCCGAGGCATTGGGGTTCCTTCGCGGCGCCTTTCCGGTGAAGGCGAAGCTTCTTGTCGCCGCTCGCTTGTTTGTAGAACCACCTCACCCACCATGCGCCCATCGAGTCGGCGGTGGTGGGCGAGGGTCTGGCGTCGTCGTCGGGTGGCCCGGAGCTTGAGGTAGTAGCACCGAAGCGCCCGAAGCGGCGAGCTGCTCCTCGTTCGTAGTAATGGAGGAATGTTTCCACCGACGGATCGATGCTCAGATAGCCCTCGCCGCGGTGTGCGAAGACGGCCATCTGGAGAATGGAGTTCGGATTGAGGTTCGCCACCTCCAATCCAATCGATGTTCAAGAAGGCCTCGGCGAAGTCGCTCTCAGAGACCTCAACCCGAGCAGGCGAAGCTGCTCGGCCGACGAACTCTCCTTCGGCGGCTCCGAGTATCCTCCTCTCCGGCGACCTCCATTACAGTGTCGATGTGGCCCTCCTCCTCCCAGACATTGGTCCTCCTCGGTCGGGCTAGTGCCGTGAATTTAGCCATAGGGGTTCCCAGAGTTGGACAAGCGGGTTTGGTGGTGGAGTTTGGGTGCTCGATGCTGAGCGTGGTTGGAACTAGGGCTTAGAGAGGAAAGGCGCGTGGCGAAGTGGCGGCGCGGCGGCTTGGGTACTTTTATAGTCTCATGAGTGGCTCAGCAACGGCTTTGTCACAAGCGGCTAGTTTTTACCGCAACGGTTTGGATAAAGCGGTCGTCTGCTTTTCCATCGGACGATAGGAAGTTCTGGTTGGAGTTCCGCTAGCGGCTATTTTTTCCAAAGGTCCGTGACCAAGGTGAGTGCTCGCTTTCGGATAGATGTCATTCCCTGCTCGACGCAATAGAGCTGCTTTCGGCTGAAAGAGTTTGTTGGTCCCGAGCACGCCTTGCTCGGTTGAACCTTAACTGTTTGATCGATCGTTACATGTCTTTGTAGCGACAAAATTTCCCTCTTCGTGGCTTGAGTCTCAAGAGGAAGACCCGCTCTAGTGAGTCCTCCCACTTGAGTCTCGGGGGCTAGCTGTCGGGGATTAGATTACGGCCCATTGCCATGGCCCACTCCCTGACGGCCCAATCGAACAGCCTACCAGGGCCCAGTCCCCTGGAAGGTTTCATCTGGCCCATATGCATCCCGCCGAACAGCATCCTGGCTGGCGTGGTGCGTAATGGCCAAGGAATCGTGTTTGAGTCCGTCTCGAACAAGAGTTCTGCGCGACTACGTGAAGACCCGGACGTTGGTTTCCCGGATTGGAGTAGGAGTCGTGATCCCCAAGATTAGGAGATTACCTTATCTACCGTAGGACGTGTTTGGCATGTATTGAGTTCGTTACGATCTCGTAGTTAGCCCGGCCCGATATTCCTCGGTAGGTTGGTTTGTTCTGTACTATATAAACTTGGCCCCTGCGACCTGTTTGGGGGGACGAGTTTTACACCCTTAGCCATTAGACTTTCGCATACTACTCGTCGAGACCTATTGATCTCGCCGAGTTCCACCTGTAATTCTCTTTGATATAAAGAAAGGCTGGACGTATGGCTATTATCTCCCGAGAGAGGCTGAACCGTGATAAAACCCCGTCTCTGTTCGTTCTCGTTTCGTGGTTGTTCGGCGTGTCTCCTATTTCCTCTTTGAAGAACCTTGGTTGACTTGAGATCGATATCTCAACCGTCGACAAATATGTTTCATACATTTGCTACCGATGTTTCATGTGTACACGGGTGATATTTCATGGTAAAAATGAGGATGGATACTCTCTTAGCTATCAAAATAAAATGCAGTGAGCCCCACGTCGTGTTTGTCGTATCTAGCTGCCAAACTCGTGCACTGTCATTACTAGAGAGAGTTAAAGAGAAAAAAAAAAGGAATAGAGAGAAGTAGAAGAGAGGTGGAGAATGTTGACACAAAAAGTGGGCTTTTCGCGAACACACGTGCAGAAGCGTCAAACCTGTGTTTGCGTCGCAACGAAAAGCCAAGCGTGCCAGTCAATTTGACCTGTAAATTGACAAGGAATAAATTGTCAGCGACTAGCCCCAATCGGCTTTTTTAAAACAGCCAGATCAGGTTATTTGGAATCGGCTTTAAATAACCCGATTACAAGATCTATCGGCTTAATGCCTGATAGAGCAATTAAATGTAAATAAGCGTTCAGTCATACATCTTTACTTCTTTTTGGTATTTTTGTATAATATTAGCGATAAACCTTCGTATCAAGGTATTAGATTAAACTAAAGAATAGATTGAATAGATTGGTCAGGGCAAGACAGTATTTAGATCTAAATTTAGATGTAAACTAATAAACCGATTTAAAGGTTTAAAACTAATACAGATAAATACAACACTAATCGGCAAACATCTAAACATGCAAAATCCTAAACAAGGCATAAGCAAGATCGATTGGACGAGACAGTCACATATATCGGTTTTAGGAAAAAGCACATAAGATACTTGACAATCGGCATTACAGGATAAACACATATTACAGATCGATTAATTCGAGACAGTGTAATATGCAAGAACACATTAAAGATCGGTAAAACCCGAGACAGTTTAACATATTTTGTATACACGAGATCAGGATGATACAGCCATGCATACGGGTTACAAGAAGAGAATCGATTATCCCATCGAGATAGCTCTACCTGCGAGATGAAGCCTTTCGACGATGTCGATCGGATTCGAAAAAGGTTTTTTGTGTATTGAGTATGATGTCCTCTTTTACGATATCTAAGGTCCTATTTATACTATTACAATTTCGATACCGATACGACCTATTTTACCGCGTTGCGCCTGGTCAGATTGTATTTCATCTGGAGTCTCGTAACTATCGGTATTCTTCAATATGCCTTCTTCCTTTCCGATGAAGCCCATTTTCTGATTCGGCCCAATAATTCCGATATACTTAGCCACCATACCATATCTGATTTTCCTGCCAAATTTGGATGTCAACAGAGAAATAGAAGCGCCGGAGAGTGGAGAAGGATGTGAGTGACAATGCCAATGGCCAACAAGGAGAAGACATATGACCAGGGCAGAACCGTTGATTGCGGCCCGGTCGGTGTTGGCTATCACCACAGTCTGCCGTAGCAAAGAACAAGTAGTGTGGGAGCGGAGGAGTGGGGATAAAAAACATGTCACATAAGCAATATGCCTCGCAACCAAGTCGAATTCGATGAACAAAACGATAACGTTCATTCATAAAATATCCGTGTTATCATAAGTACATGAAAAAAATTATAACAAAATCGTGAAATGGTTGTCTCTAAGATATATATCCCTTTGGTATAAGGCGAGCCAGAAAAATCAGAACTGTTAATTCATGTATGAATTTTTGTCCGACTTATCATCGTGACCAATACGAAACTCTCTAAAATTCCAAGGAATATCTAATACCCAAGAGATGCTGGCCGCTAACCAAGTTGTCGGTATTGACTCTTGCAGGCTCTTCGCTTCTATAATTCTCTTATGTTCTTCCGACCTGTATTCTTCCCACCTCTTAAACATGTATTCTTTTACGACATTGATACCTTTGCCCACAATATCTATTGGTGGCACAGAAAGAGGATTCTGCTCCAGGCTGAGCTTATCTAGCTTTTCAAGCCGGCCAAAACTATCAGGAAGAACATGGATCTGGTTGTTGCTGAGATCAAGCTCACGCAAATTTAGAAGGTCACCAAATGAAAAGGGGAGCTCTTTCATGTCACTGAAGTTGCTGCTTATGTTGAGAATCTCAAGGTTAGAAAGATTCCCTATTGCAGATGGCAGGCCGTGAAGTTCATTGAAATGGACATCAAGAAGATATAGTGACCTCATATCACAGACAGACTGACAGATGATGGAAGACATCGCAGCTTGTTCGTATGGACCTGGAGTTTTTGCAAATTTACCATCTCAACGCCAATATTTGTTGGCAGATAAGTGAGCAAATTGTAACTTGCATCAATCTCAATTAGAGACCTGCAGTTTAAAGTTTATGTTAGTTGAATAGTGCTACCTAAAACCCCATTGAAAACAATTAAGAGTACACGAGCAGTAGTATTTACCTGCACTTTGAGATGCTATTCGGCAATGCTCTCAGCTTGTTACTCGACACATTAAGAGACTTTAGTCCGGATAACAGTCCAATAGAATCAGGAAGAGAAACCAATTCATTGGAAGCAAGACATAGCTCTTCAAGATTGTGAAGTCCTCCTACAGCATCTGGAACAACCTATCATAAATTGAAATCCACCAAAAAAATTAGCCAAGGTATCATAAATTAGCCAAGTGAGTTAAAAAAGGTCCAGCATTTTATACCTAACATCTGTTAAAAAATTGCCGCGTACACACCACAATTTAGCACACATACGAATACGATGGTAAAGATTCTCACCTCGAGCTGGTTCCGCGAGACGTCCAGCACACGGAGCCCATGGATCCTCCCAAACGCCTCTGGCAGGTGCCGCAGCCGCCGATCCACGAGGCGGACGCGCTCGACCGCCTTGCCCTCCTCGGCCTGCTTCAGCACGGCGATCACCTCCTCCTGCACGCCCGCATCGTCCCCCGCCTCACCACCCGCCGCCGCCGCCGCCGCCGCCACCGACGACGACGATTCATCATCCCCTTCCCCCTCCTCCGGGTCCTTCCCCTGCATCGCCGACCGGTGCGCCCTCTCGAGCATGGCCTCCGCCTCCTGCAGCAGCGCCTCCTGCTCGTCGTGTTTCTCCTCGAGCCACACCACCGCGCGGCACGCGTCAAGGCCCCCCTCGGGGATCCGATCCCCCTCGGCGGCGGCGGCGGCGATGCGGGCGCGGGAGGAGTCGACGAGCTCGTGGTCGGGGCGGGGGCCGAGGGCCTGGAGCGCGGAGCGGGCGCGGGAGACGTCGCTGACGGCGCGGGCCAAGGCGCTGAGCACGGAGGGGTGGCGCGGGCCCGGCGTGCGCTCGACGAGCTCGATCTCGCCGGCGGGGGAGGGCGATGCCTCCGACGGCGACCGCACGGGCGGCTGCTCGATGTCGAATCCCCCGCCGCCGGGGGCGGGCGTGGGCTTGGAGAGGGCGGGGAGGCGGGAGAGCACGTAGGAGAGTATGGGGTTGGATTGGGACTGCGGCGCCGGATCCATGGCGGGAAGAATCGAGTTCGAGGCCATGCTGTTCTCTGAATCTCTGATGTGCGCGCCGCTGCGGATCCGTTTTATAAGGACCGGAGAGCCGAAACCGAATCGGATTCCAGCCCGACCCCGGAGCCATCGCCGTCGGACCCTGGCCCGCTTGCTGCCGTCCAGGGAGTGGCTGACCGAGTGAGCCGCTGCATCGGCCCCCGGTACCTTCTTCCCGCACCTCCGCGGCGCCGCCCCCGCCCTGCTCGCCGCCGGCTCGGCCCCGGACGCGCCGCCGCCCTGATCTCGGTGCGGCCGTCACCGTCCAACGCCCTGCCCCCAGTGCCCCATCTTCTACTTCACGGTGACCGAACGACACAGCGCAATAGCGCACAAGAACTGAAGGACACAAGGTAAGGTAGTAAGCAGTAGCTACAGATCCCTGCCCCCTCTTAATAGTAACTGATTTGAGCATTTTGTGAGAATTGCAAATTTGCAATATTGCAAACTAGGAGAATGCAATTGCAAATTATTACTTCTATGTCTCAAACTATTTTTTAAGTAATCGTGTCTTTTTGTTAGCAATTTCAATTATAAATGGATGTGATGTGATTATTAATTAGCGTGTTTATGATTTTTGTGTTTGTATAATTTAACTAGTTTGCGCATTTGCAACATATTTAGTAAACGGTAGACAAAAAAATTTTAGCCTTGTCCAACCTATAATTTGATCCTGTATCTGCCACTGCATACAACGACAGAGAATGCTTTTTTTTCTCCCATGCATGCATGGTGGCAGCAGCGAAGTGGAAGTTGGCCGCACTGGCGGCGACGACGATGGAGATGACATGATGCACGTGAAGCTAAACTTTGTGTTTTGGGGCACTAGATTGTCATATTCTAGCTGACCATATATACTCATTGTTGCTAGTCACTAGCATGGAAGAGAAGCAGCGGTACGAATCACCTTGGGAATACATGTGGTCGTTGCTTCATTAGTTGGCGTTGCATGCGCACCTCGGAAGTTGCATGCATTGCTGTGGATTGCTGAGTTTCCAGAGAAGTACTTAATACTAAACTTTTCTACTATTTGTGTACTTTGGGAGAATCACCTAAAACGTCCATTAAACCTGAACTAGACGGAGTAGTTGGCAAAATTTGAAATCATCATAGGGAGAACACATTAAATAAAATATAACGGACCGTCAACCACAAAATCGCCTGAAAATAAAATAAGTGTCGATCGATTTTGATATAATTGCACTATAACCATACTAAAAGTTGCACTTTATTAACATGTAACACCCTGGCCCAAAATCGCTTAGTGCCTAGCCTACCTAGGGAGCTAGCCCACGCATACATAGCACCCACTTAGACTTTTCGGCATCGCTTCGTCTAAAAGGGTTAACCCGGGGTGCTATGTTTGGTTCCAACAGGCATTATATGCTACTTCAACTCTTTCTCAACTAGCAATATGGGACTAATCCCACCATCACATCCACATGGGCCACATGGGCCTCACAACACATCGGACCGGAGTATTACACTCATCCACTTTAATGGTCGACGCCTCGTCGACACCGCCTAAGCGGCAAATGTCCAGGATCCCCCTCGGTATACGGCCGTGCGTCTAGTGCCGACACATATGCCATGTCGTGCGACCACTCTGGACCCACACAAGCCATTCGCAATATGCTCGCGCAACTAAGCTCACACGATCTGCCGCACAGCGAGGGTTGATGCTCTGATACCATCTGTAACACCCTGGCCTAAAATCGTTTAGAGCCTAGCCCTCTGACTGGTTTGGGTTGACATACATAGCACCCACTTAGACTTTTCTACCGCTTCGCCTAAAAGGGTTAACCGGGGTGCTATGTTTGGTTCCAACAGTTTCTTCTACAACTCTTTCTCATTGTGAATATGGACTAATCCCACCATCACATCCACATGGGCCACATGGGCCTCACAAAACATCGGGCCTGAGTATTACATAACAAGTGCAATTTTAGTATTATCCGTGTGCAATTTTACATTGATTGAAACATAGGAAGACAAAAAAGTATGTAAACATGTGTATTTTAAAAATTTACACGATAATAAAATATAAAAATCAACATATATAATACATAATTGATAAATAGTAATAATATACTAAAATTGCATCTTAATAAACAGCGTAATTTTATTGTTATTTGAGTGCAACTTTAAAATAACCGAGAGTTCAGAATCTCACAGTCACAGTCAGCAAATGCGAAATAAAATATACTTGCTGTTACAAACAAATACAGGGCGTTATACACAACCGTGTCCGTCTATTTTGTTGGATGAGTTTGGCCTCATGAGGCACCCTCTCGTGTAGTCGTGTCACTCGTGTGTGGTTCTGCTCTTAGTTGGTGGACACACGCTTGGGCTTCCTCGCCGGCACCGCGCAGAACGCCCTGGCACGCGGCGGCGGCGGCGCGCTCCGGGCCTGCCCCGCCGCCGCACGGGTCCTGCGCACGAACGTCTCGTCGTCCGCGTCGTCGTCCTCCTCCAGCTTCATCCTAAGCGTCCTCCTGACCCTCGTCGTGGCGCGCCTCAGGCCTTCCACGCTCCAGTCGTCCTCTGTCGTCGCGCCACTGGCGTCCTCGCCGCCTCCCTCCTCCGCTCTTGATCCGGCGAGCAGAGCCTTGATGCCCACGGCCGGCAGGCCGGCGGCGCGGTCGCCGCCGTCGTGGCCGGACGGCGCCGCCGCCGCCGCGCGTGCGTTCTCGAGGAAGAGCACCTGCACGACGACGCGGAGCGGGAGCCGCTCGTTCCGGGCGGCGTGTGCGCAGGCCTCCTCGGAGAGCTTCCTGCAGTCGAGCACCCTGCAAAGCCTCTTCCTCGCGCACTTGCCCAAATCCGGGTGCGCCTACACGTGCGCAACACGAGCTGAAACATTGTGCATTGGATAGCCTGGATCGATGCTGTGCATGTGGGCGTGAAATGGTCTTGTGTTCATTGACAGTGTGCCATTACCCTAAGATACGCGTCGACGGCTCGGTAAAGATCGTCGTGCTGCGGCCGGGCGCCGTCCGGCACGGCCTCGGCGACGGCGATGAGCTTGTCCGGCGGCAGGTTGGCGTCCGTGGCCGCCTCCGCCAGAAACGCGTCCACGAGCTTCCCCACCCGAACCATCGCGCCGTGCGACACCGCCGGCGACGTCGACTCCGGGCTCCCCGCCACCGCCTGCTGCCGCAGCGCGAACTGCTCGAGCATGGCCACCACGGCGTCGACGTCATACGGAGCCTCGCGTGCGGACGCCGATGGTATCAGGAGGTCGCCCACGCCGGCGTCCTCCAGCTGCAGCGCCGCCCTCCGCGTGAGCTCGGCCTTGGACGCCGGAGACGCGCCGAGGACGCTCGCCGCCTTGAGGAGCTTCAGCAAGAAGGCGCACGAGACGGCGTCCCTCTCGGCCGGGAGCAAGCTCACGATCTTCTCGACGAGGAGGCGGCGGCTCTTGGCGCTCCGTTCGACGTTGCCGCCGGCGTCCGGCAGCCACCGGCGCGCGTAGACTCTGAGGGCGGCGCCCACGGCCTCTCCGTCGACGGTGCCGGCGGCCTTAACGGACACCATGACGCGCCAGTAAAGTTCGGCGGCGAGCTCGGAGACGTCGCGCGCCCACCACGGCGGAGAGGAGTTGGCCGGCACGGCGGCGGAGGCGGAGGCGTTGCCTCGGTTGGAGCCCGTGTCCGTGATAAGGGCCGCGACGGCGTCGATGCATCGGGGCGTGACGCCGAGCTCCTCGCAGGGAGTGGCGTGGCGGTGGGTGGCGCGGAGGACGACGAGCGCGTCCTTCCAGCGGCGGAGGAGGCAGGCGGCGAGGAAGGCGTCGAGCTTGGCGGCGAGGTTGCCGCGGTCGGCCGACTCCGTCATGCCGAGGCGCTCGGCCGCGCAGCGGACGGGGACGACGTTGTGCGGTCCGATCGTGACGGTGATGCCGTAGCAGAACTTGGCGCAGGCCTCGAACGCCTCCGGCCCGCCCGGAAAAGCCGGCAGCTCGACGGTGCCGGCGCCGCCGGAGCCGCCGGAGTCTAACTCCGCGCATAGCGCTTGCAGCCTCAGGCATTTGGAGAGAAGAGGAAACTATTGCGTTCAAGGACGCAGGCCAAGAAACGAAGAAACGCATTACATACTCGAATCCAGCATCCAATTGAAGCACAAGAAACCAACCATGGCAACAGTTACAGGCTTACAGTTACAGCTGCCATGAATAATAACATGAATCAAGCATGTCAACAAATCAAAATTTATTTCTTTGAACTACCAAACGTGCTCATGCACATGTTCATAACTAAACCAACAATTCAGTTCTTTATCGACGCAGACGAAGGCACAAAATGAGAAATCATACAAGAGTTTCCGACTCCGAGTACCTTATGAAGACGAAACAAGGAGTTATCAACCTTGATCTGCAGATCAGTAGTCACCTCGGTTGCGACAGACCTGAAATTAACAAACCGCACGACAATCACACAACACGAACACCCATGCATCTAACGAGACGATCTGATGATGGGATTCATGATCAGTGAGTACCTCACGGACCCGGAGGTGAAGAAGGTGTCCGGCCGAGTGCCGAGCTTCATGAGCTTCATCGATCGTGATCTCGGGCAAGGGTTCATAGAAGAAGGCCACAACCTTCACGGCGACGGCCACTCTGCCTAACTGTGCGTGGTTCTTGGTAGCTTAGCAAGTGCATCATACAGGTGAAGTGGTTAGGGATGGATGGGACAGGATCCAAAGACAAAGGATGGCGACCGCTGGGGATCGGAAAGAAGGGTCTAAAATTGCATCCGAAAATGCCCAAAGATTTGATGGCAGCAAGGGGATTGTACGTATCAGCGGCTGGTTTCATGCCAAGGGAATCTTGATCGGCGAATGTGTCGAGCGGGGACCGGTTGTTTCATCGGTGGCAACTGACAAGTGAGGAGCTTTTCTGAACAATTTCAGCGCAGGTTTACAGAGGGTAGGTTCAATTTTTATTCCAAGAAAAAAAGCATATTCATTATATCATAGGCATGAAGCTTACGGTCACAGTTACACTCACAACTCTACATAAAGATCTTGCTAAAAAAAAAACTCTACATAAAGATCAACTACCTATTATAAGCCATAAAAAACATCTTGCAACACTCTGGCTCGAAAACAGAACTTGTATCGTTCATGATACGGTGCTTGTAATAGTAAACATAGACAACATTTTATGCACTCATTTGACGACATACCTTTTCCTCGATAGAAATAAAGCTTGAACACTCACACACAGTTTCTCCACTATTTTTCTCGGATCTGTTTGGGCGACCTAGCCTAGCCTCGCTACGTCTTAACAACACTTCAAAAGCCACCACAGACTTTAGCTTCCGAAACATAGAAATGAAGATAGCACCAACCCTGAACCGAACGACAACAATTCCACTAGCCCACAAACCGATCGAGGACAAAGGACACCAAATGAACCAACCAAGACTACTAAAACAATTAACAAAGACGGACTTCCACACTGCTAATACTCTAAGGCTGGCTCCAACAAGGTACCTTAAATTTGATCCCCTATAGCTTGATATAAGGGTTTCCTGTAAAAAATCTATCCCCTATAAACATGCATGCCTCCAACAGTAATCCCTTAAAGTGAATATGTACCCAACTGCTCTCTCTCTCTCTATCTCCCTTTGCGATGGGCTCGAGGAACCAAACGAGCCGGAGAGGGCTTGGGCGACGGCGGCCGGCCGCCGAGGGGTAGAGGACGCAGTGATGAGGTGGTAGAGGCCGGCAACATCAGGGTAAGAGGGCGGCGGCAAGGGAAGAGGAGGAGGAGGCGTCGGTGAGGCAAAGGAGACCGCGGCAAGGGAGGAGGAGGAGGCAGGCAAGGCTGGCGAGGCAGAGGAGGTCAAGGCGGAAGAGGAGGAGGAGGCCAGGAGGGAGGGGGCGGCATGGAAGAGGAGGAGGCCAAGGCCGGAGGCAGAGGAGGCGGGCGACTGCTGGAAGAGGAGGAGGCCGGCGGCGAGGCAGAGGAGGAGGCAGGCCGGCGAGGCAAAGGAGACCGGGCGGCGGGAAGAGGAGGCGGGCGGCCATGAGGCAGAGGAGGCGGGCGGTGGCGGCGGGGCAGATCAGACGGGTGGCGGCGGGAGGGGGCAGAGGAGGCGGGCGAGAGAAGAGTGGGAGGAGGAGAAGAAGGCACGCCTGCTCCTATCTCACGCGGGAGGAAGGTAGTTGAGGATACGGGAAGGAGAGAGGTCCCGTACGTATACAGTTTATCTCTCCAATACGGTAAATTAGGGGATGCTTTAAGGGACGCTGTTGAATGCTGTAGGGAAGCAGTTCATCCCCTTTTTTAGTGGTTCGGTGATGTATACAGGGTGTTGTTGGAGCCAGCCTAATAGAACCTGAAAACAAATAGCAATTCTTCAAAATTCACCTCCAACCCACAGATCCAACAGGAGCAAGACCAGAAGAGCTAGCAGGTTGACAGCCGGCATAGCCGGCTTGTGCAAACCATTGACGTTGCTGCTTGTCGGGAGCCACCGTCACCATGAAAACGTCGTCGGGTCGATTGCCACAAGCAGCCTTCGCCACATACAACACCCGCTACCCACTGCTCGAACGATACATCCACCGCTGCAGCCACCTATTGCGGCTTACCGAGGACGCTTGGTGCAAGCTGTCGCTAGCCGTCTCCAACCGCCGCCGCCCGCCCTAAACCACCGCCACCAGGACGCCATTGGAGATCTAGGGTTTAGGGAAAGAAAGAGGAGAGGGCAGAGAGGGAAAAGAGAAGGGAAGGAGGGGGAGGGGGAGGGGGAGGGGGCCAAGGGCGTCGGCGGGGCAGCGGTTCGCTCCTTGTGAGTCAGGGTCGTGGGGGAGTCAGGATCAGCTACTGGTACTAGTACTAGTACTAGTACTTGAATAATTTGATATGGTCCAGTTTATTAGATTTTTAGTGGCAGGGGATTAACCTCTCACATGCATAATGAATTCACTTAATTATGGCCCTTCGAGAAAGGAAAGTTCATTGTGTTTTGTCAAACCTCCGAGTAACTGAAATATATTAACTGAGTCTGGTCAGTGAGCAATGATCCTGTGTTTTGAATTGGGGGAGCCTATGCTTTTTTGATAATAGAAGAATTTTTAAGGCAAACAACAATAAAAAGAAAAGAAACAAATTTCTACCTCATAACGACTAGACGACCCAAATATCTTAATGGTTGCAATTCTAAGCATCCTCACATAAAAGATGATCATTGACATTCGTGAGATTCTTCTACGATTTCATAAAAGTAGCGTCTAAAATGATTTAGTGAGAAAGAGAACAACCGTCAAAACAACTAGTCTTTAATAGCAACGTTGACCAATAAAAACCAAGTGTAATAACTCAAATTTCATTACACGGCTGCCCATTAAAATAACGAACCAAGATGCATTGCAATAAGAAGAACTATGCCCATCAATAGCGTCTGTGGCAAGATAACGACGCTCATGAGCATCGCCGTCGTTGAATCCAGCTAAAAAGTTACAGAATGATATTTCTCTTGGGATTGGCACTTCAACTACTTTGTTTTGCAATTCCTTGTCGTTGCAGGACTCGCCACCATAGCTCTAAATCTATTTGCCTCCGCTTAATATCAACTGCACTCATTGCTCGAAGCTGGACGTGGGATGAGGATGAGGGCCTCAACGGGGAGCCTATGCACCGGTGCTTGGTTGTGATTGATTAAAAAAAAGGTGTGGAAATCAGCGGTGGTCTAAAGGGGGAAAGATGAAGCTTCAGTTCAGGTACATTCATCATTAAAATTCAAAAGTTACACTTGATTAGCTCCAATTTCCAAACACTCTCATTTCTTTTTCTTTTTAAACTAAAGCTTTCCAACCGACGAACTTCTTTCATTACTACTGCACCAACCCTGGACCCACGTAATGCTATATAATTACTATTAAGTCACTTGATGCAAAGAATGTCTTCTACCCTATGGTAAATTTTGAATTATCGATACTACTTTTTTTCGGAAAGGCTACTGCGCGGGCGTCCGGAAGCGCGCTCGGCCGGACGCTGCACAGTGTGGCAACTGTAGCATGCAGGTGGGTCCCACAATCATTTTTTCTTTTGATGGCCATAAATTTTGACTGGTTGCTCTAATCCACAAACCATTTGCATAAATGTGTTCCTCGTATTTTTAGAATAAAACAAGATATATGTTGCCATATAAATCCACAAACTTACCTAGTGAAACTTGGGTTTCGTCTATTGAAACTTGGGTTGCATACTCGTTAAACTTTGCCGAACTGTCAAGTTTCAACAGGTTTCATACAAGTTTCATCAGGTCAATTCAAATTTCATCAAGTTTCAACAGGTTTCATCCAAGTTTCATCAGGTTGCATCTAAGTTTCATCCAAGTTTCATCAGATTTCATCAGCACACAGCCAAGTTTCACTAGTATAGATGTAAGTTTCATAGGTGCCTTCTCCTAAGTTCACATAAAAAAAATGTAAAAGTGAAAAAAAAAATCAAAAAACTTTAAAAAGTATTTAAAATGGGTTGCTCTCGATTTTAGAAGAATTATGAAATTTATTCCACATATTTTGAACACTGTTTGAATTTTATACAAAAATCAGAAGTTTAATTGAAAATTTGATCAACTGCACGGCTAACAACTCCGCGCTCACACGGGAGCGCGGGCTGCGTCGGATGCGCGCGGTGCCGACGATCGGACGGACGATGCTGGTTCGGCACGGGCGCGTCCGGACGGACGTCCGACGCTTGTCACTCGCCTACTTTTTTTCATTGTCTAGCTTCGTTTGTCTGTACTTTCATAGCATTTTTGTCACTCGCTTCCCACTCAGGTAGATGGCTTGCTTAAATAAGACATAAATTATGCCACTAAAAAATCAGTTTTGAATTTCATTGAGACCGGTATTTTTTTAAAAAAGTCATATTTGTTTCTCGGATATAATTGTACTCACGAATAACTTAAAGCCTCTAGTGTTGGTAAGCTAATAGCTAAAGTACCTAGTATAATTATGCTCAGTCCGTAGCAGGCACTCTATAATACTGTAGCTCTGGATAAAGTGTCTGATGTCAGAAAGGAATCTTTTAGAGTGCAGTGTAAAGTCTGTAGAAAATTTAGAGGGAAGGATAGAGGGACACTCTAATAGTGAAATAGAGGGTGGGGATAGAGTAGCAGATGTGGATGCTTAGAAATAGAACGAATGCCCCGGTAGAGTTTTTTTTAACCAATTTAGAATATTTAAGAAAAAAGAGACTAGCACCATTAGAGCATGCGCAGGAGGCGCCTATCAGGTGCCTGGCATCAGCAAAGGCTCGCAGGCGGAAAATATTTTGAACTACGCAGACTGCAGGGCATCAGCGCGAGCGGGTAGGGCGCAATGCAGGGTGCTCAGGCAGGGCGTGTTGGCTCCCCTGCTAGAGATGCTCTTATAGCCTGCTTAGCGTTGGGTAGTTTAGCGTCACTTCTTTCACTATGGCATGCTTAAATGTTTTAACGAAAAAAACCGACTATATCTAACATTTGGGTAAAAAAACGTTATAGCCCATTATTATTATTTAAAACCTTACCACGTACTCATGCTAAAAACCCTTATAAAAAGGGTGTCTCCACCTCAGCCCTTCCGCCTCTCCACCCTCGCACCATACCACCGCCACGGAAGTCGGCTACTCCGTTGCAGGGCTCGCTCCGTCTCGGCCGGCTGCCTCTCCTACCCTAGGGTTCCGGCCGTCGCAACTCGTGCCGCGATATGCCTCGCTGGGGCGCCGCGCCGGCGTTCCACCGCCTCCCGCCGAGCGACGTCGACTCCTGGGGCCTCGTCATCAAGGTGCGGTTCCCGTGCCCTTGCGCTACGCGGCTACGGTGTGTGCGCCGTGGTGTTAATTTGATCGTGGGGAGGAGGGGAGGAGAAAATGCCGCGGGTTTTTTCCAACTCCATATATCATGTAGGGTTTGGTGTTTCGTCGTCGGGAAGGAGTGGATCAGTGGAGTGGCGATGGGTTTTGCACTTGCTAGATTGTGGAGTGATCGATCTGGGCGGTGGCTGTGGTGCTACCTATATGTTTTTTTAGTTGCGAGAGGCTGTAGACGTTATAGACATGGGGACTATTCCCCCTCGTTGAAGGATGAGGGCGTGGCCTGGTGCAGATGCTGATGATCATATGGTTTTCGTGCTCCATACTTCCATCTGCTTGCTGAAAGGATGCATTTTGCATCTCTGTACGTGGTTGTATCCAAGATTAGATTGTTTTCATCTTGTTCTTAATTAATTGTTTGTGCGTTAAGAAACGATTTTGGGAATGAGCGCTGGAAAATTCAGGTTATCGTTGGGTGTTTTGTGTTACTGTAAGATACTTTGATATGAAATTCGATGGGAGTATACCAATTTACGATTCTTATTAGCTGTAGCGTGCACATCATTACCAGGGATTTCCAATATGATATTTGTTTCAGCATTGCTATTTCACACTCTTGCAAATCACATGTCGTCACATGCGATTTAGGGTTACTTGGCATCCACCTTCTTACCTACCACCACCGCAGCCTCAAGTTAGGTTTTGGTTTAGGGTTCAGGGGTCCTCCTTGCCTTCCGGACTTACAGGGATGCCTAGAGCGGCGACGTACCCATGGTGGGGGCTGCGAGGCACCAGTGGCAGCGTTGGAGCCACAGAAGCAATCGAAGGCGGCTGGGAGGCAGCTAGAGGGGGATCAATGCCGACAGTAGGATTTAGGGTAGACGGGGCTGACCAGCGGCGAGAGGAAGGGAGGCAGAGCGGAGGGGTGGCAAGGCGGCCGCTGCTCGTGGCCAGTGGCCAAAGGTGGTAGGGCGAACGTTGAGCCACGTGGAGCGGCGACGGCGATGGTGGCGCGGATCAGGATCGGGATCGGGAAAGGTGGGGAGGGGACATGGAGGGAAATCCCAAAGGTGGGGTTCGGATCTATGTGTATAGGGATTACGATGGATCTAAGCCATTGGATTTTGATTCAACAGTCAGAAAATCAACTGCAGAAACAAGAAAATGGCAGGTGCATGTTGACTAGTCATTCCCTTTTTTATGGTTTCTTGTATAAAGGATGAGAAATCTTGAATCTTTGGGTGCATCTGCATTATATGTTGTCAGCAGTGTTCTTGCTACGATTTTGTATCTTGTTTTTGTTTGGCATTCGTCTCAACTAGTTGCAAAGATTCAATTTGTATCACTAGCTGTTTGCCATCAATGCTGCATACATCATGCTCGAAATAGTGTTCTGGTGATATTATAAACTGAATACAGGTTTATTAGTTGATATAGAAAGGAACATAATATAATTATCATTTTCCTTCTGACTTTTCGTGGCTAATTAATTACACTCTTGTGAATCAAAACTTAAATAAATGTGCCAGTTCATGTTATCTTGTGCTTTAGGCCATTTAATCGGTTATTATCCTTGTGAATTTTTTACTTTAATGCTATGGCTGTGTAAATTTCAGAAAAAGTTAAAGAAACAGACGCATGCGACACGGGCGACACACGACGGGCGACTCACGGGCGGCTAGGGTTTCCTAGCCGCCGCCGCCGGCCGCCGCCGCCCCTCGAGCTCCCCCTCCCCACCCCACTCGACGCCCTAGCCGCGGCCGCCGCCGCCGCCGCCGCCATGGCGCCGACCCTCGAGCTCCCCTTCACCACCCCACTCGACGCCCGAGACGGCGCCGTCGTCCCGCCGAAGCTCGACGCCTCCCGCCACCGTCTCCGCCGGCGACGCCGCCACTCCGCCAGCCCCGTCGCGTCTCCGCCGGCGACGACGCCCTCCGCCCGCCCACGTCGCGGCGTCTCCTCCGCAGCTCTTCGCCCCTCGCCGGCGCCGCCTCAACGCCGGCCCGTCCCTGCCTCGGCGATCTTGCCCCCGACGGTGCTAGCTCCATCCCTGTGCCGCCGTCGGAGTCGGGCCCCGCGCTCCGTCTCTCGGCATGGGGACAGCATTCTAGCTGTTCGCGCCGTAGCCGGCGTCGGGCGCCTCTGGAGGAGCCGCCGCCCCTCCCCGCCGCCATCTATCCGTCGAGCTCCAACCTCCAACGCCGCTGCCCCTCCAGGATGGGTTAGGCCGGGTGCTCCCAGTCCTCCCGCTGGTCACCGCCGCCACCCCTCGTCCTCGCACTCGCCGCTGTCCCAAGTCAGAGCTCGTCGGCGTCTTCCTCCCCGAGCTCCTCATCTGGTCGGCGCTGGCATCGCGAGATCGTCGACACGAGCTTGTCAGCGCCGCCCTACGCTCTAATCATGCCGTCCTGCTCCCGTGCTCCTTCCCCGCCGCCACGGTTGCTGCCGCCGCCTCCTCCCTTCGTGGCTCCACTTCGGTCTTGTCTCAAGAAGCCGATCCGAGTCTCAACACCAGCTGCCAGTACACACAGCGTGGCTGTCTCTCGGGCCTCTCAGCACCAAGTCAATTTCGCCTTACCTACTGAAGACCCTTCTGAGGCGGATTGGACTTTGGTCCGCTCAAAGCGGCGCCGCCGCGAGGACAACCAAGCTGCCAACTTGCCGCGCAGGACCTATGCGCAGGCTCTTTTGACTCCAGCTCGCGGTGATCAGCGTCTTCGACGTTCTAGTTTCTGCAGCAGCTTCGGGAGCAGCTCGTCCCGTCTCCGCCACTCTCGCTGCTTCCGCTGCCTAGAGTTGGGTCACTTGGCGGTGAGTTGCAGGGATCCAATTCGATGCCGACGCTGCAAGCTCAACGGACAAATATCCCGCAACTGCCGCTTTCCAGTGCCCTCTACTCTGAAACACCGATCGCCTGCTCCATTGCCCTACCCGGCCTTAACAGCCCTGGGTGACCCAAGCCGACGCCCGCAACGTTCGAAGAGCTTCATCCGCTCCACGATGAACTTGGAGGCTACCCTCGACGATCACTCCTCCTGTCTTGCAGTGTGTCGCCTCTTTGGCTTTCGCGACCCTTCGCGGGCCTCTGGCGTCGTCCTCTCGGCCGCAATGGAGGCGGCTGAAGCGCCGCAGGAGAGCATCTCCGTCTCGCCGCACTTCCCAGAAGACTTCCTTGTGCGCTTTCCATCGCAACGCCATCGGAACCGTGCGGTGCAACGTGGGCGGTTACAATACAGCAGCTACTCCCTTGAGCTCCGGCCATGGCGCCCTCGCCTAATCGAAGACCCCACCCCCCTCCGCTTTCGGGTGCGCCTCTGTCTAGAGAATGTCCCCATGCATGTGCGGGATGAGGAGACTGTTCAAAGCATCATTGGTTCGACTTGTGTGCTCCAGTCCATTGAAGAGCACTCACGTCGCCAAGAGAAGTCGGTCACCCTCAATGTGTGGGCATGGACGACGGAGCTAATCGACATCCCCAAGATTCACTACCTCTCTATCGTTGTTCCTAACTCGGCGAAAGGTGCGGCTCCTCCAAAGACAGTGGACACATTCAGGGTTCTCATCCACTTGGATATCATTAAAGATTCCTTAGCGGGCTCCCCGCGTCATGGTGGCCACTCTCGCCTAGTTTGGCACCTAGGTATGGTGGACGGGGAGGAGCCGTCGGTCATGTCGCCCATGCGCGCTATACCACGCTACCACCACCATCATCCCGACTCTATCGTCGACACCCGTGGGTCCAATTTTCGCAACCAGGGGGACTACCGCTCTTACTTTGTCACCCACAAGATCACTCGCAACAACTCAGCTCTTAAGGCAGGCCATTCCGGTAGCCGACATGAAGAGGCTAAGAGCCTTCGAATAAAAGGGCACAACAAGCATTATCGCTCAGTCCATAACTCTTCCTCCTCGAAAGCTGTTTGGGAGTGGCGACAGGTGACTTCTGCCACTTCTGGCATTGGCTCCAGGACCCCCGGGACTGTGGAGACCGATGTTCTAACAATTGATGATTGTGGTCCCAACCTGGAGCATGGAGCCCCTCTCGACCTAGAGATAGCACCACCTCAACTACAACTCACCCATATTGAGGCTGATATGGTCTTTGCGACAACATCTCACATCGGCGAAGGGGACCTTTCGGACAACGCAGGCTCCACAGGTTTTGTGTTAGAGGATGCTCAACCGACCCCCCAAGGTGGCCCAGAGGCCCAAAACCCGACGTCGGTCTCCCCACCCTCGGCAATGTCTTGTATTGGCGAAGGAGGCCTTTTGACCAACACAGACTCCACAGGCTTAGGGGCGGAGAATGCTCCGGTGACCTTTCAAGATGACTTCGAGGCTCCAAATCAGACGCCGGCCTCCCTACCCTCGTTTTCACCGCCTCGTTCTGGCGTTTCAAGATTTTTCATCCCTGTGAAGCCCCCTATCCTCCAAGTATTTACCAGAAGAGCATCGCGCCAGTCCATGAATGTTGTTCCGACGCCGGTTGCTTCTTTACGGCGAAGCTCTCGTCTTGCGGCTAAACCCATGTCAGGGCTACCAGTAGAGGAGAAGGCCAAGAAGCTCATCGCCAAGCGCCTTGAGCCGTGGTTTGATTCCCGTGCCAAGCCTGATGGCACCCTAGACCTGATCTCCGCCCTCCTGGAAAAGCCTCTAACTGTCGATGCGGCCGCCGCATTGGCCAGCCTCTCCGGCCTCCCTCCTGCTGATCCCCCACAGACGACGGGGGCAGATCAATCGACAACATTGGATGCCACTTCTTCGGCCAACCCACGATTGGGGTCCGATGCTTATTTGTCTCCCCAATGACATCACACATACTCAACTGGAATGTGAGAGGCCTCAATTCAGGTGCAAGGCGAAGTGTTCTTCGAAATCTCATCTCCTCATCTCGAGCATCGTTGGTTTGCATCCAAGAAACGAAGTTGGACGTTGTGGATGCTCAGGTTGTGGTGGATTGCGCTGGTCGTTTCTTCGGGTCTCTTTTTGCATGCCTCCCAGCTGTTGGAACTAGGGGAGGGATCCTTCTACTTGCGCATGAAGATTACTTTCAGATGGACGATATTGTTAGCACACCAAGGTGTCTCTCGGCAACCATCAAGTCAAAGTTGACAAGCATCTCCTGGCGCATCACGGTTGTCTATGGCCCACAGTCCACATCAAATAAACTTCTATTTCTTCAAGAGATTGCCACTCATGCTCCGACTACTCTTCCCTGGCTCATCCTGGGAGACTTCAACCTTATCTACCAAGCCGCAGACAAAAGCAACTCCAATCTTAACCCGTCGCTTATGTATGCCTTTCGGTCAATGATCAGCAACCTTGAGCTAAAAGAAATTCACCTCTCGGGTCGTCGCTTCACTTGGAGCAACGAGCGGGCCAATCCTACCCACACGAGGATAGATCGTGCCTTTTGCACTGCAGCCTGGGAGCTCCTCTTCCCAGAGACTTACCTCAGAGCTTTACCATCGTTGGTTTCTGATCACGCCCCTCTCCTTTCGACAACGATGGAGCATAGGCCCGCTAAATGTTTTCGCTTCGAAAACTATTGGCCACGAATTGAGGGCTTCCATCAGGTTGTCCAGCAGGCTTGGAGTCGTCCAGTGGCTAACACGAACCCCTTCCGCAGACTTCACACCAAGCTCTCCCGTACTGCTAAGGCCCTGTCCAAATGGGCAAAGATCAAAGTGGGAAACTCGAGGATTCTCCTCGCCATAGTTCACGAGCTGATCCTCCTCTTCGATCGAGTTGGCGAGGCGCGCACTCTTTCGCCAATTGAAAGGGACCTTCACAGGCGACTCAAAGACCGTAGCTTGGGCCTCGCCGTGATTGAGAAAGCACGGATACGTCAACGGGCACGGGCCCAATGGGTCAAGTTGGGTGATGCAAACACGAGATTCTTTCACATTCGTGCCAATTCCCGAAGAAGAAAATACTACATTCATTCTTTGGCCACGCCTGATGGGCCAGTCAGCTCCCACTCTGATAAGGAAAAGGAATGTCACCGCTACTTTCTGGAGCATCTAGGCACCCCTTTCAATCGTGAGCTCTCCTTGGATTGGGAACACCTGGGCTACTTACCTCATGACTTGGATGACCTAGAACTGCCTTTTGAGGAAGAAGAGATAAAGCAAGTTGTTCTTTCCAGCCCAATAGATAAGGCGCCTGGCCCAGATAGCTTTATAGGCCTTTTCTTTCGTGTTTGTTGGGACGTGATTAAAGCGGACATCATCAATGCTTTTCACCACCTTTACGACCAAAACTCGGCATCGCTAAATCTGCTCAACACAGCCAACATCGTCCTCTTGCAAAAGAAGGAACCCGGTCTGCAGCTGACAGACTTTTGCCCAATTAGTCTAATCCACAGCTTCAGCAAACTATTGTCCAAACTCCTGGCCAATAGACTGGCCCCTCATTTGGATAGCTTAGTCTCGCGAAGCCAAAGTGCATTCATCAAAGGTCGTGCCATTCAAGACAACTTCCTGCACGTGAAGAATGCCATTCAAGATCACCAGCGCAGAAAGATCTCGGCTATCTTTCTCAAAATCGACTTCTCCAAGGCCTTTGACTCAGTCCATTGGGGCTATCTTCTAGAGGTTCTGCAGCGACTGGGTTTTGGCCAACGATGGCATAATTGGATCTCCTCCCTTCTAGGTTCAGCCTCCTCCTCCGTCCTTCTCAATGGCACTCCGGGTCCCCCTATTTATCACGCAAGAGGAGTTAGACAAGGGGATCCTATCTCACCCATGTTATTCATTTTGGCCATTGACCCTATCCAGCGGCTCTTTCTTCGGGCACAGGAAAATAATGTTCTCTCTGCTATCAACTCGAGGATGGTCTCCTTGCGAACATCCCTCCTTGCGAACATCCCTCTACGCTGATGACGCGGCCATCCTTATAAATCCCGTGCGCAGTGAAATTGAGGCGGCTATGAATATACTCCAAGGCTTTGGGAAGGCCTCCGGACTCCACACAAATCTTACCAAGAGTGCTGCCTACCCGATCCACTGTAGGTCGGAAGAGCTAGATGACATCTTAATGTCCTTCCCCGGTAGGAGAGATTCATTCCCTTGCACCTATCTCGGTCTTCCTCTGCACCAACGAAAGCTCAAGAAGGTGCACTTTCTCCCCTTAATTGAGAAAGTGCAAAAACGGCTTCAAGGATGGAAGGGGAGCCTCTTGAACAAGGCTGGTCGGCTTACGCTCGTTAACACTGTCCTCTCAGCTCTACCTACATACTTTCTATCGACTTTCCCAATACCCAAGTGGGTTTCAAAGAGATTGGACAAAATACGTCGAGCCTTTCTCTGGCGGGGAGAGGAGTCATCCAGTGGTGGACACTCACTTGTCAATTGGCCAACTGTGTGCCGACCAAAGAAGATGGGTGGGCTTGGCACCCTGGATCTCCAGAAATTTGGTTCAGCACTTCGTTTGCGATGGTTATGGCTCGAGTGGACTGACCCAAGTAGGCCTTGGAATGGCTCTCCAGTACCCTGCAGTGATCTTGACAGAGCGCTCTTTCACGTGGCGACGCGCGTCACCGTTCAAAATGGCCAGAAGGCTAACTTTTGGCTGGACAACTGGTTGCATAGGTCTGCACCATGCAACATCGCGCCCCACCTCTTTAACATCGCAAGAGGAAAGGATCTTTCCGTTGCAGATTTGCTTCCTAATGATAAGTGGATAGGCATGGTGCGGCATCTCAACACGGTGGAGCAGCTTCAGGACTACCTTCACCTTTGGAGCCAACTTCGTGGTGTAACGCTCACAGATGCAGCTGATGAGATCATTTGGACTCCAACCTCGGATGGTCAGTTCTCCACTAAGTCGGCCTATCATTTCCAATTTCTGGGCAGCACAGGCTGGTCCTTCGGAGACACCATCTGGAAGGCACAGACAGAAAACAAATGCAAATTCTTTGCCTGGTCTCTCGTCCATGGACGCATTCATACGGCTGACATTCTGGCTCGAAAAGGATGGCCACACCAGCCCATCTGCTCTTTATGCCAAAATAGTCCGGAAACCATTAACCATCTGACTCTTCATTGTTCGTATTATGAAGAAGTTTGGAATGAGGTTCTCAACCAATATCCTCAAACGCCTAGATGGACAAACAACATAAGTTTCTGCGACTGGTGGATCGCGGCCTCCTCCCAGACAGCCAACAAAGCGGCCAAGAGGATCCTAAATGGTCTCATAGTCTACACTCTTTGGAATCTTTGGAAGGAAAGAAATAGACGTATTTTTCAACATAAGAATCTTCCTTCTAGGATGCTGGTTGATAGAATTTTGGAGGAGGTGAGGGGATGGAGCTTAGGGCTCCTTGCTGCCTCTTTGTAATTCTTTTTTGTTTTCCTAGCTGTGGCTAGGTGTTTGTACAGTGTACAGTTCTCTTCTTCTTAATGAAATAGCAGAACGCCTGCCCCGTTTGTTCAAAAAAAAAAAAAAATTTACTTTACCTTTGGTTGATATTTCAGGTTGAATACCTTGGCAGTATCAAGCGGTTCAATGCTTATGTTGATGGTTCACACTTCGATCATGATCTGGCTGCCCTTCGTTCAAAGATTGGAAGTGCTTTTAACTTCAGTCCTGATGCAGAATTTACCCTCACATACACTGATGTGGATGGGGATGTTGTCATCCTGGATGACGATAATGATTTACATGATGCTGCTTTTGAGCAGAAACTGAACCCTCTTAGGATTTATGTTAAATTGAAGAGCAGCCGTGTTGGGGTGCCTCAGACAAAACAGCAGGTCTCGAATTCCAGATCTTCAATTTCCACAGCTCTGGAAGATCAGCTCGCTCAGGTTAAATCAGCTATTGATGAAGCTTTGAAGTTTGTACCGGAACAAGTTCCTATCACTCTCGCAAAACTATCTCATGACTTGTGTTCAAAAGCAGCAGCATCTGCTCCATCATTGGCTGAGTTGCTGGACCGATTTGCTAAATTGTTAACACCAAAGAGCAACACGCAGCCTTCTGGTGGGCATTATTGTTTATTTGGCTCCTCTGACGATGGACCGCAAACATTGGGAAATTTATGCATTGATCCAATGTCCGAGTTTGTAACAGTTTCAGCTTCACAGCCATCAGACGTATCAAGTTCTGAATCATCTAAAGCACTTGGTCTGAAGTGCGTGCTTGATGAGGATGCCAAAGCTCAAGTTGAGCAAGCATCAATTTATCCTTTAGTTGAGGATCCATGGATCTCAGCTAGTTCAGCCGGAGAAAAAGCTGTTCGCATAGAACGTACTGATGCCCATATTAAGAAAAAAGCTCATGCCCAGAGTAACCTGAAATCTGTCATATCCTCTGATGTGCCACATGTTGTTGCTAATGTGCCACATGTTGTTGCTACACTTCGTTCTGCTCCTGCTCCATCTGTGAGCGAAAATACATTGAGATATGAGATGCCCTTTATATCTGATGGAAATATCAATCGTGATTTTCATTCAATATTCCCTCCTCAACCAACAGTTCCGTACTGTTCACCCCTTGGAGATAATGGAAAGATCAACACTGATTTGCAGTTGAAATTCCCTCCTCCACCTGCCTACAACTATAACCTCCCGATCTCATCAGTTACTTCTCATGAACCGCATCCAAAAGGTGTCTACTCTTTTGGTGGTTCATATAGAGATGTCGACGACAACTATGGTAGCGTGCCACAATATGCGTTCCACAGAGGGATCGTGTGTGATGGCTGTGAGGTTACTCCCATTGCTGGGCCTCGCTACAAGTCCAATGTGTGAGTTTTTTAGTTCAATACTGGTTTTAGATGTTCAATCATATATCAATTGGTTATTGGAAAAAAAATTCATCCTTCTAATGTGCTTCTTCTTTGCTGGCAGTAAAGATGACTACGATTTGTGCAGTGCTTGTTTTTCTCGCATGGGCAATGAGACTGAATATACCAGAATAGACATGCCAAGTTTCCTAGTCCGAAGTTTGATAGGCACTAAGAAGGTGATCGTATCAATATGCTCATATTCATGATTATATATTCCTCGTGGAAAAAATGACAGAATGATTGCAACTTGAATTCGTCTTACCATACCATTTTCAGGACCGGAGGATCATTCCAAAGCTTCAACAGGGCCACCATGACTGCAGCTTCATTAAGAATGTTACTGTTCCGGATGGAACAGTGATGCCGCCATCAACTCTATTTATCAAGGTTTGGCGCGTGCGTAACAATGGATCAGCCATGTGGCCATTTGGGACGCATCTTATTTGGACTGGTGGATATCAATTTGCTGCACAACAGAGCACAATTAATTTAGGGGTACTGCCCTACTGTCAACCTATGTATATGCAGTTTCTGCCGATTTATAGCTGTGAATGTGTGATGGCATGTTTTACGGCAGAAAAGGTCACACTTCGATTTGATGTGCGCTGCAGATTTCAGTGGATGGGTTTCCTGTAAATCAAGAGATCAATGTTGGTGTGGTGTTCATTGCCCCTGCAAATCCTGGGAGATACATATCACATTGGAGAATGGCATTACCCTCTGGTCAGAAATTTGGACAGGGAGTTTCGGTTGATATTCGGGTTGTTGCTCTACCCCTCTCTTGCTTTTATGTTGTCAACCTTGATACTTTCTTTGTTTCCTTTGTTATATGATATGATGGCTTGATCCTAAATTCGTTGCAGGTGGAATCGCCTGTTCAAACCAGTTGCAACAAGCAGCAGGTTTCGATAAACTTGAACATGCCCCCAGAAGGCAACGGCACAGAAAGGGAGCCTTTTGTCGATATGAATGTTGAGGCAGTTGAACTTGAACCCATTGTAGATGATTCACACAATGGAATCACCGGTGCTGATTGGCCAGCACATTTGTTATTTCCTGAAGCCATCAAGCCCAAGGCATCTGATCCTGTCCTAAATGTTGTGCCATCATCTACAGAGGTTGAGCCACTTGCATTTCACACCTTTTCTACCGACCCTGTATCAACTTTGGTGCCTCCTGGTGTGCCTACTGCGCCTCAAATCATACCCTTGTCCAAACCAATCAGCGTGCCTGCACATACTTCTGTTCCTGTGCCCGCTTCTGCTCCTGCTTGCACGCCAACGCCTGTGCATGCTCATGCTCCTGCTTGTGTGCTTGCTGCGCCTCCTCCCGATGAGGAGAAGCTGCTCAGGGAGCTGTTTCATATGGGTTTCATGCAGGTTGACCTGAACAAGGATATACTCAGGCAGGACAAGTATGACCTAGAGAAGACCGTTGATGATCTGTGTGACTTCCATGAATGGGATCCACTAGATGAGCTGCTGGTACCGGTATGTAAACTGCCTCATTTTATTTTGCCATTAGTGTGAATATCTTCTAAACCTAGAGGTTTGTTATTATTTACAACAGGGTTCTGATGACTCGGAGATAAACTAGATGCTCTTGCTGATGGATGGATTACTATGGTATAGTAGTTTGTTCATGTCTGCATCTTTGGTTGCTGTGATCAATTCGGTGGCTGCTGTGCCCTGTAATCACTGGTGAATTCTCGTAGATGTGGAAGTAGATCAACACTTTGGTTAGTGCCGCACTGCTGCCTGTATTGGTTCACTGCCTTTTTTTCGAAAAAGGAAGCTTTATATTAACGTCCAATCAAAGTAAATCAAGAAAGGACCTCAGTCGGGCAACCGGTCCTGTACCCGAGCCGCCCGTGAGTCTCACGAGGCGACTCGGGCCGACCTCGCCGCCGCCTCCAGAAACCCGTAGCCGCCGCCTCGTTCCTCGCCGCCGCCGTCGCCTCTTCCTCCTCCGCGCGGTGGCGGCGGGCCCTGCTCTCCCTCTCCCTCTTCTCTCCTCCTCGCCCTGGCAGGTGAGTGGTTGGTAAAGGCTCGGTGTGCGGCGGAGGGTCGTCGGCTCTGTCGAGGTCTCGGGGCGCCGGGGCCGGCTGCGGGATGGCCCGATCTGGCGTCCTCGTGCCCGGATCTGGTGGCCGGCAGCGCAGATCCTTCCCGGCCTGTGGCGCCTCGCCGTTGTCTCGACGGCGGCTTGGCGGACCCTCGTGCGACGGCGCCCTTCCTCGTCGCCGGCAAGTGCGTGGTGATGCAGCGGCTTCCCTCTCCACCGAACCTCTTGGTGATGCAGCGGCTTCCCTCCTTGCCTCTTCTTGTGCGCCCGGTGCCATGGTGGTCTTCTCTGCCGGCGGCTGTTCAGATCTGGCATTGTGGCCGCTAGGTCCGGAGACGTGGTAGGGTGGTGTATCGGCGGCTGACGATGGTTGGCGCCTTGGTGACCTGTCCGGGCTATATTGACGGTCTCTGGTGGCACGGTTTCCAGATCTGCTGTTGCCGTGCTTTGGAGGTGCATCGGCAGTTTGGGGCTGGCTCTTCGGCCGGTGGTGCGGCCCCTTCTTTCTTGTGTGTCCGGTGCCTTGGTGGCCTCTTCGGCCGGCTGGCTGTTCAGTTCTGGCATCGTGGCTAGTGGGCTCGAGCTTTTTGGCAAGATCGGTGCATCGGCGGCTGGTGGTTGGCGCCTTGGTGACCTACTCTCGCTTTGTGGCCGGTCCTTAATGCTGCGGTGTCTCTGTTCTGCTGTCGTCGTGCCGTGGCGGAGCATCGGCGGTCCGGGACGGCTTTCACTCTGGATTGCTATGTCCGCGGCAGCTTCAGTGCGGTGTTTGCATGGTCGAGCTCAAGAGGTGAAAGCCCTGCCCTTTTGGCCTAGTAATGGCGGCGTCTTGACGTCGTTTCCTCGTTGGAGGCATTGCTGTTGGTGCTCCCCATGTAGAGCGAAAGCTCGGTGCGGTTGGCGGTGGCGGCGGTTTCTCACCGTCGCTACCTCGTTGGAGGCATCGTTATCCGTCCTTGCACTACTGATGTTGTCGGTCATTCCACCTCCTGTAGTTGATCGCCGCTGTGTTGTGGGTTCCTTCGGTGGCTGCGTTGGTGTGCTTCGGTGGTTGAGTGCTGTTAGCGTTGAGCTGTGGTGTTTCTTTTTTTTTCTTTTTGTTTTCCCTGGGATTTCTCCCATTGTACAGTTTCCCTCTACTTAATACAGAATGCCAGCGTTTTGCTGTGCTTTCAAAAAAAAAAGTAAATCAAGAAGAAACAAAGTCTTGGCAAAACTTCCGGCTTCTGCTAACACACAGCCAGATAACAAGAAAGACAAACACACTCTAGTGGCCCTCAATCCGGAGACTAGACCGCCACCCATATGCCTAGGAAAAAATATCCTTGGCCGTACGCACTAAAAGTCGTGATCCCTCCGTAGCCGACTCTTGTAAGTCCGCCCTCTGGAGAATAGCCTAACTCGAAAGCCAGTGCGCCGTTGAAAGAATAACCTACATTAGAAAAAAAAAACATTTTTTTTAAAACACCAAAACATTCCTGCAAATCCCGAGTGACCAACATAACGCGGCAACTCCTAGCAGAAATATAGGTCTCAGCCTTTCATCAAAGCCCGTTAACCACGAACCAAACAACATATCCACACCGGTCGGTTGCTTAACCCCTGTGGCGGCAAACAAAACACTCCAAACCGCACGAGCAAAGTGGCAGTCGAAAAACAAATGCTTAATCGTGTCATTCTTGTGATAAAAGCAGCAAGTCTGACTTCCATTCCAATTTCGTTTGGCTAAATTATCTTTTGTAAGCAAAACCCCATGCTGCAAGTACTAGAGAAAAAAATTTATCTTCAAAGGAGCCTTTAATTTCCACAAGTTTTTATTTAACTTTGGGATATCCAAAGATATTAACGCAGAATAATGTGATTTTACCGAGAACTGCCTGTTTGATGTTAGATTCCAGTAAAATAAATCATGTTCATGGGTTAATTCAACTCCGTCTATACGAGACAATAAATTGTTCCAAGCAATCAGCTTTGGGCCAATGAGATTTCGTCGCCAGGAGAAGGTTGGAGGTGAAGTGCCCAACACCTCCGCTAATGTTACGAATTTTGGCCAGGCAATGTTGTAAAGAGAAGGGTATTGATGCATGAGAGGGGATTCTCCCAGCCAAGTGTTCTCTCAAAATCTCACTTGTGATCCATCTTTCACAATAAAGAATCCAAAACAAAAAAAAAAAAGTTTTACCCTCATTAGACAAGACATCTGAAGTAACCAACTTAAATAATCACTTGCTCGGTAAGGCAATATTCTTCGTGTCCCAACCAATTGGTTCACTGCCTACTGCCTTATTGGACAGTATCGTCACCAGCGGTTCTTTAGCCTAGCTGTTCCTCTGTTAAGACTTGGGTATCTGGCAGTCATATTTGCGTAGCGAAAATATGCTCCACTGAATCGCATGACCATCGCTTAATCAGAGATTCAGAGTACACGACCAGGGCAATACATATGATACAGTGGGATGTAAAAAAAAACCTGACCTTATTTTGGTTTGGTAAAATTTAAATACAGCCCGTGGCAATCAAACATATTTATATAACTACAGAACCACTTGATACACGTACTGGCGTACACACAGAGAACATAAATGCATGCAAAGCAGGGAGAGTACGGAAGAGCCAGCGGCTCAAGCAGCCAAGCATGGTAGGCAGCACCCGAGTCCAAGACCGAGCATCTCTAACGAGCACCATAAAACAACAATGCTGCTCAGATCTTTTTTAATGACATAAGAGAACACTGTAGCTCAGATCTTTTCATGGACATCGTCCGTTAGAAAAAACTTTTCAAATCAGTGCAAAAATAAAAAGATTTTAGGGAGATGGATAGAGCTGTAGAGGACAGTGTTTTAGGAGAAAATTTTAGAGTACCGTTCGGTCATTAAGTCAGCTTTTACAGCATAAAAAAAGCTTTTACTTGACGAACCTAATATGGGTTCCAAGTTAAACGACATAGCACAAATTTTGTTCCAGTCGCTTCGAACTTGCACCGCTCTACCAAAGAGCACATCACATATTATATAAGCAATAAAACTGCAGTACACATTATTCAGCAAATCAGCAAAAATACATTAGATCACAATGATCAGCTTGAGAGCACTCTCAAGTCCTACTAGTTTCAACATTATTATTGAAAAAACCAGCAAAGTAATATAGATATAGATTTCAGCACCACTAGAACTACAAATTGATTATGTAGCATATCAGTTAAGAGATGGATTTGGTAGTATGTACATAAGGTGACAATGAAATATTAAAACTGCTGATTCAGGTATGCATCTTTCTCGGACTTGTCATCATGACCAGCAAGATACCCTTTAAGACTCCCAGAAACGTCCGATACCCACGAGACACTGCGGGCCAACCAAGCTGTCGGTGTTGACACTTTCGGGCTCTCTGCTGCTGCAATGCTCTTCTGTTCTTCCTCAAGCAAGAAATCGAACCACCTCTTCGACATGTATTCTATTACGGCGTCTACACCTTTGTTCACAATCTCCATTGGTGGCGTAGAAAGAGGATTTTGATCTAGATTGAGCTTCTCTAGCTTCTCAAGCCGGCCAAAACTTTCAGGAAGAACATGGATCTGATTATTGCTAAGATCAAGCTCACGCAAGTTTAGAAGATCACCAAATGAAAACGGGAGCTCTTTCATGTCACTAAAGTTGCTGCTTAGGTTGAGAATCTCAAGGCAGGAAAGCTTCCCTATGGCAGACGGCAGGCCGCACAGTTCATTGAAATGGGCATCAAGCAGATATAGTGACCTCATCTCACACATAGATGATGGAAGAGATCGCAACTTGTTCATATAAACCCAAAGTTTTCGCAAATTTACTAGCTCAAAGCCGATATTTGTTGGCAGATAAGTGATTTTATTGTAACTTGCATTGAACTCAACGAGAGACCTGAGTTAAAAATTGATCTCACTTGAACAGTTTTACCTAAAAATCACATGGAAAGTAAGGAGTAGACCAGTATTAATATTTACCTGCACTTTGAGATGCTATCTGGTAGTGTTCTCAGCTTATTACTCGACACGATAAGAATCTTCAGATTGGATAACAATCCGATAGAATCAGGAAGAGAAACCAAAGCGTTAGAAGCAAGACAAAGTTCTTCAAGATGATCAAGTCCTCCTATAGCATCTGGAATAACCTACATGCACATTAAAATAGACCAATAAATCAAGGACAACCATAAACACTAGCATCATGCCGATAGTAATTATACAACAATCTTGTAAAGGAATTATAACCAGCCATTACGAGTTTTTAATGGTTAAAAAAGAAAACCACCATTTTATAGCTACATGCACTGTGCCCAATATTAAATGACTAGATCAAAAGTTTTAAAACAAACCATATAAATCGATACAAATAGCACATATAAGTAGAGCAATCAATACAGAAAAGAGAAAAGTAACATAAATACAAAAGAAAACTGCTCTTTCCTTTTAATCTACTATTCTCCAAATCTCTAACCCAAACTAGGTATCAAGAATTTGGGCATTAAATCTAACTAGCCTGCAAAGAGAACATGAACCTGATTGTGTCAAATAAATTATCAAAATTAAGATTCCATCCTCCTGACTCCTATCAATTCAGCATTTAAATTTGCAAAGCTGCAAATATTTGGCTATGTTCACCGTAAAAAAATACTTTTGACTCTTGATAAGCCAATACACATGCATGTTGCATACATATCATAATCCAATTATCAAATTAAACCAGTAATAATAGATCCATTTCTTTTCAATCTAGTAATAATAAATCCATTTCCTTTCAATCTTAATTATCACAGAGAAATCAACTCATTCACTCCATCCTTCAGTCAATACCAACACAAGTTGTAATTCAGTTTAACCTTAGGATGGAATAATTTGTACAAGTAAAATATCTACTGTAGAACTGTACAGACTCAACCTTTATACTTTTCCTCAAAACAATAAAATTAAAATATGACCAGAGTCTTACAATAATATCAAAGTTAGGCCTCTATAGCTTATCTATAGATTGACCTCTATAGCATGATGGTATGGTGGTACAACGATTATAAAGAAAGTAGATCTGAACATACGAAAATGGCATGTTTCTCACCTCGAGTTGATTGTGCGAGACGTCGAGTACACGGAGTCCCTGGATCCTCCCAAATGCCTCGGGCAGGTGCCGCAGCTGCCGATCCACGAAGCGGATGCTCTCGACCGCCTTGCCCTCCTCGGCCTGCTTCAGCACCGCTATCACCTCCTCTTGCATCGCCACATCCGGCTCAGCACCCACCGCGGCCGATGATTCAACCTTCCCTCCCGCCTCCTCCAGGTCCGTTCCCTGCATCGCGGACCGGTACACATTCTCGAGCCTGGCCTCCGCCTCCTGCAGCAACGCCTCGTAGGCGTCGTGCTTCTCCTCGAGCCACACCACCGCGCGGCATGCCTCGAGGTCCCCCTGGGGGATCGGATCGCCCTCGGAGGCGGCGGCGGCCGCGATGAGGGCGCGGGAGGAGTCGACGAGCTCGTGGTCGGGGCGGGGGCCGAGGTCCCGGAGCGCGGAGCGGGCGCTGGAGACGTCGTTGACGGCGCGGGTCATGGCGCGGAGCACGGAGGGGTGGCGCAGGCCCGGCATGCGCTCGACGAGCTCGAACTCGCCGGCGGAGGAGGGCGCCCGCGGCGACGGCGTCTGCACGGGCGGCTGCTCGATGTCGAATCCCCCGCCGCCGGGGGCGGGCGTGGGCTTGGAGAGGGTGGGGAGGCGGGAGAGCACGTAGGAGAGGATGGGGTGGGACTGCGGCGCCGGATCCATGGCGGGATTGGGGGTGGGCGGCGTGGTCTGGTCGGGTCGGGGTCGGGGTCGGGGTCGGGAGACCAAAGGCCGCGCCGCCGCGGCTGTTTTATGATGAGTTCGGGAAAGCCGGTGACGAGACGAACTTGATGGGGATGTGCTGCGGCCTGCCGCCTGCCTGCCCGGCTGATCTACGGATTTTTTTTTATATCAAAATGGGAAATTCGGAATGCCTCCCGTATATATTCGGATTGTCAGTTTGTCTCTTGTTTCATATATGGATATATTGATATGAAATGAATACTAGCGATAATTTTTTTTAAAAATGGTAAAGACTCATTTTTCTATTAAATAACCTTTTTCGGTAAGACTCCTAGATAAAATCTAAATTACAAACAAGTTCATGTAGGACTAAACTATAAAAATCTAGAGAACTAGAGCTTCTCCGGGCGCCACCACTCCGCATCTTTGTGGCGCTGTCTCATCACCTACAATCTCATCCACACAGAGAAACAGGGAAGGAGATCAAAATCAGGCAATGAGCAATAGTAGTGTCGTCACATATATCCATCATGGTTGTACTTGAGGAAGACGAAACCGAGCAATTGTCGTTGAGCACAGTTGTTGTAGTCGTTGAAGCCGCAACGCTTGAAATCTCCCCACATCGTCCCAAATCTTGCCCCTTTCATGAACTCTACTACGATGAATTTCCCTTAGCAATGAGGTCCCAACCTCATGACATCACCGTTGCTTGGAGACGATCCTGCCCTAAAGCTCTCACCCTTCCTCATCCACGTTAACGACGACATGGAGAGTTCTCTTACTAACTAAATTGAAGACTTGACAAGACAAAATCATAAAATCTAAACCTGACTCCAACCCTAGATTTAATATCTAAGCTCTTTAACTAAGTAGAACGCATATACTCGAGAAACTCTAAAGTTTCTGGTTGACTACAAGCTGTCGACACTCCAATGTCGAGGACGGCGCTGGCAACAGAAAGGGTTGGCCAGAACCGCTGCCTCCGCTAGTCACCTCCATGTTATCCTCTCTCTGTCTGTAACTGATATCCTTAATTTACAGTTGTTGGTTACCGATAACTTGAGAGGACACACATAAGCCATGGATGCTTAATCTAACCAGTGTCAACGTGTGAGTACATGGTAGCGCAAGTTTATATGTGCATGTGGTTGTGCCCCTCCTCAAAAAAAAAATTATCATGAAAGCAACTGCCAGCTAGCGATATAGACAAGGAATAAACGAGGGTAGCACGTCTTGGGTTGGAGGAGTCTCGTGGACTACGATCTTGTTTGTTTCAGCTGAACTAAAAGTTGCTGAAAACTTTATTCTAAAAAAGTTATGACTCCTCCAAAGACGCTTTAAAGAGCTCAAAAAATTATTTTACGAGATCTAAAGACAAATATTTAAACGGTAATGCTTCGATCCTGGCGTCCGATCGACGGACGCCATGCTTCAACTATGCGGTCTTGGTCGCGGTCAACACAGCGACTAGCAAAAAAAAAGTGCGTTCCATTTTTGCCCATTTAAATTTCTCATTTTTGTCTCTATTTCATCTGGAGCCCGAAATGCATAGAACAAATTTCATAATTCATCTAAAATCCTAATTAACTCATTTTAAAATTTTTTTTAAAAAAAATTTAATTATTTTTCATTAGCCAAATTGTTTCAACAGTATATACAGATTGTTTTCAATAGGCTATACTAGTTGTTTCAACAGGCTAGACATATTATTCTAATAGAAAAACTAATTGTTACACTTGGATAGATATATCGTTCCAGTATGCTAAACTAATTGTTTCAACAGACCAAAAATATTGTTCCAGTAGGCTAAACCAATTGTTTTAACAGACTAGATAGATTGTTCCAACAGGCTAAACTAATTGTTTTAACATGCCAGACATATTGTTTCAATAGGCTGTACAAATTGCTTTATCAGCCTAGACAAATTGTTTCAATAGGCTAAACTAGTTGTTTCAGCAGGCTATATATATTGTTTCTATAGGCTAAAGCAATTGTTTAGCATACTATATATATTGTTCCAATAGGCTAAACCAACTGTTTCACTTGGTTATACGTCCACTAGGCAACAGTAATTGTTTTAGCAGACTAGCCATATTGTTTCAACAGACTAAACTAATTGTTTCAGTAACTTTTTTATAGCAACTTTGGTCTTGTTTTGTTTGTAAAAATGCGAGGAACGCAACGGTGCAAACGGTTCGTGCATTGAAGTAACCGATCAAAATTTATGGCCGTCGAAAGAGAAAACTGAAAAGAATCTTTTCGGTGACGTCAGCGCTGACATCACTGCATGCATGCAAACAGGGTTTTTTCGCGAGTTCGCCGAGTCCCCAAGTCCACGCCATATTTTGCCTCCAAGGTCTCGCTTGCACTGTTGCACAGAACCATGACGTTATGATCTATGACGTACATACCATCTTCCTCATCGTATAGACAGATGTCGGGGCGCGCTTGTAAGCTGGTGGAGTATAAGCATTTCATTCTTTAACCAAAGTTTGAAGTGTTATATCTCATTTCGTGTAACGCCCATGTAAAGCTATGAAACGAAAAGGTAGAGGGCAAACGAACGGCAGCGTACGTGCTGAAAGGGGCGGAAGAAAAAGCGCCAGATCCTCCAGCTACGACCAGCTTCAGGCCTCCGGCTATATAGCCTACATAAGCTAAAATTAGCTGGACATGGCCGAGGCTATTTCCTTCCCAGCCACCTCGAGAACCTCCTTCGCCCTGTGCGCCAGCTTCTCGCATATGTTCCGGGCGATCCTCTTCTGGAATTTGCTGCTCCTGAGCCACTCGATGCCGACGAGTATCTCGCACCGGCTGCCCGGTGGGTCCGAAGACACGCTCTCTATGTTGTACCTCAGATGCACCTGCATGTATATCACAGCACACATCACACACACATGAACGATGAACCTTCTTCTTTTTCACTGCATGCCTAACCACTCCACATCCACTGCATGCCCACACGGAGGAATCGATAAGGTTTGGCTTGAATCCGACAAACCGTCATGGCGTTAATTTATTTATTTACCCGGAAGTAGTCGCCGAAGGGGACGTTGTGCAGCGTCATCACGTCGTAGATCGTCCACCCGTCGCCGTCCTCGGACGGGGACTTCAGCTGGGTGCTGACCACTTCGCCGCCGAATATCGACATGTACCGGTTGAACTTGTAGCTGACACGCCTCTCCAGGACGCCTGGCTTGGCGTGCTCCCACTGGCTTGCGGTGTAATCGAGGCATCCGACTTTGCTCATCGTTCTTGTCTCCAGAGGGCCCCCGTCGAACACCCCCAAGAGCAAATTGACCTGCAATGCGAACATTGTATTTGCAAACAATGAACAGAAGATCATACGAAAGCTTTCTGGCAACGTCGCTAGCCAAGACAAAAATAGTTGATTCTATGATCTGAGCGAATGTTTCTTCAGAGTTCAGACTAGGGGCGCAACTATGCACAAGCATGAACGGAGTCACGGAGACATAAAAGATTCCCTTTCTGAATACAAAAAACAAATTTAAGGCGCAGAAAGCTGATATTCCTCTGTGTGTTCTCCCTTATATTAAAATATTGGTGGAATGGTGGATCTTGTGCAAGTGAATACTAATTGTCGTTCATATATTCGCTCTAGACCTCTAGTCCCTACCTTGAAAGAGCCACTGTTCTTAAGAGTCTAGCCCCTTTCACAAAAGTTTACGTATATCAGTTTAATAGCATGCTTGTTGTTTTATCTAAAATAGATTTCCTTTCCAATTTATCAGACATACTCATGCTACTTTTGAATCGACAAGAAGATAATGTTGTCTTAAAGCCTTAACCTTGTAGACAAAAAAAAGCCTAACCAGTAATCGGACCTACCGCAAAGAAACTATGTAACCCTATCAGCAAAAGAAATAACGAAGCATAGATATCTCACATCAACAGGATGTTCCAAAATATACTCCTTTGAGAGAGTCACGTCTCCAGTGCTCAATACAGATTGAACTTCTTCGGCATCAGCGTAGATCCCATCTTCTTCATGATCTTCTTCCAGGTTGGCCTTTTGTTCAATAGCTGATGTTTTTGTTTTCCACAGACCGATTATTGTCCTAAGAATGGATTTTTCATCGACAAGAAAATTCAGATATTTCTTTATGGACAGATCCTCCTATGAAGTATTGGAAGATACCTCACCTACTAGCCTTGTTAAATGATGCAAAAGAATGGAACTGAAATTTCAACCTCCCTTCCTTATCTTGGGACTTAGCACCATTCTTGGCATCAAGTCCCCGGCCGCTCTTCAAGATAAACAACATTGATGGAGTGCCTACTGTTGTGAAAGATGGAGCTAACTCTTCAATTTCCTCAACATCCTCCCATAGAAAGAAAAATTTCGTTTTATGTCCAAACAAATTAGCATAGAAACCAACAATTCTTGCTGATAGAAATAGCCTTCCCTGCGGCAGCAGCAATTACAAGTCATTATCCACACATTCTTACACTTGCAAACTCTAGATAAATTAAACTTGCACAACCTGTTGAGCTCATAATGTGGTGGTTCAAAAAAAACACAAGGCAATAGTTATAATACGAAGTTGCGATGTTAACTATGATGCAAGTTTCAATTAAAATTCTATGCTAGGTTTTCTGTAACACACCTTCAAATTAAATTATTACTATATAGTAAGATCTTTCACAACTACTGTAAGTTTGTATAACCTTCTATTTGACCCACAATAAAAGAATATCATAGTGAAGTAAATATAGAAAACAATATAAATTTGGAACTCTATATACAATTGTACCTGCAATGGCAATTTCCTCTTTAAGGAGCATGCATAGTCAGCTATAAGGAATTCTTCTTGAGGCAAACCAAAAAGCTTCTGGAATGTTGAATTTCTGTGAGGCGACCTAATGTGTAACTGCAATAAAATAATATAAACATTTGGATCGTCAAAATGGTTTACTGTTACATGAATCCATCGATAGGCCGATCGAACAGTACCTTCTTACCAACCTCCTTCTCCATCTTACCGAGGTACTCTCTCATTGATGTCTCAGGTCCTTTTGTGTTCTCAAGAAATATTCTCAAATGTAACCGACTCTGGCATGTCTGAGCTAGTTTTCCCTCCGGTGGTACCCACATATCTGCTAATTCTGCTGAGGTGTGCTTAAGAAAGTTAATTTCTGCATGTCCTAGTGAAATTGCCAAGTCAAATGGGCCATCAAAATTGAAAACCTCAACATCTAACATAGCAGGTGGTTGTTCCATTGCATCAAACTCCATTATCTCTGCATCGTTTTTTCAATTTGTCATAAATCATAAACAGACAAGCCTACAAGGTAAACAACACATGTACAGTGTGCTAATATGTGAAATCTACTAACCATTCCATTGTGGTTCCTGAGTTTGAAGTTGAACCGAGCTCGTTCTAGTTATACCATTGCAGCTGAAAACAACATAAGGGTCTACTGAACCACAAGAAACAGGCGGCAAGCTTGTTGCCTGTAGCAGAGCTACAGTTAACAGCCAACCATCACCATTTGCTTTAACCCCATGATCTCCTCCTATGAAAAAGAAGGTAAAAAATAGCCCAGTTATTACATTAACAGTCCGGTTGCATGTTTCCCTTGTACAGTGTACAGTTCCCCCGCTTTAATGAAGCCCCTGCCCTTTTGTTCAAAGAAAAGAAATGCAATAGTTGAACAACTGAACAGAAGAGCATACCTCGTTGTAACCTTGCCTCTACAAAATGAAAGATGGAATTCAGTAAACGTTCGATCTGGAGAACTAGTATACCAGATGTGATCAGCTCTCCAAATGTGTCAGGTAAATCTAGACCACTGAACTCAAGACCTATAAGTGGGCCTGGTCTACACAGAAGGATGTGCACAAGAACATACAATGCCATTACCACTGTAGATATGGCAGTGAAATTGCAAAAATACTTGCAGGCAAGTTTGATATCGGACTGGTGATCTGCCTGCAGTGGTGCTAACAACTGCTCTTTATCCATCCCGATAGAATCAGCCAATTTCACATACCGAGACAGAATTTCTGCAAAACTTTCAAAATTTTCTCTGAGTCCATCCTTAACACTTCCCTCGATCATACTTTTCATCAAGGTGCTCTGAAGGAACTCTACATTGTACGACACAGACAGATTTGAGCTTTCTTCATCTGATGACAACTGAGAGCAGGGTGTTATTTTGTAGAGTAAGACAACCTCAAAACAATTTCCAAATGGAACCTCAGGAGTATGAACACGAGTCATAATCACAAAATTCTTGCCATCCGATTTAATATATGTCTGCTCCTCAATAGTTTTGACATCTTTCATAAGTTTCGTCGCACCTTTGGTGTACCTACATGTCCTAGTTAAGACAGGAGGATCCTTACTCTTCCATGTCCATGGCTGCTCCTCGTAGCACGTAGTTTCTTGCAACTCGCGCAGGTCTTTGGAGAACTGAGAATCAGGTCCAAAGAGAAGAGAGTTCAAATCCTTCGACTCCACGAGGTAAGTGTGTTCAAAGATGATGCCACCACCAAGATCTTCTGGCATGTCTGGTGTGCTACCTTTTGACTTCATGATTTCCATAGCCTCTTCAAAGCTTGCATCTGGAATTGTTGATTCAGTGTCACTTGCAGTCTTTGTTGCTGCTGCACTAGGCTCTATCAGATCATCATCTTCAGAAATTGAATTGGAATTTGCTTGTGTTGAACGGTCAGAATTATCTAGAGAAGTTTGTTCTGTTGTGCAACTCCTGGGGGAATCAGCCATCCCACTGTCAGAACACGAATGGTCCCTATAGGTTGATCTCTCAAATTCAACATCAGTGTCACTCCTGGAGCTCACACAAGGAGAGGAGTGAATAATGGTATTGTTTTTGTTTTCTATGTACAGTGAATAGGTGAGAAGAATTTTCCCTGGTATGAAAAACATGCAAATAAAATCGTTATCAATAGATCATTCACCATTTACCAACAATGATGAAAAATGTAATCATCATACATCGAATAATAATACAATTGTGCAACCATGAATAGCTAAGCTGTTTTCCATTATCTAAAAAGATGAATAGTTAAGCCATTAACAACCATGAAACAAAGTAACACACTGTACATACACCACAGTTCCTCCAAGTTGGATCAACTCTCAATTCTGCCCCGAATTCTGTTCTCAGCGTATGACAACTTGTATGCATACTTCTACATACTAAACTTCTTAACCTTACAGATTCATAGTTGGCTAGCTAGTTACAGGATCTATCACTTAATCACCTATGCCTTCACATTTGTAAACTACGGTACTACACAGGTCACCATCTAACAGATTAAACTACATATTAATAATAATCCCTTTTCTAACGCTAGCTTTGGCTAATTATCCACTGATTTTTAAAAAAGTTAGTCGATTTTTTTACGTAGCTAGATGCTACCATTGGATCTTTTATATATCCTATGCAGATGTTCGATCGACGGACTAGAAAATCGACTAAAGAGTTATTTAACTCTCAGTCACCTGACCTGATGTGAAGCCAATCCCTTTTTCTAAACATAGTCCACAAGTACTGGAGCTGAGCATATCTAGCACATGATCATGCTGTCACCAGTGCAAGGTATGGAGCTCATTGCTGCTGTTCTGGCACTGCCAGTATGCTCGTCCCATACTTTGCAACGACTTACGAAAGCTTACCGACTTTTATTCCGTAAGCGCATGCTAATCGCTTAAAAGATTGCGTGCGCTAATTGGCAAAGCCAAACGAATGCAACGCGTAGCTTCACCAAAAATTAAGTCGGCCGCGCTCGCCGACCGAACGGGGAGAGCCCAAAGCAGAAAAAATAGAGAGGCAAACGGGTGCACGCACCGCAATCCTCGGCGGCGGCGGCGTCGCCCTTGCGACGGCGGTGCTCGGGCTGCAGCGTGAACCACGTCGGCGGCACGGACCGCCTCCCGCTGCCCGAGGGCTCCCCCGCGTGCGCCGGCACCGGGAGCTTCACCCTGCCCACCACCTCCCTCCTCCCCACGCCTCCCTCCCGGCGCCGGGCCACCCGCACCTCCACCGCCGCGTCCTCCTCCTCCTCCCCCATCGCGAACACGAACTCCTCGTTCCACGCCGCGTCGCCGCCCGGCCCCGCGCCCCCCACCGCCCGCGTCCGCGCCCGCTGCTTCCCCACCTTCACCCTCGCGTAGAAACCGCCGCCGCCGCCTCCCGGGAGGCCGCTCGCCTCGAGCACGTACACGTAGAGCCGCATGGCGGGAGAGGGAGAGGCACCCTGCGCGCTGGCACGGATCAAGCGGTGATGGGGGACAGGCAGGGGGAGTGGGAACTTTGGGAGGGTGGTGGTTTTGGAGGTGGTGGTGGGGGGGCGTGACGTGGCCGTGGGCCGCGGGGACGTGGCGGGCGGGGAGGCGCGACGCGACACGCGGTGGTGGCCTGCGGCGGAACGGGACGGGAAGGCGTAAGGGTCGCGGCTTTGAATTCTGGGCCTCTTCTAGACCTTCTTCCCGCTAGCCAGGTCGCGGCATGGCGCTGCTGCTGCCGCAGTGCCCCTTCGTCGTCCAAAGTCCAAACAACTCGAAAGGCCTATTGGGTTATTGATCGAGGTTCGCGATCGTGGAAGATGTTTTCTTTTTATTGGCTATGGTCATGATGTAAACCAACTCAACAGTTAGCACAGTGTTTGGTTTATAGCCACAATCTACATTAGAGGCATAACTAGATATAAAGATCTTAGCTCATTTTTTGCTTATGTGGAGGAGGGACCGAAAGAAGAAGAGTGTGCTAGTTAGAAGTACTAATTTTTAGTCAGTTTAGGGTTAATTACAATACAATTGTACACTTATTATATATGTGTCCATATTTAAATTTGTAGACCATGTTAAAACTAATGCATCAGAAAGGTTGTCTATAAGATATCTATAGATGACATGAAGCTTATTTATAACTAGCAATTGACTACACAATTAGGATTCCCTACACCTAGACAAAATTTTAGAGCTTGCATTTGGTTGTACAGGGGAAAATTGACTAATCTAGCTAAGCATATCATTGAGTATTTGGCAAACATCAATTTAACATTCGGGAGTCTCCGTGCCGCCTCCGCCATGCTTCGTCGCGATAGCCTCGCTGTCGCTGGCCATGCACCACCACGCCACCGCCATGCCCATCGCAGCCTCCGCACCGCCTCCGTCATGCCCCGCTACCGGAGCATCGCCGTCGTTGCCATGCGCCGCTTCCAGCCTCTGCTGGGGACGCATGAGGTTGTGTTTGTAGAAGGGAGAGAGGGACAGCCGGGAGAGGTGTGGTTGCGGCAGAGGTGTGGTGGTCTTAGGTAGATGGTGAAATTAGCTTAGGTGGATGAGCTGCTAGCTGTCTAAGAAACTGTGGTGCATCTATGTTTAGCAGAAACCAAACAAATGTCTAAACACCTATAGCGTGATTAAAGTTAATTGTGATAAATTTAGGCTACAAATCAAACAGGCCCCAGATCTCCGCGGAGCCAGACGATGACGCCAGCCATGGTCAGAGCACAGTGGTTCAGAGCGTGATGGAGTTGGCCGTGAAGCTCGACGTGCTGGTCGGTCAAGCCGCTCCCTTGTTCAGTTGCTATTCTTCGGTGGTGTGGCTGTGCTTCTGCGGCCTACGTACTGTATACGATAGGCGGAACATGGCACCGCCACCGCCCGCGTGACACGCAACGAGACAGCAATGCAACGAGCCAGCAGCCAGTTCTTTGATCGCTGAAGGCTAATGTAGCCAGCAGCCAGTTCTTTAGATGGCTAACACGGCGATTTCGGGAAGTTGCAACGTTTGATTCAACTGGGGTATCAAAGCTTAAGAAGCACCGTCACAAGACCTCAGCTATTCATAAACTACGGTAAAGAGGGAATGGCCTCTCCAGCTCTCTTGTTTGCTTCGGCACAAACAGCCAACTAAGGCCATCTTCAATGCAAAACGTTTATAGCAGATGCTTAAGGAGAGAATACTGCCACGTCACTAAGCATTATGTAGAAAAACTTATTTCCAATGCATAGAAATTTGTATGGGTGCTTAGTTACTCTAAACACCTAACTAAGCATGGTGCTTAATTAGACATCCATACTCCTCTTTAAGCACCCATGCAAGCACCTTCTATATCCTATGTGACAAAAAAAACCGGTTTTTTCTTTAAGCACCAATCTAAGCACCTGCATTGGAGATGGCCTAATGATGTATGCGTAAATGACATGTAGAAAGAAGAACCCATATGATGGAAATGCATCATAATTGCCTGCAACTGCAATTCTAAACATGTACACAAGATAATAAACAGAAAATAACATTCAGAAGCTACTCTGCAGGCAAGATGACTTCCAATTAAAGGGCAGTAATGTACAGTAGGCAAGCATGGTGCTTAATTAGACATCCATACTCCTCTTTAAGCACCCATGCAAGCACCTTCTATATCCTATGTGACAAAAAAAACCGGTTTTTTCTTTAAGCACCAATCTAAGCACCTGCATTGGAGATGGCCTAATGATGTATGCGTAAATGACATGTAAAAAGAAGAACCCATATGATGGAAATGCATCATAATTGCCTGCAACTGCAATTCTAAACATGTACACAAGATAATAAACAGAAAATAACATTCAGAAGCTACTCTGCAGGCAAGATGACTTCCAATTAAAGGGCAGTAATGTACAGTAGGCAGTCGAAGGCTTCAACGATTAGGATCACCAATTAAAGGCCAATAATGTACAGCAGGCATTCCGGAGAGCTGGACCTCGTCCTGCAGCAAGAGATGATGAATCTATAGCACACATGCTTGCGAGGGCCTGATGCAGAATGTAAGATCACATTCTTTCAGCTGATTTCACTGACCACATCGTCAGCCCTGGAATGACAAAATGAAGTAAAAAAAGAGATAATAAGATGATATGATCAAATCAATAGTTGGGCATAAATGTGATGCCCAAAAATAGCAGCAGCATAATAAAAGCAGCCTACTTCATCAGCATTAGAAGATTAATTGTTTCCCTTCCTTTTCTTTCTCTTCTTGGAGGAGTTGGGAACAATGTCCCCTACATTGGCTGCTGGTGCTGGAGGTGGCACTGGCACTGCAGGTGGTACTACTGTTGGTACCCCAGGAGTAAAGGGTGGGAAAACCATGGGATGCGGGTGCATCGGTACTAAAAACATTCCAGGGGGCACAGCCGCCGAAGTAGGAGCCATAGCCATCATTGTTGGCGGTGCTGTCATTGGTGTAGATGGTGCCACTGCCACTGCAGTCACTGCTGAGGTAACAGCTGTTAAAACTGATGTTCCATTACCAACATCTTCAGTGAATGGCTTCGAAGACTTGGCACCTTTCTTACCAGTAAAAACTGAACTTTCTCCAGTCCTTTTCTCTTTTCGAGATTCCTCAAACTTGCGTACCTTCTCTTTAGCTTCCTTCATCACAGACAGAACATACTCCATTGCATCAGGATCAGTTGCTCCCATTTCCACAATGTCAGCAAAATATTGGTGGCCATGCTTGTAGAGATTGTCCACTTTATCTTCACGGATGTTTTCTGGTTTTGTGCTCTTCCCTGTAGCTTTTGCAGATTTTGGTGAGATGGGAGTTTCCTTTGGTTCCTCAGGGCATTTATAATCTTTCCTCCACCGATCAAGAATATATTTGGAAGGTATTAGCATCACAAGCTCTTGCCTCAAGACAGCAAGAGCATGGCTGCACAAAATACCTTTAAACTGGAATGATCTGCAGATACACCACACTTCTTTCTCAGCACTGTTATACATCACTCGGTAGTCAAACTTCCTCTCCTTTCCAATGACAGTCACAGTGTAAGTTACTATTGATCCATTCCTAATGATTTCACTGCAGTTCACATTCATCAGCTGCTTCAACTGATCTTGGAACTTCTGAAACATATTTATAGTATAAACATTTGCAAATTGCTCCTCAAACAACAGTCCAGACAGGACTTGAGGCCTTTGCTGAAATGAGCGGAAATCATCATAGGCTTCTCGATCAGACCTAAGTTTCATAGCAGTATCAAATTGTTCAATGAATGTTTTTATTGTAGTTTCCGGTGTTATGTATCCATCAAAAAAGGCCTCCAACCTTTCACTGCGACGAACAGTGGAGATACCAGCCCAGAAAGTATCCTTCACGTAAGCAGGAACCCATTTTACCCTCTCGTCGTACAAGGTTGTGAGCCAACGATTATCATGGAGGTTGTACTGATTGACCATCTCAACCCACTCCCTCTCAAAATCGGTTGATGTAATGGTGTCATAAACTACCTTTTTCATTCTTAGGCCGATTGCCTCTTTATCCTCAACTCTTCCAGACATCTCAGGAAGCTCTTTCATTATATGCCAAAGGTTGTATCTGTGACGAGTATTTGGAAATACTTCAGTGACCGCTTTGACTACTGGTCGTGAATGAGTGGTAATAATTGCTTCAGGTGCTTTATCATTCATGCATTTTAGCCATTTCTTGAATAACCATGAAAAAGCCTCTGGAGACTCATCTCCAAGTAAACCACATCCTAACAACACAAACTGCCCATGATGGTTTATTCCAAGAAAAGCAACCAATGGAATAACAAACTGGTATGTCAAATAAACAGTATCAAAGCAAACAACATCACAGAAATGCTGATATGCAGATCTAGATCTAGCATCAACCCAGCAAACATTCTTGAGCCGGCCTTCATCATCCATGTCCCAGTTGTAGAAAAAGTTGGAATTTTGAGCTTGCATCTTATCAAAAAAGACTAAGAGTGCCTCAACATCACCCTCTGCAAACCTCAGCTTCCCAGCCTTGCCAGCTGCTTCAATGGAATAATTTGACTGAGAAAAGGATCTCACCATAAAATCTTTGTTTTGGTTGGGTGGCCTGCCTCTACCAGAATGAATCTTTGGGTTCAATCTAGTCTTGGCATTGAATGGGCGGTGCTCCCTCTGCCAGTCAGGGAGATCTTTAAAGCACATCATGAATCTGACCATTTCAGGATTACATGGGTGGTTATGCTCCAGATCAACAAACACCACTTCCCAATGGTTCTCACTTGTGTTAAACTTCACTACCATCATTGCTTTGCAACCGGTCTTTGCGACAAGCCTCCTTCGAGCTTTGAGGCCAGGCTTAATCCTAGCAATGCCACCTTTGTAACACACAAATGTTGCACGGTATTTGACCCCATCGACACTATGTGAAGTTCTCTTGGAGACCCCGAAACCTGCACGGTAGCCATACTCTAAGTAGAACCTGTATGCCAAATCAACCGTCTCAAAAGTCATGCCAACTCGAGGACTGGCAACCTCATGTTTATCTGAATGGAGCAAAACTCCACTGTTGTTCTCAAAGGATGTGGACGTATCCCTGAAATGTGGTTGCAAGCTGCTCCTTGCATATGAATCGCTATGAAGGGTGTCCATCACATCATGGCATCAGCACTTGGTAAGGGGAATCCTATGTCAACATAAATACAAGCCAACGTAAGCATATATGAACAGCTTGGAATAGGCCAAGTAAAACGTTGAGTTGCATTGCATTTTTACATTATGCCTGTTTATCCTGGCTTGACAGACAGAATATTAAATTCTCGTTAGATAAGTACCAAGGCAGAGGCAAAGTAGCAACCATTGCTAAGACCCTACGGGACATGATTGATCACGAAATTACAAATCAGATCACATGGATTGCTCAAGATAACAAGATTTTGGGGAAGCAGAGCTACGGATCACCAGAAAAATCCAATAGCCAACAAGGGATGGGAACTGAGAGGACTCAGAGGAAGAGGTTGCAACAGATTAGTTGTTGAGTTGAGCTGCTGCAAGGTTCTTGGCCATCTAAATTCTGCATTCTATGACATAAAGAAACGGAGTGTACACAGTGTTAACTTATGACTAACTTAAATTTATCTCCAAACTGAAATCAAATTCAAACATATCAAAGTAAATAGAAAGGTTCCTAAGCCCTCCAGCAGGGAATCAAAAGCCCCCACAACATCATTCAGTCCATGATCCATCTCATGGAATTATCAATAGATTTGGTTCCCAAAATTAGGAAGTTCCCTCAAAAAAGAAATGAAGTAGCATCCTATCATGACATAGGTTCAGTCCCTGATGGGACTAATTATTGCATTTAAGGAGGCTACATGTAATACTAACCATTTTTTCCGTTTCACTTGAAGGTGAAACTGAAATTGGAATGCACAGATTACAAATACGTTTTAGTATATTCCTCATAAACAATCACCATAACCAGATACCAGTAAAATGATACCATTGTTTCGAAGTCATGCAACAACTAGTCGGGAAGTCGGTCTAGCAACCTGAGTCAGTGGCAGTGACAACTTGCTGCGCTCGTCACGTGACAAGCTAAGTGTCAATTTTGGACCCCAATTTAACAACCCGTGCTTGCGTCGCTGCGCTTCATTTGTGCCATTGACTCATTCACAAAGCAAACCATGGCCCCCGGGATGCCGCCGCCAGGTCCAAGCAGCTCCTCTGTTGTCGCCCACATAGGTACTTCTTCTCATTCCTCTACTGATCTGTTTCCTTCTTCCTTCTCCTTCCTCTACCAGTTTCCCACCTGTTGTAATATCTCCTTTCTCATGCACGCCTTGTTCTCTCTCCTTCCTCTCCTGCCCGCTCTGCCATACTCCTCCTGATATGATTCTACTCCTGTAGTCCTGCTATGTGCCTTTTCTGCTTCTTGGTCCTGCTCTGCCTCTGCAGCTGTCTGCCTTAAGCATGGGATGGCGAGGTGGAGCCATGGCCACGAACCGCAATTGCTCACCTCCAGCCCTCAAGGTTCCTCTCCACCTTCAGTTTTTTTTACTGCACTATATGAGTAGAGGCTGGTATTTTTAGAAAGTATAGTCAACAACTCATAGTCTACTAGTCAGGACTAGTCGGCAAGTCGGTACCCTAGATAATCTACTCAACTTTTCGACTCGCAAACCTTGGTGAGAACATGATTCCATGAGTTGCCAACACCAACCTTTACCTCTTAAAAAGCGTCTTATTATGGTGGTTGAGTGATGAATGGTACGTCACTAAACCTCACCGTCCAATCAAGCATTCATGCTCCACGATTCCCTCTCCCCGTCTCTGGATCACTCCCAAGCCCCAACCCCACCGTCCACCATTCCCCTCACCCAATCCCAACCTAGCGCCACTCTGCCTCACACACCCCATCGCTCAAGGCACCAACCCCCCCCCCCCACCCCCACCCCCAACCCACCTGCGTCCTTCCGCCGCCGCAGAGGCCTCCGTGTTACTGTTGGCTGGATGTGGCCCCGCCACCGCCGGCTCCGCAGCACCACCTCTGCCGCTGGTGTGCTTGATCTTCTCGATTCGGCTCCCTCCGGCGTCGCTGCGGCCGGCCGGATCCGGTCAAGGTGAGGAATGAGACCGGACAACGCCGCCATCAGTTGAGCAAGGGAAGGAGGGAACCGGCTCTAGAGAAGAGGAAGCCGGGGAAGGAAGGGGCGACGCTCGGAGGAGAGGACCGACAGAGAGGGAGAGGAGAGGAGGAGTTCTGAGCAAGAATTTCCCACCCGCTGCCGCCGCCGCCGCGCCGCACGAGTCGCGACGTCGCCCTCTCAAGCACGCCGCCGCGCGCTGCAGGAGGAGAGGGAGGAGCCGGACGGAGGAGTGGGGACCGGGGACTGGGGAGTAGGAAGCGGAGACGGCGACGAGCCGAGGTAGCTCTGGGTGTAGGATTGCAGTCATTCATGTTGCGGTTAGGGGATTAGGCCCAGTGGGAGTGGTGGCCAACGGGCCAGCCTGGTTCGGGCCCGCTTGTCCTGATTACTTGTAGTAACTGGGTCGGGCCGGTTTTAAATGGAACTTATCAAATTAGAATAATATTAGATAGATGCATTACAGATGGAGGGTTGATTACCTCAAGCCCTGAAATTGTCTGGAATGTTCATTAGATCCCTGAATTTAAAAACCACATATTTCTATAAGCAAAGGTTTTAGTTAATCCTTGTTGTTATTCTACCGGGCTCCAATTTTGCTATCGCGGAACATTACTTGTCAAAATAGTAGTATGTATTTGTGTTTGCATGTGGAAATATTTTTTTTCTTATGGAGCATTAGTTTTGTATAAGATGGATGATTCACTATGAAACATAATGTTTTCATCTATTTTTGGCATGTTCATTAGTTTTTATCGTCATATGTTTCAAAAGTTTTTTAGCATGGTCCAACACTAGTCGACTATGTTTCAACATGTGTCATCAGATTTTTTTTGTTATATTTCATCGGTTTTATCGACATACTCCAACAGTTTTATCGGCTTTATCGGCATACTCCAACAGTTTTGTCGGCATGTTCCAACTTTTTTTTTTCTTTTTCAATAACATCATGCTGCAGAACCTTTTTTGTGTTTAAATAGTTTAGACTAGGCCTTTTTTAGTTGTTGGGTTTCCATAAGGTATAAGCTTTATCAGTGTAGACCCGATAATAGCAGTGCCAGCAATTTCACGAGGGAATCAGGTGCTTAAGAAACGAAAGCTAGCACTCACGTACGGATATAGGATGGTTGAGTAACCCAAGTGAAACATATTTCTATTCTTAGTCGCTTAACCATTTGTTAGTCCCTAAGAGCACCCCCAACAGTTACTTTATACCCACCTCACAAATAGTGTTTTAGAGGGGTATAAAGAAACCGTTGGGATGCTCTAACAAATTTAGACTAGGACCATTCTAAAGTATTTTTGTGTTCAAGTCGTTGCTTCTATTTTTCCAACGCGTAGAGTGCTGTTAAATCAGGACCTAATATTAGTTACTCAGTAGAGATGTGAACAGCAGATGATATGCTTCCCTATTTTCCACAGTATTTTACAACCCTACTAGGACGGGACACGCACTGGAGGCTTGTTTGGATTAGCGACCGGAGAATTTGCCTGGCCCAGACAGCAAACCCAGACCGTCGATTTCCAGCGCCTGGGGCTGGATCGACCTGCCTGGGCGAGCGCCCCCAGGCCAGGGCGTGATCCAAACAAGCCCTGGGTATCTGCCAGCCTTCCAGGCAATCTATAGGCATTGTTTGTTTCAGATTAAAGTTGATCATATGGTCCACATTCTTGATCATGGCACATATCGCAGTCAGCCAGTCACACGCAACCGAGGATATTCCATACTATATTTTTTATTTTTAAAAAAAGGAACCATGCTACAATCAGCCTCATGTTAATCAAGCAACCGCAAATGTTTAGCCATCGCTCCTGCAGGCACCAGGAAATTAATAAATAGGTACAGATACATTCCAATAGGATAAGGCTCATTGCCCAAATAATTAAATCTACGCCTACAATGTTGCATTACTAACCTACACAGGTTAAATAGAATTGTTCAGCTGCATGGGGCAGTCCGCAGCTTTACATACATTCCAAATGTTTAAGGATTGCTGGATCAAGAACCAGTGGTTGCGTCTCAGCACATCCAGTTTGGAGATAACCTGCTAACCTGGTAATGCAAAGAATTTTACATGCCCCGCCCGTGAGGCACCAATCGCAAAATCAACAAGACCTAGGTCCAAGTAGTATAAGGTATCATTTCCCCTTCGTTGTTCCCCTTCGGAACATGTCTTTGATGTTCTTTGACTCTACACTGGTCTTTTGCTTTTTCGCTGGCCTCCCTTTGCTTGATTTGGCGCTACCACTTCCTACCTCCGCCTGTGTTGACACATTTGATGAACTTGCAGCGTACAAGGTAATGGCTAAAAACGATAAATAATTATCTGTTTACCTCAGAGGGACGAGCAGGTATGGGAGAACTTTCTGCACAAAATAAAGCATCATTGGTTTTGGCTGTGGCAGTGATCTCTTTGATATCCAACCTATAGTGGTGAATGGATTGCTCGAGCATGAGCACAAACATAAATCTGTATTGAACTGGTGAATGCTAACTGGACATACAGAATGACATCTTACTGTAATTTCATGCATAGTAATGTTATCCATGGCTCATCCTTCAGATATTCACGAATTATTTGGATAGCGTCCTTCACTGTAATGGAATCAACAAAAATAGCTTCATAAGGACATTAGTTCAAATTATCAAGAAATACTTAGGCGTGTATCTATTGTGACTACTGGCTAAATAATTTATTTGTGAAATTTCTCATAATGAAGTAGTACATACCACCAGCACTAGCACAAAGCCAGGCTAGTATCAGCTGCTACAGATGCAATTGTTGTAATGAAGTTAAATAGATTGATGGATTCAGAGAAAAGAAAACTTATTTTTGCAAGTTCTTATTTTTGGGGGAAAGATCATTCTTACCAGGAGCTATATTTGAAACTGAACTACTGAGCTCATTTGAGTTTATTCAGTCCAATATTTTAATTAAAATTGGAAAAGAAACATAAGATCAGCTATTGCACTTTAAACTGTTTAAGTCATGTATAACTTAGTTGCATCGATTGATCTAAGTAGTTTGGCTACAAATTATGAGTAGGCAGTTTGGCAGTTTGGCTGAACACAGTATTAAAAACCTCGAGTATAAATATACTGAACAATCAAGTGATGAAAAGGTACACACAGAGTTCTTTTTCTCCTTGGGCCGCATAATTTTTACTCAACTTGGAAAAAACCTCTTTTAGGTTGTATACCTGTAAATGAGATTGATCAGAGTATGTATTAAATTATCAACAACACAGGAAAAGTGAGGTGCATATGATTTACAACTCCACACGTGAATGTGCTATACATGGAAAGCAGATGTACTAAGCTGAGTTAAAACGAGGCATTATTGCTGCACAAGAGCTCATCCTGCTGCGCAGGAAAAGCATAGTCATGGCTTACCATAACAAACTATTATTTTGTTCTTATTCTAATTTATGAAAAAAAAATTCTAAATGAACTGCTAAAAGACATTTCTTATGAATTTAACTATTGTGAAAACATTATCAGATTTACTATGTTAACCATGCAGAACAGTGAAAGTATTGTGCACTCTAGCAGCCAAGAAAGATTATGCTAATGTATTTTCTTTCTGAAGGATATGCTTCCATGCAGATAGAGAGAACGACCACCTAAAAAAGGAAGTACGAAACATGACATGTGGCACTGCATTGGAGAAATGGTTTATCTTATGCAATAAAAACTATCAGTTCTGGTAGCATTATTGCTCACAACTTAACTGACAGGAAAGTAGTCATGTCAATATTCAACCAATGACATGAGAAAAATAACATCCAATCATGATCAGTTGAGAACTAGATGTGCTCTCATGTTTCCTGTGAACAGTAATCACATGAAAGCATGCTAATGAATTAACCATACTGGAGACTCACAAGATTCGCTTTTAGGATTCATCATTTTTACAATCTCTGCGACCAAGCAAAACTATAAAAAGGGTGTCAAAGAAGGAGAACTAGTGTGATTAGTACATATATAGTCCCAATTGTGTGCCCAATAGGAAGTTGGGACTTGCAAGTTTCAACTTAGTTACCATGTAAAAAAAAGAACAGGCAAAGAAGCTGTATCGCTACAATTTTTCTTAACCCAGTTCGCACACTGCATTGCATACCTTCCATCCTAACTGAAGTTACATCGTTGCTTTTGTAAAATGCAAAAGAAACAAGATAACAAGTATACTTTATAAGCAACAACATAAGAGTGTGTTACAAATCAAGTAAACAAAAGTACCAACTGACGCATGCTACCTTACAGCACAGCCAAGATAAAACCTTGGAATCATCCAACCTGAAGAACTTCACATTACCAACCTCTGCAGAAAAAACACATCATGTGAAATCATTAGTTCTGTGAAATTATTAGTTTTAGTATGGAAATGAGTTATACCAAAAAACACAATAAAGGGTGTATTTGTGACAGTATAACTGACAGAAAACTGTTTATCAGAAGATAGCATGCTCAAGATCCAATACATTATTAAGTAGTACTTAATAATGTGACGGAAATTTGATATGTATTCATTTCAAAGCAAGCATCCATGCCAGCATATACCTTTAATCTCACAAACCAATTCCATATGGTTTCCTGCTACACTCATGAGGTGCTGATACCCAGGATATCCCTCGATGTATAATATTTCATCCAGTAGTCTGAATTTTCCTGAATCTTTACCATTCTGCAGCACAAACAAAGGAATAAATTTCAAATTTACATAGCTTAGATGATATAAGACCCACATATCAGAAAAGAGAATATATCTCCAATTGGGCTTACCGACATACGTGCAGCTTCAAATATTGGAAGGAAAATGAAGATGGGATCAACAAGAGTGCAATAGTAGAGGCTGCCATCTATAGGAAGGAAGCAGGGATTCAATAAAGTCAGGAATTTGTTCAGAACAGATCAACACATTATACTAGTAGGCCAAACCACGGCTATTGCTTACATACTTTATCCCCAAAGGACCAAAAAAAAGACTAGCTTAACAGAAATGGCAAAAGCAACTTTTTTTGTTCTACCATACCTTCACAAACATAATCTCCCAAGAACCAAGAGCCATAACGCTCCTTAAACCAATTGAATTCATGGAGTTGACTGTCAATAAATAGATATGATGTTTCTTCATCTGTTCGAGGACAAAACAGAAATCAATGCAAGCTGCTGATAGTTTAAAGGGATAATACAGCACGACTATTCCTAGAACACAGACTGGTGGTCGTTTTGAGCTTTTGATCTTTACATGATTATCACAAACCATATGCATCGCCACATGTTTGTCCACATTACTGTGTGTGCCAGCAACTCGTAAAAATAGTAGCTAGGGGCGCATACAAGGGCACCTGATTTCGGATGGCGAAGTGATAAAACATTCCCTTGGCCGTTAGCATCAGAAGGCCCTACAAGGAAACATAATGTGGGAACTAATTAAAAATGTGCACCTCCAAACACAAATGTAGAGTGAAAAAAAAAAATGGTATTACAGCCTTCTGCCTGCTGGTATTTCAGCCAGGCCAACACCAACTGCCAGAGTTTTCTCAGAACAGCACGCCTCCACATTCGGGAACATAAAAAATTAGTAGATCTCTTCAAATTTCCCCGTGCGGCTTGAACATTGAAGCTAGCTCAGACTGGACACTAGCAGCATTACAGCGAAGTCGGGATTAAGACTAGGAGGAGGGGGGCGCTCACGGGGGGCGATGAGGACGCGGGGCGGCGCCGCCATGCTCTCGCACCACGACGCCATGGGGGTGGTAGCCTCGGCTCCTTCAATCCGGCCGCCGGCGGTGGCGGTGGCGCTGGTTTGGTCGGGGACACAGGGGTTGGGGAAGATACTGCGGGTGGGCACGCGACGGTGGGTTTTGGCGCCTCGCACCGGCCCCCCGGTGCAGTGAGTGAGCCCTTTCTCTGATTGTAGCTTCAAGAATGTTTAGAAAAGAAAAGGAGGCCTAATTAAGCCCATGTACATAACTAGAATAAAGCCGCGCCACAAAGGCCCCAAACACAGGATGCTTTTTAGCCCAACTTTCTAGAGTATGATACAGTAGCTTCTTTCGAATGGAACACGGATTGTCGTGCGTCTGAGGATCATTCAGGATAGGAACGCAGAGAGGAGGGGATAAAAAAATATATTAGAAGTATGGAGGGCATGATTTAGGAACAATGAGAGTAGTTTTTTAGAGCATAAGGAGGACATGAGATCTTAACTTTGTTGTGCACCCGACCAAGAGAGAACATTAGTAAATTATGGTGCACATACTTTAAAAGATGACAACCATAGATAATAGAAAGAGCAACCTATTTATTTGCCATGACCTAATCATCCAAACGAGCAAGAGAAACCAAGTGAGGTGTGCTTAGATTATAGTTATATGATTTTTAAATATATTTAGTGGTATTTAATAAATTGTATTGTATGTAATTCAAACTAACGGATCTAGTCAAGCGAATGCATGGACCAATATGTTACCTTTTTAGAGTGTAGTGTGAAGGACGAAGTAATTTTAGAGAGAGTAATTAGAAGAAAAAAAAAAGTAGAAAACAGTGGGATTGAGTAGGAGGACCAAGCAACATGCATGGACCAATATGTTACTTTTTTAGAATGTAGTGTGAAGGATGAAGTAATTTTAGACAGAGTAATTAGAAAGAAAAAAAAGTAGTACCTCCGGTCACAAAAAGAAGTCGCCGTTGACTTTTTTACACGCCTTTGACCATTTGTCTTATTCAAAAATTTAGTTCACATATGTAAAAATATAAGTAATACTTAAAATAGATTTAATAATAAATCAAATCATAACAAAATAAATAATATTCATATAACTTTTTTGAATAAGACGAATGGTAAAAAACGTGTTCAAAAATCAACGGTTAACTATAATTTGAATAAATTATTTATGTTGTTGTGATTTGTTTTATCATTAAACATATTTTAAGCATGACTTATATTTTTGCATGTTTGTACTAATTTTTTTAATAAAATAAATGGTCAAAAGGCGTCTTCAAAAGTCAACAGTTCACTATAATTTGAAACGAAGGGAGTTGAAAACAGTGGGATTGAGTAGGAGGACGAAGCGACTCGTGGATGCTCAGCTGCAGGGGAATATAGCGCGCTAGGCACCAGCCATGCAACAGCATACAGGAACAACAAGGTGAGCCGATCGATAAGAGCATCTCTAATAGTGCTAACTATAAGAAAATGACATGGCACTAAGAGATAGCATATAGACAATATTTTCAATGGTGCTAGTTATAGTGTTGTCTCTAAAATTAATTTGAATCCACATGTAATAGTGTGTGTTCATCTTGTAATCCGCTAGAAACCATCTCTTGGTTAAGAGCTACTCCCTCAGTCCCACAAAGAGTGCATTTCTAACGTTCAAAATTTATCCCAAAAAGAGTGCATTTGTAACCTTTGGACCATCTAGATGGGTTCATTTGGTTGACTAATTACTTGTTTTTTCCCTTTTCAAGGTGCATGCGCATTAAATTGCCTGGTTTTTTTTCTTTTCAAAGTGCATACACATTTAATTGCCTGGTATTTTACCTTTCCAAGGTGCATGCATGTGGTTGTTAATAACTTTATGTCGGGGATTAGATCATGGCCCATTGCTATGGCCCACTCCCTGACAGCCCAATCGAACAGCCTACTAGGGCCCAGCTCCCTGGAAGGTTCTATCAGGCCCGTGTGCATCCTGCCGAATAGCCTCTTGGTCGGCACGGTGCGTAACGGCCTAAGATTCGTGTTTGAGTCTTACTCGAACAAGAAGTTCTGCACGGCTACGTGAAGACCCGGACGTTGGTTTCCCGGATTGGACTAGGAGTCGTGATCCTCAACACTAGGAGTATGCCTTACCTACCTCGGGATATATTTGGCATGTATGAGTTCGTTACGTACTCGTAGTTAGCCCGGCCCGATATTCCTTCGGTAGGTCGGTTTGCTCAGCACTATATAAACAAGGCCCCTACGGCGTGTAGAGGGGCTCCTGGGACTTGATCTTGGCTCCTGGCACTTGATCTTCGCATTATTGCTTCCTGTACACCATAATCTCGCCGAGACTTGTTCGTCTCGCCGAGCCATCTCTTGTATTCATCTTTGATATATAAGAAAATTTGGACGTAGGGCTATTATCTCCCGAGAGGCTGAACCAGGATAAAACCCCATCTCTGCTCGTTCTTTCGTTCGCGTTGTTTGGCGTGTCTCCTATCTCAATCTTAAAGAATCTTAGCGACTTGAGATCGATATCTCAACCGTCGACACTTTAATTAGGGGCAGCTGGGTCATTTCTCATGGCTACTAATCTGTCTTAAAAATCCTAGAAATGTACTTTTTATGGGACGGAGGGAGTAGTCTCTATCTCTCTCCTCTCCTTCTCTTCTCCACATAAACAAAAAACTGATGTGAATCCTTTATAGCCGTCGGTTGAAATGGTCGTGGTGGATGAGGCAGTTTTGGATGCAGCTAGAAAGAGAGCTCGTCCTGACAGTCCCATCAAGTCCTCTAGCCCAGCCGGTGGTCGCTTTCAGCGACCCATGGCATTATGAATCTTCTAGCTCGAACTGCTGCATGATGCTGGGGCTCACCGGACAGTTTCAGAACTTAAGGAGCTCATTAGCTCCTGCAGCCCCCAATTGGTGTTTCTTTCAGAGACCAGAATGAGGGAAGAGGAGATGCGGAGGATAATGCGAAGGATGGGTTTTGGAAGCAGCGTGGAGGTGGGAGCTAAAGGCTTGAGTGGCGGTATGGTGTTGGGCTGGAAGGAGGAGGTGCAGTTTGCTTTGCAGTCCTACTCATGCTACCATATTGATGGAAGGGCGTTTCTGAAAGGCCAAGGGAAGGAGTGTAGGTTGACTGGAGTTTATGGAGAACCGAAAACTGATTTGCGACATGTCTTTTGGAGTGTCATGAGAAGACTGGCAGCGCAATCAGATTTGCCATGGCTGTGTTTAGGTGACTGGAATGAGGTCGCTATGGGAGAGGACCATTTGAGTAATGGAGAAAGGAGAGAAGGTCAAATGAAGAGGTTTCGGGTCTGCTTAGCAGATTGTGGTCTCCATGACCAAGGATTTACAGGGTACCGATTTACTTGGAATAATAGACAGAAAGGAGCAGCAAATGTCCAAGCGAGGCTTGACAAAGCTTATGCGAACACAAGCTTTGAGAGGGAGTTTGGGAAGGGGTTGGTGAAGAATATGTGGACGGTAACTTCAGATCATTTCGCACTGAAAGTAACTATTGGAGACAGAAGGAGAAGGGAGGTTCAGAAGAATAGGGGTTTCCGGTTTGAAGCTATGTGGCTCAAGGATGATAGATTTCTGCCTTTTGTAGAAGAAGTTTGGAAGGATGAGTGCTCTAGGAGAGGGAATCCAGACATGGAAAGTAAACTCAAATTACTGGCTCGGCGTTTGAGAATATGGGGTTATGAGGTTTTTGGAGATGTTACAGGCAAAATAAAAGACATCAGGAGGGAAATTCAAGCGGAGTTGGAAAAGGAGGGTGGAGGAGAAGGGGAGAGGGTGTCTAGCTTGGAATCAAAATTATGGGAGCTAATGGAAAGAGAGGAAATTATGTGGAGACAAAGGGCCAAACAAATGTGGTTGAGGGAAGGAGATAGGAACACAAAATATTTCCATGACAAAGCAACAAGTAGAAGAAGGAAGAATACTATCGATAAACTCAAAGATTCCAGTGGAGAGTGGATACTGGACAAGGGAAAGATAGAAGATATGGCTGTGAAATTCTATGGTGATCTGTTCAAGAATCAAGGAAGTGTGGAGAGTGAACAGGTGTTCGAGGCCATAGAGGGAAGAGTTCCTGCAGCTATGAGAGAGGGACTAGAAGGAGATGTTACAGAACAAGAAGTGCACAAAGCCCTTTTTGACATGGCCCCAGAAAAGGCCCCGGGACCCGATGGTTTTCCGGCTGTGTTTTATCAGAGGAACTGGGGATTGCTTAAGGAAGACGTGGTGAAAGCAGTGCAAGATTTTTTATCAGGGAAGGGAGAACCGAGCATTAATCAGACCATTATCATTCTCATTCCAAAGAAGTGTAACCCAGAGGAACTGTCTCAATTCAGACCAATTAGCCTTTGCAATGTTCTGTACAAGTTGGGTTCCAAAGTCTTGGCGAACAGACTTAAAGTGATAATGTCGGAACTAGTCTCTCCTCAACAGAGTGCTTTTGTCCCAGGGAGGTTGATTTCAGATAATATCCTGGTGGCGCTGGAGTGTCTGCATGAGATAAAGAGCAGCAAAAGAAGGAGGAAGCCAATGTGTGCTTTGAAACTTGACATGATGAAGGCGTATGACAGGGTAGAATGGAGCTATTTGGAGGGAGTGATGAAGCATATGGGATTCAGGAGTAAATGGTGTGAAATGGTCATGAGGTGTGTCACAACAGTTTCCTATAAAGTGAAGATTAATGGTGCTCTGACAAAGCAATTTAAACCGACAAGGGGCTTGCGACAAGGGGACCCAATATCTCCTTATTTATTTGTGCTTTGTGCGGAAGGTCTATCTGCCTTGCTAAAAAAAGCGGGAGAATGTGGTTTGATAAAGGGGGTGAAGTTTGGGGAGGTCATGGTAAATCATTTGTTCTTTGCGGACGATTCTATGCTGTTCACTCAAGTGGATGAAGCTAATTTGTGTGCGGTGGAAGAGGTGTTATCTTTGTACCATAAAGCTTCAGGCCAAAGAGTTAATAAGGAGAAATCATGCATTTATTTTAGCAAGGGCTGCTCACAGGAGAGGAAGGGAGAGATTATGGTGAAGACTCAAATTTCCAGGGAGGCGGTAAATGAGTCTTATCTTGGGTTGCCATCTGTGATGGGGAAGAGGAAAGGAGAACAACTTAAAGGAATTCTGGAGAGGCTTGACAAAAAGTTAAATGGTTGGTACGAACATTTGCTGTCATGGGCAGGGAGGGAGGTGATGATCAAAGCGGTCGCCCAGGCGTTGCCACAATATGCGATGAATGTGTTCAAACTGCCGGTGACATTGTGTAAGGCAATCGAGTCACGTGTTGCTCAGTTTTGGTGGGGAGCCAGAGGTAAAGGGAGAAAGGTGGCTTGGCTTAGCTGAGATAAAATTTCCCAAAGCAAAGAGGCAGGTGGAATGGGTTTTCGTGATATGGAGGTTTTCAATGAAGCAATGTTAGCCAAACAGGGGTGGAGACTTTTAACCATGCCTGAAACGCTATGTTCAAGGGTGTTGAAGGCAAAATACTATCCATCACGAAGCTTTCTCAAAGCAAAAGTACTGACAAAAGCGTCCTTCACGTGGAAGAGCATCTGCAAAGGGAGAGACTGCCTGAGCAGGGGACTGATTTGGCGCATTTGTGACGGGAAGAAGGTGAATGTGTGGGAGGATAACTGGATCCCAAGAGAAGGGCGCAAATTGCCAATGGGGAGGCGTGGTGTAAATAATGTATCGAAGGTGGCGGACTTGATAGTAGAAGGAACGGGGGTGTGGAACAGGGAGGCTGTAGAGGAGTGTTTTCTGCAATGTGATGTAGAGGATATTTTGAAGATAAAGATCCAAACTCAGAACGTGGAGGATTGGCCAGCTTGGGAACTAACTGAAACAGGGGTTTATACAGTTAAATCTGGTTACCGTGCTCACTTCGAAGCAAAAGCTAGAGATAAACAGGAAAGGAGCAGAGGGGGCAATTCATCCACTAACCACCAAAATGCAGGATGGAAGAAGCTGTGGGCGCTAAAAATCCCGGTGAGACAAAAACATCTTTTGTGGCGGGTATGCAAGCAAAGTTTGCCAATTGGTAGGAACTTAGCCATCCGCAACTTAACCTTTGATCCTAGATGCAGAGTGTGTGGGGAGCTGGAAACTGATAAACACATTTTTATTGGGTGCACATTAGCTCAGGAGATCCATGTTTTTCTGAATACTGGACAGCAGATGGTGGAGGTCTTGCAAAGTGACCTAATGCCTCTGAGGAGCTGGTTGCTGGAAGGAATTGCTAAGTGGGAGCAGGGGTTTGTTGCCAAATTAGGAGCAGCTTTTCAGGAGCTTTGGAGAGCTCGGAATGAAAGGATTTTTGCAAATATGAATTTAAACAAAGAGGCAATCAAGGCAAGGATTAAGGCAAATCTGGATGGTTGGGGAAGAGTGCAGGAAATGAGACCAGAAAAGGGAATTGGATGGAGAAGGCAATATCAACCATAGGAGGGAAGAATTCTAGTGAGTGTTGATGCAGCGGTTAATGTGGCTTCCGGCCAATCGGCAATAGCAGCAGTGGCGAGAGATCACAAGGGTGCTGTGCTGGGAGTTGACCTGAAGAAATATTCCGACAACATGCTGGTGAGAGAAGCAGAGACCGAGGCCTTGCGGGTAGGTCTTCTTTTGCTAAAGAGCTGGAAGCTCAGGAGTTTTTGTTTGAGACCGATTGTAAAAATCTGGTGGAGGAGGTTTCCAACAGGTCTTAGAACAGGTCCTTAGGGGCTTGGAGGATTAAAGAGGTGTTTGATTTGTTGAATGATGAGCCACGGTTCAGAGTTTGTTTTGTGTCCAGGGCTTGGAATTCTTTAGCCCATAATCTTGCTGCCTAGTGCCAGAAATCAGATACAGGAGGTTCATGGAGGAGATGTGTACCTGCTGTTTTGTTGGGGTGTTTAGCAAAATGTTGTAATTTAAACTGGCAGGGTGAGCAGCTGCTGGTAACTGATGTTTTTAGTCTCAGCTTTAAGTAATAGGAGGAGGTTGTTTGTCTCAAAAAAAAAAAAAATCCTTTATAGCCAGCCGATGTGACCCATATTGGAGATGCTCAAACCAGCTTGCGTGCGCGCGAGGTAGTGCTTGCACGGCGTGCTGCGACAAACGCACGGAACCTGAGGACGGGAAAGAGGCTGTCGCGCGCGCGCGGGCGCCGGGCGCGCGTGGGTGCGCATCAGGCAGGCAGGCAGGCATGGCGGCACGTACCGCACGCAGCGCGCGCGTGTCGGCGCGCGCTGCTCGCTCGCGACGAGGCAGCGCCAGCTAGCTGCCGCCTGGCAAGCGATGCGCCGCCCCTGCATGCTGGCCGGAGGACGCGCCAACGGCAGGCGGCTAGCTGCCCAAGCACACCCCGCCGCCGGGCCTGCATGCTGGCCCCGGCCCCCGCATGCCACTGTGCCGTGCCGACCGGAGCTGCCGCCAACCTACCATGCACAGATCGTCTCGGGAAGTACAACTATCGGAGTATTAAGGCGATTAGAGCATCCGTCGCAGTCACTCCAAAATACTGTAATTTTGGATAAAGTGTCTGGATTGATTTAGAGAAGGAATCTTTTAGAGTGTAGTGTAAAATGTGAAGGAAATTTAGAGTGAATAATAGAAGGAGTAGCTAATAGTGAAATGTAGTAGAGTGTCCGGTGTGGATGCTCTAACGTTTTCAACGTTACGTACTGTTGTTTAATATTGTAACATATTTTGGCTTTTATGTAGCCTATGTGTTGTGATAATTTGTAATTATTTTTCGTGACTTTTAGTAGTCCTTCCAAAGATCCTAAAACTATTTTTAATTATTTTTAAAAATCTTTAGACCTCTTTTTGAGGGCTCTCAAATTTGCTACAATAACGCGTCAACGCAACGATGCACTGAGAAAAGAACATATGACGAAGGCCTAATCACCAGCTATGCAAAATGAACATATATTGGTATATAACAAATAGACAAATTTTTTAGCGTACTATCCATTACAATCGATGTTAGGAGATTCCCCGTCCCTTTAGGTCACTAAAGGCTATACACCGTAAACATAAAGTTGTCCGCGCTCCTCACCTAAAACCTCGCAAATGAGGGAGTAGGAAGGTTCCATGCTCTGACAAAGGAGACACCGTAGTAATAGATGAACACCCCACCTCGCTACCATTCGGTGGAGTGGCTCGAGGGCATCTTCATCGCCCATACTTCGGCTCATTGCTTGCTACGAAGGCCATGCCTTGTCCAAGCGGCTCGAGGGTGTCTTAATCATGCACTCTTCAATCCGTTGCTCGCCTTAGAGGCCATGCCTCAATGGAGCTACTCGAGGGCATCTTCATCGCTCACACTTCGCCCCTGTCGCTTGCCTTAGAGGCCATGCCTCGGCGGAGCGGCTCGAGTGCGTCCTCATTGCCCACACTCGGCTCACCGCTCACCTTGGAGGCCATGTCTCGGCAGACCGGTTCGAAGATGTCTTCATCTCCCACTCTCCTGACCAAACGCTCGCCGACGGCTGGGCTCGAGGGGTGCGCACAAGGGCAGTTGCTTGGGTTGCAGATGCTCCCTTTTAAAAAAAACTCTTCGATTTCTCTCTCTCCACATATTCCAACGAGAGTGGACGATTATCCAGTCGAAGTTTGGTTTTCACTCCTTACATCTTGTCTAGCACTAGGCCACCAATCGATAATGGAAGGTCTTGAAGAGGGTGTCTTGGGATGCACAAAAGCACATATCTCCGTGGATCCAAACCCAAGACCTAATAATTAAACTCAAACCCAAAGCCAAAAATTATCATGGGTCCAAAATCATACCCAAACCCAGACCTAGACCCATCGGGTCTACACAAACCCAAAAATTCCAAAGAACACCAAATACGATTCCAGAGTCAACAACAAATATACAATACAACTATGTGACATATATAGCAATTTAGTAGCATTTCAGGAGCATATAAGTAAGCACAAAATCCATCCAGCCATCCAAGTGCCCCGACGAGGCGGCACGATGGTGGGATCCCGACGATACTAGTAGTGGACGGTGGTGGTGGCCGGCGTTGGCGGCGACTAGGGTTTGGAGGGGAGGAAGGGACGAGGTCATGAGGATCGAGAGAGTTAGGGTCGGTAGAGCGGCATTGGGAATTGGGAAATCGATGAGAGATTCGAGAATCAGAAGGTGTAGTATACTAGTATGTAACTATGTGTGAATGAGAATGATGCCTCACATGTCACTGCTATAGTCTGGGTCTGAGTACCCATGGGTCTAAAATTAGACCTAGTCTCGGATCTGGAATCAGACCTGAATTCTCATACCGTGTATCCATTCTTAGACGCAGACCCATAGATATTTCTGCTACCCTTATTTGGACTTCGAGAAGTTCACCCATAAACCCGAGGCTTGGGCAAAGGTGTTTAGCACATACTGTGTCGTTGAGACATCCCTTGCTGTTGGCTTAAGAAAGAGCGTAGTCTCGTTGGTATAAAATGAGTGGACACATATCCACCTTCTCTGAAATCTTGGTGAGCAAATACAACTCACGGGCCTTGGAGAAGAGGAGCTGCAGGAGATCCATGGCAAGAATGGGAAAAAAAAAAATGGGGACAAGGAATCCCCTTGCCTGAAACCACGTCTCTGGTGCATCGGTCGTCCCAATTCCCAATTCCCAATTCCCAATTCCCCAGAGACAAGAGACAACAGCATTTTTTTTAATATACTCCCTCCGTTACAAAATATAGGGCGCATAACTTTTTTTAAGTTGTCCCATAATATAAGGCGTCTTTCCATTATTTCTTTGGAAAAGACGATCAATTAACTCATAATTAAGCTATTCACACTATAAAGTGCATGCTTTTGCTAGCTTTAGCTATTAAAGCTATTAATTAAGTGCATGGGAAGAAGATGCATGCTTCGAGTAACGAGATAATTAAAGATGATTTACTCTCTTAAACACTATTTCTTGATCTTGACGAAAATTTTTATACGCCCTATATTTTGGGACGGAGGGAGTATAAACGTAAGGGTACGAGTCTTCATATCCAGCACGCACGCACGCACGCACCATCACAGCACGTACGTATAGCTAGCTTGAACTCGTCATGGATTGATCTAGCAATGGTCAGTGGCCAGGCAGTGGCTACAAAAGCACCAGCAGCTAGCAGGGATGATCGTGGGCTCCAGATTGCGCCATTTGACTCGCTGCTGCCTGCTGGTGCCTGACCCGAGGCATGCGTCCAGCTGTGCAGCACTTCTTCCCCCAAGTCCCAAAATTGGAAGGAGGCGTATGGATTGGCATGCTTTGGCACGCAGCTAGCTAGTAGCGCCCACCCACAACTCCACAAGCGCCATGATGCTTCTGGTGTCATGATGTGTCACTCATCACCCGATCGAACGAGCGCACGCATGGCTGGATATATGGTTTTTTCAATCCGGACGTTGGCTTGGCCACGTACAACCGCTCGTTCATTAGTGAGCCATATATGCATGATCACCAGCAAAGTACAAACCACTCGATTAATTAGATCAATGGAGTACATGCTCGGCGCACATCGAATCTCTATCGAGATATGTTGGCTCTTTGGCAGCTATATATTTTTATGGTGCATGATGAGGCGCACTAGCTACGAGCTGGTCGAGCTGCGAGCTGGTGTTCAAAGCTGCAGATCAGGCAACCAGCGTATAATTGAGCTACTAGTATTATATTTCGAGCCTGATTCTCAGTGTCGCCAATAAGACCATGAAACCAAACAAGACTAAAAAAAGAGAGAGGAAAAGGAGCCGCAGCTTTGCCGTTGTGGGAATCTTGCTTACGTATACTAGTACTAGTACTCATCTTAATCCAAAAGGAGGTGTTAATGGGAGCATTGGATTCCTATATCTGCATTGCACGCGTTCGCAATTATGCGCTCAAGTGGACCGTACGTGTCCTTCTCATCACCCGAGCTAGCAACCATACCATGCACAAGGCCGCACGGAACGCATTCGTCTTCGTCTCTCTCTCTCTCTCTCTCTCTCTCTCTCTTCCCCATTACTTTTCCCTTGAAAAACAAGCGCATAATTAAAACGATAATGCGATCATAGCTGCGAGCATCATGATCATGATGAAGAGGAACTGGCGAGATTTTTTTATGATGGGGTCGCTTGGCCTCTCCGGATATGGAATACGACCCGAGACGTGTGGTCGCATCAGCCTAGCTGCATGCAAAGGCAAAGGCAAAGCAAGCTAGGCTACTGCTACGTACTGTGCTACACCAGGACACCGAGAGCGTGGGCAGCAACGACGTACGCAGCATGGAGTGAGTGACCACGGACCAGGCCTAGCCGCCTAGGCCTTGAGATCACCTGAGCTTTCCTTTTACCCAATCGATAATCGCCATGCATTCCTGGCAGGGCATCTACAGACCATAGTGCATATCGCAAAATTCTCTCGTCTCGTCGATGTGCATTTCTATCGATCCAAAGCATCTGGATAGCAATATGGTCCATGCATGCGTGGCCATCAAAGGGGACAAGCCGATCTCCTTTTGATCCTGCGAGTGCTGGGAAAGGAGCATCGATCTGACAGCAGCAACGTGCACCGGCGAATTAACAGCGATCGCAGCGAGGCCCAAATCGGCGGCCGAATACGTGTGCACGCAGCTAGATACTCCCATAAACCTGGGAACGAATTGGCAGAATCGAGCGCATGCATACATGAACGGCACAGGGGAAATAAATTAATGGCTCTCATTGTCGACACGAGCAGCAGCTATATGAAGGCACAGGGTCGTTCAGCTAGATCTATATGCCGCTGTTTTTTATGGGGCCGGATTATAACGGCTTAGATTAAAAAAAAATATTAGAAATTCAGATTAAATACTAAAGATGATATAATATGATTATTTTAACCATTCGATCAACGGTGGGACCAAATTATAACGGCCTATATTAATCAAAGAAATTCTCACATAAATCAAGAAAAAAATAAAAGATCTATGTGGCTTAGATTAAAAAAATATTATAAATTCAGATTAAATACTAAAGTTGATATAATATATTAGAGATAAGCTCTAAATCCGATCTGATATATTAGAGATAGATTATAAGTTATAGATAAACTCTATATGCCAAAAAGGAGGGAAAAAAAAGCCACCACGTTCGTTCGTTCGATCAACGGTGGGACCAAATTATAACGGCCTTGATCGATCAAAGAAATTCTCACATAAATCAAGGAAAAAATAAAAGATCTATGCCACTGATTTTTGTGGGGCCAGATTATAACGACTTAGATTAAAAGAAAAATATTAGAAATTCGGATTAAATACTAAAGATGATATAATATGATTATTTTAGCCATTCGATCAACGGTGGGACCAAATTTTAACGGCCTATATTAAATACTAAAGTTGATATAATATATTAGAGATAAGTTCTTAATCCGATCTGATATATTAGAGATAGATTATAAGTTATAGAAAAACTCTATATGCCAAAACAAATCTAGCCGCGCAAACGCGCGGGCCACCTCCCTCGTTTTGTTTATCCGAATGTTGAAAATTATTTTTTTTGGCCCTAGAAGTTATTGTTGTTTGCACCGTTGCTCCAAAACCGTTAGTGTCATTGTTAAATGCTGATGTGAACATCTAGGTGGCCGCAAAATGCTGATATGTATGTCACATCATGGTAAATACTTACAAGTCAAGCCCAAAAAACAATTTATTTTTTATAACAAAAATAAATTTCAAGCTCGATATGTCAAAAAAAATGAAAACAAATTTGAAAAAGTAATTTTTAACATTCGAGAGTTAAGTGAAATTTGATCGCAATTTTCAGAAAGGAATATATAATTTTCTCTGATTACTATGCCAAAGAATATATCACTACCACCTTTTGATGTCCATTAGATTAAAATAGATAAAAAAACTTTAATTCCAAGTATACTGTTCAAGCGCGGGTAGGGCGAACTTGGTAGAACTCGAAAAGTCCCGATCCCGAAAAACAGTTCGAGTTCTACCGCCGTCGGTTCGAATCGAAATCAGACGAGTCCAAAAGTCCAAAGCCCACCGGCTTATTTGGTCGAATCCGGGGCCTGCCCGACCAAGTTGAAACCCGGCCGAGCTACCGATGATGCCGGTCGGGGCGGTAAACTTTTTCGGTCGGACTCGGTAGGGTTCTCGCGGGTTTCCGTGAGCGTGTCTAATTCCAAGTACCGAGCAGGAACATTAAAAGGAAAAGGTTTAGCCTGATAGATTCATATCCATCAATCATTCCTTTCATGCATGCTCCAACGAAAATGGTACTCCCTCCGTTCCAAAATATAAGACGTATTTTGACCGGAGAAAAGTCAAACTTAGCTAATTTTGACCATAAATAAATCAAATAACATGCATCGTTAGTATACAAAAGTTGTATCAAATTGTTCACATTTGAAAGTGTTTTTTGATATAATATTATATTGTAACAAGTCATAATATATAATAGAGGAATCTAACAGTCAAACTCTACCTTTAAAGATTTTTGTGTAGTCAAAATACATCTTATATTTTGGAACGGAGGGAGTATATAGAAGGCATGAGCCTAAAATTGTTACCCGATCGATCTCTTTGGTTCTCAAAAACATGACGTTTAATATTTGTGTGAATAAAAGTTTAAATTTCATCTATAAATATATTTAAATAATTTAGATCAGATATATGAAAATCATATATACAGATTCATCCAAAAAACACCTTCATAGTATAATGATTTTAATAATTATGTATATATGGAAATTTTAATTAGTTGTCAAAGTTATATTTCGGCGATCGTGTTAAGTCTTCAGAAGGGCATTTCAGGCTAAAAAGAAACACAATTTCGGCTGGGTGTGTTCACTGTGGTGTGCTGTTGCATACGTGCATGTTGCGTCGGACGAGATGTCGGACGAGATCGACTCGACCACCACCAGCAGCACCAGACACCGGCCCACTGCTCTTTACCCTGTTTTTTTTTTTAAAAAAAAAGAGGTTGCTTTTGCTCCTCTCACGCAGAACCGCCAGAGGAGCCCCACTGACAGCTCGCCCCCACCTCCAGAAGCCCCACCATGTCATACGCACCCCTCCGTCTTCCAAGGCCCCTCCAAAGTTTCGCTGCCAAAAGCGCCACGAGTCCACGCTTTTTCCCAGACCAGGCCCCCGGTGACGTGGCCTATGGGCGAGAAAGGAAGGCCGAGGCCGACATGTGGCCCTGGTTGGCGTTCAGCCGTCCATCGGGGAATCCACGGGACCCACGGGTTTTTTTCTTTGCTCATTTCCTTCTTTTGCGTGCGCAGTGCGCCCCTCTTTAGAGCAGTTACCAGTCAAGGAGCACCAGCGCAAGCACCAGCACTGAGCTGTGTAGCCTGCGGAGTGCGGACTGCGCGAGTGAGTGGGAGTGGGATGCAGCCATGCAGATGCAGCCATGCAAGTGAGTGACTAGTGGGTGCTCCTATCATACGCGCCCAGGTTTCCTATCAAACACGTCTTATCGTTATCCGATCCGTGGGTTCATCTCACCCCGGCTGATCTTAAAAATTCAACACCGGTGCCTTTCAACTATGTAGGTTAGAGCATTTCCAATGGTCCCTCTATAATACCTTTAAAACAATATTCATGTTTCATAAATAGTGACATGAATAATATTTTAGGGGATAAGATAGATGAGCTACCGGAGGATGCTCTTCAAGTGGATAAAATCATCCAAAGCATTTTTTATATCTTTCCGTGAGCATTTCCATTTTCTCGTGTATGTATTAGAAGTAGTGAATAGTGATTTAGTTTAGCAATGAAACACAAATTTCTATCATTAAACCCTACATCCATTTGAAGCAAGTGCGCAACTTTTAAGGCCGTTCATAAAATTATGGCTACTTTGAGGATGCAAATGCCGTGGATATGTTTGACCGGCCATCAATTTGATAGTTATACAAATATCCGACTATTTTTGCATATACAAATAGTCAGATATAGATGATATCTAAGAAAAATTATACATCATATCCAACGGATGCTATTAATTCATAGTCAGATGACACTTCTATTTCAATCAACATGTTAGGTTGATGATTTTTTAAATATGCATTTTCACATGCGATTTGAGTTAATTATATTTGTTTTGAACTATATTTAGTAAATATGATTTATATTTGTATTCCACACTATTTGATGACATATCCAATAATATCTATGTTCATATCTATGTATAGGAGACTATTAATATCCGATAAAAAAAATGATTGAGATCCTGCACTATCCAACCATTCGCACCCCTGGTCATGTAGCAATTGAGATAGTTTGGCAGGTCAACAAATTATGAGATGTGAGTGTCGATCGATATCTGCGTACAAATTACGACAGAATTTTCAGTAGTAAAGTAGCCTAGATATTGTTCATGGACCGTGTGAGTATGTCACTGGCCAGTTTTGGTTGTTCCCTCCAAATCAAGTGCCACAGAATCTTCTAGCTCGGTGGCAATGGCAAATAGAACTTTTGCTTGTTCTAATTGATGGTTCGATGCAGATCTTTCTTGGGTACAACAGTGTGAAAGGCTACCGGCTGCGGCTGGTGAATGTGCAGTGCAGCAATTCAGATTATTCTCTTTGCTCCCTTGAGGTGATAAGAACGCGTCCATCTCCCGTACGTTCCTTGTTGCGGCCTCACGGAGTCACGGAGCCTGACGGGCTGTGAACGCGCGTGCTCTCGCCAGCTGCCACCACGGCTCACGTGCTCACCCTAACTTTGCTGCCCTAAGTTTTTTTTTTTCTTAAACTGAAATTGAAGTATACAACCATAAAATTATTCTTTTTAATCAATCAGGTGATCATTTTGGAAGTTTGTAGTTATTTTTAGAAGATCGAAGTGTTTTTTTCAAATATCTCAAAACCAAATTCAAACCATTTTTTCTACCCTCTAAAACTGTTTAACAAAAGGCTTCAACTTATGAACAATTTAGATTAAAAATTGTACTCCCTCCGTTTTTTTATTTGTCACCGTTGACTTTTAGATGTGCGCTTTAACCATTCGTCTTATTTAAAAATTTAGTGTAAATATATAAAAATATAAGCCATGTTTAAAGTACCTTTTTAATTGATAAAACAAAGCATAACAAAATAAATTATATTTGAATAGTTTTTAAATAAAACGAATTGTCAAAATACATGTTTAAAAGTCAACGGTGACAAAAAAAGAAGAGAATATTAAACAAAGCCCGCTCATAAACGAGCTGACATGTTTCGCGATCAGATGCTTAACTTTAACGCGAGCATTAGGACGCGTTGCCATTGCCATGCTGCTATATATTCCTCCCACGATACAATACAAGCAGGAAAGACAATATTCCTTCTGGTGCATGAATATGACCAGTACTAGTTGCCCCCCGGCCCTCCCCCTTTTTTTTTATAAAAAATATTTCAAGATCAATAATTAAGTTTTTAACCATTCGCCCTGCATGGTGGTAGTTGTCCCTACTTAGTTCGATCAGCTCATGAGAGATTATTCCATAAGAATGTAAGATGCATGCCATGTTCATGCGCAGTAAAACACTTGAACACGCTATGGTACAAGCAAGAGGTGCGCCGTTATATAGGTATGAAAAAAATTGCTCGGGTCCTGTTTAAAAATCTGGTTTAGAAAAATCATGATTTTCTAATACATAGAGTTTGCATGTAAAATCATGGTTTAAACTTACACTATATATCGTGGCTTTTCTTGTAACTACGTACTGTTTGTATGCATGGTTTATGAATGTAAAACTTTGACCAAATACAACACTAGCCAACAGCTAAAGTTAGAAAAAAAAAGAGGTATAGAGTGAAGCTAAAAAAAACTTCAAAAAAACCATGGTTTTCACTAATACTATTTTGGAACCATGCCTAAATGTTGCATCCAAACACCACACAGATTTCTAAAACATGGGTATTTTCAGAAACCATATTTTTAACGGCCCAAACATGAAATAACTATGATGCCAAACATGCCCTCAGTGAAAAGGTGGCATTCCAATATGGTTGTGATTGCAAACCCGAGGTGACGTTAATTTGTTACTACTTCTATGCATATTCTTGCTACATAAGTATTGTCGATTGAAGTATGAGGAGACATAATAAGTGCAATCACAACACTAGCCAATGGTCAAAGTTTGGGAAAAAAGAGGTATATAGTGGAGTTACAAAAACTCCAAAAAAAAACCATGATTTTCACTGAAACAGTATTGGAAACATGCCTAAACGTTCTATCCAAACACCATACGGATTTCTAAGGCATGATATTTTCAGAGACCATATTTTTAACGGTGCAAACATGAAATAACTATGATGCCAAACATGCCCTTAGTTAGATGGTGGCATTAATTCCAATATGGTTGTGATTGCAAACCCGAGGTAACATTAATTTGTTACTACTTCTAACCATATTCTGGCTACGTAAGTATTGTCGATTAAAGTATGAGGAGACATAATAAGTGCAATCACAACACTAGCCAATGGTAAAAGTTTTGGGGAAAAAGTGGCATATAGTGGAGTTACAAAAACTCCCAAAAAAACTATGGTTTTCTGAAACAGTATTGGAACCATGCCTAAACGTTATATCCAAACACCACACAAATTTCTAAAGCATGGTAGTTTCAGAAACCATGTTTTTAACGGCGCAAACATGCAATAACTATGATGCCAAACATGCCCTCAATGAAAAGGTGGCGTTCCAATATGGTTGTGATTGCAAACCTAAGGTGACATTAATTTGTTACTACTTCTATATAAATCTTGACTCCGTAAGTATTGTCGATTAAAGTATGAGGAGACATAATAAAAGAAAGAGAGCCATGTAAATGAAATTATGTAACTACTGTATACGAGGGGTGCCGATTGAAATGAATAGTTTATGATATGCTCTCTAGGGTATATATATCCTAAGTTATATCATTTATGTGGGCTATAGCATATATGAGATAAATTTTTGTATGTTACTATAGATATTTTGATAAGTCTTTTCAGTACCATTATATTGTTATTTTAACTTTGTATGCCATCTCAATTGCTGCTTGTTTTCTTCTATGCCTTCACTTTTAGCTCCATTAGGTCTAACAATTACGAAGTGTACCCAAACTGTCCCTTTCATAACTTTTTGATTCAGAACTTTAAAAATTTGGATCCCCTATATTTTAACTATAAATTGAATTATAAAAAAATTTAAATTTATGTAAAAACTTGCTCTAGTTGATGTTTATAATTATATGAATATTTTAATTTTCCTATCATTTTAATGAGACACGATATCATTTTTGAAATAAAATTCTACATCAATTGTTTTATTTCATTTTAAAATTTGACCACACATAATTTTTTAATCCATAGAATTTTAATTTTCATAATTTTATGAATGTTCTACACTTTTTAAGAATTTAATATTTTCTAACATATTAATAAGACTTGAAATAATTAACTAATTTATGTAGTCTCCTCATAGCTTGACTGATCAATGATGGCATAGAAGAGAAGAAGCTAAAAATAGGATGACATACAAGGTTAAACAGACATTCGCATAATGTTTAGTGACACACAAGGTTTTTTCGAACTTATATATATGAATGTAGTTCTATCCTAGTAATGCACCTTATCTTCATATTGAAACGCGCTTTCATTGAGCTCGGATATAGAGGTTAATTACCAAAAGTTTTATGCCCAACTTGGTGTGCCGCACTTTTTTTTTGCAATAATCTTCATCAAATTATTAGAGTTAATAGATAAAGTAACAAACTAATTAAAATGTTTTATTTCCAACATCTATTTTAATTATTATTTTGCTATATCGATTTGACTTGGAGTCGAAATATTTCTAGATGTGCATAAGAGGGGTGTGGTTACATGGTTTTAATATCAAGTAATAGAAGTACTCATTCTTATTTGTGTTGCAACTCTATTTTGGATCATTTGATTTTGTTAGAATGCTATTTTTTATATTATATAATTAGCTTCGACATGGACCTTGTTGCTGAGAAAAATGATAGGAAAACAATTACGAGGACATGACAAAAGAACTTAAAATAGGGTCGGCTCCACCCTCTTGTACTTTTCTACTAATCCACATTTCCTACCTTTAATCTTTTCCAGTGATACCTCTCTCCTATCTCACTTTCTAGTATTTGTATTTGATTTAATGGAAGCCATTAAAACTAGCACAGCTTTCATGAATCTTCTTCGTCGCAACTCGCTCGCCACAGGAGGCGTCGCCTTTCCAAAAAGCCCCTCCGGGTACATGTAGCATTTCGAAAGGCGAAGCCCGCAAGAATCCAGCCCATAAAAAATCCCTCGCCCAGTCACCTTTCCCCTCACCTTTCTATAAATCCACGTGAGCCCCCGTCGCCTCGCCCTCCAAAACACCCGAGAAACCCCTCTCATTCCTCGCCCCTCCGCCGCCGCGCTCCAGAGGCCAGAGGCTCGAGACTCCACCTGCTTCCTCCCCTCCTCGGCCGCTCGCGGAGAGAACGCGCCTCCTCCCCTAGGGTTCCCGAAACCCTAGCCCGAACCCGTAGAAACCTAGACGCGCAGACCCCGACGAGGAGGAGTGGGCGGGGAGGGGAGGAAGAAAGCGCGGGAGGCGGAGGCCTGTGCTGTATGTCAGATCGTGTGAGCCGGCGAGGCGGAGGCGGAGGCGGAGGCGGAGAATACGGACACGGTCAGCTCGCGAACCCACTCCAATGGCCGCAGCTCAGGAAAAGGCGCCGGCCTGCTGCGGCGCCCCTGGGGCCGGCCGGGCGATCGCCGCGGCCCCCGCGGCCGGGAAGGTCTCCATGGCCCCGGGCGATGAGCGCATCGCCGCGTCTGCCGGTGGCGGCGCCGTGATGGAGGAGATCGCCGCCGCGGTCCAGCCCACCACCGCGAAGGCCTCGTCTAAAGGTATAGGGATCGCCAGTTCGCCACCTTCTCTCGCTAGCTCTGTATCGATCCAGTTGAATGCGCGCTCTTTGTTTGCGATGGTATATTGGTGGATTTGTGTCAGCGGGCGTGGTTGATTGGGTCACGGGAGATGAGTTCCGTGCCGTGCATGGTTCGTAAAGCAGGGTAAGGCATGTGATGGCGGTGCCGCGGTTGATCACGATTCCTCGTGAGCGTGCATATTTGTGCGCAGGAAATGTAATCAAGCGGTGATGTTAATTTGTACGAAGTGCATAGCTCTCAACACTGGACTTCTCGTCTGCATGCAAGCAGAAGACGCAGATTCGCACGTACGTTTCCACTGTTCTCGTGGGATCAGATAGGAATGTGGGAAACATAATCAAATCGTGATATGTGCACGAATCACATAGTTCTCATATGCATGCAAGTAGAATAAGCAAAATCGGTCGGGTAGGCCTTAGCGGGGGCTTTGTTCGGCATAATCCACCATAACAACAAAATTCTATGTATTAAACAACCTTTTCTACTTATTGATGATTGAATCATGGGGGCATGATGTGATGCCGTGGGGCCTATACTTGCTGCCACAAATCCTGCAATAGTCCCTTTTTTACTGTTATGGGCTTATGGCTTTTGTGCTTGATAGTTTTCCGAGGAGTACCACGGGGATCCAGCGATTCGGTCCCACAACTATAAGACACCTTAAAATGAGATCCTGATTTTTTATTATCTCCATGAGGATTTAAATCTCGGTGCTAGCCTGGCGGGTTTCACAACCAAATACCTTACCACCTGTCCTACGGGCAGTCCTCTTGTGTGCTTGATAGTAGTTGTGGAATAGAACCTTTTCTTTGATCACTAGTAGCAGTGATCACTTTACCTCTTTTTCTCTACCATATTTTTGGTTGATAGTAAGGTTTGATGTATGAAACTGAAGATTTGTATTTTGATAATGATATGACATCAGTTTAGCAATGGACCAATGAGCTTCTTCATTATTTGAGTCATGGGGTCAGCAGAATTTTTTTGGCATGCACACTTGCCTGGATGCGCCACTAGTCACAAGGCTTAAGCTGATCATGCAGTCCACCCATTCTGCATGGTGGGCGGTCAAACATATCTTACAGTACTATTGTTTGTGGCCTTGTGGGGATGCTGAAGTGGTGCGGCATACAGAAGTTTAACACTCGACCCATGTCGCCTATGCTGGCTTCTTTTATTAAAGTTGATTGGATTCTACAAGAATTGTAGATTTCTGTGGTGTCCAACCATAATCAGAAAATGACATCACATCACCTTAAACTTTCATGTCAAACAAAACTAATCATTACAGATTATGATTCTTCTTCATGGCTTATCTTCTACACTCGCAAATAGTACAAACACCCAGTTTCAGTTTGGCTGAACATATTTCTTTCTGATGGACCAGTGGAACACTCACACAGTTGATGTTGGCAGTTGGCAGGGTTCCTGATAAGAAATATTTGTGTAACTTATTAAGTACAAATTACATCGAATCTGTCAATCATTATTCTCTGTGTTTCGTAGAGAGATTATAACGATACATAGTTGATACTGTGCTGTCCTATTATATCATTCTCCTTTTCTGTCTTGTAGTGAATACATGAGGGGTAAAACTGCATAAGTCTGTTTAGTACAAAGTGCTGCATTTTCTTGTTTATGCTTTATGATTTGTTCCAACTGACAGCTAGATCCAAGATGGGAAATGCAAGTGGATAATCAATATTTTATGACTTGCATTTATATTGAAAGGTCCATGTTAGTACAGTTTTATTTATCTGTTGCTTCATACAGAGGTCTACAGACATTATACTAATAAGAGTTGCCTCTTTTGCCATCCCGATAAGCACATGGAACATGGTGCTTTTGACCTGCCGAATTATCTATCCTCAATGCTTGACTATACTATTAAAAAAAATGCCTGCACATTCATTTCTTGGTGTTTTGCGCTTGTTTGTTGGTGTATATGTGCATATTTTAGAGATTTGTTGGTTTTTTTTCTAGTGAGCTGTTCTGTTCTACAGTCATCAGTTTGTCTTTATTATAATTCTTCAAAATTATATGCCTTGTTTTAACTGGCTCATTACTGTCCATCAATATTCTGCTGTATTACAAAAAAAAACCTTATGTACCTTGATTTAACTGAACTATTTTCATTACTATCCATCCCTAATGTTCTGCTCGATTACCCAAAAAAAATTTGCAGGGATACCTATAATGACAAGAGCCCAGAGAAGCCACCCTTTAGACCCATTATCTGCTGCTGAAATTGCAGTAGCTGTTGCAACTGTAAGAGCTGCTGGAAGATCACCTGAGGTTGGTAAACAAAAATCTTTCAGATAATTTCCCATAGAAACTTGAAAATACGTATCTGACAAGCATGATTCTGAAACTGTAGGAACGTGACAGCATGCGTTTTGTTGAAGCTGTGCTATTGGAGCCAGAAAAGCAGGTTGTCGCATTAGCTGACGCCTACTTTTTCCCACCATTTCAACCATCATTGCTCCCTAGAACAAAAGGCTCTGCTGTCATTCCAAGCAGGCTGCCTCCTAGGAGAGCCAAGCTTGTTGTCTACAACAGACAATCAAATGAAACTAGTGTTTGGATAGTTGAACTCTCTGAAGTGCATGCAGCTACTAGGGGTGGACATCACAGAGGGAAGGTGATATCATCTGAAGTTATTCCAGATGTTCAGCCTGCAATGGTATACCTACATAAATCATTCTATATCTTGCCTTCCTTTTGACTATTTTGTCCCAATCTGCGAATTATGAAGTCCATGTAATAGCATGTAATGACCATGTCGTTATTGTTAATTCGGGCCTGGAGCTCCATGGGACTAGATATATATCCTTAACTGTTATCATATTATGCAATTTATTGCCTTCGGATCACAGTTTATCACTTTTCAATATTTATGTTTACACAGTTGTCCTAATGGTTTATTCTTTTCAAGTTTTTTATTTGAACCTTGTACAGCTTAGTTCAATTTTTTCTTTGATTTCACAGGACGCTATGGAGTACGCTGAGTGTGAAGCTACGGTCAAAAGTTATCCTCCATTTGTTGAAGCTATGAAGAGAAGGGGCGTGGATGATATGGATCTTGTTATGGTAGATGCCTGGTAAGCTATCTGCAAAAATCTTTTGTTGGATTTTTCATGGTGGGTTATCTTTTAACTTAGATCATCTATTGAAAATTGGAATGTGAACTTTACTCGTAAATCATCAGGTGTGCTGGCTATTATGGTGATGCTGATGCTCCCAGCCGCAGACTTGCCAAGCCTCTGATCTTTTGCAGGACTGAAAGTGATAGCCCCATGGAAAATGGTTATGCGCGTCCTGTCGAAGGGATCCAGGTCGTTGTTGACATGCAGTCTAATGTTGTCGTAGAGTTTGAAGATAAGAAGTTCGTTCCACTGCCCCCACCAGATCATTTGAGAAACTACACCCCTGGAGAAACAAGAGGAGGTGTTGATCGAAGTGATGTGAAACCTCTTATTATCAATCAACCTGAGGGCCCAAGCTTCCGTATTAATGGCTATTTTGTGGAATGGCAGAAGGTATATGGTTGCTGCAATGTTTTCCCTACCACGTTAATTTGCTAGTATTAAAAATATCCCCTTAAAATTATTAACACTCTTGATGATGTTGATCAGTGGAACTTCCGTATCGGCTTCACCCCTAAAGAGGGTTTGGTTATCTACTCTGTTGCGTATGTTGATGGTAGTCGTGGACGACGACCTATAGCTCATAAGCTGAGTTTTGTTGAGATGGTTGTTCCTTATGGAGATCCAAATGAACCACATTATCGCAAGAATGCATTTGATGCTGGAGAAGATGGACTTGGGAAAAATGCACATTCTCTTAAAAAGGTTGTATAGCCACTCCTTGGTGACCTTTCTCTTAGGCGTTTCAACCTTGATGATCTGACTATGTTTCTTTTTGTAGGGATGTGACTGCTTAGGTTACATAAAGTATTTTGATGCACATTTTACAAACTTTACGGGTGGTGTGGAGACAATTGAAAATTGTGTTTGTTTGCACGAGGAGGACCACGGGATCCTTTGGAAACACCAAGATTGGAGAACTGGTTTAGCAGAAGTTAGGCGATCTAGGAGACTCACAGTCTCATTCATCTGCACGGTTGCCAACTATGAATATGGTTTTTACTGGCACTTTTTTCAGGTAACTACTTGAATTGACTGTTTCTTATAATATTTGGAGCAACTAGCTTTTACTAACAATGGTATGTTTGTTTTGGTGCTCAAGTCATGTGTGAAATGATTCGAACTTAAGTAATTCAATCATCATGAGATTCAATGAATTCGGCTTTTCATGTTCTTTTATTGAATATATGACCCTTCAATGTCCTGCTAGGACATTTTACTTTTGTAAGATAATTATTTGTTTTCTCTGGACTATAGGATGGTAAGATAGAAGCAGAAGTAAAACTTACTGGAATTCTTAGCCTGGGAGCTCTGATGCCTGGGGAATCAAGGAAATATGGCACAACTATTGCCCCTGGCCTGTATGCACCTGTTCACCAGCATTTCTTTGTTGCCCGTATGGACATGGCAGTTGATTGCAAACCTAATGAGATTCATAATCAGGTGGGTCGCTTATTGTGCATTTTCATTTACTTATTGTTATCAAAATGGCCGTAAGGAGTTATTGCAATGGAAGTCTCATAGCATTTTATTGATTAAAGTCGCTTCATCCTGGTTTCACTGTGAGGCATGCATCCAAACGTTATTTTGACTAAAACTTGCTCGCTGTTGCCCAAGAAACTGTGTTTAACCCGTGTAGTTTAGCTCTGGCAGGGTTTTGCAATACTTGAAATTCATACCCTGTGAAAACAAGAACAACCTTGCAGTATGTCTGTGCACTTACAAATTGGCATGGATACTATGGATAGTTGGACTCGTTTCTTTTCTATGACAGGTGGTTGAAGTAAATGTCAAAGTTGAAAGTGCAGGCACTCATAATGTGCACAACAATGCTTTCTTTGCTGAAGAAAAATTACTGAAATCCGAGTTGCAAGCGATGAGAGATTGTGAACCATCATCTGCACGGCATTGGATTGTAAGTGCTCATGATGATTGTAGTTTGTCTCCTTTACCTGAGCAAGCTTATATCCTGTTATTGTTCATCAATGATACATGTGTCTATTTTTATTTATTTATTTTTTTTGAACATGGGGGCAGAAGACTGCCATTTCAATTGATAACATGTGTATATTTGAAAGATTGTGCATTAATGCACACACTACCTGGTCACTTTTCTGTCCTCAAATAGCAACCTGTCCCCGTGTTAATGCATACTTGTCTGCTTTGCACATAGTACTTGCATTATTGTTGATTTGATCAGAGCACATGTCAGTATGACATATCATTTTGACAAGAAAACATGTAAAATCTTAACCAACCGGATCTCAGTATGAAGGATCAGTTATAAATTAAAATTAGTATTTGTGTTATGGTAAAGATAAACATACTGATATTTCTCTCTGACCCTTTTTGCATGCTGATTAGATACGGAACACAAGGGCTGTGAACCGTACGGGGCAACCAACTGGTTACAAGCTTGTGCCTGGTTCGAACTGTCTTCCTTTGGCTCTACCTGAGGCGAAATTCCTGAGAAGAGCCGGGTTCTTGAAGCATAATCTCTGGGTCACGCCATACAAGAGTGATGAGATGTTCCCCGGAGGGGAGTTTCCCAATCAAAATCCTCGTATTCACGAGGGTTTACCTACTTGGGTCAAGAAGGATAGAAATCTGGAGGAAACTGACATTGTTCTCTGGTACTCCGTGCTTGCGCCGTTGTAATAACTAGTATCGTTTCTTCAGTTTATGATATACAATTTTTACATCTGTATCTGGTCACTTCAGGTATGTATTTGGGCTCACCCACATCCCAAGGCTGGAAGACTGGCCTGTAATGCCAGTGGAACGCATCGGCTTCATGCTCATGGTATTGCTTTGGTGTACAGTAGCGTTGTGAGTATTTACCGTTCTGAATTTGTACAGTCTCAGCTCATGACATGCTTTTTTTTTAGCCACATGGATTCTTCAACTGCTCGCCTGCGGTTGATGTGCCTCCCAGCTCTTCTGACGCCGATGTCATCAAGGAAGCTGAGTCGCCTAAAGCCATAGAGAACGCCCTCTCCAAGCTTTGAGCTCAGCACAACCGTAGCTCCTAAAAATGAAACTAGCATGCGTCTGCTACGTTTATTATCCTACTGGAGTACTAATGTTCCTGCAATAAAGAAACTTCTTCCCTTGTCCTTGTGGCTTGTTTGGTGTTTTGTACCGTTTCTGTTTGCTGCGCTGGTTGATTGGTGAGTGGTGAGCTACACTAGTACCATCTAATAAAGTCTGGATTCGCATGGTGTCATTATTTTGTTTCATTCAATAGTACCTTGTTTTGTTTTCATCTACCAATTTGCAATGCTCTCAATCGTGAAGAAATTATATTTTCCTGTATTGCAAATTTGTTGGTTCGAAATTTGTTGCAACCTTGTGTTCTTGTTATTTTTAAGGAGTACTGCAGGGATGCAGGGATCCGAGGACTCAGTCCCATAGTTACTAACACACCTTGAGAATAAGACCCGGATTTTTATCATTTCCGGGAGGTGGGGATTTGAACCTTGTCCTTTTTGGTTCATCTACTATATTTGCAATGCTAACAGAAACTTCAATGACACAAGGTTCAGAAGACAACCGACAAGTCAGAATGAACAATGGTATATATACTTGGGGCAAAATCATATATCACAGAAGCATCAATGGTAAGAACATTAGAGAACGTAACGGAAGCCAACCGACAAATTAAGAATGAGCAATGGTATACTTTGTGCAAAATCAAAGATCACAAAAGCATCAATAATAAGAACATTAGTGAGATCTTAACAAGTGTAAAACACATTAAAATCACCACAAGCTTTTCATTATGGCATTGTTATAAACATCTTACAAGCTTCTAACTCTTCTGAGCCCTCAGCTGTTATATATTAACATTTCATCAATCATCAAAAACGAAGCTGAAATGCAGCTTGACTAAAGCATTTACGCGTTTGGTTCATATTCTATTGATTACAGGCGGCTGAAATGGTTCAGTCTTCGGAGTTCAGACCACCTACTGACCTACGGTTTTATTTGTGTTTCATTTCGGCACTGCTTGTCCTTCATACTTCAATTCCTGGACCTTCAAATTTTCCTGATTCTATTTGCACCTGATTCTATTTGCACGGGCAGGTTTTGTAAAGAAAAGTTGAAGGAACGCAAATGAAGCAGATGCATAAATGTTCATTTGGTCACTTTGGTGGTGCATTCAAATTATGACATGTAAATGATTTGGCCAATGGCCAGCTCAATTTAGGGAGGGGCTCATTTGCTCATCTTCTGATGTAGACTTTAGGTCGCCATTTATCAGCATCTGACAGGGCACGTTGCGCGTTCAAAAGTGAGAGCGATTCAAGAATCACATCCCTCATATGTGAGGCAGCAGCTTCACCACGGCGTGTTGCCAGCTCTAGATACATAAGAGACTTGACCTTGTCTCCTGCCTACATAAGATAAAAAACACCATCAAAAGGTAGCCACAAAAAGCTACAGGTAAATGTGCTACTCTCTTAACAAGAGGAAGCAATAATGAACAAATGATAATGGCACATCTGACCTGTGTAACTTAATATAAAGTTGGTCTAGTGTTTCTCATTTAACACAATATTGCCAGCAGCTTTATTATGAAAAATAAAGTATGAAGACCCAAAAGGCAAGAATGGCACTCTCTACTTAATGGCACACCATAAAATTAGATGTTAATGACTAAGTTTATTACTAACATTTTATGCCCATGGCAATTTTTGCAGCTGTTGTCCTGCAGTCACTGTATCCAGTTTCAATTTGTGCTTAATATAACTATCTTGAAGTATTATAGAGTATTGTTTTAGTTCTATATATCTAAGTCTCCTTTTGTGTTTTTTCTTGAGGAAAAGGCTGCAGGGGTCACCCACGGATATATATTACTCAAAAGGATATGTACAAGGTCTCCTTTTGTAACTAAGACATCAAAGCAATACTAACCAATATCAAAGCATGGTTTGGAGTAGGCCCTATGGAGAAAATTTTGAATTTTTGATTGCATGAATTATAAAGGGACTGAAGACTTCCAACCCCCAAACAATCAAGTATTAAGTCTATGGTTTCATCACGTGAAATTACCATGTGAAATCCATTGGAAACATAAAAAAGTACGATTATTCTCAAATTATCAAGGAATGGGTTTAGATAGGCAAGACGGACATTCTCATGGGTGAAAGCGAAGGAACGACATACCGCACAAAGTTTAATACCACACTCATAAAGAGCTTTCTTGTGACCACAATCAGCAGCTAGTTGCAGCCACTTCTTTGCACGCACTGGATCCTGTGCAAGCCCTTCACCAAAGCTGTAGCACAATGAAATGTTATACATGGCCCGTACATTCCCTCCCTCTGCAGCTCGCAAGTACCATTTTGCCTGCATTTACAAGTGACTTTCAGTTTTTAAAATATAAAGGCAAGCAAGCACACAGTCATCCTATAGTCCTTAAGTGTATACAAATGTTCAGAAGCCTGCTGGGGTAATCTTGTATCCACCAGCTAGCATACTCTGCTCACTATCCTTGGGTATGTTGGCACAGGAAACCCAGCAGAGATCAAAGGGATACTTTTGCTTAGAAGGTTCAACAAACTCAACAGGGCATCCCACTCATCAACAAATCGTAATGTAAAAACAGAACGCAAGAGGAAAGTAGTTACTACTTGAGCCACGGGGGATGCTCTTTGGCCAATAGCTACATAAACACATATTACATCTTGCCCTTTTTGATCGAGAATTGTATCTGTGGCTACTGCTGTTTTGCCAGTGTGTTTGTCCACAATAATTAACTCTTGCTGACCGCGTCCTATAGGGATCATAAGGCTGATTCACTAAATAACAGTCAAAAGCTAGAAAGTATAGCTCAGTTTTAAAATCAAAATGGAGCAAAATATGAACATCTGGAAGTTATCTAAATTCTTGTTTAAAAAAAGTTTGTCTAATTCAAATTAAGTTTGAATGAGATGTGCTACTGGCATATCTTGGAGAAATTAGATATTAAAACAATAAAACGAGCAATTGGTCTGGTGGTTCAAGAACTGAATAGTGAATACAACTAGATTAACTAATTGCTTAATACTTGCAGGGAAATTCCGCAGATTATGTAAAAACGAGGTGGATCTTACAGCGTCCCGTTGATTACGCTTGATTCCTTTTCCATTCTGCAAGCAGAGGCCTAGGTTGTATTGCGCACGAGCATTGCCCGCAGAAGCAGCGGGGTAAAACCATCTAATAGCTTCCTCAGCCTTGGGTGGATCAGCTGTAAAAAGATTTGGCAGCAGCGTCAATATTTAATGGCCTGGGATGAAGAGACCGATTGCAAACAGGTAACCAACAAACAGAGAGCATTTCTCACTGCAAGACTGCTAGTTCGACTCTTCACTCTCTAGAGTTTACTAGTTAACCAGTCATGGAATGAACCCTAAAGTTTACTAAAGACAAAACTTACTAAAGCCAGGCATGGAATGAACCCTAAAGTTTACTAAAGACAACTCATGGTACAGAGCCAAGTCCATTCTTCCCCTAAAATACAATGTTCCTACTTCCTAACCACGCCATCAACAAATGAAATCACGTGTACCATTATAGGATACTTAGGCCACCTTCAATGCAAGGTGCTTAGAGATTGGTGCTTAAGATGCCACATCACTAAGCACCCGTATAACAACTCTTCCGCCCAATGCATTAGAGCTTCCAAAGGTGCTTATAAACTATAACTGCCTTGTTAGCACCTGGACCAAGCGCTTTAATCTTCAATGGCCGGTGTCTAGCGTAACAGAAAAAATACAATCAACCAGCTGCTCGATAGGGATGGGAAGAAAGCATCGAGGCAAGCAGCTGTATAAAAAAGGTCGCAAGCACCAGGTAGCAGTCGATGCCAACCTAGGCGTTTTCTCTCTCCTCTAAGCACCTCTATTTGCTGATGTGGCAAAAAAACCCGGTTTTTTTTCTCTAAGCTTCTACTTAAGCACTTGCATCGGAGATGGCCTTAGTAAGGAGGCAAAATTGTCTTTAAATTCTAATATATCCGCAACAATGTAAGCAAAAATCCACAATAGTCAATTCACCATATAAGCAAAAAAAATCGCGATACCTTCGAGGTAGGAGACCCCGAGATTGCACATCCCGACGGGATGCCCTAGCTCCGCGGCCCTCTGGTAGTACCCCACCGCCTCCCCGCAGCGCCCATTCTCCCAGCACATCAACCCGGCGTCCACCATCGCCGCCGCGGACCCCAGCCTCGCCGCCCGCTGGAAGAGACCCAGAGCGCGCTGCCTCTCCGCGTCGCGCCCCTCGCGGGCGCCGGCGGGGGCAGCGTGCTTGATGCGGCGCCCGCGCGCGTGCAACGCTGCCGCCTCGCGGAGCGGCCGCAGCGCGTCCCGCCACGCGAGGCACGCGCGGCTGGCAGCCGAGACGTCGGAGGCGGCCGCCGCCGAGAGCGCCCGGTGGATGAGCTCCGGAGGGAGGGCGGCGAAGTCCGCCCCGGCGCCGGCGGAGGCGAGGGCGCTCTTCTGCGTGGGAGGCGACCGCTCCGGCTCCGGCTCGGGTTTCTGCTTCTTGGAGTGTCGTCGGCGGCGGCGGCGGGGGTGGGGATCCGACGACATGCGGAGTTGGGAGGAGAAGGGCGGGGGCGACGGGGTCGGCGGCGGCCAGGTGCGGCTCGCGGCGTCCATGAGGGAGGGGAGGGGAGGGGGCATCGCGCTGAGACCCCCGCCGCGTTCGGGGTTAAAGCGTCTCCGCCTCCGCGACCGCGACCCTCCGCGACCTGGGCCTGGTTGCTTGGTTGGTGTTTGGACGGGACGGGATTATTTTTTTATATTTTTTTTTGAGGAAGACGGGGATTGCGTTGCTAGCGTTCGAGTTGGGGGGAGGCGGATACATTGTGGTGGCGTCTGGGTCGGTTCGTTGTGGGAATGCAGGTGGGGTCCATGGTTTGTCGGGCCCGGTGACAGTGAGATATCGCCGAGTCGGGGCAGTTAGGTTTGGGATGGGTTATTTTTCTGTTATCGTTATCACTTATCACTCTTTGAAAGCTTCCAGGGGGCGTTATTCGGTTTTTTAAGCCCCTGGACATATGAGACCACCTGGGCCTTGTTTGTTTCAGATTAAATTAAATTAAATTAAATTAAATTAAAATTTGTTATTTTTGTATAAGCCAAATGATGTAATGTTTTGTAGTCATTTTTGTGGGGTTTTAAATAGTACTTCTTAAAGTTTGTAAAATATCTTTTTCATAATTTTTTGAACTCGTTAAAATGTATTTTGAGGGGGTCAAAAATTTGCTACAGTGAAACACAACTATACGTTAATCTGAAACAAACAAAGCCCTAGCCTCGCACCGCGATGTGTTTGACGGCACAGTTTTGATCAACTTTCGGATCAGAGTCTCTCAAAGAAAGCTTTCAGATCAGAGCATCAATGATTTTCTATCTCATCATCTAAAACACTATTCATATGTATATGAATAGTATTTTAATAATGAAATAGATGGACTGTCGAAGATACTCTCAGAAGATGGATCGTGGTCATTTCTTTAGACTCGAATCAAAACGGACATCTAGATATCTCGAATCAAAACAGGGTGATATCTCATTGTACATTTAAAGTCGTTTTTCGATGCTTTTAAATTTGAACATTTTAATCTGTCTTTTTTTAGGTTATGGAATAATTTTCAAAAAAAATGTATACGGCCCATACAAATAAATTATTTTAATAAGTCTTTGTTTAGATAATGAAAAAAGTTGTAGCCTTCACATCCAAATATGTATATGACCCATACAAGTAAAGTATTAAAAATAATACCTAAAATCAAATAACTACAAAAAGGTTTAATAAGCACAAAGCCTAAAATTGTTCCTCCGGTCTTTGATTCTGAAGAAAAAAGGTGCCACAACTTCTAAAGAATGACAAGTTGTCTTGATTGCTTCATGATCATCATCCTTATGTAGCGAAGCCCACTGGTGCAACAAGTAGATTCCCCCAAATATAATATGCATAAAAGATGTATTTTTACATTTGTAAAAAATAATATCGTTTCGATAAAACTAAACGGACCGAAGTAAAGCAACCACCACAACTAAAATGAGCATATTTTGTGTTTTAGAGCCATTCCACCCAAGTGTGACGTACCCAATATTTATGAATTTTTTAGCATGAATTTTTTTGCCAAAAAACTATTTATGCTCCCTATCCATCTCCTATTTTCTAGAAATTTTCCTAGCTAAATATCTATTTTATTCTTTAAAGAGATTATTTCCCTCTAATATTATAGGGAATGATATAACATAAAACATCAAATATTTCAGCATATATGAAATCTCCTAATTTTCCTAGATTTTTTAGATTTAATCCATATTTTTATGATCTCTACCTAGTTTCTATAAATTTCTAAAGCCTTTGTCAATTTTCCATACAATGGTTTCACATTTTAAATTAAGGGACCGGCTCCTTGACAGGCGCCTACGCCTACGGGAATCATGCAGGCGTTGTGCACAGGAGGTAGAAAGCTAAGGCAAGCCACCGAGTGGACCCATGCGCAGAATAAAAAAGTTATGGCGCCCCAGCTCCCCTTCCACATGCAAGAAATCTTCGGTGCCGCCGTCTCCACTGTGCCACCCAACAGAGTTCATTGTTGCCGCCATTTTCAAACCCTCTAGGCCACGATTTCGACCTCTCCAGAATCCTCTCGACGTCACCGATCTTGTCCACTGCCTCACCTCCTGGTTCGTCGGCAATCTCCATGGATTCCTCACCGTGGTTTGGATATCCTTGCTGGTCACAGCTCCAGCCTTCTGCTACCTGCGCTCACCTATAAATAGACCATGGCTGGCACAGCGACGGCCTAAGCCGCCACCATCTTGCCGTCCGGGCGACTCCGTCCTCCCCGAACCTTGCCAGGGCCACATCAGGTCCATTATGTCCCCAATTTCATTAATATTTTTTTTGTTCCTATGAAAATCTGTAAGCGTGGTTGATGTACTTTCCCGCTTATTCGAGAATTGTTAATTTTAAATGAAAAATCTAAATTTTGGTGCAGATATGGAATATACCGAGGAAAAAATGGTGATCTTTTTGGCCAAGGCTTTAAGTTTTCCATACACTCAAGCCAGCAGTAGTTAGGTTGTAAATTATTCCATATTTTGGTATTATAAGCACTTCAATTAATGGTATGTGTAATAAAGTAAGGATGTTTGAATCGATTTTGAAATTATAAGGTGTAAATTTAGGAGAGCAATTTCTAATATTTATCATTGGAAATTAGCCTCCCATATGAAGCCCATCACCCAACAAATGGGGCCAGCTCCTTGGAGTTTAAATTAAAAGTAATGTGAAGGACACGCCATATAGATCTTGCAAGATGGCTTTGAAAGAAGAGGTGATGTATATTCTCATTGGCACAACAAAAGCTGTTGGATAAATTGCAGTATGAGCAAGATAAAAATAACCAAATCAAATACAGCTATTATATGGATCACATTTAAGCCATGAATATAAAAGTACATCATGAATTTAACAGCAGTCAACAGGAATGAAGACAAACTCATGACCAGCAGTAAAAACAGATTCATGGCAATTAAATGGACAGAATAAAACCAGCTTAAAGCTCAAGTTTTGAACCAAAATATTGCTCTCAGATTGTGCTAACGGGTTGCTAATATTAAATTAGACATCCATCAATTAACAGGGCTTAAAATCACAGGATATAAACTGAATTAGGACAATTCAATGGTTGAACAGCACTGCCTTTAGAACTAAACAGAAACTAGCAACTCAATGTACCAGGATGAAATAGAGTTCGGTCAGCAGCAAGACTGCTCTCTGTCAGCTGCATAAGAACAACAAACCTTAACCAAACACTTAAACAAGTGTCACTGCTGCAGAACTGCCCTAGAGAATTAGAATTTAACAAGTTTATTCTCACATATAGCAGCAACAAACACAAATGTTTGACAATGAGTTACTTCATCAATAGATCCTAAAACAGTGCTAGCAACTATCCACTTAAAGCCCTAGATCAGTTTATAACATTTACCTCAAAGCATGCAATCATCATCGAGCATTTAGATTAAGCCCACGACAAGGTACAAATATCCTAATCAGAGCTCGGCACCTGTTCAAGAAACAGTTCCCCAGAACCCTAATTGGACCACTATACAGATTAAGCAAATACTTACGATGCATTGGAATCAGACCAACAAGATGAGGAAAAGCGTGAAGATCACTGTCCCAGAAAACAATTCGCCGTGCTAAGAAGCACTACCGACGAAATGAATCGGAGATATGATGCCGACACTCCTCCACGGCCGAAAGCCACGGAAGGAGCCCGAGATGCAGAGAAACGCAGCAGCGAGCTCACAACGACCATCCCGTGGCCACCGGGAACCAAGTCGAGGCAGACCACCACAGCAGCAGCTTGCACCGGCTGGCGAAGACACCGAAACGCCGGCGAACAGCAGCAACAGTAGCATATCGATGAAGAGGAGGGGAAAAATCAATCGTTTTTTGAGAAATGGATGCGGACTCCACACATATAGGCGAGGGGAGAGGCCGGCATCATGAGAAACCCAGACCCCGAGGCCACGTCCACACGCACCCGCAGAAGGCGGCACCGCCAGCCACATCGTTGCTCTCCCCTTAGGTATCGGAGGAGCCAGCGAACTGAAGGACACGGGCAGCAGCGCTGCCCCTTATCTCTTTCTCTCTTGCTTATGTGGGCCGGCCCAAGGAGAAAAAAGGGCAAAAGCCCAACAAAAGCAACACATTTGACACCTTCGCCAATTACATTTAGCAAGATTATCTTTAGCCAAAAGACCCCCCTTGTTCTATAGACCACAAAAAAACATCATTTTTAGACGAACCTTTATTCTCCAAAGAATTTATTTGGAAAAGCAACAATACAACGCACCAAGCGTTGGTATATTGATCATATAGAAAAAAAAAGTTATTACGCAACTTCCAAATAAAGACACCATGACCATCTGAAAGTTTAATATCCGATAAATGATCGATCAAAATTGAACAAAACAGAAGTATGTAGCACTGGACAAGTAGAAAATCAAGAATTTCCATTCCACATTTGTTTTAGCTGGATTGGTTGGTCACCTAACCGATAAAGGCTGCTGTTTGTCGAGTTAAGGTGGCGTGTGCTGTGCTCCCTTGTAAATTTGAGAATTACGCTTTGCCTTGGTGCACCATCATCCTCTCATGTCTCTGCAAGGTTCAAGGCCTGTTCAATGGTTTTCTTTGTAAATGAATCGTTCAGGTAGAGACGATACGCTACCTCGCCAAGTTGTGCATTTTGATGGTATCAAGGCTAAGGACGGTATAGTATGAATCTGGGTGTTGAGATCGGTTCATTGAGACTGTTTCTAGGTCTTCTTATTTCTTTGTTGGCTTGAGCTTGGAGGGTTGAAGTTGCTTCGGTGTTGTTGGATCTCGTTTTGTCCCCATGAAGCACTAGGTTGAGTGTGTCTCTAGATGCTAAGATGTTTTTGCATATTTGTCGTGTGTCCCGAATCTTGTCATTGTTGTTGGACGGTCTGCCAAACCGTCCGAGACACAAGCCGATGCTATGGTGTGTCTCGGGGTGACCCTGGACTGGTGTCTAGTGATGGCCATGATGCGTTGTAGGGACCGAACAGTCGGTCAGACCATTCGGCGCATAGTCTGGCGTGTGTTGTGTGTGTGAGATGCCTCCTAGTTGGGTGTCCAATGGTTGCCACGGTTGTGCCGTTGTGGCCGAACGGTCGGTTGGACTGTCCAGCACTCTAGCGGTGAAGCGGTGGACCAGAGGTGAGGAGAGGTTTGTGGTGAGGCAGGAAGATGTTGTCGGCAGCACCGAAGCCGTGGGCATGGTCCAAGACGGTGAAGTGGCACAAAAAGGTGGATCACTGCTTGCGTAGGGAGTTAGGGTGAGTGAGGAAGCATGGAAACGAAAGCAACGGGGGCAGAGCGGAGTGGTGGCGATAGCATCGCTGGCCACGAGTAGGTGGACCGACAGGGGCAAGGGAGGCGATGGAGACGCATAGTAACCAGAAAGGGGTAGGAAAGGAGGGGAAGGGGCAGCAGCGAGGGAGAAAGGAAAGGAGGAGGGTGGTGGCAGTGCCATCGTGAAAGGCGGGGAGGATTGTGGAGTGGGTGTCAGGGAGTAGTGTTCAAGGGGTATAGAAGGGGCGAGAGAGTGAGATCTGAACGGTCTAGAAAAATCGACTAAGATTCATCTTGTTTTTAAGCTATTAAGAGATAGTCGTGTCTAATTGTAAAACACTTCGCTTTAATTGTGTACAAATTATTTGTAAGTTCTGACACATTGAATAACACAATGAATCAAGTGATTAAATTGCGTTTTTCGCGGTTTCGTGGCGAGGCACAAAAAAGCTATAAAAGCTATAGCGGGCTATCCCAGAAGCTATTCTATTTAGCTTTTTAATATGAAAATTACATAGATATGAAATTATTTATATAATATTAGTCAAATCCAACTAAATAAGGTACATACATGTTATTTTAGCAATACTTATAATCTAATGGATGTCCATATAATCATAATTAATATGTAGAGTAAATTACCGTGATATTTTATTCTATAAGTTCATTATAGAGAAACTTGACGAAGTGATTATTTATTAGTTTTACATCAATGGTATCATCATGCAAGGTTCAATGATGTAAGAATGAGTGAGGACATAACTAAACATCTAACTTATAGTTGAATTTTCAAAGAAAATTTTAAAAAGTGGCATAGCGGAGCTTTAACTGTTATAAAAATAACATAAATAGCACCCAATATAACGGCTATAGCGGGCATAGTTGTGTTCGCAGAATTTTGGTACTTAGCGTAGCGTTTTACGTAAAAAAAAGTTATAGCGGAGCTTACACGAAGCTATAGCGGGCTATTTAAATACCTGCATTGATTGAATAAATGATAGTCACATTGAGAATTAATCAATCTTTGAATATATAGTTGACTATATATTACATGAGAGTCAAAATAAGTTTAGCGTGGTAAAGATGATTATAAACAAAATAATCGTGCGTGCATACGGTCATTCATGACTTTATGATAATTTGAGACGGACGATAAAAGCATCTCAAATGATGTCAATTTGAGCTACGCCTCTATCATTGAAGATGCTCTTACTAGCGTCGTCAACTTTAAAGATGCTCTTACTAGTGTCGCCAATTTCGCAAGCAACAACGCGGCATGCCGATCATTATATTCCATCCGTTCTAAAATATAAGGCATGTAAATTTTTGATGCGGTTTTTAATGTAGAACTTTGATCATTATTTGATATCACAATATTTTATCGATAACTATAAAATTAACGTAACATGAAAGTATTTGTAAATATGAATACACCTATATGACATGCATAACACTAAACATGTATATATTTAGCTTAATTATTAGTTAAAAATTACAACTGTTGAATATTTTGAAACGGAGGGAGGGAGCATCTTATTAGATGATTCCACGACGTTAAGATCCATGCGCTAGCGATGTAGAATTCCACGGGTAAAATGTGGCGTTTGTCGATCGGTTGTCCCCCTAAATCGGGCAAGCGGGTCGCTGCGTGCTCAAAGCTTCGGTGTCAATGAGTCCATCCCCCCGACAAGCCACGGCGCGACTCGCCGCGCTGTCCCCCTCCGTCGCGCTCATGCTCATGGCTCCCGTGTAAATACTAGAGGAACCACACCGATCCAAGCCCAGCCCCCGCACGGAGCGCGAACGAATCGGCTCGGATCGGCCTGACCAGAGATGGTGGAGATCCCGGTGATCGACCTGCGGCTCGCCGGCGCGATGCCGGAGGAGTCCGCGAGGCTGCGGGGCGCGTGCGAGCGGCTGGGGTGCTTCCGCGTGTCCGGCCACGGCGTGCCGGCGCAGCTCCAGGCCGGGATGAAGGCCGCCGTGCGCGCGCTCTTCGACCTCCCCAACGACGCCAAGCGCCGCAACACCGACATCATCGCCGGCAGCGGCTACGTCGCGCCCAGCCCCGCCAACCCGCTCTACGAGGCCTTCGGCCTCATCGACGCCGCCGCCCCCGCCGACGTCGACGCCTTCTGCGCCCGCCTCGACGCGCCGCCCCACGTCAGGGAGACCGTCAAGAGCTACGCCGAGAGGATGCACGAGCTGATCGTCGACGTCGCCGGCAAGGTGGCCTCCAGCCTGGGGCTACAGGGCCACTCGTTCCAGGACTGGCCGTGCCAGTTCCGCATGAACAGGTACAACTACACGCAGGACACGGTGGGATCCTCCGGCGTGCAGATCCACACCGACTCCGGCTTCCTCACCGTGCTCCAGGAAGACGAGTGCGTCGGCGGCCTCGAGGTGCTGGACCCCGCTTTCGGCGAGTTCGTCCGCGTGGATCCCCTCCCCGGCTCCTTCCTCGTCAACATCGGCGACGTCGGCACGGTACCACCGATTCACCATCCATCACAGCCTCAACAGAGGAATCGATTCCTGGCAAATTCGTCGTCTACTTGTCCAGTGCCTCTCACCAATTCCTTTCCCTCTTTGAATTGCTCAACGAATCCCATCTCCTTTCAGGCGTGGAGCAACGGGAGGCTGCACACCGTGAAGCACCGGGTGCAGTGCGTGGCGGCGGTGCCGCGCATCTCGATCGCCATGTTTCTGCTCGCGCCCAAGGACGACAGGGTGTGCGCGCCGGACGCATTCGTGGACGCGGAGCACCCGCGCCGGTTCAAGGCGTTCCACTACGACGACTACCGGAAGCTCCGGTTGTCCACCGGCGAGCGCGCCGGCGAGGCGCTCTCGCGGATGGCGGCGTGACGCGGCCGTACGTGCACATGGGCGCATGGCGGGTGGTCGGTCGGTGGGGCTGGGAATCGAGAGCAATCATACGCATATGTAGTGCTGATTGCTGAACCCTTCAGTTTATCTTCAATGCCAAGAATTCTCATCGATTTCTATCAGTTGTGCTTGAACACGCCAAATCATTACTCAGAGTTGAGAGTTCATACGTGGCAATGGAAATGTGAAAGACAATAGTGTATGCTTAAAAAAATAAAATAAAATGTGAAGGACAACGAAAGATAACGAATGTTGACTTGTGCGAAAAACTGCACGATCGATGTTGGTTACTTGCAGTTGTAGTTCCGTAGACAACTTTGAAAGATTGGCACGAAAATACATTTCAGATCAGAAAGCAACTTGCTGAGAGGGGAGGGGAATCTTCACGCCCACTTAGCATCTTCAATTCACGCGAAGGAATTATTGCCCTCACTTTCCTAGATTGAAAAATATATGAATAAGTATGTGTTTTGCACTATTGTATTTACAACTAGCATGGTCGACGTGCCCGTGGCACGTGGCATTAATTTTGCAAGAAACAAGCGCGCGTGATTTTGCAGTAGAAAAGTCTGGCGCGAGTGGAAAATAGCAGTGGAAAATGTATAGGAGGCAAAAATTTGAACCTGAGATAGTGCATGAAAGCTAGCCGCATTAGCTGCGTAAGGCACAAGCGCGTGTGATTTTGCAGGAGGAAAGTCAGGCTTAAGCAAAAAATAGAGGAAAATATAGAGAGGCATGGATTCGAAACGAGTATACAGTGCATGAGAGGTAGCTCAGCTAGCAAGCTGGAAATTGCAGTAGGAACCCTTTTATATGTTAAGTTCGGACGGATGGTTGGATTTTGTGCTATTTGGTCATTTGGCATGGCAAGTGACGTGGCCTCTCGGTGATTCAAGGCGGCTGCGGCCTTTGAAGATAACGTGGCCTAACAAGTAAACAGCTGGTTAGGCCCTTTTAACATAGAATTGATTTTTTTAATTCCAATTATTTCTTATTTTATTTAAAAATTATTTTTTAATGACTAAATTTTTTTATGGGCAATTATCAGGATATTACGGCTCCATTTTATAAAAAAAATTTCAAAGTTTTTTTTGTTCACCACAAAAGCTAGAATGAGAGAAAAGAATGAATTATTTCTTTTTTAAAAAGAATGGCAAATTTTTGTAAAAAAATGGCTAAATTTTTTTATAGACATCTACTTGAAATTATGGTTTTGTATGTTTTTAACTATAGTTGTATTTTTTAAAAGTTTTTTTTGTATTCCTGCTTTTTAAAATTCATTTCATATAATTTTATATTTTTAATACTTAAATTCATCTATGGACCCTTATTATGATTTTTTTGTTGCATTGTTGATCTGTTTTAGATTTTTCTGTTGTACGTTCTTTATGCAGGCATGTTTCTATATTTGCGCAAAGAACATGTCTGCGCAAAGAACGTACAAAGGATTTTTTTTCCTGCATGTTCTTTGCATAGGTATGGTTTCAATTTTTTTTTTTCATTTTTTCATTTTTTGTTAGCCGCAAAAAATGGAAAATAGGGGGAAGAAAATTTTAGATTTAAGATAAAAAATAACTTTGCATGTATGTTCTTTCTTGAATGGATCTATTTTTGAAGTGTTTGAATTTTTTGCACGTGGTGAAAGGAAAACAAAAAACAAGGAGAAAATTGAAAGCTGGCTGTGCAGAGAGAGAGAGAAAGCACGCACGCGCTGTGGCTGTGGAGAGAGAAGCACGCACGCGCTGTGGAGAGAGAAGGCACGTGGGCTGGAAAAATTGGAGAAAACGGGAGCAAGGGTGGGATTCAAACCGCCGACCCAATGAACAACAGCTAGCTCACATAACCAACTGGCCGAAGCAGTCTCGAAGCACCCACCTCGTCATTTGGCTACTGCAAAAAATTGTTTTATATATAGGTTTATATGGACGGCCATATCTTCCAAAGCGTGGCCATTCTGCCTAAACGAACGGTCAAGATTCCGTGCGACGTGGCTCACGCAAAAAAAAAAAGGGCGACGTGGCCTAACCAGCTGCCGGCTGGTTAGGACCTTGTTATATAGAATTGATACTTGAGTGCGTTTTGCTTTCGCATCTTTCGCTTCGGTAGATTTCATGATCTATTGCATTGTGTTTACGTACAATATTAAATTCATCGGAAAACACAACAAGCTAAAAACAAACGAGCTTGATTGAATATTTATTGAGTTGATTGAAAACTTCATAAAATACTAGCATGGTGTTCCACACATTTGCTTGGATAGGTTTATAATTGTATATTTTTATTTCAAATTTGTATTTCTTTATTATAATTTGCATTGACTCCTTTTCTGATTTTACAATTGACATGTGTTTCTTTATTTGTTTTTATTGCAATTGATATAGACTTTCTTTTAATATAAGCCATTATAATTCAAACCTATAATGATCAATAGTGTAGATCTTTCTTTTTATCTATGATTAATGATGCGGTCTGACCCAATCCGATTGTCTTCGGACCCAGTCCGATGAAGTGTTTCACCTTGGGAATGACCTGGTCGGACCCAGTCCGATGGTGGTCGGAACCAGTCCGACAGAAGGGTTGCATTTGGGGACTTAGTCGCTAGGAACCTATGGTCTGGTCAGACCCAGTCCAACAGTAGGGTTATATTTTTGGTGACTTAGCCGCTGATACGCTCATCCATCAGACCCAGTCTTACGGCCGTCGGACCCAGTCCGACGGGGCTAGTTTTTTCAGCCCACTTCGTTTTGGCTATCCCTTTCTCCCTTCATGTCTCGCCTAGGGTTTTGTGCCATGTTTGTCGACTTGTGAACTCGACGGGAATATTTGGGCACTTAGGCGGGAAGTTTTGCGCCCATAGGAAATATCTGGCTTTGAGACTTGACGGCTACGAAACCCCGGACAGCTGGCTATCCCCTGGAGTCCCCTGGACCTATCCCGAACTCTCTCGAAGACGAACGAGGATAAGAAACCGGAAATGTGCTTTGTGGGACCCTGTAGCCAGAGATACGACGATCGGCAGGCATGTTGGCCGTAGGCTACACACACGCAAGAAATCAAAAAAATTAGAAAACAAATGTCCTTAATCTTGGCTTGATCCAGCTCTACAGCCCAGCTGCCATCAATTACCAAAATCATTCAGTCCATGTGAGGCTTGATCTTACAATGGTTGATGTGCTTTCCCGCTTATTTGAGAACTGTTAATTTTAAATAAATAAATCTAAACTTTGGTGCAGATATTGAATATACCGAGGAAAAAATGGTGATCTTTTTGGCCAAGGCTTTAAGTTTTCCATACACTCGAGCCAATAGTAGTTAGGTCGTAAATTATTCCATATTTTGGTATTATAAGCACTCCGTTAAATGGTATGTGTGATAAAGTATAGATGTTTGAATCAATTTTGGAATTATAAGGTGTAAATTCGGGAGCGCAATTTCTAATATTTATCATTGGAAATTAGCCTCCCACATGAAGCCCATCACCCAACAAATGGGGCCAGCTCCTTGGATTTTAAATCAAAAGTAATGTGAAGAACACGCCATACAAATCTTGAAAGATGGCTTTGAAAGAAGAGGTGATGTATATTTTTCATTGGCACAACAAAAGCAACACATTTGACACCTTCTCCAATAACATTTAGCAAGATTATCTTTAGCCAAAAGAAGCACTTGTTCTATATATATACCATAAATAAACATCATTTTGAGAGGAATCTTTATTCTCCAAAGAATTTATTTGGTAAAGCAACAATACAACGCACCAAGCGTTGGTACATTGATCATATAGAAGGAAAAAAAGTTCTTACGCCACTTCCAAATAAAGACATCATGACCATCTGAAAGTTTAATATCCGATAAACGATCGATCAAAATTGAACAAAACAGAAGGACGTAGCACTGGACAAGTAGAAAATCAAGAATTTCCATTCCGCATTTGTTTTAGCCGGATTGGTTGGTCACCTAACCGATAAAGGCTGTTGTTTGTCGAGCTAAGGTGGCGTGTGCTTAAGATTGTGCTCCCTTGTAAATTTGAGAATTACGCTTTGCCTTGGTGCACCATCATCCTCTCATGTCTCTGCAAGGTTCAAAGCCTCTTCATTGGTTTTCTTTGTAAATGAATGGTTTTGGTAGATACGATATGCTACCCCGTCAAGTTGTGCATTTTGATGGTATCAAGGCTAAGGATGGTATAGTATGGATCTAGGTGTTGAGATAGGTTCATTTAGACTATTTCTAGGTCTTCTTATTTCTTTGTTGGCTTGAGGTTGGAGGGTTGAAGTTGCTTCGGTATTGTTGGATCTCGTTTTGTCTCCATGAAGCACTAGGTTGAGTGTGTCTCTAGATGCTAAGATGTTGTTGCATGTTTGTCGTGTGTCCCCAGTCTTGTCATTGTTGTTGGGCGGTCTGCCAAACCGTCCGAGACACAGGCTGATACTATGATGCGTCTCGGGTGCCCTTTAGACCGGTGTCTAGCGATGGCCATGATGCGTTGTGGGGGCCGAACAGTCAGCCAGACCATTCGGCGCACAGTCTGGCGTGTGTTGTGTGAGTCAGGTGCCTCCTGGTTGGGTGTCCAATGGTTGCCACGTTTGTGCCGTTGTGGCCAAACGGTCGGTTGGACTGTCCAGCATTCTAGCGGTGGAGCCGTGGACCAAAGGTGAGGAGAGGTTTGTGGTGAGGCAAGAATGTGTTGTTGTCAGCAACGAAGCCATGGGCATGGTCGAAGACGGTGAAGTGGAACAAAAGGGTGGATCGCTGCTGGTGTCGGGAGTTAGGGTGAGCGAGGAAGCATGGAAACGAAAGCAACGGGGGCAGAGCGGCATGGTGACGATGGCATCTCTAGCCACGGGTAGGTGGACCGAGAGGGGCAAGGGAGGCGGTGGAGACGCACATAGTAGCCAGAAAAGGGTGGGAAAGGAGGGGAAGGGGCCGTGGCGAGGGAGAAAGGAAAGGAGGAGGGTGGAAGCAGTGCCAGGGAGGATTATGGAATGGGTGTCAGGGAGTAGTGTTCATGGGGTATAGAGGGGGTGAGAGAGTGAGATCTGAACGGTCTAGAAAAATCGACCAAGATTCATCTTGTTTTTAAGCGATTAAGAGATAGTCGCGCCTAATTGTAAAACACTTTGCTTTAATTGTGTACAAATTATTTGTAAGCTCTAACACATTGAATCAAGGGATTAAATTGTGCTTTTCGCGGTTTCGTGGCGAGGCACAAAAAAGCTATAAAAGTTATAGCGGGCTATCGCGGAAGCTAGTCTATTTAGAGTTTTAATATGAAAATTATATAAATATGAAATTATTTGTATAATATTAGTCAAATCCAACTAAATAAGGTACATACATGTTATTTTAGCAATACTTGCAATCTAATGGATGTCCATATGATCATAATTAATATCTAGAGTAAATTATAATGATATATTATTCTATAAGTTCATTATAGAGAAACTTGACGAAGTGATTATTTATTAGTTTTACATCAATGGTATCATCATATAAGGTTCAATGATGTAAGAATGAGTAAGGAAATAACTAAACATCTAACTTATAGTTGGATTTTCAAAGGAAATTTTAAAAAGTGGCATAGCTAAGCTATAGCTGTTATAAAAATAGCAGAAATAGCGCCCAATATAACCGCTATAGCGGGCATAGCGGTGTTCGCGGAATTTTGGTACTTAGCACAGTGTTTTATGTAAAAAAAGTTATATCAAAACTAACGCGAAGCTATAGCGGGCTATTTAAATCCTTGCATTGAATAAATGATAGTCATATTGAGAATTAATCAATCTTTGAATAGATAGTTGACTGTATATTACATGAGAGTCAAAATAAGTTTAGCGTGGTAAAGATGATTATAAACAAAATAATCGTGCATGCATACGGTCATTCATGACTTTACGATAATTTGAGACAGACGATAAAAGCATATCAAATGATGACAATTTGAACTACGCCTCTACCATTGAAAATGCTCTTACTAGCGTCGTCAACTTTAAAGATGCACTTACTGGCGTCGCCAACTTCGCAAGCAACACGACGGCGTGCCAATCATTACAGGGAGTATCTTATTATTAGATGATTCCACGATGTTAAGATCCATGCGCTAGCGACGTAGAATTCGACGGGTAAAACATGGCGTTTGTCGATCGGTTGTCCCCCGGCCTTGTTCTTTACAGCGTATCATATCGTTGCGTATTACCGTGGCAAATTTTGTTATTTTTATATAGCCTATATATTATGATAATTTGAACGATTTTTTCGTGACTTTTAGTAGTTATTTCAGAGATTCTAAAACTATTTTTAATTATTTTTTAATAATTTTTCGATCTCTTTTCGAGGTTTCTTAAATTTGCTATAGTATTACGCCGATACAACCATACGCTGAAAAGAACAGAGTTGCAAATCGGTTGTCCCCCTAAATCGGTCAAGCGGGTCGCTGCGTGCTCAAAGCTTCGGTGTCAATGAGTCATCCCCCCGACAAGCCACGGCGCGACTCGCCGCGCTGCCCCCTCCGTCGCGCTCATGGTTTCCGTGTAAATACCAGAGGAACCACACCGATCCAAGCCCAGCCCCCGCACGAAGCGCGAGCGAATCAGCTCGGATCGGCCTGACCAGAGATGGTGGAGATCCCGGTGATCGACCTGCGGCTCGCCGGCGCGATGCCGGAGGAGTCCGCGAGGCTGCGGGGCGCGTGCGAGCTGCTGGGGTGCTTCCGCGTGTCCGGCCACGGCGTGCCGGCGCAGCTCCAGGCCTGGATGAAGGCCGCCGTGCGCGCGCTCTTCGACCTCCCCGACGACGCCAAGCGCCGCAACACCGACATCATCGCCGGTAGCGGCTACGTCGCGCCCAGCCCCGTCAACCCGCTCTACGAGGCCTTCGGCCTCTTCGACGCCGCCGCCCCCGCCGACGTGGACGCCTTCTGCGCCCGCCTCGAAGTGCCGCCCCACGTCAGGGAGACCGTCAAGAGCTACGCCGAGAGGATGCACGAGCTGATCGTCGACGTCGCCGGCAAGGTGGCCTCCAGCCTGGGGCTACAGGGCCACTCGTTCCAGGACTGGCCGTGCCAGTTCCGCATGAACAGGTACAACTACACGCAGGACACGGTGGGATCCCCCGGCGTGCAGATCCACACCGACTCCGGCTTCCTCACCGTGCTCCAGGAAGACGAGTGCGTCGGCGGCCTCGAGGTGCTGGACCCCGCTTCCGGCGAGTTCGTCCGCGTGGATCCCCTCCCCGGCTCCTTCCTCGTCAACATCGGCGACGTCGGCACGGTACCACCGATTCACCATCCATCACAGTCTCACAGAGGAATCGATTCCTGGCAAATTCGCCGTCTACTTGCCCAGTGTCTCTCACCAACTCCTTTCCCTCTTTGAATTGCTCCAGGCGTGGAGCAACGGGAGGCTGCACACCGTGAAGCACCGGGTGCAGTGCGTGGCGGCGGTGCCGCGCATCTCGATCGCCATGTTTCTGCTTGGGCCCAAGGACGACAGGGTGTGCGCGCCGGAGGCGTTCGTGGACGCGGAGCACCCGCGCCGGTTCAAGGCGTTCCACTACGACGACTACCGGAAGCTCCGGCTGTCCACCGGCGAGCACGCCGGCGAGGCGCTCGCGCGGATGGCGGTGTGACGCGGCCGTAGGTGCACATGGGCGCATGGCGGGTGGTCGGTCGGTGGGGCTGGGAATCGAGAGCAATCATACGCATATGTAGTGCTGATTGCTAAACCCTTCCGTTTATTTTCAATGGCAAGAATTCTCATAGTTAGGTATTGTGTGTCAAATATGTGTACGGATAGGTTACATTGACTGTGTTGTAATAGACAGGGTTGGTTAGTGTTAGAGTCAGATTTTATCCAGACCCCCACTATATAAAGGGAGGTAGCTCTGGTGTAATCAAGATAACGACCTCATAATAGTAGTATAGGTAAAAGGAGATCAGCGACCGATATGTAGTCGTGACTTGATTAACCAGTGTGCTGTGGTATTATGGTTTGGGAAGGAGCGCCCATAATCAGAGCCCCGCAAATATAGGCGAAAGCCGAATTGCGTTATCAAACATCGTGTCTCCTGGTGTCGTTCATGATCTTGCATTGTCGCATATTCTAACAAGTGGTATCAGAACCTGGTTGGCGAGGTTGGCCATGCGGAAGATCTAGAGGTAGACACGAGGTTTATGCATACACGGGCGTCGAGAAAAATGCCCTACCGACGCAAGGTGGAGCATGGCGACGATCGACGATTCGATCGGTGGTGTCGGAACTTCGGACATGAGGTTCAAATCGTTTGATGGGCTACCGTTGGCAGGGATTGACCAGACGTGGTGATCGAGCTGACAAAGTAGCTGGCGAGGTCGGCAGGCGATGGCGACGACCTCGGCGTTCGCGATCAGACTGGCAGACGCGAATGGATGCCCAGATAGATCTGAATGGCGGGAGCAGTGATGCGACCGGATGTTGCACAGGAGACGCTATATCACGTCACTGAGGGCAAAGCCGTGACGTGGATACATATAGCCAGCGTGCGACATGTTTTGTTGTGCACCGACGTGGTGCACGGTGGCGAGCTGGGAAGCATGCTCGAGGACTCAAAGATTGGATTTAGAGATGCAGATTTAAAGGGAGTCAAACAAATATCCAAAGTAGGAAGCAACCAGAGACCGGGTATAGGGTTCGTGCAAGACGTTGGAACGATTTTAAGGTGGAGAGACCATATTCTCCAAGGTGGAGTTCGTTTTGCATTATGTCGAATATGTGTACGGATATGTTACATGGACTCTGTGTTGTAATAGGCAGGATTGGTTAGTGTTAGAATCGGACTCTATCTTGATCTCCACTATATGAAGAGAGCCAGTCCTAGTGTAATCAAGATAACGATCTCATAATAGTAGCATAGGCAAGAGGAGGTCAGCGGACGGCATGTGGTCGTAACCTGGTTAGCTGGTGTGCTGCGATATTATGTTTTGGGGAGGAGCGCCCATAATCAGAGTCCCGCAGATATAGGAGAAAGCCGAACTGCGTTACCAAACATCATTTCTCCTAGTGTCGTTTATCAGAGTAAGATCATGAACGACACCAGGAGACATGATGTTTGGTAACGCAGTTCGGTTTTTTCCTACATCTGCGGGGCTCTGATTATGGACGCTCCTCCCCAAACCATAATACCGCAGCACACCGGCTAACCAGATCATGGCCACATGCCGACCGCTAACCTCCTCTTACCTATGTTACTATTATTAGGTCGTTATCTTGACTACACCAGGGCTGCCTCCCTGCCTCTCTTTATATAGTGGAGGTCTAGATAGAGTCTGACTCTAACACTAACCAACCCTGCCTATTACAACACAGAGTCCATATAACCTACCCGTACACATATTCGATACAATACCTAACACTCATCGATTTCGATCGGTTGTGCTTGAACACGCCGAATAATGTGAACTGTGATACAGAGAGTTGAGAGTTATACGTGGCAATGGAAACGTGAAAGACAATAAGGTATGCTTAAAAAATAAAATAAAATGTGAAGGACAACGAAAAATAACGAATGTTGACTTGGGCGAAAAACTGCACGATCGATGTTGGTTATTTGCAGTTGCAGTTCCGTAGACAACTTTCAAAAATTGGCATGAAAATACATTTCAGATCAGAAAGCAACTTGCTAAGAGGGGAGGGGAATCTTCACGCCCACTTAGCATCTTCAATTCACGCGAAGGAATTATTGTCCTCACTTTCCTAGACTGAAAATAAATGAATAAGCATGTGTTTTGCACTATTGTACTTGTCAAATACAATACTCGAGTGCGTTTTGCTTTCGCATCTTTCGCTTCGGTAAATTTCGTGCTCGATTGTGTTGTGTTTACGTACAATATTAAAATCATCCAAAAACACAACGAGATAAAAATAAACCAGCTTTATTGAATAGATATTGAGTTGATTGAAAACTTCATAAAATATGAGCATGGTGTTCCACACATTTGCTTGGATAGGTTTATAATTGTATATTTTTATTTCAAATTTGTATTTCGTTATTATAGTTGACATTGACTCCTTTTCTAATTTTATAGTTGACATGTGTTTCTTTATTTGTTTTTATTGCAATTGATATAGTCTTTATTTTAATATAAGCCATTATAATTTGAACCTACAATGATCAATGATGTAGATCTTTCTTTTTCTCTATGTAGTAATTTTTAATATTTTAAGATTAATGCAGTGGTTTTGTTTTACCTGTTTTAATTATATAATATATAGATATATAGATTTGTGTAATTTTATTTATAGGTATAGCTAATATGAAGTCTATCTATTAATCGACATGGACTTTTATTTTATTAATTTTATTTCGATTGTTTTATTTTTGTTGGAGCTACATGGCTTTTTTAAATCTAACATGTGCTCTTATTTTTATTATTTTAAATTTCTAATTTTTATATTTTTCTTTTAATATAACATTTTATAATTTGGCTCCGCTGAAATCAATGTATAGATTTTTTTATTAGGCCTCATTGGTCGGACGTCACGACGACGTCTGTGATTGACGCCTAATTGGCCCGGCCTACGCCATGGCCATGCTGCAATTCTCCAGCGTGTCTCTTGCATATATATGCAATTGCTACTTTTGCTCTACCAAGACGCACAAGGCGCAACACTGCATGCATGTAAACTTTTTCCCCGGCACTCACGCACTACATGCATGCTACTTTCTACACGGTGCATGTATTCAACAATATTTGCCTCCATAGTCCACAAGATGATGTAGTGCTGACATCACCAAGATTTCATTTGTATTTTATTTTGATGATCATAACTTTTAACCAGTTGTTCTAATCCATCAATGATTTGCACTAAAACGTTCTTCGTATTTTTACAAACAAAACATGACCACTATTGACATATTTTTTAGGAGCTACTACTGTTCGGACGTCCGAACAAAACTCTTTCCGTCGGACGCTGCAGCCCAAGGCCCAACTAAAACGCGCAGCAACTCTTTCCAAGTTTGCATGTGACAGCGCACATGCATACTACAGTACACATGCACGGAGGTTTCCATGCGATGACGTAAGCACGACGTCAGCAAAGATTCCATTTTCGTTTTTCTTTAAACGGTCATATTTTTTGACTGGGAGTTCCAATCCACAAACCGTTTTCACCAACGTGTTCCTCGCATTTTTTTGAACAAAACAAGACCCATGTTGCTATATAAATTTTTACTGAAACAATTTATCTGTACTAATGGAACAATTAATTTGTACTATTGGAACAATATGTCTAATACGATGGAACAACTTGGTATTTGGCCTGCTGGAACAATAGGCTAAGCCCAATTGGAACAATGCATTTGGTCTGATGGAACAACTTGTATACCTATTGGAATAATTTATTTGGTCTGCTGGAACAATGAGTCTAGCCTTCCGGAACAATATATCTTGCCTGCTGGAACAATGAGTCTAGCCTCCCGAAACAATGAGTCTTACCTGCTGGAACAACTTATATACCTATTGAAACAATGTATTTGGCCTGCTGGAACAATAGGCTAAATCCAATTGGAACAATGTATTTGGTCTGATGGAACAATAATTTTTTTCTACTAGAACAACAAGGTTTGTCTACTGGAACAATAATTTTTGCCTACTGGAACAACAAGGCTTATCTACTAAAACAATAATTTTTATCTACTGGAAAACAGTAAGGTTTACCTACTGGAACAATATTTTTTGCCTGCTGGAACAGCAAGGGTTGCCTGCTGGAACAATAAAGTTCCCTAATGGGAGAATAAGGTTTGTCCTACTGGAACAGTTGAACTTTGCCTACCGGAACAATAACTTTTGCCTTCTGAAACAAAACTTTTGCCTTCTGGAACAAATAAAGGTTTTGCCTACTAGAATAATAAACCTTGCCTACTGGAACAATAAAGTTTGCCCTAACGGAACAGTTGAGCTTGCCTACAGGAACAATAACTTTTGCCTTCTGGAACAATAGCTTTTGTCTTCTGGAATAAATAAGGTTTTGCCTACTGGAACAACAAGGTTTGTCTACTGGAACAATAATTTTTGTCTACTGGAACAACAAGGTTTGCCTACTGGAACAATAATTTTTGCCTACTGAAAAACAACAAGGTTTACCTACTGGAACAATAATTTTTGCCTGCTAGAACAGTAAGGTTTGTCTGCTGGAACAATAAAAGTTGCCTAATAGAAGAATAAGGTTTATCCTACTAGAACAGTTGAACTTTGCCTATTGGAACAATAACTTTTGCCTTCTGAAACAATAATTTTTGTCTTCTGGAACAAATAAAGGTTTTTCCTTTTAGAACAATAAAGCTTGCCTACTGGAACAATAAAGTTTGCCCTAACGAAACAGTTGAGCTTGCCTACAGGAACAATAACTTTTGCCTTCGGGAACAATAGCTTTTGCCTTCTGGAACAAATAAGGTTTTGCCTACTGGAACAATAAAGTTTGCCTACTGGAACAATGAAGGTTGCCTATTGGAACAATGAGTTTATCCTCTCGAAACAATCTATTTTGCCTGCTGAACAATGAGTCTAGCCTCTCGGAATAATCAATCTTGTCTGCTGGAACAACTTTTATACCTGTTGAAACAATGTATTTGGTCTGCTGGAACAATAGGCTGATCCATTTGGAAAAATATATCTAGTTTGATGAACCATAATTTGTATAACTACTGGAACAATCTATCTTATTTACTAGAACAATAAGTCTAGCCTTCCGAAACAATCTATCTTGCCTGATGGAACAATTGTACCAATAAAAGATAAAAAAAATAGAAAAATATTTAAAATGAGTTCAAACGGAATTTAGATGAATTATAAAATTTGTACTACGTGATTTGAACTCCAAATGAAAAAGATACAAAAATGAGAAATCGAAAAAGGATATAAATGAAACGCACATTCTATGTTCGTTGGCTGCAAGCTAACTAGCTAGTGTTGGCCGCAAGCTAGCTAGCGTACGTAGCCTGTACGCGCATGCGGGAATTCAAAAAATGAAAAAAATGAAAAGTATTTAAAATGGGTTTATTGTGATTTTAGATGAATTATGAAATTTATTCTATGCATTTTGGACTCAACATGAAATGAATACAAAAATGAGAAATTAAAATGAAACATAATCAAATGCTCATTTTCCTTCCTAGCAGAGAAACATGCAGTGCATCGGTCACGCGCAAAGGACGTGGTTGGCTGGCTACAGAGCATCGAGCACGCGCAAGGACGTGGTTGGCCGGAAGCTGTGCATCGGTCACGCGCATGGGCCGCTGTGCACAGGCCCAGAACAAAAGCCCAACACGTGCGCCGTCCGATGCTCGGACGCTCGATTGTGAGCATTTCCGTTTTTTATTTTCTTAATTCAATATTTTTTCGATTAATGTTGTGACTCCGGTGGCTTCTGTTTTAATTATATATAGCGGTTTTGCTGCTTCTCAGGCAACTGATTTTTAAATAAGTCTCAGTCGATTTTCACATAGCTAGATGCTAGCATTAGATCTTTTTTATGTCCTATAAAGACGATTGACCAACGGTCTAAAAAATCAACTGAGAGATAAAAATAACTCTTAGGCTCCTGATGATAAGTCAATCCCTATATATAATACCATGTTAAAATAAGAAAGGGAAGCGATACAAATGTTGTTTGCCCGAGACTAGTGATCTCCAGTCCAACGGTGAGCAACCATCGTAATGAGACAAAATGTAGTCGGGCTTAAGTCGCCGACTGATTGTTGCTGAGGCAAGGCGTCCTTCTCAAGGATAGTCGCTCAGCTACATGTATGTACGGCGGATGAGTAGCATTCTGTTGTAGTGTTTTTGGGTTTTTCCTTTTAGATTTTTCTTTTGTGGCCTATCTTTTAGATGGGTTGTAGTGTTCTTTTGCACTCTTCTTCTCAACAGCTTCTTAATACAATGTCAATGCTTCTATCTCTGGTTTGAAAATAAAAAAAAAAAAGCAAGACAAATTGATAGAAAATTCCCATATACTATTTTTACCTTTAAATTAACGAAAATGCTTGGAACCGGGCGTCCGATCCATCGGACGCCTGCCCAAGAATACAAGACAATGACGAGGCAGCCTGAAGATCCTCAGCGTCCACCCGATCCCGCTTCCAGCATCCTCGCGCGTCCACACGGCCAGCCAACCACGGCCCTCCAAAGATTTGCATCCACAAGACCCAAGACGCACTACCTGAGACTACTAGCTAGCAAGAGAGTGTGCATTTGATTATGTTTTATTTTAATTTCTCATTTTTGTATCCATTTCATGTTAAGTCCAAAATGCATAAAATAAATTTCATAATTCATCTAAAATCACAATAAACCCATTTTAAATACTTTTTTTATTTTTTTGAATTTTTTATTCCCCATGGACCAAATTGTTCCAAATAGCAAAACTACTTGTTCCAATAGGCAAAATTAATTGTTTCGACAACCGAAAAATGCTTCGGCGCGGACGTCCGAACCGATCGGATGCCCGCGCCAGCCCACGCTTCACGCTAGCTTCCTCGTACAGGCAACTAGCTGGCTTGCGTTTCATTTTGTTTTCTTTTTCGATTTCTCATTTTTGTATCCTTTTCATTTGGAGTCCAAATTGCGTAGTACAAATTTTATAATTCATTTAAATTCCTAATGAACCCATTTTAAATACTTTTTTATTTTTTATTTTTATTGGTACAGTTGTTCCATCAGATAAGATAGATTGTTTTAGAAGGCTAGACTTATTATTCTAGCAAGCAAGATAGATTGTTCCAGTAGGTATACAAGTTGTGGTTCATCAAACCAGACATATTGTTCCAATTGGGTTAGCCTATTGTTTCAGCAGACCAAATACATTGTTTCAACAGGTATAAAAGTTGTTCTAGCAGGCAAGATTGATTGTTTGGAGAGACTAGACTCATTGTTCCAGCAGGCAAGATAGATTGTTCCGGAAGGCTAGACTCATTGTTCCAACAGACAAACCTTATTGTTCCAGTAGGCAAACGTTATTGTTCCAGTAGACAAAACCTTATTTGTTTCAGAAGACAAAAGTTATTATTCCAGAAGGCAAAAGTTATTGTTCCAGTACACAAATCTCAACTATTCCAGTAGGACAAACCTTATTGTTCCAGTAGGCAAACTTTATTTGTTCCAATAGACAAACCTTATTGTTCCAGCAGGCAAAAATTATTGTTTCAGTAGGTAAAACCTTGTTTGTTCCAGAAGGCAAAAGTTATTGTTCTAGAAGGCAAAGTTATTGTTTAAGTAGGCAAAGTTCAACTATTCTAGTAGGGGCAAACCTCATTATTCCAGTATGCAGCTTTTATTGTTCCAATAGGCAAACCTTATTGTTCCAGCAACAGAAATTATTGTTCCAGTAGACAAACCTTGTTGTTCTAGTAGTCATTTCATTTATTGTTCCAGTAGACCAAATACATTGTTCCAGTAGGTATACAAGTTGTTCCACAAGAGAAATTCATTGTTTCAATTGGGTTTAGCCTATTGTTCCAGCAGAATTGAAATACCAAGTTGTTCCATCGTATGACGTATTGTTCCAATAGTCCAAATTAATTGTTGTTATAGTAGGCATTTCTTTTTACTGTTCCAGCAGACCAAATACATTGTTTCAATAGGTATGCAAGTTGTTCCATCAGATCAAATGCATTGTTTTAATTGGGCTTAGCCTATTGTTCCAGCTGGCCAAATATCAAGTTGTTCCATCGTATTAGACGCATTGTTCCAAATAGTCCAAATAAGTGTTCCATTAGTATAGACAAATTGTTCCAGTAAAAATTTATATAGCAACATGGGTCTTGTTTTGTTCATAAAAATGTGAGGAACGCGATGGTACAAGCGGTAGGTTAATTAGAGCACCCAGTCAAACGTTATGGTCGCCAAAAGAAAAACATTAAGGAGAATCTTTGACGTCGGCTTGTGCCATCAAATAAAAAAGATGGAGACGTCCAGTAATAAGCAATTCCGTTTTTAGAATTCAAATTGCGTAGTACAAATTTTATAATTCATTTAAATTTGTAATGAACCCATTTTAAATACCTTTTCTTTTTAACTTTTCAAAATTTCAAAATTTATTTGGTAAATTTGTTCTAGTAGGCAAGACAGATTGTTCCGACAAGCTAGAATCATTGTTCTAGCAATAAAATACATTTGTTCCAATGGATATAACTGTTCCACGAGGCGAATACAATTGTTTTCCAAAAAACAAATAGAATTTGTTCCTGCAGACAAATACAATTGTTTCGCAGGCAAATATAATTGTTCCCAAAGGCAAATATAATTGTTCCAATAGTCAAACCTATTGTTCCAGTAGGCAAAAATTCTTGTTCCAACATGTCACCCGACTGTTCCAGCAATCTAACATTTTTGTTCTAGTAGGGGCAAAAAATTCTTGTTTCAACATGTTGACATATTTGTTCCAACAAGCCAATATTTCTGTTCCAATAGGCAACTTTTTATTTTTCAACATTTCAACATATTTGTTCCAGCAAGCTAACATTTCTGTTCCAGTAGTAAAAAATTCTTGGTCTAACATGTCAACATATTGTTCCATCAAATCTAACATTTACATTCCAAAGACTAATTTTATTGTTCCAAAGACTCAAATTTTACCGTTCCACCAGGCAAAACTTATCTGTTCCATCAGACTAAACATTTTTTGTTCCAGTTGAGAGGGTTTAACCTATCATTCCAGCAGGCCAAATACATTGTTCCAATAGGTATAAGCATATCAAGTCCCAATAGGCATACCAGACATATTGTTCCAATGGGGGTAGCTTATTGTTCCAGCAGGCCAAATATCAAGTTGGTCCATCAGACCAGACGTATTGTTTCAACAGGCAAAAATAATTGTTCCATAGTATATGCAAATTGTTTCAAGAAATATTTATATAACAACTTGGGTCTTGTTTTGTTCGTAAAAATGTCAGGAACACGTTGGTGAAAACGGTTTGTCAATAGGAGCTCTCAGACAAAAGTTATGCCCGTTGAAAGAAAATGAAAAGGGAATCTATATGACGTCGGCGCTGATGTCAGCGATGAATTTTTCACTTTATTTCCTCGGTTTCTAGCGCGTGAGGGACATGCATGCTTCATTTTTTTTTGTTCCTGCATGCATGCATGCGATTTTTTGTTGGTTGCGGGACGCTACTTGCATGAACGCGCTTGTTTGGGCCGCGGCGTCCGTTCGGTGGGCCGGCCGAACGGACGTCCGAACAGTAGTCGCCCCCATTAAATTAATACTAGAGACTTCTAATAGTAAACATTCGACAATATAGCCATTGAGGTATAGCCCACCATTACGTGTTTGCCATAATCGGTGATCTAGGCAGCCAAACAATTTAGGTGGCCATACACTCAAATACAATTTGGATAGCACAAAACGAAACTAGAAGAGGCGAGATAAAAGGGGTGAGGGAAGGAGGGAGGAAGGGAGAGACAACGAGGGCAGAGGTAGTGAGGGCCACAACGACAAGAATGACAACAATGGGCATGGAACATACCCTTACATTACAGGAAACGTCAACAGTTTCGAGTGCCAAAACCGTCGAAAAAAGCGAACAAGCCGTCGGGAAACAATTGTCTCGACGGCCAGCCATCGAGAGAACTCCGTCGAGAGAGGTTAACTTTCTCGACGGTTTGGCCGTCGAGTGAACTTATATCGACGGCTACAAATAGAACCGTCGAGTTAAGTTCCAGAGACGCCGTCACTGTTTCACTGGAATAGTATCGACGGCCGATTTCTAGTAGTCGAGATTATTCAAAAAGGACCCACCAGCCAGGCCGTCCTTAGTCACGTAGTCTCGACGGCCAGAAGGGAAACCGTCGATAAAAGGTTTATGTAGTATCGACGGTAGACGTTGTGACCGTCGATATTGTCTTTCCCGGCGTCGCACTGTGTCGACGGCTTTAATAAAGTCGTCGAGACTAAGTCTGTGCAGAAAAAAATTGTTTTAATTTTGTAAAAAAAATCCAAAAAATTACAGCAGCAGCTGCTGCTCCCAGCAGCAGCAGCTGCTGCACCTGCATACCCAAAACCCCACAATGCGTATATATCCCCTTCGTCGCACACATATGCGACAAGATCACAATTGATAGCTCAAATACACTCAAATATATAAAAGACACACAGTTCACATATATTAGCCACCAAACAGCTCCAAACAGTCTGCACGACATACACATATGTACAATATTGCAATCACAATCGTACGATAACCAAAACGTATATCTCTTCAGCTAGCTAGTCACCTAGTGCTCGCTGGACGGAGGATCGCCTGAAGGGGGTAGGGACGGCTGGGTAAACAACAGGGGAGCGCCATCGAACAGGTTGTTGACGAAGTCGGCCTCCTGGCTGCCCGATGTGTCCCCTCCCTCGTGCGCATGAGCCTGGCAAGCAGAGAACCGAACCCTTAAAACAAATATAGACTTATTAGTTAATGGTATGTGTTGAAATAAAGCAAAAACACATATTTTGAGGTCGAATGACTTACCGCCTCAGGAACGTACGGGTAACCACCATGTGGGCGAGCTAGGCCCACGAAGTCACCTGCTGGGGGGGTGGGCCGCTGTACAGAGCTTGGTGATGAGGAGGTGGCGGCCCCCCGTAGTAGCTCTGGTAGGGAGGTGGTGCCCCGAATCCACCACGATCGGTGGTGGACCACCATAGAACCCGGACGACCACTAGTCCGCTTGGGCCAGCCTAAAACACATTTGGCATAAGGCGTGTGAATCGAATGGTAAGATCTATCGATGGAATATTTAGAGTTTAAGTGCATACCCCAGCTAGTCGAGATAGGTTCTCCAAATAGGCGAACCTTGCCTCGAACTCCAGTATTGTCGAGCCATCTCCTCCTCTTGCCTCTTTCGCGTCTCCTCCGCCGTCCTCAGGCTCTCTCGCATCGCCTGCATCATCTGCCTGTTCTCTTCTCGCTCCTCCTCCCTCTCCCTCTGGAGTCTAGACTCGAAGGCGCGTCGACTCTCGGCCTATGTGTGCCCAGCTCGCACAGCAGGCATGTAATCCTCGGACCTATAACAAAGTTTTATCAGTAGTTAAAAATTTTAACTTAGTTAACTTTTAATGTAAACAAAGCCTACCTCAGGTGATCCTGACCGATCGCCAACCGCCCGTGAGCCTTCCCACCCATAGTTTGGTGGATGAGCACGGGGTCCAGCGGCTCATCCTCCGGGTTCTTCTCTTGCCCATGCTTCTCGGCATAAGCTTCCTTGTAGCGTGCCTACGTGGAAGTGTAAAACGGGCATGAATGGTTGAATATCACATTAAGTCAAAACTCGGTATCAATTATTTACGTACCTCTCGTTGCGCAGCAACTGGGTCCAGGGGCCCCATGGAACCATCCTTATTTTGCGACGAGTGGCCCCTACGAAATACTTGCGACCAAGGAGGCAAATTGCCGGTGGTGATGGCACGAGAACAAAGTAAAGAAATTATGATTTTGAGTTCGAAAACAAAGCTCCTAATAGGAATAAAGAAGATTACCATTTTCTTTCTAAAGTGGGCGAAGGACATCTTGCCGACGGTAGTCCTGCCGCCTTTCATCGCACGGTTTTTCTTATTGTCTCGGACATCACGGAACTCTGGCTGGCCCAATGGTTGGCAGGCCTCCCAACATCCGGACGTTCGAGATAATCTGGCCGAACTGTGAGATCTGCGGTATTGTGAGGTGCCGTTCGAGCAAAAGAGTGCCGACCCTCTCAACGTGCTCTCTCCTGTCAAAATTAAAATTTACGGTGCGTTAGAAATATATACAAAAATAGAAATTGTCTAAGTGATTACCTGTAGAAGTCCTCGATCGCCAAGACTCGTGCCCCAGACATCAGATCCTGCACCTTCTGCCTGGCACTTCTGTCTATCACTGGGTCAAAGTCGGCCTCCTCCAACCCTGCACGAGGACGGTACCTAAGCTACAAACAAGTGTGATAGTAATATCAGTAAATACCCTTTCGATAAATGATAAAATAGAGATGTGTTCAAACTCACCCAAAACTCCCGCTTAATCTCCTCGGCGGCTGTGCTGTCACCGTGCTCGGCGACCTTGTAATCATCCCAGGAGTAAGCGGGGTGGGATGCCCCCTCCTCTCCGACCATCCCAGGGTAATACTGTCTGATCAGTATCCCAAGCGCGGGACCTGGCTGAGTGTGGTCCTTTCTAGGATGGACACAGGACATGTTGCTACAAATAATAGAAATAACGGAGTTAGTATTTTGCGTTAGTAATAAGACAGTTCATAGTTAGAAGAACATACCTATCCCCATCAATCTCGATCAGAATCCGATCCGCCGGATTTTTAAGTAGAATCGATGGTGGAAGGTTTAGAGGCATGGTGAAAACTGGCCAGCAAGAATACGACGCGGCATTCATATTGAACGGCGTGAATCCATCTGTTGCGATCGCAAGACGCACATTTCTTGGTTCCATTACAAAAACAGGATGCCTCTGATCAAAATGTTTCCACGCTTCCCCATCCGATGGATGAACCATGACATCACCTTTCGTCCTTTTACCCTCTTTGTGCCACCTCATTTGCTGTGCCGTTTCTTCAGTCAAAAAACATCGTTGGAGACGTTTTGTCAATGGAAAGTAACGAAACACTTTTGTCGCCACATCTGTCTGTCTCTTTTTTCCATCGGCGTCGTCTATCTCCACGTATCTTGACTCTCCACATTTATCGCAAGCACGCTTATCGGCATCATCCTTATAATATAACATACAATGATTGGGACAGTAGTGTATTTTCTCATATGGCATTCATAATCCACTTATAAGTTTCTTGCACTCATACCAAGTAGGTGGCATCTTGTGACCTTGAGGAAGAACATCGGACCACAACGAAGCGAGCTCGTCAAAACAATTAATCGAGAAATTATACTTGCATTTTATAGCCATCATCCGAGCCACAACAGACATCAATGCTACTGTGGTTCCATCGTGCAACGGTTGTTTGGCAGACTTAACAAGCCCCATGAAATCGGACACAGACGTGGGTGCCTCCTCCTCCTCGAAATTATGACCAAAGTCTTCCATCAACTCATTCACCCGATCGATTTCATCAAAACCTTCATCGGGTACGATTAGGGGTGGTGCGCACGCAACACGGCGACTTTCCCCATGATATACCCACCGATGGTACGCGGCTTTGTAACCATGTTTATATAAATCAAGCTCCATCTGGTCACGGGTTCTCTTTCGACAATTTCCACACTCAGCACAAGGACATGTCACCTTAAAGGTAAGGTCTGACGCATGCTGGAAAGCATGAGTCACGAATTCACCGGTCTTTTCGTACCATTCATCCGTGTGTCGTCCATTGGGTTGCCATCCATCGTACATCCAACTTCTTTATTCTTCCATCTATGGTAGGCATGCGTCATTTCAAAGGGGGTTTCATGACAGGCTTAGGAAAGCTTCTAAACCCACCCACGAATGACCGTGAGCGAAATTCATTGCGACACCGATGGGTTCGAGACGAAATTTCGACAGCATAACCCTAAGGGTTCTCCAGTGCAACGATGGCCTAGGAGGGTTATTAAAACCATCGGGCACTTATGTTATGCACAGGAGAACCTCTTAGGATTATGCCGTCGAAATTCACGTCTCGAACTCACCAGTGTCACAATGAATTTCACTCGAACGGTCATTAAGTGAGGTTATCAATGGGACTCCACGGATGGCGATCCATCGGTCAATTCGGAACGCTTATCACATCTCGTATGAAAACAAAACGAATCACCGTCAGTGTTCTATCGAGTTGTGCCGTTCCGAGCAAGGTGACGATCTGACTAGGTCACAATCGAAAAATACAAATGCGGACAAAATATTAGTAAGCCTAATATATTACTTAACTAAATAAGATAATAAATAACATTTACGAACGAAACAATAATCAATCAACAATCAATCAATCGCACAAAATAATTACTAATTACTTAATACTACAAAACAAATTATTTAAAACAAAATTATTTTTTCCATTTTATTTAAATATTTCACTAATTTATTTCATTTATTAATTAATTGACTAATTTATTCACGGAATTAACCTACAAAAGAGTAAACAAAAAGTTATTAACTACACATTTCGTTCATATTATTTAATTATTTTAAACTAATTTAAAATTTTATTATTTGCATAATATTATAACTAAATCTATATTACTATCGACTAATGGTGCATGGCCATCGACACTACATAGGAAGTACGAAAAAAAAGAGGTGATTACCTCATACGTCAAACGTCAACGATGGGGACGGCGTCGGATATGACGGAGGGGAAGTGAGGGGCGTCTGATGGTGGCGAGGAGAGGCAGAGGCGTGGCACGAGCGAGGAGGCGACCGAGGCGGGGTGGCGTGGGGTAATGTGGGGCCGAGGGTGCGGCGCCGGGCGGCGGGTCGTGGCGGCGCCGCCAAGGGACCGAGGAGGAGGCTGCCGGGGGAAACCTAAGGCGGCGAGGCTCTCTGCGGCGCGCGTGGCGGCTGGCGGGGCGACGGCAGCAATGGCGGCGCTAGGTGGAGACGGCGGACCGGAGACGGGTGGCGGCGTGGGGCCGTGGGGCCGAGGGGGGCGGCGCGAGGCGTGGGGCCGAGGTGGCGCTGCCAAGGGACCGAGGAGGAGGCCGAGGCGGGAAACAGAGGCGGCGAAGGCTATGGCGGCGGCGGGCTGGGCGGCGGCGGCGATCGCTGCAAGCGCTGCGCTTGGGGTGGGCGGCGGCGGCGGACCGGAGGCGGGGACGGCCGAGGCAGCGGCGGCGGCTTGGGCGAGCAAGGCGGCGGCGAGGAGGCAGGGGCACGGCTCGGGCGGTGGGACTTGGGCACAAATGTGCCTAAGTCCCGCAGCGGAGGCGGTTAAAACACTAATTCACTCGACGGCTCAGAATAGGCCGTCGATACAGTTGAACTTTTACTCGACGGCCTGAGCTAACCGTCGACATCGACGCCCTCTTACTCGACGGTCTAGGGTAACCGTCGACACACACACGGCCTCTGAATCGACGGCCTAGGGTAACCGTCGACACAAGCACACTTTTACTCGACGGCTGCATACGAACCGTCGAAACTAAGTGTAAACGGTCACCTTCGCTTTAACGCTTCTATCGACGGCCGTATAAACATAGGCCGTCGAGAGAACGTAAACTAGACGGTTAACATTGACAACACTCGAGAGAGGTACCTAGTCTCGACGGTTATTTATAAAACCGTCGATAAAACTTGTTATCTCGAGGGTTTTATCATTTCTAGCCCTCGGCGGTCAACCCAATGTAAATTGATTTCTAAAAATACATGAAAAAAATTTGTTGCTGCTCAAAAGCAATTCGTTGACGTTTGTGTATCAAACATAATCATCGGCAAAAATATAAAAAAAATCCAAGCATCTAACGAGATGAACACTATTAAATGGGGTTTTTTCCAGCTAAGTTATAAGCTATCGTTCGGTATCGCATGATTCGTTGGTTACTACACATAAAACTTTAATTTAAAAAATACAATTTCAAATATGAATCAAAACTTATCAAATGTTGTAACATGGAAAAATTGTTACATTGATTTTTCTCCTTTAAAAATAATTAATATGAATTAAACTGTAATATACAGGTGGAAAAGAGATAATTTAAAAAGAATAGTCTCGACGGCCCAACGATGAGCCGTCGATAAAGACAACACCGTTAATCTGCCTTAACGTCTCGGTTTAATCACTCGACGGTGAAAGTGCATCTAGGCCCTTAAGTGATTTTGGTGATTAATGAGTAACAATTATAGAGCTAATATTCTATTGGAGAATTGTGCACAGATGCTATACAGGTTAAAATTCATGAGGTACATGTTTACATGTGATGGTGTACCCCTTAAAAGTGAATGTATTGCAAGAAGGCATCAAGACTAATATTTATTTGTAAATCTTTATTTATTGAGTCGTAGGGATGTCGTACTATAAAGAGGGATGCATTGGAGAAGCTTATAAAGGTTCCTAAGTGCTCAAAATAGGTTTCTCGAAATTCATGTGAGTTTTCCACTCAAAATACACCTCATACAGAACCTATGCCATCATAACATCCGACGAGGGTCGAAACATCCGATGGTGAGCCAGCCTGCCAGTTTTCAGAGCTATCCAGTAAAGGGTCCATCGGAACTTCCATCGGAACATCCAACGCGGGTCGGAACATCCGACGGGGGATCAGAACATCCGATGCGGGATTAACTGCACAACGGCTAGTTTTTGGGATTCTCTATTTAAAGCCGTCTCTAATACCTTCCAAAGGTTGCTGACACTGTTTACTCACTCTGATTACATCTTGATTTGAACCTAATTCTTCCTATTCTTTTTCTCTCAAAGGTTTAGCCTTTGTCTCTCTCTTGTTCATCTTTGTGAGATCTAGATCTAGAGAGATCAAGGCACCCAAGTGCTCAGCGAATTAGAGATTCAAGTTTTGAGCACTTAGCGATTCCTAATTTCTTCATCGTATTTGTTACTCTTGGAGGCTTGAAGGGCTCCTAGACGGCTAGGTGTCGCCGGTGAGTCGCCGATCTTTGTGTAGCGTGCCTCCGGAGTTTGTGAAGGTGCGAATCTACCTCCGCAAGGAAAAGGATTCAACTAGTGATCGCTGGTGAGTGCTTTGTGCTTCGCTGGTAAGGAGGATTAGGGTCTTGGTGATCCGGGCTTTGTGCCTTCCCTAACGGTGAGTAGGATCTTCCTTCAAAGATCCAAACATCGGTAAACAAAATCGCTGTGTTTTCGTCTTGGTCTTGTTTTGGTGTCTTTATTACTTGTGTTGGCCTGTTCTGAGTATTCTTGAATAGATCTAACGTTGATTTTGCGAGAAAACAGATTTTACTGCAGGTTTTCGACAAATCCAGAATACCCCGGATCGGAACATCCGACGTCCGTCGGAACATCCGACCCAGATCAGAACATCCGACGGAGGGTGTACTGTACCACGTCGGAACATCCGACCGACTGGTTACTGTTCAAGTTTATTAATTCCGCAATTTCGTTTTATTCGCCTATTCACCCCCCTCTAGGCGGCATAGCGATCCTTTCAGACGGTTTTTTTATCAGCCGTCGATACTACTGCGTACGACGCTCTCTATCGACGGTCTTTTATATGCCGTCAAGAAAGTGCGTACTGTGTCGAGCGGGATTTTATGGCCGTCGAATGATATTTCGGCGCTCGACACTATATCCTTTTCCTGTAGTGTTAACAATGTTGCCTTTAAATTGGATATGTCGCTCCATCGTAGCACTAGGCAAAAACCAACTCATGATCCCCAACCTGTTACGAGGGGTGATTAAAAAAATGGGTTTGTAGTGAGGAGACCTATTATAGATGGATGAGCAACGATATACCCTATTGTAGCATCTAGGCCCCCAATTTTTATTGATTAAATTATTGAAGGGTTTTGGTGATGATGACTTTCAGAATCTTAAGTGGACTCACTTAAGAGCAATTAGGCCCGTTTTGTGAGTATTCACCTTAGCGGTGCGGCATCAAGCTCAAAGACAAGATTAAAGACATTTTTGCTAGTTTAAGCTTGGGAGATGTATCAAGCTTGTAGTTAGGTTTTTGTTCTTTGCTGTACTATTAAGGAGGGTTTCACATTATTACTTCTTTCAAGAAACTCAAATCTAAAAACTTAGCTATATTTCCTTTCAAGAAAGATTCTAGTTAACGTCGGATAAATTCAAAATTTAAAATAATAAAAATAAGAGCACAGCACGTTAGATTTAAAAAGAATCCATGTAAGCTCCAATAAAAATAAATAAATCAGAATAAAATTAATAAAATAAAAGTTCATGTCAAATTAATAGATAGAGTTCATATTAGCTATACCTATAAATAAAATTACACAAATCTTTATATCTATCTATTATATAATTATAACAGGGTCCAACAAAACCAACAAGATGCGAGTCTTCAAGATGGTTTGTGAAGGCCAAGTGCTTACCTACCGGAATGGTGAAAAGCAGCCAAGAGTGGAATGAGGATGCGGGCTTGAGAGGGAGCTGGTACTTGGTGAAGTGCTTGACTCAACAGGGAGTAGGAGGAGGACTCCGAACCTCTGTCAAAAAATCGTTGTGTCCTCTCTTATTTCCTCACTTAATTTTTGTTATTTACTTTCATCATTTGTTCCTTGTTTGTTCTTCCGCTGTGTTTTATGTTTTTTTGCTTATTATAGGACTTGCTAGCTAGACTGGGTAACAAATTGCTAAAATACTGTAACTTTAACTTAAAAGTTTTAAAAGTTGCCTATTCACCCCCTCTAGGTCAACTATATCCTTTCACCTACAGAGAGCAAAATGAGGTTGCACATTGCCCTAATTACTATATTTTTAAGGTAAATGGCTATCTTGCTTATGGCTTATGGGTTTACTATTGAGTTGGCCTTTAGAGCCCATCTAGCAACATAAGCCGAGTTTAAGTTAAGCCTGTCAACTTTCTCTTTGTCCTCGACCCTAGATAGAGTAGTCAACTTCTTCTTCTTTTCATTGCCTTTTTTCGGTAATTCCCTTCACCTTCCCCTCCCCCTGGCTCCTTTGTTTTGGTTTGATCAATCTTCTGCCTAGCATCTTGAGAACCACTATCTATTATTTTATATTTATATTATAATATCATTGGTTTTATAGTTAAAATATATTTTTAGACATGCTTTCCAAGATTGATAATAGTTTCTCTATATTTCTATGAATTTTAAAATTATGTCTACATGTTAGTTTGTAACAGTACACCCCTACACAACTATTAGTATGCCATGTGGAGCATTACAGGTCAAAATACGAAATAAAATACGGTCTGACATATGGGTCCCACCTATCATCCACAAATACCCTTCTTCTTCCTCCATCCCCTCTCTCTCTCTCTGCTCTGCCCCTGCTCCAGCCGTCGCCGGGGAGCTCCGCCTTGCGCCGGAGCTCGGCCCCGCCGCCCTGCTCCCCGTGAACCGCCGCCGCCCTGTGCCCCGCCGCTCTGCTCCCCGCGCACCGCCGCCGCCCTGCGCCCCGCCGCTCTGCTCCCCGCGCGCCGTCGCTGCCCTGCTCCGCGCCCGCAGCCCTGCTCCCCGCGTGCCGTCGCCTCCTGCTCCCCGCCGCCGAGGCAAGGGTGGCTGCCGCTGGGCAAGGGCCGCCGCCGGAGTTGAGCAAGGGGAGAGGAGAGAGAGGAGGAGGAAAAGAAGGGGAGGAAGAAGAAGAGAAGAGTATGACAGGTGGGACCCACCTGTCAGTACAGGTGGGACCCACCTGTCAATTCGTATTTCATGTGTATTTTGCATGTATTTGTCGTGTAATGCCTCGCAATGGCACATTTGAGAGAGAAAAATAATTGAAATGGCACTGCTGATCGAGACAAAATTGAAATGGCAAATGTGGTTTTGGGGTGTTTCATAATGGCACCAGTGAAATTAACCCAAAATTTTACGGAGGGGGAGTAGTTATTGATGGTGGAATCATTATTCATGCTGGTCAGTGGTGAGCTCAAAATTTTGGTACGGATTTGTTCAACCTTCTCTGCGCAGCCATTGTTTCACACGCCCGCTTGACCAAAACACTGGCTTACAAATTTCTTTGCATGAGCATCGCCAATAAAAGACATAAGTTATATCGATCTAGTAATATAACAAATAAAATAGAAAATATTGATAAATAATAAAAATGATGTGCAAATAATGATTAGATCGAGCTAATTTAGCTCTCGTTGGTGATGACTTGCATATTTCTATTCTCCTCCTATAATTGACGTGGCAGAGCTTGCCACGGCTCACGGGAGGTGATAGGGCCCAGGAGCCAGGAGCTAGAGGAGTTGGGACTGGAGGAAGACGATGGACTGCGTGGGCCGCAGTGGCATATGGTCTGCCAAGCAAAGCAGCGCGGATGTTCAACGGCCTACGAAACTTGATAATCTCTTCCTATGGAGGCCATCAGGCCAGTGCGACAGTGCGAGTGTGTGACGCCGGCACACGGGCGGACGGCGGGAGGCGAATGGCGATGCTCTCCTCGTCGGCCTTCGTCTCACCGCGCCGCCTATCCCGTAACTCCGGCGCTGCTCCCGGAGCACCACCGCCAACGCCGCCGCCATCACGATGCGGGACCGGAGCAAGAACCGGAAGCCGACGCAGCGCGGCCGCTACCTCAGCACCGAGGCCATCCAGGTGGTGCAGGCCCTCAAGCGCGCCCCCGCCCCCGCCGCCGGCGCCGGCGCCGTCCCGGTGGAGCCCAAGCTGCGGCGGCTCCTGAAGGCCGACATGGTCGCCGTCTTCCGCGAGCTCGCGGCGCAGGGCGAGGCCCTCCTGGCAATCCAGGTACATCCATATCTATTTCTCTGCACTGCACTAAACGAGAGGAACCGGGCTGGGTTTGCATTTCTTGTCGCGATGAATGATATAAAATGGTTTTGGTTGTCCAAATTTACGAAATTTAATCGCGGCGTTGATCCATGCCTAACTCCTTTATAAGCTCATCAGCTCATGTACGAAACTTAAAAGCATATGTTTATGTGACAAACTGAGAAATTTCAAGGCGACAACCAATTTTCATAACAAAAAATGATTCAGCTAAAATGAATTCACGATTGTGGGCTGCCCCTGACGTGTATTAAATATTTATGTTTTAATACTTTTATAACTACTCCTTGCAATAGGGCGGATATATTGTATTTCTTGTCTGATCCACCAATTATCACTATAGAGAATTTCTTGGTAGCTTTTTTTTTACTAAAATAATTTGATTGTCGTATTGAATGCTTTGAAATTTTTTATGATGTTTCTCTAAAATCTTAAGAAAGCCATTCGCGAATTCGGTTTCAAATTATCAGTTTTGGCTTTTCGAAGCTCTTGAAGTTCAGTTTCAGCAAAACAACAATTTCAGTATTGGGGAATACCCTATTCATAAGCCGTGGATTTAGATCCCTTACAATACATACTTTAGAATTATTATGAGGTGATACCCAGGCCATGGGATATCGTTATAGTTCCTTGTGCCATTCTGCAAGAAGAACCTTAAATAACAGTTTTCAAAAGAAGAATCTTAAATAACATGGTTGTGTCAGTATGTCTAATATAAGAATCAAGCACATGTATAATTTGCATGTCATGTGTAATGAAAATCCATTGGCAGTACACGGAAGTGCCAATATCTAGTTTGTTGCTGTTGCTATTTGAACATAATGTAGGGTAAATGGCTTTGTCGGGAATTTACATGCTTATTTTCTCGTCGATGATTTAATTTTTATTGTATTGTTATCTGCGCTTAGGATTACTAGATGGTGCTGCCAAGCAGAAACTTCTCGTCCAGGACTGACAAAACGCAAACTGAGATGCTTCTCGATGTTGTCATATTTGCTAGGTCTTCGAGGAGATTCGGAAGGAGCACTGGTACAAGCCTAGGCTGCTGTGGTATGTTGATCTTATTACAGTTCTTGTCAAGAAAGGTTTGCAGTCGGAGGTTTTTTTTTTTGGAACAAAAGGCAGGAGAGCTGCCATGTATTGATCAAAAATAGAAGAGGATTACAGTGTGGGGGAGATATAGGCCCCTCCCCCATGGGCCGCCGAACACAAAGGACTAACTAATTACAAAGGGGGCACCTGCGCTCTCCCAGAGTCGCAGGTCGTCTAGGAAGAAGTTGAGGAAAACGGTGGGTGGCCTGTCCGTGTTACGAAAGATGCGATTGTTACGCTCAAACCAAAGTTGCCACAGAGTGGCTGAGATGACTGTGAGGATGCCGTTGGGTAGACCACCCCGGATAATATCAGCCGACCACCAACTGGCGAGGCACTCTGGGTGCGACCAGGATGCAGGCCGAAGCTTTGGAGCATCGAAGACGACTGCCATGTGTTCCCAAATAACGCAGCTGTAGTTGCACTGAAGGAAGAGGTGGTCCGGCGTCTCAAGGTTTCTCATGCAAAGGGGGCAGAAGTAGTCGTTGGGAAGATGGCGACGAAGGAGAGCGTCAGCAGTGAGCACCCTGCCCTGGAGGAGCGTCCAGATGAAAAATTTGCATTTGGATGGAGCCCAGATCTTCCAAACTTGCTGCAGAGCCGGCCTTTCGACCCGACCAGCGAACTGGAGCAGATACGCCGATTTGACGGAGAACTCGCCGCTAGGGGAAAAACGCCAGGGGAACCTGTCTGGTTCGCCAGGGACGAGGTGCAGTTGGTAGATCTGCCGCAGGAGTCGGACTAGTTGTGGAATCATCTGCGGGGTGAGGTTGCGACTGAGGTCTGAGATCCAACTGTGATTTGATGTCGCATCGTGCACCGATCTGTTCTTCCGGAGGGCGGCCTTGAACAGGTCCGGCGCCAACTGTCAGGAGTGCAGTCGGAGGTTCACAAAGCCTGTTCACATCTGAAGAGGGAAAAACTGGAACCCGATACTGATGGTTTCAATCTGCTTCTGAAGGCACTTCTAGATGCTGAGTTCACACAATTATCGATGGACTGCTTCCGTCTAATGAAACTGTGGGGCAGCATACCTGACAGGATAACATATAGAATATTGATCAAAGGTCTTGAATCCTTAGGAGAGATGGAACTATCTGCTGAGATAAGGTTGGAAGCAGAAAATGATTATGGTGATCACTTGGACTTCCTTGATGAAGAGGAGATGGTTGAGGCTTGCATGAGTAGTTCTTAACAGGATGGCTCTCGATGGTGTCATGCTTGTGTTTATACATTTGAATGTCAGAGTGCTTGTATGTCCATTTTTAAGGAAAACATTAAAAAAACATTATCAACTGTTAGAACAGAATGATGAAACTACAGAAGGCACTTGATCCTGGACCAACATAACTAGTTTTGCCGATAGGTACTGTGTGACTACTAATATCTACGTGACTACGTGATGATTCATAAATGGAAGTATTACATGTAGCTTTGTCAGTTCATATTTTCTTTTGTAACTTGTTTAGTTCTCTTTGAAAAGTTCTTAGCGTATAATCAGATTGTTTCTTATGTGTACATTCAGATTACTGTTCCCTTTCTAGGATCTTATTTCTGTGTAAAAGGTTATATTCTTTCCTTCCAGAAAAATAAATCAAACCTACATTGCAGGCTACATTTTGACAATCTGGTGCTTATATTCAGCAGGTTATTTGGGAAACATTATCAGTCATGCTGTATCATCATAAGGGAGCCTTAAAAGAAAATATGTTTTAGTTTTGAGTTATTCAGATGAAGCCAGCTCTCTCAGTCTCTCTTGACATTGCAAAGCTTTCGAGTGTAACGACCAACAAATTCAGGTTAGGATCTGTCAGACATGATGTTTTTTTCACTCATGCTTTAATAATATATATAGTAATTGTCTAGGAATAGGATAATGGGAAGACCCTCTTTGGTCGCTCGTGCTTTAGTAATATAATTGATGTCTAGGATAATGGAAAAAATTACTTGATGAGTTCTTTTCCACATACCCCTGCTTCTGTAGTTATTTCACTTGGATGGACCAAGATGGTCTGCAGTTCATACCCAAGGTTGCAAACTATCTTAGGAGTTGCTTAGAAGAACTTGTGGCTGTTAATTAACTTGTAAGATATTGTTTGATTTTGCCGATTCATCTTTCCAGATGAACGTGCTGCGGAAGAGCAGAGAGGGAGGGAAATTACCAATTAGCCGCACATGAGAGTACCACACGTCCACACCCATTCATCCGCGAAACAGAAGTGCTAATTCCAGAGGCAAAAGTTCGTTTGCTTTGTTCTGAACCGAGAAAACATGGATCACCCCACGGTAATACGGTATTGCTTATCTCGAGTAGCCCACCCAACACAGCCGCACGAACTGAATGCTATACCAGAACCCATCCAATGTTTGAGAAATTGCTCTGGAGGTAAATGGTAACTGTACCTCTGAGGCCAAGGTGCGCTCAAACGGCCGTGCATATTCGAGCGCCCCTTGATCTACTGCCGCCGCCGCCGCCGCCTCCTACAAGACGGCGATGGTTTAGCATGGACAAACATGCGGCAGCCGAGCGGCGGCTACTCGTCTTCGTCTACGATGTTGTAGACCTTCAACGCCACCAGGCCCTTGGCGACGGGGTGGAACGCGACGCCGCGGAAGGCGGCGGCGCCCTCGTTCATGCGGTACTCCTTCGCCCGCCACGGCGTCAGCTTGTCGTCGTCCTTCCAGTCGTAGAACGCGAACCGCGTGCGGAATGCGACCACGCCCCCGTCCTCGCTGGCGTACGCCTTCACGCTGCCGTACCGACCCCAGCACCCGCACCGCGTGCGCCGGACACCATTATCGCCGCCGCCGCCTGATGCCGCCGCCCCCGCTGGCCCCGTCGTGAAGAAGTAGTCCCAGAGCCTGCCGAAATTGCCTGTGTTGTAGAAGGGGAGCGCCTTCGGGTGGGTGCCGTAGACGTCGACGCCGTGGACGACGGCGTCCTGCGGGAGGTCGTCGGGGACGCAGCCGAAGAGGACCTTGGGGGCGAGGTAGTTGGCGACGAGGCAGCGGCCATTGGGCATGAACCTGTAGCCAATGGGCAGCCACGACATCCGCTCCGACTTCCGGACGTCGACAGCGTCCGGATGGTCGAGCCAGTCCTCCGCCGGCGGCTGCGCCATGGATGGAGGATTCGACCTTGAATGGATTGGAGTTGGGTTTGGGGGTTCAACCTGAAGAGGATCAACGTTGGTGGATTTGGGATTTGGCCATTCGGGAGCGGGTCGTTTTTATAGGCGCCAATAGGGCGGGGCGGGGTGGAGTCGGATAGCGAGGGAGGCAGCCTAGGCATTTTGCCCGACGTCGTCTTAGCTCCGTTGCTCGGGCCTCGAGGGATTGCAACTTTGAGTGCAATGCAAGCACTTGGTAGAGGCCTAGAGGGCAACGGTGCATAAATGTAACGACTGGCCCAAATCCAAAATTGGACTAAACCCCTAATCAAATTCTCCTCTTGAGCTCTCCTAATCATTTTACTTTAAAAAAAAACTGCTGCTAAGTTAGAAAAAATAAGTGATAAAAGATCGCCCTGTCTCACCCTTTACAATCTTGAAAGTAATAGCCAATAATTCCATTCACAGCCACACAATCAGATATGAAACTACCCAGCTCACACTTAATGTTCTTTTACTTACTACGCCGTCCGTTCTTTTTTATTTGCTACCGTTGACTTTTAAACATGTCTTTTTACCATTCGTCTTATCGAAAAAACTATTTAAGTATCATTTATTTTGCTATGTTTTTTATCATTAAAGTTACTTTAAGTATGATTTATATTTTTGTATATTTATGCTAAAGTTTTTGAATATGACGAACGATTAAAAATCATGACCAAAAGTCAACGATGATAAACAAAAAAAACGGATAAAGTATTTGCTTAATCCATGTACACATTTTCTCGTCAAAGCCTCTTAATTCGATACAGTCAAATAGGAAGTACTCCCTCCGTTTTTTTTGGTTTGACGTTTTTGACTATTCGTCTTATTCAAAAATTTAATGCAAAGATGCAAAAAAATAAGTCATGTTCAAAGTACCTCTATTGATAAAACAAATCACAACAAAATAAATAATATTTACAAAAAAAATTGAATAAGACGAATGATTAAAGACAAATTCAAAAGTCAAAAGCATCAATAAAAAAAAACAGAGGAAGTACTACATGCAGAGAGAATGGGGACGCCTCGGAGCACCTTTTGAGTTTTGGCCTTGAGGACAAGGATGACGTGGCCGCTGGTCACAAACACGAAGGACACAGAGGCCGTCTTCGAGTTACGGTCATAGCTTAATTTTGATTATAGTTAAAAGGTTGAGGATCTTGAAAAAAATAAAAAATTTAAATCATATTTTTAAGATATTTGAGAAAAAAAACCTTATACAATCTCAAAACAAATTTCAAAATGTCATATTGAATTCATAAAAAATGACAAAATTTCAAAACCCAATCAAAACCCTAAAACCACAAATCATAGGGGGACAAAGTTGCTCGACCAAATCCTACGATCGCTTCTGTGCTATGGGATTTTTTTGTTTTATATTTATTTTATTCGTTTCATTAAAAATATGTGCCCGTCCAGTTTTTTTACAAATATAGATGCTCGTCTCCCGGGTTGAGAACAATCGCTCGAGCCACCCGCAACGAGTGTAGTGCCGGGTGTGGCCATCCCCTTTTGCATATTTATGTTGCATTATGTCGCAGATTGATCAATTTGCTATTGGATGATTCTTGTATCATGTTTGTTACCACAATTTTTTGAATATGGAGGGTGTATACTGCTAGCATATTGTCAAACGTTGAATTGATATGGCTCTCATAGAAAATCTACTACATATATGGTTTTATTTGACCAACTGTTAAATGTATAAATGCTTTTATTTATATAAATGTTCTACTACAAGCGCAATTTTCTGTTGATTATATGGGCCTGAATGCAAAATATTGGGCCACACGTACTCTGATCTGATGGCCTACGGATACTGAAACCAACTGACATAAGTGGTTTGGACCTGTCATAAGACGAAGAGTCAACATGTACACTCAGTAATGTCTAGTTTCATAGTTGATGTATATAGATGAGAACTCCAATCAACCTTTATGTACATGTGATGCTATTTAACTCATTTTTTCCCCACTTGTCGCCCCTGGCACGCATGTCACCCATTTCATCGGCGATCCATCCTCCCCTATGCTTTTTAAGGCCTAGCCCACTCATTTTTGACCACCACTACACGATCGTCATCGACCTTCACATTCTTTTCAGACTGCTCGGCGATCACTCGACCAGTGTGACGGACAGAGATTAAGGCCTTGTTCTTTTCAGCGTATCGTTGCGTTGGCGTAATACTGTAGCAAATTTGAGAGCCTTCGAAAAAAGGTCTAAAGATTATAAAAATAATTAAAAAATAGTTTTAGGATCTTTGAAAGAACCACTAAAAGCCACGAAAAAATCGTTATGAATTATCACAACATAAAGGCTATATTAAAATAACAAAATTTGCTACAGTAATACGCAACAGCACGATACGTTGAAAAGAACAAGGCCTAAGATTTGGAACAAAAGGGACTGGACATATCTTTTAATAAAATGAATAAAGAAATAAAAAATAAAAAATTTGCGGATAGTGGGATGCGATCAGAATCCACATTACACGATGGACGGCCTGGAAAATGGCCCACAACGGCCCATATGACTTGATAACCTGTCTCTGTGGAACTGTGGAAGACCGGAATTGGATGGTGTGACTGACTCTGACCGGACCGGAACTGTGTTCGGCGGCCGCTCCGTACGGCGGCGGCCTGCGGCCGAGCTACCGCCACACGCGGGCGCCGCGGCCGTGAGGGCGAGCAGCAAGGAGGGTAGGCGAGAGGGCGCGCACGCCATGCTCTCCTCGCCGGGCGCTTTCGCACAGCTCCGCCTAGCCCGAACCTCCGTCGCTGCTCGCCGGAGCACCGCCGCCGCCATCACGATGCGGGACCGGAGCAAGAACCGGAAGCCGACGCAGCGCGGCCGCTACATCAGCACCGAGGCCATCCTTGCGGTCCAGTCCCTCAAGCGCGCCACCCTCCGCGGCGCCACCGCGGCCGGCGCCGTCGCAGTGGAGCCTAAGCTGCGGCGGCTTCTGAAGGCTGACATGGTCGCCGTCTTCCGCGAGCTCGTGGAGCAGGGCGAGGCCCTCCTGGCACTCCAGGTATAGCATTATCTATATGTGTGCAATAACGGAAGATTTGTGGATTGGATTTGCACTGCTTGTGGATCGGGGCGTCGGGTAATTTATGATCGTGCGACTCATTTGTCGATGAACTATACACGACAGGTATCACTTGTCCAAATGAACCATCCATAACTCTGCCCCAATTGGCAAAACTTAATCATATCTTTATATACGATAAACTTTAAGCAGGCAACAAATCTTGAAAACAAAAACGAGCCAACTAAAATATTTTCGCATTTTGTGGACAACCCCTTGTGCTCTCACTGTTTCTATTTTATGAACGTTACTTGGCATTAAGGTGGATATGTTGTACATTCTATCTGCTCCACCAACTTGTCACTAGGTAATCACGAGTCGTGGGTTTACATTCCTTACTATCCTTTGAGAATAGAAATATAGAATGAGGTGCTGCTCAGGAGTTGTGTCACAGTTAAATTTTCCCCCAATTTGATCCAAGCCAATGACTTCTCATTTATTGGATTCCATGTATGCCATTTTCTCTAGCTTGCCATGCAAAGTATGGAATGTGTATATAGTTCATTGTGTTATTGTGCAAGAAGAATATTATATAGCAAGATTGTCTCAATGTGCATAATCCAAGAGTCGCGTACATGTATAATTTGCACTAACAATGTCTTGTTTACTGTTGTTGCTATTAAACCATTTAGATGGCAATTTTATCAGTGTAGATTTACCTTTTTACTATACTGTTATATACAGATAGATGGTGCTGCCAAGCCGAAACCTGTTGTCCAGAACTAAGAAATGCACTTTGAAATGCTTCTCAATGTTGTCATATCTGCTAGGTCTTTGAGGAGATTCGGAAGGAGCACTGGTACAAGCCTAGGCTGTTGTGGTATGTTGATCTTATTACGGTTCTTGCCAAGAAAGGTTTGCAGTCAGAGGTTTGCACGGCCTGTTCACATCTGAAGAAGGAGAAACTGGAGCCCGATACTGATGGTTTCAATCTGCTTCTGAAGGCACTCCTAGATGCCGAGTTCACACAATTATCGATGGACTGCTTCCGTCTAATGAAACTATGGGACAGCATACCTGACAGGATAACATATAGAACATTGATCAAAGGTCTTGAATCCCTAGGACAGATGGAACTATCTGCTGAGATAAGGTTGCAAGCAGAAAATGATTATGGTGATCACTTGGACTTCCTTGATGAAGAGGAGACTTGCTCAATGGTGTTATGATGGTGGTTATACATTTGAAGTTTTATATCATTTTGCCTACATGTGGTGAATACTAATATCTACGTGATGATTCTTGAATATCAAAGGACTGCTTGTAGCTTTGTCAGTTCATATTTTCTTTTGTAACTTATTTAGTTTTTTTAAAAGTTCTTTATGTATAATCAGATTGTTTCTTCATAACGTACAGTCGTACTTATGTTCTCTTTCCATTATTCCACCTGTGTAAATGACTAAATGGTTATGTTCTTATCATTCAGAAAAATAAATCACAACTACAGGTTACTGTTTGCAATCTGGTGCTTATATTCAGCATGTTAATTTGAAAGCATCATTGTTCATGCCATATCATCATAAGGGGGGCTTCAAAGAAAATATGTTTTAAATTTACAGTTATTCAGAATTTCAGACGCCAAGTCACTTTTTACTGGGATTGCTACAAGATCTGCCTGATAATCTGATATGGTTGAGCTCTGGAGTATAAGGACCAACATATTTAGACCTCTCAACCAAGATCAAATGGCATAAAAACTACAAGTGACACAATCAAGTAGTTACTACTTACTACTTACCCCTAAATCTTGGAGCCAGCAGGATCTTTTTTTCGCAACAAGTAATTACTACTAATTTCTTCTTAAATGTTAAAAAGACTACATGCAGCTTTGAGCCAACCTGACTTTTTTTTCCAAACAAGTTTCATAATGTTAAAGGACTACCTGCAATTTGCCAATTCATATTTGCTTCTATATAACTTATTTAGTTCTCTTTGAGAAGGTCTTTGTGTATAATTATATTGTTTCTTCCTGATATGTAGTCATACTATGTGTACAATCAAATATGTTTTCGTTCGCTAAGACGAAGTCAGATCTGGAATAATCGTTTCCCCTGTTACTGTGAATTGCTGGATTGGTACAAGATATGCCTGGAACAAAAAGTTTGTTCTAGGTACCAATTCTCACCTCAAAAAGTTTCTGCACCGTGGAAGTGCGATTGCAGCCATGGAAATTCAAGGAAGAACAAAGCGACCAACTCACAACGAATCAGGTTTTTTTTTTTTTGGGATAAAACAACCAATCAACGAATCAGTTCTAGAAGCCGAGTCCAGATGGGAAATGGAAAATGCAAGTATCTGTGGTAAAACCTGTAATGGCGGAAGCAAATAATTCTTTGGTAGCAGAGCACTACGCATCCATACTCTGTTTCTAATCTGCTAATTCATTTTTTGAAGAAGAACATGTCGCAGAAACCTTTTGCATTTCATTCGTCATTGAAACAGAAAAGTTACCCCATGGATGCTAATTACAAAGCTTCTAAAGTAAGTTTGCTTTCTTCTGAACCAAAGCAAACACAAATTGAATGAAATGCCAAAAACTTAACCCCGCTGCTTGCTGCTGATGCCAATGTACCAGCGCAGCGCCTGATCTAGCCGCTGCCTGTTGCTGATGCCAATGGCACGGGCGGGCACGCTGCGGCGACTATAACCCTACAACAATACCCTCCCCTGGGTCGTCGCCATTATCATCATCATCGTCCTCGCCGCCGGAGGAGTAGGCCGGCGGGGCCTGGGGAATCTCCACCTCGCTGTAAACCTTTGACACCACCAGGTCCTTGGCGCCGGGGTGGAACGCTACACCGCGAAAGGCGGCGGCGCCCTCGTTAATCCGGAACTCCTTCATCCGCCACGGCGTCAGCTTGCTGCGGCCGTCCTGCCAGAGGTAGAACGCGAACAGCCTACGGAACCCGACCACGTCCCCGTCCTCGCTGGCGTACGCCTTCTCACCGCCATACCGGAGCCAGCAACCGAGTGGTGCCCTCCGGTCGGCGCCGCGGACGACGCGGACGCGGCGGCCGGATGACGCCGCCTCCGCGGGCCGCGTCATGAAGAAGTGGCTCCAGACCTTGCGGACGCCGTCGCGGCTGCTGTGGTTGTAAGAGTGGAAGGGGAGATTCTCCGGGAGGGTGCCGTAGACGTCGGCGCCGTCGATGATGGCATCCTGGGGGAGGTCGTCGGGGACGCCTCCGAAAAGCGCCTTGGGGGCGAGGAAGTTGGCGACGACGACGCGGCCGCTGGGCGCGAACTTGAAGCCGATGGGCGGCCACGACGGCGTGGACGGGTGGCCGATCGGGCCCTGCGGCGGCTGCTCCATGGATGGCCGGATTCAATCGGAGTTGGGAGATTTTTGGGGGATAAGAAGATTAGAAGAGAGACGTTGGGGGATTTGGGATTTGACCATCGGATCGAGGGTATAAGGGTATTTATAGGTAGACAACCGTCGGTCTCCGCCTCTCCGGACGCAAAAGTCGAACTCGAACTCCGACTGGAAGTCGAATTATTATTATGCCATAAATAAAATAGAAGGCAACTAGGCCGACCCACCACCGAGGCACCGACCCGGGTGGCCTGGTTTAATTAATACTAGTAGGATAATAAGGCAGAGGAAGAAGCATCACATATCTCTTCTTCCCCTGCCCCTCGCCGCTCTCTGCTCCTGCTCTCTCTCCCCCGTCGTTCCTATCCCTTCCGTCGCCGCCGCCTCCCAGCGCCACCCTGCTGCTGCAGTTGCTGCTCATCCCTCCCTATCCTTGCTTCCCTGCTCTGCCCTAGCTGTGGCTGCCCAAGGGAGGTGGGGTGGAATGGGAGGTAGAGGATGAAGAAAGGAAGCCGGCCTAATAGAGGAGGAGAACTGGAGAAGGGAGCAAAAGGGGAGGGGAGGAGGAGAGCTAGGGTTTCACCCTAGTGAAATGTGGGGAAATTGAGATGAATTTCTGCATTGTGCACTTGTATGTGTTGGTTTAGGGTGGGATTTGGGATGAGATGAAAACCCTAGACTTGAAATTTCAAGGATAGCATGTAAGTGCAGTGACTTGACCAGCGAAAACAAAGTGGTTCGGCCAAGAATCAGGGCTCGACCATATTGATGAAATCGTAGCCTACCTTCCTAGCTTTCCAACGAGTCCGAGAACATGCAATTTGGTCTAGCGGTTTAAGAGCACGCAATTTGGTCTAGCGGTTTAAGAGCTATGGCTTTTGGAGTGTGTAGACCGCAATGAGGGTTCTTTATTAAAATAGTAACCTATTTGTTCAGCCACTGTATGTAAGCTGATGGGCCATGGGACAGGACCTATGTCCTAAAACAAGCCAACTTTACTCGCGTCTTTATCCTCTCGCCGCCGGGCAACCGCCGCCGTCCACTTCGGCTTCGCCTCCTCCTGCCTCGCCCGCCGTAGCCATGGCCAACGACCGGACCACCACTCCCATTCCCACGTGGTCGCAGCGGGCCGAGGCCTTAACCCACATCCTGACCCACCCCTCCCACACGCCGTCGCTGCATTCGCAGCTCTTCCTGGCCTCCCGTGTCCCGTGCCCGCCTCGGGCTCCTCCTACCCTCCCTTCCTTTGCCCCGGCGCGTCGCTCCTCCGGTGGGCCCTCTCTTCCGTCTTCCTCCCGCGCGCCTCCCGCCTCTGCCTCCCGCCCTCGTCCTGGCGCTCCCGGTGCCCCTTCCAGATTCCGCCGCCGCTCGTGCCCTCGGTCGGAATCGAGCCGGCGCCGGAGCGTTGGGGCAAGGCCGAGCTTAGAGAGTCTGTGGCGGCGGCGTCTTGTGGAGGGGCCCATGAGGGCGTGACCGCCGGTCTCTGTAGAGGGGGTTGTGCTCACTACCGTGTTCAGCGTCACGATCATCGCAGCGATTGTGCGCGAGCTCTTCTGGATTCGGCGCGACCGCATCTGAGTCAAGGTACGCAAGTCCTCGTGGCGCTTAACGATTCATATACTGCACTATACCGGCATTGTTTGATTAAGTAGATATGTCATACAGGCACATCATTACATTGTGATGCGATTTGCATTTTGTAGAATATGCAATCTGCAATGTTATTTTCTACTACTCTTTTTTAAGGGTTATTTACTAATCTACTATGCTTTAATTGCAGATATCATTGGGTCAGGCGTTACAAGCACTCCAGTTCAAGGTAGAGGACCATTTATTGCTACATTAATAGTCAGGCCAATGGAATACTACTACATTGCAACGAAGTTTCTTCAACTTATCATATGGTATACACAACATAGCCCAAGGGATATTGAAGACAGCTATGAATTAACATCCATGTAGCTGGGAACATAACAATGTGAGGCATATTATTTCTTGACATAGATATATCATATGGGGTGATTTTGCACAAGCGCTTTTGAAAACATTAAAAAATTATAGTATGATAATAATCGTATGTTACGAGAGGAAACCCTTTAGTCAATGATCTAACGGGATTACGATACAATTACAAAAAAACATGCTTTTGAAAACATTGGGGCTATCTTAGCATAGCTGCCCAAAAATTGGCGCCACCATGGCGCGGAGAAAGGCAAATAGTATGATAACGGCGGAGGCCAAACCTGTGATTCTGGATGATGTTGAGGAGGCAGAGATGGTTGACCCGCTGAGGGCGCTGGTGGGTAAGGTGCTGGCTCCTAGCGTAAGGGGTGGCCTTCCACCCGGTGGGAGACAACATGTTCTTGGCTGAGTTTGGAGTTGGAGTTGACAGGGATAGAGTGCTGTGCGGTTTGATAGAATGGCAATTTGGGCATACGAGGGAAGTGACTAAAGCTTTAGGGAAAGTTCTAAGGGTGGAGGCTGATGATCAAGGTCGCTGTTGGGGAGGTTTCGTGAGAGTTCGTTGTGAGATTTCAGTGGAGGAACCAATCCCCCGGTATGTCACGGTATTTTCCCAGAGGGATGAGTCTTTGGAATCTTTTGATGTCTGAGAAAGAAACTTTGTGTGTTCGAAGAGTTGAATATCAACCGGGCCACTTGCGTGGGCTTTGAAATGTAAGAATGAAGTAAGGGAGGAGCAGGAGCAAGAACCTCACTGCCTGGCGCTAGCCCTGGCGACTAAGAAGGTGCTACCTTTGCCTGAGGCAGGGGTTTTGGGTGGGGTTGTTGAGGTTGACTCTACCAAGAAGCAAAGGACGTCACTTGCTGGATCGGCGGATCAGGCGGAGGCTGCGAGGCAGCCCCGCCAGACGCAATGAGTCTCCTATGCTGGAACTGTCGCGGTTTGGGGTCGCCCGCGACAGAGGGAGAGCTTCGCTGGTTAGTGAAGACTTTCAGACCCGCCCTCCTCTTTCTCTCGGAGACAAAGGTGGGGGATGCAAAGGTGAAGAATGTGATGTGGTCTATGGGCTTTTCTGGATCCGTTGCTGTCAATTGTGAGGGCCGCAGTGGTGGTCTCGCACTGTTTTGGACCAATGCCTTCACGGTATCGGTGAGATGTTACAACCATCATTGCATTGATGTGGTGGTGTCAGCTGAAGGGGATGCTCCCTGGAGGGTGTCCTTTGTCTATGGGGAGCCAAGACGGGGTCTTCGTCCTATTTTTTGGGACCTGATCCGTCGTCTTCGGGGCCAGTGGTCAGGCCCGTGGATTTGCTGTGGGGATTTCAATGAAGTGCTTAGCACTGACGAACATCTGGGTAATAGGGACCGGATGGAGTTTCAAATGGAACAGTTTAGAAGCTGTTTGGAGGAATGTGGGTTGCTTGACCTCGGTTTTGTTGGACCGAAGTTCACCTGGACGAATAGACAAATGGGTGAGAATAACATTAAGGTTCGGCTGGACCGGGCAGTGGCGAATGAAGAATTCTCGAGGCAATTTGAGGACTGCAGGGTGGAGAACGTGGTTACGACCACCTCGGACCATTATGCGGTGCTCGTGGCCCTCGCTGGATCGGGCAACAATGGGTGTCGGGCTCGGGGGCAGCAGCCATTTCGGTTCGAGGCGGCATGGATCAGGGCTGAAGGTTATGAGGAGGTGGTTAGGAAGGGGTGGGCGTCAAGTGTGGCTGATGCCTGACCACTCCGGGATACTTGAAACAGACTTCAGAAGTTGGCCGGCTCTCTCAAGGACTGGAGCTTGGTTGCCTTTGGCTCGATCCGGAGGAAAATCCGGCAGATTGAAAGACGTTTGAAGGTCCTTCGTTCGGCGGCAGTGGATGTTGCCCTGCTTCAAGAAGAACAGGCACTTGAGCGGGAACTGTGTGAACTTTTTGAACGTGAGGAGATCATGGCAAGACAGCGATCGCGGGTTGAATGGCTCAGGGAAGGAGACCGGAACACGGCTTTCTTCCATGCCCGTGCTTCGGCCAGACAAAGGGCAAATAGGATCAAACGGATGGGTGCTACCAAGGCTCCGGGCCCCGATGGTTTTCCGGCACTCTTCTATCAGACTCATTGGGAAATTGTCAAGGAGGAGGTTTGTAATGCAGTTCGGGGTTTTCTCTCAGGGGAACAGGTTCTGGAAGGGCTCTGTGACTCTGTCATTGTCCTCATCCCGAAGGTCAACAATGCAGACCAACTGTCCAACTTTCGCCCTATCAGCCTTTGCAATGTCCTGTACAAGATTGCTTCTAAGGTTTTGGCAAATAGGTTGAAAGTGTTTCTTCCTGACATCGTGTCGGAGTTCCAAAGTGCCTTTGTGCGGGAAGGCGACTGATCGTGCCCTAGAGGAATACCCTTTAGTCAATGATCTAACGGATGTTTATATTATTTTGTAAAAAGAAAGAGCCGGACTCCCTCTGCTCGCGGGTACTTAAGGGCAGGTACTTTCCGGACTCATCGTTCTTTGAGGCCAAGCGGCCGAGAGCTGCCTCTTTCACTTGGCGAAGTATTCTCTTCGGAAGGGAGCTGTTGTTGAAAGGGGTGCGGTGGCGTGTTGGTAATGGTAGCTTGATCAAGATTCTTGATGATAATTGGATTCCTGGCCATCCGCCTGGGCTCGTGCGGCCCCTTATTCCCATTCCCTCCGAGGCTACGGTGGACTGGTTGTTGCTTGATGGAGAGGCTGGCTGGGATAGGGAGCTGGTCCGGAGTGCTTTCGAGGAGGTTGTTGCTAATGAGATCCTTAAAATCCCGGTCAGCCATAATAGCCTGGAGGATTTTGCATCTTGGCCACATGACAAGAGGGGGGTTTTTACTGTCCGCTCAGCATATAATTTGGTGAGATCGGACCGTTTCTTTGCGGCTCGTAGCGTTAATGGCAGGGGTCTCTCTTCAGATTCGGAGGGAGAGGCTCGAGCTAACAAGATGAAGATGGGTGAAAGATTAAAGAATCTTGGTGGCGTCGGAGGTGAGTATCGGATCGGACGCTACTGGGAGTGTAGTTGCTGACATTAAGCACTTTGCCACTTTTTCTTCAGCTGCTCTTTTGTTCATGTCAAGTAAATGTTTCAACAAACATCGATGAATGTGCTAGCATCGGACGTCTCGGTAGTAAATGTTTCAACAAACATCGATGAATGTGCTAGCATGCGCAAACAAATGTTTTAGTAGAGAAAACATAGATGATTCAATATTTATTTAAAAAATGTTTTAGTACATATAACCAAATGTTGCAGCAGTTAATCAAATGTTTCAAACAAATGTTTCGGTGGAACAAAATAAAAATATTTCAATATTTACTTTAAAAAATTTCCGTAAGTATAACCAAATGTTTAACAAGCATAACCAAATGTTTCAATAGGGTGATACAAATGTTTCAGTAGAACAAAAACAAGAAATGTTTAAACATTATTTTAAAAAAGTTTCAATAGTTAGAAACAAATATTTGAGCAAGCATAACCAATGTTTGATAGGATGAAACAAATGTTTCGGTAGAGCAAAAACAGAATGTTTTAACATATAAACATATATTTTAAAAAATATTTCAATGGCTGGTAACAAATATTTCAACAAGCATAATCAAATATTTCAGTAGAGCAAAACAAACGTTTTAGTATAGAATCATAAATGTTTTGGCAGGTAGAACTAAATGTTCCAGCATACAAATTTCAATGTTTTAGCAGTGAAACCCCATGTTTCAAATGTAAAAGGTTCAACTTCCAAAGCTGAGCCACATCTTCTTGACTCTGTCTACCTCTCCGTATCCAATGAGCTCCCATGTCCTTGATTTCCAGATTTGGTCTCCAAAATGATGAACAGCCTGCCATCTTCCCCTTTGCTGATTACGCTCTCGATTCTCTCTTAACCACGATTTGAGATAGTGTTGATAACGTGTTGGAGGATTATTAACGCAGTTATAGAAACAAGAGAGATGTGAGGAAGTGAATGAGATGTGAGGAAGTGAATGCATTATTGGTTCATCACTTGTAATTATAATGGACAAAAACCACTTTATACAGAGAATCAGACAAAAAACACAAACACTGCCCTCAAAACAATATACAATATGGGCTTGTGGTTTTAAAAGTTCCCACGAGGAACTTCAAGAGCGTTCCACTTTACGATCCAAATAGCCAAGTGGTGGCGCCAACATACTATAATACTCTTAATGGAAGCAGACGAGCTATGCTGGCTGCTGCTCAGTATAGCGGTAAAAAAGGAGTCCTATAAGGCTATAACCCTTTATTTTTCGTTAATGGGGACCGCAATTAGTTCATGAACTACAATAATGCTCCAGATTTGACCAATATCCTGGACAAAATGTTGCACTGGTAACTCAAGACAAAATTCACACTGCCGATGTAATGGTTATTAACAGACTTTGCTGCGTTCGTACTACTGGACATAGGAGAACAATTCTGGGCAGGGAATGACAGTCCTCCAGCTATCACACACAAAGAAAGATTTTGGTCTCAAAAAAAATTAAACCTCAATAAAGACAACAAGCTCATCTAGCCTTGAGAAAATGCTTGACAATCAAGCAAGAACTTGAAATTGATGCAAAAGCAGGTGTCAGCGGGGAGCTTGATGGAGCAGCACACCAAAGAATGCACACCAATTCCTACTTCCCGTCTATCTCACGCATGCATGTTTTCCTATATATAAATAATTGTCGTGTTATGAGATGAATTAACAAAACATATGAAAAAAGTATAACATCAACATTGTAAAAGCATAATTTACTCAGGATGCATCATTTGCTAGGAAACATTAATGGGGTGGATATTGTAAAATTTGTGGTCATTTGATACGACACACTCTTACCATTTGTCACAAAACACTGGCATTTGATTGCAATGAATAATAAAAAAAATCACAACTATAAGAATCTAAAACATTAGCTACATTGAAGAAAGAACATACTTGTCTTTATGAACTCTTTGGCTAACTCTATCAGAATCATAGCATTGCAAATATGGTGCAATGAGGGCATCCAACTTGACAGGGCAGAGTGCAACTACTGACGTTGTTTGTGGCATTGTTTGGAAGTATAAAAGGATATCATCCAGATATGAATTAAAGCTCACAGACGATGAACTTGTGTATAACCAATCCTCATCCATTGCCCCAACAAAATCAACAAGAACCTGCAAGGAAGATCATCATGGAAAAACAAAAGCATTACAAGCAATTTACTTAGGACTGAATAAAATATTTCGATTATAATGTAAAAACAGACAAATAACATATATTATGAACCTGTAAAAACTCTGGCAATGATGATGTTCGTCGCAGACGCTTAACCCACAGCTTGTGTGAAGACTTCAACCGCGGACCAGTAAAAGCTGACTCAGGCATGAATGTCTGCATCAAAACACAACATAACTTAAAAATATCTTGGTAGAGAGATGTCGTGAACAAACATATGTGCTTTTGGGGACACACGTGCTAGCAACTGGGTAACAACTATTGGCACCAGGTAATGTGGTTTTTCACCATTAACACAGTTAATACCACAAAAATGAAATGAACACATTTGATCCCAGAAAAATAGAATACTCACCTTAATAGCATGAATTGCTGCTTTAAGTGCCTATAGCTGTGGAGGCAGAACTTTATGATTTAGGGCCTGTTTGGTTGCTGACTAACATTCCCTAGCCTAACCTTAGCAATGTGTGATGATACACATCGTCAGGCTCCCTACATATTGCCATATGTACAGCATATCTTTCTTCAAGATCAAAACTAACCTCAAAAGTAGGGTGGCATATTCTTCATGTTTTTCATCTCTCCAATACACATAATGACAACTTTCACAGTGAACTAATGATTCCTTAAATGATCTCGTGCCACAATTAACAGCAGTACGAGAAGAGTAGAAAGAAGTCCAGATCCATTTATCTAATGCTTGCAATCTTTCCCATTTCAAAATCTTCTCACTACCTCTCCTCCCAACTTCAATTAGTATTGCAGATGGTGCATTTCAATGATTATCAGCATGATCGGTGGGGAACAAAGCATTGTCGATGTCTGATATGGATGAAGCTCCATCTCCACTACTTGTCTCGTACCAAGATGAATCAGATGTTGCAATTCCAAACGCATTCCCATCTTCCAAATGATTTTTCATCGCTTCAAAAAGGCACACCTGTCTCTTTTTCATTGATGGAAGAAGGTGAGCTTCCCTAATGCCTCTGCAGTCTAGGAAAGAGAGCAATGAAAGTAATTCCTGAGATGAAAAAAAAGGGAATTCGGTAAAAAAAAAACAGAAAAGATGGCAACTTTACTACGGAAGTTAACCTCAAGTGAACAAATAACATGTATAATTATACATCTAAGAAGGGCAAGAAACCTCAACAGAACAAAATAACAGGTATAATATACATCTAGGCAGGGTAAGAAAGTGGATAACCTGTGGTGAATCAATCAACTCCCAGTGACCATCTTCCGAGGAGTCGAAATAGACCCTACGATACCCTGGATCATTTGCTCTACAAGGGCCGAGAAAGAGTCTATAATTATTATATCTGCGGTAAGATCCCAGAATACAGTTTGCGGTTGGTATGCAGCTCCTTTAGATGAATCATCCCTTCCAGAGTTAGCAACGTTGTTCTGACTCCTTTGACATCCTGGCTGACCTTCCTTAGAAGAATCCAAACTGTACAAACTTCCTGATCTATTTAAGCACTGATCACAAAATTGATAAATGTTTCTAGTTGATTTTTTAATTTTCCCACCTGACACATGTGATTGTGCTGTCGGTATGTTAGGCAAGAATCTTTGTGAATCCCAGAAAAATAGAAAGTAAGCTTCTGTAGTTTTCTGAGAGGACAAACAAGTAGATCAGCAAACAATTTCTGGAGGTTCAATCTGAACTTAACGCATAAAACACAATATTTTAGATCGGTGTAAAAAAGAGGAGTTACATGAAAGTTCACTAACAATTAAAAAATGAGTATGATGTGCACCTTTAGGACTTCAAGGTGATAGCTAAACAATGGTAAGAACACAATAATACCAAAAAGCTCCTACAGAATGACGCAACTTTATATATTAACTTCATAACTTCTAAAAACAATCAACTATTCATGTAGTTACATTGCCAAGAAATCAATATGGTAAGCTAGAAAACTTCACATAACACAGCAACATCAGTAAGAATTTGTAGAAAAAAAACTTATGTTTCAGATGGTTATTTTGCAAACTTAGAACTACGCAAACTCCTTCAAAGCAAAGAAAATATACAGTAAAACAAATGGCAAAATAGTTATTGACGATTACCTCATGTTTTGGTACAGAACCAGGATCAGCACCACAAACAACATCAATCAAAGCAATCAAACAATCTAACTTCTCCTCAATGCCTTCCATCAGAAGCCATTGTTCTCCAGGATAACTTTCATCAATTTCACTACATTTGTGCAGATTTTCATGTACAATTTTCTTCTTCCTCCTAACAATTCTACATTCAACCTCAGAAAAGCTCATTTTTTGTGAACAATCAGATTCATCACAACTACTGCCCCCATCCCCATCAAGACTTCCAGAATACCCACCTAGAAAAAATACAACATTCCAGTTCAGAGAGATTCAATTTTAGCCTTTAATGTCAACCTTGTTTCCAGATTAGTACAAGACACCTAACCTTTCATAGAAAATATGGTAATATCCATGAACTACTCGGTTACATGAGAAACTTGCATAGATATTAGAACCTAAACTGCTTTTCATAATGTCGTGTAAGGTAAATTACATTATAATGGGAATGATGATTCCCCTAGCAGTCAAATCATAGGTATTGCATATAACCTGGAAAAGTTTTTTCACCATTACAGATGATGATTCCCAAGGTCTTGTGGAAAATGGTTGTTTCATCATGACACTAGGTGGGGAAACCTCGAAAGTAAATCTGCAAGATAAATGTAGTAATGCTTCAGTAAATTGTTCATAACAAAACATGATAACAAAGCGGCACAGTATAGTATTGCAGACCTTTGCAGAGGGGGCAGCTGTGTCTCGCACTTGAAAGATGGGCTGAACATATTAATGGGCTAGGACCTGCTTGTAATTCACTAAGCTCAACCTCCTCCTCATCAACTAAAGTCGGATGTTCAGTTTGTAGTTCTGAACTGTCTGATTTATCAACTGAAAGACAGCACTCCATTGGTGGACGCTCCTTCGTAGTAGTACCTCTGTATTGCACATGAAATAAAGGAAATCACCATTGTTGTTCAGCATGAAAAGAACTTTAAGTTCCATTTTTCCAGACAAGAAAATAAAAATTATCAAAACTAAACATTTCAGCACTTTTCTCCAAAAGCTGCGCATTTAGTACCAGTTTTCTCCTTTTTCCTTTTGGTCAGGTAAGTTTTGAGAGGAAATATTACCTTCCTTTTATTCGGTGGAGGTCTGCTCCTTTAGTCAATGGCAAATGGAAGTATCTGTGGTTGGTAATTAACCTGTAATGGCCGAATCAAATAATTCTTTGGTAGCAGAGTACTACGCATTCACTCTGTTGTTGATCTGCTGATTCATTTTTTGAAGACGAACATGTCGCAGAAACCTTTTGCATTTCATTCGTCATTGAAACAGAAGGGTTCCCCATAGATGCTAATTACAAAGCTTCCAAAGTAAGTTTGCTTTCTTCTGAACCAAAGCAAACACAAACTGAATGAAATGCCAAAACTTAACCCCGCTACCTGCTGCTGATGCCAATGTACCAGCACAGCGCCTGATCTGGCCGCTGCCTGCTGCTGATGCCAATGACACGGGCGGGGCACGCTGCGGCGACTATAACCCTACAACAATACCCTCCCCTGGGTTGTCGCCATTATCGTCATCATCGTCCTCGCTGCCGGAGGAGTAGGCCGGCGGGGCCTGGGGAATCTCCACCTCGCTGTAGACCTTTAACACCACCAGGTCCTTGGCGCCGGGGTGGAACGCTACGCCGCGAAAGGCGGCGGCGCCCTCGTTCATCCGGAACTCCTTCATCCGCCACGGCGTCAGCTTGCCACGGCCGTCCTGCCAGAGGTAGAACGCGAACAGGTTACGGAACCCGACCACGTCCCCGTCCTCGCTGGCGTACGCCTTCTCGCCGCCGTACCGGCGCCAGGAACCGAGTGGCGCCCTCCGGTCGCCTCCGCGGACGACGCGGCGGCCGGATGCCGCCGCCTCCGCGGGCCGCGTCATGAAGAAGTGGCTCCAGACCTTGCGGACGCCATCGCGGTTGCTGCGGTTGTAAGAGTGGAAGGGGAGATTCTCCGGGAGGGTGCCGTAGACGTCGGCGCCGTCGATGATGGCTTCCTGGGGGAGGTTGGCGGGGACGCTTCCGAAGAGCGCCTTGGGGGCGAGGAAGTTGGCGACGACGACGCGGCCGCTGGGCGCGAACTTGAAGCCGATGGGTGGCCACGACGGCGTGGACGGGTGGCCGATCGGGCCCGGCGGCGGCGGCGGCGGCGGCGTGGACGGGTGGCCGATCGGGCCCTGCGGCGGCTGCGCCATGGATGGCCGGATTCAATCGGAGTTGGGACTTGGGAGATTTTTGGGCAGATAAGAAAAGAAGATTCGAGAAACGTCGGCGGATCTGGGATTTGACCGTTCGAGGGAGGGCTATACGGTTATTTATAGGTGAATGGACGCAGGTATTTTAGACATTTCGCCCTTTGGTAGTTTGTTTAGTTTTATTTTAGTTTTTGTTGAGAAAATTTGATCATCTTTAAAAGTGGTATGAAAAGACTAAGTAAATTATTTAAAAAGTATTTTGAGTTACAAAGTTATAAAAAATATTTTCAAAAATAAAGTAAATGGTACATATAAAAATAACAAAAACAGAAGCAAATCGAACTCCGACTGAGAGTCGAACATCATGTCGGTTATAGAAAAAAAAAAAGGGTGGAATTCTATGCCCGATTCCAACAGCCTGACCGGCCCATGGGCCATGGCCTATGTGCTACAACAAGCTAAGCAACTTTGCTTGTCTTGGATTTTTTCATATACGCCTTACAAAGTTAAGTCGATATTATTATATCGGTTTTGCTCGTTTCTAGGTGCCTGCATAAACCAACTAGGGCAGGCGATTTTTCAAGGTGTGGGGACCTCAGGAGATCCCCGAAAATACAACTGTCCAGGATTTCAGTTGCATTTGGAAATAGCACAAACAACCAAATTTTATTGCATATCTAGAGTTATTTTACAAAATGGCTTACAATTTTAAGTGCATCTTCAAAATTTACACTTCAAGACCACAGGCATGGCTCGAGTATAGGATAACTAAAAATCTACAGCAAAATCTTCCAGGCCTTCAAATGAAAAATCTTTCGTTGAAAATAAAGGACCTACCCAAAAGAAGGGTAGCCCGAAAAAGAACGGGTAAGCACTTACGTCTTAACAAGTTTCCATATGCATACCTATTAACTAAATGCAAGGGTTTAACAGAAATTTGACAAGAAGATTTAATAATAGGCTTAATGCATATTTTTAAAATAGTTTTTAAAGAAAAATCTTATATTTTGCCAATTCTTTTCTAAAACATTTTTAAAAGAGATTTTTGATAAAAACCAAACTTTCAACACTGACTCGAGACCAGACCATCCACAACCTTACAATCACACCTCTAACCTGATTTATGTCAATATTTAGAATAGGCATCACCCCTACGATACAACCTCATATCCTAGAAGTATGGTCCATCGATGATTTGTTTTTAACGACTCTGCAGAATCTGTTCAGTTTTACCCATAAAATGATCAGTAATATGGTTTGGAAGAAAATTTGTATCTTTTCTATCATGACATAATTCAGTTATGAGCAATGAACAAACCAACCAGCAGCCCCCAAACAAGTGTCCTCTAGACCGCTTCTAGAGCGACCCACCATGCATCTCACATTCCCATTGTTTGTTCACGTTGAACTTCCAACAATCTCCAACAACACACCAACCTTAACACCACCAAAACCTCAACAACTCAACCTCTCACCAACTCAACCAAAAGATAGATCAAAATGTAACAATCAAGATCCTATATGTTTATATGAGACCTTGCCATTGTTATGACTAAAATATAATCCTAGGGTTTTCCTATGACTTAGTAGGGAAGCTAAAATCTAAATGGGATTATGACTACATGCAAACAAAAATACTTTTAAATCATTTGGACAAAAATTAATTGACTAGAAAATAAATGCATAATATAATATTAGGGAACAGGAAACCTGCCTGGTTCGGCTAGATCTTCTATATCTGCACTATTGCCCTGAAAATCTTGCTCGGCTGATCCAGGGGCAATATATTCGTTTTCTACATGTTGGGAAAAGGAAAAAGAAAGGAAATTTAATAAAAAGAAAAAGAAAGATGCATAGAGCATGAATGCATGAAATGTTTTTTTAAAAGGACTTTTAAAGAAAAGGTTAGGGTTGGCTAGGAGGATGGTGATGGTTTGTATGATTTAGAAAATCTTCGGAAAATTTTACAAAAGAAAAGGTGATGGGGATTACTCCGGATGGAAAGTTAATTTTGGCATTATTTTGGTAGATATCTGGACGCAAGAATTTATGCATGTGTACGTGGGAGAAGTGTGGATCAACAAATTTCCAGAGATCGGGGTCGATGATAACAGAGTTATCGGAGTTCCGAGATGGAAATTGTTGAAGATAAAAAGGTGAAACCTTGAAAATAAATTTTAAAATTAAATAATGGGATAAAATATTTTATTCGAAATTTTGGGATTTTTGGAAAACAGGAATAAATTTTAAAAGCATTTTCTTATGAAAACAGAAGGAAAATCATTTTATTTTTAAATTCAAAACTGAAAAAGGGATATTTATATTTTTATAAAATACTATATTGAATTCTGGATTTTTGGAAATTTTGGTAGAATTTTTGGAGGGGATTTGTTATTTAAATAAAATTGGGAGGCTATATCTGGGAAAATAAAATAAACGGAAAAAGAAAAAGGCTTGAATGGGCTGAGCTGGGTCGAAGCAGGCCGGCCCAATAGCAAGGTAAAGCTGCGCGGGCTGTGAACTGCGGGCGCTGACAGGGTGGGGTCCACATGATAGTGAGAGAGAAAGAGAGAGGAAAAGAGGGACGGCGGGTGAAGCTCACCGGCGGCGAGGGCGGGCGTCGGAGGGCAGCTCGGTGATCGTCGGAGGGAGATGGTGGTGGAGGAGGGTTGTTTGAGGACGCGGAGTGCCGGGGATGGACTATTTATAGGCAGAGGGACACGGCGGCGGCGAATGGCAAAATCCGAGGGTTTGATGAAAACAACGGCGAGGAATTCCGGCGGAGAGGTGGCAAGCCGTAGGCGGTGACGTGGAGGATAAGATAGGCAACGACGTGGCAATGTCGTATTGTGTGATGACGTGGCCTAGGGAGGTTGGAATCAACGGCGGCGAGCTATTCCGGTGGGCTGCGTGGCGGAGGCGGCGGCACTGGAGGTTTCGGGTGGCGCGCCGACGGAAGATGGAAGAAACAACGGGCGCCGTTGGATTGGGGAAGGAAAACAGTGGGCGCCGTTGGATTAAAAACCCGAAGCGGTACGTTTCAGGTGACGTGGCTTCATCTGGTGCATCCGATTAATCCGAGTGAATCCGGGCCGTCCGTAGCCACTTATCGCACCGGAGAGAGAAATGAAAGGGACACGCCGAGGAAAGCGTACTTTCGGAATTTCCAAAAAGGGAAATGTCTAAATTGAATTTCCAGAAAATAGATTTGGGCTTTGGAAATTCATAGAAAATTGTAGGGAGCTCTTAAAAATATGAAATTGGTCTCCAAAAATCCATAAAAATGAAAGGAAGATAATGGTGGAATAAAATATGATATTTTATGGGATGAATATTCTTGAATAGATAAAAGAAGAGGTTTCTTAAATGAGATAAAATTGGAATTGCTTTGAAAATTTCCAGAAAATTAAGGAAGGTTTCTAGGGGTTCAAAAATGATTTTGGAGAAAAATTTTGTGCTAAAATGGGTGAATTTTGGGTATGTCACACAAGGCGTCTGCATACATGCACGCGGGGGCTGCCTGGTGTTGATGGTGCGCAGCTGTTTGGCGTTGATGGCGGAGGAGGCATGCATGGCATGCATTAATCGCAGCATTAACTGCAGCGCTAATCACGGAGATGCTGGCAAGTGCACGGCTCCTTCACTAATCTCAACTTTAATCGCATGGCATTGCGGCCAAAACGAGATGCTTCGTTTGTTTTCCCATGTTTTTTGAGTTTATATTTATGTGAAATTTTTTTTAACACTGCAATTTCCATTTTTTTCTGATTAAATCGATATAAATGAGGCGTAAATACATAAATAACAAATCATATTTAGTTGCTATGCCTATTTTGCTTTGTTTAAATTTTTTTCACATCTTTTGTACTATTTTTTTCAGTTTGCCTGCGCTCTATGCTAAAACGCAGGCGCCTGCGTTGTAGTTGGTCACCTATTATATATGCCACTAGTTTTTACAAAAATCTATCAAGATTGCCATTCTCGAAGATTTTCTACCATTTATGACGTACACCAAATCAAAATACGGACAAAAACACACCTGGCATGTGGGCCCCACATGTCATACACTCACACTTCTTCATCCTCCTTCCTCCACCATCTCCATTCCTCTCTCACGGAGCTCATTGCCGCTTAAGGTCGCATCATTGTCATGTGACCTCCCACCACGACGCCGATGTCCTCCTCGCCGCCACCGCCCGCATCATTGTCGTCGCGTTGCCGCCGAGCCTCCGTGCAACCCCGTACCGCTATCATCGTCATTGGTCAGGCGCTTGTCAAGACGCTGCCGTTAATGCGGCTTCGCATGAGTTGGGTGAGTGATTGGAAGGTGAGAGGAAGGAGAAGGTGAGGGGATGACATGTGGGGTCCACTTGTCAGATGCGTATTTATCTGTATTTTACTTGTATTTGCCTGAAGTATAAGCCAAAAAATCGCAAAAACGCTGATAATGGTATTTCTGATAGATTATTGCAAAAAAATGGCACTAATATACAAATATTGGTTTTGTAATGATAAAACTGAATAAACCGAACTTTATAACGACATGTTTCAAAAAAAAAATCCCGTCTTTATCCTCTAGCAGCCGGGCAGATGCCGTCATCCATTACGGCTTCGCCTCCCGTCCCGCCTCGCCCAGTCGTCCGCCGTAGCCATGGCCGAAGACCGGACCACCACTCCCATTCCCACGTGGTCGTAGTGGGTTGAGGCCTTAAGGCCTTGTTCTTTTCAGCATATCGTGCAAATTTTGTTATTTTCATATAGGCCATATGTTGTGATAATTCATAACGATTTTTTCATGACTTTTAGTAGTCCTTTCAAAGATTTTAAAACTATTTTTAATTATTTTTTATAATCTTTAGACCTCTTTTCGAAGGGTCTCAAATTTGCTACTGTTATGCCAACAGAACAATACACTAAAGAGAACAAAGGCCTAACCCACATCCTGAGTTCCTGACCCACCCCTCCCACTCGCCGTCGCTGCATTCGTAGCTCTTCCTGGCCTCCCGTGTCCCATGCCCGCCTCCGGCCTCCTCCTACCCTCCCTTCCTCTTCCCCGGCGCGTCGCGCCTCCGGTGGGCCCTCTTTTTCATCTTCGTCCCGCGCGCCTCCCGCCTCTGCCTCCCGGCCTCGTCCTGGCGCTCCCGGTGCCCTTTTGAGATCCCGCCGCCGCTCGTGCCCTCGTTCGGAATCGAGCCGGCGTCGGAGCGTTGGGGCAAGGCCGAGCTTAGAGTGTACGCGCGGCGGCGGCGTGTGCGGAGGGGGATCATGAGGGTGCGACCGCCGGTCTCCGTAGAGGGGGTTGTGCTCACTACCGTGTTCAGCGTCACGATCATCGCAGTGATTCTACGCGAGCTCTTCTGGATCCGGCGAGACCGCATCTAAGCCAAGTTATGTGAGTCCTCATGGAGCTCAACGATTCATATGCTGCGCTATACTGGCATGTTTGATTGAAGCAGATATGTCCTACGGGCACATCACTACATTGTGATGCGATTTGCATTTTGTAGAACCTGCAATATGCAATGTTATTTACTACTACTATCTTTTTTAAGGGTTATTTACTATACCAATGTACCATGCTTTAACTGCAGATATCATCGGGTCAGGCATTTATTGTAGAGGACCACGGGCCTTTATTGCTACATTAATAGTCAGGCCAATGCTACATCGCAACAAATTTTCTTCAACTTATATGGTATACCCAAGATAGCCAAGGGATATTGAGGACAGCTATGAATTAACATCCATGTAACTGGGAACATAACAATGTGAGGCATATTATTTCTTGACATAGAGATATCATATGGGGTGATTTTGCACAAGGGCACAACCGTATGTTACCACAGACTGAAGGGAGTACATGGGAACTAAGGATTCTTGCTGAAATACATACCATGGATCTACATTTAGCTTCTGCTATCTCCTTGGAGGGTGCAACTTATTTATGGTGAGGTGTTTTACTATTGAATAGAACTGATGTAGGATGCTGGATCAGGGGGCACAGGGATCTCGACAGCTCCATCAAGCATCTGGAGCACCTTATGCATGGTAGGTCGCATTGCTGGCTCCTCCTGGATGCACCAAAGCGCAACTGCCACAAATCGCTGTACCTTCTTCATGTTAGCAGAAGCCTCATCGCCCTCCACCAGAAGATCGATACATCCTGACCGATAGCAGTCATTTGCCCGGTCGGTCAAGATCATTCATCCTCATCTGGTATCTCTTGTTCAACATTTAAATGCGCAAGATATGAGCTCGATGAGGATCACCCCAAAGTCTGTAGACATCCACTTTGGCAGTGATGGCAATGTTCTTGAACCACTCAGATGCAACATATCCTCGGGTCCCCCGGATTCCTGTTGTTGTTTGTGTTTGGTCTATCCGCAGCAACTTTGCGAGGCCAAATCCAAAATTGGAGTACTTGCTAGCTAAACCCCTAATCATATTCTCCTCTTGAGCTCTCCAAAACATTTTACTTTTTTAAAAAAACTGCTGCTAAGTTAGAAAAAAAATAAGTGATAAAAGATCACCCTGCCTCACCCTTTACAATCTTGAAAGTAATAGCCAATAATTCCATTCACAGCCACACAATCAGATATGAAACTACCCATCTCACACTCAATGTTCTTTTACTTACTACGCCGTCCGTTCTTTTTTATCTTTGCCGTTCACTTTTAAACATATCCTTTTACCATTCGTCTTATCGAAAAAACTATTTAAAAAACTATTTAAGTATCATTTATTTTGCTATGCTTTTTTATCATTAAAGTTACTTTAAGTATGATTTATATTTTTGTATATTTATGCTAAAGTTTTTGAATATGACGAATGATTAAAAAACATGACCAAAAGTGAACGATGATAAACAAAAAAAGGATAAAGTATTTGCTTAATCCAGGTACACATTTTCTCGTCAAAGCCTCTTACTTCGATACAGTCAAATAGGAAGTACTCCCTCCGTTTTTTTTTTGTTCGACGTTTTTAACTTTTTAACACGTCTTTGACCATTCGTCTTATTCAAAAATTTTAATGCAAAGATGCAAAAAAATAAGTCATGTTCAAAGTACGTCTATTGATAAAACAAATTACAATAAAATAAAGGCTTGGACTTGGGGTCGGACGTCCGACGCGCGCGCGCGTCAGACGCTGCCCCGGCCCAGCCCATCGCTCGCACAAACAGCTCCTCGCGAAAACACTCCTGCATGCATGCAGTGATGCAGCAAGACACACAACGCTAGCGTGTGAACCAGAAGCCAAGACTCTCTCCTCCAACTGCATGCATGCATGATGACGTCAGCAAAAGATTCCTCCTTTTCGTTTTTCTTTAAACAGCGATTACTTTTGACTGGTAGCTCCAATCGACAAACCGTTTTCACCAATGTGTTCCTGACATTTTTACGAACAAAACAAGATTCATGTTGCTATATAAAAATTTCTTGAAACAATTTGCATATACAATGGAACAATTATTTTGGCATGTTGAAACAATACGTCCCATCTGATGTAACGTTTTGGTATTTGGAATAAAATTATTTGCTTTTTGAAACAATTACATGAGGTTATTGTACCAATGTTATTAGCCAGATGGAGCAAAATTAGTTGCCTGTTGAAACAATGCTGTGAACGTACTGAAATAATCGGATTAGCCTGCTGAAACAATCAGTTTGACCTGTTGGAACAATTTTTTTTAGCCATTTTGAAAAATATTATGCTAGCCTACTGAAACAACCGGTTGTGCCTACTGAAACAATCGGGTTAGCCTGCGGAACCAATTAGTTTGACCTGTTGAAACAATTGTTTTGGCCATTTGAAAAAAATAATGTTAGTGTCATAAAACAATCAGTTGTGCCTATTAAAACAATCGGGTTAGCCTGGTGAAACAATCAGTTTGACCTTATGAAACAATTGTTTTATACATTTCAAACAATTATTTTAACATACTGAAACAATCTGTTGTGCCTATTGAAACATTTGAATTAGCCTGCTGAAACAATCAGTTTGTTTTTATGAAACAATTGTTTTTGGATATTTCAAACAATTATTTTAGCATACAAAAACAATCGGTTGTGCCTATTGAAACAATCGGATTAGCCTGCTGAAACAATCGGTTGAGCCTATTGAACCAATCTTGTTTGCCAGGGTCAAACAAATATTTTGAATTGTTGAAACAACAGATGGCATGCATGCATCAATAATCACACATGCACAGTTGCCTCTCCTAATCACATGCAAACAGTGTGAACACACAACGTTTTTGTTTTTCTTTCAAAGGCAATAGATTTTGACTGGGTGCTCCAATCCACAAACCGTTTGCACCAATGCATTTCTCTCATTTTTACGAACAAAACAAGACCAAGGTTGCTATAAAAAAGTTACTGAAACAATTTGTTATCCTAATGGAACAATTAATTTAGTCTGTTGAAACAAATGGTTTATCCTATTGGAACAATTACTTTTACCTAGTGGACGTATAACCATATGAAACAATTGGTTTATCCTATTGGAACAATATTTATAGCATACTAAAACAATTGGTTTAGCCTATTGGAACAATATATATAGCCTGTTGAAACAACTAGTTTAGCCTGTTGGAACAATATGTTTGGCATGTTGAAACAATTAGTTTAGCCTGTTGGAACAATTTATCTAATCTGTTGAAACAATTAGTTTATCCTATTGAAACAATATTTTTGACCTGTTGGAACAATTAATCTAGCCTGCTGAAATAATTACTTTTACCTAGTGGACGTACAACCAAGTGAAACAATTGGTTTATCCTATTGGAACAATATATATAGCATGCTAAAACAATTGGTTTAGCATATTAGAAAAATATATATAGCCTGTTGAAACAACTAGTTTAGCCTGTTGGAACAATATGTTTGACATGTTGAAACAACTAGTTTACCCTGTTGGAACAATTTATCTAATCTGTTGAAACAACTGGTTTATCCTATTGGAATAATATTTTTGCCCTGTTGGAACAATTAGTTTAGCCTACTGGAACGATATGTCTAGCCTGCTGAAACAATTAGTTTAGCATATATGATATATTTTTCCACTAAATCATGCTTACATGCATGCATGCATGTGTGTATATATGTTTCGATTTACATTGGCCCATTGGCCAACCATACGTGACAGTAAACATATGCATGCACACATGCCAATTAAAAAACTCAAGTACAAAAAAAAATGAAGCAGAGAAAAGGTTAAACAAGCCGGCCACGTCATGCTCTGCCTGGATGCACGGCAGCACATGCATACACTGGAAAGCAGTGCATGCATGCAGCGCAGGCTCGCAGCGATGCAACGCGAGTACGCAACACGATGGATCCCGGTGGGGGCTCGGGCGAGCGCACGGGTGAACGGGGCATGCGCCGTGGGCTGGGCCGCTGGCCAGAAGCAATACTGTAAAATAAATGATATTTACAAAAAATTGAATAAGACGAATGGTCAAAGACAAATTAAAAGTCAAAAGCATCAAACAAAAAAGAACAGAGGAAGTACTATGTGCATATGTGCCGAGAGAATAGGGACGCCTCGGAGCGCCTTTTGAGTTTTAGCCTTGGGGACAAGGACGACGCGGCCGCTGGTCACAAACACGAAGGACACAGAGGCCGTCTTCGAGTAACGGTCATAGCTTAATTTTGATTACAGTTAAAAGGTTGAGGATCGTGGAAAAAAAATCTAAAAAGAATTAAATCATATTTCAAAGATATTTGAGAAAAAACCTTATAAAATCTCAAAAAAATATTTCAAAATGTCATATTGAATTCATAAAAAATGAAAAATTTCAAAACACAATCAAAACCCTAAAACCACAAATCATAGGGGGACAAAGCTACTCGACCGAATTCTACGACCGCTTCTATGCCATGGGATTTTTTGTTTTATATTTATTTTATTCGTTTCATTAAAAATATATGACCATCCAGTTTTTTTACAAATATAGATGCCCGTCTCCCAGGCTGAGAATAATCGCCCGAGCCACCCGCAACGAGTGTTGTGCCGGGCGTGGCCATCACCTTTTGCATATTTATGTTGCATTATGTCGCAGATTGATCAATTTGCTATTGGATGATTCTTGTATCATGTTTGTTACCGCAATTTTTTTGAATATGGAGGGTGTATACTGCTAGCATATTGTCAAATGTTGAATTGATAGGGCTCTCATAGAAAATATGCTACATATATGGTTTTATTTGACCAACTGTTAAATGTATAAATGCTTTTATATAAATGTTCTACTGTAAGCGCAATTTTCTGTTGATTATAGGGGCCTGAATGCAAATATTGGGCCACGCGCGTACTCTGATCTGATGGCCTACGGATACTGAAACCAACTGACATAAGTGTGGTTTGGACCTGTCATGAGACAGGGAGCCAACATGTACACTCAGTAATGTTTAGTTTCATAGTTGATGTATATAGACGAGAAACTGACATAAGTGTGGTTTGGACCTATCATGAGACAGGGAGCCAACATGTACACTCAGTAATGTTTAGTTTCATAGTTGATGTATATAGACGAGAACTCCAATTATTGAGCTGCATGCCCTAACTAATTCACCTAAAAGCCTAAGCTGATGGGGAAAGGAGGGCAATTCACTTATACTTCAACACACATGCACGCGAGTGCTCCCTGGGCCTCAAACGTGGAATAGAGTGGTCGACTTATTTAATTGCGCCGGCCAGGACTCGAACTCGAGACCTCTGGCTCTGATACCATATTGAGCTGCATGCCCTAACCAATTCACCCAAAAGCCTAAACTGATGGGAAAGAAGGGCAATTCACTTATACTTCAACACCAATCAATCTTTATATACATGTGATGCTATTTAACTCATTTTTTCCCACTTGCCGCCCTGGCGCACATGTCAACCATTTCATCGGCGATCCATCCTCCCCTATGCTTTTTAAGGCCCAGCCCAACCCACCCTACACAGTCGTCAGCGACGCTACACCCTTCGCACCTGTCTCGAGCGATCACTCCTGACCCGCATGATGGACAGAGATTAAGGCCTTGTTCTTTTCAGCGTATCGTTGCGTTGGCGTAATACTGTAGCAAATTTGAGAGCCTACGAAAAGAGGTCTAAATATTATAAAAATAATTAAAAAATAGTTTTAGGATTTTTGGAAGAACTACTAAAAGCCATGAAAAAATCGTTACGAAGTATCACAACATAAAGGCTATATTAAAATAACAAAATTTGCTACAGTAATACGCAACAGCACGATACGTTGAAAAAAACAAGGCCTAATATTTGGAACAAAAGGGACTGGACAAATCTTTTAATAAAATGAACAAAGAAATAAAAAATTTGCGGATAGTGGGATGCGATCAGAATCCACATTACACGATGGACGGCCTGGAAAGTAGCCCACAACGGCCCATAACCTGTCTCTGTGGTACTGTGGAAGACCGGAATTGGAAGGTGTGACTGAGTCTGATGAGTGTGTTCGGCGGCCGCTCCGTACGGCTGCGGCCGAGCCACCGCCACGCGCGGGCGCCGCGGCCGTGAGGGCGAGCAGCAAGGAGGGGAGGCGAGCGGGCGCGCACGCCATGCTCTCCTCGCCGGGCGCTTTCTCACAGCTCCGCCTAGCCCGAACCTCCGTCGCTGCTCGCCGGAGCACCGCCGCCGCCATCACGATGCGGGAATGGAGCAAGAACCGGAAGCCGACGCAGCGCGGCCGCTACATCAGCACCGAGGCCATCCTTGTGGTCCAGTCCCTCAAGCGCACCACCCTCCGCGGCGCCACCGCGGCCGGCGCCGTCGCAGTGGAGCCCAAGCTGCGGCGGCTTCTGAAGGCTGACATGGTCGCCGTCTTCCGCGAGCTCGTGGAGCAGGGCGAGGCCCTCCTGGCACTCCAGGTATAGCATTATCTATATGTGTGCAATAACGGAAGATTTGTGGATTGGATTTGCACTGCTTGTGGATCGGGGCGTCGGGTAATTTGTGATCGTGCGACTCATTTGTCGATGAATTATACACGACAGGTATCCCTTGTCCAAATGAACCATGCATAATTCTGCCCCAATTGGCAAAACTTAATCATATCTTTATATACGATAAACTTTAAGCAGGCAACAAATCTTGAAAACAAAAACGAGCGAACTAAAATATTTTCGCATTTTGTGGACAACCCCTTGTGCTCTCACTGTTTCTGTTTTATGAACGTTACTTGGCATTAAGGTGGATATGCTGTACTTTCTATCTGCTCCACCAACTTGTCACTAGGTAATCACGAGTCGTGGGTTTACATTCCTTACTATCCTTTGAGAATAGAAAAATAGAATGAGGTGCTGCTCAGGAGTTGTGTCACAGTTAAATTTCCCCCAATTTGATCCAAGCCAATGACTTCTCATTTATTGGATGCCATGTACGCCATTTTCTCTAGCTTGCCATGCAAAGTATGGAATGCGTATATAGTTCATTGTGTTATTGTGCAAGAAGAATATTATATAGCAAGATTGTCTCAATGTGCATAATCCAAGAGTCGCGTTCATGTATAATTTGCACGAACAATGTCTTGTTTATTGTTGTTGCTATTAAACCTTTAGATGGCAATTTTATCAGTGTCGATTTACCTTTTTACTATACTGTTATATACAGATAGATGGTGCTGCCAAGCCGAAACCTGTTGTCCAGAACTAAGAAATGCACTTTGAAATGCTTCTCGATGTTGTCATATCTGCTAGGTCTTTGAGGAGATTCGGAAGGAGCGCTGGTACAAGCCTAGGCTGTTGCGATATGTTGATCTTATTACAGTTCTTGCCAAGAAAGGTTTGCAGTCAGAGGTTCGCACGGCCTGTTCACATCTGAAGAAGGAGAAACTGGAGCCCGATACTGATGGTTTCAATCTGCTTCTGAAGGCACTCCTAGATGCCGAGTTCACACAATTATCGATGGACTGCTTCCGTCTAATGAAATTATGTGACAGCATACCTGACAGGATAACATATAGAACATTGATCAAAGGTCTTGAATCCCTAGGACAGATGGAACTATCTGCTGAGATAAGTTTGCAAGCAGAAAATGATTATGGTGATCACTTGGACTTCCTTGATGAAGAGGAGATGGTTGAGGCTTGCATGAGTAGTTCATAACAGGATGGCTCGATGGTGTCGTGCTTGTGATTATACATTTGAATGTTAGTGTGCTTGTATGTCCATTTTTAAGGAAGACATTCAAAAAAACATTATCAACTGTTAGAACAGAATGATGAAACTACAGAAGGCACTTGATCCTGGACCAACATATTTTCTTTATCAAAGGACTGCCTGTAGCTTTATCAAAGGACTGCCTGTAGCTTTATCAGTTCATATTTTCTTTTGTAACTTATTTATTTTTTTGAGGTTCTTTATGCATAATCAGATTGTTTCTTCATAACGTACAGTCATACTTATGTTCTCTTTCCATTATTCCACCTGTGTAAATGACTAAATGGTTATGTTCTTATCATTCAGAAAAATAAATCACACCTCCAGGTTACTGTTTGCAATCTGGTGCTTATATTCAGCATGTTAATTTGAAAGCATCATTGTTCATGCCATATCATCATAAGGGGGGCTTCAAAGAAAATATGTTTTAAATTTACGGTTACTCAGAATTTCAGACGCCAAGTCACCTTTTTTTTTTGGGTTTTTTTCATCCGCCGGTCGTGCCCCGCCGTCGGCCTCGAGCTCCTCCGTCGCCGCTCTGCTCGAGCCCTGCCGCCGCCGATGACGACCTCGAGCCTCCTCCGTCGCCATGCTGTGCTTGTGCCCCGCCTCCTCCTCCCGCCGCCGAAGCCTCGAGCTCCTCCGTTCCATGCCTTTCAGCGACCTGGGGGCGGAGGAGCTCCGGCGACGGCGACGACAGTCAATGAGGCGGTAGCAGGGGTGGCGGCGGATGAGGAGCTCGAGGCGGCGGCGACCTCGGGGGTGGAGGCCGAGGCAACGAGCTCCGTGGTGGCGGCGGAGGAGCTCCGCGCCGGCGACGTCTCTCCGGTGACCAGTGGCGGCGATGAGAGAGAGAGAGAGAGTGCAGTGGGGAGGAAGAAGACGAGGAGGAAGAAGATGTTGAGGGTATGACATGTGGACCCCATCTGTTAGGATGTATTTTGTTTGGTATTTTGGTTTGGTATAAGTTGGAATTGCTTCAAAATACATAAGAATGGCAGCGCTGAGATTAGATTGCTGAGAAAATGGCATTTTAGACAATATGCACTTAATAATGGCAGAACTGAATATATGCAACTTAATAATGGCATGGATGAAAAAAAAACCCTTTTTTTTTTACTGGGATTGCTACAAGAACTGCCTGATAATCTGATATGGCTGAGCTTTGGAGTATAAGTGCATCTCCAACAATTCCTAATATTTGGACTCCCAATATTCTTAGATTGGGATCTTCCCAAAAGTTTTTGGGCCCAATAAACACCATATTCTCCAACAGTTCTCTTTTTTCTTCCCAAAACAAACCTTTGACGTGGTCCCGGCATGTGGCCTATTCTTCCTCGCGCCATGCTCGTTTTGTTCGTGCCATGCTCGTTTTGCTCGTTTTGTTCGTTTTGCTCGCGATCTGTGGAGAACGAGCGATACGCCGATCTTGTGCTTTGGCTACACACAGCTCGACTCCTTCTACCAGCCCACCGACTCCTCCACCCAACTCGCCCCGCAGTTCCACGGCCAGCAGCCGCTCCAGGGTTCGTCGTCGTCCTCCACAGATTTGTTTTGCGTATGAGCCGAATGCCGAACGCCCACGTAGCCACCACCGCTGATTTGTTTTGCTTACGAGCCGAGGCTGTAGAGGACGTAGCCACCGTCCAGCCACAGTCTTGTGTTTGTATTTTTTTTTTCTTGGTGTCTCTATTATTATTTGCATCAAATTGACTGAGTAGGAATCCCGGCACCATTTGCAGGCTTCAGGTGGCACAGTGCAGCATGAGTCAGCGTCCATCCCTCTTCCAAGAACTTTTGGACGAATCTTCGTCGGACGATGATGATGAATTTATTTTTGCCGCTGCTCAAATCGTTCAACGTTATTCGCAACCTGCGCGAAAACATGGTGGTTCTGTCCTCGGACATAAAGTCAAGAAGCGGGACAGAGAAGGAGGGCACTCCAGAATGTATCAAGATTATTTAGCGGATGATCCTACGTACAGCCCAACTGATTTCCGACGGAGATATAGAATGAGCCGTGAGCTATTTTTACGCATAATGGATGCTGTAGAAGAATATGATGATTACTTCGTGAAAAAGAACAATGCAGCCAATACACCTGGATTAAGTTGTTTCCAGAAGGTCACTGCAATATTCCGTATGCTAATTTATGGAGTACCAGCAGATGCTACGGATGAGTATGTTCGTATTGGAGAAAGTACTGTCATACAGAGTCTGAGAAAGTTTGTCAAGGCAATGGTTGAAATTTTTGAAGATGAGTATTTGAGATCTCCGAATGAGAATGATACAGCTCGATTACTTGCGATTGGAGAGGAAAGAGGTTTTTCTGGTATGCTAGGTTCCATCGATTGCATGCATTGGAGGTGGAAGAATTGCCCTTTAGCATGGCAAGGTATGTACTCAGACCACATGCATGAGCCTACAATAATTTTAGAGGCAGTTGCTTTCAAGGATCTTTGGATTTGGCACGTCTTTTTTGGTTTACCTGGATCACACAATGATATCAATGTTCTTCATCGATCTCCACTATTTGCGAAGCTAGCTAAAGGGCAAGCTCCACAAGAGCACTACAGCATAAATGGTCATGATTATAGGATGGCGTACTATCTTGCCGATGGCATATACCCATCGTGGGCAACATTTGTGAAGACTATACCTGAACCACAAGGCAATAAGAGGAAATATTTTGCCAAAGCACAGGAAGCTGTTAGGAAGGATGTCGAACGTGCTTTTGGAGTTCTACAATCCCGTTTTGCCATTGTTCGGGGTCCAACTCGATTTTGGGATAAAGAGACTAGGTTACATCATGAAAGCTTGTATTATTATGCATAACATGATTGTAGAAGATGAGGGAGAAGTGGACCCCGACGAATGTTTCGACTACGGTGGAGAAAATTTGACACCTTCCCATGAAGAGCATCATGATCTGGACGAATTTATTAAAGCACACAAAAAAATTAGAAACAGGGAAAGTCACCACTAGCTACAAGAAGACCTAGTGTAGCACCTATGGCAAAATCATGCGGATCAATATTAACTTCTATTTTTTTTATTGTCATAGTTTTAATGAATTTTCCTTTGTAGCAACGATTGTTATTTTTAATCAATATGTATCGGATGAGCAATCCTAATCAATTGTAGCAACGATTGTTATTTTTCCTCCAGCCAATGATCTGAACAAAATCATGGCCAAGTAAATAACTTTCAAACTAGTAAATTGTTGGAAGTACTATTTACCGCACAATGCATAAGCTTAGACAAAGAATACACAAATAGGTTCAACCAAAGAAAAGGAGGGTACAGGATGATGCATTATTGTCGAATGTAAAACACAATCAAGCAGTAGCTGTTTCTTTGAGCCAAACACTTCGCCTTCCACATCGGAGCTATTATGAAAACGGCGAGCGATGATTTCATCTTGTATACTCTTGTAGTACTACTGCAGCTGGACAGACATTGAAGTAATGTCCATTGTCATAATCCTCTCTTTCTCTAGCATTCTCTTCAACAGTAATTCATTTTCCTTTATCTCCAAATTTTTTGCATCATTTGCAGCCCCTCTTTGTTCATTTGCAACCCTTGTTTGATCTAGTGAAGCCTCTCTTTCTCTAGCAGCGTCTGTTGATTGTATCTTTCCTCTTTCTTCTTTTCTTTCTCTGCATCAGCCTCCTTTTTTCCCCCACAAATGGTCTAAAGCCTCCATGCTTGCATCACCATGCATACCTCGCCGGAATGTTTCTTTGGCCTTCTTCTTGCCAATTGGTCTCTTGGGAGCATTGGTCTCTGGACGCACATTCTCAATGACAGTATTGTTGCTACTATCAACAACGATATCGGTGGATGTACCGAGACTGGAATCTATGTTTGTCTTTTGTTTCTTGTTCGCAAGTTCCTTCTGAGCTACCAACTGTCTCCGCTTCTCATGCCACTTTGGCTGATTCCGTAATTTATTCCAGCAATGCATGAATTGGAATGATTTGTTGTCCTTGTCTTCGGCCTTAAACAAAGCCATGGCTTGAACAAGCTGCATATGACAATGAAGGTATAATTAGTTACTACAAGTTATCATGTGTCATTACGACGAGTATAAAATCCTAAAATCCAGAAGAATTACCTTGTCTTGAAAAGTAACCCCACTTTGCTTTCTATCCTCAATCCTTGTTAGACATCCACAAAACTTGTTCACATTCTCCAAAATAGATCCCCATCGATGCAGAAGTGAACTCTGGCTACGTTCTGATGCAAAGTTCTTATTCGTGTGGTAGTACTCAAAAACTCTCTTCCAGAAAGTACCACCCTTCTGATTAGTGCCGCCTTTGGATCCGTACTAATGTTTAACCATCTTGACACAAGCCTTTGCATCCTCATTTTCACTGAAATTTTTTGACCTTTTCTGGTTTGGTCTTGATGAGGGAGTCCTCTCAACAACGGGTGATGGCTGCTCCTCAGGCGGGCTACTCAAGTCCTCCAAAGACAGGTTATCATTGGCCTCATCCATCAAGTTAGTATAGTATCCATCTCTTTCCATTGTCAATAGCACCTACAGGAAAAAAAATGAATCATAATAGAACTAAAAAAAAATTACCTACAGGAAATGGTGCCGGTCACAATTTTAAACAAAGTCAGCTTATTTGTGTGTAAAGAATAAGGATCACGTGGTATATGAATGTTAAAACGACCGGAAGTTCTTTTTTTCTTAGAAGCACTGCAACAGACATATTTACCAAATAAACAGACCACTAATCTCATTCACGAGATACTACTAATCTCAAAATAACATCTGAGCATCTTATTTTGACGTCTTCTCATAATTTAACAATCATTGTTTTTGAAAGGTGAAGTTAACCATACAAAAGGTTTGTAATTAATAAATATACTTTTTGTTCCAAAGAGAAGTGATGTTTGATATACCAATTTCAAGTAGGTTCGCCAAGGATGAGACAAGCATGTGGAATGCAACAAAAAGACATATCTTGTCATAAAATTCTTGAACACACCCCCTCCGAAAATATATTAACAGGATGGAAAAAAAGGTTGCGATTTCATCAGACACAGCTACGACCTTGTTCGGGCAAGTTTCTCAGATCCAGCATGCATACAGACAGCACGACAGGCAAAGGACTACCACATTTATTCGCGCAGTTAATTGCCTATTCTTATGATGACAACAAGAGGCGAAGAACGCATGCATAAAGCCATGGAATCAGCAAACCACCGCCCTGTTGTGTAAGTTTCTCAAAGACAACTCACAACACTGAACATAACAGAAACTCAAAAGTTTGTTTGCTGCAGTGGCCTGTGGTAGTATGTGATCAAAACAGCCATATGGGTTATCAATGCAGGCCTAAAGGAAAGATCACTGGCAAAGATAAGTAAAGGTTCCAAACATGAGGGGCACAATACAGTAAATGCAGCTTATAACACCCAATTATGTAGATACACGAATCCTACGACACGACACTGAAGTGCAATTGCTTTGGATAAGCATCTTGGAAACAGATTGGTGCAACCAATCGTTTGGCAGTTTGGGACCTTGGGGCTAGCACTCCCATCCAATATGTGGCTGTGATGAAGTTTTGTAATCGGATGAACTAATTAAATTCTTCACCAGAGCAGGTACTAACTGAAATAAACATAGAACAAAAGGATTAAGCCCAAAGTACGAGCTAGGATTTGGACCTGGGGGCGTCGCGGCAGCGGCGGCCTCTGGCAATGCCCTTTCAAGCGGCGGCATCCTCTGCGGGCGGCGGCGGCGGTGGCCTCGGTGGCGGCGCTTTCAGGCGGCGACCTCCTCTGTGGGGCGGCGGCCTCCTTCTGCGGCGGGCGGCCTCGTGGCGACGGCGCTTTTGAAGCGGCAACCTCCTCTGCGGGCGGGCGGGCCTCCTCTCTGAGGCGTGGCGGCCTCCTTCTGGCTGGCGACCTCCTCTGCGGGCCTCGCCGTCACCCGTCGACGCGCGCACACGAGGAAGCAGACGACGAGAGGGGAGTACCGGGAAGGAGGGAGGACTTCGGCGGATGGCACGAATAGGCTGCTCTGCGCGGGCTGCTCTGCGCGGGAGATCGAAAAAAATCGCAGTTGGGAACACGCAGGCGCAGCGAATATCTAGGCACTTCGACTGGATTTTTTGGGCGCGCAGAAGAAAAGGGAACGCGAGTAGGGAATTGTTGGAGCGCTGGATTTCTCGTTTCTTCCTAAAAACTAGTTTTGGGAATAGATATTGGACACTGTTGGAGATGCTCTAAGGACCGACATATTTAGACCTCTCAACCAAGATCAAATGGCATAAAAACTACAAGTGACAATCAAGTAGTTACTACTTACCCCTAAATCTTGGAGCCAGCAGGATCCTTTTTTCGCAACAAGTAATTACTACTAATTTCTTCTTAAATGTTAAAAGGACCACTTGCAGCTTTGAGCCAACCTGACTTTTTTCCCCAAACAAGTTTCATAATGTTAAAGGACTACCTGCAGTTTGCCGATTCATATTTGCTTCTGTAACTTATTTAGTTCTCTTTGAGAAGGTCTGTGTGTATAATTATATTGTTTCTTCCTGATATGTAGTCATACTATGTGTACAATCAAATATGTTTTCGTTCACTAAGACGAAGTCAGATCTGGAATAATCGTTTCCCCTGTTACTGTGAATTGCTGGATTGGTACAAGATATGCCTGGAACAAAAAAGTTTGTTCTAGGTACCAATTCTCACCCCAAAAAGTTTCTGCACCGTGGAAGTGCGATTGCAGCCATGGAAATCCAAGGAAGAACAAAGCGACCAACTCACAACGAATCAGTTCTAGAAGCCGAGTCCAGATGGGAAATGGAGAATGGAAGTATCTGTGCTAGGTAAAACCTGTAATGGCGGAAGCAAATAATTCTTTGGTAGCAGAGCACTACGCATCCATGCTCTGTTTTTGATCTGCTAATTCATTTTTTGAAGACGAACATGTCGGAGAAACCATTTGCATTTCATTCGTCATTGAAACAGAAGACTTACCCCATGGATGCTAATTACTAAGCTTCTAAAGTAAGTTTGCTTTCCTCTGAACCAAAGCAAACACAAACTGAATGGAATGCCAAAACTTAACCCCGCTGCCTGCTGCTGATGCCAATGACACGGGCGGGCACGCTGCGGCGACTACAACCCTACAACAATACCCTCCCCTGGGTCGTCGCCATTATCGTCATCATCGTCCTCGCTGCCGGAGGAGTAGGCCGGCGGGGCCTGGGGAATCTCCACCTCGCTGTAGACCTTTGACACCACCAGGTCCTTGGCTCCGGGGTGGAACGCTACGCCGCGAAAGGCGGCGGCGCCCTCGTTAATCCGGAACTCCTTCATCCGCCACGGCGTCAGTTTGCTGCGGCCGTCCTGCCAGAGGTAGAACGCGAACAGCCTACGGAACCCGACCACGTCCCCGTCCTCGCTGGCGTACGCCTTCTCGCCGTCGTAACGGCGCCAGCAACCGAGTGGCGCCCTCCGGTCGCCGCCGCGGACGACGCGGACGCGGCGGCCGGATGCCGCCGCCTCTGCGGGCCGCGTCATGAAGAAGTGGCTCCAGACCTTGCGGACGCCGTCGCGGCTGCTGCGGTTGTAAGAATGGAAGGGGAGATTCTCCGGCAGGTTCGGTAGACGTCGGCGCCGTCGATGATGGCATCCTGGGGGAGGTCGTCGGGGATGCCTCCGAAGAGCGCCTTGGGGGCGAGGAAGTTGGCGACGACGACGCGGCCGCTGGGCGCGAACTTGAAGCCGATGGGCGGCCACGACGGCGTGGACGGGTGGCCGATCGGGCCCTGCGGCGGCGGCGGCGGCGGCGGCGTGGACGGGTGGCCGATCGGGCCCTGCGGCGGCTGCGCCATGGATGGCCGGATTCAATCGAAGTTGGGAGATATTTGGGGGGATAAGAAGATTAAATAAACGCTGGGGGATTTGGGATTTGACCATCGGATCGAGGGTATAAGGGTATTTATAGGTAGACAACCGTCGGTCTCCGGGCGCAAGTCGAACTCGAACTCCGACTAGGAGTCGAATTGTTATTATGAGCCATAAATAAAATAGAAAGCAATGGTAAATGGTAGAAAAGCCATACCACCACCGAGACATCGACCCTGGTGGCCTAGTTTAATTAATACTAGTAGGATATTTAGACGAGTACATATCGGTCTGATCAGTTTACGGTGCGATCGCGTCTGACCCATTAACAAAAGTCATGAAAAAATCTGAAAAAAATTGTAGATGTACTCTTGAACTTACTCTACCAATGTATAAAATTTCAAGGTCAAATTCATTTTATATTATGAGTTATAAAAAAGAGAAAATTCTGACAAATTTGAAGGGTTTAAAATTGATAGAATTTTATCTTTTTTTGTAAATCTTACTATAGGATGAATTTGACCTTGAAATTTCATACATAGGTAGAGTAAGTTCAAGAGTACATCTATAATTTTTTTCAAATTTTTTCATGACTTTTGTTAGTTGGGTTGCACGGTGATTGTACCAGAAGCCTGATTGCACCTGATATGTACTCTATTTAGGCGGAGGAAGAAGCATCACATATTCACATATCTCTTCCCCTGTCCCTCGAACTCGCCTCTCTCTGCGCTCTCTGCTCCTGCTCTCTCTCCCTTCCGTCGCCGCCACTTCCCGCCACCGCCTCCCGGCGCCACCCTGCTGATGCAGTTGCTGCTCATCCTTCCCTGCCCGTGCTGCCCTACTCTGCCCTAGCCGTGGCTGCCCAAGGGGAGGTGGTATGGCACGGGAGGAGGTAGAGGATGAAGAAAGAAAGCCGGCCTAGAGGAGGAGAAGGGAGCAAAAGGGGAAGGGATGAGGAGGAGAGCTAGGGTTTCACCCTAGTGAAATGTGGGGAAATTGAGATGAATTTCTGCATTGTGCACTTGTATGTGTTGGTTTAGGGTGGGATTTGGGATGAGATAAAAACCGTAGACTTGAAATTTCAAGGATAGCATGTAAAGTGCATGAGGGTTCTTTGTTAAAATAGTAACCTATTGGGTACCCTAACCTATTTGTTCAGCCACTGTATAAGCTAATGGGCCATGGGACATGACCTCTGTCCTAAAACAAGCTAAGCAACTTAACTCGCGTCTTTATCCTCTCGCCGCCGGGCAACCGCCGCCGTCCACTTCGGCTTCGCCTCCTTCTGCCTCGCCCGCCGTAGCCATGGCCGACGACCGGACCTCCACTCCCGTTCCCACGTGGTCGCAGCGGGCCGAGGCCTTAACCCACATCCTGACACACCCCTCCCACTCGCCGTCGCTGCATTCGCAGCTCTTCACTGCCTCCGTGTTCGTGCCGCCTCGGGCTCCTCCTACCTCCTTCCTTTGCCCGTGGCGTCGCTCCTCCGGTGGGTCTCTCTTGGTCTTCTTCCTCCGCGCCTCCCGCCTCGCCTCCCGCCTCGTCTGGCGCTCGGTGCCCTTCCAGATTCCGCCGCCGCTCGTGCCCTCGGTCGGAATCGAGCCGGCGCCGGAGCGTTGGGGCAAGGCCGAGCTTAGAGAGTACGCGCTGCGGCGGCGTGCGCGGAGAGGGCCCATGAGGGCGCGACCGCCGGTCTCTGTAGAGGGGGTTGTGCTCACTGCCGTGTTCAGCGTCACGATCATCGCAGTGATTGTTCGCGAGCTCTTCTGGATCCGGCGCGACTGCATCTGAGTCAAGGTACGCAAGTCCTCGTGGAGCTCAACGATTCATATACTACACTATACCGGCATTGTTTGATGTAACACCCCAAATTGTGCCAGTTTGAAAATTCATTCAAGTTAGGATTTAAATTCACATATCAAAGTATTAAAAATCGCTAGAATTCAGAAACTCTAATCAAAATAGTTGAAATTCATCAGACCTTTCGGGCGGGCTTCTCTTGGGCCGAGCTTGGGCCGAATCCCAGCCCAACCCATCTCTCTCAGCTCACTGTCTCACTCTCTCCCAGCTCACTGTGCTTGCCCCTATCCTCTGCTCTGCGGTCAGCACCGCTTCGCCTCAGTGCTCCACCTCACCGAGGGGGCCCTGCTGCCGAGCTGTGTAGGAGCAAGCTGTTGCCTACACGTAGACACCGCCGCTTAAGCCTTAGTGAGCTGGCGTCGCTGGGTCCCGCCTCCACCGCCCCCGAGTTATATAAAAACCCTAGCTAAGCCTTCGTCTCTCGGTTTCCTTCGTTTGCGCCACGAACTAGTCCCCATTACTCGTCCAGCATGTTCGCGCAACCATTTTGAGCTTGCTGCTCAACGCATAGGTCGCCGGAGTCGCTGTGTCGGCCGGAATCGCTCGCCATCGTTGCGGCCATCGTTTCGGTCGCGGACAAATTATTCGACTACGGTACGTTATTTCCCGATTCCTTTCGGCTATAGCATCCTCGTCCTCTCTCGGTCATTTCCCCTCAACCAATTTGGCCATTGCGTAGCCGGAGCTGCCTCGCCGCCGTTGCCCTGCTCGGAACCGGTTCGGGGTCGCTCGTCGCCAAGCCGCTCCAGAGCCGCTTCGTCCTCGCTAAGGCCACGGTAAGCATGTTCATGCTCTCCCGGTGCTAATGCGCTCATCAATTTAGTCAAAACCAAATGCTAGCGCCGTCGCCGTGCTTAGCCGAGCCGTACCGCCGCCGCCGGCAATGTCGCCGCCGTGTTTGGGCACCACTGTCCTTGCTGTTGGTGCCAATAGGGCCGCGTCGTCGAGCTGAAGCCGTAGGTAGCATGCACACGTGGCGAGATGCCCTGTAGCACCGGCGAGTCGAGGTTTAGCCGTTCAGCTCGCGCGCCGTAGCGAGGAAGACGACGATGACGTCATCAATGACGTCATCGGTCTACTGTTCCCCTCAAGCCAAGACACTGACCGGTGGACCCCATGCGTCAGCCTCTCTCTCGCCGTTTTGCTGTGTTCCCCTTGTCCGAGTCGCTGGCAGGTGGGTCCGCGGTCCCGCGTGTCGGGTTAAGTGAAGACGCCCGCTGGAAAAGCTTTAGCTGGCGTCGGCTGCGCCGCTTGCTGCAAGACACGCGCGGTTGGGCGGCCGCCATCTGGGCGGCTCGCCGCGGCGCGCGCCCGTCGCTAGGCCTCACTGACGCGTATGGTCACGCAACGATCTTGGGCTCGGCCCAGTATTGTTCTAAGTGATATTACAGAAGATTATTCGCATAGAAAATCCTAGAAAGGCATTTACAATTATTAAAAATATCATAATATTTTAGAAAATTCCCAGAAAATTCTAGAAAATATTATAGTCACTCCACACCCTGGGAAAATTATGAAATTAGGATTTGGTCTATAGAAGAGGCTCGCAACATATTAATGAAGACATAAATATAGATAATTTCATTTTTTTTCCAACTAGAAATATACTTAGGGGTATTTTTAGTGCTTTTGGCCCTATCGACCCCCAGACCATCAGCTTAGTATTTCCATTCGCGGCCAACACCTAGCCCAACAATTGCATTCATAATTTATTTAGAATATTCCGTAATTCGTTATAATTACCCTTAACAGAGGATCTGGAACCTGAGGAAGGATATCTTGAGGATAGTCACATTCAGTCCGCAGATACTCAAGGCGAGTTAACACCCTAGCTCATGCTTATACCCAGTTTTCAAATATATATTGCTTTAAATATATATAAAGTGCATGCTTGCTATGGTTTGGTAATGCCTGTTCGTTAATCATGATGAGATCATGCCCTGTCCTTGATTAATGTATTCCTGAATTACATGATTCCTTGTTATCATGATTGATTGACTGTCCACGTAAAATATAAAATATTTAGACTTTCTAGTCTTGGGTAAAACTTGCTTAGAAATGCTTAGGTCCTCTCATTTACTCGGGTATCCAATCCCGCACTGGTAAGCCAAAACTTACCGGTGAACACGATACATACCTTGATCATGATGGGCTTTGTGTTGCATGATTGAATTGCTGTTTGTGGGGTTTATTGTCTGGGATATGCGGAAACGGGAGATGGGGATGGGAATGAAGGAAGAGAAGGGTGTTGGGCAGGGTGGACCCAGAGATATTATCTGTGTGATAAATACCTATGTAAGAGGTAATGATAATGAGAAGGTGGAATCCAGATGGAGTTTGGGCTCGTCTGGGAGGGTGTTCATGTGTTGGGCACAGCGGTGATCCGTCGACCATACCCTTTGTGTAAGCTTATGGTCCCTCACACCACAACGCGTGGCCATTGCGCGGGGCGCGGGATTGGTGGATTGTGTATCCAAATATAGGTTTGTGTAACCTGAAAGGCTTGTGTAGCCTGGGCTTGTGTAGCCCGTAACCAATCCTGAGGTGAAGGTGTTTCATGCCGTTTCTTGTGTAGAGATCTGAACCTGTCTACCGGGGTGAACTGGGGGGAACCAATGCCATCCGTTGAACGGCAATCAGCGAGGTGGGTTGAGTTCTCGGTTCGCTTGGAACTCGGGAAAGATAGTGGTCCGCAACGGGGATTGCCGATCCGGATTGATGGTGGGAGAAAGAAGTTGGGACGCGGGGTGAAACGTGCCTGTGTGGCATAAGAGGGATGCCTGTGTGGCAAGGGTGACGCCTGTGTGGCATGGGTTCTGATTTATGAAACTTTGATATAATCTTTCCTCGACATCTTTTTGGAGATGTCTTTTCGAAAATGGCTAGGTATAGGATTTTATATATGTTATTTATAAAACTGGCATTTCTGCAAATAAAGTAACCAAACCTCCACCATATAGTCTTTATCACTATTATGTATTAAGGACGGTGTTAACTTGCTAGTGCGGTTTGATTGCGCACTAACCCTCGCACACACTCACTCTTTTAGATTACCAAGATCCAGATGATGGAGATTATGCTTGCCATGAGGAAGGCGATCCTGCCTTCGATGTCCCAGACCAGCATTAAGCTCTCCTACAGTCCAGAAGTTGCATGCTTAGTTTAGGATTATCACTGATGTCATAGCGCAGCTTCCGCCTTGATGGCAACTCTTTTGCTGTAATATAAACTGCTGTCAGTTTAGAATTACAAGTTGGGTATATGACTTTGGTACTACCCTTTTGCTGTAATAAAGCACTTATGTTATTGTATGTGATGATCCAGCTAAGTGATGTGTGCACTAGTATACTGTTCCAGGGACTAGTGCTGTTCCACAGGACGGGTTTCAAAGGTAAGCAAATTTGAGGCCCCGTCATTTGATTGAGTAGATATGTCATACAGGCACAGCATTACATTATGATGCGATCTGCATTTTGTAGAATATGCAATCTGCAATGTTATTTTCTACCACTCTTTTTTAAGGGTTTTTTACTAATCTACTATGCTTTAATTGCAGATATCATTGGGTCAGGCGTTACATGCACTCGAGTTCAAGTTAGAGGACCATTTATTGCTACATTAATGGTCAGGCCAATACATTGCAAGAAAGTTTCTTCAACTTATCATATGGTATACCCAACATAGCTCGAGGGATATTGAAGACAGCTATGAATTAACATCCATGTAGCTGGGAACATAACAATGTGAGGCATATTATTTCTTTGGCATAGATGTATCATATGGGGTGATTTTGCACAAGCGCACAATCGTATGTTACAACAGACCAAGGGATTACGTACTACAAAAACATGCTTTTGAAAACATTAAAAAAATTCTAGTATGATAATAATGTAAACATTGTGCCACACATGTTATAAATGTAAGGCACGAGAGGAATGCAAGTTAATATAGGTGTTAGTTCATTCGAAAGTGCTGCAAGTTAATACCCTTTAGTCAATGATCTAACGGAGGTTTATATTATTTTGTAAAAGAAAGAGCTAACAAGATGAAAATGGGTAAAGATTAAAGAAGGGAGGTGAGTACGGATCGGACGTCTCGGTAAGTAAAAGTTTCAACAAACATCGATGAATGTTCTAGCAAGCGCAAACAAATGTTTTATGACGGCAAAACAAATGTTTTAGTAGAGAAAACATAGATGATTCAATATTTATTAAAAAAATGTTTTAGCACATATAACCAAATGTTGTAGCAGTTAATCAAATGTTTTAAACAAATGTTTCGGTGGAACAAAATAAAAAATGTTTCAATATTTACTTTAAAAAAAATTCCGTAAGTATAACCAAATGTTTAACAAGCATAATCAAATGTTTCGGTAGGGCGAAACAAATGTTCCAGTAGAACAAAAACAAGAAATGTTTAAACATTATTTTAAAAAAGTTTCAATAGTTAGAAACAAATATTTGAGCAAGCATAACCAATGTTTGATAGGATAAAACAAATGTTTCGGTAGAGCAAAAACAGAATGTTTTAACATATATTTTAAAAATGGCTGGTAACAAATATTTCAGCAAGTATAGCCAAATATTTCAGTAGAGCAAAACAAACGTTTTAGTAGAGAAAATAATAAATGTTTTGGTAGGTAGAACTAAATGTTCCAGCATACAAATTCCAATGTTTTAGCAAGTAAAACCCCATGTTTCAAATGTAAAAAGTTCAACTTCCAAAGCTGAGCCTCATCTTCTCGATTCTGTCTACCTCTCCATATCCGATGAGCTCCCATATCCTTGATTTCCAGATTTGGTCTCCAAAATGATGAACAGCCTGCCATCTTCTCCTTTGCTGATTACGCTCTCTCGACTCTCTCTTAACCACGATTTGAGATAGTGTTGATAACGTGTTGGAGGACTATTAACGCAGTTATAGAAATCAGAGAGAGGTGAGGAAGTGAATGTATTATTGGTTCATCACTTGTAATTATAATGGATAAAATTATTGGTTCATCACTTGTAATTATAATGGATAAAAACCACTTTATAAAGAGAATCAAAGACAAAAAAACACAAGCACTGCCCCCAAAACAATATACAATATGGGCTTGTGGTTTTAAAAGTTCCTACGAGGAACTTCAAGAGCTTTCCACTGTACGATACAAATAGCCAAGTGGTGGCGCCAACATGCTATAATACTCTTAATGGAAGCAGCCGAGCTATGCTGGCTGCTGCTCAGTACACCGGTAAAAAAGGAGTCCTATAAGGCTATAACCCTTTATTTTTCGTTAATGGGGACCGTAATTAGTTCATGAACTACAATAATGCTCCAGATTTGACCAATATCCTGGTCAAAGTGTTTCACTTCACTATACAAGACAAAATTTACATTGCCGATGCAATGGTTATTAACAGACTTTGCTGCGTTCGTACTATTGTACATTGAACAATTCTGGGCAGGGAATGACAGTCCTCCAGCTATCACACACATCAGAATCTGCTGTCTGCCAAGTGCAAGATTTTGGTCTCAAAAAAATTAAACCTCAATAAAGACGACAAGCTTATCTAGCCTTGAGAAAATGCTTGACAATCAAGCAAGAACTTGAAATTGATGCAAAAGCAGGTGTCAGCGGGGAGCTTGCTGGAGCAGCACACCAAAGAATCCACCACCAATTCCTACTTCCCGTCTATCTCATGCATGCATGTGTTCCTGTATGTAAATAATGGTCAAAGTGTTATGAGATGAATTGACAAAACATATGAAAAAAGTATAACATCAACATTGTAAAAGCATAATTTACTCAGGATGCATCATTTGCTAGGAAACATTAATGGGGTGGATATTGTAAAATTTGTGGTCATTTGATACGACACACGCTTACCATTTGCCACAAAACACTGGCATTTGATTGCAATGAATAATAAAAAAAATCACAACTATAAGAATCTAAAATATTAGCTACATTGAAGAAAGAACATACTTGTCTTTATGGACTCTTTGGCTAACGCTCTATCAGAATCATAGCATAGCAAATATGGTGCAATGAGGGCATCCAACTTGACAGGGCAGGGTGCAACTGCTGACGTTGTTTGTGGCATTGTTTGGAAGTATAAAAGGATATCATCCAGATATGAATTAAAGCTCACAGACAACTTTTGTATAACCAATCCTCATCCATTACCTCAACAAAATCAACAAGAACCTGCAAGGAAGATCATCATGGAAAAACAAAAGCAATTTACTTAGGACTGAATAAAATATTTCGATTATAATCCCAAAACAGACAAATAACATATATTATGAACCTGTAAAAGCTCGTGAATAAACATATGTGCTTTTGGGGACACATCTGCTAGCAACTGGGTAACAACTTTTGGCACCAGGTAATGTGGTTTTTCACCATTAACACAGTTGATACCACAAAAATGAAATGAACACATTTGATCCCAGAAAGATAGAATACTCACCTTAATAGCATGAATTGCTGCTTTAAGTGCCTGTAGCTGTGGAGGCAGAACTTTATGATTTAGGGCCTGTTTGGTTGCTGACTAACATTGCCTAGCCTAACCTTAGCAATGTGTGACGATACACATCGTCAGGCTCCCTACATATTGCCATATGTACAGCATATATTTCTTCAAGATCAAAACTAACCTCAAAAGTAGAGTGGCATATTCTTCAATGTTTTTCATCTCTCCAATACACATAATGAAAACTTTCACGGTGAACTAATGATTACTTAAATGATCTCTCGCCACAATTAACAGCAGTAAGCGAAGAGTAGAAAGAAGTCCAGATCCATTTATCTAATGCTTGCAATCTTTCCCATTTCAAAATCTTCTCATCACCTCTCCTCCCAACTTCAATTAGTATTGCAGATGGTGCATTTCAATGATTATCAATGATTTTTCATCGCTTCAAAAAGGCACACCTGTCTCTTTTTCATTGATGGAAGAAGGTGAGCTTCCCTAATGCCTCTGCAGTCTAGGAAAGAGAGCAATGAAAGTAATTCCTGAGATGAAAAAAAAGGAGAATTCGCTAAAAAAAAATAGAAAAGATGGCAACTTTACTATGGAAGTTAACCTCAAGTGAACAAATAACATGTATAATTATACATCTAAGAAGGGTAAGAAACCTCAACAGAACAAAATAACAGGTATAATATACATCTAGGCAGGGTAAGAAAGTGGATAACCTGTGGTGAATCAATCAACTCCCAGTGACCATCTTCCGAGGAGTCGAAATAAACCCTACGATACCCTGGATCATTTGCTCTACAAGGGCCGAGAAAGAGCCTATAATTATTATATCTGCGGTAAGATCCCAGAATATAGTTTGCGGTTGGTATGCAGCTCCTTTAGATGAATCATCCCTTCCAGAGTTAGCAACGTCGTTCTGACTCCTCTGACATCCTGGCTGACCTTCCTTAGAAGAATCCAAACTGTACAATCTTCCTGATCCATTTAAGCACTGATCACAACATTGATAAATGTTTCTAGTTGATTTTTTAATTTTCCCATCTGACACATGTGATTGTGCTGTCGGTATGTTAGGCAAGAATCTTTGTGGATCCCAGAAAAATAGAAAGTAAAAGTAAGCTTCTGTAGTTTTCTGAGAGGACAAACAAGTAGATCAGCAAACAATTTCTGGAGGTTGAATCTGAACTTAACGCATAAAACACAATATTTTAGATCGGTGTAAAAAAGAGGAGTTACATGAAAGTTCACTAACAATTAAAAAATGAGTATGATGTGCACATTTGCTTCAGGACTTCAAGGTGATAGCTAAACAATGGTAAGAACACAATAATACCAAAAAGCTCCTACAGAATGACGCAACTTTATATATTAACTTCATAACTTCTAAAAACAATCAACTATTCATGTAGTTACATTGCCAAGAAATCAATATGGTAAGCTAGAAAACTTCACATACACAGCAACATCAGTAAGAATTTGTAGAAAAAAACTTATGTTTCAGATGGTTATTTTGCAAACTTAGAACTACGCAAACTCCTTCAAAGCAAAGAAAATATACAGTAAAACAAATGGCAAAATAGTTATTGACGATTACCTCATGTCTTGGTACAGAACCAGGATCAGCACCACAAACAACATCAATCAAAGCAATCAAACAATCTAACTTCTCCTCAATGCCTTCCATCAACCCCAGAAGCCATTGTTCTCCAGGATAACTTTCATCAATTTCACTAAATTTGTGCAGATTTTCATGTACAATTTTCTTCTTCCTCCTGACAATTCTACATTCAACCTCAGAAAAGCTCATTTTTTGTGAACAATCAGATTCATCACAACTACTGCCCCCATCCCCATCAAGACTTCCAATATACCCACCTAGAAAAAATACAACATTCCAGTTCAGAGAGATTCAATTTTAGCCTTTAATGTCAACCTTGTTTCCAGATTAGTACAAGACACCTAACCTTTCATAGAAAATATGGTAATATCCATGAACTACTTGGTTACATGAGAAACTTGCATAGATATTAGAACCTAAACTGCTTTTCATAATGTCGTGTAAGGTAGATTACATTATAATGGGAATGATGATTCCCCTAGCAGCCAAATCATAGGTATTACATATAACCTGGAAAAGTTTTTTCACCATTACAGGTGATAATTCCCATGGTCTTGTGGAAAATGGTTGTTTCATCATGACACTAGGTGGGGAAACCTCGAAAGTAAATCTGCAAGATAAATGTAGTAATGCTTCAGTAAATTGTTCATAACAAAACATGATAACAAAGCGGCACAGTGTAGTATTGCAGACCTTTGCAGAGGGGGCAGCTGTGTCTCGCACTTGAAAGATGGGCTGAACATATTAATGGGCTAGGACCTGCTTGTAATTCACTAAGCTCAACCTCCTCATCAACTAAAGTCGGATGTTCAGTTTGTAGTGGTTCTAAAAATCCCGATTAATCCCCGATTAGTCTCCGATTAATCTCTAGTCGATTGTCCTCCGATTAGTACCGATTACCGATTAATCCCGATTAATTCGGACTAGTGCCGATTTATGTGTCCGATTAATCCCGTTTAACCCTAGTCCCCACCTCGCCGCCCGACTAGCGACTAGCGACTTTTAGAACCTTCAGTCTGATTTATCAACTGAAAGACAGCACTCCATTGGTGGACGCTCCTTTGTAGTAGTACCTCTGTATTGCACCTGAAATAAAGGAAATCACCATTGTTGTTCAGCATGAAAAGAACTTTAAGTTCCATTTTGCCAGACAAGAAAATAAAAAATTATCAAAACTAAACATTTCAGGATTTTTCTCCAAATGCTGGGCATTTAGTACCAGTTTTCTCCTTTTTCCTTTTGGTCAGGTAAGTTTTGAGAGGAAATATTACCTTCCTTTTATTCGGTGGAGGTCTGCTCCTTTTGTCAATGGCAAATGGAAGTATCTGTGGTTGGTAATTAACCTGTAATGGCCGAATCAAATAATTCTTTGGTAGCAGAGTACTACGCATTCACTCTGTTGTTGATCTGCTAATTCATTTTTTGAAGACGAACATGTCGCAGAAACCTTTTGCATTTCATTCGTCATTGAAACAGAAGGGTTCCCCATAGATGCTAATTACAAAGCTTCGAAAGTAAGTTTGCTTTCTTCTGAACCAAAGCAAACACAAACTGAATGAAATGCAAAACTTAACCCCGCTGCCTGCTGCTGATGCCAATGTACCAGCGCAGCGCCTGATCTGGCCGCTGCCTGCTGCTGATGCCAATGACACGGGCGGGCACGCTGCGGCGACTACAACCCTACAACAATACCCTCCCCTGGGTCGTCTCCATTATCGTCATCATCGTCCTCGCTGCCGGAGGAGTAGGCCGGCGGGGCCCGGGGAATCTCCACCTCGCTGTAGACCTTTAACACCACCAGGTCCTTGGCGCCGGGGTGGAACGCTACGCCGCGAAAGGCGGCGGCGCCCTCGTTCATCCGGAACTCCTTCATCCGCCACGGAGTCAGCTTGCCGCGGCCGTCCTGCCAGAGGTAGAACGCGAACAGGTTACGGAACCCGACCACGTCCCCGTCCTCGCTGGCGTACGCCTTCTCGCCGCCGTACCGGCGCCAGCAACCGAGTGGCGCCCTCCGGTCGCCGCCGCGGACGACGCGGCGGCCGGATGCCGCCGCCTCCGTGGGCCGCGTCATGAAGAAGTGGCTCCAGACCTTGCGGACGCCATCGCGGTTGCTGCGGTTGTAAGAGTGGAAGGGGAGATTCTCCGGGAGGGTGCCGTAGACGTCGGCGCCGTCGATGATGGCTTCCTGGGGGAGGTTGGCGGGGACGCTTCCGAAGAGCGCCTTGGGGGCGAGGAAGTTGGCGACGACGACGCGGCCGCTGGGCGCGAACTTGAAGCCTATGGGTGGCCACGACGGCGTGGACGGGTGGCCGATCGGGCCCGGCGGCGGCGGCGGAGGCGGAGGCGGCGTGGACGGGTGGCCGATCGGGCCCTGCGGCGGCTGCGCCATGGATGGCCGGATTCAATCGGAGTTGGGAGATTTTTGGGCAGATAAGAAAAGAAGATTCGAAAAACGTCGGCGGATCTGGGATTTGACCGTTCGAGGGAGGGCTATACGGTTGTTTATAGGCGAATGGACCCAGGTATTTTAGACATTTCGCCCGTTCCGGAAGCAAATCGAACTCCGACTGAGAGTCGAACATCATGTCGGTTAAAGGGAGGCATTCTAGGCCCGATTCCAACAGCCTGAACGGCCCATGGGCCATGGCCTCTGTGCTAAAATAAGCTAAGCAACTTTACTTGTCTTGGATTTTTTTTCATAAGTGCCGTTACAAAGTTTGCTTATTTTAGATATGCCATCGCAAAATCGATATTATTATATCGGTTTTGCTCGTTTCCAGGCACCTGCATAAGCCAAGTAGCACAAGCGATTTTCCAAGGCGTCTGCGTACATGCGCGCGGCTACCTGGTGTTGATGGTGCGCGGCCGATCCGGATCCTCTGTCTTTGGGCATTAAACGGCACCGTGCCTTTTGACCTGCATGCCAGGGCGCACACGCGTGCAGCGGCAATGGGCCGAGCTGAGCGGCAAGCCGAGCGGCAGGCGCACTCTCTCGCGTACAGCGTACTCCCATTTTAGCGTTCTAGACACGCGCCCAACAGCTTATACGCGGGAAAGGCATCGTATTTTCGCGCTCACACCACTCCGCCATAATATATGCTCGCAATTCACTTGACAAAAGTAATTTACGTCCCAAAACTCTAACTGGCATGAAAAAGCACACACATGGAAAAGACGTCGGATGATAATACCTAGAGAAGCACATGTGCCAAAAAAAAATTAGTTGAAATAAAAACAAGAAATTTCAATTAACACACTTTATATTAACTGGCATCTAAATTTACATATAGTTTGATGTTATAAAAAAGACGCAACGATTAACCAGATGATATTTTTTAATTGTTGCAAATTTATTTAAAAGAAGAAAACAACAAGGCACATATGTGGCTACTATTTAGTTGCATGTACCGATTAGTTCTCCCAAAAGTCTAACCTGATATGAAAGGGTGTTCACTTATGCTTTTCAACTCTCCCTCCTCATGTGGAGCCCTTAAGGCCTCAATATGTGGAAAATAGAAGCGGACAACAATTGTGTCAACGAGGATTCGAAATCGTGACCTTGAGCTCTAGTACCAAATAAGTTGTATCTCGCTCCAGCAATGAGGCTGAGCATCATGTTGTCACCAATGTTGTTGCTGAGACTACATGGCTCCGACAATTGCTTCTAGAACTTTATTGTCCTCTCCAGCATGTCACTATCGTGTACTGTGACAGTGTCACAGTGTCAATGTTGTTTATCTCTCGACGTGTTCCATTCAGCATCAACGTACCCACAACGTCACAATATGCGGATATCTTCACCCAACCATCATCTCTCTTCACCAACTTCAGGTTAAGTCTGGACATTCATTTTGCTAGTGTTCCGACTATGGGGGAGTGTTCGACGATATTTTTTTTGTGATTATATTTTTCTTGATTAGCGCTCAATGCATGTCGTCTATCATGCCATATCCCACTAATACTATTCCATAGATCGTGTGGCTGAGTGCAACCACTTTGAGAGAGTTAGTTAGATGATATTTTTGGTGATTATATTTTCCTTGATTAGCTCTCAATGCATACTATCAGATTAGATAATATTTTGGATAATAGATAATATATCAGATTAGATTTAGAGTTTATCTCTAATATATAGATCAACTTCAGTAGTTTGTTATAGAGGTTAATATTGACCGCTAGATTTACATAATAATATCCATATTCGATGATGTAGATTTTTTCTTTTTCTATGATTAACGTGAGAATTTCTATTTTTTTTATTAACATGGAAATTTATAAGATTTTAGGATTAATGTGGTGGCTGAGTGGCTCTGATTAACTCTGTTTTATATGGACGGTACATAGACAGATGGATCGTGCGCAGGCTCCGTGTGAAACCGCAGGAGAGAGCAAACAAGGACGACCGGCCGGTCAGTAGATAAATCTACCTGTCTGACGCTGGAGTACGGCATGTTTTTTTTTCGGTGTATATTTTGTTCCAGCCGTAAATAATAGGTACAACGGCCATTGGCCTACGGGTTTTTGAGGTGTTTAAAGTATGTCACGTCTGTTGGGAGTTGAAAAATGAACGTACTACGTCTGTCCTGATATATAAGTCTTTGTAGGATGTTTTGGAGAGATTAAGGGCAAGGGGAAAATACTATAATGCCCTTCAATTAATGATGATATGTAGTGAGTGGGAAAGTGGTTGGGGGTAAGGTGGGAAGAAATTTGAATGAATGAGAGTTGGAGGGAAAATTTGAATGCTAGAAAGACTTATATTTGGGGACAAAATTGGAATGCTAGAAAGACTTATATTTCAGGACGGAGGGAGCAGTTCTTAGACGATCACGTGAGGATGCATGGGACTGTGAGATTACAAAGATTGCGCCTGCCGCTCGGCTCGGCCCATTACTGCTCGGCTCGGCCCATTGCCGCTGCACGCGTGCACGCGCTGGCATGCAGGTCAAAAGGCACGGTGCCATTTAATGCCCAAAGACAGAGGATGCGGATCGGTGCGCAGCTGCTTGGCATTGATGGTGGAGGAGCCATGCATGGTAGGCGTTAATCGCAACATTAACTGCAGCGCTAATCACAGAGATGCAGGCAAGTGCACGGCTCCTTCACTAATTGCAGCTTTAATCGCGTGGCATTGCGGTGAAACGAGATGACCCGTTTGTTTTTCCATTTTTTTGAGTTTATATTTATGTGAAAAATGTTTTTAATACCGTCATTTCTATTTTTATTTGATTAAATCGATGTAAATGAGATGTAAATACATCAATAACAAATCATATTTAATTGCTATGCCTATCTTGCTATGTTTAAATTTTTTCACATCTTTTGTATTATTTTTTCAGTTGTGCTGTCGCTGAAATTTCTTTGTTTTTATATTGAAAATTCAATCGCCTGAGCTAAATGCTAAAACGCAGTCGCTTGCGTTGTAGTTGGTCAACTATTATATATGCTACTAGTTTTGTAAAAATCTATCAAGATTGCCATTCTCGAGATTTTCTACCATTTACGACATACACCAAATCAAAATACGGATAAAAATACACCTGACATGTGGGCCACACATGTCATACAAACACTTTTGAAAAGGATATGCTCTAGATCAATCATAGTGATGATTGTACTGCGTCTTTGTTTATGTTCATATGATAACATTGTTTATCGATTTTCTTAATAAATGTCATAATTTTGTTCATTGGGTACGACTTGATTGTGAACCACATTGTTATATAACATTATTCTAAACTGGTACCTGATACATATCATTACGAGAAGCAGTTATGATTTGATCAGCATACGTATTGGTTGATGGTAATGTTTCACATACCATAGATATAGAGATATTAAACCAATAGTATAGACACATGTTAAAGAAAATGGACAGTCGGACAAACCTACTCCGAGACGCTGTGAGTTGTTATCTTTTATAGCGCCATCAGCGTATAGTCTCGAGTGGTACGCCTATATGGTCCTTAAACCTAAGATTGTCACGGATGCTCAGCATGCTTACTCGTATGTTTTGATATCATCAAACGCTACACCGTAACAGGGTGATTATAAATTAAGGTGAATACTAGGTATGCCACGATACATAGCCAGGGGTGTGATGATGAAGATGAAATTTGCCCCTCCTAGATAACAAGAGAGATACCTTTGGACCCCTCATGTGGATGGATAGAGAAAACGTACGGTCGTGCTAATATGACTAAGGAGTTAGTCATGGTATGTATCCATTTCACTGCCGAGTGAAGTGGTCGAGCTATCAATAAAGGTGGCGCGTATCTCGTCTTGAGCTTGATTGGTATCAGGTGGCAAAGGTATCGGTATGTGAGAGTATCAACGTTCAGCCGAATATTGATTCTATGCATTCGGGGGTCAATACGTACTGCTAGGTACCACTGTTGATCGGTGGATTTCACGGCCGACTTACACTGAACCTAACATATCACACACTTAACGGGTTGGAACTATTTAACGGGTTTTTGCGTGGATATGATCTACGTAGGAGATAGAACCCTAGCGGCCGAAGCCCACCAGTGTGACCATATAAGAAGAGGCATAGGAACAACGTTAGTAGATGAGTTGAGCCTTCATCACGCCTAGCCGTCGAGCTCCCCTCCTGCTCTCCAGAAACCCTAGCCGCACGATGAGGTGATAGCACACTCGTGAGGCGTTCCTGCTCGGTACTGTGGATACCGCTAGAGGCGCTGCCGTACGCGGACGTGCTGTTCGGTTAAATTGCCGGTGAGCACAGGTGAGACATCGGTGAGCACTCGGCGAGCACCGACGAGCACAGGCGGGCACTCGGTGGTGATCGAGATGTGTACGTCTACTTCCTCTACGCACGAGAACTGCTTCGGCTGCTCTGCGCGTCAAGGGTAACGATCTGTGATCCTCTACTTGCATGTGCTCCTGGGTGATTCGTGGTAGAAAATTTTGATTTTGCGCTCGCGTAGCCTACCCCTTTCCCATCAACTTTTTCTTCCTCCTTTCTCCACCCTCTCCATTCCTCTCTCGCCGGAGCTCGCTGCCGCCAAGCACGTGCCCCCTCCCCCGTCGTCGCGCCACCACCACCGCCGCGGCACTGCTGTCCTCCTACCGTCGCAGTCGCGCTGCTGTCCTCCCGCCACCGCGCGAGCCCCCCGTGCGACCCGCAGTAGCCACCATCGCTCGGTGGGCGTCTTGTGTCTGTGATTGCCGCCGCCGCAAGTCGCCGTGCAGCTCGTCAGAGTTGGGGGAGAGATTGGAAGGTGGGAGAAAGGAGAAGGTGAGGGATGACATGTGGGGTACACTTGTCAGATGCGTATTTCCTTGTATTTTACTCGTATTTGCCTCAAGTATAGCTGAACAATCCCGAAAAACGTTGATAATGGCATTTCTGATATGTTGTTGTAAAAATAATGGCACCAATATAAATATTGGTTTTGTAATGGTAAAACTGAATAAACCAAATTTTATATTGGCATGTATTAAAAAATCCCATTTTAGCCTTGTTTGTTTCAGATTGATGTTGAGTTGAGTTTTACTGTAGCAAATTTGTGACCCACTCAAAAGACGTTATAAAAAATTCAAAAAAATTTTAAAAATATTTTGCGAACTTTAAGAAGAACTATTTAAAACTCTACAAAAATAACTATAAAATATTACAACATTTGGCCTATACAAAAATAATAAATTTTCATTTAATTTAATTTAATTTAATCTGAAACAATCAAGGCCATGACCGACGACCGGACCACCACTCTCATTCCCAGGTGGTCGCAACGGGTTGAGGCCTTAACCCACATCTGAGTAAACCTAGCAGAGGCTCTAAAACTTGCTACAAATAGTTGTGCTGCAAATTTAGAGCTTCGTTGCAAATTGCCTTCACACTTTATACGGCATTATAAAATATTACTTCGTCTTTTCAGACACTCTATTCAATACAGTAACTTTTACATTTCTGCTAGCTTTGAAGTGCCCTCCCACTCGTCGTCGCTGCATTCGCAGCTCTTCCTGGCCTCCATGTCCCGTGCCCGCCTCCGAGCTCCTCCTACCCTCCCTTCCTCTTCCCCGTGGCGTCGCTCCTCCGGTGGGCCCTCTTTTCCGTCTTCCTCCCGCGCGCCTCCCGCCTCTGCCTCCCGACCTCGTCCTGGCGCTCCCGGTGCCCCTTCCAGATCCCGCCGCCGCTCGTGCCCTCGGTCGGAATCGAGCCGGCGTCGGAGCGTTGGGGCAAGGCCGAGCTTAGAGTGTACGCGGCGCGGCGGCGTGTGCGGAGGGGGCTCATGAGGGTGCGACAGCCGGTCTCCGTAGAGGGGGTTGTGCTTACTACCGTGTTCAGCGTCACGATCATCACAGTGATTCTGCGCGAGCTCTTCTAGATCCGGCGTGACCGCATCTGAGCCAAGGTACGCGAGTCCTCATGGAGCTCAACGATTCATATACTGCACTATACTGTCATTGTTTGATTGTAGCAGATATGTCCTACGGGCACATCATTACATTGTGATGCGATTTGCATTTTGTAGAACCTGCAATATGCAATCTTATTTACTACTACTCTCTTTTTTAAGGGTTATTTATTATACTAATGTACCATGCTTTAACTGCAGATATCATCGGGTCAGGCATTACAAGCCCTTGAGTTCAAGGTAGAGGACCACGGGCCTTTATTGCTACATTAATAGTCAGGCCAATGCTACATCGCAACGAAGTTTCTTCAACTTATTATATGGTATACCCAACATAACCAAGGGATATTGATGACAGTTATGAATTAACATCCATGTAGCTGGGAACATAACAATGTGAGGCATACTATTTCTTGACATAGAGATATCATATGGGGTGATTTTGCAAAAGCACACAACCATATGTTACCACAGACTGAAGGGAGTACTTACTAGAAGACGCATGGTACATGGGAACTAAGGGTTCTTGCTGAATTACATACCATGGATCTACATTTAGCTTCTGCTATCTCCTTGGAGGGTGCAACTTATTTATGGTGAGGTGTTTTACTATTGAATAGAACTGATGTAGGATGCTGGATCAGGGGGCACAGGGATCTCGACAGCTCCATCAAGCATCTGGAGCACCTTATGCATGGTAGGTCGCATTGCTGGCTCCTCCTGGATGCACCAAAGCGCAACTGCCACAAATCGTTGTACCTTCTTCATGTTAGCAGAAGCCTCCTCATCGCCCTCCACCAGAAGATCGATACATCCTGACCGATAGCAGTCATTTGCCCAGTCAGTCAGTATCATTCTGTCCTCATCTGGTATCTCTTGTTCAACATTTCGTCTGCAAGATATGAGCTCCAGTAGGATCACCCCAAAGCTGTAGACATCCACTTTGGCAGTGATGGCAATGTTCTTGAACCACTCAGGTGCAACATATCCTCGGGTCCCCCGGATTCCTGTTGTTGTTTGTGTTTGGTCTATCCGCAGCAACTTTGCGAGGCCAAAGTCAGATATTTTTGGTACGAGATTCTCATCGAGAAGAATGTTTTCTGGCTTTATGTCACAGTGGACGATCTGTGTACTGCACTCCTCATGCAAGTATATCAGTCCCTTTGCGACACCTAGTGCGAACTGAACTCGGAGGTACCAAGATGGTCTGGTACTACTGAAAAGGAATTTGTAAAGTGAACCATTTGCCATAAATTCATATACCAGGAGCCTTTGAGTTCCTTCATTGCAAAATCCAATCAACCTGACCAAGTTCTTGTGGAATGTTTGCCCGATGGTTTGGACTTCCACGGTGAACTCCTTTTCAGTGTCTGACAGAACTTTCTCAATCTTTTTTACTGCAATGCGCGTATTAAATTCACCTTGCAGCTCGCCCTTGTAGACCATCCCTGAGCCACCTCTGCCAACCTCCTCACGGAAACCACCAGTTGCTGTCTCGAGCTCTTTGTAAGTGAAAGATCTCAGAGACAAGCCTCCTGTACTTGATAATTGCTTTGGCAGAATTACCTTCTTTCTGCTAACAAAACAGTAGGTTCCAAAAAGGGTAAATGAGATTAGTAGAAGGTTCACCAGGACAGAGCTTCCAAGGAGTAGAGAGCTCCCAAGGACCCAATATTTTTTGTCTTTCTTCCACTTGTTGTCACCGTTAAGCTGGGACCGAGAGCTGTTGTTCTTTGGCACCTTCAGGTACAGTGTTCTCTGCACGGTGTTGTCTGCCTTTCCATTAGACATTGGGAGCTTCTTCTTCCAGCAGTTACCTTGGTGAAACACCGTGACAGCGCAGAAACAATCCATCATGCACAACTTCTTGCAATTATCCTCATTAATACTGTAGTAGTGCTCATAGTCAGCAAGAGGCCAATCCACATCAATCATTGAAATGAAATCAAACTGGTCGGATGCTGCTGCCTCATCCAAGTCACAGCTCTGTGGTTGGAAGTCTGCCTGGCAACCCTTGTACTTCCGCTCCAGGTCGATGAATGAGTAATGTGGTGGGCACTGGCAATTCACCGTCTGGCTCCGGTTCCAGTCCATTGTGCAGTAGCTGTTGAACCCACAGACGCCGCTTCCATCATCGGTCCTAACGATGTCACAGATGTTCCTTGGGATGAAGTCAACTGCAGTCCACCCCACGTTCCACTGGCTGATCATTGCCGCCGTCTTTGGATAGATGTATTGCCGGAACACTCCGTCTGGGTCGAGTGTGGCACGGTGGTAGTAGTCCGCCATGGAGCTCACCTGCACAGATGTGATATTAATTCTTGTGCCGTTGTTCAAGGTGAAGTATATCTTGCCAGTTGTGTTGAACACCAGCTGTGAGCCATTCCCAACCGTGTCACTGGACCAATATGGGCTGTAATTGTTTCCAGAGGGCGCCGCAATAGGATAAAACACAAGGTTCCCGTCGTCTTGCATGCTGAGTTGAAACCTGCCATCAGAGTAGTCCGTGGCCATGAGCCGGCTGCGGAGTCTTGTCCCATGGCCAAGTACTTGACCGGGCAGGATGGTATCGGTTGGGCTGGTGATGGTCTCCCATTTGGTAGAACCACCTGCACCGACCAGCACAAAGTCACCGGTGTCGAGCATGCTGGCGTAGGTAGCACCGATGACTGCTGGATTCCAGAGTTCACGGTTGGCAGGGTCTCGAAGAGAGAGCGCCCCATCGGATGTGAGCTGGAGGAGCGAGCCCGGCGGGGCTTCCACTGGCACTCCTTGTGTGTCGTACCTGGCATACCAGACGACAGCCTTGTCGACAGTCTTGTCGAACCAGAGTGCAAGGAGGAAGGAGGAGGCGTTGGTGTCCATGAGTCGGAAGCCGAACGCGAAGTCGCCGGAGGGCGAAAGCCATGAGGTGTTCATGCCATGGGTTGTCAAAGACGAGCCCAGGGTTATGTTCCTCTGAGCACTTGATGGTGAGGGGATTAGCATCAAAACTAGGAAGAGTACTGAGATTTGGAGAGCTGCCATTGTTCTTTGATCTTGCAGCAGCTCTTGGCTGAGGCAGTGGCTTTATGGACTGTAACCCCGGTCTCATCGTCAAGACTCAGGAGATGGCAGACTTGGACTTCCGAGCGACGACTCCAAGTCACGGTTTCTGGCTGTGGTGACTGGTGAGTGGGTTCCATCCATGACTAAACATCTGGCTAATCTAGACTCCAGAACGCAGGAAATCCCCGACACACCACAATCACAAGCAGTTCAAACACGGCAAACCCACCCCCAATTAGCGGTGCAATCAGGTCAGGCGTGGCAGCGACTCGTGATGGGGATTTGCTTCAGGATGCAAACGGGCTGTTCGCTGGGTTACCAGCACACCCCCATGTTTAACCGTGAAAGAGCAAATGGGCGAAATGGGATGCCCAGGTAAGAAAATCCCGGGTCAAACGGCACCCGCAGCCCGTCCATAGCACAGTCCAAATGAACTAAAAATCCCCAAGTCTGTGTACTGTGTGCTAAAAAAATCTCCTTACCAAACCGCACCGGCTCAGAAATCATCAAATCAACCTACAAGATGGGCTCTAAAATCCCCAAATCATCCTCCACCTTATGGTTAGGAATCCCCAAATCAATCTGCATCTGTTCAAAAATCCCCAAGTCAACTGCACGTGGGCTACAAAATTCCCAAATTTTTCAAAAATCCCCTGGGGTGGGTGCGAGGACCGAGCCACGGGCGACTCACGGGCGGCTAGGGTTTCCTAGCCGCCGCCGCCTCCGCCGCCCGTGGCGCCGCCTCGAACTCCCCTCCCCGCGACGCCGCCATCGTCCTCCTCCCCGCCACCGTCCTCGAGCTCCCCTCTCCACCATGGCGCCGCCTCGAGCTCCCTCCACCCGGATGCCGCCATTGTCCTCGCCACTGCCGACGCTGCCGCCCTCCCTCCCTACTCCCGCTGAGCTCCGACGCTGCCGCCTCCCCGCCACTGCCGACGCCGACCTCCGCCCACGTCGCGGCTTGGTTCCTCGCTTTCTCTGGCGTCGCCTCCACGCCGGCCGCCCTGTCTCGGCGCTTCGCCGCGCCGCCTCCACGCCGAAGTCGGGCCCCGCGCTCCGTCTCCGGCATCGGGACAACAACCTAGCAGTCCGCGCCGTCACCGGTGTCAGGGGAGGCTCCGCCGTCCCTCCCCGCCACCATCTCTTCGTCAAGCTCCAACGCCGCTGTCCCTCGAGGATAGGTTAGGCCTGTTGATCCCTTTTCTCATGCTAGTCATCACCACTGGTCACCACCGCCACCCCTTGTCCTCGCACTCGCTGCTGCCCCAAGTCGGAGCTCGCCAGCACCTTCCTCCCCGAGCTCCTGATCTGGTCGGCACTGGCCATCGCGAGATCGTCGACGTCATACTCCACGAGCTTGTCAGCGTCGCCCTTCGCTCTAATCATGCCGTCCTGCTCCCGTGCTCCTTCCCCGCCGCCGCGGTCGCTGCCACCGCCTCCCCCCTTCGTGGCTCCACTTCGGTCTTGCCTCAAGAAGCCGACCCGAGTCTCAACGCCACTACCAAGACACACAAGATGGTTGTCCTCGGGCCTCTCAAAGAAGAAGTCAATTTCGTCTTACCTACTGAAGACCCTTCCGAGGCGGAGTGGACCCTGGTCCGCTCTAAGCGGCGTCGCCGAGAGGACAACCGAGCAAAGGTTTTCTTCTGCCATCGCTTCGCTTGACCAGCTTGCAGCGAGGGACCTATGCGCAGGCTCTTTTGACTCCAGCTCGCGGTGATCAGCGTCTTCGACGCTCTAGATTCTGCGATAGCCCCGGGCACAGCTCACCCCGTCTCCGCCACTCTCGCTGCTTCCGCTGCCTAGAGTTGGGTCACTTGGCGGTGAGCTGCAGGGATCCAATTCGATGCCGACGCTGCAAGCGCAATGGGCATATATCTCGCAACTGTCGCTTTCCAGCACCCTCTACTCTGAAGCATCGTTCGCCTGCTCCATTGCCTTCGGCTGTTCTGGTTGACCCAAGCCGGCGCCCGCATCACTCGAAGAGTTTCATCCGCTCCACGATGAACTTGGAGGCTACCCTCGACGATCTCTCTTCCTGTCTTGTGGTGTGTCGCCTCTTTGGCCTTCGCGACCCTGCGCGGGCCTCTGGTGTCGTCCTCTCGGCCGCAATGGAGGCGTCTGAAGCGCCGCGGGAGAGCATCTCTGTTTCGCCGCACTTCCCAGAAGACTTCCTCATGCGTTTTTCGTCGCAATGCCATCGGAACCGTGCGGTGCAACGTGGGCGGTTACAATTCAGCAGCTACTCTCTTGAGCTCCGGCCGTGGCGCCCCCACCTAATCGAAGACCCCACCCCTCTCCGCTTTTGGGTGCGCCTTTGCCTAGAGAATGTCCCCATGCATGTGCGGGATGAGGAGACTGTTCAAAGCATCATTGGTTCGACTTGTGTGCTCCAGTCCATTGAAGAGCACTCGCGCCGCCAAGAGAAGTCGGTCACCCTCAATGTGTGGGCATGGACGATGGAGCCAATCGACATCCCCAAGATCCACTTCCTCTCTATCGTTGTTCCTAACTCGGCGAAAGGTGCGGCTCCTCCAAAGACAGTGGACACATTCAGGGTTCTCATCCACTTGGATGCCGTTAAAGATTCCTTAGCGGGCTCCTCGCGTCAAGGTGGCCACTCTCGCCTAGTTTGGCACCTAGGTTTGGCGGACGGGGAGGAGCCACCAGTCAGGTCGCCCATGCGCTCTATACCACGCTACCACCGCCACCATCCTGACTCTGTCGTCGACACCCGTGGTTCCAAGTTTCGCAACCGGGGGGACTACCGCTCTTGCTTTGTCACCCGCAAGGTCGTCCACAACACCTCAGCTTTCAAGACAGGCCAATCCGGTAGCCGACATGAAGAGGCAAAGTTGAGCCTTCGAAAAAAAGGGCACAACAAGCGTTATCAATCGATGGTCCATAAATCTTCCCCCTAGAAAGCTGTTTGGGAGTGGCGACCGGTGACTTCTACCACTTCTGGCATTGGCTCCAGTACCCCAGGGACCGTGGAGGTCGAGGCTCTAATAATTGATGTTTGTGGTCCCAACCTAGAGCATGGAGCCTCTCTTGACCTAGATCTAGCACCACCTCAACTACAACTCACCCCTAACGAGGCTGATATGGTCTTTGCGACAACATCCCACATCGGCGAAGGGGACCTTCCGGACAACGCAGGCTCCACAAGCTTTGTGTTTGCTCAACCGACCTCCCAAGGTGGCTCAAAGGCCCAAAACCCGACGTCGGCCTCCCCACCCTCGGCAATGTCTTATATCGGCGAAGGGGGCCTTGTGACCAACGCAGACTCCACAGGCTTATTGGCGGAGGATGCTCCACCGACCTATCAAGGTGACTTGGAGGCTCCAATTCAGACGCCGGCCTCCCTACCCTCGTGTCGGGGATTAAATTACGGCCCATTGCCATGGCCCACTCGCTGACGGCCCTTTCGAACAGCCTACTAGGGCCCAGCTCCCTGGAAGGTTCTATCTGGCCCATATGCATCCCGCCGAACGACTTCTGGGGTGTGGTGCGTAGTGGCCAAGGAATCGTGTTTGAGTCCATCTCGAGCAGAGTTCGCGACGACACGTGAAGACCGGACGTTGGTTTCCGGATTGGATAAGGAGTCGTGATCCCCAAGATTAGAGCTTACCTTATCTACCGTAGGTTATATTTGGCATGTGCCGAGTTTGTTACGATCTCGTAGTTAGCCCGCCCGATATTCCTTGGTAGGTCGGTTTGCTCAGACTATATAAAATGAGCCCCTACGGCGTGTTAAGGGGCTGGTCATCATCTTATAGCTTATCGCAAGACTTGTATCAGATAATTTCGTCGAGACTTGTTCGCCTCGTCGAGCCACCTCTTGTATTCATCCACGATATATAAGAAATTTGGACGAGGGCTATTATCTCCCGAGAGGCTGAACCAGATAAAAACTCGTCTCCCTGTCACGTTGTTCGTGGTTGTTTGGCGTGTCTCCTATCTCAATCTTAAAGAACCTTAGCGACTTGGGTCGATATCTCAACCGCCGGCAATTTGGCGCCGTCGTGGGGAGCTCGCAGATCGAACATGTCGAACTCTATCGCGACCGTGAGATTCTCCACGAGGACTATGACTCGGAAGGCGGGATGTCTCTTCCTCGCCAGATCGGATCGATCCTTCGATCTTGATCGCCTTCCAGATCTGGTTCCCGGCTGCGTGCTCGGTGGATCTCTCGCACCGGCAGCTCTTCGCCGGGCGCGTCTCGTCTCCGCAACGAAGCCAAGGCCGGGATCGATCTCTTCGCGCCAGCGGCTTTTCGCCGCCGCGCAAAGTTCGTCTCGCCACGAAGCTCAAGGCTGGGCTGGATCTCTCGCACCGGCAGCTCTTCGCCGGGCGCGTCTCGTCTCTCGCGACGAAGCCAAGGCTCGAGGATCGATCTCTTCGCCGGGCAGCTCTTCGCCGCAGCGCAAGTTCGTCTCGCCACGAGCTCAAGGCTGGGCTGGATCTCTCGCACCGGCAGCTCTTCGCCGGCGCTGTCTCGTCTCTCGCGACGAAGCTCGCGCTCGGGATCGATCTCTTCGCGCGGGCAGCTCTTCGCCCGCGGCGCAAGTTCGTCTCGCCACGAGCTCCGTGCTCGGGTTGGATCACCAGCGCGGGCAGCTCTTCGCCCGGCGCGTCCGATCCCGCGACGAGCTCCGTGCTCGGGATCGGATCAAAACTCCTTCCGGATCCCGAGGTCGTTACGCTGGCGGTGGATGTCGGAGAGAGGCGACCAAAGACTTGGAACATCGACCCGCCGTAAGTTCCTCGTAGGTCTTTCGTTTTCTAACCGCGTTTTTCTCAAATTTCGCGCCTTTAGTTCGTCCAAGTCTCTCGGCCGCCATGTAAAGTTCAACCCATTGAACGGTGAATGTTCGCGCTCCTCGCGCCCTTCTCACCACTTGTCTTTTCGGACTACCTTTTCTCTCTGGTAACACTTGATGGTCGCCCGGTCTTCATAACTCTTGGCTCCGCAATCTTCGTGGTTTCCGCCGTATCTAGTTTCAACGAGTTCCTAAACTCGAGTTGCGTAACACGGCATCCAACCTTGCGGCTAAGCTCGCTCTCGTAAGCCCTCCGCGCAGGCACTTTCCTTGTTCGGTTACCTTCGAATCGCTTAACTTACGTTAACGAGCGCCTCGAACGAGTCGATCAGATACGGTGTCGCTCCACCTCTCTACGCACGCCCTGAATTCGCAAACTCGGGTTTTCAAGCATCGTCTGCATCGGGCTAGGGCGTCGCTCTTTCTCTTGTGCACTGCTCGAGTTCGCAAGCTCGTGTACTCGGAGTACCGCACAACGGGCCGGAGTTAGGCTAAGCGTTCTACCGGTTTTCTTAAAACTTCTAGCGCTGTTCGCTTTGCTCTTGGTTTCTGTTCGTCCTTGTCTTTTGTTGCTCTTTTTGTAGAAAAGCCGCTCGGTCGAACTCCGCTCGATTCAAGCGCCGCTTTCGGCGGTCTTGAGTCGCTCGCCCGGCTCCTCGAGGACTGTCTCTCCTCGATCGGTTGGGACTTGAGCTGAATTTCGCAACCCCGATACGCTTTCAGTTTTCCAGCCTTTCCTTAGCGTTGGTTTTCCAAAACCTCGTTGGTCTTTCGCTCCGTGAGCGCTCCCAGCGTCTGAGCATGTCTTTTATCCGGCGACGACCAGACGGCTCCGGTTAACCAAGCGGTGCACCACCGATGGAGTTTCGCCCACCGTAAGTCGATTTCATCGCGAACGGGCATGCCCACCGTAGTCGATTCTCATCGCAACGGGCATGCCCACCGTAGTCGATTCTCATCGCAACGGCACTCCGGCGCTGGTTCCGCACTCGCCGAGGCGACACTAACGCTACACGGGTCCATGCCCGGATAAGATTCGCCTCGCTGCTTTTGCTGCGGCTAAGGTCCCGATCGCCTTCCACGGTTAGCGGTCTTAGCCACGGCGGGCTGCACTTGCCCGTGACATCGCCTTTTTTTATCCATGCTACGCCCTTCCCGCACGGTAATCCGGAGCAATGCACCACCACCGAGTCCCGCCCACCGTAAGTCGATTCTCATCGCGAACGGGCACTCTGGCGTCGGTTCCGTGATTCGCCGAGGTGACACTAACGCTATCGGGACGTGCGGAAAAAATTATGTCTTGTGCGGGTAGGTCGTTTTTGCGGTTTTCCAAAACTCGTTTTGCTCTTCTTAGAGCCTGTTCTTGCTCTCTTTTCCCCTTCGCTCGTTTCTTATTTGTCTTTTGCAGAAATACAGAACGGGAACGCCGACTCGGTGATGGTCGCGCGAGGTTCCGTGCTTCCCCACCAAAGTCGATGTCCAGATCCTTCTCTTCTGCACGCCCGCGCATGCCCGGAACCGATTCACTTCACCCACAGATGATTTCTTGCCTTTGCCCGATCGACCGTCACCGCTCGGCTAAGTCAAGGTAGTGCGCCACCAACGGAGTCCTCGCCCACCGTAGTCGATTCTCATCGCGAACGGGCATGCCCATCGTAAGTCGATTCTCATCGCGGCGGGCACTCCAAGCGCCGGTTCAAGATTTGCCAAGACAACGCCTACAACGCCGCAAGGAATACGTCATGGGTAAAGCGTTGATTTCACACATTCTCTTGCGGCTCGACAAGATCGGGTTGTGATTCACCTCGCCGGGCGGTTCGCCGCCGGAGCGCGATATCGTGATCCCGCGACGAGCTCCGTGCTCGGGGGCTGGATCACCTCGCACCGGGCAGCTCTTCGTCCGGAGCGCGGGCTCCTACCGGGCACGTCTTCGCCTGGTCGCACTTTCTTGTTCCTTTAACGATCTCCGTGCTCGGGGACTGGATCTCTTTACCTGGTTCCTTTGACGAGCTCTGTGCTCTGGGACTGGGTCACCTTCCCCCTCGTATGCATTGTCTGCTCCTAGCACACGATCTACGTCTGGGGGCACATCACTTTCGCTCCTGAGCACGACATTTGCTCGAGAGCGCGATCTCTATTTCCTCGGGCAGGTTCTAGCCTGAGAGGTGATTTTCGTATTTTCGTTTATGCTTCCCTAGGTATCTTCATACCTAGATGCAGCGGCAGCACGAGTCCATCTCACGACTTGCTATGTTTATTCTCCCGGAAGATCTGATCTTACCGGATGCGGTGGTACGCTCTTCACTACCAAGAAGTCAATCCCTCCTTGGTGACGTTCAGCCTCAAGGAGATGATTCACCTCACTTCTTCCGATTTCTGTATCGAGGGTTGGGTACTCTGCTCGGACAGATGTCGTTCCCTGTTCGACGCAACAGAGTTGCTCGGCGCCGGGCGGGTTTGTTCGGTCCCGAACACGACTTGTTCGGTTGAACCGTAACCTGCTGTTGCCGCGCTGCACGCCTTTGTAGCAGGAAAAATACCCTCTTCAGGACTTAGAGTCTCAAGAGGAAGACCCCACTCTAGTGAGTCCTTCCACTTGAGTCTCGGGGCTAGCTGTCGGGAATTAAATTACGGCCCATTGCCATGGCCCACTCCCCGACGGCCCTTTCGAGCGACCCTACCAGGCCCGGCTCCTGGAAGGTTCTATCCGCCCATATGCATCCCGCCAGCAGCTTCTGGTGGTGTGGTGCGAGGGCCAAGGAATCGTGTTTGAGTCCATCTCGAGCAGAGTTCTGACGACACGTGAAGACCCGGACGTTGGTTTCCCGGATTGGATAAGGAGTCGTGATCCCCAAGATTAGAGCTTACCTTATCTACCGAGGTTATATTTGGCATGTCTTTGAGTTTGTTACGATCTCGTAGTTAGCCCGCCCGATATTCCTTGGTAGGTCGGTTTGCTCAGATTATATAAACAGAGCCCTACGGCGTGTTAAGGGGCCTGGTCATCATCTTATAGCTTATCGCAAGACTTGTATCAAGATAATCTCGCCGAGACTTGTTCGTCTCGTCGAGCCACCTCTTGTATTCATCCCCGATATATAAGAAAGGGTGGACGTAGGGCTATTATCTCTCCCGAGAGGCCTGAACCAGGATAAAAACTCTGTCTCCCTGTTCGCTGTTGTTCGTGGTTGTTCGGCGTGTCTCCTATCTCAATCTTAAAGAACCTTAGCGACTTGGGTCGATATCCCAACCGTCGACACCTCGTTTTCGCCGCCTCGCTCTGGCGTCTCGAGTTTTTTCATCCCCGTGAAGCCCCCTATCCTCCAAGTATTTTTCAGAAGAGCATCACGCCAGTCCATGAATGTTGTTCCAACACCGGTCGCTACTTTACGGCGAAGCTCTCGTCTTGCGGCTAAACCCATGTCAAGACTACCAGTAGAGGAGAAGGCCAAGAAGCTCATCACCAAGCGTCTTGAGCCGTGGTTTGATTCTCGTGCCAAGCCTGATGGTACCCTAGACCTTCTCTCCGCCCTCTTGGAAAAGCCTCTACTCATCGATGCGGCCGCCGCATTGGCCAGCCTCTCCAGCCTCCCTCTTTCTGATCCTCCACAGATGACGAGGGCAGATCAATCGACAGCCTTGGGTGCTACTCCTTCGAGCAACCCACGATCGGGGTCCGATGTTTCTTTGTCTCCCCAATGACATCACACATCCTCAATTGGAATATGAGAGGCCTCAATTCAGGTGCAAGGCGAAGTGTTCTTCGAAATCTCATCTCTACATCTCGAGCATCGTTGGTTTGCATTCAAGAAACGAAGCTGGACGTTGTGGATGCTCAGGTTGTGGTGGATTGCGCTGGTCGTTCTTTCGGGTCTCTTTTTGCCTACCTCCCAGCTGTTGGAACAAGGGGAGGGATCCTTCTACTTGCGCATGAAGATTACTTTCAGATGGAAGACATTGTTAGCACGCCTAGCTGTCTCTCGGCAACCATCAAATCAAAGTTGACAAGCATCTCCTGGCGCATCACGGTTGTCTATGGCCCACAGTCCACGTCAAATAAACTTCTATTTTTTCAAGAGATTGCCACCCATGCATCGACTACTCTTCCCTGGCTCATCTTGGGTGACTTCAACCTTATCTACCAAGCCGCGGACAAAAACAACTCCAATCTTAACCCGTCGCTTATGTATGCATTTCGCTCAATGATCAGCAATCTTGAGTTAAAAGAAATTCACCTCTCAGGTCGTCGCTTCACTTGGAGCAACGAGCGGGCCAATCCTACCCACACGAGGATAGATCGTGCCTTTTGCACTGCAGCCTGGGAGCTCCTCTTTCCAGAGACTTACCTCAGAGTTTTACAGTTGTTGGTTTCTGATCACGCCCCTCTCCTCCTTTCAACGGCAATGGAGCATAGACCCGCTAAATGTTTTCACTTCGAAAACTATTGGCCACGAATTGAGGGCTTCCACCAGGTAGTCCAGCAGTCTTGGAGTCGTCCTGTGGCTAACTTGAACCCCTTCCGCAAACTTCACACCAAGCTCTCCCGTACTGCTAAGACCCTCTTCAAATGGGCAAAGACCAAAGTGGGAAACTCCAGGGTTCTCCTCGCCATAGTTCATGAGCTGATCCTCCTTTTCGATCAAGTTAGCGAGGCGCGCACTCTTTCGCCTATTGAAAGGGACCTTCACAGGCGGCTCAAAGACCGTAGCTTGGGTCTCGCTGTCATCGAGAAAGCACGGATACGTCAACGGGCACGGGCTCAATGGGTCAAGTTGGGTGATGCAAACACAAGATTTTTTCACATTCGTGCCAATTTCCGAAGAAGAAAAAACTACATTCATTCCTTGGCCACGCCCGATGGGCCAGTCAGCTCCCACTCTGATAAGGAAAAGGAATGTCACCGCTACTTTCTGAAAGCATTTAGGCACCCCTTCAATCGTGAGCTCTCCTTGGTTTGGGAACACGTGGGCTACTTACCTCATGATTTGGATGACCTAGAGCTACCTTTCGAGGAAGAAGAGATAAAGCAAGTCGTTCTTTTCAGCCCAATAGATAAGGCGCCTGGCCCAGATGGTTTTACAGGCCTTTTCTTTCGTGTTTGTTGGGACACGATTAAAGAGGACATCATCAATTCCTTTCACCACCTTTACGACCAAAACTCGGCCTCGTTAAATCTGCTCAACACAGCCAACATCGTCCTGTTGCAAAAGAAGGAACTCGGTCTGCAGCTGATAAACTTTCACCCGATTAGTCTAATCCACAGCTTCAGCAAACTATTGTCCAAACTCCTGGCCAACAGACTAGCCCCTCATTTGGATAGCCTAGTCTCACGAAGCCAAAGTGCATTCATCAAAGGTCGTGTCATTCAAGATAACTTCCTTCACGTGAAGAATGCCATTCAAGATCACCAACGCAGAAAGACCTCGGCTATCTTCCTCAAAATTGACTTATCCAAGGCTTTCGACTTAGTCCATTGGGGCTATCTTCTAGAGGTTCTACAGCGTCTGGGATTTGGCCAACGATGGCGTAATTGGATCTCCTCCCTTCTAGGGTCAGCCTCCTCATCCGTCCTTCTCAATGGCACTCCGGGTCTCCCTATTTATCACGCAAGAGGAGTTAGACAAGGGGGTCCTATCTAACCCATGTTGTTCATTTTGGCCATCGATCCTATCCAGCGGCTCTTTCTTCGGGCACAAGAAATTAATGTTCTCTCTGCAATCAACTCAAGGATGGTCTCCTTGCGGACATTCCTCTACGCTGATGACGCGGCCATCCTTATAAATCCCGTGCGCAGTGAAATTGAGGCGGCTATGAATATACTCGAAGGTTTTGGGAAGGCCTCCGGACTACACACAAATCTTGCCAAGAGTGCTGCCTACCCGATCCACTGTAGGTCGAAAGAGCTAGATGACATCTTAATGTCCTTCCTCGGTAGGAGAGATTCATTCCCCTGCACCTATCTCGAACTTCCTCTTCACCTACGAAAGCTCAAGAAGGTGCACTTTCTCCCCTTAATTGAGAAAGTGCAAAAACGACTTTAAGGTTGGAAGGGGAGACTCCTGAGTAAGGCCGGTCGACTTACGCTCGTCAACACTGTACTCTCAGCTCTACCGACTTACTTCCTATCGACTTTCCCAATACCCAAGTGGGTTTCAAAGAGGTTGGACAAAATACGTCGAGCCTTTCTCTGGCGGGGAGAGGAGTCATGCAGTGGTGGACACTCACTTGTCAATTGGCCAACTGTGTGCCGACCAAAGAAGATGGGTGGGCTTGGCACCTTGGATCTCCAGAATTTAGTACAGCACTTCGTTTGCGATGGTTATGGCTCGATTGGACTGACCCAAGTAGGCCTTGGAATGGCTCTTCGGTACCCTGCAGTGATCTTGACAGAACGCTCTTTCGCTTGGCGATGCGCGTCACAGTACAAAATGGACAGAAGGCTAACTTTTGGCTGGACAACTGGTTGCAGGGGTCCGCACCATGCAACATCGCGCCCCACCTCTTCAGCATCGCAAGAGGAAAGGATCATTCTGTTGCTGATTTGCTTTCTAATGATAAGTGGATAGGCATGGTACGGCACCTCAACACGGTGGAGCACCTTCAGGACTACCTCCACCTTTGGAGCCAACTTCGTGGTGTAACACTCACAGATGCAGCTGATGAGATTCCAACCTCGAATGGTCAGTTCTCCACTAAGTTGGCCTATTATTTTCAATTTGTGGGCAGCACAGGCTGGTCCCTCGGAGGCACCATCTGGAAGACACAGACAGAAAACAAATGCAAATTCTTTGCCTGGTCTCTCGTCCATGGACGCATTCATACGGCTGACGTCCTGGCTCGAAAAGGATGGCCACACCAGCCCATCTGTCCTTTATGTCAGAATAGTCCGGAAACCTTTAGCCATATGACTCTCCATTGTTCGTACTCTGAAGAAGTTTGGAATGAGGTTCTCCATCAATACCCTCAAACGTCTAGATGGACAAACAATATGAGCTTCTGCGACTGGTGGATTACGGCCTCTTTCCAGACAGCCGACAAAGCGGTCAAGAGGGTTTTGAATGGTCTCATAATCTACACTATTTGAAATCTTTGGAAGGAAAGGAATAGACGCATTTTTCAGCATAAGAATCTTCCCTCTAGGACGCTGGTTGATAGAATTTTGGAGGATGTGAGGGGGTGGAGCATGGGGCTCCTTGCTGCCCCAATGTAATTCCTTTTTATTTTCCTAGCCGTGGTTAGGTCTTTGTACAGTGTATAGTTCTCTTCTTCTTAATGAAATAGCAGAGCGTCTGCCCCGTTTTGTTCAAAAAAAAAAAATTCCCAAATGAAACTACACCATGTGCTGAAAAATCCCTAAATCAAACCGCACCATGTACTCAAGAATCCCCAAAATCTGCACTAGTTCGAAAATCCACAATTCAAATTGTACCATAGATTCGCCAACACCCAGTATTCCTTGCACCACCAATCGAATAAACCCATCCTTGCCTCAGCCAGGTCGATTTGGAAGCCAAGATGAGGACACAGAGGCCAACGCTGCTTGCGAAATCTTCCCCATCGCACAAATCCGGGAGGAGCAGCGATGCGCTCGGAGGAGCGTGGAGACGCGTGGGACGGCGGCCTGGAGACATCGATGCGTGTGGACGGCGGTGTTCTTGAGGCCAAATGGCGCCATTGGGCCAAATGGACATGCCATTTATTAAGATGGCAGGTCTCGTACATTGCAGCTTAGGGCATGTACAACAGCAATTAATGAGTCGTCTATATACCGCCACCTCAGCGTTTTCATCCTACGTGTACTGAGTTAAATAAGAAAAGAGAGAGGGGTCGTCGCCTCGCGAGAGGACGGCAAGGGCTCGTGCTCCCAGGTAAATCGCCCAATCATGCAGTTGTACGAGCGCTTAGGCCACTCCGATTGCATGCAAGAGGACATGCAAACCCATTTATCGATTTACTATTTGCCATATCTTCTTATTAGCATTTCCGATCACCGAACCGATTTCAAAATGGATTTCGACATTTTTTGAACAAAACTAGACCACACTTGCTACATAAATTTCAAAAGTTTAAATTTTTATTTTTAAAATTTTGATTATATATTGTTTATTTTAATTTTTAAATTTAAATTTAAATTTTTGTTTTAAATATATAGCCCCTTTGATAACAATATATTTTAAACTCTATTTAACTATTAAACTATACAGACAGCTGTAAAGACTACTCATTGTATGTACTGTCTATATAGCCGTCTGTAGGTGACATGACAATGCTTTAGAGATAGCAGCTGTCTGCACCATTGCACATGCCCTAATGCTGCCGCTTAGCCTAGCGTAGCGTTTCAACAAAATTTAATAGTATTTAAAAAGTATACATTATAAAAAAAATAATTTAAAAATAGTTCTATAATCTTTTTGAGAGCTGCTAAAAAACTGAGAAAAATCATTAAAAATTATTACACCAAATAGGCTTATATAGAAAAGATAAATTTTGCTGAAACGCTATGCTACGATAAGCTGAAATGTACAAGGCCAAAATATGGATGCCCAAATAGTGATTTGATCGAGATAAATTTAATGGGCACATCGTCGCCCGTCTGCATCCCTAGATATGCTTGCTATGCCATGAAGAAGAATCAACCACGTGTGCGTGGGTAAGATTATGGGCTTTTTTGTTTCAGAATAAATTAAATTAAATTAAATGAAAGTTTGTTATTTTTGTATAAGCCAAATGCTATAATATTTTGTAGTTATTTTTGTGGGGTTTTAAATAGTTCTTCTTAGAGTTCGTAAAATGATTTTTTTATAATTTTTTAAATTCTTTAAAACGTCTTTTGAGAGCATCCCAGCAGGAGAGTCATCAGCTGCCTGCATCAAGATTAAAAGAGAGCTGACAGCGCATGCAGAGCACCTGTACGGGCAGGCGGTACAGACTTGAAAACATGTGGTGAAAAATGGCGGGCACTTGGCTGCAGTTGGCAGGAAAAAATTCAACGCTGCCGCTGGCGCTGCTGCACGCGCGACAAGCCGACAAATGACCGATGCTGCCGCTACTGCTGGCGCGAAAAATGGGCGCGGGCAGGCATTGGGTCCGAGCGAAACAAAAAGGGTTTTTAGCGTATCCGCCATTATTGGATTTTCGCAAACCAGAATTGCCATTACTAAACGGGGTTGACCCTAAATGCCATTTAAGCTTGTTTCGCGTTTCAAATATGCCATTATGGCCATCTGCTCACATATCTGATAAAAATACGCAGGTAAATACGGTACACATACGGTGGGCCCTACATGTCAGGTTGCAGCAGGCCTTCTGACGCGTGGGTCCCATTTGTCATTCTCTCCATCTTCTTCTTCATCCTCTTCCCTCTCTTCTCCCCATCTCTCTCCTCTCCACCAAGCTCCCGTGGTCGCCGGAGTTGGGGGGAGGAGGCGGCGCCGTCGCGGTGGTCGCCGGAGTTGGGGGAGGTGGCCCCGCCGAGGACGACGGCGGCGGTGGGCGCAGGGGATGGAGACGACGGTGGTGGCGCCGCCTCCCCAATTCCGATGGAGCTCGGGTGACGGCGCGACGGGCGGACGGGCGGGCTCGGGGGCTGGGCGGACGGGGCAGAGCTCGACGGCAGTGGGAGCTCGTCACCGCGGATCTCAGCGACGGGCACAGGTGGTGGCGGGATCTCGGGGCTCGGCGGCCCGCGCCACCGATTTGAGGGAGGAGCCGGATGGAGCTCGCCGCCGCGCCACCGATTTGGGGGAGGAGCTCGCCGGAGGGAGGCCGCCGCGCCACCGATTTGGGGCCGGAGTTGGGGGAGGAGGCGCTGGCTGCCGCGCCACCGATTTGGTGGAGGAGCTCGCCGGAGGGAGGTCGCCACCGCCGGAGGGAGCTTGCCGGAGGAGCTCGCGTCCTTGGCCAGAGAGAGAGAGAGAGAGAGAGGGGAGAGGAAGAAGCAGTTGGGAGAGACCGACTGGTGGGACCCACCTGTCTGAGGAAGAAGAAGGCCAGCTGCGACTGACATGTAGGGCCCATCGTATGTGTACCGTATTCTTGCCAGATATGTGAGCAGGTGGCCATAATGGCATATTTGGAACACGAAACAAGCTTAAATGGCATTTAGGGCCGACCCCGTTTAGTAATGGCAATTCTGGTTTGCGAAAATCCAATAATGGCAGATACGCTAAAAACCCAAACAAAACTGGCGGCCAACTGCAGCTACCTTGCGCGCGCGATTGAAAAGCGCTAGAACGAGCTGGAAAAAAAAAAGTAACGAGCACGAGCAGATATGCAGCAAGCAACGAGCACGCGCACACATACTATGAGTGCGAACAACCATATTACCCACATACAGAGATGGCTACGGAGGCCATCGAGGCGAGCTTTTATTGAAGATGATGCTGAGGAGGCAATGACACTTGTTATGGCAGCTATGGATGAAGCGCAACACATCGTCGATGAAGGAGACGTTTCCCACCGAGGGTCAGTGCATGGTCGTCATTTTATCGACTGTGGTAGGTTAAAGGGTGCGGCAAGACTATTCAATGACTACTTCTCGAAGAACCCTGTATTTCATGATGAGATTTTTTGATGCAGGTATAATTATTTTTTTATATTCTTTTACATTTTCTGTTTTCTAATCTCTAAAACAAATTTTCCTTTTTATTCCAGATTTCGCATGACACGAAGTCTTTTCATGCGTATTGTCGAAGCTATTGTTTACGCGGATTCTGACTTTGAACAGCGTCGAGACAGTGCTGGAACATTGGGGTTGTCCACTCTCCAGAAGGTCACTGCCATTATGCGAGTGTTAGCGTATGGTATCGGGGCAGATGGTACTGACGAGTATGTTACGATAGGAGCATCCACATGCCATAAGTACTTTCGCAAATTCGTAGATGCAGTCGTGGCGGTGTTTAAGGTTGAGTACCTACGAGCGCCAACTGCAGCCGATACAGCTAGGTTACTCAATGTTGCCAACAATCGAGACTTCCCTAGAATGCTTGGTAGCATTGATTGCATGCACTGGCGTTGGAAAAATTATTCGACAGCTTGGCACGGATCGCATACCGGCCATGCCAGAGGCCCAACACCCATATTACAAGTAGTGGGGTCGTATGACACATGGATTTGGCATGCCTGGTTCAAATAACGACATCAATGTTTTACATCGTTTACCAGTATTTGATAGGCTAGCTCGCGGCGAAGCTCCACCTGTGTCATACTATATAAACGGCAATCACTACACCATGGGGTATTACCTGTCCGATGGCATGCATATACCCCAAATGGGCAATTTTTGTGAAGGCCATACCTCTTTCTTTTGGCAAAGAAAATGAACGATTTACAAATGCTAAACAAATGTACAGGAAGGACATGGAGCGGGCATTTGGTGTGATCCAGGGTAAGTTCCACATAGTCTGAGGGCCGACTCACTATTGGGATGCACCCACGCTAAACAACATCCTCACGACATGTATTTTCATGCATAACATGATTATAGAGGATGAAAGGGATCTTGATTTGCCGCCGATGCAATATGATCAGATGGGTGATGATGTTGTTGCTACGCAGGGGTTGGGGGACGGAGGATTCGATGCGTTCATTGCCGAAAACAGCACCATCAGAGACCGTGCCCTCCACCGTTGGCTTTAGGGAGATATCGTGTAGCACTATGCCCGACACATCAGACTGTAGGAGCTTTCATCATATTTTGTCTATGTCGTATATACCAACCATATGTATGTGCGGTTTTTTATTATTACGTACCAACCATATGTATGTGTGGTTTATTATTATTATTATTATTATTATTATTATTATTATTATTATTATTATTATTATTATCTCGTTTATCAATGTTTGTCTCGTTTATTATTATGGCCTCGTTTGTTTCAGATTAACGTAGCGTTGCGTTTCGCTGTAGCAAATTTGTGACCCCCTCAAAATACGTCTTAACGACTTCAAAAAATTATGAAAAAAATATTTTACAAACTTTAAGAAGTACTATTTAAAACCCTACAAGAATGACTACAAAACATTACATCATTTGGCTTATACAAAAATAACAAAATTTCATTTAATTTAATTTAATTTAATTTAATCTGAAACAAACAAGGCCTATATCTTTTCAGCACTAAATTCATCCAGTATATTTCTCAAAAAAAAATCCATCATATTTGCAGTGCATTTCCGGCATTGAAGTATACAGCTTCCTCCACAGTATACACTAACCAACTAGAATCGAAGAAGGCATGAAACCAAATGAAAAAAATGGTTGCCTACTATAGAAAATGGTGCTCACAATACATTATACATGTGCAAAAGGAAGCATTTTACACAAATGAAAATGAGAAAAAAAAACAATTAGCTGTACTGGTTTCCAACATCTGGTCCTCGTGCGAAGACCTCCCGTGGATCATGGCTTGCCCAAAACACCATCAGGGAGCAAGAACAAATACAAAGCTTAATCAAACACTTATGCATATAAATGCAGCACCCTCACACTGGCCAAGATGTAAACATGCCAAATTGCTTCAAGCACACAACCAAACATAGTAAGTTATTACAACTGATAACAGAAATGCTTCGGAACAACAACCGATAAGTTATTACAAACTGATGAGTTATGAAAACAAATGATAGGTTCCCCCCCAAAAAAAACAAATGATTAGTTATTACAACAAATGATAAGTTACTACATCAACTGATTAGCTATTAGGTTTGTCAAAGAGAAATGCAGAAATGCTTCGGAACAACAAATCACAACAGAAATGCAGTACACACATTGATGAAACTACTTGGCAGCACACTGATTGAAACTAAAATGGTTGGCAGCACACAGGTTGATGGGTTTTTGCCGTACATGGGCACTTGGCTGGTCGTTTGCGACGCTTATCTAGAATTTCCTTCTGCCGATCTTCCCAATAGGCCAATTGCACTGCAGTTAGCATGGACATGTCGATAAGCATGATCCTATCTTCTTCCTGCTGCTTCCTATCTTCTTCCTTATTCTTCTCCAATTCCAGGAATTCCAGTTGAATTTTCTTGAACTCGTCATCAGAAGTGACCATGCTTTCCATTATTGTCGCCTTCTTGTCAAACATTGATTTCATTTCCGTTTTGAACTCAGACATAACTTCAACCATGGGACTGCCTATGGAAGAAGATGTACCTTTTCCCTTGCTTTGCTTCCTTCCTGGTGGCCTGCTCCATGCAGAATCATCGTCAGTACGGGATATTGGATCTTGCGATGATCATGGTGTCCCTCTCTCCGAAGTCTTTTGCTTCTTCCGGCTCTTATCTGCGCACTCATTGAGCCATATATATGATGTAGTACGCAAAATTTCCTAGCATTTCTGTGAGTAGAAGAAGCATTTCTCCTGAGAATAATAAAACTTCTGAGCATCGGCCCAATGCATAAACACATGACATAAAGCAAAGTGTGAGTAAATACCAAACATGACAGAAGTAACAAGCTGACAGAAGTAATAATCATGATATACCCGGTCAGCTTCGGTCTTGCCACTCTCATGATTGCGAAGGACCGTTTGCCAATAAGCCTCAAACTTTGATACTTCATGTGACAGAGTGCCCCCACCGATTTTCTAAGGATTTCTTCGATCTAGTGAAGGCAGTAGTCTTGTGTTTGTTATACTACCTCCGGTCACAAAAAAGTCGCCGTTGACTTTTGGACACGCCTTTGACCATTCGTCTTGTTCAAAAATTTAGTTCAAATATGTAAAAATATAAGTCATACTTAAAATACATTTAACAATAAACCAAATCATAATAAAATAAATAATACTTATATAACTTTTTTAATAAAACGAATGGTTAAATGTGTGTCCAAAAGTCAACGACGACTTCTTTTTGTGACCGGAGGGAGTAGTAATCTTCTATCCTCCCCCAATAGTCCTTCCTGGTCTAGCCATAGCCAATGATCGGATCCTGACTTGTGTTCAGCCAAGCAGAACATGATACTACATCCTCCTCATCCGTGAAGTTTGGGCCACGCTTGCTACATCCTCCAGGGGTTTGGTTGTCGAGGTCTCGATTGATGAAGAGGACTGCGGGGAGGATGGTGGCGGTAGAGCTGGATCTGCTGACGCGTCCCCCTCTCGAAGTCCTGAATCGACCGCCCCCTGTGAAGACCACGAGGGGGTCTGTGTGTCGCCGCCGACGCGCTTGGTTGTTGCGCCGGAATCCTCCGTCTTGCCTTCGGCCTCGTCCTCGCCAATGCCTGCCGCATCGTTGGGGAGGGGAAAGGGGAAAAATCGTGAGGCAGGGGGACACTCTCTACGTGGGAGGCCATTTTTCTACGGTGTCTACTGCGCAACTTGTGGGCCTCAAATTTTTCTCATCGTCCTCCCTGCTGGGGATGCTCTGAGAGGGTCACAAATTTGTTACAGTAAAACTCAACTCAACATTAATTTGAAACAAACAAGGCCTATATCACCCGCGCTATTGCTGTTGACGTCATTGCCTGTCGGTAGATTATAGGTATAGGGCCCGCTGCCTGGCTGATTGGTTGGAACCTGTAACTTGGAGAAGGTAAAATCTACCCCAGGCGTAGGTTTTGTGGCACTAATGCTGGGCATGATTTGCAATTGGCATAAGGGCCTAAAAAATGATAATGCCACGGTAGGAGGATGCTGATGGATTTCATGGAAACGCAAGAGATGCCACTGCGAAGGTCGTAAGCTGTAATCGGCTCTTTTTCTTTTGACATGAGCTGTAATCGACTAATCGTTTCTGTTTTTATAAGATCATGGACATGGTCACTTACTTTCTCTCTTATAAAAAAAATAAAATAGAGACAAATATCACTTGTCTTGCTGTGCTGGGCCTGGGGGTGGGCTCCTTTCTCTTGTGATGCTGCTGGGCGTGGAGACGACGAGGCCCAGTATGGGGGAGCCCAACGTGCTGGCCGACCCACCGCCGCTTCCGCTTCCGCTGCCGCTGCCGCTAGACGGGCCAGAGAAGGTGGAGCCTGACTCGCACCCCTGCCGCCGCCGGTGGTCGTCGTCCTCCGACGGGCACGGGGTCACTGGCGCCGAATCTTCCTCTTCCTCCTCGTCGCCGCCGTCCTCGTTGGAGCGATCGGATTGCACGAGGCTGTAGAGCTCGACGATGTAGTCGTAGTTGTCCGCCCACCAGCGCTGCGCCGCCCGGGCGCCGTCGAACAGCTCCTCCCTGAACCGTATCTTCCGGAGGGCGTTGGTGCCGTCGGGGCGCGACACCAGCGTCATCAGCACCCCGGGCTCCGGCTCCGCCTCCCACTCCCCGTCGCTCTCCTCTGCCTTCGTATGGCCTGCAGCGACGCCACCCGCCGCCGCCTCGGCGCCGCCATCCAAATGCGACCGGCACTTCTCGCATAGCCCGTGCCCCTTCTCCTCTTCTCGCGCCGCCTCGTGCGGCCGGTGGTCGTTGCTGCTGCCCGGCGGTGTGCCGCGATCGCCGTCGGCCTCCTGCGGCTGCGCCGGCGCGATCTTGGCGGACGTGGAGGCGGACGCTGCGGCGACCTCCTTGTCCTGCTGCAGCTGCGGGTCCTCCTCCGCCTCCGCCCGCCTCCCTCGCCGCCTCCGCCGCCGCGCCGCCGAGAAGCCCCCGCGGCCGCCGCCCCCTGCCCTCACCTTCAGCGACATGGCCTTCATCTGCCCACACACACACATCACACACATTTCAGCGCATGCACGCACACGCGCGCAGCAGCAGATCGAAGGAACAGACACGAGCGCACATTCTTGGCGAGGTCTCTGATGATGGCGATCGACCTGACCCCCGCGGCGCCGCCGCCGCCGCCATGGAAGCACGCGTGCATCCTCCTCGTCGACAAAACGACACTCACCCCTCACACTCACCCTCTGCTCTGCTCCTGAAGAGACGGGGTTTGAAATGCGCGTGCGCAGGCGCAGGGGCAGCACGGGATTAACGGACGGTGGGCGAACGCGCGTGTCCATCCCGACCCTTTGGCCGCAGCGCAGCGCAGAGGGTGGCGCGCACTTAATGCGGATTGCCCCGATATTCATGGCTGACATTTAGGATTTCGAACCAGTACCGGCCAGTGCGTGCAGGATGCACAAGGCGTGCACTGTGCAGCGAGGCAAGCGCCCCCATCGTCGCCATGAGCCGCTGCACTGCAACGCATAGGCCCCGTACCGTACGGCGGATTTCGAATTCCTTCCTCTCCCTCTTCCTCTTCCAGGTCACCCCATTTAAGGAAGCGTAACGTTGGGCTGCGACGTTGCCGCACAGCACAGGGGGATACGGAATTACGGATACGCCACCCCCGCGCAGAAGCGCATGAGCGCCGAAGCCGCTGGCGGCTGCGGCCGCGGCTCCACGGAGTCACGGACGGGCGGAAGGACGGCGGCGGCGGTACGAGAGGGATTGGGTTGGGTGGGTAGGAGATTGGGGTGGAGGCCCGTTTGGAAACACGGTTGTCTTGGTTGTCATGGAAAAATTGCCGAGTATTTTAGGTCAAGCTGATCGATTAGAAAACTTTATGTGTCTAAGGCCTTGGTTGAATTTTGCCCTATTATAGGTAATAACAAAAATGTGCTAAGGCAACCTAGAGACCTAGGTTTTAAGACCCATTTGAGAGGCCTGGGATCAGCCAAACAAATGAGAGTCTTATTAAAGAAAAAGAATTATAATAAAAGCACTAATAATGATGAATAAGTTCCATCTGATATTTTGGAATTGCAGGGGGTTAGTAAGAAAGGGCTTGGTCCTTATATTAGAGATTTAATATATGGCCATAACTTGGATGTGATTTGCCTGTGTGAAACCTTTATATATGGCCATAACTTGGATGTGATTTGCCTGTGTGAAACCCAGAAAGGTCTATATGACGAGAAGTTTTTTCTAAGTTTGATCCTCATAATCAATTTTTGTGGAACTGGATACCTCATAGTCTGGAGGTATTTTGTTGGGTGTTAGAGATGTTCGTTTTGAAATTTTAAGCTTAAAAAAAGGGAACTATATGATGTTCCTTAAAATCTGGGATAAAATAATGCAGAAGAGGTGGTGTGTTGTAGGGGTTTATGGACTTGCTCAGGATGATGAGAAGCCTGCTTTTCTGCATGAATTTGATGACTTTTGTTCCCTGGTAGACTCCCCTATGGTGATGGGAGGTGACTTTAACATTTTGAGGTTCTTAGATGAGAAGAATAGAAGTCACACCTTAAATAGCTATTCTGATCAGTTTAATCAGATCATAAATAAGTTTGCACTGAAGAAGATTAAGAATAATGGTAACATTTTCACTTGGTCCAATAACCATGTGATTCCTACCTGGAAAAACTTGATAGAATTTTGATAAACCTTGAGTGGGAAAGATCTTTTCCAGTGATCAAAGTGCACAAAGCAGCAAGGTTACTTTCATATCACAATCCTTTGATTGTCAAAGCTGGTGTTGAGCTAGTGGATAAAAAGAATAAGTTTATATTTCAAAATGGGTGGATAAAAAACGAAGATTTCTTAAAGATTGTCCAGCAGGCTTGGAATTTACTAGTAAGAATGCATGACCCCCTTGATGTTTTCTTGTACAAAATTAAGAGAGTCAAGAAATCTCTTAAAGGTTGGGGAGGTAACCTTTATGGTATAAGAAAGAAGCAAAAAATAGACATTATGAATCAGTTAAATGTCTTGGAAAAAAAAAGAAGAGAATATCCCCTTAAATAATGTGGAAATGAGAAGAAAGGCAGAGTTGTTTGCTAATATGTTAGAAATTCTTGAAGAGGAGGAAACTAACTAGCATCAAAATGCTAGAAGTAGATGGTTGATTCAGGGTGATAATAATACCAAATATTTCCATCTGGTGGCAAAAGGCAAAAGAAGGAAGAAAATAATTGAATCCCTTCAGGATGATAACACAGTCATCCAGGGTGATGATTGTCTGTTGGATCATGCTACTAATTACTATAAAACCTTGTTTGGTAAAGGGAATGGCCGTAGCTTTGGTTTGGATAGGAAAATCTGGAATAACAATGAGAAAGTGTCTGATTTGGAAGGTGCAGCTTTGGTGCAACCTTTTTGTCTGAAAGAAATTCAGACTTCCTTGTTCAGTATGTGCAAAAATAAGGCCCCTAGCCCGGATGGCCTACCTATAGAGTTTTTTCAGGCGTGTTGGGAAGTCATTAAGATGGATGCGCTTAATCTGTTTGATTGTTTTCATAAAACAAGTTGAACATTGAAAGATTGAATTATGGCACGATCATCCTTTTGCCCAAAAAAGACAATGCTGACAACATTAGGCAGTTTAGGCCAATTTGTTTATTAAACAGTCTGTACAAATGGATTACTAAAACTTTAACCATGAGAATGGAGGGAGTAATGTGTAGAATCATCACTAAGAGCCAGTATGCTTTTTTGCCTGGTAGAAATATTATGGATAGTGTCCTATCCCTGCATGAAATTCTACACCATACTAAAAGTAAAAAATCTTCTGGAGTAGTGCTTAAGCTGGATTTTGAGAAAGCCTATGATATGGTGGATTGAAATTTTCTATTGAAATGTTTGCATTGGAGAGGTTTCCCTAGGAAATGGTATGAATGGATTTGGAAAGTTATTTCCAATGGAACCTTGAGTATTTGTGTTAATGATAAACAAGGAGGACTGTTCCAAAGCAAAAGGGGGGTGAGACAGGGAGACCCCATATCACCTTACCTCTTCAATATTGTGGTTGATTGCCTTAGCAAAATGTTCCTCTTGGCCCAAGATAACAAAGTTGTTACTGGTTTAATGGGGGATGTGGTGGATAAAGGGGTGGCCATTTTGCAATATGCAGATGACACCATTGTGTTGCTTAAAGATGATCAAAGTAGCCTCTTCTACACCAAACTGTTACTTCATCTTTTTGAGATGATGTCTGGCCTTAAAATTAACTTTGGGATTGCTGAAATGTTTCTTTGTCAGGTAGGAGTTTTCCCTATAAAATATCTAGGTGTGCCAGTTAGTTTTAAAAGAAATCTTGCCAGCAACTGGGATGATGTAATTGGAAAAGTCAGCAAAAAACTAAGTGCTTGGAAAAGCAAGACCCTTTCTAGAGGTGGAAGACTAGTGTTAACTAATGCTTGTTTATCTAGTGTCCCCATTTACACCATGTCTATGTTTCTCTTGCCTAATCTAGTTTTGGAGAAAATTGATAAATTGAGGAGAGCCTTCTTTTGGGACTCTTTCAGTGGTAAAAAGAGATATCATCTTACCAAATGGGTGAATGTTACAAAACCCAAACAGAAAGGGGGCTTGGGAGTGACCAATTTAAAAATAATGAATGTTAGCCTGCTCTGTAAATGGTGGTGGAAGTTGGAGAGGGAAGATGGTATGTGGCAGGATATTGTGAAAGCTAAATATATAAAAAATGCCCCCATCTCTCATTATAATAAGAAGCAAACTGATTCTGCTGTTTGGTCTGATTTGTTGAAGGTCAGAAACATGTACACTAGTAAGAGAAGGAAAATGGTGGGGGATGGGTGTAGTACAAGTTTTTGGCATGACAAATGGCTGAGTGAAAAGCCTTTAGCTGAAGAATTTCCTGAGTTGTTTAATATCTGTTCTGATCAGTATGTTTCAGTTGCATATTGCAGAAGTAAGAACTGGGATATTAAATTCAGGAGATGGCTTTCCAATGATCTCCAAGCTAGCTGGTATGAAATTCAAGCAAAAGCCAAGGAGACTCCTGTAACTACAATGAGAGACTCTGTGCATTGGCTTTTGAATAGAAAGGGAATCTTTAGTGTCAACTCCATGTATAAATCTTGCCACATGAATCAGGAGAATTCTCTGGATGAGGTTTTTTGGAGAACCAAAATCCCCATGAAAATCAAAAATTTTTTGTGGTTGCTAAAAAGAGATGCTTTGTTGACAAAGTCTAATTTGAGAAAAAGAGGGTGGAATGGCAATCCAGTCTGTGATTTCTATAAAGATATCGAAACCATAGGTCATCTGTTTTTTCAATGTCACTTAGCTAATATATCCTGGAATCTGTTGGCTTCTTGTTTTGGGATTACGTGGATTCCCAGCAATCTAAAGCAATATTGGAAGTGGGAAGGAAAAATTCTGTGTAACCACAAAAAGTTGAGGGGGATGGGTATAGCCTCCTTTTGTTGGGCCATCTGGTTATTAAGAAATTGATCTTGCTTTGACAGAAAAAGGGTTGATAACCCTCTGGCGCCCCTTTACATCGTTCGCTCTCTGCTGCGCTACTAGGCAGGTCTTATCAAAGCTAATGACAAGGAGCTTCTGGAGCTGGGGATAGAGGGGATCTACAAGAATGAAGGAGGTGTAATCGTCATCATGGAGCTTCTCTTAGTTCGTCTATGGTGGCGAATCTCTGTTCCCAGTTGGATGTCCATTGTCAGCTCTTGTGTTGTCTGTTTGTGGCAGTTTGTGTTCTTTTTTGGTTAAAACTTCAGCTCTAGCTTTTGTCGAATTAGAGCTTGGTCTGTGGTACCTCCTCTAATGCTGTTCTGTATTGGGGTGGTTGCCTTCTGTGTAAAAACTGGATGCTTTCGTTTTCTTTCTGTGAGGAAATGGAAGTGGGGCTTTGGTTGTCCCTTTGGCAAAAAATGTGTCTAAGGCCTTGTTCTTTTCAGCGTTACGTAGCGTTGCCGGTAGTAAACTTTGTTATTTTTTTATAGTCTTTATGTTATGATAATTTGTAACGATTTTTTCGTGACTTTTAATAGTCCTTCCAAAAATTGTAAAACTATTTTTAAATATTTTTTATAATCTTTAGATATCTTTTTGATGACTTTCAAATTTGCTATAGTAATATGCCAGCGCAACGATACGCTGAAAACAACAAAGCCCAAAGAAAAAAAATGTGACAACGAGTGGCAACCATGAAGTCTAACGACCCATGCTTGTCGGTCATCTTTGTTGGGCTTTTGCTAGGCCTTTGGGCTTGGCCCATTCGGTGAATAAGAAGGGAGAGGGCAGCACAACAGCTGCTGCCCTAGGGGAGTAGACGAGCAGCACTGCTCCGCAGCTCGCGGAGGTGCGCGGCACGTGCGACGTGTGATTGGCTCGCCGGTTTCCTCGCGCGGTTTGTTGTTCCTCCGTGCTTATCCCTCTCTCTATTTAGCCGGTTGCCTTCTCGTGTGCTTGGTACTGGTTTTGAGCTCACTTCCCCTCTTTCTCTGTGCACTCCGCTGCTGCTTGTCGGCCGTTGGTTCGCCGGCCGGCGGTGGTTCTCGTGGTGGTTGTGCTGCTGCCCCTCTCCGACTTGGGTACCTGATGGCCACGGGTTTGGACACCGAGTCCCTCTGTTTCTCCTTCTCTGTTCCTCGGGTCTCCATCTCAGATCTGTTCGTGGTGGGGGCGACAAGCATCGTATCTCCTAATCAAATTGTCGGTGGTTACACGGTGTAGCCCGGCGATCTGTTTTCTGGGTGAGCGAGTTGCTTGCGCTTTGTGTCTTTCTTCGCTGCCTTCCTTGTCGGCTTGAATCTGACGCTACGTAAGTGCTTCAGTTACCTCCGTTGTGCAGCAGGTCAATCGGTGATTTGGGAACCTATTCATTTGAATAGGTGCTAATTCCGATTAGAATTTATGCACTGTTCTGTGGGTTTTATTATGCTCGATGATGATTGCATATCTTTGAGGCTTTTAAATCTGTGAATCAAAGACTTGGTAGACCTAGTTTAGTACTACTCTTGGTCCTTTAATTTGATGCCTCCTTGTGTATGATCAGGTAATTGTTGATTGATTTAATTGGTCAATTAAACTGCTGCCCTTTTATATTTGTTAACCTGGAGAACTAGTACCGTGTTGCCCACTTACTAGTTAGTGCAGTGTGCATTTGTGTTGCTGTTCGGTTCAGTTTTGTGGCTATCTTTGATCTGGCCGAACTGCCACTTTGATCTATTAATCTCTACTGCATTATGTGATTACTTGGTTATACACATAGAGAAGTTATTGACATCTTTTGGACTTGAGCAGTACTGTTCTAGGGTTTAAAGCTTTATTTTCCAGATTTATATATTACCTGTGATTTATTTCCCAATTAACTGCTGGATGGCTAATTAACTTTAGCAACCCTTTAATTGCAATCTGAGAGCAAAGTATTATCATTCTAGCTTGAGCTTTATGCTAGTTTGATTGGATTAGTGGCTGCCATATTTTTCAAGTCAATGTTGATCATGAATTTATTTGCTTTGTTGCTTATATTTGGAGAATTCATGATTTTGAATTTAATTCATGGCTTTAACATTTTGTTATATTCATAGTGAATTGTTTGTCAATTTTGCTTAAACCGCAATATTTCCTACAATCTTCACTACGTACAGATCCAATGTTTTAGCAAGTAAAATACCATGTTCCAAATGTGACAGGGCCAACTTCTAACCCTGATCTGCATCTTATTCCTTGTCTCTGTCTCCTCTAGATCCGATGAGCTCCCACGCCATGTTCGTTAGATTTGGCTTAGGGCTCATCGGATTTGGTCTCCAAAATGATGAATAGCCTATCATCTTCACCTTTGCTGATTACACTCGCTCGACTGTCTCTCTTAACCACAATTTGAGACAGTGCTGATAATGTGTTGGAGCACTATTAGTGCGGTTATAGAAACAAGAGGCGTGAGGAAGTGAATGATTCATTACTTATGATTATAATGGACAAGACTTTTTATATAGAGAATAAAAATACTACGAAAAGAGGCCTCTTCAATAGAGACACCTTTTTTATAATTTTCCCAATACTAAATTTTATAACATTAATTTACCTTTTGTATTTTGTTTAAAGTTTACAAAATCATTTTATTTTTTCTCTTTAGATGATGGCAAGAACGAAAATTTTGACTTCACACAAAATAATCACTTCGGATTTTTTTTTTGAAGGGAAAGGCAGGAGAGCTGCCGTCCATTCATTGATAGAAGAAGAACGGTGCGACGCACCAAAGTTACAAGAGTTACAACGCAGCAGTCTTGCTGCACACCCCGGCCAAACGGCCGCGCCCACACGCGCAAGGCTAAGAGACCTTGCGGCGACACACAACTGGAAGGGAAAGGGAAGGAAAAAACACCAGCCACGCCGGGCGCACAACCAATACACACAACGACAGGAGACTCCGAAAAGCAGACCTAGTAGACAACCAAGAAGTGCAGCAGTGACTAACACGATGCCTCCAACAAGGTAACGACGGGTAAGACCCGCCGCCGTCGTGCGATCACCAGGGTTTTCACCTGAAGTGAGGGAAGGGGCTGTAGGATGATGCCTCCAACGAGGGGAACGTCACCAAAAGGTGACGCCACCATCTGCCAAGGAATGGGCAGGGCTTTCGCCCAAGCCCCTCCCCCCACCAAAGCACAAAGTGGCTGTCACAGAAGACCACCAACCGAGTCGCAGACTAAAGCCGCAGGGCCGAAGAGCGCACACGAAGCGCCGCCACTTAACACGGAAGACGCCGCCCACACCAACAAGCACCCCGTAGCAGAAGGAGGTCCAAGACGACGAGGGCGGGACCAAGCCAAGCAACGAAGAACCGTAGACACTCCCGGAGAGGACGTCAGCCAAAGTCGAAGTGCGGGGGTAACGAGGGCACCACGAAGCCGAAGAAGTAGGCCACCTGACCCCTTCGAGGTCCAGGGTCCCAAAAGAGAGAACATCACCGACCAACCAGCCCACGGGCTTGGAAGAGGCCGCCGGTGCTACCGGGTCCCTCACAGAGAGGGGAGGGACGGGGCAGCAAGGGCGGGACTAAACACGAAGGAGATGGACGAAGATGACGCCGAGAGGAGACACCAGACAACGGAGGAGAAGCTGCTGGCCTCGCACCCTGGAGCACACCGCTCCGACCGCTCCGGCCACGATTTGGGCCTCCTGCCACAAGATCTGGCCGCACCGAGAGCGGTCCCCCCTGAGCGGCCACTACCAGGCGGGCACAGGGGGAGGGGAGAAGGAGGGTGAGAAGGAGTTTGCCGATGCTTCCGCCATCTTGCGCTGGCCATCCCGCGCCATCGACGCCTCGCGCCGACCATCCGCGCCACCGACGTCTCGCGCGTGCCATCCCGCGCCACCGACGCCACGCCGCCATCCGCGCCACCGGCTCCTCGCACCGCCACCACGCGCCACCGACGCCACGCCGCCACAATGCGCCAACGCCTCGCGCCGCCATCCGCGCCATCGCTCCACGCGCCGCCACCACGCGCCATGGACACCTCACGCCGCCAACCGCGCTGCCAACCGCACCGCCACACGCCGACGAACCGCACCACCGCCGCCAGCCGCAGGCTCGCCATGTGGCTGCCCACCGCCACACGCCGACAGTTTTGCCGCCCAGCCACGCGCGCTGCTCAGCGGCGCCGCAGCCGCCCGCTTCGCGCCCGGCGCCGCTTGCCGCTGCCGCCGGCGCTGCCGCCGCCGGACGCCGCCGTTGTTGCCGCCATCGACGCCGCCGCGTTGCCGCGCCATCGACGCGGCCGTTACCGCGCCGCCCTGCGCCGCTGGACGCTGCCACCGTTGACTCTCGCGCGTTTAGCCACGGCGCCGCCGATCCGCCTCTACGGCGCCTAAGAGCTCGCCTGCCGCCGCCACGGAGCGAAAGCAGGTCAAGTCAAGAAGACGGAAAGAGGAAGAGGAAGATCCCGCCTTGCTGCTCCACGCCGGTGGAGGTGGCGCCAGGGAAGAGGAGGCGCCGGAGAGCCCGCGGCGGCTGCAGCGCAGCCGCCGCCGGCGACGAGGGCCGCCGCGCGCCGCCGCCGGGGCGGCTAGGCCACGGAGCCGCCGAGAGGGAAAGGGAGCGCGAGCGGGAGGCCAAGCGGGAGGGAGGCGACCTGGGGAGGCAGCAGGGGTTGGCGGCGGCGGCTCCCTCCGGCGGCGGCGGCGGCGGCTAGGGGGAAACCCTGGTCGCCAGCTGCGTCGCCCGCGCGCCCTTGGTTTTTGAACGCTAGTTGCTAGTTGTGCCCTTGCAATGCATGCATGTGTGTGGTGGTCTCACTTCGGATTTTGATCACGAACGAATTGATAATGCTCCAGAATAGTCATGACTAATTAATTGGCATGCAATGAACAAAACAAATCCTAAGAACATAAGTGAATATATTATATGATTGCCACGGGTTTTAAGATTTTCTTTGCGGTTATTTGATGTTCCACATTAAAAGATCGAACAGTCAACATATCAAGCCTCATCTAAAGGCTCGATCTATATCATCTGTTCTTAAAATCTCTGTCCAACTCAGCAAAAATGTTTATTCCTAATTGTCATATAACATGCACATTAGCAACGGCACTGTGGCAAATTTAATTGCAGAATCTGATATCAAAGAGAGAAACACAAGCACTGCCCTCAAAAACAATATACAATATGGGCCTGTGGTTTTAGAGGTACAAAAAAATAAACTGGTTCCTATGAGGAACTTCAACAGCGTTCCAATTTTACATTCCAAATAGCCAAGTGGTGGTGCCAACTTGCACTAATACTCTAATGGAAGCAGACGAGCTATCCTGCTCAGCATACCGGTAAAAAAGGAGTCCTATAAGGTCATGAACTACAATAGTGCTCCAGATTTGACCAATATCCTGGACAAAGTGTTGCACTGGTGACTCAAGACAAAATTCACACTGTCGATGTAATGGTTATTAACAGACTTTGCTGCGTTCGTATTACCGGGCATAGGAGAACAATTCTGGGCAGGGAATGACAGGCCTCCAGCTATCACACACAACAGAATGTGCTGTCTGCCAAGTGCAAGATTGTGGTCTCAAAAGGTATAACCCTCAATAAAGACATCAAGCTCATCTAGCCTTGAGAAAATGCTTGACAATTAAGCAAGAACTTAAATTTTTTTTGAAGAACTGGCAGGAGCTCTGCCTTAGCTTTATTAAGAAGAAGAGCAAAACTTGGAACAAACAGTTTACATGGTGAGAAGGTAGTGCAGAGCACCGATGGACAAACGGCTTAACCGTGGCAACAAACCATGAAAAATAGGAAAAGGCTAAGAAGATATCGGCCAGCAGAGCAAAACGCAATGGCTGGCCCCTAGACGAAAGCCTCAGCTGTTAGTTGAAGGAAAGGCCAACATCCAATTTAACAAGTCTTGCCTAATAGCCTGCATAACAAACGAAACTTCATGACATTCAGCTCTAAAGATCCGCGCATTGCGCTCAATCCAAATATTCCAGGAGACGAAAATTATGAGCCCGTCAAACTGCTTCCTCTTGTTCTTAGGAACTTTCTGACGCATGGAAATCCACCAATTTCGAAAATCTTGCCCATTAGACGGCATCTGCAAGGTTATAGGATGCAACTCGTGGAGAACAATATGCCAAATTAGTTTAGAAAAAGGGCAATGAGCAAGAAGGTGGTTGACCGTCTCAACATCTAATCCATAGAGAGGGCAAACACAAAAGTTAGGCCAGCCCCTGCTCTGCAACCGGTCAGCTGTGAGGATTCTGTTTTGGATCGCTGTCCAGACAAATATTTTGCATTTCGGTGCCGTGTTAGCCTCCCAAATGGCGTGATAAAAAGGTTCCATCGTCGCACCAAGCAATTGCTCATTGTAAGCCGACTTCGCATCATAACCGGCATGGTTTGTCCATCTCCAAGCCAAGGAATCATCCTGATGTCTGAAAACTGATTGCTGGACATGAAGCCACAGCCTTGCAAATTGACTTAGCTCCTGCTCATTGGATAATTCATCAAGGTCTGAAATCCAAGCAGCGTTGTGCATAGCTTGGCTTACGTGAATGCCTTTGTTCTTGGACTTAAGATAACAAAGCGGTGCTATCATTTGTGGCACCTCCCCTTGCAACCAATGATCCGTCCAAAAACTTGTGAACTCACCATTTCCAATACTGATCGTGGTGCTGGCTCTGAATAAGTGTCTATCAATTGCATTCACCGGAAGGGAGACGGCAGCCCAAGGTTTAGAGAAAGATCCCCACGAGTACCAGAGCCAACGCAGCCTCAATGCCCTACCAAAACGGGTAAGATCTTTAACACCCAGCCCTCCCAATCTTTTTGGACGACAAACACGATTCCAGTTAACCAAAGCAGCTCCCATCCCTCCATTGCTAGTTCCCTTCCAGAAGAAATCTCGGCGAAGTTTATCAATCCTTCTTATTGCCCACTTACTGAAATCAAAGATGGAGAGATGAAATACAGCCAACGAAGTTAAAACCGAATTAATGAGTACAAGCCGAGCCGCCTTTGAGAGAAGAGGCCCTTTCCATCCAGCAATACGCTTTCCAATTTTATCAAAGAGCGGTTGATAGTCAGATTTCTTAAGATTGGAAGGTCGGAGAGGCAGCCCCAAGTACTTACAAGGAAAATGCTTGACTGGCATAGGTAGGGGAGTAAGAATATCCTGGAGATTGATGTGTTGACAACCAATTGGAAAGACTTCTGATTTGTGCACATTTACACGTAGTCCAGAAGCTGTTGTAATTTACCGCAGTTTGAGCATGATGAACTATTATTCAAATAAATTACAGCAATAAGATAAATAAGAAACAATGCCATGAATTATGAGAAAAACATGTGTTCTGCATAAATATGCACTTAAGCATATAAACACATGATTGGCAACAAAACAGATCCATGGCAGCAAACGGACAAGAATATAGCCCAATTATATTGTCTCATTAAAACTCTAAAGACAAGAGTTCTGCAAAGCTAATAGCTAACTCAGGTTTTATATAGATTAATGAAACAACCTTCTAAAACAAGTTATCACTTAAACAAAGAACAAAACTCGTTTAAGTTGACATAAACTAGCATAAGCTCAAGTTTATTTATCAATGATTGCTCTCGATTATAATCATTTTTAACACAATTTCATAGGCATATATGATCTGAGATTAGGACCAAATAATTGAACACAATGTAACCCAAGAATAACTTGTGCTATGGTTACTAGCAAGATAAGTAATGTCGCTGCCCAAGGTTAATTAAACCAAACCAAAGGATCAAGTTTCAGCCGTAATGAACAAAGGAACAGCAGGAGAACCCTCCTCAACAAACTGATCCAAACCAACCTCAACTAGAGACTAGCAATGTAATTAACCGATGTAACCCGGACTAATAACCGTAACAAAGCATTGATCCAAAGCATTGAGGCAAAGAAGACAACACATGTCATATACAAGTTATTCCGGCATGAGCAAAGTGAGTTCAATTAAACTATCACTAATCAACAGATCACAAAGCCTCAAACACAATAATCATCACATAGCAATTATGATTAAGTTTCACGGCGCACTTCACTCAGATTGAGGTGAAATGCCCCAATGCCCATGGCATGGTCCCAAGTTCACCAAAATCGCACAAAGACACAACACAAAGAGGAGAAGAAAATCTCACAAGGCGCCGGAATCAAACCGCAAGCAAGTGGCAAAGCGCGATTAGATCGCTGTCCCAGAATCTTATCGCCGTGCTACACACGCAGCCACCGGCGAGAGACCCGGAGATACGATGCCGTCGCTCCTCCACAGCGAAAAGCCACGGAAGGAGCCCGAGGAGCAGAGAGACGCAGCAGCGAGCTCACGGCGACCACCCCGTGGCCACCGGGAACCAAGTCGAGGAAGATCACCGCAGCAGCAGCTTCCACCGCCCGGCGAGAGCACCAAAACGCCGCGAACAGCAGCGGCAGAGCAGATCGAGGAAGAGGAAGGGAAAACCGAGGGAGTTTTCAGAGTCCCGAGTGAGAGGAGCACGGACTTCCCCATATAGGCGAGGAGAACCACCTCCCAAGTCTCCGCCAGCTCTCCACGCCACCACGCGCCCAAGAAGACGGAGGTGAGGAACCGCCGCCACTATCAAGCGGCAGGTTCAAGGAACCCTTGCATGAGCATTGGTCGGGCAGCGATGCTTCCCCCTTTTTCTCTCTCGCAATGGGCCACAAACCACCGGCCCAAAGAAGGGCAAAAGCCCAACAGAAGCAAGACCAAAACAATGAAGGATAGTGCTCAAAGTATTGATGTCCATCACGGTGGGCTTTAAGAAGGTCGCAACATCATCTGCATAAAGCGAAAGTTGAGATTTATCTACTTCCTAAGAAACACTTTGAAATAAGCCCAATTGCTTTGCTTTCTTGAACATATAATGAATAGGTTCTAGAGCCAGAACGAACAGCAGAGGAGATAAGGGGTCTCCCTGTCTTAGCCCTTTTCTATGCGCGAAGCTATGCCCAAGAGTACCATTTATGAGGAGACGAGACGACGAGGCCGCAAGGATAATGGCGATCCAATTTGTCCACCTCTGGCCAAACCCCAACACATGCATGAACTCGAGAAGGAACTCCCAACTGACCGAATCAAATGCTTTTGCAAAGTCAATCTTTACAAAGAGGCTCGGTTTCTTCTTCTTGTGCAGCTCTTGTAGTACCCCCTTAGCAAACATGAAGTTATCTTGGAGACACCGGCCTTTTATGAATGCGCTCTGAGAAGAGGAGATCAGATCACGCATACATGGAGCTAAACGGTTAGCTAGCACCTTGCTGAACAGCTTTCCAAAACTGTGAATGAGGCTTATGGGCCTAAAGTCATTTGCGGAGGAAGCAACTTCTTTCTTTTTGAGTAAAACTATGTGAGCATTGTTAAGAAGAGACAGATGATGACCATTGCAATTGTAGAGTTGGTCCATTGCCTTGACCACATCATCCTTAATCGTATTCCAACAGACTTGATAGAATAATCCAGTAAAACCATCAGGGCCAGGAGCCTTCTCTTTTTTTAGTGATTTGACCGCCGATGTTATTTCTTCAATTTCAAAAGGTCGATCAAGGTCGGCAAGGTCATGATGAGCGATTCCCAAACTACTCCATCTGATCGAGGAGTCCCTCGGAGCTTTGGTACCAAGAAGACCCATAAAAAGAGAGAGAAATTCTGCATGCTTATCCTCGTCGGAGAGTAACTGCCTATCCCTAGTAGATAAAGTGCCGACTAGATTTTTGCGCTTCCTCGCATTTACCTGGATGTGGAAAAATTTTGTATTTGCGTCTCCTGCTCTGATAAAATTAATTCTGGATCGTTGCTTCAAACGAATTCTTTCAACGGCCGCGATGCCCAGCACCCTACATTTCAATTGCTTTCTGAACTCAATCTCTGCCAGAGATAATGTTCTGCTCTCCTCAGCGACATTTAGCCTGTGAATTAGCTCTTCAACTATGGCTAGAATCAGTTTGCTTGCCCCTATGAAATCCTTGCTCCAAGCCTTTAAAGCCTTGGCCGTTCGACATAACTTGATGTGAACTCGACGAAGGGCATCCGATGTGCGCACAGGTTTCATCCAAGCTGTGCGAACGACATCCTGGAATCCATGCAGGTTAGGCCAAAAGCTCTCAAAGCGAAAGCCTTTGTACATATTTAGACCGTTGTGACCAATAAGAAGCAGAGGGCAGTGATCAGAAATTGAAGAGGATAGGGCATTCAGCGTGCAGGTAGGAAAAAGACCATCCCAAGTAGCAGAGATAAAAACCCTGTCAATCTTTGTTAACGTTGCATCTTCCCTTTCACTTGACCAGGTGAATTTCCTCCCTTGAAGAGCAACCTCTTTGAGAGCTATAGAATCAATACAAGCTTTGAAAGCGTTCATCAACCTTCTATCTCTGACCGGTTTGTTTTTGTCTGAATCTAGATAGATCAAGTTAAAGTCTCCAAGCAGAATCCAAGCATCTTGAGTTACATGGACCAAACTAGCAAGCTCTTGCAAAAAAGCCATCTTATCCGAGGTGGAAAACATTAGCAGGGGAGATTTCTTCATCCTTGCATTCTCCCTCTTCGCTCCAAGGCCAGTGATCATCATCTGAGCAAAGCATAGTTAAATTTGAGCATACCAAACTACAGAAAACAATGCCCAACTACACTGAATTAAAAGATCACCAAATGGATCATCGCATGCTTAAAAGCATAGTTGTTAAGTCGGTAAGTCAGTCGATTTGGTAAGGGTCCGACTTATTCACCGACATGCCAAAATTGACGGGTTTTTTCTTGTTGCTAGCCTGGTCAGTGTCTAGTGTATGCAGGTGTGAATACTAGGATCGGTGTGTATTATCAATACTATTAATAATCTCTACTACTCAAAAAACTTCTTTTGAGTAGGGTTTTTGCCTAGCTTGCTCCCGCGAGCACGCCCGGAGGAGTGGAGAAGAAAGCCAAGCCCGAGGGGTTCGGCTCGGCTGGGCAGCTTGGGCTTCATATTTTTTTTTCTTTTGGAACCAGCTTGGGCTTTGTTATGGGCTTTGCTTGACAGTCGGGCCCTGGGTTGCCGAGCGAGGAGGAGAAAAAAATTGGCAAAATTGGTCTCATACCACCGAAAGATCCCAGGTTTGGGTTTATACCATCAAAAGACTCCTGTTCACTTTAATACCACCCAAAGCTCGTTTTGTTTCTGTTTTTATCACTCTGTTCCCCTCCCGTTCCTCCCGTTACTGCCTCCGTTAGTTTTGCACGGTTGCACCATCTAATAGCTAGCTAAGCTCACTGCTCCCTTACCAGTGACCAATGGTGCCGATGGCTTCTTCCAGCTCCGGCAATCTGCCCATCCGTGTCTTGAGTCGACGCTTCGTCAAGGCCTCCGACACCTCCATCGAGCCACACGTTGCCGCCTTCTCCAACCTCGACCTTTACAGCGGCAATACACAAGCCTGGCTAGTGTGCATCTACCCCAAGCTTCCAGAGGGCACCGACTTCAGCGCCGTCATCGCAGCCTTGAAGCCGGCTTGCCGTTGTTGCTCAACCACCTGTACCCTCTCGCCGGCCGCATCGTCACCAACCCGAGCTCCGGCCTCCCCGAGCTCCACTGCAACAACCAAGGCGCGGAGCTCGTCGTCGGCTTGAAACTAACGGAGGCTGTAACGGGAGGAACGGGAGGGGAACAAAGTGGTAAAAACAGAAACAAAACGAGCTTTGGGTGGTATTAAAGTGAACAGGAGTCTTTTGATGGTATAAACCCAAACCTAGGATCTTTCGGTGGTATGAGACCAATTTTGCCAAAAAAATTTGGTAGCATGCAGTGCCACACTCTCGGTGACGTGCATATCTTTCTTCTCACCTCTCTCTATCTCCTACCACTCTCTCCCTATCCGGCTGCCTAGAGAAGGGAGGCGGCCTCACGCCGAGAAGGGGAGCCACGCGCCACCAACCTTGCGCCGAGGGGAACTGTGCTCCGCCAGCCCCACGTCGCATGTCGTCGCTTGTGTGTGGGGAGGAGCTGGGCTACCACCCGCACACGGGCTGGAGAGAAGGGCCCGCACCTGGAGGGAGAGGAGGCGTGCCGCCTCCCGACCACTGGTTGAGGAAGGGAGGAATGAGGCAGTGTCGCCGGCTGGAAGAAGATGAACCAGAGGAGGAGGGGAGAGAGGAGAGAGGGCAAGCCCCCTCCACAGCTCCACCAACCTTTCTTTAAAAAAAATTGATATATGCCATTACAAAGTTGTTGTTTCTAAGATTTACCATTATAAAATGACTTATTCGGTACATGTTATTATAAAAGTTACAGTTCTTGGATATATGTCATCATGGCCATTTTCAACCTTTTCGGTGAAATACCTATCAGAATACATAAGTATCATATTTACGTTTTGCCATAGCCTCCTCCTACCTCTTGTCGCCGTCGTCGCATTGTCGATGACCACCAACCGCTCTTCTTCCTTTACCCCGGCGTGAAGACATCTGCCGTGACGCGCAATGGGGTGGCCTCTCGGGACGTCAATGTCGGTCTCGAACTATTGCTTCGAGAGCGCCTCTACTTCTTTGTGGGTGGTGTCGACACTGGCGAGGGGGCAATCTTGGTCTCTATCGTTGTGCTCTTCAATGGCGGCAGAGAAGTTTGGGTTTCACCGCAAGGGCGCACTCGGGATCCCTACGGCACCAACGCGCGCCTTCTAGGGAATCCTCCTTCTTGTTGTTGTCGGCAAGAAGGACGTCGCCTCCATGTGCTACTACTCGTGCTCCTTCGCTTCTAGATCTCCGATCTCATCGCCATCCAGCATTGGCTCGCCATCGCCCCTATCGTGTCCACCCCCCGCACTGACTGGATGTGGCACAGATCGGAGGCATGAGGCCATGCACGCCGATGCCTGGCCGCCGTTGCCGGTGTCGACTCGCCGACGTTCCCGTCGATATATGTCACGGCGTCGAGTGGTGCAAGAAGGCGATATTGAGAGGTAGGAGAAGGAGGCGGGGGCAGGGGCAGGGGCAAAAGGGTAAATACATTGGCATATACAGTATTTGGAACCGTATATCACGAGTAAATGGTTGAAAAAGGCCATAATGGCATATACCAAAGAAACATTCTTTTATGGAGTAATGGCATGTATCGAATAAGTCATTTTATGATGGCAAATCTCAGAAACAATAACTTTGTAATGTATATTAAAATTTTCGCACAGATTCAACCTCGTTGCTCCTTGTGTGCACCCGACGCCCCCATGGACAACGGTCCCCACCAGATCCGTAGCCACTGTTGACACCAGATGCCACAAACGCCAGATGCTGGATGACTGGGGTTTGGCCAGTGCCGCCTTTTTATAGCGAAAACCTACGGTTTCTCAAGTTAATGGTCCGGATCTTGGGCCAGGCCAGTTATGATCTCAATTAATCCACGAATTAAATAATTTTTAATTTGGTGACGGGAACGATGAGCGCCGTCGAAATTTTTTTTATGCCCAACAGTTTGCTTGAATCCTACAAATCTTCAAGATACACCTGATTAATCGATCTAGTGTTTTCAATTTATTGCCTTTTTGTCGTAAATTCATAAAAGCAGAGGACAAAAAACATACGATTTAAAACTTTTATAAAACATGTGTGAGGAATGGGTGCAAAGAATATTTATATAAGTGAGATCTTTTTGGAAAATGGGCTGGGGCTGATTTGGATGGTGACGGTTTGTACGATTTTGAATATTTTAGAAGATTTATCTTTTGGAGGAGGCGCCAGCGCTGAGGGGAAGGGGGTGGCGGGGAGGAACTGGAGGAAGGAGAGGAAGAGAGGGAAGAAGGATTAGGGAGAAAGAAGAAGAATTAGGACAAGATTAGGTCTTGACAACGTCGTAATGACATATTTTAAAAAAACGCTACTTTGTAATGGCACATAGCGGATACCCGGTTAAGTAATGATATATCTTAGATTCGACCACTTTATAATCGCATATATCGAATTTCCCTTTTATATTTCAGGGGGTTAAGTAAACAAAGCACTATAGTTCAGAGTATAACACTGCTACATATCTGAGCAGTACAAATGCTCTGAGTTACCATGTGAAAACCCTTCTAGCCAACCAAAACCCAACCACGTGTTCTGATATAGAAAGGATATACCTTTTTTAGCCTTTCTAGAAACGAGGCATCAGTACCGGGCCATGGCTCCAACCGATACTAATGCCCACTCATTAGTACTGGTTTGTGATATGAATCGGTACTAAAGTGCCTCCATGCCTTTAGTACCGGTTTATACCATGAATACATACCGGTACTTATGCTAGGGCATCTTTACCGGTTCGTGGTAAAAACCAATATTGAAAGCCTACAATGATCCCGTTTTCAATGAACCGGTACTAATGCCACTATTAGTATAGGTTCCAATCCAACTGGCAGTTATGAGCTGGTACTGATACGCAATTTTAAATAGAATTTTAATTTTATCTTCATTTAAATAAGACTGACTTTGATAAAAAAAAAAATACGTACAACATACACTTTTCTACATCCAATAATATTCAGTAATTGTTTATAAATATTTTGGTAAATATTTTTGGAAACAGCAGATTCGAATCTCTCTCCATCGAAGCTAGCTGTGCCTGTACGTCGCCGTAGCTGACGTGCCTTCGGAGCTAAGATCTAATGATCAATAGTGCAATATCCTGGCTGATTTTTTCTTTTTTTGTAAATACCCGATGGTTTGTTCTAAAAGAAAAAAAACCGTCACATCCACACGTGAGAAAACGCCATGAACTCTCATCGCCTGAACTGTCGCTACCAAATCTAGTGGAGGTACAAGCAAAACGGCAATCTTAATTGAGACTCGAACGAGTGAGCCAACTCGTCTACAACAAATATTGCGGAGCCTTACGGAGTTGCACGGCTCTCACAGCTGGTGAATATACGCATGCATTTGTCGTTAATTTCACCGACGAAATGCGCATGCCTGCCTACCTAATTAACAGCGAGGCGGAGATGCGGTTCGCTACACGCACGAGCCACGGAGCTAGCACCATGCACGCGCGCCTGTGTACAGCACGTATGAATACGAACCGTCCATTTTTATCTGAACTACACGCTACACGCCTACACCATGCGATTGTATTTGTCACCGTGGACTGAATTGTCTTTTTTTTTTTTTGCGCGAGGGAAATTCCTACGCTTCCATTCCATTAGAAATTAACGAAAGCAACACATGGTAACTTCTTCACGCTCCAAATTTGTCGACCACCCACTCTTTACACAAACGTTGTTCTCCCCTCTTCCATCCTAGCTCCAACGTAGGTGTGCTTAAAACTCATAACAATAGTATCCGCGGAAGTTGTTGCCCGATAATTGAGAATTTTGCATATTTGCCACTCTCTACAGCTGGTCATACAATTTTGCCACTCTCAACAATTGTCATACAATTTTGCCACTCTCTACAATAGCAACTTATTATTTTGCCATTCTAGTCTTTTTGCTCTATTTTACATTGAACATGCCACATAAAAAGATATTTTTGCCCTTGTCTCATTTAACAGGACTCCAAAGAAGAAGAGGACCTGATAGCGATGTCTTTATTATCTTGACATTTTTGTAGTAGCCTAAAACTATCACGAATGTGAAACTTATAAGGTTGCTAAAATTATTTGCGCTATTATGTGTTGTTGCAAAAAAAATGATATTATGTGTGTTGAAAATCATATTTCGTATGCTTTGGTTGCAAAAATATATCTTGTTGAAAAATGATGTCATCTGTACGTATTATATTGTCCAATACGCTTTGATTGTCTCTGTATGTTTTAAAAATGAAGTGCCCTGTACATATTATCTCCTTGTACGTATCAGCCTAAAAAGAGCCTAGGAGACTTGTTAAATGAGACAAGGGCAAAAATATCTTTTTATGTGGCATGTTCAATGTAAAATAGAGCGAAAAGACTAGAATGGCAAAATAATAAGATGCTATTGTAGAAAGTGGCAAAATTGTATGACAATTGTTGAGAGTGGCAAAATTGTATGACCAGCTGTAGAGAGTGGCAAATATGCAAAATTCTCCCGATAATTGGAGCAAACACTGTGGTGAAAAAAAACTAAAAACGTGAAATGGATACAATGAAAGTTAAAATGCTAGATTTTTGGTGAACATCTGGACTAACACGTCATTGCCACGTGACACATAGTGAACACCTGGACTAACACGTCATTGCCACGTCATTTGCAAGTCAGCAAAAATCCTACATGGCTGTCACACAAGCAAGAAAACCCTAAAACCACACACTGACTTGGTCAATGGACTATTTTGGTTCGGTTTTGCTACATGAGGGGTCTCACTACTCCAGTATTGAGGTTTAGGGACCAATGTAGTCCAGTGGACATAGTTGAGGGACCAAATCGATATTTTTTCCTTAATAAAATGAAGTAGAGCTATACTATAATGAAAGGAACAAAAATAAATACCGGTTGAGCATGTCGATAAGGCTTTGATAGTTTTCTATCGATTTCCAATGAAGATGGGTTGTGCAACGAATTCTTTTAAAAAATATCTTGAAAAGAAAACTTTGATTAAGTTCAGAGCCAGCCAATGGATTATCTTTTGGAAAGGTTTGATGAAGGTCAAGAAAGTTTTTCTTTCGGGATGCTCTGTCAAGATCTAGAAGGGTGCGCATGTTTAGTTAGGTACAACTACTTTTAAGGAACAATACCCTGTCTTTTTTCAATTGTTCATAGAAAACATACTACCAAGTTTTTAGATCACGACCCTTCAATGTTCTTTTTGTAGATCTTTGATCGGTCAAAATTTTGGTTAGTTGGTACAATGTGTGTCGACTTTTTGGCATTTCAGTTGAGTCAACGACAAGATAGATTTTACAAAACTGCATAGTTAACTATTCATTAGATGTACCAATGGCTAATGCACCATAATGTACATTGCACAAATAAGTTTTGATGGAAATTAAACATACCTTTAAAATTAAAATTTTTCTATGGTTCGTAGGTCGAGTGGTCATGTTAACAAACATAATCTTGTTGAATGGAATTGGACAGGAGATTTACATTTTTATTTCGGTAGCAAGAGGGAAACTATTTCAGCATTTGTTTTTTGACTACCATCTTGCTAGGTCCGTTTGGCATTTAATCTATATTGTGCTCGGCTTAGGTCACCCGTTCAACATTTGTTGTATGGTTAATAACCGACTTTCCGAGTTAATAGTTAGTTTAATGAAATATGTTTGGGTGGGAGTGGGATCTATTTTTTTTGTTTTGCCGGAACAAATTTGTTCCAATAAGAAGAAAGGTATTTCTTTTATTCAGGTTATATATCTTCAGGAGTGCTTACTGCCTGCAAAAATGGGTATTATTACAGAAGAATGACGACAATGAGACATTCCAAGTTTTCAACAGATATGTCGGTTTATGGAAATGGTTACTATAACGGTCTAGAATTATTTACTTTATCTAGAAAATAGGATGCTCATATATACGCACGTATTGATGAAGTTTTTTAAAAATGATACTAAGAGTTGTCATTAGGTTCCCTATAATATGTAACAGATATAGAGGTGTTGCTGGAAGGAATGAAATTGTTAAGAGTGTAATCTGTGAATGAATTTTAGAGGATGGATAGAGGGGACGGTAATATTGTTTTAAAAGGGCGATATTTAGGGACGGTAGGCGATCGATGCTACAAGTATGCAAAAGCAGAGAACGGGCAATATCCAGATCGATGCATGCGTGACCCTATTAGTATGGTGCCAGGGAGAGCCTCTCATCCACAGCAACGAGCAATCATGCTAGCCCTCGGTCGCCCTTCGATCTCTCGAACTCTAATCACACACGCCATGGATGCAGCAGCAGAGGTGGCGACGCCTGGTCGTCTCCTCCTCCCGTTTCTCCTTCTAGCTGTCGCGTCCGGCGCCTACGACGACGACTCCGGCGAGCCGGCGGCGATCAGCCGGCGAAGCTTCCCCGACGGGTTCATCTTCGGGACGTCCTCCTCGGCTTATCAGTGTTGGAAATACAGGCATTATACCAATTCCGAAAGTAATTAAACGACAAAACAGATGCACAACCAAGCAGGCAACCAACAGGCAATCCATTCTGGGTAACAAGAAAACCCTAGCCGCGCACTCGCGGCTACTGGAGTCAGAGAAGGATACTTACGTACGGATCGGCGAAGAAGAGTCCGCGAAGAAGAGACGTCCGGCCGTAGAGGAAGTAGTCGACGCCGAGGTTCGTTTCGGACGAAGCGGTCGCGCAGATGCGTTGCCGAAACTCGATTGCCGCCTCCGTGCGGTGTCTCACGGCAAAGAATCGGAACGGAGATCCCGCCACCTCCTCCCGGTGCACGCCGAGAGGAAGGCTGACGAGGGACTAGATCGCGCGAGGACTCAACCCAGCAGAGAGTAAAAACGCGAGAGAACAAGTGAGAAGTCTCCTGGACGTCTCCAGGAGTTTTATCCTCGAGTCTCAACCGTCTCCCCACGCGGAGCGGACGCACGTTGCACGCCGCGCGCGCACGTTGCGAGCCGTTCCTTCGATCCACAAAAATCGGACGCGGGAAGCTACCATGCTGCGGATAAAACCAAAATAAAAAGGAGATTAGCGTGCCAGGATAAATCCTTGGCACGGCGACAAGTCACAAGTCACGCGGGAAAATCACGCGGAAAAACACGGTAAATCGCGTAATCGCGCGCGCGCGTGCGTGTGACTCTAGCAAATAGTTCCCAATCCTCCATGTGCCTCATGACAAAGGGGTTGAGTAGCTCTCCCTTATAAGTTTGTATTTTTCCCTTCCAACTAGCAATATGGTACTATTCACTTATATGCTTGGCATTTTCAGGATGGGCCTAATGGGCCAAATTCCAACAATCCCCCACCAAATGCCACAGCATAGAACGACTCAAAATGCTGTGCTGAATCAACGTTTAATATACCAGTGTTTTAGTGTAAGTCCCGTACGGGTTGAACTTGCACCTAGAATAACGAGATCACTCCTTCCACAACTGATGAATGGACTAAGCCTTGAATTCACAGTCTTGTGTGGTTAGATTTCACTCGAAACCTTAACTGGTACTAGGCTACCACAGAACCTCGTCTAAATGGAGCGTTAAATGGTCATGCTCCCTGATCTGCTCATGAGCTTTCTAGAGAATGCCCTTTTCTCGAGAACTGCGACCGCACAGTTAGGCTCAAGTAGGTGTATTCATTATAGGTATCCTGTAGGCTAATACCTTTTCCTCTCATTAGGACACTAGAATACATTAAGGTATAGAACCAACCTTCCATACAGTTGAGAGTACTTTGAACATGGGTACTTTATTTGTACTCTCTTGTTACACCGTCAACTTGTTCTTCCCATTATCTAAATCACGGGATCTCCGATCATTAGAATGGGTTACAGCTACGATATATGGGTTACAGCTACGATATAACTTAGATAGGCGTCATTCCCATGTCCTTAGACGTAATAGAAATCACATTTCTTGATAGCCCTTTGTAAAAGGGTGCGCAGATTTTTCTCGGTCGTATATAATTTACAACAATTACTCCGAGCTTCTTAATTTTCTCGATGATTTAAGCCTCGCTTCACATGCAGAGAGGACTTCATATTGTTCTTAGTACTCATAACCTTGGTTATCACGGTTTGGTTATCACAAGACATTAGGATCGGTGGAATTGGTTTCTCAACCATCGGCAAGTCCAACAGAGCTCTCTAAGCCATTCAGCCTCAACAGTGGCCGTGTCTAAAGCTACTAGCTCAGCTTCCATGGTTGATCGTGTCAACACGGTCTGTTTACAAGACCTCCATGAAACTGCTCCACCCGCTAGAGTAAACACATAGCCACTTGTGGCTTTGATCTCATCAGCATCAGAGATCCAATTTGAATCACTATACCCTTCTAGTACCGGTGGGTATCCAGTATAGTGAATTCCATAAGAGGTTGTACCTCTTAAATAGCATAATACTCTCTCAAGAGCATCCCAGTGATCATTCCCCGGATTAGACGTAAACCTGCTTAATTTGCTCACAGCAAATGAGATGTCAGGTCTAGTTGCTCCGGCTAAATACATAAGGGACCCAATTATTTGTGAATATCTCAATTGATCTTTCCCTAACCCGTTATTTTTGCGAAGCTTTACACTTGCATCATAAGGGGTTGGGGACACTTTGCAGTTTTCAAAACCAAAGCGATTTAAAATCTTTTCTGCATAATGGGACTGACACAGAGTGATCCCATCCTCATTTCTGATCAATTTAATATTTAGAATGACATCTGCTTCACCCATATCTTTCATATCAAAGCACGTAGATAAGAAAGACTTGACCTCGTCAATGATGTCAGTGTTGGTCCCAAATATAAGTATGTCATCAACATACAAGCACAGGATTACTCCCTGACCCCCACCATAGCGGTAATAAATACATTTATCCGCTTCATTCACAACAAAACCAGCTGTTGTCAAAGTTTTATCAAATTTTTCGTGCCATTGTTTAGGTGCTTGCTTCAGGCCATATAGAGATTTCAATAATTTACACACCTTATTCTCCTGTCCAGAAATCACAAATCCATCGGGTTGCTCCATATAAATCTCTTCCTCCAACTCTCCATTAAGGAAAGCTGTCCTTACGTCCATCTGATGAACATAGAGATGAAGAGAAGATGCTAGAGCTAGGAGTACCCTGATGGTAGGAAGTCTCGCAACAGGAGAGTAAGTATCAAAGAAATCCTCTCCTTCCTTTTGGGTATAACCCTTGGCCACAAGTCTAGCCTTGAACTTATCAACAGTTCCATCAGGCTTCATTTTCTTTTTAAATATCCACTTACATCCAACTGGTTTACACCCACTAGGACGTTCAGTGATCTCCCAGGTCCCGTTAGACATGATGGAATCCATCTCGCTACGGACCGCCTCTTTCCAATACTCTGCATCGGGTGATGCATAAGCCTCTGAAAGAGTTTTTGGCACATCATCCACTAGATATACAATAAAGTCATCACCAAAAGATTTTTCAACCCTTTGTCTCTTGCTCGTACGAGGAGCTTCTATGACAATATTGTTATCATCCTCAGGAATTTCACATACTGGTTCACAATTTGAAGGAATTTCAGAAGTTGATGGAAGATAGGAAGATTTAACATTTTTATTAATGCCTGCCGCTCTCATAGGATAAATATTCTCAAAGAAAGAAGCATCCCCAGACTCCATTATTGTGTTAACGCTAATATCAGAGTCGATTTGACAACCAAAAATCTATAAGCCGTGCTATTGAAAGCATATCCTAGAAATACACAGTCTACGGTTTTAGGTCCGAGCTTTCTCTTTTTCGGCACTGGTATGTTGACCTTAGCCAAACAACCCCACGTGCGCAGATAATTAACATTTGGTTTTCTCCCCTTCCATCCCTCATACGGAGTAATCTCACTTCTTTTAGTAATTACTCGGTTGAGGACATAGGTTGCTGTTGAAACAGCTTCCCCCACCATAACTTAGGCATACCGGCACTCTCCAACATGGCATTCACCAAGTCTGTTAGTGTTCGGTTTTTCCTCTCAGCCACCCCATTAGATTGAGGCGAATATGGTGGTGTAACCTCATGGATTATACCATGTTCAAGATGAATTGGGAGAATACATCAGAGATATACTCTCCTCCGCGATCAGACCTTAACCTTTTGATTTTCTTTTCTAGTTGGTTCTCAACCTCGGCCTTATAAATTTTAAAGAAATTCAATGCTTCATCTTTTGTTTTAAGCAAATAAATATAGCAGTAACGAGTTGCATCATCTATGAGAGTAAGAAAGTATCTTTTGCCTCCTTTTGTCAACACTCCATTCATTTCACACAAATCAGAATGGATGAGATCTAATGGTGCCAAATTCTTTTCTACCTCTAGCCCCTTAAATGGTTTCCGAGGTTGTTTAGCTTGCACACAAGACTGGCACTTTGATCCTTTGACAATGTCACATTTCAGAATTAATTCATGTCTAGACATTCGAGCAATGGTATCAAAACCAATATGACACAAACGTGAGTGCCAAACATTGGTCTCACAATTATTAACTGCAGTTGCAACATTCAAACAAGACTCTAAAAAACTTAAGCGGAACAAGCCTCCGCTTTCATAACCTTTACCAACAAAGTTCCCAAACTTTGACAAAACAACTTTATTTGACTCGAACACTAACTTGTAGCCATCTCTACACACAGAGATCCGCTAACAAGATTCTTATTTATTAATCGGTAGCGCCGCACGTTCCTCAAGCGCACAGTCTTCCCTGAAGTCAGCTTCAGTTCCACCGTGCCAACACCAAGAACAGAAGCACGCGAGCCGTTTCCCATCAGGACGGAGGAAGGCCCTGCTGCCTGATAAGAAGAGAACAAAGATATGTCAGAACACACATGAATATTTGCACCCGTATCAATCCACCAGTCAGTGGACTGATACGCTGAAAATACTACGGGAGAATTACCATACCCTCCCGAGCCTCCAGCTTCACCAATCACCACATTGGCATTGTTCCTGCCTTGACCGTTCGACTTGTTCTTGCGGTGACGGCAGTCTTTCGCCATGTGGCCATTTTTCCCGCACACAAAGCAGGTAATGTTCGTCATATCCTTTGTCTCACCCTTCTTCTTCTCGAAGTTCGTTGTCTTGTTCGGTTTTGAGCTTTTATTCTTGTTGCCACCCTTCTTCTCAACAACATTTGCATTGTTATCCCGAGAAGGGCAGCAGTGCATCTTTGGCTCTTGCCTTTTCCTCCACATCGAGGGCATAATCAGATCCTCCGAGAGATCTCTTCTCTCCTATGCTTGCACCGTGGCAAAGTTCCTCCAAGATTGAGGCAGTTTGGCAATAATGCCCGCTGCCACAAACTTAGGGGGTAATGCACACCCCAAGTGCGCAATCTCGGCCACCAGCAGTTGGAAGTCGTGTGCTTGTGAAACAATTGTTCTAGGATCAGAACCATCCATGGTATAGTCAAACAGTTGTTCACACACATCTGACCAATGACCGACCGGCTTCGGCCTCTGCGTACTTGGCATCGAGGGCCATCCACAGATCATGTGCAGATGTGTAACTCATATACACATCGTACAGTTGATCGGCCAAGATGGTAAGGATGCAGCCTAATGCAGTGTTGTTTGCATTCTCAAACTGCACGGTTTCCTCAACAGTCATAGGAAACTGCGGGTGTATCACCCACCACATCCCCAGCGACATAAGCCAAAACTTGGCCCTCGTCTGCCACCGGCGGAAGTTCTGACCATTGAACCTCTCAGGTTTCATGGCATCAGATGCACCAGCCATTGCTGAATAACAGATATAATAGCAATCAGGTTTCTGGAATGTTGGAAATACAGGCATTATACCAATTCCGAAAGTAATTAAACGACAAAACAGATGCACAACCAAGCAGGCAACCAACAGGCAATCCATTCTGGGTAACAAGAAAACCCTAGCCGCGCACTCGCGGCTACTGGAGTCAGAGAAGGATACTTACGTACGGATCGGCGAAGAAGAGTCCGCGAAGAAGAGACGTCCGGCCGTAGAGGAAGTAGTCGACGTCGAGGTTCGTCGGCACGAGCGGTCGCGCAGATGCGCTGCCCAGAAACCTGATTGCCGCCCTCCCGTGCAGGTGTCTCACGGCAAAGAATCGGAACGGAGATCCCGCTCACCCTCCTCCTGGTGCACGCCGAGAGGAAGGCTGACGAGGGACTAGATCGCGCGAGGACTCAACCCAGCAGAGAGTAAAAACGCGAGAGAACAAGTGAGAAGTCTCCTGGACGTCTCCAGGAGTTTTATCCTCGAGTCTCAACCGTCTCCCCACGCGGAGCGGACGCACGTTGCACGCCGCGCGTGCGCACGTTGCGAGCCGTTCCTTCGATCCACAAAAATCGGACGCGGGAAGCTACCATGCTGCGGATAAAACCAAAATAAAAAGGAGATTAGCGTGCCAGGATAAATCCTTGGTACGGCGACAAGTCACAAGTCACGCGATTTTCCCGCGGAAAACACGAGAATCGCGAATCAGCAGCAGCGTGCGTGTGACTCTAGCAAATAGTTCCCAATCCTCCATGTGCCTCATGACAAAGGGGTTGAGTAGCTCTCCCTTATAAGTTTGTATTTTTCCCTTCCAACTAGCAATATGGTACTATTCACTTATATGCTTGGCATTTTCAGGATGGGCCTAATGGGCCAAATTCCAACAATCAGGTCTCTACAAGACCGGTTACTGACAACAACGAGAAATACGTCGGAGACTCGGAGTGTCCTGCAAACCTTCTGAGTTCTGACCAGCTACTTTTAATTTTTTTTCCTCCTCTCATCGTGACGTGTTTCGTTTTGGTGTGATGAATCTTTAAACTGTTAAGGAATTGGCATGCAGTATGAGGGTGGTGCAACGGAGGGCGGCAAGGGGCCAAGCATTTGGGAGACCTTCGCTCAACAGCACCCAGGCATGTCGTTGTTCTTTGCATGCAGCAGCTGAGAAGCTGCTGTTGATTAATTATTTAATTACATGGCTCTCTTACGATGCAGTAGTGAAAGTATATGGTGGAACAACGGGGTGTCTCGGTCTTTTAACCAAAGATGCCTAGATGTATTTCTTCACGTTAAGCCATGCCAAATCACTCCCTTCATCATTGATGCGCTACTTTTCTCTTGTTCTCTGCTACTAATGCCTGCGGCCCTCGATTTCTCGTTGCACTGCTATCGACGGAAGTGTTAGACATCGACAAACACAGAAGCACAAATTGTAGATCAAAATCAAAAGAAACAAGCCACGGCCGCGCGATTGTCGACCGGTGCGTCTCCGCCTGATGCCGCCCGCCACTGGACGTCCCCCTTACGGTCACGGCCGCGCGCTCGTCGCCCGGCGCTGCCATGCTTGCCTGGTCACCACCGCCGCTGCGCGTCCCCCGATGGCCGCGCGCTCGTCGCCCAAAGCTGCCATGCGTTCCTGGCCTCCACTGCCACTGCGTGTCCCCCCGACGACCGCAACCGCAGGCCCGTTCCCCGGCACCGCAATGCGTTCCTATCCTCGGCCACCACCGCCGCTGTGCATCCCCCGGCGCCCCCGGGCTTGTCGATCGGTCCAATTGCCGACGAAAACCTCGGGCCGGGCATCTTACAGCGGCGGGCGTCGACGAGGGCGACAACCTTGTTTTCGCAAAACTAGTAAATACAACGCATGTTTATGGGTTCACGCCCTTGCACAACGGAAATATGTCATCGGAAACAAAAAAGTAATCGAAAAGTCAAAGGAAGTGGGGTCTCAACCCCGATCTTATAAACACTATTGGATTAGATTAAATCAATGGTTAAAAACAATTGAGGTGCTTGTTAAAAAACTCCATTTATAAATGGTGGTAACATAGGATCCAACTCCTCAAGGGTGGACCTAGCACAGGGTCAGGTTAGGTGGGGCTTTAGCCCCACTTACGTTTGTATATGACAGTGGGGCCCCACATTAGACCCATCTATGATTTTTAGTGTAAAATAGAAAGGAAGAAGAGGTTAAACTTCAAACTCGGTATTAATTTAAACTTTAACCCCTGTTATTATTTTTAACTGCCTCCGCCTCTCCAACTCCGTAACGACACCAAATCTCACGGTAACATATCTCTGTCCTGCTTATCAGGTTCGGTCTTTTCTCAATTTGGATCTTATATGAATAAGAAGCCCACGTGTCTAATGCATCTGCTCGGTGTTGAGTCTTGTCAAGGCAGTTTTTGAATCGCAAAGATTGAACGGACTTAAACAATGGTTGTTCCTCGCTGGTACTGGTTGCTAGAACAACCGCAGCCATGGCATGTGTTATAGGAGAGATCCAATCAGCCGCCGGGTTGGGGACCGGGCGCATGCGGAGGCGCCGACGCTGCCAGGATGCTGCTTGTTGGTCGAAAAATAATAAAACTAGAATAATCAAACCAAAGCCTTTGCTACATGATATTAGATGAATGGAAATTAGATAGCAGAGGGAAATAATTAATTTTGTGGCATATGATATATGAGAATCTATCTATTACATATACAATGCGCTAGCACTGGGTGTTCTCCGTGCGACGCGTGGCTTCGTTCAGAACCGTTCGATCGTTCCTAGATTCAAATCCAGCCGTCCATATTAAACCAACCTTTAAAAACAATTTTAGAAACAATTTTCTATCAGTTTGAGCAACACGGCGCACGGTTTGGCGAGTTGGCTAGACGAGCGAGCGTTCGCTCAGCAGACTAGCGCTCGAGCCCCCCGCTCCGCCATTTCCTGCGCGTATTTTTCGCTCGCATGTACGCTTGCGTCGCCAACCATTTCCCGCGTGACGTATTTTTCGCTCACCACCTTTTCCTCAGCAGTATTTTTTCGCATCTTTCGCGTCACACATCAAGATAAATGTCTCAGACGCTCGTGTCATGAATCTGTATGATACTACTTTGTCTCAGTGCGTCGCCTAAAAATTCAAAATTTAATGAATTTCGGAAATAGCAAACCTTTATAGCTTTTTTTAATTTCAAAATTTGTTATATTCGCTTTTAGTTTTTTTGAATTTGAAAAATTCTAAATTTATTTTTTTATGTTTTTTGTATTGTATAATTTGCTTAGTTCTTTTTTGTGAATCTTACAGTTTTTCAAATTCTTTTTTTATTTCCAAACTCCCAACCGGAATTCAAACGAAAACTTTCATATCTTCCAAAATCCCTTAAATTTAATTTCAAATTTAAATTTCTAGACATTCAGTTTCAAAACTTTAAACCCCCTAAAACATGTATTTTAGAAAGAATGGAGAGAGAGGGGATCAAGTGGAGGAAATTTGGTCTAGCAACGCAAACAAATCCAGAAATTTACATATTTTGAAAATGCAATCTAAATTTTATAGTAAGTCTCCATAAATGTATTTAACCATTACAAATGTTAAATTTGCCGATATCAATTAGTAAATAATAAAAATAAAAGCCTTCGAAATATAGAACTATAGTTTAGGAGCACGTATTCATGTAGATGCCCACAAAAAAAAACTAGCTATTTTTAAAACATTTAGGATTTAAAACTTTTACGGCCACTTAAAAAAACTAGGAAAAAAAGCTTCGCAAAAGGCACCGCAATATCATGATAATAACCTTAAAAAAATTTCGACATCAACAACTATTCTCAAATAAAAAATGGAAAAAACAAACAAAAAATGTAATGCTTTTTTTTTTAGTTTGTTTTGTCATACATATCTATTTACTCAGATATAAAAGGCTTGCAGTGGCGCGTCATGGGCGCGCTAACCCTGCTAGTTAAATAATATTTTGTTCCGGGTACTATCATGTGTTGATTACTAACATGCCCCTGCATGTATAATTAATATACTGCGTGTGTGGATCAGCGGTAGTACAAAGGTAGGGGTGACCGTCCGTACGGATACTAATAGGATCGGAGCGAATATTTGTTGGATATTTTCGGATTTGAATATGAATATATTTTTTTCGGATATATATTTGAGTACGGTAGAGCAGTATCCGATTGGTATAGATACGAATACAAACATTTTCGTATAGTAGTAATTCGAATATATCGGATATCAGCCTTCTAACATTAAGCCCAACCCATTTTAGCGTACAAGCAATAGCCCTTCAATACACAAAGACCTACCTATACTAGTCCACAACTAAACACACATGCTACTTTTTATTTCCATTTAATAAAGGTGTGACCATACGTAGATATATCAAAACAAATTTTTCTTTCACTCTCAATATTCTTCAATTCATTTGATAAATAAATTTTATAAATAATTTGTCCGATTAATTATATATTTATATTATTTTTAAAGATAGTGGGTTTCTATATTCCCAAAAAACATCCATGACCGTATACAATTCAATTCGTATCCGCTTCATACCAATATTCGATATTATTCACATATGTATTTGTATTTGTATTTGTTCGTATTCGTGTCCGAAAAATTAAAAAATCAAATATGGTATGAACATTATCCGACCGTATACGATCTGTTTTCTATAAAAATATCTTCAACGATCAAAACTATCCGATTAAGAAGATTGAACAGTTATATTAAGTTTAACTGAATTGCTTCCTATCAGTTGCCTGAAATAGATAAAATCTCAACCGACATGTTTACACTAGTAAATAACTAAATTTATATATGGTTTGATGTTGTAAAAGTGTACGATTTAATTTTTAAAAAAGTTTATATACTATTTTGACACGTACCTTCAATTCTATAGGTGTTTTTTTTTCTTTTCAACGAATTTGCGACAACTAGAAAATATTATCTAGTTGATAGTTGTACTTCTTTTTCATAAAACCAAACTATATGCAAATTAGTAATTGACTAATGCAAAAAACTCGACTGAAATTTTCTTTTTTTTTTCTGTCGACTAATGAGAAGTCATACCCTAGATTTAATGTACCGTAAAAGAGTTGTGATTATAATATAAAAAAAATTTGAGGGTCCATAAAGAAATAAAGAATGTTCTGATGTGTGTATGCATCTCTGCCTGCGATAGGAACCGACCTCTCGAGTTCTTTATTTTTTTTTCATGTTTGATGAAAAGATTCCTGATTTCTTCCTCGTATCTCTGTCCGCCAGGGCCCGTACACGTACACACAACTATCTCGCATTTCCTTATGCGTAGTCACCGTTCTAATGTATGATATCTAATTAAGAATTGGTAGCAAAAAGTTTCCAGCCACCCCAAAAGATTAAGAAATTAAGATGTTCATCTGAATGTCTGAACATTTTCCCAGCTGCCAGCATTGCGGGAAGTTCCATTAACAGCTTTCTTCAGACGAGTTCCATTGACAAATTAAAGCGGTTACAGAAACGATTAATTGGGAGTGCCATCATTTTATTATGTACTAACTAATTCCTGCCAAGGTCCCACCTCGCCGCTCCGCCCCTCCCCTCTCTGTGAGGTGCTTAGTGGCGCAGGTGACCTCTTCTACGGTCGGGGTGATGCTCAGCTGGTGCCTTCGAGGAGCTTGGCTCCGGTCAGCAACTTGGGTCTTCATGGTGGCCAATCCTCTGCAATCCTCTTTAGCGAGGTGTTTGGAGATAGTGCGTCGGGCGAAAGCCTTGCCCGGCTACTGGCTTGGGTTGGCGGTGGCGGCGCGCCTTTCGCGTCGTTCCCTCGTTGGAGGTCCCACTGTTGACGTGCTCTCTCCATCTAGCGAAAGCTTAGCTTGCGGTCTTTGGCGATGGCGGGTCTTTCCGTCATTCCCCTCATTGGAGGCGTCGTGTCGTCCGCTTTAGCGCTGCTGAGGGGTTGTCAGTGTGTTTCGTGCCTTCCTAGTAGTTGTGCGTCAGTGGTTGGGGGTGACCGGCTTTCCTTCCCCCTCCCTTCCCGTCTGTTCTCTTGTTCCTGCTGTCGGAGTTTCGGGCGGTCGTTTATTCGTCCGCTAGTGCTCTGTCTTGGCCGAGGAGGACTGTATTGTAACCCCCGTGCTTTGCACGGTGTTTTTACTTTGTTTTTCTCCTACCGCAATGAATTAGGATGGCAGTTCTCCTGCCCCTTCTTAAAAAAAAAAACTAATTTCTGATTTGGCACGTAAAATCATGGACAGAAGTAACGGGGATGTGGCCGTGGACTCCTACCATCTCTACAAGGTAGCAATTAGCATTGCAGGTTAGCATTGCAGGTAATCATACCACAATCGATTATTCCAGAGCCTTAGTTGGCTGTTGGTCTGAGTACTAAGATTACCACACATTACCACACCTAATTTGTCAAATATGCTTAAGTTTAGCTCATCAATTTGTTATCCACGTTTTGACAAGAAAAAAAATCTTGGCACACTTTTTACCAATGACATGTGGGATCTGTTTGATGGAAAATTTTTTTGTAATATTTGTGGCTATGAACATAGCTAAATCTGTTGAACTTTAGTTGTGACAACTTATTAATGTTAGATAGCAACCAAACAGCCCGTCAGTTTGACACGTGTTTTTTTTCATTTTAATTCCAACATACCACAATAAAGCAAATGCTGATACAGCGGGATCGGCAACCTAAAAAATTGCAGGAGGATGTGCGCCTCATGCAGGATATGGGGATGGATGCTTAGACCATCTCCAACGGTGTTTCTTCACCTCTTATTTTCTCTTCGCGAAGAGATTTTGGTTCTCTTTGAAGCTCCAATGGATTCTCTTCACCGTTCTCTTCGTGAAGAGATTTCTCCCTTTATTCTCCTTAGAAGGAGATTCTCTCTCCAATCTCTACGTGAATTCCTTTGAAGGGATTCTGTTGGAGATGGTAAGAAATAAAGAGATAAAATATAGGGAAGAGAATGGAAAAGAGAATGAAACGAAGAGAAAATGGTTGGAGATGGTCTTACAAGTTCTCCATTTCATGGACGAGGATTCTCCCAAGTACTTAATTACGTGACGATATATTTCTCTTACAAAAGCGATTATACATGCAACTGTTATCTGAAAGTGTCTGCTCCTTCGCCTTTTTCGGGGAGTAGATCGGTAGTTCACGTCGAATGTTAACGTCTGATTGTCACGAGTCACGACAGATGGGAGTCTGAGCGGTGGAGTCAACAGAGAAGGCATCGCCTACTACAACAACTTGATCAGCGAGCTCCTGCTGAAAGGTAGGCACTAGGCAGGTGTTTCTGTTCAGTATTTTGTTGGACTTTCGCAGTGGCAGTGGCGTGTTAAACCAATGAGTGGCTCCATTTTTAGATGTGGGCAGCGGCGTGTTAAGTCAATTGGTAGCTCCATTTTTAGATGTGTTTACGTGCTTTCACACGCTGGTTAAAAAATGTTCATCGAAATTTACGCCTGCAGGGGTGCAACCATTTGCGACCCTTTTCCACTGGGACTTACCGCAGGGATTGGAAGATAAATATGATGGGTTTCTTAGTCCTAATATCGTGTAAGTCAGCTATTTTTTAAAACTTTTTTTCTTCTGTTTTTGATTCGGAGAAATATTTGAGATGTCATGTTGCAATAGCTTGTTATGCAGATTTGCTAGACTTTAGTTTTTTTTTTGGTAGGAGTTGATGGTTTTTACTGCTGATTTTTGTGGTTTCTGTCTGTAGTTATCTTTGTAATTTTTATTACGGTTGTAATAGATGTTTTTTTTAAAAAAAATACACTGGTTTTGTATGACTATAAATACTAGAAAGTAAGCAAATTTATAGATTCACTAATTTGCTACAAGACAAATAGTACATAGTCCTTGGGTTCTGATAACCAGTAACCAATCTTAAGCTCCCTGGCCTTCCCCCCCGCCCCACACCACACACACACATAAGAAAAAAAATGCAGATACCAAATTTTGTACAAGTTCAAATATATTTTGTACATTTTGATTAGATGAAATTTTTATGTCTTTTTCAAAAAGAAAATTGTATATTTTTTTAAAAGGTCAAAGACTATTTATTGGCCTTTACAGCCACCCTTTTTTTCTGGTGGTCGGTTATTAGAACCATGTTAATACTACCTAGTACCTACTACGTACTTCAAATAAATAGCGCTACATCCATTGTCAGCATCATGACGATGCATACGAATATATATTCTCAACTTTGATTTTCATCGATATTTTCTAATTTTTGCCCATTTCTGGTCAATATGTCATTTGATTAAACCGACTAAAGGCAATTAGTACGGATTGTCTAATATGAATGATGCATAGATTGACCTGTGCGGTTTACATTTGATAATAACAAACAAACTAACAGTTTAATCTTTACATTAACGAACTCCTGTATATTAGCATTGCAGGAGCAAATTTGTTAGCCTGTAAGTCTAGCACGTAGAGACCGAAATATCCATTTCATTGTCTAAAAAAGTAGCATTGCTACCACAAAAAACATTTCATGTACTACGTTGTTTGCATGTACAATGAAGCTATTGTACAAAAATATAACTTTTGCAGAAATGACTACATGGACTATGCTGAAGTCTGCTTCAAAGAGTTTGGTCACCGAGTAAAACACTGGATCACGATTAATGAGCCTTGGGCGTTCTGTTCTTTCGGCTATGCATCTGGCAAGTTTGCGCCAGGCCGGTGTTCACCATGGGAAGATGGGAAATGCAGCGTTGGCGATTCCGGCAGGGAACCTTACACCGCGTGCCATCATCAACTACTTGCCCACGCAGAAACAGTTCGATTGTACAAAGAGAAATATCAGGTAACCCATGAATCTTGGGAAAATCGGGTGTACGACACTCAATTCGGACATCCCACTGCATTCGACATTAATTTTGTCTGCCTTTAGCCATACGACACCGGGCGCACGAATTTCTCTTCCAGATGACATTTTGACCATTTTTCAACCATTTCTCCCCTTTTTCCCTATTTTCTTTTCTTTTTCCCACATTTTCCCATTTTCTTTTCTTTTTCCCACCTTTTCCACATTTTCTTTTCCTTTTCCTTTCTCCCCCCTTCTTCATTCTTCTTCTTCTTCTTCTTCTTCTTCGGCGGTGCTCCTGTGAGGGCGGGTGCTCACCGACGGCGGCGCAGGGCGGCGCTGCGCGACTCATGGGCGCGGCAGCTTGGCGGCTCATGTGGCGGGAGCCCTTGCTGTGTGTGTGAGAGGGAGGGCGCCACCACCTGTGTGGGCGGTAAAGAAGGCGGTGAGAGAGGAGCTGCATGAGAGCTCATGGCTGCAAATGAGAGTCTTGGGCGTGGCGAGCTCACTACTCAAGGCAGAGCAGAGAAATGGCCTCCGCCATGGTGGTGAGAAGAAGAATGAAGAAGGGAGAAAGGAAAAGAAAAGAAAATGTGGAAAAGGTGGGAAAAGAAAAGAAAATGGGAAAATGTGGGAAAAGAAAAGAAAATAGGGAAAAAGGAGAAATGGTTGAAAATGGTCAAAATGTCATCTGGAGAGAAATTGCAAAATGGCTAAAGGCGATTTAAATTAATGTCGAATGAGGCCTAATTGAGTGTCGATAACTGATTTTCCCATGAATCTTTTAGAAGCGGCTACAGTTCACCCATGAACAATGAATCAATAAGCAATTTGAAAATTTTCATTTTGGTACTTATACTTAAGGATTGTTACTAAACATCTAGTACCAGTTTAGTCCTTGTAGACATGGAAAGTTTACCACCTAAATCATACTAACTTCAAGCAAATTTCATGTTGAGTTTAGCCCAACATGGGTTAACGTTATTGGTTGTGGGGAGCAGAGGACAAACTTAAAAAATGGGGGCGTACATCGATCACCGATCAAGCAAGTTTTTTTTTTTCGGTTGAGTGGTCTAAGGTCTTGGTTGTGGCTGTGTCTCCAGTTAGGTTTATTAATGTAGCATCCCAACGGAAACCTAAGACTACATGTGTTGGTGGTGTCGAGGGAGCCGGATCGCTGCAGGCAAGGAGCTAAGCTAGATCACAGTGGGCCGTAACACATTATATTGGTGTCCATAGTTGTGTTCATGATTTTGTTAGGTCCAAATTGTGTTCAAAAGTATCAATAAGTTTAGCTGTTTGGTCGATAGATTGAATCAATTGTGTTCTAAATAATCAATAAGTTTAACCCTTGGTGGACAGATTAACTATAGTAATTGCATCCGGCTTTTTTAGAGTTTGCTACCACTATTCCAAAGTGTGTTTCTGGAAAACAATTGGAGCTATAGTCATGTACAATTTTATACACTAGTAGTTACATATCTATTTATTCAGATAGTTCTGAAAATTAGACATGAGTTTGCACACATAGATTAGTCGTCATGGTCTTCTGGCTTGAATAATTAAATCCCCGAGCATATGCATCTAGTTGGTCTGTACAGGCCGCCGATACATAGCCTGCTAGATCGCCGTGCGGGAGCATCTAGTTGGTCCCATATGGTAGTCACGTCCTCTGTCTTCCATGCGGGGTCTTTAAGTTGCCGTGAGGGTGAATGTTAGTTTCGTCGGCTTGTGTGAGCCTGTCGACACATCGCAATTTGACGGGTCATGAAATTCAATTTTTCATTCGCGTCGAAAGGTCAACGTGATTTATGTCGTTGGGGTCTGTTTAATCGCCAAGATCGTGCAGGAGTGTATGTTTGTCATCGATGTGAGTTTGAGCTGTTGATCGATACAACTCCAACTTGGTTTCATCGGGTCCCGGGCTGCCGACACAGATATTTTGGCTGACGACCCTGATATCGTTTCCTGTAGTGCATGCCATTTAAATTCAAAAAATTAGTAGTATTACATATGAAAAGACCAAGCTCAAAAAATACTTCATGCTCTTCCAAATAAATACCATTGGACCATGTTGTAGGTTTTGCATTCAAATTTAGATAATATATTGAATGTGAAATGCAGACTGTGCAAAAGGGAAAGATTGGAATATCTTTAGTCTCCCAATGGTTTATTCCCTTATCCCATTCGAAGTCTAACTACGATGCAACAAGACGTGCCATAGACTTCATGTTTGGATGGTAAAATCTTTGTGCCTCACAAAATTCTAACATGTAATTAGTCCAAAAAAAAACAATCTTATTAGGAATATTCTTTTAGGTTCATGGATCCTCTCGTTAGAGGAGACTACCCGGTAAGTATGAGAGAACTGGTTGGAAATCGCCTACCATGGTTTACGAAAGAACAATCTAAGTTGGTCAAGAATACATTTGACTTCATTGGACTCAACTACTACACTGTAAGCTATGTAGATAGCGTTCCTTCATCCAGCGGCATTAACGTCAGCTACAACACTGATTCTCGAGCTAACCTTACTGGTGAGTGAAGAAAACTCAAGGTTCAATCTACTTTTACTCTCTGTTGATCATCCTCAGATCATTCTAATTAAAAAATGGGAGTTTTCTATTTAGTTGCATGGGAATTCCCTATCAAAGCTCGAGGCTTCCATGAGCTGCTGCTTTATATTAAGGAGAACTATGGTAATCCTACCGTCTACATCACTGAAAATGGTGAGCTCCAAATTGTAATCAATGATTTCTCTAATTTCTCAGTCATAGTGCATCCCACATTATACTCTCTAGAGTCTAATTCTATACCATGTTCTGATTTCGAGATCAAAAGCATCCTCACCTCTGGCCGGGTTAAGCTGAAAAGCATTTCTGTTTTCTTCTTCTTATGTATTTCAGGCGTGGCCGAACCCAACAACAAGAGCCTGCCACTCCAGGAAGCCCTGCAGGATAACAGCAGGATAGAGCATTACCGTCTGCACGTTCATGCCCTGCTAAGCGCTATAAAGTCAGTGATCTGGCCACTAATTAATCAACTGTGCTCGTTCTGAGCTGCCTCTCTGCCAGTGAATTGCCCAGTGCCAAGATGCTAGCTAGCTGGTTAGCTCACAGCTGCATCTGCATGCCTCGTTTCTGCCTTCGTCTCGCAGGGACGGCGCAAACGTGAGGGGATACTTCGCGTGGTCGCTGCTCGATAACTTCGAGTGGGCGAGAGGCTACACGGCTCGCTTCGGGCTCAACTTCGTGGACTTCGGCGGCGAGCAGAAGAGGAGATACCCCAAGTCCTCCGCGCGCTGGTTCGGGAGGTTTCTCCGCCACCATCAGCCATGCCGCGGCCGGCGGCGCCTGCATGATTCGGAGCCTCTTCCCATCGGGGTTGGAGACGGCACCGACGCCGTCTGCTCTATGCTATCCGAGTAGACCACATCCCTAGACAATAATGCATGATGTATTGGTAATTTGATATGTACAGGGCAGTCACAATGCACGGTATCTAAAGTTCGTATCTACGATGACATGCCATTAAGAAACAGCAAAGCAACAAATATTTCTGGTGCGCCGTATCTACTTTTTAGACTCGCATCATTAAATAAATGTGGCATGCACGGCTACAAACCCAGCTCGATCTGCATGCATGACGCTCTTAGAGCATCTCCAATAGTAGATCCAACTTATTGGCTATAAGATCTACATGGCACATCCACATCAGCTTAAGAGACCACTCATCCATCCAACAACATGGCTATAAACACCAACTCCTAAACATATGGGACCCACACATTATTTATTAGTTTTGCTTCTTCCTCCCGTCCTCCCCCCAGGCCCCAACTCCAAGCCTCAAATCGCCGCCGCCGCTGCCGCCTCCTCAAATCACCTTGCCGTCGCGCCTCCTCCCCTCGCCTCCGCCGCTGGCCTCGACCATCTCGCCACGATGCCCCCTCCCCTCGCCATCTCCGACAACACGACCTCCCATCCCCTCGCCATCTCCTGCGACGATGGCTTTGGCGCGGCGTCCCCCTCCCCTCGCCCGGATCTGACGGCGTAGGCGGCGACGGCGACGTTGCGCCCTGGATCCGACGGCGTTGTCGGTGATGGCGATGACGCGGTAAGGCTTCTTCGCCGTCGAGCCCCTCTCCCCTCGTTGTCGCCCTCTCCTCACCTCCCTCACGCCCGTCGCTGCCCTCCATGGTGCTGACCTCCCCCCCCGCCGCCTCAAGCCATCTCGCCGGCGGCGACGACGAGGTGAGTGGCGACTTCAGCAAGGTGAGTTGTGACTCTAGCCATGGCGCGGCGGCGACCAGTCCGACGAGGTGAGCGGCGACTTCGGCGAGGTGAGCTTCGACTCCGACCATGGCGCGAACCAACCAGCACTGGGAGGGAGAGGGAAGGGGTGGGGATGGACGCGTGGCGTGGTTGCATCGAGGCGCACGCCTAGCGACCGGCGCTTGGTGAAGCGCCGGCTCTTGCCCATTTCGTCTTCTCTCTCCTACAGGTCAGCAAAAATGATGATGTGGAGGGCTTATAGCCTGCTGATGTGTCCCCATTGGAGATGCTCTATACATCAGCATTAGAGATAGTGTATCAATGGATTGTCTATAAGGCTGACTATAAAAGTGATTAATGCTTGCATAGAGAAAATATAATATCAATGATCAATAGTGAAGATGATCTTTGTAGTTGATTTGTTGCTGTTGTGCAATATTAGCAAGGCTATTATTTCATATGTACCACGAATGCAGCACATTCTCATACAAATAACTGGAAGTATGTTCTTCACGTCTCCAACAACACATTTTCATACAAATCGCCATTAAATTTATCCTGAATTATCTATAGATTGATCTCACCATGACATAGAAGAGCAGAAAGTGCGGAAGCAGCACGTTAATCCATCAAAACGAACTAGGTTTGAACCTTTGCACCAATTGCTCCGCTTCACCCATAAATTGGCTAAGAACAACAACCCAACTCTCAATTAATTAAATTGAATTAGAAATCAGTCTACTGCGCGTAAACCATAGAGATTAGTTGAAGTCAAAATCGCCAAAAATCTTCCCCCGAAGCCATAAATCCCAAAAGGGGATCACGATTCCGGTCGATCCCTGTTCTACCCCACAGATCCCAACCAAAGCCATAGGCAAAACCCGCATTATCTCGCCAATCAAACGCAATATGGAAGCAGATCGGGGCGAGTACTGTGAGGTCGATGCCGGTCGGAGCTCCAGAAGATGTCGTGGTCAACGACGACGAAGTTCCCCATCCACGCCGCCGCAAGCAGCAGCATTGCTAGCCGCCACCTCGCCGTGTACCACCGGTCCGCAGCTCGCGCGCTGGCGCCACCACCAGCGCTCCGGGTGGTCTAGGGTTTCGGTCTCACAGGGGAGGCGGAGGAGACGACGGCGTGTAAGGCATGCTCATCTAGGTATGATCGCCATGGCGGCGCATGAACAACAGAGAAGAGAAAAGCAGAGTAGGAGGGAAGGAAGGTTGTTACGATTCTTCTTTTTCGATAAACCCTTACAGCTACAGTCTCTGCCTTTTAAAGGCCAACACCCGACACAGGCCACTCGGCAGAAGCCCACACACGCCAGGCCCAAGGCCCACGCTTACACGCTCTCCTTCCTACTACCAGAGCCATCGCCTTCCTGAGTGGTGGTGACAGTGCCGTCCCCTTGAGAATCCGCTTGTCCCCAAGCGACTGAATCAGGAAACCTCTTGCGCACCACCTCAAAATCTTCCCAAGTAGCTGAACTTGCAGGTAGCGATGTCCATTTGATCAACACCTGCAAATAAGCAGAATACCCTTTTTGATCAAACGTCCGTCCAAAATTTCCTCAGGCTCCACCTCCAAAATATCCAATGGCAATTGTGCGGGAAGTTCTGAACACATGGGTGTGAAATTTGGATTAAAAGGTTTTAGCTGGGAAACATGAAAAACAGGGTGAATGGCACTTGTGGAAGGTAACAGCAATTTATATGCCACAGAACCCACTCGCTGCAGAACTTCAAAAGGGCCAAAATACTTGAAAGACAGTTTTGGACAAGGCCTATTGACCACAGATGTCTGAGCATACGGTTGCAGCTTCAACAGAACTTTTTCCCCCACCTGAAAAGTTATATCTGACCTCTGCTGATCAGCATAAAATTTGTATTTCTGTTGTGCCTTTTCCAACTGAGCTTTGAGCAAATCATAGAAGTGCTGCCTCTCTGTGATCATATCCACCACATCTATGTGTGAGCTGCTGGATACATCTGGCAGGATGCCATAATGGGGATCAGTGCCATAGAGAGCTTGGAGGGGAGTTGCTTGAAGAGAGGAGTGATAATTGGTATTATACCAAAACTCTGCCATTGATAACCATGTCGACCAATTTTTAGGGGTGTGAGAACATGCACAACGTAGATACATCTCCAAACATTGGTTAACCCGCTCTGTTTGCCCATCAGACTGAGGATGGTAAGCTGTGCTCATACTTAGTTTGACATCAAATAGCTTGAACAACTCTTTCCAAAATAAGCTAGTGAAAACCTTATCACGATCAGATACTATTGTCCTAGGCATACCATGAAGTTTAACAATATTGTGGAAGAAAAGCTTGCCCACTTGGACTGCACTATAGGGATGTTTCAGTGCAAAGAAATGGCTATACTTAGTGAATCTGTCCACAATAACCATAATGACAGAAAACCCTTCTGATGGAGGCAATCCCTCGATGAAATCCATAGACAAGTCCTGCCAAGCGCCTTGAGGAATGGGTAAAGGCTGAAGCAAGCCGGGTAGTTTGCAATTTTCATGTTTAGCTTGCTGGCAAATCTGGCATTGTTTGACAAATTCATTAACAGCCGTCTTCAGGCCATCCCAAACAAAGAGTTTCTTAACTCGTTGATATGAAGCTTGTGCTCCTGAATGGCCACCTATAGGGGTAGAGTGAAATGCTTGGATCACTCTATGGTGCAGTCCCACATTAGCCCCCAACCAAATTTTGCCTTTCTTGTAAATAATTCCATCCTTAAGACTGTATCCATCCTCAGATGACTCACTTAAAGCCAATTTCTGCATGAGAGCATTTGCCTTCGGATCCACCACATAAGAATTAAGCACTTCCTGCAACCAAATTGGATGTCCACCTGAAATGGCTTGAATAGAAAAAAATTGCCCCACCCTGGATAAGGCATCAGCCACTCTATTGTCCACTCCCTTCTTATACTGAAATTGAAACTGCAGACCAATCATTTTGATCATAGCCTTCTTTTGCAGTTCAAAGGTGAGTTGCTGCTCTTCCAATTGGCATAGGCTTTTATGATCTATTCTGATTAGAAGGGACCCCTGATTAGGTACTGACGCCACCTATCCACTGCCATCATAATAGCCAGGAATTCCTTCTCGTAAATGGATAATTTCCGATTAGTGTTGCCCAGAGCTTTGCTGTAAAAGGCAACTGGATGGCCATCTTGAAGTAACACAGCCCCAATACCTGAATCACAAGCATCGGTTTCAACAATGAAAGGCTTGGAAAAATCAGGAAGGGCTAGCACTGGCGCCTGTGTCATTGCCTTTTTTAACATGAGAAAAGCCTGTTGAGCCTCCATTGTCCATTCAAAACCTTTTTTCTGCAACAGGACAGTCAAGGGTTTAGCTAGCAACCCATAATGCTTGATAAACTTCCTGTAATACCCAGTTAATCCTAAGAAACCCCTTAGTTCAGTGACATTAGAAGGTGTTGGCCAGCTTTCCATAACTCTTGTCTTCTCTAGATCAGTTGCCACCCCATGAACTGAAATGATATGGCCAAGGTAACTCAGGCTTGTTGTAGTAAATTCACATTTGGAAAGCTTGGCATACAGCTTGTGTTCCCTCAATATTTCTAACACCTTTTGTAACTGTGCTGTATGCTCCTCCCAAGATTTGCTATAGATAAGAATATCATCCATAAAGACCAAGATAAATTTCCTAATATGAGCAGCAAACACCGAGTTCATCACACACTGAAATGTAGCAGGGGCATTAGTGAGCCCAAAGGGCATCACCTTAAACTGAAATAACCCATGATGCGTTTTAAAGGCTGTCTTAGCCTCGTCAGCTTCCACCATCCTGATCTGATGATAACCTGCCCTTAAATCCAACTTAGAAAAGAATTTGGCTCCAGATAATTCATCCAAAAGCTCATCCACTATGGGCAAAGGAAATTTGCTTTTAATGGTCAGCGCATTAAGCTTCCTGTAATCTACACAAAATCGCCAACTACCATCCTTTGTTTTGACCAGCAACACTGGTGAAGCAAAAGGGCTCATGCTTGGGACGATTAACCCTGCTTCCAACATGGTGTGGACTTGTTTCTCTATTTCATCCTTCTGGAGAGGTGAATATCTGTAGGGTCTAGAATTAACCGGAGTTGTGTGAGGTAGTAAAGATATGGTATGGTCATACTGTCTGTGAGGTGGTAAGGAAGTGGGCTCCTGAAAAACGTCAGAGTATTGCTGCAAGAGCAATGAAATCTTTTCAGGAAAGACCCTCTCCTGAACTGATTCCTGTTCTGGCATCCTAAGCAACGCCGTTGCCCAAATATCATTTCCAGCTTGCCATTTCAGAAATTGTTCCACAGATTACTCCAGTAATTCCTCAGCCCCTTTTTCAATCATCCCTTGCAATCTGACCCTCTGCCCTTTGATGTCCAACTCAATCCATTTTTCCTGCCAATTACACTGCATTGTGCCCCATTGACTCAGCCAGTCAATTCCTAAAATGGCATCATAACCTCCCAGAAGCAGAACTTTCATGTGATGTCTGAAAGTATGACCCTGGATCCACCAGGCCAGGTCAGCAACTTCTTGTGAACATATCATTTTATCCCCATTAGCTACCCTTACTGCCATAGCTAAAGATGGAGTAGGATTGAGTTGCAAGTGTTGTACCAATTTCTCATCAATAAAACTGTGAGTACTACCAGAGTCAACCAGGATTAACATAACCTTATTCCCAATTAAAGCTCTCAGCCTGATAGTATTGTGACTCTCGGCTCCAGATATGGCATGAATGGACAGATGAGCCATTGGAGCCTCTTCCTGCTCTTCCTCCTGAACCAGAGCATCTAAAACCTCATCATCAATGATCTCATTAGCTTGAAGAGCTTGTAAATGTCCATTGCTGATTTTGCATTGATGCTGTGGTGTATAAGTTTCCCCACATTTGAAACATAACCCATTAGCTCGTCTGTATTCCTTCAATTGCTTTGCCTTCCATAAATCTCCTCTCTCTTGTCTTACTCCTCCCCCCAACTTTGTAACTGACTCAGTTGTGGGACTCATGTGAGAAGTGGTTTTAGTATATGTTCCTTTGTAACCAAGCTTCTTGGCCCCTGTCAAAAGCTGCTCCTGAACATGAGCTAGCGTTGCTGCCTTCCAAACACTATCTGGAAGTTGCATTTCCACTGCTGCTCTCAGTTCTTCCTTAAGGCCCATAACAAATTTGGTTACCAGCATCAGCCCTCCAACACTATTATCATACAATCTTATCTGATACACCAAAGCTTCAAAACTTTTCTTATACTCCTCCACTGAGCCTACTTGTCTGAGTTGCAGCAACTCTCTCAGCTTGTTCCTGTGTTCATTTCCCTCAAATTCCAAAACTACCGCCTCCTTGAATTGACTCCAATCATGGTTCGGATTACTCACTTTGTATGATTGATACCAATGTGCTGCCCCCTCCACCAAATATATGGTTGCTGCAGCGACTTTGAACCCGACAGGAATCTGATACATCTCAAAAAATGTCTTACACTTGTCCACCCATATTCTCACATCTGTTCCATTAAACTTAGGAAAATCCATCTTTGACATCCATCCTTTCCGGCCATTTGCCTCTGATAAATCTAGTGTGACAGGGGTAGGGGGAGGGAATGTCACCTGTGGCCGGGCGGGATCCCACACTCCATGCAATCCAGTTGCCACCGGAGCAGCTGGTGGTGGTCGCCCCACCGGAAATCCTTGTATCTCCCTCGCCGGAATGGTGATCTGGGGAAGCAGCGGCCCCCGAACAGGTCTGGTGGGAGGTGGCGGTGCTTGTTCTACCTGCAACTTTCCCACCGAGCTCATCGTCAAATCCATTTTGACTTGAACTTGATCCAACTTCGCTTGCTGTTCCTCCAACTTCTGTTCCATCGCCTCCAATTTCTCCCCCACTTTTTCATCTACCGCCGCCAACTTTGCCTCCAATCGCAACCCAATGGCTTCCAATTCCTGCTTCAGAGAATCTATCACTCTAGCCTCCGACTCTCCCATAGCCGCGATCAATTGTCTCACCTGCGCACTAGGCTTGGCCGGCGCCGTGGTGCTTCACCTCTGAGCCGATCGAACCCGGTTCGGGATATTACGGCAGCCGCCCGAAGGTAGCCGCCAACCTGTTCCTTGGGATTTCACCGATCAAGGCCTCGAGAGTGCGGAAGCAACCATCGGATCGATCAAGCTCTGATACCAAGTGTAAGGCATGCTCATCTAGGTATGATCGCCATGGCGGCGCATGAACAACAGAGAAGAGAAAAGCAGAGTAGGAGGGAAGGAAGGTTGTTACGATTCTTCTTTTTCGATAAACCCTTACACTCTGATCTCGCCTTTTAAAGGCCAACACCGACACGAGCCACTCGGCAGAAGCCCACACACGCCAGGCCCAAGGCCCACGCTTACACGCTCTCCTTCCTACTACCAGAGCCATCGCCTTCCTGAGTGGTGGTGACACGGCGACAGCGAGCTTCGGTCGCATGCGATGGGGAAGCAAACCGGGGCAAGATTGGAGTTGGAGATGGAGGAACAGCGTACCGGATTTGGGAGGGAAGGGGGGACGCGCAGCTGATCCTCTTGTGTCGACTGTATCGTTGATAGGCAGGCTCCACTCCACGCCGTCGCTAGCGGCCTCATTTTCCGAGCGAGACCGACGCTTCAGGTTGCGCCGGCGCTCCTCTCTTTCCTATTTCTCTTTCATCCACGTAGGAAAATTGCTGATGCTAGCACCCTTATAGCTAGCTGACCTGTCCCCATTGGAGATGCTCTTAGCTAAAAGTTTTATTACTGTGGGACCATGTGCAATTAAATAGTAATTAGAAACTTAGTCCACTCCAACACCATTTTCCCATTTCCTGAGCGCTTCGTCGGCTCGTTTCTATCCATAGAAACCATCTCACAAACAAGGAACAAATCTTTCCTCTCTTCTCATTAATTTATGTGGCAAAGGTAGAAACGATTTGTGACATCCTCTATTTTGACATATGTCACTTGTATTTTTGAAAACCCAAAAGTAAATTAAAAGGGAATTGTTATATACGAAACCCTGTTTTAAATTAATTTAAACTAAGGTTTAAGCCAAAACACTGGAAGACCTTTTTGAAAAATTCTGGAAAAATTCCCATAAATCCTAAATGCCATGAATTAGCCACCCTCCAAATTTCAAGTCCAAAACCCAAGGCTAGCCTGAGTTTCCGCAGTGCGACGCCGTTCTGCCGGGAGCTCATCGACCCAAGGAAATGACGAGCAAACATGCTAGACCCAAGCCCAAACTTGGTGGAGACTTATTTGAGACCTAAACCTGCCTAGATCTAGAAGCCCAAGTCCAAATTCGTTTATTTACAAAAATACCAAAAATAGGGGAGTTCTAAACCTATTAGGAGTAGAATTGGAGCCCAATTCAAGTTCTACCTATTGGAGGCCTGCCCTTGGTCGACCCAACCACTATATAAACACCCCAAGACCCCTGTCCCAAGTCCTCATCACGAAATCCCTCAAGTGCCAAACCCTAGCCGTAAAAAATCCTCCCACCGAAACCCTTTTCTACAGATCCCTCTCTGTGCCGTGCCCAAACTCAAGATTAGATGGTACCATGTTGAAGATCTCATCGAGGCGGTCCAGATAGATACCCGGATCATCCAAATCGATGGAGAAACGTGCCCAAACGAGCTCGCCGGAGTTGGCCGCCGCGCCGCCGTCGCCCTCGCCGCCCAGCAGCCCTCATACCACGCCCGCCGCCCGCAGACCCCGCGCGCCCTCCCGCCGACACCTATCCCGCCGCAGCCGGCCGCGTCGTCGCCCACAGCGCGCATCGCGTCCCCGCCGCCATCGTCGGCTCGCCGTTAGCTATTATCGCCGCCAGTCCGAGGTCGCCACGTGTCGCCACCCGCCGCATGCAGCGTGCCGCCGTCGCCAGCTCCCGCCGCGCCGGCCGCCGCCGCCACGGTCATTGCCATGGTTCACCTAAGCGGTAAGCGGTAGATAGTCGGCCACCTCCTGTTTAGTGTTTAGACGGTTTACACGAGATTAAACGGTGTGTAAACGGCCTAAACGGTTTTGTACTGTAGCAATAAAAATAGTAAAATATATGAGTGAAAATGAAAAAAGTGAGTTCGTTTTAGATTTTTAGTAGAGCATTGGAGGCCATCTGCAATTCTGCATTAACACCCTAGTAGAGTTGTAACTAGCATATGCATCTTTCAAGTATTAAGTATAATAACTAATAAGAGATGAAAATCAATACCTAAAACATCAGTGCACCGATTCAACTAGAAAATAAACATGTAAGTAATAGCAAAGTGCAGCAAACAGTTTGACCAAATCCATTTTTTTGACCAAATCAGTTTCACTCTTAGTCATTCGCCTAAACGGCTGACTACTCGGGCTAAACGATGACCAAATCCGTTTTTTCATCGTCCCGTTTAGCCCGATTAAACCGTTTTCTACCGTTTTTTGACCGACTAAACGGTTGACCGTTTAATTCACCGATTACCCCCTAAACTGTGCAGTATGTCACTGACTACCGATTAGTCGGCGTTTAAACGGCCAACTAGCCCGTTTAGGCGAACACTGGTCGCTGCTGCGTCCGCCGTCGCCCGCGCCGCCAACCAGCCGCTACCGCGTGTCCCGCCCTGTGCAGCCCGCTGTGCTGAGCCACCGGTTCGGTCCGGTTTTCTCCGGTTTTCCCGGTTTAATCTTTTCAGAGTTTTCTGATTTATCCTAAACTTCCAGGAATTGTTCCGGGAGCATCCGAACTCCAAATTAGGTGATTCCAGAGCCATTATGTCGGCACCCGATTTACAAGTTCGGATTCCACCTGCGTAAACCCGTACTAGTCCCAAGGATCATGGCTAGTACACGGATATCTGTAAACGAAAGTGCCAACGATATTATTATTACAAACGGAACATAGTCCAGTACAAGCAACACATACAACGGCTCGCAGGCCGCAATTCAGAGTACACAACGATACAAGCCTAATACAACATCTATAATTTTATTCATCCCACAGGCACGAAGGCTGTAGGAACGCGTAGCCCTAATCTTCATACTCTTCGTCGGAGAACGCCTCCTCGACGTAATCCGGGTCCTCCTCCTCGGACGGCGGGCCATACTCGGATGGACCAGCTGTTGAAGTTTTGAAAAAGGAAGGGGAGAAAAGGAGGGTGAGTACAAATTGTACTCGCATGTCCGGAATTATGCAAGTGCGGTTCAGTACAAGGAAGGCTTAGGATATTTTGCGGAAAGGCATTTATTAGCCTAGTTTTGACAAAGCAATTTAGAAACAATAAATCTTAACTTTTTCTTTGGGCTCTTCTCAAACGGTTCTCGCCACTTGGCCTCAGTGCCATAGCGAGAACAAAGTCCTTTCTTCTTTTCTTTTCTCAAAACGGCTAGGTCCATTCCGCGCGACACTTCCCGGTAGGCCGTCACCCAATCCGGAATATCGCCGGTGGCACCTAGCTCAAACGAAATCCTTCTCAAATCCTTACTCATCTCAAATCCTTTCTTTTCAAACCCCTTTTCTAAATTGGTTTTAAAATAAAGAAACTACCATATAATCAGTCCCTTCGCATGCTCATAACCGCGAGCACGGCTATCATGACAGTTTTAACTCTGCAGAGTGGGTACGCTTTACCCTCCAGAGGCTACGCACCCATTTGATGTTTCGCCACAAGACCATCAACCACGAGGGCCAACGATCGGGCCCGTCCCATACCGGGGCTCGAGGTCGTACTGTAATGGCTAAGTTCATAGGATTATAGGATAAGCAGTCCTTAGACTAGGGAGAGTTTATATTTTAGCCCAATTTCGAAACATGGTGCCCTCTGCACCAACCGACAAAATATCTCCCTAGTCGGAAAGATTTTGGGGTAAGAGGAAAATCATTTCCTACTTAGCATCACCCTTGATGCGCTATCTTTAAATCACCCTTTTCCAACCATTTCTCAAAACATTCACCTTTCACACAAATGATTGAATCATTCCGCATAAATGATTTTAAGCATTTATCCTACCACAATCAAAGCATATAAATAAGAGCAATTCATATTTTAGCCTTAGGTTTAATCCTACCATATTTCTTACCTTTCTATTCGGTCATGATAACTAAGTCTAGGAAATACGGCATTTAACTTTTAAACTAGCATGCATATTTTCAAGTCTAATAACATTTTCTAAATAACCGAAAATGGCTTCTCAATATGATCAAAAGGGGGGACTTGCCTTGATCGGTTCCGGGGAAAGCGAAGGGGACGTCGGCGATCGGGTCTTCGGAAGCTTGACCTCCTAAACGCGCACACGCATGCAAAGCAATACAACACACATAAGTAAAATATTTTATGCCATGCTGTTTTTAGGTAAGGAAGCATGCAGCAATTGTAATGAATCTTTTTATCTAAAAGGAATATTATGCTAAATGACTCATGCACATATGAAATGATGCCATTTCAAAAATACTTGCATACTCAAAACAGATGCTGGATGGATGCCATGCATACAAATAATATTTTTAAGGTCCAGCAACCTCCAAAGTATTTTTCCTGAATTTTTATAGAATATTTGTAGCACATGAAATTAATGATGCACCTAGAGCTTATCTAATTAACCCAAAAATGGATTCCAAATGTATGACATGCAAATGCATATTTTTCCCGGGTTCAGAAACTAATAAAATACTTTCGCCAATTTTTACAGAATTTTTATCATGCACTAACTATTTTTAGCAAGTGCTTTAATGCCAAGCAGTAATTTAATCGGAAACTAAATAATACAAAAAGAAAAGGAGGGGCTGAATGGGTGGGCCGGCTCGGCTTACTGACCCAAGTAGCTAAACGCGCTTCATCTTCTTGTGGGCGAGAGCAGCGACCGAAAGCGATGCGTGGACTGATCGGTGGGTCCCACATGGCGCGTCTCGCGGTGAAGAGGGGAAAACAGAGGAGCTCGGCGGTGGCAATAACGCACACGGCGGCGGCAACTCCGCCATCATGGGCGATTAGGCGTCTTGGGATGCGAACGCGAGCAAAGGCGAACGCGATGGCGTGCTAACCATCCCGAATGATGGATGGAGCGGCGGCGAGCGGTATAAGGTGGTGGCGACGGCGAACATTGCGGCGGCGATGAAACACACGGCCGGGTCACAAATACTCCGGGGATAACAATGAGGGGGAGCAAGGGGCTACCTTTGAGCTCGCCGGGTCGAGGGGAACGGCAAGGCGGTGAGACCGCGGCGGCGACGATGGTGCGAGCTCCGGGACACGCGCGCGGATCACACGGCGTCGGTCCACTTGGCGAGAGCTTCGCTGGGGCGACCTGCGTGTCAATTCCCAGGGTGATGTTAAACCGAACGGGACGAGAGCGAGGTAGGGAAGGAGGATAGAGGACGCGGAGGGAGACGCGACCGCTCGGAGTTCAACAGAGCTGTGGCGCGAAAGGCAGAGAGCAAGGGGGAGCAGTTCCCCACTTATAGGCGAGCTCTGCACGGGACGTATTCAATGCGACTCGCGGGGTTGGCAGTCGCCGGTGTCTATTCCGGCCGGTGCCGTGAGGAGAAACGCATTGAACGCGGAGGGTGGTTCGGCCGGCGATAAGACAAGAAAGTGGTAGGGGACGGAGAGGGGTCCGGCGGAAGAGTGTAGGGGCGAGTGATTTCATGGGAATGCGGGCTGGCGAGGCCCCGGAGGAGAGGTATCTGGCGATCGGTGAGAAGGGCGCGCGGGAAGAAGAAAACAGGGGAGGAAGAGGGAATGACGAGGCGGGCCTGCTTGCCAGAGGCGCAACGCTCGCGGGCGCAAGGGGGGGGCAGCGGCGAGCTGGATGGGCCGGCGCATGGCTGCGGCCCAACTGAGGGGAGAGAGAGAGCGGGGAAAGGAGAGGAAGAGGGCGGAGTGGGCCGGCACGGCCCGAGAGGGATTAAAACGTTTTGCATTTTCTGATTTCCAAAGAACTTATTTTCTCCAAAACCTTTTTAGCAAATTAATACTTTTTAGGAAATATTCTTTTGTTTCCCCAAAATTTATAATTTATTTTCAAATAACTTCGCATGGGGTATTGGTTTTAAGAAAATATTATTTTAAACCAATGACCATACTTTTCCACAAAAGGACATGGACTTGGAAAGTTAAATTATTTTTTTATAATTTAAATGCAATGTATGAAGTGATGATGTCATGATGCAATAAACAAATGATTAACGTTTTTAAATTATGCCTTTTAAGAAATTAATAACGTGCCAAATTGGGTTTAAAAATTTGGGATGTTACACATTATTTTCCATAAATCCCCTAGAATTTTATATATTTTATTGAGCTATATGTTATGTTGATTGTTTTGCTGTTTCTTGCACATATGCATATATGCGTAGATCGTCCGTGTTCATGCTGCTCGGGAGGACTCTAGGAGCCGTTCGAAGGAGGCCAGCAAGACCCTGAGTATTACCAAGGCAAGATAGTTGCATCTTGCTCTCCCAATTTACAAAACTCACCCGTTTATTTTTTTATTTATTTTTCTCATGCATAAAATGATGGGAAGGGTAGAAACCTAATATTCACACTGCGTCATTGACCCTGTGAATTAGCCCTTTATTGCTGCCTTATTTGTTATTTCTAGCCTATCCTTGTGCATAGATGCTAGTGCTCGTGGGTTATTAGTTGTTAGGTTATTCATCATATAATTATTCTTGTGACTTGGTATGATTGGAGATGCTGAGTTACTTTAACCTAATCAACTAAAACCTATGTGGCGTGTGTTGACTAAAGGTGGCATAGTCGGGTGGTTTTGTGGAATGTGGATTGTGTGGAGGTAGTCACCTTGGTCTAAGGACTTTGGACGTGCGCCAATCCAATTAAACCGAACAAGCGCAACCATAAGTGCTAGCTTAAGCATGTAAGGCCTGCATGTGCTAGTCTGGCTTAGTAGTTAGGGAAGGCTGTTAACACACTTTACTTTGAAAAGATCGGGTCGGTCCGTTGGCTCAAGGGGCCCAGTGCTAAACCTTAGAGGGGTATCGGTGTTAACAGAGGAACTAATGAATCGCCTTGTATTGTTACTTGGTCTGGGCTCCTAAGGAAGAGCTAAGATGCAAAAGTACTACTCGGCTTATGGGTAAAGTGTGCTACACTCTGCAGAGTTAAAACTATCATGATAGCCGTTCCCACAGTTATGGGAGGGGAGGTAGGCCGTACATGGTAGTCTCATGTGTTAATTAATAACCTAATGGGTTGGTTTTGGTTTTGAGTATTCGAGACTTATGCAGTTTTGCAGAGGGGCTTTCGAAACCGAGCTCTATTTGTTACCTTGGGAGTCTATTCATCTTATCAACTGTTCAACAAATATTTTCACAACATTTTAATTAATATTGACTAGAATAGGTGTTTATGCAAATTAACCATCCTGTTCTTGTCATATCCTTGCATCATATATAAGGATTCTTACTAGGTAGCCGTGTACTCACTATACAAAAACCACGGATAAATTTGTATTCAGGAGAAGGATTAGGTCCGGTGTATCTACAGGATCAGGAGGATCTTGTCCCGGACTTTGATGAGGACTAGCTGGCGCTCAAGGGTCGGATTGGAGCATCATCATACATTTTCCGATGCATATTTGAATTTCCGCACTCTGGTATATATATTATGGGCATTATTATGTCATTCTTAATCAAACAAGTGTAATAAGTAGTTGTGTAACAATTACTTGTGCATAATATATATTTTCTCTTAGCTATTTGTGATTGTGTGATGATGTTCAACAAACTGTCATTTCACAAGTCTTAAGATTGATCTCTGACCAAGAATGAATTGTGAGTGGATCCCGGTGAAGCCGAGGGGTTGTGACACGATTGAAGAAACTACACCGTGACTACCTTATACTGTGCAAATTGAGACCCTGGTGACCTGCATTACCATTATCGTGTGTAGAGCGACAATTTCAGTGCGGAAAAATTGGAGTGGTCATTCGGCTGTTAGACAAGAAGAGAATTTTCGGTAGGAAAAATTCAGATCGTACATGTGAATATATATATATATATTTTTTTGTTTCTTGTATGTTTGCATTCAGATCCTGCGTGGCGGCGGGGTGCCTTGCACGATTGTGATGGTCGGCTCACCGATCGAGCACTCAGACCGTGCGTCCTGCCCAGTTGTGAAGGCTACCTTCATCAAGCGTTGTGTGCACTGTGGTTGGTGGACGGTGGTGGTCGCTGACGCCAAAGTCCAAGCATCATAGGTGCCTGTTACGTCCGGTGTCCCTCTTCCACTCTGGTTTCTTAGACGAGTATTCCGTGCGGTGGTGACAATCGACAACAAAGTTGACCTTCACATGCCTTACATTATAGGCCACAGTGTGTTACTGTTGTGGCGCTACATCCTAGGTGGCGTTGGCGGTTTGTATTCCTCGTACACCTCATGGATGGGTAGGTGTTGCGTGATTATGTGTTTGTTGAGGCCGTCAAGTCACCCTCTTTCCCACCCCTTCTCTCTTTTGCCCTTCTTGTCGAGGATTGGATCACGCCTATTATTTATGGCTACCACTCGACGGCAATTTCAATCGAACATGCCTCCAGGGTCCGGCCCCGGAAGGTTCTATCGGCCCACGCGTCATCCCGCCAATGCCTTTTTACGGTTGACGGTGCGTAATAAACAGGATTCATGTTTGAGTCCGACTCGAATAAGAGTTCTGCACGGCTACGTGAAGACCCGGACGTTGGTTTTTTAGATTGGAGCAGACGTCGTGATCCCCAAGAATTGGAGTATATCTTATCTATCTCAGAATATATTTGGCATGTATCAAGTTCGTTACGTACTCGTGGTCAGCCCGATCCGATTATCCCTCAGTAGGTCGGTTGTTCAACACTATATAAACAAGGCCCTTATGATGTGTAGAGGGCACGGCCAGAAGATCGAGACTTAGCATATCATCGCATATTACTTTTTGTACACCTATAATCTCGCCGAGACTTGTTCGTCTCGTCGAGTTTCCTCCTTATAATCCTCTTTCATATAAAGAAGCGCTGGACGTAGGGTTGTTATCTCCCCGGAGAGGTCCGAACCAGGATAAAAACCCTGTGTCTGTTCCCTGCTCGTTGATTGCCGTTTGCCCTGCTCGGCAGTGTCTTCTATCTCCCCTTCTCAAAAACCTTAGTTGACTTGGGACTGATATCCCAACCGTCGACACTTCTCTCCTTGGGTATAACGTATTTCCTTCTTGAAATGGAATGACAGAGCTCTTACTTTTTGCGTTTAAAAATTACAAACTTAAAATTTGATCCAAAGTTTTTGTAAAAAATCCTCGAAAACTCCCGGAGTCACGCATCCGCTGCGTCAACAAACGCTCGGATGTTGCCACTTTGCACGCGCGACGCGTCAATGCACCTAGGGGCTGTTTGGATCGAGCCCTGCCAGGCAGCTCGCCGGCCAGGCAGCGATCTCAGTCCCAGGCGACCGAAATCGGACGCCTGGGAGCGCTGCCTGGGCCAGGCAGCTCCGGCCGGCTCCCATCCAAACAAGCCTCTAGTAAGTCCCAAAGATATTTTCCCTGTTTCTCTCTCTTGGTCTTGGCTCTCAGGTAATAACCGCCCTTGGCCTCTTGTGTGATAGCTGTTGCTCGTGTTTGCGTGGAGCTTGGCGGCACAACCACCGGCCTGAGTTTTGAGTCGCCCTCATTGGGCACCAAAGCATGGTCCGCGGTCTTTTCCTCCTCTTTCTTAAATTCTCTCTTAACCTCATCTGTTTGTTTCACATCCGTTCTCTTTCTACCCCTTTCTCACATAGACGGTGAGCGTGCTTGCTAGTCTTCGGTGGTTGGATCTGGCAAACATGATGTGAGAGCTTGTTGTATCTAGAGAGGAAGACGACAATATATGAGGAGCTCCACCCCATCTTCATATAAAACTTTAAAATGTACATCTCAAACTTGATTTTTCCTCATGAACTTTCATAGAATTTTCTTATTTGTATCGGGAGGTCCATTCCTCATTTTCCCCATTGAATATCAGTAACGTATTTGTGAAACTTGTTTTTTTTTCTCGCTGAATTTTTGTCTTGTTTTTGTGAACCTTTCTTATTTGCATGAGGAGGTTCAATGGGGCCATATCAATAGGTAGACAAATTTTATTGTGTTAGGATATGCGCCGATGCAAGATCACGAACGACACCAGCAAACACGATGTTTGTTAACGCAGTTCGGCATTGCTACCTACGTCTGCGGGGCTTTGATTATGGGCGCTCATCTCCAATCCATAATACCGCAGCACACCGGCTAATCAGGTCACGACCACATGTCGACCGTTGACCTCCTCTTGCCTATGCTACTATTATGAAGTCGTTGTCTCGGTTACACCAGGGTTGCCTCCCTTTATATAGTGGAGGCCTGGATAGAGTCCGATTCTAACACTAACTAACCCTGCCTATTACAACACAGAGTCTATGTAACCTACTCGTACATATATTCGACACAATATCTAACAAACTCCACCTTGAAGAATATGGTCTCTTCATCTTGAAGTCGTTCCAGCATCTTGCGCGAACCTTGTACCCAGCCTCCGGTTGCTTTCTCCTTTGGATATTTGTTTGACTCCCTTTGAATCTGCACCTCTAGATCCAATCTTTGAGTCCTCGAACAGGCTTCCCAGCCCGCCACCATGCACCACGTCCGTGCACGGCAAAACATGCTGCACCCTAGCTATCCGCATCCACGACACAGCTTCACCCTCAGTGTCGTGATGCCGCGCCTCCTGTGCAACATCCGGTCGTATCACTGCTCCCCCCATTCCGATCTATCCGGCATCCATCCGCGCTTGCCAGTCTGATCGCGAACGCCGAGGTCGTCGCCATCGCCTGCCGACCTCGCCGGCTACTTTGTCAGCCCGATCGCCACGTCTGGTCAATCCCTGCCAACGATAGCCCACCGAACGATTCGAGCCTCCTACCTGAAGTGTCTGACACCACCGATCGAATCGTCGATCGCCGCCATGCTCCACCTTGCGCCGATAGGACGTTTTCCACGGTGCCCGTGTATGCATAAACCTCACGTCTCCCCCTAGATCTTCTGCATGGCCAACCTCGCCAACCAAGTTCTGATACCACTTGTTAGGATATGCGCCGATGCAAGATCACGAACGACATCAGGAGACACGATGTTTGGTAACGCAATTCGGCTTTCGCATACATCTGCGGGGCTCTGATTTTGGGCGCTCCTCCCCAATCCATAATACCGTAGCACACCGGCTAACCAGGTCATGACCACATGCTGGCCGCTGACCTTCTCTTGCCTATGCTACTATTATGAAGTCGTTCTCTTGGTTACACCAGGGCTGCCTCCCTTTATATAGTAGAAGCCTAGATAGAGTCCGACTCTAACACTAACCATGCATAAACCTCGTCATGGTCGGTAACCCGAAACATCTTCAGGAGATCGCACGGTGTAGGACAGATGGTCCAATGTGTGATGGGGGAAATTGTTGGGTTTAGTCCCACATCAGATATTGGTGGTGATGGAGCACAGCTTAAAAGGTGAAGGTACCCCTCTCCCACCAGGCTAGTCTTTTGGGCTGAGTTGGGCCAGCATCTGGGTTGTGCTTCTAGTTGGACTAATAGATGTAGGGACCTGTGCCCGAGACCAGGTGTTGATCTCAGGGGAGCCGGATCACTGGCGGGCCATGAGATGGTAGGTTTGCAGTGGGCTCCAACAAGTGGTATCAGAGCCATGGTCGGTAACCTGAAACATCTTCAGGAGATCGCACAGTGTAGGACAGATGGTCCGATGTGTGATGGGGGAGATTGTTGGGTTTAGTCCCACATCGGATATTGGTGGTGATGGAGCACAACTTAGGAGGTGGAGGTACCCCTCTCCCACCAGACCAGTCTTTTGGGCTGAGTTGGGTCAGTATCTAGGTTGTGCTTCTAGTTGGACCAATAGATGTAGGGACCTGGGCCCGAGACCAGGTGTTGGTCTCAGGGGAGCCGGATCGCTGGCGGGCCCTAAGATGGTAGGATCGCAGTGGGCTCCAACAAGTGGTATCAGAGCCATGGTCGATAACCCAGAACGTCTCTATGAGATCGCACGGTGTAGAACAGATGGTCCGATGTGTGATGGGGGAGATTGTTGGGTTTAGTCCCACGTCGGATATTGGTGATGATGGAGCACAACTTAAAAGGTGAAGACACCCCTCTCTCTTCAGGCTAGTCTTTTGGGCCAGAACCTGGTTGTGCTTCTAGTTGGGTCAATAGATGTGGGGACCTAGGTCCGAGACCAGTTGTTGGTCTTGGGGGAGCCGGATCGTTGGCGGACCATGGGATGGCAGGATCGCAGCGGGCTCCAACACATTGATCTTTCATTAAGTTTCATCAGTAATTGTGAATATGTTCGCTAGTAGTTTTTTTTAGATTTCATCCGTAGTTAGCTAAGTTTCACCGGTACACTCAAGTTTCATCAACACCTATCATAGAATTGTTGGTCTTGCCCCAAAGTCCCAACACCCCAATTACGTAATTAAGCAGTACTCCTGACCACGGGGGTTCACCAAAGTTTCCTCCGGAAATGTGAAATGAGACGAGACGCGAGGCAGCGTGTCAATAGTGCGTCGTTATACAGGCTTGCGACAAATGATGAAACGACTCTGCAATTTGCTGGATTTGATGTGCCCGTCGCGGCGTCCCGCAGATTATGCGGAACGTACGTACGAAATTTCTCCATCTGGTGATGACGTGGGCCGACGGACGTTGCCCGGCGAATTATTAGCTCGACGTTTTTGGACCCTTCAGAGAAGGCATCGATGCCGTCTACTAATTAAGTCCATTATTTGTCTACCTCGTCCATCGTCCAAATAGGCCAAAGTACGTACTTCTGGTTCTGGTAGCTACCGTGCTGCAAATCGAGACCCATATAGCACTATGTATATATGGCGTGCCTACTAGTAGTGAGTCTTGACATCGATACCAAGAAGTTGTTCAAAACCAGGGCAAATCAACGAGTTGGCAACAACCCTCACATCTCATTGGAGGCCACTACTTAAATCAGGGATTCTTTTAGGAACAAATCTATAGTTACACGTCTCAACTCTCAACCACGGAAAAATTATTCAACACACCTAAAAAAAGGGTCATTTAAACCCACCCATCAATCAGACACGACGCATTAGTTTCGTAAGACACAGACGCGTGTCATAGAAAAGTTAGGCGTGGGTGGAAGATATCAAGGATTTGAACCCGAGACACAGTGCGTGGGAGCTAGCTCAGCTAGCCAGTTGGCCGGGGTTGTTGACCGTTGGGTAAATTGCAATAGGAAACCTTTATATGTTAAGTTCAGACGGACGGCTGGTTCTTGTGTCAGTGGTCATCCGGACAGGACAGGACGGACGATAGGGTTTTGCGGGTGACGTGGCCTCTCGGCGTTTCAGGGTGGCCACGACCTTTGTAGATGACGTGGCCTAACCAGCAAGCAGCTGGTTAGGCCCTTGTAATATATAATTTTTTATTTTTATTTCGGATATTTCTCATTTTATTTTTTGAATTTTTTTAATGCCTAAATCTTTTTATGGGCCAGTTCCATTTTGTAAAGTTATATTTTTTCAGGATTTTTTAGTTGGCCACAAAAGTTAGAATGATAGAAAAGAATGAATATTTCTTTATTCATTTTTTGTCAATCCTATTTTTTAAAAAATGTATGAATTTTTTTGGACATAAACTTGAAATTATGGTTTTACATGCTTTTAAACTATAGTTATGTTTTTCAAAGTTTATTTTTTATTTCTATTATTTCTTAATTCATTTTTTAGAATTAAACATTTAAAATGTTTAAATTCGTTTATGAACCCTTACCATGAAGTTTTGGTTGCATTTTTCTTTTTTTTTTTGGATTTTCCCTTGGGTGACGTGGCAGAACCAACAAAATTTTTTATTTTTTAATTTAAAAATAGTTTTAATTTTAACCCCGGTAGAACTTTTTCCAAATCTAACACTTTTGGCCGCGCCACGGCACCTGGCGCGGCGTCTACACTCTGACACGCCAGTGCATGTGGCGCGGCAAAGGTGCCACGCTGGCGGCCTTGGTCAATGGACGTCAGCACGGACTGGCGTGGGTCCCATCTTGACGCGCCACCCCTCCTGGCGCGTCAAGGCCATTTACAGAGGGCCGCGCGGGAAGCCCCTGCTGTTTTTCTTCCCCGACACCGCCGCCGGCCGCCGCCCACCCCTTGCCGCCCGTCTCCGGCCACTTCGGGATGGGGAAATCGTACCCGTCCTCCTGTGAAGGTGATGCTTCAATCTTTTTCTTCGATTTGGCCCTCGATTAACCGTATTTCGTAGGGTTTGGATAGTTAGGGTTCGAGGAAAAAAACTTGATTTATGTTCTATATTGGCGTGTTTAGTTCGATCTGAATACCGTGGCATACGTGTTGCATGTAATGTCCGTGTTATTAACGTGTAGAATCCATTGCATGTACTGAAATGGCATTTAATTTTAGTGTAGATGATGTTGTATATTAGATCTAAACGACTTGTATTTGTTATCTTTAATTTTGTAGATGGATCGTTTAGTCTTTTTTTCATGGTGGTACCGTCAGAGAAAACAGAGAGTTTGAGAATATGAAGAAATATGTGGTATTGTTTGATAGGAGTTCAAGTTTTAATGATTTAGTTTTTCGCTACCGGTCTTTGATGAGCCGTGGGGTTGGTGAGGGTGAACTGTTGTTGCAAGGAAGATTTGATTTTGGGAAGGCTAGGGCTCACTATGTGATGTTGAAGATTTCATCGGAGTCGGATTGGAATAGCTATAAAGAGGTTGTGAAAAATTCGAACGTCAGTTGTTGGGAGGTTGTAGTTGAGATCGCTCGTGCGAGTAGCTCATTAGCAAGACTCGTATAAGCTATGCAAAGTGTTGATGACGAAGATAAGCCTGTTGAGCATTTGACTCAGGAGTTGTGCAAAGTTGGAGGAAGGCAAGTCAGATCTGAAGCATGTGTTGCGAAGACGGTGGGAGAGCCGTTTGATAACTTTGATAGCGGCCTTCTCATGAATGACTTTGATGATGGAGTTTTTGAGGAGGAAGAACGTGAGGTGGAAGACGACCAAATTTCTTTAGGATCCGAGGAGGAATCCTATGATGAGGAGAGGGCAGAAGGAGAGTGGGTGCAAGGCGAACAAGAAGAGGTGGGGGAAGGAGATGAGGTGGAGGAAGAAGATGATGTCAAAGAAGATAACGAGGTTCTTTGCTTAGGCGTAGGAGATAGAGGGCAAGCAACGTACGCATTGTCGGCTGAGGAGAGGAGGCAGCTTAGGGCAGTTCATGGTAATGTGCCCACGGTGACCACCTTTGAGAACCTAAGCCGAACTCACATGGCAATATGTGAGAGCGGTTTATTGTCAATTGATGTACTGCCAGATTCTGAGAATCTGGAGATTCGAAGGGCCATATCATTCGAGTCTTTACAGCAATTGCAGTACTTCTTGATGGAATATACGGTCAGGCACCATAGGCCATACAATATTACTCATTTAGACACCAAAGTCAGGTACATGGTGAACTGCAAATAAGGATGCCTATGGGGTGTGTGGGCTCGGCTGTACAAATATAGTGGAAGATGGAAGATTAGTCATGTTAGGCAACCTCACACTTGTGGCCCGTCGAAGACAAAGAAGTTGCATGCTCAAAACACAGCCAAGTACTTAGGGCGCTGTATTGTTGGCATTATCGCGGCGGATAGCGACGTGTCAGTTGCCTCCTTGATTGAATCCATATTTGGATTCATCGGATACCGTGTGAAGTACTCAAAGGCATGGAGGGCAAAGCAACACGCCATAGAGTTGCTATATGGGGACTGGAAGGAGGCATACAATATGGTGCCAAGGATGTTGAATGCAATAAACATTTCTACTGCTCTCCTTGCACTTGCGACCGTCTTCTCCTCATTTGTCATTTCCGGTGGGTTTGCACGAGGAGGAATCCAACGCCTAAAATCCTTGACTGGTTTAGTGTCCATGGAGCATCAGGGGAAAAACCGGATCCTCGGATCGTACATTTCTGGACCATCAATCCACTCGAAAAAACAACACGGCCGAATAGAACACTGCATATTGTTATTGTGCTTCAGACCACAAGTGTAGAAGGCTCTACCGGCAGTATCAGGGTCCCTCCACTGTTGAATCTCCGCAGAAAGGCCGTGCTCATAAACTGGAACCGGAAATGGGGAGGAACGAACTGGAGCATCCTAACTCCTAGGGTAATCCTCATATTTAAGTCTTGCCTTCCCCTTGCCGGCAATGTTTTCTACATTACATTAAAAATCAAAAGTCTTCAAAAAAATCAACAAACTTTCTACCAGCATTAAACTACACATATATCCTATGGATTCATATTTACTAAAATCAATACTAAAATAATACCCGCACTACACAATCTAACCCTAACCCTAACCCCAACCCTAACCCAACCATATATTTGTCAAACATGGATCAATAAAACATCAATCGAGAGGAAATCACCTGCCATGATGCAGGAAAGTTTTTCCCCACAACAAATCTCGTCGGATGGAGACCAAGTTCTTGCAATGGACTAGGCGATTGGTCAGGGAAGAGGAGGAGAGAAGGTAAAATGAGGAGGGAAGGGAGAGGGAAGGAAAGAGGAAGAGCCCCGGGCGACCCTCTGTAAAAGGCCTTGACGCGCCATGAGGGGTGGCGTGTCAAGGTGGGACCCACGCTAGTCCAAGCTGGCGGCCATTGACCGGGGCTGCCAGCATGACACCTCTGCCGCACCACATGCACTGGCAAGTCAGAGTGGAGACGCCGTGCCAGGTGCCGTGGCGCGTCAAATAAGGGTTAGATTTGAAAATACTTCTACCCAGAGGTTAAAATTAAAATAATTTTTTAAAAAGGATTAAAAAATGAAATTTTTTGCAGAACCAAAGAGCGCTACATGGTGTTTCAAAGTTTTCTTTTTCTTTCTACTATTTCATAATTCATTTTGTACAATTTAGCATTTTTATTGCTTAAATTCATTTATATTGACCCTTATCATGAATTTTCGGTTACTTTTTAGATTTTTTGGATTTTTTCTGAGAGGTAACATGGCGCAACCCAAAAAAAAGTCACTGACGCAACCAGGGAACAACCTGTTTATCAATCTAGAATGATTAGCAAATTTTATACTCTATCCATGAAGATCTAAAGGTGCAGACACTTTACACGATCGAGCATGACGCTGCCATAGCCCATACAGCCGAAAACCATTCAACCATTATATAATGGCCAACGAGCTCCACGAGACTAAGACCTTGTTTTTTTCAGATTAATGTTGAGTTGCGTTTTACGGTAACAAATTTTTGACCCACTCAAAAGACGTTTTAAAAAATTCAAAAAATTAAGAAAAAATTATTTTGCGAACTTTAAGAAAAACTATTTAAAACCCCACAAAAATAACTATAAAATATTACAGCATTTGGCCTATACAAAAATAACAAATTTTTATTTAATTTAATTTAATATGAAACAAACAAGCCTAAGACTTGTTTATACATATTCTGCAGTTCTTTTTTTTTTCTACCGAGAAGATGCCGATGCCCCTGTCTGACTGCCACGGTGGTCAATGGCCACCAATAAGCAACTGCACTACAATTCAACAGTCAAGCGCACGTACGCAGAGGAACAGTGCAGGCGCACACTTCCCGTTCATGTCGCCGTCCGTCTAGATATATACTGATATACAAGGGAATCCTTTCCCTCGTTCCCTGTGCATGATCTTGCACACTCAGCAAGTCAGCAGCACATGGCTGCAGGAGCAGTGCTGCAGATGGCTGGCCGCCGTCGTCTCCTCCTCCTCCTCCTCCTGGCCGTCGCTGCCGGCGCCTACGACAGCGCCGGCCAGCTGCCAGCGATACGCCGGCGAAGCTTCCCCGAGGGGTTCGTCTTCGGGGCGGCGTCGTCGGCCTATCAGGTACGTACGTGCTGCATGCACGCCATCGTATATATATATACGTTATAACACAGGTTGTCGATGTCTTTCTAGCTTGTCTCAGTTCAGCATGTTGCTGGCCTCCGTGGCTTTTTCTTTTTCTTTTTTCCCCGCAATTTCTTCTTCATCTCAATGCAATGGCGAGGCGTAGAGCTCCTGCGTGGTATCGGAATACAAGAAGAATTCTGACCAGAAGCTATAGCCCCAATTCGTGACGAGCCATACAAATAAACCTCTGAATTCTGATGAGAGCAAGAAGGCTGCAGCCTGCAGCGTTAACTGCTGCTTGAAGTTCACCGGAGCTCAAGTAGTTTCTTCATTCTTGGGACAGAGAGAATCGTAGAAGTTAGAACAAGGCAGGATGGTGAAGCTTGGAAGGAGCATAAACAAATTAATTATGGACCGGTGGTAACATATACACTATCTCTTTAGATAATGGAAATACTATTCTTGCCTCTACGTGTAACATGTGGAAACAATGAATGGGAGGACATAGTACTCAAGCTTGGAATAGAGATCTATGTTCTGATCCCAGAAATCTTCAAACTAATTAATTAACTATTTTTCAAACCAATTATTTTGTTTTGGCCTGATCTTAATTGTGAGCTGGCTGGGTCTTCACATGCAGTATGAGGGTGGTGCAATGGAGGGGGGCAGGGGACCAAGCATCTGGGACACCTTCACTCACCAGCACCCAGGCATGTTGTTCATCTCCTAGCCCTAGTTTACATTAATAATGTTTAGCAATTTGGTATGTACCTTGTGAAGAATAAAATCGATATTACCACTTCAGAGTTCAGAGATGTAAGAAATAAGCTGCATATAATATCGGGTATATTATTTAAAGCTTTTTTTGTTTGGCACGCACTAAAACTATTCTGGGCTATTCATTTTGCTTGATCCAACAGTGTGTAGAACTCTTAGAGCATCCCAGCACACCCCTTATATAACAGTAATATAGGGAGTTTTCCCGTCTGCCCGTGCCCGCCAGCTTTTTCCCCGCGTTGGATTTTTCAAATGGGGAGGATGCAGGCAGCCTGATTGGGAGGCTGTTGCACATGCTCTTACTCTCTAAGGGATAAGACAACGAAGTACATATAAAACATGTGTACTTGATCCAACGGTGTAAAATACTCTTACCCTGGGGTAAGAGTACCAAAAAAGTGTTCATTTTTTTAAAGGGATGTTTCTAAATCATGTCCGATCATTGTGACCTGTGAGGAGGATTCTGTTTTTTCTTTCATAGATGATATTAGATTATTCCTGTTAATCCAATCATCGTGCTTTAATAATTCTATCTGGACGATGGATATTAGTCAAGCATGCAGTCACTATCATATCAATGACATTTTGTTAAAAGGTTACTTTCTGCACAAAGTCATAAACAAAACAAAATAATCCGTTGAGTTGTCAAGCTGTACTCATGGCAGCGAAGCTTAATTAATTGATGTATTGGCAACTGACTAAGACAGGATCATGTGACAAACTAGAAGTGTCTTTAAAGTTGAATTCAAATAATGCTACCCCCTTTCAAAAAATCGAATTTAAGTTACTGGTATCAATGAACAATGAGTATTTATGTTATTGACTCTTTTTTTTTTCTATTTTTGCCAGATAAAATCGCTGATAGAAGCAATGGGGATGTGGCAGCCGACTCCTACCATCTTTACAAGGTGGCAATAAACGTAGCGTTCTTTAATTAGCTGGCATGCTTTTCAATAGACCTTCTTTTAGTAAATTCATAAATTATATCATAAAAAGTATGTTCTTTATTTCTGTTTGAGACTATGAATGTAAATGAAAAGAGAGAAAAAAAAACTCAGCAGTACTAATCCGGATGGGCTTGCAAAAAACTGCAGGAAGATGTGAACATCATGAAAGATATGGGAATGGATGCATATAGGTTCTCCATCTCATGGACAAGAATTCTTCCAAGTACTTGACTATCTTTCCAAACTAATACGAATACAATGCATTCTGAGACTTCTAGCTAGCTTATCTGAAAGTTGTTATCGTTGTTATTCTCAACTAGAAGAGTTTGCATATCTTTCAGATTGTAAGTTGATAGAACGCTCACATTGATATTACTGGATGATGGCATGACAGATGGAAGTCTTAGTGGTGGAGTCAACAAAGAAGGAGTCAAGTATTACAACAATTTGATCAATGAGCTCTTGTCCAAAGGTATACATATTTGTCTAATCTATGTTTATTTTTTTAATTTATCCAATAGTTGCAACTTGCATGGAGCATTTTGTTCAATCTTTACTACTACCTCCGTTTTTTTTGTTTGACGCCTTTGACTTTTCGATATGCCTTTGACCATTCGTCTTATTCAAATTATTTTTGTAAATATCATTTATTTTGCTGTGATTTGGTTTATCAATAGAGGAACTTTAAATATGTCTTATATTTTTACATCTTTGCACTAAATTTTTTAATAAGACGAATGGTCAAAGACATGTCAAAAGGTCAAAGGCGTGAAACAAAAAAAATAGAGGGAGTAGATCATTTGCGTTCTTACCATTATTAAGTTGCAAAATTCCATGGCATTTACAAAAATACCACTCGTAAGTTGCCTTTATTTCACTAGATGTTTTTAAGGCGTGAAAAGTTGACATATTTGCAGGAGTGCGGCCATTTGTTACCCTTTTCCACTGGGACTCACCTCAGGCATTGGAAGAAAAATATGATGGGTTTCTTAGCCCTAACATCATGTAAGTTAACTATTTTCCTGTCCTTTTTCCTGCCCCTTTTTCTGCAAAAAACTGCAATTGTACCAATATGCATAAGTTGACCAATAGAATATGGTATGATAATTTAATTATGGAAAAAATCTATATTACACCCTGAACTATGGCCCTTCGTCTGCATAACCCCCTGAACCACGAAACCAGGCATTCTAGCCCACAAAACCAAAAAAAGGGGTGCGAATAACCCCCTATAGCGGTTTTAAGACTAGTTTTGCGTACGTGGCAGATGAGGTGCGAAAAACTAGCCTTAAAACCACTATAGGGGGTTATTCGCACCTTTTTTTGGTTTTGTGGACTGAATGCCTGGTTTCGTAGTTCAGGGGGTTATGCACACGAAGGCCATAGTCCAGGGTGTAATATAGACTTTTTCCTTTAATTATACTGACATTTTTTTGCCAATAAAAACATTGCATGACCGTAGTATATAATTCAACTAAAACTAAGAAATGTCCATTATGGGTTTCTTAACTATGAGGTGGCAGATGAGGTGCGAAAAACTAGCCTTAAAACCACTATAGGGGGTTATTTGCACCTTTTTTTGGTTTTGTGGACTGAATGCCTGGTTTCGTAGTTCAGGGGGTTATGCACACAAAGGCCATAGTCTAGGGTGTAATATAGACTTTTTTCTTTAATTATACTGACATTTTTTTGCCAATAAAAACATTGCATGACCGTAGTATATAATTCAACTAAAACTAAGAAATGTCCATTTTGGGTTTCTTAACTATGGAAACTGTTTTTGATCTACGAAATTAATACAGATAAATATGGTTCCTTATTATACTGAATTTTCTGGACCATATTTTATCTGAATTTTCTACATTCTCTAGCATTTTATCCTATTTTTGGACTACTAGAAAATCAGAAACTGTAGAAACAGCAGCAGATTAAAAAAATTGGAGAAAATATCTATGAACTCAGCGAATTACAAGAAACTCAAACATTTTTAGGGTGCGGTTTAGAAAAAAGCTTTATGCGAAAACAAAGGTTGTTACATTGGCGCTTCACCTAAAACCGTTGTTGGCTGATCAAATGACTATGAGCGAATTATTTTCACAAATGGAGGAGCATGGACAATCGGTATCCGGCCATGACCATAGTTGAGGGTCAAAAAAAAAAGTTTTTAACTACTATCCACATTGTTGCATATCCCAATTAGATCTCCGTCAAACTTAATTGCCAATAGCATGTAGTTTTCTTTTTATTGACTAGAACTGCTAAAAGATAAAGTCTAGAATTATAGATGGAACTGTGTAATATATATGATGTACGAAGCATAATGGGCACCCTTTTGTATTGGGCACCAACGAGCTAACTACAAAAACAGGCCCTAGTGAAAACAAAAAATTGTGCATTTTCACCGATGATCCACTCTAGCAATTTCTTATGTCATGCTCGGTGGTTTTGTATAGTTGCATTCTTCTATACTGAAGTTATCATCGTACAACCTAACGGCTGCAGAAATGACTACAAGGATTATGCTGAAGTTTGCTTCAGAGAGTTTGGAGATCGAGTGAAACATTGGATTACTTTCAATGAACCCTATACATTCTGTGCTAATGGCTATGCATATGGGATTCACGCACCAGCCCGATGTTCGCCCTGGGAGCTTGGAAAATGCAGTGTTGGGGATTCAGGAAGAGAGCCTTACACTGCATGCCACCATCAACTACTTGCCCATGCAGGGACTGTTAAGTTGTATAAGGAGAAATATCAGGTGACTAACGAACCCTTTATTTAAACTTGCATCCAGAAAAGATGTATTAATATAAAACATGAAAATTTTAGTTTGGCATCCCTTTATTTCTCCTTCTTTTGCTAGAAATGTACAACTTGCAATGCTACTTGGTTGCACATATAATTGGTACATTAGCCCTCAGCGGACAGATTAATCAACCATATTGACTTTTAAATGCAAAGGGTGTGAGCTTTGCTGTTCCATTAATTTAAGGAGAGAATTACACATGTGGACACACAGAGTCACAGAGAGAGACTGTCAAGCGGTAGGCCACACAAAACACTGCCATGCAACCCGACATATCGGCACCACCACCGTTAATCGCCACCACCGCCGATTATTGTCTTGCGAAGCACACTTAGCTCCTTCTAGTCAACAACGTGAGATCAACCAAGATGCTAAAATAATAAGAAGAAAGACGTTGGTTGTCACCGCCATGAGGGATGTTAGACCACGAGCTAGCCACCACTATTGGCAATTACACGACAAGGCATAATTCACAAGGACGTTAGCCGCCATCGTTGTGTCGGATGATTGGTTGACTCCAACCATCGCGCATGAAACTCCACCTATGCACGGTCGAGACACTAACCACCACCACCGTGAGAGATGCACAATCAAGAGCCCCATCACCACACGAGATGCATGGCCAAGACACCAATTACCACCGTTATGCGGGATGCATGACCAAGGACCACCGTCGTTGTAGGGGATGCACAATTGAGATGCCAACCACCACTGTTGTGCGGGATGCTTGGCCGAGATAATCATGTTGTACAACACATTGAGCTAGATCTGTCGCCACCAGACTAGATCCGCCATTGGGCCTAAGCTTTCCAGCCCTGCAGGCCACCCCTTGGCCTCCATACGAGAGGTTGGTTGAGCATGAATTAGATAGATTGAGGGGTCTTTTGTCGTTCTAGAGTCCCACGCATGCATAGGCTGTCGGATCTGAGGGCCACCGTGCTATCCCAACCACCATCACAACTTGCGGTGACCAGAGCTGAGGGCTATCACGTTGTCCAGACTGCCACAACAACCGAATGTAGACACCATGTATACAACACCATATCTGAGTGGCAAAGGGCGGGAAATAAGAAGAGGAGGGGAGAGAAGAAGGAATAAGAGAAGGGGCCCAATGGGCATCTCCGTCGTCATCACACACTAGATGCCCTTCGGCTTCATGGTCTCCACGAGCAACGGCACCCCGGCGACACATTTCAGCACCACCCTCAAATACCGACCATTAGTTGCTAGAAATAAGGGAAAGGAAGCATAGGAAGAGGAATGTAGAGGGTCCTGCCATCATTGCTGCACTAGTGATGACGACAGCGAGAAGGGATACTAGTGGTGGGGTTGAGCTACCCCTGAGTCGCCCTAGAGAACTACTCGGGGGTCACGACTTGAAAAATAGGCTCGATTGTCCATATTTATTTCATCAAGCTATTTTAGATCTATTATATCATTATGTATATATTAAACTGAATTCATTAAAGGAAAAGCAACTTTAAAATGACATTCATGTACATAAATGTATGGAAATTCTATAGCCTGCTTTTATTTTTATGTCCTATAAGTAAAATAATAATTTTAGTTCGAACATGATGTCCTTACATATACATTAATAGTAAGATAATGTCTTATGGATTGAGTAGATTCCCTATGAATGCATGCATTTTGGGTTCAGAAGATATTGCATAATAAAAGGAGCAAACATACGATTAAGGATACACTCTAACAGATGAATTTTATGGAATTTTTTAGCACTCACACACTTGTTGGTGAAATTGGCAAATGTAGGTTGTGCAAAAGGGGAAAATTGGAATAACTTTAGTGTCAAACTGGTTTCTTCCTTTCTCCAATTCAAAATCAAGTCATCAAGCAGCAAGACGTGCTATAGACTTCATGCTTGGATGGTAAGCATTATGTGGTTCTTACATATACAATTTCTTCTTCAAAATATATAAGAAAATTTAGAACTTACTATGAGTGTCCTTTAGGTTTATGGACCCCCTCATTAAAGGAAACTACCCCCGAAGCATGCGAGGATTGGTTGGAAGTCGCTTACCACGGTTCACCAAAGAACAATCTAAATTGTTGAAAGGCGCATTTAACTTCATTGGACTCAACTACTACACTTCAAATTATGCTAAAAAACTTCATGCATCAAATGGCCTTAACAAAAGCTATAGTACTGATCGTCATGCTAATCTTACTAGTAAGTCATATCAAAGCCACAGTGCTTGCAAACTACAACCTTGAAGGGCATAAATATGGCAAAACTCTGACATAGCAGATCTCTTGTTCTAATATAACCATCCTACTATCTCAGGTGGAACATATTTGTGCATTAAACCATTTACATGACATTATTTTTGCAGATTTGCTAAATAGCAGTTGCCTGATTTTTCGGTTTTAAGCATGCAATTGCTTTTTCAGTTAGTGTACGCTACTTTTCTACTTTGTTTTGTAATGGGATTTTAATTATTTCAGAAAAACATACATTTAGAAGTTGATCTATTTTTCAAAACTTTTTTATGGTAAACTAGTTTATTGTAGTTTTATCTATAAATTTGATCTATAAGGTTTTCTATGGTTAACTGTATTAGGTTATCTTTGTTATCTTTTACAGAATCTTTTGTATCTAAAGAATTTATCATATGTTGCTTGTTTTGTTATTTTTAGGGGTAACTAGTCTTGGTCATGTGACTGCCACAAACTCAAAATAAATCACCTACCACCAAGCCGATCCCTTATTTTTGGCATGATTTTCTCATATATATGATTTTCTCATATATGTATTCTCAAAATAAATGTATTTGTAACATATTTTCTATTAATATATACTAACCTTGTCCAATAATGTTAGGTGTTCGGAATGGTGTCCCCATAGGTCCTAAGGTAACTTACCCTTCCTCTGTGCATAAATTATTAAGAAAATTGAAACATTGTATTGCAAACTATGGCATTTCGAAATATTTCGAGTGACATATTTTGGAACATGAACTTTTGAGTGCCATGAATCTGAATCCACTTTTACTATATTATAATTGATCCATGATAACACGTGCCTAGGCCGCTTCACCTTGGCTCTACGTCTATCCTCAAGGATTCACTGAGCTACTGCTTTATGTTAAGGAGAACTATGGCAATCCTACCATCTTCATCACCGAAAATGGTGAGTTCGAATCAATAAATTCTCTACTTTATCGGAGAGCGACCAAATTAATTTAACAATAAAACATCTTTTGATATTGCAGTCATGACAATATCATACTATTAAGTTCTGTTAGATTTATTGATAATTTTCAGTGAAAGAGAGACCAAATAAAATGAGACCGAAACCTATCATAGACTAATATTACTCTTTGCAAATTTCAGGTGCGGACGAAACCAACAACAAGAGCCTATCACTCCAGGAAGCCCTAAAAGATGATGCTAGGATAGAGTACTACCACAAGCACCTTCTTGCCTTGTTGAGTGCTATAAGGTACTCCATGGACAATTAATTAATGGTTAATGCACCGAACTTTCCATGAACTCACAGGTCTACCTCTTGTATTTAATAGCACACTGCATTTTTTTCTTTTTCTTAGGAATGGGGCAAACGTGAAAGGCTACTTCGCATGGTCACTGCTGGACAACTTCGAGTGGGCGAGCGGATACACGGTGCGGTTTGGGATAAACTTCGTGGACTTCAACGATGGGCAAAAGAGGTATCCCAAGAGTTCCGCGCATTGGTTCAAGAAGTTCCTTGAGAAATGAGCATGAAGAGCTACCGCAACTAGCTACTTTGGCACCATCAAAGAGAAAAGAGAGATGTGATATCTCAAAAGTAAATATTGATGTAAAGATTGGTGGTGTGTATGTGATGTACCACACAAGACATCGACTTTCTAGGAAAAATAAAATGGCATTACGATACTAACCGAAACTATAAAGAAGAACGGTCGCGATGCCCCCCACCCCTCCCGCCCCCTGATTTTATACAAATTCAAATATATTTCATCTGTTTCTGAAATAATTTTTGGACAAAATATTTTCTCAAAAACAATTTATATATATTTTTAGAAAGACCAAACTAGTTATCGGCCAGCCACCCTCTCTTTTCTGGTACATGCTTTACTATTACAAGATGCAATATTGTTGCACCAATTGTTCCAACAATTAATGTCACGTATATCGGCAACATTATTAAAAATGGTTTGCAACATTTTTGTGAATCTTGGTGTTGGTGAAGACATTACTGGTATGGACAACATCATCAACTATTGTTGAAACATTTTTCACCTACGTTCCAAACATCTGTATCACTTTCCATCCTATCGGAAGTAATTTCAAAAAAAACAATTGGTGTCTGAATTACGGCCTTCAATCCATTTTGATTTATAAAATTCGAAACGGTAGACTTCATACTTAACTATGAAAATTGCACATGGTTATTTGACCGGTCAACAGCTAGAGGAGGTAGCGGCTCGGTTGTCCCTTGCCCAAACATTTTGTTCATTTTTCAACCTATACAATTGGGCCTTGTTGGGGTGTCCGTTGTGTCTATCCATGGAGCATGGATCAGCCCACTAGTTCGGGCCATGCCATGTGTTACCGGATTATCACGTCGGCGGTCGGCCACGCCTGATATTCCCTCTCCCAGATTTAGCATAGGGACTTGTTCTTTTCGGTTTAAATTAAATTAAGTTAAAATTAAATAAAAATGTATTATTTTTGTATAAACCAAACAATGTGGTACATTTTAGTTATTTTTAGGGTTTTAAATAGTTATTCTTACAATCACTAAAATAATTTTTTAATATTTTTTTGGACTCTCGAGACCTCACTCAAAGGATCATAATTTTTTCAGATTAAAACTTTCAGCAAATTTAAGCTGAAACAAAGAAGGCCTAAATGATGGCAGTACGACTGCGTCTTGTTTAATTTAGCTGAAAGTTGCTAAAAATTTTAATCTAAAAAAGTTATAACCCTATGAGAGAGGCCTTGTAGAGTTAAAAAAAATTATATAAAAATAGCAACTCTAAGAAAAATCATTTAAAATCTAAAAATGGCTACAAAGTACTACATCATTTTACTTGTAGAAAATGATAAATTTTAGCGTTACCTTTTAATTTAAATTTAAATAGTAAAGATGACATTGGCACCGGCCATTAGTGAGCCCTGCCACAACCTAAACACCAAGTGCTACTAAAGTCGGAGGTCTAACTATTCTCAGGCTCGGCTGGCAGTGAAGTAGTAAGATGATGGCAAATAGTGCATAACTTCTCCATTTGCCTTGACAGGGATGGAGCAAACTTGAAATCATAGTACTTCGCCACATTGCTGTCCCTGGTGGCCGGCAAGTGGCCTTGACCTAGGCAGTTCGTACGTCGCGGTATTGTAGATTAGGGAGGAGCGTCCATAGTCAGAGCCTCGCAGAGGTAGACGTAAGCCGAACTGTGTTATCAAAACATGGTGTCTCCTAATGTCGTGCATGATCTTACATTGACATAAATCCTAATAGAAACTCTCTCACCAACTGTGTTCTCCCTTGGTTTTTTCTAAGTTTTCCAGTCAACCATATCATTGTGACAGGGACTATGGATCGACTCATCAGGTTGGGTACGCTGTTCGCCAATTCGAGCTCACCTTCGTGGACTAAACATATGACCTTCCAAGAAAAGGTGGACCCCTCGTCTCTTCCTTCCTGCTTGTTTCTGTTATCTGGTGATGCACGTACGGTGGATGAATGACCTCGAAAATCAAAGGTCACGGAGAAATTTCTCTATCTGGTGAAGTGGTGATCGATGCCGTGGGTCGACGGAAGTTGCCCTGGAGTCACATGTTTTAATTTTGGACACCTAAGAGACGCATCGATGCCCGCCTACTCCGTCCATTATTTGTCTCCCCCGTCCATCGTCCAAATAGGCCACATGCACGTATACTAGTACTAGCAAAGTAAACGAGCCAGTGGCCTGTGGACACGGAGTTTGCACCCGGGGAAAAATAATCCTCGTACAGCCAGCGAGGCACAGGCGCACACGCGAATTTCAAGCAGGAAAAGCTGGCGTCGGCGGAGGCAGGATTCGAGCCCTGGCCGGCCAAGTGAAAGCTAGCTCAGCTAGCCAAGAGGGCAACCAACCCGCGTTGCTGTGGATAAGCCCAAACATTTTATTTTAAATGTTGATTCAGTATGGACGGTCGGATTCCATTTCGTCAGAAGATCGGATGGCCGGCTTTTCTTAGGGGACGTGGCCTAACCGTGCTGCAAATCTACGCCATTTGGAGAACCGTGGCCACAGGGTTATAACCATAACCATAAAAAGACTGTTACAATACAACATCGTCTATTAAACACCACTAAAAGCAATATTAAGATTGTTATGCATTTCTCTCTTGCAGATCGACTATTTATAGTGGGTGCGGTACTGTGTTTGTACTAGTATATCATACCATGAATTTTTGCATATTCTAAAAGACATTTTCAAAGATAATATAGAAACATCCCAATTCAGCTCTTCCATTGTCTAACTCAGATTTGCCTCCATTAATTTTTATTTGCATATTGACAGAAGCATCCAACATTACCATGGAAAGCAACTCTACAAGACAACTTGGCATAAAACTCACCATAGAGAAACACAAATTCTCAACAGTTCACGAATAGATCGAGGACCATGAATATCAACCCTACAAAGATGCCATTGGAAAAGCCGGCGAAGGTAAGATCATATCCAAAAAATTTTAGAAGAGTGCTTATTGCTAAATTAAATTGATCTACCATCAACACCGTCACAATGGACATGACATGAATATCAAATCCTAACCCAAAAAATTAAAATAAATGAAAAAACCTAATACTTTACAACAAGGTTCCATCGCCTTTCCACCCGGTGAAACGCCATAGATTAGAGTTGAGGGTGCCGAGTGCGACCTTTTCTTTGAGGCTTGTCTAAAATACAGGACTGTGAGCAGGCCTTATTCTTTTCATCGTAAAGTTGAGTTGAGTTTTAATGTAGCGAATTTTGTAATTTTTATATAGCCTACATATTGCAATAATTTGTAATGATTTTTTCAATTTTAGTAGATTTTCTCAAGATTGTAAAACTATGTTTTAATTATTGCTTTAAAATTTTTAGACCACCTTTTAAGAACTCTCAATTTTTGCTGAAGTAAAACTTAACTTTACTCCACGCTGAAAAGAACGGTGCCTAAATTGCATTGGACTATATCATCACATTAGGGCTGGACGAGAAGATCGAGCTCGACAAGCTACTCGAAATCGGATAGAAATTGGTTCAGGATCGGATCGAGATTGAAGAGAAAACGAGCCGAGCTCGAGCTCCAGCTCGAGTCCATGCCGAGCCGAGTTCGAGCTAAGCTGCTCGGCGAGCTCAATCGATCCTGTACTAATGAATGAACACACTGCAAAGACCACTGACCATAGTACCAAGGCAAGGCCCGATTAGGTTCGACGCGGCCCAGAGAGGCTCGACGCGGCCCAAAGACGCTCAATGGACACACAAAAATACAAGGCACTCACGCAGGCGACCAGGTTCCAACCCTAACCCGACGGCTCTACAACCCCAATTGCTCACTTCCTTGCAACATCGAAACAGAGGAAGCGCCAAGTCGCGGCCGCTGCGACTCGCAGGCGCCTGGGCGACCTCGCTGCAGGGCCCCTCTCTCCTCCTCTCCGGTGACCTCGCCGGAGACGGGAGGAAGGGGACCCCGGCTTTCCTCCTCCCTCCCCCTCTCTCCTCCCTCCAAGTACTCCTCCTCTCTCTCCCCTCTCGGTCTCCCCCCTCCCCTCGCATCCAGATCTGGACTCCGCCTTGCCTTCTTTGGTGGCGGGCTGTGGTTCCTGGTTGTAGGGGTGTTGGCGGTGGCCGGTGGCTTGAGGATGAGTTCTAGTAATTTAGGGTTAGGGTTCGTAGGGTCGTGTCCTGCTGCTTGGATCTGGTTAGGGTGCCTATTCCTCGTAGCCTTTTGGTCTCCTCCAAGTTCTTCTTGGTCAGCGGCGTGGCCGGCGTTTGAAGGTAGATGCCGGAGTTGGTCTTCCTCTCCGATTGGCCCCGTGGGCTTCTCGGTGGCAGATTCCCTTGTCGTGGTGGTGTGGGGGGAGGGCTCCTGTGCCCTCACCGCTACGTCGCCTGTGTCTCCCCCAAATCTGGAAGTGGTGCGGATGAATTTCTGCTTGACGTTGGCGACCTCGTCTTCCTCTTTGGGGATGGTTTTTTCAGTCTTTCTTTCGCCGGCGGTGGCCAGCCATGCGCCCCAATGGTTTATTTCTTTTGCTTAGCCACCGTTCTTCTATCCTGTGCCAAGTTGGCGGGGAAAGACTGTTGGAAGCGGCTCGGACGACAACCTTAGCAAGATTCATCTTCACCAGTTCTTTAGAGTTGGAGGTTTAGTGTGTTGGCTTCGACATTCTGTTCGTGCTGTTGATGGAGCTATGTCTATGACCCATACGTGGATTCAAATCTCTGGTTGTAAGACCCCTATCTTTGTACTACTTTGGATGGCTGGCGATTTAGCTGTCACTCCTATTTGGTAATGTATTACCGGGGTTCTTATTCTCCAAAAAAAAAAAAAAAACTGCTCACTGCCTTTCTCCCTCTTTCCCCAATCCTTGCCACGCCTCCCCCATTTCTTCACGTCCACCTCCTCCTCTCCTCTCCTTTCCCGAGATTCTCCACCCAGAGATTGCCGGAGGAGCAGAGCGCGCGTCCCCATTCCACGCTGGGGAGGGAGCTCGGTTTGTTTCGTCATCCTTTGGGCGCCCCTGTTCCTTTCTTGGTGTTCTTCCTGAGCGCGGTTGCGGTTGCGGTGGATTTCTCTTGCGGTGCCTTCAACCCCGGGAGGTTTGATCCTTGGAGAGCGCGGACGCTTCCCAGTTTGGAGCTTTTTCTTGGTGCATTTTGCGGCTAATCCTGCTGGTCTATATGCCGGTTGCCGCGTCTCATTTCTCTCTGCTCTGTTAATGTCTAGGAGTTTCGTGTTCTTGCTCTCGAGATCCAGTCCACAGAGGAAACACTCTTTAAATCGCAAGTTTTTGCTCTAATCTGATCGAGTGCGGCAGTAACCTGTTGGTTTCTCGCCCAGAGATCCAGCTTTTTATTTGGTTCTTACCAGAAAAGATCGAAGGTTTCCTATCAAAGGCTCGCCGGAGATGATTCATTAGGTGCCTATCGAGCTCAAAACGAGCTCGAGCTCGAGCTGTATCGAGCTCTTGACGATCCCGAATTCGAGTCTGGTGTAAGCTCGATCCTGTATCGATCCGAGCCCGAGCCGATCCCGAGCCCAACCGAGCTCGAGCTCAGCGACCCTAAGCTTGCTCTAGCGTCTAAGTACTTGATTATTACATTTAAAAAAATCTAAGTACTTGATTGAAGAAACAAGCGTCTGGACAAAAAGATTAAAATTTACGTATCTGAAGGCCAAACCGTTTTTTCTTTCCCTTCCGCCGCGCTGCAGAAGTTTGACTGGAGCAAGACTTCTTCACACATTCTATATATATTTTCCCTACAGTGAAGATGCGATGTTTTCTCACGTCCCTGTCTATCCCACGGCGGTCCGTGGCCAGAATCGGCAGTCAAACGCACGCACGCGACTTAGGAATGGCGCACGTGCACACTTGTACCGTCCTACTATCTGTCCGTCCATATATATAAGGGGAGTCTTTCCCTCTCTTGTTCGCTGTCATCACATTCTCTCCCACACACAGCAGAGCATGGCTGTAGGAGCAGTGCTGCTGCCGATGCCTGGCCGTCTCCTCTTCCTCGTCCTGGCCGTCGCTGGCAGCGCCGCCGCCGTAGGCAGCGCCGGCCAGCCGCCGATAAGCCGGAGAAGCTTCCCTGAGGGGTTCATCTTCGGGACGGCGTCGTCGGCCTATATGGTACGTTAACATGCTCTCCCATTCATACGCAATACTTCCTCAGTTCTTTTTTGTTTAACGTCTTTAACTTTTAAATACATTTTTAACCATTCGTTTTGTTCAAAAAAAATTATGTAAAAATCATTTATTTTGTTGTGATTTGTTTAATTGATAAAGCTACTTCAAACATGACTTATTTTTTGTATGTTTGCATTAAATTTTTAAATAAGACGAAGGGTAAAAGATGTTTTGATCGACTAACACAGGTTGTCCATTGTCTTCCTTGTCTCAACATGTTGGTTGGGTTACGGCCTCCGTGGCAACTTGTTTTCTTTATCTAACTAGTTCTCGTCAGTTTGTACATTTATATATGTCTACGGATAACCTTTGTAGTCTTTTTTCTTCTAAAAAAATACTTTTCCCCACGTTTTTCTTATTCGTCTCAATGCAATGACGCGTGCGTACAACTCTTGCGTGCTATCAGAATAAACAAGAATTCTGGCCAGAAGCTATATCCAATTCGCGACAAGCCATATATACAAATAAAATTTCTGAATTCTGATGACGAGCAAGAAGGCTGTAGAATTAACTGCAACCTTGAAATTCACGTACTGGAGTGGAGCCCAAGTAGTTTGTTAAGTTAGAACACATGGCAGGTTGGTGGTACGTGCTCGGAAGGAGGAAAAATATATTATTCATAGGCGGTAGTATGCAGTTTTTTCTAGCTAGTAACGGAAATGATATTCCAGCCTCTAGAAGTAACATGCAGTTAGCTAGCAATGAATGGCAGCGTACTTGGCAGTTGGCACATAGGGATTAGGGATCTATGATTTGATCCAAGCAAGTTGAAACTAACTATTTTTCATAACGGTTAATTGGTTTGTTTCGGTTTGATTCCAATTATGAGCTGGCTGGGTCTTCACATGCAGTATGAGGGTGGCGCTACGGAGGAGGGCAAGGGAGCAAGCATCTGGGACAACTTTACTCACCAGCACCCAGGCATGTTGTTCATCTCCTAAACCTAGCTTATATAAATCATGTTTAATGATTTGGTATATACCTTGTGTAGAATAAAATCGAAATTACCACGATGAAGAAATAAACTGCATATAATATTAGTTATACCTTGTTTAGATAAAGGGATGTGTTTCTAATTGTCTGATCGTTGTGACTTGAGAAGACGATTCTGTTTTTCTTTCACAAATCTATTCTATATTAAAAAGCAAGCACCATATGGCGCTCCCTGGTTGCGTCATGTCATCAAAGGATAAAAATTTCAAAAAAATAAAAAAAATTAAAAAATTCTAAAAATCTAAAAAAAAATCAAAATGCAACAAAAAAAAATGGTGAGGGTTAATTTAAGCATTATAAATGTTGACTTCTATAAAATGAATTAATAAAAAATAGACAAATAAATAAAAAAAATAAAAAAATTCAAGATGCACTTGTGCCTTGCAAAACTAATGCCACGCGCCACAGGCGCGTAAACATCGCTAGTGATATACATTGGACTATTCCCATTAATATAAGGGTTAAAAGCATACATGCCACTACAAAGTCGTCTTTGGTAAAAAATGCCACCGCAGAGTGTTTAATATTGGAGACGTCATTATAGAGTGAACTTTTGTGCATAGATGCCATTTTGAGAGTTTTGGGATATATGAGATGAAAATACAATCTAAAATACGGTTCAATATAGTCTGGCGTACGGCTCTACATGCCATCCCCTTCCCTCTTCTTCTTCCTCCAGCCATTCCCCTCCTCTCTCTCTCCCCTGCTCCTCTCTCCACTCTCTAGCCTCTCTCTCTCTCTCTGGCGGCGGCCTCGACAAGGGAAACAAGGGGGTCGCAGCCTCTCTCCGGCAACGGCGAGCTCCTCTCTCCGGTGACGTTCATCGAGCGACAGCGGCGGCAATTCCCAGTGGTCCTAGTGGCGGCTTGCGGCGAGCTATGGCGGCGGTGGTGGAAGGTGCCACGGTGGCGGGCACGGCGGCGGCGCAATCGGCACGGCAGCGAGGTCGGGGAGGTGCGCAGCGGGGTGGGGAACGTGATAGTGGCAGCGGCTCGGCTCGGGAGTGTGCAGGCAGCGGCGTGACATGCGGGGTGGCGCCGGCCAAGGGGGCATAGGACAGCGGTGGCTCACCGGCGGCGACACAGGCAGGGGACGGCTAGGGAAGGTAGAGGGAAGGTGCGGGAAGGCGTCGCGCCGCCGCAGCTCCTTAGCTCCCCGCGCACCCAGCAGCGCCGCCTCGGGTAGAGAGGAGAGAGAGAATGAGAGTTGGGAGGAGGAAGAAGATGAAGTGGAGAGACTGACATGTGGGATCCACGTGTCAATATGTATTTTCAACCGTATTTCTCCTTTTGTTTCGTCCGAAATTCTCTCCCAGCTTAGAAAATGGCATTTATGCACAAAAGTTCACTCTATAATGGCGTCTCCAATATTAAACAATCTGTGGTGGTATTTCTGTCCAAAGATGACTCTCTAGTGGCATGTATGCTTTTAACCGTTAATACAATCACGATGCTTTAAATTTCTATCTGGATGATGGATTAGTCATGCACTTGGTCACAATCACATCAATGACATTTTGTGAAAAGATTAGTTTCAGCAGAAAGTCATAACTAAAACTATTGAGAATTAGCGAAGCATACTTGAATATTCTAAAAGAATTGAACAATTACAAAAAGAAGCTATTTCCCATGCAGATCCTGTACCCTCTCCATTATAAAATAATAGTCATTTTATCCCCTCAATAAAAATAAAATAAGCTGTTGAATTATCGATCTACACATTACAGTGAAGGTTAATTGACGTATTGGCAAATAGACCTGTTCATGGACAGCTCGGCCCGACTGGTGCACCGAGCCGGGCTTGGGCCCAAAAAATGCGCGCGCAGCCGTGGTTGGGTCGGGCTTTAGGGATTCCGGATGGATTCGGGCCTGAAACAGAGGCCTGATGCACAGGGCTAGGCCGGAATCGGGCTCGGTCCCGTGGGATCGGGCTTTTTAAAGCCTAGTCCGAAACCCGGCCCAGCCCGGGGCATGATCGGGTCTATTGGTAAATGAGGAAGGCCAAGGGGCTTATGATAAACTAAGTATCTTTCCTATAAAATATTCAATTCATGTTGTTCCCATTTTCAAAAAGGAATTTAAGTTACTAGAATCAATGAACACTGAATGTTTATTTTATTGACACTTTTTATTTCGGATTTTGCCAGATAAAATTATTGACAGAAGCAACGGGGATGTGGCAACGGACTTCTACCACCATTACAAGGTAAGAATGGGAGTAGTGTTCTCTAATTAGCTGGCCTGCTTTTCAATAGATTTTTCGTTAGTTATTTCATAAATTATATTGTCAAAAACATGTTCCTTATTTGTGTCTGATACTAAGAAGATGTATTACGACCAGACTTATCAAATTCAAATTTAGCAAAAGAAATAGATAGAAAACTCAGTAGTAGTGGATCGAGTTGTAGCTCCATGGTTTTTTGCAATTTTGCTCACGTTTTTGTGTGAGCACGCTCCCCTGTGTTCAAGGCTCGGCCTCAGCACCGGCGTGGCGTTTTCTAGAATTTAATCCTATATTCTTAAGGGATAGGGCACCCTGGAATTTAATCTTGGGAGCGCATGCGTGTGGATTCAGCGATACTATGTGTGCGCACATGCAAGAGGTTGCGGGGCCTCCGTTCTAATTTTGAGTGTGCTCTCGGGGGTGGATGCATATGTGCCTGAGTGTGTGTTTTTTTTTTTTTTTGTGTGGCACGTGGTGTGAGATGTGTGCATCCATATTCTACCTACTCAAAAAAATTTAGTGTTATTGATCTAGACGGGCTTGCCGAAATTGCAGGAAGATGTGAATGCCATAAAAGATATGGGAATGGACGCATTCAAGTTCTCCATCGCATGGACGAGAATTCTTCCAAGTACTCGACCATCTTTCAGAACACAATGCATTCAACATTGCTCGCTTATTTGAAAGTTGCTTCTCAATGTTTTATTTTCAACTGAAAGATTTTACGCATATATGTTCTAAACTGCAAGTTGATAGCATGTTAACATAATCTTAATGCATGATGGCATGACAGATGGAAGTCTTAGTGGTGGAGTCAACAGAGAAGGGGTCAAGTATTACAACAATTTGATCAATGAGCTCTTGTCAAAAGGTATTATTTATGTAATATGTGTTTAATTAGTTGTTTTTCCGATCGTTGCAAGTTGCATGGACCATTAAATTTGTTTTGAAGGTGCGAAATATTTGCATATCTGCAGGAGTGCAGCCATTTGTGACCCTTTTCCACTGGGACTCACCTCAGGCATTGGAAGACAAATATGATGGGTTTCTTAGCCCTAACATCATGTAATTTAGCTATTTTCCTATCCTTTTTCTGCTACAAACTATAGTTATTCTAATATGTATAAATTGACCAATAGAATATGGTAGGATAATTCAATTCTAATGAGACTTTGAAATGAAAGCATTGAATGGCCATAGTATGTAGTTCAATTAAGACTAACGAATGCCCATTTTGAGTTTCTTAACTATGGAAACTACTTTGGATCAATGAAATTTAATATCGGATCAATGTGCCCTTATCTATGAAAACCATTTGCCCATGATATTTTGATTTGCCTGACACGCTAGGTTTTTTATATACTTTTGTGGAATAATAAATTGTATATGAGTTTCTTGTTCTTTTATCCCATAGATTTTTTTCTGCCATATTTTATCTTATTTTATATAGTTCTCCAGCATTTTATCCTGTTTTTAGACTATGAGAAAATGCTAGAAAATAAAAAATTGTAGAAACGGTAGCAGGTTTGAAATATGAATCAATTTTCTACGAACTGCAACAAATTACGAGAGGCTCAAATATTTAGGGTATAGTTTAAAAAAAAGGTTTTATGCAAAAATAAGGGTTGTTACATATATGGCACTCCATCTAAAACTGTTGTTGACTGGTCAAATGACTGTGTATGAATGGTTTTCACAAATGTTGGAGCGTGGTTACTTGATATTGGATTTGAGAAACCAAAAACAGTCGGCATCCATAGTTGAGGGGACACAAAGTTCTCTTAGAACTACTATCAACTGCCAACCAATAGCGCCGTGTAGTTTTCTTTTGCCAAATTTTCTCTGGTCAGTTTATATACTGTTTACTAGAACTACTAAAAGATGATTATGGAATTATGGATGAACTGTGTAATATTCCCTCCGTTCTAAAATATAGGGCATATAAATTTTTGGCACGGTCTTCAAAGTATAACTTTGACCGTTAATTTCTTTCAAAATATGTCATTAGTAACTACTAAACTAACATATCATATCAAAGTACTTTTAAAAAAGATCTAAATATATTACATGCATATACAACATGTACATTTTTACTTAATTATTAGTCAAAGATTTTAAACATTGACTTCTGAAAAAATATGCACGCCCTATATTTTAGAACGGAGGGAGTATATATATGCTGTAGGAAGCATGATGGGTACCTTTTGTAATAGGCACGAACAAGCTAACTACAAAATCGGTCCCTAACAAAAAACAAAACTTTGTGCGTTTTCGCTGACATCAACGATCTTTTACTCTACCAATTTCTTATGTTATGCTTTGTGGTTTACGTAGTTGCATGCTATCATACTGAAGTTACTCATTGTACAAACCTAACGGGTGCAGAAACGACTACAAGGATTATGCTGAAGTTTGCTTCAGAGAGTTTGGAGATCGAGTAAAACACTGGATTACTTTTCATGAACCTTATACATTCTGTGCTAATGGCTATGCATATGGAATTCATGCACCAGCCCGATGTTCGCCCTGGGAGCCAGGAAAATGCAGTGTTGGGGATTCAGGAAGAGAGCCTTACACTGCATGCCACCATCAACTACTCGCCCATGCAAAGACCGTTAGGTTGTATAAAGAGAAATATCAGGTGATTAACGAGTCCTTTATTCAAGTTGCACTTAATCCATAAAAAGGTGTACTAATCAGAAACATGCAAATTTTTAGTTTGGCAACCCTATATTTTAAAACAGAATTATAACTTCTTTTGCTAAAAAAAGTACAACTTGCAATGTCCTTAACATATGGTAGATGCTATTTGGGTTCTACAGCATAGGTACATTAGCTCTTAGCGTACAAATTAATCAGCCATGCATAGTGATTTTTTAAAAACATAAGGGGGGCAGAGCTTCGTTATTCCAAGAGAGCCGTACAAATACACACACAAACAAAGAGAAGAAAAAAGAAGGATACAGAGGAGGGAGAAAGAGAGGTCTACCAAGCGGTAGGTTGCACAGAACACTGCCATGCAGCCTAACATGTTGGCACCACCATCGCTGATTTGCCACTGCCCTGGATACATGGCCTAAACGCTAGTCGTTGCCATTGTCGATCGCATGGCGAAGCACGCTTAGCTCTTCCTAGCCGACAACCGCCACCGGTGCCATAGATGCTTAGCCAAGGCGTTAGATGAAGAAGAGAGACGTCAGTTGTCACCATTGTGCGGGATGTTCGATTGTGACGCTGGCCGCTACTGCTACCAACCGCACTTCAAGGCACGCGATACACAACAAGGACGTTAGTCGACACCGTCGTGCAAAATACTTGTGGAGAAACGCCAACAACCACCTGGGGGAGAAGGTTCACTGATGCACAGTCAATACATTAGCCACCACCATAGCATAGGTCGCACAACCAAGAGCCACCACCACACAAGATGAATGAACAAAACGCTAATCATCACTGTCGTGTGGGATACATGACCACGAGCCACCGCTATTATGTGGGATGAACGACACACGATATCCACCTCCACTGCATAGGATGCTCGACCGAGAGTCGACCATGTTGTACATCATATCAATCCATATCTTCTGCCACCAAACCAAATCTGTTGTTAGGCCTGACCTCTCTAGCCTTGGCCTTCATATGAAAGGTTGCTTGAGCATAGGTTGGATGGATCCATGGGGCCTTCCCCTATCCTAGAATCCACCATGGTTGTGATGGCCTACCTTACTCGAGTACGTCCCACACATGGGTGGTCGGATCCGAGGGCCTACATGTTTTTCTTTGAGTGGAAGGGCCTACATGTTGTCCCAACAACTATTGCCTCTGTGTTGTCTAACCGAGCCAAGGCACCTTCAAGGACGCCCCAATCTTGGGGTGGCTAGAATAGATGGCCATCATGCTACCTAGGCTATCAGATCTGAGTAGAGGAGAGCGGCAACAAGAAGAGGAGGGAGAAAGAAGGAAGAATAGGAGGAGATATAATAATAAAGAAGAGGAGGGGGCTCATTGACTGTTGTCTCTATTGTTGCGCGTTGGACACCCTCCGGTCGCATGACATTCATGAGCAACGGTGCCCCAATGACACACCTCAACTCCACTCTCAAATATCATCCAGTAGTCACTAGAAATAAGGGAAAAGGCGAAGAGGAAGGGGAAGGGAAAGGGGAAGGGGAAGGAGCCCACCATCGTTGCGTTGGCGATGATGGCAGTAGGAATGGTCGTCGGTGGGAGAGGCTGCTGGCAACGGGGTTGAGCCACCCTGTGAGTCATCATAGGGAGTGGTTTAGAGAGTCGTGGACTTGAAAACTAGGCTAGCTGAGCCATAGTGATTTCATCAAGCTAATTTAGAACTAGTATATCATTACACACACTGTAGCTCTATTCAACGTTATAGGCGTCGAATCTGATCAAGTGGGTGGCTCGCTACAATTTTTGAATAATTTTGATTTTGCTCGACAAAAAAGTATAATGACAGTAGAAAAAAATCAAAAGTATGGAAAAAACTATCAAACCTGTTGTTACATGGTGCCCAAAAATTACGAAAAGGAAGATACGGGTAGTGTGAATGCATTTATTAGGCATGCAAAATCTTTTTTTCATCACATATTTTGATCTAGTATAAATTAATGAATGGTTTTCAACATCGTATTTGTTATATTTTTATGAACAAAATAAGACCAGACTTGATGAATTTTGTTGAAGAATTCATTCGACAACATTCACAAAACTATAATCAATTGTCGAGATGACTAAACCATAGTCATGAAAAAACTATTACAATCTCCACCGGTAAAGGAAAATTACACATAATACTATTCACAATCATGAAATAAACTATTGAGGAACGTCAAAAAAATCCACGACTAAAGGCAATTTTTTATTTGGATCCATAGAAAACTATACTAAAATGAGGAAAAAAGATACACAAACCAGGAAAAAAACTATATGGTCGTTAGACTAGGACAGGGATGGCATGACGAGATCGAGAGACCGGGCCAATGAGGTCCCAAATCCAAGCCAATGTACCTTTGGTTTGGAAGAAAGTCATCGTAGTGGTCGCAGAGGCCAAGTCGGAGCCACGGTGAGGCCGAGGGTGGTGAGGGCGGGGCGCAGCACCGTCGGGTCGTAGGGATGCAAATGGGCCGACCCGAGGGCCATCTTTGGCCCTCTCTAGTTCATTTGTTTGTACTAAACGATCAAAGGTAGCCCTAAGGCCAACCCATTTACATCCCTACTGGGTCGTCGGAGCAGTGGGCAATGGTGGTCGACGGTGAGCTGCCTTGGAAGAAGTGGTTGAGCAGGTCACCATACGGTGGAGAGGCCAAGGATGCACTGATGCTGGCATTGGGAAGCAACTCCGGCGATGGATCCGGGACAGCGTGACGTTGACGGGATCTAGGGCCGCGTCTCCAGCAATTGACGACGGCGCCGCCTCCCCAAAGACCGCGGGCTGAATAGCTTATTTAGCATCTGCGGTGCTGAATGGTGTGTGTATTGAATTGGATTCATTAAAGGAAAAACAACTTCAAAACCATATTCATGAACATATACTAGTCGGTGACTCTTATAAAAATATTCAAAATACTACAACCCGCTTCTATTTTAGCTCATGATAGTAAATATTACTTTTAATTTCGAACATGATGTCCTCACATATGCATCAGTAATAAGATAAGATATTATGGATCGAGTAAATTTTCCATGAATGCATGTATTTTGGGTTTAAAAGATATTGCATATGTAAGGAGCGAACTTAGGATTGACTGATCCAGGATATGCTTTGTGTGTCGTATGCTTTTTATGGCTAGTGTTCATTGTCGGCACTCGCACACTTGACGATAATATTCACTGCAAATGCAGGCCGAGCAGAAGGGGAAAATTGGAATATCTTTAGTATCAAACTGGTTTGTTCCCTTCTCTAATTCAAAATCCAGTCATCGGGCAGCAAGACGCGCTATAGACTTCATGCTTGGATGGTAAGCTTTGTGTGCTTCATACATATATAATTAATTTTATTTTTAAAGTACATAAGAAAATGTAAAACTTACTAACAATGACCTCTAGGATTATGGACCCCCTCATCAAAGGAGAGTACCCCCGAAGCATGAGAAAATTGGTAGGAGACCGCTTGCCACGATTCACCGAAGAACAATCTAAATTGTTGAAGGGCGCATTTGACTTCATTGGACTTGACTACTACACTGCAAGATATGTTGAAAACCTTCCTCCATCAAATGGGCTCAACAAAAGCTATAGTACTGATGCTCAAGCTAATATTACCAGTGAGTCAATTTCTTTTGCATTCTAAAGTTAATGGAGGCTTGAAGAGTCGTTAAGAATGTGTGAGTACGTATAGAGTGCTTGCAAACTGCAATCATGGCTGCATAAATATGACAAAACTCCAACTTAGTACATCTCTTGTTCAAAATTACTATATCATTTGTAACAACCATCCTATCGTATCATGTGCAACAAATCTGTGCATTAACATTTGCATGACATTATTTTTAGCATTTTTCAGATATATTTTTTAATTAATGTATGAGTAACATATTATCAATTAATATATACTAACTTTGTGTGATTACATTAGGTGATCGAAATGGTGTCCTCATAGGTCCTAAGGTAACTTACCCCTTCCTCCCCGCATAAATCATAAGAAAAATTTAGATACATGACACTACAAAGTGTGGCATTTCGAAGTATGTCAAGTGACATTTCGAAACACGACATTGTTTTGGGTGGCATGAATCTAAATCTACTTTCGCTATGTTATAATTGATCCATGAATAACATGTGCCTAGGCTACATCATCTTGGTTCTACATCTACCCTCAAGGGTTCACAGAGCTACTGCTTTATGTTAAGGAGAACTATGGTAATCCTACCGTCTTCATCACCGAAAATGGTGAGTTCGATTTAATGAGATCTCCACTTTATTATAAGTCAATGTTGTACTATTAACTATTGTCCTTCCTATTAAATTTATTATAATTTGCTACTAAATGTGAATGAATAGAATGGAACTAAAACTTATCATATAGGCTTAAAGCATTGTTTCTAAATTTCAGGTATTGATGAACCAAACAACAAAAGCCTACCACTCCAGGAAGCCCTAAAAGATGACGCCAGGATAGAGTTCTACCACAAGCACCTTCTTGCCCTGCTGAATGCTATAAGGTACTCCATGAGTAATTAGTTATTGGTTCATACGTCAAACTTTCTATGAACTCATGACTCTACCTCACATGCTTAACAACATACTGCATTTTTTTCTTCTTCGTAGGGATGGGGCAAAGGTGAAAGGCTACTTTGCATGGACGTTGTTGGATGACTTCGAGTGGACAGACGGATACACAGTGCGGTTCGGAATGAACTTTGTGGACTTCAACGACGGGCAGAAGCGCTACCCCAAGAATTCCTCGCGTTGGTTCAAAAAGTTCCTTCAGAAATGAGCATGAAGAGCAACAAATAGCTAGCTAGTGGGCACTAGCAAAATGCAATATCTCAGAACTAGTTGTTATATATATAAAGATTGGAGGTGTGTATCGGGGGAGGGGGAGGGGGAGAACAAACAAATATTCGAATATCCGTTTTTCCTAATTATCCGATATCCAAATTGAGAGATATTGGATATAGTGTGCATTTTATATGTGTGTTAACAACATCCTTATCAAAAATAAGAACATGAATTCATATTTTGTATCCTTTCGGAATGAACTTTGTGGACTTCAACAACGGGCAGAAGCGCTACCCCAAGAATTCCGCGTGTTGGTTCAAAAAGTTCCTTCAGAAATGAGCATGAAGAGCAACAAATAGCTAGCTAGTGGGCACGAGCAAAATGCAATATCTCAGAACTAGTTATATATGTAAAGATTGGAGGTGTGTATCGAGGAAGGGGGAGAGCAAACAAATATTCGAATATCCGTTTTTCCTAATAATCCGATATCCAAATTGAGAGATATTGGATACAGTGTGCATTTTATATGTGTGTTAACAACATCCTTATCAAAAATAAGAACATGAATTCATATTTTGTATCCTATCTATCAAGTAAGAAAGATGGAAACCGACCGTATTGCTATCCAAATGTCCAAAACGCATAGATGTATGTGACCGATGTACCATGAGTCCATGAGACATTGAAGCCCTATGGAAATAAACCGAAATGGACTCCCCATGCAACCTTTTGGGATAAAGCATTGAGATTGTTCGTGTTGCCACATAAAGATGAACGGCCGCGAACTCGCGATAGTCGAAGGTATCATGTTCAAAGTTTAATTTTAATCAATAGGTTGAATAACTAAAACCCTAAATCGTATGTACATACGATTCCATACATAATATCCACGGTCTACTCTACATCATGATTTGTGCTCATATTCGAGTCTTTCTTCTTCTTCCACCTCTTCCTCTCTTCCTCTCTCCACTTGGTCCAGCTGACTCCATCCAAACTGCACCATTACTAGCAACCACCTTGCCCTCTACCAATGATTGCGTCATCTCTACTACTGTCGACGGTTGAGATAACGATCTCAAGTCGCTAAGGTTCTTGAAGATTGAGATAGGAGACACGCCGAACAACCACGAACAACCACGAGCAGAGAGGCGGGGTTTTATCTGGTTCGGGCCTCTCGGAGAGATAATGACCCACGTCCAGCCTTTCTTATATATCAGAGGAGATTACAAGAGGTGGCTCGGCGAGACGAACAAGTCTCGGCGAGATTATGTGTGTACAAGCGAAGATCAGGTGTCTACGAGGTGCTAATGCGTAAACTCGAAGTCAGATCTCAGATATTGGGATGCTAGATGCCCCCTAAACGCCGTAGGGGCATGGTTTATATAGTGCAGAGCAAACCGACCTACCGAGGGAATATCGGGCCGAGCTAACTACGAGATCGTAACGAACTCAACGTGCCAAATATACCCCGAGGCAGATAAGGCATACTCCTAGTCTTGGGGATCACGACTCCTAATCCAATCCGGGAAACCAACGTCCGGGTCTTCACGTAGCCGTGCAGAACTCTTGTTCGAGTCGGACTCAAACACGATTCCTTGGCGTTATGCACCGCGCCACCAAGAAGCTGTTGGCGAGGATGCACATGGGCTCGATAGAACCTTCCAGGAGGTGAGCCACGGTAGGTACATTCGATTGGGCCGTGGAGTGGGCTATGGCAATGGGCGTAATTTTATCCCGACAGCTAGCCCCGAGGCTCAAGTGGAAGGACTCACTAGAGTGGGGTCTTTCTCTTGAGACTCAAATAACGAAGAGGGAAATTTTTTGCTACAAGGGCGTGCAACAAGCGATCGAAAGCGTGTTATTGTACTCCCGAGCAGGACTTGTCCGGATCGAAACAGACCCGATCGATCCGAGCAACTCTGTTGCGTCGAACAGGGAATCACATCTGCCCGGCGAGCACTCGGCCTTCAAATGCAGATCTTTGGAGAAAATAGCCGTTGACAGACTCCAACGGTAACTTCCTGTCGCTGCGCAGTGAAAACAGACGACCGTTTTACCTAGCCGTTACAGTAAAAACTAGCCGTTTGTGGCAAACCGTTGCAGAGCTGCTCGTTTAGGCCTATAAAAGCACCCAAGCCGCCCGCGGCCAGCCACTTCTGCTCTCGCGCCTTTCCTCTCCTAAGCCCTAATTCCAACCGCGCTCAACATCAACCAGCCAAACTCCACCCTAGAACTTGCTCGTCCAACCCTGGGGATCGCTATGGCCAAATTCCTAGCCACTAGCTTGACCGAGGAGGACCTGAAGGCTTGGGAGGAGGAGGGCCACATCGACGCCGATGGTGGAGGCTGCCCGGGAGGAGGAAACTCGGGAGTCTGGAGGAAAGTTCACGACTTGAGCGATTCGCCCGTTGGGTTGAGGTCTCTCAGCGACTTCGTCGAGGCCTTCTTAAACATCGCCGGATTGAGGTAACAAACCTCAATCCGAACTCCATCCTCGGATGGCGTTTTGCACACGTGCGAAGGCTATCTGGCATTGATCCGCCGGTGAAATTTGTTCCTCCATTACTACAGTAACGAGGAGCAGCTCCGCCGCTTCAGCGCTGGGTGCTACTACCTCAAGCTCAAGACTCGCCGACGACGCGCAGTACCCTCGGCCATTGCTTTCGACTTCGATGGGCGTATGGTGGTCGAGGTGGTTCTATAGCAAGCGGAGCGACGACAGCAAGCTCTCCTTCACCGGGAAGGCGCCGGCGAAGGGTACCCCAATGCCGCGGCCGGAGATGTCCACCGCGGATTGGTACTTGACGAGGAAGATCGCCTCCCTCGTGAGCCTCGGGCTCACGGACAGGGAGATCATCCGGGACTACACAGCGAACAGGATCTGTCCGCTGCGGAGAAGATCCTATCCCTTCTACAAGATAGAGGGATGGGAGGACATTACCAGGGAGAGCACGGGTAAGTGCCTTTAAGACTCAACCTTTACTTGTCGTCTTCATCCGAACAGGAAATAACAATGCCCTCTGTTCGGGCAGAGAAACCAACCAACGCATGGGGTGACCGAGCGGGTCGACGCCATGCTGAAGGCAGCTAGGAAGGACGGCGAGGTCACAGGCCAGGTGGCCTACACCTGTCCGCGGAATGTGCTCGTTCGCACGGCCGAGGTAAGTTGCTCGAATCCTCGTTTGTGTCGCTGGACTTGCACTGTTGCAAATGCTAATACTTTACCTTCCGAATATGCAGGAGGACCAACTGATCCTTGGAGGGATCGTGGAAGAACTCTCTGGGTCGGAGAAAGAGAAGGCGAAAAAGGGCAAGGCCAGGACAGCCACAAAGCCCAAGGTGGTGGCTGAACCCACGCGGAGCTCGCCGCGACATGGCGGCCGCCAACCATCGAAGAGACCACCCATGCTGACGGAGCGCGCCGAACAGACCAAGCGGCAGCGGTCAGCCTAGAGGGAAGAGACCAAGTCCTTCCCTCCTCACCGAGCAAAGCGACGAAGATGTAAAGAACATGACCCTTTGGCTTAGGCGTTACACGCGGGCTCACCGGGCCATATGGCACGGCTCGGCAGTCGCCGAGCGGAGGAGGCTCGAGAAAGAAGTCAGCGCAAGGAAAAGCTTCTTCTTGCTTGCGAGAAGAGTGCTCAGCTCAGCGAGGAGCTGAGTTCATCGCATGAACACCCGAGGGTCAAAGCGAGCAGCCGCTAAGGAGCCCCAGGAAGAGGCGGAAAGTTCAGTGAAGAAGATCAAGATCAAGCCTTCCACGGCGGTATGTAGTAATGAATCTCTGTGACCTTACCCACTTTCTGACCGTGTTGGGCTTAACAACTTCTTTTTCATCAGCTGTCTAGGAGGAGACTGCCACAGACGACGTCGAGACGGCGCTCGAGCGATCGTTGCTGCCCGAGCACCTACACGGTGCATCGCAGGCGATGGTCGCCGACCTCAAGGATGATGGCGGCGTGGAACTGCTCCGCCAAGCTCAGCGAAGCAAGCTCGGACGCGCTCAAGGGCGCGTGGAAAGACCGGAAGCGAAGAGGCGCGGCGGTGCACAGACGGCGGGGCCAAGGCAATGGCTCGCAAAGCGCCCGGTGGGACCGGCGGCGGTCCTTCGGGCACTCCGTCCGTGGGCGATCCATCCATGAACCGACGGAGGCGATCGACGAAAGAAGCGAAGTTCCGCCGCCGAGGTATAAGAAGAGACCCACGCAGCAAAGACAAGTTGCCTGCCGGTGGAAACCGGTGTCGTCCGGAGGAGCGGCACCAACCTTGCCGGCGGCCGGGCGAGGAGGAAGAAAAGCGAGGAACGGGAGGACGAAAGCGCTTTGCCGGTCGCCCCTGCTCCCGAGCAGAAGCGCTCCCACAAGAAGAAGGAACACAGAAGACGGCGGCAAGAGCAACGCGCGGTCTCATCCCAAGACAAAGTAGGATTTGTGACGCATGGTCTCAAGATCGCTGCGACGGGTGAAGCGTCGGCAGCAAGGTAAGCCCAAGACCAAACCTAGTTCGGTTGAGCTATATCATCGCAAAGCGGTGACTTGCTCTTCTCCTCGTGTCTTCAAGGACACCATGGAGGAGCTCGAGGACGGCGTCACCATCGGCGGAGCGCCCGTCTTGGCGTCCTCCGGAGCACTTCGAGACGAGGGAGCCCGAGGCGAGCCCTCTACCTAGCCCAAAGCCGGGCCACCAAGACAAAGCAAGAAGCTCAAGGCCGAGTGACCCGAGAGAGCGTTCCTCGAGGCTCTCTTAAAAAAGCCGAGGAGCTTGCCTACAGCCGCCAAGGCGAAAGCACCGCGAAGAGAAGCCGCCGCCTGAAGTGGCTTGAAAGCGGCTCGCCGATCGTCCCATTGGCGGAAGGCACTTGCGGCGGACGTCAAGAAGCTCAAGGCCCAGCTTGCCAAAGAAGAGCTGACATCCGCGGGACTCCAGGCGAAAATCTCAACCCTGTGGGCTTCACAGGAAGAGATCGAGGAGATGCGCGGGATGGCGGTGAGGGCGATCACCGCGGAGAACAGGGTCAAGGAGCTGGACGAGCAGCTCAAGATCGTCGAGCAGCGAGCTAGTCAGAGCGAGGCTCTGACCGACCAGCTGCGCGCCAAGACCGAAGAGGTCGAGGCCATCCGGGCAGAAGCTGCGGCACAAGCCAAGCGGAACAAGGAGGAGATCGAACGCCTCCGAGCTGAAGCCCGGGAAGGAATCAAGGCTCAAGGCGAAGTCGTGCGCCTTAAGTTAGAAGTCGAGGAGCTGAAAGAGCAGCTTGCTCCTAAGTAGCACCACGGCTGCTACCCGAAAGGGACTTATGTACCAGTGTCGGTGTAATAAATACCGGGGTACAAAGAGTCTGAGAAGATAAAGCGGGCCCCACGCGCCAAGGTGGCGAAACAAGGCCCAGTAGCGTGGGTGGCCCCTCAACAAGACAAGGCGGGCTAGCAAGGCCCAGCAGATGGGCGAGCCCTCAGCGTTCAAAGAGGGCCCCACTGGGTCGGTGGGCGATCGAGGCCCAGCGTGTCTGTGAGCCTCAGAGGCCAAGAGGGTCCCACGCCGCGTCGGAGGCGATCAGGCCCAGCCGTGGGCGAGCCCCTCTGAAGATCGAGGCGAGGGCCCCACGCGCTGGGCGGGTGCGTCGGCGAGCCCTCTCGAAGACCAGGCGAGGGCCCCGCGCCGAGGCGGGTCGCGCGGCGAGCCCCTCTCGAAGACCAGGCGAAGGTCCCACGCATCGAGGTGGGGCCAGGCGTGGGAACGTTGCGAATGAGTCTTGTGACGAAGGCTCCCTCTGCTGCGAAGGGCGACGGCACATTTAATGCGACATCACGCAGCGGATAGGCGGTGAAGAAATGATTACCTTCTGATGACCCTGCAGGTGGCGGCGGCATCCTTGTGCCGAGAAGAATTGACCGCAGAGAGAAGGTTTGCTTAAGATGATCCCCAGCGTCCGAGGAGCAGCCGGGCCCCGCCGCAGATCTCACCGTGTATCTGTGCGGGTCGAGGTCGCCATGGCACGCGAGGGCGGCGCTACCGGGCGCAGTAAGACGATGCTGCGTTTTCGTCTCTCTGTCGTGTCACCTGTCTTGTCCGAATCTTCAGAGTATCAGACGCCTACCCTCCCGGCTCTCTCCGTCGGTTCGAGGCTTGTATAAAAGGGGGAGGAGGACGAGCAAGAGAGAGGTTCCGAACACACGCAGTTCACAAGCACCCTGTAAACACATTCCCATTCAACCACAATCAGAAAAGAGCTAAGGCTCAGCAGGAGTAGGACTATTACCCGCGAGGGTCCGAACACAGGTAAATCATGAGTCGCTCCTTGTTGTGCCCGACGCCAAATCGAACCGAGCTTGATTGAGTTGGCTAGCAGACTAAAAATCTGACCGAGGTGTGATCCGCAGTGGTTGAGCGGAGAATGGTTGAGCGGAGAACACGCCGTCGATGGCAGCGCCAGTGGGGAGTCGAACAGCTGGCGGCGTGTTCTCGCTCAACCAGCTGCGGATCACACCTGGTCGGATGTTTGATCCGCTATCGCGGATGTCGCATTAAATGCGCTCGTTCTTCGCAGCAGGGGAGCTTCGGCCTCAAGACTCTTCTCCAACGCTCTCGCCGCTGGCCCCACCCGATGCGTGGGACGGCGATTTAACGCGACATCACGCGGATAGGCAGTGAAGAAATGATTACGCTCTGATGACCCTCGCAGTGCGGCGGCCGCCACCGTGGCGGAGAAGAATTGACCGGCAGAGAGAAGGTTTGCTTAAGATGATCGCTTCGCGTCGGGAGGAAGCGAGCTAGGCCCCGCCTGATCTCACCGGTGTGTCTGCATGCGGGTCGAGGTCGCCATGGCACGCGAGGGCGGCGCCACCGGGCGCAGCGATGCTGCGTTTCGTCTCTCTGCCGTGTCTCACCTGTCTTGTCCGAATCTTGAGTATCAGTCGCCTACCCCTCCCGGCTCTCTCCGTCGGTTCGAGGCTTTTATAAAAGGGGAGGAGGACGAGCAGAGAGAGGTTACGAACACACGCAGATTCACAAGCACCCAGAAACACATTCTCATTCAACCACAATCGAGAAAAGAGCTAAGGCTCGGCAGAGTAGGACTATTACCCGCGAGGGGTCCGAACTCAGGTAAATCATGAAGTCGCTCCTTGTTGTGCCCGACGCTCAAATCGAACCGAGCTTGATCGAGTTGGCTAGCGGACTAAAAATCTAACGGGGTGTGATCCGCATGGTTGAGCGGAGAACACGCCGTCGATGGCGCGCTGTAGTGGGGCGCTTAGCATCGGTTCAAGCTCTTGACCCTTCTTCAGTGGCGGTGGCGGAACAGCGATCGCGATGGAGCAGAAGCGGCCGCTAGAGCCGCGCCACGGAGTCGGCCATGGCGATGCGGTGGATCACCCGGCGGTAGCCGCCGCCTAGGGTCGAACCTGGCGAAAGCAACCGCCCGGCCAAGCTAGGCGGCGCTGGCCTGGAGGAGTGCACTCAAAGAGAACCTCCATGCGGCTGTGGCCTTGCTTGGAAAACCACCGTTCCGGTGACTCGGACTCCGTGGCGCCGTGGTTGGCGACTGGCCCGCTACATCGATGCCGCTGCGGCGGTGGTGCAAGTTTGAGGCGTGGGAACGGTGTTTCCGCTTCCTCCGTTCCTTGTTGCCCTCGCACTCCTCTCGCAGATCTCTGGTGAGGGGTCGGGCCAAAACGACAAAGCCAGCGACCTCTTACGGGCTCACGGGCGGCGTCTGGTGTGGCCGTGATCTCCGGTCCCACGGAGGACCGCCACTTGCTGCATGGAGAAGACATGCGTGACAAGCTCGCAGGGTCGCGACCGAGCGGCGACCGGCATTGTTGCTGCCGCACGCTGGGACCAACAAGAGGGCTCCGCAGAGCTGCCCGGCCAATGAGGGTGGCGCTTCTTAGGCGCCGCCTAGGCGATGGGGCGGCGGGCGAGGACCGCGCGTCGAGCAGAGGCTCCGGCGCCGGGTGCCGCGCCTTTTCTAAGGAGTGCGCCCGCGTCGATGGCGAACGGTTTCGTCCGCCCCATCGAAAAGTATGACGGCTCCACCAACCCCGATGAGTTTTTGCAGATCTACACGACGGTGATGCAGCCGACAGAAGGGTCGGGGAAGGTTTTGGCGAACTACTTCCCCGCGTTCCTCACCGCCGGAGCCCGCTCGTGGCTCATGAACCTGCCCCCGGAGTCCTTGGGTTCATGGAAGGAGCTCTTCATCACCAACTTCCAGGGCACCTTCGAGCAGCCCGGAGTAGAAGACGACCTCCACGTGGAAGCGAGAAGAAAAGAGAGAGTCGCTGCGCGACTATATTCGGCGCTTCAGTCAGGTCCGCAACACCATCCCTGACATCTCCATCGACGCCGTGGTCACGGCATTCAGGAGAGGCGCCTGAGACCCCAAGGTTAAGGAGAAGATGGCCACCCGCAAGATCAAAACGACGGAGGAGCTCTTCACCTTGGCGCTGACAAGTCGCCTTCAAAGTGAGAGCTCGATCCGCCCGGTTCTGTGGCGGGACAGCTGCGGTGGCGAGGCGGGACCTCGAGGAACCCCGCGGCAAGGACAAGAAGAAGCGCAAAGCCGAGAGACGGACAGTCATGGCCGCCGAAGGCGCGACGACGACGACGACGACGACGACGACGCAACCAGCGCAAGAATGGGCGCGGCGAGAAAAGAGGAGGAGGTCGCGGCGCCGGCGGGTACGGTCCCGCAGGGCGAAGCGGGCGCGTGGCGATCGCCGTGGCGCGACGGCCCCATGGCCGCGACGAGGGCGCAGATCGTCGCCCCGTGAGTGGGACGGAAGGCCTTCTTGCTCCATTCACCGCAACAACTCCCACAACTTGGCGATTGCCATGTCGTCAACAAGATGGTGGACAAGCGAGTCCACGAAAGCAGCAGCAGCAGCAGGCGTCCGCGGCGGCAAGGGCAAGGAGGCGGCTTCGCTTGGTTTTCAGCAGCGGAGCGCCGGTTGCCGCCATCCACGGCGGTTCGCCACCTATCCGCCCCACGCTAGCTTTAAGCGTGCGATGAGGAAGTGTGCGCCGCCGTGTCGGCTTTGGGTCAGCAAGGCAACTGGCGTGGTCGGAGCAACGATCGCGTTGATCGACCGATCACCCGGCCGATCTGCCGCCCGACATCTCCCGATCGTGGTTGCGCCCACGGTCCGAAATGTAAAGCTAGAGCGGGTGCTGGTAGACGGAGAGAGTTCCCTCAACCTCTTGTCCGCCCGGGTCGCCAAGGCGCTCCAGATCTAGCAGCGGGAGCTCCGTCCAACACTCCCGTTCTTCGGCATCGCGCCGGGCCGAGTCCGTCTCATTGGGCGCGTCGATCTCCGGTGACGCTTGGAGGTTCGACAACTTCCGCACCGAGATGCTCGAGTTCGAGGTGGCGGACTTCGACCTCCCCTACAACGCCATACTAGGTCGGCCGGCGCTGACCAAGTTCATGGCGGTTTGCCACTATGCGTACATGGTGGTGAAGATCCCGGGGCCAGCTGGCCCCATCGTCTTGAAAGTGGACCGCCCGGAGGCGCTCCGCTGCGACAAGGACGCTCTCGCTTTGGCGGGGGCGATCGGTGCCCAGAAGGCCGAGGCTTCGACTCTGGGAGCTCCTCCGGCGAAGACCCGTGCCTCCCCCGGTTCGTCCGCGGAGGTTAAGGCGGTCTCCGAAGCGAAGTCGACCCGCGAAGACCGTTCGGGTGGGCGCCTCTCTCAGCGCCAAATAGGAAGGCGCGCTCGTCTCCTTCCTCCAGTCTAACGCAGACGTGTTTGCGTGGCAACCGTCCGACATGGCTGGGGTCCCCAGGGAGGTGATTGAGCACAAATTGGCGACGTTCCCCGGCGCGCGACCGGTCATGCAGAAGGTCCGGAAGCAGTCGGTGGAGCGCCAGGAAGTTATCCGCCAGGAGGTGGACAAGCTCTTATGGCGGCGGGGTCGTCGCGATGTCGCCCATCCTGTGGCTCGCGAACCTGTCCTCGCTAAGAAATCCAACGGGCGTTGGAGGATGTGCGTGGACTTCACCGACCTCAACAAGGCGTGCCCGAAGGATCCGTACCCGCTGCCCCGCATTGATCTCATCGTCGACTCAACTGCGGGGTGCGAACAGCTGTGCTTTCTGGATGCGTACTCCGGGTACCACCAGATTAGCATGGCCGAAGAAGATGAAGACAAGACCGCCTTCGTGACGCCTAAAGGCGCTTCATCGCTACACAAGGATGGCGTTCGGACTGAAGAATGCAGGCCCAACCTATCAGCGGGCCATGCATATCGCTCACCGCCCCCAAATAGAGCGAAACCTGGAGGTGTATGTCGATGATCTGGTGGTGAAGTCCAAGAAGGCGGAGGAGTTGATCGGCAACCTGGAAGAAACCTTCACCAACCTGAGGAAGTACTGCATCAAGCTTAATCCTGAGAAATGCGTGTTCGCCGTTCCGTCGGGCAAACTGCTGGGATTCCTCGTCTCCCAGAGGGGGATCGAGGCGAACCCTGACAAGATCGCGGCGATCGAGAACATGAAGCCCCCGACGCGATTTCGGCAGATGCAGTGCTTGGTGGGCTGCTTGACCTCCCTGGACCGCTTTATAGCTCGCCTGGGGGATAAAAGTCTCCCACTGCTCAAGCTCCTAAAGAAGACCAACCAGTTCGAGTGGACGGCGAAGGCGCAGGAGGCGTTCGACAGGCTGAAGAAGTATCTCACCTCCCGCCAGTCTTGGTCGCCCTGCACCAGGCGAGCCGCTGATCCTCTACGTCGCGGCAAACCCCTAGGCGGTCAAAGACGGTCGGTGGTGGAAAGAGAAGGCGTTCAGCGCCCATTTACTACGCCGCAAGGTCCTCCACGACGCGAAACAAGGTATTCACACACGAGAAGATGCTCACGCCCGTCGACGTGGCGTCCGAAGCTACGCCACTACTTCCAGGGGCGAGAAGTCACGGTGTTGACCAAGTATCCCTTGCGGGAGATCCTCTTCAACCGCGAGGCGATGGGTCGCTTCGCCATGTGGGCCATGGAGCTGACAGAATTCGATCTCAAGTTCGCTCCCCGAACGGCCATCAAAGGGCAAGCTCTGGCGGAGTTCGTCAGCGAATGGACTCCGGCGGACACAGAAGCTGAAGACACCCCAGCACCCTCGCCGTGGACTCTCTTCTTCGACGGCTCATTACGGATGGAGGGGGCTGGGGCTGGCGTCGTCCTGGTGTCTTCCACCGGTGATGTCGTCCGGCACCTGGTGGTGCTGGGCTTCCGCGCCACCAACAACGTCGCGGAATACGAAGGATTGCTCGCCGGGCTCAGGATGGCTTCGACCCTTGGCATCCGGCGGCTACAAGTAAAAGGCGACTCTCTCCTGGTCATCAACCAGGCGAGGAAGAATTTCTCCTGCTCGGATCCCGTCATGGCGCTACTACGGCGGAGGTGCGCCGGTTGGAGCGGCACTTTGAGGGTTTGGGCTTCGTGCACGTCCCTCGCCGCGACAACTACATGGCGGATGAACTGTCCCAGATTGCCTCGTCAAGGGCACCCGTTCCGGCTGGAGTCTTTGAAGAAAGACTTACGCGGCCGTCCGTCGCACCCTCAATCTGGCGCGGGACGACGCTTTCGACGCAGCCTCCACATCCGGAGGAGACGTCACCAATCTGCCGCAGCCCCTCCGGTTGGAGGAGGCGAAGAACCGCCGAGGCGGTTGAAGCGGAAATGCCAGGCCAGGGAGAGTACGCTGGCGACAATGTACAGAACGTCGTCACACTCGTCCGGAAAGGTCAGTGGATGGATCCGATCCCAGCCTACTTGCGGGATGGAGTGATCCCCACGGCGACGCGCGTCGCCGAGAAGATAGCGCGCAGCCAAGCGCCACGCCCAGTAGGTGGGGACCAGACGCCGGCGCAAACGGAGTTCTCTTGAAGCGCGCCACTCGGAAGCGGGAGTGCAATTCTCTCGAGATCCATGGAGGCATGTGCGGGAACCATTCAGTGAGGCGTTGGTTGGGAAAGCTTTCCGCCACGGCTTTATTGGCCTATCGCCTCCGTGATGCCTTCGAGCTGGTGAGAGATGCGAAGCGTGCCAATTTCATGCTAAGCAGATCCACCGACCGCCCGACGCCGCAAACCATTCCGCTTTCGCCGTTCGCGGTCCGGGGCCGATATTCGGGCCCGTTCAGCTGGGCGACCGGAGGTTACATACATCCGCTCGCCGCCATCGACAAGTTCACTAAGTGGGTTGAAGCCTCGCCACCCCGGCGATCACATCCGCAGCTGCTATCAAGTTTATGAAGAGCATCTTCGTCCGGTTCGTGTCGCCAATGTAATCATCATCGACAACGGCGCCGCCTCAAAAGCGCTTGATTTCCAAGACTTGTGCGAAGAGTTGGGTATCAAGGCGTGCTTTGCCTCCGCTATGATCCAAGAGCAATGGGCAAGTTGAGCGCGAACGCGAAGTACTGGGGCTCAAGACAAGGGCGCTCGATCGCTGGAGAAGCGTGGCAAGCGCTGGTGAAGAAGTCCCCATTGTGTTGTGGGCGCCGCGGACAACTCCTAACAGAGCCACCGCGAAACCCCTTCTTCTGTTGTATGGCTCGAGGCGGTGCTCCCATCGAGCTCGCCTTTGCTCCCTAAGGGTGGCGGCGTTCAAGACAAAGACCGACCGGCGTCCGGATGAAGTGAATCTCTGGAGGAGATCCGAGACAGGCGGCGATCCGCCGCTAAGTATCGGCGAGCATCGCGCTGTTACTAAGCAAGACGGGTGTGTGTGAGAACACCGGCAAGATGGCGACCTCGTCTGCGCAAAATCCAAGCGCAGGAGGGCGCGAGAAGCTATCTCCCCGTGGGAGGGCCCTTCAAGGTGGTCTCGGCCTCCCGAGCTCGGCCGGGCTCGTGATTCGAGGATGGTCGCGAATTGGCGAACACTTGAGACGCCGAGCACCGAGGAGTTCTACCCGAGGTAGCAGTTCGAAGCTTTTTTGGTTTTTCTTTGGAGCCGAAAGGCGAGGTCTTCTTCCTTCACCGTCGCCGGGGTCTGCATTGTACAAAGCCATCTTCAATAAGAGATAAGTTATGTCTCCTTGTGGGCATCTGCTTTTTTCGCCTCAAGTCTGTTAGAAAGCATTACATTGAAAATCGGTAGCGAAAAAAGTACTTAAGCAGATGGCCCTTAGTTGTAAGGATTAACGCCACGACTTGCGGTTGGGCGAGGCGGCAGACGGAAGGCGGGTTCTAGCTCGGTGTGTCGGCTCGGTTCAGGCAATGCGCCAACAATGCACCAGCGACTAGACCACTTAGGAAGCTAAGTGCTCGCCACGCGACGCCTAGGGTCGGTTCAAAGAGGCCATAAAGGTTGAAGTAACCAGATGCACGAGGAAAAAGCGCCACTTTCAGTAAAGCTCGTCTAAAGCTTTTGGCGATCGGTGGCTTAGCCTTAAAAGGTCTCGTTAGAAAGCATTCTCGCCAAAAGTCGGTAGCGAAAGTACTTATGGTCGATGGCCCTTAGTTGCAAAGGCAACGCTTATAACTTACGCTGGTGCGAGGCGGCGACGGAAGCGGGTTCTAACCGGTGTGTCGGCTCGGTCAGGCAATGCGCCAACAATGCAATGACCGGCGACTAGACCACTTCGGAAGCTAAGCGCCGCCACGTAATGTTTAAGTCGGGTTGCGAGAGGCCGAAGGGTTGAAGTAACCAGATGCCTAAGGAAACATCGCCACTTGCGGCGTAATCGCTCATCTAAAGCCTTTGGCGGTCGATGCCCCATTCAATTTCGCAAGTTAAAATTCAGCGAAGTTCAAGTGAGACTCACAACAAAAGAGCAAAAGTTTGTTTGCATTGATAGGCAACGCTATAAGGCAAAATAGACGGGGAGTTTCGCTACTCCTCCTCGTCTTCGCTCTTCCGCCGAGCGCGCCCATCATGGATACGCCGCCGGCGGCGATGTCAACCCGCTACCGCTCAATCCGGTCCACCGGGCCTTGAAGGCTCCCGATGGCGGCGTCGAGATCAACGCGCGTCTCGAGCAAGACGATTGCCCAAGATGAACCCGCCGCTTCAAGAGCGCCTTGGCGACCGTCTTCGATCGCTCGCGCCCAAGATCGCCACCGGAAGATCGCGCAGGCTTCAGCTGCTCGCCCCACGGCGCCAGCATCATCGCGGCCGTCTCTCCAATGGGAATACAAGGTAACGCCTTGATGGATGCGAGGCGCCCCGGAAACCGTGGTAGGCGGTGCGCGAAGATGTCGGCGAGGGCTCGGAGGCCTCGAAGTGTTCAGCGGAGTCTTCGATTTGCTTGGCGGCCGAGGCAGCGGCGGCTTAGCCGCCGCAGACCTCGCGAGTCATCGCCTTCGCGGGCGGTTTCTTGGCCAAGGGCCCGCCGCAGCCCGGTGGATCGCCCGTCAAAGCAAGGGCTTCTCCCGCTGTTGCCCAGCGGAGAGGGTGCGGCGCCGGCGAGCGCCCCACGCCGGTGGTCACGGCCGAGATGGCGGCGGTGCCAACGGACGCTTGATGGCGAGGGTTCTCCGGTGGGCGCCGCGAATCTCTACGCCCTTGTGAGCGACTTCCCGTCGAAGGAGCGGCGGCAGCGTTAAAAGGTGGCAAGTCGGCGGAGCGGAGCTCGATGCCCCCGCCCGCCTGTTCCAAGAAGGACAAACAGGTTGGTATGCAAAACGTAGCATACTAACCCCACGCGAAATGTGCGAAGCGCAGGAAAGCCAACCCGAGTGGCGCGCTCGAAGCGAAGCCGAAGGGGGCGCTAAGCCGCTGATTGCGGAGGCGGTGGTGGCGCTGGTCGCGATCACCGCTGTCAAGGGTAGCGCCGGCGATGAGTGGTGCCGCAGCAGAAGCACCACAGTAGCGAGGCGGGCGTGGCGTCGGCAAGCACCGCGCAGAAGCGCCGGCGTAGAAGGAGCGGAAGAAACTGGGCAGGCGGTGCAGTTCTCGAAGAGTCGCCAGGCCTCGCCCGTGGTGAGCGGGCGGCGGTAGCAAGCAGGGCCCTGGCCGGGGGGGCGTGTGGCGGCGAAGCTTCAGATTGGAGGGCGAGCCCTCTTGGGCTCGTCTCTCTCCTCCTCTTCGCCGCCGTCGCGGGCGAGGATGAGGCGGCGCTCCGGAAGCGCTTGGTCGAGTCGGCCGCCACGGCAGAGGTAGCGCGGCCGCGAAGCTTGGGCGTCGCCGAGGCGGATCGCGGATCTGTAGTGGCCCCGTGCCACTTGGACCGCAGGACCGAAGACCTCCATGGGGGCGGCGCGACGCAAGTGTTGGTTGCGCCCCGTGGATCCCGGCCGCAGAGGGGAGGATGCTGCGCAGCGCGAAGTGTCGCTGGTTGGTGGGGCGATAGTCCCGCTTGACCGCCTCGAGCACGTTGTCCCAAGACGCTCTCGCGATCGGGCGAAGAAGAAAGGAAGCCGTAAGGTCGGCAAGCAAAAGATTCCAAGAAAGACAGGAGACCCAAAAGACTAAAAGAGCACTCACCGCCGAGGGCGATGCGGACTCCATCGTTGTCGCCATAATACATCCAGGCGGGGCGAGTCCTCATGCGGAGCGGGCAGAGTCGGCGCCGCAAAAAATCCGCCGCGACGAGGGTTCCGGTGTGCCCGCGGCGGCGAAGATCGACGATGCGCGCCAGCATCAACTCCAGCTCCGCTGAGTCGTCGGGCGTAGCCCCCCAGTTGGCGGTGGGCTCCGCAGGACCCTCGGGGAGAGAAAGATCGTCGCAGCCGCTGGAGTCCTCCACGTCTGACCATTGTCGGTGCAGTCCTTCCAGATTGGACTGACGCGGCAGGGTGAAGGCGCGCCAGCGGGCGTGAAGTAGCAGCCTCGATGGCCCCGCTTCGGCGCGACCTCGCGGCAAAGACGAAGAGCGGCGCCAGAGTGGGAGGCTTGGCATCGTCCCCACGAACATCTCGCAGAGGTGGACGAAGATGGCCAGCGCAATGATGGAGTTGGGGGGAAGGTGCACCGCTTGGATCTCGTAGAAGGCGAGCACCCCCAAGAAAAATTCAGAGTACGGCGGGATGAGCCCCGCCAACGCCGCCCAGACGAAGGTGATAATCTCCCCGTCGCGAGGGCTCGGCGCCATGGTGCCAAGGCGGAACCGGGCGGTGGTAGGCGGCACGAACACTTGAAGCCGCCTCACTGCGTCTTCGTCGGCGGCGGAGGTGGGAAAACCTGGCCCAGGCGACGGCGCGCCCCCACGGCGATCCTTGCTGTGTTTGGGCGCCATTGGAAAGCGGTGGAGAAGTTGGCGAAGAGAAAGAAGGCTCTGTGGTGGCAGCGAAGGAGGCAATTGGCAGTTTGTGAAGACTTAGCATGCGGAAGGATTGACCGCAGCGCTGAGAGAAGTATTTATAGACGTGGGACGCGAGCACGACGGTTTGGATTCCGCCCAGCAGCGTAGGCGCCATCATTGCCCGTGTGTTTTGGTTTCTCGCGGCGTAGTTCCCCAAGGAAGATCGTGTGCGCGATGGAGAATCAGCGACGACGTCCCTAGTGGTGGGCCCCCACGATTCGTCTCCGCCGCACAAGAAACGGAAGTGTCTCGCGTGACGGTTCGCGATCATGGTGGACCCGGCCACTGTCGGTGTAATAAATACCGGGGTACAAAGAGTCCCGAGAAGATAAAGCGGGCCCTATGCGCCAAAGGCGAAAGCAAGGCCCGTGGCGTGGCGGGCCCCTCAAGACAAGGCGGGCTAGCAAGGCCCAGTGGCGTGGGCGAGCCCTCGGCGCTCAAAGAGGCCCCACGCGTCAGCGGACGATCAGCCCAGTGGCGATGGGCGAGCCCATCAGAGGCCAAGAGGGTCCCACGCGTCGGCGGGCGATCAGCCCAGCCGTGGGCGAGCCCCTCGAAGATCAGCGAGGGCCCCACGCCCCAGCGGGTGCGTGGGCAGAGCCTCTCGAAGACAGACGAGGGCCCCACGCGCCAGGCGGGTGCGTGGGCGAGCCCCCTCTGAAGACCAGGCGAAGGTCCCATGCATCAGGTGGGGCCCTCGCGGTGGAACGCTGCGTATGAGTCTTGAGGATGAAGGCTCCCGCCGCCGAAGGACGGCGCATTTAATGCGACATCACGCGCGGATAGACAGTGAAGAATGATTACCTTCTGATGACCCGCAGTCTCGTCTGGCGGCCATCCTTATGGCGGAGAAGAATTGACCGGCAGAGAGAAGGTTTGCTTAAGATGATCGCCGCGTCGGGAGGAGCAAGTTGGGCCCCGCCGCAGCCTCACCGTGTGTGTCAATGCAGGGTCGAGGTCGCCATGGCACGCTTGACGCGCCGTATGACGCAGTGCGAGCACGCTCTCTCTGTCGTGTCTCACCTGTCTTGTCCGAATACTATAGAGTATTGTACTACCTACCCCTCCCCCGGCTCTCTCCGTCGATTCGAGGCTTGTATAAAAGGGGGAGGAGGACGAGCAAGAGAGAGGTTCCGAACACACGCAGTTCACAAGCACCTCAGAAACACATTCCCATTCAACCACAATCGAAAAGAGCTAAGGCTCAACAGAGTAGGACTATTACCCGAGGGGTCCGAACACAGGTAAATCATGAAGTCGCTCCTTGTTGTGCCCGACGCTCAAATCGAACCGAGCTTGATCGAGTTGGCTAGCAGACTAAAAATCTGACCAGGGGTGTGATCCGCAGTGGTTGAGCGGAGAACACGCCGTCAACCTGCACTTTCGATTAATGCAAACTTACCTTTTTTCTGCAAAAAAGAGCAGCAATTGACAAGAACGAACAGAAAACTAAGAGCAGGGTACGAAAGCGCTAGAAAGTTTGAAAAAACCGGTAGCATGCTTAGCCTAACTCCCAAATTTCGCGTTTTGCAAATTGCTCGAGGACCTGAGTTTGCGAACTCGAACGGGTGCACAAGAGAAAGAGCGACACCCTAGCCCCCGGTACGGACGATGCTCGAAGACCTAAGATTGCGAATTCGAGCATGTGCGTAGAGAGAAAGAGCGATACCCGTATCCTGTTCGACTCGTTCCACAGACTGCTCGTTAACGTAAGTTAGGCAATTCCATGGGTAACCGAGCAAGGAAAGTGCCTCTGCCGCGGAGGGCTTACGAGAGCGGGCTTTGCCATGTGGTTGTGCCGTGGGCAGTAAGTGCCTCTGCCGCGGAGGGCTTACGAGAGCACTTAGCCGCGTGGCTGGATGCCGTTTTACGCAACTTTGAGTATAGGAACTTGTTGAAACTGGATACGAGCGGGAGAAAATCCTTAAGATTGCGGAGCCAAGTGTTCGCAAGGTCGGGCAGCCATCAAGTGTTACCAGAGAAAGGGTAGCCTTGACAGGACAGAGGTGAAAAGGCCGCAGAGGACCGTGAAGATTTCACTATAAATGGGTTTAACTTTACATGGAGCCCGACAGACTTGGACGAACAAAGGCACGAAATTTCACGAAAAGCGCGAAGCTAAGCAAACAGAGAAAGACCTACACAAAGAACTTACGAAGCTGGTCGATGTTCCAAGTGTTGGTCAGGGCTCTCCCGTCCTCCATTGCCAGGCGGACAGCCCCCGGGCGAGCAGTGGAAACGACCGTGAACGGACCCTCCCAACGGGGAGTTAACTTGTTGGCATTGGACAGGTTCTGGACACGGCGCAAAACGAGGTCGCCCGCCTTCAAAGCCCTTGGTCGAATCGTTTTGGCAGCGTGTCTGTGAAGATCTTGCTGATAGCGCGCCATTCTGACTTGTGCCCGGTCGCGTGTGCCTTCGAGGAGGTCGAGATCGAGTAGGCGCTCTTGCTCGTCGTCAACCAAGTTGACCGAGCTCGTGCGAGGCGAACCGAGTACTATTTCGGCGGACAGGATGGCTTCTGCGCCATAGACCAATTGGAAAGGGGTTTCCCCGGTTGCCCGGCTGGCCGTAGTGCGAACTGCCCAGAGGACGGAAGGAACTTCGTCGACCCAGGCTTTGTTGTGCTCGCGGAGTGCCGCGAACACACGCCGTTTAATACCCTGGACAATCTGTCCGTTAGCTCGCTCGACTGCTCCATTGCTCTGTGGGTGTGCCACAGAGGCGAAGCAGACCTTGGTGCCCAAACTGTCGCAGATTCCCGAATAGCTCGCTCGAATCGGTACCGTTATCCGTGATCAGCTTATGGGAAATCCCGGCGCGTGACCACGTTGCTTTTGAAAAGCGCAACCGTTTTGGCGTGAAGAGGCGACACGTGCTCGCCTCAATCCACTTTATAAAAGTGTCAATGGCGGCGAGCAAGTGTGTGTAGCCCTTGTACCCCTTAGGGAATGGGCCGAGCGATCCGCACCCATGTAGAGAAAGGCCAAGATGGGGGATCGTTTGGAGCTCTTGGCGGGCTTATGTGCCTTCCGGCGTGAAATTGGCAAGCTTTGCACTTTGTCACGATCTCCGGGCATCTTGTAATGGTTGGCCATAATAGCTCATGCGAACGCTTTGCCGACCGAGTTCTAAGGAGGCGTGGTTGCCACGAGCACCCTCGTGTATGTCCCTAAGAAGGAACACACCTTCCGCCGCGAGATGCACTTGGAGAGGACTCCCGAGCACCTCGACGGTAAAGGATGCCGCCCATAAGCTGGTATGAACTAGCACGCCTTTGTAAGGAGCGGAACGCCGTTGCTGCCGGGCACGGTCCCATCTGCAAGGTACCGAACAAATGGCGTTGTCCAATTGGCACTGCCGATAACGGAGACAAGCACCACTGTCTCGCTTGCCTCGTCCAAGACGTGATTGAGGGTTTGTAAAGGTGCTCGATGAGCACCCCGGAAAGCGAGTTCTCGTGAGGATCCATACTTGAAAGTCGATCGCCAAGAAGTTGTCCTTCACAGGCACGAAGAGCACCTCGAAAAATCGAAGTGCCGCCCAACTTCATCACTTCAGCCAGGTACCGCGCCATTGAGTCATCGCAGCACTGATACTCCTTGTTGACCTGGTTGATGACCAACTGTGAATCTCCCTTCACGGTCAGCCGTTGGACGCCGAGCGACTTGCACGCTCTTAGTCCCGCGAGGAGGCCCTCGTACTCCGCAGCGTTGTTAGTCGCCGCGAAGTGTAGCTGGATAGAATACTGGAGTTTCTCTCCTTGGGGGGAGATGAGAACAAAACCATCCCCCGAGTTTCCAGTGCGCGAGCCATCAAAAAACATGGTCCAAGAGGGTTCATCAGGTTGCTCGGGAGCTTCCTAGGATTTGGGCGGGCAAGTCCATTCAGCGACAAAGTCAGCCAGGACCTGGGATTTGATAGCCGTTCGAGCAGCGAACAGAATATCGAATTTTGCTAATTCCATTTCCCACTTAGCTATTCTTCCGCCGGCTTCCTTGTTCCTTAGGATTTCTCCAAGAGAGAACTTGGTCGGGACCAGTATTTGATGCGCCTGGAAATAATGGCGAAGTTTACTGGAGGACATGAGCAAGGCGTAGAGCAACTTCTGGACCTCAGGGTAACGCTCCTTTGATCCGTGAAGCACCTCGCTCACGTAATAAATTGGCCGTTGGATGCCTTCCTTTCCACCGTTAAGACCGCGCCACCGCTTATGCATGCAGCCAAGGTAGAGCAAAAGCTGCTCGCCGTAACGCGGGGTAGTCAAGACAGGTGGGTTGGACAGGTATTGCTTTAGATCTTGGAAAGATCGCTCAGCCTCTTCCGTCCATTAGAAACCATTGTGCTTGCGTAGGGCCTTAAAGAAGGGCAGCCGCGTTAATACTCGACGGAGATAAACCGCCAAGGCGACCATCCGTCCGGTGAGACTCGACTTCCTTAACGGTAGTCGGAGCCTGCATATTTTCAATGGCCTCGATTTTTTCAGGGTTGGCAGAAATTCCTTGCGAACCAATTACATAACCGAGCAACATTCCAGATCGAACACCAAAGGTACATTTCTCTGGATTTAACTTTATTCGATGCTGTTGAGATTTTGAAAAGTCTCTACCGATCTTTTACATGATCCGGAGCAAGCTTGCTTTTTACAACTATGTCATCGACATAGACCTCGAGTTTCTTCCAGCTGCTCGGGAAAGTCTTCTCCATCAAGCTACTGAACGTGGCACCAAAGATTTGTGAGACCAAAAGACATGATCGTAGCGAAAGTGCCGAAAGGGTGATGAAGGCGCCTTCTTCATCCTCTGGGAGATGCTTATTTGGTGGTAACCCGAGTAAGCATCCAAAAACTCAAGAGTTGGGCATCCATGATCGCGTCGACCATTTGGTCTATGCGAGGCAATGAAATTGTCCTTGGGACAAGCGGCGTTCAGATCGTGTGATCGACACACATCCTCCACTTGCCGCCTTTCTTCTTTACAATGATAGGGTTGGCGACCACTCGGTATGATCAACCTCGCGGATGAAACCAGAATGAAAGACTTTGCTGTCGATCCTTGATGATCCTCGTTTGAAACCGAAAGCGACGAAGCTTCTGGCGAACAGGCTTTTTGTCCGGCCGGACAGCCAGTTTATACTCGATAACCTCCCTTGGGACTCCGGGCATATCAGACGGCTCCCAGGCAAACACGTCTGCGTTAGCTCGGAGGAAGGCAATGAGCTCGCTTTTCTATTTGGGGTCCAGATTGGCCCCCAGATGAACTGTTTTGGAGGAATCATCCAAAGACAGTGGAACTTCCTTGGTCTCTCCCCCTGGCTGAAGGGAGACCCTAGGGCGTGCAGACTTGGTCTGCGGAGCATCGGGACCTTGCGGCGGAAGCTGGTCGACCAGGGCAAGGGACTGCTCGTCGCAATCCAGAGCAGCTTTATAATTGCCCTTGACCGTGATCACGCCGTTGGGACCCGGTATCTTCACGCAATGGTAAGCGTGGTGGGACACAGCCATAAACTTCCCAAGTGATGGCCGGCCCAAGAGTGCGTTGTACGCAGATGGAAAGTCGACCATGTGGAACGTGATCAACTCTGTCCGGAAGTTGCTAGGACTGCCGAAGGTAACGGGTAGGACAATCTGCCCCAACGGCTGGACAGCTTCTCCCGGGACAATGCCGTAGAAAGGCATCGCGACCTCTTTAAGTTTGGAACGAGGAATTTGCATCTCGTCCAAGACCTTAGCAGAGAGCAAGTCCAAAGCGCTCCCGCCGTCTACGAGTACACGGCCAACTCTCGCGTTGCTGATGGTCGGAGTGACCACCAGTGGGAGCCTCTGTGGCTTGGTCATCCCAGTGGGGCAATCCTCCTGAGAGAAGGAGATGGGGACCTCGGTCCACTTCATTGACTCGGGCTGAGGCTTGCCCTTTTCGACGCTAATGGACCTCCCGGCGGCTTCCTTGAGGTGCGCCGAGAGGTATAAGTCAAGAGCCGCCGAAGATGACGGCGATATGGTTCACGGCTCTCGATACTCGCCATCGCCCCGATCACCATCATCGGTTTGGCGCTTAGCTTACCGGCTTCACCTTTCTCGGGCGGGGTGGGCATTGGGCCCTTGCCGTTGTAGAAATCTTCGAGCTTTGCGGCCTGTGTTCGGCGATGGCGTGTATCATGCCGTGGTGGTTTGGTGGTACTTGCAATATCGGTCGCTGGGACCTTTCTTGCCTTGATTGCCTCCCTGGGCGGGCTTCTTGCCCTTAGAGTTATTATTGGGCCTTTTCTACCCGTCTTTGGGAGGAGACGTGCGATCTATACCAGCGACGGTATTGTTCGTGACGCTCTTCTTTTTCTTCATGGGACTTGTTGTCACCAGATTACTCTTGGTCTTCTTCTTCTCCTCTACACCAGTCGGGCGGCTCGCCTTGTCGAACGCCTTCTTGTATTGGACACGCCCGCCGCATTGGCGTAGCGATCACCGCCTTGAGCAGTCGTTGGCGGTCCAGTCTCATTGATCTCGAGATCTGGGTGAGCAGCTTCGTCGCGGACTCCGCTTTTGAAAGCGCGGACAATGATTCATCCGAGATGTTCGGGATCGTGTTGGGAATCTTAATGAAACGCTTCACGAAGTTGCGGAGGGTCTCCCGCTCATCCGGATCATCTGGTGCGATCATCCTCCTTGCCCGCACGCACGTAATGCTCCGAAGTTAGCAATCAAAGCGTCACAAAGTTGGTTGCAAGAAGAGATGGAACCTTCTTGCCGATTGAACGACCACGTCCGGACAAAGACCCTCAAGGACGGTCGGAGGTAATTGGCCATAACAAGCTCGTCACCCCGGCCGCCATGATGGCTGTTGCGTGAGATGGAAAGGAATTCCTCCGGTTTTGAGTCCCATTGTACCTCTCCATGTGTCCGGGCTTAAACTTGAGGGCCACCGAAGCAGTGAAGCTCGTCGGAGAAGGCCCCGCACCCAAGGCATAAGACCGCCACCTTCCCCGCGTAACCTAGCCTTGAAAAGACGTTAGTCCTGTTGGTCGGGGGAACTCTTGCAGAGCGGGAGGTCTCTGCTTGGAGGAACTCTCTCCGCGATAAGCCTCCACGCTTCTTCCTCGTGTTCGCGACAACGCGCTCCTCACGAGGGGATCTTCCTTGATCATCGCGCACGCGCTCGCCCCTGTGGTCGCGATGACTACGGGGACTTGGCGAGTGACGGCGACCACGGACAGCTTGCTCGTGGACAGTGATCCTACGGCGGTGACGGTGGTCACGCGATCAATCGGATCGTTCGCTGTCCGAATCCACCCGGACAGGCTCGGCGCGCTGTCCAAATGATGCTTCACCTATAGACTTAAGGCCCTCGGTCAATTTCTCAAGGTGAGTAGCCACTGCATCGCCCACGAGGACGAGATTGTCCTGGTGAGCGGATCTGATTACGGTTGCCAGGGCCTGGAGCCGTTCCCGACTCTGCTCCAGGGGCCCCGGGATCCCCGAGACATCCGCGTCTTGCCCGACCGGAGTCTGGGCACGCGGGGATTCTACCCGGGCAGGCTGAACTTCTACCGGGGGTCTTGGCGTAGGTGCGCGAGGCGGGTTACGTCGCTGACGTTTACGCTGGTCGCGTATCTGCGCCAGAGTTTGGTTGATGGACTCGTCAAAAGTGCGGCGAACAACATCTTGCTCGCGAGCAGCTAATGCAGCCTCATCTGGATGCCGAGCAGAATCGATCTGCTCGATCTCCCCGGCCACCGGGACCCGCGCAGGATTCGAAGTCCCTGCGCCGGTCATGTTGACGATGCGGTGGCCGTGCGATTGCGCGCTAGACTGTGTCATCACTATGTCGCCGCAGGAAGAATCGACCGACATAGCCCTGGAATCCGATAGATCTAAACCAGCGTAAAGATCGTCGGTTCCGTATTCATCGTCAATGACGGGAGCTCGACCTGAGACCATCTCCGGAGCATATCCAGAAACTTCTGTCTCAGACACAGACATCGATCTAGGTCGGTAAGATCGATCCGAACTGACAGGGGAAGAGACATCCTGCCCTTCTGAGTCGTAGCACTCAGGTAGAATCTCCTTATCGCTGATGGAGTTCGACATGTTCGATCTGCGTATCCCCATGGACGGCGCCAACTGTCGACGGTTGAGATAACGATCTCAAGTCGCTAAGGTTCTTGAAGATTGAGATAGAGACACACGAACAACCACGAACAACCACGAGCAGGAGATGCGGGGTTTTATCCTGGTTCAGCCTCTCGAGAGATAACAGTCCTACGTCCAGCCTTTCTTATATATCAGACGAGATTACAAGAGGTGGCTCGGCGAGACGAACAAGTCTCGGCGAGATTATGTGTGTACAAGCGAAGATCAGGTGTCTACGAGGTGCTAATGCGTAAACTCGAAGTCAGATCTCGGATATTGGGATGCCAGATGCCCCCTAAACGCCGTAGGGGCATGGTTTATATAGTGCAGAGCGAACCAACCTACCGAGGGAATATCGGGCCAGGCTAACTACGAGATCGTAACGAACTCAACGTGCCAAATATACCCCGAGGCAGATAAGGCATACTCCTAGTCTTGGGGATCACGACTCCTAATCCAATCCAGGAAACCAACGTCCGGGTCTTCACGTAGCCGTGCAGAACTCTTGTTCGAGTCGGACTCAAACACGATTCCTTGGCCGTTATGCACCGCGCCAGCCAAGAAGCTGTTCGGCAGGATGCATATGGGTCTGATAGAACCTTCCAGGGAGCTGGGCCCTGGTAGGCTGTTCGATTGGGCCGTCAGGGAGTGGGCCATGGCAATGGGCCGTAATTTTATCCCCGACAACTACCCCCCTCACTGTGCCAAGCTCGAGCGAGTGGCGGGGCCCAAATAAACTATCCTATGGCAACGGTGCAACCCTTTTACCACTCCTCCGCCTGGCGACCACATCCACCTAGTTGCGCCTCGCCATCACAAAAAGCCCGAGCCGTACCACACCTGTGCGAAGCCAAGCAACTCCGCCGACATGGCTGCTCCAGTGGGGTCAGCATGGTCTCCAGGCCAAGAGGCGGGTGATCATTAGCGATGATGCAACCAGGGTGGAGGTGACTCGACACAAGGAGTGGGGGTGGGGGAGAGAGGAATATAATGAAGAGAGGAAGAAGAATACATGGGTTACTTTTTAGGGGAATTTGGAAGATGTTTTTGCAAAAACACATTTGAGGGGGAAGTGGAAGGTGAGCACGAATCTTAGAGCAAGACCAGTGGTATTTACCAGATATAAAGCTACGTGTACATGGGTAAAGTAAACATCCGACGTGCATCGTAGTTAGGTTGTTAGGCTTCTCGGTTCCCTGTCTTTCTATGTTGCTTGCTCCAACGTGCACCATAGGCCATGTTTGGGTTGATCGGGTACACTTCCATGATTAAATAGAGACTTAGTGCACTCTACACCTTTGGGCACTTGATTTTTTTCACAAAACGGAGCGGGGGCCATGTCACAATTCTACCAAAAACAACATCAAGGACGTTGACAAACGCAATCATCACATCTAAACATTTTAAAGGTTAGAACCAAGTTGCTCTGCCATCAATAGTATAGACAACAAATCTAACGGTAGAAAACTAGATCTTGCTAATAAACCTAAAATATTAAGACATAAAGACGGTCCCCTCACCTCTCCCCAACTCTGGCGAGGTGTACCTGAGTTGTCGCCTGCAATTAATTACATAGTGTAGCTTCTCTACCATCTGATAAATTTGTCTCCCATATTTCTTTTCTATCCAACCACCTCACCTTTTCATTTTCCATATTTTCCTTTCTCGTGCTCTTCTTGATTTCTTCTCCCCATCCTCGTCCACCTCCACCACAACCCCCTCACCCCTCCCCTGGCATTGCCACGCAATGTTGTTTTACCACCACAACCCATTGAGTTCCAAAGGTCCTAGAGCTCGGTGACACCATCATCGACTTGACCGGTATTTCCAAAAATTTGATAGAACTAAATTAAACAATTTTTGAGGAGGTGCACGGCATCCGGAGATACTTGACAATATTTGATAGAACTAAAGCAATTTCTAAAGTGATACTTGACAAAAAGCTACCAAACAGTACGTAATATCCCCAAAAAAGTCATGGCATGCATCAGATATTTGTGTGAGAATACATGAAACGTAACACTGATGCTTGGTGACACTTAAAGTATGAACTTGATACTCAGATAAAACTCAACGACACTTGAGAGAGCTTCTTCAACACTGAAGTAATACTCGACAAATCACTACCACCTGATGACCTGAATACAACGTGATACTCAAGAAATTTGGCATCCATCAAACGTGTTGGCCTTGCAAGATAAGCCCTTTTCTTTTACTTTTAAAATCTAGGCCAGAATACAAATCTCAATCTGTTATACTTTCTAGACTGAGTCGAGGTAAATACTTGTTAGTTTCTCATAGAGGATATCTACATTTCCCCCTTCTCAGTTTTTTTTTTCCTTTTCCTTTTCAACACCGAATCTGTACTAAGGCCCGCTTCGATAGCTTGTTTAGTTGTAGTTTTTGTTGGAATTGCAACTTTTGTTATTTTTATGTACACCATTTACTTTATTTTCTGAAAATAATTTTTTTAGAACTTTGTAGAGTTTTTCTCAAAGATCTCAAAAAATTTTTTTAATAATTTATTTAGCCTTTTCATACCACTTTCAAAGGTGATCATAATTTCCCAAAAAAAACTAAACCAAAACTAAACAAGCTATCAAAGAGGGCCTAAAACGTGTGTACATTCCTGTTTTCTCAATAAATGGGCAGAGCACCCGCTGGTTCTTCAAAAAAAAAAAGTTTGAATCATAAAACATTATTCAGGCAAAGTTTGTTTCACAAGGTACTATACTTCCATTGGTCATCCAGGTCACCGGTCTTTCAGATTACAGTTTAGGGTCCCTGAACTATTAAAGTGACCCAAATCCGATCCACCGTTGCCACGCCACCACATGAGAGCCAGCGTGGCTGCTCAACTGCACGAATCCTGCCATTATAGATAGTTCACGTGGCATTTTTATATTTTATATTTATTTGTTGCGTAAATTATACGAGCGGTTTCTAAACTATCATGCAGTTCTCATGCAGGTCTCCAACCTGGATGAGAACTAGATGAGATCGGGGAGCCTAAACTGCAATTTTGAAAGATCGGGACTGTCCACATGGACTGTCCACGATGGCAGGATTCCTACGGTGGAGTAGCCACATTGGCTCCAATGCGGTGGTATGGCAACAGTGGACCGGATTTGGATCAGTTTAATAGTTCAGGGACCCTAAACTGCAATTTGAAAGATCGAGGATCTGAATGAGAACTGCATGACAGTTTAGGGACCATTCTAATTTACTAAAAAAAACTTGCCACAATAGGGAAATAATTTTGTTTGGTTTTATAAATAATCCCGTCGGCTCAAAAGAAATATTGACCTTTTGATATCGGTTTCAAAATTGTAAGTTTGACCACTAATTACTATCACAATTAATCTCTAAATATTTTTAAAATGAATCTTCATGAAAAAACTTCATATGCCTAATCAAAATATTTTTAAAAGATTTACATATATATAGTTTTAAAACTTTTACTTTCCCATATCTCAAGGGCAACGCCAGGGATCGGACGTCCGGACTGTCCGGACCAATGACGTCAGCATGACATCATCGCTGAAACTTGGCAAATACCTATTGAAACCTGAAAAATAACGGTAGAAACCTGATGAACCCTGACAACCTGAGGGTGAAACTTGAACTTTCAGAAAGTTTTTTGAGAGTAAGAACCAAGTTTCAATAATACAAGTTCAAGTTTCAGTAGGCAAAATCCAAGTTTCAATGGGCAAAACTTAAGTTTCAGTACAAAAAGGCGAAGTTTCAAAATCATGAAAACCCCATTTGGCACGAAAATAAACAGGCCGTGCCGGCCCGGCACGGCGTGGCGTGCCTGGGCCGAATGCCAGGCCCGTGGGCCGGCCCGGCACGCACGATTATATATTTTTATTTTTTGTTTCTTACATATATGTATATTATACCCTTGGTATATTAAACACAACAGCACATGTGCTCAGCTGGTTAATTGAGGGAGCTTTTCCACCTCCCAAGCCTTGAGGACAGGGGTTCGAGTCCCATCCCGCACAAGGTGCACAAATTTTTGGAAAAAAATCAGCCCATGTTAAGCGGGCCGTGCCGGGCCGCCCGTTTGGCCATCTATAGTAAGCCCACACAAGTCCATACGCATATTAGAGCTTGGAAAAGTCTATATTACACATGAACTATGACCTTTCATCTACATACCCTCTGAATTACCAAACCAGTTATTTTAACGCCCTAAAACCACAAAACCAGCGCAAATAACCCCCCCCCCCCCGATGGTGGTTTGAGAGTGGTTTTGCCAACGTGAATGTTAGGTGGCGGAACATATTTAAAATAAAATAAAAACAAGGGTGGGATCCGCCTGCCATCCCTTCTCTTCCTCCTCTCCTGTTCTCTCCCTCCCCATCTCTCTGTCGGTGGCGAAAACAGCGACGGCATGGTATAAGTGCATGGACATCATGGTATATATCAATTTTCAGTGGATCGCGAGGTTTTTGTGTTTTGGTCTTTTGGAGGGGCATAATCCAGATGACGGGGCCTCAAATTTGCTTACCTTTGAAACCCGTCCTGTAGAACAGCACTAGTCCCTGGACCAGTATACTAGTGCCACACATCACTTAGCGGGATCATCACATACAATATTAAAAGAAAACTATTACAAACTGATTGTAACAGCTTTGTACAGGTACTTAATCACATCCCTCAGCCTCAAAGACATTTATATTACAGCAAAAGATTGTTTTTCTGGCGGAAGCTACGCCATGATTACATGTGATATTCCTACACTAAGCATGTGATCCTCGGACTGTAGGAGAGCTTAATTCTAGCCGAGATCATCAAAGGTTGGATCGCCTTTCTCATGGCACGCGTAGTCTCTATCTTAAGGGTCTCCATAATCTAAAAGAGTGAGTGGGTGTGAGGGTAAGTGCGCAATCAAACCGCACTTACAAGTTAACTTCATTCTTAATGCATAATAGTGATAAAGGTTGTATAGTGGAGTTATGGTTATTTTCTTTGCAGAAAAGCTAATTTTTGAATTAACATTTATAAAAACCTATACCTAGCTACTTTCAAAAGGACATCTCCAAAAAAATGACGAGGAAAGATTATATCAAATGTTCATATATTTACTACTCAAGCTACATAATCGCCCTCTACATGTTTTCTCATCCTATCTTCTTTCTCCCACCATCATTCCGGGTCGGCAATCCCCGTTGCAAACCACTGTCTTTCCTGAGTAACGTAAACTGGTGACTCAACCCACCTCGTTGATTGCCGTTCAACGGATGGCATCAGCCCCTTTAGTTCACTCCGATAGACAGGGTCAGATCTCTACACAAGAGACGGCATAAATCACCTTCCCCGTAGGATTGGTTATAGGCTACACAAGCCTTTGAGGTTACACAAACATATCTTTGGATACACAATCCACCAATCCCGCGCCCCGCACGATGGCCACCATTGTGGTGTGAGGGACCATAAGCTTACACAAAGGGAACGGTTGGCGGATCTCCGCTGTGCCCAACACATGAGCACCCTCCCAGACGTGCCCAAACTCCATCTGGATTCCACCTTCCCATTATTATTACCTCTTTCATAGGTATTTATCACACAAATAATTTCTCTGGGTCCACCCTGCCCAACTCCCTTCTCTTCCATTATTCCCATCCCCATTTCCCGTCACCGTTTCTCCCAGTACCTTAAACCACACACCAACAATCTAACACATGAAACACAAGATTTCATCATGATCAAGGTGTGTTTATCAACATGTCCACTGATGAGTTTTGGCTCACCAGTGTGGGATTGGATACCCGATTAAATCATTGAGACCTAAGCAAGGCTAAGCAGATTTTACCCAAGACTAAAAAGTCTAAATGTTTTATTTAATATGTGGATAGACAAACAAACATGTTATCAAGGAATCATGTATAGTAAATACATATTCATCAAGGACAGGCATGATCTAATCATGATTAACAAACATGGGCGGAAATAATGAGCTAAGGTGTTAACTCGCCTTGAGGATCTGTAGAATGTACTTAGCTAGCTTCTGGATAATCCTCTTCCAGAACTGGGTCTTCTATTAAGAGCAGAGATCCCAAATAAATAGATATTCTAAACAGTATATGAATGAAAATGCAAGGCTGGGTATCAATCATAGGTGAAAGTGCTAAGTTTGGGTTCTGGGGTGCCTAAAGGTGAAATTACCAAAATACCTTTGGAAATTCCTAGTCGGAAAATGTGAATGTTCTTGCATTTATACCTTCCTTAATATATTCATAGCCTCTTTTCTACTCCAAAATTAGATTCACAATTTTCCCAGGGTGTGGAGAATGTCTAGGAATTTTAGGAATTTTCTTGGAATGTTTGGAGTCATTCTGCTATTTTTAATAAATGAAAAGGTATCTTTAGCATTTTCTAAATAGCAGATTTGCTAGAAAATCCATTTGAAACAAAGATCGTCCAAGTTTAGCATCGTATGCGTGGCACAACGGAGGCAAGACAATTTTAGCTATGCAGAAGGGCCGCAACTCGGCCCATTTGGCTGCTGCCCAAATGCTGGTGTGTGACGAGGCGACGACGTCGGAGGTGCAAAGCCGAAGGACGCCTCCACAAATCCCGACATGCGGGACTAGGGCCCACCAACCAGCGACACGGAGCCATGTAGCTTGCAGAGGTAGAGGGAAAGAGAGGCTAATGCGCAGGCCCCAGCGGTCAGTAGCACATTAAACAGCGGCACAGGAGCGGATGATGTCACAATGACATCATCATCGTCTACCTCTTGCCAGCGAGTGACCCGAACGGGATTCCGACGCTTGCCGGTGCTGAGGTCATCTTTGGCGAGCGTAGGTGCTACCTACGGGTTCCTAGCGACCATGCGCGATTGTTGATGCTTATGGTACGGCCAATAGTGGCCGGACGCGACAGCGGCGAAACCCCACGGCAACACATGGCGGCGAAACTGTAGTTCAACTCCGGCCAAATTAAAGGGCATGGGAGCATCAGGAGAACGAAAGCATGCATATCGTAGCCTTAGCGAGGACGGAGAGTGCACGAATCAGCTTGACGTCGTATGGTCCCGTAATTGCTCCAAGCAAGGCAACGGCGGCGAGGGCGCTCCGATGATGCTCTGATAAAATTAGTTGAGGGGAAAAGGCCCTGAGCCAACGGGGATCCTCGGGGTGAAATGAAGGATCGGGATGTCGTCTAGAGGGGGGTGAATAGACGTTACAAAGTTTTTACCTTTTAAAACACAGCGGAAAATAATATCAGATGGTCTGATGTTGATATCGGATAGTCCGATATGGATACCTGCAACAAAATCAAATCCACAACACAAGAGAGAGTAATAGCACACGATGGTGCTAGCCAACAATAAGTATAACCACGAATCAAAGTAAATCAAGTTAGAGGGTAAGGGGAAACCAAGAGTGAAAAGGAGACTCGAAGATTTATTCTCGAAGTTCGGATCCTTGAGGGGATCCTACGTCTCCGTTGAGATAAGTTCGGTCACACTTGAACCCGGGTCTCTTTCAACCATTCCCTCACCGAGGTCGCACCAAGACCCCCTGGTTTACTCCTCGATTCCTTCCCTTCCGGAGGCGGAATCGGCCTTCACAAACTTGCACGGCTCACCACACAAAGCACCGGTGGCTCGTGGTCAACTTCTAGCCGTCTAGGAGTCCTCAACCTCTAAAAGTAACAAATGCACACAAAGAACGAACTCGGAGATGAATCAAGTGCTCAAAGATCGACTTCTTCTCACTTAGCACTCACACCCTCTCCCAACTCTTCTCACAAAGAGGATCACTTTGATCTAGAGTGGAGGGGGCAAGAAGCCCTAGGTTGCTTGGAAGTTCTGTTCAAAAATGGTGTAAAAGGCAACCCTAGCTCGTGGGGAAGAGGGAGGCCCTAAATAGCCTCACACAAAAACTAGCCGTTTGAAGCTGACAGATATCGGATAGTCCGATGTTAACATCGGAATGTTCCGATATGAAAGTGAGAGAAACTTGGAGTAACGACTATTTTTGAGGTCCTGAAATGATTCTAGAGAGGTTCCAACTAGATACAACACTAAAAGGTCAAATTCATATCGGAACATTCCGATCCAACATCGGAACATTCCGATATTTTTGGAGCTAGAGACAGAGAGGGGTCAATCGGAACATTCCGATCCAACATCGGATAGTCCGATATTTTTTAAGCTGGAGACAGAGAGGGGTCAATCGAAACATTCCGATCCAACATCGGATAGTCCGATACAGCACACAGCTATTCACGAAAACGGGTGTAACTTTTGACTCCAAACTCCGATTTCGGTGATCTTAGACTCTACGGAAAGCTAAGAACAAGGGCTACACAACCCATAAGGTCTCACTACCCAAATCCCAAAGGATAGGAGCAGCAACCACAAAGGAATCCACGAAAGACCTAAAAACTCACTTTCCGACACCACCAACACCCCTCTCCCTCGATCTCTCTCAAAGATTGATCACTTGAGCACCTGAGACATATCTAAGCCATTCAACGTTGCATCCCTCTTAATAGTACGGCAATCCTTATACGCAACTTATAAATAAAGCCATACAAGATTTAGGATAAATCACTTGCCGTCTTCTTCCTTCATTTTGAGGTTTAACAATGTTGTTAGTCTTGAGTACCCTTGATGTATTGTGCATGATGACCTTTACTAAATATTGATAACGCCTTCGTCTTATTAACCTTGACTTGATTCACCTCATGAGACTCTCGTCCCATTCGACTTTGCCTCGATCATCCTCCTCGACGATCATCACGCCAAATCGACGTTGACTTAGTCCTCAACTCTTTGTGATATCGTCGTCTTGTTGACTTCGACTTAACCGTCATCCTTAAACGTCCCTTGGTCATCACACAAATCCATAGGACCTAATTCTTTTCAAATCACTCGTGAAATACATTAGTCCAAAAGCTCAATAAACATGGATAAGTTTGATATTCAAGAGCGATTAAGTGCCCAAGTGTTTCACGTAAATAAGCACAACACAAGTGGAAACACTTGGCACGAGAAAAATCTCTACTAAGTACATCATTATAAATATGTGTTTAATCTACATGCACTAGAGAGATGATTTAATAATCATAAGTTCACTTAATGATGCACATGAAAATATATTCATGACTTACACATCTGCAAATTCATATTCGAATCAAGAGAGAAGTTGCGAACCAATCTAGATTAAACTTCACTAAATTAAGTGCATATGAGAATATTCATGGAAAGCTTACATGCATGAAGCTATTTAAACAGGTGAAGTTTATCTAGTGCACCGATTAAGATGATCACTAATTACATGTTAAATAATACAAAAAATCTTGTAGAGTAAGCAACATGTTTATAATTTATTTATGCTCAAATAAATACGACAAGATATTACGAGCATAAATCTAATTAACCAATAGCACGTTCTTACATAAAGGTAGTTGCATACCTCAATTTGCAATCCATCTTATTTGTATAAATGAGACTACAAAAGATAAGCGATCAAGTGTGTTAGTCTCGTTGAAATGATTAGCATGAGACGTACCTTTTATAATGATTAGCTTGTCCATTTGACATATATGATTTTCCTCTAAATAGGGTGAGACTAAAGTAATCTTGACAATAAACCTATTAGTCTCATAGCAATAAGCATATTTGAGTATGTCATTAAATAAGCTTTAAAACAAGCATTGCCATTAAATGTGTTTGTCATTAATTACCAAAATCACACAAGGTCACTTGCACTTACATGAAAAGAATGGAAAATAACGCACCGAGGAAGAAGAAATTGACGAGGGCCAAACCGGCTCGGCCAACAGCGACGAGCAATTCCGGCCGAGGTAGTGGCTCCGGCGGCGCGAGCGTTGGTCAGCGAGTTCAGGACAGTGTTGGGAACGAAAGAGAGGAGACGGAGACGAACAGAAGTGGATCAAACCAAGAAAAAAACAAAAACGGGGTGGCGGCCAGTTATTTATACCGGCGAGGTGGAGAGGGCATGGCGTCGCCGACGTGGCACGGGCTAAGCAGTGGAGAGCTACGTGTCAGCCAGAACTTAACCCAGTGCTGCTTGATTACATGCAGTGGATACCGAGGCAGGGAAGAGGCGGTGAGCGGCGTTGGCGTCGGGCAGAGGAGAGAGCAAGAGAGGGAGAGCAGAGCGGTTGGGCTGGGCCCAAGAACAGGCCATAAACGGTCCAAACAAGGCCCAAATCGCGAATAGATATTAAAATTTGGAATTTCTCCTTAGTTTTACCTATTTTGATCAAATTCAAATTTTGAGTTCCAAACTCTCCTAATTTGTTTGAATTTTAAAATTTGCTTGATTTTTTTTTTTTTTGGGTGTTACACCAGATATCTCGTACGAGGAGGGAATAAAGTGTTCGATTATCTCCAAAAGCTGAAGCGAAGGCTTGCATGTACGAAACTCAAGTATAAACAAATATACATCTTACTTGAGTTTTTGCATGAATTATAAAAATTAAGAATGTTAGGAAATGAATGACCATTTTCTAGCTTCCCAATGGATGAGGCTAATGTATAGAGGGATGCAAAGATGGCGTTGATAGATACCGTGATGACATAAACATGAAGCTATACGAAAACCTATGAAAAAAATTATAAAACTATATCAAACTTTTTGAAAATTTATGAAACCATTCGATTAAACTATGAAACCATCTAATAAAACTTCATAAAACCACATGAAACTATTCGAAACTATCTGGTGATCCATATCGGATGAAATTTAGTTCATTTCAACTAAATTTTTTTTGCTATGCATATTGGATGAGATTCATATTGTCGTGTTTGGGATTGAATTATGATTGCTTTTTTTTTTGGCTTTTGTATTGCAGTTATACAAAACTAGTTACTTGACAACTTGTAGAAAAAAACAACTTTATGATATTAACCTAACATGTGTCCGAGCTTGTACAAACCTCAGGCTCATTTTCGCTCCTAGTTGCCATTGCCACCGGACTGGGAAAAGAGCACCAGTTCAAGGCAAATAGAATTACCAATTTGCCTTGTGGCAATCGGTAGTGAAGTGAAAATATTTTCTCTGTACTGGAGTACTTCAGTGAAACAAATTTAAACTTGCATTACAGTCTCTGCACATCCCATTGAGCGATCTAACAAAAAGATAATATATTTGTTTTGCTATGCACTTTGATACAACAACAAAAGCAAAGTCTTTCTAATCCTAAACAATTTGGAATAGGCAAGAAATGAAACCCAAAGTTCTCCAAAAAAAAAAAAAAAGAACCCAATAAAATCACTAACTTTTATTAAAGAAGAAGAAGATTGCATTTTTAAAATATATTTGTTAGTATGTAATGGTGATTCAAATTATGTTCTTTGGACCAATCCAAGTCGCACATATTTTATAGTTATGCAAAACCTCTTTATCTAGTTGACTGTGATCAATATATATTTCTAATGCTAGCACAGATAACAACCATTCCAGGTGAGCCAACGGTCATTTCCAAACCACACAAAACTTTATGCTCTGGTGAGGTCCAAGATATTTTGAATTTTAATCCCATATGTCCAGTGTGGGCGTGTGGCTGCTACCAAAAGAAACAGAAAAATTAAAAGGAAAAGAAGAAAAGGAAGCCGAGCTGTGGCAAAGCCGTAATATCATCCAACGGTTCTGATCCTCTGCTCAGCTCAACCGCACCCAGTCTCCGCCAGCTGTCCCTGACGTCAGCGACGGGGGACGCCACGCCGCCAAGCCGGAATCCTCGGGCGCTCCACGCCACCCTCTCTCACTGCCACCGGGTCCCACCGCCGCCTTCTCCCTCCCTGCGCTCGGGCCCCACGCGATGGCGTCCCCCTGGTCGGAGGCTTGGATCCGCCGGATGCTCGCCACGTGTCCCGCGGCACGTGCCCGTGGCCGTACGGTCGAGGCGCCCGCCTCCGCCGCTGGGCGCCTCGCCGTTTGAGCCCACCAAACCGAACGCAAAAGGATCTCATCTGCGGCCGGCTTGGGGCTTTGTTCAGATCAAGAAGAGCTGAAGAGGGAAAAAAAAAAAAAAAGGCCCATTTTTTTTCTTGGCTTCCTTCCGCCTCTTGGATGGCTCATGCGGCCGTCAAGCCGTGCTGCGTCGCCGCCGTGCTCGCCGTCGCCGTCTTCCTGGCCTGCTGCATGCCGCCCGCCGCCGCCGCCTCGTCTTCCCGGGCAGGTAACTACGTCGTGCTCGTGTCGTTGCGTACGTTCTTGGTTCTTGCGCCATCCGAAATCTCCTCCTCCTCTTGACGCTTTCTTCTCCGCCTCTTCCATCCTCGCCGGTGCATGCAGCAGCGGCATTGCGACGGCTCGAGACGGCGGCGATGTACACCGCGCAGGGCTTGCGGGAGAAGCCGGACGTGACCAAGGTAAAGACCACCTTCCGCCATGGTAGTAGAAGATTTTGTAGCCAGAAAAGGCGGCTCTTTTTGACGGTTTATTGGCGCGCGCGATGTCTCGTGGCTGGGCAGGGTGAGCAGGAGGACATGAGCACGACGGGGTTCGGCGCGGAGTCCGAGAGGGAGGTGCCCACCGGGCCGGACCCGATCCACCACCACGGCCGGGGACCCAGGCGCCGGTCGCCGTGATCGCGCGCCGCGGCGGCGCCGGCGGAGGATCCTGTCCTTCCACAGGCTCTGTGAGCCATGAAGAAGAACCAGATGGTTCCATTCTATGGCGTATGTGCGGCCGTGTTCTTTGTGTTGAACTTTGTGATGCACTCTGGATTCCGATTCTATTGTTTGTTGTAGGGGACAAAATATCAGAGCTCAGCTAGCTATCATCATCGACTCTGTTTTGCATGCTGATCAAACGGGACTTAGGAAAGGGAAGACAGTTCACAATAAATGTACAATGGAATTAACTATGGAAGATATCGGGCTGTTCTTCCCTGAAAATCTTCACTTGTTTTTGTCAGCAGTTCACCTTTTCTGTGACTCACTTTTTAGTTCGATTTTGATTTTTTGAATAGGCAACATGTTCCTGTTTCAAGTATCATTTATTTTATATTTGTCTATTTTATTTACCAAAGATAGAGAGAGGGAGAAGGAGAGAGTCTCTTGTTGTGTTAATGCATGACTGCTAGATTGTTTAAGTTGACATCGGTCATCGGGGGCAAGAAGCAAGAATTTTTGTTCTTTCTTATGCTCCAAGATGAAATGAACTTTGTTCTGATCCGTGTTAGGTCATGGAAACAGTTCATGCCCAACTGTTTGAGACGTCCTGGCCGTTTTGAGTTAGTCCTGGGATGTGCCTGCTACGTGCAGCAGCTTGGTTCAAAGCGTATAAGACTTCATTTTTTTTCTTCAGATTTTCTACCATTTACAATAACATCTTTTCAGTTTAGTTTATACATACTCGTATATCAAAAAAAGTTTAATGCCTACGTTCTTGTTAAACATTTTTTTTGCGCTTCAAGGACTCTTTTACGGTACCTACTAATTAATATGAGACGTCCACTCCTCTTGATTGAAAGGTTTAGATTAGTCTTCACTTTTTATACTGCAAAGTTAGTATATTATACTACAAAAGAAGTATATCTCTCAGGAGGGTATAATTTACTTTTCATACAATTAAATGCCATGAAAAATAAGTAAGCTATTAAATTATAGATTAAAATATATATGCGTTGTGATTAATTTAATAGTTCATACTTGTACGCATTAAATTTATGAGTTTTTTATTTCCCTTCCAAATTCAAGGAAAATACGAAAAATTTAAATCGAACAATTTTTTTGAAAAATAAAAATCACTATGGTTTCTCGATAAATCGACTATCACTAGCATGAAATTGTTCAAAAAGATTGATAAATTGAACGGTTTCTTCAAGAATTGAAGGTTTCTCGATAAATCGTATGACTAGTATGAAATCATTCGAAAAGGTTGAGAATTTGAATGGTTTCTTCAAGAATTGAATTTTATTTCCAAACAAGGAATCGTATTGGGAAAAGTTTATATCTAACCAAAAAATGCAAATCACTAGATTATTGAGTTTCCATGGATGACTTTAATTACTCCAATTTCAATGGCATCACATGCATGGTGCATGCAATTAGTTTCCTTCGGCATGATGCATGTTGCTATGACACAACTAATTACACTAATTTATTTCCATACTAGGATGATGCATCTTTCCATGGCGTTAATTGTGTATGCTAATCTGTTTCCATGCGTTAATTATGGGGTGCATTAATTACCATGTGTTAATTACCTGATCATGCTAATTTGTTTCCATGTGTGAATTACCTGATGCATCCAATTAGTTTCCATGCATGCGATTAATTATTTTGATTCCAATTGTTTCCTTCTATGCATGCATGCCATGAAAGAAAAGACTAAAACGTCCTAACAAACGGACGGTCGGATCTAAAATATACTGCTATGGTAGTATTTTTTTTTGTAGGTACCGTAAAAGAGCCCTAATTCAATTGCCTCTACATTCTAATATCTGGATGAATAAAATGGCAACTTTGTTTATCATAAATAATTGCCGTAGGCAGGTGCATTTTACACCATGAAGGTGAAAATATTTTCATAGTGGTGTCTGAAGATGGCCACTTCTATCAGATTTCCTACAGCCTGAACCCTACAGAAATATAACAAACAAGTAGCTTTGGGATTTTTGCAAGTGATCAGGGATCAAGGTAGAACACTTGATTCTATTCTCAAAGCTTCGCACAACGCCAATATTGTTAGCAAATAACAACCAAAAATCGAATACGAGACAAAATTTACACATAAAAAACCCTCGCGAAAAAAATACGGACGCCACTCAAGGAAATTCACTATATTATGAAAGTACAAACACGAGGTAATGACAATGCGTAATCAACTCTTCGGTGCAGCTAACAAAATGTATATATAGGGTGTGCGAAATTGATTGCAGTCAAATACGAAAACAAATCCAATAATCAAAATGATCAAACCGTGGACCCTTTAAACGTCCCCACAAAGCCCACGTTTCTGAAGAGCAGACGTCTTGTTCCGCTTCACCATCAGGTTCATGGGATTTGCAAGAACGAACGTAATGCGCTTGTCAGGCTCATGTAATCGCCAAGGAACGGGGAGCATTGCGTCAACCACGTACGGTGAGGTAAGTAGCCTCCTCTCACAACTTGGAACATTACGTTGTGGGTTACTAAAGGGCAACCATATCCACCGCCGTACCTAGTGTCAAAATACTCGTACTTAGGCTTACAAATATCTGAGTAAAGTACAAACAAACCTCACGTTAGGAGCATTGACGGTTGATTAGACTAAAGTAACTAAGCAACCCTAGACGGAGCTTGAGTCGGAAATTAGAGGAGGGTTGATAAACATTTATGTTAAATTAGTATCTTAAGAAGGGGCCAATATAATAATTAATCACTAAAATCTATGATACTATTAATGATTCACTAAAGTGCATAATTGTTGGGAGGGCCCCTTTAAACCCAAGAAGCTCTGCCCAGGTAGTTCTCAAACATGCGGTTTTTTAAATGAGAAGACATCCACGCCACTTTCCTCCCCCCTAAAGAAATTAAATTTTTAAAAAATAGATATTTGAATTTATAAACATGCAAAAAAGGATTAATTTCAAAGATTCAGAATTTTAAATTTTCCATCATTCCAAATTCAACCTTTTGTTATTCTTGAATTTGTTTCTATTTTTTTTGGAAAAAAGTATGGTACTTTTATTGTTTTAAAAATTGAATTTCTCAATATTTTAAAGTTTAAAATTTTAAATTATTTTGGGAGAGAGGAGGGCGTGATGCTGGTCATAAACAAAACAGTAGGTGTGACAACCACAAAATCAACACGAAATTTTAATGATTTTTGAGGCAACCTTGCTAACAGATGCACGTTTAAAGAGCTGAGAAAGTAAAGTTCATAGGTTAAGTAAGATATACTATAGGTTTAGGAGGCAGCAATATAATTTTATAAAAATGACGATATTTTACGAAGAAACATACAGCATATGAGAGATTGAAGATTTTTTATTTAAGAAACAAGGTCCAGGAGGCTTCCATATGTGCCCAAATACATGGTCCGGGAGGTACTACATCTACATGGGCTTAAATGTCGAAATGTCGGGCCCGTTACGAACATAGGGAAGCTAGGGTTTACCACCTGCCATAAAGCCGAATTAAGCCCACCCGCTTTCCCGCTGCTCTATCGCCGCCGCCGCGAGCCGATCCCATGGCACCGACGTCGAGGCTGTCACTGTGTATCAAGAAGGCGTCGCGGTCGCACCAGTACCACAGCCGCGGGCTATGGGCAATCAAGGCCAAGCACGGCGGCGCCTTCCCCAAGGCCGAGAAGCCCGCCGCTCCGGCCGCCGTCCTCAAGTTCTACCCCGCCGACGACGTCAAGCCCCGCCAGCCCAGCACTCGCAAGCCAAAGCCTACCAAGCTCAGGTCCCAGCGGCGGCTGCAGCAACATCTCTTAGTTCGATTTGTTTCCCGGAATGTCGCGTCCTGACGCTCTATGGTTCAGGTCGTCCATTTCGCCTGGGACTGTGCTGATCCTGCTCGCCGGCAGGTTCATGGGGAAGTGCGTCGTGTTCCTCAAGCAGCTCAAATCTGGTCTGCTGCTTGTCTCTGGTAAGCCTATGTCGCTCTTGTCGCGCATTTGAGTTCCCTAATTAGCTTACTTTGTGTTAGATATAATAACCTTTAAGTCGGTTGAATGCTACAGATTATTATGTTCCCTACCTGCGATAACATTTCGCCTGTTGTATTGGAACTGAAAGCAGTTTGTTGCATTGTCGAGTTTGGGTGTTCCCCTCCCTTGACATGTCTGTGCAACTTCCTAGTGAACCATGCTAGATTGCACAATTTGCGTAGTATGCTTTTTTTTGGGTCGGCTGGAACATTGGATTAACATTTTGATGTATTAAATCTACAATTGGACATCAGTGTTCTTGTTTGAACATTAGCATGCTCTAAGAAGGAAATTGTTTTAATTGCTTTCTGGAAACTGAAGCATTTTATTCTCAAACAGTAGCTGTAAAAGGAAAAAATTGATGATTTGCCACTTCCAACATTGGCGCTCGCTAAAATTGCCACCCTGTGTGTATTACACGTGGGACCATCCGAGTGTATTACACGTGGGCCAGAGTGGCATTTTAGCGAGCGCCAATGTTAAGAGTGGCAAATTGTCAAATCTCCCCTGTAAAAGGGTTTTGTTACATCTTGATAAAAGCAGTAAAGTTCAAAACCAAATAGTTTAAGGATGTCGCATAGTCATGCTAGAAAGGCAGCCCATTCCAGAACCAGCTTGGCCCAACAACTTTTTTCACACCTAAGTTCAAGGGTTAGGGTTTTGATGCAACTGGCCGCACCTCTGTAAATGCCATCCATCGCCTTTCTCTGCTTATCACCGCAGCTGGCACCTCAGTTGTGCCTTCCAGTGGATTCATGTATACAATCATTGTCTCATATTCTCCCTTAGTATTAGTCTCCTTGGGTGTTTGATTCTCTTTTCTCTCTTAATTTTTTTCAAGAAGGGGGGTACCCCATTTCCATTATCAAAGACAACGGAAACATACAGCATTCAACCAACAAACCACGCATCAGTTTAACTGTTAAACTAGAAGACTTTTTCCCAAAAGAAATTCGACACTACACCACGATTACTTTCACTAACAGTAAAAACAAGGGAAACAGCAACCTCCACTGAGATATTAGCTACAGACAACCAAAAAACAAAACGTCACATCGTAGGCCGATGCACCATGACCCAGCTTTCATCAACAGCTCTCCTGCTTCTTTCCTGTGCCATTTCAATCCTGCGCGCTTTTTTCTGAATCATCCTGACATTCTTCATCACTTAGTCAGGACGCTCCCCCCCGCATATTCTAAGTGATCATCAGAGTTGTACCACTTCCGTCTTTTTGCTTCTTCTCTAATCCTGCAACAAAAATTTTCAGCATTGTACAACAACTTTTCAGCACATCTTTATCTCCATCAGAATAGGCCCCAGCCCAGTAATCCAAAAGAGCACAACACACATGTAAAATGTTTAAAGGAGACATGATCAAAGTTGATTCGAATACAGCTTTGTTTCTACTTAACCAGATAGCCCAGCAAACTGCTGCCAAACAAACAATGTGAAATTTTTTGCCCTCGGGCCAGATCTTACTCAACCACCTATAAAAATGCTTCAAATCACTTGGTCTAGAAGTCACTCCACAGCATGATATGACAACCCCCCATATAGATCTAGCAATGGGACAAGAGAAAAATAGATGATGACTTGTCTCAATGTTATCACAAAAACATCTCGGATCTCCCATCCACTTCCTTTTCCTCAAGTTTTCTTTAGTTAAAATAGAATTCTGATGCAACAAACACATGAAAATTTTAATTTTCAGGGGTAATTTAGTTTTCCAAATAAGGAACAGATCCCTACAATTATGCCCTCTTTCAAAATTTTTGTAAAGAGATTTGACCGTAAAAATTTTATTCTTCTCTAAAACCCAAAAAGGTTTATCAGGGCCTCCACCCACATTAATCTCTGACAACTTATTTAAAATTTCTCCCCACATCTCCTGATCTGTTTCATTCAACCAACGTCTGAAAGGCAACCTCCAATCTAATCTATGACAATCAGCCACTGAAATGTTCTGTTTAGTACAAACTCCATAAATCAATGGAACTTTATCTTTCAAAGGGCTCTTTCCTAACCAGCAATCATTCCAGAAATCCACTGATTCTCCATCACCTAGAACATAACCTCTATGATTGATATAAGTGTCTTTACACTTTAGTAAACCCTTCCAACAAGGTGAATCCGAGGCTTTCTCCCTGACTTGATTCATAGTCATACCCCTCATGTACTTGGCTCTGACCAACTCTTGCCAGATACCCTTTCCACTATCTAATCTCCACCACCACTTACACAAAAGACTAATGTCCAGCTCTCTTAGATTCATGACCCCCAGGCCACCCTTTTTCCTAGACCTAATTATTTTGGCCCATTTAATCAAATGATATCTCTTCTTGTTACTGTTACCATTCCAGAAAAAACCTCTCCTAATCTGATCAATTTGTTTAATAATTGTTTTGGGCAGAAGAAACATTGACATGCTATATATAGAAATATTAGTCAGACAAGAATTTATTAAAACCAATCTACCACCATATGAAAGTGATCTACCTTTCCAACCATCAAGTCTTTTCTTAACTTTTTCAACCATTCCAGCCCAATGCCTAATTTTGAGACCGCCACTTCCCACTTGTACCCCCAAGTACTGCATAGGAAGAGTTCCCATATTACAATTAAAAATCTCAGCAAAATTTATTTCAGTCCCACTATCCCCATTAATCACATATAATTCACTTTTATGAAAATTAATCCTCATCCCTGATAAATTTTCATACAGAAACAGAATAAATTTGAAATTTAGTGCAGAAACCACATCATTTTTCAAGAAAACAATCGTATCATCTGCATATTGTAGGATAGCTAAACCTTCTTCGTACAGATCAGGCACCAAACCTTTTATCAACCCATTTCTTTGAGCCACCCTCACCATTTTAGAAATACAATCAGCTACTATATTAAAAAGCAAAGGAGACAGAGGGTCCCCCTGTCTAACCCCCTGCTTACTTTGAAAATAAGGGCCATTCTTACCATTTATATTCACATTCAAAGTACCACTTGTTACCACCTGTTTGATCCAATTAATCATTTTCTCATCAAAACCTCTAAATTTCAGCAGCAAAAATAAAAAATCTCACCTAACTTTGTCATAAGCTTTCTCAAAATCCAATTTTAGATAAATCCCACAATCTTTACTAGTCTTAACCGAATGCATGACCTCATGCAGAGACATGACTCCTTCTACAATGTATTTGCCCTTCAGGAAAGCATTTTGATTTTGTGAAATGATTCTATTTAGCACCAATTCTATCCTATTGGTCAGAACCTTAGTGAAAATCTTGTAACAACAATTAAGCAAACAGATAGGTCTAAAATGCTGAACCATTATAGCATCACTCTTCTTGGGGAGTAAAATTATTTGTCCATAATTAATCCTATCCATTCTCAAAATCCCTTCAAAAAAATCTTGGAACAAACCTGACAAATCTTCTTTGATAATATGCCAACTAGATTGATAAAACTCAATGGGGATACCATCTGGGCCAGCAGCCTTATTTTTTTCCCATCGCAAAAATGGCATTTTTCACCTCCTCCTCTGAGAAAGGTCTACACAGCTCTATGTTTTCTATTTCTGAAACCTTTTCATCCTCTTCCCAAATGTCATTAAAGATAAACCCACACGCATTTTGTTCATACGAAAAAAGATTTTTATAATATTCAGTGGCCATATTCAAAATTTCCTTCTCATCATTCACAACCATCTCCTTATTTTGCAATTCTAAAATTGTATTTTTTCTTTTTCTACCATTGGCAATCCTATGAAAATACTCTGTATTTGCATCTCCTTTTAACAACCAATTCTCATGAGCTTTGGCATGCCAATATGTCTCCTCCTGCTCGTGAATCCAATGTAAATCAGCTAACAAATCAATTTTCATCTTTACTTCTGCTGTAGATAACCCTATTACTTCTTCTTTATCCTCCAGGTTTTTTAAAATCTGACCATTTGTTTCCTTTTTACTTTTCTCTTTACCAGACATATTAGCTCCCCAGCCTTTAAGGTATTTTTTAATCCTTTTGCATTTGATCATAAACACTTTTCTCTCTTAATTAATAGACTTGATTTGTTCCCTGGATGCATTTTTTGTATTTTTTTGGGAGGTGGGTTCTTGATGAGATGGATTTGGTTGGATCTCTTGCATTCGTCTAGCCTGGGGAGGGAAAAAAATAGAAGATAAATAGAAGCCAATTTGCGGGGTAAAGGGCCCAGATACAGTGGCAATCTATTGAAGGTTGGCGAGGTCGAACCAAATCTGCGATTCTATGTACCTCTTAGATTCATCTTCTTTTGTGACGCCCTCAAACAAACTGCTGCAACCATATTTTACTCGCATGGACAATGTTTGGGTAGCAATTTTACCCTCTTTTTTCTTACTGGTCTCTCGTTAGAGCATAGAGTGGTGTGACGTCAGACAGACCATCACCACCTGGTCATGTTTTTAATTAGTAGGGGTATGTTAATTGTTTGATTTGCTTCATGTTTGACCCTGAAATTTCTTGACTCTTTTTTATTCACATTATTTAATATTCTCTAATAGCTTTGCAGATATCTGCAAGATAATGGCATTGCATGTTTGTATTTCGTATTACTCCGTAGCAAACTGAAGGTTAATCCAGCATTATTAAAATTTAGATTTATTGCAGTTCATGTTATGCTAGGTAAACTTCTGTTTGCCATGCTGTAGTGGTTTGCCTGTTGAATTATTTTACTCGAATTTAATTTTGTGTTTTCTCACAACTCACAAGTCATGACTTTTCTCAGTTATAGTGGCTCCTTTGTTTAATTGAGATTTTATTTTTAATTTTTTTTATAGTGGCTTATCAGGATTTGTATTGATATATTTTGTCCTATAGTTATTTATTTATTATTATCCTGGCCACTCGTTTTTTACTGAGTGAATAAAATGTAAATGCCTCCATATTTTCCAATGTATCTTGATTCTTGTGGACGGCCATAATGTTGTTTTAGCAACATTGATGCCTTTTTTCTTAGTAACCTCCTGCAGTTGTTTAGCTTTGACGAAATACTGCTTTGCAATTGACTTCCTTAGACAAATGGCTTATCCACTTTCCAATCACAATGATGTGTAATTTTCATGCTCCTGTCATCCTGTGTTACAGCTAGACATTCATGCATCACACTGGGGTTGCAAGGATCTTAAAAATTGCTTTTAAGATTTGTTAGTTTTTTAATTAAGGCAGACAAATGCACACACATTCAGTTATCATATATACCACAAATAGAACTGGTTCTCCCTAAAGACAAGGTCCTAATTATCCACAAATAGAACTGGTTCCCAATGCCACCTCCTTATTTTTCCTATCTCATCCCTATTTATCCACTTTTTAATCATTTCCCTATCTACCACTACATTCTTCTCTCTTATATTTTATTACCTACCTACTGCTACTGCTCTAAATCTGACATTTTTTGTTTACTTAAGCTATCTTTTGCCTTGAACTGTATATTGCAGCTAGGTTCTTATCATAGTAATGTTCTACTGTTCTGTGTACCTATTGTGCTCGGAACTCACATCCCATCCCTCTCAGGACCCTTTAAGATCAATGGTGTTCCTATCCGCCTAGTAAACCAGGCCTATGTAATTGCAACATCTACAAAGGTTGATATCTCCAGTGTTAATGTGGAGAAGTTTGATGACAAGTACTTCGCTAGGGACAAGAAGAAGAAGGTGAAGAAGACCGACGGTGAAGTTTTTGAGACTGAGGAGGTAATTTTTTATATAATCTGAATATTTTCTTAATACACCATAGCCTTGCATTTCAGTACTTATAACTGTGGTATAATTCATGTGTCTAGACATCCAAAGACCTGCCACAGTTCAAGAAGGAGGACCAGAAGGCTGTGGATGCTGAGCTGATCAAAGCTATCGAGGCTGTCCCAGATCTGAAAACCTACCTTGGTGCGCGGTTCTCTCTGAGGGATGGTGACAAGCCCCATGAGATGACTTTCTAGATTTTTTGGCGTTGAGTAGTAGGTACTACACTTGTTAGAAATAGATGTTTTTGGATATTGACATGGTCTCAAAGTGCAACTTTCAGTAGTGCGATTCATTTATGAAAGTCGCTGAAATTATAATACCATGAAAGTATTTTTCGCGATGAATCTAAATATATGATGATCCTCAATCAAATCCACATTTTTTAAAAGACATAGATAGCAAAGTTTCAAATGTTCGATTGCACCTAACATTTGGATTTTTTAGCAACCCTACCCTATAGCTTCGTAGTCACTTTGCCTGCTCTGCCTGAGTGTGCCATGGAATTGAATTCGCTTTGCCTGCTCTGCCTGAGTGTGCCATGGAATTGAATTCACCTTGTCTGCCTGAGTGTGTACTTGATTTTAATCACATCGCTGCATAGTATCATTCTTCACTTGCAAGCATCAAATCGCAGCAGTATGTAAAGCTGGCATTTTTCTGCCTACGACATGCTTTGTGTATTTGTTGGGTGAGGTTTTTCCTTATAAAATGGGAACATCTGATTGCAGACATACTCTTTCCAGGGTTTTTCTGATTGCAGAAACAATATAGTAACATTGTAACAATACGATGGATAACGAAAACCATCGCAGCAATAATGGACAAATCACTGTAGCCTGCACTTCATTAACGCGTACACTCGTTGCTGTAGCTAATCGCTCGGTGCATTAAGGCAAATCGGTCAAGAAAGCATATAGGAGTAGCACGTACAGATCCCTGAAGAAATGAACTACCCGGTTACAGGCTTACAACATTGTATCCGCCCGGGACGGCAGCCTCTTGAAGAAGTTGCCGGCGGCCGACGGCATCCGGCTCCGGAACCGCGGGTGGCGGAGCGCGTACAGGCCCGCGGCGAGCACCACGGCCCTGAACGGCGTGACGTAGAGCACGACGGCGGCGGCGAGGCAGAGCGCCGTGAACAGCGCCGTGGCCCTCGGGTCCCTCCACGCCAGCAGCGACCGCACGCGCTCGCCCTGCGTCGCCACGTCGCCGACCACCGTCTGGATCCGTCCGGCCACGCTCCGCAGCCGGTCGTACCGCACCCGCACCACCCCGTTGGGCCGCGACGTCGGGAACGTGTCCAGCTCCTCGTCGAGCTCGTCCGGGTGCGCCGCCTCCGCGCAGGAGAGCCTCGCGTCCATTTGCGGCGGCAGGCGCGGCCGCCGCCGGTAGCTCCAGACGCCGGCCATGGACATGTACAGGAACATGCCCGGCAGGATGAGCTCCGGGAAGCACACGAGGGTGACCAAGACGACGTGGGCGAGGATCGTGGTCGCCGGGCTCCTCCAGTGGCACACTCCGGCGAGCGAACGCGAGAAGCTGGCGGCGCCGGAGAGCAGCGCCGTGACGCGGAGGAAGTTGGCCTTGCTCCGCCGCATGCTCCACAGGTGCGAGTCCGCGTTCAGCACGTACTCCACGACCTCCCGGCGCAGCGGCGGCTCGGCGCGGCCGAGACGCGCCGCCACGATGCCCATCGCCTGTCGCCGGAGGCCGTCGAGCTGCAGGACGGTCAACGGCTGGGCGTAGTGCATCTTGGGGAGCAGCGGCTGGCCGTAGAGGTAGACGACGCTCGCGAGGGAGAGGCAGGTGAGGCGCACGGCGAGGCAGAGCTCTCCGTTCCTGCGCAAGCCGGACGGGTGCAGCACGACGAGCGGGTGCGCGTTGGTGTACACCCTGTCCATTTCCAGTGCCGAGAGGCGTATCCTCACCTTGCCGATCCTCTGGTCCTTGCCGCCGCCGCCGCCGCCGCCGGCGGCGTTCCCGAGGTGGCAGTTGTCGAACATGGCGAGCGTGAGCACCGTGCACGGGTCATAGACCTCCCACGTGTACTGCTCGTTCCACCGCGGGCTGCACGAATCGACGACGGTGCGCGTGCGCACCCACTTGTGCCCGTACTTGGCGACGCAGTACGCGTCGGTGGTGCCCCGGCCGTCGATCGTCTTCATCGGGGCGAGCCCCTGCCCGCCGAGGACGCCGACCTCGAGCACGGCGACGGGCGGGGGCCACAGCTGCCGCGCCGTGGGGCGCGTGTCGCCGGCGTGCATGGCCGGCTCGTCCATGACGTGGTACGCGCCGTCGAGGCACCCCCGGAGGTGCACGCGGCCGGCGAAGGCGGCCGGCGGGTGCCCCAAGGGCTCCAGGCTGAACCACTGCGACTGGACGGCGCGGTGGTCGAGGCGCTTCTCGAAGAGCGTGAGCGGCAGCACGGCGCGCCCGACGATCTCGTTCTTCCCGGGGCGCGCCCGGGACTCGACGACGAGCACCGCCGGATCGTCGAACGGCTCCGCCACGACGAACACCAGTTCGTCGTTCCACGCCAGGCTCGTCGGGTTCCTCATGGAGCACGGCTTGGTCCTCAGCGTCATGCTGCCGACTTGCACCTTGCTGAAGACCTCGGCGGCGGCGGCGGCCGTCACGACGTCCTGGGCCTCGAGGACTCCTATCCGGAGGTACCAGAGCTTCGGCGTGACGTACACCTTCGACCGCGTGCTCTGCACCGCCGCCACGCCGTCGCCGGCGTGCCATGCGTCCGCAAACGCCTCGTCGGCCTGCGTGCCGACCCACACGGCGAGCATGATTTCACTGTGCACCATCACGCCGCCGCCGCAGCCGCCGCGCTCTTTCTCGAGGCGGTACCACTGCGGCGCGAGCGGGCTGTCCGGCGGCACTCGCACGGGCACCTCGCCGACGTCGAACGCGACCATGCCGGCGTAGCCGTCCCGCGCCGCGGCGCCCTTGTCCCTGACGGACACCTCGAGCGCCGTGGCCTGGACACGCTCCCTCGAGAAGGCGAACACCTGGTTCCACTCCGGGTTCGCCTTCCTCTCGCCGTGCCGCGTCGCGCCGCGGTAGTTGCCGAGGCGCACCTCGACGTAGGGGTCGCCCCCGCCGGCGAGCCCGCGCGCCTTGACGACGCGCACGTACAGGTAATGCATGTGCTCCACAAGATCATATGCGCTCGCCAGCCTCTCGCCGGAGCCAGTGCCCATCCACCCGCCGCCGCCGCCGCCACGTGCGCCTGTGATTCCGCCGCCGGCCGACCACTGCTCCCTGACCTGCGTCTCTGGCATCGCGCTCTTGGCCTTGTGGTCCTCCACTCTCACCGGTGGCGCCTGTGCACGGAACACATACGGGTACGCCATGACCGGCGACGCCAGCAGACACGGCCGATCACACCGGCGGCCTGCACCAACTCGCCGTCTTCTCCGGCAAGAGGCCTTCGCTGTCAGCCTCGCCGTCACCGGCAAGGGAAGGCATGCAATGGTGGCAGCACCACCAGGCACCAGCTAGCTAGTACCACTAACGACTGACGACTAGTAACTACTGATCACTGAAGAACTGTACGAGTTTTCTTTCAGCTGCTACCCAAAATCTCGCGGAAGCTTGAAGCATCTGCAAATGCAAGACCACGAGTTCTTGGTGTAAAATAAAAGTTGGCGTGAGTGTGTAAGCGCTTCGGTTTCGGAAGATACGGAGGTGGAGGGAATAAAGATGAGAATCATGAGATCATGTGACGCGGTCGCGAGTTGGTGGGGATGCATTTGTTTAGATTTGAATCGGAGCAGGAGTCTCTGTGAAGACTCCTGGGATTGTTCTCAGGAAATTGCACGAGTCTGCTGCTTTTCTGTGTCGAGGTTTATTAGTTTAGTTTAGTTTTATTTTTATGGGAGTGACTCCAGCCCAGTCGACTGGGCACGCGCGCGCCTCTCTCGGGCCCAGCCGCCGGCGAGAGTGCGGCGCAACCCAGTCGACTGAGTTTAAGAAAATCCTTATTTTCATATTGGTGTCATTATTTAGTCATGATTTCACGCTATTAGGGGCTGTTTGGGAGCAAAATATTATCATATATTCTAGCCGGTGCCAGTCCTAACCTTTTGAGGCCCCGGTGCGAAATTAAAACATAATTTAAAAAAGTGACTAAAAACATAGCATCATAAAAACACAAAAGTTCAATGGGCCCAGAATGATACATAAAGTAAAATAAAGTTTTAAATAGTGAGAAGTTAAAGCATCCGAGTTTAATAAGGCGCATTTGGGCTACAAGAGCTGAAACAAAAAATATAATATTGTGCTTGTGAGATGGGTTTTGGGCCTTTCGATTTCACAGGCCTTGGGTCGGCTCTATTTCAAAGCAATACCATGGTTTTTGATAATACTATGTTGTTTCATACCATAAGGTGCTTGGTTACCTTAGTAAATTATATCATGAGAATACCATATCTCTATCAATACCATGATATTTTTGGAGTATTGAAAACTCCACTTTGATCTAAAGTTTTGTTTCTCTTCTTTGGTCATAGAATCTAAAAAACTATGCAATCAAATAGTAGATAGTTTCAATAAATAGCATGGTTTCAATGGAATTTGATAAAACCATGGCATTCATGGTAAAACAATTAGCAAGTCATGGTATTGCAAAACTATGATTTAGAAAAACCATGCTACCAAACAGAGCCTTACCATTACAAAACAGAAAATGATTGTCACGCCGTTATTTGCTCTGAACTTTTGCATCTATGGAATTATGCATGGTTTTCGGAGTATACCAATCCACATATGTATATTGACGTGTGGCTCCCACCTTCTTTCCTCTTCTTCTCCTCCTTCCCTCCTCTCTCTTTCTCTCTCTTCTTCGTCGGTTGGCCGCCTCGACCTCCTCCTTCATTGCCAAATGTGCCACCACCTTAACCTCCTACTCCGCCGACAACACGAGAGCTCATAGGCGCAGTGGTGGTGGTGCGCGGAGGTGGCGCTAAGCTCACAGGCATCAGACCCAGAGGCGCAGGAGCTCACGGCCGGTGCACGGAGGCGATGCGATGGCCATTGACGAGCTCCTGAGCCACGATGACGACGAGAAGGAGCTTTGCTGGAGTTGGAAGACGTCAGTGATGGCCATGGACGTGGCGCTGCCGTTGGAGCTCATGGGCCGCGACGACGACATTGGAGCTCGCATTCAACGGTGGTGGACCATAGGACAACACAGTGAAATGAGGGTGGTGCGGCGGGCTGGCTGGGGCTAGGGTAGACGGGTTGGCCGCAGTGTTTTAAATAGCGGGCTAAGGGGTTTAGCCCCGTGTTTCTGAAAATTGCAAATAGCGGGCTATATCGGGCTATAGCGGGCTAAATGGAGCTAAATGGTATAACTTTTCCTTGCTAAAACAGCTATAGCCGGCTATAGCGGCCGCTATAGCCGGCTATTTAAAACCTTGGTTGGCCGGAGTTGGGGCGACGGTGCATAGCGGCGGATTTGGAGGTCAAGGTGACGGCGCGCGCTAAGGAGCTAGGGGTGGCTGGTGACGAGGCCTGCCCAAGGAGGAGGAGGAGGAGGAGGACGAAGAAGAAGCAGGAGGAGGAGGAGAATGAGGAGGAGAAGAGTGTATGACAGGTGGGACCTGCTCGGCGAATTGTATATTGATCGTATTTTGAAGCAAAACGTGACAAGGAATGGATGTAATGGCATGTATGCAGGAAACTGTAAAAAGAAATCGCATGACTATCATAACTTAATTTATGGTATGGATGAAAAAAAAAACTTTAGGTAGTGTCCTGTCTCGCATCGCTTGTTTCAGAAAGAAAGGGTTTATCAAGATTCTGAACCAAATGGATTTGTTATTCTGGTTGCACTTGCTCCTCTTTCTCAATAGGTCGCAGTGCTATTTAAGATTCACGAGCAAGCCCTGTTCACCGAATCATTCAGATAAAATGTTTAGTATTTCTGAGAGAGGGTCAGCATCGTCAGGTTTTGAAAACCAAATTGTTTCGTTGCTTGCGTAAGATGCAACTCTACACTCAAAAAGTTAATTTCAGCGGTAAGCCTATGTGTACTTGAGTTGAACTTTTAAAACACCTAGGTCCTGTTCTTTTGAACTGATCTTAATGGTTGAACGGCTGAACGGCTGAAATGACTGAATTTCAAGCGCTTCTCAAGGTAGTCTCGAGATTCGGATCCATTTCGTTTGACTTGTTTTTTTTAACGCGTTAGGACCCACCTTCAAAACAGCGAAAAAACGAACTCAAAATACTCAAAGCATGACTTTTTAAAACGTAGATAAATCGTTAAGCTGTTAAGTCGTTAAGTTGTTAAGCTGAAAAGAACTGGGCCCTAGACTATGCTAGTGTGCTTTTTTGAACCAAAAAAAAACAATGTTCTTATGTCGTGCAATATTCAGTAATATGGAATTGTTGCCAGGCAATAGTCAGAGATGAGCAGGTGGATCTTGTTCTCCAATTTCGTGGACAAATATAAGCTAGCTACCTGTTTCCTTTATCCAGAAACGTTATCTCAGTAGTGTTAAACTGTTAATACATGAAAAAGCGAGACAAAGGACCAAGATGCGTACTTGTTTGAAAAGCAAAAGTAATTCAGAGGCTTTTGGCGCCTGGAGTTTCCTTTAACTAAAGAAGCTCTTTTCCTCCCTCTCCTTGGAGCTTTATTCTCCTCACTACCATTTAAGTATATTAGTTAACTAATCAACGACCAATGGCAATGTAATAGCATCGTCGCCTTATCGCATTTACCTTTCTTCATTTCCATTGGGCAAATCAAGGGTCAATGTATGGTCTGCTAGCTCTCTGAGAATTGAAACTTGCCACATTAGAAAATTAGAAGTACTGGCGTCGGCGTCCATTGGGAGCATCGCTCACCTTCTTCGAACCGGGAGAACTCAGGACCAGTCTAAACAGGTTGATGAATGCTTATTTACATCGCTTGGCACAACTAGATTGAAAGGAACATGAGGATTTTCAGAGGTGAATTTAGCTGTGGTGTTTCATATGATCACAGAAAGTATAAACCGTACGAGGATGGCCCTAAGAAATGGTTTAAATGCCTTGACTACGAAAATAAGTCCATCTCTGCCTCCTCTTCTATGCAATTTATTGATTTTTTAAGTTTCTATTTTATCTTTCTATCTAATGAAATGAGCCTTGGATTCATTAAAAAAAGTATTGTAATCTCATGGATCTTTTGCCCTGTTGGTCTATTGATTTCTTGATTCCTCCTCGATGTTTCAACCAGTGCCTTCTTTTTTTTTCCCCTCTTTATGTTCATTTCTGTGTGTCGACTATACTTGCTTTACCAAAGTTTGCATGTTTCCAGTAGATAAGAAAAATAGCCAGTGCATCTCATTACTTGTGGAGCAAATCATGACTCACGAGGCCGACATGCTATTATCATTATCATTGTGTTGATTAATGTCGGACAGATTGGGTCTACCATACGGTCCATACCATATCAATTAGAACAAAATACAACAAACAGCTATGTTCCCCCTTCCATTCAACTTTTTTTTTATGTTGATAAATGACCTGCTATTTTCATTACAATTATCTCCTTTTTTAAGTTGAAAAAAGAACAAAATGCGTGTTTTGACAAGTGTAAACATCTAGGCTCGCACACTCCAATCCTAGACACAAACCTTAACTTCATTAGTCACGCCAGACTAGTCCGGCATGTGATCATCCTTTCCCTTGTTTATCACCTAGATGCGTCGGACCAGTCCGGTGCACATGTCCTTTGTGCCCTAGTCGGTTTCTCTTTGAGATCGGACAACGCAAACAAAACCTCGTTCACGCCTTACCATTCCGATGCAAATTATCGTTCACGCTAGACCGATAACGTGATTTTGTCTGTTTGACTTATTTTCTATTTTTGGTTATCCGATGCCAATGGGAAAATCTCTGTAGCTTTTTGAAACTTTCTATTTTTGCTTTCCAAATGGCTAGTAAATGTCCTAACGGCTACTAGGCTTGAAATTGACCTATATAAGCCAGTGTCTGTCATTTCCTTGGTGTTCCTCGGCCTAAACTTCAATTGCATACATCCTATAGTTAAGGAGTGCCCTGAACTTACTGCCATATTTATATCTTTCAAAGTTTTTGGCCTATTAGAGTTAGAAAGGTAGTTACTCTTGGTGGTAAAGTTGTATAGCTTGTTACTCTCAGAATCTTGTATTCCTAGACGACTTTAGAGGCGGTGATAGTTGAGTTCCTCTTGCCGGAGCGGTGAAGAATTGTCATTAGTGTTGGAGGCGTTACACATGAGCGGGAGCAGGTTCTTGTGAGGAGCAAGGACTTGCCTCAACGAAGAGTAGGTGGAGGCTCCGAACCTCGGGAAAAAATTCCTACTTGTCTCCTTTTGATTTGTGCAATTTACAGCAAAATTACTTCTGCATTGCGTTACTCTGCTTTTGTTTCTTAGAATATGTTTTCTTGGATAATTTGGGTCACTAATTTTGTCGGAGATTAAGCCATGCGGCCCAGCACCATTTGGCCTCACGGGTCGACCAACAAGCCAACTTTAGCCCCCTACCGGCACTGGTAGTTTTCGGCCAAGGGATATCGGCGTGGCGCCACCCACAGGAACCTAGCCAATGCCTCGCATCTTTAATCAAAGATGCAAAACTCGACAAGATAGTTCAAAACCTGTAAAAAAAGAATTAGATGGTGCCTTGCAGATGAAGCAAGCCTCTGTCTTGCCAGTGATCGATATACAGAGGCTTCACAACAAAAAACACTCAACCATTGTAACATACACACCTGGCTCCTTGAGCGGGCTTCATATTGCTCGTATAAATTTTCCCTTGCATTCTCTCCACCATAATATGGAAAAGCTGGATGTAGGCTTGTTATCCCGGCGATGGGAGGCCTGAACCAAGGTAAAAAACCATATGTCGCTTGTTCCGGTTCGCTACGAACTATCTTGCCTACGAATGCTCTAGTAAGCAGCATAATGGGGCTTGTTGATCCCTATTTCAATATGGTGAACTCCGGTTTTCAACCGCTGACAAATTTAATAAAAATCCAAATTTAAACAAAAAATATAAAACTTGTCTATTCATCTTTTCTAGGTCTAGTAGATCCTTTCAACAAGAAAGCGATAGCTTGCTGTCCCAATATCAGTCTATCAGACAGGAAAGCAGGCACGTTTCTCCTACACAACTACACAAGACTATGATCTGAGAGTGATCCGTCCTGCGGTTCCAGAAATCCAGTGGCCAGTGCACGATAGCTGAACGCTCGGGTGAGCATTCCAGAGCATACATACATACACACACTTATATATATCCATGCAACGCAAGCATGTGTTATGGAAGTTTTTGGGTCTCACGGTCGGCAGCAGGCAAGCATGCAGAATATAAGACGCAGAATTAGGAAATGGAAGAGGAAAGAGAGAATTCCTTATTTGGCATCAAAACTTAGCCTAACTCATAATCGGTTTGCATTTTTTTGAAGTTCGATATTTGTCATTGTCATATGAACTTTATTCCGTATTTAATATTTACGTCAACCCCGTTAAATTCAGCGGTTAGAAATATCCAAAATATTCCTTTTATAATTTCTGGATATAGAACTTGAGCTGCAAAAAAGATCTAAATCATCAATCTTATATAACAAGACGCCTAACCAGCCAGCTGCTGGTTAGGCCACGTTGCCCTTTACCGCGCTGCGCCGCGTCACTGAAAATACCAAGGCCGTTTGATCGTCTCGCGAAATCAAATCCGGTCGTCCATATATCATTTATATATAAAACGATTTCTTTTGCCAGATCCTCAGCATGGCGGGTGAATTGGCCAGTTGGCTAGCCCAGCTAGGTCTCGGTTGGGAGACCAGCGTCGTTCGAGTTTCAGCCTTGCCCATTTTTTCGGTTTTCCCGTTTCCTCTCCTATATTCTATTTTTTATTCATATTTTCACAGCAGAGCATCAAATGCGCGTAGCTTAGTTGGTTTTCCACGGACACGCGCGCACAGCCCGTTGGTTTTCCAGTATTTTTTTTTCTCTTTTCTACCGAAGCCAGGCGTCGGTCTTCCGTGAGAGCATCTCCAATGAGGCCAGGTCAGCTGGCTATAAGCCCTCCATGTTGGAATTCACGCAGAGCTGGCGGAGAGAGGGGGTGGCCAAGGCTAGCGCCGGCGCTTCACCAAGCGCCGGGCGCTAGCGTCCCACCCGAGACACCGCTCCACATGTTCTCTCTCTCTTCTCCCAAGTCCCGAGACACTGCACTCCGCCGGAGATGTCAGGCCACACCAGAGCTACCATGCCCGTCGGAGTCGCCGTGCCGGAGCTGCAGCCACGGCCAGAATCACCACCTCGCCAGATCCAAGCCCGCCGGAGTCACCTCCATGCTTGTTAAAGCCACCGTGCCTGCACCCCAAGGATTCCAAATAGAAGCAGAAGGAAGAAAAATTCCCCAAGAAAGAACTGAACATGATGATGTCCATCGTTAAACACCAAGATTCCTGGATTAAGAAGCGGATGTGGAAGTGAGAGGAACAGATCAGAAGAAGGTGGGGGAATTGGGGAGGATATTTACATTGTTCCCTTTCCAAGACTAGTAAACCTGCTGCAACAGTTGTGCCATGGGTATTGAGGAGCCAACGCGATGGCTCCCGTCAGTGACTCAGCGAGCAAAGCACGACGGAAAGCTGTGCCATGGCCGTCGTGCGCGCCCGCAGCGCCATGGCTGGCAAGGGCGGCGGCGACAATGAGGGGGAGACGGCGGCTTGAGACAGTGAGGGGAGGGGATGCGCCGGCGTGGGGCGGGGGTGGCGAGGGGAAGGGGGCAGCGGCGACGTGGGGCGGTGGCGGTGAGGGGAGGGGAGCTCGGCGGTGAGGAAGAAATGGAACGGGGGATTTGAGGGAGGAAGAAGGCAGAGCAGGGATTATTTATATTTTGTATGGGTTCCATAGTTTTTGGAGTTGGTGTTTATAGCCAAGCTGTTGGATGGGGAAATGGTCTCTTAAGCTGACTAGGATATGCCACCTAGATCTTACAGCCAACAAGCTGACTCTATTATTGGAGATGCTCTGAGCAGCACCGAATCAAAAAGGCCACACGTCGGTCAGCAACGTTCAATGAAATATTGATCTCTTTGTCCAGCTACCTCATGATTTCTTTCCTTTCGTTTTTCCTTTTTATGTCCTATTTAAAAAATGGTTTAAGACCAAACCTTCACAGAAGAATCAAAAAATAAAAAATCCTTTTCTTTCGTTTTAGCTTTTTTTTGTCAACTTTAAAAATTCATTTAGGATCAAACCTTTACAAAATAAATCATGGTTTCATGGTAAGAGTCATAAAAAATACACATTAAAATAAAAAAAATAACGAAAGCTAAAAAATATGGAGCCTTAACCATGGTTTGGTTATAAGGGCCCATATAAAAATCTAGGTGCAAACGATAAATAGGTTTCAGTAAAAATAATTAAGAATAATGGGAATTAAAGAAATTTTTTTATGAGAGTATAACGATATTTAGCTATTTCTAAAATTTTTAAGATTCACAAAAAACAAATTAGGAGATGCTTTATTACATCGCTTTATCTGTTGGCTTTTTGTGAGCGTCAAATGTTTTTGTAAGTATGATAAGCACATAATACTTTTCCATGGTTTATGGTTTAGAATGAAATTAAAAATGAATGAAAGGTTTTGTACATAATCCTAAGCCCTAAACCATAAAATACTTTTGAATAACAAAATAAAAGACCCTACACCCTTCATTCTAGCTTTTGTACTTACCTTAAAAAATCCTAGAAATCTGAACCATTACAGAATTGAACCATGGTTTCATCCTAATATTTCATGAAAAGATTTAGATATTATAGAAAAATAATAAATAATTAATAAATAGTACGATGAAGGATACAAGAAAGCCTTTGAGAAAATATAATTAAACTTGAAGACCAACGGTATATGGAATAAAAAATAAAAAAGCTTAAAATGGAACCATAACCATATTTTAGGCAATAAAAATAAACATATTTCACATTTCACAATATTGATTAAATCATTATGCCTATTCTTTTTTGCTGAGAAATCTTTTAAATTCTAACTTCCGTACTTTAATGAGCCACTGATTTAAACCTCAGCAAAATAAAATATTGGTTATTTCTTTAGACTAATTCTTTATCATTGAGACCGATCAACCAACGCGCCATGGGCGTGCTTACATCGCTAGTATTCATACAATAGTGATTTGTAGCAATATTACAGAACAATACAAGGCTTTCCAGAGTTCAGTTGCTTGGCCGCATGCTAGAACACGAAACAGTTATTCCACTAACTGCAGTAGCATGAACCACTGACAATAACAACACACTTGGCAGTTGGCACTAGAAGCTGCTAACACAAGGCACTCAAGCAGAGAGCCAAGATAATCCCCGGGTCCTCAAGGAGAGAACCACTAATCCCTATCTTAACATGCAAGAGTTGAAGGGAAGACAGAAGAAGACCAGCAGCAGCGCATTGGCTCTTAAGGCTAGCGGCTAAGAAAGCAGCAGACAAGTCTGAGATGGACTTCCTCCTCCCCTGTTGTAATTGAGCGAGTATTCAAAATCATCGCATGGACATGAGAGTGCGCCTTTGGATGGCCCGCTTGGAAGGCTGAGCAGCCTTTGGAGTTCGCTTCAGGTTTTTCCTCACTATCTTCTCTATCTGCTCTATTGAGCTGGACAGTTTCTTCTCGATGACATCAGCAAGCTCTGGATCAATTGGTTTTGATGGAGTCTTCATTGCACTCTCAGATGGCGAGGAAAATACCTTAAAATTGTCCTTTGCAAAGCTAGGTACAGGGCTTGCAACAATTGGAGTCGAGCTGGAACCAGAAGCAATTGTCAAAGAGTCCTGAGCTTCAGTGCAGTGAGAAATGCTCTGCTCTGCTTGGACTGGAGTCAAATTCGCACGCTGCGGAGACTGCTCAGACCTTTGGCTTTGCTGCTGGGCTGCAGCAATCCTCAAGCGGCTTCTCTCAATAGCCTGCAAGTCATAGTCAGAATAGCAGCAACTAGTAGGGAAAAACATACCCTTGAATAAACAATGATGCAGGAATGAAGTTTGACGTGACTTAATCACTTAACAAAAAAACTGAAAATGGATAAAATGCAACAAATATGCAACAAAGGCAAGCACAGGTTACACCATAAGCGAAGACATTACTCAGCGTACGGTTATTACAAAAACCAGATTCAATGTTAACCATAGTAATTATGACTTCCATAGTAGTAATATGGTTGGAATGAAATCTTAACTACTAAAAGACAATATTCCACAATCAAATGACCATTCAATATACATTTGGGAATTTGTCCAGCTCAAAAATATCTGATTCAAAAACAGTTAAATGACACTTTAAATTTGAGAAAGTACATTACTCGTTTCCATACTATAAGCAAGAAGAAGAAAAGTCATAAATAAGCTTGCAAGCTTGATATGAGTTTTCAGGTTAGCTATCAAAGTTCAGTAGTTCCCTCCGCAGTAGTAGCTCAAGGAAGAAGCTTTTCGTTTACATACTTTTATTAAGCAAATCCACCTTTCGTATCAAAAAAGTAGTAGTAGGCTCTAGCTCAAATTCTAGTTAGAAGATAGAAGAACCAAAGCTAGTTACAAGATTAAGAGTGAGGCTGCAGGCTTTCTATGTCGTATCTAGTCTAAGCTATCAGTTAGTAAGTAAGCGAGGCAGTTTCAATCTACTACGCAAGTTATGCTGTAATGCCATAATAAGATACAACACTTTTAACCGAGAATTTTAGTATAAAGGTTTTACTGAATTTACATCTAACTGGTATGTGGAAACAGTATAGAATAAAGAGCAAAAATGCACAATGTACACATATTTGAACAATGTTAGCCTCGAGATGTCAAGCATGACTACAGGAGCACAATAACAAAATGCACCTAGGTATATAGCAGATGCCATGGAATTTATTTAAGAGCAAAATGGGCCAGATTTGAAGAAATTTACAGATGCATATAGCGACTTTAAAGAACTTAATTTGGCTTGATCAGATCATATAAAGGAAATCTCAGTGTTCAAGGAAAATAAACCAAAGAGCATGCACTAATAAGAGTAATAGGTAAGTTTCAGCAAAAGATCCTCCTGTACTTAAATAAAATACATGAATGGAATCAATGAACTTTTATGGAGTGAAGATTGAAAGGAAAAAATTTCTAAACTAGTATATTCATGAGTACAAATATAAGGCATCATATACAGAAAAGACATAAACGTTTAAAAAAAACCACAGATTCAAAATGAAAACAGGTATGCAATTTTTTAAATAGAAATTTTAAAGTAGCTTGTATTCCACTCTAAAATAACTGCAATTCAGCCAGGCCAAGAGCCTAGGAGTCCAGTATTTTACTATAGTACTATTTATACTGGATTCTCTACTAAGGACCTTCCAGATACACAAGGAAGCAGGAAACTGTATTACAGAATTTAGCATTTATCCCATTCAGTAGTAGATGGCTAGATAAATTAACATGAATAAAAAAGGTAATATTATCAAAAGACAGATGATCTTCAATACTAATCTCAAAAATGAAATTAAATGACTGTACAAACATAAATTAATATGCCATGCACACTTGTTCAAAATTTAGACATGAGCGGCTTAGCATAGCAAGCTAGCATCCTTTGGTTACTAGCCATATCGTCCTTTCATAACCAACTATTCGACTAAATACCATTATATTTAAGTGATGTCCAAAACAAATGATTGTCAAGGAATAAACAAGTAGCATTGCTTACCTGAAACTACTTGATGAAATTAAGCCATAAAAAACAAAATAATACGGTTTCCTGACCATTGGTTAACAGTCAAGAAATACCGTCAACAATCAAGTACCAATAAAAACTACTATCACAGTTTTCTCAAAGAAAAACTACCATCACACAAACTCATAACTGAATACTAAATCCTAATCACATTTTTGCTATGGGATTCCACAAACCCACTTTGGTCACAGTTGTACTCCCAACTAATTACCAACTAACAAGTACTCAAGTGTCAGTGTTGGCCGAGAATATTAACATTGTATCATGCCTTAGGCCTTAAACACTACAATTCAAATCCTAAACAATGTAGCTAGTGCAGCAACAATAAACGCATTCAAACAGTTAAATGACTCCTCTCATCATGTACAAGGATTAAACTCCCAATCCACGAGCTGGAAAACCTCTCCCTCACCTTTGCAATCGCTGTGATGTCCCGGAGCGGCGTCCTCGGATACCAATCAGGGAGCGGGCTCCTCGCCTTTGGCCGAGTAACTCTCACGGCCCAAACCGGTGGCAAGTTCTCCTTGTTGCTCGAGGGCGACACGAACCGCCGTGGCAGCGGCTTCCCAGCAGCCCTCACCGCTAGAGCTCCCGGCGAGACCACCCTTCTGATAAAGAACCCGCCGCCGCCGGAGAGGTCGGCGAAGGGAGCCTTCCTGCCATCCCTTGGCTCAGGCATTTTGGAGATCTGCGAGGGGCAAATGCAGGAGAAGAGGCGCAGATCGGTAAGAACCCAAGAAACGCATCCAAACAGTCTGGAAATGGTTCAAACGGCAGCATTTTGTCCTCACATCTTAGGCTTCTCTTCTCTTCTCCGATTTGTGCCTAGATGTTTCCAAGATAGAAATCTGCAAGAGACGAAATCCAAGAAATGCATCAAGAAACCGAGAAACGGATGCAGCAAAACCAGCAAACACTACCGTTAAGGACTAAAATTTCTCACACTGCTCACTGACCTCGCCAAGTTCCTGCCGCGATCCCCACCTCTAACCCTGAAATTTCAACAGATCTGCAACGACACAACCCAAGGAACGCATCAAGAGACCAAGAAACGGTCCAGAAAAGGGACACATAAAACAACCACAAGATCCCGAGGATTCTCTCACGAATTTGCTCCGCCCTTCGCCCAGTCTCGCCGCTTCGGATCGAATCCCTGATTCTACAGCCACGAAACTAATCTAGAACTAACTATTACGGATGGATTTTGGGTGGCGCTTCTCCTAACCTCGCATCGTTCCAATCTCTAGGCTCTAAATGGGGCGGCCAGCGGCGGGGCTGACTGGCTGCGGCGGCGATAGGCGGGGTGTAGAAAATTTGAACCACGAGCTGAAATTTCAGGGCCTTATTGTAAAGTTTTTAACATTTAGGGGTTCAAAAGGAAAGTTGCGTTGTTGTTGTTCTTGATCTCAACAAAATAAAAAGGCTGAGAAAGGACAGCACGCCGGAAGGAGTGCTGGACAAATGGGCCAGGGGATTATTGCTTTTTTGCCACTCCGCACATTGCCCCCTCCTTTTTTACCACCCCGCACATGGCCCTATCAAAAATACCATCCCGCACAGGGAACCGGCTGCCAATATACCATTTTCACTCCTTTTCCACCCATTTAATCATTTTCTCACCCATTATTTTATCTCTCCCACGTCCGGCCGCCGCCTCCACCATAGAAGCTCGTCGCCGCCGCCCTGAGCTCGTCGCCGCCTCTCCCAACGCTGGTCGCCGTCTCCCCCAACGTCTGGTCGCCGTCGTCGTCGCCTCGTGCTTTCACGGTGAAAGTGGAGAGCTACTGGCGGAAGGAGTTGAAGAAGGCGCGGGCTTCGAGATGCCTCCGTCGAGCTCCATCGCCACTTCGTGCTTTCGCTGTCGAGCTCCGCCACCGCCGCTCAACTGGCGCCTTGCTGCATGCGACCTCTGTCGCCGCCGCCGCCCGCCCGCCGTGACGGCGGCCCCCCGCCTCGTGCTCATCGGCCGACCGGAGTTGGGAAGAAGATGGAAAAGAGGAGAAAATGGTGAGAAATGGGAGAAAACGGTGGAAAAAGCGTGAAAATGGCGTATTGGCTGTGGTGGCATCGTTGGGGATGGCAAATTGGAGGTGGCAAGCTGCGGGATGGCAAATAAAAAGTGGGCAATGTGCGGAGTGGCAAATAGGCAATTTTCCCATGGGCCAGTCCGGTCGAACCGGTCAGTTCGCTACTGTTTTATATTTATTTAATTTAATATACGTATTTATATATATTTTTTATAAAATTTATAATGTATATTTATGAAATATAATGGTTTTCTTAATTATATATATATATATATATATAATTTATTGATCTGCACAATTTATTGATCTGCACATAAAAAATGACAATTACGGCATAGCAGAAAGATGCTTTACTAACCAAAACACCATTACTTTATAGTGATAATGGAATGCTATTAATGCATAACAGAAATAAACTTTAGTAACCCAAAAAGCAATAGGAGAGAATTTTAGAAACCCAAAAACAGAGTATGGATAAACAAAAATTCACATTGAAAAACGTACATTAATTTTTCACATTGTAAAATAAAGACACATCCTTGGTTAAAAAAGCAAAACGAAAACAACACACATCAACCATACAAAAATATGAAAATAGAACAGTAACAACATAAATGAAGCAAATATCAATTACTATACAACCCTGATGAAATGATATTACTACATAACAGTGAGAAGCTTTACTAAACCCAAACAATCAATAGGAAAGGATTTTCAGTAACCTAGAAAACAGAGCATGTATAAATAAATTCACATGCAAAAAAAAATTTACAGTCCTAATAGAATGTTGTTACTACATAATAGAAGAAAGCTTTTCTAAACCAAAAACAGAGCATAAAAAATCATATGCATAATATAAAAGTAAAAGTAAGTCATACTATACATCATATATAGTATAAAAGTAAGTCATACTATATAGTAAAGTAGGGGAGAAATGAAAGACATTATTGTTTGGGATCACATTCTAATGCGTCAAAGATTTCAATACTTTTATGCAACTTACAAACGATGTACAGAGACCAATCTTTTTTGAAAAAACACACTTCTAATGCAGCAGACAAGTGCATGAAAAAAGATATTTCTAATGCAGCCAAGTGCATGAAAAACAAATATTCTCCTGATTACCTACACATAGTCATATCATACTTTACTGCAGATGACATTAAAAAATTCTACGCAACATAAAGATGCTTTACAGATTAGATAAAGATGCTTTACTGATCATAGGTAATTCATAGTGATTTAAGTTGAGTTAGATTTTGAGAACAACATAAGGACCCTATTCTTAATCTAAACACTTTACTGCTACTTATAAAACACTTTAATACAACGTTTGTACACATGAATAATCTTGTCTGGTAAATCGTCGATCAGATCAGATTCTTGTCTGACAAGAACTAGCGGTAATGTATTAAACACTGAGTAGTAAAGCTTTATTCATGATTGTAGTAAAACAAAAATTTAAAAGTGAGATCGGTCTAGTTTTGTTTAAAAAAATGTCAGGAACATGATGGCGCAAACAGTTTTTCGATTGGAGCTTCCAGTGAAAAAATATGAAAAAAAGAAAATTGTACGCATGCATGCATGCATGAGGTGAGGAGGCTCTCCATGCAGTGGGAGGGTGCGGGCAAGCGTGGAGGGAAGGTTGAGGGACACGTGTCGCATTTTAAACGTAGGAGCACGTTAGTTATAATAATCCTAGGAGTATTTTAGTCTTCATGTGTGTGTGTATGTAAAATAAACCAACCAATAAAAAAACCGGACATACCCGTTGCCCAGGTCTCGGTAAGGAGCATTTTCAATCTCTAAAATGACCTAGTAGAGTCTCTATCTTAGTCTCTAAATTTAGAAAATGTCTCCAAAGTCTTGTATTTAGAAACTTTCTCTCCGATCTATATATCTTTTCGAGAAAAGAGATTATGCTGGAGAGGATGAAAATATAAGAAATGAATAGTGATTTAGAGAAGACACTACAGGAAACGAATTCTATGTGGGCGGCCAGAAAAGTTTGGCCGCCGACAGAACAATGTCGTCGGCCCAAAGCCAGCCGCCGACACAGAGGGAAACAGTATTGGCGGCTAAAACTACGCCGCCGACACAACTTAGTCCCCTCCCTCCGGCCAAATGAAAATTCAAATTTGGAGGCCACCAATTATGATATGTCGGCGGCTAGAATAGAACAACCGACATTGAACACTCCCCCAAACGGAATAATAACAGGTTGAACAGGGGGACGTTTAAGCGATCCCACACGTCAGTTAGGCGAGGTCGCTGACATGCGGGGCTACCGGCGGAGGCTGGATACTATCTATGTCGGCGGCATAACTCAGGCCACCGACACATATAAAATAAAAAAATCACGGGGCGCGCGCGGGGCTCGAACCCACGACCTGCAGGGAGCCCGCGCCGCGCCGCGCGCTAATAACCAAGTGAGCAAATTTGTTTATTCAACATATGTAGGCTCCACACTCTTTTGTGTGTTATAAATATCATCTGTGTCGGCGGCCTCCTATTATGCCGCCGAAATAGGTCCATCAGTCTCGGCGGTATTTTATATAGCCGCCGATACAGACCCTCCCCCTCAAGCCCGCCTATCTCTCTAGCCCTCCCCAGGCCCACGGATCTAGGCTAGGTGCCAAGTGGCTTCTTAGGTCATGCTGTTGGCATGAGGCCTCCTTGGTCTGGGGAGTGCCGTCTTGGGTCGACCTCTATGGCGAGTTCCTTTGGGATCGTAAGCCGATCGAGCCCGGAAGCCGATACGCCATGAGGGTTTTGAAGGAATGTGCCGTAGAGCTCGAGCCGAGACGACACTCCCCAGGGAAACGAGGCCTCATGCCAATTCCATGACTTACGAAGGCATTTTGCTGCTAGCAAAGAACGCCGTGGGCCCGGAGGAGGGGCATGGAGAGCATGTGCTTGAGGGGGGAGATTCTGTGTCGGCGGCTACCGCTTTACCGTCGACATTGACCAAGCCAATGTAGGCGGCTGCAGGTAAGGCCGCCGACATTGATGAATCTATGACGGCGGCCTAAGAGGTGGCCGCCGATACAGACCGTCCCCCCTCAAGCCCGTCTCCCCTCCGACACTCCTCCGGGCCCACGGGGTGTAAGCTTGGTGCCAAGTGGCTTCCTAGGTCATGCTTTTGGCATGAGGCCTCCTTGGCCCAGGGAGTGCCGTCTTCGGTCGTCCTCTATGGCGAGTTCCTTTGGGACCGTAAGCCGACCGAGCCTGGAAGCCGATACGGCATGAGGGTTTCGAGGGAATGCACCGTAGAGCTCGAGCCGAGAAGACACTCCCCAGGGAAACGAGGCATCATGCCAATTCCATGACTTAGGAAGGCATTTTGCTGCTAGCAAAGAACACCGTGGACCCGGGGGAGGGGCATGGAGAGCATGTGCTTGAGGGGAGATTATGTGTCGTGCCGCCCGATGCGTACAAGCCAGAGGTCAGGAGATGTCGACGACAGGGCTCCGCAGCTCAGAACAAGCACATCGCTGAATTGGAAGAACAGAACCGGTAGCTTTGAGAGGAGAAGGCGCAGGGAGATGCGGAGCGAGAGCAGGAGCGAAGGGAGCGAGAGGAGGCGCGAAGGGAGCGGCATGCGGCCATGGAAAATCTGAAGGCCGTCCAAGAACAGAACCTGCTCCTCCTTCGGCTGTACCAACAGGTATTTACACATGCGTTGCTGGCAAATTATTCCTTCCAGCTAAGCTCATTTGCTAACCTGTCCTATTGATCAACATGGGTTCCAGCAGGCGGGGACCAGCACCTCCAGCCAGCCACAGATGCATGCGGTGATGACGCAGACGCAGGGGGCCCCAGCCACACAGTTTGCCCCTACCTTTGCTCCTGCTTTCGTGCCACCACCGCAATTCCCGATGGCGTATTTTCCACCTACACCGAGGCCTTCACCGGAGGTAAGTTTGCGACCATGTCGTTTGATCCAAATAATGCAATGCCTCTAATTTATACAAATATGACATTTCATCCTCTTTTGCAGGCGTCCGGCTTGGGTACGGCTGCGCCGGCGGTGATTGCTTCGTAGGGGGATGTCGACAGTGGCACGGAGTCTTCGTTTGAGCAGTTTGTTACCAATATTCTCAATCCTGACTACGACTTGAGTGGCGGTGGCCCGCACGAGATGTAGTTAGGGGTGGGCATTCGGTATAAACGGTTTTTTTGGTTCGGTATTTTCGGTATTTGAAAACTTCGGTATTTGAGATTTGGGTACCGAAAATTTATAGAAAAAATCTAATACCGAAACCGAAATACCGAAATAATTCGGTTCGGTGCTTCGGTACTTCAGTATCTACTAGGGCAAAGAGTCGCGGAGGCACTGACCATGGCGGATTGGCGGGCGAGGATGGAGCCGAAGACGAAAGACAGCGCCCGCCCAAGAGTTCGCCCGCCACCTCCGCACAGGCCCGTCGCCGTGCGAGCGGAGGTCTGGCATGGAGGTGAAGCGGCCGCTGCGCGGAGGCGGAGCAGAGGCATGGAGGCGGTCAGGCGGAGCGGCGCCGGAGCTGCGGCATGGAGGCGGAGATGCGCCGGAGCGGAAGAGAGGGGACTGAGGGTGGCGGCGGCGGAGCGGAGGAGAGAGGCTGCGATGAAATGGTTGTATTTATCGATTATTTAGTGTTTTGCGATGATGTGGTTGTATATGAGCTCGAAATCGTGGTGGCGAGCTTCTAAATATGTGTCGATGTGAATGTGGGAACTGGGAATTGAATATATGCTAGGAATTGGATTTTTTTTATAGGTTGAAGTTAATGTTTTCTATAATTGGCAGCAATATGTGCTGCTGCCATTATCACAATGTCGGCGGCCGTATTTGAGCCGCCAACATAGACATAAACTAATGCCGGCGGTCAAATTATATGCCGCCGATACAGACATGATCTATGTAGCGCGGCCTTAATATTTGCCGCCGACACAGACCTCATCTATGTAGGCGGCCTTAATATCTGCCGCGGACATAGCTACGTTCCAGAGGTGCCTGGGAATTCTCCTGTAAGGATCTGTGTCGGCGGTCTTTGGTATGGCCGCCGAAATAGCTGTAGACACGTGTTGCCTTCTCGCTCGTCTTATGGACCCCACAAGTCAGAGCGCCGTAACAGAATCGGACCGTTTGCCGTAGGATATGTCGGCGGCTATATGGGCCGTCGACATAGAGGTCCGCCGACAAAATGAAGCTATGTCGGCCAAGTAGTGTCGGCGAAGCTTTGTCGGCGGCTAGCCACCGAGAAAGGTCAATGTCGACGGTTTTTGGACCTGTGTCGGGGGCTTTAGCCGTCGATACTGGTGCAGATTCCTGTAGTGAGAGATATAGAGAACGAAATACGGAGATCCTATTGGTGAGGGTAGTTTGTGTGTTGAGCATGATGGCGGTGGATGTGGTTTGTGTATGGCGGCGATGGTTACGGTGAAGGATATGGCATATGATTGGCTATCGTAGGCAAGGTCAACGAGTTCGTCGCCGTCGATAGGGGGGCGATAAATGTTGAGGATCATCCATTTCATGTCGATGGGTCCTGGTGTAGGCGAGTCTGTGTTGGTCGCAGTCGAAGATGGCCACAACGATGTAGTTGTCGGGCTAGGGTTGGGCGCGAACACGACCTTGCGCACCTGCACTGGCATGCCATTGTTCCTAAGGGGAAGGAGACAGTCGTCTCATCTGCGAAGGGATTCACTAGAATGATCTCCTACCGGTAACAGTAGGCGGTGAAGCAACCATTGCTCGAGCCGAGCAAACGACAGAGCATGAGAGGCCCCGGAAGCAAACGACAGATGCCTCGGAGGCACGAGTAGTATTTCAGGGAGGAGGCTAAACTGTCGGCAATGCACGAGAGGAGATTCGAGCAAAGATCAGCCCATCGGGACGGCGTCGCCATGGACTGAAAAGAATCATAGGTGAAGATTAGATGCAAGGCCTTAATTGAGAGCCCGAGGTATATATACCCCAACGGATATATCTATGGCTAATTATGGGCAGAAAACTCTTGGGCAAGTAGCACAAGAGTACAACACATTCACTACAGCAATCAAACTCAGTGTCGGCGGCCAGAACCGACGTCATTGGTACAAAAAACCGACGTCATAGACCTTTGTCGACGGTAGGCCGACGACACAGATCCGCCGACACTGCTTGGACGACACTGCTCACTTTTGTCGGCAGCCAAGTAATTCCCGACGTCATTTCTCCCCCTCCCTGCTCCTTGCCCCCAAGCCCCTCCTCTTTGACGTCGGCCGACAATAGACCGCCGAGACATCCTCCCGAACAGTGACGTCGGCGAGATATATGGCCGACGTCACTGCCCTCCCCTCCCCTCCCTTCCCTTCCCGAGCCCCTGCCCCCCTCTATGACATCGGCCAGTGTGTTCCCGACGACAAAAACCCCCAGCTTTGACGTCGGCCAGTGCTATTGCCAACGTCACTGCCCTCCCCTCCCCTTCCTTCCCGAGCCCCTGCCCCTCTCTGTGACGTCGGCCAGTGTGTTCCCGACGACAAAAACACCCAAGCTTTGACGTCGGCCAGTGCTATTACCGACGTCACTGTCCTCCCCTCCCCTCCCTTCCCGAGCCCCTGCCCCCCTCTGTGACGTCGGCCATAGTTCTCCCGACGACAAAACCATCAAGCTTTGACGTCGGCCATAGTTCTCCCGACGATAAAACCCCCTATCTTTGACGTCGGCCAGTTTTTTCCCGACGACAAAACCCCCTGCCCCCCCTAGTCAGCACTAATGACGTCGGCATAGATAAGGCCAATGTCACTGCTACCATCCCTGTAAAAAAAATAGCAGGAAATTGATATGAAAACCCAATTTCTACCTGTAAAAATTCATATTACACAACAGAATTCCAATTCACAATTTTTCTCACAACATCCACATATAATCAGCTGCTCGACACCACAATTTCGAGCACATACACATTCACACCATTTCTAAACAAACAATTCACCGATAAGACTTTAAATTGTTCAATTACATCACATTAAGTCCATAGAGTCCAAAATATATCACAAATAGACAGAATTGCGATGATATGGTTCAAAGAGTCTAGAATAGTGCAAAGTACACATGGGAGTGAGTTTTGATACATATAGGAGTGAAAACTGAAGCTAATGGTTATTCGAACCATCGTAGGTGGAAGGATTGAACGCGAAGAAACTTTCTGCCATTCTCTCAGCGACCTCATCACCATCCGACCGTGTGACACTGGAATCGCCCCCCTGCGCAGCATACATCGCCGGCGCTGTGGATCCGGAGACAAAATTCAAAAATCTGAACTCGTGCTCTCGGCAGGGCAGGTATTGTCGTCGGCTCTCCTTTGGCCAACGTCATTGGTGGCCTGATGCTGGTTTTGTCGTCAGCAGTACTTTTGGCCGCCGACACAGCCTGTCGTTGGGATTCGGGCCGCCGACATTGCTTTTTGCGGCCGTCGACACAGAGATCATTTCCTGTAGTGATTGCAGGCTGGGGAATACCATATTTCCTGTAGTCCTTAGATGTAAAGCACACAAATATTCGAATTTGGACACCAATGATCGAGCACGAAATTATCTAATTCCCTATGTACCCGACCTAACTAAAGTTTTATGATTATTTCAAATCAATATGGTTTGATTGCATAATCTACATCTTCTTAGATTATGTATATGTACTACTCCCTTCGCTTTTCATCTCACTCACCACCATTTCGTGTCTGATCGCGCTTACCCTCAGGAGTTGATGTTTCATGCTCGTGCATTTTCTCTCTAAATCGATCTGAATCCTTCTCTCTTTAGTTTATTTATGATTTATTTTGATTTTTTTCCTAATTTTTTATGATTTTTTCCATCAACAGCTAGCCATGTGGGCTACCATGTGGCAGGCACATCAGCGCTTAACAATCACGTAATTGCCACGTCAACACTTAATGGTTGTCATAATGGTTTTGTGGCAACCGTGCAAACAGAAACAAATTTAGGGGGGCGAGAAAGTAAAACTGAAGTTTAAATGGTTACGTGAGAATCGCTGCAAGTTGAAGGGACAACAGTGCAATATATTTTATCTATTTTATTTAACTTACATATACTTATTTGACTTGTCTACTGACTTGACTTATTTTTTCGAGGTATCCTTGAGAGTCCAATTTATTTTGTTCAACTTATGTTTTATAGATTTTATATAAGTCTTTTATATGGAAAAAAATTTTAAAAATTATTTTTATTTAAACAAAAATAAATAAAATAGATAGATAAGTAAAATAAATTGGTTTTACTAACAAGAGCCAACCCGCTGCTACAGTACATAACGAAGTGCATTGCTTCGGAGTTCGGAATATAAAATGGCACATAAAACCGTGAAACACCCCAACCTTCGAAATCAATTCCTATAGGATTGTACAAGCCTATAAGAGGTACGGCATACGCCGGTACGTACTGTAGCAAGCACAGCGTCCGTCGCCTCCGACCCATCCATGGCGCAGTCCTCCCAACCCTGGGCCGACCTTCCCCCGGATCTCCTCTCATTCATCGCCGACCGCCACCTCGCTGTCCGCTCATACGCCGCCTGCCGCCTGGTCTGCTCGGCGTGGCGCTCCGCTCTGGAGCCGCCGTCCTTGGCTCTCTTCGGCGTCTCCAACGACCGCGAGGCGCCGTGCGCCGCCGCCTTCTCCCTCCCCTTGCGGCGAACTCTCCGTCTCCCCAAGCTCCCCACCCACGAGCACTGCATCGGCTCGAGCGACGGCTGGCTCGCCCTCACCATCCCACCCTTCGAGTTCGACCCAGTTCTCGTGGATTACTCCCGCCCCTGGCAACCTGACAAAACGATGATCCTGCTCGTGAATCCCGTCTCCGGGGAGGAGATCACCCTGCCACCGTTGGACCCCGGCCGCAGCGCCAGATCCGTGTCCAAGATCGTGCTCGCGCCGAACCCTAGCAAGGACGATTTCACCGCGGTGGCCGTCTACGGCGTCGACGCGCTGGCGTGCGTCGCCGCCGGGGACTCCACATGGTCCGTCCACGAAATCCCCTGCTACTACGTGGACTACCTCGCCGACGTGGTCTTCGACGACGGCGGCGGCAAGCTCTACTGCCTCACGAACCGCGGAGACGTGCACGTGATGCACATCCCCCGCGGCGCCGGCCACGGGCACAAGCCCGTGGTCGAGCCCTTGCTGCCCGAGCACACCGGCCTCTGGTTCAACCCCGGCAAGCTCTTCTCCCCGCCGTACGCCCGCTTGTCCAAGATCGCCGGCGCCAAACACCTGGCGCTCTGCGATGGCCACCTGTATCAGATATGGCGGAACACCTCCTCCGGCTTCTACTTGTCGCTGCAGGAAGAGGGACAGGGAGAGGGAGGCGGCCGCCGCTGGGTGGCCCTGGACGAGATCTTCGTCCTCAGGTACGACCCCGGGCGCCAGCCTTACAGCTGGGGCGCGGTGACCGACCTGGGAGGCCACTCGCTGTTCCTCGGGAGGAGCAGCGCGTTGTCGGCGCGCCCCGGGGGCGCGCCATGGAAGAGGGCCAACTGCGTGTACTGGATCAGCGCCGCGATGGGTCCGGCCATGGTGTTCGACATGGAGACCAGGAGGTCTGCGCCGGCGCTCTCCGCTTCGTCGGCTGCTCTGAATCGCACAATCTGCTGGTTGGGCGCCATGAAGCGCGACAAACGTAACCTGAGCTGAATGCCAACATGGTCAGGATCGGGAGGCGGAGCAATTCGTCAGGGCGAGAAATGGGGCAGCTATGGATCTGTAGCCCGTAATCTTCTAAATCGATATGATTTTGTTCGTTCGAACGTAGTCGACATTCTTATTTTTGGAGTTCTCTACAAGATCGTGCATGCCATCTAAAGTCTGTTGTGACTTGCGACGCACAAAAACATTGGTGCATCAGCATGGCTCATTGGCCTGTGAATATATAGAGTTCCCGAGATTGATCATCTGTCTCGAATATGATAATAATTTGGTTCTATCTGGGCTCTCATCATGTTATTTGAAGAGTTTTTACAATCCTCAAGAGAGGTACCAAGAGGTAATTGGACATATCCCACTGCAAAGTTGTGAAGATTTGTCACCATATATGTGACAATGCACGCATGTCTAGGTTCCACACATCATTAGCACATGATTGACAAAATTCTAAGCTTGCAATTTTGCAGTGACATCTATCTAAATTGAATTGCTTGCTCACCCAATTTATTTTTATAAGGCATATCTTGATTAAAGAAAGTCTTGGAAGATATATTTTGACCGTTAAATTTCTTTTATCATATATTGTAAATCTCTACTAGATAATCTTGTATCATCGAAAGCGATATAAATATAAATCTATGGATATGTCTTCCATACACTAAATGTTACATAAATTTGATGAACTGTTGATCAAAATTTATGAAGTTTGTTTATAAAAGAGTAAATTGCACTTTTGCCCCCTAAAGTTGGATGAAAATCTCACTTGGCCTCCTAAACTTTGTTTTGTCTCACTTGGCCCCTTGAAGTTGTGTTTGGGTGCCACAAAAGCCCCTGAAGTTGGATCCCATTGCAACACGTACCCCTAGAAGTTGGCTCGGTTTCAAAAAATTAGCTGCATTGCAACTTCAAGGGCCAGTGAGACAAAACAAAGTTTAAAGCAAGCCGAGATTTTCATCAACTTCGCGGAAGAAAAGTGCAATTTACTCTTTATAAATCAATATACACCTTAAAGAAATATATAAACGGAGAGAGCATACGACACTAACCTCTTTTCTGTCTGTTTAATTACTTGTTTTATTTCCAGTTCATACGCCATGATTCCCCATGCCTCAAAGCCTGTATGTTTTGGAATATGGATCTTAACCACATCTGATTGGGCGGCGACTGCGATCGATCGTGCGGGTACCTCCCCTTCCGCGTACACGGGTGAAAACGTACTGTAACAGATAACAACCCGCTGCACCAGCCGTGGAGAAGGAATCAAAGCCGGCCGCGTAAAACCGCTGAAATCTCAACGCTCTCCATCTTCCATGGCGTTGTCCCTGCCTTGGGCCGGCCTCCTCCCGGAGCTCCTCTCCTGGCTCCTGCATCGCGGCGCGGGACGCCTCCACACGCTGAGATGCTACGTCGGCCTGCCGCTGTTGGCCGGGCCGCCCATATGGCGCGCCCGCCGAGCACGGCCTGCCATATATGCAGGCCTAACGTACAGCAGCGGGCTAGCTTAATGAGGGGTGCACACATTGGGCCGAGAATGTCTGGAACCAGACGGGCCACCTAGGCTCTCATATCAATTGTTGGCCGGGCCGTCCACATGGCGCCCCCGCCGAGCATTCCTAGGCCGTTGGCCTGCCACATATGCAGGCCCAACGTACAGCAGCGGACTTTAGGTCTCTTGGGCCACATCTCCCCCTAAAAAGCTAGCTTAATGAGGGGTGCACCCTCACCCTTATAAACCATGCTGAGGCCCTCCCCACTTCCAATGTGGGACTATTCCAACAGCCGCGACGTCTGCGCCGCGTGGCGTGGCGTGGCGCTCTGCGCTGGAGCCCGCGTCCCCGGCCCTCCTCCTCTTCTTCGCCGACGGTGAGCACATCAGGACGTGCGCCCACGCCGCCACGGCCTTCTCCCTCACTCGGCAGCGCACTCTCCACCTCGGAGATCCCCGTCTCCCCGACCACGGCCGACTGATCGGCTCCAGCAACGGCTGGCTCGCCGTCGCGGGCTCGCGGCCACAAACGCATCCGCGCAGCGCCTCGACCCCCGGGAACGTTGGTCGGACCATTGGCGCTTTGGATCAATCTGGCCTGGTGTTACTGGGCATCAAAGTTTTTTTTGGGCGGATTCACTGTATTGATTTTAGATGGGCCAGATAAATGGGTTCGTGGGTTGGACCGGACCGGACCATGCACATCCTCTTACTGGCCTAGTAGGGGTGTAAATGGTCCGGATATTTCTCGGACCGGACGGATTCGGAATCGGATATAATCGGGTTGGATTTTTTGGATATTTTTGGATTCGGATTTGGACATTTAGTTTCAAATATGGTATCGGATACAGGACGGTCAATACCGTCCGATCGGATAATTTTTCCGATATCCGGTCCAGATATATTTCAGATATTTGGTTGAGGCCGACCCACTCTACAGGCAACAGCCCAACTGGCCTAAGGCCAAACAACCCAACTTGCATGAATTATATAGATCTTTATTGATTTCTAAAATTATATATACATGTTAAATCGTCTTGTTTACTTGGTTTTTATGAATGTATCTACATGCCGCTATGTTTTAAAAGTTAAAACTATTTGTTGGCTTATTAATATATGCCACTTTGTTAATATGACTTGAAATTATTAGTTATCTGGCTATGTTTCATACTTGGATAAAATATACATAACCGTATTCGGTTCGATTCGTATTCGGCCCGTATTCGTGCCCGACAATATCCAATATCGTATTCGTACCTGAAAAATCCGTAACCGGATTCTGTTCCGAAAAAAAAACATATGGTTAAGGATACGGTTTGACCATTATCCGATCCGATCCGGACCGTTTACACCCCTACTGACTCAAATACATATCGAGTCAAGAGTCAGTGGTCTATACTTGATAGCAAAATGGCGGGGAGGCGATGGCGATGCCGGCGAGGAACCCTGAAATTTGTCCGACGAATTATTCCCAACACCCCAGTTCCAACCTTTTTTGGCCTGGATTTCCAAGAACTCACACAAAATCCAGAATTCCAGATTTTAATCCAAATTGTAGCCTTCCACGGAAACAAAACAAATAAACGTCATTACGCCATGCCGGAAATATTTAAATATGCAGCTGCCGCAGAAGCAGAGGCCCAAATGTGGGGCAAGATATCAAAGGCAACGAAAAAATGTAGACGTATTGTGAGATCAACCCAAAAATCATAATACAGTCTTGTTTCGCGCCGGGACGTAGACTACAGACTACTGTAAGAAATATCCTACATCAAATTCTGCGTGTGCCACCATGTTTGTGTAGTCAGGCTCCAAACGTCTAGGGCAGAAGGTATATTTACCATTTTCCACACATTTTCCTGGAACCAAAGTTGCAGGCTCACCACAGAATTGCCAGGAACTGTGCACCATTTTCAAACTTCAATGACCATTGGTGCCTTTGTCGAGAGCATTTCAAAAATTTAATCCCTGCTCGTTACAATCAACCAGTGACTACATTCGTCAAAGCTTGTTCTGCCATGGAAATCTGTCAACTTTAGAAATGGTAACCCTCATCCTCTTAGAAAAGCAAAAGTTAGTTATTTCTTCCTCATTCTTCGAACTGAGTCATATATCGGACGAAATAAAATGCTAGAGATATATCTCTCTCCAAAGCTGGGGAAAATCACCTGTGAATTCATACAACTAATTAAACATCTCAATGGGTTATAACAAGGATGCGCTGTTACAAAGAAACAATACACTATACTTGCATAATGCCAACATCTTAAATAGTTTAAAGTAACATGCTCTCACCGCAATCAGTTTTCCAGCATTTTCGGGCCTTTTGGCAACATTAATAGCGGCAACTGCTGCAGCACCTGATGAAATACCAACCTGTAAAACAATCCACACAACAAATCATGGATCTAGCATCAAAGAATCTGAAGCACATGCTGCCATAAACAATACACCGAATAAAATCTCAAAAGTAAATAATTTATTCGCGCAGTTTCTTACCAGCAATCCATCTTTTAGTGCTAGTTCCCTTGCAACATTGACTGCCTCTGCCGTGGTAACCTGCAAGTCAAACAATGAAAACCAACTCAGCAGTCTATTAGAACTGTCAACAAAACTTTGATAAGGTAAGCTGGTCTTTCCTAGAACAGTGTCTCTCTATCAGAGGGTTTGATCCTTCCTGGTGTGGTTGGATTAGTAAAATAGTTAGAGATGGAACCCTAAGTGTCCTTGTAAATGGTGTCCAGAGTGGCTATTTTGTCAGTGAGAAAGGGGTTAGGCAAGGTGACCCTCTATCCCCTTTGCTCTTTAATTTAGTGGCTGATTCTTTGTCTAAAATGGTGTATACTGCAGCTCAGTCTGGGTATGTTTGTGGTGTTGCTTCTCAGCTGATTCCTGGAGGTGTTCCCATTTTACAGTATGCTGATGATACTGTGATTTGTTTAGAGGAGAATTTGGAGAAGGCTATTAATTTCAAGTATCTAATGTATCTGTATGAGAATGTGGCTGGTCTTAAAATCAATTTTCTCAAAAGTGAAATCTTTGTAATAAATGGTTCTCCCCAAATTGAAACTAATTATGCAGACATTTTCAATTGCTCTGTGGGGTCTCTCCCTATGAATTATCTGGGTGTCCCAGTTAGTTACAAAAAAAATAAAGCTAGTGATTGGAATTATATGGTGGACAAAGTTTTAAAAAGATTAAATAGCTGGAAATGTAACTCTCTGTCCAAGGGTGGCAAGCTGGTTCTTATTAATTCTTGTCTTACAAGTATTCCTATCTACCATATGTCTATGTTTTTGACTCCTGCTTCTGTTCTTGCTAAAATTGATAAGTACAGGAGAGATTTCTTTTGGGGAAGTTCTACCAATAAAAGAAAATATCATTTAGTTAATTGGGATAGAATTTGCACAAATAGGAAGTTTGGTGGTCTGGGGATTAAAAACCTTAGAGCTCTCAATATTAGCCTCCTTTGTAAGTGGTTATGGAAACTGGAAACTAAAAATAGCCTCTGGACTTCCTTAATCCATGCCAAGTATCTTACAAATGAACCTCTCTCTTTGGTTAAAGCCAGAACCACTGATTCTTTTTGTTGGTCTCAGCTTCTTAAAGTCAGGAAAATTTATGTGAAGAATAGAATCTTTAAATTAGGTAATGGTAAGAAAATAGATTTCTGGAATGACTGTTGGTGGGAAGGTGTACCCATTAGTCGTCATTTCCCCATGGTCTATGAAGTTTGCTTTGATAAGAGCATCTCAGTTTCAGCAGCAGTAGGAAAAAATTTAAATCTCTCTTTTAGTAGAATCTTAGACAGCAAAGTCTCTGCGGATTGGAGGATGTTTAAACAAAGCATGCTTCTTAGGTTTGATGCTCATAGTCAAGATGAGGTTGTTTGGAAAAGAAAAAAGGGTACTATTTTTACTGTTAAATCTGCTTATAATATAATTGTTGGTGATGGTGTAGTGGTGGACTATTCTTTCATTTGGACAGCAACTATTCCTCTTAAAATCAAAATTTTTCTTTGGTTGGTGTGCAGAGGGGCTATACTAACTAAGGATGTTCTTAGAAACAAGGGTTGGCCTGGTAGTCCTCTTTGTTTCTTCTGTGGTGAATCAGAAAATATACAACATCTTTTCTTTGATTGTAGTATTGCTTCCTCAATTTGGTGTATTATTGCTCAAGCTTTTAGAGTTTCTAGAAAGCCTTCTAGCTGGTGTAATTTTTTTATATGGATAAAATCTATCTAGCCTTCTGGGAAAGATTATTACTGTACTTGTATAGCTGCTGTTCTCTGGTGTATTTGGTCAGCTAGAAATAAGTGGTGTTTTGAAATGAAAACTTTTAATTCCCCTATTCAAATAATTCATTCCATTTGTGCGGTGTTGCGTTATTGGGCAGACCTATTTGCAGGTGAATCAAAAGAAACTCTGATCAAAGGTGCTTTGCTGATTGAAAAGGCTGCCGCTGGAATTCAAGCCCGTTGCTCGTCTAGCCGGCAGCTACTGATTTCGAACTCACATCTGATGGACTAGGAGGCTCCTTAGTTTCTTGGTGTCCTTTCTGTTTCTAGGGGTACTGATACACTTTTGCTGCTGTATTGTGAAACTTCCTGGCAGATACTTAGTTCTGTTTTAACTTTTGGTTTGTAAATGCTGGATAGACATGGTTTCCGTTGTTTTTCTGTCTGAGATGCAATGGAAAATGGGGGTAAAACCCTCTTTTAGAAAAAGAACTGTCAACAAAAAACTGCAAACATAAACAGGGAGAGAATACTAAAGTTGGCATTCCACACCTTCACAACCTCGTCAAGAAGCTGAACATCTAATATGCTTGGAATATAACCTGTTGTTTATTGGTATGAACCAAAGTGCTGTCAATGCCAAGAAGAATATATTTACAAGCTCATTTCCAAATATTTTAAACTCCTAAATTGTGATTGGCTATTGCATTTACCTGGGTTGTCACCAGAGATCACACTAGTTTCAGCAGGTTCTACCCCAATTACCTATAAGAATAGGACAAGACAAAAGACATAAAAAAATAAAATTTAACTTGAAAATCGATGAAGACAGCCAAACAGTTTCAGATATGTGAAAAATAAGGCCATTTGCTAGGTCAGATAAATTGCAAGACATCAATAAGAATCTTTTGGAGATCACTAATTTTCTATGAACTATGGCAATCTAACACACAACTTTAGAATGAAACAATTGAACAGAAGGATGGTAGTACTGCATCTTTTCGTAGAAAACCTAAACAGTGAAGCACTCTAATTCTTCAAGTAAATTGCACAAATCTTTACAGAAGCACGGCTAGTGGCAGAGTTCAGTTATGGCATCCAAAGTGCTTAGAGGTAGTTTGCTCTCTATGCTGGGACTCAACGGTCACCTCTAAGGTTTAGCACAATGTCCTGCAGCGCTTAGAGCCTGTTACAGCCTCTAAGATGGGCCCATAGCTGTAGATAAATAAATAAAAATATATTTTCTACTTTCGATGGCACGTGGGACCATGCAAGCACTTTATCCTTAGAGGTTATCCTATAAGCTTAGAGGCAATGTTAAATTGCCCACAATGGTTAGAGGCACATCTAGCTCTCTTAGTCCTCTCCTTACAGGGTAACCTTAGAACTTGCGTTGTCTTATTGCAATTTCAGTCCTCAAATTCTTTGTACAAATTGTGCTATTCACTTTTGGAGAGCATTCAAGCACTTCCTCAAGTTATATCATGTAATAAAACTATAAAAGTGATCACAGACTAACTCTGTGAATAACAACCATATAGGAGTAAATATAATGCAACAGTCACAAATATTGATGAAGTTGACACAGCACAGGATATTCATTTACATGAAAATTTAGCTTATAAATGAAATAATGTAATCAAGCAAAGAGTTGAAACCTTAATATCATTGTTCATTCTCTTCAAGTATCGCCCAGTGCCAGTAATAGTACCACCTGTTCCAATGCTAGCGACAAGTATGTCAACAGTACCCAATGTGTCTTCCCATATTTCTGGGCCTGTGGTTTGAAAGTGGATCTGTAATTACCGAAGTGACTTCTCAATATATCTTCACAAAATAAGTTGGCAAATAAATTTGATAGGTGGTACATTAATGTATCATCAGATGAGTAAATAATGGCGGCTTGAAGTCTCAACCTCACTATTAGCTGAATTGTTGAACTGCTGAAACATGTACGCATTTGGTGTCTTTGAAACTATTTCCTCAGCTTTATCAAGAGCCCCCTTTAGTCCTTTGGTAGGATCAGTTAACACAATTTCTGCTCCAAGTGCACGCAGAAGTATGCGCCTCTCGACCTCTATTGACGAAGGCATGGTTGCTATTAGCTTGTATCCCCTAGCTGCAGCCACAGAAGCAAGGCCTATACCAGTGTTCCCAGTAGTTGGTTCAACCAAAACAGTCTGCATAGAATAGGAAGAGTATCTGCATAAATGAGAATATTTGTGATGATAATAAATTTGTAATGCAAAATGGGTATAAGAACAAATTAACCTTATTTGGATAAATTAATCTTTTCTCCTCAGCATCATTAATCATGCCCAATCCAATCCTGAAAAATAAATTGGATCATTGCATGAGGTGGCACAAACAGCATCACAATCACAATTATCCAAGTGTACCACAAGAACAATTTCACACCTATCTTTGACGCTCCGGCATGGTCCCATGTACTCAAGCTTTGCAGCGATATTTGCAACACAGCCTTCAACAACTTTATTAAGGTATACCATTGGGGTTTTGCCAACCAGCTGGTTAACAAGATAAAAAATGTTTTATTAGAATTGGAATTAGTCATGGTCTAAGACGATTAAAAAAGATTTAGTGTCATATTCCTCATGCCATTATTAGTTCATAATAGATGGGAAATAGCATATTTTAATTATGAAAATAAAGTATCATCAGTACTTTTTTTAACTTTAATTCATATTTCCAGTGGCAACAACAAAGGTTCACAGTCCAAACAAAAGGGCAAAATATCCCAATCCAAATTACCTGTGCGGTCTACCTCCTATATCACTCTTCGGAGCAGATAAAAATATTTTAGGATGGGAAGCGGCCATTCACCTGGGTGACGTCCAACGCGATGTTCACCGCGTCAATGTCGTCCACGTACTCCTCGGGTATCTCGATGGCGGCGGGGGCCGCGGCCTTGGGAGAGGAGGCAGCGGTGAGGGGCCAGCGAGCCGATAAGGCACACGTGGAGTTGAGGAAGCGACGCGGTCGTGGGACGGCGGGAATGGCGGCGGTAACCAGGGGGTGGACCGAGCAGGCGGGCGGCAACGCCACCACCATGGCCGCGCCGCTTCGCCGCCCGTGGAGCTCCCTCAGGGAGAGGAAAGCGAAGCTGTCCTGACGACAAAGGAAGCGGGGAATGCGCAGCCTGGTCTCGAGTTTCCGAAGAAAACAAGCAAGACGCCCGGCTGGATTTCACTCCACTCTGAGTAGGGAGCCGAGCCGGCTCAGGAGGCGGCGAAGAAGAGCGACGCCGCGGGCTGGCGGCTTGGCGGCGGCGGCACGGGACGGAAGGGCGGCGGAAACGGCGGACGGGGAGGAGGAGGGTAACGTCGGCGAGGTGGAGTGAAGACAGAGACGTTGAAGAAAGATAGGAAGGGATGGATGGGGATTAGCCGACTAGTGGGCTAGTGGCAGACCGGCAGGGCGCGGGACGCGGGGCTTTGATGGGATGGGCCCAGGGAGCGGAGCACTGGGCTTAGTGGGCCGAGCGCCCTAGCCTGCGTAGCTAACTGACCTGCCGAAAACTTTTTTATTTTAAATCTTTTTAGTTTCCCATTTAAATAATAAATATACGTATATTAAAATGAAATAAATAGCCTCCACTTGCCCGTTCATTGGGTAGGAAATATTACCCGCCCCTTCGTTCAACGAGAATTTGAATTTCCGCCAAATTATTTGGCGGACTATAGCCGCAACGACCAAGAGCAGGTGGGACTATGGATGGCATAAGTCGCCATTTGAACTAGCGGGTTTTCCTCTCCCACAAGATGGAAAGGTGGGATTCGGTCACTAGAAAAAATCCTCCAACTTGACTAGCGGGATTCGAAGGTGGGGAAAGCCCGTTGTTTGAACCGTCGAGATTTGACCACCGTATAAACTGCATGCGCCGCCCTCTGCTGACACTACGACCATTTTGAGAGTCCCCAGGGTGAGAAAAAGAGAGTGAGGGAGAAAGAAAGAGAGGGTGGGATAGTTGGAGAGAGGAGAGGGAGAGAAGAAAGAGGGTCGTCTTTCGCGGGCGGCCTACGATTCTTTTTTGCAAATTTAATTTATAAATTGTAAAAACAAGGTAGGATAACCATTAAAACCATCAATGCAGTTAGTAATACAATTTAATTTATAGAATTAAGGTTAAGGTTATGTGATAGGTAGACCTGGGATATAGTTTATTTGTAGAGTAGATATGGGATATAATTTACTTGTACTTAGTTAGTATCAGCGTGGAGTAGATCCGGGATATAGTGTGTTTGTAGTGTAATTGTAGATCTAAGGTAGATATATGTGAATTATTTGTAGGTAGTAGTGTTCAGACTTTTTGCACAATCATGATGTCATGATTTTTTTTTAATGCCATGTGTAGGGTACATATCATGATTTTTTTCGTAAGCAGAACTAATGTTAGACAAGGTATATTTTCAAATAATTTATGGGGAATGAGAGGTTTTGTATGGTGAAACAAGAGTAGAACTATCCAATTTTCAATCAAACACACTAGGGATATCTAGCCGACACAGAGGACATTCGATGGGTTGCAAAAGTGGTTATTGCGAACCTTTGGACTGAACTCGGGAAAAACATGCGATGAGGGTTAGTGTTATGGTGAGTCGTGCTATGGAAGGTATTATTGGGAGTTGATGACGATGATGTCTACCCAAAATTGGGGCCGTTATTTGGATATTGCTACTGGAGGTGATTTCCCTTTCGCAATGTTTGCTCAGGCGGAGTTGAATTAGCATGCTAGGTCAAGCGGGGGAGGAGGAAATGAAACAATGGAGGTCACAATTGAAGAAAGTGGTAAAGCATGCGGAGGGGGTGGATAACGCAAACATCATATAGGTAGACGAGCGCATTAAGTCAGAAGGGCAAGAAACGATTGCGGGGAAACACATGAGGTGACTGGTGTGGCGGGTGAAGGAGAAGAAATTGAAACAATTATAGAATATATGGAGGCAGAGGATGCGAAGCACGAGCAAGTCCCTGAGAAATACATGAGAGATGATGAAAGAAGTTTCAGAGATCAGCCAATCCCTGCTAAGTGGAACTCGTATAACTTCAAGATGCTATCTATGCATGAAGGTATTCGGCTGAGGTGACATAGGGCGCAATGTATCCGGATAAACCTTCGGTTTTGTCTCCCGTCAAACATTGATCAGTTTCTCTTAGGAGGAATTCAGGGTTCAGAAATCTAGTACGACTTTGTACAATGTGAAGTGTGTGGTGCCTGGTTGTCCATGGCGGTTATGCTTTCAAAGGGAAGTGGCTGGATTACTGGTTTTGTTCGGTTTTGAAGCGACACAATTATCAGATGGAACGAGTGAATCGAAGGCATAGAAACATAAATTCAACTTTTGTAGTGAAAGTCATGTCTGCACAAATAATGGATAATGTCAACTGTGAATTTGTATTGATAATTCGAGCCATCGAGGAAAATTTTAGTACAAGATCCATTATTTCTGTACCTGGAGGGTAAGACAAAAGGTTTAGAGCTGAGATTCAGTACTTATGAAGCATCGTATGCCAACCTACCTGCACTTTTAGAGGTCATAAGCTTAAAGAATTTGGGGGCTTACTTCAACATTACGGAGTACTCTGCCTCTAGAGTAGACGCCGGAAAGATGGTTGTGCGGTGGTTATTTTTTGCTTTGGGACCTTGCATCAGAGCCTTCACATATTGTTTACTCATCTTATGCGTGGCTGGTACTATCCTTATCGGCAATTACAAGGAACATATATAGACAGCTATCATGGCCAATGGCGATAACTAGATATTAATTATGGCATTTGCTTTTATGGAAGGTGAGAACACTAGTAGTTGGTATTGATTCTTTTAGCGTGTTAAGCATGTTGTAGTTATCGATAGGCAAAACGTATGTGTAACACATGATACATGCAGAGCTGTTTGGGAGAATCTAGGAAATCAAGAATGGCTCTAAAAGTCATGGGAATGTGCAGTGGACGAATATAGAAAGTAGGTGGTGTATGAGACTCATGGGTGCCAAATTCTACAACCACCTAAAAAGCAAACATTTCATTAATCTTTTTCAAGAGTCTGTAAGCAGAATAAACAAAGGAAATTTAATAAATTATGGGGACACTCCATAAGCTTACCACAAGGCAAAGCGAAAAGCAAGCAAGCATGCGCCAATACGCAAGGGCACGTACTTCGACCATAGGATCATTTTTTGATTACATAAAAAACAATCCGAAAGAGAAGTGGACTCTGTTATATGATAAAGATGAGGCTCGATTTGGAATAATGACCACAAACCTGACAAAGATATACAACTATGTGATGCGAGGGCCAAGGGCATTTCCCTATGCTGCAATCATTGAGGGATTTTTTGCAATACATGCAAGTATTTCATGCAACGTTATCCTATGACATATATTACTATGGGTAATAGTCATTTGATATATTCACGTGCCATGACGAGGTACATGCAAGAGAAGATATCCAAGGCTCAGAGACATGTTGCAATAGCCAAAGGAACTGATGTGCTGAAGTACCAGGTAATATGCAGGGACAGGGCCACAAGTGTGGCAAAAAACAGAGGGCTAAATAGGAATGTGTTCTTCGTGAAAATAAAATCATATATTCCTACAAAATGTCATGCTCTTGTGTACTTGTTGCTACAACATTGACAAATCATTCCACGGTTGAGTATGTGTCTCTATGTTACATGAAGGAATCTATTGCAAGTTGTTTGCATGCAGAGGCATACGGGTACACCATATTCAGGACATTTACTGAACCGCCAGAGACACAAAGTCGTCACGTGACTGATAGACAGATGCTGATGTTTCTTTAGGTCGGCAATAACACCGTCAAATTTGTAATGACATGGATCAATTGGAGGCACCATATTTGAGACATTTTGATGAGGACATCATTGACGAGGTTCAAGAAGTCCCCGACCACCGGGCCCAAGACGAGAGGACGTCGAACTCGCTGCCGAGTCCGGTTCGGACTTCCAGGACCAGTGCACCTTCAATTGGACGCCCAGATCACATACGACGTTCAAATGAGGCAAATAAGGACTCTACAGAAAGCTTACGAGATAAGCTTTCCAACGGATCCAACCACGCCTTCAAATTAAATCTTAGTCAACGGGAATCATGAAAACAAGCTAATGGACAGAAACTTTCCGGCGCTGCGTCGCCGTATTTTTGGGCCCAAAGCCCGTGTACCCCTAGAGTTAGGGTTGAGCACGCGTGGGCACCTGTTTGGGCGCCCGTTCTCTAGCCGCCACCCTATATAAGCTCCCCGCCGTGTTTCGTTTTGGTTGGGTTTTGTTTAGTTGATTTCGTCACAATTGTGTGAGATTTTGACTTGTTCTTCTTGTGTCGGCTAGACCAACAGGATCAAGTTTCTGAACCCCATTGTCCTTAATCTATATTCGCAATTGTGATTGCTTATCTTGTATTCTTGCTCGTTCTTCGGTTGCCTGCAGGAATTGTCCTTCGTGGACAGGTCGATCGTGCCTCTGGTTCGGTCGATGACACTCGTCGTGGTGGTTTAGCTATCGCCGGCAGTGGCGGATCCAGGATTTTGAGTCGGGGTGCACACTTCATCGGCGGGCGGGCGGCGCCGACGTGGAGCAAGGCCGGGCGGCGCTTGGTCGGGCGGAGCTGGCGGCGGAGCAGCCGGGCGCTGGGCGGGCGGCGCCGAGGCGGTCAAAGGAGCAGGTGGGCGCGCTGCGTGTGCGGGCGGACCGTGGTCGGTCACGGCCGGCCGACGGGCGGCGCCATGGCGGCGGCCGTGGGGTGGAGGCTGCATGATGGGGTGGAGGCGGTGACGGAGAGATAGGGTTGGCGGTTGGGAGAATGGGATTTCCCAAATTCTCTTTGGGATGGGCCGAATGGGCGAGAGAAGCGGTGGATAGTTGGAATGTTATTGGGTCATTTTAGTGGGTCGCTCAAGTGAAAAGGCGTAATATGTTACTGAAATAGTCTTTTTCTTTTAATATAAGGCCTAATAAGCATATATGGAGTTAAAAGTTTCTAAAAAATTGACGGGGTGCCTGTCGGTGTCTGGGAATCGGGCTCCTGAAGAGCGGCGAGACCACGGACCGTGAGCATTTAATTTGTAGTTGGTATGAGGCCCAACGACCACCCTTCTCGGCAGGCTTCTGGGCGGCTAAAGCCACGCTGTCTTCCCGGACAAGGGCCTGGTGCAACTTGATGATCCGGGTACAGATCCTTCGTACAGGGAGGAGAAGAGAGAAGACAATACAAACCGTGAAGACACCGGTGGTTTACCCTGGTTCGAGCCCCCACTGCCGGGTAATAGCTCTACTCTAGTCTTGTTGATTATACGGTGGAAATTAGTACAGAGGTGCCGAGACCGGGTTTAGAGGCACCGATCCCGAGCTTACAGTGGTGGCGACTAAGGACTATAACTACTTGCTAAGGAAGTTTCGGATGCGGGTGTTGCTTGGGCTTGAGTCAGATGGAATTGGATCGGGGTCCTTCAATGTCCAGAATCCTCCTTTTATAAGTAGCGTGGTCGCCGAAGTGATAATGGCGGGCCCCGCGCGGTCTTTGCTTTAGTGGTGGAGCTCTTGTCTCGTTCTGGGGCTCTGTCTTGTTCAGAGCCTGCAGGGAGAAGCTGGTCAGGTTAGTACTGGGCACGTGTTTGTCTCGAAGTGCCTATTCGGGGAAGAAGCCTCTTTAGGGAGAAAACACTTTCCTTTATCCTCGATATAGCCTTTGATCGACCGAAGCCGCCCCACGCCACCCGTTAGAGGCGTCGCAGAAGCGTAACAACCACCCGCCGCCGCCAAAGAGGGCAAACGACAAGGAAGGCTTCCAGATGTTCTTCCCCGGTGCGGGTCCCCGGGAGACTGATTCGTTCGGTCAAGGCGGCGAAAAGTCTGATGGGCCATGACGGTTGTCGCCACCGCCCACGGTGAGCGGATCACCCACGGACCTTCTCCGGGCTAAAGGATAGCCCGGGAGGACACGGCGCCGCACGTTTGACCTAGTCAAGCCCGGCAGCCGCAAGTGAGTTAGGCGGCCTTTAGTACGGCTAGGAATAGCCTTCTTGGTCCTCTGCTCGTGTGGTGGGTCGGTACGGAATCGCCCAAGGCCGCGCCAAGATGGGTCGCTTATCAATCACCAACACCACCTCGAGCCTCGAGCGGATCGCGCAGATGAGCTTGGCCCGAGGTTTAGAGGAGATCCCACCACGCGCCGCTGCTGAAGATTTGGCTCAGGAACCAAAACCTGAGCATTGAACCTGATTTGATGTAAAGATGGGGCAGTTACGCCTTCTTGGGCACGATTCCCACAATCTCCGCTTCGACCGTTGTTTTTTTTTAAAGGGCGTGCTTGCAGGGGAACTCAGACAAATGACATCATCCCCTTTGCCTCTGTCTTCATTTTCTCCCCTCGCTCCTTGCCTTCCTGCTTCTTGTTCCCCGCCGCCATGGTTGTCATTGGAGAGAGCGTGCTGACGAAGGAAAGAATGGTGGAGCTGGAGAGGGACGGCTTTGTCAGGCCGGGCTCGTGGAGACTTCCTGGCGCGGACCCGGGGCCAAGGCCCAATCCCGACGAGCTGGTCTGCTTGAGGGTTCGGCCATCTACGGATTTCGCATGCCGGAGTCGCAGTTCATCACTGACTTCTTCGCCTTCACGGAGCTGAGGCCGGAGAACCTGTCTCCGCAATCCTACGCCCATCTGCCGATTCGCGTTCTGCGGCGAGGCGATCTGAAGTCGCGCCGACGGTGAGCCTTCTTCAGCACTTTTTCGAGTTGAAGCCCGTCAGCCATCGAGTGGGCAACGGCGGGGTTTTCTACCTGACCGCACGCCGAGCCCGGGGGAGCCAATCGTACCCTGAGTACGAAGTGATGACGAAGGTCGACAGTTGGGCCCGACGGTGGTTCTACCTGAACCGCGGGGGCTTGACCCTGGAATACTCCGCGGCCGCGCCGGATACTCCAATCTTCCAGAGGAGCGAGCCTCAGCCGGAGGATCAAGCCACAGAGGGCGAGATCAAGGGGCTCGTCAAGGATGGCTTGACGGGCTATGAGGTCGTCGTCGGCCTCATCCGGCACCGAATTAGTCCGTTGGGGCGCTGCGAGCGGTGCGTTAGTGACATGGACGGTTGGGAGGACCCAGACCGGGACTTCCACGAAGGTACGCGCGAGCCGCACCCTTATGCTTGACTTCAGGTCGGGGTGTGTCGTGACTGCTAACGATGCTATGCAGGACTCTCGGCCCGTGAGGTCGCGCGGATCGCGGGGATGCTGCTACCCCTGGACAAGACTCCTCGCCGCATACGGTTTGTGAAGGACAAACTGTCCGGGGTAAGCGCCCGGAAGGTGTTCGATTGAATTCTCAGCGGTGCGCGCCCTCGAGGTCTTGACGAGGCGCACTATTTGTTCTGCAGCGGACGTGGAAGATGGTTGAGAAGACCACTCAGGCCACGGCCCCGACTGAGGGGCTCTCGCCGGCGGGAACGCCGGCGGCATCTGGCGGGGCGCCGATCCAGTCGCCGACGTCGGGCAAGGGGAAAACAGCGCCTCGAGTGACCGTGGCGGGCTCAGCACGGGCAGGTGCAGAGACGCACGCAGGAAAACGCGCGGCGCCTGCACAGGTGAGCTCCCACTCTCTGACACGGGTTGGGTGCTAGGCACCAGCGGCCCCTAAGCTCCGTGTTGCGTGTGTTCAGGGCGCGGCGTCTACAAAGAAAAGGAGAACGTACCAGCCCGTTCCAGATAGTGACGAGGAGGAGGTCGTGCTGGTATCGGGTCCGCCACCAGCAACGGCGCTGCGGCGAGGGCCCACGAGGAAGAGAGCGGCTTTGCCCACTACGAGCCGTGTCGGCGGGCTGGAGACAGAGCTCTTTCTGTGTCCTACGCCAGGGGTGTGTGAGGACACCGAGCTTGAGCCAGCGTGTAAGTTTCTCGTGCCGAGCACTGCTATTCTGTTTTTCGTGTCTGATCGCCGCATTCTTTGTTGCAGTGCATAACGCCAAAGTGGTGGATTTCGTGCTGCCTCCCTCTACTGAGGCCGCAGTGGCTGAGGACGAATTGGTCGAACCCACGGGAGGGGCGTCCTTATCGCAGCAGTTGGAGGCCGCCGGGCTGGCGAAGGACGAAACGGCCGAGCCTAGAGGAGATGCGCTCCAGGTGGCGCAACTAGAGGCCGCCGGGTTGGAGAAGTTAAAGGGCAAGAACCAGCCGGTCCGCGGAGGATCGAGGTACTACCTACCGGTGCGGTACTTGACGCTTAAGGGGGTTGCGGAAACGGTGCAGGTCGTCGTGGGCGATTATCCTGTGTGGATCACACCCTTGCGCGTTGAAGGGCGCACGGTGCACGGATGGTGGCCAATCGACCGCAGGGGGATTGCTGACCACTTCAAGACCCCGGTTGGGAAAGCGCTTCCGACACCCGACCGACGGATGCTGCTGGTCAACTGGATCTGGCCAGTTCGCGTGCTCACGCCGGACGGGTGGACAGGCGTGGTGATGCTCACTGCTCATGAAGGCTCGCAGCCGGATCTCGGCTACCCGTAATGGGTGGAGGAACAGGATGCTGCTAGGTCGCAAGAGGCTGGCCGAACAGGCCTGCCACGTCCAAAGTTTCACCCAATCCCTGGGCTGGACGACCCACACGAGCTTGTGGCGGCTAAGTGGACGGTGGAGGAGCTGAAGGACGCGTTGATAAGTGCCCGGGCTCAGCCCGGCGAGGCCGTACGGGCCGCGGAGCGAGCCACCGCGGCGAAGGCCGAGTTGGCGGCTAAATTGGAGGACATTGAGAGGCGGGCGGCCACAGCAGGGGCAGCGGCCTCGCTCTCCGTCGCGCCGCTAGCGCCGCCATGCCCCGCACCGCTGGAAGAGGGTAGCGAGGAATCGGTTGGCTGCCCGCCCCTGCCGCTACTGGAGGCCTCTGACCACGGGCTTGGCAGAAATATGCGTAGGGCTATTGGAGTAAGGGCGGAGAGCATGCTCGCTCAAACCAAGAAGGTAGCATCCTTGACCCCACGTGTTACGCTTAAGTACCGAGTTTTTCGAGCTTTTGATGTGGCTTCCCTTGTCTCAGCTTTAAGCGCTTATCGCCGGTTCGTCCTCGCTGATGGAAGCGATGGGCGGGCAGTCAGACGATGACGCGGCGAAGATCGAGCGTCTCTCAGCCGGGCTAGCGCAAGCCCGGGCCCAGGCAAAACGTGCGGATGGGCTAACCGTCTTGGTCGAGACTCGTGCCATGACGCGCGTCACCGAGCTGGAGGCCGCGCTGAGGTCATCGCAGGAGAAGGAGCAGGAGGCCATGACGAGGCTCGCCCGAGCTCGGGAGGTGGAAGAAGCTGCAAAGAGCCAAGTCCAGGCAGCCCGCGAAGAAGCAGGCCGGGCTCGGGTTCTTTTTGATGAGGAGTACAAACGCAGAGAGGCGGCCGTCAAAGAGCTGGTGGCCACAGAATCTGAGCATAACTCCGTTGTTCGCGGGCTCGAGAAAGCTCGTAGCAAGCTCATGGCGGAGAGTGCCGCGTTGCGCGAAACTGGGGCGAAGTCTGTGGCAGAGTCAGAAGCCCTGAAGAAACAGAAGGAGGAGCTTGCTGAAGCCCGGGTCAAGCTGCGCCAGGAGCAAAATGATATGGCCGCGTGAGCCATAGAGTTACTTCAGACGCAGACGCGAATCCGGGATTTAGAAATCGAGCTAGAGAGACTCAAGCTGCAGCATGGACCGTAGTTTGACCTGGTCCAACCGTTCCCGGGCTCTGCGCCACATACTTCTGTATATTTTCTTTGGAACGCCCGTTTAATCGGATAAACATTGCGTAATGTGTGGTGGCCGAAGAGCTTAGCCATTTTTCATCTTAGTTTATTGTGTCAAATCGCGCGCACTGTGGGCTCTGCGGCGCGGCACAGTGTTCCGCTGACAGCAGGGGTACGTACGCCAGGAACGGATATGGAGGCGAAACCGCCCGCGCCGGTTCATGCACCCGGTCTGAGCCACGAGTCAAGCCGCGAAAGCGTCGCTGGGCTTTGCTTGCGTTGGTGGGTCAGGACCTACGGGGTAGGCCTCGACTCGCGATGACTTCTCTCGCGCCGCTGACAGTGGGACTAGGCATGTGTCCTGCAATGATTGGCGCGGTTGGTATTCCACGAGACGGCGCGTGCGCTCGCGTCTCTTCAGCTCGGGTAGTGGGTTTTAATTACTAGCCCCTTCACGCGCAGCGACGATTCGGGTAGCCCGCAGCGTGATGGGACGTTGCACAGTTGCCGGCCTATAAAACGGGGCGCGGCACGTCGTGCTGCAACACCTCCCACTTAGCTCCTCTCAAAAACTCGAAGTTTTCAGCCAGCCAGAGAGAAGAGAGGAAGAAAAAGCGAGAGAGAGGCAACAAAAAAGGGGGGGCAAAATGTCTTCATTGAGCTGGTCGTCGGACGCGAGCTCGGATTACCTCCACGCCTGGTTGGTGGCAGCGACGGAGGATCTGCCGCGGTGCTCATCCCGCCGCCGATCCGGCCGAGAGGCGGAGGCGGTCTGGCCGAGCCCCTGTCGTCATGGGCATAAGCGGTCGAAGCTGGTAGCGACGCCAGCTCTAGGTCGACGCGAGGCGGCGGCCAGGTAGCAATGCTACCGGCGGCGGAGGAAGAAGAGGCGAACGAGTGGCGGCGCAGATTGCAGCCGACGCCCGATACGCCGCCGCGACAAAGCGGCGGAGGATTTAGGCGCTCGCCGCACATTACGGCGGAGCAGAGGTCGAGGCGGCCGCGGAGGCTATCACGGCAGAGCGCCCGCCCGCTCATGGACTCCATCAACAGCCAACGGGCGGCGGAGGAGCCACCCGAAGCGCCGGGTCCATCTGAGCCCGCGCCGGGCCCGCCGTCATCATCGTCGTCGTCGGCGGCGGAGTCTCCGGCTCCGCCGGCTCGTCACCAGTGCCGCTGGTAGGCGTGGCGAGGTTGTAGGATTTGAGCGCCATTGTGGGTGTAGTAGCGCGGCGCCCTCTTTTGCGGCAGTCTAGGATGACCAGGCCTTCTTTTGCTTGTAGAATCCTTTATTCTTGTAAGATCCTCCATGTGAAATGCAGTTTCTTTTAAGTAATTTACCCTGGTCAATCTTGTTCGTTCTTCTTTCCTATGCGATTTTACGAATCTGAAATGCAAAAACAGAGGAACTAGATGAACAGTAACGAAGTCCTGAGTAGAACTTAGGAAATTTAAGCAAACGGATTGCTCTTGGAAAGATTGTTTTTGGTGTGCCTAATCATCCAACCCCCAGGCCGTGGCCAAGTCCAAATGCGACCTTGGAGTTGGGCGCGGTCTAGAGACTAGAGTGATTTAGAAAACAAAAAACACGCAAACCCCCAGCCCCCGAGCTTCGGCGGGCCGCGCGGCGATGCGGGCCTGGCGAGGCTAAGGACTTAGGAAAAAAAAACCTGGGCGCAAAATAGCCTTCAGCCCCCGAGCGCTGCGGCCCAGGTTAGCCATCCAAACAAACCTGATGTGGGCTTACCGTACCTTTGGGCCGCGGGAATTCCACATTGCGCGGAGATTCACTAGGGTGCGAGAGATCGGCTTATCCCGTCGTGGAAATGCTCTGGAATGCTTTATCCTTAGCCTTCGGGCTTTTAGCCACGGGCTTGCTTGAAATGGTCAAGACTTAGACCAGCGTGACTCGTGAATGGGGAAAGTTTTTTTTTGGAATGGGTGAAATGAAGGAAACTTACGACCGATTAAGCGAGAAGCGTCGAGAAGGAGATGTTCCATGAGCTAGGGAGCTCATTCCGCCCTTGTCGACGAGGCGTCTTGAGCCGTCTGCAGGCGCCGCGCTAACTACTTTGTACGGTCCCTCCCACTTGGGGCTAAGCTTGGTAGAGCCCGCGAGGTTCTGAATTCGTCGTAGAACCAGGCCTCCTACTTGCAGGGTCCTTGTATGTACATTTCGTGCCGCGTAACGTCGTAGGGTCTGTTGGTAGGCCGCAGCTCGGAGTAGGGATTGCTCGCGGCGCGCCTCAAGTAGGTCGAGGTCAAGCTGCCGCTTCTTGTCGTTGACCACGAAGCTAGCGAAGTCAACGCGATCGGATCCTAATCTCATTTTCGTTGGGAGGACTGCTTCCGAGCCATAGACGAGTCGGAAAGGAGTTTCTCCTCAGAGTCTTGGTGGTCGTTCTCCGGACCGCCTGCAGGATCGACGGTAGCTCATCGACCCAACCTTGCTGTTTTGCCTTGAGGGCGTCGTAGAATCTCTTTTTAATGCCTTGGACTAGCTGTCCGTTAGCTCGTTCAGCTGCTCCGTTGCTCTGTGGGTGGGCCACAGAAGCAAGGGCGAGCTTCATGCCGATTTCCTCGCAGTAATCGTTGAATTCCCGGCTCGTGAATTGGGTGCCATTGTCAGCGATTATCCTGCTAGGCACGCCGAATCTTGCAACGATGCTCCAGAAAAAACGTACCACGGCAATTGCAGTGATGCTAGAGACCTGCTCGGCCTCGATCCACTTGGTGAAGGTGCCGATGGCTACAAACAAGTATGTTTTGCCGCCAAGACCTTTGGGGAACGGTCCTAGGAGGTCCATCCCCCAAACCGCGAACGGCCACGCTAGTGGAATTGTTTGTAGCTCATACACGGGCTGGTGCGTCATCCGCACATGATACTGGCAAGCTTCACAGTGCTTAACCAAGGCTTCTGCGTCGCTCATCGCAGTGGGCCAATAGTAGCCCATGCGGAATGCTTTGCCGACGAGAGTTCTGTGTGAGGCGTGTGCGCCATAGATGCCCTCGTGAATGTCGGCTAGAAGGTACTTACCTTCTTCTTGGGTAACACACTTACAAAGCACGCCATTAGCACCCCTTCGGTACAGCAAGCCCCCGTGCAGGCGGTAAGCTCGGGCTCGTCTTTTTAGCTGGGAACACTCAGCAGCGTCCTCGGACAATGTCCCCTACTCCAAGAACTGGATGAATGGCGTCATCCAGGAGGTGCTTTGCTCAAGGAATGAGACAGTACCGGATGTCTCGATTTGGGGGTAACAGACGTCCCCTTGGCCTCCTCTCCGGGGGGAATGGAGGGCTTTAAAAGGTGCTGCACTAGCACCCCCGGCGGGGCCGGTTCTTGCGAGGATCCGAGCTTGGCGAGCTTATCGGCTTCGCCATTCTCTTCCCTGGGAATGTAGCTGATTTCAAAACTCGTGAAACGCTTCTCCAGTTTCCTCACTTCCGCCAGGTACCGCGCCATCGAGTCGTTAGTTGCCTGAAACTCCTCCTTGACCTGGCGGATGACGAGCTGCGAATCCCCTTTCGCAATAAGCCGTTTGATGTCGAGCGCAGTGCATGCTCTTAGGCCCGTAATTAGGGCTTCATACTCTGCGGCGTTGTTCGTAGCCGCAAAGTGTATTTGTATGACGGCCGAGTCGCTCTCCGTTGGGGAGATGAGAACGAGCCGCATCCCGATCGCCGGACCGGTGTGAACTGTCAAGAACGAGTCCACCGACCTTCTCCCCGCCTTGACCTAGAGAGCTTGACTTTTGCTCATCCTACCGATCAACTCATGAACGAATCAGCGGGTTCGGGCCTTGATCGCGTCCGGATACGAACCGGATGTCGAATTCACCGACTCGACTCCACTTCGCGACCCGCCATGGCCTCCGGGTTTCGGAGAATCTCCTTGATCGGGTAAGTAGTCGGGACAATGACTTGGTGGGCTTGGAAATAGTGACGCAACTTGAGCGAGGCCATCAGCAAAGCATAGCACAGTTTCTGAAGGTCGAGATAACGCCTTTGGCCGGTGAGCACTTCGCCACATAGTAGACGGGTTGTTGCTTCCTTCTCATTCCATCGCCAAAGACCGCGCTTATGGCGCGTTTGGTGTCACCGAGAGGTACAGCAGGAGAGCTTCCCAGAGCTTGGGAGTAGTAAGGACGGGTGGCGAGGCGAGATATCGCTTGATTGCAGCAGCGCTGCCTCGGCCTCCTCACCCACTCGAAGCTGCTCGTGCTTATGCAGAGCTTGCAAAAAGGAGCACTTCGGTCTCCAAGGCGGGAGATAAAACGGCTCAAGGCTGCCATTTTGCCCGTGAGGGACTGAATGTCCTTTACACAGGTCGGCGACCTCATCTTTTCGATAGCCTCGATCTTCTCGGGGTTCGCACCGATGCTCGTCCCGCCGATCACGTAGCCTAAGAGCATGCCGGACTTAACGCCAAAGACGCATTTCTCGGGGTTTAACTTGACCCGTCTTTGCCTCAGTATCAAAGGTTTTCCGTAAGTCGGACACGTGGTTACGGGCGTCCTTACTCTTGACTACGATATCGCTAACGTAAACTTCTACGCTGCGCCCTATTTGATCGAGGAGAGTTTTTGCATGAGACGCTGGAACGTGGCGCCAAAGATTTCGAGACCGGCGACATGGTCGATAACAAAATGTGCCGAAGGCGTTATAAAGCGGTTTTCTCCTCGTCCTCTTTACACAACGCGATCTGATGGTAACCGGAGTAAGCATCCAGAAAACTCATCAAAGCTGAATCTGTCGTAGCATCAACTAGCTGATCTATGCGCGGAAGGGGAAAGTTATCCTTGGGGCGGGCGGAATTAAGGTCGCGGTGGTCGACACACATGCGCCACTTGCCTCCTTTCTTCTGGACGACGACTGGGTTGGCAAGCCAGTCGGAGTGCTGTACTTCGCGGATGAAGCCCGCTCGAAGCAGCTTGCCGAGCTGGTCTTGGATGATCTTGGCCTTCCAGTCGGGAACATGCCTTTGACACTGCCTTACCGGTTTCTTGTCAGGCCGAACAGCTAGCCTGTGCTCGATCACCTCCCTTGGGACACCGGGCATATCGGACGGTTCCCATGCAAACGCGTCCTTGTTAGCCCGGAGGAAGATAATGAGCTCGAGTTCCTATTGAGGCTCGAGGTTTGTCCCCACGTGGACCACCTTGGAGGGGTCTGACTCCGTGAGGATGATGGTTTTGGTGGGCTTCTGCGGCTGCAGTGCCACCTTCGGACGCGCCGTAGGGCGCTCCTTGACGCTGGGACCACGGGTAGGGAGCTGTCCTACCATGGCCAGTGCGGTCTCGTCGCAGTCGAGGGCCGTCTTGTGGTTGCCCCGGACGGTGATGACTCCCTTTGGCGCCGGCATCTTCAGGCAATGGTAGGCGTGGTGGGAGACCGCCATGAACTTGGAGAGCGCGGGGCGCCCTAAGATGGCGTTGTAGGGGAGCTCTGTTTGCACCACCTCGAAGGTGATGTACTCCGTCCGGAAGTTGGCGGAGGAGCCGAACGTGACGGGTAGCACGACCTGCCCGATGGGGCGAAGCGACGATCCTAGGACAATCCCGTGGAAGGGGACGGTGATGTCCTTGATCTTGGAGCGTGGGACCTGCATGAGGCCTAAGACACGCGCCGTGATGATGTCCAGCGAGCTCCCGCTGTCCACGAGGACGCGGTCGACCCTGGTGTTGCCAATGGTGGGGCAAAGCACCAGCGGGAGGCGCTGGGGTTTAGAGAGCCCGACCGGACAGTCCGTCACCGAAAAGGTGATGGCCTGGCTGGACCAGGGCAGAGATTCCGCCGCGGGCTCGCCACCGGAGATGTGGAGGACTTCACGGGACGCGGCCTTGAGCTCGCGTCGAGAGGTGTAGGCTGACGTGCCGCCAAAGATGACGGCGACATGGCCACGGGCCTCAGGGAAGCCCCGCTCGCCGCATACTGGGAGTAGGCGCCGCGGCCGTGCCTTCAGGCAGCTCGGGCATGGGACGCGCCGGTAGAAATCTTCTAACAGTGGGCCCATGTGCGGCGAGCGTGAGGTCGTGGCCAGGGCGCTGGTGGAGGCGGCAGAAGAGACTAGGGTCATGGAACGGGTCCTCATCTACGCTTCGCTGCTGTGTGGACGGGTGGCGGCCTTGAGAAGGCCTCGACCGCCGCGCGCGCTCGCCGCCAAGATGGGGAGGCCATTCTTGCGCCCCGACGCTCTTGTGGCGGGCGCGGTATTATGGCGGGCGCGCCAATGGGAGACGCCATGGTGGCGGGTGCTCGGGCTGGTCGGGCTCGACGGCAAATGATGAATTTGGCGGTCGCCTCCTGCCGCTTCTTCTTCTTCTTATCCGCCTCGGTCTTGCTCGGGCCGTCGCCGACCTTGACCTTCTTCTTTGCACGGCCTCTCTTGGGCTCGACCGCCTCGGAGGCGTTGACGTAGAGGGCAGCGGTGCGGAAGAGCTCGCTTCGCGGTGTTGACCGGTGGAGCTCGAGATCCCCTGTAGCGCCGGTCTCTCACGCCATCCTTGAAGGCCTCGATGATGGCTTCATCTCGAGATGCGAGGGATTGTGTTGCGGGCCCCGACGAACCGCACACAAAATCTCGAGACTCTCATCGCCTCACCGCACCACGAGCTTGAGGTCCCGGGGCGCCCAGGCGGGCGAGCACCCCGAAATCGTGCGGAGGGCATCCTGCGGTGGGACCAGCTACGGATAGAGCCAGGCCGTTGGTTAAACAGCCAGGTCCTGGCCATGCCCTCGAGCACTGTGGAGAAGTAGTTGACCATGACGGCCTCGTCTCCTCCCATGGCTCGGATGGCGGTGGTGTAGACGGAGAGGAACTCCTCGGGATTCTTGCTCCCGTCGAACTTCTCGATTGGCCCGGGTTTGAACCTCGGCGGCCACGGCGCTTCACGGAGAGCGCGGGAAAAGACGAGGCATCCTGGCGTGGCCTTCGGGGCAGAGGCATCCCGAAGAGGGCCTAGGCGGGAGAACACTCCGCCTGGGGCACGTGACGAGCCCCCTGCAGAAGAGGCCGTCTGAGCCTGGCGCGCGCGGCTGCGGCTGCGGTGGGAACGGCTCTGGGTGCCGTCGTGGCTGGAGTGGTTGCAGCGATCGGACTCGTGCTCGCGCCAGATGTCTGGGCGATCGCCGCCAGTCTGCTGCTCGTGCTGGTCGATGCCGCAGGTGATGACGCCTACGCCTTCAGCGATGGCCGGACACAAGTCCTCCATGGTGAAGCCGCGGGGGTCCTTCTCCAGGTCACGGATGACCGTGGTGATGGCGCGCGCCCTCTGCTGGCTGCGCAGGAGTGGGTTCATCATGGTCTCCACGAGGGAGTCGACCGGTTGGCGACCTGCGAAGTCGCAGACGACGGTCCTCTCGCAGATCCCGCCCATGACGCGACGGACAACATCCTTGAAGAATTTAGAGGTGCGGCGGCGGCGAATCTGTTCTCGGGCCTCCTCATTCTCGACGCGTCGGTCGCGCCGCCAAGACACAGCTGAAGTGCGCGAGGTCGGGAAACGCCCCGTATCGCCGTGAGAGCGGTAAACACTAAGCAGCTCGAACTCCATGGGAGTCTCACGACATGGGTGACGGAGGGTTCGGCTCGGGAGCGACTCCTGGGCGAAACTCTACCCCTGGGGCGAGAGAGGTGTCAACCTCCATCTCGTCGGTCCCAGCTTCGGCGAGGTACTCCTCGCGCCAGCCATCGTACGACGGGACCAGATTGTCCAGATCGTCGCACTCATCGAACTCGAGGTCCAGAGCCTCGTCGTTGCTCGGAATCTCAGACATGCCCGAGGGAACGGAGTGCTGAGGCCTAGCCATGGGCCCCACGGTGGGCGCCAGCTATCGGTGTCTGGGAATCGGGCTCCTGAAGAGGGCCGAGACCACGGACCAGCAGACGAATTTATAGTTGGTATGAGGCCCAACGACCACCCTTCTCAGCAGCTCGGGGCGGCGGCCAAGCCTGCGGGGGCTAAAGCCGCGCTGTCTTCCCGGACAAGGGCCTGGTGCGACTTGATGATCCTGGTACAGATCCTTCGTACAGGGAGGAGAAGAGAGAAGACAATACAAACCGTGAAGACACCGGTGGTTTACCCTGGTTCGAGCCCCCACTGCCGGGTAATAGCTCTACTCTAGTCTTGTTGATTATACGGTGGAAATTAGTACAGAGGTGCCGAGACCGGGTTTGGAGGCACCGATCCTGAGCTTACAATGGTGGCGACTAAAGACTAGAACTACTTGCTAAGAAAGTTTCGGATGCGGGTGTTGCTTGGGCTTGAGTCGGATGGAATTGGATCGGGGGGTCCCTTCGAATGTCTAGGAATCCTCCTTTTATAGGCCCGGCGGGTCGCCCGAAGCTGATGTGGCAGGCCCCGCGCCGGTCTTTGCTTTAGTGGCGGAGCTCTTGTCTCGTTCCGAGGCTCTGTCTTGTTCGGAGCCTGCAGGAAGAAGCTGGTCAGGTTAGTACTGGGCTCGTGTTTGTCTCGAAGTGCCTATTCGGGGAAGAAGCCTCTTTAGGGAGAAAGCACTTTTCCTTTATCCTCGATATAGCCTTGACTGGACCGAGCCAGCCCCGCGTCACCCGTTGGGGGCGTCGCGTAGCGTAACAACCATCCGCTGCTTGCCAAAGAGGGTAAACGACAAGGAAGGCTTCCCGCATGTTCTTCCCCGGGCTGCGGGTCCCTGGGGAGACACAGTTCATTCCGATCAAGACCAGAGAAAGTACGGTGGGCCATGACGGTTGTCGCCACCTGCCCACGGGTGAGCGGATCACCCACGGGACCTTCTCCCGGGCTAAGGGATAGCCCGGGAGGGACACGGTGCCGCACGGTTTGACCTAGTCAAGCCCAGGGCAGCCGCAAGTGAGTTAGGCGGCTCCTTTAGTACGGCCAGGAATAGCCTTTTTGGTCCTCTGTTCGTGTGGTGGGCTGGTACGGAATCGGCCCAAGGCCCGCGTCAAGATGGGCCGTTTATCAATCACCAACAGTGCCCGTGCATACCGGGCACCCCCTGGATCCGCCCCTGATTGCCGGGATTTTTAGTTCCTTGTGGGGTTGAAAGCCAGATCGTTTAGGTCTCCGTGACACCTACCGAATTGTCATTACTGTCTCTCACCAGAAGATCGGGACCCTGCGTCCGCTGCCATCACATTTACTGAACTGCCAGGGACACAAAGTCATCACGTAATTGATAGACAGATGTTGATGTTTCTTTAGGTCGGCTACAACACCGTCGAATTTGGAACGACATGGATCAATTGGAGGCACGCCGTGCTCAGAAGAGATGTAGTCAGTGCAAAGAACAATGACACACATACAATAATTGCTAGAATCGAATGGAGGCTGGGTATTTCAACTTGGATGCAGGACCTTCTAGTCCAAGAGCAGATGAATGACATGATGATTATTGCAGGTCCATGTGGTCGCCTTAATGAATTACATAATAAGTGTACGACGATTTATGTTGTGTTGTATTGTGCAATTTACCCACTTACTAAGTACGTAATAGATGTACAAGGACTTGTGATATATTATATTGAACTATTGTATTAACGTTGAGCTATTTTAGTTGTATTAATATTGTATCAGATTGCTAGTGACATGTTCAACTAGGTGCACCAGTGGTAGTCGTGGACGCCTTACCATCCTAGCATGCAGAGCTACGAGCATGTTTCGGCTGGATTGTATGGCAGAAAAGGTTCTTGAGGGACTTCTCGAATGCAGAGACGTACGGTCCATGTAAGTGGTGGTTGCTTTCAGTTCACGGTAAGACATTCAAAACTCTTAATCTATAGTTTTTGTCACTTCACAACATACTGTTGCCTCTACTTGGATAGGCAAAGAAACAACCGCACAGATGCAGACGATGCATGGTTAGCACTAAAGTGGTGCATTGTCATGAATCACATTTATAGTAGGACCTCATGTGCGAGTGCAATGCCGATGCACGACCTGCACTAGAACGGTTTCAGATGCCCACAGAAGAGCTAGTTGTGTCCTTCCAGAGGATATGCTTGAAGACATGAGCTATATGTCTGACTTCATGCCGCATGGTTCTAGATGTCCCCTAGCCTAGATCGAGGTCCCTACCCTACGCAGCGCAACCCACCTCTAGCGCACCAGGTAACACCCTCAGGGAATTTTTATTAAAATTTTCAATTGTAACACATCATGATGCAGGAGTATGGTGACCGAGGACCTCGCAGTGAAACCAGACGCACTTTGACCAGACAGGCTTGTCCTCTCAAGGGACACCACTTCAGGTTGTGTGGAGGCTGCAGTTCCACCAGACTGGTCCGTCCTCATAGAGACCTCCACTCCCTGTGCGACGTGACCTATCACTACAAAAGCTAGAGGCGCATTACCTTTCTGTGCAACATGATATGTTCCTGCAAAAGGTAGAGTCACATTACCAGTCTGTGCGACGTGACCTATCATTACAAAAACCGGAGGCGTGCTAACTCTCTGGTAGCTAGCACTATGCAACCATGCTACCTGTGTAGCCGTTGAGGGTGTCAGTAGCAGTTGGGGCGCGTTGCTAGACATTGCAAACCGTTGGGGCAACTGCACCCCCTCAATAGCCTGACTGAGCTGTTTAAACCCCAACTAGGCTACTCAAAGCATCAGATTGAAGAGAGAATAGGAGAAGTGAAGAAGAAAAAAAGAGAGAGAAAATATGGGAACAAGAGATAAAGACCCATGAGCACTATGGAATTGCCCTCACTCCCAAGGAAATGTTTGAAGGAACCCATCTCAAAAGTCTCGGCATCCAGGCATTGATATGTCTATGCAGGGACCTTTGCAATTTCATGAGGTCCACTAAGATATCCTACACATACAGTAAGAGGCATTGGATGTGCGCAAACTACGGACATGACCAAACCGAGGAGATTTAGAGACGGGGCAAAGATCCGGTAAGTTATTGGTTGCATTTGTATTTGCATAAAAAAAATATAACACCGTGAGAACTAATCTACATCGTGTTATCCTTTGTAGTCTTTATTGTGCGAATTATCGTAATAATTGGACTCCAAGTAGACCCTCCAACAGCAGCAACACGTGATGACCGTGGAGCGTGAGGTAGACCATGAAAGGAAGAGAGAGAGAGAGAGAGCTGTTAGAGCTAGGGCAACAAGCCTCGAAGCAATGAGGTAGTAAAAATATCCCCACTGCACTCGGTAGATTATAGTAGAATACCATGACGTTTTTAAATCTCCTAAGACATGTTAGGTTAAGATTAGGTGCACTAGTAGGGTATATTGTTATGTGTATCGTACATGCCATCGTTTGCCCGCACCATGTTGTCGGTGTATTCTACACCAGGGTGTGCTCCCGCTCCGTCGCCATGTGGGACCAGAGTCCAATCAGGGAGCGTCCCATACTTAGCAACATCGGACCTAAGCAAATAATGAGCTGGTCATAAATAAAGTAAAGATTCAAAGCTGTTTTGTCCAGGACACGTGGCGTTCGGCGCACAGGCGGGCAACCAAGCCCTGGGTGCCGGGCGACCAGGACACATGGCGTCCAACGCACAAACGAGCGACCAGGTGCTAGGCGCCGGGCAACCAGGACACGTGACGCCCGGTGAGCAGACGGATGGGCGGCAGGGGGTGCGCGGGCCCCATTGTCAGGGATACAGGACGAAGGTGCAAGGAAGCTTCCTTGCTAAGTATTTTTCTGGGATACACTGTCAGGATCATTCAATGTGACAATACTAGTCTGGCGGAGTAGGCGGGGATCTTACGGTATGATTGCCCCCGCCCAGCTAGTGATGTCAGCTACACTGTGGCCATCTTCGTAGTCGTCCTGTTTGCGCCAGCTACGATGTGACAGAAAGGTGCTCGGGTTAGGCGGGCCGCTCTGTCCTATCCACCCTGTCCCGTGGTCAGGGCCGAGGCAAGAAAGAGGGCGGCAAAGACTAGCACCGGAGGAATGATAGCTACAGTAGTAGGATCATTTAATGCACACTGTGTAGTACATTGTAACCCACGCCAGCCCGCGTATATAAGGGCAGGCGGTGCGTCTATGAAGGGGGAGAGATCGATCCTGAGATCGGACTCCTAGAGATTAGCTAGTTCACATATTGCAAGAAACTTGAGCAGGATTAGGGCTATTACCCGATCAGGGGGCCTAAATCTGGGTAAAACTTAGTGTTTATTTTTGTGTTCTTGCGCTGAAGAGAGAAGAGAGGAGCGAGCTAGCTGCGCACACCCCCACTGTCGAATAACCGGATTAGGTCCCAGAAAAACCTGTGAGCTGAAATACGCTGACACATGTAATCTGTTTGTTCGTATAACATAATGAGTAGTTGCGACTGTACAATTATGACCATTTACCTATTCTGCATTTTTTACTGGTTGATAGGCATCAAACCACATAATGCAACAATAACATCCTACGAAGAACTCGGTGTGACACATGTTGATTTTTTCTACAAATTTTTGGGCAAGACAAATAATTTTGTTATGTATGCCAAACGTATTAACCGACCATAATAAACTATCGCACTCGTCGCTTCGAACATTATGACCATTTATCTGTTGCAATTTTCGTAGTGGTTGACAGGGGTCGAACCTCCTAATGCAACAATAACATTTTTCGAAGAACTCGATGTGATGCATGAATTTTTTCCATAATTTTTCGGGGCAAGGTAGGTGATTTTACCATGTAAGACAAACATGCCAGCGGATTATAATATTAAATGCCGCACTTGTCATTACGAACTTGAAATCTACATCGCATCGGTATAACAAGGAGCACACTCCCCACCCCATGTTCGAACCAGCGTCTTCTACATCTTTGAACAAGGGTGCTTAATACTCACAGTTTTAGATGGCGGCATTTGGATCAACCCCATTAGTCGCTAGTTAAAACGACGGGACATGAGGTCATCCCATTTAGCTGCCAATCCAAATGGCAGGATAGAGGTTGGCCCTATTTCCTGTCATTTGTTCGGCATGATTTGATATTCGCCATTGAAGATGGTGGGGTTTGACTTTGCCCTATTTCCTACCATTTGAATTGGCGAAATTTGCTCGCCTCTTTTTTCCCTCCGACGGGAAACAAAAAATATTTAAATATATAAAATTAATGTTAAAAAATTCTCGAAAACTGAATGTGTTTGAGGCCCATAATCTAGCGGTGGATCGTTCGATAAATTTAGATTTTATCCTCTTCGTCTTTTATAACTTAACCTATCTAATTATTTTGGATTTTTTTAATACATGCCATTACGAAGTTCGCTTATTTCGAATATGCCATCACAAAGTCGATATTATTATATGGGACCGGCTCGGCGTCAGTTGCCTTTTTTTTTTATCCTTCAGTCGATTTTCTGGACCGTTGGATCTCAATCCAACGGTCCAGATCAACCCGCGCCCCCCCACTCTCTCTTACTTTCCCCTTCTCCTCTCCATCGCCCCGACCCCGGTCGTCCCTCCCGACCGCTTCGCCTCCTCCTCCTCCTCTCGCCCGTCTCCGTCTCCGCCTTGGCCGGCGCCCTCCCGGCGCCTCGCCGCCGCCGCCTCCATGCAGAGCTACTACCGCCCAACCTAACCCAGTCGCCACCGCCTGAATCCCCCCAGCGTCCGCCTCCGCGCCCACCACCTCCCCGCCGCCCACCACCTGCCCGTGGCGCCTGCCCCTTGCCTCGCCTCTCTCCTCCTCACTGCCGTGCCACCCCGCCCACCCTAACGGATGGGGACGGCGTGATCCCCATCGCCGCCCACCCGCCGCCTCCTCGGCTCTGGCGGCGCCACCGCCGCCTCCGCCTTCGACAAACAAGCCCCACCGCATGGGTCCGCCGCCTCCCCGACCTCTACAACCGGAGAAACCAAATGTTCCTAACCAGAACCCTAACCCGTGGCGTGAAGCTCGGTGGAGAGGAGGAAGAAGGTGTGATCTTGCCACGAGAGAGAGGAGGAAGAAGGTGCGCCAGATAAGGTATGTCCAATCGACTGATGGCTAATTAAATCTCAGGCAACTGATTTCTAGCAAAACCGTTATTATATAGATGCCACTAGTTTTACAATAATCTATGACAGATGCCATTCTCAGGCTTTTTTTTAGTTTCTTGTATTTTACGCGAGCCAAATATAAAAGAAATACGGCCTCCGACACATGGGGCCCACTTGTCATCCTCTCCCCTCCCTCCTTCCTCCTACCTCTTTCCTCCTTCCTCCTACCTTCCCCGACGAGCTCAGCGACGCGGTGCGAGCTCGGAGTGAAGGTGGCGGCGGCGGCGGCGCGACGACGGCGACAACAGTGGAGAGGGAGGAGGAAGAAAGGGCTAAGTGTATGACGTGTGGGTCCCACATGTCAGGGTGTATTTTTGCCCGTATTTTGATTTGGTATACGTCGTAAATTCAAAAAAATCTCTGAGAATGACATCTGTGATATATTATTGCAAAGCTAGTAACATCTATAATAATATCTTGTTTGTGATGGTATATCCGAAATAAGTAAACTTCGTAATGACATGTATAAAAAATTCCATTTATTTTTGTTTTTATACTTCACCCCGTAGAACGTGGGATGGTGGCTATCCGTAAAGATGGCCTCGCGTCGTAGATTCATGGAGCATAAAATTCCCCAACCGCGGCCAGGCAATCGCAATCGCCCCCGGCCCTTCCCTTCCCTCGAACCCTAGATTGCCCGACGGCGCCGATCCCACCCTGCGTCGCCGCCATGCCGCCGTTCCGGCGCTGGGCGGACCTGCCGCCGGACCTTATCTGCCGCATCGGCGACCGCCTCGACCTCAAGTGCTACGCCAGCGTGCGGGGCGCATGCACGGCGTGGCGCTGCGCGCTCCCGCCGGCGTCCCCGTCGCTCCTCGTCCTCGCCGACGAAGCCAGGAGCTGTCCCTCCGCGGCCTCACTCCCCACGCGCCGCTCGTTCGAGCTCACGGCGATCCTCTACGGCGGCCGGTGCGTCGGCTCCAGCAACGGCTGGCTCGCCCTTTCCGTCGGCATCTTCGGCGGGCAGAGTGTTTTCGTGCTCTTCAACCCCATCACCGCCACTGAGGTCATCCTGCCGCCGCTGATCTACGAGAGCAGGTGGGTCTCCAAGGTCGTCTTCGCGCCCAACCCCACCAAGGAGGACTTCGCCGCTGCCGCCATATGCGACATCGACAGGCTCGCATACGTCACCGCCGGGGCCAGGAGGTGGGCTGTCCTCGATCCCGTCCACCTCGTCAGCGGGGACCAACTCGCCGACGTCGTCTACCAGGACAAAGGTAAGGTCTACTGCCTCACGAGGTGCGGAGACGTGCGACTGCTTCGTCTGCCGGAGCGCCGCCGCCGGAAGCCTGTCGTCGTCGAGGATCCAGGCCCCTCAGAACCACCCGTGCTCCCATCCCAGGAATGTCTTGTACATCGATTCAGGAGAACACTGCAACCGCGCAACTTGCACATGATCTGCTATGGACGTTGCCAAAATAGAGATCAGAGTCTACTGGCACCATTCAAGGTTACTTTCACCTCGGATTTTGTAATCCCCTGTAACAGAATTCCACATGGATATCTCGAGCCAGACCTTAATGCACCTGCCACCATTGAGCCATTGTTGCCTGAGGGCAACCCTCCTTTTGATCCTGCAACCTGTTTTGCTCAGCCATACAACACCGTGTCAGGTTTTACTAGTGCCAAGAACTTGGTGCTATGTGAGGGTAACCTGTACCAAGTCTGGAGGAATGCAAGCTGTACTGTTACTTTGCAACTGCCAGGAGGTGGTCATCGTCGGGTATCGGAGAATGAAATACTCGTTCTGAAATATTATCCCAGGCGCCAACCATGCTGGGATGCTGTGACAGACTTGGGAGGCTACTCGTTGTTTGTTGGCAAGAACAATGCGGTGGCGATGTATGCAGAGGGTGTGCCACAATTGAAGGGAAACTGTGTTTACTGGATTGGTGGGCGAGGTAGGGATCAGGGCATGGTTTTTGACATGGAAACTGGAAGATCTACACGTTGCCTTACCTCTGTGGGCGGCATACCAGGGCCTCCTCATAGCACGATCTGCTGGTACTTCTTGAGTGACATAGTGAACAGCAGCAACAACAGCGGAGGAAGAAGAGTTTATCAGACGCGAGCAAGAGCCCGGGCTGAGCGTGAACAAGATCTTGAGGAGTAATGCGTCGCCAAACTGCTTGGCGACATTGCGAGCACCACCAGCCACAATGGTGGAAGTTGAGTTTGTTTGACCTGAGGCAGAGCCCAAGTTGAATGTGCACAATATCTGGCAGCGTTTCTATACTGCCGAGATTTGTAGCAGATAATTTGTTTTTATTTCTCTGTTCCCTAAAATAATGTGCTTCAGTCTGTTCAAATGTAATCATGTCATCACTATATGTTTGCGCCATGCAATGGAATAATTGTAGATGTCTTTGTAAACTAGTATGTTGTCTTTGTAAACTATTATTCATCATATTACGATGGAGTAAGAAAAGGGATTGAAATATCTGAGCTTGTTGAAGCTTCTTTTGTATTCTTTTTGTAGGTTGATGGAGATACCTTAATTCTTTTTATTCTGTGCATAAGAATTACCCCATACTATGTACAAGAAGGATGTATTGCATAATATCACAATCTGAACGCTGAGCATCACAGCCAGAGTCTTGATGTGCTTCTCTATTATGGATTTCATAACAATTTCAGTGGAGAATTGCATCTGCAGCCTGCGGAGGAGCACTGAAACACAGCGCCTGCAGCGACCGGACAACCTCATCCATGGACGGTCGCTGGTCGGGCATCACTGATGTGCAGCGCACCGCAAGCTCCAGGGCCAACTGCATCCCCTGCTGTGCCGTGTCGGAAATGCTGGGGTCTATTATCTGCAATGCGCCGTTGATCACGTTGATCCTCCTCCGCACCCACTTGACGATGTCCATCGAGTTCTCTGATGCTGGCTGCTCCCCTGGCTTTCCGGTGATCAGCTCCAGGAGAATGACTCCGAAGCTGTAGATGTCCATGAGGTTTGTTGGGTTCTTGCTGCAGTTTTGTTCTGTTTTCATGAATTGAGCGAAGAATTTTCAGTGAAATCTATTGGGGTGAATCTTTTGTGATGGTGCTAGCTGTATGCTAGATGCTTATTCGACCCAATGTGCAACGATGCTGTGAAATTAGTGCTGGCAACATCGCTGATATGTATGAAAACAATCAGGCTACAGAAGCAGACTTCCAATCTGAGCTCTTAGGTAATGGAGTGAACCATGTGGATGCTTACCTGGAGCGATATAGCACTTGTGATTCAAACCCGAAGCCAAGGAAGATTGGAACGCCTTCTCCCCGACGATGCGATCAACACCGAATCCAGTAACCCTGGGTTCAAGTTCATCACCAAGTAGCACATTGCTAGACTTCAGATCACGATGCAGCACGCAAGGATTATAGTCATGGTGAAGGAACACCAATCCCTGAGCTACTCCCAGTGCGATCCTTAGCCTGTCGTTCCACCCCAATGCGAATTTTGGTGCGCGGATCATATCCCGCAGGCTTCCCCTCTGAAAATACTCACATATGATGCTGACTTCGCCTTCTGAGTAGCAGAAGCCTAGCATCTTGGCGATGTTCCTGTGCCGGATTTTTGCCAGTACCTTCATCTCGTTCTTGGCCTCTCTGAAAGTCAGTTTGCCTGATCTGACCAGCCTCTTCGCCACGACATTCTGCCCGTCTCGCAGCTCGATCAGATAGGAGTTCCCCAGTGCTCCCCTGCCAATGACGTTCTTGTCGTGGAACGCGGCGAACAGCTCCTCTCCGGTGACCTTGATTGGGTAGAAGAGCACCAGCTTCCATGGGGATATCAGCTTGCTGCCATGTAGCCTCCTGCAGACTGCAAACGCTCCTATGGCTAGCAGCATCGCTCCGGCGACGAACGACGCCACCGTCGCGGCCAATGCTAACCTCTGATGCTTCGCCAATGGCGCGCCGCAATCGTTCGGCAATCCGGGGCCGCAGAGCCCGGGGTTTCCCTGAAGGAACAGGGCAGGGAGGCCGGAGGCCAGCCCGGGAGGGACACGGCCGGAGAGCTGGTTGTATGACACGTTGAGCAGCGCAAGCTTCAGGTTCTGGAGCTCCGCCGGAATGCCCCCGGTGAGGCCGTTGCTGGATAGGTCGATGTACGTCAGCACCGGCAAGCCCCCGAGGGACGCCGGTATCGGGCCGGTGAGAGTGTTGCCGGACAGGTACAGCGACACCAGCCTCTTGCAGTTCTTGAACTCCGGGATCGAGCCGGACAGCGAGTTGTGGGAGACGTTGATGATGCTCATCGCCGGCGAGTCGCAGAGGTTGTCCGGCAGGCTGCCGTTCAGGCGGTTCATGGAGGCGGAGAAGCGGTACATGGTGTGGATCAGGCCGACGCTCTGGGGTATCTCGCCAGAGAAGCTGTTATTGTCGACCTGAACCTGCTCCAGCCGAGACCCGCCGGGGAGCTCCGGCAGCCGGCCGGCGAACTGGTTGTTCTCGGCGCGGATCACCCGCAAGTCCGGCAGCGACCACAGGCCGGCGGGTAGCTCGCCGGCGAACGCGTTGCCGTGCACCTCGAACCTCTGCAGCATCACGCACTCCTCAATCTCCTTCGGAAACGGCCCAGAGAATCCATTGCGCGACAAGTCCAGGGATAAAAGTTTCCGAAAATTGAGACCGAATCCAGGAGGCAGAGCTCCGGTTAAGCTGTTCATGGAGAGATCGAGAGCCTCCAGTTGCTCCAGCGCAAGAAAAGCTCGAGGGATCGCGCCGGTGAACCCTGACCCTTGCAAGAACAGCCACCTGAGGCTCGCCATCTCGCCGAGCTCCGGCGGCAGCTCGGACTCCAAGAACTGGTTCTTAGACAGGTCCAAGAAGCGCAGCCTGGTCAGGTTCCCGAACAGCGCCGGGTGGAGCACGCCGGAGAGCCGGTTGCCGCCGAGGTCGAGCACCTCGAGGCCCCGCAGTGCGGCGAGGCCGGGAGGCACCTGGCCCTCGATATCGTTGCCACTGAGGTCCAGTGACGTGAGGGCGGCGAGCATGGCGATCTGGTCGGGGATCGGGCCCCAGAAGGCGGCGGAGCTGAGGTTGAGGGAGACGAGCGACGCGCACCGCGAGAGCTGCAGTGGGATGGACTGGTTGAAGGCGTTGGACGCGAGGCTGAGAGCGGCGAGGCCGGGAACGCGGCAGAGGGCGGCGGTGTCGATGTCGCCGGAGAGGCCGAGGCCCTCGAGAGACACGGACACGGCGGTGGCGCCGGCGCCGGCGCCGGCCTCATCCGTGCAGGTGACGTGCGGCCAGTTGCAGTAGGGGGTGGAGTTCGACCATGAGGAGAGGGCGTTGGAAGGGTCCAGGAGGGAGGCCTTGAAGCGGAGCAGGAGGTCTTGCGGCTGCTCTGGCTCCGCCGCCGCCACCGGCGACGACGACGAGGCGGTCAACGGCGAGAGGAGGAGCAGGAAGAGAGGTAAGTAGGTGGGCGCGGTGGCTGCCATGGAGAGGGGCAGGGCTAGAGAGAAACCGAGCCGGTGAAGTGCAGGAGGGAGCGAGTGCAGTTGACACACACAGTGATCAGTGTGTCACTGAGTGTATGATGATTGATGGCCGGTCGTTGCTCGTACGCACGCACCGCCACCACCTCCTCCTCTTGACGATGCTGGTCGTTGGAGGATAGACTAATGAATGATTTGTTCATCGCTCGTCAGATCGGTGGCAGATGACTGGATAGGCAGTGAGCTACACGTTATATCAGCTGCAGCCTGGGGTCAGTGTCGGATGGTGCAGTGCTACACTGCCAGTGTACTGCTACTGCAGCGTGGCCGTGGCCCGTGGGTACCAGTGGGTGTGGGCTGGGCCATATCGGATATTCTGGTCTCTTGCATTATTTTCCTCTGGGACTTTTGGACGGGAGGCTGGCTCTTTTGGACTTTGGAGCGGCGCCTTTGTCGTGCTGTATGTTGGAGGTGATGTGACCCTGAGGTCCCTGACCCCAGAGTGGGTACTGGCCACTGGGTCATCTCATGGGAGCAGCGGCGCCGCATGGATTCAGGATTCTACCGCTTGCTGTACCTGTACGGCTGTACCGGTAAACTCAGATCTCACTTTCCGGGCTGCCTTTTTCTCCCGACCAAATTTAGATGGTCCGAAAACACCTTCCCTTTACATGCTTATCCTAGTACGTGGAGCACTAGTACGGTCTTTACATGTTCTTGAGACAACCCTACTCCCTCCCTATCACTCACTTTTTTCACTGCCTAGAAATTCTCGTGTAGACATCCTTGCTTCCTGCCCTCTCACCTTCATATCTTCTATGGTTCAAGCCAACACAAACGTCCTCCTTCCTTACCACGTTGGCACTAGCATTGGCCACCACTTTTACAAAACATGAATGAGAGAGAGACAATCATCGCATAGATCTCAAAACACATCATAGAGTAGAGGTATGCAAATATATCTTTATTATAGGGGGAAACTTCACTATTAAAGCTCGGGTAGGCTGGTTGTGAGTGTCGATCGGGCTTTAGCCCGAATCAACGCTAAATTTTATGGTTGGACTTAAGATCAAACAAGTTCAATATTTCTAAATTAGAGCTCAAGATGCCTCATTTGCATATCTCCGCCTAGTCACATCCTCCTCTTAGTCACCCATAAACACAAGTCGTTTCCCTTGACCTCTGCCCGCAAACATCACGACCACAATCATGTGACCACCACCACATCCAGGATTTAGTTGGGCATATGTACATCCTAAGAGTTTGTGAAGTTGGTGGCACAAGCAATCTCCATCTGACAAGGGTGTTCATGGAGGTAGGGTTGCACGATGTGACATTGTCTCATGGAGAATAGTGATTCGTAGTGTGGATGGTTGGAAGTTGGACAAGTTCGGCTTAGGTGAGCCCTTGAGATCGATCAAACTTGGCTCGTTTTGGTTCTCGAGCCTCATTTAATCTAGCCTCAATCTTAAATAGCTCAGAGAACTAAAACTTTTCATCAAGGCCTAGTTATGATCCTAAGCTTTAAGAGAAAAAACATTATTTATTTTTATACCAAGGATCCTTTATAGGTAAACCCCTTTGGCAGTTCGTTTAAGTTCTCCAATTTGACCCTTGCTGTCATACTTTAATTATTAATTATAATTCGTGCAAAAAATCAATTATAGAAGAATTCCATTATGTTGGCTAGCTATTGCTTTTGTCTAACGTCATCCAATATATGAACTAGATGGATACTTCCATGAGCTGACGTGTCATCATGGCTGTGTTTCTTTGGGCGGTTAGATTATAATCTGAAAAGGTTGTAGTGTTTTTATAGAAGATTTAAAGTGCCAAAAAAATTATGAAAAATATTTTTGATATCTTTGAGACCAATTGTGCAAAGTTCCGAAAAAAATAACTATAAAATATTTCAAAATATAATCGGTACAAAAATGATAAATTTTAAGCTGCAGCTTATAATCTGATTATAAGCTGAAAGAAACAGAGCCCATATATATCGGGTCGGGAGTTGTCCATAGGATAGGTGGTAATGTGCATAGGATAGGTGGTAATGTGCTTGGCCTCAAAACCCACCACCTGAATTCAAATTACAGGAGGATAATAGCAATTCATGTTCATTCCCAGGTATGTAACTTTGTTACGGAATCACCGGGTTTTCATATTAATCTAAATATATAAAAAGGGGAGGGTCTAACACGGTTGCTAGTCCATATTAAAAATCGTACCTATTTTGTTGGTCCATTTCTCTAATGAACGGTTTAACATTTAAATTGATTATCACAACAATAATGCTAGGCACATACATATATTATTTTAGCTCGCTATAGTACTTTGAGCTGATCGAGGCCATCTCCAGCAACTGATTTACATTTCTCCTCTATAACAATGTTCCTTGTATGCTATATCCATTCTCTAAAATTCATCACACTATACACCACCCACTGAAAGAGCCCTTCCCTCCGACAGGTTAGAGCATCTCCAGCAGACACTGTATAATATTGTAACACATATAGAGGGGTTTTTGGAGAGAGAGAATATTTTAAAGTGTAGTGTAAATTGTAAAGAAATTTTAGAGAGATGGATAAAAAAGACGTCAATAGTGTTTTAGATAGGAGATATAGAAGAATTGGTGATGCTCTTAGCCCTTAGCTTTCAATCATATTGGTGTGTATCTAGTCATACTCTCTCCCCCCTCTTATACCCTTAAGACATTGTAGAGGCGCTTAGAGCATCATTAACCACCTCTTTATATCTTTCCTCTAAAATAGCATTTCCTCTATTTATCTCTATAAAACTACTTCATATTTTTTACTATATTCTATAAAATATCTACCCTTTGATAGTTCATCTATATTTGCTAAAGTTGCTCTAAGAAAACCACCAATGCAGCGAGCAGAAGAAAATAAAGACAAACTTGCTCCTAAAACGTTGCCTAAGAACGTATACATGACGAGAATGGATTTTTTAAGACACGTTAATAGTATTACAAACCATTCATTTGACTTGATGCCATGGTCTAATGTTCATAACACAAAGACGACAAATTTCTGATTCAACCGAAGAGTGAGATAACAGTCCAGTGATCCCGTGTCGAAAATGCTACTTTGTTCCTGTCACAGGGCAGTGGGCAGAGACTGGCGAAGACACCGACAAAGAGCATGGCAACCGAGTCGATATTATATTCCTCAATGGTTAAACATCACGTAAATTGTTCCAGCACCCAGTCAAAACGATAAAAAATAATGCGAAGTACGAAATCTGCAGGCAGAAAAAAACCAAATGGAAGACAACAAGATCAGGGTTATATATGACAACAAAATCAGAGTTACATATGACAGGTGGCTGCCCTTACCTTACAATCACCTGCATTTCAATATAAACAATCCTTGGAGCTGAGCTGCCCGTGATTCCTCCCTAGTTCCAAGATAAATGTACTTTCTTGGATAAAATATGTACACTTGCAGGCTCAACGGACGGGAGTTACAGATAGGCTTTATACATGAAAATGCCAGATTTTAGCTTAAACATCCCTGACTAGAAACAAGATTTTGGCACATCATGTAATTTAATGAGACTGGAAGTTGTATGATCTATGATAATAACAAAATCTGAAATGTTCCTATGTAAAGCTTTTTCCTTCTCATTTTTAAATATTTTCCACTCCACAAGCTACAGACAGCCAACACAATTGCTGATGGGGCAAAAGGCACAAAAATTCACTCACAGAATATGGCTCAAATTTTCAGTTCCATAAAAACTACAGCCTGGCACTAGCTAAGCTCTGCGACTAAATAGTATTTACCAAAAGAGGCTGAACAATGAAATGTCCATCAACCTTCAGCTCCTTCTGCGAGTTCCATCAGGACAAACAGAATGCGGCGGCTGGGCAATCAAATGGTCGCAGTTGCACCAACATCCTGTTTTGGCTCGGTGCGAGTATAGGTAAAGCTTCGTGTGATTTGGGCTACTGTCTGATTCCCAGGAGTTACAGGTGTAGTTTGACTAGGTTTCCCAGCATCAAAGGAATCACCAGTGTCACGCTTCCATTGAAAACTCCGGACACCACCTCTGAGCGGTAGACGTCCACGGATAGAACCAGGAAATGTGGGCCTAGGGTATGCAGTTCTAATGAGCCTTGAAGCAAATGGTGAACCACGTGAAGTCCGGGACCAGCTAGGCAGTTGAGGCACCTCAAGAGAGTTTCTTCGGACAACCTGCAGCAGAACATAGTTAATTGCTGGGTCTTACACATGCACCAGGAGCCATGAAAGATACTGCAAAGATCTTGCTGTCATGAATTACATGAATACTAGCAAGTGCAACATCCACTGCAATAGGCAGTATACTTTTCATCATAACTAAGGGTACGATCTTGTAGATAAAAGATGGAAAACACTAAAGGATGCTGAGTTGCTGAAAAAAAATTATATAATTTATGCTATGTTCTCATTAGAAAACGAACGTCACAACTCAATTGCATTTTTTAATGCACTGAAACAGTTCAAGGAATGGAACCTCCTATATACATAAAAATATCTTTTGATGTTGGGAGCTTAATAGCAAACCTTAGTACCTTACTAACAGCAAGGTCATCTATTGCAATCCACAAAGCTTTGGTCAGGGAGTTTTACCTTCAGAATGCGTGACATAAAAGACGTGCCATTCAAGGTTAGTGCCTGCTCTGCAGATTCTTTGTGCAAGAACTCAATGTATGCTGACCTAATCAAACAAAATGAAAGAAAAATCAACAAAGGATATAATCTAAACGAGTGGCAATATTTCTAAATGTTTAGAGAAGGCTTTGAGCCTTATAATGCATACCCTGTTGGCTGACCAGTGACACCATCAGTCAGAATAAGAGTTTTTAGCACAGCTCCAAACTTATTGAAATGACGAGAAAGAGCATCTTTCGTTGCAGCGAAATGTACCTAAAAAGCAGCAAAACAATCGCTAGTAACAGAGGAACTCTTCAGCTTCATGAACAGAAGGAAAAAAGAAGAGAAACACTTACATTGCTAATAAAGACAGTTCTAGAATCAGTGCCACCTTCAGGTTGACCTGTAGAGTATGATCCAGCAGCTAAAGGAAAAGAAGAGGAAACTTCCTTAACCAATGAAGTGATTGAAAAGCAGAGGTACAGAACTAACATGTACAAAATGGAAGTGAATTTAAAAGGATAAAAATTCAAATTGTGGTGTTTTAAAGATAAAGGGATATAGTAAATTCCAATCAAATAAAGGATGTGCTTCATAATCAAATACAGACTACTCTGAGCCAGTGTAAAAGCTTAATAGACCATATGACTAATCTCTCCAAAGTATACTGCCATGATATGGACTAAAAACATAAATATAAAAAGTAAAAAAAAGTAAAATATGGCCAGAATCAGATAAATAAGACAATAGTAATTTCCTTGTTCCTTCTACTGAAGACCATTTTACATCATAGAAAGCACTATAGGAGCCAACTTTAGAAGCTTATTAGGCCAGACATAGCTTTTTTCCCCACAAAAAAACAACTGATAAAGTGGTTATAATTCATAACTATGAGAAGTGCTACATACCATGTGATGTCTTCTGTGCCTCCACCATAGAAGTTGAGTGCCCCAGATCCTGGAAAATATTTTCGGAAATGTTAGTACAATGGTATGATAAATCACAGATAAATCATATCATAGAATACTAATGTTACATGAATTGGAACAAAAAACACACAAAAAAGGGTTAGAGAAAATGCACACAAATAACATAGAAATACAAATAGAGAAGCCAAGAATGTGGTTAAACAATGCATCCAATGCCTATAGGAAGATGTAAAAAAAATTGTCTATGCAGTATATGCTCCAACAAATTTGCAAGTTTGCTGTTCTGTCGTGTAGCGGATTCCAACAAACTTGAAATTTGTTGGCTTACACATAACTTAGAACATCGTTATTTAACAAGCTGCAAGATTTGTATATGGACTTTCTTCCCTCCCATAAAGGAGTTAGTTGATTTGAGTATCAATCAGCATGTCAAAGTTGATAAAAGAATAGCACTGCAGCAAGTTGGATTCTTTGACTAGAAACATGCAATTAAACAAAGATTACACTCTGGGCATACCGAACATGTGAGGAATTCAAAATCTTAAAGAGGTAATAATTTCAAGCTGTTTATTCCATGGTAAAATCACAATTGCCATATGGTTTTAGGTAAGTTTAGAGATAACAGTTTGAAAAGGAACGAAACGCTAGCAACTGGAAACAGCAGATGACAAACTTACTTTGGAATTATCAGTCATGGGTGTATCATTAGCATGTGTAACCGTCAAATTTGATTTTCTTGAGCCAATAACCTTCTTCTCCATGGGTGCCTGAGGCTCAAATGAAACAGTATGCCTTGCTGTTTCATGGTTGATAGGCTTCCATGTATTCTTGTTAGCGGAGGTATTTAAGATCTTTTCAGGCAGTTTTGGTGCTGTACTAGCATGTGTCTCCCGTGCTATCGACTTTCTGCTTCTTACAGCAGAAGCTCCTTGAACCATATTGTACCCTACTAGCAATGACTCTTTGCCTCCACTAGAAGGCAATGTACTTCGGTAAGAACTCAAACCATTATACCTAACTGCACCGGTGCCATCATACCCATTGATATCTAATGCAGGATCAGCCTCATCAGCTTCTTGGTCAAACATGTATGCATCATTGCCATCATACTGATTTCTTTCATGAAATTCCACTTGATTTTCTGTTATGGCAGTATCGATATCATATTCCCTTTCTGAATCTTGCACTATAAAATCAAATGATTTTTCAGTGGCATTCAACACACGCCTTTTACCCAATCTGTTAAATACACTTTCAGAATATCTGTCCTTCAGAACATCTTCAGCAGCCTCAGCTGCAGCTCTTAATGCTGCTGTGGCACCTGGTATTCTCACATGGGAATTTACTTTCTGCAACCTTACATCAAGCGCTGAATCTGAAGCCATGGTAGACACTACAGATCGAAGTCGCTTGGAAGCTGAATCTGATCTAGGGGTCAGTGGCTGCCCAGTTCCCACAGCATCACGAACAGCAAACTGAAGTAGCCGACGTGGCGCATCAATAACTTGGTGGGACATCCTCTAAAAAAAGTATATGAAACTGTTACCATAAAGAGTGAGAAAGTATAAAAGAACCTGCAAGAAAATAATAAAAAAAACTGCTACACATGGAGAGGCATTGCACATCTTCACAAACATAAATGATAATGACAAGAACAGAAGAGAATAACAAATATCACAAAAGAACCATAGTTAATCCAACAACTTCATAGATCAGATTAAAAGCACTCACATAGTCACATGGCTGGAAATTGATGGCTTGATGCACATTTGAAAGTTAAGTGCTAAATAGCAGGTTGCATTATCAATGGTGAAATTAGACTTTGCAGTTCAAATACAGTTCATAAGATGGCGTCCAAATAAGCACACAGGCAGGTTGTAAATTACAATTCCTATTAAAGAAGTTTATGTGATCTTAACGAATCCATTAGAAAGACTCGTATAGCTACATTAGAAAGAGTGCAAATTAAATATCAAGGTTTGCACCAAGACAACTAAAAAGTTTGAAAATACCACCTATAAGAATCTTTATCAGAATACATATGTTGTAAACAGAAAAGAGTTACAATTAATCATGCAGGAATTAAAACAGAGACAAAAGAGACTAACAAAACTACAGAAAAGCATATATCAACTATACTTTGTTGATATGAGAATGTCCGTTAGTAATATGCCTTGATTATTGATAGAAGCATGGAAATCATGTCAGGATTGTTGCCAAGTTATCAAAATATAATATATGACAGAGAACATTAGAAACCTTGATCTGTCGTGTGCTCTCCTCTCTGCTTCTCTTTCTATGGTGACGCATGTCAGGTAACCGGGTTTGTCTAACACCATGTGATTTATGTAAAGTTTTTTCCTCTGCATTTGAAACGGTAGCTATAACACTTCGAAGGGGAACTGCTTCTGGTTGATCTCGAACAATTCCTCCCCACTCCCTCTTCTGTTGAATTCTTGTTGCCTTCTGAGTTGCAGCTTCAGGTTCACTATTATTCCGTATGCTGCTAGTCAAGTTATGTGCAGGCAAGTCTCGAGCAGTACTGCGAATAGTTTTAGCTTCGTCGTTAGTAGAAACAGCTTTGGGTTGCACATACAGATGCAAATTAGAGGATAGGTGATCCCATAGCCTGCATGATCATAAATATCCAGTGTTGTGAGAACAAATGGTGCGTACAAAAAGGAATTGAAGTTACAAAAGTTGGAATGATAAGATTATTACCAGGATACAAATGCATCATTGTCATCGCCCAAAAAAACCTGCAGCTCCTTTGCAGCCTCATCCTTCCGTCTTCCATTTCTGAGCAGTACAACGACATACTCCTGAACCCACAAGTTCAAATAAAAATAGAATAAAAAACTCAATAGTTTGTGGGTCTCTTCATCAAAAACACATTTACCATCAATTATTTTGTATTGCTCGCCACAGAGTGCTTAGCAACAAAATTTTCAGACCTCAACCAAGCAACATAACCTCCACAAGTGTCAAACAAGGATAAAGCATGCAAAATAATAAAAAACACACTAAACCTCATAAGACAATCTGGCCAATGGGAGGGAGCATACAGTGTGGCCACTCCAATTAAACACAATAAGTAGGGATACTAGACCATCGCTTCAACTCAGCACTGATAGTAAACAAGTAAACTGCCCCCACAAAACTATAACTTTCGTCAGCTAATTCCAATGATCCCTTAAAAGTGCATAATCCGGTCTCACGCACCAGCTATTCACGTTATAGAATCTAGGGCCTATACAGGAGCAAACAGCACCTGACCCCCAAATCCCAATCCTAGAAACAAACAGGAGCCACTCTAAACCCCAATGCAGATAGCACGGCATGTGCACGAACCCACACGAAACCAATTCCACCGAGTCTCGCACGATCCCGCTAAATTCCAACGATCGGTTATCCACCGCGGAGGGACGGGATTACGCGACAGTACTGCTAGGGTTTTAGAGGTGGATCGGAGATCACGTCGCCGCTCGGGGCGCAGGGGATAGGAGATGGATGGGGCGGGGGGGAACCGATGAGTTGTGGGGGGAGCGCTGACCGCGAGGGTGTCGTCGGAGTAGTTGCCCATGAGCTCCCTGAGCTTCTCCTTCACGCGCTCCCGCAGCAGCGCCACCCCCTCGGCGCTGAAGTTGGCCTTGAACGTCCTCTCGCCGCCGTCCATCGCGAACCCTAGATTCCGTCCCTCCCCGCGCCGGCAGTCCAGGCGGCGGCGGAGGCGGCGGCGGCGGCGGCGGCGGCGGCGGCTGCCGGCGCAGCGCGTGCGGCCGCGCGGGACCGAGGGCTGCGGGGAGAGGCGGTTGCGGCGCGGGCACCCAAGCGGCGTCGGGTCTGGACTCTGGAGCCTGGACTGTCGCGGAGGGAGAGGGACCCGTGCCGCCCGTGCCTGCGTGTGGGGGGAGAGGGCGTAGTTTTTGCAGGGATTTTGTAAGTTTTAACACTTCTTTTTTTACGCTTTCGTGGGCCCTGAGCGGCGCCGGTGCCTCTGTGCTGTGGGCCTGTGGAGATGCGTCGGCTTTGCACGAACCGGCGTGGCGGCGCGCGTACGTGATCGGGACGTGAGGTCGAGTGATCGGGACGTCGCTTTGGGCGGAGCGGCCGCGCCGGTTCGGTGGCCGCTGGAGGATTGGGCCCGCCGATATTTGCCGATATCGACCAGCCGAACCTGGGAAACTTGTGATTACAGGCCGTATTTTTGCACGGGCCAGGCCGAAAGCCAATTCTTATGTAGCCGATAGCATTTGCAGCTGTTGCTGCATTTGATGCAAGAGGGAACACTGCCCTATTTTCCCCTTACTTTCATAACGAAAACAAACAAAGTCACATACGTCATAGTGGATATGAATGATCCCCAGCCCTCACGGTGGCCACACACACCCACGGTTCTAACAAAAGTACCACAAAATAGTTTTGCGGTACAAAGATCCTACACATCTTACAACCAAACATAACAAAATGTATCAACCACCACACACAAGAAGACCCTCTGATGAAAAAGCTGAAATAGAGAACAATCAGCTGAAACATGGGGGGGTGGTATCCAGCCTGCAAAGCAATTACACATTGTTGCCTAGGTCCCCCATCCGAGTTTTTCTCCCGACGCTTAGTATTTGTATCTTGCATCTCCTTGACGACCTGGAAGATTCTGGCAATCCCCATCTTCATGAGTTCTTGGTCCAAAACATTGAGAAAACCTATCCAACATTGAAGAAACAGAGGACAATTAAGAATATTTTAGGTTGTACCGTAAAGTATTAAGTAATTTTATGGAAGGGATAGCGTTTGTAGATAATACTCCTATATAAAGAAGAAATTTGAAGTCATTATGAGGATGCTCTAAATGCCTAGTTTCAGCATAAATCTAGCTTACCAGTTTTCAATAGCAGCAGTTGGAGCCAGAAAATTTAGAAACCTAAAAATGAAGCACTGTCGCCACGCATATGACGCGATGGCAAAGAACGTCTTTGGCTTCAACCTCCCGATGTTGAACGGCGCGTTATGTCCATGAATTATACAAGATCATTTAGGCATGGTTAATTTACTTTCTGCTATTTTTGTCAATGCTCCCGTCACAAATAACTGAAGATTGAAATATGTAAAAGCCATGTTTCTAAGGAAAATATATGAATTATATTTTTATTTTTTTATATTATGCATATAAAATATGCATGTAGATTCTACTTCCATTATATCGTAACTTTAGGATTGCATTGCCAAAGCCCGTACCGGTATATTTTTTTAGTTTTGTACTACCAAACAAAGATTTGTGATTTCCCAATCGAGGAAACTAACATTTGTAGACAAATATTCATAGTAATTTGTAGTGAAAATCATATTTTTGATATTGTGTCAATATCCAGAACATTAATTATTTGTGATAAGAAGGAGTGGTAGGAATGTATGATGAACGGTGGTACTATTTGGCAGGGTAACACCGACCTAGGCGTTACATTTTCGACAATGATGTTAGGCAGTGCTAACAAACAGTGCTAGGGACTAGGGAGTAGGAAAATTTGGACTTCATCTTCATCAAATACAGCCCACGTTAATCGACCCATTCCAATTGGAATTTGGAGGCCGTGGAATCTGAATTTGCCCCTTTAGCTTGAATTTTTATGTGGTAGCTAGGAATCATTTTAACAAGGTAACCTTCTTAAGTGAAACTACTAAAGCAATAAAAATGTGATTTCTGTAATGAAAATCTCCATTATCTCTTTTTTCATTGCGTTAGAGAAATTTAGCGAATAGTTCAAATTTATTTGGGATTGGGTGTTGCCACATTGATGTCATCCGACCCCACGGGTTGTTGTTGAATACTTGAATCACTCTCGCCCTAATCCAATTTATTGCACAGGACACCCCCTGCCATTGGTGGCCGCGTGGCGGTTTCGCAGGTAGACCTGTTCACGGGAAGCCCGGCCCGAGCATCGGGCCGGGCTCGGGCCTCATTTCCGAAGATTTTGTCGACTTAATCCTCGGATGGGCCGGGCCGTCGGGCTTCGGGCCGAGCTCGGACCGGTTTCCGAGCCCGACACCCCGGGCCGGGCCGGGCTTGGGCATGTTTTTTTGGGACCAGGCTTTTTCAGGCCAGGCCCGAAGCCCAGCCCGGCCCGGCATTTGATCAGGTCTATTCACAGGCCGTTTTGGGCGGGGTCGGTCGCTATAGCTAGATAAGGAAGTTCAGCCTTGGTATTGGGAAAATTCAGACAGTCAGCTCGCATGTTTTAGAACATGTGTGTATGACATAAAGGATAATATGAGTCAAAATAGTATTTATCAGAATACGTCATATATGTGCAAAAATGCACGAGTATCATTTAGATAAATCCCCGCTCTATAACACTATATGTGTTGCAGCTTAGCTACACTACGGCGAATCCAGGCTCGTCGACGTGCAACTTACCCGCGTCCTAATCCAGCATCTACTTTCGAAGCGCGCATTTGAGCGGCACACGCTACACCGGTCACCGAAGCCGCATCTTTACGACCGAACCCGAATGCCCCCAGAAAAGCAGGAGCTGCATGCCCATCGCCGTCCATTGGGCAAGCTACCCCATCTCCATACGCCACATCCCTAGCCTTTTCATCGCCAACTTGCAAACTTTGCAAGCTCCTGTCCCTGTACCACAGTGTACAGTGTGGCACGGCGATAAGCACGCACCCTCCTGCAAACTTTGCTAAAGCGTGACAAGTACTCAGCTGCTCATCTGAAGCCGGTCTGCAGTTCTGCACTGCAACTCTGCATACCAATTGCCACACTGACGCATGGATGACGGCCAGGGCATGCATCTGCAGGCAGGATTAACTGACTGCCTAGCTTAGCTAACCCGGCAGTGCACCGGCAGGAGGGGGAGAAAAAGCCTAAGCGCCCGGGTTAATTCGTGGCCGATGCATCTGGGGTCATTGGTCAGATTGGACGAACTGTGCCTGTGTGCATGTGCCACTGTGCACTTGAGCTGAGCTGAGCTGAGCAGAGCTGTTCTTTTCTGCTGTGACCATCGGCGATCGATCCCCCCACTAAGCTCGCAACCTTTTCATGCTTTTGCGAGTGCTCCTCCCTCCCCCACCACATCCATTCCACCACCACCCTCGCGCCCCCGCCTTGTGCTTTTCACCTTTTGATCGGGACGGCACTGCCCAAGTCCCTGTGCCGCCCTTGTGCTTGTTTTTATTGTTATTTGTTGTGGCCTACGAGTGGGGGAACGCGAGATCAATCCTCCGTGTATATATTATGATCCATGCTAGCTATCTTGCTCTCCAATCCCAAGATGTTGTCGAGGCAGCGAACCTGACCACGAAATCGCTTGTGTGACAGTGCGAGAGAGAGAGAGAGAGCATAAGGCTTCTTATGTTCTTGCCATGTGACGAGAGCGCGAGATCTTGGAGCAGAGAGGCCAGAAGGCAAATAATATAGCTCGTAGAGATGTGGGGCGTGTTGTCCGTTGTCCGGCAAGGACTGCGGCGGCGGAGGTCCTCGCGGGTGGTGGACGAGAGCGCGCTCGGCGACGTCTCCGACGCCGGCGCGGGCGCGGGCGTGGCGGCCGGCGGCGACGCGCACGCCGCCGCAGCGCCGAGCGGACGCAGCACGCTCGCCAGGGCGCTCCTGGCAATGGCGTGCGCCGTCCGCCTCGACGGCGAGGACGGCGGCGGCGCGGGGAGGCGTGGGCGGCGAGCGGCTGGCGGCCGCGCGCCGACGAGGTCAGCCACCTCATGGTGCGGGAGAGCTTGCGCTATGCCATCTACGCGTAGGCGTCCGTACGCCTCGCGCGCTAATCATGTGCCCGTTTCTCTATCGTTAATCGTTATGATTGTGTATCTGATCGACATGGTAAGGTATATGGCGGATTAACTACGGCCGGCAAATAGTGGCAGTAATCTGTAATTACGTAGGATGCTACTTAGTTTCAACTGGTCCTGCCTGTTATAGCTAGGCAATCAAATGCATTTCTTGCTTTGAACTTTGGACCCTTAATTCACTTTTTGATGCCAAAGGTATTGCATTTTTGTGTGGTTAACCTGGTATATATACTTGTTCATGTCACCTCACTTTGATTTGTTGTTGGAAAAGGACTCGTACGTTCAACTTGTATGCAAAAGGGGCAAAGGTCTGTTGGGTTATGACTTATCAGCTGGGAACCAGAGTCGACGTGCTTGTCTTATTTTCAAAAAAAAGAACAAGTCCATATGACTAAGCTGAATTATCTAAAAAAATCTATTATAAACTTCAAACTACGAAATCGGTTGTTTAACCTTATCTATCAAGGTCATTTTTACATCTCAGCGGTATAGAAGTATGGTTTTAATCACGTGGCACACGGTTTAGTTCACATGGCTTTCACACATGTCATAATTAGTGATTTTTGGATTCAAAAAATTATAGATAAAATCTAAAAATACTTTGTTGCTTAAGGATCCTAGAAACAAATTTCGAAAACACTGTGAGCCGGATGGCCGGCGCGTCCGGACGCGCTGCGCTGCCCGCATGAACCGGGAAGCTGTACTGTGCCGATAGCAGGGGTGGGGCCCATGGGATTTTTTTTCTTTCGGTGGTCATAATTTTTGACTGTGTGTTCCAATCCACAAACCGTTTGCGCCAACGTGGTCCTCGTATTTTTACGAACAAAACAAGATGTATGTTGCCATATAACTCTTCAAACATATCTGATAAAACTTAGGTTTTGCCTACTGAAACTTAGATTTCGCCTACTGAAACTTGGGTTTCATATTCGTTAAACTTGCCGAACTGTCAAGTTTCATTAGGTTTCATAAGTTTTTTCAAGTTTCATCAGGTTTCATCCAGTTTCTTCAAGTTTCATTAAGTTTTCAAAAGTTTCATCCAAGTTTCATCAAGTTACATCGAAGTTTCATTCAAGTTTCATCAGATTTCATGTCACAACCCTGGCTTCATCGGAATCTACCCATGATCCATTGCTAGTCCCATAATCAATACTAGCAACTCATGAGCGACTCGGGTCAAGCATCACAACACAATCATCATAACTAAGAAAATATTGTGATAATGCAAAAGTAATCGTACCACAACCACTTATTACAATAGTTTGTTTAGATCCATATAATAATATTCAAAGTAGCAGAAATCCAAATGATATGCAAGATAAATAATATGACGATGCTCTCTAATCCAACCCTTCAGCGATAGCTAGTCTTCCGCGAAGTCCGGCACAGAACCCTCCCGATCCTGTGGGCAAACCGAAATCAAGTCTTCTCCTGAACAAATATATCCGTGGTTTGTATAGTGAGTACACGGCTACCCAACAAGAATCCTTATATATGAATGTACGGGTATAACAAGAACAGGGTGGTTAATTTGCATAAACACCTATTCTAGTCAATATTAATTAAAATGTTGTAAAAACATTTGTTGAACAGTTAATAAGATGAATAGACTCCCAAGATAACAAAGCAGGCGGCGACGAAAGCCCCTCGCAAAAGCGCACAAGCCTCGAATACTCAAAACCAAAACCATCCCATCAAATTATTATTAAACACATGAGACTACCATGTACGGCCTACCTCCCCTCCCATAACCGTGGGAACGGCTATCATGATAGTTTTAACTCTGCAGAGTGTAGCACACTTTACCCATAAGCCGAGTGGTACTTTTGCATCTTAACTCTTCCTTAAGAGCCTAGACCAAGTAACAATACAAGGCGATTCATTAGTTCCTTCTGTTAACACCGATACCCCTCTAAGGTTTAGACACTCGGGTCCCCTCTTGAGCCAACGGACCGCAGCCCGATCTTTTCAAAGTAAAGTGTGTTAACAGTTTTCTCTAACTACTAAGTCAGGACTAGCACATGTAAGCTTTACATGCTTAAGCTAGCACTTATGGTTGCGCTTGTTCGGTTTGGCTGGATTGGCACACGTCCAAAGTACTTAGACCAAGGTGACTACCTCCACAACAATCCACATTCCACAAAACCACCCGACTTGCCACCTTTAGTCAACACACGCCAAGTAAGTTTTAGTTGATTAGGTTAAAGTAACTCAGCATCTCCAATTATACCAAGTCATAAGATTAATAGATGATGAATAACCTAACAACTAATAGCCCACGAGCACTAGCATCTATGCACAAGGATAGGCTAGGAATAACAAATAAGGCGGCAATAAATGGCTAATTCACAGGGTCAATGACGCAGTGTAAATATTAGGTTTCTACCCTTCCCATCATTTTATGCATGAGAAAAATAAATAAAAATAATAAACGGGTGAGTTTTGTAAATTGGGAGAGCAAGATGCAACTATCTTGCCTTGGTAGTACTCTGGGTCTTGGGAACCTCCTCCGAACGGCTCCTGCAATCCTCTTGAACAACGCGGACACGAACATCTACACGTATATGCATATGTGCAAGAAACAGCAAAACAATCAACAGAACATATACCTCAATAAAATATATAAAATTCTAGGGTATTTATAGAAAATAATGGCTTTGGAATCACCTAATTTGGAGTTCGGATGCTCCCGGAACAATTCCTGGAAGTTTTGAAAAAATCAGAAAACTCTGAAAATAATAAACCGGTTAAAACCAGAAAAACCGGCGAACCAACCGAATCTGGCGGCTCGGCGACACAGGGCACCTGCGGTGACACGCAGCGGATCCGGGTTGGGCGGCTTGATGCTGGGCAGACCTTGAGCATCGACACGTGGCAACGGTGGCTGCGGCGCGGCGGAAGCGAAGGCGCGGCGACACGTGGCGCATTTGGGCACGATCGTGGCGGTGGCTACTATGACGCGAGGAGGCGACGCGTGGCGCGACGCGGTTGCGGCGGCGGCGACGACTCACGCGGCGACGCGTGGCGGCGAAAAAGAATATGGGACGACTGTGGCGGCTTGAGGTGGCGGCGGTGGGACACTCGTCGGCGGAAGCGGCGGCTCGCATGGAAATCCGGCGCGGGTGCGCTGGCGAGGTCGCCGCGGCGAGGCGGCGCGCGGTCGCGACGGCGACAATGGCGGCGACGGCCAACTCCGGCAAGCCCGATCTGGCTCAAATCTCAACCGATTTCAACGTTCCAGGTACCCATCTGGACCGCCTCGACGAGATCTACACAATGGTGGCTTCTACAACTTGGTTTGCGGCAAGCACAGGGAGATATAACCCAAAACTCACCTCGGGTTAGGGTTTTGCGACGGCTAGGGTTGCTCTGGGGTGGCTCCCAAGTTGTGGTGCTTGAGGGAGGTCTTGGGGTCCTTATATCTTGCTCACAGTCGACCAAGGCGGGCCTCCAATAGGTAGAACTTGATTTGGGCTCCAATTATACTCCTAATAGGTTTAGAAATCCCCTATTTTTTGTATTTTTGCAAATAAATGAATTTGGACTTGGGCTTCTGGATCTAGACAGGTCTAGGTCTCAAATATGTCTCCACCAAGTTTGGGCTTGGGTTTATACGTTGCTGAGTCATTTCATTGGTAAGCGAGCTCTGGCAGAAACAGTGTCGCCTTCTTGAAACACAGGCTAGCCTTGAGCTCTGGACTTGAAATTTGGAGGGTGGTTAATTCATAGCATTTAGGATTTTTCGGAATTTTTCCAGAATTTTTCAAAAAGGTCTTCTAGGGTTTTGGCTTAAACCTTAGTTTAAATTAATTTAAAACAGGGTTTCGTATATAACAATTCCCTTTTAATTTACTTTTGGGTTTTCGAAAATACAAGTGACATACGACAAAATAGAGGATGTCACATTTCATTAGCACACTGCCAAGTTTCATCCGCACACGGCCAAGTTTTGCTAGTATAGATGTAAATTTCACAAGTGCCTTATCCTAGTTTCACATAAAAAAAAATAAAAAAGTGAAAAAAAATCAAAAAAATTAAAAAGTATTTAAAATGGGTTCTTCTCGATTTTAGAAGAATTATGAAATTTATTCCACGCATTTTGAACACTGTTTGAATTTTATACAAAAATCAGAAGTTTAATCAAAAGTTTAATCAGTCGATCGACTAACAACGTCCGCATGCAGCCGGACGTCCGCATGCATGCGCTGCGTCAGATGCGCTTGGTTGCCATCGATCCAACGACCGAGGTTGGTCCGGCGCGCTGTCGTCCGGACGGACGTCCGGACGCTGGCGCTCGCCAACAAATTTTAGAAAGTTTATAATATTTCATATTTATTTTCCATTTTTTGTTGAATGAATTTAAAACATTAATTTTGTATGTTTAAACCCCAAAGATCTTTTTTCATTGTTCCTTATGCACTGAAATATTTTGAACTTTTTTGTAAAGTTTTTGTAGCCAAAAATATCTAATTAGGCCATGTATCCAGCAATTTGGACAAATTCAAATGCGCATAATCAAAACCTTCTACCATCTTAGACCATCAAGTGTGTAACATGACCTGATTTGATAGACAGGTGTGTTAAATGACCGGTTTTGTATTTGGAGTGTAGAATAGATTTTTCAAATAGTTAAGAGGTGTAACATGCACTTATTCTTTTGAAAGAAGACAATTCTACCACCCCTAGTACCTTTCCTCAGTTGTCGATCGCATCAAATCCAATTGCTATGATGATACACCTCCTTTATTTTTAGATAACTCATAGTACTACCACTATAAGGCACGAATGTGAGATTTCCTCACCTCCGCCTCCTTTCTTCTCTCAACTCTCTCACTCCCCCTCCCTCCCCCCGTGTTGTGCACCGACATCGGCACACCACCTATGCCGTCCTAGGCCACCCACGTTGTGCTCTCCTGGTACCTTGAAGTATTTGTAATTTTTTGATTCCCGGTGCCTCTCTAAGATGGTAAAATCACTCTTAGAAGTAACAAGACATGACATAAATATGAAACAAAAAAAATCATGTGAACCTCGTACGGGTCCTCTTGCAAAATCTAGACAAGGACTATGCACACACACACGTAGTTCTAGAATGGAAGGGATCGAGCTGGTCTTCAACGTTAGGATCAGAGAAAGGAAATATGTATCAACATAAGGATGTAAACTCCACTCTAGAGAGGAATAAAGAGCATGTTCAAAAGGGTTTAAGTTTATTTGTCTAGAAAATATATTTAGCCTTTTCCATTAACATGATCAATTGGGTATTTGGGTTAAGTTTGTCTCTTGTTTCCCATTGAACAAAACCTATCATCTTAAGTGGCTATCACCGCTCACCGGTGACATGTGCGCAACAACGGTTTCTTTCTATTATATGCATGCATATGGCGAAAACTCACATATATGATATATATGCGATTCCATACAAGTCAATAATCGTTCAACCCCAAGATCCGTGCATTCCCTTCCATCCTTAGGTTATTTTTGAAAAAAAAAACACTCAAAAGACTTCAAATTGTCGTGGAAAAATATTCTACTTCTTCTTCCTCCTTCCTCTTCTTTTCCCTCTTTCCTCCAAACTCTAGCCGCCATTCCTTTCCACGACCACTTTGTGTCACACCCCTCCCCTCTAGACCATGGAGCTTCTCCCTATACTTTCCTCGTCGTGGACCACGGACCCCACATGTCCTCGACACCCCCTATGTCCCCACTGCATATATCACCTAGCATGGTCACTCAACAACCATGGCGCATCAACGGATAATGGTAGGAATGTGGTGATAGGGACTAGGGCCGTCATGGTCACAAATAAGAGGAGGTAGGGAGCAGCACCGGAGTCCTGGGGAGACGGGAAGAGGAGGGAATAGAAGACCTCCCGATAGTTTAAAATGTATAAGGGGGCTTTTGCAAAAGACATAGTGAGAGGGATTTGGGGCATGCAAAGATCGCTAGTCTATCCAATAACCATTGCCTTCCATGAAAATTTTCCTCAACGTCGTAGTGAATCTCACTTATTATCCTCAATTTGAAATTTACTTTTTCGACCCCTTGAACTTGTATCTTTACATAACAACCTCAAAACCGTTAGACATGCCGTTAAATGTTGATATGTTCGTTAGTTTTCGTTTAATGTTTATGCAATTGCCACATGTATCTAAAATGAAATGGCATCCATATCACCCTTACCCATTCCCTCTCCCTTTGGAAAATATTCAACTTCATTTTTTCTAAAATAAAAAATTAATTGTTAGAAAACTTAAATTACAATATTAAATAAAATTAAAATTTGAAACTTCAATTTTAAATTACAAAACATGTGAAAATTCCAATTTAAAAACTTTTATAATTTTTAAAATGAAGATTTAAATTTGAATTGGGGAGGTTTTGAAATTTTATATTTGAATGTATAAAAATGCAAAAAATGAAATTTAACATTTTGAAACTTCAATTTGAAAATTTACGCCCCAAAATTCAAATTTGAATTCATCAAAATTCTGAAGGTTTGAACTTGAAAATTGTAATTGCCAATGTTTGAATTTCAAAACTTTTTGGATTTTTAAGTTGATTTTATTTCAATTTTTTCTGAGAGAGAAGGGAGCAAGGAAGAGTGATGCTATTTCTTTTCTAAATATTAATTTTTTAAAAAACAGGGACGCGCGACAAACACATAAACATTTTACGATAAAAATGAGCAGTCATCTTAGCATTTAATGGGATATCTAAATATTTTAGGGCTATCGTGTAAATGTTAAGGGAGTGGCCCTACTGTTGGCGAGTGCACAGTGTGGCGCGCGGTCAGCAGGCAGCGAGCAAAAACGAAAAGTTAAAGGATCTAAAAAGATAATTTTAAGTTCAGGATGCTAAGCGAGATTTCGATACAAATCTAGGAGCCAGACAAAAGTGTATCTAAGCGTGTTCATGGCTTCATGCATATGTAAGGTGATAGGTTCGCCGTACTCGACATATCGACATGGCTTCATCGCGCTGCTACGCCAGCGTGTGCTCGGCCTCCCTGTTGATCATGCACAGTAGCGCTGCGTGAGGCGATATATGGAATTATCGATCGTGTCACGGGTTCCTGATCATGGTGGGCTCACGGCTGACTTCGGTGAGGATGATCGATCGGATCGCACGTAGTGGGACCCATGGAAACCTTTGAAGGAACGGCCGAGATCTCGTGGCCGGATCGAAGGGAGGACAAGGGGCTCGGCACGGCAGGGCGTGCTCCAGGGAAGCCATGCCCAAACCCAAATGGCCAAGTTGCCGAGCTAAGTGCATAGGAAACATGTAGGGTGATGGATCCATTTCGGTGGTGAGATGAAACTGGACAGGTCCAGTGATTGCTGAGGATGTTGTCAACGAGTGCTGTTTTTGTGCGGGGTGCGTGATTAGGTCAGACTTTGACACGATGAACCAACTTGTGTTCGCTCACTGTTCAGACGTCACCGGATGAGCAAACTGAGCACTTGTAGTGGTAGCGAACTACCATCCAACATGTCCGTGCATGGAGACGTTACACAGGCATGGGCATAGCCGTTCATGCCCAGGAGTAGGCGTAGCCATCGATCCCGAGGACATGCCTGCAACGCCCACTACTCCCACAGCAATTTCCAAGTTGTTGGACACGACATGAATTGACTGCGATGACTTAAAAATGGCAAGTTAGTACACCATTATCTTTTAGGCCCAGTTCTTTTCAACTTAACGGCTTAGCAGCTTAACGAATTATCTACATTTTAAAAAGACATATGCTTTGTTTTGAAGATGGGTCCTAACGCTTTAAAAAACAAGTCAAACGAAATGAATCCGAATCTTGAGACTATCTCGAGAAGCATTTGAAATTCAGTCATTTCAGTCGTTCAGCCGTTAAGATCAGGTCAAAAGAACAGGGCCTTAAGCTTTGTTTGGTTGTTTGTACCAGATTTAATATGTATGGGATGATACAAGTTGAATGAAATAGTTCCGTAAGATATTATTCAAACGAGCTGTTTGGTTGCTCGAACAGGATAATACAAGATTTTGTTTGGTTCTCGTATGGAATGACATAGGATGGTTCAAGTATTCAGATACCATCAAAATGACACTTTATATCTTGAGAAAATTTAACTTTACGTATGATTTTTGTTTTGGATGACTTAGACTAAATTTAATTTTAAGTTAAACATCCAAGCCAAATTTTAAATTTAACATTCAAATAGGATTTTAAATTCAAACTAAATTTAACATTTGAATTTTTAATCAAATTAAAATTACAATCAAATTTTGAATTCAAAATTCAAACAAAAATTCAATTCAATTCATATTTTAGATTCAAAACTTAATTTGTATTTTCAATTCAGGATTCAAGCAAGTTTGAAAGAAGCGATTTAAAATTTAAAATCAACCCAAATTCAAAAATAATTCAAATTTTAGTTTGAAAACTCAAATCGGATTTTAAACTCAATATTCAAAAATTCAACTTTTAAAAGAAATTAAACGTATTTTCAAACTCAAATTGTAAAAAATAAAAACAAATTTAAAATTTAAATTGGATTTCAAATCAAAACTGAATTCAAAATTGGAACCGATTTGAAATTTGGTTTACTCCAAAATAAAAAAATATGAAGTAAGAGGAAGTAAGAGCATGCGAGAGAAAGTTGTACGTTGTTTTTGACCAAATCGAGCAAACAAAGTCATACAGCATATTAAGATAATATTACATTTTTTTTATCTCGCCGTTCATAATGATTTGGTACGGTCTACCCAACAAACACATGTATGGACATTAATTGATGAGGACACCGCCCACATGGATGCGACCCCACTCCTTCCTCTACTTCTTGCACTACAATCGTGACACGTTGGCGACAATTCATCGCATCCTCTCCTTGGGCTACATCAACACGGCTTCATCGACTCCCACCTTGGCCAAGTTGATCACACAGTTGGTCTTCTTCATCATGATGCTATGGTATCCATCACTCCGGCCTCCACCTTGACCGCCACCCTTACTTGAAGGCGCAATCAAGAAAGGCGCATCTCCACCTCATCCACTCCTTCAGGTCATAAAGGTCACACCACTCCAAAGACGGCTAAAGAGAAAGGCCATCTCGAGTTCAAGTCCAGTTCGGCCATCTACACGCAACACAACTTCAAACGGATGTCTAGGCCACATACGATGTCCCTTTTTTGACGTTCTACCACTCTACGAAAAGATTAGGAGATAACCTTTCCATCGGATCTGTTTTCACCTCAAAATTCGTCCTGGAGCAACGAGAATCATCGAAACAAGGTGCTTCATCAACTAGTTGGGCCAAACCGAGCCTTGTAAGCTTGTTGGGTCGAGGCCCATGTGGTGGGCGCCCTAGGGAACCCTAGGACGTCTAGCACTCTCTCCTAGCCGCCGCTCCTCTCATATATGGCGTAGACATCGCTGTTTAAACTCGGGTTTGGTTGTGTGTTGGTAGACCCCGTGTGCCTCCCTCCTCGAATTTGCGTGTGTCGGCTAGACCACCTGAGTCGAGTTATCGAATCTCAAATTTATCCAAGTGCTTCATCCATATTTGTAATTTTAGATTGCATTTATATTGTTTCTTGCTTGTTCTTTGATCGCTTGCAGAAACGACCTTTGTGGTCAGGTCAATTGCGTTCTTGGCGTGGTTGATAAAGAGCAAGTTTGGTGGTTAAACGATTGTCAGGTTGTCATCCTTGCGAGATTGGTAGCCGGATAGTTAAGGTCGCCTCTCCGAACATATCGAAATTACCCCGTGAGTCTCACCAGAAGATCGGGCCGCCCCTCTCCCCGATCATAAATTATGTACCATCCCATACATGAACCATCTCATTCAGGTAACCAAACTCACCTTTAGTTAGTTCCTCCAGTTCCATAATACTTGACGTTTTAGGTTTGTCCTAAGTCAAACTATAAAATTTTATCTATAAAAATCTTGACGGCGTGTTCTCCGCTCAACCACTGCGGATCACACCCCTGGTCAGATTTTTAGTCTGCTAGCCAACTCGATCAAGCTCGATTCGATTTGGCGTCGGGCACAACAAGGAGCGACTCAGATTTACAGTTCGGACCCCTCGCGGGTAATAGTCCTACTCTGCTGAGCCTTAGCTCTTTTTCGATTGTGGTTGAATGGGAATGTGTTTACAGAGTGTTTGAATGCACGAATGCTAGTGCACGTACCCTTTCTCTCTCTCCTCTCCTTTTATACAAGCTATGGGTGGCGAGAGAGCCGAGGGGGTAAGCGACAAGATACTGCATGATACTCTGACAAGACCTGACAGAAGAGGCAACGTGCAGCTGCCCATGCTGCATGGCGCCGCCTCTCGTGCCGTAAGTGGCCTCGACCCACACAATCCACCGGTGAGTGCGGGTGGGGCTCGCCTGCTCCTCCCTGACAGGCGGCCTCCTCAAGCAAACCTTCTCTCTGCCGGTCAATTCTTGCGCCACAAGTGATGTACCGCTTAAACACGCAAGGGTCATCAGAGGTAATCATTTCTTCATTGTCTATCCGCGAGATGTCTCATTAAATGCGTTTAGTCCAGGCGGAGGGGAGCCTTCGTCCAAGACTCCTTCTACAACACTCCGCCTCGCGGGCCCGCTTTGTGCTGGGACCCTCATGAGCCCTCTCGGCCTCTGAGGTGCTCGCCACGCATGCTGGGTCTTGCTCGCCCGCCGACGCGTGGAGCCCTCTCGGCCTCTGAGGGGCTCGCCCACGCACTGGGCCTTGCTCGCCCGCTTTGACGCGTGGGGCCCTCTCGGCCTCTGAGGGGCTCGCCATGTGTGCTGGGGCCTTGCTCGCCCGCCTGACGCGTGGGGCCTTCTCGGCCTTCTCAGGACTCTTTGTACCCCGGTATTTATTACACCAACAGTAGCCCCCGGGTCCACCATGATACGTGAACCGTTGCACAGACACTTTTCTGTTTCTTGTGTGGCGGAAGACAAATCATGGGGGGCCCACCACCTGCGGCGGCCGTACGCCTGATTCTCCGTCTGCACACGATCTTCCTTGGGGAACTACGCCGCTTTTCGCGAGAAACCAAAAACGCGCGGGGCAATGATGGCGCCGCGCGCGTGGCGGAATCCAAACCGTCGCGCTCGCGCCCCACGCCTATAAATACTTCTCTCGGTAGCTGCGATAATCCTTCCGCTAAGTCTTCCTAAAGCGCTAAGCGCCTCCAGCACGCCACCGGAGAGCCTTCTTTTCTTCGTCAACTTCTCCACCGCTTTCAATGGCGCCCAAATGCAGCAAGGATCGCCGTGGAAGCGCGCCGCGCTGGGGACAGTTTTCCTACCTCCGCTGCCAGCGAAGACTTCGGTGAGGCGGCTTCAAGTGTTCGTGCCGCCAACCGCCGCCGGTTCGCCCGGCACCATGGCGCCAAGACCTCGCGACGGGAGATTGTCACCTTCGTGCGGCGCGTGGCCGGGCTCATCCCGCCGATTTTGAATTTTTTCTTGGGGTGCTCGCCTTCACGAGATCCGGCGGTGCACCTTCCCCAACTCCATCATTGCGCTTGCCATCTTCGTCCACCTCTGCGAGATGTTCGTGGGGACGATGCCAAACCTCCACTCTGGCGCCGGCTCTTCGTTGCGACGCGAGGCCGCGCCCGTCGCGGGGCCGCCGGGGCTGCTACTTCACGCTCGCGAAACCCCGCCTTCATCCTGTCGCGCCCAAGTCCAAGCTGGAAGGATGGTACCGACAATGGTCAGACGTTGAGGACTGCAGCGGATGCGACGATCTTTCTCTTCCTGAGGGTCCCGGAGCCCACCGCTAACCGGGGCCGCTGACGATTCAGCGGAGCTGGGGTTGATGCTGGCCCGCATCGTCGATCTTCGCCGCCGCGGGCTCACCGGAACCCTCGTCGCGGCGGATTTTTTGCGGCGCCGACTCTGCCCGCTCCGCATGAGGACTCGCCCTGCCTGGATGTACTATGGCGACAACGATGGAGTCCGCGTCGCTCTCGGCGGTGAGTGCTCTTTTAGTCTCTTGGGTCTCTTGTCTTTCTTGGAATCTTTTTGCTTGCCGTCCTTATGGCTTCCTTTCTTGTTCGCCCACCGCGAGGAACGTCTTGGACGGCGTGCTCGGGATTCTTGGCGGGGACTATCGGCCCCACCGATCGGTGACACGGCGCTGCGGGCATCCTCCCTCTGCGGCGGGATCACGGGGCGCAACCAACCTGCGTCTGTTGCCCCATGGAGGTCTCTGGTCCCGCGGTCCAGGTGGCACGGGCCACTACAGATCCGCGATCCGCCTCCGGCGACCGCCCAAGCTTCCACGGCCGCCGCTACCTCTGCCGTGGCGGCCGACTCCGATCGCGCCTCCGGGAAGCGCCGCCTCATCCTCGCCGTGGGCGGCGAGCGAAGAGGAGGCGGCGACGAGTCAAAGAGGGCTCGCCCTCGATCTGAGCTTCGCCGCCACCCGGCCCCTTCCAGCGGGGCCTCGTTGCTACGCCGCCGCTCGCCACGGGCGAGAGCGGCGACTCTCGAGCTGGCGCCGCTGCGCCGGTTTCTTCCGCTCCTTCTACGCCGATGCTCCTGCGGCGTCGGCCCTATTGGTGCTTCTGCCGGCACCGCTTCAGCGCCCGGCACCGGCGCGCTGCCGGCGGCGGTGTGACGCGGCTGCCGTGCCGCGCCACCGCCGCCGCAAACAAGCGACTTGAGCTCCCCGCCCGGCTTCGCCTTGGCGCACCGCTTCAGTTGGCTTTCCTGCGCTTACGACGTTTACATTAGAGTTAGTATGCTACGCTTTTGCATACGAACCTGTTTGTCCTTCTTGGAACAGCGGACGCTGGCCGTCGAGCTCCGCTCCACGCGACTTCGCCAGTCCCACCTGCCGCCGCTCCTTCTCGGAGATCGCTTCGCGGCGGCGAGAGTTTCTTGGCCTTGGCGGAGAACCCTCGGCCGCGCGTCTGCTTGGCGCCGCCGCCATCTCGGCCGTGACCGCCGGCGTAGGCGCTCCTTTGGCGCCGCACCCTCTCCCGCACTGGCGTCGCGGGAGAAGCCCTTGCCTTGGCGGAGCGTCTGCCGGCGGCTGCGGCGGGCCCTCGCCAAAAACCGCCGCAAAGGCGATGACCCGCGAGGTGCGGCGTAAGCCGCCGCTGCCTCGGCCGCCAAGCGGATCAAGACCTCCGCTGGAACACTTCGGCGCCTCGAACCCTCGCTGATATCTGCGCGCCCTCTCGCGGCTTCCGGACGCCTGCATCCATCGGGTGTTACCTTGCATCCTTATTTGGAGAGGCAATTTGCAAGATCTGGCTGGCGCCGTGGGACGAGCCGCCGAAGTTTTGCGCGACCTTCCGGTGGCGTTGCGGACGCGAGCGATCGAAGACGGTCGCCAAGGCGCTCTCGGCGGTAGCGGTTCATCTTGAGCAAGCTGTCTTGCTCGAGGCGCGCGTTTGATCTCGCGCCGCCACCGGGAGCCTTGGCGCGGTGGACCGGTTTGAGCGGTAGCGGGTTGACACCGCCGCCGCCACGTGTCCATGATGGCGGCGCCGCTCAACGGAAGCGAAGCGAGTAGGAGAAGCGAGACTCCCTATCTTCTTTGCCTTGTAAACGTTGCCTATCAATGCAAACAAACTTTTGCTCTTTTGTTGTGAGTCTCACTTGAACCTCGCACAATTTTAACTTGCGGAATTGAACTGGGGCACCTGGCCGCCAAAGGCTTTAGATGAGCGTTACGCAAGTGGCGTTGTTTCCTTAGGCATCTGGTTACTTCAACCCTTATGGCCTCTCGCAACCCGACTTAAACATTACGTGGCGGCGCTTAGCTTCAGGAAGTGGTCTAGTCGCCGGTGCATTGTTGGCGCATTGCCTGACCGAGCCGACCTGCCGGGCTAGAACCGCCTTCCGTCCGCTTTGCCTCGCACCGGCGTAAGTTATAAGCGTTTGCCTTTGCAACTAAGGGCCGTCGACCATAAGTACTTTCGCTACCGACTTTCGGCGAGAATGTTTTCTAATGAGACCTTTTCGAGGCTAAGCCAGCGATCGCCAAAAAGCTTTAGAGCGAGCTTTCTGTTGAAAGTGAGTGCTTTTTCCTCAGCGTCTGGTTACTTCAACCCTTATGGCCTCTTCTTGAACCGACCACGGACGTCGCGTGGCGAGACTTAGCTTTGAAGTGGTCTAGTCGCGGTGCATTGTTGGCGCATTGCCTGAACCGAGCCGACACACGGGCTAGAACCCGCCTTTCATTCGCTTCGCCTCGCCCATTGCATGAGTCGTGGCGTTAAATCCTTACAAGTAAGGGCCATCGCTTTGAGTACTTTTTCGCTACCGACTTTCAATGAATGCTTTCTAACGGACTTGAGGCGAAAAAAAAACAAATGCCCACAAGGAGGCAGAACTTATCTCTTATTGAAGATGGCTTTGTACAATCTGGCCCCGTGGCGGTGAAGGAAGAAGACCTCGCCGCTCGGCTCCAAAGGAAGGCCAAAAAGCTTCAAACTGCTACCTCACGGTAGAACTTCCTCACCGCTCGGCGTTCCAAGTGTTCGCCAATTCGCGACCATCCTCGAATCTGAGCTGGACCGAGCTGGGCGGGAGACCGAGACCACCTTGAAGGGCCCTCCCACGGGAGACAGATTTGTTGCAACCCGCTGCGCTTGGATTTTATGCAAAACGAGGTCGCCATGCCCGGTGTTCTCACACACACCGCTTTGCTTGATAACGACGCAGGCGCTTTCTTTGGTACTTGGCGGCCGGATCGCCGCTACATCTCGGATCTCCTCCGGAGATTCACTTAAATCTGGCGCCGGTCGTGGTCTTGGTCTTCGCTGAACGCCGCCACCCTTGGGGAGCCGGCGAGCTCGATGGGAGCACCGCCTCGAGCCATACACCAGGAAGAAGGGGGTCTCGCCAGTGGCTCTGTTGGAAGTTGTCCGCAGCGCCCACAACACAGTGGGGACTTTTTCAGCCCAGCGCTTGCCACGCTTCTCCAGGCGATCGAACGCCCTTGTCTTGAGTCCTTTGAGTACTTCCGCGTTCGCCCGCTCCACTTGCCCATTGCTCTTCGGATGCGCAACGGAGGCAAAGCACGACTTGGTACCCAACTCTTCGCACCGATCTTGAAATCAGCGCTTGGAGGCGGCGCCGTTGTCAGTGATGATTCTGTTGGCAACACCGAACCGGACGAAGATGCTCTTCATAAACTTGATAGCCGCTGCGGATGTGATCGCCGGGACCGGCGAGGCTTCAACCCACTTAGTGAACTTGTCGATGGCGACGAACAGATGAGTGTAATCTCCGCCGCCCATGAACGGGCGTAATGGCCAAATATCGGCCCCGGACGCGAAAGGCCAAGAGAGCGGAATGGTCTGCAGCGCCTGGGCCGGTCGGTGGATCTGCTTAGCATGAAATTGGCACGCTTCGCATCTCCTCACCGGCTCGAAGGCATCACGGAGGCGATGAGGCCAATAGAAGCCGTGGCGAAAGCTTTTCAACCAACGTCCGGCTCCTGAATGGCTCCGCGACATGCCTCCATGGATCTCGAGAGAATTTAACTCCCGCTTCGAGTGACGACTTCAAGAGAACTCCATTTGCGCCCTGGCGATACAGGTCCCCACCTACCAGGGCGTAGCGCTTGGCCTTGCGCGCTATCTTCTCAGCCGACGTGTCATCGTCGGGGATCACTCCATCCCGCAGGTAGGCTAGGATCGGATCCATCCGCGACCTTCCGGACGAGTGTGACGGCGTTACGTACATTGTCGCCGGCGTACTCCGCTTTGGCTGGCGTTTCGCCTCAACCGCCTCGGCAGCTTCTTCGCCTCCCTCCAACCGGGGGCTGCGGCAGATCGGTGATGTCTCCTCCGAGGTGGGGCTGCGTCGGAAAGTGTCGCCCCGCCAGATTGGGGGCTGCGACAGACGGTCGCGTAAGTCTTTCTTCAAAGACCCGGCGGAGCAGTGCCCTTGACGAGGCAATGCAGGATAGTTCATCCGCCATGTAGTTGTCGCGGCGAGGGCGTGCAAGCCTGACCCTCGAAGTGCCGCTCAACGGCGCACCTCGCGCTGTAGGCCGCCATGCGGGATCCGCGCAGAGAAATCCTTCCTCGCTGGTTAATGACCGGAGAGAGTCGCCTTTACTTGTAGCCGCCGGATGCCAAGGGTCGGCCACCCCGAGCCCGGTGAAAGCGATCCTTCATACTCGCGACGTTGTTGGTGGCGGAAGTCCAAAGACCACCAGTGCCGGACGACATCGCCGATGGGAGACACTAAGACGCGCCGGCCCAACCCTCTCCGGCGGAATGAGCCGTCAAGAAGAGAGTCCCGGCGAGGGCTGGTGTCTTCACCAGGTGTCGCCGGAGTCCACTTGCGATGAACTCCGCTAGAGCTTGCCCTTTGATGGCCGTTCGGGAGCGAATTTGAGATCGAATTCTACCTGCTCCATGGCCCACTTGGCGATGCGACCCGTCGCCTCGCGGTTGAAGAGGATCTCCCGCAAGGGATACTTGGTCAACACCGTGACTTCTCACCCCTAGAAGTAGTGGCGCAGCTTTCGGGACGCCGTCGGACGTCAGAGCATCTTACGGTCTTTGTGAATACCTTGTTTCGGCGTCGTGGAGGACCTTGCTGACGTAGTAAATGGGACGCTGAATGCCTTCTCTTTCCGCCACCAGCACCGCGCTGACCGCCTGGGGGTTTGCCGCAACGTAGAGGATCAGCGGCTCGCTCGGGTCTGGGGCGACCAGTACGGGCGGGGAGGTGAGATACTTTTTCAGACCGTCGAACGCCTCCTGCGCCTCCGCCGTCCACTCGAACTGGTTGGTCTTCTTTAGGAGCTTGAGCGGTGGGAGACTTTTATCCCAGGCGGGCTATAAAGCGCCGGGGAGGTCAAGCGACCCACCAAGCACTGCATCTGCCGAAGTCGCGTCGGGGGCTTCATGTTCTCGATCGCTGCGATCTTGTCAGGGTTCGCCTCAATCCCCCTCTGGGAGACGAGGAATCCAGCTAGCTTGCCGACGGAACGGCGAACACGCATTTTACGAATTAAGCTTGATGCGATTTCCTCAGTTGGTGAAGGTTTCTTCTAGGTCACCGATCAACTCCTCCGTCTTCTTGGACTTCACCACGGATCATCGACATACACCTCCGTGTTTCGTCCTATTTGGGGCGGTGGCGATATGCATGGCCGGCGATAGGTTGGGCTGCATTCTTGATCCGAACGCCATCCTTGTATAGCGATGAGCGCCCATGGGTGTCACGAAGGCGATCTTGTTTTCATCTTCTTCGCCATGCTAATCTGGTGGTACCGAGTACGCATCCGTAGCTTTCTGTTGCCGCACTCATTGTTGAGTCAACGATGAGATCAATGCGGGCGCGGATCTGGATCGCTTCGCACGCCTTGTTGAGGTCGGTGAAGTCCACGCGACATCCTCCGGCGCCGTTGGATTTCTTAGCGAGGACGGGTTCGCGAGCCACAGGATAAGCGACCTGCGACGACCCCATATAAAAGCTTGTCCACCTCTGGCGGATAACTTCGAGCGCCCACCGATCGCTTCGGACCTTCGCATGACCGTCGCGGCGGGAACGTCGCCAATTTGTGCTCAATCACCTCCACGGGACCCCACCATATCGGACGGTTGCCACGCAAACACGTCTGCGTTAAAGCGGAGGAAGGAGACGAGCGCGCCTTCCTATTTGGCGCCGAGAGGCGCCCACCGAACGGTCTTCACCGGTCGACTCGCTCGGGAGACCGCCTTAACCTCCGCGACGAACCGGGAGGCACGGGTCTTCGCGGAGGAGCTCCCGAGTCGAAGCCTCGGCCTACTGGCACCGTCGCCCGCCAAAGCGAGCGTCCTTGTCGCCATGAGCGCCTCCGGACGGTCCACTTTCAAGACGATGGGGCGGTGGGCCCGGATCTTCACCACCATGTGCGATAGTGGCACACCGCCATGAACACAGTCGGCGCCGGCCGACCTAGTATGGCGTTGTAGGGAGGTCGAAGTCCGCCACCTCGAACTCGAGCATCTTGGTGCGGAAGTTGTCGAACCTCAAACGTCACCGGAGATCGACGCGCCCGTGAGACGGACTCGGTCCCCGCGCGATGCGAAGAACGGAGTGTTGGGACGAAGCTCCATTCGCCGATCTGGGCGCCCCGGCACCCGGGCGACGGGAGGTTGAGGAACTCCTCCGTCTACCAGCACCGCCCTAGCTTTATATTCGAACCGTGGGTGCAACCACGATCGGGAGATGCCAGGGCGGCGGTCTCGGGTGGGTGATCGGCCGATCGAACGCGATCGGTTTGTTCGACCACGCCGTTGCCTCACCGCACGCTTAAAGCTAGCGTGGGGCGGATATGTGGCGAACCGCCGTGGATGGCGGCAACCGGCGCTCCTTTGCTGAAAACCAAGCGGCCGTCTCCTTGCCCTTGCCATCGCCGGACGCTGCTGCTGCTGCTGCTGCTCGTGGACTCGCTTGTCCACCATCTTCTTCGACGACATGGCAATCCGCCAAGTCGTGGGAGTTGTTGCGGTGAATGGGACGAAGAAGGCCTTCCGTCCCACTCACGAGGCGATGGTCTCGCCCGTCGTCGCGGCATGGGGCCGTCGCGCCACGGCGATTGCCATAGCCGCCGCCTCGGCCACCCTACGGGACCGTACCCCGGCGCCGCGACCTCCTCCTCTTTTCGCCGCGCTGCGCCCATTCTTGCGCTGGTGGCATGATCGTCGTCGTCGTCGTCGCCGTCGCTTTCGGCAACCATGACCTGCCTGTCTCGCCGCTTTGCGCTTCTTCTTGTCCTTGCCGCCGAGGTTCCTCGAGGTCCCGCCTCGCCGCCCATGATGTCCCGCCCGCGCGGCCGGCGGATGAAGTCTCCGCTGAAGGGCGACTTCAGCGCCAAGGTGAAGAACTCCTCCGTTGTTTTGATCTTGCGGGTGGCCATCTTCTCTTTGACCATGGGGTCTCGGCGCCTCTCACGAATGCCGTGACCACGGCGTCGATGGAGATGTCGGGGATGGTGTTGCGGACTGGTGAAGTGCGAATATAGTCGCGCGGCGACTCTCTTTCTTCGCTTCCACGTTGTGGAGGTCGTCTTCTACCGGGCTGCTCGAAGGTGCCTGTAAGTTGGTGACGAAGAGGTCCGAGAGCTCCTTCCATGACCCCACGGACTCGGGGGCAGGTTCATGAGCCACGGCGGGCTCACGGTGAGGACCGCGGGAAGTAGTTCGCGAGAACCTTCGCGACCCTCTGTCGGCTGCATCACCGTCGTATAGATCGCAAAAACTCATCGGGGTTGGTGGAGCCGTCATACTTTTCGATGGGGGCGGACGAAACCGTTTCGCCATCGACATGGCGCTGACTCCTTAGAAAGGCGCGGCACCCGACGCCGGAGCCTCCTGCTCTGGGCGCGGTCTCCTCGCCCGCCGCCCCGTCGCTCAGGGCGGCGCCAAGAAGCGCCACCCTCATGGCCGGGCAGCTCTGCTGGAGCCCTCTTCTGGTCCCCAGCTGCAGCGCTGTGATGTGTGAAGGCCTTCGGTCGCGCGCCGCGGAGCTTGTCACATGGTCTTCTCCATGCAGACAAGTGGCGGTCCTCCGGATGGGACCGGAGATCGCGCCACTGACGCCTGCTGGCCGAGCCCCGTAGGGTCGCGCTCGTTTGTCGTCTTAGCCGCCCCCTCACCAGAGATCTGCGAGAGAGGCGAGGCGGCAGAGATCGGAGGACGCGAAACACCGGTTCCCCGCCCCGAAACTTGCACCACCGCCTTGGCGGCGCCGACGTCAGGGCCAAGTTGCCAACCACGGCGCCGCCGAGTCCGAGTCACCGGAACGGTGGGTTTTCAGCAAGGCCACGCCGCATGGAGGTTCTGCGGCCGGAGTGCACTCCTCCAAGGCCAGCGCCGCTTAGCTTGGCCGGCGGTGCTTTCGCCAGGTTCCAACCCTAGGCGGCGGCTACCACCGGGTGATTCATCGCCATCGCCGCGGCCGACTCCGTGGCAGCGGCTCTAGCGCCGCTTCTCGCTCCATCGCGGATCGCCGCTCCGCCATTGCCGCCTGAAGAAGGGTTGAAGAGCTTGAACCGATGCTAGCGCTCCCCTACGGCGCGCCATCGACGGCGTGTTCTCCGCTCAACCATGCGGATCACACCTGGTCGATTTTTAGTCGCTAGCCAACTCGATCAAGCTCGATTCGATTTGGCGTCGGGCACAACAAGGAGCGACTTCAGATTTACCGAGTTCGGACCCTCGCGGGTAATAGTCCTACTCTGCCGAGCCTTACCTCTTTTTCGATTGTGGTTGAATGGGAATGTGTTTACTGAGTGTTTGAATGCACGAATGCTAGTGCATCGTACCCCTTCCTCTCTCTCCTCTCCTTTTATACAAGCTATGGGTCATGGCGGAGAGCCGAGGGGTAGGCGATCTGATACTCGCAAGATGCTCGACAAGACACGACGAAGAGAGGCAACGTGCGTTGCCCATGCATGCATGGCGCCGCCCTCACGTGCCGCGCAGTGGCCTCGACCCGCCACATACACCGGTGAGTCTGCGGGTGGGGCCCCGCCTCCTCCCGACGCAGGCGGCCTCCTCAAGCAAACCTTCTCTCTGCCGGTCAATTCTTCGCGCCATACGGTGGCGATACCGCCGGACTGCAAGGGTCGCCAGAAGGTAATCATTTCTTCATTGTCTATCCACGCGTGATGTCTCATTAAATGCGCTTCGTCCTTCGCGGAAGAGGGAGCCTTCGTCCAAGACTCCTTCTACAACACTCCTCGCCTTGCGGGCCCGCCTGGCGCGGGGACCTCGCCTCGTCTTGAGAGGGCTCGCCACGACTTGCACTGGCGGCGTGGGGCCCTCGCCTCGTCTTCAGAGGGGGCTCGCCCACGACTCTTTGTACCCCGGTATTTTTTACATCGACAAATCTTTTAAACTATTTGAATTATGTACATAAAACCATACATATAAATTTATCTTAAAAAATAATCCATAATATTATATTTTTGAGGATTTCGTAAATATATTTCATTAGTAATTGATGGTCAAAGTTGCATTTAAAAAACCGTGTCTTGGGATGGCAATTTTACCCATGGGTTCGGGTATGGGTGTGGGTTTATACCGATGAAAATTTCGGGTTCGGGTTCGAGTATAGTTTTTGGATTAAGGTTTGTTTACAACCATGGATACCCATGGGTACCCGAAAAGAATAAAAAAAATTAAATATAATATAACATGTCACTATGTGTTATCAATAAATATGTATTGATAAAAGGCTAAAGTATAAATATAAGTTTATATGTTTAAAGTTGATGAATGGTTAGAGTTGAAATTAATTAATGTCATATATATTGTATTCAATATTGAGATATAGGCTTATTATATATTTTGGGTTCGAGTACCCATCGGGTTCAGCTATGAGCGTGGGTTTATACCATGAAATATTTCGAGTTCAGGTACAGTTTTCAGGTTTCGGGTTTGGGTATGAGGGGGGCGGGGGGTGTACCTGAAGGTACCCGACACGATTGTTCCCTAACCTTGTTAATGTCCAAAACGACAAGTATTATGAAACTGGAGGGAGTATATGTAACCTCTCCCCTTAATTATGGAGTTAGTGCATTGAATCGTGGGTAAATGCCCTCTCTTACCTACCTTAAGGGTACGCTAGATAAAGTCGAGTGTCTCGTGACTTAAGGCCCTGTTCTTTACAGCTTAACAACTTAACAGCTTAACAACTTATCTACGTTTTGAAAAGACAATTTTTTTGATTTTTTGTCAGTCCATTTTTTTATTGTTTTGAAGGTGGGTCCTAACGCTTTAAAAAGCAAGTCAAACGAAATAGATCCGAATCTTGAGACTATCTCGAGAAGCTCTTAAAATTCAGTCATTTCAGTCATTCAACTGTTCGGTCGTTCAAATCAGCTCAAAAGAACAGGACATTAGTCATCTGGCACCATATTCTGTAAACACTTTCTAATACACATCAACAATGCACGGGAGTAGGGCTAATATCCTTATCGTTGGGAGACCTGAACCAAGATGAACCGCCGTGTCCATTATTGTTTCCATCTTGTGTGTTTAATTAATAGCATCCTCGAAGCCAATCTCCAACAGAAAGAGACTAATTGATCCCTCAATCAAGATGTAAGCTCGGTGGAGAACTCGTTTCCCAACCGTCGATAGGTACCAATCAAATATAGTCATTCGTCAAACGAGGTAGGACTGGAATTAATATACTATCATCTTTCCTACCTTCTTGATCCTGTCTTCTTCTCTTGGGGCATGCGCTAGCGGCCATAGACACGTTTGCTAGGCGGCTCACCAGCACGTTGGTAGGAGATCAAGCCGAGGCAATGGTGAGCACGTGATCAGGAGAGATGCTCACCAATGCTCGTGCAGGCCGGTGGTCAAGTGCAACTCGCCAATGCTCGATTGGGCGGCTAGGCGTGGGCGCAACAACAAACCTCCTCTCTCGGGGGCAATGGTGAGTGGTAGACATAGGTAGCCTTGCAAGGCGCCATCACGTACGCCGGGACACAACGGTGGCGACCTCCTTAGGAGAATGGCAAAGCCTTGTGTAGGTACCAACGGGTAGGCGGGGACGCACTGATGGTGGCTGCCAATGGGTGCAAAGGAGAGAGCGTATCTAAGTTTTGAAAAGACAAATATTTTGAGGTTTTTGAATCATTTTTTCACTGTTTTGAAGGTGGGTTCTAACGCTTTTAAAAGCAAATCAAACGAAATGGAACGAATTTCGAGACTACCTCGAGAAACTGTCGAAATTCAGTTATTTTAGCCGTTCAGCCGTTCAAATCAGCTCAAAAGAACATGACCTAAAATGCTCTTTATTCTTTGTTACCTAAAAAATAGTGGGATGGTACTAGGAACTAGGAAGTACCACTAGATTTATGGTACCACAATTAAAAGATAGGTTCGTGGAAAAAGTTCTCCTGCTTGTAAAAGGATATCCTTGTAGAGAGGGGGGCTACACTCAACTAGCGGTGCCAATTTATATTTGAATTATCCGGCTCACATGCTAGATAGGACATGAAAATTGCATTGATTTTTCATAGATATTAATATTCTCATCAGCGAAGATATAAATTTGAATAAAAATCTATGATGTTTTTATCTTATATACTAAATCAGCTCAAAAGAATATACTAATTTATCCGTTTTGAATAAATTGCCGAACGGCTGAAATGACTGAACTTCAAAAACTTCTCGAGTTAGTCTCGAGATTCGTATACATTTCGTTTGCTTGCTTTTTAAAGTGTTAGGAACCACCTTCAAAACAGCGAAAAAACGGACTCAAAAAACTCAAATCATATGTGTTTTTAAAACGTAGATAAGTCGTTAAGCTGCTAAGCCGTTAAGCTATTAAGCTGAAAAGAACTGGACCTAAGAGAGCTGAAAGAACTATCTAAATTATCCGTTTTCACACGCCTACACTCAATTATCTTCCGCAAGTCTTAGATCCTCTTTAATTCGGCTTAAATGTTAGGGTGATTTAAAATATATTAAAAAATGAGGGCTCGAAAAGAGCCTCGAAAAAACTGAAAATATATTATACATTTAAGATTTTTGAGAAAAAAACATAGAAAATTCAAAAAAAGACTACAAAGTGTTACAACATATATGTTGACGATTGGGAACAGGCCTCCTTGGTTGAGCTTACTTTTGAATTGAGAGACCAAAGAGTCCCCTTTTTATCACGACGACGCCAAAAAAGAGGACTAGAGAAGGATTTTATCATGGTTCACACCTCACAGAAAATATATAATATTTCTGCGTCCAATGCTTTACTATGACCGATAGAGTTTACAATGTGAGTTCGCAAGGGAAAAACCTAAGCTAGCCTTCTCTATGTGGATCGAATCTGGGATAGCGGATGCCCTACTCTCACCTAGGAGGGTATTTATACTTGACTTAGGGATAAAAAATCGGAAAGACAGCTACGCATATCAACTAATCCCTAGAATAACGTCATGTGTCGGTGCAATCCGTAGTCCTAGCGTGTTCCACTCTCACGGGCCGAGCCATCGCAGAGGCGATCATCTTGGGCGTCAAGTTTTTTGGAGTTTTGATCAACACATTGCCAGACAGTAGCTAGCTCGGCACGTCGCGAATCGTCTAGGGCAACCACCCACTCCTAGACCACGACATCAGTTACCTTAGAATAGCCAAAAATAGATTAACCATCTGAAAAAGGAAAAGATTTAATCTTGTGTATAGATGAAAATTTTAAGTAATTTTTAGGCTTTGTCCTTTTCAGCTTAATAGCTTAACGAATTATCTACGTTTTGAAAAGACATATGCTTTGAGGTTTTTTTACTCCGTTTTTTCGCTATTTCAAATGTGGGTCCTAACGTTTTAAAAAAGTAAATCAAATGAAATGGATCCAAATCTCGAGACTACCCAAAAAACTATTGAAATTCAGCCATTTCAACTGTTCAGTCGTTCAGATCAGTACGAAAGAACAGAACCTTAGCCAAATTAGCTTTTAACCAGAAAAAGGAGGGCCCCAATCTACCCACAATAGTCGATTTTACGGTCTTTATTGTTGAGGAACCTCGCTACCAGGTATAGTCCGAGGTATAAACGTGGACAATCAATCACAGAGAAAGATCAAACACAGGGGACACAAAGATGTATGGGTGGAGCTTCTCTTTATTATTTCTCAGATCTGTTGTACAATATGTGCTCCACCTCTTTTTATATAGTACTGCTTAGGGTTTAGGCTAGGTCCATATGTGGGACCCACCGTGGTGGAGCCACCGGCCGGCCCTAGCCGCACTATATGTCTGCAGCTTGTCTTGGGCAGACCCCCAACGGTGGTTTCCCAACACTCCCCCTTGAACCTTGCCAACGAGATGCATATGCCTCATCAAAACTCCATCCAAAAACCAGTGAAAAAAAGGATTGGAGAAAGAGTACATAGCATACGCTTGGGCATGATCTGAAGCAATATGGGCGACCGCGGCCGATCTGAGAGCAGCAATGGCTGCAAGACGACGCGGCGAAGGCCAGATCTGGCGCGGCGAGGCGCGCGCAAGCGTGGCAGTAAGCGCCTGCCGCTATGGCGGCTTCCGGCAATGGGCGGCGACGCGACGACAGCATGATGGCGCGCGGCAGTAGCGTCGATCGAAGCGGCGGCGAATACCGACGAAGCGACCGAGGCGACCGGATCAATCTTCGAGATTGATATTTACAAATCCCTAAAAACAAATCTACTATGAATTCTTTGCAAAAATTTTCAATCTACTAAGAAAACACCACATAGATTCACGATCTGCAATCAAATTCAAGAACAGATTACGATCTACCTTCGTGGCAGAAGTGGATGCAGATCGGTCTTCCTCGCGGATTGATCGCCACGTCAAGGAGCGAGCGTGCTGATAACGTGTTGAGGAACCTCGCTACCAGGTGTAGTCCGAGGTATAAACGTGAACAATCAATCACAGAGAAAGATCAAACACAGGGGACACAAATATATATGGGTGGAGCTTTTCTTTATTATTTCTCAGATCTGTTGTACAATATATGCTCCATCTCTTTTTATATAAGATCTTCTTGGGGTTTAAAGCCAGATCCATATGTGAGACCCATGAGTGGTGGAGCCACCGCCGCCCTAGCCACACTATGCCCTGTGCCGCCTATGCGGGCCGGGCTCCACCCCCCAACGGTGGTTTCCCAACATCTATCTGCATGTGATCGGCGGATCACCACTTTGCTTATCTTATACAAAGTTAGTGATGAGACAAGAAGCAAATTTACGAGTGGTAGTCGACATCAGAATCATAATTCATAAATAGTGCGTACCACACCAGCCGCCCGTGACGCAATTGCCATCCTTGGGCCTTGGACATGCACGCATTCACCAGTCTGGACCACTGGATCAGTATCCGGTTTCCGGGGGAAAAAAAAAAACCGACAGAATTCCATGTGTACGATGTAAATCCTTTATCAGGTATCAGCCACTTAAAATTACGGTCTTTTCTCCTATGCCACTAGTTCATATTTTCACTCTCTTTAGTGCCACTCAACGTTAGTAAATAGAAAAATAATAGAAAACATTATAAAATTCATAAAAAATGAAAAATTTCAACATATTCTAAAAATATGTGTAGTCAAGTTTGGAAGTGAAAGTTTAATTTTTTTATATACATTTTTTAAAAAATAAATATTACCTATCATGTCTCATGAAAAATAGAGAACATAATAGAAAATACAGAACATGTCTTGCGCGTAATGCATCCTATGTCCATATGATCATATCACAAAGCCTCCACGCGCCCGCACACTGCATACGTGGCAAATGTCTAGAATTGCTCCTTATTACGTGAGGGGTGTCTACTGTCGGTCCATATGTCATATCGGGTGTATCGCTATGGGTCCATACATGCCGTGCGTCATATGTCCATTCCACTAAGTCGACATGCATCCGCCATACAATAAGTGTTGTTACTTTGATACCATTTGTACTATTCTAGTCAAATTTGCATATATCATCACTTGGGTTTTTTGGGCTCGTTTTGTCGAAAAGAGTTAATCCAGAGTAGTATTATATACATGACATACACGCGTCGTATAACTGAGCTCAACTAATGTTGGTAGTTATAATTGCTCGGTTTTTGTAAGAAAACGGCCGTGGTACATGTCGTCATGAATTTAAAATTTTGAGCAATGTTTTAAATAGCGGGTTAAAGGTTTTAGCGGACCTCTTAAGCTTCTCAAACTGTTAAGACAACTATAGCTTCGGTATAGCGGCCGCTAAGCAGGTTAGCAGTTTTTTTAAAAAAAGTAAAAACATGACATATATATATGCATGAAAGTGACAAAGTCAAAAGTCAGAAAACAATGATTTCAGCCAGTTTTTCGTGCAGGTCATAAACAAGATAAGATTAAGGCATGATCATATGAGTTATTATTTATGAGTACACTACATCATAAACACAAATCCATCACAAACACAAACAGGACAACAGAGTACCTATTTTGGACCAAGACCAGCGCTGGAATTTGAGCGGGCTTCAGTTTCGGTCTGTGAGCATCGAACCCTGAATAGCGCCGCTAAATGGCATGACCCGCTATGCATTTTAGTGCTGCTAAATCGCGCTATTACGCTCTTAGCTGTGATAGCGGACATATGTACAATAGAGTAGCGTCTACGCGTTAAAAACACTATAGCTATAGCCCGCTGTTTTGAACATTGATTTTGAGAGTACAATTTCACCGGATTTCATGGTATTTGGACGCAAACCGACACGCCGAGCCCCCCCAAGGTGGCTGATTAATTTGGTGAAACTTGTTCGAGCCTGAACCTAGATGGCTAGGCTTGATGGGGAGGTAGGACGTGTTTGGTTCATAGCCCTGGGTGGCACGCCTTCATTATAAACCAAACACACCCGTATGTCCGTGGCCGTCCAACTAGAAGCAGGAGGAGGGCGTACAAGGCCAACAAGTCCTGCCAGTAGCAGCGCCCATCAGGCGATGGACGCGGAAGCGCCGCCCAAGGGCCAAGGCCGAGGAGCCGGCGAATGGGCGAGGTAGCCCGTAGCCAACACATGAGCATGGCAGAGAGAGTCAAAGAGGGACGCGGCATCCACGGCTCTTCATGGGGCTGCATGCAGCGGCGGATCATCGCATGTGCGATGAATGCCGGAGACCAGCGTGTTCATCTAAGGCTGGTTCGCGGGTTCGATTACATTAGATTGAGCTAAAATTAAAAGTTTTTAGAAAAAAATCTTTGAGTAAAACCCTACAAAGTTCCAAAAAAATTATTACAAAATGTTACGACGAATAGTCTAAAATGAAATGATAAATTTTAATTCAACCGAACAAAATCGTCCCTAACCGCGAACCAAAGAGTACCTAAGCTTATGCTTAGGCTTAAACATTAAGGCTAGTTAAGCCAATTCAAAAGTTAGATAGCCATCTTTTGAAACCTATTTCTCTGTTACGTAGCTACCTTTAAAAACACAAAAAAATAGTATAAACAAAGTGAATTAGTTTTGAAAAGCATATTCAAAACCTTTTAAAGTACAATTTAAAAGTTCAGCTCGACTATTTTACTCATTCAACTAAAACACTTCGAACAAGTGGCATGGACACAAAATTTGCACTACTTGTGCTCGAGCGACCCCAAGCCCACCGGCCTCGCCCAATCTGGCCCTCACCCATGCGACGAGGCCATAATACCATTGTAAATGGACGAACCAAATCATAAATATACTAATAGATGCATCATTAAAATGACTCCGCAAAGTATACATTGGTGTGAAAAAAAGTTTATAACATGTTGGAAAATCCTCTTCATGAATGGGCAATTTGAGGGGATAAATGGGCTGCAAATTATTTGCACATGTGCCTTAAGGTGTGGGCCTTGTCTTGCAGGCATTTTATACCTTTCACTACATGGGTTAGTGGAAAATAATCCATCAGACAGTAGCCACACAGGAGAGGCACAAATTCTACATCGAGCCTCTTGAGAAAAGAAGAGAAAAGAGAAGAAGATTGGAGGGAGATCTTGCAAGAGATCGAAGGGAGTTCATCCCCCAAGGTGGAGGAGGTGCTATCCTCTTTATTGCCTCTTCAAGTGTTGATTCCACCTTCCTTTGGTTAGATTCTTCAAACCATAATACCGTGACCATTAAACCTTGTGTTTGCCATCCAAGATGGAGAAATCTTGATGTTAGTGAGCCTCTAGTGCTATCCAGAGAAGAACTTGTTGTATCCCTGCATTGATATAGTGAAGGTGATTTGGTCGGCTTGGCCTATGGTTTTTTTACCCCGATTGGGAGTTTTCCACGTTAAAGATTTATTGTTCATGTGTGATGATTGATGTTATTGCTACTATCGTGTCTCCATATGTGTGAGGATGAGGGTTGATTCCTAGGAGAAGTGTTTGTTGAAAGTCTTTGCATTTCCGCTGCAGCACTGATGTGATATTTTTCAACACAAAACGTGATATTTCTGGTCACACATTGCAATACATCCCAACAAACACCTAGGCCTAAAACCCGTTTATAACTAGATCACATATGCGTAGCGTGTTGGGCTTAGCATCAAAAAAATTCTAAGTAGACTAGCAAGGTAATACTAAAAAAGCTTCTAATTAAGTACACTAGCAATGTATTACTAAAAAGCAAGGTGTTATGGTGGCAACGACTTGAATTCGAATGAGCCAACGGGTGGCTCAGCTCGGTCGACTTGTTCACTAGCCAACGGGTGGCTCAGCTCGGTCGACTTGTTCACTACCAAGCTGAGCTAGGCAAGGTGTCTGAACCAAAAATAAGGCTCGGCTCGGCTTGTCTCATTAGCAACTCATGAGCTAGACCATGAATGACAAAAGTGTAACAGAACAACAGTAAAGAAAGATCACAGATATCATTAACTCATCATGTAGAAGATATCATGACCACAACTATTGTATACAAGTATATCACCATACATGCAATGCAATTGCTAAAAGTCAAGATATCACATATTGTATATGTAATGTAGGAGATATATGAAAACTGGGATGTATATGAGCCAAGCATGAGGATGAAAGGGAGGGGATCTTCTTGATGTGCCATTCTATGGAGGTGATAATCTTGTCCTTCTTCAGCAATGTTGTTTGAAAATTAAATAATAGACTTTATTTTAATTGATTGGCAATATTGCCGTTGGACTTTGTTTTATTGTCCTTTATTGGATCTATTCATAAATTGCAAAGGTTATTTACATCTTTGAATATAGAGGCTGGAACATTTCTATTATCTTAAACAAATACGAACCAAGTATGAGCAAACCAATGTCTAGCTCGGCTCATTTAGGTCACCGTCTCACCGAGCTGAAAACTAAGGCTCAGCTCGTTTAGGGCGTCAAAACTAGAAATAGGGCTCAGCTCATACTCGTTTGAAAATGAACCAAACTGGAACCGAGTGGCTTGCGAGCTTCGAACTCAAGTTCTAGATAGATATGGTCAGCTACCATCCAAAACTCGCTAAAAAAGGACACATAACTTTGTAGATTATAATCCATTGTGGAAAGAGAACAATGTGACAACTATTTACATTGGACATACGATAGATACTAGCTCATATAGCGGCTGTCTGTGGTAGCACCTGTGTATGATCCACCTGCCTGTGCCACGCCAACATTAAAATTCAGATTTCAAGGTCAAATGGTCATGCCAGAGGCTCGGACTGATGTACCTGTACCATCTGAAATCTGAAATGCAGACACCAAGAACATTGATAAGAACCGAACAATATATTCCAACACATATATGTACCAAAGCGTCGATAGGGACAACCCACAGAAAAGCGTCATAGGCTGTCCGGACAATCCCGCAATGCAAACAAAAAATTACAGAAGAACAAATGAATTACCAAGGGAGGGTGAAAAAAGAGAACATATTATCGGATTAGTGGATTGGCATCATAGCTCAGCTCTACCGTGCCATGTAGCGTTGCGAGCTCAGACCAGGGAGTGACAGGCGCAAAGCATGGCCAACGAGACGAGGATCGGGATGGGAGTTTGAATCCTGCTTGCAAATGAAGATGCTGGGGCTGTGCCGTTGTTTGCTCTGGCAGGAGGTAGGGGTGGCTCTGCCACGTCTGAGTCCGTCAGATAAGGCATGGGAGCCAATGCCGGTGGCTGGGCAGGTTTGCTCATGATCTGCATTAGATCACCGGGATGAGCAGGGGCCATAAAGTTCGGCGTGTTGTTCCCCATGTTCATACAAGTATTCACTGCAAAACACAACGCACGTCGTGAATACAAATTTCAGTATGTTTTGAATGCTTCGTAAACCGAGGCGTGCCTAAATAAAAAGGCTAACCAGACTCACATTTATATCTTCGAGCTGTCGCGGGGAAATCAGTGATAATCCCATCCACTCCAGCACCCTGAACATATGCATTGATCTGTGCAGTCGCGTCTGAGAAGAAATCATATGGTTGAGAAGCAAACTCATTCATAAGAGTATAAACATAGACCGAGAGACCAGCGGTCTGCAGGGACTGCACAAGGTTGGTCTGGTAGGTTGTGAAATGATGGTTTTCTGGGAAAACAGAACTTGTATCAACAGAAACGGCACCAGCAAACTTTTTTATGTCAGCAAGGGAGGAAGGTGCGGCATCCCTGACATCTTCATTGATCATGTACACGAGGTCATACTTTGTTTGCTGCTTGAACTTCACCAGAACCGAGCTATTGGTTGACTGGATCATAACTTTTTGGGCAGTTTGTTTGCTGTAACCAGCATCATCAAGGACTTTGATAACTGCACCAACCATGTCAAATCCAAGTTCCGCTGCCACAAAAGCAGCATGCTGCAATACATAAAAAAGTTAATTGAGAGCATGAGGCTCTTACTGGAACAGAGTATGATTTTTTCAGATTGGATAATTGGTTGGAATGTATAAGCACTTGAATATGGAACAAATATGAAATGTTTGACAGAACAAGCTAATGTTTCTACAGAAGTGAGAGAGAGTCAATACCATCACAGAAAAACAATGAAATAAGTGACAGAATGTAGTTTCACGCACTGAAGGAATCATTAACAACATAAGACTTCTCACCTCAACACTGATCATGATTCCTGACAAATCCTTATCTTTTGTAAAGTTCAAAAAGTCTGATAATCTCATGAAATTTCCCGCGTTTCTGTATCTCGGATTCCTGTCCAAATTGAAGGACCTCAATGGGGTAGATATTTTGGCTGCAAGGATGGAGAAAATATCAGCCCTATAGTAATTGCTCGATGGCATCTAGGAGAGCAACAAACTATCTATCTGCTTAATGAAATAGACAGTAAACAATATAGGTCATATAGCTTATTGAAGATCTAACAAATTAGCTTTCCTTTTCAGGTTACCATTTGTTTGTGGTTCCCCTAATATACAGAAACATTTCAATTTAACTTACGTCTCAGATTCTTTGCAATGTCATCCCAAGTGAGGTTGAAGGTAAAGACTCCTAGCACACTCTGAATATCTTTCATCACTGCTGTCTGAGAGGCAAATTGTGATTTTGCAACAGTAGTATCATCCATTAGGTTAATGGAACTCATGCATATTGGTATGCCATCTTTGGTTACTTGAACAGGACAATCAATGACATCTGCGCCGTCATCAACTGCTTTTTGATAAGCTAGATCAGTGCAGTCTGGGTAATCCCCACTAGCACCATTGTGAGAAATAATTAGAGGCTTTCCTGGATACCAATTGTTAAAAGTGTGGTCAGTAACAGAACTAAACATGAGTATGAAACAAGATGAGCAGGCCCATGTTTCAATAAGATGACGATCAACAGAGGAGCTACACATACCATGATCAGTTTTGCTTTTGTTTAAATTGGTGAAACAGCCTGCACAGACAAAACATAGAGCAGTGTGGAATGAGAATTTATGATCATACTGCATCTACCCAAGAAGTTGCATGGAGACAGACTATCGAAACATAGAAAAATGCACAGCAAAAGTGGAGAAGTGAACTAAATGTTTATTGCAAGTGCTTGCAACTACGAAAGGAGATATAGCTCTATAGGTTTCACAGATAGGTACAATATAAGTTAACACTTTGATATGCATGCCTCTTAACTCACTAGATAGATTTTTTTGTCAAATAACAGTTCATATACTATTAGGATTAGGAGTCCTCTTGGTATTAGTTTGATGTGTGGCCGTGCGGGCCATTACCAGATCTATTTTGTCAAATACTTTCTTAGACTGTGTAACCTGAATGTACCTGAAGTTGATTTCAATATATTTCTTATGGATATGCTTACATAAATAAAGAAGCAGATGTGCTTGTAGCTGAGCAGTGGGAATGAGGTTGTTTATTCCCACCCAACCAGGTTCAATCCCTTGGATCGGCACGTTGTGCTGCCTCTCACAATGTAGAGACCAGCACTTTGTTCTATTTCTAGATTAGTAAAAAATACAGTAGGACTAGTCTAAAAGTACACACTGAAAAAAAAAACAATTTCCCTAAAAAACAATGGAATCTTCCAAACACAACCCACTGTATCAAATCAAACATTCTAAACCGTGATTCAGAGGTGAAGAGATTTTTTTTTTTTGGAATTTCAAGCTGTATTTCATATAACCTTAGGAAAATGATGAACCTATCCAGTATCCACTTATGGGCTTTGGCCTTTGGTTAGAAACTTGGAACTAATGAGCTATTGGGATGTATTCTGAAGGCATTCTTTTCGTACAAAGTAATGTTACTTTCTCCATGAATCGCACAGAAGGACATTCTCCATTAACAACAAGGACTTTAAATATCAGTAGCTATTTTTTTAGATAATGGAATCAAGTTCCGATCTCAACATCGTGAGATGTACACGACCATAAAAATCAGTAGGCTTCTTTTAGATGATGAAAGAAACTTCCAGCGTGGGCACCAACTAGGGATGCACCCGGCAGTACAAACGCTATAAACATCAGTAGCCATGAAGCTTATATATACAAATCAGCATTATCCTCAATGCTTTTGTGTTTTAATCTTATCCATTGTCCTTGGAAAATGGGAGATATATTTCACCAAAACATCAATGCAGAAAAATATTAAAGACCGAACATGTATTTTGATGCAATTGTAGAAAGAATAAGGTCTAACCAATGGCTTCTGAAGGAGTAACAGGGAAATCAGTCAAAACACCATCCACAGAGAAGGCACCATTATCAACGAATGAGAGATATTCTGCTAGTGGATCATAGCTATGGTTGTAACTCAGTGTAAAATCATTTGCAAAATCAGCAGCATAAACTTCCAACCCTGCTTTATGAGCGTCATCAACAACTGAAGTGTATGGTTGCAGATAATTATCTGGTGAGATGGGCCAGATGTAGCGCTTTGGAACAAGTATCCCAGACGCAACTGTCTTGACAAATGTAAGATTTTTCAACATGGAACCATATGTCTGTTTTGTAGATGGTTCAAGGGTGCTCTCATCAAGAAAGCGGAACACAAGTTTTGTTTTGTTGCTAATCTTTCCTTGTATGCTGGTGAGAAAGCTCACTTCAGGTGATGAGATATAGTTTGCAACAACACGTTTTGATACAGAAATGATGTAATTCCTCATGCTCAGATTGAACTGGCTGTAAAAACTGTCATGCTACAGATGGCACAAAGCAAAGGTTTTCAGTGATGGCACATCTCCTAAGGCATAAGTCTACTGAATGAGAACAAGATTCAATTGTACCTGGACATTGAGCCAAATTCCAGGAGGCTTAAACTTGGATGCCACATCTTCGACAGCAAGTATTGGAAAGAAGCTTGGATCAAACCTGGGCGTGCGAGAAAAGATTGACTGCTTCACTGCTCATCATATATACCACAATTAGTTACAAACTACACCAGCTACATTTTTGAAATCATAGAAAGAATAAGAGGCACTTCCTCTTTCCTCGTCCAAATATTGGTGTGACACTGTGACCACAAACCATAATAAACTGCAATGCTTGGTAGTTGGTAACCTAGAATAAGATAGCAAACTTACATGACACTTGTCCAAGTTCGGTGCCATTGTAATCAACGGAGAACCATCCTGTCGTAGAAACGCCATTAACAGGGTAGCTCTTCTGGCCCTTGGGATAGTAATCTGGAATATTGGTACAGTTGTCCATCTTTATATCCGGCAGGCATATGCCAAGGCCATCACTGGTCAACCGAACATCACAATATAAGATCGTATCCGGAGAGCTAGCAATCAGAGAGAACCGATAGGAGAATTCGCTTGAGTCAGGAAACAAGCCTGAAAATCCACCCTTGGCTATGATTGCTGGAGCATCTCCTGAAACATGAGGCTCATTGTTAGCGGTGTGGTCTTATGGATACCTCAAATGACCAGATCCTAATTCCTAAATGTCTTGCACGAACAAGAATCCTATGGAAGAAAACCCAAAGAAAAAAGGGGCAAGACGTGTAGCTAGAATAAATTCACAAAGCACACCATTCCCAACACAAAAGAGATGCCTAGAGCTATTAGCCATACACATACAAGCAGCACTCAGTCCTTATCTGTCAGATGAAAAGGGCTATCAAGCTGCCTATAAAGGCATTATGGTCGGTCCCAATCTTCTAATCCAATGTAAAACTCGTAGCCAAGCTGTCGAAACAAATGAACAAGGACAGTAACCAAACAAATGTATCGATAAATAGGATTGGGGCAAAAATTGTAAAACTTGAGCAAAAATGAGCACGCATTCTAAAGATCCAGCACAGAATGGAGGCGAAAATTTCTACAATCTCAGCCAGGACTTTCCTCTACGGAACAAGAACTGCAATAAATGAACTCAGATCAGAGCACAAAGAACACACCGCTCAGCGTCTTCCAAGAGGAGGCCGCCTGCGCGGCGGCGGCCACGCCCAGCCACAGCCACACGAGGGACGCGAGCACGGAGCAGCAGCCACGCCCGCTCCCCATTGCCGCCGCCGGAGACCACCGCCCCGCCGCGCGCAATCTACCGCCACCAGCTCCCCTCCCGCGACGGCGCCACACCCCCAAGGCCCCAACACCACAACGCCACCCCCGGAGCGCAGCAAGAACGAACGGGAGCCGGCTTGGAGGTTAGGTAGGCAGCAGGCGCAATGGCCGTAGCTGGATTTAAGACCCGAGCTAGGGACAGGGGGATGAGAGAGACGGGTCGAGGGGGTGGCTCTGAGCTGTGCAGGGAAGGAGACGAGATGGGGGGAGACGGGAGAGGAGGAGGCTAGGCAGGAGAGAGGAGGTGGCAACTGGCAGCCGGGGGGAGGGAAGGTGGTGGGAGCAGCAGTGTGTGTGTAGTGGTGGTCAAATAATAATGAGATTTCTGGCTCCGGACACCGGAGTCCAGCGCCCCATTGATGCCACCAGGACTGTTTGTTCTTTACCAACTTCTTGCTTGTCATTTATGGGGGCAAGTACGATCCCGGCACGGGCTAATCCACTAGTTAATCTCCGTGCTTGGGAATTGGGATATTTTTTGCCCCCCGAGATCTATGAGTGATCGGTGATTGCTTCGCCAGTTGGGCACTTGGGGTTTGGCTAAAAAGAACATGCCAAGACCGTGTGCATATGGTGAAGACGTGAAGTGGGGTACCGTGGGCTAGTACAAATCACGCTCGTTTCCTCGTGTAAATCTTTTTCTTTGGCGAGCGGAAGGATCATGTAGCTCCCAAGACGCAATGACAAACAAAAAGGAGTTCTATGCTACGCTGTAGCATAGGTATCTAGAAATACCGGCAAGACGTTAGAGCATAAGCAAAGAAGCGAGCTTTAAAAGTTCTTTGAAATTCTACGCCAAGAATTCTGAACTTTCTTTGTGAAACATCCTTTCAGACTTTACACTACACTCTAAAAAGATTCCCTCACCTACCAGACACTCTATACGTGCTGTAAATTTACAACACCATATAGAGCTTCTACTAGCTTTGCTCTTAGGGATGGCATGATCTGTTCTCAGTCACAACCTAATCTCAAGAAAAAGTTCGGCTCGGACTCACGCAAAATCTTCATCCTTTTCATGAGTCTGATCAATAAACTAATTGAGTCCTTTGGTAGAGGAAAAGGGGTTCAGGGTTTCGACGGTGGAAAATCTTGAGCATGAGTTTTTGTGGGCCTCTTGAGTTATGTTTCGAGCAAGTTATAGTTGTAGGCAAGTAGGTGGGAGCTTGAGTATTGCATTAATTAGCCCATCGACGGGAGATTTCAGTTCATGACATAATTCGGGGGCCTCTCTCTCCAAATGACACTAAATTCGTCTGTAATTTTACGGTATATGATATCATGCACATGAATTTCTTCAGTTTGTGACACTTCTCCCCCTTCTTTCCTATTTCCTTTTCTTTTTCGCCTTTTCTCTTTTATTTTTCATATGATATAACCGAAATACCCCTAAGCTATTATATGACCGCACACAACCACGTTGTTCCTTTCATTCACATCCTGTGAACCGATTCTAGGGTTTTGGAGCTAGGCAACGGCGATGGCAACGGCAGGGGCGGCTACTGCCCATTGTGACATCGTAATAAAGTTATTAGGTGTCCCAAGTGTTTTTAAAAAGATATAAAATATAAGGTAAAATTTGGTTTTATTATTTGCGTAGATAAAACCTAGTATAGCTATTATTTTATGGTCCAATAAGCTATTTTATGCACAAGCCTTGCTTAAAATCGGGATGGGGCAGTGGAAACACGTCCCCAAAGTTCCCAAATATATGTCTTACCTTTTCCTAATTTTTGGGTTTACCGAAAAGTCGGATTAAGCCCGAAAAGGCCCAATTTAGAAGGTATTTCGCATGAAATCCTGAGAAATACTAATCCGAAAATTCTCCAAAAATTAGGGAACCTTCTATAAGCCCAAACCGACTTATCCTCCAAGTTTCAGCCGATATCTTGCAGGGTAAGTCAGATTCCTAATTTGTCAAGCTCCGAATTCTATTCCGAGTCGGATTCGGTTTCCTAAACCTTTCCTATTTCATCCCAGCCGAATCCACCCCTCCCCCAGCACTACATAAACCCCCCAAGACCCCCTTGCTGTTCACAACTCGTGGTGCCTCAAGTTGGAGCCGTAGCCACAAAACCCTAACCTCCACAAAGCTTTCCGAAGAAATTCCACCAAGTTTCAACACCCAAACTTTGGTGAGAATCTAGGATGTCCTAGATCTCGTTGAGACGAATACAACGGTACCAAGAGCGCCCAAAACCGATGCCCCTAGCCCAAGTTATCGCCCGCCGAAGGTTTGCTGCTCCTACGGCCGCCGCCGCCGCCGACATCGCCGCCGGCGATCTCGAGGGCAGCGCCACCGACGCGTATCGCAGGGCCAACCCGTAGCCTCCATCCCTATAATTTTATATATTTCTTTACTAAACTATTTTTCTGTATTGAAGATGGTTCTTTTGCTATTTACTTCTATGCGTAGGTCCCCGCTGCGACTGTTGTGTGGAGTGCTATCCGGGAATTGACGTAGACCCGCAGAGCTCCGACTTCTTCGAAGGCAAGCTAGATGCATATTGCTTCCTAGTTTGCTAAATCCTTATTTACCTTTATTTGTTAATTTCATGCATAATCTGATTAGTGTGTGACTGTCAATCCTAAAGTCGTATTAGTCATCAACTAATATATACTAGCCTTATTTGTAGAACCCTTAGTGAATTACTAGCCTATCCTTTGTATAGTTGCTTAGATGTGCTTGGGTAATTAATATGAGTCAGTTTTAATAAAATTGCACATTATGAAGCTGAGGTTTCATGATGATTTTTCATGATAAATTGATCAAATAAAATATTGTGTTGTGGGGTTGGCGAAGTGCTAGGATTTATGCCGCATGACCGTTCCCTGGTCATGTGTGGGTAGAGAGTAACCGTAGAGCCGCTTGATCATCGTTGGTCAAGTGTGGGCAGAGAGTGCTGTGATCGTTGTCGCATGTCCGCCTCCGGGCATGTGTGGGCGAGAGTGTCTGCTCACATTGCCGCATGTCCGTCTCTTGGGCATGTGTGGGCAGAGAGTGCCTGTTTCATTGTGCCGCATGATCATCTCTTGGTCATGTGTGGGTAGCGAGTGCCCGTTTCGTTGTGCCGCATGATCGTCTATATGGGGTTATGTGTGGGCAGAGAGTGCCTGTTTAGCCGCTTGATCACCCCTTGGTCAAGTGTAGGCAGAGAGTGCCTATGGATCTTGTGTAGTAGAATGTTCACATGTGTTAACAGAATAATTAATGCTTAAACAAACATTTGAGTAGATAGGTGCTATTTAGGCAAAACAACCATCCATCTCTTGTTCCTGCATTCATTGTTAAGGATTGCTTGCTGGGTAGCCGTGTACTCATTATACCTATTGCGGATATATTTGTTATTCAGGTTATAAGCTGGATCAGGAGGACCCTAGCAAGGGTGCGCAGGGTTAGTTATGGTGTCCGGGTCAATCTTGGATGTCATCGCTGATTCTTCGTCGTCACTCCGATCGTCGTTTATTTCGTTCTTAATATTTAGTGCTACTGAGCAGGGTCACCTGCAGTATTGTAATAAGACGAATGTTGCCTCCTTTAATACCTTAAATGTTATTTTATTTAGTTAATGTTTACATTCGCGATGATGTCCTCCTATTTGTCCATCATGAGATACTAACCTGGGATTAGTATCGTCTCATGGTGTTGGATTCCAAGTACAAGTACCGGGGTCACGACAAAGGTGGTATCAGAGCCAGGTTGTTGACCTTAGGATACCGTAGCTAGTTGGCCTTTAAACCTTAAGGATTTTGTCGGGGATAAAATCACGGCCCATTGTCATAGCCCATTCCCTGACGGCCCGGTTGAACAGCCTACCAGGGCCCAGCTCCCTGGAAGGTTCTATCTGGCCCATATGCATCCTGCCGAGCAGCCTCTTGGCAGGGGTGATGCGTAACGGCCAAGGAATCGTGTTTGAGTCCGTCTCGAACAGGAGTTCTGCACGGCTACGTGAAGACCCGGACGTTGGTTTCCCGGATTGGATTAGGAGTCGTGATCCCCAAGACTTGGAGTATGCCTTATCTACCTCGGGATATATTTGGCATGTACTGAGTTCGTTATGATCTCGTAGTTAGCTCGGCTCGATATTCCCTCGGTAGGTCGGTTCGCTCTGCACTATATAAACCATGCCCCTACGGCGTTTAGGGGGGATCGGAGGACGGGTTTTAGGACTTGATCTGGCTTTTAGCATCTCATAGACATCTGATCATAGCGCATTGCTTCCTGTACACCATAATCTCGCCGAGACTTGTTCGTCTCGCCGAGCCACCTCTTGTATTCATCTCTGATATATAAGAAAGGCTGGACGTAGGGCTATTATCTCTCTCGAGAGGCCCGAACCAGGATAAAAACCCCTGTCTCCTGTTCGTTGTTGTTCGCATCGTTCGGCGTGTCTCCTATCTCAATCTTCAAGAACCTTAGCGACTTGAGATCGTTATCTCAACCGTCAACAGTTGGCGCCGTCCGTGGGGATACGCAGATCGAGTATGTCGAACTCTATCAGCGACCAAGAGACTATTCCTGAGGGATACGACTCAGAAGGACAGGACGCCTCATCCCCTGTCAGTTCAGATCGATCTGTTCGGTCTCAAACACTTTTCGTATCCGAGGCAGAAGTCTCTGCCTATATGGCAGAGATAGCCTCAGATCGCACTCCCGTCATTGACGGTGACTATGGAACTGATAATCTTTACGACGGTTTAGATCTGTCAGATTCCAAGGCTATGTCGGTAGATTCCACCTGTGGCGACACAGTGATGACACCGTCAAGCATACCTTCTCATGGCCCCGCAAGCATCAACATGGCGATGCATGAACCTCCGGAGATCTCGCGGGATGCGGTAATTTGGCGAGATCGGCGATTAATTACGCTTTCGGCGGCAAGATGAGGTCGCTACGGCTACTCATGAGCAAGATATCATTCGCCGCAGACCGACACCTCCATCAATCGGACCTTGGCGCGGTTTCGCGACCGATTATAGCGGCAGCGTCGCGACCCACCTCGCGTCGCGGCGCTAAGTCTCCGGCGAAGCTTCCCTGTTCGGGTCAATTTCGCGTGGCCGGACTCGGTCGGGCGAGAACGCGGATGGTTCGAGATCCGGGACCCATAGATCGAGTCGGAGCGGCTCGAAGCTATAGCAACGGTCCTCAGATCCACCAATCAGGTCGATCTCGCCCGTATGGGCGATGCTGTTGCTTCTAACCTAGAGCGATTGGCCGAAGGCCTAAAGTTCCTAGGCGAAGTCAACACCTCCTCCAGACAGCGCAGTCAACCTGTCCGGAATGACTCGGACAGCTCTGACCGATCGCGTGACCCACGTCACTATCGAAGGAACACTGTCCGCGATCAAGCTACCCGTGGTCGCCGTCGCTCGCCAAGTCCCCGTAGTCGTCACGACCACAGGGTAAACATGCACGTGATGATCACGAACGGTTCCCTTGTGAGGAGCGCGTAGTCGCGACCACGAGGAAGGAGCGTGGCGGATTGTCCCGGAGAGAATTTCTCCAGGCTGAATCTTCCCGTTCAGCAAGAGTCCCTCCGCGCAACAGGGCCAATGTCTTCTCAAGACTAGGTTCTGCCGGGGAGGGCTTTCTCTGACGAGCTTCGTGCTGTCCGATGGCCCTCAAAGTTCAAGCCCGGTCACATGGAGAGGTACAATGGGACTCAGAACCCGGAGAAATTCCTTTCCATCTATGCTACAGCCATCATGGCGGCCGGGGGTGACGAGCTCGTTATGGCTAATTACCTCCGATCGTCTCTTGAGGTATTTGCTCGGACGTGGTCATTCAATCGGCAGGAGGGTTCCATCACTCATGGGACCCGGCTTTGTGACGCCTCGATCGCCAACTTCCGTGAGTCAAGTTACGCGTGCGTCTGGTAAGGAGGATGATCTGCACGGATGATCCGGATGAGCGGGAGACCCTCCGCAACTTCGTGAAGCGTTCATTAAGATTCGCAACACGATCCCGAACATCTCGGACGAATCTGTTGTCCGCGCCTTCAAAAACGGAGTCCGCGACGAGCGGCTCACCCAAGATCTCGAGATCAACGAGACCTGGACCGCCAACGATCTGTTCAAGGCGGTGATCATATGCTAACGCTGCAGAGCGCGTTCAAGATCTAAAAAGGCGTTCGACAAGGGCGAGCCGCCCTTGACTGGTGTGGATGAGAAGAAGAAGAGAAGCAACCACGGTGACAAGAAGTCCTAGAAGAAGAAGAATAAAGGTGATCACGAACAATACCGTCATTTGGTATAGATCGCAACCTCCTCCCAAGGATGGGCGAAGAAGCCCAACAATAACTACAAGGGCAAAAAGCCACTCATGGAGGCGGACAAGGCAAGAAAGGTCGGCGACCGATTTTGCAAGTTCCACCAAGACTACAGGCACGACATACGCCATTGCGTAACTTGGGGCGCAAAGCTCGAGGACTTCTACAGCGGCAAGGGCCCAATGCCCACCCCGCCGAACAAGGTGATGCAGTAAGGACAAGCGTCAAACCGACGGTGGTGATCGGACGATAATGATGAATATCAAGAGCCCGTGAACCATATCGCCGTTATTTTCGCGGCTCCTCGCTTATACCTCTGCCGCATCTCAAGGAAGCTCGGGAGGTCCACAACGTTGAAAAAGGCAAACCACAGTCTGAATCGATGAAGTGGACCGAGATCTCTTTCTTCTTTTCTAAGGATGATTGCCCCACTGGGATGACCAAGCCTCAGCGTCTCCCTCTGGTGGTCGCTCCGACCATCAGCAACGCCAGAGTTGGCCGCGTCCTGATCGACGGCGGGAGCGCTTTGGACCTGCTATCAGCAAAGGTCTTGGACGAGATGCAGATTCCTCGCTCCAAGCTTAAAGAAGTTGCAATGCCTTTCTACGGCATTGTCCCGGGGGAAGCTGTTCAACCATTGGGGCAGGTTGTTCTGCCTGTTACCTTCGGCAATCCAAGCAACTTTCGGACGGAGCTGATCACGTTTGACGTGGTCGACTTCCCTTCCGGGTACAATGCGATCCTGGGCCGGCCATCTCTTGGCAAGTTTATGGCCGTGTCCCATCATAGATACCATTGCGTGAAGATACCGGGCCCTAACGGCGTAATCATGGTCAAGGGCAACTACAAAGCTACTCTGGATTGCGACGAGCAGTCCCTCGCCCTGGTCGACCAACTACCGCCGCGTGGTTCAAATTGCGAGACCAAGTCCAGACGCCTAGGGTCTCCCTTCAGCCAGGAGAAGAGACCAAGGAAGTTCCACTGTCCCTTGATGACGCTGCCAAGACAGTTCACTTGGGGGCCAATCTGGACCCCAAATAGAAAAACGAGCTCATCGCCTTCCTCCGAGCTAACGCAGATGTGTTTGCCTGGGAGCCATCTGACATGCCCAGAGTCCCAAGGGAGGTCATCGAGCACAAACTGGCCGTCCGTGGGACAAAAGCCTGCTCGCGAAGCTTCGACGCCGGACTTCAGCGGGGATCATCAAAGATCGACATAGTCGTCATTGCCGATTTCATCCGTGAGGTTGATCACACCGAGTGGTTAGCCAACCCTGTCATTGTAAAGAAGAAAGGCGGCAAGTGGAGGATGTGTGTCGATCACACAGATTTGAACGCTGCTTGTCCCAAGGACAATTTTCCGCTGCCTCGCATAGACCAGCTAGTCGATGCGACTGCGGATGCCCAGCTCTTGAGTTTTTTGGATGCTTACTCCGGTTATCACCAAATAAGCATCTCCCTCGAGGATGAAGAGAAAACTGCCTTCATCACCCCCTTCGGCACTTTCTGCTATACGACCATGTCTTTCGGTCTACGCAACGCTGGTGCCACGTTCCAGCGATTAATGGAGAAGACTTTCCCAGAGCAGCGCGGAAAAAACCTGGAGGTTTATGTCGACGACATAGTTGTAAAGAGCAAGCATGCTCCAGATCATGTAAAAGACCTGGCCGAGACGTTTCGTAACCTCGTCAGGCATCGAATAAAATTAAATCCAGAGAAGTGCACCTTTGGTGTTCGATCTGGAATGTTGCTCGGTTATGTGATTGGTTCGCAAGTCATCTCTGCCAACCCCGAAAAAATCGAGGCCATTGAAAACATGCGAGCTTCAACTACCGTCAAGGAAGTTCGAGCCTCACCGGGCGGATGGTCGCCCGAAAGCGATTCATTTCCGTCGAGAACAAACGCGGTCGCACTTCTTTAAGGCCTGCATAAGCACAATGGCTTCGAGTGGACAGAGGAAGTCGATCGGTCTTTCCAAGATCTTAAGCAATACCGTCCAACCCACTGTCTTGACTACCCGCGACACGGCGAATGCTCTTGCTCTATCTTGGTCGCATGCCTCAAGCGGTGAGCGCGGTCTTGGCGGTGGAAAAGGAAGGCATCCAATGCCAATCTATTACGTGAGCGAGGTACTTCACGGATCTAAGAAGCATTACCACGAGGTCCAAAAGTTGTTTCACGCCTTGCTCATGTCCTCCAGAAACTTCGCCATTATTTCAGCGCATCAAATCTTGGTGGGACCAAGTTCTCCTTGAGAAATCCTAAGGAACAAGGAAGCGGCGACGATAGCTAAGTGGGCAATGGAATTGGCGAGTTCGACATTCATTTGCTTGTCGCCCGAATCGCTATTAAGTCCTGTGTCTGGCCGACTTTGTCGCCGAATGGACTGCCGCCTCGCCAAATCCTGTGAAGCTCCGAGCGACTGATGACCCCTTGGACCATGTTTTTGCTCGGCAAGACCGGAAACTCGGGGCCGGTTTTGTTCTCATCTCCTCAAGGAGAGCAACTCGAGATTCTATCCAACTACACTTTGCGGCGACTAACAACGCAGAGAGTACGAGGCCCTCCTCGCGAGACTAAGAGTGTAAGTCGCTTGGTGTCCAACGGCCGATCGTGAAGGAGATTCACGGTGGTCATCAATCGAGTTAACAAGGAGTATCGTCTTTGCGATGACTCAATGGCGCGATACCGGTTGAAGTGAGGAAGTTGGGCGGCATTTTCGATTTTTCGAGGTGCTCTTCGTGCCTAGGAAGGACAACTTCCTAGCCGACCAACTATCCAAGTTTGATCCTCACGCGAACTCGCTTCCGCGGTGCTCGCCGAGCACCTTTACAAGCCCTCAATCACGTCTCCGGACGAGGCAATCGAGACAAGTGGTCTTTGCTCTCCGTCATCGAAAGCAGTTGCGAATGGACAACGCCATTTGTCCGGTACCTAGCGAGATGGGACCGCTCAAGACGAAGCCGAAGCGTTCCCGGCTTAAAGGCGTCTTGGTCCATACAAACTTGTGGGCGGCATCCTTACGAAATCACGGTGCTTCAGGAGTCCTCTCCAAGTGCATCTCTCAACGAGGAGGTGTGTTCCTTCTTAGGGACATACACGAGGGTGCTCGTGGCAACCACGCCTCTTCGTAACTCGTCAAGAAAGCGTTCGCATGGGCTATTATTGGCCCACGTTACAAGATGCCCGGATATCGTGACTAAGTGCAAGGCTTGCCAATTTCACGTCCGGAAGGCACATAAACCCGCCAAGAGCTCCAAACGATCCCCATCTTGACCTTTCTCCACATGGGTCCGGATCGCTCGGCCCATTCCCTAAGGGGTACAAGGGCTACACACACTTGCTCGTCGCCATCGACACTTTTACAAAGTGGATTGAGCCGAGCTCGTGTCGCCTCTTCACGCCAAAACGGTGGCGCTTTTTTCAAAAGCAACGTGGTCACACGCTTTTGGATTCCCCATAAGTCGATCACCGATAACGGTACCAGTTGTTTAGCTATTCCAGAATATCTGCGAGCAATTTGGGCACCAAGATCGCCGCCTCCGTGGCACATCCACGAGCAATGGAGCGGTCGAAGCGAGCTAACGGACAGATCGTCTGTGGTATCAAACGGCGCGGTTCGCGGCACTCGCGAGCACAACAAAGCTCGGTCGACGAAGTTCCTTCCGTCCCTCAGGCGATTCGCTTGACCACGGCCAGGGCAACTAGGGAAACTCCTTTTCAACTGGTCTACGGTGCAGAAGCCATCCTGCCCGCCGAAATAATACTCGGCTCGCCTCGCACGAGCTCAATCAACTTGATTGACGACGAGCAAGAGCGCTTACTCGATCTCGATCTTCTCGAAAGCACACGCGAACGGCCACAAGTCAGAATGGCGCGCTACCAGCAAGACCTTCGCGCAAGCATGTCGCCAAGTCGGTTCGACCAAGGGCTTTGAAGGCAAAGCGACCTCGCTCTGCGCCGTGTACGTAACTTGTCCAATGCCAACAAGTTAACTCCACGCTGGGAGGCCCATTCACGGTCGTTTCTTACGCCGCCCGGGCCATTTCACTCGCAATGGAGGACGGGAGAGTCGACCAAAGACTTGGAACATCGACCAGCTTCGTAAGTTCTTTATGTAGGTCTCTTCGTGTCTTTGCTTAGCCTCGCGCTTTTTGTCAAACTTCGCGCCTTAGTTCGTCCAAGTCTCTCGGGCACCATGTAAAGTTCAATCCAACTCTTAAGTGAATTCTCGCGGCCTCTGCGCCCTTTTCACTTCTTGTCTTCTGAAGACTACCTCCTTCTCTCTGGTAACACTTGATGGCTGCCCGGTCTTGCGAACTCTTGGCTCCGCGCTTTTTAGGGTTTCCCTGCCCGTATCTTGCTTCGACGAATTCCTGAACTCAGGGTTACGTAACACGGTTTTTCCACCTTGCGGCTAAGTCTGGTCTCGTAAGCCCTCCGCGGCAGAGACACTTACTGCTTGGCGCGACCACTTGGCAAAGTCTGCTCTCTTAAGCCCCCCGCGGCAGAGGCACTTTCCTTGTTCGGTTACTCTCGGAACTGCCTAACTTACGTTGACGAGCAGTCCATGGAACGAGTCGATCAGGCTGCGGGTGTCGCTCTATCTCTCTACGACGCTACTGAAATTGCAGTCGAGGTTTTCGAGCAACGACGACGGGGCTAGGGCGTCGCTCTTTCTCTTGTGCACTGTCCGGGTTATAAACTCGAGTTTCGAGCAGTACTGACAACGGTTGGGAGTTAGGCTAAGCGTGCTACGGTTTTCCTAAACTTTCTAGCGCTTTCGTGCCTGCTCTTAGTTCCTGTTCGTTCTTGTCTTTTCTTTGCTCTTTTTGCGGGAAAAAGGTAAGTTCTTTATTGCTTTAATCAAAGTGCAGTACAAAGTCCCTTCGTTACTGGTTGTGGTGCTACTTAGGAGCAAGCTGCTCCTTCACTCCTCGACCTCTAACTTGAGGCGCACGGCTTCACCTTGCGCTTAATTCCTTCCGGGCTTCGGCTCGGGCGCTCGACCTCCTCCTTGTTCCGCTTGGCTTGCGCGCAGCCGCCGGATGGCCTCGACCTCTTGGTCTTGGCGCAGAATGGTCGCTCAGAGCCTCGCCTCGACTCGCTTCTTCGCCGACGGTCTTGAGCTGCTCGCCCGGCTCCTTGACCTTATTTTCGCAGTGATCGCCCTCACCGCCATCCCGCGCAGCTCCTCGATTTCTTCCTGTGAAGCCCACAGGATTGAGATTTTCGCCTGGAGTCCAGCGGATGTCAGCTCCTCTTTGGCAAGTCGGGCCTTGAGCTTCTTGATGTCGCCGCAAGCGCCTTCCGCCCGTGCGCGACGCTGCCGGCGAAGCTGCTCTTCGAGCCACGTGCGGCGGCTTCTCTTCAGCGGTGCTAGCCTTCACGGCTCTGCTGCAAGCTCCTCGGCTTTTTAAGAGAGCCTCGGAGAACGCCTCTCTCGGGTTAGCTCGGCTTTGAGCTTTTTGCCTTTGCCTTGACCAGGCTCGGCTTGAGCTAGTGCAGAGGGCTCCGCTTGAGCTCCCTCGTCTGGAGGTGCTCCGGAGGACGCTAGTCTGGCGCTCCGCCGATGGTGACCCGTCCTCGAGCTCCTCCATGGTTTCCTTGAAGACACGAGAGGAAGAACAAGTTAACGCTTTGCGATGATGTAGCTCAATCGAACTAGGTTTGGTCTTGGGGCTTACCTTGCTGCCGATGCTTGACTTCGCCGCATAGCGATCTTGGAGACCATGCGTCACGAATCCTCGCTGTCTTGCAGATGAGATCGGGGCGTTGTTTTGGCGCCGTCCTGCTCCTTCTTCTTCGCCGCGCGTTTGCCGGGAGCAGGGCGACCGCAAGCGCTTTGCCCCCCGCTCTCGCCTTTCTTCCTCCTCTGCCGGTCAACCTCGGGCAAGGTCGGTGCCGCTCCACCGGACGACACCGAAGCCTCCACTGGCAGGGCAACTTGTGCTGCCTGCTCGTGGACCTCTTCTTGTACCTCGGCAGGGGGAACTTCGCCATGCTCGCCGATCACCTCCACCGGCCAGGATGGATCGCCCTGCGACGGAGTGCCGTAGGACCGCCGCTCGGTCCCCACTGGCGCTTCGAGCCATCGCCTTGGCCCGCTTGTCTGTGGCGCCGGCGCCGCCTCTTCTACCTCCCACCGCTCCACCGCGCTTTTGAGCGTCAAAGTCGTCATTGAGTCTGGCGGAGCAGCTCCACGCCGCCACTGTCCCTGAGGTCGGTTACCAGATCGCTTGCCGCGATGCACCGTGTAGGTGCTCGGGCAGCAACGAACGCTCGAGCGCCGCCTCGACGTCGTCCGTCGCGGTCTCCTCCTAGGCAGCTGATGAAAAAGACTTGGTTGAGCCCAACACGGTCAGGGAATTCGTAAGGTCAAAAAGATTCATTGCTACATACCTGCCGTAGAAAACTTGATCTTGATCTTTTTTGCCGGAACCTTCCGCCTCTTCCTCGGGGGCTCCTTGGTGAATTGTTCGCCCTGGCCCCTGGGTGCTCGCGGCGACGAGCTCAGCTCCCTGCTAAGCTGAGCACTCTTCTCGCGCAACGCAAGAAGTTTTTCCTTGCGCGTGACTTCTTCCTCAAGCCTCCTCTGTTCGGCGACCTGTTGTAACCGTGCCATATGGCCCGAGTGAGCCTGCGTGTAACGCCTAAGCCAAAGGGTCATGTTCTTTACCTCTTCGTCGCTCTGCTCGGAGAGGAGGGAGGGGCTTGGTCTCTTCCCGCTGGGTTGACCGCGCGCCCTCTTGGTCTGCTCGGCACGCTCTGTTGCCGCGGGTGGTCTCTTCGACGGCCGGTGGCCGTCGTGGCGTGGCGAGCTCCGCGTAGGCTCGGCCGCCACCTTGGGCTTTATGGCCACTTTGGCCTTGCTTTTCTTCGCCTTCTCCTTCTCAGACCCGGAGGGCTCCTCCACGATCCCTCCAAGGATCAGCTGGTTCTCCTGCGCGTTTTGAGAAGCGGACATTAGCATTAAAACAACGGTGCAAATCTAGCAACACAGGCTGAGCATGAGTGATTTACCTCGTCTGTGCGGACAAGCACGTTCTTGGCGGTGTAGGCCACCTCGCGGTGACCTCCCGTCCTTCCTCGCCGCCTCAAGATGGCGTCGACCCGCCGGTCACCCACGCGTCGGTTGGCTTCTCCGCCCAACGAGAGGGATCGTTAGTTCCTGTTCGGAGGAAATGATCAATGTAAAGGTTGAGTTTTAAGGCACTTACCCGTGCTCTCCTGTGATGTCTTCCCATCCCTCTATCTTATAGAAGGATAGGGCCTTCTTCGCTGACGGATGATTCATCATTGTGTAGTCTCGGATGATCTCCCGCCTGCGGAGCCCGAGGCTCACGAGGAAGCGATCTTCCTCGTCAAGTACCAGTCCGCGGCGGACATCTCCGGCCGCGGCATGGGTGTTCCCTTCGCCGGCGCCTTCCCGGTGAAGGAGAGCTTGCTGTCGTCGTACCGCTTGCTGTAGAACCACCTCGACCACCACACGTCCATCGAATCAAGCAACGGTGGCCGAGGGTACGGCGCGTCGTCGGCAGTGGCCCGAAGCTTGAGGTAGTAGCACCCAAGCGCCGAAGCGGCGGAGCTGCTCCTCGTCGCCGTGTAGTAGTGGAGGAACAGCCCCACCGGCGGATCAATGCCCAGATAGCCTTCGCACAGGTGTGCAAAAACGGCCATCTGGAGGATGGAGTTCGGATTGAGGTTTGTTACCTCCAATCCGCTGATGTTTAAGAAGGCCTCGACGAAGTCGCTTTCGGGAGACCTCAACCCGAAAGGCGAATCGCTCAAGTCGACGAACTCTCCTCCAAAGTGGCTCGAGTTTCCTCCTCCCGGCGACCTCCACTACCGGCGTCGATGTGGCCCTCCTCCTCCCTAAGTCGCCAAGTCCTCCTTGGTCAGGCTAGTGGCTAAGAATCTGGCCATAGCGTTCCCCAGGGGTGGGCGAGCAAGTTCTTGGGTGGAGTTTGGCCGGTTGATGTTGAGCGGTTGGAATTAGGGCTTAGGAGAGGAAAGGCGCGCAGTGGGGCGGCAGCAGGCGGCTTGGGTGCTTTTATAGGCCTAAACGAGCAGCTCTGCAACGGTTCGCCACAAAAACGGCTAGTTTTTACTATAACGGCTAGGTAAAACGGTCATCTGTTTTCATGCGCAATGATGTGAAGTTACTGTTGAAGTCCGCATAACGACTATTTTTTCCAGCGTCTGCACTAAAGGCTGAGTGCTCTGCTCGGGCAGATGTGGTTCCTGACTCGGCAACAGAGTTGTTCTAAGATCAGGCGTGTTTGTTCTGTCCGTCGAGTCTGCTCGGTTGTACCTTAAATTTGCTCGGTCGATCGTTACATGTCTTTGTAGCAGCTTACTTCCCCTCTTTTTGACTTTGAGTCTCAAGAGGATGACCCCACTCTAGTGAGTCCTTCCACTTGAGTCTTGGGGGCTAACTGTCGGGGATAAAATCACGGCCCATTGTCATGGCCCATTCCCTGACGGTTCGGTTGAACAGCCTACCAAGGCCCAACTCCCTGGAAGGTTCTATCTGGCCCATATGCATCCTGCCGAGCAGCCTCTTGGCAGGGGTGATGCGTAACGGCCAAGAAATCGTGCTTGAGTCCGTCTCGAACAGGAGTTCTGCACGGCTACGTGAAGACCCGGACGTTGGTTTTCCGGATTGGATTAGGAGTCGTGATCCCCAAGACTTGGAGTATGCCTTATCTACCTCGGGATATATTTGGCATGTACTGAGTTCGTTATGATCTCGTAGTTAGCCCGGCCCGATATTCCCTCGGTAGGTCGGTTCGCTCTGCACTATATAAACCATGCCCCTACGGCGTTTAGGGGGGATCGGAGGACGGGTTTTAGGACTTGATCTGGCTTTTAGCATCTCATAGACATCTGATCATAGCGCATTGCTTCCTGTACACCATAATCTCACCGAGACTTGTTCGTCTCGTCGAGCCACCTCTTGTATTCATCTCTGATATATAAGAAAGGCTGGACGTAGAGCTATTATCTCTCTCGAGAGGCCCGAACTAGGATAAAAACCCGTGTCTCCTGTTCGTTGTTGTTCGCATCGTTCGGCGTGTCTCCTATCTCAATCTTCAAGAACCTTAGCGACTTGAGATCGTTATCTCAACCGTCGACAGATTTATTTTAAATAAAAAGTTTTGAAAACTTCTTTGCTACTCTCGCCTATAATCTATTCTCGAAGTCTAATACTTCTCTATCCTATTAGGAATTCCTTCTTTCAATCTTTTCTACTCATCCTCTTATATTCATTCTCGTCTACTCTTCTATCTTTACAAAAATTTATTCTACATGCTCCCCTACTTCAAAGTTTAGTCTTTACCCATTTGAGAAGATGAAGTTGTACTACTACCAGCTTCGACAACATACGAGTATACCGAAGAAGAAAATATCATCATGAAGAAGTAAAGAAACAGAAGATTACTTAACAAAGATTAAAGATCATGACTTTTTGAAGATCAGGTGTTACTAATCGTAATAATAATATTTTCGTGTGGAGTATTGTCACAACCCCGGCTTCACCGGGATCTACCCATGATCCATTGCTAGTCCCAGCGATCAATGCTAGCAACTCATAAGCGACTTGGGTCGAGCATCACAATACAATCATTATAACTAAGAAAATATTATAATAATGCAAAAGCAATTATATCACAACTACTTATTACAATAGTTTGCTTAGATCCATATAATAATATTCAGAGTAGCGGAAATCCAAATGATATGCAAGAATAAATATGACGATGCTCTCAATCCGACCCTTGAGACGATAGCTAGCCTTCCGCGAAGTCCGGCATAGAATCCTCCTGATCCTATGGGCAAACCGGAATCGAGTCTTCTCCTGAACAAATATATCCGTGGTTTTTGTATAGTGAGTACACGGCTACCCAGCAAGAATCCTTATATATGAATGCACGGGTATAACAATAACAGGGTGATTAATTTGCATAAACACCTATTCTAATCAAGATTAGTTAAAGTGTTGTAAAATCATTTGTTGAACAATTAATAGAGATGAATAGACTCCCAAGGTAACAAACAGAGCTCGGCTTCGAAAGCCTCTCTGCAAACTACACAAGCCTCGAATACTCAAAACCAAAACCAACCCATCAGGTTATTATTAAACACATGAGACTACCATGTACGACCTTCCTCCCCTCTCATGACCGTGGGAACGGCTATCATGATAGTTTTAACTCTGCAGAGTGTAGCACACTTTACCCATAAGCCGAGTGAAACTTTTGCGTCTTAGCTTTTCCTTGGGAGCCTAGACCAAGTAACAATACAAGGCGATTCATTAGTTCTCTCTGTTAACACCGATACCCCCTCTAAGGTTTAGGCACTCGGGCCCCCCTCTTGAGCCAATGGACCGCAGCCCGATCTTTTTAAAGTAAAGTGTGTTAACAGTCTTCCCTAACTACTAAGCCAGGACTAGCACATGTTGCGCAACATGTTAATGCTAGCACTTATGGTTGCGCTTGTATGGTTTGGCCGGATAAGCACACGCCCAAAGTCCTTAGACCAAGGTGACTACCTCCACAACAATCCACAGTCCACAAAACCACCCGACTATGCCACCTTTAGTCAACACACGCCACATAGATTTAAGTTGATTAGGTTAAAGTAACTTAGCATCTCCAATCATACCAAGTCACAAGAATAATTAAATGATGAACCTAATCAACTATCAACCCACGAGCACTAGCATCTATGCACAAGGATAGGCTAGGAATAACAAATAAGGCAGCAATAAAGGGCTAATTCACAGGGTCAATGACGCAGTGTGAATATAATAGGTTTCTACCCTTCCCATCATTTTATGCATGACAAAATAAATAAAAACAATAAACGGGTGAGTTTTGTAAATTGGGAGAGCAAGATGCAACTATCTTGCCTTGGTAGTACTCCGGGTCTTGGAATCCTCCTCCGATCGGCTCCTGAAAACCTCCCGAGCAACGAGAATACAGATGATCTACACGTATATGCATATATGCAAGAAACAGCAAAACAATCAACAGAACATATAGCTCAATAAAATATATAAAATTCTAGGGGATTTATAAAAAATAATGGCTCTGGAATCACCTAATTTGGAGTTCGGATGCTCCCGAAACAATTCCTGGAAGATTTGGCAAAATCAGAAATTTCAGAAAAGAATAAACCGGTTTAATTTGGGTTAACCGCGCAAAACCACGCGACCCGAGCGGTTCACGCGGCTTTCCCGGCGGCGGCGAGCGACACGTGGCGGGCGGGACCGCGCAGGTTCGGCGATGACGAGGCCTTGCCACGTGGTGGGCGGCCATAAGCGCAGGCCTTGCAGGAGGAACGCGGGACGTGCATGAGCTAGGCGGGCGGCGGTGTGGGCGAACCCGACGCCCGCAGCGTGGCGGGCTGGCGCAGCGACGCAGGGCGGCGGCTGGACAGGGGCGACGCGGGCAGGTGGCGCGAGCGGGGTTGGCGCGGCGCTGACTCGGGGTGGCGGCGGCGCTAGCGGATCAGCCAGCGGCGGCGATGTCGGTCGCGGCGGCGGCAGCATGGCGGCATGAGCGAACCGGCGAGCCATATCTTCTCCGTTTCTTGGCCAAATTGGACGATCCATATATGCATCTTGATCGTCTCGACGAGCTCTACAACATGGCACCATCTAATATTGAGTTTGGTCAAGGCACAGAGAGGAATCTGTAGAAAAGTGTTTCGGTGAGAAGGATTTTTTACGGCTAGGGTTTGGGACTTGAGGGATTTTGTGATGGGGTGTTGGGGCAGGGGTCTTGGGGGATTTATATAGTGCCAAGGACGATCAGGGCTGGGCCTTGGGCTAAGAGGTGTTGGATTAGGACTCGAATTCTAATCCGGGTAGAATTCAGATAGGCTGCGGGCTTGTTTAACGAGAAAACAGAGTTTCCTTTGTTGGATTGGGCTGAAATTTGGAGGGTAATTCGGATTGGGATTTAAAAATGTCCCCTCCAAATTTGAGCACAAGATTCCCTCGTTCTCTCATTATTTTATTGGTTTGACGAGCTTCCGATAGAACGGCAAAACTTCAAGGAATTACGAGCTAGCTTTGTAATTTGGGCATGAAATTTTGAGGGTTGCTTGATTATGGCTTCAAAGAATTACTGGAATTTTTCTAGAATTTTCCTAAAGGGTCTTCTAGGGTTTTGGCTTAAACCTAGTTTAAATTAATTAAAATCAGGGTTTCGTATATAACAATTCCCTTTTAATTTACTTTTGGGTTTTCGAAAATACAAGTGACATAGCACAAAATAGAGGATGTCACAAGTATACCATGTCAACTTTTGGTTTTCTCATTGAGATGCGGATATTCATTAATTAGAAGTAATAGAGATAGCTAGTTATTTAGCTGTAAAATTGCTTGGTGTGTTGCTTTGCTTTAATTTTTGCAACTACAAGAAGATCGAATGAAGATGGTGTAAAATTCTCGACAACAATATGGCGGGAGGAAGACGACGTACAAAGACCAGGTAAGTTGAAAATGAATTTGTAAAAAAAAAGGAGAGGGCTGATCTTTGCAAAGGGTGTTAAAAAAAACCATATGTTCCTTTTGTTTCCAAAAAAAAAATCTCATTGCATCGTGAAATGAAACTTTTATACTCCCTACGTATGGAGAATAAGTAGCCGATAATTACGGCGATATTATAAACAACTTATTTATTGTTTGTGTCTGTAAACCATGCTTGAGTTGTTTCTTAATTGCGTCTTGTACCGCTTTAGTGCGCATGCAAGATATGTGCGTGTTAGATTTTACCGTTTGGGTCTTTGTGATGAGTGAAAAAAAAGCTGCTAACTTATTTTAAAGTTAAGGTTGTCACACACTCCCCACTAGCTAATCTTACCTTATTCTGACAGATGCCGCCTAAGAGAAGTACTCGTGTCGCTGCTCAGCGCAATGTCTATGCACCTGCTCCGCGCAATGCTGATGTCCCAGAAGAGCAGCTGCCACCACCACTGCCAGTCGTTGATGTGAACGCCATTGCCACTCAAGCTGCTACCTTGGCGGTCGCCCAAGCCACAAGAAACCAACAACAAGCTCAGCAACAAGACGGTGTGGTGATGCAAGCTTTGAACCTGATTGTAGATCGGTTAACCAATTTGCAGCAACAAGCACTACTTGTCCCAGCAAATGCCCTAGCACCGGTATATCATCAACCACAGTCAAAGTTCAAGGATTTCATGAGCATCCGGCCTACCGCATTCAATGGAGTCAGAAACCCAGTGGAAGCAGAGGATTGGTTACGGGATGTCAAGAGCAAAATGGATATGGTTAATGTTCGAGAAACAGATCAAGTGAAGTATGCCGCTCACATGATGAAGAGCAACGCTGCACACTGGTGGGAAACCTACTGCTCACATAGGGATTTAAGAGAAGTGTCACGAACCAAAGAAATTTATATGCACGGCGCCATAGACCGAAAACAGATGAACTGAGTATCATTTTGAGAAACATTCACAAATTGAGTGCTATGGACCGAAATCTCATGCAAATGGACCCACAAAAATCCACCGGCCACAAGCGAGTGACTCGATTCTTTTTTTGACTAAGTTAAAAAAGAAACACAAGCTCAGGCTTGTTGGTTTATAAGTGAAGCCTGAGCTTAGCCACTGCCACATATTCCGATGCCCTCTTTGATTCTCAGTTCTAGTTGTTTTAATTGTAGTTGAGAAAGTTGTAAATTTTAATTATTAAAAAATGTAATGATCAGAAAATGTTTCAACTAGTGAAAAAACCAAAATGTTACACTAAATATTCTACACAAAAGTAACAAAAAATTTAACCCAATCAAAACTGCGAATGAAAGAGGACACGAGGCTACGGAGCACTTGGAGTTACCCGGAGTATTTTTCATTTTTTCCCCCAAATCTACCGAGCACAGGAGCATACAGTGACAGCACAGTACACGCCTTCGAGGCCGAGAGAGAGAGAGAGAGAGAGACAGCGGTGGATGGCATATTGGCATCTGACTCCTGAGATGTACTGCACTGGTACACCGCACCAGTTGCTGGGACTGCAGGGGCCTGACACCCTGGCTGGCACACAAAAAAAAACACGACGTGCGCCGCCTCGCGCACCACGCTGACAGGCCGACCCGGCGCCACGGCCACCCCCACCTGTCACCGAGCGAAACCCCCTTCCGCGTGCGTGGAAAGAAATAAAAGCTGGCGCGGAAGGCAAGCAGCTCAGCCTCAGCTCATATGCGCTTCACGCACGTCCGCGGTTTCCGGCCGCCTCGCGGGCGGCGTCCTCGGCCGACGACGTTTTCGCCGAGAAATCACCCATCTCCGATCCGCAGCCCGCACTCGGCACTCGGGATGCGGCCGGCGTCTCCAGAGCCAGAGAGCCGCGTGTTCTTCTTGCCCTGGCACTGGCACGATCTCTTCTCCTCCTGCCCACGATCCAGCGAAATCTTGGTGCGTGGTGGCAGGGGTCAGGGTGGGTGGCCACGAATACGATAAGTTGGGGGTTTTTGTTTTGTGGTGGGCACGTTCAAGGAGGGACGGGTTGGTCAAGCAATGGGAGCCCGGCCCGAGCTCATCCTCGGCCTCCCGCTCTGCGAACTGCGATTGATCGCATCGAACAGTGTGTAAAACGGCGCGATCTGGCCGTTGTCTGAGCGCCTGCCATCGTCCTTCGCCGACGCGTACCACGCAGGCGGCCTTGGTGAGCGGCACAAGCTCCTAGACTCGTCGAAATTCAGGTAGGATCACGTAGAGTCCTGGTCTCGTGGCGTGTGGTACGTGACTCCACCAGATAGATTCACCATCTCCGTTCTCTGTCAGGTTTGCGCATGATTTAATACATGAGCATTTTTACGGTGTAATTTGATAAGTATATTAGGGTATAATATAATTTAAATCGGACCGCCAGCTTCTTTTATAAATTATACGCTAGCATTGTAGTATAAATACTATCATTGCAGTATAGAAAAAATAAAAACAATATCAGCCGTTACATTCAAAGGGATAAATAGATCGTATTCACCATTGTGTACCATAAAATTTCTCTTGATACATATGCAAACCTGTTTTTCCCTAGTAGAAAAAAAACTATTTCGTATGAAAATCATATGTGTAGATTCATCTCAAGGAGTACCGTCATAGTATAATATTTTTATAGGTTTAATAAGTGAGTTGTGGTAGTAATTAGTTATCAAACATAAATTTTTAGAGGCAGGGTAAATATTTAAATACTACACTTATTCATGCTTCAAGTAGGGATCTAGATTCTAACCCAATCCGCTGGATTCTAATGTGCGCTTGGCCATCGGGGCAATGAGAGGATGGTGTTCCTCCTACCATAGCACGAGAGTGATGGCTCTGGCTCTTTCCTCCTAAGCATATGGTACTGGTAAGCATCTCTTTCTTCCTTCTAAGATTTAGGATTAATAGGCCGAAACACAAACACCGATAGGTTAAATCAGGCCCATATCGAGACAGACATAAGATTTAATGATTTACATGATCTAACCCCGACACAACCATCTACGTATGTAGACGGGAGGGAGAGGGATTACTTATTTTCTTTTGGTTTTCTCTCTCACACAGAAAAGATGGGAGAACCGTGAACATGATATGTTTTGACCTACTGCTGCTGGTACTAGTAGTACTAATTGCATCGATCGAGTTTAATTGCAGCCAGCTATGGCGAGATGCCGAGATAGAGAGCATGCATCAACCACTTGCCGTTAACTTCTTGAGATTGTCGTGTCTGCGACTCCACATACGTTGCTAGCCTGACGCGCATCCATCGGACTTGTACCGGATAATAACAATAGCAATAACAGTCACCGCTTATCAATGCTCGCAGCGTGGGTACGTACCTCCGAGCAGCCATTCATGGACGCGCGCCAAGCTACTACCCGATCGTCCCCGCTGCGATCGCCAAGCATCCGAAAACGGCAACCATGAAGACCAGGTGATGGCGTTCGTTCTCGTTACTCGTTAGCACACGTATAATCAAAGAGACCGATGCTATCTATAATGCATTTTAGGCTGAATATAGTCAGGATTAAAAACAACGTATACAATAGTGATAGAGATAATTGCACGTTTGTTGCAAAGACGACTTTCTTACACATAACTTTTTTCCTCGCGTAGGATCGACTCTTGCATTGAAGATGCTGAAGAAATCATCACTTTCGTGTTTAATTTAATATATTATCTACTATATATATAAAGCAGAGTTAAACGGAGCCACCACATTAATCCTAAAATCTTAGAAATTCCCATGTTAATAAAAAAATAGTATAAATTCTTGCATTAATCTACATCGTTCAATATGAATACCATTATGTAAATCTAACGGTCAATATTGAAAAGATTAAAAAGATAGCTAACAAAGCTAATCTAATATATTAGAGATAAACTCTAATATATTAGAGAGATAAACTCTAATATATTATAGATAGATTGTGAGTTGTATTAGTAAAAGTGTCGGTCAAGAAAACCTCATTAAGAGGAGATTAACGATCGAGGAGGGTGATTTTTGCGGGGCCGGATTATAACGGATTAGATTAAAAGAAAAATATTAGTAATTCAGATTAAATACTAAAGATGATATAGTATGATTATTTTAGTCGTTCGATCAACGGTGGGACCAAATTATAACAAGCTAGATTAATCAAAGAAATTCTCACATAAATCAAGGAAAAATAAAAGATCTATGCGGCTTAGATTAAAAAAATATTAGAAATTCAGATTAAATACTAAAGCTGATATAATATATTAGAGATAAACTATAAATCCGATTTGATATTTTAGCGATCAAATATGAGTTAGAAATAGACTCTATATGTCGAAACAAATCTAGCCGCGCAAACGCGCGGGCCACCTCGCTCGTTATACTATTAAAGTAGAGAAAAACGGAGCCACCACGTTAGTCCACATCACCCAAATTATTTCAGTCGTTCAATCAACGGTAGGACCAAATTATGACGGCATAGATCAATCAAAGAAAATCTCACATAAATCAAGAAAAAAAATAAAAGATCTATGCCGCTGATTTTTGTGGGGTCGGATTATAATGGCTTAGATTAAAAGAAAAATATTAGAAATTCGGATTAAATTCTAAAGATGATATAATATGATTATTTTAGCCATTCGATCAATGTTGGGACCAAATTATAGTGGCCTATATTAATCAAAGAAATTCTCGCATAAATCAAGAAAAAATAAAAGATCTATGCAGCTTAGATTAAAAGAAAATATTACAAATTTAGATTAAATACTAAAACTGATATAATATATTAGAGATAAACTCTAAATCCGATATGATATATTAGAGATAGATTATTAGTTAGAGATAAACTCTACATGATGAAACAAATCTAGCCGCGCAAACGCGCGGACCACCTCGCTAGTTATATTATTAAAATAGAGGAAACGAAGCCACCACAATGCGCCGCATCGTCTGAAAATCTAGACCATCCGATCAATATCCAACAAATCAGTAACCATTAATTTTGGAGACAATTAATAAAAGGATAAGCATCCCTAACCAATTTATTCTTTTATCTACTGCCTCTCCACCTTATAAAAAATCCTGAAAAACGCATATACGCGGGAGCAATGATCCGACTGGCTCCGAGGGGAGAAGAGCTCCCCCGTAATTTGATTAGATGCAAAGCGATATCAAGAGGTCGCCGAAGGAGCCGAGCGACAGCGATGTACGCGCATCAAGAGGGAGGTCAGCGACAGCAATGTATGCGCATCAGGAGGGAGCCGGAGACCAGCACGTGATGCATTATTTATATGGAACTGATCTCAACTCAATATTTGTAGTGGGCAGATGATCGACAAACAAAAACCAATGCCACAACAATTATCAACTGTCAGCGTAACCAGTCCACTGCGCCTACGAGAATCAAGTACGCGAGTAGCAGATCAAGATTCTATCAGGAGCTCACCACGTGGCGAGGATCATTATGAGTTAGAGATAAAATTCTATATGTTGACACAAATTTATCCGCGCAAATGCGCGGGCCTCCTTGCTCGTTAATAGATAATTTGTAAACTCTAACATAAGAAACAACATTAAACTACACAAATATATTATAGAGATAGATACAGAAACAATCATATTTCTCTCTAATATACTCGTAGACCGAAACGACAAAGACAATGCAAAACCTCCTCGGAATCACAACTGAGGTGAATGAAGACGACTCTATTGTTATGGTGTTGAAAGTGACAAGGACGACAATAGTGACGTAAAGGAAGTAGACGTAGCAAATCGCGAGAAAGAAGATCTTAAGCAATAGAGCGGTGTGTTTCTCACAAATCTTATTTGTCATCTCCTGATACAGGATCTCAACGACAAGGGTTCCGGAGAACTGCTTTCCAGCGACCGATGCACGTCGCTCCGTGATGGAGTATCCTTGGTGGCGGCACGACAGAGATAAGGAGGAGGAGGCAAAATCCTAGTATTTTTCGATCTAATTTCTCTCGTTGCGGCTATGAGGTTTATATACATAGCAGTGGCTGAAAATGTCACAAAAATATGCCATGATCGGATGCACGATTTTCATATCTCATACCCACGTTGTCAAAAAATCTAGAGAAATAAACCGTAAAAGAATATTGCACCTGTGTACAGGGCCGGTCCTGACATTTTGGGGGCCTGGGGCGAAAACTTATATAGAGGCCCCATCCACCTCCTCATATATATATGTCTATGTATATATGTATGTATATATATACTTTTAAACACACATAATTAAAGAAATTAATATTTGACGCACAAAAATGACAAATGTAAATTGTAAATTGTAATCATGAAACCTTACTTGGCACATGACAAATGTAAACTTCCTTTTCCTTTTTTCATTACCGGATGGATACTTTCTCGATGACATGATATCACAAAGTACTGAAAATAAAAAAAAACGTATCAAAGGATGAATTTCGCTACCGTAAAATTAAAAAGAAAAATAGAATACGCGTGCACAAACCTTATAAGTCAGCGCAGTCAGCACGAACCACCAACAAATCTCGCGTTACACGCTTATCATGCGGCGTCGTGGCTCTGACCTACTGAGCGACAGTACTCAGATCGGCGTCGGGCCGTCGGGGTCGAGGGCTCGTCGCCTCGTTGGCGTCGCTGATCGCTCGGGGGGGCGGCGGCGCTGCATAACCTGCGTTCTGACTTGATGATCTACGGAGGAGCCGAGGAGTGGAGGCCTGAGGACGGACGGTTCGTATACTTGCACAGGCCGATCGGGTCAGATATTTGCACCGTCCGGCCCAAATTGTTCTTAGTTCGAGATGCTGTCCATGCGTTATTCAGTCCATGCATACAGCATACGACATACCTAAACCTGATACGTGATACCTGGCCCACCTGAGTGGGGGGCCCATGACCTTGGGGGGCCCAGGGCGGCCGCCCCCCTGCCCCCCCTAGGGCCGGCCCTGCCTGTGTAAGCACGAGGTCCCGGCTTTGGTGAACCATTCACACAGGTGTCATGCGCACAGTCTGCCCCGGCACCATGGAATTTCTCCATAATCTAAACAAATCTTTAAAAAATGGATATTAAATAGTTAGTTGGAGCGTCTCTGATAAAACAATGTTCATTTTACCTTTTGGGATATAGGATCTGCAGGAAAAAAAATCTTCAAAAGAATGCGGTTTATAATACGAAGAAATTACAGAGGATACATAGAGACGGTTCAAAATAGTGCTACAAACGATGGACACTGCGCGAAAATGGCGGGAGACTGGAGTAAAACGGCGCTTCGATCGATTTGGATATGATCAATGCCCGGCGTCCTTGTCCATTCAAGTAGATTGCACATGACATGTTGGGGCCTGTCTCCTGACACTTGATCAATCTTTAATGATCGACCCTAGCAAGTAGTAGTAGCAAATATAACTAACAATAAACGGCCCTCACATGGAGCAGTAATTTTTGGCATTGGAACCGGAGTGCTCAGGATCTTTTGAAGTCGTCCAATGCAGCCTCCGAGCATGGTTACGGACGAAGTGGACTCCAGCGCAATCTCATCTCATTTGCATTTTAGATTCAAAAACCTGAAACATTTGCATTTCCCAGGTGCTGCTGCCACTTCTTCTTTTCTTTTCTTTTTGATAGAAGCTGTTGCCACTTCTTTTGGTGGATCTTCAGGTACAATTTCTAATTAAAAAAAAGCTCCCTGGAGGATCAAGCTTGCATGCTTCTGTTCAGTTTTTTTTTACAAGCTAACAAGCAGGGTGTGCTTTGAGCCTTTGAGTTACATAAGGGCACAGGCAAAAGCAGAGGCTAGAACACATCATCCTACTCGCATGGTGGACAGAGATTCGCCGGCATGTGCCGCGGCTGTGGACCGCCGGCCGCGCAGTTCGCCTCTAGAGTCTCGAAGATTTCGTTGTGGAAAGCCTTGGTATTATAGTCTCGGAATCTTCTCATCGCAAAGGGAGATGGAAAGGTTTTCCATTTGCCAACCTCCGAGCCTCAACGAGATCCGAAGCACATGGAGACCGATCCATGATGCCCCCCAAGAAGGAAGGAAGGAAGGACCCATGGAGGAGAGACAACTCGACGCTTTGCTATCGATGTCTCCTTCTCCCAACCCCCTTTCACCTCGTCATGTCAACAACATAACGCAAAATGCTAAAGGCTTTCCACCATAGGTCCATAGCGGTATGTGTTTGCAGTGGAGCGAGCACCAGTGTGGTAGCTTGTTGAGTTATTGTTGCGCTTGCGTCTGCTCCTCTACATGGTTGCATCTAGGGTTTCAAATCCCATTTCGACTGTGGATCTTGCTCTCCAACGATCTTCAAAACCATGCGGGAAATTTTCAAAATCACTTGGAATCCAAGCAAAATCTGAAGTCGGCAGTCGTTTCAAAATGAAATCCTAACATGTTCAGAAGTTCAGAGATCTCCCAATTCCAGTTCAAAAATCGATTTTTCAACTTGGCCATAGCAACACGACCGGCGTTGCTAGCACGTACGTGATCAGCACAGTGCGACTTGTTCCTGTGCAGCCAGAGAGCCTTTTTCAAAAACTTTTTTGAGTGGAGCTAATTGAATACATCAGCACTCTTTTTAGGAGTTTTTTTACGCAATTTTAAACATCCAATCGGTCGGCATTCGGCAAGCTCGCCTTTGAACATCTTGTTAGTGCGGCACATTGTTTTAGGAAACAAGTTCCTAACACAACGGTGACGAGAAAGAGGAGAGGGGAGATTAGCGAAGGGAGGGCAAAAGGACTAAAAGGAGACAGTGAGAGGTACAGCTCATGCCATTTGTGAATTGTGATTTGTGCCCAGCTCCGCAACGATGCGGAGATATTCCTCTCCTGGCGTCACATCATCACATGCCGCCCATGCCGTGGTGCAGAAATGTATATGCGGCGTCGGAGGGCCTCGGCGGCCGGCTCCTGAAGCGGAAGGCGCCGTCTACTGTCTTACCCTGCCTGTCATATGGGCCCCAGGTTTAGGCCTAATCACGTGGTTGGGCCAGCGAGAGTATGTCATTGGGCTGGCGAATTTAGTAATTCGGCCCAAATTACTAGGTTTGGTTTGGCTTCTCGATTTTGTTGGTGTTGTTATTTGCTTGCTGGGCTATGATTTGTGCGGGAGCCTATACAGTACGGACCACCGTTGCATTTATGAGCAAAAGGACAAAATAGATGACGTCATCATGAACCAACCTGAAACTACATGAACCAAGCTGAACCTACATGAACCTACCTGAACCAAGTTGAACCAACCTGAACCAAGCTGAACCTACCTGCACCAAGTTGAATTTTCCCATGAAGCTATTTGCATGAACCACCCCGAACCAACCTGAACCAACCCGAAACCGCTCGAACCAACCTCGAACTCAGATGAACCAACCCGAACCTACATGTTTTTCTTTAAACTAATGAAAAACCTAAACCAAGTGAATTTTCCATGAAGCTATCTTCTTTTACCGTAAAAATCGAACCAAAGATGAATTTTCTACTTAACTATCTCGAATCAACTCAATTTCATATGAACCTATTTGCTTTTTACCTACACCAACATGAACCTATCTCAATTTCCTATGAAACTAGTTAAAACAACCCAAATCAAATTGAATTTCCTATGAAGCCATCTGCTTTTTTTTACGTAAAAATATTGAATCAACATGAATTTTTCATGAAACTATCCGAACCTACGAATTTCACATGAACCTAGTCAGTATTTTTACCGAAACAACTCGAACCAATATGAATTTCATATGAAACTAGTTGAAACACTGAACCAATCTGAATTTCCTAAACTGAATTTCCCATGAAACACTGAACCAATCTGAACAAAGCTTCTCCAGATACTCTTCAACAAGAAGCTGTGTCCCTCGAGACCTCTTCTTTCCAACTGTTAACACACGCATTGACATTGCTCTCTACAAACATGGACACATAGAAATCAAAATCACAAATCTAATCAAAACTCATTTGACCACTACTTTGGCTGTACACGATCTGAATATGCATGGGTTCAAAGTTCGAGCCCTTCACATGTATCAGAATACACAAAAATACTACTAAATGAAGTATTTCGTAAAGCATTCTTTTCCCTCAAATGCTCTTGCATTGTCAAAGAGAAAATAGGCATGCGCCTCGAGAACATGCAACTTGGCATCCAGAACCGACCAAGAAAGAAATACGCAATGCAAAAAAGAAAATCTGAGAATGCTCTGGAGGAGACATCATGAATCAAAAACGGCAAGAAGAAGTGCCCTCTTGCTGCCAGATTGCCCCGTGTATTCGACCTCCCCGCCGCATCCTCAAACGAAAAGCGGCGATTGTGTGTCGATATCGAGCAGTTGGAGCAATTACTCAAGGCCGACGCACAGAAAGCGATCGGGGCTGTGGTAAATCCATAGAGGAAGAAGAAACAAGAGATGCTAACGCTAGCCTCCACAACGGTCGGGATCGAGCCCTTGCAAAGAATTAGAACGGCGGGAGAAACGGGAGGCGGCTCGTATCAGAGTAGACGCCGCCGCCGCCGCCCGGCAGCCGCTTTGCCGAGGGCACGTGGGTTCGCAGCTGGGCGCCCACGGCAACACCTCCATCCGGATGGCGGAGGACGCTGCAATGAGCTCTGGATGGCGGAGGCGGCATGACGACGGGATGGCGAGCGGTTGCCGAGGCGAAGCTCAGGACGTGGAGGTGGCGGGGCACGGATGGCGGATGCGCACCGGCGGCGAATCTGGGATGGAGGAGGCGGCGGCTATGCGGAGTCCCCACCGTGGGACCGAATGGGAAAGGACCGCCTGTGGGTTGGACATGGCGGAGATCTAAGGTTTGGGGTCGGGAGGAGAGTGGGAGGACGGAGGGAGGAGGAAGAGGCGAGGAAGGCGCGGCGCGGGGTTGGCAAGGAGTCGGGGTGGGTGGATGGCCGTGGCGTGGAGGTGTTAGTTACGCGGTTCATCCGTCTGAGCCCGTCGAGACGGACGTCCGTCCTGTAACATTTCTGTATTTTTAAACTATATGCCTAGTGTGCTTTACTACGAAAAGTGGAGAACTATGTAACTTACTGACACCTTTAGAACATCCTCAACACCCACTCTATCACATCCTTTAAAACCCTATTTCATGTCTCTATGAATACTGTTTTAGAGCTGGGATAGAAGGGCTATTGAGGACGCTCTTAGCTTCAACTTCGACCTTTCACACTCCATCGTGACATTCTTTCTCAATTCTCACGCTTAGCTGGGTTTTCCACGCTCAATCTCGTCATTCTTCTACAAGTTACCTTAAAAACTAGATAAACATAATAATTTGGTAGACCTTATGATAATACATAAAACTTTTAGAAAATACAACGCACAAAAAAACATAACAAACCTAAACACTATAGCATTTGTAGGCCATCGAGCTTACGGCGGCCTCAAACGAACAACACAACTATTTTTACCCAAGTTCGGACCTCCCACTATCGGGATAACAACTATATATTAATCAATATATTTTCATGAAAGGGGAACTAAAAATCAGAACTTATGGGCGTAGATCATGCTCAAAAGAAGTAGATCATGCTCCGAGTGCAAGGCATGCTCGGGGCCGAACTAAAAAGCATAACTCTTGAACGTAGATCATGCTGAAGTGAATTAAATCATACCCCGAGCGCAGGACATGATCGAGGCGAACTAAAAAGGAGAACTCTTGCGCATAGATCATGCTCGAGGGAAGGAGATCATGCCCCGAGAGCATGACAATCTTGTGGTGAATTGAAAAAGAAGAACTCTTGAGTGTAGATCGTGCTCAAGAGAAAGAATTTGTGCCCCGAGCGCAGGGCATTCTTGAGGCAAACTAAAAACAGAAGTCTTGAGTGTAAATTGTGCTCAAGGGAAGGAGATTATGTTTGAGTGTGTCGAGGGAAACCTGGTGGGAATGCGGGACCAACCCGAGCAGGCTCTCGCCTAGAAAAGGCTAGGCTTGCTCCGAGTGAGCGCGTTGACACGGGGAGACCTGCATGCGAAACAAGGACATATGCACGCATTGTTGAACTTCCGTAACCCTTCGGGACAAACCCGTGGGCAACCCCTTGGGCGGGGTGCGGCCTAGCAGGCACTGCGGACGACTCGCCTCCCTCAACCATAAGTAGCCCTGATGCAGTGTGTGGCTTAGAGTCCACGCCATTCCATTTTGTCGCTAAGTCCTAAAGCCATGGCCACTTTCGCCAAGCACAACGAGAATGAGGACCTTACCAACACCACCATCACTGCGATGTTGGTCTAAGACTAGCTCTCAGAGCTCCATTGACAAGAGCCAATAGCCCACGACGCCGTGTTTGCTCGATCTCTATAGGAGGAGATCGTCGCCGTCGAGAAGTAGGAGGAGCGGCGGCTAAATGAGGTGGCCATCACCATCACTTAGCTGAAGAAGGCGGCGTTGCTGTGGCCGTTGGCATAGGAGACAGGCTTGGCCCAGCCTCCATGGGGGAGACGAGGCAAGAGGCTGCAACAATGGCCTCCCTTAGTGCGATAAAGACGTCGGCAAAGGTCCACTGAGCGGCGACCGATGGCAGGAAGCTACGGAGACCCGATGGAGGAGGGCTCTAGCGTCGCCAACAGCCAACACCCCCATGGTTGGGCTCGAGATGGCACTAGCCGCGGGTGGCACGCCGGCCGAGTCTGCGATAGAGGCTCCACTGGTCCCAACTCCCGCGTCCCTGGGGAGTAGCACCAGGAGTAACACAGGCTCCTCTCTTGGCGAGGTACGTGGGCAGTTGCAGCACCGCTTCTAGTAATGGCATGCATGCTCAACATAAAACGACCTCTGGTGACCTCGACCCCCCAACATGGATTCGAGCTCTCCCTCTCTCACACACTCTCTCTCTCTTAAATAAGGAAAAGGAGATAATAGAAAGATGTACCCTTCTTAGATCCATGCTACAATGTTTTGCTGTAGACTTAACCCCTACGAAGTTTGCTCGATAGCGTCCCCCCATTTCGGAGAAATGTGCGTGCGACCACAGATGACCCACACTAAGACTTTGTCATGAACTCCTAGCCACGAGGACTTCTGACACGAAGGAGTAGTTCAGTCCTCATAGACGACGCCAGCTGTCGGCGGTTACAAACGAGAGTGCCTAGATTTCGAGCTTACTTTGTTGAAATGTAGGATCAATGGGCCCCTTTCTATACCATACTAGAGCTTTCGTAGGTCAGAGAGCTCATGGGGACCTCATACAAATAGCACATCTATTTTTTTTTACCCTAGAATAGGCCTTCCACCATCGAGATGGCAACCATACGTCCAACATTATATTTCCATGAAAGTGGAATTACAGGCATGTGTGTGGAGAGCCTGCCAAGGATAAAAGAAAGTGAGCAAGAATATGGGAGAAAAATGAGGGAGCCTCTCGTTATATAGGCCAAGAGTTTTACTCACGAGGAATTGAAATCACTGTTGGACGACCGATGTGGTTTCTAGGACAAGGCTCGCACCTGGTTTGTCTTTGTCCATGATAGTCCACGGGTCCGGATGAAACATTGATGACACCACCCAATACCGACAGGTCTATTTCACATGTTTTTCCATAATTTTTCTTTTGAAAAAATTGTACTGATGGTGGAAATATTAAAGTGCTTGTTAATTTACAAAAGAAACTAGCCTTGCAAATATGCCCCTAGAGCCTCGTTAGTAGGCGGGCCCATGGCCCGCCTAGTTTGCATTACACTAAGTTATGTTTTTAGCAACCATCAAGCAAAAAGAAAACGGAATTGTTTACCCCTGCTCTAGCTAGAAGATCTAGGGATGGAGGGTCAATGCCCTTTTGATTGATCACCACAAAATTTTTGTCACTTCCTGAGCAAACCTGATGACATGAAACATGTTAAAGATTCCCCCTCAAACATGAAGTAGAAAAGTCAAGATATTGCAAGCAAAATTACTTTTTCTTTCAACTCAATAATCTTCTTGACACGCTCATCAACTTGGCGTCTCTCTGCAGCAACCATATTCTCTCTCTGTTGTGCGTTTGAGTAGAAAAAACTTGCATTTATTTCACTGACAAACCCACATGCCAGTTAAGTTCCCTTCAATGATGCATAAACAAAAAAAAAGGAAAAAATAATGGTAAATACTACATAGATTTTAAGCCAGTCTGTTGTGCTGTACACTACCTTTTGGCCGACAACATGCAAGAAATTAACAGAAATTCGAAACAGTCAACAGCAAAAATTATAGAAGTTTGCACGACTTCTCAGAATAACCAACATGAATCTATTGATACATTATTTTACCAGCCCGGTCCAACAAAAAAGTTGGTCAGAACAGTGATGACAATTATGGACAGTCACAGAAGAAAATGCGTAATACACCCGGTCTCATTTTTGGTGCAGCCAAATTCAAAATAAATAGGTCTATGAAGAAACAAAAGCATCCCAAACATTAGCTTATCTAAACACAATTATAGCTTGTCAATCTCAACCTAAAAAGGAAAAAGAGGAATGTAAGAACATCTACCTGTATGGCAATATCGCTTGCATCCACTGCGTAGGCCTGGAACACAATAAACTAATTCAAGCATATGAATTATAAGAGAGCTCTCCTACCGATAGCCAATGCATCGATGCAACCTTAAATGACATAAATCGTGAAAATATTCAGTCTCTAAAGCCAAGAAGACAAATATTACCATATCATTTTTGGGCCCATTTTAAAGCGTGGTAATTTGGGTAAGTTCATAATATAAGAGGAAATTTAATTCGTATATGAGCATATGGCATCAAAGAGACAGATCTTGACATAAAAAGGGGGCAAAGGCACACAGCTTTTGCCTAGTAGAAAATCATCAACACTGAGAACTTAATACAATTTAAGAAAAAATATTTTCCCTGACTTACTTGTGGCTCACCAGTCACCACAAACTATGAATGGTAGAAAGTACAGCCATAATTTATTGTCAAGCAATATTTTGGTTAGACATATGGCATACAGCCAGCCATGTAAAGTATTTAAAAAACCCTGAGGTCATCATTAAACAACTGATAAATGTCTGCTAATTGCTAAATATCAATTCAATAAGCAACCAACCTGTACAGATAATGGTACAATGGGAGAAAGAATAGAAGAGAAAAAACTTTAGGAATGAACTAAAAGTACATAAAGAAGATGCTGGCTTTTCCAAAGTAAAACCAACTTGGATTTCAGCTGAACCAAATAAATAAATTTATTTATCAATATTCATATGTATCATTGGTTGGAATCAACAGGGCTGGAAGAAACAAAATCTTTTTTTAAACAAACCATTACTCTTTGTTGCATAATGTTTAAACTGCATTACCCAAACTCTTTGATTCTTTTAGAGACACTAAAGACAAAGGAAAAGAAGGAACCCAAAATTTATAGAGTCAAACCTAGCAAGAAGGGGTAGCATTAGGGTATGCAAAGACTTTTTGACTATAACCCTTGTTAATTCCACATTGCATAGATTTGCAAAAGCTCATTCATTTGGACAACTGGAGATGTTTATAGAGTTATAGTCTTATACATTATGAGAGAAATAAAATGGCCTCTAGTTTTAAAGGCGCTGACTTCTTAAATGACTAAAGTGCAGAAAGGACACAAATAGATAACTAACGCATTTTAGTATGTAACAAAGCTAGGCATCTATATATGAAGGTATAACAGGGATTTACTATATTCTACTTGCATATTCTTTTGGTCCATAAGTGCAAATGTCAACATAAGCTAGATCTAGCCAAATATGACAACAATGGATTTGCAATATATGATCTTGGATAATGTAAATTCCTATAAAATAGCATCACAGTCAGGAAACAAAAGGATCTATGACATCCATCTAGTTTTGTTACCTCATGTCTTAACAAAGAAAGACCAAACTACCATGGTCAGAAAGGCTGCACTATACATGTATGACATAATTCACGCCTGCTATGTTATTTGTACAGAACATGAAAAAAATCGACAATATCTCGAACATCACCTAATACAGAGAATCTGTCATATAAATAAGGTCCATATGAGCAATTCCACTCATTGAAAATTCTTTAAAAAAGAAACACACAAATGAATGATTATCAGAGAGCACATCTGTAGAGTCATATTCTGAGCAATTCCTCCGTATAAATAAGCTCCATATGAGGCATATTTATATGACAGAGCCATATCCAGTAAAAGAGCCATACCTAATATGGTATATGGCATTTTAGTCTCATACAGTGAAGGCTAAAACGGCCACAATAAAGGAATCACTATGCTAATATGGTATAACATATACAGGAAGATGCTGATGACATGGCCATAGCCCATAATCATATAACTTCTCTGCCTTTTCATATAGTAGCCATAAAAAAACCGATAACACATATATATCTATGTACAATTCAAATAATCCTATGCTGGAGAGTGGAAAATTTAAGACAACATAATAATCCAATGTAATTCTTACCTCCAGAGAACCAGTTTACACATGCAGTGAGCGTGGTCGGCTTTCTCACAATCTGTAAGGATGTAAACAATAGTGTAAAGCTTGAAAACAAAGCAAAAAGGTAGCATAGCCTGGATTCCAGAGAAACAATATAAATATCGGATGGATTAGTGTATTCTATTATTGTAGTGTATATGTGGCTAAAACATATGATTCTAAAATTGTATTAACAACAAAACATGAAATTTGTGTCTCTAACTTTCTATTCAACCTAATCTCATGCAATTAGATCTTACCTTGCTGCTAGATGCCTCTTACCTTGCCTCTTACCTTGCCTGAAATTAGATCTTGATAACGCATGATATAAACTGCTAGATGCCTCTTACCTTGCCCGAAATTAGATGCCTCTTACCTTGCCTGAAATTAGATCCTGATAATGCATGATAGCATCTCTGTAAGTGCTAGTTCTCACATGATCCTGCAATCACATGATCCTGCAATTGCTCACATGACAGACAACCACATCACTGGGATTGTGCCGATAGGCTGCATCTGTACAAAATCAGTAAGCCAATCAATCATAATGCACTAATTAGATCTGAAGAAACGAATATCGATTATTGGGAATGAACAACAATTACCTCACTGCAATCGCAATGCATGCCAATCTATTCAAGAAGTGAATGGCGAAATGTTCAGAAATTTGATGTTTACAGCATTGAAGTGAATGGCGAGCATTGGGGCGGCGGGAAGAGGGACAGGGGCGGTGAGCTCGGCGAGGATTTGCTGATCTGGGGTGTAGAATTAGGGATTACGAAACTGGGGATCAGGAGAGCATATTCTAGGTATTACGGAATTGGGGATCGGGAGGACCAGACTTGGAGAGGCGTGGAGAGAGAGAGAGAGAGAGAGAGGGGGGGGGGGGCGGGGGCGGCTCGGCGCTACCTCCCAACAGGAGAGGGAGAGGTATGGGAGAGAGAGCAGGGCACGGCAGGGGCCGGGGGTCGGCTCGGTGGTGACCAGCGCGGAGAAAGGGGGGGAAGCAGCTCGGCGGCGGGTCGGCACAGAGGCGCGGCGGCAGCGACGACGGGTCGGCGCGGCAGGGCCCATGCGCCGACTGGGTCGGCACGGAGGAGGCGCGTCGCGGCGACCGAAAAACCCATGTGCGGCGGCATGGGGTGGATCGGCGGCGGCCCGCCCGGTGCGGCTGCAGCGCGGGGACCGGCTCGCGGCGGCCCGAGGGACGGAGAGCCGGAGAACCGAGGGAGAGGGAGAGACCGGCAGAGACAGGGGTGGCCGGCGGCGCTGGACCGAGGGGGGAGGCGGGGGGTGGAGCCGCGCCAGTGAGGGGTGGCTAGGACACTTACCTCAGAAGATCTGGCCTCTCCGGCGCTCGCCATCCAGCAAGCAGCGCAGGCACAGAGGGGAGGAGCCACCGCCCTCGCCGCACCTCCCATGGCGGCGGCTCGATCTGGTGGCCCGAAGAGGGCGGCGGCTCGATCTGGTGGCCCAAAGATCTGGGGAGGAGTAGGCGGGGAGCCGGACAGCGTGGCCCGAAGAGGCGCGGATCCGGAGCAAGGAGGCGTGCAGGGGTGAGGAAGCAGGAGGCGGGGAGCAGCGGAGGAAGAGGGCAAGTAAGAGGAGGCGACCATGGCGAAGGCAGCGGCGGTGGCGAGGAGAGAAAAGGCAGCACGGGGGGAGAGGGGCGGCTGCGCCCGGAGGCGATGCGGTCGACACTCCGGGGCGAAGCAGCCGAGGGCGGATTGAGAGCGGGCGGTGGGGGGAGGAGACGTGGCCTCGGTAGCCACGAAAGCCACCGCCTCGCTGGGTCCTTTCGCCGAGCATCGGACGGCCGAGGATTTTTGGGCGACGTGGCCCCCGCGGGGGAAAACGCGCCGCGAGCGCTGCGCGCTGGGAGGCGACCCACGCGTCGCGCGTACGACGACCCCTAGCAAATGTGTACTATTTATGATGTGTTTTTCGATTGCAATACATAATTTTATACAGGCGGTTGCATCTTAAGTTGGTCCCCAACCAAGAAATCGCTAGTTTGTCGGCGCTTGCGAACTAGCTAAACTGTTATTTTCAATAGAACTATCTCCGCAATACGCACAATATATTTTTCTAAGTTTTAAGATCACCACAACATAGGCGGAGCTTCCTTAGAGCCACCGTAACAATTATCCAACTCCATGGGATCATTAATATAATTGTATTTTTTCGCACATGCCACTATAAAGTTCGGTTTATTTCGAATTGTCATTACAAAATGCATATTGTTTTTAATGCTATTTTTTGCACATATGTATCAAGGATGTCATTCTGAGGGGTTTGGGAGCGCAACATATACCAAATCAAAACAAGAGTAAAAATACAACCTGACAAGTGGGGCCCACATGTCATACACTCTAGCCTTCTTCTACCTCTCCTTCTTCCTCCTTCCGTCCATCTCTCTACCTCTCTCTCTCCATACACATACCGAGACGGCGGAGGAAGGAAAAGGCTGTGTTAGGTTATGTCTCAAAATATTAGTTTTCTTAATTTGCCGCAAGACGCTTTATATAAAGGCCCCTCAGACTCTGTGACTTTGCACCATTATAGTGATTGTTTCCGTGGTTTTTTTCTCTCCACCCGGAGTTTTTTCCACATTAAATCACATGTTTGTGCGCTTTCTATCCCAAGAAGTCAGATCGAGTTTCACGCCCTCAGATCCTGCGGCCTGAGTTCCTCGCGGGTGAAAACCCTAGCAACACACAAAATTTCCCATCGTCAGCCGCCACCTGAGGTCCTCCCGTCGGCGTTTTCGTGGCCGGCCTCACGAGCCGCCGCTCGTCGCTGATTTGCCGGCGCCTCTTTGGTGTCTTACCGCTCGACGTCGTCCGCTGACTCGTCTCCTTCCGCGGCGCTGTTCCCCGCACGAGCCCCGCGCCGTCTGCCATCCCGAGCCGGTCCGTGCACGTCGCCGCTCGTGCTCTCGCCACCGTGGTGTGCTCTGCAGCCTCTGCTCCAATTCCATGCATGCTGTGATTAGCAAAAGGATTTGCTCCATTTCCCGTGCGCAAAAAGGATTTGCATTGAGTGCTTGCGGTGGTCAGAGAGGAATTGATATTTTCATCTATTTTGCTTCGTGCACACGGCTCCTCGTACCAAGGAATTTACTGTTTCATTTGGTTTTCTTCAGATCCGGTTCAGATTAATTTTTCAGGGATTATTTTTTCTATTAGTTCCTGATATTTGTTTTTGTCATTATGTCTGCAAAACTTGACATTACAAAATTCGATGGCAAGATCAGTTTTTCTATCGGCGGAGTTCGGATGAAGGTCGTTTCACACCTGAGCTCGGTGTCCGGAAAGCTCTTTTAAAGAAGCCGAAAAAAGTTGATGAAAGTGAGTGGGAAGAACAAGATCAAAAGGTTTTGTCTGCCATACAGCTCAGTTTGTCTACAGATGTTCTGCGCGAAGTTATTAAGGAGACGACTGCCGCCTCCCTATGGGCGAAATTGGAGGCGTTATACATGACCAAAAGTCTCGCCAATAAATTGCGTCTGAAAGAACGTTTGTACACTATTCGTATGGCAGAAGGTACTTCTATTCAGTCTCATCTCAGTGAATTTAATTCTATCATTGTGGACTTAGAAAGTTTAGAAGTGAAAATTGAAGATGAGGATAAGGCTATTTTGTTGGTTGTCTCATTGCCTGCTACCTTTAAACATTTTAAAGAAATTATGCTTTATGGCAATCATGTTACCCTCAGTTTTGAGAATGTTAAGTCAAATTTGTTGTCTAAGGAGAAGTTTGATGTTGATTCTCATTCCAGTGAAAAGGGTGAGGGTTTAATTGTTAGAGGTAGATCTCAGCAAACTGGCAGTTCTAATAGATCAAAGTCTCGGTCTAAATCAAGAGGTCGTAATTCCAATAACTTTTGCCGTTATTGTAAAGCCAATGATCATATTATTTCTCGAGTGTCAAACTGAAAAATAAAGAAGAGAGAAAGAAAAAGAATTGAAAAAATCACGAGGCTAGAATTGTTGAAAATCCCGATAGTGAGGTGGAGAAGCACTTTTGGTCACCACCGATTTAGAAACGTGTTTCTTGGGTTCTCGATTCACTTGTACTTTTCATATTTGCTCTCATAGAGAGTGGTTTTCGAGTACATCTCGCTACAAATGATGATGTTACAATTGGTGATGAGTCTCCACTAGAAATTATCGGTATTGGTTCAATTCAAATTAAAACTCATGATGGCACTTTCAAGAATCTTACAAATGTTCGTCATGTTCCAAAAATGAGGAGGAATCTTATTTCTTTGGGCACCTTAGAAGGTATGTGTCGGGGATAAAATTACGGCCCATAGCCATGGCCCACTCCCTGACGGCCTAGTCGAGCGACCTACCAGGCGGCTCACCGAAGGTTCTATCCGCCCATATGCATCCCGAACAATGCCTTCGGCCGACATGGTGCGTAATGGCTAAGGAATCGTGTTTGAGTCCTACTCGAACAAAAGTTCTGCACGGCTACGTGAAGACCCGGACGTTGGTTTCCCGGATTGGAATAGGAGTCGTGATCCTCAAAACTAGGAGTATTCCTTATCTACCGTGGGATGTATTTGGCATGTCGAGTTCGTTACGATCTCGTAGTTAGCCCGGCCCGGTATTCCCTCGGTAGGTCGGTTTGCTCTGCACTATATAAACAGAGCCCCTACGGCGTTAGGGGGCATCCGAGATCTGGCGTCTCACAGACACCTGATCTTCGCATTGTCGCACTTGTACACTCATAATCTCGCCGACACTTGTTCGTCTCGTCGAGCCACCTCTTGTAATCATCTCTGATATATAAGAAAGGCTGGACGTAGGGCTATTATCTCTCCCGAGAGGCCTGAACCATGATAAAACCTCTCATCTCTGTTCGTTCTTTGTTCGTGGTTGTTCGGCGTGTCTCCTATCTCAATTCTAAAGAACCTTAGCGACTTGAGATCGATATCTCAACCGTCGACAGTTGGCGCCGACCGTGGGGACTCGCAGATCGAACATGTCGAACTCCTTCACGATCGAGATTCTCCCGAGGACTACGACTCGAAGGCGGATGTCTCTTCCCCGCCGATCGGATCGATCCTTTCGATCTTGATCGCCTTCAGATCTGGTTCCTAGCTCCGTGCTCGGGATCGGATCAACCGCGCCGGCAGCTCTTCGCCGGGCGGCGTCGGCCCCCGCGACGAGCTCCGTGTTCGGGCTGGATCTCTTCGCACCGGCAGCTCTTTGTCCGGAAGCGCGTCTGATCCCCGCGACGAGCTCCGTGCTCGGGTGGATCTTCGCCGGGCAGCTCTTCGCCCGGCGCGGTTCGTCTCTCGCGACGAGCTCCTTGCTCGGGATCGGATCACCAGCCGGCGACTCTTCGCCGGCGCGCGTCGTCTCGCGACGAGCTCCGTGTTCAATTTGGATCTCTTCGGCTGGCAGCTCTTCGCCGGAGCGTCTCGTCCCGCGACGAGCTCCTTGCTCGAGGATCGGATCACCAGCGGCAGGCGCTCTTCGCCGGCGGCGTCTGGTCCCCGCGACGAGCTCCGTCCTCGGGGACTGGATCAAAATTCCTTCCGGATCCCGGGGCTGTTCGCCTGGCTGTGGATGACGGGAGAGAGCTGACTAGCACTTGGAACATCGGCCAGCTTCGTAAGTTCCTCGTGTAGGTCTTTCGTTTCCTAGCTTCGCGCTTTTTCTCAAATTTCGCGACTTAGTTCGTCCAAGTCTCTCGGGCTGCCATGTAAAGTTCAACCCATTGAACGGTGAATGTTCGCGGCCCCCTGCGACCCTTCTCACCACTCGTCTTCTCTCTGGTAACACTTGATGGCTGCCCGGTCTTGCGAACTCTTGGCTCCGCAATCTTAAGGTTTTCCGCCCGTATCTAGTTTCAACGAAGTTTCTAAACTCGAGTTGCGTAACACGGCATCCAAATTTCTTGCGGCTAAGCGCGCTCGTAAGCCCTCCGCGGCAGAGGCACTTACCGCCACGGCACAACCACTTGGCAAAGCTCGCTCGTAAGCCCTCGCGCGAGACACTTTTCTTGTTCGGTTACCTTGAATCGCCTAACTTACGTTAACGGAGTTCTCGAACGAGTCGATCAGATACGGTGTCACTCTAACTCTCTACGCACGTGCTTGAAGTCGCAAGTTCAGGTCTTCATGCATCGTCTGCACGGGCTAGGCGTCGCTCTTTCTCTTGTGCATCTGCTCGAAGTTCGCAAACTCAGTCCTCGAGCGGCCGCACAACGGGCCGGAGTTAGGCTAAGCGTTTCACCGGTTTTCTTAAAACTTTCTAGCGCTGTTCCCCTTGCTCTTGGTTTCTTGTTCGCCCTTGTCTTTTGTCGCTCTTTTTGCGAGAAAAATTGCTCGATCGAACTCTCGCCTCGATTCAAGCGCTTTCGGCGGTCTTGAGTCGCTCGGCGGCTCCTCGGAGGACTACCTCTCCTCGGTCATTGGGACTCGAGCTGAATTTCGCAACCCGATCGTTTTCAGCTTTTTCGTTCCTTTCCTAAGCGTTGGTTTTTAAAACCTCGCTGGTCTTTCGCCCCGTGGCGCCCCCGCGTGCAAGCATGTCTTTTATCCGGCGACGACCAGACGGCTCGGTTAGCAAGCGGTGCACCACCGATGGAGTTTCGCCCACCGTAGTCGATTCTCGCCATAACGGCACCCGGCGCTGGTTCCGTACCGCCGAGGCGGCACTAACGCCTGCATGGGTCCATGCCCGGATAAGATTTCGCCTCGACGTCTTGCTGCGGCTAAGGTCCCGTCGCCTTTCACGGTTAGCGGTCTTAGCCACGGCTGGGCTGCACTTGCCCGCACACGCCTTTTTATCCATGCTACGCCCTTCACCGCACGGTGTCTGGAGCAATGCACCACCAACGGAGTCTTGCCCTCCGTAAGCCGATTCTCATCGCAACGGGCACTCCTAGCGTCGGTTCCGCATTCGCCGAGGTGACACTAACGCTATTGGGGATGTACCCGGAAAAATTTGTGTCTTGTGCGGGTAGGTCGCCTTTTGCGTGTTTTCAAACTCGCTTTGCTCTTCTTAGAGCCTCGTCTTGCTTTCTTTTTCCCTTGTGGCTCGTTTCTTGTTTGTCTTCGCAGGAAGTGCGAACAGGAACGTTAGACTCCGGTGATGGTCGCGGCGAGGTTCCAGGCTTCCCACCAAAACTGATGTCTGTATCCCTCTCTTCCCGGGCAAGCTCCGCGCATGCCCGAGGACTGATTCACTTCACCCGCGTATAATTTTTTGCCTTTGCCCGGCACTGACCTTCACAGTTCGGCTAAGTCAAGGTAGTGCGCCACCAACGGAGTCCTGCCCACCGTAAGCCGATTCTCATCGCAATGGGCATGCCCATCGTAAGCCGATTCTCATCGCAACGGGCACTCCAAGCGTCGGTTCTGCACTTGCCAAGACAATGCTAACACTGTCGCAAGGAATACGTCATGGGTAGAGCGTTGTTTTCACACGTTCTCTTGCGGCTCGACCGTGATCGGGTTGTGATTCACCTCAGACAGGCGGTTCTTCGCCCGGAGCGCGATTCGTCCCCGCGACGAGCTTCGTGCTTGGGGCCGGATCACTCGACTGGCGGCTCTTCGCCGGGCGCTGGCTCCTACCGCACGTCTTCGCTGGTCGATACTACGGTTCCTTTAACGAGCTTTGTGCTCGGGGACTAGATTCTCTTTACCTGGTTTCTTTGGCGAGCTCTACGCTCTGGGACTGGGTCACCTTCCCCCTCGTATGCATTGTCTGCTCCTAACAACGATCTACGTCTGGGGCGCATCACCTTCGCTCCTGAGCACGACGTTTGCTCGAGAGCGCAATCTCTATTTCCTCGAGCAAGCTTTAGCCCGAGAGGTGGTTCCCCTATCTTTTCCTAGGCATCTGAATGCCTGGATGCAGCAGCACGAGTCCGTCTCGCGACTTGCTATGCTCATTCTCCCGAAAGATCTGATCTTACCGGATGCGGTGGTACGCTCTTCACTACTAAGAATCCAATCCCTCCTTGATGACGTTCAGCCTCAAGGAGATTATTCACCTCACTTCTTCCGATTTCTGTATCGAGGACTGGGTACTCTGCTCGGACAGATGTTGTTTCCTGTTCGACGCAACAGAGTTGCTCGGCGCCAGGCGGGTTTGTTCGGTTCCGAATAAGTATTGTTCGGTTGAACCATAACATGTTCGGTCGATTGTTGCAAGTCTTTGTAGCAGTAATATCTCCCTCTTCGTGACTTTGAGTCTCAAGAGGAAGACCCCACTCTAGTGAGTCCTTCCACTTGAGTCTCGGGGGCTAGCAGTCGGGGATAAAATTACGGCCCATAGCCATGGCCCACTCTCTGACGGCCTAGTCGAACAGCCTACCAGGGGCCAGCTCCCTGGAAGGTTCTATCTGACCCATATGCATACTGCCGAACAGCTTCTGGCTGACATGGTGCGTAACGGCTAAAGAATCGTGTTTGAGTCCTACTCGAACAAGAGTTCTGCACGGCTACGTGAAGACCCGGACGTTGGTTTCCCAGATTGGAATAGGAGTCGTGATCCCCAAGACTAGGAGTATTCCTTATCTACCGTGGGATGTATTTGGCATGTCGAGTTCGTTACGATCTCGTAGTTAGCCCGGCCCGGTATTCCCTCGGTAGGTCGGTTTGCTCTGCACTATATAAACAGAGCCCCTACGACGTTAGGGGGCATCCGAGATCTGGCGTCTCACAGACACCTAATCTTCGCATTGTCGCACTTGTATACTCATAATCTCGCCGAGACTTGTTCGTCTCGTCGAACCACCTCTTGTAATCATCTCTGATATATAAGAAAGGCTGGACGTAGGGCTATTATCTCTCCCGAGAGGCCTGAACCAGGATAAAACCCCATCCCCCTGCGTTCTTTGTCGCTCGTGGTTGTTCGGCGTGTCTCCTATCTCAATTCTAAAGAACCTTAGCGACTTGAGATCGATATCTCAACCGTCGACAGTTGGCGCCGACCGTGGGGACTCGCAGATCGAACATGTCGAACTCCTTCAGCGATCAGGAGATTCTCCCTGAGGACTACGACTCAGAAGGGCAGGATGTCTCTGAAGTGTAAATGACTTTATAAGAAGGATGGACTTTCTGGAGTTGAACCTGTAAGGTGGAAAGCCTGTCTAGTGGTGAAAGGTTTTGAAGAAAGAGAAGGTATTGACTTTAACGAGGTGTTTTCTCCTGTTGTTCGTCATTCATCAATTCGGGTTATGCTTGCTATTGTTACTTTATTCGATCTTGAATTAGAGCAACTTGATGTTAAAACTGCTTTTTTCACGGAGATTTGGATGAGGAGATTTTTATGACTCAACCTGAGGGTTTTGTTGCTCCTGGAAAAGAGCATTTAGTTTGTCATTTGAAAAAATCTCTTTATGGTTTGAAACAAGCTTCAAGACAGTGGTATAAAAGGTTTGATTCATTCATGATTTCTTATGGTTATTCTCGAAGCAATTATGATCATTGCATTTATTTAAAGCAGTTCTCCAATGGATCTTTTGTGTATCTACTGCTTTATGTTGATGATATGCTTATTGTTTCTCATGACAAGTCTTTGATTGATCAGTTGAAGGCTCAACTTAGTCAGAAATTTAAGATGAAAGATCTTGGCCCAGCTAAAAAAATTCTTGGGATGGAAATTCAGCGTGATCGTCAAGCTGGTACTCTTTTTTTATCTCAGAAAAGTTATATTGAGAAAGTATTTGAAAGGTATAATCTCAGAATTGTAAGCCTGTCTCTACACCGTTCGCTTCTCATTTTAAGTTATCTTCAAGTCAATGTCCTACCAATGAAGATGATAAAGACTATATGTCCCACGTTCCATATTCTAGTGTTGTTGGTAATCTCATGTATGCTATGATCTGTATAAGGCCTGACTTGTCTCATGCAGTCAGTGTGGTTAGCAGATTTATGTATAATCCTGGTAAGGAACACTGGAATGCTGTTAAGTGGATTCTTCGTTATCTTAAAGGTACTTCTGACTAGGCTTGATGTTTGATAAAAGTTTGGTGAAGTCGAATGATGTTATTGGGTTTGTTGATTCTGATTATGCTGGTGATCTCGATAAGAGAAGGTCTATTTCTGGCTATCTATTCTTTTTGTGTGGTTCTGCAGTGAGTTGGAAAGCTTCATTACAATCTATAGTTGCTCTTTCTACTACTGAAACAGAATATGTTGCAGCTACTGAAGGTGTTAAAGAAGCTATTTGGTTTCAAGGTCTGGTTTCTGAACTTGGTTTTCCACAGCGTGTCAACACTGTTTATTGTGACAGCCATAGTGCTATTTGTTTGACCAAGAATGATATGTATCATGTCAAGACTAAGCACATTGATATCAAGTACCACTTTATCCGCGATGTTGTTGCTGAAGACAAGATTGTTGTGGGAAAGATACATACTGATGAGAATCCTGCAGACATGCTTACAAAGTCATTATCTAATACCAAGTTTAAGCATTGTCTTGACTTGGTTGGTATTCGCGGGGCTTAATGCCCTTCGGAGATTTTGGGAGAACATTTTCATGGATTTAGAGTCAAGGGGAGATTTGTTAGGTTATGCCTCCAAATATTAGTTTTTACTAATTTGCCCTTGGGCATGCCTATATAAAGGCCCCCCATGTACCCTGTACTTCTTGCACTATTATAGTGATTGTTTTCCCCGTGGTTTTTTTTCCTCTCCACCTTGGAGGGGTTTTTCCACGTTAAATCCTGTGTTTGTGCCTTCTATTCCCTACAGGCTGCGGGAGGCGGCGCCCGTCGACGTTGCAGGAGGAGGCGGCGAAGGAGGAGCTCACTGCCGACACCTCTTGCTACGTCTCTGGAGGCTGCCTTCACCTCCAGTGCAAGCAGCGGTGCCGCCATCTCCCAGTGAAAGCCGCGCGACCTCAAACCTCCATCTCTCTCTCGCTCTCTTGTGCCCACAACAACTTTCCCCTAGCGTTGCACTGCCCAATTCTCCCTCTAGTAGCTGCCGCCACTGGAGCCACCGCCTTAGAGCTCAAAGGCTCATGGTGGCAACACGACCTAGACCTCCCCAAGCCCAACCAACGCCTCCAACGTCCTTGTATTGATCCCAGGATGCTCCAGCATTGTTCAGCCGAGCCGAAGTTTGCCGGAGCGCTGCCGCGCCATGCCCATGAGCTCGTCGGAGGAGGAGACCGCCGTCGGGGAGCTCTCCGCCGGTGAGCTATGGAGGGAAGAGGGAAAGGGTGAGCTCTGGAGGGGAAGGAGGAGGCCGTCAAGAGCTCGCCGGAGGTAGTGGATCGTCGGAGCTCGCCTGCTGGTGTTGGAGCTAGATGGGAGAGAGAGGAGGAGGATGAGGAGGACTGGAGGAGGAGGAGGGGAGGAAGAAGCTGCTTTGAGAATGACATGTGGGGCCTACCTATCAGGGGCGTATTTTCGTATTTCGTCGTGTATTCGGTTCGCGTATAAGGCGAAACTGCTTCAAAACCACTCCGAAATGGCATCCTTGATACTTATGTGCAAAAATAATGACATAAAAAACAATATACACTTTGTAATGGCAGTTTGAAATAAACCGAATTTTATAATGGCATGAGCGAAAAAAATCCAATATAATTTTTACAATGTTTTAGTTATTAGTTATTTTTTTTTGAGAAAAAGGCAGGAGAAGCCTTGAATTAATTCAAAAGGAAAGTTACAGGGACAAAATTTAGGGGGAGGTTTAGGCGATTCCCGGACGCTGCTTAAAATTGAGTTAACTTATTACAAAAGCAGGCGCCGCCATCCAAAGGCGCAGACCTCGAGAGCAAATCGAAAAATATCATCGCAGAGTCCTTTGATTTGAAGATGCGATTGTTCCTTTCTGCCGGAGATGCCAAAGGGTTGCTAGACGACCGATCGTAGACCCGGGGCTAGGTTGGATTGCAGGATGTCCTTGGTCCACCAGGCATTGAGATCATCAGTGTGGGTCCACGCAGAGCGAAGCAGGCATGGGGCGTTGAGCCTGGAAGCCAGGAGTTATTAGTTATTAGTTATTAAACATGATATATAACGGCCTCTTCTTGATATACTACACTATTTCATATATCGCTGGTGATCGGTCTCCTCTAATTTCTAGCTCCAACTGGCCACGAAGTAATAAGTAAAGCTCGAGAGAAGCATTGTCATCGACGCACGATCGTGTTCGCATCTTGAGTTGACCACTGGACGGTGACAACATAGCTTGCGCCAACCGTGTGCCTCAAGTGTACTTCCACCCATGTCTTACACGATCAATCCACCGTCCCCGTCCGTCTGATATAAATGCAGCGCGTGCGGCCATGGCAGCTTCACCGCGGCCTCGATCAGGCGCAGCTGCGAAGCTGCTTCCTCTCCGTTGCAGCAACCGTTCGTCTTGCTTGTCGCTGGTGTACTGCACAAGGCTTGCAGAAATGGAGCTCAGATCGGCTGTCCTTGTCACTGCATTGCTCTGCCTCGCGCTCTCCCGCGGGGCGTCGTCTCAGAGGGCACCGATCAAGACGCCGGCGCCGGCGCCGCGCCACGTCGACCTCGCCGACCTGCTCTCCCTCGCGGGCCCCTACGGCACGTTCCTCGGCTACCTCACCAAGACCGACGTGATCAGGGCCTTCCAGAGCCTGGCCAACGACACGCGCGGCCAGGGGATCACCGTCTTCGCGCCGGAGGACTCGGCATTCGCCGCCGTCGACAAGGCCGCGCTGGCCAACCTCACCGCCGACGAGCTCCGCTCGCTCATGCTGTACCACGCGATGCCCAAGTACTATCCGCTCTCGGCTTTCTCGGCGCTGGCCGCGGCGAGCCCCGTGGCCACGCTCGCCGGCGGGCAGTACACGGTGAACGTCACCGACGCCGCCGGCACCATCCGCGTCGCGTCGAGCTGGGCCACGGCGAAGCTCGCGAGCAGCGTCTACTCCACGCCGCCGGTGGCGGTGTACGCGCTGAATAGGGTGCTGCTGCCGGCGCAGGCCTTCCCGACCGCCCCGGAGGTGGCGCCAGTGCCTGCCCCAGCGCCGGCGCCGGCTCCGGGCGCCGGAGTCAAAGCCTCGGATGGAGCGCCGGCGCCGCCGGGCGCAGCCGAGCATGGCGCAAAGGAGGGCCACGGCGCGAAGAGCTTGTCGTGCCGGATTAGCGCCGGGCGCCTTCTCGTTGGCTACTTGGTGTTGTTTGCCTTCGGGGTTCTCATGCTGTAGCTGGATAATTCTTTGCACGGTCATCTTCTCTGTGTGAGAGTTTGTTAATTTGTTTCTTGCACATTGATGCACTTCACTTTGTACGCTTTACTTGTATTATTGACCTATGTTAAACATATATAAACATATTTACAATAATATTTTCTGGAGAATGATTCCCCTACTATTACAAGTTACTCTATGTGTTTTCCCACGTCCTTGTATGAAACCTGAGATCCGTCCGTGCCTTTTGAGAGGGTCGTCACATTAGGATATGAGAGCTTCTTCATCCAAGGCCACAGCAGAATGCATGGATGACTTGTACTTATGGCTTTGAATTCCACTTTCTACATGTTCTATTATATTCTTCGGAACGACTTGAATCCCCAGTGTTACATGTGCATTGTTCTTTTCAATAACACTTTTACTTAAACGAATTCTCCTTTTTTTTAAAAAAAAAAAAAAACACTTCTACTTAAACGCAGTCTCCTGCATTGTGTATGTTGACGCGGGTGAATCTTTGTTCGTCCGTTTGAGTTTTAAGATTCGGTGTACTTATGGGTCTGGAACTCTGGATACTTCAATCTCGTCGTAGTCGTCTGTCTTCGACACAGTTCGAATTTTTTTCGCTCCTTGTTTTGCACGCACCATTAAAGTTGTCCTAAAACACTCGGCTCTCTCTCTCGTGAAGTCTGTGAAGACGGGCGACGTCGCCAGTGATTTAGTTGTTCCGAAAGATTAGGGTTTTCTATCCGATGAATTAAAGTGGTGATCTGGCGATTTTTGTTCACCTCGTTGCGCCGCGGGTCTGCTCGTCCTCTATTGTTTGAGGTGGCTCTTCTACGCATCATTTTGTTGTTGATTTTGGTGGATGCATCATGCATGGTTCAACGGTTTCGTGTTCGTTGTCTTTGGATTCATCTGCATAGTTGGTGATATGAATTTTTAGTTGTTTGTCGCTTGGTTTTAGGATTGAGTGCTCTTTTGTTTATGTTTATGATGTGTGTGATGGCACGATAGAGATGTCGGTGGTGTAGTAGATCTGGGGAAATGGTGATGTTGATTTTAGTGTTTCATTTCCACGGAGAATAGTCACTACAGGAATCTAACTCAGTGTCGGCGGCCAGAACCGACGTCATTGGTCCAAAAAACCGACGTTATAGGCATATGTCGTCGGCTGGCCGACGACAAAGATCCGCCGACACTGCTTGGACGACACTGCTCACTTTTGTCGGCGGCCACATAAACTCCCGACGTCATTGCTCCCTCCCCCATCGCCCTTGCACCAGTCCTCCTCTCTTTGGCGTCGGCCGAGATCCCGTCGACATCGCCTCGGCTCGATGGCGTCGGCGAGATGTGGCCGACGTCACTGCCCTCCCGTCCCCTCTCTCCGCACTACCCCCTTTGTCGTTGGTCAGAACAAGCCGCCGACAAAGCCTCCACATCGATGGCGTCGGCGAGCTTTGACGCCGTCGCCTCCCTCGCTTCCTCCTCCCTTTTGACGTCGGCCACAACAGGCCAGCCGACAAAGTTTCCACATCGATGGCGTCGGCTAGAGATTGGGCGACGTCACGCTCCCTCGCATTCCTCCCCTACCCCTTTTGGCGTCGGCATGGCGAAGGCCGACGTCACTACTATTGTACCTGGAAAAAAATTTCAGCAAATCCATATGAAAACCCAATTTCAACTCGCAAATATTCATATTTCATGCAGAATTTAAATTCACAAAAATTCTCACAATATCCACACATAATCCGTTTTCGACACCACAATTTCGAGCACATACACATTCACACCATTTATAAACAAACAATTCACCGATAAGAGTCCAAATTTTTCAATTACATCACATTTGGTCCATAGAGTCCAAAATACATCACAAATAAAAGTAATCATGCGACGATATGGTTCGAAGAGTCTAGAATAGTGCAAAGTACACATACGAGTGAGTTTTGATACATATAAAAGTGAAAACTGAAGCTAATGGTTATTCGAACCATCGTAGGTGGAAGGATTAAATGCGAAGAAACTTTCTGCCATTCTCTCAGCAATCTCATCACCAGCCGACCGAGTGCCACTGGAATCGCCCCCAAGAAGATATACGCATGGCGTGGCGGATCCGGAGACCTACAAGATTAGAGAACAACATAAATTTTCAATACATGTGTGCAATTAAAGCGTAAATTGTGAAAATCTGAAAAAGGAGTATTACCCCAGGAGAATGCGCATGTGGAGTGGAGAAGTGTATTCCAGGGATTTCTGCTGGTACCTGTGGGCGGGGTGCGTAAAGCTATGTCGGGGTGGTCTGCGTGAAGTACGGGGGTGGAGTTGGCAATTGCGACTGGCTGTCGGAGGCCTCCATGCCCGGCGAGCTCTGTGGACACACGAGAAGTTAGCATGTGAAATGAAAGTGTAAATAAACAACCTATACGGCCCCACCATCTTAATTACCTGCTTCTTTGAAACATATTGCACCTCTGCATTTCTTTGGTACATCCAGTTGTATTGGGCTTCGAGTTGTGCGAACTTCTCCTCCCTTGCTCTCTCCTTCCGCTCCTCCTCCTGCCTCCGCTACTCACGCTCCTCTTCTGCCTTCTTTTGGAGCTCGATTACATTGTGTCACCTTTCGATCACATTCTTGAGCTTGTAGCTGTGCTTGGGTCGAAGAGGAGCCCATCTTTCGACGCTCCCATGACCGCTCTCTGAAGACGTCGCGAGGTAGCACAAAGTCCAAAAAGCCCGGCCGACCGTGAGCCATCCCACCGAACCCGTCGTAGATGACGGCGGTGTCTGGCTCCATGGCCCTGGGGTCACACTGGTCACCGTGCTTCTCCCTCACGAGCGCATCATATGCATCCTGCGAAACAATCATGTTATAAAGCCGATTAGCTCAATAAAAGTCGTAGTGACTACGAACAAGTCAAAAAACATAAACTTACCATTTTCGCCTGGGCAGCGGAATCCATCGATCGCTGTGTGCCGTCGCAGCGGAAGGGCAGGGGAAGTGTAAGGCCGCCACAAGGTGAACGCATCGGGCGGCTCTCCCGTCTCCGCTTCCTGCAGTTTAATTCGAAGTCAATAGTTAACATGCAGTGACTTGCTGCTAATAGAATATCTAACTAATGCTAGAAAATATACTTACTAGGTCACGCGCGAGGTGCCCCATACCTAGTCCCCCAAGGTGGGTCGTGCAGATCTCGAAGTTTTTATCCCTATTTTTCCTGTTCCTCATGGATTTGGCAATCCACACCTCGGAGGCCCACATCCTGGACAGAGCCTTCCAGGCGGATGGACACTTGTCCATCCATTCAGGACGTCCACGCACGTACTGACCTGTCTTGAGATACACCGAACTTGCCTCATTCCTCTTGATTTTCTTGCCCTTCCTCTTCTTGTACTTCATTACCGCCTCGACTCGAGCCATCCGTATCATGTCTGTGACAATGTGGGTCGCCATTGCATCGATCGCAGGGCGATGAGCCTCATAATCGTCCATTGTCGCCTCTGGCCAAAGCATATACCTCCCCTGATAAAAAACAACACATGAAAGAACACATGAGCTAAATATCATTTAGAAATAAAAAACGACCTGCAGCTAGTGTTATGAAGACAAACAATTAGAAATGAAAATAAGACATCTAACCCAGAAGTCCTCGACCAGTCTATCGGCGAGAGTCTTTCCCTGATCATCAACATCGTGGGAGTAGTCCAACCAACTCATCGCCGGCCGCCGCTTCTTACCACGGCCCACCTTCCCGAGGTACAAATTCTTTAAGAGTGGGCCCAGCACCTTGCCCGGCTCCTGTGGACCCTTGAAGGTGCAAATCAAGCCCCTGCACGCATATTTGCCCAAAAGACAAAAATATCATAAATGGTTAGCAAGTTTGTAGTAACAATAATAAAAACATTGTAAATGGTACCACACACCTCCTATTGGCGGTAAGCTGTACCAACGGCCGCTGACTCTAATCTCTGGGGGCTTGTTGCAATTTGGTTCTCGCCCGCCTGTTGAGGGTCGAGGAGGAATCAGAGGACTCCGGCACCTCCCACTGCGCGTCATCCTCATCATGGCCAGAAGACGCGGCGTGCTCTAGTGCCTGAAACCACCAAACATAAGGAAATGAAAGGAATTAATATAAAGTAAATGACAGTCAATGTGAAAATTTTAATGGCTTAGATGACATTACCTCCTCCCACCAACCCGGTATGAAGTGCTCGTCGGTGGCTTGCTCTACGTCTGCCTCAGAGCCGGACTCACTACCATCTTCAAATTCAGGCTCTTCCTCCTGCTCCCCTGGCCACTGAAAGTCCAGCCTCCTGTGCACCATTTTGTAGATTCTCTCCACCGCCTCCGGATTCATCACACCCTCGACCTCTGGCTCCACCACCTCATCCTCCTCGAGGTCGGAGTCGGGGGCCTCCAACAGCGCCTCAAAGTCTGGGAGGTCACCTCTCAGAGGACTCCCGCCGCTCCTCCTAGTCCTCCGGCCCGTCGCCACCACCCCCTCGCCCTCCTGGTAGTCGGCGGCAACCACCTCCTCGCCCTCCTGGTAGTCGGCGGCCACCACCTCCTCGTGCGATCCGCTACCATCTCCTCTCTTCCTCCTACTGCGAGTCGTCACAACACCTTTCCTAGGCATCGCCGCAGCTGCATTGCACATACGAAATTTCCATGAATAGAAATGAAATGAAATAACACAGATATGGATAAATAGAACGAAAATGACTTCAATTAAACAACATTACACATACGAAATTTGCCTGTCTTAAAAATCCTCAGCTTCCTCCTCGGGTTCCTCTTCCTCGTCCTCTTCTGTTTCCTCATCCTCTTGGTCCTCCTCATCATCCTCGTCCGCCTGACCTTGCTCTAGTTGGCGTTCTATATCAACTGGGTACGCCGATCCCAATATATTATCTAGGTCGTCACCAATATCGACGTGGAGCTCTCCAGTCACCTCTTGTTCTTGAAATGGACCCGCATCTAGGAGATCCTCATAGTCTTCTTCGGAGATCTCGGACAATCCACCGTGCGGAAGACATTTATGAACAATCCACCAACTCTTGTAACTTGGGTGGGGGTATGGCAGGTAGAAGACCAACTCGACTTGCTCGGGCAAGATGAACATGTCTGGCCTTCGATAGAGTTTATTGTGATTGATTTCAACCAGTCCTAATTCTGGAATACGTCGCACCCCCTCTGTTGGGTCGAACCATCTGCACCGAAACAGGACGAGCGAGAGATCGTTCTTGCCTTCAAATGATATTTCCACAATCTCCTCAATTATCCCGTAATACTCTATGTCTTCACCCCCGGAGTCGTCAGTGACATAACTCACGACTCCGCTGTTCACCGTGGTTGCATTGGGGCGAGCCAACTCACCACCTTCTGATCGAAACCTATAACCATGACAATCGTAGCATCGATGGACCTTAATTCTACGGTTACATCCCCGCGACATTTGTTTGAGATCGTTGTGGACGCTGAAATGTCTTTGACACTATAAAAGCGACGACACACGAATAGGTCAACAAATGAAAACGACATGTTTATGACTTAAGTGAACGGGAATGAGTTGCAGAAATTTACATGGTAATGAAACCAGGTCAGAAAGGTCGGTCGGTCCTGTCCACATCCTCGTCGTTTCATCTTATCAATTTCATCGACCGAAGGCTCACCTGGTTGTCCCCACTCTTCTTCAATGAATTGACTACAAGATTTTATATCTAGTTCAGTTATGAAGTATATAAAGAATATTTTTAAGATTTATTTTTGAAAGCTATTGACTCACTTGATGTACACCTTCATTTCATCCATGTTGTCATACACGTACAGTTGAATCAAGATTTTCTCATCTGGATTCAATTCACGTGTGGTGCTTTTGCCAATGCTGCGCCCGGCTTGGTCATGAAACACCTCAAGGTTAGAGCTACTTGTACGACGGGCCTTCTTATACCTTGGTTGTGGCGCACGGACCTTATTTTTTGAGCCAAAGTATTTATCCGTGAAGTAAGCGGTCTCCTGAATCAGCCAAGCTTCGGCAATACTTCCTTCAACCCGTGCTTTGTTTTTTACCTTCGTTCTAAGATTTTTCATCATTCGTTCCACGGGATACATCCATCTATATTGTACCGGGCCCCCAACTTTTGCCTCGAATGGCAGATGTATTGTTAGATGCTGCATGCAATTGAAAAACCCTGGAACATATATCTTCTCGAGTTTCGTCACAAGCACAACAATCTCTTTCTCCAATTCCTCCATCCTAGATACCGATATTTCCTTTGCACATAGCTCTCGATAGAAAAAACTAAGCTATGCTAATGTGATGCAGATATATTGTGGAACATATCCACGCCACACGGCTGGGAAAAGACGCTCTATAAAGACTTTGTAGTCGTGTGACTTCATTCCATTTAACTTGTATTGCTCTATGCTTACAGCATGTCGAAGGCTCGACGCGTACCCATCTGGGAATTTAACCTTATCCACAATCCAATGCAGAATCTCCCTTATTTGCCCGCGTGTGAGACAGTATGTTGCTCTAGGTTTAATCCCATTCTCGTCAAGGCTCATAGTTTGCCGATCACAAATTACAGCGCAATTTAGTCGCGCTTTCTTATTATCTCTTGTCTTGTGTTGGATATCCCAGTTTGTATTCACGATTGCCTCGCACATATTTTTCTCTTGGTGCATCAGGTCGAGGTTATGTGGCTGCTTTAGGTCATTCGCATATGGAAGGTTGAGAATGCTGCACTTATGAGTCCAATTGTGGTCCACCCCATACTTCCCTTCATACTCCGGCATTTTCAGATCATCATGCCATATGATGATATCCTCCACCCCATGCCTTTCTGGTGGCCCCTGCTTTACGACCCTGCCTTTTCTAAATACATTTCTCTGCCGCCTAAAAGGATGGTTCGGCGGCAGGAAACAACGATGACAGTCGAACCAACAGGATTTCATACCCTCCTTCAGTTGAAATGCATCGGTGTTACTTAGGCATATAGGGCACGACAGCCTCCCATGCGTGCTCCAGCCCGAGAACATTCCATATGCTGGAAAATCGTGTATGGACCACAGGTACGCGGCGCGCATCCTAAAGTTTTGTCCAGTGAAACTATCATGTGTCAATGCTCCTTTCATCCACAGGTCATTCAGCTCTTCTACCAGAGGTTGCATGAATAGGTCTAAGTTTTTACCGGGAGACTTCGGACCAGGAATGATCACAGAAAGAAACATGTACTCTTCCTTCATGCAGAGTTGAGGCGGCAGGTTGTAGGGGATAGCAAAGACCGGCCAACACGAGTATGGGTGCGCGGTCATGTTGAATGGTGTGAACCCATCTGTCGCGAGCCCGAGCCGCACATATCTAAGCTCCGCAGCAAAATCAGGGTACTGTTGGTCCAAATGCCTCCAGGCTTCCGAATCGGAAGGATGGACCATCACGCCCTCCTTTCTACGTTTACCCTCCTTGTGCCACCTCATATGTCTTGCAGTGGACTTTGACATGTACAAACGCTGATGGCGCTGAGTGATCGGAAAGAAACGGAAGGTCTTCTGGGCCACCTTCGTCTGTCTCTTCACACCATCTCTACCTTTCACTTCTACGTACCGACTCTCGTTGCAATGCTTGCAGTGACTCAGCCTAGAATCAGCCTTCCTGTAAAGCATGCAGAACTTTGGACAATAGTCTATCCTCTCGCACGGCATGCCCAACACGCTGAGATGTCCACTTGGAAGCAGGCTATCGAGCAAATTGCAAATGTCGTTGAAGCAATTGGCTGAAAAGTTATATTTGGTCTTCACCGCCATGAGACGCGAAACAGCGGAGAGTACGGTCACATCAGTATTGTCATGAAGCGACAACTTGGCAGACTCGAGAAGCCTCTCGAACTGTTCAGCGAGTGGCTCGGACTATTCCTCGGGGGAGAGATCGAAAACCCGAGCCACGTCCTCCGTGAGCTCCTCCAACCGGTCGACATCAACTTCGTCGAAACCCTCTCCAAAATCTGCAGGGCTGAAGACCGGCGCCGGCCGGCGCTTCTCTCCATGAGCCACCCATGTAAGATAATTCGCTTTGAAGCCATATCTTAAGAGGTGCATACTAATTTCACTCTTGTTTCTCTTCACAGTGTTCGAGCAACAAGCACAAGGACACCAGACCACCGCCGCGTTTGTGTTGGGGACACTTCCGAAAGCATACTCCACGAATGCCCTTGCCTTCTCGATCCACTCGTTCGAGTGGCGTCGCACCTACTCCATCCGCCATTACATCCACCGCCGATCTTCCGCCGCTAACTATATAACGTAAATGCATGCAATACAACTTTAAGTTTAGGCGGTTCAGGTCTACCTAAATAGGAGGGCTTACCCACCACAGTGCGTGTTTGAGTACGGTGGTCCCGACACTATAGGGCACGAAGTCGAATATCGGCAAAGATAACCCGCAGCCCCGGTGCAGCGGCGGTACGGCGTACCACTTATGTTATGCACTAGGAGAACGGCGGGTCATGCGGCGTAATTGCAACCTATGCACCATAGTGCGAGACCACCGAACTCAAACGCAGATCCATGGCTGTCCAAGAACGTGGACGGCTCTAAGCACACCCGCTTTCATAATGGAACCCAACGAATCACCGTCAGAGCTCCTTATGAAAATATGCGGTGTGCCCCGAACGGGTTGACTTTGGCTCGATTCATGTTATAAATGCAATTGAACTAATCAAAATCGAGTGTAATCTCACAAAGTAAAATGTCACTAATTAATTATATCTACTAATCTAGTCCGATTAATGAATACAAGCGACAAAACTCACACTAATTGCAATGCACTAACTAATTATATCGACTAATCTCGTCAGATTAATGTAATGCCGACGACACACTTATACACTTAAAAAAATAGTCGAGCATACCTCGTATTCTGGGGCGGACGGGAAGTCGACGGAGAGGAGGAAGGTGAGCGGAAGGAAGCACCGACGACGGTTGCTCGGGGTGGCGAGGAAGACGGCGGCGGCAAGAGCGAGAATCGTCGGGAGGAGGCGCGGCAGGCGGGAGGAGGCGGCGGCGAGGAGGCAGGGAGGAGGCGGCGGCGCTGGAGGCGGGGGACGCGGCGCGAGGAGGCTGGGAGGGAGGCGGCTGGGCGGGCGGGACGAGGCGGCGCAGGCGGTGGGACGAGGCGGCGGCGAGGCAGCAGGGAGGACGCGGCGGCGCGATGTCGGGGGAGGAGGCGGCGGCGCAGGGCGGTGGGAGGAGGCGGGGACGATGGCGGCGCGCTGCTCCTGAGCTTGGATCGGATCGGGCGCAAGTGATACGGAGAAGACAAGGAACAGGCGGGCGCATTATTGGCCTTGGCGTAGCTTTGCCGTTAGCCTCTTCACCCCGACGTCAAAGCCAACGGTCTAGCACCTATGCCGTCGGTCACAATTAACCCGACGTTAGAGCCACTAAGTTTGCCTGTTTAGCTGACGGGAGGGGGCAAATTCTTTGGCGTCGACCAATTCCATCCCGACGTTAAAGCATGCAGCTAGTTTTTGTGTTGTCGGCCTCCACTATCCCGGACGTCACAGCTACAAAGACCAGCCCGATGAGTTCACGGGAGGGGGCCAAGGGCTTTGACGTCGGCCTCCTACATCCCGACGTCAAAGAAGTCCGGGCTAGCCCCTTTGCCGTCGGCCTCCACTATCCGACGTCACGCCGGAAAAGACCGGCCGTTCGAGGGGGCAGGATTTGACGTCGGCTTTGTTTGGTACCGACGTAAAAGCTTCCTTTGACGTCGGCCAAAGCCTGCATCGACGACAAAGACCCTTCCTATGGCGTCGGCCTCCACACCGCCGAAAAAGCTCCTCCACCCTCCCAAAACAACGGTTCTCTCGTCTCATATCGTAGTATATTACTCCTCCGTACAAGATAATCAATTAAAAAAGTTTCGTCATATTTCAAATTATTAAAATCTATCATGTCGCTACACACTCCTCCCCACCCATCATTCGATTATTTGTGTGGGCACCTTTGAAATGTGAATAGCATATCGTATTCGATCTGCTTGCATTTCACACGCTACTTCTACCAACACATGTCGGAGTATTTTTACCAATACGCACCTAGCTCGAACTTTTCACCGACGAAAACAAGAAGCGCGATATGACCTTTCTTGTGTTACGTACCCTTTAGAACATAAAGAGAACATATGAGGTTTGGGGCGGAGGGCAGGAAAAATATAGACCGCCAAAGGGAGAAGGGCTATGGCGTCGGCAAGAAAAGGCCCACGCCACGAAAGATTTTGACGTCGGCCAAGGGGCGGCCGACGAATTGACCCAACCTTTGGCGTCGGCCTCCCGATGGCCGACGACAAAGGACCTTCCCCGTGCCCCAACCAAACGTCGATTCTCTCGACGGATAATTATCCCTCCGTACAAATTTTCAAATAAGAAGTTTAATCGCATATCAATTTATTAAAAGCTATCGTATCGCTACACGCTTCTCCTCACCCTACGAGGTTTGAGGTACGCCTGAAAATAAATCGACCGCTTGTGGGGAAGGGAGAAGAGCTATGACGTCGGCTATGTCGCCGGCGTCAAAAAATCCTTTAACGTCGGTTTGGCTTGGTCGACGACAAAGCTCGACCTACCCCACGGGGAGCGGACAACGTGCTCTCGGCGAAATTTGGAAGTGTCGGCGGCATAAATCCGCCGACGATAAAGATTGTCGTCGAGGGTTACTACCGTCCACAAAGCTTTATTGGCGCGGACAAAACTATTTAGGCAGAAAATGAAAATGAAAAATCCAAATCGTGCTCTCGAGGAGGGCGGGAAGTGTCGTCGGCTGCTCTTGGCCGGCGTCCTCGTGTAACCTGATATCATCCGGGTTAGAGCCGACGATCATGCTTTGTTCGACGCGGACAAAACCATTTTGGCGGGAACAAAAATTCAGAAATCTGAACTCGCGCTCTCGGCTGGGCAGGTATTGTCGTCGGCCATCCTTTGGCCGACGTCATTGCTTGCCTGACACTTATTTTGTCGTCGGTGATACTTGTAGCCGCCGACAAAGCCTGTCGTAGGGATTTGGGCCGCCGACATTGCTTTTTTTGGCCGTCGTCACAGAGATCATTTCCTGTAGTGAGTTAGATCTGGATGTTCGATAGTTTTTTACAGTTTTATGTGGTTGTTTAGGTGCTACGAGTGTTTGTCTTCATGTATTGTGTGTTGCTTCTAGCAAAGAGCAAGTCTTATTTCAAAGGTCTAGTTTTAATCCCTGGTTGATTTGGATTTCATTATTTTTTGTTATGCAGGGATGTCTAGAAGATGGTTGAATTCCATGTTATCTTGTTATATTTGGTCGTTTGATGGTACTTTTCATTTAATTATAGGTTGTTTAGATGCATTAGTGTACTTAGTCATGTTTTGGTGGTAAGCTGTTAGGAAGGTTTGATGTTCATCAATGTTTTTCAGTTTGTATGTTGGATTATTCGTTGTGATGAGTGAGTATTTTTTTTCTTGAGAAAAGGGTAGGATAGGAGAGTTGTCGTCTAATTTCATTTATCAGCAGGACAAAATGGAATAAAAACACATGCAAACACGGGTACTTTCCCTGGTACAACCACAGCACTACGCTGCAACCCTACTAAAACCAGACACACAGGAGAGGGAGAAAGTGGAAACACCACTAATACTCACACAACGACGAACGACTCTTGTAGTAGTAGACCCAGGCGGGAAACCCATAGTCCAAGACGGCGACCACGACGCCTCCAACAATGTAGACACGGGAGAACCCGCCGCCGTCGCAAACCTGCAATGGTTTTCACCTAGAGTTGGAAAAGGTCCGAAAGATGATGCCTCCAATGAGGAAATGACACCTAATGGTGACGTCAACACCAGCCCAAATGGATAGGGTTTTCGTCCAAGACCTGCCCTACTAACGCACCGGGCAGAGGCCGCCGAAGGTCGAAAGCACCAGAAAAACCGAGCCGCCGGCCGAAGACGCAGAGCTGGAGAGTGTGCGCGATTGCCAAAACCTGACGCGGAAGACGCCGCCCACGCCATACCACACCTTGGAGAAAGGGAGGGTCAAGACAACGGGGACGAGACCAAGTCTAGAGGCAGACAACGGGGACGCCACCGAAGAAGGTTGCCAGGCAACGCCGCCCGAGAGGGGCCACCACACCTGGTGGTCTGCACACGGGAAGCGATGGAGACCAAACGCCGCATCACCCGGGGGCGCAAGTCAAACCTCGCCATTAACCTAGAAAATACCAACCTATGCCACCGAGCACTATGCAGGGAGGGGAGGGAAATGAGGCGAGGCCAAACCAGGCTATAGACAGGGATCGCCGCTCCGCCTAAAGGACGGGCAACGGTCCACCATGCCACCACGGGAGGAGCTATAGATTGTCAAATGGGCCGAGCTAAATGGTTCGGCACGAGGCATGACATTTTGGCCTGGCCCAAAGCACGACACGACATGATATAGATAGGGCCCGGGCCGGCACGGCCCTGGCAGCTGTGCCATGCTTGGGCCGAAGGCTAGGCCCATGGGCCGACACGGACACGGAACAATTAGTTTTTGTTTTGTTTTCATTTAATAGTATGCATACTAGAATAAACTATAATGGAATATACACAAAGGAACAAACATCCTACTAGCTAGCAGAGGTGGAAACAAGCGGCAGATGAAACACAGCTAGATCTGGAGAGGGAGAGCCAAAGCGAGTAAGCAAGCGGTATAGCGGGGGTAGGAGTGCCGAAGTGAGGGCGGAGTCACCGCGCCACGAGCCATCAGAGGGATCCGCCAACACACAGTCAAGTCTGACAGCTGATGTACGATCCAACCAGCAGGGGCGGATCCAGGAGGCTGCCCGGTATGCACGGGCACCCCCTCAATTTTTTAGAAAATTTTAACCCCATATATGACTATTAGGTCTTATATTAAAAGAAAAAGACTATTTCATAAGATATTTAAGCCTTTTCACCTTGAGCAGCCCACTAAAAATGACCCAATAACATTTTCAACTAGCCACATGCTCCCCTCTGCCCATTCGGCCCATCTCAGCGAAATTTGGAGGAAAATCCCCCAAATTCCCCATTCTGCCAACCCTAGCTCAGTAGCTCTCCCGTCGCCGCCTCCACCCCACGGGCCGCCCGCCATGGCACCGCCCGTCGATCGGCCGGCCACGGGCCGCCCGCTCGCCGCCGCCTTGCTTGCTTTCACTTTGTTGCCTCGGCGCCGCCTCGGCTCCGCCCGCCCCACTGCTCCGCCGCATTTGCCTCGGCTGCTGCTCGCCTCGCGCCGCGCCCACTGGCGCCCGGCCCGGCCTGCTCGCCTCGGTGCCTCCACCGCCAGCCGCAATCAGTAAGTGTGCACCCCCTAACTCAAAATCCTGGATCCGCCCCTGCCGGCCAGTGTGCTACCACCGAACGGCAATAGGGACCAACTAGCGGCGGAGGAGGACAAGAACCAGCAGTGCAGTTTGGCCGCTCCCTGCCGGAATCGGCGCCACAACGCAGGAAGGAGGAAGGGGTCTCACCGGATCCGGCCATCACCACGCTGGATCCAGCCGAGCATCGCCGGGGAGGAAGGGAGTCGGCCGGGCATCACCGGCCCGACCCGCGCTGTTGTCGCAGAGGGAAGACGCCACCCGAGTCGGGGTGAGGAGGGAGTTGATGCCACTGGCCGCGTCTAGCAGGCCCGCCGGCGGCCACGAGACTGGCCAGCCGTGCCTCCGCCGCCCACTACAGGAATCAGTCTCTGTGTGGTCGGCAAAAGCCGACCACATAGCCCATCATGCCGCCCACATAGATCTATGTCGGCGGCTAGCCGCCGACACTGCCCCGTCGAGGCCCCATCGTCGACATAGCCAGATTTTGTCGACGGACCCGCCGACAAAGCTGCAGCCTAGGCAAGCCCCCTTGGATGCCATCATTGTCGGCGGCCTTCCAAGCCGTCGACGTAGCCCTGCCCTCACGGCTCTTCCAGTTTAACGGCACCCTGACCGGTGGGGTTCGCCGAACAACGGATATCTGACGCGTGACACCACCTATGTGGGCGGCATATGGAATGCCGCCGGCATAGGTTAAGCTCCAGACGCACCCGTGGCATTCCCTGTGCGCATCAATGTCAGCGGCATCGGAAAAACCACCGACAAATATTGCCATCTATGTCGGCGGCTTTTTTTATGCCGCCGACAATGATGCCAACAGGGAATGCTATGGGTGCTCCTGGAGCTTGACCTATGTCGGCGGCATCATATATGCCGTCCACATAGGTATTACAGCAGCAATTAAAATAGCTGTTGTATTTTATTAAAAACTTCATTTTTAACCTACAAATAAGCACCCCCCAACATAATTCCAGTCCCAAATTCTCCACATATCAGCCAAACATATTTACGTGCCCGAATCCACATCTTTTTGAGCACTCCACAATCACATCAATACAAAAATACAAATTCAACAAGAAATTTAAACCAAATGGCACAAAGCCTCCACATGCATAACCAAATGGCACATAATATCCGTATACAATACCGAATGGCACATATGTCATATAGATACAATATTGCCAAGTTTTATAACCTAGACATCGACAAGTGCATATAAGATAAACCTAAGGGTTCTGTGAACCGTCGTAGAGGGTTGGATCATGCGCAAAGATGCTGTCCACGAACTGCATGGCCGCAGAGCCTGTGGCACTGTCGTCACCTCCCTGCTGCTCATTCTATGCTTGAGCAGGCGTAGCTGAGCCGGACACCTGTAAGAGCGGAGGAAATCACGTATCTGAGAAACTTTATGCATTTGTGTACTGTTATGAAAATTTTATGGTAGAAATACATACCCCTGGAGAAGGCATTGCTGCTGGCGGGAACTGGAGCATCTAGGGTGGCGGCACGAACGCAGGGAAAGTGCCGGGCTGCGTCGGTGGTCCCCCTGCGACGGCTTGTAGGCGTACTGTGATGCAGGAGGCGCTGGGGCTCGGCTGGAGGACCCCGCCCCTGGGAATGCCTGCGAATATATACTTATATGATATGTTAGCGCCTAAACAATGAAAGGACAACAACAGATATAATTGCCGATAGAACATGATTTTTTAATTACCTTTTGCAAAAACTGCATCAGGTAGAGGTTCTGATTCTGGGGCATATCCGTCCTCCTCTCGTTCGCCGCATCCTTTTCCGCCTGTGCTTGCGCTTGCTGCTGCCGCCGCTGCTCGTCCGCCGCCCTTTATTGTAGCAACTCCTCGATATGCTTGGCCTGGGCTTCTAGTCAAGGTGAGGTGGCGGTGAGGCTCTGCTTGTCCACGTGCCTCGACCTCGAGGCGATGCGCTGTGGCATCAACGACGGAGTCCATTATGCCATACTTGCCGTGAGCCCTCCCACCAAACTCGTCGTAGAGAACCACATGGTCGGCTGGCATATTGGCGGGGTCACACTCTTCACCGTGCTTCGCCCGCATGGCCGCAGTATATGCATCCTACGAACGAATGAGATGATGTGAAATAGTTAGAAACTATTGAGTAGGTGTAAATAAGCGAAAAGAGTTGGTTACTTACATCCTTCTCCTGAGCAGCTAGCTGCATCGGTGGTTGTCTCCCGTCTGGAGCACACGTGGCGTGTGTGCAACCCTCCACACGGCGAATCCTGACGGCTCAACCCCGGATGCAGCTTCCTGTGTGAAATCAAATAGTCGCATATTAAATCTTGTCAAATCTCAAGGTTGGAAGTACTTCTGCGTCGTGCCTTCTTATACCTCGGTTATGGCACATGTACCTTGTTCCTTGTCGCAAAGTATTTGTCCGTGAAATGTGCGATCTCCTGAGTGAGCCAAGCTTTGGCAATACTATCTTCGACTCGTGCTTTATTCTTCACCTTCAATCTAAGATTTTTCATCATCCATTTAACATGATACATCTACCTAAACTATGTCGGACCCCCAACTTTTGCTTCGTATAGCAAGTGCACCAATAGATGTTGCATGCAATTGAAAAACCAGGGACATACATCTTCTCGAGTTTTGTGACGACCACAACAATCTCCTTCTCCAATTCCTCCATCCTCGGCACGGATATCTCTTTTGCGCACAATTCTCGATAGAAGAAGCTCAGTTCTAATAGTGTTCTCCAAATAGCGTCGTCGACATATCCACGCCATACGGCAGGAAACAGACGCTCTATGAATACTTTGTAGTCATGAGCCTTCATTTCATTTAACTTGCATTGCTCTGTACTAACGGCATGACGAAGGCTCGTCGCATAACCATTAGGGAATTTCATCTTTTCCTTAATCCAAGCTAGGATATGCCTTATTTGTGCACGTGTGAGACAATACTTCGCCCTAGGTTTCATCCCGTTTTCGTCAAGATTCAACTCCGGACGATCACTTATCAAAGTACAGTCCAACCGAGCTTTTGTGTTATCTCTAGTCTTATATTAGATGTCCCAATTTATGTTGACGATTGCCTCACACATATTCTTCTCCTAGTGCATCAGGTCGAGGTTGTGAGGCTGCTTCAGGTCCGTTGCGTATGGAAGATTATAGATGCTGCATTTATGAGTCCAATGGTGGTCTTTCTTATATACATCTTTGTTGTCCTTCTTTACCAAATGTTCATGCCATTTGATGATATCATCCACTTCAAACCGTTCTGGTGGCTGTTCCTTCCTCACTGTTTTACCTTTGCGAAACGTATTTCTTTCCTTCCTAAATGGGTGATTTAGCGGCAGGAAACGACGGTGACAGTCGAACCAACATGCCTTGCCCTCTTTTTTTAGTTTGAATGCATCTGTGTCTCTCAAGCATTTAGGGCACGATAACATTCCATGGGTGCTCCACCCCGAAAACATGCCATATGCTGAAAAATCGTGTATGGACCACAGGTACGCGGCCCTCATCTTGAAGTTCTGGCCCTTATAGCTATCATGTGTCAATACCCCGTTGGTCCAGAGGTCGCTCAGCTCTACTACAAGTGGTTGCATGAATAAGTCCAAATTCTTTCCAGGAGACTTAGGCCCGGGTATGATAACAGAAAGGAACATGTATTTTTCCTTCAGACAAAGTTGAGGCGGCAAGTTGTATGGGATGGCAAATACAGACCAGCACGAGTACGGGTGCGAGGTCATATTGAATGGGGTGAACCCGTCGGTGGATAGCCCGATACGCACATTCACCGGCTCATTTGCAAATTCGAGGTGTTCTTGGTCAAAATGCCTTCAGGCTTCTGCATCTGATGGATGAGTCATCACGCCCTCCTTCCTACATTTGCCCTCTTTGTGCCACCCATGGTTTTAAATAGCCATCAGAGTAGCTCAGTAGCCGCTTATAGCCTTTTAGAAGGCCTGCCGCCACGCTTATTGCTAATTTTTCCGCTATTGCAGTTTAATGACGCTTTAGCTCCGCTAAATACCGCTATTTGGTTTAGCCGTGAAATTTATTTAGCACCGCTAATCCTGATCGAGGCATATATTCATTACTCACTCTAGATAACAAGAATCTATGCCTCTTTGTTGTTTTCTTTACTTCAGTGAATGTTGTAATAAACAATTGAATAATTGTTGAGTTGTTAATTGTTGGATGTTGAATGAATATGAATGTTGATTATAGCCATGGATATGTTAATTGATCGAATGACTGTGAAGTAATGGACCGAGATACATGTTCTCATGTATCCCTAGACATATATTTGAGTATTTGTGGTCATAATTTTTTCTTACTTCAATGTTTCTATGCATATAATTGAATTTTTTTTTCCAAAACCGCTAAATAAAATAGCTTTCGCTATAGCCCGCTATAGCTTTCTATAGCTTTTAGATGAAGTCACCGCTAAATGTCATAGCCCGCTATTTAAAACCTTGGTGCCACCTCATATGTCTAGCCGTGGTTTTGGACATGTATGACGCTATGTACCGTTGAGAGATCGAAGAAAAGCGAAGGTTTTCTGAACAACCGTCGTCTATCTCTACGCCATCTCGTCCAATAACTAGCACGTACTGACTCTCACCGCAATGATTGCAATGAGTTAGTCCAGAATCGGTCTTTCGGTAAAGCATGCATAACTTTGGACAATAGTCTATCCTCTCGCACGGCATGCCTAACACGCTCAAAAGCTTCTTCGACTCATACAGATTTCGAGTCATCTTGTGCCCAGTCGGAAGTAGGCTATCCAGAAGCTTGCACACGTCATTGAAGCAATTGGCAGACAGGTTGTATTTGGTCTTCACCGCCACCAGACGCGAAATAGCCGAGAGCACGGTCACATCGGTATGCCCATGTAGTAGCTCCTTGGTTCGAATTTCTGGGCAAGTGGCTCTGCCTCTTCCTCAGGAGATAGATTAAAAGTCCTACCCACATCATCCGTTAGCTCGTCCAATCTGTCGGGCTCGACTTCGTCGTAGCCCTCCCCAAAATCCACAGGGCTAGACATGGGCGCCGGATGCTTCCTCTCGCCATGAAAGACCCATACAAAGTAGTTTGGTTTGAAACCATGCCTATAGAGATGCTCGGTCATATCCCTCTTCGACCTCTTCTCCGTATTCGAGCAGTTAGCGCATGGACAAGTCACTTTTGCTACGGTAGGGTTGTGGAATCCTCGAAAAGAATTTTTGACGAACTTTTCAGTTTTGTCGAACCACTCGTTCGTGTGGTGCCCAGACTTCTTCCAACTATCGTACATCCACCGTCAATCTTCCATCGCTTAACTACTACATGTACATTCAATATTGTCTTTACATTTTAGGACTAGACATTCACTAATGCATTCACATTCTAGGATTATATATCTATTCGACAAGTAACTGATCTATTTCACAACATTTACGGTCTATGTCTAGCTAAATAGGAGGGCTTACCCACCCACGGATGTTGGTTTGGATATGGGGGTCATGGCCACGAGAGGTTGCACGGTCGAATTCGGCAAAGATAACCCCGCAGCCCGGTCTGGCGCGCATCGCTTATGTTATGCACAAGGAGAACAACAGGGTTATGCGACCGAAATTCGACCCGTGCATCTCCCGTGACCACGACCCTATACCCAAACGAACATCCGTGAGCTTTCCAAAACGTCGACAGCTCGGGAGCACGACACCTCTCGTAATGGAACACAACGAATCACCGTCCGTGTTCCTTACGAAAATGTGCCGCGCCCCCGAACTGGTTTGACTCGGGCTCCGTACACGTATTTCCAACTACTAATATCATTAGGCATGCACATCTAGTTAACGAACAACTAATTAGACATTCACATCTAATTAACTACAGTACACTAATTAATTGCAACTAGTAATGTAGTCGGTACTAAAATTACCGACGACATAGCTACCACATTTAAAAAATGTCAAAGTAGTACCTGCAAGATGTTAGGAGGCGTCGAGCAGTGGGGAGAGGAGGTGGCGACGCCGGGAGGAGAGGTGGCGCTGGGAGGTCCGGAATTGCGGGCGGCGCTGAGGCGGCTCGGAGCGAGGCGGCAGCATGCCTCAGCAGCTGGGCTACGCCAAGGCGATGGCGGCCATGGCTCACATGAGCGGGCGACGGCGCCGAGGAGGATTTGCGCCGGGCGGCCAGCGAATGGCGCGACGCGCCGAGGAGGGATTGCGCCGACCTTCCAACAACGGGATTTGGCGGCGGCGCCGCAAGAGACGCGTCTCATATGGCGGCGGATTGTGAGCCCGTGACCAAAGCGAGCACGGGTTGTAAGGGTTTTCTAAGTGTGACGTCTGTGTCGGCAGCCTATTGCCGCCGACATAGAAATATATGCCGCCGACACAGCCCATACAACGGTCCTCAAGGTGGCTCGGGGCCACCGGCCAGTGAAACAACTCAGTGTACAGCTATGTCGGCGGCACTAGGGAGGCCGCCGACACTGATGGCACACCAACACCTATGTCGACGGCCGTTCCACCCCGCCGCCGACATAGATACCCCACCAACGACCTTTCCAAGCGAAAAACCGGCTCTCCTGAGCGGTTTAATAGGGCAAACTAATGTTGTAGAGCTTGCACTACACCTACTAACACATCCTACATGGTCATATCCGCATAGTGCCAATTTCACGCCATGTTGCTTCATAGACCGGCTACTAGTTTACATGTATCGATTACCTTAGCCACTACAAAGGGGTGGTTAAACCGAAAAACGTTTCGACAGTACGTCTTTTTCAATGACGGCTTATATCAATACAACCACTTCTCCTAAACACTAAATGCCCCCAATACCATCTCTGATTTTTAACCACCTCTGGCGTGCAAGAAGGCCGGTATGAAATCATATTGATATATTAATTAATTCAAACGGTATGTGATTTTCAAAGCAACGTGCCAAAAAAATGCAAATTACAACAAAATGGCTATGTGCCAAGAGATAATAGGTGTAGTTCATGCCCTTAGAACTTGGGATGGCCAATCGACCCTATCGGCGGAGGCGAGGGAGGTTTGTAAAGGAGGGTGGAAGACTCTATGTCAGCGGCATTCAAAAGGCTGCCGACATAGGAGCATAAATGTCGACGGCATCTGACTGGCCGCCGACAAAGGTGTTGCTAAGGGCATAAAACGATTCACTGCCCCCTTATGTCGAATAAATCTTTCCTGCCACTTGGTTAACAGTAGAGAGGCGCGGGCTCACTGCATGGTTCGAGCCCGCCGCTACCGCTTTTTTAATTCCTCTATGTCGGCGGCACTACAAGAAAAATGACCTTCTGTGACGTATTTTCTGTGACAACTGAGTAATCTGTCATTGATTTATGACGTTTATTCTCAAAAATGTCATAAGCAATAACCTAGGGATTTAGCACTACATTTTAGTGACGAATATGTTAGAGACGTCACTAAGGTCAATCCAAAATCATCATAAAGTAGTAGTGCAATGTGTTGTGACGAAATAGTTATTGTCATATCCAATCTAAAATCGTCACTAAGCGTCACCACCGTGTTTTGACATAATATTTATTATCATAGCATCTTCTATCGTCACAAAGGTCACACCCCAAAATGCTTTTCACATTTTTCAAAAGCTTCTCCAACATTACTTTGGGTAATAACGTAGAAAATGATAAAAATGCATATGATAACTATGCTATTTTGACCGTTGAATTTGATTAGTAAAAATTACAATTAAAAGGTCAAACTATCTTTGATCTTGTATTTAAAAATTGTAATTAAAAGGTAAAGCTAACGTTCCGATATTTCTTTTAGTTTTCTCCAATTTTTCTATAAGCCAAACTTATTTTTCCCTAAAAGTCAAACTATTTTATCAATCTTTATCTTTACCTAATCTTTATCTTTATCTTTATCTAATAATGAAGAGAATAGAATTTCCACTTGGTATTTCTTCTTCGTCCGTCGTCAGCCTCTAGCACCGTCCAACCGCAATCGAACGGCTCCGTCCACGCACGCCCGCGCAGGAAACCCTAGCGGGCCGCACCTTCCTTCCGCTCCTGCCCCCGCGCCTCCTCCCACTTTGCCTCCCCTCCCCATCGCGCCGCCTCCTCCCCAATCCTCCCCGCGCCGGCCCCTCCCCGAGCCGCGCCCTCCCTCCTCCTCAGCCACCGGCCACGTGGCGCAGCCGTCGTCTACCTCCTCCACGCCGGTGGCAGCCGGGCGCGCCGCCGCCTCTCCTCCTCTCGGGGCGCACCGCGCTGCTGTCCCTCCCCCAGGGCGCGCCGCGCCCCGCACCCCGTTGACCCCCCGCCCAGACTCGTCGCCGCCGGCTCCACGCCTCCACGCCACCCCCACGCATCCACGCCACCCCCCAGCTCCCTCCGCCGCCGAGCCGCCGCCCGTCGGACGCCCATCGCCAACGGAGATCCCGCCGCCTCCACCTCATCCTCACCGGCCACCTCACTTTCTCCCTCATCCTCTCTCCCCCTCCTCCTCTTCTTCTTCTCCCTCTTCCTAATCTCCCTCTACTGCTTGCATAGCTCGTGTCAACGGCAAGGAGGAGGAAGCGAGCCTCGGCGCCATCTTCATGCCAAGATTCGACCTCGTCCAGATCGGTAAGAACTTCATCCGACCTCTTAGGGTTCGTCGGGGATTTGGGTAATTTTTTTTGAAAATAGCCTTGATTCATGAGTTTGGATTCGAATTTGAGGGATTTCAAGGAATTAGGGCAAGCGGGTGCCACAGGACTGGAGGAAGCGCCTCGCCGGCATCCGCGCCCGCTCCGCCGCCGCCTTCTCCTCCCTCCCGCGGGACCTCCACCCCTCCCTCCTCACCCTCGAACCCGACGGTAACTCCTCCCTCTCAGGCTCCGCTCCTGGGCGCCCTCTAAAACCTTCCCCCCTATCCCCCTCTTAGCAAGTCTATTTCCAGTGTTCGGCAGAATTCCCAAATTCCCCTCTTAGCAAGCTTGATTCTTTGCTTGTGTTCTTCTCTCATGTTGGTTTCAGAAATTGGGTATTTTGATGCGAAGAAGATATACAACATACTCCTGGAATCAAACACGGAGAGTAGGAACATATTTGGCCGCCTCACCGAACCAGCGGTAAGGTTTGCTAATTTTTCTCGTGAGACAGATACACCGGTCAGCTTAGGAATTGACATAATGTTCGATGCGAATTTTTTGTGTAGGGTGAATGGGAGGCCATCGTTAAAGCTTATGAGAAGGACCATGTTTTCTTGGGAGAGGCAGCACAGATCATGGTCCAGAATGTGAACTACGACATGTAAAGAAACTATTTCCTTCTCTTCATTTCCGTTTTTGCTTGGTTCAATGCCGGTTTCCCCTCACCCTCCCCCATGGTTCTCTCTGAAAAAATATTTATCATTTATTTTTTGGACTATCATTTGAATAGATCAATGTGGTGGGTTGTTCACATAGCTCTAAATTAATGATTACACAGGAGTTTATCTCATTTAAGGAAATTGGCTCCACGGTTTAGGACTATCAAAGAAATTTTGATTTTTAATTGGCATTGAGTTATGTTATAGCCTATTTGGCTTTGTTGAAATGATGTAGCTTTTGACAAGTGAAAAGATAATTTTATTTATTATAGAGTATGTTTAGAGAAACATATTGGTTGTGACATTAGACACACTACTACATATGTGGGATAATCAAAAACTATTTATTAAAGCATGCCAATCCTTGGAAGTGGTTTCTATGTTCTTTACCCATTATGGCTAGACAAATATTTACAGACTATGTTCTACTTAATGGGGCTTGTTTTTGACCAGCTTTAGTTAAGCTTAAGTTAGTTCTGTTTTGGGCTAAAGCTAAATTGGTGTGTGTCAACTTGGTTATGTACATTGTAACTTAGGATACAGATGATAGAATTTTGTAGCTAGGTATGCTTCTGCTGCAACAGTAGAGAAGAGTACAAGAACTGATGTAGTTATTGTTCCAGTAAAGAAGTCAATATTGGGAAGTTGATGGTTCTAACCTGGATTATGCTATTCTTTTTTTTTCTATGTATAACACATAGCTTTTTTTTTCTTCTCTTGAATGCGCCATACTTGGTAATTGTCAAGTGCGTTCATGGTTGTCAATGTTCAGTTGTGCTTCCACATCATTAATAGCGCTAACCGAGATGAAAGACAAATGGAACATTCTTGCAGTTGCAAAGTATTTAATATATTTTCCTTTTTATTTTGTCATATTTAATGCATCTAACTCTGATTGTGGTATATTTTCTTTAATTGCAGTTTGAATGAGTCTATTTTCGAAGAAACTGCAACTGCTGTCTTTCAAAGAAATTCGGCGACGAGATCCGTAAGATGTGTAACTTCAACTTTGAGGAATTTTAGGGTGTAACTGAATTATATTTCAACATTATATACACAGGTCCTTTTCATTATCTGATTTTTTTGGCGATGTTCAAGAAATGATCAAGCCTGTTCTTTCTGCATACTCAGAGGTAACTCTTGTCTTGCAAAGAAGAAATTATCACATCATTGAATTTGCGTGATTGTGGATTGTCCTAATTCGAAGCAGTTTACCCCACACTTGTTCTATCGGAACCAACTTGCACAACTATGCACTGTCAGATGGTTTAGTGCATGGACAATTTACATAAACTTAGAATTAAGGTTGAATAAATTTTTCTAGCTTTCTGAATCTGTAATTTGGCCATCAGGATTCAAGGGTGATTCTTCAATACCCGTTCGCTGCACCTTATTCTAAAGAAAGTTTAAATTTTTTGGTTAGGAATGTATACTCATATAATCAAAGTTCACCACAATCAGTCTATCAGTGTCAGTACAAAACCCCCTTTCAATGGCAGGCAAGAGATTGTAGAGATGTAGAGATCAAAGTTTCAGTTATTGACATGACTGAAACTAAACTGTGCAAACCTGACATATATTATTGCATCTTAAATTTGGTTATCAGTAGCAAATTGAAACTGCATCTCTTAGTTCTTTGTTCATTACAACTCGAGTTTTGTGGCAAAAATAGCATGCACCGGTAGTTTATTCATTCTAGCTTGCCACACCTTGTCTAATCGACAACTTGCAAAGTTTTTATTCATTCCAAATTAGCTGGCTCTATACTTGTTCCAGAAAGTTTATGTCATCCATTAGGTAAATCTGGACCAGCATTCATCCACCAAAGCAGTATACCTAAACGTTAGGTCCTGTTCGGACGTGTTGCTATCTCATGCTCCTGTCAATTGCCTCATTGATTCCTCAGCAATATATTTGCTTATTCTGTGTAATGGTGCACTTTTCTGTGAAATCTATTGGTGTAACTTGAACTCATCTAAGAACTTTTCGCTTGCAGTTGGAATACCTCGAGGAATGTCTCCTTAAGGAATCTGGTCAAGAGGAAATGGAACAATGGTGTTTTTCATGTAATTTTAGTTCCTCAATTTGCAAGCATTGTGTTGCACACATGTGTTTTTTTTTTTGTTCAAGCGCTTTTCAAGGACTAGTTCAAGAATCTGTTTGTGTGTCATGTTTTGGTGACAAATTCAATTGTATTTATGCTGCCATGTACAATGTGCCGATGAATATCTGTATTATTTGGTCACTTGTTAATTTATAATGAATTTATTTGTGTAAAAATTGTTTGGATTTATTTATGTGATGACAAATTGTGAGCTATAATGGGGTCTAAATACATTATTGGGTTAGAATTAATGAGTTTTCCAAATTGATTTGGTTTTGAATATTTATGACGATAAAATTCGTCACAACATTTTGCCACGTCACCTGCCATGTCATCTATCTAGCATCATCCTAGTCATTTGTTTGTGATGTTTTTGTTTTAAATTGTGACGATTCATAGCGTCATAATTCTTTGTGACGATGAAACGTTCGTCACTAATTTTGTGACGTTTTTCCCTTTTTGTCACAGAAGGGCTTTAGAGACGCACCTTCTGTGACAGATTGATTTTCGTCACAGGAGCGTCACAGATTGGATACGGTGACAAAAAAACCTTTATTTGTGACGATATCTGATTGTCACAGAAGGCCATATTTCTTGTAGCGCAAGGCCGTCGACATAGGTGCCTCTCCAGCATCCCGGCCATTTACTCTGGGCCCATATGGCATAGACGTGCCTCCTCTGCAATGTGGGACCACCTTGGGATGTCGCCGTTAAGGCCGTGAAGATGTCGTGACCGGGAAGGATCAATGTCGACGGGCTGCTTTGGGCCGCCGACACAGATGAAGTGGCGGGAGGGGGAAATTTTCAAATTTCCCAGCTGGACGGGGTGGTGGGGTGGAAATGCCGACGGCCTGTAGTATGCCGCCGATATAGAGTAAGGGGAAAACCTCCTGCTTCCTCGCGGGCGGGTCATCTAGTTCCTATTTCTTTTGTGACCGTCGACATTACCTTTTTGGCCGTCCACATAAACTGCGATTCCTGTAGTGTGCCGCCGCCGCCGCCGGAGGCTAGGGTTTGGGTTGGGGGGAGTTCCTCTGGCGTTGGAGGCAATGGGCACAGCTGGTGTACGTAGTGTATATATCATAGCTCAGTGAGTATTTGTTTGTGCCATTGAATTTTTGTGATATCTTCCCTACAACAAAAGTGAGCAAAAAGTGAGCCTGTGAGGGGTTGTCTTCAGATTCCTGCGGCAAAAGAGCATCAGCTGCGAAAATGCGATTGTGTACCAACAACAGGTGAAGAATTTGCACTTTATAGGCTGTTTGGTTGCCTTTTCTCACGAGCCTGGCCCGTCCGACTTCGGCCAGTTGGTGAGATCTGAGGATGTGGAATCACGAGAGCGGTGTTTGGTTGAGTGTTTAGTAGGCGAATATTTTGAAATTTAATTATTTTAAATTAAAATTTATATTCGAGTGTGGTCTAGTTTTGTTCGAAAAAATATCAGAAATTCATTTTTATAATCGGTTCGGTAATCAGATATGCTAATAAAAAGATACAAACAAAAAAGAAAAAAGAAAAACTTTTCTGCTACGTGGCAACCCATGCATGGCTTAATATGGTGACTGACTGTGGCCCCATGCGCAGAACACGAGGCCGCATGCGTTGCATCCAGAGAAACGCTTATTTTCTGTGTTTCTCCAGAGTCAGGCTGCATGGAGAATCTTGTATCCACAGAGCCAGGCTCAAAACCAGATGCAGGCAACCAAACACAAGAAAAAAGCAAGATTCTGCATTTATAGATGCATATCTCTATAAATGCAGCCAACCAAACAGCCTATTAATGACGTCCATGGTTTCCAAATTAAGGTTCATGGCTGGGATTGGATGCCTTCCCGATGCATTGGAGCATGCAGGCTGATTTGACGGAGAATACGCCCATCCGAATTCGAGCGCCATTCGATCTTGTACCGAATACCGTTAAGCAACTAAATCTGAGTCAGTTTCTTCTAGATATTACCGAATTTCGGTAACTGGGACTAGGGAGGGAATTATTGGCATGCGTCGTTTGACATGCATCCACAATCCAATTATTGGCATGCATCTTTTTCCCCCTTTGTGGCTTTGTAGTTTTGAGTAAGAGTTGTGTTGAATGCTTGCAAACTACAGGCCCATCGTTTGACTAGACAGGAATTGGGTCAGTGCAAGATGCAAGACGGCCCGTCGTGCTCGAACCGCCATGTATCGGGCCAGCACGGCCCGGTCAACACTTCGGGCCGTGCCGGGCTGGCACGGACTGCCAAAAGCCAGGCACGGCACGGCCCAAAAGCACGGAGGGCCGACTTCGGGCCCTGCCGGCCCGAGCACAGCACGCCGGACAAAACAGAGAGATAAATAATTTTTTATAAATTTATAATTTACTCAAATGAAAAGGTTGTCTATACAAAAACGATGCGTCTCGAAATTCTCTACAACTTTCATGTAGAACATAAATTCATATGAGCAGCAGAATATCTCGAAAAATGTTAATTACCGAAATGGGTCATGTGGGTTCGAAAACAGCCAGCGCACTAAATATTTTTTATAAATTCATGCATTGCTCAAATGAAAAAGTTATCTACATGAAAAATATGCGTCTTCAAATTCTCTACAACTTTCATATAGAAACAAAATTCATCCGAGCAACAGAAAATCACAAAAAATACAAATTACTGACTCGTGCCTCAGTTCGGGCCGTGCCGGCCCGAGCACGGCTCAAATGTTCGGGCCATGCCGGTTTCTCAGACCCAGCACGGCACGGCAATCGGGCCAGGCCGGGCCAGCACGGCCCAAAAAATTTGTGCCGGGCCGTGCTTTGGACCGGCAAAATCGGGCCATGCTCGGGCCGGCCTAAAAAAGCACGGCCCAATTACCTGGTCTACGTTTGACACCGTCCTGCAATGCAGCAACCTCTGATCCAGCGGTAAAGTCGGAAACCAAAGCCTTCACCTTTGCACAAAAATCGGACAAATGTCGCACCTCCATCGATCATTTCTCCACGCCGTTAGCCAGAAGTTGAAGCAGCTCGCTGCTCAAGCCAAATTAATCCACCTTGGCAGTTGGCACGTCTTGCGGGCTTGCGGCCAGGAGCCCAGGATCGATCTTCCCAACACCCGAGGCACCTGTGCAATGAAGCTCGCCGTCGCGTTCCTCACGACGGCGCTGTCCCTCTCCCCCATGCTCGCCGGCGCACGCCGCCCACTCGCCGCGCCGCCGGCGACGGCGCTCCCGCGGAGCAGCGCCGGCGACGAGGCGGCGCCGCCTCCACCGAGCGCGCGCGCCAACCTCACCGAGATCCTGTCCCTCGATGGCCCGTTCCACACCTTCCTGAGGTACCTGCAACAGTGCAACCTCGTCGAGGTGTTCGAGAGTCAGGCCTACCGGACTGACCAGGGCATCACCATCCTCGCCCCCGGCGACCGGGCCTTCGCCGCCGTCAAGCCGTCGGTAACTTCAATTTTCAACCGCCACCGTACTCACGTCACGTACGATTACACCGAATGCATTTACACCAGCGAGTTCGTATATATGAGCGTGCAGGTGGTATTGGGTCTTCGAAGGGCCAGCTGAAGAACCTGATGATGTGCCACTCGCTGGCGAGGCACTACGCGCCGGCGGAGCTGGACGGCCTGAGCCGGAGCAACCCGGTGACGACGCTCGCCGGCGAGCACTACACGGTGAACGTGACGAACGAGGCGGGGGGCGTCCACGTCCGGTCCAGGTGGGCGAGCGCCAGGGTCGTCGGGAGCGTGCACCCGGCGGCGCCCATGGCGGTGTACGGCCTGGACAAGGTGCTGCTCCCCGGCGCGCTCTTCCGCTCGAGGCCACCCGTCGCCGCCGCCCCCGCGCCGACGCCGATCGTGGCGTACGGGGCCAGCGCGCCGGACTCGGACGCGGCGGCGGGCGGCGCCACCTCGGGGCTGGACCGCAAGGCGGGGGAGGCGGCCGACGCCGATAGCTCGACGTGGAGGGCGCGGGGGGATCGGCGGTGGAGCTACGCGGCCACCGCGGCGTTCGGCGCAGCGGCACTGATGGCCTTGTGACATGTGACTGTATGTGAGCATGGTTGGTGCCTACTTATGCAGTGCATGGCTGCATGTTATACGGTGAGTGGTCGGTGTTACTTGTTAGTAGCTTAGCGTAGCACGAATGCATGACGATGCATACGCAGGAGCGGCCCTTCATACGGTTGATTGGCCTCTTAGGTCCCAAACAATCTGTCGTGTATCAGATGCTCCGCGTGATGGATCGTGCTTCAAGCCTGAGATGCAGAATCCCAAAGTTCTAGATACGTAGACGTCTACGAGTATTTCACGGTGTGTGTACGAGTGATGTTACTACGGTGCAACCCGTATTTTCCACATGTGGGTTGGTTTCAAGGGATCCTGTGATCACGGATTTGTTTGGGACCACACCCGTATGTTGTTTTGCATGATACGGTGCGTTGTGTGCCGTAGGGGCGATGGAATGGGCCGGTTGGCACATGACACCTCCGTTTCCCGCGTTAGCTGCCGTAAGGTGTTTCTGTCCAGCCACGGCCCACCATCTTCGTCTCCCTCTCTACGTACTGCTGACCATCGTGCATCCGCTCCACCTGAACCTAGGAAGGCTATCGATTTGCCTTTTGATTCCGACATCGCGGGGAGAAATTAATAATGCCCGGTTTGCATGTACAGTCCACTGTTCCGTAGTACAAAACAAGGCATAAGCACCGAAGTAAACATCAAGGTGGTCAACTCCAGGGTTGCTAGGGATTGTTGGATTTCTTAGGGGCTGTTTGCGTATTTGGTTGCCTGGCTCAAGCAAAGTTAGGCCCAGCGAGCCACTCTCTGTTTGTTTGGCTGGTTGTTCCATTAAAATAGAGAAATTCCTAGGGACGGGATCCCGTCCAGACAGGATCAGTCCCCCCGCGTGCCACGTGGCACCCGTGCTCGGCGCTGACTTCCCTCCCAGCAGCTCTATAGAGGAGGAAGAAGGGAGGAGGAAGGAGGAAGAAGGAGGACAGAGGAGGAAGGAGGAAGAAGAAGACCTACCTCGCTGCCGCCGATCTCACCGCCGGCCGTTCGGCTTAGGGTTCGGGGTGGGGGGTCGCCGTCGGGCATAGATTTTGGCCGAAAGCGGTGGCACGCGGTGGGTGGGGTTCGTCGGGCGGTGGCGCCCGCCAGAGTGGGGGTGAGGCGGTCAACCGGCGGTGGAGGGACCGCACCTCCACCTTCGGGTTAGGGTGGCGGCGGGAGGCTGGGGAGGCAAAGCGGCCGACGGCAGCGGCGCCGTCGGCTGGAGCGGAGGAAGGAGGCGGCGGGGGAAGGGGAGCGAGCGAGTGGGAGCTGAGGCGGAGAGAGAGAGAGCGCAAGCAAGTGAGGGGCACGGGGGGCACGTGGCGCGCGGGGGACGATCCCGTCGGCCGACGGCATCCTTCCGCCAATTAAAAATAACAACTAGACCCATAGAAAACGTAAGAGTTGATCGTTTCTTTCGAACCTGGTGCAAAGAGAGTATGAGGGAACCATCCAGATGATAGGTCAGGACCGTGAGGTGACACCGGAGGTGTTGAAAAGCAGGACGTCGACGCTAGATCACGAACAATACCGAAGGCATGATGTTTGGTAACATAGTTCAGCTCTCAGTCTACATCTGCGGGGCAATGATTATGTGCGCTCCCCAAAAGCGCAGCATACCGACAGCTCAGGTCACGGCCACAAGCCGGCCAGTCGCGGCCGTGATTACGTCCGTGCCTATGCCACTACTTGGTCATTATAGGTTATACCGTGGGTGTACCTCTATTTATACAAGAGTTAGGGTACAAGTCCGAGTCTAACATGGCCCTCCCATAACTATTACAACACAGAATCCATGTAATCTACTCGCACACATATTTGACACCAAACTCTAACAAGAGTGTTGCCAATGATGGCTAAAATCAGGGGCGGAGCTAGGATTTCATCACAGGGGAGCTGACACATAACGAACTAATTTGCAGTATGATCCTATCATTATATTTAAAGCGAGCTATTTGCAGAAAAATGTTTCGTATAAATATTGTTATATCATGAAATAAATCGAGTCAAATATGTCATAGCAGTATAGAAAGCAATGATAATTGTATCGTACCTAGCGGAGGTTGTCATGTGTAGAGACACTTAACCGTGATCAAATGGCATATTTTTTCTTGCATATTCATATGACATTGAGTCAAATTGTGGGTGATGTGGCAAAAACTAAATAAATAGATTATATTTATACATGTGTATATGTATATGTATAGCAACTTAGCAAGTGTTATGCAGTTCTTTAGAATAAAGGAAGATTACACACCAATAATACAATTATGTTCATATTGGGCACCGTGATAACTAGCTAATAAAAATATTTGAAGTGTTTGGAAAGCAATATGAGCTACAATTAGTCAAGCCCCAAATGTATATAAGTGAACGTCAACAAACGGTCTGCGAATTTTTGGTAAGCTTATCGAAATACTGTGCACTAACACTACTATTGAATATATAGTACGTACCATAGTATATTTGCTATAATATGTAATGTGCTTGGAAAATATATTAATCCATAAATTAAAATCATTTTCTTTGAAAAGAAAACTTCAAAGAACGATGCTAATCTTATAAAATAAATTAGTTGGGAGAGTATGTTTAATCAATACTAATAGCATACTTTTTAGAATTGAAATTAGTCATGTAAATTAATTAGATGGGTTTAAGTTTGATACAACATCATATATACTACTTACTATTGCACATAGATCATAGGGGGACCAGGCCCCTGCCAGCCCCCCTTGTCTCCGCCACTGGCTAAAATGGATACGTTGATAGAGCCCTGAGCATCTCCACTAGCAGCTTCTAATGCACACTCTATAACACTATTCGCTACATACTCTATACATATCTCTAAAATTTCTCCACACTTTACATTATTCTCCAAAAAAATTCCTTCTCTTTAACAGACACTCCATTCCAGCACACTATATTTTACAGGTTCTGCTGCGAATGCTCAAGATGATGACACATATGGTCTTGTTCCTTTCGGCTAAAAGTAGCTGAAAATTTTTAACCTAAAAAGGTTATGACCCCTTGAGGGAGGTTGGAGAATCTAAAAAATTATGAAATAATTATTTTATAAACTCTAAGGAAAATTATTTAAAACCTAAAAAACAACTATAAAGAATTACATCGTTTGGCTTGCACAAAAATGACAAGCTAAATTTTATTTTGTTTAAATTTAATTTGTCCTGAAAAGAACAAGGCCATAGTGGCATCATATAATAGCACAAAGACGATGTTGTCGGCTTGAGTCGAACAAGCCTATTTTTTGGCACCTCGCTCTTTCGCCTCAGGCTTATATGGCGAGGGATGAACGAACGAGGGATGCCCCCTTTTCACGAGAGATTGAACTCTAGAGAGATTCTTTTATGCGTTGTGATTTTCTTGCTCGTATACAGCATATCGCTCCTCCTTTTATAGGCGGGACACATTTACAGTCTCACGAGGATGTTGTGCCCTAGAAAAGTACGTTCCTAGTGTGCAGCGGGGCATTTTCTTCCTTGCTGACCTTTCTGCCCTTGATTTACAGACTTTAGCAACGCAGAATGGGTATTACAAGGTATCGCGTGAGATGGGTGACTGATTTCCACAATCTTACACAAGCACAGTTACAAGGGAAATTACAATGGAGAGATGGTTACAGACTGTCCCTTGATGAATGCGCCTAATGATGCTCCTCATGATGCGTTGCGAGCCCATTTGTCCTTCTTGTTCACTAGCTTTCTTGGTTGCTACCTCGAGCCCTAACCCTCGTCTTGCCGGCACGCTATCCTTCCTAGTCCTATCCTGCATCACACCCGTCTCGTCTAGCCTAGGGGTGTACCCTCGAGGGTTGTATCTGGGAACATCCTTCACTCTGAGCAAGCCTCGATCCCTATGTCGAAGGGGGTGTGTGTATTTATCCTAAAATAGACGGTTGTCGTTGGCCCGAGCCAGACAACAAATTTCTAAGGGGTTGCCTCTTAGAGCAACTAGGCGAAGCTCGCGAAGCAACTCGGGGAAGCTAAGTTAGCACAAAGTAGCTAGCATGTGAATAGTAGCTTGTCCTTTATTATTCTAGGGCCCCCCTATTTATATTGGAGGCTATTTTTACATTTCATGATACAACCCCTCAATTCGGGGATAAAGCAAGGGCAGATGGGTCTTTGCTGAAAAAAGACTTCTTGACACTTGATCTACTACCTTTGACGAGAGCACCGAGGGAAAAACACCCTCGTTGCTGGGGCTGAAACTTAAGTACCCTTGCTTTTTCATCTAAATTAGGGCTATAAGGGAGATTACAGGGGCACCCGGTTGTTACGACCAGCTAGCATATCCCTCCGCCACACGATACCGGTTGTTACGGCCAGCTTGCATATCCTTCTGCCACGCCATATAATTTCTTTGCACCTGCTGCAGTCCGTACTTGTTGTCACCTAGCCTTCTTGGCACCCACAAAACCACCACGAGAGCCGCAGTGTCAAATTCTAGCATAGTCATAGACGACGGTATTGGATTTGTGCAAAAAGAGACCCAATATGTCCAAATCCAAACTTGGAGTTGATGTGGCAGCGTGCAGGTGTGGTACAGTGCAAGGTTACATGCTTCACGTGGTTGAAAAATGGGCGCGACAAGGAGTAGCTAAGACATGGCCAGGGTGAGTACATGGTGCAGAAGACATGTGTTGGGCATGGCTTGTTCCGAACACGATCATGTGAGGAGGCCATGGGGGCAGAGTTAAGGGATGCAGGGGCACCATAGCACCTGTAAGAGGAGCGGTGGTTTGAGGGGTGTCGCCACGAGAACATGGGGCGCACCAAACCCTAGCAAGGGAGTGAGGGATTGGTGAATGAGGGTAGGCTCGGGTTGGGTAGAGACGTGGTTGATGAACAAAAAAAATAAATGGTCTCTGCGAAAAAGACTTACCAAACCAGTGGCAAGAACGGAGCACATGTTTATTTAGGGCCTGTTTGGATCTATTAGCACTAACAATTAGCTGCTAATATTAGCAGCTAAGGATCCAAACAGGCCTGCTAAAAACTGCTAATTGTTAGCAGCTAACAATTGCTAACAATTATCCCACTAGCACCTCCAAAGCTGCTAACAACTGCTAACAGCTGCTAATAGATGGTAAAAAGACTGCTTTGCCCCTACTTTATTGCTCCTCCTTCCTCTTCTTGGATGGGTATTAATTGCAGCAAGAGTAGGATGAGTATTTTCCACTCCTAAACAACTATTCAACCTGCTAACTGCTAATGGATTCAAACAGGGTACCTGCTAATAATTAGCAGCTAATAGTTAGCTAGCTATTAGCTGCTAACAATTAGCTGCTAATGGATCCAAACAGGCCCTAAGCAATCTGTAAAAGTACTTTTGCAAATTTGATGCACAAATTGTCCACTGGTCCACTATGATAGAGCACATGTTGATTGAAAACTATATGCTATGTTTTTTTTTTCAAACTAGGCATGCACCCTGTCAACAAAATGGAGTGTGGGTCAATTCGAGGAAATAATAAGGTTTATTTGTAAACTAGATCTTAAGTATGCTATTGGTTGAATTCAATAAAAGAATCGACACCATTCATTATAGCGGTGTAAAACTGTAAATTTTGTTGTTGAATCCATTATATTGTGCTTAATATGACTATAACTTAATAAATCTAGTCATATAATTGTGCGAAACACCTTAAATAACGTGAGTTACTTGAATACTCGTTACATCTCCTCTCTTTACAAAATACTAGTCGGCATGATGGCCATAACGGTAGCCAATCTCTGTCCTCTCGCAAATGCGCGATCATATGTTTTCGGAAAACCATGGGAAATGGATAGCTTATCGATTAGCACAGCATATACGAGAGCTTGTTTGAGCTGGTCTGAACGGTTGAAATGACTAAACTTCGAGAGTTTCTCGAGATAGTCTCGAGATTCGGATTCATTTTAAAATGTTAGAACCCACCTTTAAAACAGCGAAAAAGGAACTAAAAAATCTTAAAACATGTCTTTTTAAAACGTAGATAAGCCGTTAAGCTGTTAAGCCGTTAAACAGAAAAGAACTAGGTCTAAGTCTTGATATAATCCTCTGCAATTAGATGAGCAATGACCAAACTAACCAAATTCCAAAGATGAAACTTTAATCATTGCGAGAAGGGGTAAGCTAATCAATCTAGTACTTCCTGGCTCACAAAGCAATCCCGGTTTGGCTTACCCAACACTGCGTCATTATTCAATACTGGCGGAGTCGAGCGCGCTCCTCAAACCTCGGAAGCAAAGCGCAAAGCGAAATTGCGATCACAGCTTTTGGAAAGCGACGCGAAATTCCTCGCAGATGCAGAAATCGAGATTCTTTTTTGGCAATGCCAACAACGTAAGAGCATGTACAATAGTTGAGACAACAGCCATCTCTAACCATTGCCATGTTACTTATAGAGATGACTTAAAGACAACTCATATAATGGTAGAGATGGTTTAAAGGCAACTGCATATATTTTTATGACACTTAGGGCATGTACAACGGCAGTAAATGTCTCGTCTATATACAGCCACGTCAGCGCGTTTATCCTACGTGGAGATAATTAAATGAAAACAGAGAGAGCAGTCGTCGCCTCACGAGACGACGGCAGCGGCTCGTGCTCCCAGAACAAGCGAGATGAAACCACCACGCTGTACGAGCGCGAGGACGACTCCAGCGCCAGAATGCCTCCGGTTTGCATGCAGCAGGACATGCAAACTCATTTGCCAATCTACAATTTGCTATATCTTCTTATTAGCATTTCCGATTACTGAACCGATTTCAAAAATGGATTTCTGACATTTTTTCGAACAAAACTAGACCACACTTGCCTCATAAATTTCAAAAGTTTAAATTTTTCATTTTTAAAATTTTGATTATATATTGTTTATTTTAATTTTTAATTTTAATTTTAATTTTTTGTTTTAAATTTATAGCCCCTTTGATAACAATATATTTTAAACTCTATTTAACTATTAAACTACATAGACAGCTGTAAAGACTACCCATTGTATGCACTGTCTATATAGCCATCTGTAGGTGACATGGCAATGCTTTAGAGACAGCAGCTGTCTGTACCATTGTACATGCCCTTAATTCGCATGTACAGTCATCTCTTGCATTGGAGACGGCTCAATTCTCTATGCGCACTATCTCTCCTCCACATCATTATCTATCCTACATAGCAAACCTTATAAATGGCTTAGAGACAGCTGATGTGTACCATTGTATATACTCTAATAAAACGGAATTGCTTTTTATCGATAGCATGAAAACAGACGAAATATCAGTAGTGCACGTATAATTAAATTTGTACTAATATAATTTGAGCCTTGTTCTTTTCGATTTAAATTAAATTCAAATTTGTTTTGTACTAGTTAAACAATGTAGTACTTCGTAGTTTTTTTTTAGGATTTGAAATAATATTTTTTTGAGTTACTGAAATAAAATTCATAATTTTTAAAGCTTTCCAAGGCGTCTTTGAGGGGTCATAAATTTTTCATATTAAATTTTTCAATAATTTTAATCTGAAAAGAACACGACCTAGATGTTGTAAAAAATATTCAATTTAACTATAAAAAATTTATATATTATTTTGGCATATATATTTACTTCTATAGGTAGCCTCTAATGTATTTTGGCACATACCCTGGCAATGTAGTATTTTAAGAGTTGATATTAATTGTGCTTTCAAACTGCACGAGGATACATTCTTTGGGGCTAATTTAATAATTTTTTGATTATCTTATTTACTAACATTGTCGACGGTTGAGATATCGATCTCAAGTCGCTTAAAGGTTCTTGAGAAGGGGAGATAGGAGACACGCCGAACAACACGAACAGCAATCAACGATTTAACAGGGAGACCGTGGTTTTTATCCTGGTTCAGCCTCTAGGAGAGATAATAGCCCTACGTCCAGCCTTTCTTATATATCAGAGATGATTACAAGAGGTGGCTCGGCGAGACGAATAAGTCTCGACGAGATTATGACGTGCTATCAGATGATGGCTTGACCCCTAAACACACCGTAGGGGCCTTGTTTATATAGTGTTGAGCAAACCGACCTATCAAGGGAATATCGGGCCGGGCTGACCACGAGTACGTAGCGAACTCGACGTGCCAAATATATCCCAAGGCAGATAAGGCATACTCCAAGTCTTGGGGATCACGACTTCTATTCCAATCCGGAAAACCACGTCCGGGTCTTCACGTAGCCGTGCAGAACTCTTATTCGAGTCGGACTCAAACAAGAATCCTAGGCCGTTACGCACTGTGCCGACCAAGAAGTTGTTCGGCAGGACGCATATGGGGCTGATAGAACCTTCCAGGGAGCTGAGCCCTGGTAGGCTGTTCGAATGGGCCATCAGGGAGTGGGCCATGGCAATGGGCCATGATTTTATGCCCGACAAACATATTGAACTTTCATAGTTTTAAAAAGCATCTTAGACAGTTTGATCTATTTCATTTGATTGTATTTGTAAGAGCCTTAAGATGTACTTTGATGTTAAGTCTGTCTAAAAAAGATCAAGCGTTTGAGAGGAGATCTTGAGATGTACTATGAAGTTAAAAAATCTAAAAAACATCGCATGTTTGAGTGCAGATATTACTATACGCCACTCTAAAAATGTGCAATTTACAATATGACACCTATGTGTTACGTAAACCCTGATCAATATGCCAATGGCACATAAAGTGACATATTATGGAATGCACAAACTTAAAGTGACATATCAAATAACAATAGTAAATGGTGTATATATATGGCATTAATGGCATGGCTTGTATGCATGTTGAGATGGCACAATTTTGAGAGCCAAGAATGTTTTCCCATGGACAAATGTCTGCGGCTTCATCAACGAACAAGAATGACATTCACATCACGGCACCAACATTTTTAATATATTCTTTTTCTAAAACTATCCTTAAAAAATAATTCAAAACAATATAGTTTTGGATAAAGTGTCTGCTCCTAAGGCGGCGAGGACCAGCCGCCGCCAGCTGGCTAGGTGACAAGCTTCAATGGGAGCCCTGGGAGGCTGGGTGGCCTCTGCACTGCAGTCAGCATATTTGGGCCTGGTATATTTCAGCTTAGCGTAGCGTAGCGTTTTACTGTAACAAATTTTTTTTATATAGACTACTTGATGTAATAATTTATAATGATTTTTCTCTGATTTTTAGTAGTGTATTGTAAAACTATTTTTAATTTTTACAATATTTAAACTTCATTTTAAACACTATCAAATTTTGCTAGAGTGAAACGCTGCGCTATGCTAAGCTGAGATGTACAGGTGCTTGGATGGAGCTAGCTCGAACAGGTGCCTCAGTGCCGCACTTCAGGAAGCGCGCGGACAGAACGCGGCACGCATGAGCGCCTGGATCATCTCGTCGGCTCCGCTCTTGCTCCTGCGGCGGCGGTTTTTTTTTTTTTGTTTAGGGACATGGCACTGGCCCTGCCTAGCGCACGCCGCGCGATATCCATATCCTCGCGGGCCCCAGCCCAGGATCGCCTGCGACCTGCGTGCCGTGCAGGCTGCAGCGGCTGGCCGTTCCGGCCGCAAGGAAAGCGCAGGCAATCAGGCAGGGGATGGTCCAGGCACGTTCAGATTTCAGAGCAGCAGCAGCAGCAACAGCACCCTCTCTCTCTCTGTGTGTGACTGCGTTGGCATGTGAGACCCTGGTGAGTGGATGCAACGTTGGATGCCGCGGAAAGGCACGCACTCTGTTTCTTGGGCTGTCAAAGCCTCAGACGGCATGCTAGTCTGCTGCCACGATCGAGCAAGACGGCCGCAGGTTTTGCTTAACTTCTTGTCAGCGTCAGCATGCTCGCGAATGGCGATCTCTCGGTCATGTAAAAATTAATGGACTAGCAGCGGCAATCGTAAACAGTAGTGTAGTACCACGTGGCCCGTGCACACAAATAACTGCGTGCACCCAAGTTATTACTACTCCTAGTATACTCGTTTGCATATAAATGAGGCTGCCTTACTACTATGGCGCGGTGATTGCGGTAGGGGTGGCACGTACTGCGGTACTGCCCGAATACGGATATGCGTAGGTGGAAAGAAAAGAGTGGCCGGCCGGCTCGGTGTTACACTGTGGATCTCGCATTCAATTCCGCCAGTGGATCGCGGTCGTTACACTGTGCGCCCCCACGTTCGATCGAGCTCGGCCACCCTAGCTGTAGCCGCTCGCGGCGTCTGTCTGTGTGTGCCAAACACGAACTCGATCGAGAGAGGAGCAGCGCGCACGCGCGGCGCTGTTGCGTGCACGCAGCAGGCTTTGTTGGGTGTGTTTGATTGCATATTTGCACGTATATATCTTATTGAATTTTTATGGGACGGTACAAATTGAATGAAACGTTCTATATGGTATGATTTATGTAGAATGTTCGGTTGATTGAAATGACTCGTATAAAATTTTGTTTTGTTTTTCTATAGGATGATGTTGGATGGTTCAAGCATTCAAATGTTATAAAATTAAATTATATGTCTTACAAAAATTCAACCTTACGTATCATTTTATTTTGAAAGGTTGAAACCATATTTCATTTTACGTTCAGCATTCAAACAAAATTTGAAATTCAACATTCAAACATGATTAATATTCGAATTAGATTTTAAATTTACATCTAATTATAAATTCAAATCGAATTTGCAATTCAGGATTAAAGTTAGTACGAAATATTCAAACTAATTTTAAATTCAAAATGAACCCAAATTCAAAATTACGTTCAAATTTAAATTTCAAAACTCAAATAAGATTTTAAATTCAAGATTCAAGCTATATTGAAAAATCAAATCAATTTTTCAAAATTCAATCTGATTTTAATTTGAAAATTCATAAAAACATATTTAAACTTTGAAATCAAATTTCAAATCCAAACCAAATTCAAACGAAATTGATTTGAAATTTGGTATGCTACAAAAAATGCATCGGTATGCGAGAGAGAGAGTTGTACACCGTGGTTCAGTCAAATCGAACGAATGGAGTTGTACGACATATTGTGAGAATATTCCAATTTTGTATATTACACCGTTCAGGATGGACACGGATTATGCAATATCATATACAGAAACCATCTCATCCAATCAAATTCACCCTTGAGCCCCACGGAGAAGTGCGGCTTCCGCCCCCAATAATCGAGGATGACAACCGGCCAATCCACGACGAGGAGTGCTATCTCGTCCCTGTCACCGTCACTTGAAATTTCCACTATTTCGAGTCCTCAAACCCGGTTTTAAGGAAGCTTCTTCCCCGTCCCATTCCCTATCCGGGTAATGGGGACTCAAGCGACCCTCCTCGTTCGATGTTGTCGACACTGCAAGAGACCAAAAAGGAGGGAAAGTGCATAATAAAACCTAGTGCCTCTAGATCTTGATGTAGCTAATGGCGCCATCGCCACCCACCAAAGGAGAGGAAGATTTGTTGTTCAATAGCGTAGTACTCGCATCTTCATCGTCTGCCACTGCTACTTGAGCCGTCATAACCACTGCAGCCTCTTCCCCATGCGTCGCCAACCCGCCACTCCACCGGCACCAGTTGCTACTCTCTTAGCCGCGGTGGCGACATTTGGAGAGAGGTAAGGGCTGCCCCTATGCGTCGCCATCAAGAGGGAGAAAATGTAGAGTTTGTGGGAGGCTCGCTACTGAATTCGGCTCCCCATATGGGTCCCCATTGGGGGGGGGGGGCAATTTCCCCATATCCATCCCACTCCCCGAGGGGTCTATTTCTCCTTATAACCATCCTCCAATAGAGAAATTCCCAGTCATGAGGATGAATATCCTCTACTAGATCGGGGAATAGGGCATCGATATTCATGCATGGTTTTTTCATTTCACCCTCTTTAAAAATTGATAAAATTATGATCCACCCCTTTCCATAATTAGTTCTCAAACTCTCTCCACCAAGCTAGCCCACCTCACTCGTCTTTGCCACGACGATAGTTGGGGCTGCCGATGAACCTTGGTCATCTTAGTTCTAACTTTTGAGTGTGCCTTCTCAAGGGTTGAACAACGATATTGATGAGTCAGTGATAGTTGCCAATGTGGCAAGTCTAATGCATGGCGCTATCGGCATGGTGAGATGGGATAGAAGGCTACGATGTTAGAGACATGCATGGTTGAGGCGGTTCGGACGGTAGCGTAGTTGTGGCGGTTGGTAGGATATATCAAGATAGAGAAGGGAAGGAAGGTGGATGACAGGGGTAAATTTTGATAACAATATGACCACTATAATCACTACAGGAATCTCCCTCAATACCGAGGGCTAAAAACCCTCGCGATAAAGGAAGAAGCCCTCGCAATTTACTATTTACGAGGGTCGGCCCTCGTGAATAGGCGCTCGCGTCCACTCCCCCGCAAATAACAACAGAACACGAGGGCATGTGTCGGGGGTAAAATTACGGCCCATTGCCATGGCCCACTCCCTGACGGCCCAATCGAACAGCCTACCAGGGGCCAGCTCCCTGGAAGGTTCTATCAGGCCCATGTGCATCCTGCCGAGCAACCCTTGGCTGGCGCGGTGCATAACGGCCAAGGAATCGTGTTTGAGTCCGACTCGAATAAGAGTTCTGCACGGCTGCGTGAAGACCCGGACGTTGGTTTTCCGGATTGGATTAGGAGTCGTGATCCTCAAGACTAGGAGTATGCCTTATCTGCCTCGGGGTATATTTGGCATGTCGAGTTCGTTACGATCTCGTAGTTAGCCCGGCCCGATATTCCCTCGGTAGGTCGGTTTGCTCTGCACTATATAAACCCTGCCCCTACGGCGTTTAGGGGGCATCTGACTTCGAGTTTACACATTAGCATCTCGTAGACACCTGATCTTCGCTTGTACACACATAATCTCGCCGGGACTTGTTCATCTCGCCGAGCCACCTCTTGTAATCTCCTCTGATATATAAGAAAGGCTGGACGTAGGACTATTATCTCTCTCGAGAGGCCTGAACCAGGATAAAAACCCCATCTCTGCTCGTGGTTGTTCGTGGTTGTTCAACAGGTCTCCTATCTCAATCTTCAAGAACCTTAGCGACTTGAGATCGTTATCTCAACCGTCGACAGTTGGCACCGTCCGTGGGGAAACGCAGATCGAACATGTCGAACTCCATCAGCGATAAGGAGATTCTCCCTGAGTACTACGACTTCGGCGGCGGACGTTTCTTCCCCGCGGCTCGGATCGATCTTACCGACCTAGATCGATGTACGTATGCGAGGCGAAGTTTACGGATATGCTCGAGATGGTCTCGTGTCGAGCTCCCGTCATTGGCGATGAATACGGAACCGACGATCTTTACGTTGGTTTAGATCCGCCGGATTCGTGGCTATGTCGGTCGATTCTTCTGTGGCGACACGGTGATGACACCGCCTAGCGCGCAATCGCACGGCCACCACATCGTCAACATGACCGCGCAGGACTTGAATCTGCGCGGGTCCCGTAACCGGAGATCGAGCGATCGATTACGCTCGGCATCGAGATGAGGTCGCATTAGTCGCCGCGAGCAAGACGTTGTTCGCCGACTTTGACGAGTCCATCAACCAAACTCGGCGCAGATCGCTGCCAACAAGCGTCGGCGACGTAACCGCCTCGCGACCCACGCCAAGACCCGGTAGAAGTTCAGCTGCCGGGTAGAATCGCGTGCCCGGACTCGGTCGGGCAAGACGCGGATGTCTCGGGATCCGGGGCCCTGGAGCGAGTCGGGAACGGCTCTGTGCCCCGCAACCGTAATCGATCCGCTCACGGGACAATCTCGTCCTCGTGGGCGTCACGATGTCGCTCACCTTGAAAAAATTGACCGAGGGCCTTAAGTCTATAGGTGAAGTATCATCTGGACAGCGCGCCGAGCCTGTCCGGGTGGATTCGGACAGCGAACGATCCGATCGATCGCGTGACCACCGTCACCGCCGTAGGATCACTGTCCACGAGCAAGCTGCCCGTGGTCGCCGTCGCTCGCCAAGTCCCCGTAGTCATCGCGACCATAGGGGCAAGCGCGTGCGCGATGATCACGGAAGATCCCCTCGTGAGGAGCGCGTTGTCACGACCACGAGGAAGGAGCGTGGAGGCTTGTCACGGAGAGAGTTCCTCCAAGCAGAGACCTCCCGCTCTGCAAGAGTTCCCCCGACCAACAGGACTAACGTCTTTTCAAGGCTGGGTTCTACCGGGGAAGGCGGCCGGTCTTATGCCTTGGGCTGTAGGGCCTTCTCCGACGAGCTTCGCTCTGTTCGGTGGCCCTGCAAGTTTAAACCCGGACACATGGAGAGGTACAATGGGACTCAAAACCCAGAGGAATTCCTTTCCATCTACGCAACGACCATCATGGCGGCCGGGGGTGACGAGCTTGTTATGGCCAATTACCTCCCGACCGTCCTTAAGGGTCTCGCCGGACGTGGTCGTTCAATCGGCAAGAAGGTTCCATCTCTTCTTGGAACCAACTTTGTGACGCTCGATCGCTAACTTCCGAGTCATTACGTGCGTCTCGGGCAAGGAGGATGATCGCACCGGATGATCCGGATGAGCGGGAGACCCTCCGCAACCGTGAAGCCTTTCATCAAGATTCGCAACACGATCCCGAACATCTCGGATGAATCATTGTCCGCGCTTTCAAAAGCGAGTCGCGACGAGCGCTCACCCAGATCTCGAGATCAATGAGACTGGACCGCGAACGACCTGTTCAAGGCGGTGATCGCTATGCCAATGCGGCGGAGCGTGTTCAATACAAGAAGGCGTTCGACAAGGCTAACCGCCCGCCCGACTTTGGTGTAGAGGAGAAGAAGAAGACCAGAACAATCTGGTGACAACAAATCCGGAAGAAGAAAAGAAGGGCAATGCGAACAATACCGTCATTGGTATAGATCGACGCCTCCTCAAAGACGGGCGTAAAAGCCCAATAATAACTCTAAGGGCAAGAAGCCCGCCCAGGGAGGCAATCAAGGCAAGAAAGGTCCCAGCGACCGAAATTGCAAGTACCACCAGCACCACGGGCATGATATACGCCACTGCAGAACCTGGGCTGCAAAGCTCAAAGATTTCTACAACGGCAAGGGCCCAATGCCCACCCTGCCCGAGAAAGGTGAAGCCGGTAAGTCCAAGCGCCAAACCGATGATGATCGGGACGATGACGAGTATCAGGAGCCCGTGAACCATATTGCCGTCATCTTCGGCGGCTCCTCGGCTTATACCTCTCGACGCAGCCTCAAGGAAGCTGCTCGAGAGGTCCACAACGTCGAAAAGGGCAAGCCTCAGCCCGAGTCAATGAAGTGGACCGAGGTCCCCATCTACTTCTCTCAGGAGGATTGCCCCACTGGGATGACCAAGCCACAGAGGCTCCCACTGGTGGTCACTCCGACCATCAGCAACGCGAGAGTTGGCCGTGTACTCGTAGACGGTGGGAGCGCTTTGGACTTGCTCTTTGCTAAGGTCTTGGACGAGATGCAAATTCCTCGTTCCAAACTTAAAGAGGTCGCGATGCCTTTCTACGGCATTGTCCCGGGAGAAGCTGTCCAGCCGTTGGGGCATGTTGTCCTACCCGTTACCTTCGGCAGTCCTAGCAACTTCCGGACAGAGTTGATCACGTTCGACGTGGTCGACTTTCCATCTGCGTACAACGCAATCTTGGGCCGGCCATCACTTGGTAAGTTTATGGCTGTGTCCCACCACGCTTACCATTGCGTGAAGATACCATGTCCCAACAGCGTGATCACGGTCAAGGGCAATTATAAAGCTGCTCTGGATTGCGACGAGCAGTCCCTTGCCCTGGTCGACCAGCTTCCGCCGCAAGGTCCCGACGCTCCGCAGACCAAGTCTGTACGCCCTAGGGTCTCCCTTCAGCCAGGGGGAGAGGCCAAGGAAGTTCCGCTGTCTTTGGATGATTCCTCTAAGACAGTTCATCTGGGGGCCAATCTGGACCCCAAATAGGAAAGCGAGCTCATTGCCTTCCTCCGAGCTAACGCAGACGTGTTTGCCTGGGAGCCGTCTGATATGCCCGGAGTCCCAAGGGAGGTTATCGAGCATAAATTGGTCGTCCGCCGACAAAAGCCTGTTCGCCGAAGCTTTCGCTGCCGGACTTCAAGCAGGGATCATCAAGGATCGACTTGGCAAGCTTTCGCCGCTGGTTTCATCCGCGAGGTTGATCACACCGAGTGGCCGCCAACCCCGTCATTGTAAAGAAGAAAGGCGGCAAGTGGAGGATGTCGTCGATCACACGATCTGAACGCCGCTTGTCCCAAGGACAATTTCCGCGCCTCGATAGACCGGTGGTCGACGCGACCGCCGATGCCCACTCTTGAGTTTTTGGATGCTTACTCGGGTTACCACCAAATAAGCATCTCTCCGAGGATGAAGAGAAGCGCCTTCATCACCCCTTTTCGCACTTTACGCTACGACCATGTCTTTTGGTTGCGCAATGTTGGTGTTGACGTTCCGGCTTTGATGGAAAAGACTTTCCCGAGCAGTAGCGGAAAAAACACGGAGGTCTATGTCGATGACATAGTTGTAAAAGCAAGCTTGCTCCGGATCATGTAAAAGACACGCCAAGACTTTTCAAAATCTCAACAGCATCGAATAAAGTTAAATCCAGAGAAATGTAATTTTGGTGTTCGATCGGAATGTTGCTCGGTTATGTAATTGGTTCGCAAGGAATTTACGCCAACCCCGAAAAATCGAGGCCATTGAAAATATGAGCTCGACTACCGTTAAGGAAGTCCAGAGTCTCACCGGACGGATGGCTGCCTTGAGTAGGTTTATCTCTCGTCAGGGCGAACGCGGGCTGCCCTTCTTTAAGGCCCTGCGCAAGCACAATGGTTTTGAATGGACGGAAGAGGCTGAGCGATCTTTCCAAGATCTAAAGCAATACCTGTCCAACCCACCTGTCTTGACTACCCCGCGTTACGGCGAGCAGCTTTTGCTCTACCTTGGCTGCATGTCGCAAGCGGTGAGCGCGGTCTTGACGGTGGAAAGGGAAGGCATCCAACGGCCAATTTATTACGTGAGCGAGGTGCTTCACGGATCAAAGGAGCGTTACCCTGAGGTCCAGAAGTTGCTCTACGCCTTGCTCATGTCCTCCAGGAAACTTCGCCATTATTTCCAGGCGCATCAAATACTGGTCCCAACCAAGTTCCCTCTTGGAGAAATGCTAAGGAACAAGGAAGACGGCAGAAGAATAGCTAAGTGGGCAATGGAATTAGCAGAATTTGATATTCTGTTCGCTGCTCGAACGGCTATCAAATCCTGTGTCTGGCCGACTTTGTCATTGAATGGACTTGCTCGCCCAAATCGAGTGAAGCCCGAGCAACCCGATGAACCCTCTTGGACCATGTTTTTGATGGCTCGCGACCGAAACTCGGGGCTGGTTTTGTTCTCATCTCTCCCCAAGGAGAGCAACTCCAGTATTCTATCCAGCTACACTTCATGGGCGACTAACTGTATTTGTGGAGTACGAGGCCCTCCTCGCGGGACTAAAAGCGTGCAAGTCGCTCGGCGTCCAACGGCTGACCGTGAAGGGAGATTCACAGTTGGTCATCAACCAGATCAACAAGGAGTATCAGTGCTGTGATGACTCAATGGCGCGGTATCTGGTTGAAGTGAGGAAGTTGGAGCGGCACTTTCGATTTTTCAATGTGCTCTTCGTGCCCAGAAAGGACAACTTTCTGGCCGACCAACTATCCAAGTATGGATCCTCATGAGAACCTGCTCCGGCAGGGGTGCTCCTCGAGCACCTTCACAAGCCCTCAATCGCGTCTCCGGACGAGGCAATTGAGACAGGTGGTGCTGTCTCCGTTATCGAGCAGACTGCGGACTGGACAACGCCATTTGTTCGGTACCTTGCAGATGGGACCCTGCCCGACGACGAAGCCAAGCGTTCCCGGCTTACAAGGCGTGCTAGTTCATACCAGCTTATGGACGACATCCTTTACCGTCGAGGTGCTCTGGGAGTCCTCTCCAAGTGCATCTCGCAGTAGGAGGGTGTGTTCCTTCTTAGGGACATACACGAGGGTCCTGTGGCAACCACGCCTCCTTCCGAACTCTGGTCGGCAAAGCATTTCGTATGGGCTATTACTGGCCAACCACGTTACAAGATGCCCGGGAGATCGTGACAAAGTGCAAAGCTTGCCAATTTCACGCCCGGAAGGCACATAAGCCCGCCCAAGAGCTCCAGACGATCCCCCCATCTTGGCATTTCTCCACATGGGGTCTGGATCTGCTCGGCCCATTCCCTAAGGGGTACAAGGGCTACACACACTTGCTCGTCGCCATCGACACTTTTACAAAGTGGATTGAGACAAAGCCTGTGTCGTCTCTTCACGCCAAAACGGCTGTGCGCTTTTTCAAAAGCAACGTGGTCACGCGCTTTGGGGTCCCCCATAAGGCGATCACGGATAACGGTACCGATTGAGCGAGCTATTCCAGAATCTGCGCGAATTTGGGCACCAAGGTCGCTTCATTCGTGGCACATCCACGAGCAATGGAGCAATCGAGCGAGCTAGCGACAGATTGTCCGGGGTATTAAGCGGCGTGTTCGCCGCGACCATGAACACAAAAAGCACGGGTCGACGGTTCCTTTCGTCCTCCGGCGATTCGACTACTGCCACCGCAACCGGGAAACTCCTTTCCAATTGGTCTATGGCGCGAAGCCATCCCGCCGCCGAAATAGTACTCGGTTCGCCTCGACGAGCTCGGTCAACTTGGTTGACGGCGAGCAAGCGCCTACTCGATCTCGACCTCTTGAAGGCACACGCGCCGGGCACAAGTCGAATGGCGCGCTATCGGCAAGATCTTCGCAGCGCGCTGCCAAAACAGTTCGACCAAGGGCTTTGAAGACGGGCGACCTCGTTCGCGCCATGTCGTAAGAACGTCCAATGCCAACAAGTTAACTCCCGTTGGGAGGGTCATGCTCACGGTCGTTTCCTTTGCTTTCGCCGGGCCGTTACGCTGGCAATGGAGGACGGGAGAGAGCGACCAAAGACTTGGAACATCGACCCGGCTTCGTAAGTTCTTTGTGTAGGTCTTTCTCTGCTTGCTTAGCCGCGCTTTTAAGTGAAATTTCGTGCCTTTGTTCGTCCAAGTCTGTCGGGCTCCATGTAAAGTTAAATCCATTCATAGTGAAATCTTCACGGTCCTCTGCGGCCTTTTCACCTCTGTCTTGTCAAGGCTACCCTCTCTCTGGTAACACTTGATGGCTGCCCGACCTTGCGAACATTTGGCTCTGCAATCTTAAGGATTTTCTCCTGCTCGTATCCAGTTTCAACAAGTTCCTATACTCGAAGTTGCGTAAAACGGCATCCATCCACACGGCTAAGTGCTCTCATAAGCCCTCCGCGGCAGAGGCACTTACCGCTCACGGCACAACCACATGGCAAAGCCCGCTCTCGTAAGCCCTCTGCGGCAGAGGCACTTTCCTTGCTCGGTTACCCTTGGAATTGCCTAACTTACGTTAACGAGCGATCGTGGAGCGAGTCGAGCAGAGGATCTGGTGTCGCTCTATCTCTACGCACATGCTCAAATTCGCAATCTTAGGTCTTGAGCATCGTCTGCATCGGGGCTAGGGTGTCGCTCTTTCTCTTGTGCACCCGTTCGAGTTCGCATAGCTCGGGTTCTCGAGCAGTACTGGCACAACGGGGGAGTTAGGCTAAGCGTGCTACCGGTTTTTCAAACTTTCTAGCGCCGCGTGCCTCGCTCTTAGTTTTCTGTTCGTTCTTGTCTTTTCTTTGCTCTTTTTGCGGGAAAAAGGTAAGTTACGTGTCGAAAGTGCGGTACATAAGTCCCCAGAGTTCTGACCGTGGTGCTACTTAGGAGCAAGCGCTCTTTCGGCTCCTCGACTTCTAACTTAAAGCGCACGACTTCGCCTTGAGCCTTGATTCCTTCCGGGCTTGGCTTCGGGCGTTCGATCTCCTCCTTGTTCCGCTTGGCTTGTGCGGCTTCGCCGGATGGCCTCGACCTCTTTGGTCTTGGCCTTGTTGGTCGGTCGAGCCTCGCTCGACTAGCTCATACTGCCGACGGTCTTGATTTGCTCGTCCAGCTCCTTGACCTGTTCTCCGCGGTGATCGCCCTCATCGCCATCCTGCATCTCCTCGATCTCTTCTGTGAAGCCCGTGGTTGAGATTTTCACCGAGTCCGCGGATGTCGGCTCTTCTTTGGCAACCGGGCCGCCTTGAGCTTCTCGGCGTCGCGCATAGCGCCTTCCGCCCGATGGGACGCGTCGGTGGCTGCTCTTCGAGCCACTTCATGCGGCCCGGCGTCTCTTCCGCGATGCTTTCGCCTTCACGGCTGCTTGGCAGCTCCTCGGCTTTTTAAGAGAGCCTCGAGGAACGCCTCTCGGGTTAGCTTCGGCCTTGAGCTTCTTCGCTTTACCTTGGCCCGGCCGGCTTTGGGCTAATGCAGAGGGCTCCGCCTCAGACTCCCTCGTCCGGAGGTGTTCTCGGAGGGACGCCAGTACGGCGCTCCGCTCGATGGTGACGCCGTCCTCGAGCTCCTCCATGGTGTCCTTGAAGACCTGAGGGAGAAGAACAAGTCAGCCGCTTTGCGATGATATAGCTCAACTGAACTAGGTTTGGTCTTGGGGCTTACCTTGCCAAGCCGATGCTTCAGCCCCCGTCGCAGGCGATCTTCGAGACCATGCGTCACGAATCCTCGCCTGTGCGGGATGAGACTGGCGCGTTGCTCTTGACGCCGTCTTCTGTGCTCCTTCTTCTGCGGGGCGCTTCGCCGCTTTCGGGGCGAGGCGGCCAAGCGCTTTCGTCCCCCCGTTCCTACCTTTCTTCCTCCTCTGCCCGGTCGCCTTCGGGCAAGGTTGGTGCCGCTCCTCCGGACGACACCGAAGACTCCACCGGCAGGGCAACTTGTGCTGCCTGCTCGTGGGTGTCTTTTTGTACCTCGGCGGGAACTTCGCCGCTTTCGTCGATCATCTCCGCGGCTCGAGGATGGATTGCCCGCGACGGAGTGCCGGAAGGACCGCTGCTCGGTCCCACCTGGGCTTATGGAGCCATTACCTTGGTCCATTGTCCGTGGCGCCGCTCGCCGCCTCTTACGCCTCCGGCCTCTCCACGCGCCCTTGGCGCGATCGAGTTTGCTCGGCTGGAGCTCGGCGGGGAGCGAGCTCCACGCCGCCTTGATCTGTCCTTGAGGTGGCGACCTCCTGCCGCGATGCACCGTGTAGGTGCTCGGGGAGCAACGATCGCTCGAGCGCCGTCTCGACGTCGTCCGTGGCAGTCTCCTCCTGGACAGCTGATAAATAAGAAGATGTTAAGCCCAACACGGTCAGAAAGTGTGTAAGGTCAAAGAGATTCATTACTACATACCAGCCGTGGAAGGCTTGATCTTGATCTTCTTCGCTAGAACTTTCCGCCTCTTCCTCGGGGGCTCCTTAGCGGCTGTTTCGCCTTGGCCTGGGTGTCATGGCGATGAACTCGGCTCCTGTTTGGTGAGCACTCTTCTCGGCAGCGAAGAAGCTTTTCCTTGCGCGCGACTTCTTCCTCGAGCCTCCTCTGCTCGGCGACCTGCCGTAGCCATGCCATATGGCCCGGGTGAGCCCGCGTGTGTCGACGGTCGAGATAACGATCTCAAGCCGCTAAGGTTCTTTAGAAATAAGATAGGAGACACGCCGAACAACCACGAACACAGAGCGAGGAGAGCGGGGTTTTATCACGGTTCGGGCCTCTCGGAGAGATAATAGCCCTCGCCGGCCTTTCTTATATATCAGAGATGAATACAAGAGGTGGCTCGGCGAGACGAACAAGTCTCGGCGAGATTATGGGTGTACAGGTGAGTAGTAATGCGACAAAGTAATCTTAGATGCCAGATGCGTCTAAGTCGTCCCCTCTATACGCCGTAGGGGCTCGTTTTTATAGTGTTGATGAACCGATCTACCGGAGGAATATTGGGTCGGGCTAACTACGAAACTGTAACGAACTCGTACATGCCAAATACATCTCTCGGCAGATAAGGTATACTCCTAGTCTTGGGGATCACGACTCCTAATCCAATCCGGGAAACCAACGTCCGGGTCTTCACGTAGCCGTGCAGGACTCCTGTTCGAGAAGGACTCAAACACGATTCCTTGGCCACTACGCACCACGCCAGCCAGGAAGCTGTTCGGCAGGATGCATATGGGCCAGATAGAACCTTCCAGGGAGCTGGGCCCTGGTAGGCTATTTGATCGGGCCGTCAGGGAGTGGGCCATGGCAATGGGCCGTAATTTAATCCCCGACAGCTAGCCCCCGAGACTCAAGTGGAAGGATGTAAGGATCCTAGGCCGAGAGGGGGGGGTGAATCGGCTCTTTTCAAATTTTATTTCTTTCAATTAGCTTGATTAATTAGTCAAATTAGGAAACCAAGCTATCGATAGATTTATAGCCTAGTTGCGGAAGCGATCACAATAAGCACGACCGACTACAAGGAGGCTCGATGGCACTCACACGCAAGCGATCAATCCAATGTGTGGAAGTAAACGAGTGAGATGAGAAGGCGCAAACCGAAGTTGTTTACGAAGTTCGATGCTCAACACATGAGCACCTCGTCTCCGTTGAGGAAACTTCTCACACAGAGAAGTCAGGACCCTTTCGTCCCTAGCCCTCAATCCACTCGTGGTAGCTCTTCACCAACACATGGTAGGCGAGCTCCAAACCTTCACACGGAGGTGAGTTCCCTCACACGCGAGAGTTCTCACACCCACGGCACCGACACACGGCACTGACCACCGACACACGGTGGATTTCACCTCAACACATGAGGTACCCCCAACACATGGAGGATTTGGATCCAACACACGGATACCTTGGCACCTCCGTCACACGGAGATGGCCCCCGACACACGGCGGACTTGAGGGCTCCAACGGATGGAGAGGATGCACCCCTACACAAGGCGGTGACCACCAACGAATGGTGGGTTTGCGGCACGGTCGATGTAGTCGTACGGTCGATGAAGCTCGTGGCGTGATTGACGATCTCTTCAAATGACGGAATCCCAAGAGCACTAAATCGGAGATTGTCTCTCACCACTTCCCTCTCTCTCCCACCATGAAACTAGGGCAAGAACACCATGGGAGTTGGGAAAAACCTTGGAGATGGATGAGAGGAGGTAGGGTCACCTTCTTCTTCTTCTTCCTCTCTTCTTCTCCCTCTCAATCTCTCAAGCACATGGAACCCTAGGTGGAGATGGGAACCATGGGAGGAGCTCTCTTGGTGGCTAAGACAAGAGGTGGCGGCTTAATGGTGGCTCTCTCAAGTTTCTCCCGTGCTCCTAGCCCCTATTTATAGGCCCAAAGCGAAACCCTAGAAATGAACGGCTCAGATTAAACCGCGAGATTCAGATCGCCCGATCGGACGCCGCTTTGGTGGCGATTCGAGCTTGATCGGACGCCGTCCGATGGGCTTCGGACGCCGTCCAACAGGGACGGCGTCGTCTGGGACTTAGTCGATTTTGAGCTTGCCTCCGGGAAATCGGCGCTGTCGGACCCTGTCCGAAGAGCGTCGGACGCCGTCCGACAGTGGTGGTCTGAGCGACCTCTCCCGTCACAGGCGACCCTAAGCGAAAGCACCGCGACCTCTCGGCGAGCAGGCGACCCTCGGCGAGCACAGGCGACTGACGGCGAGCCGGGCGACCTCACCCTAAGCACGGGCGATCACTCGCCGAAACATGGCGACCCTCGGCCGGGCGACCTCACCCCAAGGGACCCACAGCTGATGTTTCTGGACCTGTGCTCAGTGGGACACTGCAACCAGAGAGATGTAGTCGATCTGCAGAGTTGGGCCGAAGACGCACACAAGGAAATCAGAGAAACTAGGAAACACAAAGTCCTTATCCTTGGCGTTCCAGCTGTACGGCCTAGTTGCCATCAATTACCAAAATCAATTAGCCCATGGGAGACTTGATCTTACAAAGGACTCACTAGAGTGGGGTCTTCCTCTTGAGACTCTAAGTCACGAAGAGGGTTGTCGACGGTTGAGATATCGATCTCAAGTCGCTAAGGTTCTTTAAGATTGAGATAGGAGACACGCCGAACAAGACGAACAACAGCGAACAGGGAGACAGAGTTTTTATCCTGGTTCAGGCCTCTCGGGAGAGATAATAGCCCTACGTCCAGCCTTTCTTATATATCAGAGATGAATACAAGAGGTGGCTCGGCGAGACTGTAACATCCCAAATTTTCAAAACCAAATTTGGCACGTTAATAATTTCATAAAAATGCATAATTTGAATATTAAAACTACTTAAGCGATGTAAAATCATCTTGGCATCATTAGTGCATTCAACCTTCTGGAATTGGTTTGAGTCAGTAATCTTAAAGTGAAAATCATTGTCTTGGGTGTCAGTTGTTTAAAAGTATTTTAAATAAATTTTGTTAAACTTTTGAAAGAAGAAAAGAGAAAAACAATATCTGAAAATAAAAAGAGAAATCTCTTCTTCTCCTCTCAGGCCGAGTTCCTCCTACGTGACTTTCTCCTCCGCTCTACCTTCCTTGCTGCCCATCTTCCCCGCCCATTTCGCGTCGGCCAGATCCGTCATTGTGACCGATGGGCCCCGCTTGCTCTCTCCCTCGCCCTCGCCGACCAAGTGGTCCCTACCGTCAGTCCCTCTTCCCGTCGTTTTCCCTCTCCTCGCGCGCCTCTCGCTCTCGGTTCGCTCTCCTCTCGCTCCCCGTCGCTCTCTTCCCGCTGCTTCCTCCCTCCTCGCGTCGCCGTCTGCAAGCGTCCGGCAGACCGCCGCGCGCCGTCGCCTCCGCTGCGTCCGGACCCGCTTTGCCTCGTCGTCGATACTTGCCGCCATGAAGCGCCGGCCCAATCCGCGATTAACTCATTCCGTACGGCGTCGCCGTTCTTTTTGCCGCCACCCGCTCCCGCTTTGTGCGGCCTTGCGCGCAGCAGCGTTACCGCCGAACCGCGCCTTGACCCGCTTGACCGCGCCATCGCCCTCGCCGCCGGTGCCGCCACAGCAGCGCCATCGTTCGCCGCTTATCGTTGCCAGAAACAATAGCAAAGGTCTATCGGTGTCTCCCGCTTCATTGTGCTCACCGGCGACATTAAAGGCCGAGCCGCTCCCGCCGAGCCGTCCTCGCCTATAAGAATCCGCCCATGCTCCCATTTTCCCTTGCCTAGCGCCGTGCGTGCCGTGCCTTCTCCTCGGTGAGCTCCTCTTGGCTACCCGACGAGCACCATCGTCTCTCTCTCACCATCACTCCTCTCGTCAGAGCCCCGAGCGCCGCTTGAAGTCAAGGAGCGCGCCACCGCCGGATCCCCTGTTCGCCGCCGCATCCCACCGTCGCGCCGCCTCTGGGGTGAGTCTCAGTCACCGCCGAGACCATCGTTGGCATCGCCGTCGCTTTCCCTTTCTCTCCCCGCGCGGAATCGATCGCCGGTGGCGGTCTCGCCTCGCACGTCTCGTGGCCGCCTCGGCCCGAGGAGGAAAGCGATGGGAGGCGGGAGGAAACCCGTGCTGCTTTAGGCCGTGGGCTTCGCCAAATCTGGGCCGACCGGTCCAGCCGGCTTTGTTCTTTTCATTTCTTTCTATTATTTTAAAAATCGAATGCAATAGATTCTAGCGTAAAAGATTTTGTAGAATATATCAAAACCATTCCAAAATTCTGTAAAATTCTCAAAAATACTTTGCAACAATCTGGATTCTATAAAAATACTAAATCAATTTTGCACCCTTGTAACCATTGCATTTCTATTAGTCCAAGTGCTTAGGTTCATTATTTCATGTGCATGCAAAATAAATTAACATCTCTATTTAAAATAAAATGCATAAAAACATTTTATGCCCGATGTCTTTATTATTTTCATTTGTATGCTTGATCGTGTTCGAGTAGGAGGCCAAGGTGTTGTAGACCCGTCTGACGTCATTGGTTGTTCCTACCGTCGTCCACCAAGGCAAGTCCCCTTTGATCATATTGAGAAGCCATTTTGGTTATTTAGAAAATATTTATTAGATTTGAAAATATGCATGCTAGTTTAAAGGATAAACGCCGTATTTGCTAGAATTAGTTATTATGCCAAATAGAAAAGGTAAGAAATATGGTAGGATAAACCTAAGGTTAAAAATATGAATTGCTCATATTTAAACGCCTTGTTGAGGTAGGATAAGCGCTTAAAAATCATTTATGCGGAATGATGCAATCATTTGTGTGAAATGAGATATTGTTGAGAAATGTTTGGGAAGGATGATTTAAAGGATAGCGATCAAGGGTGATGCTTGATAGGAAAAGATTTTCCTCTTACCCCAAAATCTTTCCGACTAGGAGATATTTTGTCGGTTAGTGCAAGATGGCACCGGTTTCTTGGGCTAAAATATAAACTCTCCCTAGTCTAAGGACCGCTCATCCTATAATCCTATGAACGGAACCATTCTGATGCGACCTCGAGCTCCGGTATGGGACGGACCCGATCGTTGGCCCTCGTGGTTGATGGTCTTGTGGCGAAACATCGCCTCGGTCGTAGCCTCTCGAGGGTAAAGCGTATCCACTCTGCAGAGTTAAAAGCTGTCATGATAGCCGTGCTCGCGGTTATGAGCGCGATGGGGTGATTATATGGTAGATTCTTCATTTAAAACCATTTTTGAAAAAGGGATTTAAACAAAGGAGTTGAGAAAGGATTTGAGAAAGGTTTTGAGAAAGATCCCGCTTGAGCTGGAGCCACCGTGATATTCGAAATGGGTATCGCCTATCGGAAAGTGTCACGCCGAAAACCGGACACGCAAGTTTGGAGAAAAGAAAAGAAGAAAGAATTTTGTTCTCGCTATGGCACTGAGGCCAAGTGGCGAGAACTGTTTGAGAAGAGCCCAAAGAAAATGTTGAGATTGAAAGTTTGGACTTGCTTTGTCAAAACTAGGATAAATAAGCATTTACGCAAAATATCCTAAGCCCTCCTCTTGTACTAAACCCCATCCGCATGCATATTCCTGACTTGCGGAGTACCTTTGTACTCACCCCTGTTTCCCTTCTCCCTTTAAAAATTTCAGCACCATGAGCTCCCTTCGACTGCCGAGGAGGACTCGGACTACGAGGAGGAGGAGGACTACGAAGACGAAGAGTAGGGTTGCGTGTCGCCACCGCCGTTGTTCGTGGATTAGCACGCTAGCTAGAATAAAGTCGCTATGCTAGGACCTGTGTGACCGTCTCACAGACTACAGATCTCGACCTGCGTGGCGTGCTTGATGTACTTAATTGTGACTCCTTTTGGGACCCGTAGTCCCTATGTTGTAATAATGTAATTCAAGGCAATGTATCGATTACATTTATGTGTGTACTAGCCATGATCTGCTGGGACTAGTACTGTTAACACATTAGGGCTCGGTCATTTAGACCGGGTCCGACAGAGACGAACAAGTCTCGGCGAGATTATGCGAGTACAAGTGCGCGATAAGCTATAAGATGATGACCAGGCCCCCTTAGCACGCCGTAGGGGCTCTGTTTATATAGTGCTGAGCAAACCAACCTACCGAGGGAATATCGGGCCGGGCTAAGTACGAGTTTGTAACGAACTCAACATGCCAAATACATCCCGAGGCAGATAAGGCATACTCCTAGTCTTGGGGATCACGACTCCTATTCCAATCTGGGAAACCACGTCCGGGTCTTCACGTAGCCGTGCAGAATTCCTGTTCGAGACGGACTCAAACATGATTCCTTGGCCATTACGCATCTAGCCGGCCAGAAGTCGCTCGGCAGATGCATATGAGCCAGATAGAACCTTCCAGGGAGCTGGGCCCTGGCAGGCTGTCCGACTGGGCCGTCAGGGAGTGGGCCATGGCAATGGGCCGTAATTTTATCCTCGACAGCTAGCCCCCGAGACTCAAGTGGAAGAACTCACTAGAGTGGGGTCATCCTCTTGAGACTCCAAGTCACGAAGAGGGTATTTTTCCTGCTACAAAGACGTGCACAAAGTAATCGAGCAGGTTGTGGTTCAACCGAACAATACTTGTTCGGGACCGAACAAACCCGTCTCGCGCCGAAAGCAACTCGCTATGCGTCGAATCAGGAACGACATCTGTCCGAGCAGAGTACTCAGCCCTCGATACAGAAATCGGAAGAAGTGAGGTGAATCATCTCCTTGAGGCTGGACGTCATCAAGGAGGGATTGGATTCTTAGTAGTGAAGAGCGTACCACCGCATCCGGTAAGATCAAATCTTCCGGGAGAATGAACATAGCAAGTCGCGAGATGGACTCGTGCTGCTGCATCCAGGCATTCAGATGCCTAGGAAAACATGAACGGAAATAGAGGAATCATCTCTCGGGCTAGAGCTTGCCCAAGGAAACATAGATTGCGCCTCGAGCGAACGCCGTGCTTTCGAAGTTAAGGTGATGCGCCCAAACGTAGATCGTGTGCTAGGAGCGCATAATGCATACGAATGGGAAAGGTGACCCGGTTCGAGCGTAGAGCTCGCCAAAGGAACCAAGTAAGGAGATCTAGTCCCGAGCACGGAGCTCGTTAAAGGAACGAAAGTGCGACTCAGCGAAGACGCATCGGTAGAACTGCGCCCCGCGAAGAGCTGCCGGTGCGAGGTGATCTAGCCTCGAGCACGGAGCTCGTCGCGGGGACCGGGATCTGGCGCTCGGGCGAAGAATCGCCGCGCGAGGTGAATCACAACCCGATGCGCCAGAGCCGCAAGAGAACGTGTGAAATCAACGCTTACCCATGACGTATTCCTTGCGGCGTTGTTAGCGTTGTCTTGGCGGTGCGTAACCGACGCTTGGAGTGCCCGCTGCGATGAGAATCGACTTACGATGGGCTTGCCCGCTATCGGCGAGAATCGGCTTACAATGGGCAGGACTCGTTGGTGGCGACTACCTTGACTTAGCCGAACTGTGAAGGTCAGTACCGGGCAAAGGCAAGAAATCATACGCGGGTGAAGTGAATCAGTCTCTGGGCATGCGCGGAGCAAACCCGGGAAGAGAGGGATGCAGACATCGGTTTTGGTGGGGAAGCCTGGAACCTCGCCACGACCATCACCGGAGTCTGATGTTCCCCGCTCCTGTATTTCCTGAAAAAGACAAACAAGAAACGAGCAGCAAGGGGAAAAAGGAGAGCAAGAACAGGCTCTAAGAAGAGTAAAGCGAGTTTTGAAAAACACGCTAAAGACGACCTACCCGCACAAGACATAATTTTTCCGCACGCCCCCGAGAAGCGTTAGTGTCACCTCGGCGAATGCGAACCGACGCTAGGAGTGCCCGCGATGAGAATCGGCTACGGTGGGCGAGGACTCCTGGTGGTGCATTGTTCGGATTACCGTGCTGTGAAGGACGAGCACGGATAAAAAGACGCAAGCGGCAAGTGCAGCCTCATTGGCTAAGACCGCCAGCGAGGAAGGCGTCGGGACCTTAGCCGCAGCAAAAGCGCGAGGCGAAATCTTATCCGGACATGGACCCGAGATAGCGTTGGTGTCGCCTCGGCGGATGCGGAACCAGCGCCGAGTGCCCGCTATGGCGAGAATCGACTACGGTGGGCATGCCCGCTATGGCGAGAATCGACTACGGCAAGCGTGAACTCCCTCGGTGGTGCACCGCCGTTAACCGGAGCCATATAGGTCGTCGCCAGATAAAAAGACATGCTCGTACGCGGGGATCGCTATGGGAGCGAAAGACCAACGAGGTTTTGGAAAACCAACGCTAAGGAAAGGAACTGGAAAACTGAAAACGTACCGGGGTTGCCGAAATTCAGCTCAAGTCCCAATCGACCAAGGAGAGGCGGTCCTTCGAGGAGCTGGCCGAGCAACTCAAGACCGCCGAAAGCGGTAGCGCTTGAATCAGAGCGAGAGTCGACCGAGAAGCTTTTGAGCAATTTTTCTCGCAAAAAGAGAGCAAAGAAAAGACAAGGACAAACAGAAACCAAGAGCAAGGCGAACAGCGCTAGAAAGTTTTAAGAAAACCGTAGAACGCTTAGCCTAACTCCCACGTTCACAGTAATCGCCGAGGACTGAGTTTGCGAACTCGAACAGTGCACAACAGAAAGAGCGACGCCCTAGCCCCTTGCACGGACGATGCATGAAGACCTGAACTTGCGATTTCAAGCACGCGTGAGAGAGTTAGAGCGACACCAGATCCCGATCGACACGCTTTAAATCGCCGTTAACGTAAGTTAGGCGATTCAAGGTAACCGAACAAGGAAAGTGCCTCTGCGCCATGAGGGCTTACGAGAGCGAGCTTTGCCAAGTGGTTGTGCCGTGAGCGGTAAGTGCCTCTGCCGCGGAGGGCTTACGAGAGCAAAGCTTAGCCGCGAGGTGGATGCCGTGTTACGCAATTCGAAGTTTAGGAACTTGTTGAAGCTAGATACGGGCGGGAAAACCCTTAAGATTCATGGAGCCAAGAGTTCGCAAGACCGGACAGCCATCAAGTGTTACAGAGAGAAAGAGAGTCCGAGAAGACGAGTGGTGAGAAGGGCCGCAGGGGCCGCGAACATTCACCGCCAATGGGTTGAACTTACATGGCGCCCGAGAGACTTGATTTAACTAAAGCGCGAAATTTGAGAAAAAGCGAAGTTAGGAAACGAAAGACCTACACGAGGAACTTACGAAGCTGGTCGATATTCCAAGCGCTGGTCAGCTCTCTCCCGTCATCCACAGCCAGGCGAACAGCCCCGGGATCCGGAAGGAATTTTGATCCAGTCCTCGAGCACGGAGCTCATCTGGGATCAGACGCGGCCCGGCGAAGAGCTGCCCGGCGCGAAGACATCCAGCCTCGAGCACGGAGCTCGTCATGGGATCAGACGCGCCCGGGCGAAGAGCTGCCCGGCCTGGTTGATCCATCCCGAGCACGGAGCTCGTCGCGGAGATCAGACGCGCCGGGCGAAGAGCTGCCCGGCGAGGAGATCCGGCCCCGAGCACGGAGCTCGTCATGGGGACAGACAGCGCCCGCGAAGAGCTGCCCGGCGCGAGGAGATCGATCCCGAGCACGGAGCTGGGAACCAGATTCGAAGGCGATCAAGATCAAGGGATTGATCCGATCCGACAGGAAGAGACATCCGCCCTTCCGAAGTCGAGTCCTCGTGGAGAATCTCCAGTCACGATAGAGTTCGACATGCTCGATCTGCAGATCCCCACGGACGGCGCCAAATTGCCGACGGTTGAGATATCGATCTCAAGTCGCTAAGGTTCTTTAAGATTGAGATAGGAGACACGCCAACAAGACGAACAACAAATGTAACAGGAGACAGAGTTTTTATCTGGTTCAGCCTCTCGAGAGATAATAGCCCCACGCCCGGCCTTTCTTATATATCGAGATGAATACAAGAGGTGACAGACGCGCGCGTCGCGATGGGACTAACGCGCTCCCGGCGAAGAGTCGCCGGCTGAAGACATCTAGTCCTCGAGCACGGAGCTCGTCGCGGGATCAGATGAGCGCCCGGCCAAGAGCCGCCGGCTGGTGATCTAGCCTCGAGCACGGAGCTCGTCATGGGATCAGACGTGCGCCGGGCGAAGAGCTGCCCAGCGAGAAGATGCGCCCCGAGCACGGAGATCGCGGGACGAGCGTGCGCCATGGCGAAGAGCTGCCCGGCGCTAAGTTGGTCCAGTCCCCGAGCACGGAGCTCGTCGCGGGGACCAGACGCGCGCTCCGGGCGAAGAGCTGCCCGGCGAAGAGATCTAGTCCCCGAGCACGGAGCTCGTCCGGGAGACAGATGAGCGCCCGGCGAAGAGCTGCCGGCGCGGTTGGTCCAGCCCCCGAGCATGGAGCTCGCCGCAGGACCAGACGCGCCCGGCGAAGAGCCGCCCGGCGAAGAGATCTAGTCCTCGAGCACGGAGCTCGTCGCGGGGACGAGAGATGCCGGCCCGGCGAAGAGCTACCCGCGCAAGTGATCTAGCCTCGAGCACGGAGCTCGTCGCTGGGACCAGACGTGCGCCCGGCGAAGAGCCGCCCGGCGAGAAGATCCGATCCCGAGCACGGAGATCGTCGCGGGACCAGACGCGACGCCCGGCGAAGAGCTGCCGGCGGGAAGAGATCCGATCCCGAGCACGAGCTGGGAACCAGATCTCGAAAGCGATCAAGATCGAAGGATCGATCCGATCCGGCGAGAGGAAGAGACATCCTACCCTTCCGAGTCGTAGTCCTCGGGAAGAATCTCTGTCGCCGATAGAGTTCGACATGTTCGATCTGCGAAGTTCCCCACGGACGGCGCTTAATCGCCGACGGTTGAGATAACGATCTCAAGTCGCTAAGGTTCTTTAGAAATAAGATAGAGACACGCCGAACAACCACGAACAAAGAACGAAGCGGAGATAGGGCTTTTATCCTGGTTCAGGCCTCTCGGGAGAGATAATAGCCCTACGTCCGGCCTTTCTTATATATCGAGATGAATACAAGAGGTGGCTCGGCGAGGCGAACAAGTCTCGGCGAGATTATGGGTGTCAGTGAGTAGTAATGCGACAAAGTAATCTTAGATGCCGATCGTCTAAGTCGTCCCTCTATACCGTAGGGCTCGTTTTATAGTGTTGATGAACCAATCTACCGGAGGAATATTGGGTCGGGCTAACTTCTGGCAGAACGAACTCAGACATGCCAAATACATCTCTCGGCAGATAAGGTATACTCTAGTCTTGGGGATCACGACTCCTAATCCAATCCGGGAAACGAATGTCGGGTCTTCACGTAGCCGCAGGAGACTCTGCTCGAGACGGACTCAAACACGATTCCTTGGCCACTACGCACCACGCCACCAGAAGCTGTTCGGCAGATGCATATGGGCGGATAGAACCTTCCAGGGAGCTGGGCCCTGGTAGGCTATTTGATCGGGCCGTCAGGGAGTGGGCCATGGCAATGGGCCGTAATTTAATCCCCGACAGCGTGTAACGCCTAAGCCAAAGGGTCATGTTCTTTACCTCTTCGTCGCTTTGCTCGGTGAGGAGGAAGGACTTGGTCTCTTCCGCTAGGTCGACCGCGCTACCGCTTGGTCTGTTTGGCGCGCCGCCGCTCATGGTGGTCTCTTCGATGGATGGCGGCCGCCATGTCGCGGCGAGCTCCGCGTAGGTTCGGCCACCACCTTGGGCTTTGTGGCCGTCCTGGCCTTGCCCTTCTTCGCCTTCTCTTTCTCCGACCCAGAGAGTTCTTCCACAATCCCTCCGAGGATCAGTTGGTCCTCCTGCGTATTCGGAAGGTAAAGTATTAGCATTGCAACAAAGGCAAGTCCAATGACACAAACGAGGATTCGAGCAACTTACCTCGGCGTGCGAACGAAGCACATTCCGCGACGAGTGTAGGCCACGGCCGGTGACCTCGCCGTCCTTCCTAGGCGCCTTCAAAGATGGCGTCGACCCGCTCGGTCACCCATGCGTTGGTTGGTTTCTCTGCCCGAACAGAGGGGATTGTTATTTCCTGTTCGGATGAAGACGTTAAGTAAAGGTTGAGTCTTAAAGGCACTTACCCGTTCTCTCCCTGGTAATGTCTTCCCATCCCTCTATCTTGTAGAAGGGATAGGATCTTCTCCGCAGCGGACAGATCCTGTTCGCTGTGAAGTCCCAGATGATCTCCCTGCCCGTGAGCCCGAGGCTCACGAGGGAGGCGATCTTCTCGTCAAGTACCAACCGCGATGGACATCTCGGCGCGGCATTGGGGTACCTTCGCCGGCGCCTACCCGTGAAGGAGAGTTTTATCGTCGCCCGCTTGTGTAGAACCACCTCGACCACCATACGCCCATCGAAGTCGCGGCGGTGGCCGAGGGTACGGTGCGTCGTCGGAATGGCCGGAGCTTGAGGTAGTAGCACCTGCGCTGAAGCGGCGGAGCTGCTCCTTGTTACCGTAGTAATGGAGGAACAGCCCCACCGCGGATCAATGCCAGATAGCCTTCGCAGTGTGCAAAACGCCATCTGGAGGATGGAGTTCGGATTGAGGTTTGTTACCTCCAATACCGATGTTTAAGAAGCCTCGGCGAAGTCGCTGGAGACCTCAACCGAACAAAGGCGAACTGCTCAAGTCGATTTAACTCTCCTCCAGTGCTCCGAGTTTCCTCCTCCCAGGCAGCCTCCACCATCTGGCGCCGATGTGGCCCTCCTCCTCCCAAGCCTTCAGTCTCGCTTTCGGTCAAGCTAGTGGCTAGAAATTTGGCCATAGCGATCCCCAGGGTTGGACGAGCAAGTTGTAGGGTGGAGTTTGGCTAGTTGATGTTGAGCGGGGTTGGAATTAGGGCTTAGGAGAGGAAAGGCGCGAGAGCAGAAGTGTCGGGGATAAAATCACAGCCCATTGCCATGCCCCACTCCCTGACGGTCCAGTCGAACAGCCTACCAGGGCTCAGCTCCCTGGAAGGTTCTATCAGGCCCATATGCATCTGCCGGCCAAGCCTCTGGGCCGCACGGTCTTGTGAACGACCTAGGATTCGTGTTCGAGTCCTACTCGAACAAGAGTTTCTCTGCTGACTACGTGAAGACCCGGACGTAGGTTTCCCGGATTGGAATAGGAGCCGTGATCCCCAAGACTAGGAGTATGCCTTATCTACCTCGGGATATATTTGGCATGTACTGAGTTCGTTACGATCTCGTAGTTAGCCCGGCCCGATATTCCCTCGATAGGTCGGTTTGCTCTGTACTATATAAACAAGGCCCTTTGGCGTTTAGGGGATCCCTGGCATCAAGTTTTACATCTTAGCATCTGGCTTAGAGCTTTGGCATTTGTACACGCATAATCTCGCCGAGACTTGTTCGTCTCGTCGAGCCACCTCTTGTATTCGTCTTGATATATAAGAAAATTTGGACGAGGGCTATTATCTCCCGAGAGGCCTGAACCAGGATAAAAACCCCTGTCTCCTGTTCGTTGTTATTCGTGGTTGTTCGGCGTGTCTCCTATCTCAATCTTCAAGAACCATAGCGACTTGAGATCGTTATCTCAACCGTCGACAAGAAGTGGCTGGCCGCGGGCTGCTTGGGTGCTTTTATAGGCCTAAACGAGCAGCTCTGCAACGGTTTGCCACAAAACGGCTAGTTCTTACTATAACGGCTAGGTAAAACGGTCGCTGCTTTTCATCGCAGCAATGACAGAAGTTACCGTTGGAGTACATAACGGCTATTTTCTCCAAAGATCTGCGCTGAAGAAGGTGAGTGCTCGCGGGCAGATGTGATTCTCTGCTCGACGCCTTAGCCGCTTTCGTCATCGTCCAGGTGCTGTTCGTCCGGACAAGTCCTGTTCGGGAGTACAATAACCTGCTCGGTCGTTTGTTGCACGTCCTTGTAGCAGCAAAATTTCCCTCTTCGTGACTTGGAGTCTCAAGAGGAAGACCCCACTCTAGTGAGTCCTTCCACTTGAGTCTCGGGGGCTAGCTGTCGGGGGTAAAATTACGGCCCATTGCCATGGCCCACTCCCTGACGGCCCAATCGAACAGCCTACCAGGGGCCAGCTCCTTGGAAGATTCTATCAGGCCCATGTGCATCCTGCCGAGCAGCCCTTGGCTGGCGCGGTGCATAACGGCCAAGGAATCGTGTTTGAGTCCGACTCGAACAAGAGTTCTGCACGGCTGCGTGAAGACCCGGACGTTGGTTTCCCGGATTGGATTAGGAGTCGTGATCCTCAAGACTAGGAGTATGCCTTATCTGCCTCGGGGTATATTTGGCATGTCGAGTTCGTTATGATCTCGTAGTTAGCCCGGCCCGATATTCCCTCGGTAGGTCGGTTTGCCCTGCACTATATAAACCCTGCCCCTACGGCGTTTAGGGGGCATCTGACTTCGAGTTTACACATTAGCATCTCGTAGACACCTGATCTTCGCTTGTACACACATAATCTCGTCGGGACTTGTTCGTCTCGCCGAGCCACCTCTTGTAATCTCCTCTGATATATAAGAAAGGCTGGACGTAGGGCTATTATCTCTCTCGAGAGGCCTGAACCAGGATAAAAACCCCTGTCTCCTGTTCGTGGTTGTTCGGCGTGTCTCCTATCTCAATCTTTAAAAACCTTAGCGACTTGAGATCGTTATCTCAACCGTTGACAGCATGGCACTCGCGAATAGTTAATTGCGAGGGTTTTAATATGCCCTCAGAATTAACAGGCCTGCAGCTTTATCGCGAGGGACTCCCAGCCCTCGCGAAAAGTACGCGGGGCCCACCTCCCTGGCGCACGCAGAGCTGGGCCTCAGCTATTCGCTAGGGCCAAATAGCCCTCGCGAATAGCCTCCCTTTTTAACTGTTAATCACGTGCGAGGGCTATTTGGCCCTCGCGAATAGCCACCTGCTCACTGTTAATCACGAGGGCTATTTGGCCCTCGCGAATAGCCTCCCTGCTCACTGTTAATTACGAGGGCTATGTGGCCCTAGCGAATACATGGTCTGTTGTTTTTTTACGAGGGCCATTTAGCCCTCGCGAATAAGCGTAATCAGCAAAAAAAAAGCTTTTAAATATGAATTTGAAACAAATTTAAACAGCAGCAACCACAGCATATATATAGCAATCAACATCCACGTCCTCGACACATCGACATCCACACATTCTCGACATCCACACATCGACATTCACATCGACACATCGACAAAGCACAAAGCGTCGACATCCACACATCCACATCCTCGACACATCGACATACACATCCACATCCTCGACACATCGACATACACATCCACAAAGCACAAAGCATATATCCGCATACACAGCATTTCTAGCTACCATTATACATTTCTAGTCTCCATCTATCACGGATTGCTGTCCGGATTAGGAAAGATGGAAGGAGTACCGTCCGGTGGAGGGAAAACTGAAGGAGCACTCTTTGGTGCAGGGAAGAGCGAAGGGCTGCTTAGTAGGTTTAGAAACCCGTCAGCCCCAGCATCCGCCCACTCGCGAAGCATCGTGATCGACTCGAATCGACTTGATGGAGCGGAGCCTCAAAGCGTTAAGAACTTAAGTTCTATTTCAATTGACACTTTAGGTTAGACTCTGATGAAGTGACTACACTTACCGCATCTTGGGCCTGAACAAAGGGTCGCGGTCCCCCATTAGGTGAGTAACTAGAGCCGCCACCTTGATCAACCTGCCTGCTCGACCCACCCTGCACATTGGTGATCAATATAGTGTTAATGCAAATAAATGAGGATCTGATATAACTGATGAAAGGGGTTAAAGAATTACTCATTACCTCTTTCTTTCTGAAAAATGGCAGGGACCACCTCCTGATGTACTTGACGACTCCTTGCGCCGCCCGGTTGAGTTTGGATTGCTGAGACTTGGCCTTGAACTCTGGACTATTCCAATAATGGCCAAGTCCATCCCAAGCTTCCGGACAGTTTTGGACCCACTCAGGACGCACTTCAGAGTACTGATCAGGGGTTAAGTACTTGTCTGAAGCCTCGGTGTCAGTGAGCTGCTCGCCATGCTCTCTCCTGTGTGTTGATATGTGTGTCAAACAACATTACTGACATTGTAAATAAGAGTTGTGATTCATCTTACTTGTACCAATCCTTGGTCGCGTCGAGACCTGTCCGTCGCAGCTGATCCCAGAAAAGAGTCTTGGCCTTGATGTCAATGACATTGTCGAAGTCCGAGTGGGTGAGGGGCTCACAAGGTCGAAAATGTGTCTTAAAACAAATGGAAAACATATTATTAGCGTACGGAATAATGAAAGTATTTCGAAGGATGGAGAGGCTTACCCAGAATTCACGGACACACTCTGAGGCAGCCGACACCTGACCTTCTTCTTGCACAATCTTGTAGTCATCCCAAGTGATTGCTGGACGGGTCCGGCCGTCCTCTTCCACCATCCCAGGATAGTGCAGTTTGAGCAGCCTTGAAAGTACGGAAGCAGGCTGGGTCTTGAGGCGTGTGTCGACTGTAGACATGTTGCTGTACAAGTTCGAGAAGAGTTAGCCGTTCACAAGGATAATAATATATGGAGTTAACATTTTATCGATTAGAACTTACCCGTCCCCTAAGATGTCAATTGCGACACGCATATTTGTATCTTCATGGAGCCCTAGGCATCTTATTGGGCCCTCTTCTCTTCCTTGGCGCCGAGTGGCGGTGGCCGGGTAGACCTCGCCCTCCTCAAAGCCACCCTACTCATGACCACTGGAGTCATGACCTACCTCGTGACCCTTTGGAAGCCCGACCGCCTCGTCTCCGACTTGCCTCCTCACCCGTGTCCTGGCTGATGAACCTTCTGATTGGCATCCTGCAGAATGAAATAGATTATCTTCATAATAAAAACAAAAAACAAGTTAAACTTGAAATTAAATAGTGTTATGTAAATAATGTACCATACATCTAGCAGTAGTTCGCATGAACATCGAGTGAGTCGATGTTCTCGATAGGATTATTGTTCGCATGTTCATCGTCCTGGATAGGATCCTCGGGGTCTTCTTGGCCTTCTTCGTCGACAGTTGCAACATCTTCGTTGACGCTAGCAACTAGATTGTCGAGGCCCACTCCAGCATCAATCACAAACGTGTTTTCTAATAATTGATCTTGAATTGGACCGTCTGGCAATCTCCCGTGTGGTCTAACTTTGTATACAACCCACCAATTCTTTAGATCGGCCTCCTCTTTTTTGAGACTGCCCTTTATTGGATGCTTGCATGGATATGGCAGGTAGTACACATGCTCGGCTTGGTTAGCTAATATGAAAGGATCGTATCCTTTAAGTCGTGAAGTATGTTTCACTTCTGTTAAGCCAAGCTCGGTCGTGTTCAGAGACCTCTAACAGATCGAACCATTCGCAGCGGAAAAGAACTACCGAGAGCTTTTTGCTTCCTTCAAATGTCGATTCGATTATTTGTTGAATTATACCGTAGTAATAGAACTTATCTTGCCCTTACGCTTGGCCTCGCGGACAACATAGCTATTTCTTGTTCAGAGATTAGGTTTTGATTGCTCATGCTCATGAACTAAAGCGAACCCATTGATATCATACGCCCCATGCACCGTGACACGTGTTGAACATCCACGCGACATGGTACGTAGATCATTATGTACACTAGGATTTTGCTTGCACTATCTTTGAAAATAAAAGAAGTTAGAATTGAGTCGAAGATTAGACCTTATTTAATAATTAAGACACTTACATATCTCCAAAACCAAGATAGGAAGTTAGGTCGCCGTTGCCATCACCTCTTTTCTTCAAAACCTTATTTCGCCCGTTGTAGGACTCCTTCTTCCTTTCCAAAGTAAATTGACACGAATTCTCTAAAAGATATGTGTTAACTAGAATGCGAGTCTAAAACCAATTGACACGAATTCTCTAATAATGACACAACGACTTACAATTCAATGTCGCGAACTTCCTCCATGTTCTCAAAAATATATAATACTGCTACAAGATTGTCCCGCTGAGAAATCTTAGTTCTTCTGCTCTTCCCGACTGGAGTTCCTTGTACATCAAATAGTTTTAGATCGGATTCAACCTTCCGACCATGTGTGTTGTATCTTGGTACAACGATATTCATATTATGTTCTCTTGCTAGATATTTTTTCGTAAAATTTGTAATCTCCTGAATTTGGTAAGCCTCGGCAATTGATCCTTCAACACGGGCCTTGTTTTTCACATTTGCCCGAACAGTTTTCAGCCGGCGTACCACATGATACATCCACCTCCCATGGACTGGCCCTCCGAGCAGCGCTTGAGTAGGTAGATGGATAAGAAGATGTTCCATTGGATTCCAGAAACTAGGGACATATATCTTCTCTAACTTGCAAACGAGCACCACAACATCTTCCTCTAACTTTTTCAAATCTGTCATGTTTAGATTTTTAGCGCACAACTTTCTGTAGAAGAAACTCAATTCAGCAAGAGTTGTCCATACATCGTCAGGTACATATCCCCGAAACATGATCGGCGATAGATCTCGCATGAAGATGTGGAAGTCGTGGCTTATCATGCCATGTATCTTGCCGGCGTCGACATCCACACCACGGACAAAGCTTGACGCGTACCCATCAGGAAATCTAACCTTTTCACGAAACCATTCTAAAACCTCTTTTCTTTGTGTCTTAGTTAAGCAGTATGGTGCCTTAGGTTTCACCCTTTGCCCTTCTATCATGTTAAATGTTGGCCGATCACATAAAATCTCAGAATCCAGTCGAGCTTTGACATTATCTTTACTTTTACTGGCTATGTCCAAGTTCGTGGCCCAGATAGCTTGTGCTACATTTGACTCTTGGTGCATTACGTCGAGATTGTGAGGTAATAGCAAATCCTCTGCATATGAAAGGGAGTACAGGCTGTTATGCGTCCAATGGTGAACGGTTCCATAACCCTCATATTCGGTTTGATCTTTTTCATTTATCTTTAGGGTTGAATGCCAGGCTTTGACTTGACCAACTGTGAGAGGCTCACTCTTTCGATCTTTCGCAATGGTATTTTTGCGAAATTTATTCTTTTGCTTTCTGAATGGATGATCTGGCTTCAAAAAATCTCGGTGACAGACAAATAAACTTGCCTTTCCGCCGTGTGTAAGCGTGAATGCCACAGTATCACCCATGCATATCGGACAAGCGAGTTTGCCATGCGTGCTCCAGCCAGAGAACATGCCATATGCAGGAAAGTCATGAATTGACCACAGATAAGCAGCTCTCATGAGAAAATTGGAGTTTGTAACTTTGTCATAAGTCATAGCTCCTGTTTCCCACAACTCGTTCAACTCATCTACTAATGGCCGCAAAAATAGATCCAAATTTCTCCCAGGACTTTTCGGACCAGGCACTATAAGTGAAAGAAACATAAATTCGTCCTTCATGAGTTGAGATGGTTTTAGATTAAGAGGGATACTAAAGACTGGCCAACAAGAGTATGATCGAGCATTCATATTGAAAGGAGTAAACCCGTCTGTGGCAATCGCGAGACGACGCGTTTAAATGGTTCCGCCGCAAAATCGGGATGTTTCGATCAAAATGCTTCAAGCTTCTCCATCTGACGGGTGAACTAACACATCAGGTTTCCGTTTATGCAACTTGTGCCACCTCATGCTATGGGATGTGTCCTCTGTCTTGAAACACCGTTGGAGGCGGTCTTTCAACGGGAAGTAACGCAACACTTTCTTCACCACATTAGAACGAGACTTGTTGCCATTAGAGTCAGTGGTCTCGAAGTACATGACTTTCCACAATGATCACACCAGGCCTTCCCTTCGTTCTCTTTGTAATACAACATGCAAAGGTTCTCACAGTAATCTATCTTCTCATATGGCATTCCTAAACCCGACAGTAGCCTTCTACACTCATACCAGGTCCGGCATCTTATGTCCTTGAGGCGGGGCATCACACCAACTAGCCAACATCTCATCAAAACATGCGATGGACATGTTGAACTTGGACTTCACAGCCATCATACGTGTCAAATGAGAAAGGACCGTCACTGACGTTGCATCGTGCAAAGGCTGTTTGGCCGATCCTAGAAGCTTAAAGAAATCGGCCATGCCTGGCTGCGAATCATGTTCATCACCCCCATAATCGTGGCCAATATCAACAACCATGTCCTCCAACCGGTCTATTTCATCAAAACATTCAGGGGGTCCAGCAGGCTCAACCTGGACATAATTACTCTCCCCATGGTACACCCACCGATGGTAACCAATCTTAAATCCATTTTTCACTAAATGCATCTCCATTTCGTCACGAGTTCTCTTCCGACAATTACCACATTCAGCACAAGGGCAACAGACAGGGCCTTGCGCCCCTTGAAAAGCTCGAGACACAAATTGACGAGTCCCCTCAAACCATGCATTCGTGGGTCGTTCGTTCGCCACCCACCCATTGTACATCCATCTCCTATCTTCTTCCATTCCTTCACGAAAAAGTAGATACATATACGTACTTGCGTCAGGGGTTTTTACACTTGGCTAATTAGGAAGGCTTCTAAACCCACCCACGAATGGCCGTTCGAGTACGATGCGTCGTATCGCCCGTGGATTCGAGATGAAATTTCGGCAGCATAACCCTACTGGTTCCCCATGTGCAAGTAGGTTCCCCATGTGCAAGTACGGTCGGGTATCGTTTTTATAATACACCGACACTTATATTATGCACCGGAGAACCACAAGGTTATGCAACCGAAACCTCATCCCAAATCCACGGCCGACACGACGCATCGTACTCAAACGGTCATTCAAGGCTGTCCACTGGGGCGCCCAAACGGGGTCGTCCACTGGACAGTTCGGAAACGTGAATCACACCTCGTAATGAAACCTAACGAATCACCGTTTGGTTTCATTACGACTTATGCGTTCCCGAACGGGTGACGTACGGCTAGGTTACATGCACACTAAACCCGTTAAACCTAAACGCACATAGTTAATATACATAATATAATCATATATAATCAACTCTAAACCCATAGCCCTCGTGCTTAAGTCCTCGCACTGCTCTCGTAACTAACCATTCACACAGAAAAACATATTCACATGCAGCCCTTGTAACTAAGATTTGAACACAAAAAAGGCGCGAAGAAACCTTTCCGGTGGATGGGGGGTGCGGCGTCGTGCTGCGGGGCTCCTCCTCAACACGTGCTACTGCTCGTCGTGGTGCAGGCCTCCTCCTCACCTTCTGCCCAGCGCCGGCAAGGCCGCGAGAGCGAGGCAGCAAAGGGAAGTGGGGGTGGGGTGGCAGTGGGGGCGTCGGCGGGGGTGGGGCCGCCGTGGGGGTGGCGATGGGGGCGTCGGCAGGCGGCGGCGGCGAGAGTCGGTGGCGGCCGTGGGAGGCGGCGGCGGTGGCGGCGGCGGGCGGCGGCCGGTGGGAGGCGGGCGGCGGTGGCGCGGCGGCGGCGGCGGCGGCGGCGGCGGGCGAGCGGAGGCGGCGGCGGTGGTGGTGGCGGCGGCGGCGGCGGCGGCGGCGCGATCGGCGGCGTGGAGGCGGCGGTGCGGGCGAAGCGCGTTGTTGCAAGCGGCGTGGCGGCGGCAGACGCAGCGGCGGCGGGCGGGCGGCCGCAGACGCCGCGGGCGGCAGCGGCGGCGGCGGGCGGCGGCGAAAGCACGGCGGCAACGGGCGCCTAAGGCAGCAAGGAGCTCGGGGTTGGCACATTTTTCCTAAGTCCGAGCCGCCTCGGATCTATATGAGGGAACTAATCGCGAGGACCAAGTGGCCCTCGTGAATAACCACGCTGCGCTTTTTTGCGAGGGCCAAGTGGCCCTAGCGATTAACTCGTATAGTCACTGCCGGTGGACCCGGCAATGGCAGCCAGCTATGCAGCAGAGGAGCCACCTAATCGCGAGGGCCAGGTGGCCCTCGGGAATAAACATGCCGCGTTTTTTTACGAGGGCTAAGTGGCCCTCGCGATTAACTCGTACTCGCTTCCTTGTGGGCCCCGCACTGCCTGCCTCTATCCAGCACAGGAGCCACCTAATCGCGAGGGCTGGTTGGCCCTCGTGAATAAACATGACGCGATTTTTTTGCGAGGGCTATGAGGCCTCGCGATTCAAGTAGTATTCGCTGGTGGGCCCAGCTCTTCCGCCGCTAGCCAAAGACAAAGATGACCTTCTAATAACGAGGGCCACCTAGCCCTCATGAGCTAAGGACGACGATTTATTCGAGGGTACATTCTGCGACCCTCGTGTCTAATCGCCTTTTAAATACAAGGGCCATATAAGCCCTCGCATATAATACTTATATACGAGGGTTTTCAAAGAACCCTCGCTACTAATAAATATTTCCCATCCATCCTACACTCAAATTATTTTTAAAAATATCAAATAATAGTTAAAAATATGTTTCATTAATAATATTCTTTAATGTACCCATTTTGCAATAGGAAAAAAATAAAACATAAAACTAATTTTGTGATACTAACCCTTTCTTATCTTACACTATCGACTTATCGATATACTAAGCATTCTAATATACATTTCGAAATTCATGTCGAAATTATAAAAACATTATTTATGAATTATAGATATTACGACATTACCGTTACACACTTTTTAACACTTGTGTCCTCACGAGACTGATTTTGACTCGTCTTTTCTCTATCGAATTGAATTGGGAGAATCCTTCACGTATCCGGAGTTAACCAAGTTTCATGGAAGAACGAGGTAAGACCACAATGTGGGAGATTTAAGGCTTCTGAGAGGATTTGGTTTTCAATTTGTAGGCCTTTTATTCAGCGAGGGTCAAGTAGGACTCTAGCGAGTAGTTCTTTGAGGCATCCTTTTCGCAAGGGCCACTTTTAGCCCTTGCTAATAACAGTTATTCGAGAGGGCCGATCTGAGGCCCTCGTGAGTATCCTGCTGCTCTTCGTTTTTTGCGAGGGCTTCTTCTTGGCCCTTGTAAATATGTTATATTTAACGAGGGCTGAGTTATACCCTCGTGATTTTATGTTTTATTACGAGGGCTTTGTTTCAGCCCTCGTGTTTATTTTTTGGCCCTCGCGAAATTGGAAGATTCCAGTAGTGAATGTGTATATCTCCCTGCTTGTTTCATACATTTTGCATTGTGTGGCACCCACCGCTTGACGACCGAGGTCCCCCTTTTCAGCTTGAAAAGCCAATTAAACCGTCCAACTTGATACATGTCATTTTTTATAGAGGGCATACGTTGTAACACTTTGTAGTCATTTCTTCGTAACTTTGTCTGGTATTTTTTAAAAAAAAATAAAAACAACAAATATATTTTTCAGCCTTTAAAAACCCCTTTCGAGTATCCCCTCAACTTTTCGGATTAAAAGTCAGCTAAACTTTTATACGGAATAAAAAAAAAAACTAGACGGGCACGAGAGAGTGCGCTGAAGTCTGAAGATCGAAGAAGCCGCTGATCTGATCAGCTGGAAGCTGCACGACTTGAGGATCCCGGATCAGTGTAGACCGCCGGCCGGACGAGCGAGGGAGGCCCGGAGGGCGATGCGCGCCCCGCACGTAAACGGTCGACGGATGATGGGCCCGCACGTACGTACGCGCGTACGTACTGGAGGCTGGGGGCTTGGGTTAATGCGATCTTCATGGCAACCGCTCGGTACACACCCATGCACGCACCCAGAGTCCCAGACCCAGCGATATATCGCTCGATCGCTGATCTCCTCCCCCGCGCCGCGACAACCCCATCAATCCATGTCTGGATCGCCCAGGCCAAATCCGCCATGAAGGCCCTCGCCTCACGCCCGGCCTGATCGAGCACGCAGTCGTACGACGGCGCGTACTCCCATCTCGCTTAACCACCCGCACGTACCAACGGCTTTTTACCATAGTGCAATGCGCGAGCTGGAGCTATAGGCCTTGTTTGTTTCAGATTAAATTAAATTAAATCAAATGAAAATTTGTTATTTTTGTATAAGCCAAATGATGTAATGTTTTGTAGTCATTCTTGTGGGGTTTTAAATAGTACTTCTTAAAGTTCGTAAAATATTTTTTTCATAATTTTTTGAACTCGTTAAGACGTATTTTGAGGGGATCACAAATTTACTACAGTAAAACGCAACGCTACATTAATCTGAAACAAACAAGGCCATAGAGGGGCACTAAAAGATTTTTTGTGTGCGCGCACCGCGCATGCACACACGCTCGTCCGTCGTCCGTACGGGACCCAGGGGTAGCTTAGCTGCCCATGCATATACGTCGTATGGCGTCAGTGCATCTATGATCTATCAATCCACACACACACACGCGTACAAAGCACAACCGCGCACACCCCGTTACACCACGTGGCGCTCCCCTGTTGCGCCCCGTCACACGAAAAAAAATCGAAAAATCTAAAAAAATTCATAAAATCCCAAAAAATCTAAAAAAATTGAAATGTAAAACATTATAGGGAGATACATGGATAAATTGAAACATAAAAATGCTGACTTTAATAAAATAAATTAAGAAATAATAGAAAATTTTAGAAAAATAATAAAAATTCTCAAAAAAAATCTAAACAATTTCAAATGCACATGTGCCTTAAGCCTTAAGAAACTAATACCACACGCCACAGGCGTGTAAACATCGCTACTATATAAATATGGAAGCTACTGCTGCACGGGCATGTAAATCTTACTTTTTTGACCCACCCACCCACATGCTCTATATAACTAGTATAGACATATGTTTTAGCCTTTTCAGAAACGACGCATCAATACTGGTTTGTGACACCAACCGGGACTGACAAGCATGTATCAATCCCGCACGCTGCCAGCTATCCTGTGTGCACACCTACAAGAGAGGGTATCAGTCCTAGTCGGTATCGAAGGGTGCCTTGAGGCCCAGTAGCCGTTGAACTAGGACAGATGTAATACTTTGTCCCGCTTTGTGGCTAATCAGAACTGATGGATCGGTATAGAAGATCCGTTCCCTAGTAGTAGACGAGGCTCTGGTGGTAGTGCGGGTAGCGGGATGGCAAGAGGTCAGGGCATTAGAGGACGGTGTAGGCTGCAGTGGAGGTAGCGACTTCGATGGTGCCCGCCGTTGTCGGTGCCGGCACGACAACGGCTAGAAAACCCTAGCCGTCCATTGAGTCGCCTCCTGGAAGTCATAGGCGTCGGTCCATTGTTATTCGTAGCTTATTAATACTAGCTAGTTGTTTTCCCCTTGATAATTTGTGTCAATGTAATATAACAAAGTCCTTACAAGCAACTCCTAATTGTGCCACGTGGTTACGACGTATCCAGGGTCTACCACATCACCCTCACCAGGGAAAATGAAACCAAAAATCTAAACAAACAAAAATGCAACAAAAAAAATTAATGGCGAGGGTTCATAAATTAATGTAAGCATTAGAAATGCTTACTTCTATAAAGAATTAAGAAACAATAGAAATTTTTTAAAAATTAATAAAAAAATTCAAAGAAACCAAAAAAAAATCTAAAATGCACTCGTAAACATCGCTGTACATGTACACGAGTACTACACGACTCCATGAGTCATGATCTACCGTTTGCAAGCACTGCATCGCTGCATGCCAGCGTGCAACGGTAAGTCTGTAACGCATGCACCCATCCGTTAAGGTCGTCTCGTCTCTCGTTTTAATTTCGGAGCAGCTTCTTGAACTTTATACGTACGTACGTACGCCGAGTCGCCGATGGCCCCAACGCAGCGATGCTGACTCTCTGACCGTACGTGCATACACTCCCCTGAGCTTGCTCTTGATCCGTTATATCCAAATGGTTCAACCTTCAGTGAGCCAAGACGATTTTGTATGATGCATAATTGCATATCGTGTATGTATATATATATCTCTGCTCCTGCGTCCACGGTTGTTAGTACGTACTCTAGTCTACGTTGGGTTAAGTAGGAGTGTAGAACCGATCCGCAACGACTAGTTTCAGTGCCGTCCCATGCATTAACATGCATAGGGATGCAAATGGGTCGACCCTAGGACCACCTTTGGCCCTTCATAGTTATTTTTTTACTAAATAGATTAGAAATCAAGTTTTTAGTACAAATAAATGAACTAAAAAGTGCCAAAGGTGACCTTACGCTCGACCCATTTGCATCCCTACGGATGCATGCACCAACGGAAAAAATAGAGAATAAATGCAAGTATGTTGAATACCATTATATTTTTAGAGTTATCCATAAATGTGTGGTAATTCGTGCCGACGAGAAGTTAACAGTCCTTTCTCAACTGCTTGTTGTTGCCATGCTCCGACGAGAAATACACGGGAGTGACCTGTTTGACACCCAATTCGACGGTCTCATTCCAAATGACATTCAGTTTGATAGCATTGACTCGTATAACATCGGGCACGCGAGTTTCTAATCTCGGTGACATTCTTGCTATTTTTCTCAGTTTATTATTGATTTCCCTTATTTTCCTCATATGCTTTACCCATTTTGCCCCTGTCTTCTTCCCCGCTAACCGCGCCTTCGGCTGGGAACCTATCGCCAGCGCACACCACGCCTCCTCCGGCTTCTCGGGCTCCCACCACGCAGCCACCGTCACAGCAGCATCCTCGTACGTGGCACAGGCGACAGGACAATCAGCGGCGGCATTGGGCGATGGCAGCGGCGGGTGGCGGCGGCATGGGGGGTGGTGGTGGTGGAAGAAGTTGAGGCTAAGGCTAGGGCGGCCCGTGCTAGAGGGAGGGGCAAAATAGTATGAACACGATGGAAAAAATAGGGTAAATTGGGAAAATAGGAAGAATGTCACCGAGATCGAAAATTCGTGTGCCCAGTGTCATACGAGTGAAGGCTATTGAACTTGATGTTATTTGAAACAAGACAGTTAAATTGGGTGTCAAACAGGCCATTCTCTCGAAATGCACGGCCTGATTGCCTGTAGATTTAATTACTACCTTGTATTATTCATTCACTAGCAGCTACAATTTGACACTTTAATCCTACTACAGAGTTAAAGAATATATAATTTTTATTTCGTCATCACATTAATCCTAGCACAGTGAGAATTTTAAAAAATACTTATTTAATATTTATTTGTTGCATAAGTAGAAAGAAACAACATCGCTTTATTTAATATTTATTTGTTGGAACAGGCAAGGTTAGATTATAGAAGTCTCTCAACCATACATGATACTAAGTGAGAATTGCAATTCATATTTTTAAACCTTCTAAAAAATTGAAGAGTGGTCATGAAACACATGAATGAAACACACGAGACACTTTGAAAGTTTCTAGAATATTGAAGAGTAGTTATAAGAGTAGATATTTGCATGACAAACTTAAAAAATGTAGAATCTTACTATGTCATTGAGAATTACTAAAAAGTAGATCGTACAAGATTGTAGAAGAAAGAGAGTCATGATATTCGCTTATAAATAGAATTAAGTACTCTCATCTTGCCATGAATACCATCAAAGGAGCATCGTAGATGAGGATAAGGTAGAAGAATAGTGAGAATGAATGAATGGCAGGTTAACCACTCTTCTAACATTGTAGTATAAGTAATAAAGATTCTCTTTGTAAGTACCCGTTTCTTATTCTATTAAATTCTAACAGTTGGTATCAAAGCAATGTTTGGTTCGAGACCACCTGTAGGAGGAGACATCAGTAAGCACGGTGTGCTTAATTTTTCGGTGCGACATCATGGCGCGAAGGGGAGATTCTATCGGTGCACGGTATGGGACTGTGAAACTTATTGGTACCATAGAAGCTTATATGATTTCGGGTATTGGATTTATGGCGGATATTGCGCAAGCAATGGGATTAAGAAGCTCAATAGTCACAACTATGGCTATTGGAAGACCTGAATTGACTCTTACCTACAAGATCACGACTTATGAGAGGTTGTTGTGGGCACTAAAATAACTCCACCGAAGGAGTATGGAGAAGTCTTGCGGAAGTGGCGCATCAAGGCAATCAAGGTTATATTTGTGTTGAAGAAAAATTCACGAGGACCTACTGGTGCAGATCCAAGATGCAGAGACTCTGAAGATGACCTGGGAAACACTAGAGAATTGTTCTCCAAAAACAATAAAGTGTGCCTCAAGCTCCTAGAGAATAAGCTTGCAGGTATATATCTCTCTCAAGGCTCTCTTAAAATCAAACAATACTTCACAAAGGTAAAATCCATTTGTTGAGATATCGGAGCTCGCGCCAAAAGAGAAGGTGAGGCCCGTATGAGGAGAATTATCATTCACGATCTCAGACCCTAATACAATGGGTATATAGCTGCGGTGAGAGTATGACCTACTCAACATTCGTTGGTGGAATTGGAAAACTTGTTGGCTAATTAAGAGAAGTTTGCCTAAAGATGGAGAGCAATACCATGAATAAAGCAAAGGAAACACTCTTCACTAACAAGATAAGGGTCTATCTCGAGACAAAGAAGATTAAAGCCAAGGTGGACAGAGGGTGGTAAGTACAAGAAAAAAGTGAGTTTTTCTAAGGGGGGAGCTTTGGGAAGAGAATACCAGCAACAAAAAGCAAGGAGGTAGAATAGTGGATGCTTCAATTGTGGTAAGAAAGGTCTCTTTGCTTGAGATTGTTGATTGTGAAGGAGGCGCTTTGAAGGAAATGTTGCAAACACCATAATAAAGGAGAACGAAGCATCCAACAGTGAAGAAGAATGAGTTTTTGAAACTAGATTTTCCGAAGAAGCTAAGGATGAGTCGGATAAGGCCATGGAGGCACCTGCTTTTGCATCAACAGTTGACCCAAATGTCAATTACAAAAAGGACTGGATCATTGACTCTAGGTGCTCAAATCATTTGATCAGTGATGACAAAAAGCTAAAGGACATAACCAATTATGAGGAATGGTATTGATGGTTGACAACTCAAGATTAGTTTACCATTAGTTGCCAATTGAATGGGGCCTTCAGCAAATTATAGTAGAGACAGATAGCCAAAGTTTGGTGAACTAGTACAATGAGCAAATATCTAGAGCATTTTGAAAGAGATTTAAGACCAGAACTTGAACCGAGGGAGAATCAGGCAAAGAAGGTCGGCCCCATACGAACGAAGGCCTTGTGAGGGAGGCCTGCAGCAGCCAGTAAATTCAACAGCAACTCAGTCTCGAATCAATAAAAATCAACTCCTCCGCCATTCACCCAACCACCCCCAAATCGTGACATCAACAAACCCTAAACCACTACATCATGTGTGAGCCAAATCCTTGCAAATCTACACCATGTGCATGCCAAATCCTCACAAATCCATTGAATTGACCTAATGACAACCGCTACATCCATGTTACTCATATATTTTTTACGCTTACCTTGATTGTGCGGTTGGGCTCCGCGCGTCCTTGCCGGAGAAGCTAAATTTGGACTCTTTACCAATGGCGCGACCCTTCTGTTGCCCTTCATCTTTCGCCATGAAATCGTCAAGAACAAAGCTCGCTCCGCTGCCACGCGCACTGCCTGAGTCCAATCTAGCATGAGAGGACTCGACAATTGGGCTGCTCCCGCCGCTAAGCGACGAAGGGGAATGGAGAGAGAAGCCCAATATAGGCAAATGCTCTCTCCTTTTCCCTAGGAATACCGATTGGGAGGGGTTTCGGTTGGAGCGAAGAGCATGTTTCCTTTGAACTTTCTCCCTATTGGGAAGGGAATGGGACACATGACGAGAATCCGTTGGACATAGTATAAGTACGTGCCAATGGACCAATAGTCCCTGTGCCTGCCCAATGAGAGTGTTGGAACGGATGGACCACATCGGTGGCAAAGCTTACCAGCATGGTGACCAACACTTTTCTAGCATGGGTACTTCCAGGGCAAGGAAGGAAGGGTGTAGGCCTGACTAGGCGGAATCGGAGGACTAAAGTGGAGTACATTTTTAAAGGAGATAATTGCATCGTTTCCCATCTAAACTTGCAGCAAATCTCATTTAGCCCCTGGACTTGAAAATTGCGATATCTCCCCCCAAACTTGTCTCCATTTACACGGTTGCTTCAAGATGTCAGGTCTCCCATCAAACGTTGAGCCGACATCCATGTGCCACTCATGTGCTAATGTGGTCGTTAAATATTGAGGTGGTTAGCCACAGATGCCGCTCGATCAGGTCCACGGTGGACCGTCCACCCTATCACCTTCTTCATCAATCCCTCTCTCCTCCTCAATCTCTCTCTCCCCAAATCTCCCAATAATGACGACACTGCGAGCTCTGTCACTGCTACCACGACGAGCTTCTCCGGCGCCACGATGGACTTCTCCGCCGCCGTTGCGAGCTTCTTTGTCATCGTCTCAACTCCATCAACACCTCCGTGAACTTCTCCCCGTTAGCGCCACCACGATGCCGCCTAGATCTGGGCCTCCCGTAACACCCCGACCTCAACCTTGAGGCCCAAGGTGCTACCACCACCTTCCATACAAAAATTTGGCAGAACTTCCCCTATAACTGGGACATCCAAACAGGTAACACTCACGGTAAAAGCATAACAAGCATCAATATACATCCAACCAGTTATAAAACAAAGCTAACACCTGCCAACAACCACAACCATCCCAAAACAGATACTCTCGGGCAACCTTCAGAGAGTATCAGCCAAACAACACAAGCATTCTTTAATAAGCTATTACACACTACCAAGGTAACAAACAAGTTCTAGCTAGTTCATTGCATTAACAAACTGTGGGATTGGCTAGCTAGTGTGATAAGCAAAAGTGTGATCTACTCCTCGTTCCGCGGGTGCTGCTTCAATCATCACCTAAAAGACAACATAAGAGCAAGAGTGAGTCCAGGACTTAGCATAGTACATTATAGAGATTTGAATGCAAACATCAGCACTAATAACATTATCATCAATTTCTGCTCTAAACAAACCATAAGGTTCAATGCAATGCAATGCAATGCTTTATGATCTTTAACATTTGCGCAAGACGGTATCTATCGGCACACACCGTCGGTGCATCGCTCTAACTCCATCCCGTGGAGGTGCTCACCGTAGTGAGACTTCCCTGCCATCCCGTGGGGGGAGGGGGTGCCTACCTCTGCAGGTCTTATCAAGAGCACACCGGATTAGTCATATAGCCTTTCCATAGTCCAAGCCCGTGGCTCACCGAACTAATTAGCTATATGACTTTCTCACCGTCCTGGCTCGAATGCATGCTTTTATGGGTGTATGCAACATAAGCATGGTTAAGCAACATATTCCAACCTCATTCCATCACTATCCTCATACATCCATTCATCATCAGGTTTATCAATAGTAAAGCAGAACATGTATATAGTACAGTAGACAAATCTAGCATGTATTACCACCCATATCGCATATGTACTTACCTTAGTTACCCGGCGGGGTGGATGAACGAGTTGTCGATGCCGATCCCGAAGCGGTGCCTACACATTTGCAAGCATGACAATCAACCGATTGATACCTCTTACTAAGCCAACGTTTATACTAAGTATCCCATTTAGTCCTTCCCCTTTCTAACCTATAATACATTAGGCTCCAAATTTTTACGACAACCCTCGATTATTAACTTACAAGGTGGCTGACCATATAGGTTACTACCTTAACCAAAATCCCGTCGCGGCCTACACTGGGCAGCAGTACTCCAGAAGGCGTAACTTCTAAACCGCTAGGCCAAATCGCGCGTTCTTGGGCTCGTTGGAAAGCTAGAAAGATAAGATACAATTTCTTCAATAAGGACGAGCCCTGAATCCTGGCCCAAACACTCTGATTCCACTGGACAAGCTACTGCATTCATAGGCTACATACTTCCCTTAAAATACAAGCTCAGGTTTTGCTTTTCTTCCCAAAACCCATCCTAAACCAACCCATACAAGAGCTAGAAGCAGGAATTTACCTTGGTTTCCCAACATTTTTCTAGGGTTTCAAGGAAACCCTAGGTCTCTTCTTCTTCTCCCCTTCTCCTTCCTTCAATTGGCCGGCCTCCCCCTCCACCTTCCTTTCTTCCCTTCTCTTCCAAAACCAGTCCCCCTACCCCTCCTCACTGCCCAAACTTGCTGCTGCGCCGGCGGCTAGCTGGGGAGAACGTCGGCTGGGACTGCAGCGCCTAGAGGAGGGCGACGGCTGGGGGAGGAGGAGCTAGGGGGCGGCGGCGGCTGGGGGAGAAGGAGGCACTAGGAGGAGCCAGGTGGCTGGAGGGAGGAGCACGAGCTGGGGGAGACACCGAATAAAAGGAGAGAGAGAGAGAGATGGGGGCAGGAGAGCTCGAATGGGAGAGATGAGAGGGGCAGAGAGCTGGCTGCCCGGCCATATCTCTTCAGCTGGGGTGGGAATCGGTGGTGGGCTGGGCTTGGCCCACCGGCCCACTGCCCCCTTTAGCACTAGTATTACACCTCCCAAGCATCGACATCGGCGAGGATGGCAACTCAACCTCTTCCTCAACTCCGACGACCCAACCCTCCCTGCATCCGCCCCATTTGCTTCTCCTACCACTACTTCACCACCACTCCTTGACTTGTAGCGGTGGGGAGGTCCACATTTGGATAGTGGTGAGGGGAGGAGGACCTTGAGGAGGAGGCGCATGGGAAAATCGAGCTCCCGCCGCCGCACCGCCATTCTCGAGAAAATCGTGCTTCTGTCATCGCGTCACCATGCTCGTGGAAGTTGGGATTGCACCGTCACCCCCATGGAGAGGAGGAGCTCGGGGAGGATGGGGTAGGCTACGTCGGGGTGGTGTGGGAGCACACCTGGCGTGAGAGAGAAAGAGAGGAGAGGGAGAGGAGGAGGAAGATGATGACATGGCAGCATCTCATCCACAATCACATAGATGGATGTTTAGGTGGTAAGCGACGTCGATGATTAACAACCACCTCAGCATTTAACAATCGCATGTGTAGCAATATCAACTTCTAACGGTTTCGAGGCAACCACGCAAACGAAGACAAATTTGGGGGCCGACATTACAATTTGCAAGTTCAGGGGCTAAGTGAGATTTGCTGCAAATTCAGAGAGCAACAACAAAATTATCTCTTTTTCAAAAGTATACATAACTTGACGACCTAATCTCCCCCAACCAGAGTGCTTTTATCAAGGGCCGCTGCATCCAAGATAACTTCCGTGGAGTCCAGTCCACCCTCCGTATGCTCCACACAAACAATACCCCGGTGCTCCTTCTTAAGCTAGACTTTGCTAAAGCTTTTGACTCGGTCGGCTGGGGCTACCTTCTTGAGCTGCTTCATGGGCTTGGTTTCGGTCCTCATTGGCGTGAGTGGATCTCTCTAACCTTCAGGACAGCCTCCTCCTCCGTCCTCCTCAATGGACACCTCTGTCCCCCCTTCCGTCATGGCCGTGGTGTTCGTCAGGGTGACCCGCTCTCTCCTATGCTCTTCATCCTGGCCATCGATCCCCTCCAACGACTTATCGACATGGCAGCCCGTGAAGTGGTCCTTGGCCAAATCGGCCCTTCCCCCCTTAAGCTGAGAACCTCCCTCTATGCGGATGACGCGGCCATTTTCCTTCGCCCAGATCGTTCCGAGATTTCCGCTACCATTGAGCTTCTCCAGGCCTTCGGAGACTTCTTGGGGCTCAAGATCAATCTTCATAAATGCTCTATCTTGCCTATTCGCTGTAAGGACATCGACTTGGATGAAGCCCTCAATCCTTTCCCTGGCATTCGGTCTACCTTCCCCTGCAAGTACCTGGGCCTCCCCCTCCACTTCAAGCGCCTAGGACGCACCCATTTCCTTCCTCTCATCCTCAAAATCCATTCTAGACTCTCTGCTTGGAAGGGTCGTCTGCTCTCGAAGGCGGGCCGCCTGACCTTAGTCAAGGCAATCCTCTCAGCACTTCCTACCTACTTCGCCACGGTTTTTCACCTCCCTAAGTAGGTCATTGCGGAAATCGACAAAATCCGGCGCTCCTTCCTCTGGAAGGGGGGTGAGGGCCACGCTTCTGGGCACGCCCTTGTCAACTGGAACACGGTCTGTCGCCCACCCGCCCTTGGGGGTCTGGGTGTTCTTGACCTAGATCGTTTCAACAGTGCCCTCCGCTTGTGCTGGCTTTGGCTCAGCCGGACGGACCCCTCCAAGCCCTGGCTACACTACGATTTGCAGGTTTCCTCGACTGAGACGGCCCTATTTCGGGCAGCCACGAAGGTCTCTGTTGGTAATGGGGCCAATACTTCCTTCTGGAATGACAGATGGGTTTCCGGAGCCGCCCCTGCCCACATAGCCCCTAACCTTTTCCGGCAAGCTAAGCGTAAGAAGGGCACGGTGGCGCAGCTTCTACCCTCGCACCGGTGGATCCACTTCTCCGGCCCCTTCTCATCCATCGTGCTCCTGAAGGAATGTGTCCTGCTTTGGAGCAAAATCCGGTCCACCAACCTATCAGACAACCCTGATTCCTTTCGTTGGTGCTTCTCCCCTACCGGAAGTTTCTCCACCAAGTCAGCTTACTCCCTTCAATTTCTAGGGTGCACGGGGCACCCTCTTGCGTCCGCCATCTGGACCGCCCACGTCCCAAACAAATGCAAGTTCTTCGCCTGGACGCTAAGTTACCACCACGTCAATACGACCGATCTGCTCGCAAGGAAAGGGTGGCCTCATCCGCCAGCTTGTGCCTTATGCAATGGCCCCCTGGAGTCGATCAACCACCTCTGGGGCTCCTGCACCTTCGCGTCGGCCGTTTGGCAGGAGACTCTCCCCCACGGCCCCTATCCTCCAGGACCTTCCACCGTCTGCAGCTGGTGGATCGCTCGCCTCCAAGGAGTCACTCGAAGTGCCTTCAAAGACCTCAACGGCATTGTCATCTTCACAGCCTGGGAGATCTGAAAGGAGCGCAATAGAAGAATCTTTCAAGGGAAATCCTTGCCTGCATCTAATGTTGTTAGTCTTGTCAAGGAGGGGTATGCGGCTTGGGCCGCGGCCACCTCCTGGGCCTTATTGTCTGCTTAGTTTTCTTGGGTCCCCCCCCTCTCTCTCCTCCCTTTCTCTCTTCCTTTGTAAATCTATACAGTCCTTTCTCTCTTAATTGAAATGGCAAAGCTCCTGTCCGTTAACTCAAAAAAAAAGTATACATAAAGTTTAGTATTTTAGGATTAGTATAATGACTTTGTTTTATTCTGTTTTATCTATAATAGTAGATAGGCAAAAAAATAAAGCTCCAAGATAGAAAAGATTTCTGTTAAAAATACTCGGAAATAAAAATCCAGACAAGCAAAAGAACAAAACGGGAGAGACAAGAGAAGGGCATGTTTGATATGAGAGAGACGAACACCGAGCATGCCATCAATGCCCTGTTGCTCTTTTCTTTCTCTCATCCCCTCGAGTCCCAACGAATCTTTCCGCACCACCTCCCCACCCCTCTCGGTCAAACCGCCCCTCTTCTCTCTCTCCTCAGCTCCTTTCTTCTCTCCACTTATTTTTTCCCGTTCTCTCTCTAGCATAAAAAAGAACTGTGTGAGACGGAGGGAGGAGAGAGAGACGGGAGCCGACTAATAATGGCAGGAGGAACCTTCTTTTCCTGACTCCCTGCGGCTTCAGCTCATCATTTGTCTCTGATCCTTGTGCTCTGTTCCTGTTGTGCTGCTGGTCTTGGTCTTGGGTGGTATTGGTGGACTGAGCCATCCGGGAGGGAGAGGGAAGGTCTCGCCATTGGGCTCCTGCCTGCGATCTGGTTTCATTGGCATTCCTCCTGGATCACATAGGTTCTTGTTCTTCCCTGTCTCTCTTAATGTTTCTTTATTGATACACTCTTCTGGATCACATAGGGTGGCCTGTCATCTCATTTCCAAGGGCATGCAGGCCTGTTCTTATCAAAAAAATTGATTTTGTATCTCTCTGCATTTCGGTATGCGTTCCTGCTACTCTGTATCATGATTTCATCCCCTCAATGAAATAGGGATTGCGGTTTGGGGGTGTGGCAATGGGCTCTGACGGTTTAGTTTTAGAATGTGCCACCCTTCAAATATTTTTCCTTGCGAAATGTGTGTTGTTCCTGATCCAGTTCGTCTTCCTTTTTCTATAACAAGGCTGCATTTTCTGCCTTGTTGCAAGAAAGGAAGAACACTTGCGCTTGATTGGAATTCCCATTGGAATATCTGTGTCGTTGGATTCTTCTTTCTGATCTCTGGTATGGTTACTCCAGCTCCGTGTTTGTCGTCCAATCCGTGGACGCGTTCATCAAATCCAACTTTCAAATTGAAATGTTCGAACTACCCTTCCTTTCCTCACCCAGCCATTTCACATAAAAAAAACCACCTTTCCTTGGTGCGACGTTATTCGCCTCGTCTGGACGTCCTTGACAGTTTCTCTGACCGATTCTTGATCCCGGTTACATGGGGGAAGGTGTGTTCTTAGGAAATAAAATCTGCACCATTTTCACCAAAATTTCATCTTTTCAAATGAAACTCCATATACTACAAGAATAATCGTGAAGGATTTTTTTTATCATCTACAAAAGTTGTTCCCTGTTGTTATTCACCTGGAGCTCCGAGCCGTAGGAGAGTCCCCAGACTAGCGCGCTGTTTGGGGGTCCATCCGTCCATGGCCTCCTCGTTTCCTGTTCTTGAAGTGAACAAGATGGAACGTCCCCTTCTGTTGGCTCCTTTCGGATATCTATTCCTTTTTTGGGGACTGTGCCGGTCGCATCGGCCAAGAACCCCCGGTTGATGTTAATGAGTTGTCTTCTACCGCCATGGACACGGTTTCAGTTTTGGATTCGGCTTCAGGGGACAAAAAAAAAATGGAGTTTTGGAATCGAGCCTCTTTCTGTTGGGAGAACATCGCGTTGCTCTGTAAAATTGAAAGCTTGATGTTGTGAGGAAGAACCGAGGAAGATCAATTTGAGGTCCTGATACAATTTTTTTTCTGTTATTCTTTTGCTGGGAGTAATAATATTTTTTGTTTGCAATCCGCCATTTTTCATGAACTATCCTGTTGAATTTGACTGTCATTTTGCATTGTTTCTGCTTCTCAGTTTGGGTTTCTATTGGAGATATTTTTGTCAAACAATTTTTCGGAAAAAACATTTTTTGGAGTGTTTGGCAAAGCCTCTTTTGCAGCTTAGCTCAATCTCTTATCCGGTCATACCTATGGCCCTTGTTCAAAGTTTTGGTGTGAGATTACAAGATTCTATTCATTGGTTTTCTTCTTTTAAGATTATTCCTGTCAGTGCGTTCCTGAATATAGCACCGAATGCAACCCTACAGATGTTGTGTTACCTAGGTCTCTAAATGCCTCATTACCAGTGTTTATCGTGAACTGTAATAACATCTGATCGTTTTCAAACACTAGGCTGAGCAATGGAGGAGTGGAAGGATCCCACTATAGGCCCGGAATATTTGATGCCGAGCTTTCTGGCCGAAGCATTTCCACTGGGCGGCGGGGCAGAGGGTGGCAGCCATGGTGGCAAGGCCGGGCTCGAGAAACATGTCTCGTCAGCTGCTGCAAGCTCACCGAAGGAGGTGAAGCCGCTGCCGCTGCCGATGGCGCCGCACTTCGGCCAGAACAGCAGCCTCGCCGAGAGGATGCAGGCGAGAGCTGGATTCAGCGTCACCAAGCTCAGCATGCCCTGCATTGCACTAGCTGCAACCGACGGCGCGCCGTCAGGAGCTCCCTCGCCGTACGTGACGATCCCACCTGGCCTGAGCCCGGCGACGCTGTTGGAATCGCCGGTCTTCCTTTCCAATGCCATGGTATGCATAATGCATCGCGTATTACTCTTATGGTTATACTCTTGAGTGTTAGAATGGGATGTTAGGATGGCAGGCCAAGAATGTATGCTTTACTGAACTTTTGACCTCTTCGGAAGTTCGTGAAAGTTCAGACTTTGGCTCCGTGATCGGACTTCAACCACCTCTTCTTTTCAAACAAACAAACAAACAGTGTTGGTTTTCTCGAAAGCCAGAATAGAGTGATAACTCTCCAATCATTACTTTGAACATAAAGAAGGCTGCTATTGTTCTGACAAGAGAGAGATGAATGCATTAGTTCTACTCTTATTCATATGTGTTTTTTTAACGGATTATTCAAAAGTTGTACTGAGTATGCAATGTCTTTGAGCATCAATTGAAACATTTTTTATGTTTATGCATCAAATATTATGTCTTTTAAAGGACTGATTTTTAATTGAAGTCTATCTGGTTCTGGAACTCGTACTAGTTTTGTCAGCGATGGTTATTTTCATGCAATGTTTCAGGGTCAGGCCTCGCCAACCACAGGGAAGCTGCTCATGCGTGGTGTTACGAACGACAATGGTCCTGTTAGATTCGAAAGCCCCTCAATTGGAGATTGTCCGGGTGCATTTTCATTCAAGCCTTTGGAGCTAAAATCCTCACAGTACATATCTGAAGAAAAGAAGGTGAGCAACTATTTGAAATTGTTTATATGTTATTCTTCACGCTGAAAAAAATCAAGTTATGACAGAAGTAGCTCTGTACTTTGCCATATTAATTGACAATGGAGTTGGTACTCAATAGTAAAAACTATTCTAAAATGTAACTGCACTTTCCATGACTGCCTTGATTAACAGAAAATTTTCCTGGGAGTATTGTAACCGTTGCATATCTGCCTTTATTTCTAATCATGGAGTGATTGACAAGTATTTTCTTTATGTAACAGAAGTTTATATGAATTATCAATTTTTATCAATTGGTTAGTGCCCATCAAAAGTATTTTTGTGGGTTCCGACCAATTCGTGCACAGAATGTTGGAAAAAGTTTCACATATAGGGCATTGTAATATTACCTGCAGTGTTTTGTAAGGCCAGGTACTGCATTGTGGCTAGTAACCCTGGTACTACCTTTTCCTTCATTATTGTTGGCACTTAATAGAGCAAGACAACCTTGGGGCCTACCAATGTTCCTGGTGAAACTAGGAGCATTTTCAGTACTTTTTCCCTGCAGTTTTAGCCAGTGATTGATTTTAAGACTCCAAAATGGAATTCTGAGTACTGCTTAATTGCTTTTGTCCATTTTTTTGTTTCTATAGGTTCTAGAAAACGTGGTTATGATATTGCCGTGTTCAAGTTTTTTTTGTTTTCCTCATTTTTTATGTGAATGTGATGCACCTTCCTTTGCCTTCAGGAATCTTTATCAACTAAACACCACTCATCGATCCCAAGCACAGAGGTTTCCGTCAAGACTGAAGCTAACATTCAGACGGCACAAGAGGCAAACCTGCTGGGCCATCTGAACCAGCAGCAGGTCAACCCGCAACCCCCTGGCGGTGCTCATGACTCCAAGCTCAGCCGTCTCCAACCTGGCGACGTCGCGGGCAGTGACAACGCGTCGCCTCCGGGTCATGGCCAGCCATTGACGGAAGGGGACGCCAAGGGAGACTACCCTGCCGTGGCCACCGCCGCCGCCGCCGCTCCAGCCGAGGACGGGTACAGCTGGAGGAAGTACGGGCAGAAGCAGGTGAAGCACAGCGAGTACCCGCGGAGCTACTACAAGTGCACGCACCCCAACTGCCAGGTCAAGAAGAAGGTGGAGCGCTCGCACGAGGGGCACATCACCGAGATCATCTACAAGGGCACGCACGGTCACCAGAAGCCCACGCCACCCCGCCGCCCAGCCGCCGCGCAGATGGACGCGCCCACGGACAACAACAGCAACAGCAACAACAACGCGGTAGAGGCGAGGCCAGCGTGGCATAACGGCGTGGCCGGCGAGGACTGGCGCGGCGACGGCGTGGAGGGCGCGGCGGCGTCGTCCCCGTCGCTTCCCGGTGAGCTCTGTGACTCGGCGGCTTCGATGCAGGTCCACGATGGCGCCGCCCGGTTCGAGTCGCCGGAGGGCGTGGATGGTGCGTCTGCGGTGTCCGACGAGGTGGACGGGGACGACGGGGTGGCCCGTGGTGGCATGCCCCAGAGCGCCGCCGACGCCGAGGTCTACGAACTGGAGTCCAAAAGGAGGTAGCTTTCTCATCTCTGAAGCCTGATTCCTCGCGGCGCAGATGTGAGCGATAATGCGATTAGCTCACGCATGGTTTGGCACTTCAATGTGTTCAGGAAGCTGGAGTCGTGTGCCATTGAGATGGGCGCTGCGTCGCGAGCTGTCCGCGAGCCCCGAGTCGTGATCCAGACGACGAGCGAGGTCGACATCCTCGATGACGGCTACCGCTGGCGCAAGTACGGGCAGAAGGTCGTCAAAGGCAACCCGAATCCAAGGTTCGTCTGAATCATCTAGTTTCACAGAATCATGCACAGATCGCAGATGCACTCGTTCTTTACTCACGTGTGCACGTTTCGTTTTCCTGGCCAGGAGCTACTACAAGTGCACGCACCCGGGATGCATGGTGCGGAAGCACGTGGAACGCGCGTCGCACGACCTCAAGTCCGTGATCACCACTTACGAGGGCAAGCACAACCACGAGGTCCCCGCGGCGAGGAACAGCGGCCACTCGGGCGCCGCGGCCGGGTCGCAGCCTCACGCCGGAGGCGGCGGCAGCAGCGGCCGCCGGCCGGAGCCGCCACTGGCGCAGGACGGGCTGATGAGGCTGGGCGGCTGCGGCGCGCCGCTCGCGGTGGCGGCGTTCGGCCTGCCGCCGAGGGACCCGCTCGCGCCGATGAGCAACTACCCCTACTCGCTCGGCCACGCTGCGGCGCTGCCGAGCCTGCCGATGCCGTCGGGGCTCGCCGCCGTCGAGGGGCTCAAGCTCCCGTCGCTGCACCCACTGCTCAGGCACCGGCAGGCAATGGAGACGGCGGGGCTCTTGGTGCCCAAGGGCGAGGCCGCCATGCCGGGCAGCGCCGCCGGCGCCGGCTCTGGCTCTGCGCCTTCGTACCAGCAGATGCTGCTGAGCAGGTTGCCCGTGAGGCATCAGATGTAGATAGTAATAAAAGGCGAGGATTAGAGGACAGAAGCTTGCTCAGGTTGATTAGTATTATTAGGTTCCGGTGATAAGTACAGCGTGGAAACAAACAGCCTCGCTTAGAGTTCAGCTCTTTCTTGCGGTTTTTCTTTATTTTCTTCTTCCGAAATTTTCTGTCTGCATTATAGCCCTTCGTTTAATTTAGCTTGTGTTTTAGCAAGCAACATGTGGTTCTTCGGTTAAAAAGTTTATGGTATGTTCAACAATCAGGCATGTTCTTTTCACAGGAATGCATGCATCCGTCATCCGTGCGGCCGTGTACTGCCCATTTGAAAGCCAGATGCAGGGAATCGGCATATGACTCGATTCCAATGAATTTCAAAGGAAAAACTGTAGATATCCAACACATAAAAAATCTATGAAAGTGGTTAGTCTCAACTCTTTTTTGTGTTAAGAGATAGTGACTCGAGTGTTGCATGACTTCATCCGAGAACAGACCAGTGGTCTGGTTGGTGGCGGGAACAAAACTGTCTTAAGAGCATCAACAGCAGGTTCTCTATATTTCGTTCTCTATATCCCTTCTCTAAATTACTATTCGTTCCCTATATTTCCATCATCTCCAGCAGATTCTCTATCCTTAAAAAGATATAGAGATTCTCTAGAGAGTCTCTAAATATAGAGACTCTCTCCAGAGTCTCTATATTTAGAGGTTGAGATAGAGACCCTGCTGGAATGTGATAGAGACTGCAGTTGTCCGTAATAGTGTTTTAGGGAATCCTTTAGAGACCCTGCTAGCCATGCTCTAAGACCTCTGCGTCTAGTCGTCCACCCGAACTGAGTCCTGGATATCCGGTCTCACCTACTTCCTTGAACTATCTGTCCTTGAATTTGTTCGATGCAAGTACGGATGATAAAAATACTCATAAAATCATGAATTTGGGCACCTAACTCGATGGGTCCAAGCCTAGGTCTCTCATTTTAATCCACGTGTATTAAGGATTGGCTTCGAGTTCAGATCTAGATCCGCGTCTTATTTTAGACCCGTGGCAGGCATGGGTACCCGAAACCTTCCATTGACGTATGGACCACATATTTAGTCCCTCAGTCCTCAGAATCATAGGCCATGGTCCTCAAGTGCATGTCGCGCAACTAGGGGCGGATCCAAGAAAACAAGTCACCGGGGTCGTCGGGGTCATTTTAACTTTAAATCTCTAGTTTTTAGCTTCAAACTATAGGTTTATAGGTATATATACTAATAAGATAGCTATAGACAACAAAGGATTGTCCGAAAGGCGCCGGTGTCGCTTAACACCGGCCCTTATACTATAGATCCGCCCTTGCGCTGCAACTCATGAGCTCATTGCTGGGTGTCCCTAGCTCCCCTCTCGCATAGGACCATAGCATATTTTAATGAAAGTTCCTAACCAAAGTGAATAAATTTTATTAAATGAAAAAATTTGAATATTTTTACCGTATATGTTTGGCGGGTCTCAAGTAGGGATGACAATCCGGTATGGTACGTTCGGGTTTTGGCTACCCATACACATACCCACCAGCCAAAACTTAACTGTGAAGACACCAATAAAACTTGGAGAGAATGTATTCATACCTATCCTTGCCTTTCAAGGGTACCCGCCACCCATGGGTAGACCCGCGGGAATTCTCAGAAGTCAGCCACATAACCATTGATGGGAGGAGCTGCGAGGCGACACAACAAGACATGGAGATGGTAGCATGGCAAGACGTGGAGAAGGCAACGCAGTCTGACGATGGCCTGGCGGTGGCACGACAAGACTTGTAAAAGGTCGCACAATATTCTAAAAAATTATAGATGTACTCTAAACTTACTTACCTATGTATAAAATTTCAAGTCCAAATTCAATCTTAATAAAGTTACAAAAATAGAAAATTCTATCAATTTTGAACCTTTCAAATTAATCAAAATTTTCATTTCGTGGCTATTAATATAGAATGAACTTGGCCTTAAAAATTCATACATTGGTAGAGTAAACAATAATGTACATCTATAATTTTTTAATTGTTTTACGACTTTTGTTAGTTTGGTTACATAGTGATTGCACCAAAATCTTGATTGCACAAGATACATTGTCCCAAACTATAAGCAAACCAATCTAGGAATAAAATCTATCCTTTAAAGATATTCTAAAATTACTACTCGTATCTCGGAAAAAGCTACACCAAGCTGTTTAGGCCAACTTGAATTGAACTTTTTAATACCTAGAAGCCCCTTGTCCAAATCACGAGATCCCGATATTTTAGCTCAAGTCGTGCAACCATAGCTAAATAAAAACATGGTATATCGTCCGAGCTCCAAAGCATGACATGGCGAGACGAGGGTTTATTATTTGTCATGTCCAATCGACCATTGCCACGGTTGAAAGCTAGCAAGTCTAATAACTCCCCTAAAATCTCCACGAAGCCAAATTGAAGGAGTGAAGCGACAAAATAGGGTGGCAAAATGCGGTGCCAGCAAATCAATTATCCCGTCCCCTCACTTCAGATGATGGGTTTATCTTATTATAGGGCATTCACATCTATTTATTTTTGCGATGCGGCAGTCACATTTATAGGGTGCATTTCAACGTGAGGCAGATTTTAACAGTTAAATTTCTTCTTTACTATCTATTATAGTTGCCTTTATCATCTGTTATCAGTTACCACAAAATAATTTTTTTATAAAAACACGATATAAACATCTTAGCATAAATTTTATACCAAATGGTTCATATAATTTGGCTGGCCGTTGATGAAAAACTTACGAAGCGACTTTTCCAATAACGGACGTGAATAAAAACTGCCGGAGGAAAACGTCTGCCCCGGGAGAAAAGCCATAGGCCCTGGGCCGGCACACGCGCATAGGGCTTCTTTCGCACACAGCCATCGCCTTGGGCCGCAAGTGTCGAAGCAAGAGGCGCATGCCGTCCCGCCGTCCCGGTCCCGGCTGTGACGCCGACGCCGAAGCGCACAGTGCGGCGGTACGTGCACGGCACCCGTCCGTCTCGTCGCCCCCGTCGTCCGATCCATAGACGATTAGCCGAAGCAAGCACTGCACGCCACGCGCGGCGCGACAAGAGAGACGAGATGCAAGCGGCAAAAACGTGAGCCACCCCGATGGTTCGCAGCCGCACAGGCTGCAGCCGGGGAGTCCTGGAAGAGAACGGGAGAGACGGTGCTTTTTCTATTTTCGCTCTCGAGGAAAGCTACCTCGATCGATTTGGTTTGGGTCGCCCTCGTTTCTGAACTTCCCCGCTGCTCTCTCCGTTCTAAATTATAGTTGACTTTTGGATATTCTATTTGACCATTCGTCTTATTCAAAAAATGTATGTAAATATTATTTATTTTGTTGTGATTTGTTTTATCATTAAACATATTTTAAGCATGACTTATATTTTTACATGTTTGCACTATTTATTTGAATAAGATGAATGGTCAAAAGACGTCTCCAAAAGTCAACAGTTAACTATAATTTGGAACGATGGGAGTAGTTTTGATTAGCTGTTTTTATTGTAACACTTCCTTTTTTTAATGGTTTGTGTATTCGACATCTAGCCTTTAGAGGAGGGTTATGGGATGTTTTGTGGTCGAAAGTGTGGGGGAAAAAAACGAATGAAACTCCCAACATTTCAATGACTTTGTTAAGCTTTATCCGTTCTGTCAAATTATCCACCGCCACATCGCACTTCTCTTTCATCAAGCATTAGTGTGCCAATGTTGACTTTATTATTTCAGCTGCTTATAAACTTATATGTATATCGTGCTTGGTTTTCATCTTCGCTCGGCTAGGCCTGCTCGCCACAGCTAGGCACAATGCATCTCGACCAAGCTCGTGTAGGGCACAATGTTTGGTTGCCGTGCACAAGCTGACCCCGACCACTCCGAGCAAGCCGTGTCTAGTTACTTGTATGTAGTTAGAGCGCTGGCGACCTTTGTCTCCCCTAATCTAGTCGCCATCGGATCAGATCTACCTTGAGCTTGTTGCCATTAGAATCGTCTTTCCTCGAGCTTGCCTGCTTGGGATCTAACCTCCACCAAACTCTTCGTCGTTGGATTTGGTGTCCTTGCAACCAAACATGCTAGAAAAGTTGTCAAGCTCAATCCAATGCTATAATTTCTCAAATTAATTTTGCAAAGGTTTTAAAGCTACTCCTCAATACTTTTGAATCCTAGTCAAACCACATTTTTTTTATTTGTCAAAACTACTTTTTAAAGCTCTTGAAACCCAACCATTAAGCTAGAAGAATTTCAAATAAGAGTTGTCCTAATGGCCTAACAAGACGCAACCCCCAACCTCATCTATCTCAAGAAACAAACAAAGGTTCAACTAGTAAATTTAATACATATTAGTTTGTTTACGTGTCATCTTAGCCCAGTCTGTATGAAGCAGTTGAATGAAGCCAAGCATAATGGATACAAGTGATGGTGTTTAGTTGCCCATGTCGCCTCAATATGGGGTCATTCGGCTGTATTTATCTGTGCTTGCATAAAATGTTTAAGCATTCCTTTCAAACATCCTGGAGTCGCACATGACCATGAGCATGCATGCCTTCGCTTGGCCACCTGCATTGGCCACAAACTCCCTGTGCGTTGCGACATGCATTACCCCATCATCTTTCAGCACGTTGCATGCCCCTCTATGCTCCATATCCATGGCACATCCACACCATATATGTACGTGTCCTCGCCTCCTCGTCCCAATGGATCGAGTAAACCGAGGAATCAATGCAAAAGACGCCAGGGCCGGTGTGACACTACCCCGTCGATGCTTCTCCTCAACGTGTGGACACTGCCCCCATGAACTTTTTGTGTGGGTGAGCTTGTCCTCCTCTAAGTTACAAAGAGGCCCTATTTGTAAAGAAAGAGGGCGAGGTGAACTGCTCCAGGCTGGGGCTTTCCTGAACTAAACATCACAGCGATCGCTTCTGGCCTTGACGGGGAGGTGCTGCTGCAGCTGTCAAACATAACGATGTCAGTCGGGGACATCTAATGTGCGTTGTGCAGCTTCATGCCATTGGCGGACTCGTAATACCTCCATGAGCCATGGTAATATCTTGTTGCCTCATGTCCTAAGCAAGGGTCTTTTCGGGATGCCTACGGAGGGACTCCCACCTAGAGTTCGCATGCGGGGTCGAGTCGTAGGGCCACCGGACGGGTTTTCTAGGGCCCTCCAAAGTCTCCCACGGCGCCATGTGTTCGAGAAAAGGGTTTATTCAAAATGCTCATAGAAAATTGTAAGAGAGGATTTGATCCGGATGTGCCACGTGGACTGGATCCGAGTTACGATCCCCGACACCTACCATATGCATCGGGAGGCCTCCTACATAAGAAAGAGAAAGGACGCAACAGCCCCCGGACCATCAGCAACCGTGCCCAAATTAGTGCGTAAAAGACCTCGAATCGTCATGTAATTACGAGTGAGCGCGAGCCGCAATTTGGAGAACAGCCGGGGGTGGCGTTGCCTCGTGCTAGCCGTGTCCATGTCCCTCTGCGTCCGTTTCTCCCCCTTTCGAAAAAAGGAGGAAAAGCCATTTGGATATATGCTCACTTAACTACATACACGTATAAAAAGGAGCAAAGGCACCATCTCACAGTCTCAAACCCTATGACGTAGGGACGAGGAAGAAACCAGCAACGCCAGCTAGTAAATTTCTTTTTTGGGTCTTTCTGGATAGACAAAGCTTTCACAACAATCCTGGAGAGAGGATGCTATCATGCCACGTGAAAATTAAGGGCAACTTCAATAGGAACACATCAGCTGGCTATAAGCACTTCACATCATCTTTTGATCTGATCTGTAGGAGAGAGGGGGTGTGTTGGGCAAGCGCCGGTCGCTAGGCGAGCGCCCTGATGCAACCGCACCACGCGTGCTCCCCTCTCTCTCTCTCTCTCTCTCTCTCTCTCTCTCTCTCTCTCTCTTTCTCAGCGATGGTTGCTTCACGCTTCGCGCCATGGCTGGAGTCGCCGCTCACCTCGTCGGAGTTGCCGCCACCACGCCATGGCCGGAGTCGCCGTCGCCGTGTTGTCGGAGATGGCGAGGGAGGGGACGTCGTGGCGAGGTCACGTGGGGCGGCGACGGCAAGGGAGTGGGGGCGACGGGGAGGCGGCGAGAGGAGAGGGTGCGACAAGGAGGGGGTGCGACGGGGAGGCGGTAAGGGGAGGGGACGCGACGGGGAGGCGGTTGGAGGCAGCGGCTGCGACGGAAGGAGGGAGGGAGCGCGCCGAGGAAGAAATGGAGTTGGGGGAGGACTGGGAAGAAAGGCAAAGTAATAAATTGAGTGGGTCCCGCAGGTTTTGATGCTATAGCCGAGCTGTTGGATGGATGGACTTTTAAACTGATGTGGATGTGTCACATAAACCTTATAGCGAGCAAGTTGGCTCAATCATTGGAGATGCCCTAAGAGCTTGTTTGGATGTCTTGAAAAAAAACATCTTGGTGGTAATAATCCCATAGAAGATTTTTTATGCCATTTATTTTTTTGGACTCCATTCCCCAACCTTCTCCTTTGCCACACAATCCAAACATCAAGTCCCTACTTCTCTTTTCTGACCATTGGCCTCTAGCCTCCTTCCCAGCACATAGATTTGGTCGTTGTTGTCTCCCTAGAAAACCCTCGCCATTGTGGCCCTCAATCACCCACACCGTCACTGCCCTGGAGCCCACTGTTGCTAGATCTCTCTCGTTGTCCTCTCCCTAGAGCCCATTACCACATGTTGTAGCTATAGATGGCCAGATGGGCCGGGCCAAATGGGCTAGCACGAGGCCCGGTGTTTTGGCTCGGCCTAAGGCACGGCACGGCTTGGAGCGGGCCCTGGCCGGCATGGCATGAAGCAACGTGCAGTGCTTGGGCAGCCGCGGCGGCACGCCGGGCCACCCCGGCCCGGCACGGCCAGCTTAAACATGAGGCCCATTGCAGGCCCGCACCTCCCAATATAAGCAGCGCCGGGGGCATTGAAACCCTAGCACCTCGCTCATTTCACACAGCCTCTCTTGCCTCGCGTGTGTCTCTCCCTCTCCCTCTCGCCACCATTGCCGGCATGGAGACGCTGCCTAGCGTGGTTCTCACCGTCGTTCGCCATTGCCAGTCGCCACCCTCTCCTCTCCTTGTCCCTCTCCCCTCTCCTCTTCCTCGCCGACTCTCGCCGCCGTCTCGCTTCCTTCCCGCGGTTGAAACCCTAGTCCCTAATCTACTTTCCTCCTGGCCTGTGGTACTCAGATCGGTCTCGTCGCCGGTGTCTCCAGGTTTTTAATGAGGCAACCATATAATATAAACAGCTCAAAATATTTATCTTTGTCTTTATTTTAAAGTGTCATTGTGTATTTGTGTTCGATTCATATGTGATGTCATCTATTTGAGACTGAGTCTTTGAGACTTTGAGTTTTGACACTTGAAATATGAGTACCTCTCTTTTTTCTAAAAATTTGAAGTGATTCCTTGTCTTCGGGTTTAAAGGGCACGACGTGTCTACGGGCTTGCAGGTTGACTGCCCTGCCACGGCACGGCTAAGTCCTTGTCGTGCCGTGCCTAGGCCGAGAGGTCAGCCTATGGGCCGGCACGGCACGATATCCTTCTCGTGCCGTGCCTAGGCCTGTTCCAATTGTGCCGTGCGTGCCTAAACGGGTCGTGTCGTGCCGTGCTGCCCGTTTGGACATCTATAGCTGCAGCCTTGAAGCCCTTGTGCCACTACCTCCCTAGATTCCACGGTTAGCGTCCTAGATCTCGCCTGCCATTGCTACCCTAAAGTCTATCGTCATTGCGACTCTAGGGCCTTGTTTGTTTCAGATTAATGTAGAGTTGCGTTTTACAATAGCAAATTTTTTACCCCTCAAAATACATTTTAACGAGTTCAAAAAATTATGAAAAAATATTTTACAAACTTTAAGAAGTACTATTTAAAACCCCACAAGAATGACTACAAAACATTACATCATTTGGCTTATACAAAAATAACAAATTTTTATTTAATTTAATTTAATTTAATCTGAAACAAACAAGGCCTGGAGCACCTCACCTCTGCCACCCTTGGGCCCACCAACCCTCATTGATGTTCTTCGAGACCCGGCTCCATCACTAGCTACCGGAGGAATTCACCGTCGCTCTGCCCTCTTGGAGGAGCCCGTTGTTTGTGAGGGCCGCGTGGTGGCAGAGAGGGTGCAACACGCAAGGAAGACTAGGGAAATCCTGATGGATTGAGATATGGATGCTTTGCCGGTGAAAACGTTGGGGATTGGATTGGGATTTTTTTTTCCCTTTATCATCCAAACAATCATCTTATCTATATTGAGAAATCCTACCCCTAGGATTTCTAGCCCTGGAACTTGCAGGGATCCCAATTGATCCTCTAGTTCCTAAACAAGGTCTACAGTGGATTTATATGTTCCAAAACAGGCCGTGTCTCTGGCGTGTTATTTTTTTAGATGTTTTATTTATTCGTAAACTGATTTTTGAAAACTTTTTCAAACTTGTTTAGTGAATTTGGAATGTTCCATTCAACTTGTTTTATAAAGCTTTAAGAAACAGTTTTAAAATTAAAAAAAAGGGACTTGTTGTTTGCAGTCGCCTGCAATGGAGCATAACATGCAAGCAATTTTTTTGAGCTAGCAAACTCATGTCCACTAGATGGAGCGTAGCCGTGCAATATTTTTACCACTAAAAAAATGAGGTTTTTTTAGAAGAAAAAGGTAAAAAAAAAGAAAGATATGGACATGAAAAGCACGAATTAAAATCCTCCGAGAGGCAGCGAGCCGTCGCCATCGCAACCACCACTCGGAGCGCAGCCATTTGCATCGTCTAAACTTAGGATACATTTTATCCACCATAGCAATATTTTTTTCTAGATAGAAAAGTGCAAAAAAAAAATGAAACGAAGTAGAAAATTGACAAAAATCAACTGCATGAATTGTAGCTGGGGCTAGGAGGTGCCCCACTCCTTAGGGTCACTAAGGGTCGCACGATGTTAATACGAGATTGTATCCCACTATCTAAAACAAGTGTACCAAAATACTCCTTGGAGGGCTAGTTTTCATAGGCAAGATGGGAAGCAAAAACTCCATCTTGTCCCCATATAATAGCAACCCAATGGACCTTGTAAAGGGCATGGTTCTTTCTCAATCATATAACTTAATAACATCCAACCTTCATTCAACTCCACATGGTTGTAGCTCGTGGCTCTCTCCAAGCTAACCTCCCAAGCTTCCTTCCTATGGAGGCCATTGGGGTGCCTCCAAATTTGTTGTTTGGATTCTCCCAACGACAAGGTCCTATGCAGGCGTCTGTAGAATATCCGAGGCTTTAGAGAACAAGAGAAAATGTAGTCTTCTTTCTCTCGCTGGAAAGGATAACGAGAGAGAATGGTAGGTGCAAAAGACATAGAAATTCTTTGGTGGTTTAAGAGATGAATCCATGCATCACATATCCATCCCATCCTGTATGGTCTTTAATGGGCCAACCAAACACACCCTTATCTTTTCATGCATAGTCATTTAGAAAGCAGAAACCGAACTCGTATTTGGGTCACTTCTCGTGGACTTGTTGCTTGTCCATAACCTCGTTCCACATGTTTGTAGGCGGCTGCGAGCTAGCAGTACCAAAAAAATGCTGAAGAAAATAAATTGGTTGGCTTTATATTATGGAGATAAGATATACGCAGTAAAAATAATACCTAGTGATATTCTGTGTCCCTTTATCGGAATTAGTCGGCCCTGCACTTTTGCTTGCCGATCCATGTGTGCTGTGAACATTGAACAGCTTTTGATACCCGGCCTGATTCTCTGAACCTGCGCGGTTGCCTGTAAACGTCGGGCTCGTTCGCCACGGCTGGGGCCTGGTGCTTTTCAGTGCATGGTTGCGTTCGTGTTACTGTAATAAATTTGAGAGCTCTTAAAAAAGTTTAAAGATTAAAAAAATAATTAAAAAAATAGTTTTAAGAGCTTTGGAAGAAACTAAAAGTAAAAAAAATAGTTATAAATTATCATAACTTATAGGCTATATAAAAATAACAAAATTTGATATAGCAATACACAACTATATGTAACATCGAAAATAACAAGGCCTTGATATTCCCGAGCAGTGGCTAAGTACAGCCATCAGCGAGCTAGCCATCCAATCAATCTACCAGAGCAGGGGCGGATCCACCACCAGGGCTGGTGGGGCCGCTGTCCAGGCTTGAATTTGGATTTTAGCCTAATACATACCCTTGATTCTATATAAAGAAGCAAATACTACAAACCTAAAACAATAGGCTGGAATGCTAGCTTCCCTGAGGTGTTTAGTTCGATTCTCATGCGTCTTTTTTTGCTTCTAGCCTTCTGCATCCATCCACTTATAAATAGAACATGTGGATTTGATTTTTTTCTTTTCATCTAGTTTTAAATGAAAAAGTCTTCGAGTAAAAGAGAAGCATCGCTTACGATAACAGTTTGATTTAATATTCTAATAAGCATATTGTTTTAAATAGGTATTTTACCGTAATTAGACGGTTTTAAAATATGATGACTGACATGTTCTCCCAGAAGCTTTTGAATACGACTTTGAGGTTGAAAACCACACACAATAGAAATTGTTTGCCTTCCAGAAGTATATCTAAATTATACAAATAGATATTATGTTAATTCGATGACGATTCTTAGGGTTAAGTTTGCCCAGGCTTGATTTTAATCCTGCGTTCGCCAGCCCTTTCCTGATCGGTATTAGGGCTGGGAAGAGTGGTTCGGATAACAAACAGCCATCAGGTTTGTACTTTGGATACCCCTATACCAGAGTAAGTTTGGGTGGTAACTTCCTTTAAAAAAAATAAAAAAGTCCGAGTGGTGACCTATAACTTAAGGCCCGTGCTTTTTTTCCCCTCGCCAAAAATGCTAATTGTACCAACAACTCCACGTGTTCCACCGAAATTCCATTCCCGCTGCCTGTCCGACAAGCAGCAAGAGTTCCCGGGTGTGGTTTGAGAAATTTAGGGATGGCAATTTTATGCATGGAATCGGATATTTAAGGGTATATGTTTTATTTTAGATTTAGATTTATGGGTTTCAAATTTTGTATTCGGGTTTATTTTTATACCCATGGATACCCATGCGTACCCGAAAAAATAATTAAAATTAAATATAATACAACATGTCATCATATGTTATCAATAAATATGAATTGATGAAAGGCTAAAGTTTAAATATAAGTTTATATGTTCACAGTTGATGAAAGGCTAGAGATGAAATTGATTAATGTCATATATGTTGTATTCAATATTGAGATATATGCTTATTATGTATTTCGAGTTCGAATACCCGTTCGGGTTCAGGTATCGCCCTGGGTTTATACCCATGAAATAATCCGGGTTCGGGTATAGTTTTTGGGTTTCGAGTTTAGGTATGGGGGGGTGTTCCTGGAGGTACCCGACCCGATTGCCATCCCTAGAGAAATTGGTATAAGTTAATCTAGTTGTAGTAGAGTTAGTTTTCAAGTCGGTAGTATAATCAGAATTGGATTAGGATTAGTATGTCTAGTAGAATTAGGACTTGTATTTTGTTCGCTATATAAAGCAACCAAAACTCGCCGATCTGCCCATCGAGCCAACGACACCAAAACTACTTTTGTGATGTGTGATTAGTAGAGCTAATTAGTTAGGCTAAACATAATCGACGATGCTACGAATGTCGATTTGGTATAACCCAATGTGCAACTCCAACTTGGAGTGGAGGACGGAAGCACTAAGGTATGGTACATCGACATCAGAGCGAGCAACCATATGACAGGTTACAAACAACAATTCCTGGAACTTGACATGTCCATCGGTTTATACGTGAACATTGGAGGGTGCGCCACTGTTCTCAATAAAAGTCGAAAAGGTGATCACAAAGTGTTGATGGACGTTTGCCTCGAAAATCATACACATAGTTCACCTCAATAAAACTCTTTCGTAACAATTTTACTTTTGTTATAGTAGGGGACACCCACCCCTTACGAATTGGAGAGAGGGGCGAACCAACTCAGAGTCGGAGGAGCGCGTGAGGTACTCACTCAAAGGGGGCGAAGCAAAGGCGGGCGAAAGAGATACACGCCCGAAGGGAGCCTCGTCCCCATTACGCGAAGCAAAGGTGAAGCGAAGAAGACAAGGGCCGGCGAGCGGGAGCTGCCTCACAGAGACCTCGCCTGGTATCGGAAACGCCTAAGTCTAATCAGCGAGGCAAAGGCATTTTCGTGGTAACCAAAAAGGCTGGGGGTCAGGAAGTACGCATGAAACAGTCACCAGAAATCATATCGCGTGTCAAGAGGATATGCTAGTTGGCCATAAGAACCAGCATCGTGTGACAAGAAGATATGATAGCTGGCCGTAACAACCGGGTCCCCTTGTAATCCCTCTTGTAGCCCTACTTTAGATAGAAAAGCATGGGTATTTAGGTCTTAACCCCGGCCCTGAGGATTCTTTTCCCTTGGTGCCTCTGCCAAAGGAGGCAGGTCAGGGGCCAAAGGGTCTTTTCTTCGCAAAGACCTCTTGGCCCTCGCTTTATCCCCGGATGAGGGGCTGTATAGTGAAATGTAAAAATGACATCCCCACTATAAATAGGGTGGTCCATAATAAAAAAGGATAAGCTACAATTAGCAGGCTAGTTATTTTGTATTTGCTTAACTTCCCAGAGCTGTCTCGCGAGTATGCCCAATTGCTTCGCGAGGCAGCCTTTAAAAAATTTGTTGTCTGGCTTAGCCCAATGACAACTTTGAATAAGTTTTATAAACAAAACATAATGGTAAATGTCAAGTTTTTTATCCAGGGTCATCCATCTCATGGCTGAGAGTGGCCATGCACCTAGCGGTTGCAGCCACGCACAGTTGATGAGACATGGCACAAGACTAGGGGAGACACTCGTGCCCATGCTCCTCGAGGCCACTCACGGAGTCACGGCGAGCTAAGCCGAGGACAGGAGGGAGGCCTGGAGGGGTGGTGGATGCGGTTACCCATCCACGTCCACGGCCGTAATGGGGGTTTAATTCAAGGCTAAGATCGCTTTAAATGGGAACAATGAATTTTGGCACCATAAGCAGAAGTGTCAGTTTAAGCCAAAGATGAGATGATGAGAGCCACAAAGGGAAAAAAAAAATTAAGAGGTGACCCCCTTCTCCATTGAGCTACCCAAGCCAGGAAGCCAAAGGAAAAGACTAGAGGAGGCAGGGTTTGGGTTGGGTGATGACGACCTTTCCATGTTCCAATTCATTGCGGCTGGACCCTCCCCGCATTTATAACCCTTCATCGTGTCCACCCATGGCTGATTTGTTTTATCGAGGAGTATTTGTGAGAAAATTTTCTATGCATCGTTTGGGATCTTGGGGGCTACGGGTGCTTATCAACATTTTTGACCAAAGAGTTTGTCTGTCTCTTTTCTTGTTCTTGTAGGGTAAGAAGTCACTGGGCATTGGAGCAAAATATATACGGTCTATTCATGGTCTTTTCCCTTTATGGATGAAACATTACCGTAACATTGAATCACGTAAAATCAACACTGTACAGCTTAAAAATCTCCAGATAATTTAGATTTAGTGCAACGAAATTGAGCCTTAGAAACAAAATTTAGATTTTCCCTAGCTTTTAAAGAAAAAAAATTAGACCGCTATTAATTTGTGGACTAAATTACTCATGAAATATCATGATAATGGTTACCTTTTACTTGATTTGACCAAAATAAACTAGAATTACCATTAACTACGACGTTGATCTCGTTTCTTAAGTTTCGTCTGACAAAGATTTCAGGTTGATTCTAAGTCAGTGTGTAAAGTTAAGCACACCTGTCTCAGCTCCATCCACAATTTATAAGCGATATATGCGTCTAGTAAGACAACATATATATCTAGTGCTAATGTTTATTTGATGCTAACATACTAACAACAGATCTAGGGTCATCAAATCCATGAGAAGTGACTCAGATTTAGAGAGATGAAGCCTTTTGCGCACTAAGAAATCATCAGATCCATGAGTAGTGGCTCGGATTTAGAGAGATGAAGCCTCTTTCACACTTAGAAGTCAAGAGTTTTATGTTAAAGTGTTCAGGTGAGCTCCTAACTCCCTCCCGCCGTCGTGTTGCCCCGCCCACCCTAACCCAGCCAACGCCTTCACCCGCCACCGCTACCCCAACCGTCTTCACCACCTTCCATGGCTTCTGCGGCGCCGCCGCCGTCCTTACTCCATCCCCAGCCAACCACTAGGCCGCCGCCTCCCCCAGCCATCCCTCTAAGCCTAGGGGCACAGAGATCCCCAACTCGAACCCTAACCCTAACCCGAAACTCGTGGTGGCTACGGCAACAGCGGTCGTCAGGAACAAAGGAGAAGGCGGTGCAGCGGTCACCGAAGACGAAGAAGAAGACGGCACGACGCATTGATCCACAGGTGAGAAACAGGAGAAGGCGGAATCGTCTACGCTAGAGGAGAAAGGGGCAGTCGCCTGGGTGGGTGACCTGCCACCCAGGCAACTGCTATTTGGCAAATTCATTTCTTTTTTCCACCAGATGCCAACACGGTGGTGCACCATTTTCTCTTCCAACCGTGACACACATGTTCCTAAAATTTAGGCAAGAGTTTCTTCGGGATATGCTAACCTGTATGCCTTTGCTCGAAAATTTCATTAATTTATTTACAATGGTGTTTTTATTAAGCTAAAAAAACTGGTAAGATTTTCAAATCTACAGAGACGTTGTATGAGTTTAGGACATGTACAATGGTTAAGACGTCAATTATCTCTACCCATATCATTTACAGACAACACAAAAGACAATCTATACAATGGTCAGACTTTAAAGTTGTCTATTGAGCTATTTAATGTCCTGCGTGCGTTGTTGGAGACGTCTACTGTCTCTAGGCTATCTCTGGACCCCTTGCATGCGTTGTTAGAGATAGCTATCATTTCTATGTTGCCTCTAGACTGTATATAAACCGTTGCCTATTCTTATTTCTTGCGCTAGCGTCATCTTTTACATGTGAGATGACTCTTATCTGTCTTTTTTTCTCTCTCATCCACGTAAGCTTATGATCTGACTTAACGTGGTTTAGAGACAGCTTACATATGGTTGACATGTAACATTATATATGTTCTTAGAGTTGTAGAATCATTTTTTAAAACTTTGTGTAAAAAACTAAGATGTGAAAAAATGACTACAAGACGTAAAAACTAGACCTGATCATGCCCCGGGCCGGGCCTGGTTTCGGGCCGGGCTTGAAAAAACCCAGTCCCATGGGACTAAGCCCGAGCCCGGCCCGGCCCGATGCACCGAGCCTCGGATTCGGGCCCGAACCCAGCCCGAAGCCCGAAAGCCCGACCCGGTCACAGCTTCGCCCACATTTTCCCAGGCCCGAACCCGGCCCGGCCCAACCCGGCGGCCGAGCTTCAGATCGAGGCCCGAGCCCGGCCTGGTGCACCGGTCGCGCCGAGCAGGGTCGGGCTTTTTCGGGCCTGGTCGGGCCGGACTGCCTATGAACAGGTCTAGTAAAAACATATGTCCTGTGTAAAAATAAAAAAACTTAGTTGTACATTTTAATTTTGATCTAAGTTGAATTAAATAAGGCAACACTGAATTTGCATGTCTCGTTCTGTATGACACTGACATGTGAGAGATACGTGAATATGTCGGTGGATCATGACGAAAAATTATGAAATACAAATTTTGAGTGTTTACTTTTGAAATCTCTCGTGCTAAAGTGATATCAATGTAATTGCATTTAACAACAAGCGCAGGTTTAATTAGATATATATCAATCTAACAAATTATTTATTTGGCATGCTATCTAATCATGCCAAAAGTCAATTATACTATTCATGTAGATGTACTACCCCTAATATATTAATCCTATAGTATATAAAAGTTGAAACTAATTTATACGCTTAGGTCGAGAGGAGAATTGGATGGTCCATATTCGTTGGTGCATATAGCAGAAAAGTCTTAAATATAATCCACCGTAGTTTGTCGCGCGCGCGTGCGTATAAACAATTTAGAACATCATTTTTTTTTTCACAAATACTGTATAGTACTCCAAGGACATGGATTTTTTTTTTCTTTTGCTGCATGTGAAGTGTTTAGAATATGACAACGATCGAGCACTCGAGTATTTTCGTAGCTAATAATTTCAGCGCAAGCGCAATAGTTCGTCTGGTACGTATGCACGCACGCATATATTCTTATCATGCCTCTTCTAATGATTTTTTTGCCATGAATCTAGGCATTTATTTTTTATTTTTGCCACGAAAGAAAAATGCATTTATTAGTTGAGCTCGTGATCTAGGCATTTACTCCACTTGCACGAAAATATGGCACGACATGGCATCCCGATCGATCGATCGGTCTTTTTGTTGCAAAATTAATATAATGAGCAAGATAACAATGTGATCCACATAAAGTACAGCTACACAAATAAGTAAGCCAATAATACTATAAATCATGTATTCTCCAGATATGACAAGACAGACATATAAAGACATGATCAACTCAAATACCATTGCTGCCATAAAGTTAAACCCAACAACAAAACTCAAGGTTTGTACTTTATTAGTGTTCTCAGATTGCAAACTGGGGTTGCTAAATGATTTAGCCGTCCAACTACAGTTTGGACAATATATCAGAGGTTTATTAATCTGAAATCAAGACCTAATTGCCCTAAGTATAGCACTGCTCACCGTGGAGACCAACAGATCATAATTCACCAATTAGCACAGCACCTAAACAGTTCCGAAACAACAAGGACAGCAGTAAACTAAGTGATAAACTGAGCTGTACCATAGGATTAACCTCACAAACAGCTAGATAATCACCAATAACCAGTCTAGAGCATGTGCAAATATATCAATGTATATGAATTAACCCACAGTGATGACTAGTAGTGCTACACAAGGTTAATTGGTCCTAGAACAGATTAAGTTGGCCTCAAAATTAAGCAATCATCATCGAGCAGCACTTGAAGCCCCACAGGAACAGTGCATCCAGATTTGGTAAACCGGCCTCTAGCTCGAAGGCTAGTCCCCCAGAAGCAACCAAATCGGTCCACTGTACAGAGAAGGATTAAGCAAATACTTACGAAGCGTTGGGATCGAACCAACAGGCCGAGGCAAAGCGTGCACAAGCACTGTCCCAGAAAACAATTCGCCGTGCTATTAAGCACACCAAGCGAAAAGGTTCGGAGATATGAAGCCGTCACTCCCCACGGCAGCGACCCTGAAGGAGCCGAGATGCGAGAGAACGCAGCAGCAAGTTCACGGCGACCACCCCGTGGCCTCGGGAACCAGAGTCGAAGAGGAGCACCACCAAGACAGCACCCACCGGCCGGCGACGGCGCCGAGGCACCGGCAAGAGCAGCAGTGATGCGCAGCAAGCAGTGAGAGGGGTAAAACGAGAGAAAAACGAGAGAGAGACCCAAAGAGGAGCACGGGACTTCCCCATATAGGCGAGGAGAGCGACCTCCCCGAAGTCTTCGGCCACCTCTCACCTCGCGCCCGCGCAAGTCGGACTCGAGGAACGCCGCCGCCACCTGAGCGACAAGGGTTTGAGGAACCCTAGGCGTGCACGAAGCTCTTGGCGAGGCGTGGCTGCCTTTTCCTCTCCCGTAGTGGGCTAAAGGCCCACTGGTCCAAGGGCAAAAGCCCAACACTTTTAAGGTTGGTGAACACCTCTTAACTTCAGCAAAACTAGTACGCCTTACTTTTATTTTTAAAAAAGAACTAGTACGCTTTACACGCAACCGCTTGCAGCGTATTCAGAATGGTGGAGTTAAATAAATAAATATTAAATAAGGGTGATAGAAATATCCATGGAGCTGAATACCTGACTCGATGGGTCTGAGTCTAGATTCAAAAATGGACCCATGTGTATGAAAGTTCGGGTCTGGATCCAGACACTATAGCACTGACATGTGGGACCTTATTATCACTCACATATAGTTACATTCTACACCTTTTGATTCCCAAATCTCAAATCCCTTATCGATTTCCCAATCCTCAAAGCAACTCTGCCGACTCTGACTCTCTCTCGACTCTTGTGACCTAGCCCCTTCCTCCCCTCCAAAACCTAGCTGCCGCCAACGCCCACCACCAATACCGTCGGGATCTCGCCACCGCGTCGCCTCGCTGGGTACCTGGATGCCTGTATGGATTTTGTGCTTACTCATATGCTCTTGAAATGCTACTAAATTGTTATCTATGTGACATAGTTGTAATGTATATTTGTTGTTGATTTTGGAATGGTGTTTGATGTTCTTTCAAATTTTCACGTATGGAACCGGATTTGGGTTTAGGTTTGACTTTGGACCTAATAAATTTTTGGTCTAGATTTGGGTTGACGGAGGCTGGATCCGACTTAGACCCATTGTCATCCCTACTACTTAAGCTGAAGTAATTTGTGTGGGAGCTGAATGGGTAAGTTAGCTGAACGAATGGATAAGCTTTTAAGATGTTGTTATTGTATTAGAAATGGATAAGAGTCTCGCAAAGCAACATATGTACTTCTATTGCAAACGGCCAATAATTCATCACATATGTATCAGTGCGTGCAATTTCTTTGTTCATGGCTGAATTCGAGAATTTTTTTTTGAAAACGGGAGGAGCTAGGAAGAAAATCCCCTCGGCATGGCGTGCAGGTCGGCCTCGAACCTGGGTCTTCAGCGCTGCAACCCTCGGCGCTGACCAACTGAACACTGCTCAGCAAACCACACATAATGTTTTCCATGCAAGCCCATCCATTTGTCTTCCGTTTCAACCCACCTCTCCTTGTTTAGGTATTTTTTTTTTAGAAAAAAGTGCATATGGTCCCTGAATTTTCACTCCGGTCCTAGTTTGGTATTTAAACTCCAAAGCCAGATTTAAGTGTGGTTCTTGAACTCTTAAAATCAGACGTGACTAGTCCTTTGACTTGATTGTGGATGGTTTTTGCTGACATCAATGCACATGTGGCGGGTTTTGCGTTTGTAAATGACCATGTGGCATGACATGACAACTCCATGGCATATATGGGAAGAAGTGGCATCCATGTCATGAAATCTCCTTTCTCCCTATATCTAATCTTTTTCCCGCTCTCTCCCTCCCTCCTATTCTGATGGAGTGGGGGAGGCTGGCGGCTCCAGCGACGAGCCACGTCGGCGGCAACATAGAGAGGCTGGCGGCTCTGGCAGTGGACCTCAATGGCGTTGATGAGGAGATATAGGCGGCTCCAGTAGTGGCCTGTGGGCCACAACGGCGCTTCGCTTGGTTGTGTGCTGGAGCAAAGTGAAGCTCTATAACGTTGACTGCGCAATATGGGCTGGAGCGGTGTGGTGAGGTGGCTACACATCTGTTGACGTGGAGACCAGGACAGCTACACATCTGATGAAGAAGAGGCCAACGCGGCGACGAGCTAGGCGGTATGCTTGCGCAGTGCCACAAAGTGCAAGGGAGAAATGGAGAGTGTTGCTCGCATCGATGCCGAGGAGGGGCGGTTGGGTAGCTCCATCATAGATGTGCGCTAGGAAGGTCACACCACTGCGGGCTGCACGCATCACTACCAAAGCGGGGAGGTTGGATCACGTTCTGTCGATCTGCGCTAGGAGGTCATGTTGTGTCGATCCGGCTAGGGAGGAGCAATGAGCAGTTGGACTGGCCACCCAGGAGGGAGGAGGTAGAGGGTTGGTGGCGGCGGTGATTTTGGCATTAGGTCCGTGGGGGAGGGGAGAGGGAAGGCTAACGTGGCCACATCCACAGCCCATTTGAACCACAAATCACCGCCACTTAAGCAGAAAATGCTTATGCATATGCCACATCATCTAAAACCATCTACAATATGATCAAATAATTGGTTTTGGAGTTTAGGGACCAAATCGGGGCTGAAACGAAAGTTTAGGAACCAAACAAACACTTTTCCATTTTTATAACAACACCAAAATGCCTCAAGAAAACCTTGCTACCATGACATAAACCTTTGTATCGCACTTGAAACTTTTCCTCCGAGAAACATGGTATTTTCATTAGATTATAGGTTAAAGGCTTGCAACCATAATAAAGCTTACAACGCAACTTCACATAAAGATTAACCACCGATTAGAAGCCATACGAAAATCATGTTGCATCACTCTAGCTCGGAACAAGAACTTGTATCATGCATGCTATGCCTGCACTAATGAACATAGATACTAGCCATTTTATGCACTCCATGAACTGCATGCCTTTTTTTTGATAGAATAACTAAAATCAGCTTCTCCACCATTCTTCTAAATTCTTATTTTGTCGACCTAGCCCGGCCTCGCAACGCCTCACAATGCTTCCAAAACCAGGACCACCTTTGGCTTCTGAAACACCGATGTAAATATTGAACTAATCCTGGACCAAACTAAAACTCCCACACCACAAGACGGGTGGAACACACTATCTCATGAAAAGATCAAGCTCAAAAACATCAACCCTACCCATGCCTCCGATGTGGAAGATGTCACGGCCAACCACCACACTAAAGAAATTTAGAAGGAGCTTATTTTTATACCTCACTGCGCCATCATCAGCTCTACTACTTGGATGAAACAATCAACAAACCCTATTTCTAAAAATTTGATCTTGCCACAAAAACTGTGAACACAAGTATAGAAAAGAATCCCCTTGTCCTCCCACCTCAGATGTGGTCACCGGAGTTGAGTAGATGAGGTGGTCGGGATGAATCCGAAGAAGTTGAGGCTGTAGTGGAGGAGTTGAGGTGACGACGACTCTCTAGATCCATTTTTTATTTCTGTATCCCACTTTAAATTTGGAAGTAGTATACATCACTATAGACATCGGTAGTATTTATGTTATAATGTTGATATATTTTATGTTAATTTTTTCTAAACGGTAGGGTTTAAATTATACTGCCACATTAGTATAACGAAGAAGGTTGTGCCCTGCGCGTTTGCGCGGATAGATTCATGTCAGCATATAGAGTTTATCTCTAACTCATAATCCTTTTTTAGGGTTATCTCAAACTCATAATATATCTCCAATATATAGAGTTTATCTCTAATATATTAATCTAGATCTAGTTTAGTAGTATGTTATAGAGATTATTTATTTATCTTTTTTATCTGATTTGGTAGACGACAATTAATTGTGTTAAATCTGGCTAGAATCAATTAGGTGTACTTTTAAAGATTATTTATAATTTTTGGGATTGCTGCATCTTTATAAAAGGGTTTTAAATAGACTTGTTTTCAAATACGAAACAGTTTTTTATATAAATTTGAAACGGACACGTAAGAGTTATGTTATGGAAGGTGATTCGTGATAGACTCGAACTGTTGACGGGCGCGCGTGACGACCGTGTTGCGTAGGCGATGAGGGACTCGCTCAGGTCGACGGCTGCGGCGCGCACGCGGGCGACCAGCGCAGCGGCCTCCTGCTCCCGGACTCCGTGGAAGGAGGCGCGCAGGAGCGGCTCGACATGCCGGCGGTGCTCGCGCGCTGCTCGAAATCGCCGACAACGACGGCGACGTGGGCTGTAGATATTGCAATTGTAGTAGCTCAGGGCACAGCGACGGTGAGCAGTAATAAAACACACATCTCATGGGTTTAAGCTCACAGATTATACAGCAAATTGGTTCTTTCTTTGCAAAATTTTTTGGTTTCCTCGATTAGTTTAGTTCACCACCACGTTGCGCCCGTAGAGAAGGCGCTCGGCCATGGCGCTCCGAGGCCGGCTCGCGAAGGCCAGGTCACGCGTACGCATCACCGAGCCGGAGTAGTATGACCAGGCCGTGCGGTGCGGCCAGTGACCGGAGCGCACGCGCGTCCGCATCGTCGAGGAGTAGTATGACCGGGCCAAATTTTTTTACGTATACAATTTTTTCAGTATTTTTTATAATTTTTATAATTCGGTTACACGATGATTACACCGTAATCTTGCTTGCACAGGTTATGTTTTCTAAATACTAGTATTAACCTAGAAGAGACTACATGTAAGTCCAACGTCGTGTGTTCATGACGCGACTCGTGAGGCCTGAGGGAGTGCACAGTCATTGTTCCACTCGAGACCGACGCACGCCGTTCTGTGGCATCCATCATCCATGAGTGAGATTTCGCGTTAGATCCCATCCCAATTAACCTTGCATCCTGCAATAAACCGACGGGCAGCATAAGCATCGGCCTGCGTGCGGCCTGCTTCTCGCAGCAGACGTGGGAGTTAAAAAACATGACAAACTAAGAGCATTGCCAGCAGTATCTCTATATTTCGTTCTCTATATCACTTCTCTAAATCACTATTCATTTAATATATTTTTATCCTCTCTAGCAGAGTCCCTGTCCTCCGAAAAGATATAGAGATTCCCTAAAGAGTCTCTAAATTTAGAGACTCCCTAGATATAAAGACTCTGAAGGGAGTCTCTAAATTTAGAGACTAAGATAGAGACTCTACTGGATGGATATAAATACCGAGACTATCCGCAATAGTGTTTTAGAAACAGTTCGTAATACTGTTTCAAAGCTATAGATGCTCTAAGTTTTCCACTTGCGGAGATTGGACCGGGCGCGCGCCGTTCGGTGGCCAAAAGAGCCGCGGCGCCATCGGCCGGGCGCGCGGCGCGAGAGGCATATATGGCTTCACGCGCACCGGCGCACGTACGCTGTATGCCGTGGCTAATGGCTTCGGTCAATCAGCGGCGCGCGCGCGAGCTAGGCTAGCGCACGTACATCTGACAAAATGGCCTGCGCGTCACCCCGTCGCCCAATGACACTACCCCACGCCGTGCTCCATGGAGCGTCCATTATTGCCAGCTAGCTGCTACGTACGCACGCCAAGAGACAAACGGCCCCAGGTTCCCGTTTTTTTCTTAAAAAAGAATTTACGCTGATACTAGAAGATATGAAGTCTAGTAACTAGAGGCCGAGGCACCGGCCGTGTACACCAGTCCACCATGGGTTGTCTAAGTATCTGTCACATCGGCGTTTTAACCGGCATAAACGAGAGGTTATAGAAGGATGAGGTGTCTTGGTATTGATCCATCTTTGCCATAGGGTAGGACGCTAGGAGGTCGATCACTGGTGTCAGCAATTGCATCAAATAAAAGAGAAAGCCTGAATCAGTTTTCGTGAGAAAGATGACTGGTCTATTAGTATATCATAAGAAACAATAGCTATCTATGCAAGCAAACGAAAATACGACGATCTTTAAACTTCGCAAACGCTATTGCAATATATATTATAAAGAGAGGTGAAAAACACACACACATAAGCATACAAAAATAAGGCAATTTTTAAACTGTGCAAACGCTCTTGCAATATATATATTACAAAGAGAAGAGAAACAGAGTTAACAAATTGCAAAAGCAGATTCATGTCCTAAAGATCTATGCCTCGTATCGATCCTTTGACACCCCTGGTACACCATGTCCGGCAAGCTAACCAGGTTCTAATTTCTGAATTCTCCTTCCAAAAGTTAGCACATGATGTATCATGAACAAGTTCCTAACCTCCAACAAATATGACAATTTACTATTTGCCATTAGTGCTATTTATAAATGAACCAATAGGATGTTCTGTGCATTTGTGTGACTAGATTTGTGTCAGTCTTTATATGACAAGTTCTTTTATTTCTATTATTTTTTATTTCAAATTTTTACAACTTTTTTATTGCAACCAATATGAAATTATTCTTTTAATATGACATGTACTCTTATTTCTATTTTAATATGAGCTTCTTAGTACAAATTGACATGTCCAGTTCAGTTAAATATAGAATGTTTTCTTCTATAAAAGGGACAATAGAAACCCGCAGTGCCTCCCTTGATGTACTGTATAGAAGCCATAGCTGAATTATTAAATTTGTTGTAATGTCTCCCTTGCAATATGCAAAGTTGTGGCAGCCAATTAAATTAAGCATCTTCATTATTATTTGGTGGCGGAAAAACAAAGGAAAAAGAGGAGGGAAACTCATCAGTTTTTTTTTTCATATATCTGTGAAGGTCGTATATAAAAAGCAGGTCTCCAGTGTACAATGCCCGCCATATCCATTAAATAACACATAAACGAAGACTCATAGGAAATCATCATGTTTATCCACTTGTAAGAACCCGAAGATGTTCCTTCGAAATGTACAAAAATAGGTAAAAAGTACCAAGTAGAGGAGGCTGAACCACTCAAGACACCATTGTTGTTAAATGTATTAGAGGCCGTATAAATAGGATAATAAAGAGGTTTTACCTAAAGAAAATGAATTACCTTATCAAACGTGACAAACATGCCTCTTGAAATAAATTATTCCAGTAAGATCTTTAACCTGTAGTTTGCTGAATAATGAATATATCTGCACAAAAGTTAACCCACTAATAACAGATAAAAAAAACATCTTCTCTGAACTTACCTTTTTTTAATCATGCAAGAAACAATAGCTCTAATGATCAACTCAATAGGGCAATATTCAATAATCGTAGTGTGACAACATAATTTTGCTAAAATGCAAGAGAGAACCATGGAGCAGTCCATATTTGCACAGAACAAAGAGCAAGCAATGCCTTACAAGAACACAATACGCTGCTGATCGAGTAACACACTAAGCAACAGAACAAACACACATGTTAGGCTAGCAGGAAATTCGAGAAATGCACAACATCTGGTCGTGGAACTAAAACAATACCCTACCTGATAAGCTAAGAAGTCCAAACTCCGAAACGCCGAGTCTTCACAGAACTAAACGCGAAGACAGATATTAATTGAATATTCGTACAGAAGACAGTAACTTATATTAGAAGGGACTAAATTTGGGTTAATGTTATACTTCCCCTTAAACTTGCTAATCAGAAAATAGACAATAATATGAACTAACCATGCGACATTCATGTGAAAGACAGCTGAAGGAAAAAATACTCCCAAGAATTTAGGATGAACAAAAAAGATTAATTAAAAAAATTGCGAAGTGTAAGCAAATCCGTGTGAAACTAATTGGCAGAACACATTGATGGGATGAGGATCTGCCCAAGAGTGAGCTGCATACTAAACCAAGCAGGCAGCTAGGTTGCAGGCTTGAAAGTGGAGATGGTATTCAGTCTAGAGCACCCTGTGTGGCCGATGGAAGATGCAGGGAAAGGGAGCAGCGAAATGGATGGAACAGACTCTGTAGCGACTGACCAACACCATCTTGAGGCCATGGCCCGACTGGAGGCAAGGCAGAAGTGGGAAGCCTATGAGGGACGGAGAAAGGGGAGGCAACACTGGCATCGAGAAGAGGAGTGGCATCGATAGGGCGAGAGTCCGAGGGAGTGGCGGCGGCGAGTGAGGGCGATGTGTTCACCAATGGTAGAGGAGCTCGAGGCGGCGGAGGAAGAGCTAGAGGTGCACGTGGTCGAGGAGGTCGAGGCAGGCGCGCGGTGATGGAGGAGGTCGAGGTGGCGGTGCTTGGCAACAACGTAGAAGCTTAAGGCGCAAAGCGGTGACTCACAATGATGGAGAAGGCGGTCGAGGCGGCGGCGCATGTCAATAGAGGAGGAGGTCGAGGCGCTTGTGCGCGCCGCCGACGGAGGGAGAGGTCGAGGCAGTGGCGCGAGCAAGGCTGATGGAGAACGAAGAGAGAAGAGAGAGAAGGGAAGGACAAAAAAAGAGAGAAGAGGACGAAGAAGTACCTAATAATGATAAGTGAGGTCCTTAAGTATTTTTATATGCGATACAATATTTTGAGCTCGCATGCGTTGAAAAGCCAGCATAAAGGCATGGATGCAAAGTTTCGACCAAAATAATGGCATAGCAATTTTTTGTGTTCAGTAATTGCAAAAGTGCAAAATTGATACTTAATAATGACATCGATGTAAAAAACCCTAATATTTACTATTCGTTTCTTTTCACTATCCGTTGGATCATATGGTTAGCTCTCTCCTTAATTATTAGTTCATCTAAAATCATATCCTATCTCTTTGCATTTTTTTAAAAAAATTAAAATGTAATTGATTTTCTGTTTTAAATTTAAAGTTGGACTTTTTGTTATTTTACTTTTTTTTGCAAATTCACTTGTGTGAATAGAGGAAAATGCCCAAAATAATCAACTAATAAATCATTATTTATATAATAAACCACAGTACAACTAAATACCCGGAATAGCACTCGGTCCCGCCACCCCACACGACGCCTTTCACACGGCACAGCAGGAGCAGAGCTCCCGCCACACCGCACGGCTGGAGCTCCTGCTCTCGCCACCCCGCACGGCTATTTCTATTTGCACGTCTTTCTATGCTATTATTGCTGCTCACCAGTTCAAATCCGAGGATGCAGGGTTCAGCTGACTTTTGACTTTTAACTTATGTGCACGGCCCAATCTAGGATTACATGGAATTATATTAGGCAAAATAAATAGTATGAGTATTGATCTGATTAATGACTAATTTTTTCACGACGAAAGTGTAAGTGTGTATTTTAAAAACATTTTTTAAAAACTTTCAGAGAAACTATTTAAAACCCCATAAAAATCACTATAAAATAATACAACATTTGGTTTGCAAAAAATGATAAATTCTCATTTAATTTAATTTTATCTAATTTAGCTAAAAAGAACGAGGCCTAAGCGGGACTTTGTAAAAAGAAAGTGTTATGGTACATGGGACGAGGGGCTAAGAAAATAGTGGCGAGCTATATCTATGACCTGCTAACATTGACTAGCTAAATTTTGGCTAGATGATATCGGATACAACATGAGTAAAAAAGATCACTATGCTAGAAAAGATTATTACAACATGATCATGTTGTAAAATTCACATTATTACAACCGTTGTTTTTAATTTTTCAAAATTTGTAAGTTTTTAATTTTTACAACAACTTCTATCGGATACAATCACATGAGTAAAAAAGATCACTATGCTGTTACAAAATATTTTATGGATTGATCTATACAAAAAATAACAAATTTTAACTCAATCAAACTAAAATAAACTAAACAAGCTGTCAAAAAGCGCTATATTCATTGCCAAGCTGCACCTCCGTGCCACGTGTCGCCACTAAGGAGTTCCCGCCGTACGGGGTGGCCGTCAGTCGTGAGAAAGATACACTAAGTATATATATTTCCATCTTAATTATTAGTAAAAAAATTACAAACGTTGTCTTTTTTGGATATATACATGTCTTATATTTTTAGAACGGACGAAGTATTAATACACACATACACATCACTAGGAGGCTGCGCTTATATGATTTTTTTGAATCCACGCTAATCACGGCGCTAATCCATGCTAATCTTTTTTTTAACCAATGCCACACAGTGCGGATCCATACTAATCACGGCGCTAATCCATGCTAATCACTGCACTAATCCACGCTAATCTCTTTTTTAACCAATCTAAAGAGTAAAGGAAAAAGTCTACTTATCCCCTGAAGTATCGACCCGGGTGCACATAACCCCCTGACTTCGAAAACCAGGTATTCTGTCCCACGAACTATTGAAACCGGAGCAAATAACCCTGTGGTAGCAGTTTTGCGGGTGGTTTTGCCACCGAGGCTGCACAGGTGGATGGTTTTGCCACCGTGGCAGCCTACGTGTCTCTCTCCTATCTCTCTTCTTCCTCCCTCTTGTAGCCATTTCATCGAGCACCTTCCACGCCGCCGCCACTGCCTTGTGCACCGCCACGTGCTCCGCGACCTCCGCTGCCACAAGCGCCCTAGCGAGATCCAGCACGTCGCCGCCGCCGCCGCCGCGCAGCGCCCGTTGCCGCCGCGTCGCCCGCCGTCGCGTGGCGCCGCCGTCTTGTGCGTGCCACGCCCAGTAAGCCGCGCTGCTGCGAGGCGAGGCGGTGCGTGGTGGAGCAGGGAGGTGAGTGAGAGAGGAGAGAGGGGAGAGGAAGAGAGGAGAAAGGAGACAGGAAGGAGAGAGAGATTTAAATGGGCCACTTTTTATTTTTTTTGTTATATTTGATTGTACTGACATGTGGTACCCGCGAAATGTGGCAATACCTTTGCACCTGGACCGCCTTGAATACCGCTACCGGAGATTATTTGCGCCGGTTTCAATAGTTCGTGGGACAGAATACCTGGTTTTCGAAGTCTGGGTGTTATGTGCACCAGGGTCAATATTTCTTGGGGGTAAAATAGACTTTTTCCAAGAGTAAAAAGATCCTATCTTTTACCGATGGATGTGTGTGAAAATGTCAAATCACAATTAATCTTGTCACATCGCCATTTGTTGAGTGCATCATGTGCGCACTGCCTGCTCCCGCCGTGCGGTGTGGCGGCAGCAGGCGCACCGCCGTGTTGCATGGCGGGAGCGCATGCCATGTGACTGCCGCTGAGCTGGGTGGTGGGACCACGTGCCAATATCGCAATTTTTTTGTGTGGATTATTTTAAGCATTTCGATTTAATTGTTGATTATTTCGGGTATTTTTTTGTGAATAGACCGAACCCTACTAATGTGATTTTGAAAATTTTATTCACCAAATTAGTTTTCGATTAAACAATAGTTACTCATACCTCATTAAACTTGGACTTCAAACTAATACAACAATTTTATCGATAGTTTAGTCGTATCCTGGATCGGACATGATTGACCAAAACATCGAGCGGGCTACTTAGGACCAGAGAACCAAATATACTAGTCTTTGGAGTTAAGACAAAATCGATCGGGAGACCATGCCTGTTGCATATGATCGAGGGACAAGCTAGAAATTTGGCAGCATGGCCATCTCTCTCTCGGAATCTTAATTAGCATTTGGAGTTCCGAGTCGCACATGATTTGAGATCCTACTTAGAACAGCTTTTGGTGCGTATATATACGACTTGCGCTTTTAGGCTTCAAAGTTTTTTTTAAAAAAAAAATAGCTTAACTTAAAGAGATTTTTTAGGACGTTCAAATTTAAAAAGTCAAAGCATTCATGCTTGTGATTGCCCCCATGTAGAGGCAGGGTTAATTGTTATTATCGAAAATGGCTTGTTATTGCCATTTGTTACCGTGCAACGTGGTCAAATCCAGTTCTGACACGTTAAAAGATGGTTGTAAATCGGCACACACTGCATACAGTAAAATTCTCGCTACAAAAGATTGCATCTAGTTGTCTACCGGTCTAGCCGCTGAATATATATACATGATTTAATAGGATCGCTATTTTGAAATGTGGCGCTATAGCGTTGCTATAGCCCTGATACAACTTTTAGGACATCTCGATCGTTACACATCATCTGCTCTAATGGTTTTTATCCGATATCACCAACATATTCCACCAATACACCCGACATTTGTTGCACCCTATATGACCACGCGCTGTTACATGAAGCACTTAAATTACATCTAAATTAGTAATATTGAGTAAACTAAACTATTAAGTATTCACCAAATTATATCTATTAACATTCCTAATCCCTAGAAATCACTCTATAGTATATATACTCATCAATAGTAGTAAAAGATTTTTCCCTGTCAAAACTGGTAGGAAAGATCGAGTGTGCATTAAAGCTTCATGTTAAAGATAGTGGTATGCAAAATTATTTTTGATGAAATAAAAATGTGTGTGAATTTTATTATATTAATGTTATCCTAGTTTAAATATTTATTATGCGATATCTTTGATATTTTATATAGATTATGCCAAACATTTAATTTTAAGATTATATCAATTTATTATTATATAGTTGAATATGTAGATCCGGTATATCACCGATATATCCTATTCATGTACTATAAAATTAGTCAATCGTTACGATTTCACTATATGTTATTTAGTATGGTTAATTACTTCTCTCCCTTCAAAAGAAACATACTCCATAGGCATGCATAACTTGGACTTGACCCTATTAATTTAACATAACTTACGTACCCGAATTTCTAGTTTCTAGGGAAGGTGCATGCATGACTCACCAAGTTTTTAATCGAGTCCAAATCCATATTTCACTTTCTCCGAGCTCCCTAAACCGGATTAAACAATCAGAGTTAGTGGGTTGGCGTGATGCTGCTACATGATTAAATTTTCTATTCCCTCCCCCTCTTGACATGACTAAATCTATTGAAAAAATACACTACGATTAGGGAGGGCAAAAAGTTTAATCGCACCGTCTCAAAGTCTTAGTTTAATTAATTACAATCGGGAAGGTAATCTCGCATCGCACGCTCCTACTTTAATCACGCCTCTTTGATAATTTCCCTGTGTGCCTGCATGCACCTTATTTCTACGCGCTCTCCGGGCCGTCCATTTATTTAACTAATCGGGCCTAGCTAATCTATCCCTAAAAAAATAGCCAAGAAAATCACCTAGAACTACTTGTATGATCGTAAGCTCTTAGATGCATGCATGCTCCCAGCGTGTACGCGTAGCTTAATTTGATTTATATTGCTTTGGTAGCTAGCTTGGTGCCGACTGCCAAGGACAAGTCCACGTGGGATCTTATTCGTACGTGCGTACGTCTTCACCATTTGTATACGTACAGATACACGAGGGCGTCTGTATCTAGACGATCCTCGTCGCCGCAGGAGAAATGCTACACCTACCAACAGAGGCTACACGAACGCTACTTAGCAGCAGGCGGGTTAAGGGGGCCGAGGGGATCGTCTGCCTTGTTCTGGAGTCTTGACTGACCCACCGTCCGGGGCGGGTTTGTCGGTTTGAAGTTAGGTTCGGACGCTTCCTTGGAATCGATGACTCTGAAATAAAGTTCGAGTAATATGAGATGTTTTTGTATTAACGTGTCAAATAGTATATGTTTTTGCCTGTTAATAACAAATATTTTTAGTAATCATTTCACCGTATGTCAATCCAAGCAGTATCTCACATGCAAACAAAATATTTCACGCATGGATGTTTTTTTATAAAATTAAACTAAATATTTCAGTGTTAAGTGTTGAAAGCAAACACATATGTTTTAGCAAAACAATGTTTCTAAAAAAACAAAAAAGATGTTTCGCTTTAGCAAATGATATGTTTTACTAGGACAATATATAATAATTTTCAAAAGAGCAAAACAAAAAATATTTCACCACAGTAAATACAATGTTTCACCATATATAGCAAATGTCTTGTTTCATATGTACCAAGATGATGTTTCAAATCATATCTTTCTTATTTAGCTCCATTCAATAAAGTGTGACGACCACTGGCCCGTTTCGCCCTACGACATCCCTCTCGCCATTATCACACAAGGCTCGCAATGTTGTCACCTTGTGGCCTCTTGCTCTCGTCGAGCTCGCACTGCCACGTGAGATGGAGGCATGATGGGTGGGGAGGCGAGATGGTTGTGTTGTGTGCCCATGTGAGAGGTGGGAATGTGGGACGACATAGGCGGCTATATGGTCACATATCAACCTGGATGTGCCCGCCTCACACTCCTCTCTTGTTCTATCTCGTGTGAGTGTGTGGAACGCGGGGGCGGAGACAGGATTGAGTTATAGGGGGGGCTAAGCAGACCACCAAAAAATAACGGTGCTATATGTATATACTTTGCAAAGCATGTGTTAAAAAACATTATACATACTACTACCTCTGGTCACAAAATTTGAAAGCCTGAGATGGATGCTAGTCAAAATTTGTATACTTTAGTTATGAATGCTTGGCAATATGAAGTGTATGTACATAATTATCTAAAAAAGTACTATTATAGTATTATAGTTTTAATGGTTTCATAAATAAACTACAATGATAATTAGTGATTAAGTTGTGTTTTAGAAATTGTGCAAAGTCAACAAGGTCAAACATTTGGGATCGGAGGAAGTAATATATATTTTCTTCATTTAAAACAAAATCAAGAAATAAGATATATGCATCTCTAGTAATTTGAATTTTACACATTATCGAGAGATCATATATAAGCCAAAGTTTATTAGAATTGACTTTTCTATTTGTCCATTTTCAATATAGCGTACTCTATCGCGTTGAAAACTTCTATTTATTTGAGAACAATATACTTATATATATCACAATCAAAGAGTTTGACAAAAAAGAATAATGCTTAGATAAAGCTATGGTTTGGGCAGTTGCCAATTAGATCTTAAATTATGACTATTAAACTGGATTTTGAGACTAAATATGTATGGGTAGTAGAGGGTTTTATTACATTTCGTTGAGGGGGCCAGGCCCTGCCAGCCTCCCTCTGTCTCCGCCCCTGGCGGAATGGATGTGTTTGTACTAGAATGGATAGATGACTCAAAGACCAAGAATAGAAAGAGAGGGCAAGCGGTAGAGAAGGGATGCATGGCACAATGGATAAGAAATGAGAGTCAGACATATATAATATTGTTTGGGGGGGTTCACATGCTTACGCCTGATGGTAAGAAATATCTTTATCATTTTACATAGCTAATTTGTGACACACCGAATGATTGGAATTTGTGCATACCATAAAATTGAAATATGTATATCCTAGGTATATGCCATGATCATTTTTTTAGAGCAAGCATGATCAATTTTTGGTATGCACTCTTCTAATAAATAAGAACCGGTCAGATCAACCTGCAAAGGCTTGGCCTTTGTATATGTGTCTAGTCTATTTGGTGGAAACTCTTCGGTTTCTTGACTATAGTAGCTCATATGGTCATAAATAACATCAGTGGCGGACTTAGGATTTTATCCTAGGGTAGACCTAATCTAACAAAAAAATCTAAGACACATCTTAAAAAAAATTACGAAGCAACATAATATAGTATATTACAATAGAAGTAATTCAACATATTACAAAAACTAATCTTACATTTGCACTTTACACTTTCTCATAGCCATGAAAGCATGAACTATGTCATCTTCGCTTGCATCGGAGACAATTTCGCGTTCAATGAAAGTAACTAAACAATCATTCAATACATCATCACTCTCAACCTATTCTTCACTAGATTCATTGCGGAGAAAACTCTTTCAACACTTGCTGTTGCCACCGGTAAGATCAATACCACAGTTGGAATTGGGGAAGAAGAAGATGCAATCTTATTTGCCTTCTTCGCTCCATATTTCCCAAAAAACGACGCAATATCTCCGGTTTCGGTCCTCTTCATACCTTAATAATCAAATGTGCAATATTTGCGTCAATACTTGTATGTGTACACTGTGTAGAAAATGCAGTAGACTAGGAGTACAGTAGACTAGGAGCAATACCTATACGCCTGTACCCGTGTACTACTGTACTGGACCGGAGAGGGGCCGGAGGCCAAGGGCGGCGGTTGGCGGAGCCACGTAGGCCGGAGGGGCGGACCGACGGAGGCAGACGGCGGCGCCGCAAGGCGGCTTGAGGGAGCGGGCTCCGCCGCTCGGGGCTGCTGCGTGCCTACCTGCTGGGGAGGCGAGGGGGCAGGGCGAGGCCGAAGGCCTGAGGCGACGCCAGAGGCGGAGGGAGGGCCAACGGAGCGGCGGAGGCCGGAGGGCGCAAGGCGGCGCGCCGACGCCGCCAGGGAGGAGGGAGATGTCGTGCTGTGCTGGGGAGGCAGCCAGGCAGGGGCAGGGGTGCCTTGTGCTCATGCGCAGCCTGCCTGAGGCAGCTCAAGGAAAAATGAGAGGTGGGCCTAGGCCTGGGCCAAAATTGCAAAAAATTATATCTAATAGTATAGTGCTGGGCCGAAATCCAGGGTAGGCCTGGGCCTACCTAGACTACCCTTTGGGCCCGCCCCTGAATAACATGCCAATAATCTGGTGTGTTTAGCATCACTCTGAAATTGTGGATTTCATATCTATCTAACTAAATTGTAGGTATCCATAATTACAAATATAATGTTCTAACACTCACATTGTAAGTTTCAGAAATCAGAAGACAACCAATGAAATTTGATTTTACTTCACCCTATTGTATGGATGCCCATTACGGAATATGTGAATCGTCCTTCATTCCCACGATTAAATAGATGTTTTCTTACAAAAAGATTTCTTTTGAGATTCATGCTTTATTGACGGGGTATGGATATTTTCTTTTCTATAAGTAAGTTCATTCGAGAATCATGGTGGTGAACTGACATAGGAACTAAAAATTCTATACTATTATTCAAATATATTCTCAGTGTATCCGCAGATTAATCCAGTGACACACCGAACCCTATAATACATCTTTAGCGAGAGTGGTACTGAGCAAATCCAGGTGGCCCTCTATAATATTGTAGCAGAGATAGAGGGGTTACTGGAGGGAAGAAATCTTTTAGAGGGTAGTGTAATTTGTGAAGAAATTTTAGAGGAATGGAAAGAGTGGACGCTAATAGTGTTTTAGAGGAAAAATATAGAGGAGGAGTTGGAGTTGCTCAACGACGGTTCAAGCACAACTTGGCCTGTTAATGGGGACAAACCCAAACCGAACCCATCCCTAACCCATAATAAAATGGGAAAAATTCAACCCAACCCAACCCACCCTGCCTATAATCTCTAACAAATCCAACCCAACCCAAATTGATTTTTCCATCCAACTCAACCCAACCTATCTCCTTTGTATGGGTTCAACCCATTTGAACCCGTTCAATCCACCCATTTCTACGTATGGGTTCTATGCAAAGAGTGGATATTAGTGAATACGGCGTATCGATCATACTAATGACCAGAAAAATTACATAAAAACTCAAGAAACCATAGAAAAATCTGGAATTATGTGAAAATTTTCGTATGCTAATATGTCATTTGTAAACGCATTGTCTCAAATTGGGAAAAGAAATAAAAAAAATGCTAATCAAATTGGATCCAACTTGTAGCAACCGATCTGGATTTCAAAGGGGATTAGCCCACAAACAATCCAGCGCTAAATACTGCATCGAATCACTAAGTTTAAAGGAGAAGAATAGAGTTTCAACTAGATATGAGCTATCTGACCTTGATTCGGGGTGGCACTTGCGTGCTAAAGCTACACGGCCGCGTGTATTTGATGCTGCCAACGGCGGGGACCGGACGAACACCTTTTGTGTCCAAGCGAGGGAGCGAGAGCCTTAGCCCAAAGAGTAACCGTGACGAGCACCAATATCGCCGCGCGCACAAGACGGAAGTTGTCGCCGCTTCTTTGGCGTGGGAAGCCGTCGCATTATCGTCGCCGAGCAGCGTGGGAAGTCGTTGTTATTGCCGTCGCCTTACCGGGCGTGGGAAGCCGTCGCCGCTGTTGTCGCCGAGCCACGCTTGGGAAGTCATCGCCGTGCGTGCGGTGCCTCCGCCGCCGCGTGCGCGAGAGAGCTCGGAGAAACCGACGGCGGCGACCTAGGCGCGGGAGAGCCAGGTGGGGAGGGCACTAGAGCAAGGGTTGCCGTGCAGGCAGGCGGAGAGCGTGGTGCCGGGCGGGAGCTCGTAGACGAGGTAGACATGGGGGGGGCATCAGCTAGCCATAGCACCACCAGCGACCGCGTCGACGCCATGAAGGCACTTGTCTTCTGCCGCGGCTGCTTGCCTAGAGCATCGACGGGGGAGCAGAATGGGGAAGAAGAAAGGCAATCCTTGGGTCCTAACCTGATCTGCCCCAACGGGTTGAACCTGGTGAGAAACCAAATACTTGAACTCATTCCAAACCACCCCAACCCGTTTTGTTAGAATACCCAACCCAACCCGTTAAACATTTAAACCCATTTCATCCTTCCAAAACCAACCCGATTCAAAACCCGCCCCGTTAAACCCGGTTGAGTCCAACCCATTAGCACCCCTAAGCACAACTCCCACATCGGCTGGTTATTATAATACTGGTCACCTCATAGTGATGTTGACCGTTAACATTTCTGTCTAATCTATCTATGTGAAGCACGGTAAGGAGACCTTTTTAGCAGCATATGAATTTCGTACTGCTGAGCTGAAGCCTGGTATCGATTAACCACCACGAACGAGGAAATGCTCGGTAACGCTCAACGGGACCACGGGCTTTGATTCCTGATCATCTTCCTGCCAGTGCGGCTCAGGTATGGGGCCCCACCGCCTCTGCTCTCCTTCTCCACGGGAGCACGAATTATTTTATTTATCTCCCCTCTCTTTTTCGTTCCGGGATCCGGTAGAACACGTATATCTGGTAATAAAAGTCTCCTGTGCTCGTATTTTTTTTAAAAAAAATAAAATGCACTTTTTTCTTAACTGCCAACCGGACTGGTACATATACTGATTTTTTTTTTTGTTCTCAATGTCTGCATCCTTGAAACACCTACAACCATTCTATTTTTCTTCGCGCCCGTTTATCAATGTAGCATTATATAATTTAACATTTTTATTATGCTTAATGTACGGCCACTCTGCTAATCAATCAGAATCGTCCAGCGGTTAGGTTAGGCGCATGCATTAGCTCTCTAATCGACGGCATAAAACAACGTCCGCCCCATCCCCAAAAGAACTCATTATTCTGGGGGAAAATCTTGCGCCTTCGATCGAATACCATAATGCCTTTTTTTTTTTTGAGGTACGAATACCATAATGCCTGTGGGGACTTGGTGTGTAGCACAGTTGCAGCTTTCTTGTTGAGGGAGGGAGAGTAGAGAGACGTGTGTGCTTGCTACCTGTACCCGAGTGTCTGTAGTCGGATATTCTTGGTGCGACACTTTTCCAAGAGAGAGGACAGCCATTAGTGAGCTTTTAATGGTAAAAATTTGGTGTTGCACACCCTACCTTCCATGGTGTTCCCTGTGCAGTTCATGCTTTCGTCTCGATGCGATATGAATGATGATAAAAAAAAATAGAATTTGGGTGTAGCATTATATTTTGCTGGGGGAACTGGTTTTGCCCTAATTTTATTTATTGGTAATAAACGATTTAAAGTATATTTCTAGCAGGTTGAGCCCGAAGGAATCCAAGCCCGTATTAGTAAATCAGTGGCAATCATGCGTTGCACTTAACATGCATGTTTGCTTGAGTGCATAAACTAGGTTATGTATCGCCGATAAAAGATAAAAGGATGATGTAAACGCAGATCGGAGATTTTACAAGGCAAAGATGCAAGCTCAATCAGAGATTTTTTTTAATACGTTTTAATGTCATCGATGTTTTGGAGAAGATATTTGATGGGCTGCAGGGCTGGTAGAATCGCGTAGTACCGTTAACAAAGGTGTGCCCTTGTGTAGAGGTCTAGATGCATCCGGTTGGATATCGTCTGGACCTGACTCTCGTTGGGGATTCAATAAATCCACCCCGTCGGGTCCTCGGTCTGCCTGAGACCTATAGATGGCCAAACGAGCCGGCACAAGACACGGCATTTTGGTCTGGTCCGAAAAATGGCACGGCACATGTCGGGCCTAGTCCCGCCCAGGCCGGTCAGGCGTGCCGTGCCTGGGCCGAAGGCCAAGCACGATTATTATTATTTATTTATTGTTTATCAACATGTGTATTATAATATAACATGACATAATCATCACAAGAGAAACCAAGTCCTAGTGGCTAGTAGGTATGACAATAGAGCTTTGGATATCAAAAGGTCCTAGGTTCAAAGCCTAGTGTCAACATTTTGTTAAGCCCGATGAGTCCGTTAGTGCTATTTTCTCTAATTAGTACAGATAGCCTAACAAGCCCAATGAGCCCGTTAGTGCCTTGGGCTGTGTCGGGGCCAGTCTAAATCGGGCAGTGCCTAACCGGGCCCGGGCCGTGCCGGGCCACCCGTTTGGCCATCTATATTGAGACTCGAGTAGAGGGAGGTGAGGGGGAGACAACCCAATCGTCGCTGTCACTGCCACGTGGCTGTTTGAGGAGGAAACCTCTATTGTTGGCTCGTCATCGCTATCGTGATGGATTGGGGGAGGAAGCAACCCAACCGTCACTGCCACGTGGTTGTCTGAAGAGGAAACCTCTATTGTTGGGAAGCCCGATGAGCCCGTTAGTGCCACGGGCCTTGCCGGGCCCAGGCAAAAATGATAGCAGGGGCTGAAGTTTAGTTTAACACCCAAGTTTAAAGTTTAGCCCATTCTTCCCTTCTATTTTATACTAAAAATTATAGGTGGGTCTAAGGTGGGGCCCCACTGTCATAGCGTAGGTGGGGCTCGAGCCCCACTTGACCCGGTGCTGGGTTCGCCCCTGAATCGGGCAGTGCCACCCGTTTTCCCATCTCTACTAAGACCCGAGTAGAGGGAGGTGGGGGGAGACAACCCAACCGTCGCTGTCATTGCCACGTGGCTTTCTGAGGAGGAAACCTCTATTGTTGGCTCGTCATTGCTATCGTGATGGATTGCGGGCAGGGGGAGAAGTAGGAGTTGCCGTCGTGGGGTTGCAAAGGTGGGGAGTCGCTATCATGCCCATCCAGATCTGGGGCTTCGTTGTGAGTCAAGGAGGAAGCAACCCAACCGTCGCTGTCACTGCCACGTGGTTGTCCGAGGAGGAAACCTCTATTGTTGGGAAGGCTCCTGTCGCGCCACCATCCTCAATTTTCCATTGTGGCACCACTGTTTGGAAAGCTAGCCGCATGCCTACGCCACCAGAGGGTTGGTGGAGATGGAAGCAGAAGGGGAGGTGGGTGGAGGGTTGGTTGAGGAGGCGACTTGCCGGAGGGGGGAAGTAGAGGTGGATGTGGCCAATGCCCGCCGTGGATTCATTAAGAGGACATGGTTGGTCAGTGTCTCGGTTACCAACTGTAGCAGGAGGAAGTCATGTTAAAGATCAGTGGAGTTTGGGCTTGGCCTATGGGGATGTGTTAGTGAGATACAGAGATGATGGACTAGGGAGGTAAGGCTAGTAATAGGACACAACACAAACATGGGTCAGGTCGAGGAAAACCAAGTCGGAGCAACATTCAACCCAAACTCGACCTGATCTGAATTGGGGGCCTAATTCGAACTTAAACCGGTTGTTCGGTTGGGTGGGAGTGGGGCCCGGCGGGTCGAAACGGGATCTAGATCTCTACGACGTGCTTAAACTTTAAGAGCATGCATATAGCATTTAAACTCGATTGGCTTATTTTGGAAATTTTCTTACCTGCAGCTCTAAACTACTTAACAAAAAATATTTCGAAGAAGCCCAACGAGAAACTATGAATTCTGTTATAGATAAAAAAAAAATTGATGTCATGTTTTCTAACAAGAATATACAAAATTAAAATACGATACAAATATGGTACGGCAAGTGAATACCATATGTCATACTCTCTATTCTTATTCTTTTTTCTCCTCCAACTACTCCCTGTCTCTCTCTGGTCCCAATTCGCCGCCCTCGCCGGTGACCTCCTCCAAGGGCTCAAGCACGGTGGCGCCAGTGACTACCTTGGGCTTGGGCTCAAGCATGGCAAGAACCTCCCCCGGTCTCGAGCACAGTGGCGCGAGCGACCTCCTCCCCCTCGGGCTTAAGCTCCTCACTGCAAGGTTGGAGCTCCATGGACTTGTCTTCAAGAAAGCCGCCTCTAACACGTGCAGCGGTGGCGCGCACGGACAACGGTGGTGGCGGCGCACGCGGGAGACCGGTGTCTCTCTCTCTCTCTCTCCTCGAATCACTAGCGCCGCCCTCCTCCACTCCAACAATTGTGCGCGCTAAATCCATCGACGAGGGTGGCGGCGATGCGCGGATCCAGGGAAGAGGATGACAGTGGTGCGTGGATCCAAGGACAAGGGTGGTGGCGGCGGCCGGCTCCAGGGATGAGAATAAAAGGGATGGAGGAGGGTGGTGGAGAAGGAGGAGACCAGATGAGTGGATGAGAGCGGCGGGGAAAGAGGAGGCCGAAGGAGAGGAAGAGAGTAGCAACAAAGGAGGAGGCCAGAGGAGAGGAGGCATAGAGAGGATAATAGATTTGACCGCTGTATAATTATTGTATTTTGATTTCATATAGTTCAACAATCCTCAAATAATGGCATATATGCAGGTTTTTTTCACTTTATAATGGCGATTCTAACATATCGCACGTTGTAATGGCACTTTCGTTCAAGACCGACTTTGCAATGACATCTAGGCAATTTTAAATTAAATGAATCGTTAATCACAATTGAAATAGTTGCGGGAGATATGAGTGCTACCTTCTTTGATGCAAACGCATGATGGTGCTCATGTGAGTTGAACCGTAGTTATTTTAGGCTTAAAAGCAAATTAAAAGATAGATATAAATTTTTTTTTACAGCTAAGTGTTTATAAAACCTTGTAATCATTCTTTTAACACTTTTAGTTGTTTTGTCAAATCTCTAAAAACCTTTTTTCATTTTTAGGTTCTTAAAATCTCCATCAAAGGCGAACCGTTTTTTATCATCTCCACAAAGCTGTTGTCCTTATCCGCTCTACCGTATGGCTCTTCATCACCAGAGTGTCAGCATCTTCATTTGGTCCACTGTTGTCGTGCACCTCCATCTGCTCAACCAACATTGCAGCACCCGCTCGCCTCTCACTCCCAATCTCGCGTCGCCATCCTCGTCATGGTGCCACCACACTAGGAGGTGAGTTGGTGAGTTTCGCGTGACATGTTAGAGGTGGTGGCAATGAGCTTTGAGATGGTACTTTAGGGGATGACAATGGCAAAGGTGAGGACGACATCGGTGAGCTCCATGACAATGGCGCCCACAAGCTCTACATTGCTCATGGTGGCTACTCCTAAGGGAAGTTAGTGGCAAGGCAGCGTTGGTGTCCAAGCTGATGTTGAGGCTCTTGGCATTGGCGTCACTTAGTGGATGAAGAGAGATGAATGGAGCTTGGGAGGTGCAAAGGAAGACGAAAGGTGAAGAGTATTTTTGTCTAGAAAGACCGACACGTCAGTAGTTGAGCTGGAAATGTGCTTTCAGATGTGTAAATGGCATGCATCCAATTCTGCAACATGAGCGATGACATTTGTGGCAAATATCAATGAGCGCTGAAATTTCGCTAAAAGAATTCGTGAGAAAATGGCATAGATTTAATTAACCCTTAAAAAGTTGGCTTCACGAAACGGCTACCCCTAAGAGCATGCACGGCAGCACCTAGGTTAGCAGCCGGCATTAGCGCCTAATGCTCGCGCGCGTGTGCCCTTTCGTGTTTGCGCGTGTTCAAATTTTTTGACGCCCGCGTGATGCCGGCGCAGCTGGGGATGCTCTAAGCTCCCCATGATGAGCCAAGTTGGACACAAGCTCTGTTGATCAGCTCCTCCGTAATGAGACGACCGCCCTGAGCTCCCTGCGACGAGCTTCACCACTATGAGCTCTCCCAACTAGTCCCTCCACCTTGAGACGGTCATCCTGAGCTCATCGTGACAACCCCGTCTAGGGGGGCAAATGGGAGATCCTTATGGTACCCTCTGATCCACTTTAGTTCATTTGTTTGTATAATAAATTCAAAAGTTGACTTTCAAATTGAGTTTTTAATGCATTTATAATGAACTAAAGTGGCACTAGGGTCGTCCCTTTTGCACCCCTCGCCCTCGCGGTCTATGAGGTCGGGAAAGGAATGAGAAAAAGAGGAAGAGGACGAACGAAGAAGAGAAGAGGAAAAAACAATCATAACACAAAAAAATGTACTTCAAGATTCGAACAATGGTAATCCTCTAATTTTTATGGTTTCATAATTGCATTTTTACGAATATGTTTTGTAGTGACATTCTTGTGAATTACAAGTTTTGCAGTGGCATCAATTAAATCAGCAGATGTATAATATGCTCACCAGCATCATCTGCAAGACTGTAACATTGCAAAGTAATTGGTATAAAAGTTTTCTAGATGCACAAGTGTAAACAACCGTTTTTGACCCTTGCATCTCATCTCGATGGTCCAGCTAAAACATGAGAACATTGGAAACAATCATCATAATTTTGAGCACATTTGCATAAGTGGAAGAGACGAGTTCCACCTCAATACACCTGAGCTGTTCAGGTTGGACCTAAAGAAGCATGATGAGTTTTTACACTTGTGCATCTAGGAAATTTTTACACCAAATATTTTGCCCTATAACACAGTTACACTTACACATAGCTTATAATTGATCATTTCCATATTTGTCTCTACAGACATTACAATCGTATTAGACTTTAATGTTGTTTTCTTGGTTTGGATGCTACAGCTGACTACAACACAAGACACTCAATTCTACGTGCTCTCTTCTCACATCACATCATTTTTATCATCCTACGTAGTGCAAAGATTTATAACCAGAGTTTCCCCCCAAAGCACAAACTTACCATGTTGCTAAACAGGCACAAAAGTGCCGGCTAGAGGCGTCAAGTTTTAAGAACGAACTCAAAACATAACATGATGCTTTTTAAATCCTTGCGCGTCAGAAAATAATTTCATTTAACTTAACAGAGGCAGTTAGAAGTTATTTCGTTCTTGGCTAAAAATACATATGTGGTCTTTCAAGATCAAAACGGGAAAACTGAAGGTGCTCCGGAGCCCGGACAGACGGGACAGTGCTCAAACTTCGTTAACTCATTTCTGAAAACAAATAAAGTGAGGGGCTTATCGGGAAGAAAGTATAGTGGCATTTGTAAGATTTCCCTGTCCTACCAGGGGCAACTGCTATCCCTCCATTCAATACAATCAACAAGACAACAAAAGAAAGAGGTAAGAGAGAGAGTTGAGAAAAGAAATAGTTAGCGTAGGATAGGACAGGTCCCCAGAAAAAACCCCCCATTTCTTTGCCTCGGTTCTCTCTTCCTATCTCTCTCCTCCCTTTTCTTTCTCTCTCTAAAAGCAAATATACTAGGCACACACTCTCTCTCCCAGTCTCTCTCTTGAGTTGCTGTTAAATGGTACAGCCCCCTGTGTCTTTGCCTTGGTGGAGAACCAGATGCCTTTGATGTGTGAGTGGTTGGTGTTTCCTTCTGCCCCTTTTTTTAATTTCTTCACCCCTATCTCTTTGCAGTGTAGAGCTACTATGAGAGAGAAAGTGGGATAGACAGCATTACTAGTGACCAGTGAGCCAACAATCAGCAGCCCCCCTCCCCCATTTCTCTTCCCCTTTCCTCATCTTCTCCTCTCTCTTCACTCTCTCTCTCTCTCTCCCCCCGTCCGCTTTCAGTCCCCCGCACCAAAATCAAGCTCCCACAACCACAGAGCGCCTCGCCCCTCTCCTCTCCTCCCCGTCGCCTCGCCGGGTAGATCTGCGAGGGCGCGCCTTCTTCTCGTGCGTGTGCGCGGCTTGGGGTTCAGATGTGAAGAGAGGTGAGGACTTTGGTGTGTTCTTGCTGTGATTTTCGTAACCTTTTGTATCGGCGGCTTCTCTACCTGCACCCGTGAGATTTCTTCCTGGTTCTTCCCCCCTGTGTTTCTTGCTTGCCCCCGTCGTTTTCGTGCGGCAAGGAGGAGGTAGGACATGCAACCATGGAGTGGATCTTCTTCGCTGGGATTTCTTCTCTCTTGCTGCTCGTGCTGGATCTTGGGATGTTTTTTCTTCCTCCTCTTGATGCCTGTCCCGTGCTGCTATTGGATACACACAGAAGATTCTTGATTCTTGCGTTGGTTTTCTCAGATTTGGCGCAGATTATGCACCACTCTTGTGCTCCTCCATTTCCAGCCTGAAGGAAACAAGGAATCCCCATTTGGCGAGATATTAAGCGTTTAAATCCTTTCTTTTCTTGATTTCCCACGGTATTTCTGGCTAATCTACCCCGCTTTCCCCTCCTCTTCTTTTGCTATTTATTTCCTCATCGAGAAAGCACTACCATACAAGCTAGCCTCCGGTGCTTAGCAACTGTTCATGTCTTGTTCCCAGCTGTTGCCTTTGTGCGAATCCTTGCAAGAGCTGACTGATCCGTGTAAGCTTCCCCTAATCTGCTCCTTGATTTGCCCCTCCCCCTTTCCCTGTCATGGTCATGTTATTTCATGTGCTTTGGACTAATCTGACAGCAGCAGCTCCTCCTCCCCACTTCTCCTCTTCCCCTCCCCATTCCAGTCTCTCCTGCAGCTTCCATCCACATAAAATGACACGATGCGATTCCCCGAGAAGAGCTTGCCCGATGTGTGGACATGAAATAACATGGGTCCTTGGGTTCTCTTTGCAGGTGTCTGATGAGCTAGTGGTGCGGCCAAGGAAGCAAAGTTTCTTGCTTTCCACCTGCTGAACTTGCCATCTTGTTATGCTGGAGGCAAAGGATAAGAGCAGGCCCAATTGCTTCAGAGCTCTTGGGTACTTGGTGGTGCCGACTGTAGCAGCAGCCGAAGCATCAGATCTGGGGGGGTTAGCGAAGGCGTTCATCAGATGTTATCCAGTGAGCAACCTTCAGGCCCCTCATGCTCCTCCAAGTCTGCTGCCCCGGGTGTGAGCGCTGATCCGGCGACGTCCCCCGCTGAGGCGCCGGTGTGCCAGGATCCCTCAGATCTGGTCCAACCTTGCCCCAAGTTCTCCATAAGGTGAGAAAGAGGAGCCTTTGATTGATTCTGTACCTTGGGATATGGATTAGCGTTTGTGTTTTACGTTCTTGATGGTGGATTTGTGGCTGATCCCTGGATTAATTATTGGCTGCAGCTTCGAGGGGTCTGATTGGGTGTGAATTGTTGCTTTCAGAGGTTAATCTGTGTTATTTTTGGGGGTGTGCTTAATTAGTTTAATTTTTTGTTGATTAATAAAAGGTGGCCTTTTTCACCCAAGAATCTGAAAACAAAAGGATGCCTGGTTTGATGAATCTTTGTCCACTGTATACTAATGTTTTTTTTTTCATACTTAGTGGTGTTCTGCGTTAAACTGATAAGCTGCACAGTTTGGAGATCTCAGTTTTGATATGACTGAATCTTCAGTAGGTCCATGGGATGTTGTTTTTCTCTCCTTTTCTTTTCAACGTAATATGGAGGGGGTATGAATCTAGTACAGTTCGGTGATACTATACGACATATGGCGTTCGTCATCTATGTACATATGAGCATATGCTAATAGATCAGTGTTCCTCTATTTCCAGAGATTATGTTTTTGCTTCGAGGAGCAAAGGCGTCAAGAGAAGTTGGCCTTTCCATCCACAGTCACTGCAGCTTTGCCTGAAGCACGGTGTTAAGAATCTACTGCCTCCATTTGAGCCTCCTGATTTGATTCGATCAGAGTCTTTCTATACTTGCATAGACATTGCACAGTCTGCGGCGTGTTCAGAAGCAGATGCTTCTGTTGGTCTGTTGAAGACTAGGGATGCTGGTTCCTCTAATCTGAACACAAGCGATATCAACCTCCTGTCATGTCAACCGGCAGATGAGTTACTTGGTCCATCTCAATACACACCACCAGATGACGGTAAATCTGCTATTGACCATGTGGGAGATTCAAATGAATCAGATCATTCTGATGATGTTGTACCAGTAGATCTGCAAGATAATAGTTTCACCAAAGCAAATCGGCGAACTGAGGTTTCTTGCCGGTCGAAAAATCTTGAATTGTCACGTGAGCCTTCAGAAAAGAAGTGTAAGTTGGTGGTCAAGTTAGGTTCTGTGACAGATATTCGACGGACAGAAGACGTAGCATCAAATTCTAGCTCAGTTTCAGACCCAATGGCTTCGAAAACCTGCCCTGTTTGCAAAGTGTTTGCTTCCACATCAAACACCACCTTGAATGCCCACATAGACCAATGCCTTTCTGTTGAGTCAAATACTGAGCAAGTAGAAACAGTTCTTTTGAAGCCTAAAGTAAAGCTAAGGAAGAAGCGGTTGATGGTGGATATTTATAAGGCAGCCCTTCCATACACTCTTGAGGACCTTGATCGGAGGAATGGGACTAATTGGGCTAATGAATTGGCTATGCCCACTGTCAACAATGAGGTTTGCACTGAAAACCGAAGCCCAGAAGTTGTACCATTGGACCCAAGAGATGATGAAAGGGAAGGAGATGTCTATGTTGATTCCAATGGAATAAAGATTCGAATTTTATCCAAGTCTAGCGATGCATCTTTGTTGTCAAGAGATGAACTTAGTTCAAGGAAAGTTGCAAAGCATGAGACTGGAAAGAGTATGTTGATGGGCAAATCATTCTTTAAATCAAAAAATTTTAAGAATAAGCTCAAGGCGCATGGAAAAAAGTATAGCAAACTAAACCATTTGAATTCGCAGGTATGCACTGCCGTTACCTTGTTGTGCAGGGATTTTTTACAGAAATTTTAGTATTGTGTTGTTATAGCCTGACATTCTGATGTGGGACCATTATTCCATGGCACTCATGAGTGTTTCTTTAGGCCTCTTAGATTATGGTTGAGATTGTTTGGATCATTGTGGATGCTGTTTTAACTGGGGTCTCTACTTCTCTGTCATGTTTTAATCGCCTCCACATTATAGTAAAAGACATGAAAGAACAAAACAAAGGTTTGACTTGGACATGGCACTGTTTGCTCAGAAATGTATAGGGTGTACATCTAGTTAACCTGATTGCAGGTCCTAGTGTTTATTTGTTAAAATTCCGATTTTGCGACATTATGATGTTCACGACTTTTTGATGGAAAAGCTTAGTAGCAGTTACAAATCCTCGTGTTCCTCTTTATGGTTTTTAAGGCAGTGTTGAACACTAATATATTTTAGCATCTTAGTTTTATGAACCTGTATAGTGCTGTCAATGATTTAATTTTATGCTTGATATTAGTTTTCCAGGTGCAATGCTCTTTGGTGGCAGTTATGGTATTTCTGAATTCTTTTTGTCAAGTCAGTTGTCAATTGCATATGATAATAGTTCGCACTCCAGTCGATTTCATTTGAGTATATGTTATTTTGCACCGTTGATTTTATTCTTCTGTGACATGCCCAGGTTCAAGCATATCCAGATGGAGATATTAATGATGACACATCTGAGGAGGAGCCTGTCGCCATGCGTACGTGGAAAAAACCTACTTCAAGCACCAGTTGTGGTGGCTCAGAAACTATAAGGCAATGGGTGTGCTCCAAACGGTCAGATCTAGCTAAGAATTTTAGCAGAAAGCTTGTTGATAAAGCATCCAATAGTATGGCCAGAGGATCACGAAAGTTGGCTAGGGGCCGCATGCTTGGTTTTGATGATTGCCAAATTTCAAAAAGTAATGCTGAGGCATTATCTTCGCAGTCATCAGGAGAGAAGGCCACCACTTCTGAAGCCAATGATGATGATCAGAGCAAAGGTTCTGCAAGATTGTTCCGATCGATTCCTAGATGGTCATCAAATACTCCTTCCAGCAGTATCATGCCAAAAGTACCTAGATCAGCCGCTGCCCTTGCAAAGCGAAAGATTAAGGAGATTGGAAGGAGAGAAGCTCATAGGTCTGATAATTATGATACAGTAAAAGCTCGGGGTCTTTCCTTCTCCATTGTAGGACTGAGCGATGACCCGCATAGGGTAGCATCTACTTCTAAGAAGTTCCGAAAGCACAGATCTTTGTTGAGGACTGGTAGGCGTGAATTTTCACCTTCCAGTAGTGGCATAGTTCATGGGTTTGGTCAAGACCATGAACCTGATCCCAGACATGTAAACAAGAAGTCCAGGGTTAGTGATAATGACACCTCCAAGAAGGTTATGAAGCATACTCAAGAAAATACTGCAGATAATGACCTCTCCTATGGAAGTGACATGCCAGCATTGGGTCAAGGGGACGATGAACATGATGTGCCACAACAAGCAGCAAGTACGCCAATGGATTATGAAGGTGAAGAACATGACACTGAAATCCAATATGCCTCAGCCTCTAGGAATAATCCTGTGGGCTATTGCAATGAAATAAGCAGTGATTCTTTGAGTCCTGAAAATAACAAAACAGACGCTGATGCCTTGATTGAAGGTTATAGTGTAGTGAGAGAGGACCAATGCTCTACTGAGCAATTAGCACGTCATGCTCATGTATCCAACACTGTTGCCAACAATGATATGGAGGAATGGCAAATAGATCCAGCTTCAACAAAGGAATCTAGTGCGAGTTTGACTAATAACAGGGAGATGGGTCCTGGAGCTCATCAGGATAACTCGTCAATAACATCAAACAGAGAAGACTCCAACCATGATCACAGTTTGGTGTTTGATCGGGACTCAACCGACTCTCCTATTTCTACTGCTTCGACTATGTCTCCTCCAATTGCTTTGAAGGACTCCAGTATCAATGATTCAGAACCCGGTCCATCAACTGTGAATGTTAGGACCATTGAACAAAGTGTCACTGGGAACTCAAATCAAGAGACAAAGACGATGCCTCTGGCAAGAGAAGATGAACAGTTGCCTAATGAAAAGCCCTTTTGTCGCGCTTGTCGGGAGAGCATGGTCTCTAGGGAGTCTCCGTTACACCATCAAAACGCACCAGCTAGATCAATGTCCACTTTTACTGGAAAGCAGGTTCCGCATTTGCACATTGGTTTACGGGCATCATCGTCTTTCAGCACATACCAAAGAAACAACATGAAGGCAAACCCTTGCTTGGATTCACATGATCAGCCATTAGCTGCTAATGTTTCAACTGAATCTACCATGAGCATCCCATCTTATCCAACGGACTGTATGAGCCCATCATTACAAACTCAGCTCCCTTCACCGTCAAATCCTATTTTGAGACTGATGGGCAAGAACTTGATGGTGATGAACAGCGAGGAGAATGGGCATTCTCAAGCACCTAGTTCAGACTACATACTGAGAGGGAATTACGTGCCACCTGTTGGTTTTGTTCCTCCAAATTACCAACATCTCAGTGATTCTGCATTTATCAACGCTGCTCCGTCAATGACAACTCACCCAATTCCTGTACCAAGTGCTAGGGCTGGCAACTTTGCTGGGTCTTCCTTGCATAGTGGTTCCATGATGCAACTGGATCATCACTCCCAGCAGAAACCCTACGGAAACTTTGTTCCAGTCATGCATCACCCTTACATGATGAAAGAAGTCATCATGATTAATGACTCTCCTGAACGTAGAAGTGAGCCACAAGTCAGTATGCTGCTTCCCAATGCGCCCGCTCCAACAACAATCTCAGTTCCAAACACAATGACGCCCAGGCCATTTTACTGCCTTCCATCACCAAGCCGGATTTTGCCAAGGGAGAGTGCTGTTGCATCCATGCCTGTATTTGCCAACATCGGCCCAATGGTTGGTGTTAGCCCATCAAATCAAGCAGGAAAAGCAGATATAAGCAATCCGTACATGTCAAATCCGTTCTATGTCCAGTCTCAAGCAGGTTACATAAACCCGCCAGTCTACTACCCACAGAATTTACGGTGACAATTTCTCAGTAACTCAAATGACCAAGAGAACTCCATTTTACTTCTTCGTTGTCGCTGCCAATATCTGAAAAATGAGAGCTTTGTGATGGGTCTAAAATACTGAGATTAGTGAACGTGCGTAATATGTCTGACTTTCATGAGGATTTTCACATAGGTTGTTTCTTTAGTTTTTATTTCAGATAAAATGTTTGCCTTCAAAGTATTTTAATTACATTCTGCAAAGTTGCAGTAAATTATAGTATGACATTGTCCAATAGTGCTCAAGGATATATCACTATTTATGGAAGAAACTCAATAGCTTACATTCTAGCAAGTTTTTCTTTTCAGTACTGTTCTTCTACTCTGCTCTGCGAACAGTTGGTTGAAGAATGCTTTCATACCAATCTGAGGTGCACAGATCCAAGAATTGTGTGCACCGGAGTTCCTCAAAATTGTGAATGCTGGTAACAATTGGTTAAGATCACCTGATGAACAAACTAGTTACATATGATACTAACAACATTAGCCCCAAGGTCCCAAACTGCCAAACGATTGGTTGCACCAATCTGTTTCCAAGATGCTTCTCCAAAGCAATTGCACTTCAGTGTCGTGTTGTAGGATTCGTGTATCTACATGATTGGGTGTTATAAGCTGCATTTATTGTATTGTGCCCCTCATGTTTGGAACCTTTACTTATCTTTGCCAGTGATCTTTCCTTTAGGCCTGCACTGATAATCCATATGGCTGTTTTGATCACATACTACCACAGGCCACTGCAGCAAACAAACTTTTGAGTTTCTGTTCTGTTCAGTGTTGTGAGTTGTCTTTGAGAAACTTATATACAACAGGGCGGTGGTTTGCTGATTCCATGGCTTTATGCATGCGTTCTTCGGCTCTTGTTGTCATCATAAGAATAGGCAATTAACTGCGCGAATAAATGTGGTAGTCCTTTGCCTGCTTGGTGCTGTCTGTATGCATGCTGGATCTGAGAAACTTGCACGAACAAGGTCGTAGCTGTGTCTGATGAAATCGCAACCTTTTTTCCATCCTGTTAATGTATTTTCGGAGGGGGTGTGTATTCAAGAATTTTATGACAATTTACGCAGTTGCCGCTGACGTTTCTCGTTTGGAACAGAATGTCCGAACAGCTTTCGCAATTTGATTTAGCTGTACAAGTATTATGCCACGCTATACAAGTGAAGAAAAGAACACGTAGAAGAAAACTAGGCAAACTTACAGTAGTGAGTAGTAACTAGTGCAGTAGCTGTTTAAAAGAAGAGAGATGCAGGTAGTGCTAGCTAGTAGCTGGCTGCAGCAACAACAGCGAGTGGTCGCCACCGGAAAGGGCAAAAGACACTGGCACTGCCTGCTCGCGTCGCAGCCTTCTCCCTTCAGGCCTTGCCTCGCATTGGCCAACACCAATGAATGGCAGCACATTGGCACCGTCAAAATTCCACCGTTGGGTATCCACTCCGACCCCAGTAGTAAAGGTGGCCAATTATACGGTATGTTTAAATTCAACGCGTATAGTTCATGTTCTCGACCCAACCTGTTCGTGCTAATCCATTGCTTTTATGATCTAGAATACTAATTATACTTATGAGGTCGTCATGAGAATCATGATACTGACATCGGTATTATGATACTGATATCAGTATGGCTTTAATTGTGATTGCCAAACGGCGGCACTCTATGAAGAATCATAATCGGCAACCAAAATTCGATGGAAGCATAAGTATGACTACATAATGACAAGGTACACACTCCTGGGCCAGTTTGTCAGGTGTAGTCCGACGAGTACTCTAAATTGTTTGATCTTCGCAAAACAACCGCGAGCTTTAGAAAATTAGTTTTTATTCCTATCTTTTTCTCAACCCATCAAATTTAGGTCGGCAAACCATGTAATTCTATCATAGTCTCTAGCTACATGCTATGAAAAGTATAACATGTCATTTCTTGGGTCTAAATATTTTAGCTTTTTTGGTATCATTTCTTGAAGATCTCAAACCCATTTCTCAAGTTGAACAAAACATTTACGCTTGCCTAAATTTGTCTCTCTTTTAGTTGACAATGACAACCGTTGGATCTCAATCCAACCCTCTCTCTCATTTCTTCCCCCCTTTCTTTCCTCTTTCTTGTTGCACTGCTTCCACCCGCACCACCATGTTAATTAGGGCAAATGTCCAAGTTCTAGGCATAGAGCAAGGCCCAAGGAAATAGACGACCAACATTACGGGACAGGGTAACGGTGCTTCATGGCGGTAGTTGCACCGTCGGAGCTGCGAGTAGGTGGCGGTTGTGGAGGTTTAGGGTTGGATGAGGGCGGAGTAGTGAGGGCACCGGTGGCCACACCCTATGGGTAAGAGGTCGGAGTGTCGAGGAAGTGATCAATGCGTGTGGATTTCGCTGAAGTGAAAAGAAAAGAAAGCAGAGTAGACACCAGAGACAAGGAAGCGAAGAAAAGATACCCAATCTATGTTATTATGTTTAATCGTTATTTTGAGAGGTTCTTAAATCTGTTTTTTGGAATTAATCCACTTATTTTATGTTATTATTAAGAGCTTTTTGAGATGGTTTTATAGTATGAAAAACTAAACTAAGAAAATCAAATATAATTAATCTTCGTGGAGCCGTTTCTCTTGAAACTCAGCATTTCAGCCGCAGCCATATCCACTCCACTCCAACCGGTGGAAGGAAGAAAGGCAGACGATCCCCCGTCCTGCGCCATGCATGCCACCATGCCGCGAGAGGCGCCGGGGCGGATCGAGACGGGGGGAGGGCATATGCACGCAGCACGCAGCACGCAGGCCACCATTAACCAGCCGCAACACCAATTCGGTGCCCAATAAATCGCTCGCGCTCCCCTTCCGCTCGCCCATATGCATGCATGCGCGACGCTGCCCACTGCTCGCGGCTTCGTTTTCAGCGGATGGTCCCGAGCACGAGCAGCTACGCCTACCACCACCGAAAAAACAGGATCCCTGAAAGACGGACGCTGATGGAGAGATGAAAAAAGAGAGCGCGAGATGACGCGCTGAAGCATCCACGTAAATACTGCGAAAGCGGGTAGAATTGAGTATCTGGTGATTTTTTTTTAAAAAAAATATAGTGTAAAGTGTAGATGAATTTTAAGGAAATAGATAAAATATACTGTTGAGGGTGTTTTTTTCTTTGAAAAGGGTCAGAGCCCCACCTCCATTTCCATTAACAAGAAACGGAAGCAACGAGAGTTTAACAGCAGTTCGAGGCCAACAACTAAACATCCAGCAACAGAGGAGGTGACACAGCACCAAGCTCTACATCGCCTGACCATCGGAAAGACAAAAGACCAAAATACCAGATTTCCATCCCAGAAATAAGCTGATACATCAGGGCAGACGGAAAGAAAAACGGAAAAATACCCGAAATAATCAACAGTTAAATAGAAATTAATAAAATAATCCACTGTAAAAAGAAATTACAAAAATAGCACCGGGTCTCGCCACCCGCACCATTGCCGCACCGATGATGTGGCATGCAGCAAGAGCTGCCGCCACCCGGCGTGGCAGGCGCAGAGCTGCCGCCACCCCGGACGGCCGGAGCAGAGCTCCCGCCACCCCGGACTGCAGCAGCTACCTGCACACACGCACAGCACACATGCATGCATGCAGTGCACTCACGCACACACACACATGCTCTGCATGCACACACACTTTGTTCTTTTTCTTTTTCTCTTTTTCTTCCTCCTTTCTTCTTCCTATAAAATCAATTATATATATATATATTCAAATCTCTCCAAAAATCATTAGTCCAAGGTTAGTCCAATAAATCATTAATCATGCTCAAATATTCATCCAAAAATATTATTTTCCTTTCGAAGGATATTCCAATAATTCCCTTTTTTCTTTTTCTTTTCTTTCCTTTCCTTATTTCTTTTTCTGATTAGTCCAATAAATCATCAATGATCCTCAAATATTCATTACATAATTATCATCTTCCTTTCAAAGATATTCTAATAATTTCAAACATATGTAAATAAATTGAAAAATAATCTCATCATAAAATATTAAAATATTCACTCAACATCCTCCTATGAGCATATATAAACACAAGCTAGAGCGCATACGCCCTTTGTCAAGATCGAGCTCGACAAAGCTTGATCTTAGTTCATTTACACAATACAAAAATGCAAAAAACGAGTAGGCTTGAAGCAGACTCAAGTCAAGCTCGTTCTGTTGGTCCCTATCTGTTGAGTGAATATTTTAAATATTATATGATGAGATGATTTTTTTAATTTATTTACATATTTTTATTTGAATTTTTGGAATTATTGGAATATCCTTCGAAAGGAAAATAATATTTTTGGATGAATATTTGAGCATGATTAATGATTTATTGGACTAACCTTGGACTAATGATTTTTGGAGAGATTTGAATATATATATAATTGATTTTATAGGAAGAAGAAAGGAGGAAGAAAAAGAGAAAAAGAAAAAGAACAAAGTGTGTGTGCATGCAGAGCATGTGTGTGTGTGCGTGAGTGCACTGCATGCATGCATGTGTGCTGTGCGTGTGTGCAGGCAGCTGCTGCCGTCTGGGGTGGCGGGAGCTCTGCTCCGACCGCCTGGGGTGGCGGCGCCTGCCACTCCAGGTGGCGGCAGCTCTGCTGCGGGCGGCATGGCAGCCATGTGCATGCGGACCTGGTGCTATTTTTATAATTTCTTTTTACAGTGGATTATTTTATTAATTTTTATTTAACTGTTGATTATTTCGGGTATTTTTCCAAGAAAAACAGGGTAGACCCTTGAAGAACATGTATTTAGAATTTCGGGTAGTACTCGGTATTGCGCGAACTCTCCCCGGTGTCGTGCACGTAACAGCGATCCGTAACGACGCAATAATGCAGGAATGGCACCGTCGCATGAGCCGTACGGAGGGTAATGAATTTAGGGCGATTTTTAGGGCGATCCGTGCATGGTTTCTCTCTCTGGACCTCGTCTTGTCATTGGCAACTGTTCGATGGGGATTAGGGGGAGAGCGAGAGGTGGCTTTCACTCTTTTTTGGCATTTCTGATGGGCAAAATCCTGAAAAGAAAACGGGCAAGGGGGGAGAGCTGTGGAGCAACAGTAGGGAGAGAGAGCAAGAAGAGTCAGATCAGAACAGTAGCCTGGCTTGTCGAACATGGCTGCCGCTACGCTAGTCCCCATGATTCGATTGATGATATTTCATCGACTTAATTAATGGTCTCCTCCTTCGGCGCAAAAAAAAAAATAACCAAGAAAAGGAGGCGTAAACGTCGTCCAAGCGTCGGAAACAAATATTGTCCTGCCACTTTATTTGGTTGCTCTTGCAGAAGGTGCGTGTAACATCCAGTTTTGCCCAGGTTTCAAATTAAATCAAAACATCAACTTTTTAATTTAATTATAAAGATTAAAATTCGAAATGACAACACTCTTTCTTTCTTTTCTCTCTCTTTCTCCCTCCTCTCTATCTCCCAAACTCCCACGCTGCGTCCCCTGGCATCGGATGTCGATGGCCGACCAGTCCACTGCCGCCATTAACCACCGGTCTGTCGTTGTTTGCCCGTTGGGTCATTGTCGTTGTCTTGCACCCCCAAGCCCTGCCACGTTGTTGTCAGCCACGCCGCGGTGCCATGAAGCTCAAAACCTAATCCTAGCCTCATCATCGTGCCATAATCACGCTATGGTCAGCGTGTGTGCTCGTCCGGTCACCCTGATCCATCCCGCACTTTTCCATGACCATGCGCTACCTCCCTTTGCCTTTAAGCAGAACCGAGCCCTCCTCTATCCGCTATCTCAATTTTCCCCACTCCATTTTTCTCTAGCGAGCCGGTTGCTGCGGCGACGTCCCCCTGGTGAGTAATTGAACTCTCCGGCCGCGTCAATCTCGAATTTCTTGCCCACTCTTCCTCCCTCTCAAACTAATTGCATCCCCATGCCTTGTAAAGCTTCAATGATGAAATCATCGTCGTCAGCCGGATTTTGTCCCCTTTTTTACAACATCGCTGCCTCGATAAGTGGTTTACCGATTCCTTTCGTCCTAGGCCTTCCCATGGTGCCCACATGCAACCTCCAGACCGCTCGGACGATTGTAGCCTACGAATTCATAGAGACCCCAGTGCTGACTACCCTATTTCAACCACCGTGTTCATCCCCATCGCCGGCCACCTTCGCCTCGCCTCGGCCTTCTCCATCACCCAAGATAGCATTTGAGTATCCCGAAGACACTCTCCATGCCCTCATGTAGGCCGCAACTAGAGATCGGTCGCCATGTGTTCACCAGTACACTGTTGCACGGGTGACACTGTTGAGTCTCCATAGTGATGCTTTGTGCGCCTTGCCGATGGTAGTAGTGGATGCGGTATGCCGTGTTTACTTGAGCTCTGCACGGCCACCTTGTCAACATGGGTTCTAGCGTCGTCGCGCCAAGCTTGACGATTTCATGGTAGCAACCAAGTGTTTGAAGACAATTAGTGCCAGAGTGTCCCACGAGTGACCTATGGCAGGCAGGCCTGAGAAAATTAGGAACATAGTTAGTAGGGGATGAGAAAATGATAGGTGGGCCCAACGTGATTAGAACTAATTTATTTGGAGTAAAACAATCGATGACATATGGGCCTGGCAATAAAGCACATGGGGTAAGGGAATCTTCGTGATAAGAGACTGATAGGGGGCCCAGCCCCACCTATCAATAAGTGGGCATGCAAAGTTCAAAGGCGCTTCTAGTATAGGGTTAGCGTAAATCATATTACACTTTCAATCCGAGGCGGACACACTCAATTGGCCTCCGGTAGCCATCATGGGCCCGCCCATCAACAGGTTTAGGCCCAAATGCGATTTAACCACACAACCTTGGAGCCGTGAGACTAGATTGGGCTGGCAACCCTCCTAGGCTAAGACCGGGCACTTCATGGTGTGTGTGGCCCACAATGAGATTGCCTATCCCAGGTAAGATGGTGGCTGCTGAAAGGAAGATAATTTGAATATGGCTAAGGGCATAAATGTTTGTGGTTGGTTTGGTCATGGTTAAAGTTGTATATGGTCCTTGTTTATGTCATTTGGTGGTTAGTGTAGAGATTACTCCATGGTTTATTAAAAATAATCAATAATTAAATGATCTAGATAGGGTGATTTGAAATCTCTTAAAAATTGCCCCTTCCCTTTTTCTTAAAGCCATTATCACTAAACGCATTAGGAGATGTGTTAAGTAGCTGGTGTTTGAATGACACTGACCCCGCATACTCATATTCTTTAAAATAAAGAATATGATCCTTATGAATCTCACGATGAAGATGATCCGAACTACGATAGCCACAGCGAGGTACAGGGGTCGCTCCAGTAGTTTTTAGAGATGCATAGCCATTAGAGACACTTTGTGAGCATCATTGAGCCCTAATTTTTAGGGTTAATTTCACTGTTGCCATTATTGAACACCCAGAAACCGCGCTTGCCATTTTTCGATTGCCTCAAGCAGAGATGCCATTTTAACAGTTTTCCTCTCCCAAAGCGTGCCATTACGGGGCTTTACAGTAAAATACGCAAGAAATGAGGGGGTGACAGTGGGTCCCACTGTCACCCCTCTCCTCTCTTCCTCCTCTCTCTTCTCCTCAGATCTCTCTCTCTCTCTCCAAGCTCGGTCGGCCGGCGACGACCCTCTGCCGCCAACACAGCCCAACGGAGTCCCGTCGAGCCCCTCGCTTGACCTGCTGCAAGACCGCCACCGCCACGGAGCCCCGCCGAGTCTGCTTGCTGCCCGAGCGGCTCGGCCCCGCACCGCCGCCGCCTCCTCCACAAGCTCGTCGGCGAGGTGCTCCCTCCGCCGCCGTGGAAGCTAGGGAGGGGAGCGTCCGGGAAGGAGACGGCCGGCGACGAGTTGGCGGCGGCAAGATGGCGGAGGTGAGCGGCGGCGCTCATGGCGGCGGTAGACGGAGGCCAAATTGGCCGGCGAGACACACGGGGAAGGTGAGGGAGACCTCAAGTTAGCTCTAGGACGCGGCCTAATGGATCAATTCGATTCATGCAAGCTCAATTTGGGATTTCGACTCGAGCTCGATTCGTCGCCGGAGCACGATTCCTCCGGCCGAGCTCGATTCGCTGCTTGAACACTGACGGAAGCAGCGGCGAGGGCAAGCTCGTCGGAGGGTGCGGTATGGGGGAGAGAGAGGAGAGGGAGGCGGTGGCGCGGGAAGAGGAGGAGGCGGCGGAGGGGAGCTGCACATGAGCCATGGGGGAGGAGGAGGCGGCGGCGAGGCAGGTCGAGCCGAGAGGAGCGGCGGTCATTGGGGAGCAACTTCGCCGGTGGGGCCTGAGACTCTGGCGGTGGGAGTAGGTGGCGACGGGAGCAGAGAGAGGAGGATTGAGGAAGAAGAAGGGATAAAGAGTATGACATGTGGGACCCACTATATAAAGGTATTTCTATATGTATTTGTGATAGGTATTATCTTGTAAAGCTCCAGAATGGCACGTTTGAGAGGAAAAACTCGTTGAAATGGCATTGCTGGTCGAGGCCATCGAAAAATGGCAAGCGCGGTTTCTGGGTGTTCAATAATGGCAACAGTGAAATTAACCCTAATTTTTATTAGTGGCATTGATGTCAAAATAAATAAATATTAAGTGCTAGGGGGTTTTTGGACTTCTCGGAACCCTAGCGAAGACTCGGCGGTTTTTATAAACCCTAATTTGAAGCGTCGACAATTTTCTGAGCTGCTCCAAGATTTCAAGTGTGTGACCGGGCGAGAGAAGAGGTCACGTATAGATTAGGAGTAGTTAGGTTTATTTCCTGTTTTTCGTTGGATTTCAAAAGGGGTTTGAATATCTCGGATCTTGCCGGATCTTTGCGAATTCTCGAAAACTCGGCCTCCGTAGTCCACCTCTTCTAAAAATACCCAAATATCCCTTTGTGAGATTTCTGGAGAGAGAGAGAAACCCACCTAGTTTTTCTCCCTCATTTTTTAGCCGAAAATCCTTTCTGTCGGACGGCGTCCGGTAAGGTTCAGATCTGGGTCTTTCTCGCTGTCGGACGGCGTCTGAGGGGCGTTCGGTCCTTTTCTTCGTCACTGTCGGACGGCGTCCGGTCGTTACCGGACGGCGTCCGGTCAGGTTAAAAACCAAGCCCCTTTTTGGTCGGACGGCGTCTGGGGGGGCGTCTGGTTAGACTTTCTCCAGAGCACTCCCACTGTCGGACGGCGTCCGGTCCTTACCGGACGGCGTCCGATCAGCTGTTTTTCGATGGCGATTGCGGCTGTCGGACGGCGTCCGGTGCCGTCGGACGGCGCCCGTAGAGGCTAACGGCTAGTCTTTTGTCCTCTTAGAAGGGCAGCGGCTAGTTTTGCTCTAGGGCTATAAATACCTACCTAGTGGCTGGCTACTTTGAGGTTTGCTGCTCCACTTCACCTACCACATTCATAGCTTATCAATTAGGTGTTCAAGAGCCATTCCTCCACCCACAAAGCATCCAAAGCCACAAATCATTAAACCCCAACACCGAGCTTCATGGAAGTCCTTCGATCCGGCATGATCGGGGCGTTTCGGGCTTGTTACTTTTGAAGACATCCTTCGTGGAGGCGAGGGCTTGGGAGTAGGCCTTGGCGTGTGGCTACTCTCGAGTCGGTGTACGGGTGACGGAGTCCACCTCGCCGGAGTGGCGGAACGACTACCGAGAGTAAGTGAGGCGTGAGGCTCGAGAGCGAGCCGGTCCTTGTGCGCAAGGGGTAGCCTCAACGGAGAGTAGGAGTTGCGGCTCTGAACTTCGGTCAAACAAACACCGTGTCTCCCTCTCATTTATATTCCCGCACTTACTCTTATTGCATTGCTTGTGCTGATTGTGATGCCATGTCTTAGTTGCTTAATTAACTTGTTTATTGCTTCCGCTTGCGTATCAATTGACAGTAGGATTGGGTCACTATTAATTTGATGCTTAATCAACAATTAATCGAAAAAGATTTAAAATTGCCTCTTCACCCCCCTTCTAGGCCTTAGAATCCTCTTTCAAGTGGTATCAGAGCCTCTAGGTTCTCCCGTATTAGCTTCACCGCTAGGAGATGGCTCAAGAGGGGCCTAGAATAGAAATTGGAAAAGCTCCTATTTTCGATGGAACAAACTACAACTATTGGAGAATTAGGATGCAATGTTACTTAGAGGCACTTAGTTATGATGTGTGGGTTGCTTGTGAGACCGGCTATCCGGACCCTCCGGCGGAAACAATTGCTCTTGATGAAGTTCATGCTAAGTACAAGCGCTTTAATGCCATTGCTAGAAATGCTTTACTTTCTAGTGTGTCTTCCGAAGTTTTTGATAGCATTGGAAATCTCACTAAAGCTTATGACATTTGGAAGCATCTTAGAGAAATTCATGTTGGTAGTGCCGAGATGCTTGAGGAGGAGCTATCTCGAGCTAGAAAAAGATTTGATCAATTCAAGATGCTTCCTAATGAAAGTGTTAATGAAATGTTTCTTAGGTTGAACCCCATCGTCAATGAAATTGCCGGATGTTCGGAGAAAAAGGTTTTGGAAGACATTGACGTTTGTCGAAAGATGCTCGATGTTGTGCCTTTTAGCTTCAATCCACTTGTGACATTAATTCGAGCATCCAAGTCAAAACTCAAGAAAATGACGCCTACTAAGCTTCTCGGGCAACTCAACTCATATGAGATGCGGCTTCTTGAAAGTGAAGAGTCCCCGCTTAACAAGAAGTCGATTGCTCTCCCCGCCAAAGCCAAAAGTGGGAAGAAGAAGATTGAAATTGAGGAAGATGATGATGACTCCGATGATGCAATTCCGGAGATTGAAGAATTGGCCCTCCTTGTCAAGCAGTCAAGAAAGTTGATTAAAAAGATGAGCTTCCGCGGCGGATCATCCTCTTCAAGGCGAAGACCTATCTCCGAGATGCGTTGCTACGAATGTGGAGAAAAGGGTCACTTGGCGGCGGATTGTTCAAGAAGCAAAAAGAACAAGCACAAGACAAGGAATCAAGAAGAAGATGAGGATGACGACAAGAAAAAGTACCGTCACTACCGCAAGAGTGAACACAAATCAAAGGAGAAGAAAAAGGCTCTTGCCGGACAAAAGACCAAGAAGGAAGATGGCTCAAGCTCATCGTCCTCACAATCATCCTCCGAAGAAGAAGATACTAGAGCTCATGGACTAGCCGGACTTGCGATCAAGGAGAATGCTCCTCCGGTTCTTCCCAAGCAAAACCTTTGTCTCACCGCCAATATACAAGAAGAAGTAGTTGGGGAATGGATCACCGATGAAGAGGGCTCTTGGGCGGACTCCTCCGAAAATGAAAACACCAAGGTGTCCGGAGTCGCCATCGACAACCCCTCACCTCCCATGTGTCTTATGGCACTAGAGGAGAAGGTAACACATGAGCACCTCTCTAAAAGTGAGCTTAAACTTTTGATTGATGATTTGAATAATGCTTTAGAAAAGGAAAAGTCTAAGAGGAAGAAGCTAGTGAAAGTGCATAAAGAGCTTGCGAATGAATTTGAAAATTTGCTTGAAAAACATGAAACTCTGAAAGATGATTATGAAACTCTAAATTTGTAAGTTGAAATTGTAGAAAACAAACTTGCTAGCTCTAATGTTGATGTTGAAACTCCTCTTGATTGCTCAATTGAAAAATGCGATGTTGGTGTGACTTGTGATTTAATTGATACTATAGATGGTTCACTTAGCTTATCTCATGACACATCTTTGAGCTTGTCACCCACCATCACACCTAATGCTAGCTCATCTACATCCATGAGTGCTACCTCTTTAAATGGAAATGCTTGTTCTATTGGTACTTGTGTTGCCAAATTTGCTAATGAGCTAGTTAAGGAAAATTTGCTTCTTAAGGATAGAATTGAGCAACTAGACTCTAGCTTAGCTAAATTGCTTGTGGGGAACAACTCTCTTGACAAGGTGCTTCGGGAGCAAAGGTACACCTTGGGTAAGCATGGTTTGGGATTTCATCCAGGATTTGCCAAGGCGGTTGGGGTAAGCCAAGCTAACTTTTGTTAAGGGAGGGACCCGTTGCCATATTTGCAAAAATGATAAACACAAAGCCATTGCTTGTCCTCATGCAAAATCATCTCAATTCATGTCTAAAACTCAAGTGCTTAATGCTAGTTACATGCTTATGAGAAAAAATGGCTCTATTTATGCTAAATATGTTGGTGCACCCAATGAAAAGAAAGATGTGAAGACTATTTGGGTGCCCAAATGCTTGATGACTAACTCAAAAGGACCCAAGAAGAAGTCTTGGGTACCTAAAACCCAAGCTTGAATTTGTGTGTGTAGGTGAACTATAAGAGCGGTGGCCGGCATTGGATATTTGATAGCGGTTGCACCCAACACATGACCGGTAGCTCAAGTATGTTCACCTCACTAGAGGAGGAGAAGGACCCCGAACACAAGATCACATTTAGGGATAACTCCAAGCGAAAGGTAAAGGGTATAGGTAAAATTGCAATATCCAATGACCTATCCATCTCTAATGTGCTCTTGGTAGAAGCTTGCAATTTTAATCTCCTCTCAGTTGCTCAAGTATGCGATTTGGGTTTTGATTGCTTCTTTTCGATCAACGGAGTTCGTGTTGTTTCCACTAAAGATCAAAGTGTTGCATTTGAAGGCACCCGGTTTCAAAACTTATATTTGGTTGATTTTTCAAACCGTGAATCTTCTCAAATCAAGACTTGTCTTATTGCTCAAACCACTCTTGGTTGGTTGTGGCATAGACGTCTTGGACATGTTGGAATGGGCACTTTGAAAAAGGTTTTTAAAGACAACTTGGTTGTTGGAGTGAAGGATGTCAAATTCGAGAAAAATCGTTTATGTAGCTCATGCCAAGCCGGCAAGCAAATGGCTAATTCTCATCCGACTAAGACTTTTATGTCTTCATCCCGACCACTTGAACTTTTGCATATGGATTTGTTTGGCCCAACCACCTATGCGAGCATAGGCGGTAATTCTTATTGTCATGTGATTGTCGATGATTTCTCTCGCTTCACTTGGGTATTTTTCCTTACAAACAAATCACTTGTCGGTGATGTGTTTAAAAGATTTGCTTTGAAAGCTCAAAAGGAATTTGACTCGTTTATTAAAAAGGTGAGGAGCGATAATGGCACTGAGTTCACTAACACAAATGTCGAGGAATTTTGTGATGAGTTAGGTGTGAAGCACGAATTCTCGGCGGCATACACTCCCCAACAAAATGGAGTGGTGGAAAGGAAGAATCGTACGTTGATAGAAATGGCAAGATCAATGCTTGACGAGTACAACACGCCGCATGACTTTTGGGCGGAAGCCATCAACACGGCGTGCCATGCTATCAACCGCCTTTACCTCCACCGACTCCTTCACAAGACCTCATATGAACTACTAGTGGGACGAAGGCTCAACATCTCTTACTTTCGAGTCTTCGATTGCAAGGTATACATCTATAAGAAAAGGACTCATTTGGGTAAGTTCCAAAAGAGGTGTGACATTGGTATCATGTTAGGGTACTCCTCTCGCTCAAAAGCTTTTCGAGTCTTTAATAATTCTACCGGGCTCGTTGAGGAAGCTTATGATGTCAAGTTTGATGAAACTAACGGCTCGCAAAATGAGTAAGATTTGATAAGAAATGTAGGTGATGAGCTATCACATGAAGCTATTGAGTTGGGGGATATTCGACCCTCACCGGAGGTGCCAAAAGATGAAGTCGTCTCTCCCACCACCTCCATCGATAATCAAGCTCAAGACACCTCTCCAACAACTCAAGATCAAGCGGTGGACGGAGGTGCAAACTTTGAAGTTGATCAAGCTCAAGGGGGAGGCAATGATCTACAAGTACCCGTCCAACAACACCGCTCTCTCTCCAAGGATCATCCCCTAAATCAAGTCATTGGCAATCTCAATCAAGGCGTAAGAACCCGTTCTCATACCGCTAATTATTGTGAGCATCACGCTATTGTGTCTATTGTTGAGCCTAAGACCATTGATGAGGCATTGGCGGATGCGGATTGGGTGAACGCTATGCATGAAGAATTGAACAACTTCACCCGCAATGAAGTTTGGAAACTTGTGGAAAGACCGAAGGACCACAATGTCATTGGAACCAAATGGGTCTTTCGCAACAAACAAGATGAGAACGGTGAAGTGGTACGAAACAAAGCAAGATTGGTGGCGCAAGGTTTCACTCAAATCGAAGGTCTTGACTATGGAGAAACCTACGCCCCCGTTGCTCGACTTGAAGCTATACGGTTACTCTTGGCATTCGCCACTCTCTATAACATAATTCTCTTTCAAATGGATGTTAAGAGTGCTTTTCTAAATGGTTTTATTGATGAACTTGTTTATGTCGAGCAACCGCCCGGTTTTGAAAACCTCAAACACCCAAACCATGTCTATAAGCTCACTAAGGCGCTATACGGTCTCAAGCAAGCTCCTAGAGCATGGTATGAGCGTCTTAGGGACTTTCTCTTAGAAAAGGGATTTAAAACCGGTGCGATTGATTCCACATTGTTTCTAAAGCCAATTGAAATGACTTATTTATTTGTCAAATATATGTGGATGATATTATTTTTGGATGCACTAACAAATCTAAATGCAAGGACTTTGGAGAAATGATGTCCAAGGAATTCAAAATGTCGATGATTGGAGAACTCACTTTCTTCCTTGGATTTCAAATCAAGCAACTTCGGGAAGGGACCTTCATTTGTCAAGAGAAATACACAAAGGACCTTCTCAAGCGGTTTTCAATGGACGATTGCAAATCGATCAAAACACCAATAGCCACTAATGGGCATCTTGATTTGAACGAAGATGGAAAGCCCGTGGACCAAAAGCTTTATCGCTCCATGATCGGTTCGCTTCTCTATCTCACCGCTTCTCGACCCCATATTATGTTTAGTGTGTGCATGTGTGCTCGTTTTCAAGCATCCCCTAAAGAAGTGCATCTTATTGCCGTAAAACGCATTTTGAGATATCTAAAAATCACCACTAGTCTAGGTCTTTGGTACCCCAAGGGAGCGCGTGTTGTGCTTCTTGGCTATTCCGACTCGGATTATACCGGCTGCAAAATTGATCGCAAAAGCACCTCGGGGGATTGTCACTTGTTAGGACGCTCACTCGTGTCATGGACTTCGAGAAAGCAAAACTCCGTGGCGCTATCTACCGCGGAAGCGGAATATGTAGCGGCGGGGAGTTGTTGTGCTCAACTCTTGTACATGACTCGAATGCTTAGTGACTTTGGGCTAAAATTTGAAAAAGTGCCACTTCTATGCGATAATGAAAGTGCGGTGAAAATAGCCAACAATCCGGTCCAACATTCCCGTACAAAGCACATCGACATCCGACATCACTTTATTCGTGATCATGTTGCAAAGGGTGACGTTGTGCTTGCCTACGTGCGAACGGAAGACCAATTGGCGGATATTTTCACCAAACCCTTAGATGAGGCACGGTTTTGCAAATTGAGGAATGAACTCAACATACTAGATAGATCAAATGCGTGTTGATTGTTTTTTTTTGTGATTTTTGGGTCTTATTTGAATTTTTCCATTTGATTTTGACCCTTGTCACATTTAGGGGGAGTTTAGTTTCAACTCATGATCTCAAAACTCCCTCTAGTGGTGAAAAGATAAATTTGATTTTGGGTTAGCACATTCTTGTCCTATATTTCAGGCCAAAACAAATTTGAACTTAATAGACTATCCTTATTGTCTTATCACTTCAAACTTCTAAATTTGAAAATCTTATCCCTCTTTAAAAAATTTGCTCCATACGCATATTTCTTCTCTTGAAAATCATATGGCATCAAACTTGTTGAAAATATTTGAAAAGGAGCCAAAATTCAAAAAAAAACGTGCTTAAACTCTAAAGTGAATCCCTATGCGCGATTTTCATGCCTATATGAGAAATCAAGGCAAAATTTGGGTTCACACACTTTCTTGATCTCGAAGATCAAAATTTGGGTTTTTGAATTTAATTTGGTTTCATTTGTCAACTTAGTATCTTATCCCTTCAAAATTAAAATCTTAGAAAATCACTTCAAATTGCTCACATTTGAATCTTCCTTTGAATTTTGAGCAAAATGGAGATCATCACTTCAAAACATTATTTTTATATAAAAATTCTCGCATTGGTGGGGCCCACTGATCAGAAGAGCAAGCAGCTGCGAAATTTACCTCCATCGGACTTGATCCGAAAGTCTCGACGCCGTCCAAGTGGTATTGTGTGGGCTGAATTAAATCTTGTCGGACGCCGTCCGGTAACAACAGGACGCCGTCCGATAAAGGTCGATTCGAGCCGCACTGCTGCTGTCGGACGCCGTCTGGCCTCTCCGCGACCTCGTCCGACGAGGTCCACTACGCGCTGCACCAGTACTGTCGGACGCCGTCCGATCACCGTCGGACGCCGTCCGACAGGGCCGAACCGTGCAGAACTGCTACTTATCTTACCTCTTCGCCTCCCTCTCTCCTCATTTGATCTCCTCTCTCCTCCCAAACCGGCGCCGTCCCTGCTCCTTCTCCTCACCGGGGAAGTCCCTCCGGCGACCTCCGGCGATCTCCACCTCCACCGGCGGCCTCCCCTAGTCGTCCTCTTCGATTCCCTCCGCGTGGATTGGAAGTGGACGGCTCCGTTCGTGCGCCTCGTCTCCGTCGAGTTCCCCTCCTTTCCCCTACCGGGATGGGCCTTGGGGACGATCTCCTCGCGCACGGCGGCTTCCTCCCTCGCGTCTAGGGCTCGGTAACGGCGTCCCGCCTCTATTCCCGTCAAATTTCATTGTTTACCGAGTTCTAGGTTTTGAATAGGTTTTTCCCGCGTTCGTGTTCAGGGTTGGACCGTGGTGGGTTGGCACCTTGTCAGTGGATCGTTGGACAGTGGCAGTTGACAGTAAGGTTGTTCTGGTCAGTGGTCACTTTGTCAGAGGGAGCAATTCGAGATGTCGAAATCTTTGAAGAAGTTTGGAAAGGCTCTGGGCAGGACCCTCAGTGGTCGGCGCGACAGCGGCAGTAAGGGCGATCCGGATTACATAGATGAGACGGCTAGCAGTGCCGCTCCCCCTCGCCCAAGTAGAGTGACTAGAGCGGACATTCAGCAGCAGCCTGATCAGGGACTTCATTGGACTCGGGTTGCTTGATCGTCTTTTGCAACCGCTGAGGATGCTGATGATGACACCTACATTGAGGACCCAATTGATGAGGATGTCACCGAGACAGTGGTCGCTGAGGACGACCCTGTGGATGATCAAATTCTGAAATTGTCTATGGAGGCATTGAGAAAGAAAAGGTCTGTATCTGATGCCAGATGGTTCCCTCAGCGGCGAGAGGATACCAGGAATTTCAGATTTCACACAAAGTTTCAGAAGCAGCTTTATATGTGTTTCGCTGCTCCCAAGACTGGTCCTAGGGACCCCCATTGTATTGACTGGGATGAGATCATCGCAGCCGCAGGACCTGAGGTCTACACCATTTTCAGTTCTACTCCAGGCTTGGCAGCTTTGGTCTCAAATAAGAAGTTGACATGGTCTAAAGAAAGAAACTGTGAGTTCTTTGCCACACTGTTACCTGCTGAGGATGAGTCAGAGTTCAGCTATTACCACTCAATCGATGCAGTTATTCAGGGAATCTCTGTGGCAAACATGAATCTTGCTTTGGGCACTCCGGATACTGGCGCTGATTTGAATGAGATGGCATATGAGGATGCATTCTGGAGAGCCAAATATCCTCCACTTGAAGAAGTGAGATTCATGTACCTTGATCTTGATGATGAGGAAATAAATGTGGGACAAGCTAATCAACTGCGCCAGGAGCCTGCCCTGATCAATCTCATCCTTAGAAGCACATTATTTGTTAGAAGTGGTAACCGGGACAGAATTCTTCCAATTTGCAGTTGGTTTATGTTGTATCTTCTGACAGGCAGGACCATAAACATTGGAGCTACCCTTCTAGGAGAGTTTGATGACGCTATTTTCAGAGAGGTCAATAGACCACTTCCACTGGCTCCATATGTTGGCCTGCTTCTTTCTAGGACTCAGCGGGTTTCCGAGGATGAAGTGAAGAGTTGGAACAACAGGATCAAAAAGCATCAGATGAAAAATTTCTTGAACTCTCTGGGAAGTAAGGCAAAGTTGGACAGACCTGGTGATGATGCTCCTCCTCCAAAGACTGGCCCTATTTTTGCTCCTCTTTGCTCCGGTCAGACCATTTGTGCCGACTCACAGTCTTTGGTTCTTCTGCGGCAGTACCTCCTCCGTGGTATGATGCTTTGATAGGTAAGATGAGGGGGCTGTGCACGGAAATGAGAACTTTTCACACTGAGGTGAAAGAAGAGCTCGCAGCCACCCGCAGGGAAATGACAGAACTGGCAGGGCAGCAGACTTATCTAAATGATGAATTTGCAGAATTTAAGTCAGCAGTCCAGTACATGGGTGCAATGTTTATGCCAGTTCCAGAAGGGGCAAATCCATATGCTTGGTATTCACATGCTCATGACAGCTATCAGGCTTACCAGCAGACTCAGAGTTTTCCTCGCCCACCTGCCTACCCACCACCGGTTCATCCTTGGGTATACCCTCCTTCCGGACCTGCTCCTTCCTTTGTGCCTCCACCACAGTCATATCCTCCTCCTGGTAAGATTCATTTTACGGGTGGAGAAGTCGCTCGCCATCTCAACTTTTCTTTGCCAAACCCTCAACCGACCCAGCTATATGATGATCCATCCTCACCTCGGTCGGTACCCTCTGCAGCTCATATGCCCTTGTTCAAGCGTCCCAGAGGTCAGGGCTCCTCTTCCGGCGGCCAGGGAGATGATGGAGGCGACGACATGGATCAAGATCAGCAAGAATAGGACCTTTTCCCGTTTGTGTCACTTGGTGACAAAGGGGGAGAAGTTAGAGTAGTAGAGGGTTAGTAGTGGGTAGTGAGATCGAGGTTGTGTTTACCTGTAATATTATTTATTGCCTCGATACTCGTTGAAATTTGTGGTTGTTACCTTGGTTGGTTTTATGACTTTTGAACCTTGTTGGTTGCATGATTTTAGGGGGAGCTTCCTTTATTTGCACTTCCTTGTGGTCGAGTTGTGGTTGTCTCAAATTTGAAATTGCTCGCATATTTGTATTGCACTAACCCCTTTTGTAGCTCAAAAATTTTATTCTCTCTTGGGTTGCCATCAAGTGCCACAAAGGGGGAGATTGTGAGCATCATTGAGCCCTAATTTTTATTAGTGGCATTGATGTCAAAATAAATAAATATTAAGTGCTAGGGGGTTTTTGGACTTCTCGGAACCCTAGCGAAGACTCGGTGGTTTTTATAAACCCTAATTTGAAGCGTCGACAATTTTCTGAGCTGCTCCAAGATTTCAAGTGCGTGACCGGGTGAGAGAAGAGGTCACGTATAGATTAGGAGTAGTTAGGTTTATTTCCTGTTTTTCGTCGGATTTCAAAAGGGGTTTGAATATCTCGGATCTTGCCGGATCTTTGCGAATTCTCGAAAACTCGGTCTCCGTAGTCCACCTCTTCTAAAAATACCCAAATATCCCTTTGTGAGATTTCTGGAGAGAGAGAGAAACCCACCTAGTTTTTCCCCCTCATTTTTTAGCCGAAAATCCTTTCTGTCGGACGGCGTCCGGTAAGGTTCAGATCTGGGTCTTTCTCGCTGTCGGACGGCGTCTGAGGGGCGTTCGGTCCTTTTCTTAAATCCTTTGTCGGACGGCGTCCGTCGTTACGGACGGCGTCCGTCGAGTTAAAACCGAGCCCTTTTTGGTCGGACGGCGTCTGGGGGGCCGTCTGGTTAGACTTTCTCCAGAGCACTCCCACTGTCGGACGGCGTCCGGTCCTTACCGGACGGCGTCTGATCAGCTGTTTTTCAGTGAGCAGTTGCCGCTGTCGGACGGCGTCCGGTGCCCGTCGGACGGCGTCCGGTAGAGGCTAACGGCTAGTCTTTTTGTCCTCTTCCGAGGGGCAACAGCTCGTTTTGCTCTAGGGGCTATAAATACCTACCTAGTGGCTGGCTACTTTGAGGTTTGCTGCTCCACTTCACCTACCACATTCATAGCTCATCAATTAGGTGTTCAAGAGCCATTCCTCCACCCACAAAGCATCCAAAGCCACAAATCATTAAACCCCAACACCGAGCTTCATGGAAGTCCTTTGATCCGGCATGATCGGGACGTTTCGGGCTTGTTACTTTTGAAGACATCCTTCGTGGAGGCGAGGGCTTGGGATTAGGCCTTGGCGTGTGGCTACTCTCGAGTCGGTGTACGGGTGACGGAGTCCACCTCGCCGGAGTGGCGGAACGACTACCGGGAGTAAGTGAGGCGTGAGGCTCGAGAGCGAGCCAGTCCTTGCGCAAGGTAGCCTCAACGGAGAGTAGGAGTTCTTGGCTCGAACTTGGTCAAACAAACACCGTGTCTCCTCTCATTTATATTCCCGCACTTACTCTTATTACATTGCTTGTGCTGATTGTGATGCCATGTCTTAGTTGCTTAATTAACTTGTTTATTGCTTCCGCTTGCGTATCAATTGACAGTAGGATTGGGTCACTATTAATTTGATGCTTAATCAACAATTAATCGAAAAAGATTTAAAATTGCCTATTCACCCCCCTCTAGGCCTTAGGATCCTCTTTCACACTTTTAATTATCTTTATGTTTTTGCGGTCATTCATAAACTCTGATGGATCTTATGTAATATGACATGTGGTCGGTCGGCTGTACTGTTAAAATGAGCCTATGGGCCGGAACTATGGTATGTAATACTTTGGGTAACAATACCTATGCATGTATGAAATGATATCTACCTATTTTTTTTAGGGCACTGGTGTACTGATACAAGGGCTAGTCCATGTAAAACAGTGGCTCTTAAATAAGTTAAAATTGTGTGCCTACAATACGATGGGATGGTGGGATATAATATGTCTTCTCATATATGTATTTGGTGGATGAAGTGGAATGTGATAGTACAAGGTGATTCAATCTATGCACTGAAACATTTGACCCCAAGCAGAAAACATCTTAAATTGATCTAAGATCTTGAGTGTTGTAGTAGGGGACACCTACCCCCCACGAATCAGTAAGGGAGGCGAACCAGTTTGCGAGAGTGAAGAAGGTGTATGTCCAAGGGAAGCCTCGCTCCCCTCGTGCGAAGCAACGACGGACCAGAGGAAGCGTATACCCGAAGGGAGCCTCGCTTCCCCCGAGCGAAACAACGGCGGACCAAGGAGGTGCTTATCCCCAGGAAGCCTCGTGGTCCCCCTTAGGAGCGAGGCGAGGCAGGTCGGGAAATACTCCACTCAAAAATAGGGGTGCCCAAGTCCAAGTCACAAAGCGAAGATGGTTGCGTGAGAGCCAAGAAGACTAGGGGACAACAAGTATAGCCTGCCACAGTCACTAGGAATCATATCGTGTGTCAGAGAGATATGCCAGCTGGCTGTAACAACCGGCATTAGGTGGCAGGAAGATATGATGAATCGCTGTAACAACCAGGTCCCCCTGTAATCCCCTTCTAGCCCTGATTTAAGTATAAAGGCGAGGGTAATTAGGTCTAAGTCCAGGCCCCGAAGGTGTTTTCCCCTCGAGGCCCTTGGACACGAGGGCAAGTCAAGGTATAGGAGGTCTTTTCTTGGCAAAGTCTCTTTTACCCTTGCTTTATTCCCTCAGCGAAGGGTTGTACTGGACAATGTAAATTTACCCCCACTATGAATAGGGGGCCCCCGCAATAATAAAGGACAAGCTACAGTTCATTACAGGAGAGCACCTTGTGATTGCTCAGCCTTTCTGAGCTGCTTCGCGAAGCTCACCTCGTTGCTTCGCAGGGTAGTCCATCACAAATTTGTTGTCTAGCTCGGGCCAACGACATTGAGCTTTCAAGACAAAAAATGCAAACGGGTAAACATGTGGAGGTGAGTCATCGCTATGCTATCACCTTGGCCACCTATGACGTTATTATCATCTGTCTACGCTATGATGTCGCCCATCTCTCATTTCGCCACTACTCCTTTTCCATGATCACCGGCACATACCAGCCTTAGTCAAAGGGGAAAACACCATAGATAGGATCAGGTCATCATAGGAGTTCTATTTGAAGTGTCTAATGTCGTAGATGGACTTCAAGGTGGGAAAGTGAGATAAGGAAGCAAGAGAGACAAAATTTTAAGGACGAACTTAGCAAGAACAAAGGTTTGTGGGGTTTTTTTTGTGGTAGGCCCATCATTGTAGCAAGCTGGTGCACATACATTGAGGTTATCTTGAGCCGAACAAAATTTTCCTTACTTGCTTGACTACATATGTATTATTTGATTCCACCTTGTACCACCAACCAAATACTCCTTTGGAAACATCGTGGAGCAGAATAAGCAAAACAAATCATTATTGTTTACCTATAGTTGTGCTTGCGCTTAAAATCATATTAGTTCGTGCAACCCTAAATTTTTCAATAAAAAGATGGAAATGATGCCATTTCGTAGTTATTTTTGAAGATCCCAAATGTTCTTATCAAAATACTCGAAATCAAGTTTAATAATTTTTTACATAAAAAATTATTAAAAACCCACATTTTTCCAAGCAAATCCATAGCTAGATTTAAGTTGTGGCAAACAAATAGAATTGATGTGGCACACTGCAAGGCATATCGTCTGCTTCAAAGCTACCGTTGCACTTATAAATCCGATTAAAATATGCAGCCATAGATTCATTTTTTATAAACCAAGCCATTTTCGTTCCAATGCTAATCTTTTAATACCTGCTTGAACCTCTCAAAAACATTTTTTTAACTATTTCGGTGTTTTAGCAAAATCCTACCATTTTTCGGATAGAAAATCCCATAGCCATAGGAAAAGCTGCAGTGAAACAAACATGTCTGACGCTACACACTGCAGCTTGGTCGTTCGTTTTTTCCCCCGTTGCGATGGAGTAAAATTGCTGCGTTGCCGATATGAAAAGCATCGAAGTGTGTGCTCTGCGTCCCAAAAGCGTGGCAAATATCTACGGCACAGCGTCCAGGAAAGATCTTATTTTACGGCTGGAATGCCAAGGGGCAAAGGCCAAGTTGTCTCTTGTTAGAATATGCGCTGATGCAAGATCACGAATGATACCAGAAGACAAGATGTTTGTTAACGCAGTTCAGTTTTCGCCTACATCCGTGGAGCTTTGATTATGGACGTTCCTCCTCAATCCATAATACCACAGCATGTCGGCTGACCAGATCATGACCATATGCCGGCCGTTGACCTTCTCTTGCCTATTCTGATTACACTAGGGCTGTGTCCCTTTATATAGTGGAGGCCTAGCTAACTCTAACTCTAAACCAACTCTACCTATTAAAACACAGAATCCATATAACCTACTTGTATTGATATTCGATACAAAACCTAACACTTTTGATACTGGACATGCCAGTACAGACGCCAGCAGCACTCGTAGAACAGATAGACCCGTTCGTTTCTTTTAAGGAAAAAATAAGAAATTGCTAAATTGCCCCTCAACGCGCTGTTCTTAATCGTGTGCTCAGAGTTGAGAGCACAACATGTACTTTCTCGGTTTTTGGTAAAAATTTGCCATACAAATCATGAAAAAAGACGACCTTGCTCCTTCCAGTACGATTTTTCTTCATTAGATGGAACATCTATTTCTACCCAATAACATTTTTTTATTCATAACAAACGGGTCTGAATCGTGGATAGTGTAAAATGGAGAAATTATAAACCTATTGAGCGCCGAAAAGTATTATATGTTTTATTGAGAAAGTACTAGCCATATTGGGATTTATGATTTATTGCTTTAAAAAGTAAGAGCATGAGCAGCAGGCCCCCTATCAAGGGCTTGAATCAGCTCCGTTTGAATTTAATCGCTGCCCGCCTAAGCGCATGTTTGAATTTCCTCTCTGCCTGCCTGAGAGCATGAGCGCATGTTTGAATTTAATCGCAGGAGTTGATGCAGGCTGCTATTGATTGGGGAGCTGCTGTTCATGCTATAATGATTTATGATTTTAAATGATATTTATGATTTTAAATAATACATTCTATGGCAAGATTTTCCTCTAAATGTCTCTCTCCTCGCCACATTGTGGATTTTTTTATGAGTTTTTTCTTTAAAAATATATCTTGCAATTATAAGGAAGGCATATTAAATATACAAGAGGGAGTCTAGGCTTCTGCTCGCTACCACCTGCAGCTTCGCAATCCTCCCCCTACGACCACGTCGACGAGATGACCACGGTCTCTCGATCGCGACCGATAGCTGAATCCCACCATCCATTTATAATGTATATATAAAATGATATCTTTCCCCACGATTTCAACAGTGCGGGAAGTTTGCTCCGTTGGTCTTGCGCACAAGATTTCATGTCATCGGCCGCAGTTCGAGTCCCAACTGCTCTACTTTTTTTCGATTTTCCTCTTTTCTCTTCTACCTTCTGTTTAGTACCTTCTTACCTGCATTATAGACAACAAACATGCGTAGCTCAGTTGGTTAGCAACTGCGTGCATGAGTAGGTCGTGGGTTCAAATCCTGCCTGCGCTGCGCTGCGTTTTTTCCCATTTTTCCCCTGCCTCCGAGCGTGGCTAGTATATACATACAGTGGAGAGGGGGTAAAGGTTTTTTCTCATGGTTTGTGTGACAAACTTTGGCAAAAATTCATAATAAGGGTATATATCTATTGTGCTCTCAGCTTTAGGGTATATGATCGAGAGTAATGTTTTGGGGGAGCAGAATGTCAAAAGTGCCTCCATTTTAGGACATATAATCAATTTTCTAAGTACAAAAGGGCCTAAACAATAATCTAGGGACAGCGTGCGGCTACAGCGGCAGAGCGTGGCAACAATGAGCTGGGGAGTGAAGTGATTAATGTCAAGGGTCATTGGGGAGCTAGCTACACTGCTACAGTACGAGCTGGGGAGTGAAGTGATCAATGTCTACCAAAACAGGACGTAGAATCGTAGACGAAGTGTACTCATCGTGCAACAAATGCGTTGGAAAATATCTTTCGAACCTGTAAGCACACGCTCAGCCTTCTTTTTTGGATAAATTAAAATTATGATCTACTTAGAAAATTTATTCCTTTTTGCAAACAAAATGTCACGGTGCGTTGTTCTTCGTCTTCTGAGATATTGGTTTTTTTCTCAAACTCTTAAAATAAACTTTTTAATAGCCTTTTGGCATTTTAAACCATCTAATCAAGTACCCACAATATTTTAGATTACAATCATATATATCAGATAATGGACATTTCCAAAAAAGCAAACATATGACATGTCAACAACTACAAAACTAACATAATATGAAAGTATTTTTAAATACGAATCGAAAAATATTACATGCATAATGCTAAACATATATATTTTTAGCTTAGTTAATAGTCAAAATTACAACCGTTGACTTCTTCAATACATGCAAGCCTTATATTTTCAAACGGAGGAAGTATAAGAGCATCCCCAGCAGGGGAGCCAAAGCGGTTCAGATCGTCATGCATACCAAGACGACCACACGCCCCGCCACATTGCGACCCACACGAATTCAAATTTTTCCCCGCTTGCATTGGTGCCTTTTGCGCTTATCTTTCTTGGGATGCTCTAAAACTACCTACGATGATGCACGCTTCAAGACATATCGGTTTAGATTTTTAATCGCCATATTGTACAAATTTCATTTCCCCCCAAATCAAAATCAATAATTTGAAATTACGTAGTCTGATTTGTACTGAATACCATCAGTAAATTTTGATACATATTTCTGATATTTTATCATGCACTCAAATCTTAAGGATACAGATGCACCCCAGAAAAAGTCTCCAAGTACAACTATGGGCCTTGTCCTTTTCCGCTTAAATTATATTAAATGAAACTTTGTTATTTTTGTAAGAATGAAATGATATATATTACTTTGTAGTTATTTTTTTAGGGTCTTAAATATTTTTTTATTAGAGTTAGTAAAATAATTTTTTATAATTTTTTGACTCTCCAAGTCTCTCGAGGGTCACAACTTTTTCAGATTAAATTTTTCGGCAACTTTTAGCTCAAACAAACAAGCCTATGTGCTGCAAAATGGCCCTAAGTGGTATGGCCCGATAAGTTAATAACCATCTGGTGGAACATTCTGGGCTGGACATAAAACATGGGCCATTGAGGGCATGCGACTGTTCTTCTCAGCAAAACGGGCCGGAATGTGTTCTACATTAAGGAAGCAAAACATCAAAGCAATTACCGAGTGGAAAGAAAAAAATAAAGTTCAAAGCAATTAAGGAAACAAAAGTTCAAAACAATTACCAAGTGGGAAAGGAAAAAAACTATTTGGCATGACAAACACGTCCCTGGAAGTAAGTCCTCTGATTCCAAAAAAAAAAACAGCTAGGATCTGTACCTTGCCTCGCATTCTAATGATTTTATTAGTTGAAATTAGTCGGAGGCGTTTGAGATTTCTTACAAACTGAAAGAATATCAAAATACTAACGTCATCAATTATGTTTGACACATGTATTACGTCATACATACTTGTATTCTCTACCGCAACCACGTTGCATTATCAGGTTCGAATTTTTTTTATGAGTGCCACTAAAATCTTTCTATAATATATTTATAGAAAAAAGAAAAACAAGTCAAATCAATCAAAAACATATAATATATATACCACCACATTAATTCTAAAATGCTAAAATTCAATCAGAGAGAAAAATCCACACCGTTAATTATTGTAGGCCCAGATTATAATGGATAAGATTAAAGAAGTAATTCATATTACAAAAAAGTAAAAATAGCAATTCAGAATTACAAATAATGAAAAATTCTGTACCAAAATTTAGAAAAGAGTTTGTATCGGTTACTAAAAATAACTGAAAATTTTAATCTGAAAAAGATGTAACCCCTCGAGAGAGGCTTTGGAGAGTCCAAAATATTACAAAAAAAAATATTTTATAAACTATAAGAAGAACCATTTAAATTCCCAAAAAAATGTAACACCCTAGCCCAAAATCGCTTAGAGCCTAGCCCACCTACGAAGCTGGCCCACGCATGCATAGCACCCACTTAGACTTTTCGGTTTCGCTTTATCCAAAAAGGTTAATCCGGGTTGCTATGTTTGGCTCCAACAGACATTATATGTTGCTATAACTCTTTCTCAACTAGCAATTTGGAACTAATCCCACCATCACATCCACATGGGCCACATGGGCCTCACAACACATCGGGTCAGAGTATTACACTCACCCATCCTTAATGGGCTGATGCCCTCGTCAGCACACTGCCTAACCAGCAAATGTCCAGTATCTCCCTCAGTATACGGCCGTGCGTCTAGCGCCGACACATATGTCATGCCGTGTGACCACTCTGGGCCCACACAAGCCATGCACAATATGCTCGCGCAACTAAGCCCACACGATCTGCCGTACAGCGAGGGTTGATGCTCTGATACCATCTGTAACACCCTGGTCCAAAATCGCTTAGAGCCTAGTCCACCTACAGGGCTGGCCCATGCATGCATAGCACCCACTTAGACTTTTCGGCATTGCTTTGTCCAAAAGGGTTAACCCGGGTTGCTATGTTTGGCTCCAACATGCATTATATGCTACTATAACTCTTTCTCAACTAGCAATATGGGACTAATCCTACCATCACATCCACATGGGCCACATAGGCCTCACAACACATCGGCCGTAGTATTACAAAAAATAACTACAAAGCACAGCATCGTTTGGGTTGTACCAAAATTACATGCTAAATTTTAATTCAGTTTAATTTAAGCTAAAAAGAATAGGACCCTATTCTACTCAGCTTATCTTATTTGACTTATCTATTTATATAGTTTATTTTTTAACTTTGAGAGCTTTTCGAAGTAGCCTTGAGAATTAGATCCACTTTGTTTGACATGTGTTTTATGCTTTTAGACAAGTCATTAAGATAGGAAAAAATGCATTCAAAAAATCAAATTGTTTTTAATTTAAATGATGATAAGTAAATCGACAAATGAGTCAAATAAGAGAGGAGAACATGCTCGTTAATTTATCTTATTTGACAAATTTAGGCATGTTCTCGTCATTTATCTTATTTGACTTATTTGCTTATCTAACTTATTTCTTAACTCCGAGAACTTTTTATGATAAAATCAAGAGCCGAGTACACTTCATTTGATTTGTGTTTTATATCTCTTCGAAAAGTCCTTAATACATGAAAAAAAATTTAAAAAATGAATTATTTTTAAATAAGCACATATGAGTAATCAGACAAATAAATTTAATGAACCAAATAAGTCAGCGAGAACATACCGTCCATACTTACTATGTAATGCACCACTTTTAAAATTTGGATTTACTAACAGGGCCTCAAATTTGCTTACCTTTGAAACCCGTCCTGTGGAACAGCACTAGTCCCTGGACCAGTATACTAGTGCCACATATCACTTAGCTGGATCATCACATATAATAACATAGAGACTTATCACAGCACATGGTAGTATCACTGTCTTGTTACCAAATTTACATCCTTAAACTTAAAGCAGATTATATTACAACAAAAGGCTGTTTTTATGGCGGAAGCTACGCCATGATACAGGTGACAATCCTACACTAAGCACGAAACTCCCGGACAGTAGGAGAGCTTAATTCTAGCCAGGATCATCAAAAGCTGGATCACCCTCTTCGTGGCATGCGTAGTCTCCATCGTCAGGGTCTCCATAATCTAAAGGAGTAAGTGGGTGCGAGGGTAAGTGCGCAATCAAACCGCACTTGTAAGTTAACACCTTCCTTAATGCATACTGGTGGTAAAGGCTATATAGTGGAGTTTTGATTATTTTCTTTGCAGAAAAACCAATTTTTGGATTAACATATATAAAATCCTATACTTAGCTATTTTCGAAAGAACATCTCCAAAAAGATGTCGAGGAAAGATTATATCAAAATTTCATAGCTCAAGCCACAAAGGCACCCTCTACGTATTTATACCTGTCCCATCTTCTTTCACCACACCATCATTCCGGGTCAGCAAACCTCGTTGCGGACCACTATTTTCCCCAAGTTCCAGTAAACTAGTGACCTAACCCAACTCAATGATTGCCGTTTCACAGATGGCATTGGTCACTGTCGCTCACCCCGGTAGACAAGGTCAGATCTCTTCGCAAGAGACGGCCCAAACTCCTTCCCATCAGGACTTGGTTAAAAGGCTCACGAGGCCTAATGCATCAAACAGACACCAATCCTGCACATCCGCCCGATGGCCACGCGTTGTGGTGTAAGGGACCACTACAAGCACACAGTACAATGGTCGGCGGTTTCCCACTGTGCTCACGCATGAACACCCTTCCAGACGAGCTCAAACTCCATCTGGGTTCCACCTTCCTTATGCATACCTCTTACATAGGTATGTCGTGCATATTTCCTGGGTCCACCCTGCTCATCTCCCTTCTCTTCCATCATTCACATCCCCATTTCCCATTTCCACATACCCCAAACCATAATCCACACATCAACACTTTATTTCATGCAACACAAAGCCCATCATGATCAAGGTGTGTAATATCAATATGTCCACTGGTGAGTTTTGGCTCACCAGTGCGAGATTGTATACCCGATTAAACCGGTAGACCTAAGCATGTCTAAGCAAATTTTACCCAAGACTAGAAAGTCTAAATATTTTATATTTTATGTGGACAGACAATCAATCATGATATCAAGGAATCATGTAAGGTAGATATTTATTCATCAAGAACAGAGCATGATATTTCATGATTAATCAAATGGGCATTTTCCATGCATAGCAAGCATGCACTCTATATATTTAAAACAGGATACTTTTAAGAAACTGGGTATAAATATGAACTAGGGTGTTAACTCGCCTTGAGGATCTGTAGATTGAACTTGGCTAACTTCCGGATATCCCTCCTCTGGAACTGAATCTTCTACAAGAACTGAGATCTCGAATAAACAGATATTCTAAACAGTACGCAAATGTATATGCAGGGCTGGATGTCGACTGTACGTGGAGGTGTTAAGCTAGAGGTTTGGAATGGCTAAGGGTGAAATTACCAAAATACCCCTAGGAGAATTTTAATCGAAAAATGTGAAAAATGCTTGTATTTATATCTTCTTTAATATATTGGGAGCCTCTTCTAAAGACCAAAACCTAATTTCATAATTTTCCCAGGGTGTGGAGTATTTCTAGGATTTTTCAGGAATTTTCTTGGAATTTTTGGAACTAATATACTATTTTAAATGACTAATCTGCTGGAAAATGAATTGACACTGATTGGCCCGAGCCCAAAGATGCACGACTTCGAGAGCAGACGGCCCGGCCAATGAGAAAACGTCGTCGTGCCGCCCACTTACCTGCGCGGCCCATCGACGGCGCTGGCATGCGCAAGGCGGTGACGCCAAAGACGCCCAGGCGAAAGGCGCTTTCACTTAACCTGGTACGTGGGACCATGGGCCCACCAGTCAGTGAGACAGAGTCGGGAGAGGCGCAGAGAGGCAGAGAGAGAGGAGACTGCCATATGGGTTCCGTTGATCAGCGGCTCATATGGGCACTACACAGCAGCTGATGACGTCACGATGTCGTCGTCATCGTCTTCCTCCCGCCAGCGCATGACCCGAACGGAAAATCGCCGGCTCGCCAGCATTGGGGGCTAGGGATCAAGTTGTAGATCCTACCATCGGGCTCCTAGGGACAGCGCGCATCTATTGGTGCCAAAAGCACGGCCTGCGGCGATCGGACAAGGAGGCGCCATTGCCGGCAGCGGCGGAGCAGCACGGCTTTCAATGGCAGCAACAAAAGCGTTCGGCTTAGGCTAAATTGAGCGGCGAAGCATCAAGGACAAGAGAGCATGCGTACCGCGGCCTTAGAATGGACGAATCGGCTCGACGACGTACGGTCCTGAAACGATCCCGAACAGAGCAACGGCGACAGGGCAGCTCCGGCGATGCTCTAGCAAATTGATCGAGGGGAAAAGATCGCATGGTAACAAGGAAGCTACGGATAGGAGGAATCGAAAAATAACGCACCGAGGGCGAAGAAATCGACGAGGACCGAACCGGCTCGATCAACTCCGACGAGGAATTCCGGCCAGCACACTGACTCCGACGATGTGTGCGTTGGCTGGGAAGCTCAAGACGATGTCGCGCTCGATCGAGACCGGAAGAGAGCGCTCGGGAGTGGCTCAAAAGGGAGAGAAGGCGACGGTGGCTAGGGTTTTATACCCGCCGGGGGCGGTGGAGGCGGGACTCGGTGAGGTCAGCGCAGAAGGGTTAAGCGGTGGGGTGTCTACGTGTCATCTTTAGCTAACACCACCACAGCTCGCATCCATGCAGAGGACACCGGGGCAGGGTGCGGGCAGTGAGCGGCGCCGGCGTCGGCATCGGGCAAGGGAGAGAGAAACAGAGAGCAGAGAGGTGACTTGGGTCGGCCCAAGGTTGGCCCAATTGGAGCCCAGCTCATGAATTTAATTTGAATTCTGGTTTTTCACCTATTTTCCTTTAGAATTTTTGAATTCCAGCGAATTTTGATCAATTTTAAATGTCGGGTCCATTTTTGGGTGTTACATTTAGGGTTAAGGGTTTAGGTGTCCCATTATCTAAAATAGTGTTGGATCGATTCCACACAACTCTTCTAGTGTACGGGTTGTGTGGAATTGATCTAACACTATTTTTCTGAGAGGAATGTTCTAACACTTGTATAAAAAAGTTATAAGTTGGCTCAAGGAGAGGAATTGGGCTGGCCCATGGATGAATTAGGATCGCAACCTTGGCCTGACGTACTGGAACATGTGAAATTTAAAATATTTAAAATATGTTATTTTTATTAATAAATAAATAATGTATATTTATCAAATTAAATAAATATACGTTTCTAACCGACGGGCGACAAGTGTCTTATCGCCAAACCAACAAGGAACAAGGTTTTTTTTGCCAAAAAAAAGAAAGAAAATATAGTCTCCTTTATTCTTAACTCCTTTGAAATGTCAAAAAAATGGTATCGCCCAAAACAATACTTATACAATAAGAAACAAAGTCGTGTCCATCCTCCATCATAAAGAAAATCGACGGCATCCGTGGTGGTAGCTATGGCAAGGGTACACACATTGCCAATGAGCATTGTTGTGTGAATGGAGTGTAAATGTGCCCCAATTCCACAGGTGTTGTGGCATAAAATCCACAACAATAGGGGACATCCTCTACTAGCCTCCATGGTAGGGGAGGAGAGAGGAATGCTCATGAGAAAGAGAGAGGGCCCACCAGTGAATCAGGGGAATCTGGTAGCCAAGGGCCACGGTGGTTCATTTATATAGGGTGGGGGGCACATGGGAAATACCCTTGCTGCCCCTCAAACCCTTTGTGCCCCTTGGGCAAAATTGTACATTCGCATGTTACATACATGGGCCGCATGCGTGATGGGCCAAATATACATGGGCCGCAGGCCTTCCTTCCTACTGTACATTCGCATGGTCTACTCATTTTTGGCCCAAGCCTCCGGGCCTTCTAAAAGATGGGCACCCCCAACCCTATGGTACAACACCTGGAGGCCTTAGGGTCCTTAACCTTAATCGCTTCGCCAGGGCGCTTCGCCTCCTATGGCTCTAGAATGACAAAGCTCTCCCACCGCCTCCATGGGCCGGTACGTTGGAGCACAACGGGACTGATCGGTAAAGGGCGCGATGGAGGGGGCCACCTGGCTAACTGACCTTAGCCAGCGCATGAACCCACTACTGATTCCTGAGCTCGTCGCGCTTCTCCCCAAACTCTCTCGAATCACTCTCGTCGAGAACGATGAAGACTAGCTCTCTTGGTGCTTCGGACTGACAGGACATTCACTGTCAGCACGGCCTACAAGTTGCAATTCATTGGACGCTGTCATTCCAACCTTCAGACCGCCTGGCGGCACGAGGCCCCATCCAAATGAAGGTTCTTCCTTTGGCTGTTACGGCAAGGGCGCCTTCTTACTTCTGACACCTTGATGAGGCGCCACATCCCAAACGACTACTACCCGCTCTGCCGTCGCCTTGAAACGCAAGAACACCTCTTCTTGGACTACAACTTCAGCCGCTTCATCTGAAACCGTTTGGCTATCCAGATGAACAAGCCCCTGTTGCAACCTTCTACCTGGCAACATCCTCACTCCATAGCGTAGTGGTGGTTGGAGGTGGTACTTTAGGACAGACCAGCTACTGGGACCCTTTCCCTAGTATCTGCGACCCTGTGGTGCCTCTGGATAGAGCGCAACAACTGGATCTTTCGCAAGGTAGACCGGCCCAGAGACATTATACTCCTTCAGAACCTGCTTGAACTACGGTTTTGGGAGCCTGCAGGAGCCTCTTTTTTGTAAATTACCTTTCATGCCGTTTAAGCCCTAGGGGTCGGCGTTGTTCCCCAATTTTGTTCTCTCTTCTCTTTGACCAATAGATGGGCGGTTCTTCTGCCCTTTTGCTCAAAAAAAAATCGTGCAAATAATATTTGGAGCTAAACTTTTAACTCGAGTATCGTATGTCCTACACTACCAACATTAATTAAATTTCTTATGTTTTATAGCCGTTTAAAACTTGAGAACAAAGAAGATAGTAGTTTTCTTTTTCTTTTCAAAAACCCTTTGTCGCCCATTGGTTGGTCATTTTTCCCTTCTTGCCAAGTATGCAGGGTCTTGAGATAAATGAATATTTTCAAAAACCCGACAAGGATCGAGTAGGGTTGAGATGACACTCGACCCGATTCGACCAATCTATACGTCTCTACTCTCTAGCCGTCGGAGACTCGCAGACACCAATGAAATTACTCATGTTCATGTAATGTGTGCCGTAGGCAAGCACAAAGACATCGCAAGTGAAAACGCCCCTCGCGTCTTGCTGCCTCGTTTGACATGAGTTGCCACGTGTTTTCCTTTCTTAAATCAGATGCTATTCTGATTTTTTAAACGATTTTACTTCTACGCATACGTCTGCGTTTGCTCGCTCGCACAGACGCTCGAAACGCAGGGCTCGCGGAGTCCGCGGCTGCCGACGAAGCCGAAGCCAGGTGCCTGCGCGAGTTGGCCGCAGATGTGCTCAAGCTCTACCGCGAGGGGCAGCAAGACGAGGTGTTCGCCCACGCGCGAGGGGCTTGTCGTCGAGCACACCTCCGCTCTTGCCTTCCACCTCCTCGGGCACCTCCACCACCAAGAACGCCGGGCCGCCTTGCTCGAGGGTGCCATTGTACCCTGCTTCGACGACCCGCCTTTCTCCTCGTCGATCTGCTGTTCTTTGTCCCTTTGATTTGCTCGTCGGCGGTTCTGAGTTTTTTTCACTTTTATATAGTTTTTGATCTTATATGGTGAAATTTACATATAATCGTCTCAAAAAAGATCGTATGACTAATGCAAAAGCGTGAGCGCGCGTGTTACAGTCGGTCCCTTAAACTTTTTTGAAATATCAGACATTACTTTATGCAATGGCGGTAAATAATCTATTTTCGCGGCGCGAGACTTGGCAGATTCGCAGAGTGGTTTGCAGCTTCCCGTGGAAGCCTTGAACCCTTTTGTGTCGTGCTTTCCTCTCCCTCGTGGCGCGACCGGAGCTTGCCCGCCACTTCACGGAAATTCCCCCGAGAAAAATATTTATACGCCGCCCGCCTCCGCCTCGCCCCGTCCGGTGTTCGTAGTTTCCACTCATCCGCCACCCAAATTCGCCCGAATCCCCGACCGCAACAACCATCCTCGCGACCAGGTACGTAACAATCCCCCCATTCACCTCCCCCAATCCGCGCGAATTTCCACGGAAGTTTCGTTCTGTTTTCGGCAAGAAATTAGCGTTCTTGATTGGTTATGACGGTGATGACGCCTATGGGTAGTTTCTTGGATTTCGCGTGGTTGCCTGCTCGCTGATGTTCTTCGGATTGGTTGCGGCTGGCATCGCCAGGCGTATAAATTCGGGTGGTTTGGGGTTGTGAGACAGACGTCGTGGCCAAATTGTAGAAACCTGACCGCCGGCGGCCTAATTGCATTCCTGTTCTTGTTCCTCCGTGTAGGATTGGGGTAGAGATGGCTGAGATTAGGATTGCTCAGTTGGATTCTGCCACTAGGGCCAGGGATTCAGCCCCGGAGCCTGCAAAGCTGCGCCTTGATTCTTGCCTCGTCGGGACGAATTGGGGTAGCGTGGCTGAATTTTGTGCTGCGGCTAGAGGGGAGAATCCAACCGAATTGCGGTTGAGGGAGATTAGAATTGCTAGGTTGCATCGTGATGCTGGGAAGGATAACCTAATTGAGTTTCTTCCCAAGTTGCCTTTCGACAACAAGGCCGTGGCGTGCAAGCTAGCTCTTCCCTCATGCGTAGCAGCGCAAGAAAAGCATCGGGGATACACATCGCCAAGGAAAGGATGTAGATCGAGGAGGTGGAGAAGGGTGAGGAGGGAATCACGAGATAAGACAGACAACCCATTGGATTTGAATGTCAGTTTCTTGGTGTTAGCCACCTGCTACTCGTTAGGGATAGGATCAAAGATTTCAGACCAACGGCCATTAAGGGCCAGCTTTGTTGAAAGTAAAGGTCTCATAAGATCAAAGATGTCTGAAGGTTGTAGTAGGAAAAGAATTAGGGTGAAGGATTTTGGTGTGGGGGCAGTAGGACGCAAGGCACACAGGAAGGCTATCCGGGATAAGGGAGAGGTTTTTACTATTGAATCTTACTTGATAACATCTGACGCAGGTGATGCTTTTAGCAGCAACAACAATCAAGTAATGTTGATAAGCTACGATGGGGATCGAAGTGAGGATCGGCAAAGCGAGGAGGTTCAATCAGCATACAAAAAGGACAGCGGGGGCGATGAGATGTTAAATGCGTATTTTAGTTTGGATCGGCCTGAAGAGCAAAATGAAGAAAATGAGTGGAGCTGGGTGCCCCAAGATGCTGATCCTCTCGCCGAGTCGATCTCCTCACTTCAGACAACACAAGAAGTTCTTGAAAGTGGTAAAGTCTTGTATTTATCAACGTTTATTGCACACTGTTTTTAAATTTTATTTGATTGTGCAGTAAAGTAGTTTTTCTTCTAAGTAGTAAACTACTCATCAGTAGGTATATTTGTGCTTTGAACCATCTTATGCAAGGAATAGTTCTTGAAAGTTTCAATTTCTATTGGAGCTAAAGCTTAGCTGATCGCTGTCAATTGACCCCTGACAATATGATGTCACTATATGTTGGATTCCATAAAAGTTGTTTGTTTTTATCAGGCAGTTGACTACTGGGTTTTGTCTTGTTTCTTTTAGTTTATGGACAAACTGGAGCTTTTATCAGCTATATGTTATATAGATGTAGCTATTTCGCTGGTAAAATCTGTCCTTTACACCGTTGCATTTATTTAGCATGAAAATCTCAAAACACTTCTTGGTTTCGCTAGTTGACAGGCACACAGGTTAATGTGCTGTCCCATGCTATTTTAGTTTCAATCACAGAAAGTGAAGGTTATTGATCATATGTAGTATCTTTGTGAAACATTGACCGGGTTTTTTTTTTTGAGCAAAGGACAGGATTGACCAGGTTTCTATAACGCAGTTTTTGGACAAGCTATTCACAGACATACTATAATTTAGAAGTTATGTGAATGGAAATGCCATGATTGCGACATAGTTCTTTTTTAGCCTTTCACCCGAGTGTCAATGCTTGTGGAGAACTGTAATAAGTGGATATCTTTTTTTTTAAGGGAGAAATAATAAGTGGAATCTTTTCTGCCTGTGTTCAGAGATGCAGAAATTATCCGAACTTGGCAAGGAGCTCGGGATGGAGGAATGGAGTGCCGAGAACAGAGAAAAAAATAAGTTTGTTTTTCCTGACGTGATGCACAAGTTATCCAGACTTAGTAAGGAGCTCGGGATTGAGGAACCGAGTGCCGAGATCAGAGAAGAAAATGATGATGTAGGAGCTGACGCATCGGAAACGAACCAAAAGATGAAACATCTTGAGCAGAAACTGAAAGAAGCGTCAAACACCATCAGAGAAAAGGACCTAAGATTGTCAAGGCTTCAAGAACTTATCAGTGGCACGCACACACCAACGCCGCAAGATGAAGCCACAAACATCGATCAGCTGGAGCTGGAGCTGGAGCACCAGCTGCAGGAGAAAATAGAAGCCGAAGTTCAGTGCGTGGTGATGGTGAAGGCCAGGCAGAACTGGCAAGTCCGGGCAGAGGATCAGGTTGCCCTGGAGGAGCATAAGCTGTCCTCTAGGGAAGACACAAGGCTGCTGCGCAAGCTACGAGACACGGAGAGCAAGATCCTCATGCTGAAACAGCAGGTGGAGAAGCTAGAGGTCCACGAGAAGGAGCTCTTTGGGACGACGGAAGTGCTGAGGATGCAGAGCAGGACCTTCAAGATATGCCTCTTTGGTCTGGTTCAGCTTGTAATGCTGTGCCTCTCCGTGAAGATGTTCGTGCAGGCTTCGGTCCCCTTTGGTGGTGATGATGTGCCGACATGATGTAATCACTGATTTTTAGTCTGTAAATTCGGTGGCTTGAATGTGAAAGGGTTTAGGTCTAATTTCAATGTAGTGAAGTGCAAATGGTAGTGATGTACATCTGAAACTACGCATATTCTGTAAGATAATTAGATGAATCTGTGCACAAGCATGGTGTTTGTCTGACTAACCTAAATGGCTCTTTGCATTGCATCTACTGAAAGGTGTCGCAGAGAGAGATCATGTGATGATCATTTGACAACTTTATTGTGTTTGTGGTTGTGCCAGTTCATTTTTGGAGTATCAAAATCCAAGTTCAAATTTTTTATTGTGTTCCGGACTGGAAAATATCTTGAACAGAGACTTGTATATATCTTCCGAACCGAAGGTAAATTTGAACAGAGGTTTAAGTACTAGTTCCCGGACTGCAAAATATCTTGAAAAGTGTCTATATATATATGTTCCATGCCGATGATAATTTAAAAAGACTTTAAGTACTAGTTCCGGACTGCTGTTTACCAAGATTCTCTCGTCCCATAGTATAGGGAGGCTTTTCATCAAGATTCTCTCGTCCCGCCTCGCTCCTTTCATAGATGACCTCATCTCGCTCTGTCAAAGCGCCTTCATCAAAAAGAGGCACATCTAGAATAACTTCCTCCTCGCCCAAAGCAAAGCCAAGTCCCTCCACAGAACAAACACCCCATCCTTGTTTTTAACTCGATCTGGAGAAAGCATTCGACTCGGTGTCTTGGCCCTACCTGCTAGAAAATCTCTGTGCCCGTGGTTTCAAGGCACGCTGGTGGGACTGGATTTCCCTATCATTAGCCGCAGCTTCGTCTAGGGTGCTCCTGAGCGGCCATCCCACAAACATCATCTACCACAGGAGAGGCCTCCGGCAAGGAGACTCTCTCCCCCCTCCTTTTCAACATTGCCATCGAGCCGCTCATTGCTCTGCTATGTCGTGCTTTTGATGATGGCACACTTTCGCCAATCAGAGGATCCCACAGCAACACGCCAACACCCAGTTTCCCTCTTTGCGGAAGACGCGGCAATCTTCATAAGCCCCTCTAAGGAAGACGTCTCCTCCCTTGCCTCCATCCTGCAGGGCTTCAAGAAAATCACTGGCCTACACACCAACTTCTCCAAAAGCCAGGTTGTACCAATCAGATGCGAGGGGGTGGACCTTGACCTCATTCTTCAAGATCTCCCTGCTGAAGGTCCACCTTCCCTATCAAGTACCTAGGCATCCCGCTTTCCATCAAGAGGTTACGCCATGTCAATTTCCAGCCACTCATCGACATGATCTCATCCAGGTTGGCCGGTTGGCGTGGCTTGCTCATGTCCAAAGGAGGGCGCCTGACTCTGCTCAAGGCAGTGCTATCTGCATTACCGACCTACATCCTATCCGTCGCTATGCCGCCGCCGCCAGTCTTCAAGAAAATTGACGTGATTCGTCGAGCTTGACTATGGAAGGGCACTGATTCCGCCATTGGTGGGGGCAGAGTGAGCTGGGCCACGGTCTGCTTCCCTACCTCGCTTGGGGGTCTTGGGGTCTTGGACCTCCGCCGTTTCATGCGAGCCCTCAGGTTGCATTGGCTCTGGCTTAGCAGGTCCCCCCAAACCTAGTTTGGGCTGATCTCCAGATTGTCGCTCCTGAGGCTGATGTTGCCCTCTTGCGGGCAGGTTCCGTAGTCCTCCTACACAGCGGAACCAACCTCTCTTTCTGGGAAGATCACTGGCTCTTAGTTCTTGCTCCAAAGCACCTAGCCCCTTCGCTTTTCGAGGCGACAACCAGGAAGAATAGAACGGTCTTTGAAGCCATCGCGAGCTACAATTGGATTGCTGACCTCCGGTGCACTTAACCCCGCAAATGGTGCCGCAGCTAGTTGGGCTTCTGCGCCAAATTGCTCATGTGTCGCTAAACTCAAGTGAGCCCGATCAGCTGCTCTGGCGCTTCTCTGTTGATGGTACCTTATCGGTCAAATCAGCATACCGCATTTAATTTGAGGGTCGCATCGCCAACCCTGCCTTTGGAAAGGTTTGGAAGCTTTGGGCACCCTCAAAATGCAAGTTCTTCGTCTGGCTGTTGTTGCACAGGCGTGTTGTGACTGCAGACGCTCTGCTCCGTCAGCACCTCCCAAACATCTACTTTTGCGTTCTTTGTAGGCGTAACCTAGAAACATCGGAACATCTGTTCCGAAAGTGCGACTTCAGCTCTTTCATTTGGTCTCGATTGGCCGATCTCCTTGACGTCCCACAAATCAACTCTACTGCCTAGACAAATAGCAACAACTTCGCTAACTGGTGGGCCAATGACATCCTCCGGAATAGGCCATCCCAGGGTGCCCTATCAATCATCTTTGCTACTATTTGACACTTTTGGTTGGAAAGAAACAACCGCGTCTTCCGCCTGGTAGATAAGCCCAGGATAGTCTTTCTCAATTTTTTGCTGGAAGTCTTGTGGCTTTGGGCAGTTGCAGGAGCGTGTATTGTAATTAGTTAATTTTTACTAGTTGTGGCCCTTGGGGGGAGGGGCCTATTTCTCCCCCACCCTGTACTTTTCTTTCTTTTGATCAATGCAAGGCAACTCTCCTGCACCTTTGCATCGAAAAAATATGTGTATCCGTCCGGCAGTTTGCGGTATTTTAATTTTCACAAAGAAAAATAAAACGGATGACCGTTCCGCGCGCTCGAGACGGAGGAGGTCATCTACCGTCTGATATGGACAAATCTTAAAATTGGTTATATCGGTCTCACTTTTTCCGCCGACTTGTTCGAAGATAACCAACCATTTTCCCCATTTTGACCAAGTCCTCCATAACCATAGTTCTCCACCACCATCCACGGTTGCACTTGCACTACCATCCTCGGCTGCCCTTGCACCACCGTGTTCTTCGCCGTCTTCCACATCCATGCTCCACCATCATTATCCTTGCCATGTTCCCCATCGCCATCCTTAGCTGCGCTTGCACCGTCGTGTTCTTCGCCGTCTTCCACAATCGTGCTCCACCGTCATCATCCTCGTCGCGTCCCCTGCCGCCGCCGTCATTTGTGCTTCGTCATCGTCCACATCCGTGCCTCTATTGTGATTCTTCGTCGTGTCCTCCACCACCGCCGTCCATGTTCACGCTTGCGCCGACATATTCTTTGTTGTTGTTCTTGTTCACATCCGTGCTCTAGCATCGTGATTCTTCGGCGTGTTGCCATATCTTCTAGATCTGCGTGCACATAGCCATGTATCATCATCATTGTCTAGATCCGCGCTTCTTTTTTGAACAAAGAACAGAAGAACTGACATCTATTAATCAAAAGAGTAGGATCTTACAAAATTGCCCCAGAGATTCGCGCTCTTACCACCATGTTTTTTCGCTGATGTGAAGACATTGTATGCCCGTGTGCAGTTCAAAACTTCGTCCCCACGGCAAGGTGAGCTTTTCAGTGGGTTTTTCCCAATAATTTTTCATTTTGCTAGTTGGTTAAAGCACCTTCAATTTCTACGACGTGCAAGCTTTGAGTGAACTGCGCCTATTTTTTTGTCCCCTATGCACGGACATCAAATAGTGTGATTTTTTTTAGATTTGACAAGTGCTATCGACCCCTTGGAGAGGTGGTAGTGACATAGAGTTTTTTTTTTTTTTGGAAACGGTAGTGCCATAGAGTTGAGCAACATGCACACGGGTGGATTGAACAGAGGTGATAGCAGCTCAAGGTTGATGGTCGTGCAAAGCGTGGGCCAGCCACCAAACAGCGGTGCAAGACCCATGCACAGAGCGGGGTAGAGATGCCCATGGCTTGGGCTATCTCGACGCGTTGTCGTGTGGTGAGGCCCCATCTGAAGCCGAGAGAAGGAGCATTGCGAGGCAGGAGTTTCTAGCAAGCCGGCCGACAACAGTGTTCGGCCATAGATGGGTGAGAGCAGTGGCGGATCCAGGATTTTGAGTTAGGGGGTGCACACTTACTAACTTATGTCTTATGGTGAATGATTAAAGTGTCGTCAAGTTACAATTATATTTCGAGAATAGTGAAAGTTACTAAAATATTCAACCGATAGTCACATAACGCAAAATATGAATATAAAACGACAATGCATCAAGAAAAATAGAAAATCACCTTATAATAGTACTTTGCGAGTCTTCATAGCTTGGAAACGCTCAATCAAATCATCATCCGGTATCAATCAAATCACCAATGTCTCTTGACCCTCTTCCTCTCTTCATCACAATTCACCGACAAGGCTGTAATCTGAAAATTAGATTTTCATCATAAGTTCCTTTCACAATGGAATTTTATCATTGAACTATTGCTACAATTCTACCCTTTGCAAACATATAACGAAATGCGACATATGATATGCTCTGAAAAATATTGAATAATGCAAATTATGCAATCATCCAACAAGAACAAGTGGAGATTGGAGAACCACCTTTGCTGATTAAATTTGGCGGTTTTGGCGCCGAGGCGAGCACGGAGGCAGGCAGGGCACCGTCTGCGCGTGGTGAGCACGGAGCAGTGGGCGGGCGAGCCGTGCACCGTGCCGTGGCGGAGCAGCCGGGAGGGCGGGCCGAGGCGTAGCGAGCAGGCGGGGGCGCTGTGGCGGTGGCGAGCAGGCGGGCGGGCGGGCCGAGGCGGTCGAGGCATCGGCGAGAGCAGGCGGGCGGCGCTGGTGGCGGGCGGGCGAGGCGAGCGAAGCGAAGCGGGCGCGGCGTGGCGGCTGGCGCTGGCGCAAGCGGCGCCGTGGCTGGCGACCGTGGCGTGCCACTGCCGACGAACCGACGGCGACGAGTCTGGCGGGCGGCGCCGTGGGGTGGAGGCGGCGGACTAGGGTCGAGTTGGCGTCTCGGCGACGGGAGAGGGACAGAGGGTGAGCTAGGGTTGGGACTAAGTGTCGAGTGAGAGAACGGGGAATTTGGGATTCCCCCAAATTTTGTGAGTTGGGCGAATGGGCATGGGGAGGGGGGGTGTTGGTGGTTGATTTTAGTGGGCTGCTCAAGTGAAAAGGCCAAAATATCTTATGAAATAGTATTTTTCTTTTAATATAAGACCCAATAGACATATATGGGGTTAAAATTTTTTTAAAAATTGAGGGGGTGCCCGTGCATACCGGGCACCCCCCTTGAATCCGCCCCTGGGTGAGAGATAGAGGGAGGAGAGAAATACAAAATTGATTTTAAGGAACGAGTAGGTACTGGGAGGTACCACAGACTATAAAATAGCCCATGGACAATATATAATGCCCATCCTCAGAATTACATGAATGTTAATGTTTATAGAAATTGAATCGTTACGCGTGAAATTCCTACGTCTCAAGTAGGCATTGACCGAAGTAAAAAACAATAGAAAGCACCGCAGTAGAGGAGATAAAAGGAAAATTTGAGCGCCGCTGCTAGATCTGGCAGGGTTTCTTTTTGCTGACGGCCTTTAGGAGGTTGGTGCAGGGAGACAACACTGGATCTACGGTGGGAGGAGCTTTAGTATTGAATTTTGCTTTGTAAGTCTTCATGCGGATTTGGGGTCGTCGTCGGGTTGTTCGATGCTGATCATGTCAAGTCTCTGCGTTAGCCAATAAGAGACCTCTCCAAGTCATTGGTGGCACGGATGAGGAAGGGGAAGAGCCTCGACGCGAGATGTACTCCGGACAGCGGTGACGGCGCATTGTTCAGATCTCTTCGATGGGGAATTATTCAAGGTCGAGTCAAAGAAAAAGGGCAAGATTTATGATGCATTCTGGCGACCTCACATGCTAGAGATCTCAAGGATGACAACAACGCTATTCGGTAGCACATGCTTTAATTCATCTTTCTCAATCATGGCCATGATGGGTATAGAAGCTTTCAAGCCTATTACATATTTTGATCTTCAATTATGTCCCCCTTGGAGGATGTTCCTGGAGGAGATGAAGTTGACAGTTGTGCAGAAGACGATGATATTTGGATTCGATCATGGTAGGAACAAAAGTGAAGCTAGATGCATAAGTTATTTCTCAACTAGATCCTACATACTTTTATTGTTGATATTTTTGTTGTTGATATGACTATTGGCCATGGATCTTTTTGTAAAATGTTTTGATAAGAATGAATCTTAATCCTTTTCTTAAACAAAAAAATTAGACAATGACTTGTTGGAGGAAGAAACTTATTTTCACGAGATAAGATAATATCTTTTCAAAGGGGGAAATCATCATGTATCATTCATTAACTGTAAGTACAGTTGTAGTACTAGCTAATAGGAAAACATTAAATGCTAGGACTCTGAAGTTGAAGTGCAACCTCAATACTCATTTTTTAAAACACCTCACGAAGAATAAAAATGAGTTCTTAGCTGGAGGTACATTCCAACTTCGAGATGGCTCTCAAATTAGATTTTGGAACAACAAGTGGTTGAAGGTCATGCCGCTATAGATATATGAATCTGTATGTTATAATTAAAAAAATGTGATACCTTCACACAAGTTCTCAACTCTGGCCCATTGAATATTTCTTTTTGATGAGCATTAGTGGGTCAAAAACTCAGGAATTGGCAACAATTGGTCAGTTGATTTGCTACCATTCAACTAGCTAGGTGGAGGCCCTAATGTTTTCGTTTGGATTCTTCACCAAAGTGGACTCTTTTTCGGTCCATCCAATGTATCAAAAATTTGTTAATTAAAATGCTTTTTTTTGCACATGTTCTCACGGTCTTATAGATACTAAAATTAGCCATGAAAATTAATGGCGTACTTTAAGTATATATACAATGGCGTACTTTTATCCAAAGATAATTTGGCTAAAAAGAATTGACAAGGGAGTCAGGATTATTATTTTTTAATTCTAATGAGATTATTCATCATTTTTTATTGTTAGCTTTTCAAATTTGTTTGCCATTTTGTTAGAATTGCTTCAGGGTTCAACCCTCCAAAAAGTTGTGATCATTTGTTTAGAACTTGGTTTTGGTGGATTGTGATGAATCATTGTAAATTAGATATCAATGAATGTGCAACATTACTTTGGTACATTTGGCTTTATTGAGATGATATAGTTTTTTAGTAAATGCAAAGTTTTTTCTTACATACTCATAATTTTCTGGGTAGCATATGTTAGTTACGTCCATGGGCTACATTTAAAAAGGAGGATGAAATAGAGGTGATATTCTCGGTGTGCTAATCTTTAGAGATTGTGGTGAGATCTTTCTTTACCAAGTATGGTTGAAAGTTTAAGATAGAATTATGTTAGTTGATGGGCAACTTACTTTTTTACAGTACTGATTTTGTCGAAACATTTTTATTATTAAAAAACTTAATAGGAAATCAAGAAACTAATAAATTACAATGTCAAATTGTTCTATGTAGTCAACTACCATTTGCCGTCTAAGTCAGGAAAAGGCACGAACAGTACCTGCAGCACCTAAGAACTCCGAAAAAAAAAATGCCATGAGTTTAGTCAGGATAAAGAGGCATGAGCCGCAGTTAAAAACAATGAAAAAACAATAAGAAGTGGACTACCTGAACTCTGTTCAGAAAAAGAGAACCATTTTGAACTCTGAAAAACAACACAAATAACAGGTGCACTACGTCCACTTGTCAGAAAATGAAAAGGAGCAGAATTTGTAACCCAATAAAACAAAATTTGATCTGAGAATTGCTCACACCATGCATATTAAGGAACAGGTATCCTCAAGTCACATTTATATGCTAAACAACACGACCAACATCCCAATTATATATATGCCAAACAATACAAAACAAAACCATTTAGTAGTCTTACTCATATTAGCTAGCCTGCATATATAAGAATGTTCAGAAAAGCTCGTAAATTTCTAAGCAAGAACACAAGCTAGCACTGACGATTACACTCCTAAACGACACCAAATAGCTAGGAGACCACGGACCATGCAATGATGCATTGCTTCCCTTCGTAGGAGTATAAGACGGATTTGGAAGCAGCTACCAGCTAGGGCTTGCTCTCTCCTTCGTCCCTGGGGAGCTCGTTAAGGTCAAAGTCCCGTGGCATCCCGGCCCCACTCGGCACCGGCTGCGGCGGAGATGACGCCTCCTTGTCTTGGGCAGGCTGCGGCGCCGAGGACAACGCCACCGTGGTTTGGGCAGGCTCTGGCGCCGAGGACGCCGCCGCCGTGGCTTGGGCAGGCTCTGGCGCCGAGGGCGCCGCCGCCGTGGCTTGGGCAGGTGGTCGGTGCTTCCGCATGTGGCCGCCGAGCGACTGCCCGGAGGGGAAGAGCATGTTGCAGTCGGGGTGGGGGCACCGGTGCTGCGCTGCCGGTGGCGCCGACGACGGGTTGTTGTCCGGCCGCTCCTCGCCGAGGCGGGCGGAGGCAGCCTCCCCGACGACGGCGTGGCGGTGGTGGTGGATGCTGTCCCTCTTGTGGCCGGCGACGTGCCCTCCTAGGGCTTGGTGGGAGGGGAACGCCTGCCCGCACGGACACGTGTACCTCTTGTCCGAGGCCGGCGACGGTATGCGCCTCGCCGGCGGCTTGACGTCCGCGGCTCCCGGCGATAGGGTCACCGGCGCCGCCTGCTCTAGATCTTGGAGCTTCCGCTTCTTGGACTTGCGAGCGCAGAGGGACACCTTCTTGGAGCTGTGAGCACCGGGGGACGACGCTGGGGGCTTGCCAGCACCAGCAGCAGCAACACCGTGCTCGTTAAGTGGGACGACGACGACGCCATCTGCTACAGGCTGATCTGGCTTCGCGGGCTTCTTCATCACCACCGGCGACTGGGGCGCCGTGGTGACCTTGGCGACATGCGCCGCTCGAAGAGCATGCCCGGCCTCCGTGGTGGTTGCCATGACGACCTCCATCACACTCTCTACTTGCGCCGCCGGCTTCTCAGCTTCCCACATGTGCTGCCCAGCGACGGCGACGGCGACGGGGACATGATCTGGCACCACAGGCTGCGCGACGGCGGCGGCGTTAGCGACATGATCTGGCAACATAGGCTGCTCGGGGACCTCTGGCTCCTGCCTCTGGCCACATGACATCTCCATGAGAATCAGCGCAGCCTCCTCGTCGGTGATCCGCCGCTCCTTCCTTGGAGATTTCTTGGCCTTCTTGCTCGCGGCCGGAGCGGCGGCGGCCGCGTTTGCTGGGCGAGACGCCCCCCTGTATCCCTTCTCCGGGTGGCACCTCAGGTGTCCGTACAAGGCCCTGGCAGATTTGAAGAGCTTCTCGCACTCAGCGCACTTGAGGAGGTCGCACCCGCCGCCTCCCTCCACGGCCATGACCTTGTCCGTCCCCATCGGCGGCGCGGCGCCATTGCATTGGCCGCTCGGCGTCTTCCCACCACAGCGTGGCAACGCCGGCACGTCGCTTCCATCACCGCTGAACACGATGCCGTGCACCTCGATCTTCAGCATCACTGCCTTCGGCACCGCCGGCGCGTTGTCTTCCGTGGTATCAGTCGCCGCCGCCGCCGCCTCCATGTAGGCTCGCAGCTGGTCCATGATCGAGGTGGCGTCGGTGAGGAAGGAGTGCTTCACTAACTCTACCGAGGTTAATGACAGTGTCGTGGGCTCCTGGGTGGTTGTATCGGTTTCAAGGGAGCCAAGCCAATCGAAACCTCCACCTTCCTTTATGCCACGCGAGCCAGAAACCGAAACAAACACGGAAGAATCTTAAAAGGCCAGCTCCCGTCTCAGAACAATTCCTTTTCTTGATCACCTGCAAAAGAAACAAAACGTACGGAAGTGATCACCAGACGGGCCAATTAAACACTTGAGCTTACCACCAAATTAATTGTTCGATTCATATTTGCTAATTATGCCAGCTGGATGTACATCATGGAATGATGGAACAGGATGTACCAGAGTGAGACAAACCCCAACCTGAGGTCAATAAAAACCACCAAAAAATGGAAATCTGCAAAGCACGGCTGAGCCATGGAGGTGCAACACAAATCTGGTAGTGTGAGAAATTGCTGGCAAAAGAAGCTGCTGGATGCTGCCGAAGTGCCGATTTTCACCTACTTAATTGCAGTGAAGTGACTGGGACACGCCGCAGCACAAGTGCAAGCGGCATTGCACCGTGCCGAAGTGGCAGGTGATCTCTTGCAGCCTTTTTCTGCCAAAAGAGTACCAGCTCGTACAGTAGTACTACTACTTGAAGTGCGCTACCGCATGCTACTGCTGGCATTGCAAAGGGCCACAAAGCTAACTAATTGAGGCTTGCATAGCACACCATATCGAGACGGAGAAAATATGTTTTCTTGGAAGGAAATGTTGGTGAGGAAAATATCCATCTCTCGCTATATATACGTACGCCGTCATGCACCATGATAGATCGCCTCATGCGGTCATGCATGCACGAGGAAATCGGTAAGAAATCAAACGAAACGAGGAAGGTTTTGATCGGGGCACGGCGGATAGCGAGAGATGGAGGGTAAACTGGCTCGGAATCGACTAGTCCACTACAGATGGGGAATGATCAGATCGCGATGGTGAAGTGAGAGAGAAAATCCAGGAAGCGAAAAACAAATAAATTACTTTACTCGACACTGAAACTGAGCTTAAATTGTTGTTCAAAAAAAAAAGGAAACTGAGCTTAAATAAGAAATAAAATCTAGACGGCTGAAAAACAAAATGTAGGAAAGAAAATAATATTGAGGACAAAACAGCAGCTAGCTAGCTAGCTCGGTGCCTCGAATGGAAGAGGTGGCCTGACCGGAGAGAGAAATTAGAGAGGACCACTCCAAAAGCGAAAGCGAAAAATCAGGGATCATCCCCAGATCCCAGGGAAGCAAGCAGGCTCTTTCCGATCAGAAGAAGCATAGCATTCAGCATGCAGCCAGGAGGAGAGTACGTACGTGTGAGCGAAGATGGATATGAGATGCATGTACTCTCCCTGAAACCCCAACAAAAACCTGAGGAGAACAGGAGATCCACCGATCGAGCTGGGGGAGGAATAGGAGGCACGAAATCCAGCGTCCGACTAAGCAGAGCACCAATCCACCGGGACGAACCACCACCACCCCCGGCAAATCAATCACTCCATCCGCACGAAACTGAGACAAAACCCCCCAAACACGAGGATTAACTAGGAAAACCCGATCGAACACACGCACGCTAGCGAAGGGGGAAGGAAAGGTGGGGAACCGTTCTCTCTCACGCACCTCGAGATCTTCGAGCACACGCAGTCCGTGCACCGGCCGCCGGCCGGCGACGAGCTGAAGCGAACCTACCCGCCGGCCCACGAACGCGCGGCGGCGCGCGCTACGGCGAGGCGAGCGGAGCCTGGGTGGATGCCTGCCGTCGCCCGCGCGCGCCGACCGCCGGTAACCGCCGCGCCCCGCGCGCCGCCGCCGCAGGAAACCCAGAGGCGAGGTTGTTGGTAACTCTCGCGCACGGCGCACCCACACACGCGCTGGCCTCAGTGGGGACTGAGGGCCAGTGGGATAATCTCGCTGAGAGAGGGGAGTGCGGCGCCGGCGCTGCATATATGGGAGGGAAAGAAAAGGGGACCGTGGGGGGAGGGGATTCGCGGGCGCGGGGGCGAATCGTGACGGCGGACGAGCCGGCTGGGTCCGGGTCCGGGTCCGGGACCGCAGGGGGGTGGTGGTGCAGTACGGAACGTCGGACGTGGGGGGGTTGGTGCGCATGGCCGCATCGCATGCACGCCACGGCCTATTTTCCAGTGGACGAGTTCCTCTCTAGAGCATCCATACCTGCCATTTTAGTTCTTTTGGTTCGAAATTCTAGGCACGATTCTTTTTCGCTGTCATTTTTACGCATGCCATTCGCTGTAACATTTTGTAATAATATTTGAACTTTATAGGGTTTTTCTTAAACATATCAAAAATATTTTTAAATAATTGTTTTAGCCTTTCTGAGTATCTCTTTTCAAAGGTTCTCGACTTTTTCAACCACAACCAAAACCAGACCATTACCACGAATTAAAGAGGGTCTCTATCTCTCCACTCCATTTTACTATTAGCTACTCCATTTATTTTCTTTAATTTTTTCATTACATTACAGTATAAGAGATTTCTTCTCTCAATCGGTTACTCTATTCAAAGTTACAGTGTTTTGTAGTGACGGTTACAGATGCTCTTAGTCGTTAGGAAATCTATAATTTTTTTTACATAGAGTAAGTTGCGACGGGTCCAAAGATGGTCATTGGTCGGTTATCAAACCGTGAGAGACCAGCCATGGGGTTTGAAAACCAAGATGATTTTAAATAACTCAAATTCAAAAAAATGTCCGTCACAAAATTGTGAAAACCCCCGAAGAACTGTCCCAAGTTATCAGCCGAAGGCTTGGCGGATATATTATTGCAGAATTTTCAAGCGTCCGCTCACGGAAGTGGAGATCAAAGCCATTGCTGGATTGGCTGTCCCCTTGATCAGTTGATCTGAAGTCCATCACTGGGGCGGCAGGCTGGCAGATTGCTGAAGCTTAGATGTCGCTTTCAGCAAGCATGAAGAGTACAGTCCAGAAGTTGAGTCTTTTATCCGTGTCATGTATCGTGTTCTCGTTTTCGTCCTGTGTCCCTTTTTTTTTTTTTTTTTGTTCCAGCGTTTGTTGTTAGCAGCTGGTATTAGCTTTCCAGCTGGCCTGCCCCTACGCTTACCTGCCTTGCTGTGTCACCTCTCTTCTAAGTTGTGCTTAGTTCCTCTCCTATGGGCTCGTTGGGGACTGTTCAGAGAGGAGTTTGCTGCTTTTGTCAGAAGGGGTTCAGCTTGTAATCAATGTCTCAAAAGGAAATTTGTTTCATCACGAGTTGGAATGTATACCCCTGATCGTAAAAACAAGTAACGCTGTTGATTTTTGGACATGCCCGTAATTTATCATTTATTTATTGTGATTTGTGTTATCATTACAGGTATTTTAAGCATGATTTATTTTTACACATGTTTGCACTAAATTTTTTAATAAGACGAATGATCAAAGACGTGTCCAAAAGTGAACGACAACTTGTTTTTATGGCCGAAGGTAGTACATGATTTGAACTCGTCGGCCAAAAAGGCTGCCGTGGCGCAGGGGATTTTGAAAACCCTACTGACGACTGTGGTATGCAAGAAACCAAAACCCACGATTTTACACTAGAAATGATGAAAATCTTAGAACCAAAAAGTTCGGCTTTTCAACCAAGAGAGATAAGCAGATACGATAGGTTGATAAGTAAATAAGTTGAAGAGAATAGCGGAGCTACTCTTCTTGTTTGATCTTATTTATTGATCTTTTTATTTACTAATTAGTCGATTGAGAGCTTTTGAAACGGTTTGGAGAGTCCGACATACTTTGTTTGTGTTGTCTTTTTATAGTTTTGGGACAGACCATCAAGACAAAAAAGAAGAATAGATTGAAAATACCATACAGTGTTTACATTACGAAATGAAAGATAAACGAATAAGTAGATATAAGCAATAAGAATGTACGTCGCCTTTAGAGGATAGGATTAATTAAGAGTAGCTAGTAGCTAGTCGTGTACGGTAGCACTTGGGACGACTAACCTCTTATGATTAATCATAGTTGTTTAATTGTTAGATTAATTTCAAAGAAAAATTTATATTTGAATTTTAGTTAACATTGTTTAATTTTACTGGTGGGATGACTAACCTTATAAATAATTTTGATTTGTCACACTTGAATGAAATTAATATTTGTACGTTTTGGTTGATTTCTACTCCCTCTGTACCAAATTGTAATTCATTTTATCCATTTTAGGACTATTTAACAGAACCACCAAAAGGTCATTTCTACCCCTGTACAGCAATTTGAAATTTGAAATAATCCAGTCTGTCTTTGCACGCAAGCGATTAAACATTCCAGCCGATCACCGCTCGCATGCGATTCCTCTCTCCGGCGAGCATCTCCAGCAATTCCTTTCTTCGGCGAGCATCTCCAGCGATTCCTCTCTCCGGCGAGCATCTCTAGCGAGCAAACAACTGCTCAGCAAGCATTTCCAGCAAGCATATGTCCGGCTACCCTTCCTCTCTCTAGCGAGCATCTCCAGCGAGCATCTCCGACGAGCATCTCCAGGGAGCAAACAACCACTCAACAAGCATCTCCAGTGAGCATCTCCAGCGAGCAAACAACTGCTCAGCAAGCATCTCCAGCGAGCATCTGTCCGACGGCCCTTCCTTTCTCTAGCGAGCATCTATCCGACGGCCCTTCCTTTCTCCAGCGAGCATCTCCAGCGATATGCATCTGCAGCAACAACTCCCAGATTAGATCCGAGGCTGCTGCTGACCTCTACACCTTACGCTTCAGTTAGGAAGGCGCCGGGAAACGATGCGCTCGATAGAGCAGGGTAGCGAGGCTCCACAAGCGGCGGAGCAATGGAGCGAGGCGACGACCGACAGCGAATTGGGGAGGGAGCGAGAGTACAGGGGCAGTTTAGGAAAAGAGAAAAGTGGAGTGAGAAATGAGGATGCAGAACGACTTATAATTTGGTAAAAGCCAAGGGCACTAGAACGACCTACAAAATGGAACAGAGCGAGAGTAACATTTATCTGGTTACAAGACAGGCATGAAAGTGGGTTTTTTGCCCACTGTGTTCCCTAAAAAAAAAAGACAGGCGTGAAATCTTTGCACGCCTCGATGAAGGCTCCGTGCGTATGTAATGGGTGGCGGTGGGCAGTGGTGCTGTGTTGATCGGAGCGTCATCACAGCATGTCGACGGTACAAAACAATGCATTGTACAGACTGTATATAGACTTACTACTGTCCTGCACATTAAGAATGTTGATAACAAATATTAATTTCGAACCAAAAACACAAGCTTACACCCCTAAACAAAAACGACTCTCCCCTTCGTCCCTGGGGAGCTCATTGAGGTCAAATAAGTCCCGTGGCGGCGCCGGGTGTAGCGCCGGCGGTGGCAAGGGTGGCGGCGCCTCCGCTTTTGGGGCGGCGGGCGGCTGCCGGATTGAGTGCATCCCCGTTTGGCCGCCGAGCTCCTGCCCGGTTTGGCAGGCCTTTCCGCCGGCGTGGAGGCGCTGCTCCTGGCTAGGCGCGTCGCCGTTGCCCTTGCGCCTGTTGTGGCCGGTAAGATGTCCTCCTAGGGCTTGGTAGTTGGAGAACGTCCTTCCGCACTTCTCTACCGGGCACATGTACATCTCTCCTGGTGATAGGGATGCTTGTGATGGGGATTTTCGCTTTCGCTTTCGCTTTCGGCTCGAGGTCTTGGCGCCAGGCGGCACGGGCTTGTCGGCGTGCTTGTCAGAGAGCACGACCAGTGCGGGGTCTGCGTCAGGCTCGGGCTTCTTGCTCATCTCCGACGACTGGAGCTCCGCCGGCTGCTCGACGGCGTTAGCGACAGGATCGGGTAGCATAGCCTGCGGAGGTCGGTGCCGCACTAAGCGGCGGCCCCACGACATGTCCACGATGATCCTCGCGGCCTCCTCGGCGGTGAGCTCCGGCTCCTCCGTCGGAGCAGAATTCTCGCTTGCGGCCGGAGCTGCGGCGGCGGCGTTCGCCGGGCGAGACGGCGCCGTCCTGTGTCCCTTACCTGGGCAGCACTTTTGGTGCCCGCACACACCCTTCCTAGATTTGAAGTCCTTGCCGCAGCCGGCGCAGCAGTACGTCTTTGTTGGCGCGGCGCCATTGCCATGGCCGCTCTTGGGTGTCTCTCCAAGACGTGGCAATGCCGGCACGTTGCCTTCCGCGGGATCAGCCGGCGCCACCGCCACCGCCTTCACGTAGGCTCGTTGCTGATCCATGAGATGGCGGCGAAGATTGAAGAAACAGTAATAATCGATCAAGTGAGGTTAATTGTGACGGCGTCGTAGGCTTTTGAGTGAATTTATATCGGTTTCGAGGGTGCTGAGTCCGAGCAAACTAAAACCTACACCGAGACGAGAGCAACGAGATAATCACTCTAGCTTAATTACGCTGAAACAAAAAATGTCCAAGTTGGAAACCCCTAATTCTCTGTTAATCCCGTAGCCTATTGTCTCTTTTTATAGGGAAAAAAATTAACTCGAATCCGTCTCGGGCCGACTCCTACTCAACTCGGGCTTGCTGCAGCGCCCGCGCGCGCCCGCCTGGTGGGCCTCACACCTACTCCGCCTGGCCGGCCCCATGTGCATGCTCACAAGGCCACGTGCAAATACAGCCATGCACGGCCATGCGTACACATGCACACACGTACACTGTCGTTCTTTTTTTCCTTTTCCTCCTATTTTTTCATTTCTTCTTCTTCTTTCTCACTGCAATGTATATTCAAGTAATCCCTAAAAATCTCTAAAATCACCATAGTCCAATAAATCACAAATATTTTAAATATTAATCCAAAAATCACCAATTTCACTTCAAAAATTCTCCAAAATTCCAAAATTCATCACACAAATATTCTCATTAGTTGGAAAATCACCTCATCACAAAATCTTCGGTCAACAATCTCCTCCTTGATGATTGATTTCACAATACGCCGAGTGATTTAACAATACACCCTTTCAATACAATTTCCCCTGTTTTAGTCTCCCCCTCAACACACACTTCCCCTCAACAATATCTCTCCCACTCGACATACACAACTCCCTTTGAACAAATGCATAAACTCTAATGCAAAACAAATAAGGAAGTCTCTCACATCCATGCAACTTTTCAAGATCAGAAGACACAGGAATGCAGGAAGTAGCATGGCAGCATTCAGAAGAAGCAAGCTGATGGAGATTACTTTCGCCAGAATCCTAACGAACCCCTGACTATATCGAGCTAGGAGGTGAGATAAGGCAAAAACAAAAAACAAATGGGAGACAACATTGCACATTTGTACCGAAAAGAATAACCAAACCAATCAAAATATGCACACGGGGAATTGGTAGCGGAATCGATGATCTCACGCACCTTGAGGACACGATGCAGCTACCACAACAGGGCGTGGCTAGCATGCAGCTAGCTAACCCCCTCGCGGGATCCTCAGACGTTATTACCAACGTCATGGTCACTGACATATGTACCCAGGCTCACATGTTAGTGATTCAACTTCACTTTGCAGAAACTGTAGGGGATCTGTGTCCCCCCACGAGCGAGCTAAAGTGAACCCATGGAGAAAACGACGCCAAGCTAGATCGATCCCAGACTCTCGGTAAACGAGGGGAAGGGAGTGTACGAGGCAATATGTAAATGTTATATATACAGTGGGAGCTAAGGAAGCTATAGGACATAGGCCCAAGTCGTTGAGTTGGCAGGCGTGGGCACTAGGGGGATATGGACGATGGACGTGGGGCCGGGGGGTTGGTAGGATTCTGTGGGCTATGAGATTTTGGCATTCCTCTCACTCTATCTCTTTGAGGTTGAGGGGACTAGTATTGTTTCCTCAAAGGACTACATAACATATGGCAGTTCTTTCATCTTTGGATAGAGCCGATAAATAAAAAAAATTAATTAATTAAAAGCAAAGGTAAAGGCCACCATCACACTCCTCCTCACTGCAACGACGATGTCCACCGCCGCATCGCCGGTGGGGCCGGCAACACTTCTCATAAGGGCTCATGAAAGGACTTCCCGATAAACCCGTTCTACCCGTGGGACACCATCAAGTTCAGCATGTGTGCCAGCTTGCTTGATGATGTGAGCACCCATGTCGACGTGCAGCTCGGGAGCAAGTGCTGCCAGCTCGCCAGCAGTGTTCTTATGCAGCACCATCAAGGAGAGCGTGCTTGCATCGCCATGGAGGACACCATCAGCGTCGGGCTCCTCGTAAGCACCTGCAAGACAGAGCTCCCGAATAGGTTCAAGTGTGTATGAATGTGTAATTCTTGATCGCTACTCACGAGTGATCAATGCATGTGGCATGTGGCTATTATATATAGTTGCATACATGTCCAAGTGAAATTTTATTTGCTTTTGATTGCGTCGATGTCCTATCTACTATTCACAAGTTTTTTCATCTACTCTGAATTAACGCAGTCACATTAATTTACGGGGGCGACTAGGGGATGGTATCCCGTCGGGGGCCCAACCCGACGGGATAGCCTCCCACTCCCATCTCTTCTTCCCCGCCCGCCTCTTCTCCCCCGCACCCGCGCCCGCGCCCGCGCCCGCGCCTCCCCCACGGCCCCCACCCCGCCACCTTCTTCCATAGATCCGCCGCCGCCTCGCCTCGCGCGCCTCCACCACCCCGCCGGGCGGCCTTCGCCGCCGGCCTCTCCCCGCCGCCCCGCCACCGTGCCACCCGCCACCCTAACGGACGGGATGGCGTGGTCCCGCCGACACCGCCCACCCTAACGGACGGGATGGCGTGGTCCCCCGACGACCGCCCACCCTTCGCCCCTTCCCGGCGGCGTGGCGCCACCGCCGCCTCCGCCCCTGCCGACGAACCCACCCACCGCCGATCCGCCGCCTCCCGACCTCCCTCTACACCCTGAGGAACCCAAATATTCCCTAACCCGAACCCTAACCCAGCGACAGCGAGCTCGACGGCGGCGAGGGCGAGGGCGAGGGCGGCGAGGTCGACGTCGTCGAGGTAGGCCTCCTCCTTCCTCCTCCTCCTCTGCACAGCGCGCGCACGGTGAAGGGGAGCTGGGCGCGGGTGAGTGGACACGTGTCGCTAGGGGAGGGGGGGGGGCAATCCCGTCCTGGACGGGATCCCGTTTTGAGGAATTCCTGTAATTTACTTGTTTGCTTGACATGGGGTACATTTGGGATTATGCATCTATCAATTAGCCTGACTGATACATGATATCTAGGCTAATTTTAGCTAGACTAAGTGGATACAACCGGAAAGGATGGTTTTTGGCTAGGATCAGGGTAGTTTCACCATGTGGAATCCATCGTTGAAGAATTGTTTCATGTGGTTTCAAAGGCTTCCAACGTCGAGGAAGATGGGCAGATATATGTAACGGGCGTGTCGTTCTTTCTCTACCTTCCTCACGTAGTTGGGCTATAGAAACCGTTCTTGAGATAAATGATATCACTGATCAAATTCCACAAATATTTTTACCCTTTTATAGGCTGTTTGGTTGCCTTCTCAGTTGAACAGAAATTTGATGAAATTTGAGCAGAAATTTGGTTGGAGCCAAATGAGATGATGCAAATGGTTGTTGTTTGGTTAGGTGTATGAGATTGTACAGGCTGCGTAGAAATGTTGTTTGGTTGACTGCACTAAGGAGAGAATAACATGGAGAAATTCAAAAGAGGGATGAAACATTTTTAAAAATAAATTCTAGAAAATCAAAATAACAAAAAAACAATTACAAAAATAATAAAATTCAAAAGAAAGTCTCATAAATAAATAAATTCAAAAAATAAACTTTTAAACTTTTAAAATTTATATGGCAAGTGCGGTCTCGTTTTGTTTGAAAAAATATCAATAACCCATTTTGAAATCGGTTTGGTAATCGAAAATACTAATCAAAAGATATAGCAAATAAATTAATCAAATGTGTCGTGCATGTGGTTGTTGCTGCATCCACGGAGCCTGGCTCTAGGGAAACGCCCAATTTGGTCGAATATTCAGAGCCTGGCCCGAAGGGGTTAATTGCATCTGGAGAGCCAGATTCAGATGGGTGAGAAGACAACCAAACACCCTAGTTTTGTATCTCTAGATGCAAAACTCCTTAGATGCAGGCAACCAAACAGCCTATTAGACTCTTGTCTAGCCCCGACTCGACTAAAATTCCTTTGGCTCAAGCTTGAACCTGATTACCTGACTCGAGCAAAAAGCCCGAAACACAAAAATAGCTACTACACTATTCCTGCCAGGTAGTGCAATGTTGCTGGGCTAGCTGGGCACGGTACACTGATGTCGCTAGGCCGGGCCGGCCTAATGTTAAAAATAAGTCTCCGAGCTCAACCCAAAAAGAAAGAAGTTCATTTTACCCCCTTGAACTATCGCTGAGTTCGGTTTTCCCCTCAACTTCAAAAGCGGACAAAACACCCTCAACTATCAAAACAAATTACAAAATACCCCTACTTTAAAACCATGGTGGTTTTGGATGACATAACATCTAATCAACATTTTTCTAGAAAATAAATTCAAAAATTTCTAGAAAATCATAGGAAGCTCAAAAAATAAAATAAAAATACCAAAAGTACAAAATAGGTAGAATCCAAATATTCATTGAAAATACTTTTCTATGTATGTATTTATACGTAAAAATAGTACATAATGTATTTCATTGAATAAATAAATCAAGTATTTAAGAAAACTTAATTTGGCTTGTAGGAAAAATGAGAGAAACCCATGAAATAGAGGATGCTAACTTTGCCTTTCAATTTATATTTTCAAATTCTAATTCTAATTTATTTTGACCTTTCAATTGTATTTTTTAAAAAAATCAAATTCAACGGTCAAAATATAGCATCTTTATGTTTTATTAATTTCTACATCATTCTCAAAACTAAAATATTTTTCACCATTTTTATAGAGAACAAACAAAATTTTCTTGAATACTTTTTTAATAAATAAAACACCTTATATAAAAATAATAATTTTTGCAACTAAGTATGCACATAAACTTTACAGTTTTATTGCATATTTGGATTCTATGTATTTTTCTATTGTTGTGCATATTTTTATTATATTTTTGAGCTTCCTATAATTTTCTAGATTTTTTTAAATTTATTTTCTAGAAAAAATGATGACTAGATGTTATGTCATCCAAAACCACCATGGTTTTGGGTGAGGGGGTATTTTGTACTGTTTTGATAGTTGAGAAGTGTTTTATCCGGTTTGTTTCGAGTGAAACTAAACTTGTGATGATATGCAAGAAATGACTTCTTCCACCCAAAAACAACAAGGCTATATACAATGAGGCCCAACCCTGTACAATGGCAAGCCCAGCCCTCGACCCAAATAAAATGGGCTGAGTTTACCGGGGCCTCCCATGATCAGGTCCATATATACCAAGAAACTCTCCACGAAAAATGGAGAGCCATCCACACCGAACGATCCCGTACCGCCCGTCTCTTCTTTCTTTTCTTGCACGTCGCGTCTCTTCGGGAGAGATCCAGGCTAATCGGCCTGCGCTCACATCACACCCCTTCTTGTAACGCAAAGAAAAAAAAAAAGGAGGGCAAATAAATTCACGTGGCAGCATATCACGGCGTGATAATCACGTGGCAGCATATTACGTGATAATCACGCGCTGTGCATCTCGGTGAATTGATGCACACACAGCTCACTCCGATGGCGCCAATGCGCCACATATGCAAGTCACGCGCCATGGCACGGCACACATGGACACCTACGGGAGGAGCCAATCGGAGCAAGATGTGACAGTGTAAAACGTGGCTGAGTTAAGTGAGACGAGCACGAGGCAATCATTCTCCTCTCCAAGTCGTAGTAGATGTGCACCACTCGTCCGTCCCTCCCAGAAATTCTACTGGGCAAAAACAAAAAGGTAAAAACAAATACTAACCTCGCAATTAATTAGTTTAGATCACTGAAATGCTGCTGATATATATGCAGGTGTAGCTAGCGTTCTGAAACGACGACTGCCAGATAGTTGAACGGGTCTCTAGGACACGATCAGTCGTCCCTTCGATCGATCACCAAAGACACCAAGGGCACCTCCCACCTTTCAGCACGTCGTTGTTCACTCGTTCGTCTCTCTTCTCTCTCCCGGCCACCAATGGGGCTCGGCGGCTGCGGCTGCGGCGGCGGCGGTGGCGGCGCCACCGCTCCTCTCATCCCGGAGCACCGGAAGCATCTCGACGTCGCGCGAAGCGGTGAGAACACGCATGCAGCAGGCCGCACCCAATCTCTTCGGATCTTCTCCTCCCCTCTTCCCTTATGCTTGGTGGATCGGCGTTTCGACGGCCGGCGATGGGTTTATGGCAGGGAACGAGTGGACGGCGGCGGCGCACGTGATCACGGCGGTGATCGGGTCCGGGGCGCTGTCGCTGGCGTGGAGCATCGCGCAGCTGGGGTGGGTGGCCGGGCCGGCCGCGGTGGTCGTCTTCGCGTCCGTGACGGCGCTGCAGTCCACCATCTTCGCCGATTGCTACCGCTCGCCGGACCCCGAGGTCGGCCCGCACCGCAACCGCACCTACGCCCACGCCGTCGACCGCAACCTTGGTAAATTATCCTATCAATTAATTAGCGCCTCCCCCCTAATCCTATTTTCAATCTATTAATTCCTTCACAAGAATCTTAATCAGCTAACCAACATGCACAACTCACAAGTAATTGCAAACACGATCTGGGTCTAAACTGAAGTGCACGAGGCACGCACGCACGCACGCACGCCGGCGAGGCAGGAGAAGGGTCGTGAAACCCGCGCGTGGCACGCACACGATGAGCTCGCGGTGCACGTGCGGTGTGCGGCGAACACGTGAAAGGAGGGGACGGAGAGAGTCGCCTGCATTCCAGGGCGCGCCGTCACGTGGCGACCGACGTTCGCGGCTGCACGCACGCTCTGATCCCAGATCGTTGCTGGCGAGAGTGCGTAGACGGCTTCGCGTTGGACACATGGAAGGCGTGGCTGGCCTCTGCCATCGTGTGGCCAGCGAGAACGCCAAGTAAGGTCATCGTGTGGACAGCATATATGCTTTTTTTTTAATGATGCATGCGGCCATAATTTTAAGAGCACCATAGTAGGCTCTTTCTAAATGCTTTTGCTAATCATCAGATGACTGGTTTTTAGATAAGTCTCGGTCGATTTTCTCACATATCTATCTAGATACCACCGTTGGATCTTTTATCTACTCTATAGAGGTGTTTGATGTACGTACGGCTTAGAAAATTGTCTAAGAGTCGCTTAATTTTAAGCCGGTCCTCTTTCTAAACATGAATATGTGGTAATCTAATCTACTATTGAGATTTGTGCGCAGTCTTTGCTCTATCTCACATGTTCTTGTGTAAAAAAACTTTTTTTTGGTGGAAACGCAATTGAGTACTTCTTCCGTGTCAGGAGAACATGCATCCCTAGAAGGTTGAGTGCAGGTGGGGTATCCATACACGTGGTGATCCTCCTCAAACTTTTTTAGTTCAACAAGAAGGCAGAGGGGACCGTCCTCTGCAAGAAGTTGATCTCCCCTCTTCAAGGGGAGTGTAAGGCTGCCTCCAACAGGCTTATCTAAAGGCTTCATCTTCGGGCAAGACCAAAGGCTTCATCTTCATCTAAAGGCTCAAGCGTCGAACCCGTGGGGACCTCGTCCTCTCGAGGACCTACCTCGTCTATCCAGCCCGCAGTAGAACTTGCTCCGACGGCAAGTTAGCAACCGGAAGGGGAGGAGAAAGGTTTAAGGGGCGCGAGATGCTAACTCCTGCACAACCCGAAGTGGTTTTTATAGACCCAAGGTGGCAGAGGAAACGCTGGATTAAAGGGGCGAACTAGTCAAAGGCGTGAGCGGGTGCATTTTACAAGATTGTGAAGGGTCCGATCACCGCAAGCGCAGTCTGTGAGGGGCGCCAGGTCCCCTGCCCTTCCCTCATCCATGTGAGGGTGGGCCATGGATGGGAATGGATATGTCTTTCTCGAAAATACACCTGACACATTCTTCCTGCATAGCTGTGGCTCAGGTTTGGGTAGACCTGGTCCCTACTTGTGCCTGGTGGTTTGACTGATAGTCCCTGTCTGCCACGCTACAAGCAGCTGCCATCGCTACGTCTTCGCTCATAACCCATCTCTCGTCCCCTCGAGCCATGCTCGGGGACCGCCTATGCTATGGGCACAGTCTTCGCTCGCAACTTGTTTCTCGTCCCCTCGATCCAAGCTTGGGGAGCTCCTTCCCTATGAGCACGATCTTTGCTCATTGCCCGTCTCATCCCCTCAAGCCAAACTCGGGGACTGCCTTCACTACGGGCATGGTCTTCGCTCGCAACCCGTCTATCGTCCCCCTGAGCCAAGCTCGGCAACCACCTTCGCTATGGACACGGTCATCGCTCATAGCCCGTCTCTCGTTCCCTCAATCCTGGCTAGGCAACTTCTTTCTCTACGGGCACGGTCTTCGCTTGTAGCCCACCTCTCGTCCCCTCGAGCCAGGCTCGAGGACTGCCTTCGCTACGAGCACGGTCGCCGTTTGTAGCCTGTCTCTTGTTCCCTCGAGCCAGGCTCAGGAACTGCCTTTGCTATGAGCACAGTCTTTGCTTGTAGCTTGTCTCTCGGTCCCTTGAGCCAGTCTTGGGGACTGCCTTCGCTACAAGCACGGTCTTTGCTCGTACCTAGACCTGATCAAACTCTGGACCGGGTCGGGTTTCGGGCCGGTCTTGGAAAAGCCTGGTCCTGTGGGACCAAGTCCGAGCCCGGCCTAGCCCAGCGACCGAGCTTCAAATCGAAGCCCGAGCCCGTCCCGGTGCACTGGTCGGTGTACTTGCATGAATGTAATTAAATTACACATAGTTACTTTTTTTATTGTCACCTATGATGGATTGTTACGATGGAAGGTAATTAATATATAGAGAGAGAGAGTGGGTGTTTTTATACAAAAAAATTATATAAGTTTGAAACAAGATTGAGAAATGAGTAAAAATCCTACAGGGTGTAATACATTGTTTTCTATCCCAAGAATGTATAGAAAAGGAGAAATGGAATAAATTAATTAATAAAAAGATGCTTCGAGATGCTTGTGCTTGTAGTTGTTTCTGTATTGCGTGAAAGATCGTAGGAATAATACATTTTGGAGTGCCCTAGTAGAAAATATTATGTGCGTATTGGAAGTTTTCGCCATCCTTTTAGGGTAACACTCATGTACCTTAAGTTACCATATAAGTGGTAGGTTGGTCATTTAGAAATTACGCTTGTCGGGCTTGAGATCAGGATTGATGGAATCTTTGATTAGTCTCCAGTTAACTCATATTAGTTCAATTCCTCCCGTCATCTTGCGTGAATAATGGATATATCGCCTTTCCCTAACATTGGAATGTTTTTGGCAGGTAGCACGAGCGCGTGGGTGTGCATGCTGCTGCAGCTGACAGCCTTGTTCGGCTACGGCGTCGCCTACACCATCACCGCCTCCATCAGCTTCAGGTACGCACTTCGCAGCAATACTGTACCTAAGTGTATGCCGTGAAATGCAAAGCCACTCTTTCTGCACGGGCAAACGCCCTGCATTGATAGCACTCCGTAGCGTTGCCTACGACCAAATGTCCAAATGCCTTGTTGAGTTGTTAATTTCATCCTATTTATTTTTCTCTATCTATATTCATTGTGTTATTATTATTCATCTTTCCAACAGCCTGCTCTAAATTTCACTATTATAATGGTTATTAATGACGATGCATTAGGGCAATTACTGGAGATGTTGCGCACCCCAAATCCCGCGTACATGCTAACGGGGCCCAGCGTTGGTGCCAAGCCTTGCCTGCTATCAATCTGGGCCCAACACCAGGCAACGGTGGTTAGTTGAAGTCAGAAGTTGTAGTGTAGTAAGTACCTTGTTCAAAGCCAGGAATGTTTCAAATCGTATCTCTTTGTTTTTATAAAATTCCTTATAAACGACATTAAGTATCTTTGAATATTGAAAGTGTTCTCCATTTACTCTTTGAAAGTTTCTCAAAGAATAATCATAAAAGTGCCCAAAATTTTGATTAAAAGTATTCGGCAACATATCCCATATACACAGGGGTTCTCATGTAAGCCCGTGTACACCAACTAGCAAAAGTCACGAAAAATCTGAAAAAAATTTGCAAATGTTCTAATGAACTTGTTCCACCTATGTATAAAACTCGAAGATCAAATTCATTCTATAGTAAGAGTTATAAAAAAGAGAAAACTATATCAATTTTAAACCATTCGAATTTGTTATTATTTTATCTTTTTTATAACTCTTAATATAGAATGAATTTTATCTTTAAACTTTATATATAGGTAGAGCAACCAATGAAGAACATCTACAAATTTTTTTAGATTTTTTCATGACTTTTGTTAGTTGATGTACATCGGTTTACACGGAATATGCTGCCAAAGTATTCAATACTTAATATTATAATATTTTAAGATGTTTCGGGACATTCATAAGGTTTTGAAAAAAAAAAAGAGGTTCAAATCAATTCTAGGAATCAGATTATGCATGATCCAATACCCATCGGACCAAACTTTCACCCTATGAATCTATAGGGAGCACAAAACTTCTCCTCCATGTAACCGTGGACCACTAGTGACAATCTCTTGTATATATGGGTGGCAATGAGTTGTGTTTGAGCGAGCTAGGACCTAGCTCATGTCGGCACCACACAAGCCAAAGGAAAAGCTTGGCTTGAACTCATTTAGTGCTCAGTCTGGCTCATGGTGGTTCGCGAGGCCGATCAACAAACTGACTAGCTTTCTCGGTTGGGGAATTTGGTTGTGAGTGAGGGGCTCGCCCGTGAAAGGTCATGACATTGAGCCTTTGAGGCCCTTTGTTGGGTCGTGCTAGGGATAATAGTAGCCGTATACATATGGCTAACTACCATTGATGATGGGCTAGACTAGTACTTGGACACCTACGAATCCATGATCCATGAGCAAGCCATGAGTAAGCCAACACCATGCTCTGTTTGGCTCGTATTTTGATTGAGTTAGAAAAAAAGCCTAGGCTCGTTAACCAATGAACTGAGCCAAAACAGGCCGCTTGCGAGCTGCGAACTACATTGCCATCCCTTCTTATATGCAAATCCATGTGTTTCCAATGTGAGACGTGCATCCTCTACCTTGTATGCTTACAAGGCAGATGCCCTCGCTACTCACATGAGGAGACTAGGAACAAGGGAGAAAGAGAGAGGAAATATTGGCTCTCAGATTCACGTATTCGTCCGTGAGTAGCAGTGGCACCTCTATTGTAAGGTAAAGGGTGTGTGCGCCCGTCCTCTGCCATGCGTATTAATCATCTATACATCTATGCTTTCTATTTATCATCTCCAATTGATTCCCTTCATCATCGCAGAGGGAATCTCGTCCCCTTCAATGTTCCAACAAATTCCCTTCATTGTTCCTTGTTTGGTGTGCGTAGGCGCGTAGCAAGTAACAAACTAGGGGATAGTCATAGAGAAGCCTTCCAGGTGGGTTCTCACGCTATGCGAATTAAAGAACTTGTCAAGTGAAGTGAAGTAAAGCCAATGGAACAACAACTCAAGGAAATATACTTCAAATATGTTAATTCTGCTATGGTTTTATGGTTTTATCCGTACTGCATTGTGTGTGGCAACGTGTACTGTCTCAGGCAAGAAGCATACCTGGGCTTGCGGCTCACTGCAGTACTTGAGCGTGCACGGTTGCGATGTCGCCTATGCCATCACCACCACCACCACTAGCATGAGGTAGTCGCCGACCGGCCAGCCACCACAGCTTCCATTGGAGCTTGAGATCAGCTTTCCAACGTTGTCTATACCATTCACACATTAATTTTCTTTCGTAAACTGCTACCGTGCAACATTATCTCGCTAGCTAAATTTGGTCCTAATCGTGCATGTTTGTGTGTTGTGGCGGCATCTCTTGATGATAACTTACAGGGCGATTATGAAGGCCAACTGCTACCATGAACATGGGCACGATGCGAACTGTAGCTACGAGGGAAGCTACTACATGCTTATGTTTGGTGTGGCGCAGCTCCTCCTCTCGTTCATACCGGACTTCCATGATATGGCATGGCTCTCCGTCGTCGCCGCGGTCATGTCCTTCTCTTATTCCTCCATTGGACTTGGACTTGGCCTCGCCAACACCATCGGTATGTATGTATGCATATTATACAATTTACACTATTTTCAATCCTGTGATAGATGGAATAGCTCATGCAAGACGGTGATCCGTCTGATGCACAATCTTCTGTGTTAGCTGATTTTTTTATAGAGTTGCACCATAAATACTAAAGTTGCACATTATTAATAAGTACAATTTCAATTTTAGTCTTATTAATATGTAATTTTAGATTAACTGAAACAAACATAATGATTTGAAACATAATATATGTTAGCATGTGTATTTAGCAAATTATCTAAAAATCAATGAATAAAATAGATAATTGATAAATAGAAATTTTATACTAAAATTATATCTTGGTATTTATACAATTTTAGTATTACTAGAGTGCAATATCAAAGTGATGGATCGATAGCGAAGGAAATTCCAGGCACACGAAGAATTAGCAAATCTGCAGAACAATTGCATGGTGCTGTGTACTACAATTAAACAATGAGAGGTTAGTATCGACGTAGGATATGATCATCGAAGTTGATGGCAAACTTCTACTGTTCTTCAGCTAATGGAACGATCAAGGGAAGCCTAACCGGTGTTCCGATGGGAACCCCAACGCAGAAGATTTGGCGCGTGTCGCAGGCCATCGGCGACATCGCGTTCGCGTTCCCGTACTCGTTAATCCTTCTGGAGATACAGGTGAAAAAAAAATGCAGCGTCCATTCCTTCCATCCTTTCAGAAATTCCTACGCGATTGGAAAACAAATTTCGTTTTGCCTCTGTGTGCAGGACACCCTGAAGTCGCCGCCGGCGGAGAACAAGACGATGAAGAAGGCGTCGGTGATCTCGATCCTCGTCACCACCTTCTTCTACCTCTGCTGCGGCTGCTTCGGCTACGCCGCCTTCGGCAGCGACGCGCCGGGCAACCTCCTCACCGGCTTCGGCTTCTACGAGCCCTACTGGCTCATCGACTTCGCCAACGCCTGCATCATCGTCCACCTGCTGGGCGGCTACCAGGTACCCCCCGAGCTACGGATCGATTCAAAGCCCCAAACTTTGAGACTCTCGCAGAGCAGAATCACGAGCCGCAGTGCATGACTCGATGGCATTGGCAGGTGTACAGCCAGCCGATGTACCAGCTCGCCGAGAGGTACGTGGCGGCGAGGCTCCCGGGCAACCGTCTCGTGGGCGACCTCCACGCCGTCGAGCAGCCGGCGACGGCGGCGGCGTGCAGGGCGGACGTGCTGCGGGTGTGCCTCCGGATGCTGTACGTGGCGAGCACGACGGGGGTGGCGGTGCTCTTCCCCTACTTCAACGAGGTGCTGGCGCTGCTGGGCGCGCTCAGCTTCTGGCCGCTCGCCATCTACTTCCCCGTGGAGATGTACTTCGTCCAGCGGAAGGTGCCCCGGTGGTCGCCTCGGTGGGCCGCCCTGCAGGCGTTCAGCGCCGCCTGCTTGCTCGCCACCACCTTCGCGCTCGTCGGTGCAATCCAGGGGCTCATCAGCCACAAGCTCGGCTAGCCTTGGCCGGTAGTCCTTTATTTCTTGTGCAATGGTGACTGGAGATGAGAGTGTGCCATAGCAAAGTTTGCAACTGCATGGGTACTTGGGAATTGGGAATTTGGGATAGCATGCGTTCTTGTCCCTGATCCCTGTCCCTGATGGTGGAAATGCACAGCATGCACTCATGCCGTAGATTGCCTTGAGAATCAAAGCACTGAGAACAGAGTGGCACACTGTTCTTCACTTTTCACTTTTCAGTGCATCCCTTCTGCATTGGGGATGGACTAGTAGCATGTACATTAAACCTGTAAGATTGCCAGGATACTACTTACATATTGTTTTGAGATTTGAGAAGGAATCATTCGGGAACACTGACACTGTCCTGTGCTGCATTTGCAGCTCTATTCTGAGGTTTGAGAACGGTAGGTTCAGGGAATGCAGCTTCATGGATAAGAATAGAGCCGACTGTTCAATACTCCTTGTTGAATTCAGAATGTCGCAGACTTGCAGTTGGTCATGATCATGCGTAAGCCATGGGGCTGCACGGTCGATTGCACTGAAATGGTGGGAAAGAGCATGATTCGGGAGGGTTCTTGAAATCGTAGTACTCCCCTGCCTTGGCGTTCTTGCTGATAAGGATGGGAATAAAAAACCAGCCTCATCTCAAGAGTGTAATCGAAGCGCAGCACATGGTAATGGCTTAATGCCACTTTGGAGCTTCTCCCCGCTGTAAAGATCCTGTTAAGATAAGTGCGTCGGAAGTAGTTTTTCTGGAACAGTTGGTTGGAAATTTGAGATGCTCTGATACAATTTCGTTAAGACGAATGGATCGTAAACCCGTTTATTGAAAGCACAGGCATAAAAAATTTAGGAAAATGTGCCGATTTGCCCTCTAAATTATTGCATTCAGACTTAAAATTAGTCGAGAGGGGGCAAAACTAATATTAAGTGAACTAGTAGTTTTCAAACCGCATCGTTTTGAATTTTTGCTAGTTAAAAATAATTTTTGCCTTTAACTGAGTTGACGTCCAAATAGATTGTTTTGTGTGATATGGCAAACACATGGGTTGCATAAGTAGCATTTTTATTTTTAAAGTTTTAAATTCATGTGCCCGCATTTCATCTTTCAATTCCTAATCTAATCTATATATGCCTCTCTAGGCTCTACCTCTTCCACTCCTCTTTCTCTAACTCCCTTCCATCTCTCACACGTTGGCCAAACGCCACCACCTTTGGTGGTCAGCGGCCACCAGCACAACATGGCCTTGGCCAGCTGCCATGTCCATGGCACCATCTATCCCACTATCGCCACCCTGGCCCATCGATCGCCATCTCGTTCCTAGCACACCGTCCTAGCCCACATTTTGGATCATAGGCAAGAGGGAATGCCATTGACCCGCCCCTTTGACCGGTTGGTGGCCACGATTGTCGCCATGATCCCCAACTACTCGTTTCGCCCCTCTATATCTTCTTCTCCAAGCCTAGCTACTACTTGTGGTGCTTGTCAATTGGGGACATACCTCCACTGCGCTTGGGCCCCCATCCACGTTGCTAACCCAGTACACCACACCGTAGCCATGGCTAGCTAAATCTCTCCATCGATCCCTATCTGCCCCATTCTCTCCCTCTATGCCTTCATGCCTAGGTTAGGTTGTTGCATGCAACACTCATCGTCAGAAGCCTACCAATTAGGTACTATCCATATTGCTAGTTGCCACACTCCACTATGCGTGTGGCCTGTCCATGGTTTTCATGCCACCGTCTACCTACACCACACCGACGCTAGGTCCTGCTTGGCCCTACTTCACTGACAGGTGAGAATAGTGAGAACATGTTGAGAAGACGGGAGAGAGATCGAGTGATGACAAGTTGTCTTATGCTAAAAAATATAGAAAAATGAAAATGACGTGTGCAACCCAAATGTGTGGATGTCACATTAGCGAAAATCATCCAAACTTGAAAAAAACATCATGTTGTCTTGTTGAAGGAGCAAACCGGTAGAGATTGAAATGTTTAGGAGGACAATTTTACCTAGTTTTATATCATAGGGTCCAATTTAGCTTGTACTTACCATTGTACACGATTACAAAAATGCAAACGACCTAGATATTTTAGAGCATGTATAATGGTTGAAATAGCAGTTTGTCTTTAACTATTGCCATGTACCTAGAGACGACACCGAAGATAGCATATATAATTGTAGAGATGGCTGCATGTTAGGTAATTTGCTCACGTACAAATATTCTTAAATTTTTATATAAAATTGACTCTTGCTTTGAAGACAGACTCAAATATCTATGCATACTCTCTCTTCATATCTATGCATGCTTTGAAGTGCACTGCTGTCCAAGCTCCTGTGCGCCTCTCTTTTCCACGTCATCTAATTATATCTAACACGACATAGTTTATGGACGACTGGGCGACTAGCATCCTGGTGTCAGTGAAAATGTGAAATGATGCCACTGTCGCTTGGGTTTTTACTATTTCGACGAATTGACCATCGGGTTTGACTCGAAGAGGCGAAAGAGCTCTCCGCATGCATTCGGCACGGCGTTTCGCGCTGCCAGAAAGCGCATCTCGACCCGTCGACGCCGCGCGCTGCACGCATCCTACGGCCAGGAGGCCACGAGCGGACGGCGACGACGCGACGGGCGCCGCGCGCGCGAGCACGGAGACCGGGGTTGACCAGGCGGCGCTGCGCGGGTGGGCAACCTGTCCCGGCGCCGGGGCTCACGCGTTGGGCGGGCGTTGAATTCTTTACGCCGCTCATGCAGTCATGCCGCCTTCGCCCGCGGCGCCGCACGTACTGCCGTGCCTCGCCGCCGCCAGCACGCACGCCCGCGCGCGCGCGCGCGGCCGCGGCTGCTCGCGCCTATTTATACGCGCCCCGGAGCCCGGTGCAGCTGCAAAGCCAGCGCCACCGCATCGACAGTCGCGGCTGCGCACGCCCTCGCCGGAGCTGATTTGCGAGCCACCGTCACCGGCCGACGGCGACATGGGCCGGGTCCCGTGCTGCGAGAAGGACAACGTGAAGCGCGGGCAGTGGACGCCCGAGGAGGACAACAAGCTGCTCTCCTACATCACGCAGTACGGCACCCGCAACTGGCGCCTCATCCCCAAGAACGCCGGTACGTCGCCGCCTCCCGCCGCCGGCGGCGATGCTTTTGGTTATGTACGTGTCAGTGTGTGACCGTGGTGGTGCGGCAGGGTTGCAGCGGTGCGGGAAGAGCTGCCGGCTGCGGTGGACCAACTACCTGCGGCCCGACCTGAAGCACGGCGAGTTCACCGACGGCGAGGAGCAGACCATCATCAAGCTGCACGCCGTCGTGGGCAACAGGTGGTCGGTGATCGCGGCGCAGCTGCCGGGGCGGACGGACAACGACGTGAAGAACCACTGGAATACCAAGCTGAAGAAGAAGCTGTCCGGGATGGGCATCGACCCCGTCACCCACAAGTCTTTCTCCCACCTCATGGCCGAGATCGCCACCACGCTGGCGCCGCCGCAGGTCGCGCACCTCGCCGAGGCCGCCCTCGGCTGCTTCAAGGACGAGATGCTCCACCTCCTCACCAAGAAACGCCCCTCCGACTTCCCCTCCCCCGCCGTGCCCGCCATGGCTCCGGGCCCCAGCGCCGCCGGCGCCGCCGGCGTGGGCGTCTCCCCCCTCACCGCGCCCTGCTTCGCCGCGCCGCCGCCGGCCGACGACGCCATCGAGCGCATCAAGCTGGGCCTGTCCCGCGCCATCATGACCGACCCCGCCGCCGCCGTCGGCGACATGTCCGACGAGCTGGCCGGAATGTACGCCTCGTACAACCCAGCGCACGAGCCGGAGTTCCGGTACGAGGGGGCGGTGTCGGGATACGCCCTCGCCGGCGATGGCGAACAGGGTACGTCGATGTGGAGCCACCAGAGCATGTACAGCGGGAGCTCCGGCACCGAGGCGGCCAGGTCGGCGTTGCCTGAGAGAGCTGGCAACGACAGCGTCGGCAGCAGCGGCGGCGACGAGGAGGAGGAGGACGTCAAGGACAGCGGCAAGGGAGCCTCCGACATGTCGGGCCTGTTTGGCTCCGACTGTGTGCTCTGGGACTTGCCGGATGAGCTCACGAATCAGATGTTGTAGCTAAACGTACGTGCGGGAGTTTACGCGGCGAAACTAGTTGCCATGATCAAAGAAGAGCAGTTGCATGAGAAAAATTGCTAGAAATAAGATTTTCTAAGGCTGCCAGATAAAAAAGTTGGAATAAAGATGTACTACTCACTAACTGGGAACAGAAAAGATCGATGTAATTTTTTTTTCATGGAAACAAAAAATGTTGAATGTGCACAACTTTTATCCGAGTGTTTAACATGTCATCATCTTTATCTTTACCATTAGAAAGAGGCTAATGTTGATGTATGGTAATTTTTATCTTCATCATCCATCACATAAATGGTCCAAATATTATTTGATGCTTTATATTTAGGGAGCATCTTACTGCAGATGCCTGCATTAAGCCGAAAGATGCCTTCACTTTTTAAATCTCCCACTCAAACCAAATGCTAGCGAAGGACCGAAGGTATGTAAAATAAATACTCCAATCCTACTAAAGAACTATTAGCCAATCCATTGATAATAGGTTCAAGAGGTCGAAGTTTATTTATTTTTTCATCGTGCATGCCCGTCCAACATGGCAATTGCACTGCATGTATGTGCATGCATGTTCTTTGCATTAGCTACTTGCACACGAGACACTGCATGCATGCACATGGTCGATGCACTAGCTAACTTAATATTTACTAGAGGATACACGCGCTTCGCTGCGTCCTCTTGTTCGTACAAAAGGCATAGTTTTGTGCTATGATACATATACACTCAAATTTCAAAATTATAATGTGTAAATATATATACAATGCAACAATAAGAGACTCAAGTCTTTGTTTTGGATTTGCAATTAAAAAGAAAAGACATTGTTCTATGGTATGGTACATATACAATTCAATAATAAGAGACTTTTCAGTCTTTGTTTTGGATTTGCAATTAAAAATCCTAAGACATATCATCGGCATAAATTTTATGAAGGAATCCTTACAAAATGATAAGACAGCTCGTAATCGTGAGACACTATAGCTAAAAATTGCAATATCTGGTTAGCATCCACCATGCTACACCCCATTGAGCAAAACAATGAGTATGAACTACAAAAGAGAACTATTCATTAGAAAACATGCTATAGACTCTTCTCATACATGAAACAATAAGTACCTCCTCAAATTATATCACACAGTCCAAATCAAAACCTGCAAAACAATACATACTTTAGAGAAATTAGTGAACGCTGAACTAACGGTCGCAACAGAGGTACAACTACAAAAGGCAAGCGAAATACACATGCAGATGAATAACACAGGCCTTTAACTTATTAGAACGTTCTGATTCTATAGTTTAATGTTGTTATAGATCGATGCAAATTCAATTGCACTTTTTTCTGAAATATGTGGAAAGGAGTCTTCAAATTAGGTTTGTTTAACATGATAGCTAGCTCGAACGTTCATGCTGATCACATAGGCACCAGAGTCTCAATAGCTAAATAGGCCCAACAACTAATAAAGATAGTAATAATATTGCATCATGTATTCAACTCATAGAACCTCAAAATATGGAGTTGACATTCACTCAGCTGCTGCAAACCTCTTTTCCAAGCATTTCAGTCCTGGTTTTGGCTGAACAAAACAGAGGACAAACGTTGCATAGTTTGTGTCGGAAAAGGGCGGTGGTAACCTGGAGTCATCTCTGTCTCTATCCTTAATATGGAAAAAGCAAAGCTGGGAGATAAACAATATGTAATCACATAGGCACCAGAGTCTCAATACTCAGCCTAAGGATACCCTTAACATCTCAGCTCGGGTCAGGTCTCAAACCCCCTTCACCTATTTAAGATTTAAAAAGAATGGGCATGACCTCAATCAAATATCTCACCTTCTGCTTTATTCGCTGACCTGCAGCAGGATCATTTTTGTGGATGATCTCATAGGAAATGAGTATGACGTCCTTAAGGGGTCTAGGTGTTTCTTCAACTTTTCCTGCCAAGAACATGCAAACTGTGGTGATTGTCTGCATTTTATAATGAACATAAACATTACAACTTACAATTAGTATTTGCCTAAAAAGCATATTCATGACGTGGGATGTTTTGAATTTACATCTTTAGAGGCCAATAATAATACATAGATATCTGAATTTAACTAATTTTATAGTGTCCATGATTTCAGAAGTCTAAATATGTAAATACTAAGTTCTAGAAGCAAACTTAGCCTATTATTTGCAAGTGCCATGCCTACGTGATGTGTTTCAGTGCAAAAACATAGTTGAGAAGACAAAAATATACAAAAACAACTAAATTGTAGGCAACAATTTGACAGAATATTTATGCACAGCTTCCATGAAAAAAAAATATTTTACCCATCACTCTGCATGTACACAGACCATCGGAGCTGCAGAATACTTTGATCTGTCAATGCAATGACCTTCTTTCATGGATAGATCTAATCGGTAAGGACTAATAATTCTTTAAGTTGCTAATCAACCAATTTTAGCCATCACTCTGCATGTAGACAGACTAATAAAAGCTAAGAATTCGTTGATTTGTCAATGCAATAACCTTCTTTCATGAATATGATGGCAATCTAATTAACAGGGGCTGATAATCCTTAATCTTGGTTGTCACTGGCCTATTCAATTAGCACACTCAATTAGCAGAGAGTTACAGAAAATAACATAGGGGATCCGACCTGGAGGTTGCAGATCTGGCTTCCGTCTTCATCGGAGAGGAAGAGGCCGTAGGGTTTGCGGTGGCGGTGGGCACGGCAGGCGACATCAGAGGAGGGGCGGCGATCCGGCATGGAGAGGGAAACGGGAGCCGGTTCCGGCGGCCACACAGCAGGGACGGGCCTCGTCCCGACGGGAGGAGGACGCGGAGCGGTGCCGACTGGCCGGAGATCAGGGGCGGCGTCGGGAGAAAGGGCAGCGACGGCACCGGCGGGCGGAGGTGAGGGGCTGCGCCGGGAGGAAGAGCAGAGGCGCGTGCGAGGGCTAGGGCCCCGGGCACGGGAGAAGGCCCCGGCGGCGGCGCGGGGGAAAGAGGAAGACGGGCTCTGCGCTAGTGAGAAGGAGGCGAGGCCGTGCGCGCAAGGGGCTAGGGCACGGGGGGCGACGGGGATCGGGGCAAGGCAGTGGCAAAGGCGGGTAATTACCCCACAACTCCAGCTGCACTTACGAAGACAAAAAGGGCGGATTGGAAGTGACGGAAAAGACGGGGGACATGGAAGTAACTTTGCATGGGGAAATTTACACTGAAGAAGGACCAACGCGCGAATCCTAGGGAGCTTGAAGGAAAATACGAAATCTGGGGGTTTTTTTTGCAAAACCGAGCCGTTCAGTAAGCCGATCGAACGGTCCAAAAAATTTAAACGACGTGGCCACGATGAATGGGCAGAAACTTGACAGATTACACGGTATAGAGTATTTTGGAATACAGCCTCGAGCGCATGCATACATTTTATAATAAACATTTAAATAAAATGTAAGTTAAACAAAATGGCTGATATTATTTCCTCAAAAACAAATACAAAATATTTTTTCACAATAAATATATATATAGGATTTTCACTATCACGATAACTGAAAAACCTAGGTGATTAACTAAAAAGCAAGGCCTATACAAGGTAGCCAAATACAGACGCCTGTGTTTGAGCAAAGGTGATATATTTAGTAAGACCTGCATTTTTTGTATGTCAAGCATCATATATAATGCGCCAGGGTTGGAACACATTGATCCTATTGGTTACCCGACTCAGCTTTCTTTGTCATCTAATATGAGTTCGAAGACATTGCCTCTTCCCGTTACATCATCTTCCCTCCTGAACGAGGCCACACACCACTGCATGACCTCTCTGAGGCTCCTAGGAACACAAAACCAGCACCGCACCAAACGCCACTATAGTTGACCGACCAGGCCACCTTGGTCTTCATGTGGAGCCACACCATGTTGTGCCACCATGCATGACTAGGGATGGAACTGGTTCATTTAACTCCAAGAAAAATAGCTCGTTGGGTCATAGTCTCAACCCTAAAAACATATATGGATCAACATGGTCAACCCAAAAAACCCAATGGGTAGACATCGACCCCATTGCTCAGTGCCTCAGATTGTTGACCTCTCCATCGACTTGTCCTTTGTAAGCATTTAGGCCTCTCTAAAGGGCCTTTTATTGATTTTTTTTGTGTTGATGACCGATTCTCAAATGGAGAAAATCATGGTTTTCTTCGACCCCTAGCATCCTTATTGTTGGTGGCATCAAGCAAGAAGATTAAGGATGAGCTAGTAGGCGAACTGGGAGTCGAATTGGTTCATTTTTTAGTTTAGGTCTTTTTCTCTTTGCTTGTAAAGTTGCCTATCATAAGGGGTTAGACTATCAATTCTATCTCTTTCAATCATAGTTCCTAGGAGCACAACCATTCTCATCTTCTTTCTCCCGCGTGTTTTAGCGTGCCAAGGTATAGACTTGGTAGGTTTGCATATGGTACATTAGAGCATCCCAACTCATTCCGCATCAACCGGCCGGCAAACTACTATGCAGGCTGAAAATTCAAATGGCAGGCAGACAACCGTACAAAAATGCCCTGGGCGGGAAGAAATTTAATGTATGCACAGTAGTTTGCAGGGTTGAGCTAGGGATGCTCTTAGGTGTTAAGAGGGCTTTAGAGGGTAGTCAATGTTTTTCGTGTTGATCACAGATCATTTGGGGTGGAGCTTGGATCATCCGTGGTCAATGTGTGTTCTCCTATTGGTTTTAGGTGAGTGCCCAAAAGTTTAACAGTTGATCATGGATCCCTCTTGGTTGGGGTCGGATCATCCGTGGTTAATTAGGTTTTGTATGTGTTGTTCGCATTTCTGTCCAAGAGTTTTGTTGTTGTCCCTCTATCATCCAAAATTTTGACCATGGATCATCCGTGCTTGTCGTGTAAGTTCCTGGTCTGATGTGTGGTGCAACTTGCATGTGGTAGCTGCTCACCACGCATCATCTAGAGTGGACCCCAGATCATCCATGGTGGTGTGATCCAGCATGGTTTCTAAATCTATTTCACCACAAATAATCTAGGATGGGTCCCAAATCATCTGTGGTGGTAATGTCTTCGCTATTTCATGTGTCAATGTGGAGCATGCCTGTGAAGCAAAGATAGTGAATACCCGTCTCCAGACACCACAAATGCCTATGCAGCATAGTACTACTAGCTACACATGAGATACTCCTTGTGCATGACTTCCAGGGCAAACCTGAAAAGACATTTTTAGGGTACATGTTCGGGGGTATTTGCACGATTTGATAATTTAGTCAATCGCCGACAAAATTAGATTGAGATACATATATAGGGTATTTAAGGTGTATTTGGTTGTTGACCATCACTAGCCATGTTAATAAATTGGTCATGAGCAAGGACCAATTCAATATCAATTTTATGTTGTTTGGATTGACAGCGATGAAATGTGCCAAATTTACTAGGAGATTGTTTGGCTTGTTGCCAGTAGTGTGCCAAATCTTGATCTTAGAATAAAATAAAATAGAAAATCAAATAAATTAAGAAAAAAACTCACTGAAATGGGAAGCTTAAGATTTTAGATGAGATATAAAATTTGTTTTGTGCAATTTGAACACTTTATGAAATAGATATAAAAATGAAAAGATTAAATGCAACTGAAAAGCAAAGCTAACTAAGCTAGCTAGTTGTTACTTCGGTGGCTGCTTGTGCGGCTGAGGAGTGGGCTCGCCAACGAAATACCCTGATTCATGACGCACGTAGAAATGTGACGGCTTGTCATTTTTTTTTTGAGGGCGCGCAAAAAAAAAATTAGCATCAAAACATCGGCTAAATCATGAAGTCTTATCTTTTTATTGGTAAAGCTATCAAACATGTCTTTAATTAATCATTATAATACATTATTCACGTAAAGAACAACATGTCAACAAACATATCATATTATAAATATCCATCCAAGTAAGTTGCATACAAAATATATTTCGGATGAAAAATACGTAAGCAGTAAAGAAGGCATGACAGATGAATCCAATGCTTTTCAACCAGTAAAACCGTTGACTTAGAGCTATTATGAGTAGTGCTTTTTTTTAGGGGTATTATGAGTAGTGTTTTAGAGGGGGTTTAAAGAAGCTATTGGGATACTCTTAGACCTATCGAGCTATTGGAAGGTGGTGTTGCAGGCGGTTGGGAGTGAGGGCCCAGATCGTGGATTCAAAGGTCCAGATTGTAAGTTGGTGAAATCACCACCACGAGGGGATTTTAGGCCCTGTTTGTTTGAGGCTTTGACCTTCTAGCCAACTTTTAGCCTCAGAAGTCAGAAGCTCAAACAAACAGACAGCTTTTGGAATCCCCTTCAAAGAAGCCAAAAGCCACCAAAAGCCTAATTTGCACTGTGATCTGAGCTTTTCCTAAAAGCTAGTTTTTTATGGCTTTTTCCCAAAAGCAGCTTTTAGAGAGAAGAAGACCTATTAAGCTATGTGGGCCGACCCTAATGGCCCTTTGGGTATTTGGGGTCACTGTATAAGATAATAACGGCCGACCCTTTGCTAAGCAAGTAAGCAGCGGATCTCACGGGCCAGGTGCGAGGGGCCATGGGCCAGCCCACTCCCATCCCTCCCTTCGATCTCTCCACACTTGCTGTGTTCCATACCTCCCCTTCTCCTCTCTCCCACCGGCGTCCGGCGGCGCCGCCTCCACGTCTCCCTCGTATCTCGCCGGCACCGCCTCCATGCTGCCCCACCACTGCATCGACGCGCCTCGTCCTCGCCGCCTATGTCCTTCGCTCCTTGTCCCCGCCCGCTCCGGTTCCGTCCGAGTTTCCGGCCTCCCCCGTCCCTCCCCATCGCTAGTTTCGCTCTCCCGGGCAAGCCGTCCTCAAGACCTCCGGAGACTACAACAGGTACTGGAATCTCCTCCTTGCATATCCATGGAAGCCAGGGCAGCTGTCCCTTTGCCCGGGCGGTGATGTGCTGCTGCGATGACTCTCTAAACTATACTAAACAACCACGAGAATGGAGCTATTGCCTATTGTCGATCGCTGCGAGAAGAAAGGGGTAAGGTGGTAGAGTTGTTTGAATGTTCTGTTAACGTAGGAGTAATATTGAATTGTAGATTGAAATAATTTTTTGGTGGTTGCATGGCCCGAGACGCATTTTAATGCCCATGTTATTATTACATAAAGTTTTGGTGTTAAAATTGTGGTATGAATCCCTGCACTTGGTACAAGATTAATTTTGGTATAGTCATCAGAATTGTTTTTTATATTAAAAATAAAAAAAGTAAAACTGAAAGTGTTCGATTCAATCGCGTAACATATTTGTTGCCTCAGCAGCTATCAATTTCGACCACTGGGGTCGGTACGAAGCCATTTAGTTTTGGTGCTAAAGTTTCAATAAGATGTACAAATGAAAACACTCATGTTGAAGACTTAAACCTGAGATCAAATCGGACTGAGCAATTAACTGAAGCAGATGAAGATGTTATTCCCCTGAAGAGGAGTGCTAAAATCCATGATTTTTGCCTTGGGATCCCTTTTGGTAAGTTTGAGCTCATGAGGGTTAAAACTATGTGCCACAAGTTTCCAGATGGATATGGATTTGTACTGACATGTTTCCCTTTTTTTATGAGAGCTGTTATCTTGTTAAGTGTTGTTCTTGCCTTCATGTTTAAATAAAAGTGTGTATGCAAAGATAGGTTTCTCATTGCATAATTGCCTGCTATTGTGTATGTTGATTGCTTCTGCAAGTTTCTAAAACAGTAGATTTTTCTTAAGAAAATATCCTGGAAGATCATTAGATTAAGGTTTTCTTTGTAATTTAGATATAATTATCCTAGATCGTTGGAAAATGGCAGTGCTGTTACCATGTTTTTCACCCAGACTATAAAAATATTAAATGTTTCCTGTAGGGCATTACCAATGGTGCCCAGTCCCAGACATTGTAGCAAGTCCTAAAAACAGTAACGAATAAAATGTAAGAGAAAGAAATATGGATAAATAGCGAAAAAGATGTGTGAATAGTGGATGAATATTGACTAGGCCGTCCTAACTTAGGTCCCATTGCTAATGGCCCCTGTAAGGCTGTAACTCTGGTTTTGCCTTCTTAAATGATCATGCACTGCTCCTGCCTTTTGCACAATAAACTAAAGAAATGTTTCTTGCTTTTTTCAATGATGTCTTCAGCATGAATGGTACTTATGTCCTGCTTTGACTTTTAGTCTGTAAAAACTGTGGTTAGCGGTGCAGTCAATATTCACTTTGTTAGATCACTTGTATGTGAATTACAAAGCAATGCCTCAACAACAACAACAACAACAACAAAGCCTTTAAATCCCAAGCAAGTTGGGGTAGGCTAGAGTTGAAACCCAAAACAAACCGCTAAAAAAGGGGAAGGGGAAAAGAAACAAGAAGGACGAGGGTTTAAAAAGTTTTTTGAAAAGAAGCACAAGGAAGAGCCTAGTCGGGGCTCAGTGCGTGGATAGTCTGCTTTCCAAGCACTTCTATCCAAGGCTAACTCTCTTGCTATATTCCAATCTTTTAGGTCCTCTTAACCGCCTCCTCCGGGTCAAGTTTGGCCGACCCTACCTCTCTTCACATCATTATTCCACCTTATGATTCCGCTTATGCACTTTGGTGCCTCTGGAGGTCTTCGTTGCACATGCCCAAACCATCTTAGTCGATGTTGCACAAGCTTTTCTTCAATTGGGGCTACCCTAGTCGATCCCGTATCTCATCGTTTGAACTCGGTCCATCCTTGTATGCCCACAAATCCAACGCAACATACGCATCTCGGCGACACTTAATTGTTGAACATGTCTTCTTTTAGTAGGCCAACATTACGCACCATACAACATCGCAGGTCTAATAGCCGTCCTATAGAACTTGCCTTTTAGCTTTTGTGGTACCCTCTTGTCACATAGAACACCGGATGCTTGACGCCATTTCATCCATCCCGCTTTGATTCTATGACTAACATCTTCATCGACATCCCGTCTCTTTGTAGCATCGACCCCAAGTATCGAAAAGTATCCTTCTTGGGCACTATCGACCTTCCAAACTCACATCTCCCTCTTCCCGTCTAGCGATCAAGTCACATCTCATATATTCGGTTTTAGTCCCGCTAAGTCTAAAACCTTCGACTCGAGTTTGCCGCCACAACTCTAGTTTCCTATTTACTCCTTGGCTTTCATCCACTAGTACTACATCATCAAGAACAAGATACACCACGGGATATCTCCTTGTATATCCCTTGTGACCTCATCCATCACCAAGGCAAAGAGATAAGGGCTCAAAGTCGATCCTTGATGTAGTCCTATGTTGATTGGGAAGTCACTTGTGTCACCGTCGGTTGTTCGAACACTAGTCACAACACTGTTGTACATGTCCTTAATGAGGCCACATACTTTGTTGGGACTTTATGCTTTTCCAAAGCCCACCACATAACATACCTTGGTATCTTATCATAAGCCTTCTCCAAGTCTATGAAAACCATGTGTAGGTCCTTCTTACGCTCCCTATACCGCTCCATAACTTGTCTTAGAAGAAAAGCGCTTCTATGGTTGACCTTCCGGCATGAACCCAAATTGATTCATGGTAATACCGTCAATCTTCTCAAACGATGCTCTATCACTCTCTCCACGGCTTCATCGTGTGGCTCATCGACTTAATCCCCAGTAGTTAATGCAACTTTGAATATCTCCTTGTTCTTGAAGATTGGTACTAATATACTTCTCTCCACTCTTGGGCATCTTGTTCGATCGTAAAATATGGTTGAAAAGCTTTGTTAGCCAAACAATAGCTATATCCCCTAGGCATCTCCACACCTCGATTGGGATCGCATCGGGGCCCATTGCCTTGCCCTTTCATCTTATTTAGGGCTTTTCTAACCTCGGTCTCTTGGATCCTACGCACAAAGTGTCTATTGGCATCATCAAAGGAGTCGTCCAACCGAATGGACGTCTTTCACTCTCACCATTGAACAGTTGTCAAAGTACTCACGCCACCTTAGTTTGATGTCCTCCTCCTTCACCAAGAGTTGATCCTCGCATCCTTAATGCATTTAACTTGATTGAGGTCCCTTGTCTTCCTATCACGAATCCTAGCCATCCTATAGGCGTCCTTCTCTCCTTCCTTTGTGCTTAGCCGTTGGTAAAGATCGTCATAGGCTCGCCCTTTGCCTCACTCCTTCGCTCGCTTCGGTCTTCTTTGCCACCTGTACCTTTCTATGTTATCCGTACTCTATCATGGAACACGCGTTTGTAGCACTCTTTCTTCTCCTTAAGAGCCTTTTGTACATCCTCGTTCCACCACCAAGTATCTTTAGTTGCACCTTTGCTCCTTTGGTCACACCAAGCACTTCATGACCACCTTCCTAATGCAAGTCGCCATGTTCCCCACATGTTGTTTGCATCTTCCCTTCTTTCCAAGAGCCTCCGTGATAACCCTTCTCTTAAAGTCTTCCAACGCCTCCTTTGAGTTTCCACCACGTTCTCACGATTTTGGCTTGTTTATCCCTTTGGCATCTTGTGAAAGTGGAAATCAGTCACTACTGAGCTTGTGTTGAGAGACAACACACTCTCCGGTATTACCTTACAATCCAAGCATGCCTCTTATCCTCTCTTCTTGTGAGAACAAGTCAATCTGGCTAGAGTGATGGCCACTCTGAAGGTCACCAAATGGGATTGTCTTTTCCTAAAGAAGGTGTTGGCTACCATCGATTATGCGCTATAGCAAAGTCTAAAACTTCCTCTCCTCCCGATTCCTTCTACCATACCCAAACCCTCCATGTGCCACCTCATAACCTTTGCATTTGACGACCCTACATGGCCATTGAGATCTCCTCCTATGAAAAGCTTCTCATTGTTGGGTACCGCTCTAACCACGCTATCTAGGTCTTCCCAAAACTGCCTCTTCGTACTCTCATCACGGCCTACATGGAGCATACGCACTTATTACGTTGAAGACTAAGTCACCAATGACAAGCTTGACTAGGATGATCCTATCCCTTGCCTCTTGACGTCCACCACTCCATTTTTCAGACTCTTGTCAATCAAGATGCCCACTCCATTTTGTTTGCAAGCTGTTCACGTGTACCAAAGCTTGAAGCCGTATTCTCCACCTCCTTCGCTTCGACCCTTCCATTTCGTCTCACGGGCGATAGGATATTCACACGTCTCCTAATCGCTGAGTCCACTAACTCTCTTAACTTACCCGTGAGGGACCCTACATTCCAGCTACCTAGGCGGATCCTAGTTGGCTCGACTAGCTTCCTTACCCCTCGCACCCGTCGAGTCAGGTGTGAAGACCCTTGCTCATTTATCACTACACCCGGGCGCCGATGTAGCGCGCCACTAAGGAAGCGACGACCCGATCCTTGCTCACTTAACACCATGTCCAGATCACGACATGGCGCGTCACCAAGGGGGTGATGGCCCGGCCCTTGCCTATTTAACACCATACCCGGGTTCCGATATGGCGCGTCGCTAAGAGGGTTACGCCCCAACGGATTTTTCTTGGGTTTCATCTTCATAAGAGTAGCTAGGTTTTTATGTTGGCTCGCCACGCCTATCACAACCTTTAAGGGCCGGAACCCCCCTCCTCCTTTATCCGGGCTTGGGACCGGCTATGTTGAGACAACATAGGCGGAGTTACAAAGCAATGCCTCAAAAAAAAATTTTTTGTGAGGCGAATAACAAACTTCATTTGGTAATGCAGGTGGTCTTTTATTCTGTATGGGTCTTCTAGGATACATTTTCTCCAGAAGTACCATAAGTCTTGTCTTAGGTGTTGTACCAGGTCTTGCTATGCTGTTTCTTGGTACTCTCAGTTTAAAGTTTTGGAGAAGTGGAAGATCCAGCCTACTATTTATCTTGGGCCAAACAGGTGAGATAAGTAGAATAAGATCACTGTCAAAATGTAATTTACATTTGATCCCTGGAGTACATGTTGGTTATTTACGTTTTCTGTTTCCAATTTTGCAGCAATTTCTGCTCTCCTAGCATGGAAATATTCTCAAGCTTACCTCTTGGTAATCGATGTGAATTTTCTCACTTCTTTTGGGGCATCACTTTCTTGATCTGGCACTGATCTTTATTTGTTTCCGCAGACAAACAGAATCCTTCCTTGGGGCTTCTATGCTTCACTGAGGTATTACTTTGCTCTATGTTGTTCATCAAAAACCCTTTTATGTTTGTGAGAGAAGACTTCATATGTTTCCCTCCCTCCACACCAAATCTTACAGCACAGCGATGGCTTGTTTCTACACATATGTGTTACTCGCTGGAGGAAATCCACCACCAAAGAAGTTGGCTGCGGCTCCATCATCATCATAGAACAAGAAACATTCATCCAGTTCAAGCCAAAAAAAACAAAACTTACTGCGACTGCGAATGTAGAAGAATTTTGACATCATCCCGTTGTATATTCCTTAACCTCCGGTTCAACTTGGCTAGTCTTTTTGTATCGTACTTGTGTTAGTATGGAACTCTGGGCAAGCAGCTTTGCAGGATAGTTAACAGATCCGGCCTTGATGAGCAGACTGCTTTTAATTTCTTCATGAACGTAATAAAGGATTTTTACGACGATAATAAAGGCTATTTGGCGTGCTCAGCTGCCGCTTGGTATTATTGTTATCTTCAGATCACCTAATATCAAAGAATTTAACAAATTTTTGAACCAATTGATCTCGTGATGAACCTCGTGATGGTTCATAAGTGCCTCCTGTTATGCAATGGTAGAGTTCTGTGACTTCTGTCAGATGGGGTAGATAAAATGAACCCTTTTTTTATGAGATACTTTCGGTTTTGAATTCAAATTAAAAAAATGAAAACATTGTTACTCCCTTCAATCTACGAAAATATGCTATTTTAAACTTGTTCTAAGTCCGTAAAAATAATTTTAAACTATTTATATTGGACACATGTAAATCATACATATATTGATCTAAAAAAATATTACCATGATATATAATTTTTTTTTAAAATTTTTAAAATAAATTGTAATGGTAATCAATGATAAAATTGTCAAGATCTCTCAATATCCGACAAGTTCGTATGGACGGGGGGATAACAAATTTTTTTGAGAAAACGAATCTTGTACAAGAGCCCATTTGTTTTTTTTTTTTTAAAAAAAACACCGACTCCAACACACAAGGCCCAAGAATGGCCCAACTCAGCTGACTCACTTCACTTTCCCTCGCCAAGATCGGCCTTCGAACTAGGGTTTTAGTCCTCCCGCTCCGACGAAGCCAGCCATCTCCCGATTCCGTCCGCCGCCTAGCTCCGCCTCCTCCCGATTCCGTCCGCCGCCTAGCTCCGCGGCCGCCAGGATGAAGCTCGTCAGGTAATGCTCCCCCTCTCGCCCATCCCCTTCGTTCCAATTGGTTTCGCTCTGCTATTCCTCGCCGGCTCGTCTGGCGCGAGCCTCCCGCCGGATTTTGCGCTGATTTGGGTGCGCGGGGTTTCGCCGCAGGTTTCTGATGAAGCTGAACAACGAAACGGTCACCATCGAGCTCAAGAACGGCACCGTCGTCCACGGCACCATCACTGGTAAGCTTCGTGATCAAGCCCCAGGGGGCGGGTACTTGGAAATGTCTGGAGGGTTCTCCCGGTGCGCGCATTGTTAAGATTTATCAGCTTTGGTGCTCTGGCTTGGTGAGTTTGGAGAGGCAGCAGGATGTGTTGGTGTGTCCATGTTGTTTGCCTGAGAGCGCGGCGTGGTTTTATTAGGGTCTTAGAAGTTTTAGAGCTGAATAAGCCTTTTGTGCTTGTGATGCACATTTTATGATGTTCTTTTTCATGTTTTTTTTGGCAATTGAAGACATATGCAGATATTATGCCATGTAATCTTGGCGATGTTGTTTACATTCAGTTGGTTTGGGGTTCTCTGTTTTCTGCCTGTTTCTTGGCCATTTTGATTCATGTGGATTGTGCAGTGTTTTTTCCATCTCGTCTTTCTATGGTCAACAAGGCTTATTCCTGGGAAATTGGTGACCAATTCAGTGAGATAATTTGTATGTTGAAATCTCCAGTCTTAGTTATTTAATGCAATGAAAATGGTGGCTAATGGTGGATGCGAAACTTATGTTCTGAGAATAAAGCAACACATTAGGACGTTCTATCAACCCCTGCCAAATGTGCAACATTTCCACTTTCTCGTGAACTTAATTTTGTTGATCCCTTGAGGAATTTTATACCTGTGGGAATGTGGGACCTAGAAGAGAGAGCATGCTCCATCATTTACTAAAAGATAAGAAATACAAATAATTCAAGATCATTTGATGCTATTCAGTTGCAATGGTGATTTTAAATAGGAACTGAAAACTCAAACAAAGGTTTTCAATCTTCTAGCTTTCTTCATGTCACTTGAGGTGTTTTTGGCTGAGAAGGCAGTTACAAAATTATATTTCTGGTATGTGGTACAAGACTGAATTGCTCATTAATAAAAAAAAGAGCATACCTGCCATCATGGCCTTGTTTGTTTCAGATTAATGTTGAGTTGCGTTTTACTGTAGCAATTTTTTTTGACTCACTCGAAATATGTTTCAAAAAATTCAAAAAATTATGAAAAAAATATTTTGCGAACTCTAAGAAGAACTATTTAAAACCCCACAAAAATAACTACAAAATATTACTACATTTGGCCTATACAAAAATAACAAATTTTCATTTAATTTAATTTAATTTAATCTGAAACAAACAAGGCCCATATAACACTTATTTCGTTCAACTTTTTTATAGCAATACAGAAACTTATTTTTAGAGCACAGTTTAATTTTCCAGTCGTACTTTTACACTATTCCTGTAATATTGCCTGTGGACTGTGTATCCTCTGATCAATGAACATTTTCTAGGTGTTGACATAAGCATGAACACACACCTGAAGACTGTGAAGCTTACACTGAAAGGGAAGAATCCTGTAACCCTTGATCATCTCAGTGTGAGAGGGAACACCATTCGATATTACATCCTCCCTGATAGCTTAAATCTGGAAACTTTGCTGGTTGAGGATAACCCTAGGGTCAAACCTAAGAAGCCAACTGCAGGTTTGATTTTACCTTAGCCTTCTATGTTTGAGTTTAATTGCCACAAGAATTATCAACTTACTGATCAATCCTTGTTTGTAATCAGGGAAACCTTTGGGGCGTGGTCGTGGACGAGGTCGTGGGCGCGGTCGGGGCCGGGGGCGTTAAGTCTTTTATTTTGCCCTGCTTTGGAAGCTATTGCATTGCAAGTTTCCCTGCAATTTGACCTGCTTTCTCTGCAAGCAATGAGGACGAATATTTACATTCTGTTAGAAGGTATCAATCTTAGTACTTGATGTGGAATTATCTCCACAATTTGACCCAATGTTTATGTCTATGTCAGGTTACATCATCCGTAAATTTAAGTAACATGCTTGTGAGTTGTTACCATGAGTTACGGCTATCAAATTTCTTGTATTCAAGCTGCTCCTAGTTGCTCTGTAGCACTGCGTGGAACTAAGTTGGGGCCTGGGGGACGGTAACACTGGTAAATCAGATAACCTGATCTCATGTCGAAATATCTAGCTAAATCGCTTTCCATCTACAATTTCCACTAGCATGATATGATGTTGGGCTTTATTGCTCTTTTCTGCTATACAGAATAAATGCTTGGATTATCTTGATCTGCGACTGCTGGTCTCTGGAATCTGAGTGATGATGAGTCTCAATTTTGTTCTGTGGCATTAGCTTGGCGATGTGGTGGTCGCTCTTGCTTTGGAGGTTTATCTTTAGTTTATTTTAGACCTAAAGGGATTGTTACTCTTTATTCTGTACTGATTAGGTCGTCCATGATTGGTTAGGCTAAGTAGACAGTACTAGTGAAATCGGTAGATTAGCATTCCTCTTTCGTCTGTGATCCTCTCAAAGTCTCAACACTTCGATTCTATGGAACCTGCAATTCAGCAAAGGTAACACTATGCTTGGCTGCGAAGCTCGCCACCTGGATTTAAATCCCCATGAGAACAATAAAAATCTGAGTCTCATTTCAAGGATGTGTTATAGTTATGGGACTGAACTGCCAGATCCCTGCAGTACTAAAAAAACTACAATGCCACCATGGCATGTTTCAGAATTATTACTGAATTAAACTCGAGTGATTTCGGTTGGTAGTAGTGCTCCCATCCGTTCATTTAGATTGTTTTAGTACTACATGGTAGTATAAAAGAACTAGACTAATTTGGACTGAAATCAAAGGAAATGGATGGATGGTCCGCCCATATTTGTTTGCGTGCCGTAAAGATTCTCGTAAAACGTATATCGTATGACCATTACTTATATCACCCCTGTCAGAATAATTATGCATCGCAATCGTATTCATTGCTGCAACAACAACACACGGCATTATCCTGTTCCAAGAGTTAAACCATGTACACAACTGGCCCATAGCTTAAAAAACGATGATCTCTTGGAGAGGGAAAAACGATGGCACAAGCCTGTTGCTCTCTACGAATTAATTTCTCCCACATGACTCGCGTTATGCTCGCTCCATCAATCGTTCTCTCCCCGTTCCCCTACCCCTGTGTCATACACCAATCAATCATCCCTTCGTTTTGGCAGAGCCATGTGTCCTGGATTAGGCCATACAGTTCTGCAGCTGCAGCCAGATTCCGGGCATGGCAAAAAGGAAAAGCCTCAACTCAACGGTCACCACCCAAACAGTCGCCTAGCTTCCGTAGCAAGCGATACCAATACCATACCAGAGGAGAGGCAGAGCTACGACAGTAGTGCAGTGGTACAAGCAGCAGTTCCTAGTCTGATAACAAGAGCCATCTCAGTGCAGCTTGCTTTCCCTGTGCAGAAACCTGCACGCCTTGTGTGCGTGTGTGACTGTGAGCCAGAGAGAGAGAGAGAGAGCTCGTGGCGGCGGCGAGATGAGCAAGCTCAACAAGGAGAGGATCGGGTGCTACCTGCTGGTGCTGCTGGTCGCCGCCCTCCTCATCGGCGTGCTCTTCGGGCTCGGCGTGTTCCGCCACGGCTACGAGAAGTTCAGGGACCTGGGCCGCAACCACACCTGCTACGACTGCAACGCGCACTAGGCGTGCGTGCGCGCCTTTTCTTCCGTGGGTCGAGCCGCTGCTGGAGCGATGTGCATGCTGTAAACTTTGGGTTAAGCTTCGAGCTGTGTGCGGGTTCTTGTTGATCTGGTGTAGCGCGTGCAGACAAGCTCGTGCTGATTTGGCCTCTACTTTCTCCTTTAGTTTGTTGTTGTGTTTTCGATTGGCATCTGGGTTTTGTTCTCCGTCAAGAGCAATTGAACTGCTGTTTTAGTGTTTTGATCGGCTCACTAGGTAGTTTAAGTGGCCTAAGGGTGAGTTGTTTTAATTCACAATAAAGAAGGATTCAGCTCGCAACTTACAAGAATTATTCAAAAACTCGCATAGCATCACCAACGGCGTTGGTCCCTCTGTATATCTCCAGTCCCCTCTAAAATAGTATCAAAGTCCACTCTATCCATCTCTCTAAAATTCTTTCACAATTTTACGCTTCTATCCATCCCTCTAAAATTCTTTCACAATTTTACGCTTCTTTCACAATTTTACGCTGCACTACAATATTAGGTTCTTTCACAATTTTACGCTGCACTACAATATTAGGCCTCCAGCATGCGCTTTACATCTGCTATAGTATTATAGAGAGCTTGTCGCATATGCTCTTAGGCGTGGTAGAAATGCACATCTAACATGATAAGAAAAATTATCCATAGTTCTTAAACATCACCGCATCAGTACCTTAGTTCAGGAAAATATGTCCACCAAGAAGAGTAGAAGGCCACCCAGATTATTTTACTGTTGACAACAAAAAAAATTTAAAAACATTCTTTGGCTCCAATAAAATTATATTTGCGTACTTCATGTTCCGTAGACGGTATCTAATACTCCACTTTAGCAGGGTAAGGTACCTAAGGTGCCCTTGCATACCCAGAGCTTAGGCTCAAAAACAAGTTGGTCATGCCATTTTGGTGAAAGTTTGCATAGCCAAAAATAAGGCCTAAACAATTTGTCAAGGATGTTCAACACTGATTTTGTGGTTAAATTACATAAAAGAACAATAGGGACCAAATGCTTGAATACCATTACGAACCACCATTTATAAGTTAAAACCATACACACTTTTTTATTACAAATGTGAATGGATAGAATTCGAGGATGCTGAATGACATAAAGCAGGAAGCCTCTGACAGATTAAAGCAACTGTACAGCTGACATAGACGTACTCAACCTTTGACATGTCATTGGAAGTTGGAACACATAATCCACAGGAGCGTGAAATAACAAAGCACCCTGGAGAAACTATTTTCCACTCAGCAACATAAAGATAAATGCATCAAGATGTGACGTGACAGACACCTTTGTACATCATTCCATTCTACTAACTGCAACAGCCACTACCTTGAGAAGATGAAGCACCAGCACCACCAGATTGGCCAGGGACTACATAGCCAACTTTGATTCCAGAAGACTACATAATTACAGAAAAGTGTCAGTTTATGCTTAGCATAAAAAACATGGCACTGTCAAGCAATGGCAACTTGGCAAGTCTTTCGGAAATGATAAAATGGTTGAAGTTGGGAAGAGTGATATTTGCTCTAATTCAAAGTTGAAATGTTGCTACCAATCCACTTGATAGCTTCCTCTCACAATTTTGGAAGACAAACAAACCATACACTTTCAACATGAAAGAATGCTCATTGTTCTATTAAACGACTGGAAAAATTGCAATATTATCCTTTCCATTTTTGACTATTCTTTCTACTCTTAGGAGTTTTGTATTTTAAGGCATTCAGCAAAAGAAGACGTTTACTAAAAGAAGGGAAGCACAAAGGAAGGCATACATGCACATAGTGGCAAGGATCCAAATTTTCTAAAGTGGAACAAAAGGTATCGAGTATTGAATACTTAGATTATCAAACGATGTGAATTGAGGATCACAAAAGTCATGTGTCAAAAATAAAGGCGACTGTCTCATCAAAGAGAGTTTATGCTCTTTTTATGCTGTAGTAAGTACAGTAGTACACTTTATGTTGCATAAATAATACTAAAAGTAACATCATATTGTTTACTCTTACTACTTCACATTTTCAGAATGACCAAAATAAATGATTTGACATTTGAAATTCTACCTCGTTAGATACATCGAAGACACCATCTTGGATTTTCTTGTAAATTGCTCCAGCAGTCTTGACAAATGCCTGCGATTAAAAAAATTTGAGAATGGGGGTGGGGGTGGGGGTGGGGATATGTTCTAAACTGCACAGGTCAGCAATAGAAATCAATCACCTCCTCGACATTCTGTGCAGTTTTTGCTGATGCCTCCATAAAGATCAGACCATGCTCCTTTGCAAACTGCTCGCCTTCCTCATAGCTCACTGCGCGCCTATGAGACAGATCGCATTTGTTTCCAACTAGCATTATAGTCATGTTAGCGTTGGCGTGTTGCCTTGCATCTTCCAGCCAGCTTGCAAGGTGATTGAATGTCTCCCTCCTGAAGACAGTTCACCAAAAATATGAATGCAACCATATAAGCACAAATCACGAAACCAGTTTTCACTCAGCTGTCGATTTCTCCAGGGCGGTACCTGGTGATATCATAAACCAAAAGGGCACCAGCAGCCCCTCTGTAGTATGATCTAGTTATAGATCTGAATGACTCCTGGCCTGCCTGTAATATTACATGGAACAGCAGCAACAGATGAGTGTTTGCCTTTTAGATCGAATGCAGGTGTGTGACATTGAGGTTTACCACATGAGTGGTGACCCAGGAATAACTTGATAACAATTGGTCAAGTAGTGTTGAGCGCAACGCAAGGATTGACAGTTCGCTCAGTTCAATGAGGAAAAATTCATAATAAATCGTGACTATGTAATGTAAACCATCTAATTAATCGCTGTAGGTACATACTTTTCTGTATTGATCCCACATAATCTAATTATCACTGCAAATGGCATACATTTCTGTATCAATCCAAACTAATTAGCAAAGAAAATTAGAGAGAGTTGCAACACGATACCGTGTCCCAAATCTGGAGCTTGATGGGCTTATTATCGATGGTGATCATCCGGGCGCCGAACTCGACGCCGATGGTGAGGTCGTGGACGGGCTGGAATCGCTTGTCGGTGAACTGCAGCAGCAGGCATGACTTCCCCACACCTGCACACCACCGTGACCAACATCAACCACGGCGCACGCCGACACACAACCCCTGCCAGATCAATCAAACCGGACAGATCCCCCCGCCGCCGAGAGGAGCGCGGATCGAACCCAACCAAATCCCGTAGCAGGACGGCGAGAGGAGAGAGATGGTAAGGGGACGGGCCTGTGTCGCCGATGATGATGTACTTGAAGAGGTAGGCGTACGACATGGCTCCGCCTCCCGCGCCGCCGGTCGCCGGAGAACCGCGAGGGGGATGCGTGCGCCGCGGGGATTCGGATTCCTTATGAGGCGGGGAGACGAGGACGGAGGAGGCGTGATCACAAGGAGGACGAAGCGACGGCGGCGGGTTCGCTTTAGCGTGGCGTCGTCTCGCCGTGGTCCGGTCGCGTGTGGATTATCTCCGCCGACCAAATGGTGAGAGGAAGGAAGAAGAGGTAAAAAAAAAGGCCGTGCCAGCCCAACCCGACCCGAGCTCAGCTTCTCCAGAAGCATCCAGAGAACTCGGCTGGATTCGGCCCACGAAGAGGACCAAAATCCTACCGGGCCTTTCCCCGCACCGGCCTAGCTCGAGCGAGGTCGCTAGGCTGGGCCGTCAGGCCTGACCTGTCCGGCGATCAACAGTATTTTCCGCCAAAAATTTACGATTTTTATATTTATTTTTATTCATTTAAGCAAAATGGTATTTCTATTTCACAATCAAACAAATCTAACCCCTGTCACCTACTTAGATGGCGAACGGACCCTATCACCCTTTCAATTTGTGACCAGGCCACTAATTAACATAGAGCGCTGCTTGTCGTTTGGAGCTATCGCCTCTTCAAAGGGCGACAAGTCTGCTGCATTTTTGAAATGGTGATAGGGTGACAGAAGTCCTTTCCTTCCTCCCCCGCACACGGTGGTGGCGACATGAACCTATCACCCTTTCAAAGGGTGACAGGGTCGTGCCCACAGCACCCTCCTCAGGCACTCGACGGCAGGTGATGGTGGGGGCCATATCGTCTTTTGAAGTGGCGATCGCCCCTTAAAGGGAAAACAGAAACCTAGATTTATTTATTCCTTAGATAGAAATATATTTTTTTAAAAAATAAAATATAAAAGAAACTAAAATTTTCAGGATTAACGCTTGATTTATTCCCGTTGGCTAGAAAGGCAGGATTACGATGGGATTGTTTACCCACTGAATAGAACGACGAGATTTGGCTCGATCATTTTTCTCACCGTTTCGAACGGCGGCTGCGGGTTATTTATTAATTTAAATAGATATTTAGTTAATTATTTAAATTTAAAAATATAAAATATAAAAAAATCCTTGTTCGCGTCAGCCGACGCCTTGGTAAGGAAGGGCGATGCACGTGGCGATTGACGTCGCGACGTGAATGATCCTGCACAGTTAATACACTACGAGTCTACGGCACGAGGGAGGCGAAGCTAGCGCACATGAAGCTAGTCGTGAACCTGTTGACTGTTGAGTGAGGCAGTACCAGCACGTAGCTGAAGTACTGTGCAATCGGCAATCCTCGTGCGTACGTACGTACGCGTGCTCTGTGTTCAGCTTCAGCTAGCACACAGCGCGTACGTGGATGCGTACGTACGGTGGCTTTAAATTTCATCGTTCGATCGCGAGAAGGAATCAATCATTCACTGTGAGCGACCGAGCATGCAACAGTAGGCCGAATGCGTGCGTGCGTCAATGCCGGCCTCGTGCGACCTAGCTAGCTACCTCGCCGGCGTCCGTCCCCAGCGAAGTAAAGCCGTCGGCGTCGGCGTCGCAAGTGCGCGCGCGGCGCTCGAGAGGTTCGGTCGGTGCACGCGCGCGGCTGGTAGGGTTCGACCGTGTCCACGAGCTAGTCAGCTAGCTGCTGCACGATTGATTAACAAACTAAGCTAGCTGCTCGGCGATCCATACATGAATATATGTATGTATATATGTATATATGGCCATGCACGATCCTTTCGTTTGGTGTAAATTGAGCTGATTAAGCTAGTCAAACGATCATGATTAAGGGATAAAGCTCAGGCGGCGCGCGGAGCGATCGATCGGCTGTGAATAAAGCCAAGCTCTTTCCCGTGAGACGAGAGAGTCCGTGACGATTCGATGCATGCATGCATGCACTAGCGTAGTAGCCATTAGTCAATGCTCGCATGCACGACCGAAAGTACGCAGGGTGAGATGATGGCGTGCTGCGCGCGCGCGGCGCCGTACGTCGTGTCACCGGCCGCCTCTCGGCATGCTCAGGTTGCCGCGCGGCCTCGCCCCCGCGCGCGCGTGATTTCCTTTCGGCTTCGTACGTACGACGTGCAGGAGGATGGAGCCCGCGCGCGCAGACATGCACCACCGCTCCTGCGCCCGCGCGCGCGCGCGGGCGGTGATGGTTTTATTTTACAACGGTTGGTACATAGATTTATGATTAATGTTTGTTTCATATTAATGTTGAGTTGAGTTTTACTATAGCAAATTTATGACCCTCTCAAAAGACGTTTTAAATAATTTAAAAATTATTTTATAAACTCTAAGAAGAACTATTTAAAACCACATAAAAATGACTACAAAATATTACACCATTTGGCTTATATAAAAATATCAAACTTTCATTTCATTTAATTTCATTTAATTTAATCTGAAATAAAACAAGGCCTTAGATGGGTGGGTCGGGTTAGGTCAGGGCAGGGGTGGATACAGGAAAACGGTCGTTGGGATGTTGGATTTATTTTAACACTAAACCACAAAAGCCTCAAATGAGTGACACAAACTCACACACTAATAGGGTAGCAATAAATTAGAAAGGGTTTGTCAGAAAGGCACCAGGATCGTTTGACCCTGGTGCAAACACTATAGATCCGTCCCTGGGTCAGGGCTTGATCTAACCTAATTTTGTTCTCATCGGGAATCCGGCGGCGGAGCCCCGGCCTAGACCCGATATTGCCCTACTACTATCTCGGGCTGCCTTGACCCAAGGAGAGGCGGTTGCTCACTTGTTACGGGAGGCCAGAAGGGAGACATCGCCAATATGTATCTTAGAAGGTAGGGGGAGGAAGAGACCACCCACTGTAACAGCCGTCGTGCCACCAAGGGGAGTAGGAAGAGGTGTTAGTCATCGGCCGTTTCATCCTCATGCTATCTCCTCCAAACCTCACCTATACGTTTCCCATCCTATTTTTCGCATCTGTGCCTCCACTTCGCCGTCCGCTGCTTCTCTGCGGTGGCAACACAATGTTTCCGATGGCTGGCCATGCTAAGGACCATCAAGATCTTAGCCTCTTAGGTTTAGGGAAAGATGTTGGGCTATGATGAGTGAGATGGGGGGAAGGAGATGCTGGGACGAATGAGGGAGGGGTAGGTGAGATGTGGCGATGTGCCAAGACCTAGACTAGGGTCAATCTGTGGATATATATTGGTGGGAGGGCACTTTGGCGTTGGGCCAGGAGTGATGGTTGGAATGGTTGACAGGCTTAAATGGTTGAACAATCGGAGCATAGCATTGAGATTGGGCTAGGTTGCGGCAAACATGCATGGTCGAGGCAAGAATTGATGAGTACTTGACTCGAATTGGAGACCCGACCAGTGCTCGATCCGATGGATCGGGTTAGAATCACTGTGAGCGTGTAGTAAAGTAGGGTGTGAGCTAATTGTTGTGCATCATCTGAGGTCAATTAAAATAATATATTTTAAGTTACTTACATAGGAGTGTGGCGCACATGGTAATGGCCCTAATTCCTTCAAAATAAGGGTATGCTTTTAAACTATCTGCTTTGTGTGTGTGTGGGTGGGGGGGTGGAGGGACATTCTAGTTGCTCGAAGCCACTCTCACGTATATCTGTAGATATGCTTTTGAGCATAGCCGCGATGGGAAAACTATTCCTCTGCTTTAGGGGACCGGCGCATCAGAGGACGCTTGTGAAGGAATAGGACCATGCTGCGTGCGCACGCATGCATGCAGAGACGCAGGCCATGACACTTTAGGTAGCTAGCTTCCAAACTCGTTCTCACGCCACCGTACGCCATCCACCACGTACCGTACCAGCCTTCAGCCAGCATGCAGTGATCGAGTCATGCACTGCTCACTATATGCTGCCATGCAAGCTGGGATTCCACGTGTTGGTGGACGCTGCTGTGAATGGGATGAAGACATGAAGGTGACCCTAAAAAGTTGGACGATGCTTTATCTTCGTGGAGATCATCTTGAAGCCTTGCTCAACAAAGGACCCGTATAATTTCTGAGGCCAGCATTTTAGTCGTAGCAGTTCCCAATATATATAGGCGATAAGCTAGCTAACACCGAAAGAATTCCGTTATTTTATCTAGCACTAAACGATGTCCTCGTTACTCATTTCTAGCACTCCGTCACGGCAACAGTTAACGGTGTCCCATTAGTCTCACTGCACAACGGGTCTCATCTCTCTCCCTCCCTCTCTCCCTTACTGCACCGCCGCCGCTGCTATTCACTGCCGTCGCCTGCGGGGAGAGAGAGGAGAACCATGAGAGAAAACGAGAGGGAGGGAGGGAGGGAGGGAGAGAGAGAGAGAGAGAGAGAGAGAGAGAGAGAGAGGCCGCATGAGAAAACGAGAGGGAGAGAGAGGCAGAGGCGGCTGTCGGCTGGGAGAGGGAGACGGAGGAGAGGAGGAAGAAGAGAGGGAAAAGGAGAGGAGAAAGAAGAGAGAAGCAAAGGCGGCGGCATGAAGAGAGAGGGAGAGAGTGGAGCTCAGGGAGAGGGAGAGGGAGAGAGAGGAGAGAGAGGAAGGAGACACTTGCAAGTGGGCCCCACGTGTCAGCTAACTGAGCTAACGGCTCCATCTAACACCCGGTGTGACGTAGTGCTAGAAAGGGGTAACAGAAGTGCATTTCATTGCTAGATTGGAGAGGAAATCAATTCCGGTGCTAGATTTGAGGGAAGGTCTACTCTCGATATCACCAGCTCAATTTCCCTTAATTTAATTAATTAGGTATCGAATAACAGTGAAAATGAGTTCAGGACTGTAAAAAACGAAGATCTACTCTCGATGTCACCAACTCAATTTCCCTTAATTTAATTAGGTATCAAATAACGATGAAAATAAGTCAGAACCGTAAAAAATAGTACTAAATACAGAAAGGGCATAAGGGAAGTCAGGTAGTCCGGGACATGCAGTAATTAGCGAGCACGAATCATGAACAGCAGATATAATAGGTAGCATTTTCTAGAAAATGTGTCGATCGATCGAAGCAGTGTAAAGTACACTACATGCATGTCACCAATGATTAAGGAGCATACACACCGTGCAAAACAATCACCGGCTAATCAAAATCAGCTAGCTGCCCCTAAGACCTCTTTGACCATTTTCTCTTCGTTTTATTTTCTTCCTATTTTTTCATTTTTTTTATTTCTCATCATGTACAACAGTATTTTCTTTGAAAAAAATCATGAAAGAACAAAAAGAAATTTATTTTATGAAGCGAATGCAAAAAAAAAAACCAGAAGAAAATCATAAAAAAATCTGTTGAGGGTATGTGAAAACACTAAAACCTCTTCGCGAAAAAAATAGTTATAAAATAGATAGCGTTGATGATGGTCTAAAGACCATGCCATCTTTTACAAACTACGGAACATCGAACGATCGATCTCAATTATAAGCAGTACAACCAAGATCCAGAGGAGTATGTTTCCCACATGCACGCATGCATATCCAAGCAGGCGAACACGTACGCACGAAGATGACAGGATGTAGCGGCGTAAACAAATCCGCGGGGAAATCATTAACATATGGACTAATCGAGCGCGGGCGTACGTAGCGAGTGGGACGCGGCCACGTACATCACCCCTCGATCGCTCGATCGATCGGGCCGCCTTCAGAGAACCCGGCCGGATCGTGTCGCACGTGCACCATGGATTGTTAGGGCCAAAACAACGCCCTTGTCGGAGAAAAATTTCTTGACATCGGGTGCTACGGTGCCATCCAGAGAGACACAGAGAGAGGGAAGACGGATGAGATAGAGAGAAAGGAGGACGATAGGGAGAGAGAGTGGAGGAGATAGAGAGAAAAGGAGGTGTCCTGTGGTGACTCGTGTGGCATCGGTGCCACGAAATTTTTCTCCTGCCTGTGTCTAATGTCTTGGCATGGCTCCTGTTGGGGACAACAACGGCTAGCTACATGTCATGGCTTTGGTAAAAAGTTCTAAGAAGTTAGGATGGCTGGTTTAACAGCTTAACGGCTTAACAGCTTAACGACTTATCTACGTTTTGAAAACACACGTGCTTTGAGTTTTTTAAGTCCGTTTTTTCGCTGTTTCGAAGATAGGTCCTATCGCTTTAAAAAGCAAGTTAAACGAAATGTAACCGAATCTCGAGACTACCTCGAGAAGCTCTCGAAGTTCAGTCATTTCAGCCGTTCATCCGTTTAGATCAGCTCAAAAGAACAGGGTCTACTCTCTAACTTATATTATTTATTTAATTTATTTATTTAACTTATCATCTAATTTTGAGTTTTTTTTTAACGTGGAGTCGAGAAATGAATTTTTTTACTTGTTTTAGAGAGCTTTTAAACACGCCTCTAAGAAAACCAAATTATTTATATTTTTAAACAAAGATAAACAAATAAGCAAATAAGTCGCATAAGATATAGAAAGCATGATATTATTTTACGTATGGAAAAACCTTGATCTTTTTTTCAAAAGCAATGGGAATATAATTCGTATATTCTAAACGAAAGTGGAAGTTAGGTATAATTAATTTAGGTTTTTTTTCATCTTAACAGCTTAAGGACCTATCTATGTTTTGAAAAAACATATGCTCTAATTATTTGAGTCTATTTTTTGATGTCTTGAAGGTAAGTCCTAGCGCTTTAAAGATCAAGTTAAATGAAATGGATTCGAATCTCAAGACCACCTCAAAAAGCTCTCGAAATTCAATCATTTCAGTTGTTCAGCCGTTCAGATCAGTACAAAAAAACAAACCTTAGTTATTTTCTGAATTCCATGGCCTCGAGAATAGCAATATTTGTGTTCGGCTTGTTGGAAACCAGTTATAAAAACTTTTTTTTTGAAAGAGGGGCAGGAGAACTGCCGTCCTATTTCATTGAAAGGAGAAAATAAAATAAAAACCCATGCAAAACATAGGGTGCAACCACAGCGCTCCGCTGCAACCCTGGCCAAAGCCAGACACACCTCCGGCCACCGCCGGAAACACGCCTACAAAGTAGAAAGAAGAAATGCATCCCCACTGCTGCCACCAAGGCGAAAGGCCGTATAGGAGAGAGATACAAGGGAGGGAGAAGGGGAAACGTCACCAACACTCACACAACGACGAGCGACTCCAGAAGTAGTAGACCCAGTGAAATTCCAGAGTGCAAGACGGCTACCACGACACCTCCAACAAGGTAGCGATCCAGAGAACCCGCTACCGTCGCAAAACCGCTAGGGTTTTCACCCATAGTAGGGAAGGTCCGAAAGGTGATGCCTCCAATGAGGGAACGACACCAAAGGTAATGCCAACACCAACCCAAAAGGACAGGCCTTTCGCCCAAGACCTGTCCTACTAGCTAGCGCACAAGACAAGGGTCGCCGAAGGTCGATAGCACTAGAAGAACCGAGCCGCCAGCCGAAGACGCAAAGCCGGAGAGCGATCACGAACGCTGCCACCCAACGCGGAAGACGCTGCCCTAGCCACCCGACACCTCGAAGAAAGGGAGGGTCTCGACGGCGGGGACAGCACCGAGCCAAGAGGCTTTTGCGACTCTGGTGTGTGTGATTATTGCCTTTTGCTTTGGACGAGACGACAAGATCATATGTGACTCTGGTGTGTGTGATTATTGTTGTAGGAGGGTCTTCCTCTTTTTCCCGAAGATCATGGCGAAAATCCCGAAGATGGTGGTCGCCAAGTCCGGGGAATCCGAAGATTGTGAATATCCTTAGGGGTATCTTCAGAGCGTATAGGCGAAAGAATAGCGAGGAAGGATTCCCCGAAGGTGGTTCTACCTAGGCGACGGCAAGATTACCCGAACATACACGAGGACATATGGACCTTGATTGGAGGCGCGAGGGCCCAGTAAATACTGGGCCAAGCGTCGAATATGGGCCATAAACATGGCTACAGGGAGATAGGCCTACAACAGCTTGGCCCAATAATTCAATAAGGGCTTTAATGTATTAGGGGTAGTTAGGGTTTTTCGCAGGCCCAAAAAAGGGATCAAGTGTTGTAAAGGGCCGTCGATTTAACATCGACAATCCGGATTCGAGGGCAAATTTGTCCTCCTGTATTTTCACTGTAAACCCTAATCACCAGTACCCCTATAATACATGAGCACCCCATTCATTGGGGATGGAGTATTTATTCCTAACCCATCATTGCGTCTACAGTTACAAAGTCTTGTTATTTCTAGTGATCTTTCCACTTTGAGGAGACATTCCAGTACTGTCTGAGACACTTTGACGACAATTATTGCAGTAATCATATTTTTACCAAGATATTGGAAGCCCCCAACCAATGAAAGTGGTGGTTGATAGCAGCCCATCGATTGACCGATGATGACAAGGGCACATGATTTGGCAGCTCGATCTAGTCTTTGTGGCAAGAAATAGTATTGGCGTTATTCCTCTTGGGACGTTTGAAAGGACAATAGAGCCGCACGTACGTACTACACATATTCCATTAGCAAGTAGCGTAGTGGATAGCTAGGGAATTTATAAGATGGCATCTTTGATGGATCGATCCATGCGTGCGGTTGTTTGCTGTGGTCCTGAGTCCTGACCATGCTTCTTTTGCAGCCTGAAAAAACTAAGACCCCCTTGAGTTTTGTTTAAGCCTCTAAATTAAGCTTAATTAATTAGTCAGTAAGTTGTGATCGGTAGGAAAAAGGTAGCGCTCGATTTAAGTTTTAGCTAGCCTCCTGATCAGTACGCGGACCTTGAGCGAATACTTAAAAGGCGGCCAAAATGCTCACATGATCAGGGGTGGCCACGATGTTTAGTCATGGTAGAATTGTGGCTGCCATAGTATGGCCTTATGCATTTCAGCTTAGCATAGTGTGACATTTTACTGTAGTAAAAAATGAGTGTCTTTGAAATGAGGTTTAAATATTATAACAAAAATAATTTAAAAAGTTTTATGATTTTTTAGAGGACTACTAAAAGCCTTACAAAAATTGTTATAAATTATTACACAAAATAGGCTATATAAAAAACATAAATTTTGCTACAGTAAAATGTTGCGCTATTCTAAGCTAAAATGTACAACGCCTATATATTTCTCATATGTAGATAAGTTTCCATTCGTTGGATCGAATCCTGAGATCCGCGTGACCATGTATGTTTGCAAAAAAAACATAATTATTTTAATTCTTGTTGCAAGATCCTTCTCATCTCACAACCCCTCTACCTATTTTTCTTTGATGTGCCTGTTCTAAGCACCCCTCCTCTCCCTGGTCCCCTCCACCTATCTACTATATATATAAAGCAGAGTTAAACGGAGCTACCACATTAATCCAAAAATCCTAGAAATTCCCACATTAATCCAAAAATCCTAGAAATTCTCACATTAATCATAAAAAAAGAAAAGATCTACATCGTTGAATGCGGATAATATTATGTAAATCTAACAGTCAATATTAATCTTTATAACAAACTACTAAAGCTGATCTCATATATATTAGAGATAAACTATAAATCTGATCTGATATATAAAGATATATTATGAATTGAAGATTATCCTATTAAAATTAAACTCTATCCTTTCATCTCGGCCCTATTTGCTCCATCAATACGTGATAAGTAGTAGCTAGAATTAATTGGTCATCGCCAGGAAAACGTGTCATCCCAAACGCTCATCAGGTAGCTCGCTGGCGGCACCGTCATCACGACGCCTCCCTGCCTACTTGAGGAGTTGGTACACGCCGTCGACCAGGCAGCTGAACGGCGCAATGGTTTCAACCACGATGGCGCTGCCACTCGACGGCGTCGGGATCACCGGTGTTGCCAGCCTATATACTTTCCAGACGGAGCAACGAAGCATGAAGAGCTTGCTCAGCTCATCGCCGGAAACGCTCTTGACGAACGGCGCCGAGCTAACATTGCCACCGCCCAACTTCCTGGCGGCGCCGAGAAACACCTCGGTTTGGCCGGCCGCATCGATGTCCACGGAAAATTTTCTTTCTTGGCAAATTGATCATCGTTGGATCAGTGCATGCAGCCGCCCATGCGAGTCCGAACAGGCGAGCACTGCATGCGTAGACATGCTTAGCTAGCTCTTGCACGCCTTCTGAATCAACTACTCCTAATTGAATTGATTGGATTGGTGCACCATCGCTGAGGGTACGTATATGATGCTGATCCTTAGATGCATCAAGGCATCAAGCTCGACGTCGGCTTCAGCAATCAGGTGCGATTTTTTAGCGTGCAATAGCTCAGGGTATATTAAGTTGTTCTTTCTTAATCAATATATATCATAAGAAAACAGAGCCACCACACTAATCCTAAAATCCTAAAAATTCCCACATTAATAAAAAATACTAGAAATTCTCACGTTAATTATAAAAAAAAAAGAAAATATCTCCACTGCTCACTATACGTTATACTAGAAAAGAATATACACCGTCTATTGTAATTTTGACTCATGTTGTACGTTAAGAAATATATGTGCAACTGCACAAATTACTAAAGCTAATCTAATATATAGAGGAAAATGGAGCCACGCGCCACGTCATCCGAAAATCATCCACCATCTAATCAATATCCACCAAATCAGATAACCGTTCAATTGACGCCTACCCAATTGGATAAGAAAGATAAATAAATAATTTCTATAAATCTACTAAAGCATCTAATATATTAGAGATAAACTCTAAATCTGATTCGATATATTAAAGATAGATATGAGTTGGAGATTGCCCTAAAAAAAGATTATGAGTTAGAAAAAACTTTATGTGTTGACACAAATCTAGCCGCACAAACGTGCGGGCCAACTTGCTCGTTTTTCTATGATGTGCCTGTTCTAAGCACCCCTCCTCTCCCTGGTCCTTGAGACGACGTGACTAACACAAGTTCACAACAAGGTAGGCCAGGTCTAGTCATCAGAGTGGGAGGAAAGAAGGATATATGATGACATAGGAAGGTAGGGGGTCTAAGATAGGTCAGGTATCACCTTGACCTAACCCAACCCGTCCTGCATTGGATCCTAAAAATTTGTCCCGCTCCAAATTTGGCCTAGCCCAAAGTCCTTAGCTCATCCCCAGATGCAAAGAGGAGAGAGGGGAGATCTGGAGTGGTGACATGCATGCTAACTATGGTGAAGCCATCGAGCTAGAATGCACGGAGAAGGTGAGAAGGAAGATGGCCACCATAGCGTGGTCATTCCCCATGTAGTCATCTGCCACCCCACATCTCCACACGTTGCATCCTTGTCACCCACCAGTGCACCACGTGTGTTGCTGCCCGCGGGGGGAGGGGGGGGGGGGTTGGTTGTAGGAGTCAAAGAGTGTATGGACCGAGGGGCTAGTTGTATGATCTATGGTGGTGGTGAGTGTAGGTGGTAGTGATCTAACGTTAGATGATTCGTTGGATCTTTTTTTTTCAGAAAAAACTATGTATAAAAGAGGGTTAAATACTGGTGGGACTTTCACTAACAGATCCATATATCCCCATAATCTCTCCTTCGCACGAGACCGCATGCGGCACGCGTGCGTGAGTCCTGATCATTGTTTTAAGTTGCATCATGCAAATGAATTAAGTTTGAAGTGGAGGATCGAGGATTCGACTTTCGAGGTTCAAAACTACGTGCAGGTTAAAACAATTGATCCGTTTCCAGACTGACGTACACACACACATATGCGCGCGTGCATGCATGGGTTGGTGACACGTCCGCCTCGTTCGCGTTCGTCTTTACGTGTCGGCGCTGCACGCACGTACCTGTAATTGTCTCTTTCGGGCGCGTACAAGCGTGCGTACGTTTGCCTCGCGCGGGCGTGCGTGTTTCGGTGCTCTGTACTGCTTAACTAGCCCCCTAGACGAAGGCACGAAGCACGTACGTGTACACGGATGGCGCCGGCCGGTGTGACATATATATCGATTCACAGTGTTGTCGTCGGACAAAGAATTTGGAGCGTAGGAGATAGAAAATGCAAGCAAGGTTAAAATGGCATGGTGCCATGGTGAATAAATAGCCGATCCATCGATTTTTATAAGCCGCATTTTGATTTTAAGGAGTATTTGTAAGTAGATTTTGATACTTAAATTTCTCTTGCTATCTATTATCGTTTCCCACAAAATAGCATTGTATGAAAAACAATTTCAAACACGAACATACTATTTTTAAATTTTATACGCAAATAATTCATATAGTTTAACTAGTTATCGATCAAAATTGATAAAATTTGACTCACAGTCAAAATGTATGTTACAAAAGTGGAGAAAGGTAGCAAGAAAAACGATCGATCGATCATTGGTTAACTTTAGTTTTGGGCTTTTATCTGGCCGTCGGCATGCATGCATGCATGCAGGCGTCGGCCTGCCTCTCTGTAGATCGACGTGGACGTAAGGCCTCTCTGACCGACTCAAACGTAACTGTTCATCGACGGGCAGGCAGGGACATGGCATGGCCCCTGGCTACCTAGCTACATACGTACAGTATCGATCGATCCAGCAGACTAGCAATATGACCATTCGTATACATATAGCGCTACTAGCTAGCTGCTAGAGAAATGCATGCGACACTGCATGCATGCATGCATGGATGGGGGCGTACGCATGACAGTACGTACGTAGCTAGCTAGCTATAGCTAGCCATGTGGATCGATAGATACACATGCGTATATACATTCATACATGCGGCCGGTTCGTGCATGCTTGCATATGGGGCTGAAACTTTAGATCATGGCTCACGAGCGGCTCGGACTTGGCTCGAAAGCTTGGCTCGGAAAAAGCTCGGGCTCGGCTCGTTTACAAACGAGCACAAAGTCGAAAATGTTTTTCAGCTCGGTCCAAAAAGAGCACGAGCCGAGCCGAGTCAAGCCTAGCTCGCTCATGGCTCGTACAGATTAAGTCATTATTTACATGTTTGATGATATTTTTAATTTTTTGTAACTTGTAAGTTAATATTGTTGCGAATTTTTGCTAGTGTTAATTTTAGTATGAAATTTATAGACGCTAGGCAATACCTAGCTAGCTACTCCCTATTACCTGGCTCCCTACTTAACTACAAACAAGTTTTTTGAGATTTTGCAAATGAGCTCGCAAGTGCTCACGAGCTTTGCCGAGCCCGAGCCGAGTTGACTTTTCAGCTCGGTCATCCGAGCGACTCGAGCCTGAACAAGCCTGGCTCGTTAGACTCAGCTCGTTTACACCCCTACTTGCATATATACTCGATGTATCGATCGATCGCTGATAATTCGGTCTTGTTCTAGCCCACATGTTATACACACATATCTATATATTATATACCTTGCATGGCAAATTACTGACCGAGCATAGCAATACTTTCAGTGAAGGCTTAGTAACGTACGCTACGCACAAATTTAATTTGCAGAACACTATGGATTATGATTATCTAGATTAATTAATTAGCTAGAAGCGTAAGCGTGTGTATGTTTTACTTTTTCTCTAAATTGTGTGGAACCGTAGAGCTAATTAGGGAGCTGACAAGAGATGTCGCAAGCGCATATTAGCAGCTGCCGGCCCACATGCAGATACGGCGTCTGGCATTTCGCTCGTGTGTGTTTGGATCATCCGTCCGTCCACGCCTTGCTGATTTGGTTGCAAAAAATCGCGTGATTTGTGGCAGCGACAGATATCGATCGGGAGCTAACATTTTGTCTTATAGTACGTGTACTGATAAAAACATATGTTCGTCAGGATATATATGCCTAAATCGTTTTATAGCCAAATCGCGTTTATATTCTGTCACATCGTTGGATCTACTGTCTGCAGATCGATCGTTTGTCAGGTTAATTAATTTGCTAGCTTGCGCGCGAGGCACACGGCGTCACTGCTAACATAAGCCCGATTTGGAATCGCGGAAAACTATGACTCCTATACTGTTATGGCTTGTCTGGAAGTCCAGGTCGGAATTATGGTCAAATCCCGAGGAAATTTAGAGGTTGTTCGCAAGTCCTATCGTATCTGATTATCTGTGTATTTTGGTGATATAGAACATTTGAAAAAAAATCGACTTATTGATATCATTTTTTATGAATCTTGAAACAACTAATGAAAGTTTTTAAAAAAATTAGAAGCAAAGTAGCTAGAATAACTTTTCAAATTCACTTCTACAAGTTTTTGAAAACATCTCGCTTCGACAATATACATAGATATTCAGATACGTTATGGTTCAAGAATAACTTCTTATCTCGTGAAAAGCATTCCCATGGTTGGTTCACTAGTCCTGTCGGTGTAATAAATACCTGCAGCAGCAGTCCTCAGAAAGATCAAGCGGGCCCCACACGCCCGCGGGCGACAAGGCCAGTGGCGCTGGCGAAGCCCTCAGCAGCGCCGGGCGAGGGCCCCACACGCCAAAGGGCGATCGACCCAGCGTGCGGGCGAGCCCATGGCGATCAGCTGGCCCCACGCGCAGCGGGCGGCGAGGCCCTCAGCATGCTGGCGAAAGCCCCTCAGGCGCCGGGCGAGGGCCCCACACGCCAAAGGGCGATCGACCCAACGTGTGGGCGAGCCTCATGGCGATCAAGCTGGCCCCACGCGTCGGGGCGGGCGGAGGCCCCAGGCGTGGCGAAGCCCTCGGCGCTGAGCGAGGCCCCACACGCCAAAGGGCGATCAGCCCCCAGGCGGGCGAGCCTCATGGCGTATCAAGCGGCCCCCCAGGCGTCGGGGCGACAAGGCCCCAGCGTTGGCGAGCCCTGAAGACTAGGCGAGGCCCCACACGCCAAAGCGGCGACTGTGTCCCGGCGTGCGGGCGAAGTCCATCACACACGGGCGAGGCCCCATGCACCAGTGGACGCGCTGGCGAGCCCGGCTACGCGATAGAGCCCCATCTGCAGCGGCCCCTGTGGCGAGAGCGCATTGGAAGAGTCTTCCGCGCAAGGCTCTCCATGTCAAGGGCGACGAGCAAAGATTAACGCGACATCACGCGGATAGACGGTGAAGAAATGATTACCGCTTCTGATGACCTCGCAGTGTCGAAAGCGGCCACACTGTGGGCGCAGAAGAATTGACCGGCAGAGAGAAGGTTTGTTTGAGATGGCCGTCCGCTCGTGAGAGCGGTTGGCCCCACCCGCAGCCTCACCGGTGGATCAGGCGGGTGGGTGGCCACTTATGGCACGCTGGGCGGCGCCGCCGGCGTAGGCGCGGCGTGTTTTGCCTCTCTGTCATGTCTCGTCGATGTACTAAGAGTATCAGATCGTTTATCCCCGCTCTCTCCGCCAGTTCAAAGCTTGTATAAAAGGAGAGAGAGAGAGGGAATAGAGTACGCTGCACTAGCATACGTGCATTCAAACATTCGTAAACACATTCCATTCAACCACAACAACAAGAGAGCTAAGGCTCGGCAGAGTAGGCCTATTACCCGCAGGGGGTCCGAACTCGGTAATCCCGTGTGTTGCTCCTCGCTGCGTCCTGTGCTCAATCGAATCCTTGGCCGATAGGCTAGCGTGATAGAAATCGACCAGGTGTGATCCGCATGGTTGAGCGGTGAAGCACACGCCGTCGATGGCGCGCCAGTAGGGGAGCGCTAGCATCGCCTCGCTCTCGACCTCATCGAATGGCGGATCGCGATCATGCGATGGATCGGCAAAGCGATCGCAGAACGCTGCCATGGCGTCGGGCGCGGCGATGGCGGTGGATCGGTGGGCGGCGGCCGCCCCGCCAAGTTAGGCGGCGCCGCCTTGAGGAGTGCACTCCGCACGTAACCTCCATGCGGCGTGGCCCTCATCGACAACCCACCGTGCCGGTGACTCCGGACTCCGGCTGCTCCGTGGTCGGCTAGTTTGGCCGCTACGTCGATGCGCCGCTGGCGTGGTGGTGCAGCCGGAGGCGCGAACCGGCGCTTCCGCTTCTTCCGCTTTCTTCTTGCCCCGCGTTCCTCTCGCAGATCACTGGCGGGAGGGAGCGGGCCAGATGATGAAGTCAGCGACTTACGGGGTTCGCCAGCGAGCGCCAACAGCAGCGGCGACAGCCATCTCGCGACAAGGAGAAGACTCGCGCGATAAGCTCCGCAGGCGGCACGACCGGGTGCGCGATCGCGCCGATGCTGCCGCCCGTGGGGACCAGGAGGGTTCCCGCGACGCTGCCTCCGCCGAGGAAGGAGGTGCCTCTTCGGCGCCATCCGGGCGGCGGGCTCGGGCGAGCCGAGGCGATCCGGGAGCAGGAGGCTCCAGGTCGGCCGCAGCGCCTTTTGAAGGAGTTGCGCGCGCCCAAATGGCGGAGAGGTTTCGCCCACCCCCATCGAGAAGTACGACGGCTCCACCAACCCTGACGAGTTCTTGCAGATCTACACTACGGTGATGCAGCCGGCTGGAGGGTCGGAGAAGGTTCTGGCGAACTACTTCCCTGCAGTCCTCACCGGCGGAGCCCGCTCTTGGCTCATGAACCTGCCCCCGGAGTCCGTGGGGTCGTGGAGAGAGCTCTCGGAGCTCTTCATCACCAACTTCCAGGGCACGTTCGAGCAGCCCGGAGTCGAGGACGACCTCCACAACGTGGAGCAGAAGAAGGGAGAGTCGCTGCGCGACTACATCCGGCGCTTCAGTCAGGTCCGCAACACCATTCCTGACATCTCCATCGACGCCGTTGTCACGGCATTCAGGAGAGGCGCCCGAGACCCTAGGGTCAAGGAGAAGATGGCCACCCGCAAGATCAAGACGACGGAAGAGCTCTTCACCCTGGCGCACAAGTGCGCCCCAAAGTGAGGCTCGCTTCGCCCGGCGGCACGGGTGGGGACAACAAGGAGCGGCGAGGCCGGACTTCGAGAAACCCCGCGGCAAGGACAAGAAGAAGCGAAGGCGCACCGAGACCGAACAGGTCATGGCCGCGAAAGCGCGACGACGACGACGACGATGAAGACGGCGGCGGGCGCGCGCGAAGCGGCTGGCGGCGTAAGAAAGGAGGAGGTCATGGAGGCGGCGGCGGCGGCGGCAAGAACGGTCTCGCAGGGCGTTGTGGCGACCGCCGTGATCACGGCGTTACCGCGGCCGCGACGACGGGCGAGACCGCCGTCCCCGCGAGTGGAGCGGGGGGGCTTACTGTCCCATTCACCGCAACAGCTCTCACTACTTGACGGATTGCCATGTCGTCAACAAGTTGGTGGACAAGCGCGTCCACGAGCAGCAGCAGAAGCGTCCGGCAGCGGCAAGGGCAAGGAAGCGGCTTCGCTTGGCTTCCAATAGGCGGAGCGCGAAGTTGCCGCCATCCACGGCGGATCGCCACCTATCCGCCTCACGCTAGCTTTAAGCGCGCGATGAGGGAGGTGTGCGCCGCCGCGTTCGCAGATAGGGTCGCAAAAACCGTGGCGTGGTCGGGAGCAACCGATCGCGTTCGGTCAAAGCCGATCACCCACCAAGACCGCCGCCTCGACATCTCCCGATCGTGGTGGCGCCCACGGTCCGGAATGTAAAGCTAGGGCGGCGCTGGTCGACGGAGGAGTTCTCTTAACCTCCGCCCGCCCGAAGTCGCCAAGGCGCCCAGATCTAGCAGCAGAGCTTCGCCGACGCCCCGTTCTTGACATCGCGCGGGCCGAGTCCGTCCGGCCGAAGCGCGTCGACCTCCGCTGACGTTTGAAGCTCGACAATTTCCGCACCGAGATGTTTGAGTTCGAGGTGGCAGACTTCGGTCTCCCCTACAATGCCATCCTGGGTCGGCCGGCGCTGACCAAGTTCATGGCGGCTTGCCACTATGCGTACATGGTGGTGAAGATCCCAGGGCCAGCCGGCCCCATCGTCTTGAAAGTGGACCGTCCGGAGACGCTCCGCTGCGACAAGGACGCTCTCGCTTTGGCGGGGGCGATCGGTGCCCAGAAGGCCGAGGCTTCGACTCTGGGAGCTCCTCCGGCGAAGACCCGTGCCTCCCCCGGTTCGTCCGCGGAGGTTAAGACGGTCTCCCTGAGTGAGTCAGACCCGGCGAAGACCGTTCGGGTGGGCGCCTCTCTCAGCGCCAAATAGGAAGGCGCGCTCGTCTCCTTCCTCCAGTCTAACGCAGACGTGTTTGCGTGGCAACCGTCCGACATGGTCGGGTCCCAGTGAGGTGATTGAGCACAAATTGGCGACGTTCCCGGCGCGACCGTCGCGCGAAGGTCCGGAAGCGCCGGTGGAGCGCCAGAAGTTATCCGCCAGAGGTGGACAAGCTCTTGAGGGCGGGTCGCTCGCAGCTGCCGCCCATCCTGTGGCTCGCGAACCCCGTCCTCGCCAAGAAATCCAACGGCGATGGAGGATGTGCGTGGACTTCACCGACCTCAACAAGGCGTGTCTGGCGATCCAGACCGCTGCCCGCATTGATCTCATCGTCGATTCCACGGCGGGTGCGAAAGCGGCTATGCTTTACGGATGCGCACTCGGTACCACCAGATTAGCATGGTCAAGAAGATGAAGACAAGACCGCCGGACTCCATGGGCGTCTCATCGCTATACAAGGATGGCGTTCGGTTTAAAGAATGCGGCCCAACCTATCGAGGGCCATGCATATCGCTCACCGCCCCCAAATAGGGCGGAACCTGGAGGTGTACGTCGACGACCTGGTGGTGAAATCCAAAAAGGCGGAGGAGCTGATTAGCGACCTGGAAGAGACCTTCGCCAACTTAAGGAAGTACTGTATTAAGCTCAACCCTGAGAAGTGTGTATTCACCGTTCCGTCGGGCAAGCTGCTAGGTTTCCTCGTCTCCCAGAGGGGGATTGAGGCGAACCCGGACAAGATCGCGGGCGATCGAGAACATGAAGCCCCGACGCGACTTGGCAGATGCAAGGTTCGTGGGTCGCTTGACCTCCCTGGGCCGCTTTATAGCTCGCCTGGGGGATAAAAGTCTCCCGCTACTCAAGCTCCTGAAGAAGACCAACCAATTCGAGTGGACGGCGGAGGCGCAGGAGGCGTTCGACGGGCCGAAGAAGTATCTCACTTCCCGCCTGTCTTTGGTCGCCCCGATCCGAAGCGAGCCGCCGATCCTTTATGTCGCGCAAACCCTCAGTGGTCAGCGGTGTCGGTGGCGGAAAGAGAAGGTGTTCAGCGCCCCATCTACTACGTCAGCAAAGTCCTCCACGACGCCGAGACAAGGTACTCGCAGCACCAGAAGATGCTCTACGCCGTGTTGACGGCGTCCCGGAAGCTGCGTCACTACTTTCAGGGGCGAGAGATCACCATCTTGACCAAGTACCCCTTGCGGGAGATCCTCTTCAACCGCGAGGCGACGGGCCGCATCGCCAAGTGGGCCATGGAGCTGGCAGAGTTCGACCTCAAATTCGCTCCCCGAACGGCCATCAAAGGGCAAGCTCTGGCGGAGTTCGTCAGCGAGTGGACTCCGGCGGACACAGAAGCTGAAGACGTCCCAGTCCCCTCGCCGTGGACTCTCTTCTTCGACGGTTCGTTCCGGCTTGAGGGGGCAGGTGTCGTTCTGGTGTCTCCCACCGGCGACATTATCCGGCACCTGGTGGTGCTGGAGTTCCGCTACCAACAACGCCGCGAGTATGAAGGATTACTCGCCGGCTCGTGGTGGCTTCACCGGGCATTCGGGCGGCCGCAAGTAAAGGGCGACTTTCTCTCCGGTCATCAACCAGCGAGAAAGGATTTCACCGCCGGATCCCGCCATGGCGGCCTACCGTGGAGGTGCGCCGCTGGAGCGGCACTTCGAGGGTTTGGGCTTACAGACGCCCTCGCCGCAACAACTATATGGCGATTTAACCATCTCGCATTGCTCGTCAAAGGCACCTGCTCCGGCCGGGTTTTTGAAGAAAGACTCACGCTGCCGTCCGCCGCAGCCCCCACTCTGGCGGGACGACGCTTTCGACGCAGCCCCACTTTTGGAGGAGACGCCACCGATCTCGCTCTGACCCCGGTTGGAGGGAGGAGGCGAAGAACTGCCGAGGCGGTTGAGGCGAAACGCCAGCCAGCGGAGTACGCCGACGATAATGTCTGTAACGCCGCCACGCCGTCCGGGAAGGTCGATGGATGGATCAGATCCTAGCCTACCGTGGACGGAGTGATCTCGACGATGACGCTGGCGGCCGAGAAGATAGCGCGCAAGCGCCAAGCGCCACGCCGGTAGGTGGGGACTGACGCTGTGGCGCAAATGGGGTTCTACCGGCGCGCCACCGGAAAGCGGGAGTGCAATCATCTCGAGATCCATGGAGGCATGTGCGGAGCCATTCAGTGAGCCGGGCGTTGGTCGAAAGCTTTCCGCCACGGCTTTATTGGCCTATCGCCTCCGTGATGCCTTCGAGCCGTGAGGAGATGCGGCGTGCCAATTTCATGCTAAGCAGATCCACCGACCGCCCAGCGCCGCAAACCATTTCTCTCTCCGCCATTCGCGGTCCGGGGCCGACATCTGAGCCCGTTCCGGACGACCGGAGGTTACACACATCTGTTCGCCGCCGCCGACAAGTTCACCAAATGGGTGGAGGTATCGCCTCGCCCTGGCGATCACGTCCCGCCGCCATAAAGTTCATGAAGAGCATCTTCGTCCGGTTCGCCAACAGATCATCACCGACAACGGCGCGCAGATTCAAGAGCGCCGATTTCAAGATCGGTGCGAAGAGCTGGTACTAAGGCGTGCTTTGCCTCCGCTGCACATCCGAAGAGCAATGGGCAAGTGGAGCGGCAATGCGAAGTACTCGAGGACTCAAGACAAGTGCTTTCGACCGTCTGGAGAAGCTTGCAAGCGCTGGGCGGAAGAAGTCCCCACCATATTGTGGGCGCTGCGGACAACTCCCAACAGAGCCACCAGCGAGACCCCTTTCTTCCTGGTGTATGGCTCGGAAGCGGTGCTCCCATCAGAGCTCGCCTTTGGGTCCCCAAGGGTGGCGGCGTTCAGCGAAGACAGAGACCCTGACCGGCGTCAGGATGAAGTAAATCTCCTGGAGGAGATTAGAGATAGGGCGGCGATCCGGGCCGCCAGGTATCAGCAGGCACTGCGCCGTTATCAAGCAAGGCGGGTGTGTGAGAGGACATCGGCAATGGCGACCTCGTCCCCGCAAGAAAAATCAAGCGCAGCCGGGCGCAACAAACTGTCTCCCCCGTGGGAGGGCCCCTTCAAGGTGGTCTCAGTCTCCCGCCCAGGCTCAATCAGGCTCGCCTTCGAGGATGGTCGCGAATTGGCGAACACTTGGAACGTCGAGCAGCTGAGGAAGTTCTACCCGTAGGTAGCTGTTCCAGGAGCTTTTTTGGCCTTCCTTTGGAGCCGACCGGCGAGGTCTTCCTCCTTCCCCGCTCGCCTCGGGGGCTGGTGCATTGTACAAAGCCATCTTCAATAAAAAGATAAGTCATGTCTCTCTGGGGGCATCTGTTCTTTTTCGTCTTAAGTCTGTTAGAAAACATTCTGTTGAAAGCTGGTAGCGAAAAAGTACTTAAGACTGAAGGCCCCTTAGTTGCAAGAGCGAACGCTTGAACTTGCGGTTGGGCGAGACGATGCGGATGGAAGGCGGGTTCTAGCCTGGTGTGTCGGCTCGGTCTGGGCAATGCGCCAACGGTGGCACCGGCGTCTAGACCACTTCCGGAAGCTAAGCTCTCGCCACGCAACGTTTAAGGTCGGTTCGCCGAGAGGCCGTAAGGGTTGAAGTAACCTGATGCCTAAGGAAAAAGCGCTCACTTGCAGCAGAGCGTTCTGTCTAAAGCTTTTTGTTGATCACTTGTTTAGCCGCAAAAAGTCTGTTAGAAGGCATTCTATCGAAAGCTGGTAGCGAAAGTACTTAAGGCTGAAGGCCCCTTAGTTGCAAGAGCGAACGCTTCAACTTATGGCTGGGCGAGGCGATGCGGATGGAAGGCGGGTTCTAGCCTGGTGTGTCGGCTCGGTCTGGACAATGCGCCAACGGCGGCACCGGCGTCTAGACCACTTTCGGAAGCTAAGCTCTCGCCACACAACGTTTAAGGTCGGTTTGCCGAGAGGCCATAAGGGTTGAAGTAACCTGATGCCTAAGGAAAAAGCGCTCACTTTCAATAGAACGTTCTGTCTAAAGCTTTTAGCGTTCGGGTGTTGGGTAACGCGCAGGCTACGCTAGCCGAAAATCAAAATTTTCGCGCACACCCAGGATCAACATGTAAGTAGGGGACCATGGATCGTTACCCTCGACGCGCGGATGCAGCGGAAGAAGACTCACGCACGTAGAGGAAGTAGTCGAACACACCCCGATCAGTACGCCGACTGCTCGCCGAGGGGTCGCCCGTGCTTGGGGTGAGGTCGCCCGGCTCGCCGAGGGGTCGCCCGTGGTCGAGGAGAGGTCGCCGATCAGCAAGCACGTCCGCGAAAGCGGCAGTGCCTCTAAGATATCCACACGTCCAGGAGTGGAACGTCGCGCGCCGGCGTGCTAGCACCACGTCGCGCGGCTAGGGTTTCCTCGGGAGCGGGAGGGGCGCGGCGGCTAGGGTTTGGGTGGAGTGCATCTAACTCTTCCACCGCGCCGCCCCTGGCCTCCAACTTATATAGACATGCTAACGGGCTTTTACACTAGAAGGCCCGTTAGGACTCTATCTCCTACGCGGATCCATATCCACGCGCCAAACCCATTAATGTATGAATCCGTTACATGTTCCAAACCGCTAAGTGTGTGACCCATTAGGTTCATGCGAAGTCGCCGCGGACCAAAACCCGTTTCCAAATCCACGATCAATAGCGTATCTAGCAACACATATTGACCCCGAATGCACGTAATGATCTCATCGGCTGAACCTTGATACACGCAGACATACCGATCCCTTTGCCACGCGACACCGGCCAAGCTCAAGGCAAGATGCGTACACCCTTGTGATAGCTCGACCCATTCACTCGCTCCGTAATGGATATAAGATGTGACTAACGATTAGTCACCTTGGCACGGCCGCAAGACTTTCCTTATCCATCCACACCGAGGGCCCAGAGGTATCTCTCCGTTATCGAGGAGGGCAAATTCCATCTTGATCTATCACACCCCACGCCATGTTTCAAGCGGCATACCCGTAAGTTACCTTTATAACTACCCGCCACGGAGTAGCATTTGATAACCCCAAAGTATACAACTACGCATTGGGACTCTATGATGATCTCAGGTCTAAGGACCATATAGGTGTACCACTCGAGACAACAATCTGATGGCACTATTAAGATAACAATCTCAGCAGTGTCTCGGAGTAGGTCAATCCAACCATCCGTGTTCTCTAACACGTGTCCACATTATTGATTCGATATCCACAATATCTATGGTATGTGAAACAGTACCATCAATCAATACATGTGCCGATCAATCATTACTGCTCCTCATAATGATTCTGGATCAGGGATCAGTTTAGAATAATGTCGTATAAACAATGTGTCTCACAACCAAGTCATACTTGATGAACAAAGTTATAACCATTATTCATGGAACCTGATAAGCTAGTTATCGAAAAGTACATGAACAAAGACGTATTACACAATCATCTCATGATTGATCTAGGGCATATTCCCTTCATCGGGTGCCCCATTTCTTTTCGCAAGTAAGAGTTTGCGCGAAGTTTGATCGAGACTCATGGTAAAAGGGCAAAAAGTTTGCATTAACAGGATATGTACAGGACAAAAACAAGATGAGGGAGTTCATCTACTCCTCGTCATCATCTCCGCCGCCCTCTACTGGAGCAGCGCCGCCCATCATCGAGACACGGCTGGCGGCGAGCTCGACCCGGGACTCTTCGATCCGGTCCAGCTGGCGCGAAGGCTCCCTGGTGGCGGCGCCTAGGTCGAACGCGGCGTTCTGGGCGAGGCAGTTGCCCAGGATAAACCGCGCCGCTTCGAGGGCGCCGTAGCGACCGTCTTCGATCGACCGCGCCTGCATCAGTACCGGCAGCTCACGCAAGGCGTCGGCAGCTCGCCCCACGGCGCCAGCATACTGCGCCGCCGTTTCCTCCAGCGGTGAGTACAGGGTGACGCCCAGCGGATACAAGACATCCCGGAAGCCATGGTAGGCGACGCACAGCATGTCGGCGAGCACCCGGAGGCGCTCAGTGCGCTCCGCGCGGAGATCTTCGACGTCCTTGGCGGCCGAGGCGGCGGCCGCTGCGCCGCAGCAGCCTCGCTGGTCGCCACCTCCTCGGGCGCCGCCTCCTCAGCGCGCGCCGCAGCTGCCGGCGGCTTGTTCGCCGAGGCCGAGCACTTTCCCGTGCCGCCCAGGTGTGGGCGAGGGCGCGGAGCGCTTCAGCAGAGCGTCCAATGTCAGCGGCGACGGCGTTCACGGCGTTGGCGCCAGCAGCGGCAACGGCCGGAGGATCCCCCGGCCTCGTCTCCGACGCGATCTCCGCGGCGGAAGGCCTCGTCCCCGTCGAAGGAGCCGCGGGCGAGCTGGGGGCTAGCGGATTATGCGGGATGAAGCTCGAGGCGCCAGCGTCCGCTCTATCCGGCGAAGATGAATAGAGGCAGGGTTCAGGTATGCGAAAAAGCGTAGCATGCTAACCGTAACACGAAGTGTACGTAAGTGCAGAGGAAGCCAACCTGAAGCGGCGCGCCGAAAGCGGCGGTCGGGGGCAGCTCTTGCCGCTTGGTTGCGGAGGCGGCGGCGATGATGCGCGGCGCCGCCGCGGCAAGCGTTAAGCGTGGGTGGCCGCAAGAACGGCGAGAGATGGCGCGGCGGCGGAGTCGGCGCGTTAGCAAGTGCCGGCGCAGAAGCGCAGCGCAGGCGAGAGAAGAAACCGGCGCAGCGGCGCCAGCCTCGAAGAGTCGCCGCGCTCGCCCGGTGGCGAGCGGCGGCGGCGGCGAAGCAGGCTCCCCACCGGGCGGGGTCTGAGGAGGCGGCGAAGCTCGGGATCTGGTCGGGCGAAGCTTTTTGCTCGCTTCTCCTCCTCGACGCCGCTGCCAGCAAGGACGAGGCGGCGCTTCCCAAGAGCGCTGGCCGAGTCGGCCGCCACGGCAGAACGGGCGGCGCCACGGAATCGTGGCGGTTGCGAGGCGGATCGCGGATCTGTAGTGGTCCCTGTGCCACTTGGACCGCGGGACCGAGACCTCCATGGGGGCGCGCGCAAGTCTTGGTTGCGCCCCGTGGATCCCGCCACTGAGGGGCGGATGCTCGCAGCGCGGCGTCGCCGGACGGAAAGCAGCAGAAGTCCCACCACCATCGCCGAGCACGCCGTCTCGCACGTTCCTCGCGATCGATGAATAAGAAAGAAAATCGCGAGTTGGCAAAGAGACAATGACCAAGCAAGAGGCGTACCAAAAAGACAAGGGACCCAAGAAAGAGAGTGAAAGAGCACTCACCTCCAGAAGCGACGCGGACCCTGTCGTCGTCGCCATAGTACAGCCAGGCGGGACGTGTCCTCATTCAGAGCGGGCATAGGCGGCGCCGCAAAAATCCGCCGCAACGTGGGTTCCGGTGAGCCCGTTGCGGCGGAGCTCGCCGATGCGCCCAAAGATCACTTCCGCTCGCCGAGTCGTCGCGAGATCCTCGGTGGCGAGGGGTTCCGGGGACCTCGGGAGAACAAGATCGCCGCAGCGGCCGGAGTCTTCGCATCTGACCAAGAAGCGCCGCCGATCCTTCCGATTGGACTTGACCGCGACCGGGATGAAGGCGGTGGCGTCGCGGAGCGTGAAGTAGCAGCTTCCAATGGCCCCGCTCGAGCGCGGCTTCGCATGCAGCGCGAAGAGCCGGCGCCAGAGCGGGAGGTTCGGCATCGTCCCCACGAACATCTCGCAGAGGTGGACGAAGATGGTCAGGGCCACGATAGAATTGGGGGGAAGGTGCGCCGCCTGGATCTCGTAGAAGGCGAGCACCCCCAAGAAGAACTCGGAGTATGGCGGGACGAGCCCCGCCAGCACCGCCCAGGTGAAGGTCACGATCTCTCCGTCGCGAGGGCGTGGTGCAATGGTGCCGCAGCGGAACCGGGCGGAGGATGGCGGCACGAACACTTGAAGCCGCGTCACCATGTCTTCGTCGGTGGCGGAGGCAGGCAAGGCTGGCCCAGATGATGGCGTGTCCCCCGGTGACCCTTGCTGCGTTTGGGCGCCATGGAAAACGGTGGAAGAGTTGGCGAAAAAAGAAGGTGGCGGCGGCGAAGAGGGCTCTGTGGCAGTGGAGAAGAAGGTGAAAGGCAGTTTGAGGACTTAGCGTGCGGAAGGATTGGTCGCGCCCCAAGAGAAGTATTATAAGCAAGGCGCCGCGAGGGCGACGGCTTGATTCGACCCACGCTGCGCCATCATTGCCCAGCGTTTGATTTTCGCAAAAGCGACGCGGTTACCAAGGAAGATCGCGCAGATGGAGAATCAGCGACGGCTGCCGAGAGAGGCGGGGCCCCACGATTCGCCTCTCCGCCGCAAGAGAAACGGAAAAGTGTCTCGGCGACGGTTCGCGATCATGGTGGACCCGGCCACTGTCGGTGTAATAAATACCGTGGTGCAAAGAGTCCTCAGAAGATCAGCGGGCCCCACGCGTCAGCGGCGACATAAGGCCCCAACGCTGGCGAAGCCCCTCGTGGCGCCGGGCGAGGGCCCCACACGCCAAAGGGCGATCGACCCCAGCAGGCGGGCGAGCCCATGGCGATTGCTGGCCCCACGCGCGCGGGCGACAAGGTCCCGCCATGCTGGCGAAGCCCCTCAGGCGCCGGGCGAGGGCCCCACACGCCAAAGGGCGATCGACCCAGCGTGTGGGCGAGCCCCGTGGCGTATCAGCGGCCCCACGCGCCAGCGGGCGGCGAGGCCCTAGCGCTGGCGAAGCCCTCGGCGCCGGGCGAGGGCCCCACACGCCAAAGGGCGATCAGCCCCAGCAGGCGGGCGAGCCCCTGGCGTATCAAGCGGCCCCACGCGTCAAAGCGGCGACAAGGCCCCAGTAGCGTTGGCGAGCCCTGAAGACTAGGCGAGGCCCCACACGCCAAAGGCGGCGACGTGTCCCAGTGTGGCGAAGCCCATCAGCGCGCCGGGCGAGGGCCCCACGCACCAAAGCGGGGGCGCTGGCGAGCCCTCTACAAGATAGGGCCCCCCACATGCAGCGGGGCCCCGTGGCGAGGCGTTACATTAAGGAGTTTTCCGCGAAGGCTCTCCATGTTGCGAAGCGACGAGCGATTTAACGCGACATCACGCGCGGATAGACAACAAGAAATGATTACCGCTTCTGATGACCTCGCAGTCGAGCGGTACCGCCACCGTGGCGCAGAAGAATTGACCCAGAGAGAAGGTTTGCTTGAGATGGCCGCCGCGTCGGAGAGGAGCAGTGGGCCCCACCCGCAGCCTCACCGGTGTGATCAGGCGGGTGGGTGGCCACTTGCGGCATCGCTGAGGCGCCGGCCGCCGGGCGTAAGCGTGGCGTGTTTGCCTCTCTGTCGTGTCTCGTCGATGTACTAAGAGTATCAGATTGCCTACCCTCGCCTCTCCGCCAGCTCAAAGCTTGTATAAAAGGAGAGAGAGAGAGGGAAGAGAGTACGCTGCACTAGCATACGTGCATTCAAACATTCGTAAACACATTCCATTCAACCACAACAACAAGAGAGCTAAGGCTCAGCAGGAGTAAGACTATTACCCGCAGGGGTCCGAACACAGGTAATCCCGTGTGTTGCTCCTTCTGCGCCTGTGCTCAATCGAATCGAAAGGGTGATAGGCTAAAGGTGATAGAAATCGACCAGGTGTGATCCGCAGTGGTTGAGCGGTGAGCACGCCGTCAAGTCCGTTGGGCTCGGAAAGGGAAAATTTCATCGCATTCCAGCCAAAACCATTAGTAAAAAAAAAGCATAAAAACCCAGAGGTTGACGAGGAGCACTACATGTTTTTTCTCGGCTCGTAATAAAACTGACCCCTCGTCGATTGGTGTCAAACCAATGAATTTACATCCTTCACCCCTCGTCCTAGAGAATTCAAATTATTTTGAAACAATTTTGTCAGTCTTGATCAATGAAAATTACAGTCAAGGAAGGATAAGAAGAGGAGGGAAGATGATGTTGGTGGCACCGTCCTTCATTCCACGGAGTAGCTAGCAAGGGCGGATCCTAAAAAAATAAATCGTTGGAGTTGTCGGGGTCATTTTAACACTAAATCACTATGTTTAAATTTCAAATTATAGATTTATATGTATATATACTAATGAGGTAGTAATAAATAAGAAGGGTTATTCTGAAAGGCATCGGGGTCGTGTTAGCGCCGGGGTCGTCATTTGACTCCGATGCTAACTCTGTAGATCCGTCCCAGGTAGCAACTAGCAATAAAATTTTAAATGAGTGGGACAAACTTAACTATGAACCAAATAACATACACGCAACGACACAAAAAAATCCCTCTAATTGTGGGCCAGCTTATCGTCCCAAGGAAATTATCTACCATAGCCAAACACAGTATCTCCTCTGTTTGAATCGATAACAAATATTTGACGTAGCCCGATGTAACTTTTTTACCTAAAAATGCTACACAATTAACAAAAATTCTATTAACACGATTATGATCCTTTTTAGTTGTCCGCTAAATTTTGTATCCACAAAAAACCACGGTTTAATTTATACTCCTACCTTGGTTGATGAATTCTTCTTTTTCCTTTTTCATGTTTGACTCACTCCTTTTGAAATAAAAGCGCATGCCGATTTTGGATCATCTTCTCCTTTTGGCTTATCATGCACAACACAGCAAGTTTGCAGCAACAATTAAGGCACACGCACAATAATGGCAAATACCATGCCGCTCTTGCATATACTCCATATAGATATAAGGAGTGAAAGCAAATCATGCATTTGACCTTCTTTGTCTTTTAAAAGTAGAGTAGTATTAAGGAACGATGGCGTTACTTACTACACATGCTTTTAGAGTGGTTAATTTTGTCATATATATTTTGATGACATCCATATGCATATTTTGCAAATTTATCGTGCCAAAATTTGTTGTCGAAGTTGAAGGATATTCATATCCGATCCGAATTGGGTACATATTCGATTCATATTCGTATTTGTTACACTATCCGATCCATATTCGTATTCGTTTTATAAAATATGAACGATCAGGTACCATTCCTAGTGGAGCGCTTTCACAAGTCCAAGGTGAGTAATTTTGTCATGCACCGCAAAATCATGCTAGATCGTTTCTACATTAGTTTTAAAAAATTATCGTACCTTTTAACTCAATTTGTGCTCTGTTCTTTTGAGCTGATCTGAACGGCTGAAATGACTGAACTTTGAGAGCTTCTCGAGATAGTCTCGAGATTCGGATCCATTTTATTTGACCTGCTTTTTAAAGCGTTAGGACCCAACTTCAAAACAGCGAAAAACGGACTCAAAAAACTAAAAGCATATGTCTTTTTAAAACATAGATAAGTCTTTAAGCTGTTAAGCTGTTAAGAACTAGGCCTTAATTTACAGTAAATTCTTGACATATTATTTGCCCAAATTATTGGACAATCTTTTCTTAACGTTGATCTTTTTACACCGTTTCTCGAAAACCTAAACCTCAGGCGGAACATCTTTAAATCAGTTTTGGTCAACCATTTCAGCCTTTTCAAAAGTTGTTGAAAACAGTCAAAATTCAGTTCCCAAATAATAGGAAAACTTTAGCACGAGGGGATAAATGAGTAAAAACACCGTACTCTGCCTTGTACTCGTACCAGAGAAGCACGAACACAAGTACGGTTTTATAATTAGGAGATAGGCAGACATGGAAAAGCTAGGCTAGGTAGCTAGGTATAGGTAGCTAGGCCACGAAGTACTACCCCATCGTAGACGGGATGGGTGATAGCTAGGGTGATAGCTAGTAGCTTAGGTTGGGTTGGGTGCCCCCTGTTCGGCTCGGCTGCTCTGTTCACATCCATGCGTGCATGGGCTTCCATGACTGCACAGTACTATAGCCCCTGTACCATGCACCCTCTACGATCCGCACGCGCGCGCGCGCGCACGCACGCACGCACGCGCGCGCTAGCGGACGCCGAGTCCCGGAGCGACAGCTTTCGTGCAGTGACGATCGACCACACGAACCGTACGAACGTGCGCGCCGTGGCGTGCTGCGTGTATAGGTACGTAGGCCAGCTCTGGAGTAGAGTGGGCGTGCACACGTGCGGAGTACGCCCCTGTCAGAGCAATGCTACGCGTGGTCGAGGACGGGCAAAGGGATGCGTGTACATAGAATTAATTAAGGATTTGCCACTCTAGGAGTTGTGTGTGAGATTAGACACACTTTTTATCTTGAATTAGCAATCTTTTGGTGATTGATTAGCGGTGTATCTTAAATTATCAAAGAAGAGTGATACATATGTATGTGGGGTTATGCACACGTGTACTGTGATGCCTTACTTAGAGCATATACAATGAGTCACATCAGTAGTCTTCAAGCCATCTCTAAAGAGTGCCATGTCATCCTATTGTTGACATGGAAGAGAGAGAAGCAGGAGAGAGGGAAGAGTCGTCTCTACCCGTAGAGACGTCTCTTGCAGCGAAACCAAGAACTATCGACGATCTAGCGACTGCCTAGAGACAAGGTAGCGACGGCATCGTCTCCAGCCGTGGGCTCATCGGGGATCAGGTGCGTCCTTCTCTTTTCCCCCAAATTTTCTCCTGGCCGTTTCCACTGGGAGGCGGGAGCGCCTCCTCCTGCCCCCAAATTTCACCGCCGCCTCCTCTCCACCGGGCCGCCTTCTTCCACCGTGGTGCGTCGTCGCCGCTGCCTCTCCACAGGTCTGCACGGGCGCCGCGTTCTCTCCACCACGGCTGTGCCACCGCCTCTCTACCGCAGAATGCCTCCATCGACACATGTCCACTACGTCGCGCCACCGTTGTCCCCCATGTCCATCGACGAGCTTGGTCGTCACTGCTGACCTCCATCTCCACTTGTATTCACCAAGCTCCACCTTCTTTTATTTTCCAATTTTGTGTTCTTATTCCAATAGTCAATCATGGACCAAATAATGTCTTTGCAGTTTCCAATTTGGTTAATTGTGAAGTGACAAAAGATTTCAGTTTAAGGTGTTCATCAGCCTGCAGATTTGGCAATTACTAGATAAAGGTACCTTACTTGGTCTGGATAGTAACTATGGTTCGAATGAAGAAGACAATGTTATTTTAAAATGCAGATATTGTTGATTATCTCCATCCAATGTAAAATGCTGGAAAAACATAGCTGTATGCTGCTTTGTTGAAGTACTATGTTTCAGTTTATTAAAGTTCTCCCATGTCATCAATTTGCCTTGATACAATTTGTTATCCAAAAATTATATATATGCAATTACGTGCTTTAAACATATGTTTTGTCATATGTAATATGTAGTCAGGAGTGGAACGTTCCTTCGCTCAGATAAAAAATCAGATTCCTGGTGCCTAGGTTCAGACCCCAGGATGATTGAAATCTTTGCAAACTATCTTCATGGAGAGATACATGCATCTGAACCTGAAATTTAGCCTGAACATAAGACACTTGCATCTAAACATGAAATTTAGCCTGAACATGTATTTTTTAACTAAAGTTTCAGTTTTTTATTATCAGTTTATATCTTTCATTAGAAAACACTAGTTCCTCTATATAACTGAATTTTTCGGGGCTGCTATATGACTAATTTTCAATGGAGTTGATGGTAGACTGAATTTTCAATGGAGTTGATGGTAAACTGAATTGTGTTGTCTCCTTTTGGTGTTGGTAAACTGAACTGTGTCCTTTTGGCTTCTATAGGACTGAATTTTCAATGTTGATTGATACAGGGTGATGTTTGATCTGTTGTTTGATTGCAGTGTGAACTATCTGAAGTACTGTCCTTTTTTTTTTTACACATCGGTGTTGAAGTGTGAACTGAATTTTTTATAGATGCTGTTTTCGAAAGATTGGCACATTTAGATCAATTCATGGTCCATACAGGCAAAGCCAATTGCCAATTGCTGTTGAATAGTAACCCTTGCAACAGGGCTAAGTTATTCTTCAATGGCATATTATGATGCACTTGGCAAAAATTTTTTGTTGGATGACACATTGTGATGAAGTAACCAATTATTTTAATAGGTTGATGATGTCTTGGTTGTGCAAATATTTCATTCGGATGATGTCCTGGCACTGCAGCAGTAAACAATATATTCAAATTTTGGTAATGCGCTTTGAGCACCTGCTATATATTTAGATTCATACCCAACTGCATGCAGGCATTAGACTACAAATAAAAATTCCTCAAGTCGTCAAATTTAGTAAATGAAAAAAAATGAACAGTTGTCTGCCGATGCCTTAATTACTTTTCTTAAAACATTTTTGGCATGAACGGTATTAGGCAAGAATGATTCAAACAAAATTTCAGCTAGAAATTTTCGATCTCCATTCTCTCCATGTAGGCCACAAAGAAGAGATGTACACTTGATCACCACATTGTTTAATCTCCATGCAAACTTTAAATAATTGTGTAGATGGTTTAGAGACAGTCCATTGTATGAGTAGTATCTAGTATTGTCTTGAGATGATATGGCAATGGCTATAGACAGCTTAGAGACAACAACTGTCTCAACCATTGTACATGCTCTTATTCGTATACTTTAAACAAAACTGTACAATCTCTATTATTCATGCACCCGATGGCGGATGCTTGTAATTATAATATTAGTAAGGCTTCACTGTTCTTCTATGCAGGATCAAGCCGCACCAACAGCTACTTGTGGAAGCATGCACAACCTATTCCACTGTTTGTAATGGCTCTATGATAACAATCTTCTTTCTCGTTGGTGTCATCGTTGTTGAACGTAGCTTAAATCTATCCGTGCTCCTTCTCTGACAAATCATCTCTTTCTCGTCCAACTCCTTCTTCTTCGAGTCAACGACGACAACGTTAGTATATCGGAGCCACGCACTGTAGTTTTTAATGATGTCAACGATGGAGTATGCTAGCACCACCGCTTGGCCACCAAATTCTCCTCCATTTTGCCGCCCTTCTCCTCCTTGTCGACGGCCTCTTAATTGTCAGTTGACTCCTCCTTCATCTCTAACTGACTTCTTCTCCTTGCCGCCGATCGATTTAACTTTCAACTTGTAGGCCTCCTTACCTTGCAGATAGAGATGAGAGCAACGATGTTGGTCGGAGTGCAGATGGCAACAAAGGTAGTGATTAGGGTTGCCATGGTGACAATGGCGAGGTCAGTGGAAACGGTAGATGAGTCTAGTTTGGAGACAACATTTTTCTGAGTTAGCTAGCGCATAAACTTCTATGCACCGGGTGTAGTTATCAATTATTGACATATATGACTATTTATTGGAAGATTGAATGTTAGATGTGTCTATAATAGTAATATCTGACACAGATATACAAATTATATATGCCGCTCATCCGTGTTGATTTCTATTATGATTGAAACATATACTCATTTAAACTAATGCCATAAACCCTATATATCAGCTTAAACATCCAATATAATATATGTTTGATATACTTATTCCGTTCTACTCCCTCCGTTCCAAATTGTAGTTCACTGTTAACTTTTGGATATTCTATTTGACTATTCGTCTTATTAAAAAAATATATGTGAATATTATTTATTTTGTTGTGATTTGTTTTATCATCAAACATACCTTAAGCTTGACTTATATTTTTGTATGTTTGCATTAATTTTTAAATAAGACAAATGGTCAAAAAACGTGTCCGAAAGTCAACAGTGAATTACAATTTGGAACAGAGGGAGAGTAAATAAATAGATAGAGTATATAGTTTTAGCAAGTTTGTTGCATTTAACTTTAGTGTTTTCCCTTTTATGCACTCATTTATTGCACCTTCACTCTTATGCATTTACTCCCTCCGTCCTACTAATATATAGCGCATATAAATTTATTTTAGTTGTTCCATAATATAAGGCGTCTCATTATTACTCCCTTGGAAAAGACATGAACAATTAACTGCTAGTTGAACTATTCACACTATGAAGTGCATGTTGTAGCTAGCTTTAACTATTTAGGTTATTAATTAAGTACTCCCTCCGTTGGAATATACAAGGCGTGTTAGAGTTTTTCTCTAATACCAAGGACAGTGGTGAAATGACTTGTTTACCCCTAAACTACAATTAATGCTGCTGTATAGGAGTTGGAGTTAACTTTGCATGGGAGTTAATTAGCGCTGCTGCTACATGGGACTTAATTAGCGCTGCTGCACGGTAGTAGTACTAGTTGGAAATGAATCCAAATTTCTATCTGGCGCCTAAATTTACCTGCCGCCATTTTTTTAACGTGTTTCATACAAAAATTTAACAGCCGCCTAAATTTTTCAATGCATTTGAAACAAAAAAATTGGCCGGCAAGAAGTGCTATAAAATGGTGTTCATTTCATCCGCACCATTAGCTTTGAGTGAACCATAAGCTACGAACAAAATGCTCCCAGACCTCAATGAAGCATTGCCGGGTGACAGTATTAGCCCAGGTATGTACAGCAGTACAGGAAGCTAAAACTGTTCATTTTTTTTTCTTCGCTGCTTCATTTCTAGTAAAAATTGGTCTTATTTTTACTGTCCCGTAGATATTCCCGACCTAAATGAGCCTGCGTATGACCATGATGAGATTAACCAAGATGGTGTTAATGGTGATAATGCAGGTTAGCTTGCTACAAATTCTCATTTCTTTTGATCTATTGATTCATTGGAAGTAAAAAATTGATCTATTGATTATTATCGTCTCATATTTTTTGTAGACCTAAACGAGGTTGTAGCTGAACTCCCATATGATGAGATGAGCCAAGATGGACTAGATCATGATAATGCTGGTTAGCTACCTTTGAACGCTCGTTATGTTATCCCGTCAAACATAAGTTAACTTAAATTGTTTCTTCATTAGATGGTGATGCAGGTGATGTCACACAAATGTCAAACGATCTGAGAAGGAAATTCATTTGTGATGATATGCGCAGAAGCATTTATTCCATGCTGCTGCAGAGAACTTCTCCAGGCAAAATGAAACGCGGAGTAACAAAATCTGTAGCTGAGGAGTTCGGTGTTTCAACTAGAGTCGTTCAACGTATATGGACTACTGGTAAGCGTGGAGGCGGAATTCATGCCGTTGTCAACCAGAAGAAAGGGAATGTTGGTCGTAATAGGATCTACATTGATCCGCAACACATCCGTGATGTATCCCTTAGTGAACGCACAACTCTTCGTGATTTGGCACGCTCTTTGCATGTTGATCCAAGCACAATATTCAAGCGACTTAAGGAGGGTGATTTAAAGCGTCAGACAAATGATATAAAGTTCTCTTTGACGGAAGAAAACAAGAAAGCTCGAGTCCGATTTTGCATATCAATGCTTGACCGTGGTAGCATTCCACATGATCCAATATTTAGAGGGATGTATGACATGGTCTACATTGATGAAAAGTGGTTTTATATGACGAAGAAGTGTCAGAAGTATTATTTGGCGCGATGCGAAAGAAACCACTAAGGACTGTCAAAAACAAAAATTTTATTGAAAAGGTAATGTTTCTTGCTGCTATAGCACGGCCAAGGTTTGATGAACATGGCACCGAGACATTCTCTGAAAAAATTGGCATATTCCCTTTCACATATGAAGAACCAGCTAAAAGGAGTAGTATCAATAGACCTGCAGGTACCATGCTCACTAAAGCAATGACATCGGTTAAAAAAGAGACTATTAGGTCGTTTCTTGTTAACAAAGTTCTACCTGCCATCAAGGAAAAATGGCCACGAGAAAACCATGGGCGACCTATTGATATCCAGCAAGATAATGCAAGAACTCACGTTAGTCCAACCGATGAGGAATTTTGTCAAGCAGCATGTGAAGATGGGTTTGATATCCGTTTGATGTGCCAGCCTCCAAATTCCCCTGACCTAAATGTTCTAGATCTTGTTTTTTTTGCTGCTATTCAATCCATACAGCAAAAGGATTCATGCAAGACAGTGCAAGAACTAGTTAGCTCGGTTGTAAAAGCTTATGACGAATATCCAACGATCAGATCAAACCATGTGTTTCTGACTCATCAAGGATGCATGGGTGAAATTCTGCGGACGAAAGGCAGCCAAAAGTATGATATCCCACATATGAGCAAGCGAATGTTAGAGAGGAACGGTGAGCTTCCGAGTCAGCTGAAATGTGATGGCCATATCGTACAAGAAGATATAGACTATTTGAACTAGAGCCATTTAAATTTCAAAAAAGCTTGTACTAGTAGGAGTACATTATTGCTGCTTTCTGGTAGTAAATTGTTTTGCTTTCTTCACTATCTTAAAATATGAAGGAACAAGTATCTTCAAAAAAGTAGTGCGAATCTACTTCAAACCTTCATCACCAGAAAATGAACTTGAACTGTCACTCGCATTTCCGTCCTCGTTTTCATAGTCGTCGTCCAGTGAGTCCGGCACCATCTCCACCATGGCACCGTCTTCGCTGCCGTCGAGCGAGTCCGGCACCATCTCCACCATGGCGCCGCCTTCGCTGTCGTCGTCGTCGCCGCCGCCACCGCCGTGGTCGTCGCCGCCGTCGTCGAGCGAATCCTGCACAACATCCATTGAGTACAAACGTTCCGTATAAGTATAGGAGTTTATACTGGAGTACTCCTACTTGAAGAAATGAATCAACTAAGAAGCCATAAATATTTTGCATGCACGCGCATCAGCCCGAAATCCAATTGCATTCAAGAGACTTTTGGGGACTTAGGCCGCTGTGATTAATTGAGGGTATTAGAGGAAACAATTTGCTAAACTTACATTGAGAAATGTGTGCGCCTTGTAAATTTCAACAAATCCAAAACTCTAACACGCTTTGTATATTCCAACGGAGGGAGTACAAAGAAAGGAGATGCATGCTTGCATGCACGAAAGCAAAACATGTTGATTCTTCGAGTAACGAGATAATTAAAGATGATTTATCCTCTTAAACATCATTTATTGTTCTTGGTGAAAATTTTTATACGCGCTCTATATTGGGACGGAGGGAGCCTCCCAAACTATTATATTTCGTATTCCGAACGTATTATCTATTCTATGCAGAGAAATGCAAATGCAACCCTGAAGCTAGCATAGCCATTCTATTATACCCTTCTTCTAATTTCACCATCGCCTTACCAAAACATACGTGTTACAAAAAGAAACCGCGCGAGTAGTACGCCCGGCACCCGGGTCCGGGTCCGGGGAGCGATGGAAAAGCGAGCATCGATGGGACGGGGTGAGTGACCGCGCTCCCTCGTGCGGGCGCGGCCGGCCACGCCACGCCACGCCACGACGATGCGCGCGCTCGCATGGTCAAACGGAGCCGAGGGACGCACGTCGCACGTACGGGGAGGCGCACCGCGCACGTACGCTCGGCGCGCGAATCCCAACCCAATCACGCGCCGCAGCGCCCGTACGCGCGCGCGCGCACACGCCCCTGCCGCGCTGCCTGCCGAGGCGAGCGCGCGCGTGTGCGTGAGAGAGAGATATGGTCAGAGGGCAGAGCTGACTGACACGGCCCCCGTGCCGTCTCGAGACGCGGGGAGAGGCACGGGCCCCGAGGCCGCTCGTGCGAGCATGCGGCTGTGCCGTGGCTGGCTGGCAGGCAGGCATGCAGGCTGCGAGCGACCCAGATAGATGCTGCGGTGCGTACGTGGGTGCCCGTCCGTGACCGCGTGCGACAGGCGATTGCCGATGAGGATATTGGTCTTGTTTTTTCCGCCAAAACAGCTGAGAATTTTAATTTTAAATAGTTATGACGTTTTAAAAGAGGTTTCTAGTGAACTATAAAATTCAGGAATTTTTTATAAACTTTAAAAAATATTTTTTAAAACCCTACATAAATAATTATAAAGAATTGCATCGTTTGGTTGGTAAAAAATAGCAACTAAAATTTAATTTCATTTAAGCTGAAAAGAACAAGGCCATCGAAGGTCGATGCCAATGTCGGATTGGGTCGGACGTCTCCAAACATATCAGACGTCTGGAGCCCGGGCCTCGCCAAGGACTTAGCCACTGAAAAGAACAAGGCCATCGAAGGTCGATGCCAATGTCGGATTGGGTCGGACGTCTCCAAACATATCAGACGTCTGGAGCCCAGGCCTCGCCAAGGACTTAGCCACTAATCGTTTAATTTAGCCCCTCATAGAAAAAGGATTTCTTGTGCTTGGTCATCTTGACCTGCTTATGACTAGGGGTTTTATTTAGTCAGCATCAAACACATAACACTTTATTACTTCTAGGAGCATAAGGATGGAAAAAATGTCAGTTTTGATCATGAGTTATATCTGTTGTATCAGATTTGTGCACTTGAGCTAGTGAGGCAGAGCATGCGACCATTAGAGTAGTGCTATATCTAGATGGGCACAACGACTTTGGGATTGTGCCACCTCCACTGGGAGGAGTTGAGGAAAGAGGTGTAGTTGAAAGAGGTCGGAATGACGAGGTCAGCGAGAGTATGAGGATGATAGAGGTGGATGCAATAACCAATGTACAATGTCATAGTGACACGAGGATGGGTTGGGACGACACAGTTGTTGGAGCTACGCTCTAGCCGAAGAGAAGAGTAGGAAAAGGAAAGGAAGAAAGTGGACGTACAGTTAGGTGTTCAGACATACAGCGAGTTGTCCACGTGTGCAAAGCACCCACATATGGCCGTTAGGTTAGAAAAAAGCCAAAAACTATTGTTTTGATCGATCAAACGATCATTTTACTTTGATTTTACTAGTTGAAAGACCAATTAACCCGGTAATTGAATTGCAACGAATTTATTTCCGGGACCAATACCTACCGTTTCTTACGAGTAACCGTAGTGGATCAAAAATGTATAGTTCAGATTAACCTTCTAATCCATATGAGAGGTCACTTCACCATTAATTAAATCAAGCGTATATAGTAACCCATCTTAAAAAAATATTTATATGGTTAAATTTTTTCTTCTCTTCTTTATCTGTGTTGCTTTGTAATCTTTTTTTTGCCACTAATAGAGCATTTTCTCATAATGCAATAAAAAAATGATTGCCTGAAATATAGGTCCAACAAAAAAAAAAAAACTGCCGGCTGGCTGCAGTTTGTTCTGAGTTCCGACGCTACTGTTGAAAATATTAGGAATTTTCTCAAGTTCTTAATCCACAAAATTAGGTAAATCAAAATTAACCAATTGAATATTTCAAGTTCATAACCAAAGGTACTAGATAATAACGAATTATCTATCTCATACACAAAGGCTAATGAACAAGAAAGAAGCCAAATAAAGGCACGGTATAAACAAATATACCCTTGAGCCGGTGCCACCACTGGCACAGGCGCAGGCGGAACAATGACTTGTTCATTGTTGTTCGCCATGACGGTCGGTGTAGACGATCACAAGTTGTTGCAGTGAAGTGTTGATGCAGTGTAGAGATCGATGCGATCGAGCGTCGGTGCGATCTGATGTAGATGTCAGTGCCTCCTCAATGATCCAGGACGAAGAACTCGGCGATCGCGTGGTCGCTTCCCAAAACCTTATCGGCCTTCTATCCCGGCGGGATCTCGAGAAGGATGAGGTTCGAGGCTCGCTCCCTCCGCTCCTTGTGCGCGCAAGGAAGCAGAGGCGGAATGCAAAAGCAGCGGCCTTCTGGATGGAAGAATGGAATGTGCGGGAGAGAGAACTCTTGAGAGCGAGTCCTTTTTCACGCAGCGAGGAGCTCATGCTTATATAGGCGCCAGAAGAGAAGGTTAAATCGAACACGGACGCCATCAAGCACTAGTAACGGACGTCATTACATCGGCCATTAAGTCGTCCGTTACGTAAGCGGACGTCATTACACCACCATTAAGTTGTCGGTTCACGGGAGAGGTCGTCCGTGCTCGTGGTGAGGTCGCTTTGTGCTCGAGGAGAGATCGCCGTGCCGGGAGAGCTTCGCCCATGCTCGAGGTGAGGTCGCCCGTGCCGGGAGAGCTCGCGGGTCGGGAGAGCTCGCCGTGCTCAACACGTCACGCTCACGCCCACGCCTTTCTCTTTTCTCTCTTTTCTTAATTGGGAGAACCACGATCCAACTATTTAAATTGAGATATTCTCCTCCCAATTTCCCGAACGGTTTAGTATTAAATGGGCCTCTTGGAATTTCTATTAAAATAATTAAATGGGCCAACCCCATAATTATTCTAACAATCCCCACCAAATTTCATAGGCACATTTGAAATACTCTCGCCCAATCGTAGTTTGATATACCGGTGTTTCGATGGAGACCTGTTAAGTTGAACTTCCACCTAGAACAAAGGTTACACTTATCCACAACTGAACAATGGACTAAGCCTTGAATTGACAGTTTTGTGCGAACGAGTTTCACCAAAGTCCTTTACTAATACTAGGTCGCTAAATGCATCCCTCGGTTTGGGCGTATAAGTCATACTCCTTTGCCTTTCATGAGCCTCTAGAGATCACCCAATCTCATAGGCGTGACTAGCGATCGAGCTCATATAGGTGTATTCCTCATAAGATGTTCGTAGGATAACATCTCGCTTTATTAAAAGCCACTCGGAACACATTAAGGTATAACCAACCCGCCATCTGAGAATAGGAGAGTAGTGCATCTCAAGCGGAGTGGGTTAAGTACAAAAGTACTCTCCTCTCGGCCGATCACTAGCTTGTCTCAACATCCTAATTCACGGGATCTCCGATCAAATAGGATGAGTTACCACTAAGACATGACTTTCATGTGGGTCTCAAGCCCATCTCCTTGATGCTTTATCTATCACATTCCGTGATAGTCCCTTTGTAAAGGGATCGCTAGGGTTTTAGCCGTCGGACATAGTCCAATGCTATAACTCGGAGTTTCTCATCTTCTGACAGACTTCAATCGCCTCTTAACGTGCCTTGATGACTTCATGTTATCCTTTGAACTGTTCACCTTGGCAATCACCGTCGATTGTCACAGTTCAAAAGGATAGCGAGCACCGTTTTTCAACCACCGTAAGTCCATCACAAGCTCACGCACCAATCGGCTTCCATAGTGCAGTGTCTAATCTTTGTGAGTTCTGCTTCCATTGTAGACCTCGTTAAGATGGTGCGCTTGCAAGACTTCGAAATAGCTCCACCACCCAATGTGAATACAAATCCACTTGTGGCTTTTATCTCATCAAGATCGGATATCCGGTTTGAATCACTATAACCCTCTAGTACCCTTGGGTACCCGGTGTAGTGAATACCATAACTTGATGTCCCCTTTAGATAGCGCATCACTCTCTTAAGAGCATGCCAATGATCATCTCCCGGATTTGAAACAAACCGGCTAAGTTTGCTCACAGCAAACGGGATATCAGGTCTTGTTGCACTAGCTAAATACATCAGTGAACCAATGATTTGGGAATATCTCAATTGATCCTTTGCTATACGTTGGTTCTTTCGTAATAGCACACTTGGATCATATGGCGTTGGAGCAGGTTTACAATAGCTAAAGCCAAAGCGATTCAACACCTTTTCCATATAATGAGACTGCTCAAGAGTTATCCCACCATCATCTTCTCTTAACAACTTGATGTTTAAGATGACATCCGCTACTCCCAAATCTTTCATTTCAAAATTCGCGGACAGAAAGTCCTTGACTTCCTTAATCACATTAAGGTTCGTCTCAAGATCGATATGTCATCAACATACGATACGAATCACTCCTTCACCCCCACCATAGCGGTAATACACACATTTGTCGACTTCATTCACAACAAAGCGGCGAGATGTTAAAGTTCTGTCGAACTTCTCGTACAACGCTAGGTGCTTGCTTAAGACCATACAAAGACTTCAACAACCTACACACTTTTCCTTCATGACCCTTTACTACAAATCCATCGGGTGATCCATATAGATTTCCTCTTCCAACTCTCCATTAAGAAAAACCGTCTTTCGTCCATCGATGAACGATCGACCGTAGGAGGCGACCATGGATAGTAGTACTCTAATAGTGATCAATCTAGCAACGGTGAGTAAGTATCAAAGAAGTCCTCGCCTTCTTTCTGGGTATAACCCTTGGCCACAAGTCTTGCCTTATACTTTTCAATTGTACCATCAGGCCTCAGCTTCTTCTTGAACACCCACTTACACCTACAGGTTTACACCCATATGGACGATCAATAACTTCCCAAGTTCCATTGCTCAGATGGAATCCATCTCACTCTGGACCGCTTCCTTCCAATAGTCGGCATTCACGAGATGAATAAGCCGCCTCAATGGTTCTTGGAGTATCATCCACTAGATATACAATGAAGTCATCACCAAAAGACTTTGCGGTCTTTTGTCTCTTACTCTTTCGAGTTACTTCATTGTCTTCATCTATTGGATTTTTCTCAAAAGTGGGTTCAATTTGTATAGGAGTGGAAGGTTTAGGAGAGAAGATAGATTCTTGACCAGATGAGCTAAGTGTCTCTTTCATAGGGAATATGTCCTCAAAGAATGTGGCATCATTGGACTCTAAGATTGTACTTTCATACATATCGGTACTCAGATTTCACTATTAAGAACCTATATCCAACACTTTGTGAAAAGCATAACCAATGAAGACACAATCAACGGTTTTTGGTCCAAGTTTACGCTTCTTTGGGACAGCACATTAACCTTAGCCAAACAGCCCCAAGTATGTAAATAAGTGAGATTTAATCTTTTTCTCTCCCATTCCTCGAATGGTGTGATTTCTTTATTCTTTGTAGGAACCCTATTTAGGACATGACAAGCGGTCAATATAGCCTCACCCCACCATTCCTTGAAAGTCCCGATGTTTCTAACATGGCGTTAACCATATCGGTTAGAGTACGGTTCTTTCTTTCGGCAACCCCGTTTGACTGGGGAGAATAGGGAGGCGTCCTCTCATGGATTATTCCAAGTTCCTCGCAGAATTTATTAAAATCACTAGAAAAATATTCTCCACCACGATCTGACCTAACCCGTTTGATTTTCCTATCAAGTTGGTTCTCAGCTTCAGCTTTATAGATCTTAAAATAGTGAAAAGCCTCATCTTTAGACTTTAATAAATACACGTAGCAAAATCTAGTAGAATCATCAATCAAAGTCATGAAATACCTCTTACCACCCTTCGTCAACTCCTCGTTCATCTCGCACAAATAGGTATGAACTAGTTCTAATGGTGACAAGTTTCTCGCCTCTGCTGCCTTGTGAGGCTTGCGAGGTTACTTAGATTGCACACACACTTGACACTTAGAACTTTTGACTTGGGTAAATTTTGGGATTAAATCCATACCGGCCATCCGCATCATACAACCAAGATTAACATGACAAAGTCGTGAATGCCAAACATTAGTCTCATGATCACAAACATGATTAATCTCATTATTCATGTCCATCAAAGATAAGCGGAACAAGCCTCCGCTCTCATAGCCTTTTCCAATAAAATTTCCAAACTTGAAAATAACACATTTATTGGATTCAAAACTAGCTTAAAACCATCTCTACATAACAGAGATCCACGACAAGGTTCTTATTTATTGTGGCACATGTTATCGTTCCTCGATCAGACGACCTTGCTCAAGTAAACTTCAAGTCAACGATGCCGACTCCACGCATAACCGCCTGCGACCCATTCCCCATCAACACGGAGGCAGCCCTGCGACCGGTAAGAAGAAAATAGGGATCTATCGGACAAACATGTATATTGGCCCTGTGTCAATCCACCAATCAGTGAACGACATCTTGAAAGAACAAGAGGTCTTGTTACATACCCAGATGTTCCTTCCTCAAGATTGCCAATAACAACGTTAGCGGACTTTTTCGCTTGTCTTTACGATCGGGGCAATCCTTAGCCCGGTGATCGTACCATTCTGAATAAAGCGTTTCCTTCCCTTTATTCTTCTTCTTCTTGAAGTGGTAGTTTGATTGGCTTTGTTCTTGTTGTCGGGCTTTTAGGACTTATTTTTATTCTTGTTGAATGGAAAGGTTTTCTTTTGTACCACATTGGCACTAGAACTTCCTTTCCCGTGTATCTTTTGCCCTCGCCTTCTCCTCAACATCTAGAGACCCAATGAGGCCAGACAAGCTGAACTCTTATCTCTTGTGTTTTAGAGTAGTGGCAAAATCCCTCCAAGAAGGTGGCACTTTGCAATAATGCATCCCGCCACAAACTTGTCGGGCAATGCATATTTAAAATTCTCAAGTTCTTTTTGAGAGCTTGCACCTCATGAGCTTGTTCTACTACGAATGGTCATCGACCATCTTGTAGTCATAAACTGCTCCATGACATAGAGCTCGCTACCAGCGTCGAAACTCCAAATTTTGCCTCAAGTGCATCCCACATTTCTTTACCACTAGGCAAAATCATATACACATCAACAAGATTTTCTCCCAAAACGCTAATCACGGCGCCTCTAAACAAGTTATCCGCAGCCGCGAAGACACTCTCCTGCTCAGGAGAGAGCCCTCCTTCTGGCTGTGGCTTGCCTTGCGCAACGTGATACACGTTCATGGCAGTCAACCATAAAATCATCTTGGCGCGCCAACGCTTGTAATTTACGCCGTCAAATACTGTTGGCTTAAGTGCGGCAGCGAAACCAGTAGTTGCAAAATTCCTAGCATAAGGTTTTTGGATTGTTGAAAATATTAGGAATTTTCTCAAGTTCTTAATCCACAAAATTAGGTAAATCAAAATTAACCAATTGAATATTTCAAGTTCATAACCAAAGGTACTAGATAATAACGAATTATCTATCTCATACACAAAGGCTAATGAACAAGAAAGAAGCCAAATAAAGGCACGGTATAAACAAATATACCCTTGAGCCGGTGCCACCACTGGCACAGGCGCAGGCGGAACAATGACTTGTTCATTGTTGTTCGCCATGACGGTCGGTGTAGACGATCACAAGTTGTTGCGATGAAGTGTTGATGCGATGTAGAGATCGATCACGATCGAGCGTCGGTGCGAAGCGATGTAGATGTCTGAGTGCCTCCTCAATGATCCAGGGACGAAGAACTCGAGCAGTCGCGTGGTCGCTTCCCAAAAACCTTATCGGCCTTCTATCCCGAGCAGAGATGTCGGTGGGCTGCTGCCCCGCGGCGTCCTAGGGTCAGCTTGGGCCTGTGCCCCGCTGGCTTGGTCGGGTTTCTCCGTTCTCTCCGTCGTCTCCTGCTTGTCAGATCTGGTCCAGATCTGGAGCCGGTAGGTGGCGGCGCGGCCGAGCCGGGTCGGGCAGCGCCGCGGCGGCGTCTCCCCTCTCTGCTCCCCAACGCGGCCTCGGCAGCGTCCTTCCTCCTCGGCGCGGCGCAAGCTGCGGCACCCGACCTCCTCGGCGTCTTTGCGGGTGGCGGCCTCGGCGGAGGCTGCGCTTCGGCGGGCCTTGTCTTGGCGGTGTGGTGGCCCGGCTCCGGGGCCGGTGGCCGGTCCAGCCCTCGCTGCCCCTGGTGGCGGCGGGTTTTGTGCAGTGGCCAACCGTCGGCGATGGGTGCGGCACCGTCGGCGATGGGTCGCCAGCTTCGCCGTCTTCGACGGCATCCTTCCGCTGCTCCTGCTGCTCCCTTCTTCTGGCGAGTTGCAGCTCTGGCCGTGCGCCCCCTCTCCTCCTCTCTCTCTGTGGTGAGGCGGTCGGTTGAGGGCACCCTTTCTCCTCGCCGTCGCTCTCTTCCGGCCCTCCCCTTACCGGTGCAGTGGCGTCCGGCTGAGCCACCCCCCCTCGCCTCTCCCCTCTCTGCTGGAGTGGTTGCGGTCGGGATCGGCCTCCTCGCGGCAGCTGATGGGTGTCGGCTTGCTTGGGAGGCGGGTTCCTGGCGTTGGTGGCTCGGACGGTTTGCGGGCTAGGGGCGTGGGTCTTCGGCGGTGTTGGTGTTGTCGTAGGATCCCGACAGTCGGCTTCCTAGGTCGGGCGTTCGTGGATGGGGTGGCTTTGGTGGTCTCTCTCCAGCTCCGCCTTGAGGTCCGTTTTGTCGACATCCCGCGCTGCCAGGCCTCCTCGCGTGGCTGTGGTAGCGTGGCGCGGTGGCTGCGCTCGTCGGTTCTAACTTCTTCCTCCACCTTGGCTTCTAGGCAGTTGCGACAGGTGAAAACCCGGCCTAGGTTTCCGCTTGGGCCGGTGATGGCGACGCCTCGGCGCCGTTTCCCTTCTTGAAGGCATCGCCCTAGGTGTCGTTCTGCCCCTGAAGTTTCCAGAGCGAAAGCTCCCCTGCGACGGCGTCGTGTTTGCGTCGCTCCCTTGTTGAAGGCGTCGCCTCTGGTCTTGGTGGTTGGCTGCTAGTGTTTTCTCCACTGTGTTGGGTCTCCAGCGGCCTCAGACCTTGTCGTTGTAGTCGGCGCCCTCAGGCGTGGTGGCTGCCTGGCCTTAGCCTTGGCCGGGCTTTCTTCTCTCCCCCTTTCTCTCTTGTAAATTGTCTTTCTCTTCTTAATTGAAATGGCAGAGCTCCTGCCCGTTAGCTCAAAAAAAAAACATGAGTCCAAACCAAAAAAAGCAGAGCAGCTGATCAGACCACTAGGAAGAGATTAACAACCGATTCTATGATCATCATCACACTAGATCGGTGATGCGACGAGCCAATGATACGCATCAATGCTTGCATCATGCACCGACAGATAGCCCATGCATGGATCGCAAGCTGCTGTTCAGCAAGACAGCAACATCCGCCGTCTTCCCCTAGCCCGGTCTGGAGCGACGGCGAGCTGGATGATCGAGACGGGGGCAGAGAGCTAGGACAAAGGCGATCGAGAGGCAGCAGCGTGCCAGCGACACGATCAAAAACCATCAAATCACACGCGCGATCGACCTGCATGCGTCGATGATCAGCAGGGACAAAGGCGCGCCCGCGCGTTCGAGTCTCGGGGCGGAGAAGAACAGACGACGGCGGCGTTGATCGGGCTTTGGCTCTTGCGGCGACAACTCGTCAAAAAAATCGGGGTAGACCACACCCACACGTGCGGTCGCTTCGGTCTCACATCCGAGGCTCGCGATCAGACGCCCGGCCGCGTCTTGCTGTCGAGGCGACTACGTGTGCTGCGGATTTCACCATTTTTTTTAAAAAAAAAAACAAGAAGGTTTAGCTCGGGGCTTCGCCCATTCATTGAAAGAAGATGAATCTCATCTTTTCAAATGAGAAAAATCTACTCAACAAACGGGATAGCAAGAGCCTGTCTGGTTTGTGTTTAAACTTGTCTAAGCTAATTTTAGTCATGTCACGGTATTTTACGTGATGTTTGGTTCGCGTCAAATTTTAGCCATCCACGTGTCATAGATATGAATTTTCGCCCAACTATGCCACAAGAGTGGTGCTAATGAATTTCAATGACATAAAAGTGTCACTACTACGGAAAGGGTGTTCATCCGGTTGAGCGAGCTTGATCCGGTTTTGAACCGGACAGTTTTGAGATCGATCTGCTGGGCATCGATCGATTCTGTAAACGGGACTAAATCTCTCCTCGATAGGCGGCCCGAATGCAGGTAGCTCTATTGATCCGGTTGGTTGCTCCAACCGGATCGAGATATGTATTAGTCCCGGTTTTAACTACCAACTGGGACTAATATGTGCATACGTGGCGACCAAATAGTGTCATTGGGACACTTTTGGTCGGTTGGTTGTTCCAACCGGACCGAGGTGTATTTTTGAATGTTATGCTTATTTAGTCACTAACTAAACCACATTTAACACAATTAGCAGATGCACAGCTGGTTGATAACTAAAATCGAAATAGCATTAAATATTACAAATATGTATTACGTCAGACCGGCTCTGGGCACTGTGCAATCATCAATACTATGCAATTACAAATATTCAGAGTTTACAAATATATATTACAATACACTTTCTCCCAATTTGGCAAGATCAGCTAGTATTCATGGTGGCACCCATTTTTAACCTTGATTTGATTTCGCTAACACCTTCATTGGACAAACATCATCGATCAAACAATCTTGGGTCATGTCACACCAAGCCACTTTGAGGCGTTGTCGAACTCAGCGTTGTCACTTTCTGAGATCATTGTTTTGTATCATGCCTTTGCACCATCGTTGACCCTAGCAGCCTCCTCCTACAACCTAAATTAAACAATATTATCTAACAAAAACAGTATAAATGGCAACATGCTATTATTTAAAATTTGCGGCGCCACATGAATAACACCACCAAACCAAGTAACCAACAACAGAACGGATATATAAATTTGATCTTTACCTTCTATCTTTCAGATTTCGTCAAGAACATAAGAAGGGGAAGGGCAGTTCTCAAAAGATAACCTTCCAGGGCCAAAGACTCCAGGACTCCACGCCATGAAATCTTCAATCTACTCCTTTGTTAAACAACAAATATGTATTAGGTAGCTAGCTAGACATAAGTATCATACAATGTACACAGTGCACATACACTTTTTATCGGGATCTTTTACGAGCATCGCTCCTCGACGGTTGGCTAGTATTTTTTGAAGGCTCTGGAATCTTATTAAGTGTAGGGTGGTGATGCTCGTCCATCGGATTTATGACCTCATCTAAAAGGAAGCCGGCGATTTGCTCTTGAATTACTTTGACACGCACCGGCGATAGTTAGGACCTTTTTCCAAACCTTTTTTGCCAACTTTAGGGAATCTATCATTAAATAGGAATTAACATATCAATCTTTCAAACTATAGAAAATGTTTGCATTAGCTACCTAGGCGTTATTAAGGTAGTAATTATATATTACTCACCCCAAACCCCTGCATTTTTTCTTGTGTACTCGGTGGTGCCCCGATGAAGTTGTGCATCATCTCGCACACATAGTATCCGCATAAATTGTTTGCGGTGGTTGATACAAGACACGTAATTGACGAGTTGAAATCGTGAAATAGATCATGGAAATTACGTTAACTAACAAAATACTCATAATATGATATACATACATGTTTAGCGATGTGCAAGTCGAAGCGTGTCTTGAATGTTTCCACGGTATTCTTGCGGACGCGTTGCGAAGGCCTTGCACATTTGATTACAAGTTATATATAATTGAGTTTGTTTGATATGGAGAAAGCGAAATAGTAAGATATGAATGGAAGAGGAATGTACCGGTTGAGCATGGCGAGGAAGTCTTTGTACTTTTCAACTGGTCCCTTTTCGAGTCCATGACCGTGATCTGCTATGATTTAGCTCTATAATAAAAAGGATCCGATGAAAGTTGCACAAATATATGTCAACGCGGTTTACTAATTAGTTCCAACACGGTGTTAACAAAAGGAATTAAAATAAAGTGATGCGAAAACACGTACCTAAATTAAGTAGGGTAGAAGTATATATCTTTTGTGTCGTTGTGCCATTAGCCCTTCAGTAAATGGTGGTCTCGTTCACAGCGCTCATGTTAGCCATGTACTCGTTAATGACCAATGGGTCAAGAAAGCCAAATTCATGGATTCCCTTCATTGCGCATCTTTTAATCTCCATTCTACATAAGGAAAATTGATTTAGGCCTCGAAGTTAGTATAGTATACCGGCTGGCACGATCGAAATTTACAAAGAATACACTTACAGCTCCCAACAAACCACCATGGCGACGTCGACCGCCAATCCCTGATATAGGTAATGCAGAACCTCAAATTGAATCAAGAATTCAAAGTCCCCGCGGTAGAAATGGTGTTGCTTGAAGACGACGCCGAACATTTCCATACTATTTTCGGCTGCGCGTAAATACCAATCATGGAGTTGCCGCATCTTCGTTGTTAGGCGGGGAAGCTCCTCACGCCTTACGAGCGATCCACCTTTCACATATTTCCATTGTACCTCTGCAACGGGGATGTCCTTAAGGCCCAAGACCATTTCTGGATCAAGCCCAGCTTCAATGTAGAAATTCCTTTGCGCTTCCTATTTCGAATCTGCTCCTCGATGTTCCTTCTCGATTCCTTACGCAAGATGCTTTCGTAGTCCGACACGGTGGTCTTTACGGTTTATCGATCTTATCCTTCAACGATAAGATACACCTCTTGCCTTTGTGCCATTCGTCCGCACGAAATTTGGACCCTCGGTGGAGTTGGTTTGTTCGCAAAGCGTGCGGTGACCTCGCCTCTTACTATCCGCTCGTTTCCTCTTCGGTCATATCATACGGCAGCTTGGAGGTGTTTTTTTCTGGATGACCTAGGCCTGTCTTCTTGAGAGGTGAAGGCCCCCATCACGCCGGCTTGACCTAGCGGCACCTTCTTGGAAGCTGTTTGCTTAGTAGGGTGGTCTGTCTTGGCGGTGTGTTAGTTGGAGTTTCGTGTGAGAGGACTCGTTCGGGAGTTGATCTGAGACCGTGGAGAGGACACGGGCATGTTACCTTTGAAAATTATGAACCGTTTGCGCCACCTGGCGATCTTTGTGTCTCGCTTCTCCTAGCCGTGGTCCCATCACCCCTTCAATGTCGAGGTCAAGGTCCTCGTACCCTCGCATACCTCTTCCACGGAGACCTTGGCGTAGCTCGGGGTATCTGTTGGCCATGGATGACTGCCGTGCCTCCATTGGGAAAGCCATGCCTCTGGTGCCTTGATGGAGAGGTTCAGCGCTCAAGTGCAGCTCACAAGGTGTCGGTGCGTGATATCGCCCACGGGATAGCGGGCCAAGTCTTCTTGGCAGCCCACGAAGCACTGTTGCTCCGCCGCATGGAGGGGCTAATAGCGTTAGGATTCTTGGGCGGTTCTGGTGATCGGCCTCCGCGCTGGCTCAAGGCTATTGCACCTCTCTTGATTGTTTCTTGTATGCTCGCTTTGTGTTTTGTGATTGCTCTTCAAGGTCGAGGAGGTGTTGTGCTGTCGGCCCTTGCTCCTCTAATCGACTCTGTAAGTCTACGCATCCTGCGGAAACCAACCTTCCACGGGCAGCGCCAATGCCTCGTGTACGTCCGTGGTGCTCGAGGGTTACAGAGGGCCTGGTTAGCTCATCGTTCTCTCTATTTGGCACGAAGATGCCTTGGTCCGACTCTTCGTGCGCCTCTTGAAGCCTTCTTGTAACATCTCTGATCCTTTCACCAAAAACTGGCCTACCATCGTCGTCCAGGCCACCGTCATGATCAAAGAACCAATTCCTCGATCTGTCGGACCATCTCATTGTTACGGGCTCGACACCTTTTACAAGCAGGTCATGTTCCCTCTTCTCCCATTTGGGTATCGCCTTGCGGTAACCACCAGGGCCGAGACGATGGTGGTATTGCTTCTTCGCCGCATTTTGCTTATTCTTTTCACTCATACTCTGACCTTGTTGAGAAGTTTTGTACCCTACAAATTCATCCCAATGATCATTGAAGTCAGGGAGTACATTATTCTTAACGTACTCGTTGTTCAACTTCTTCTTGAACGTCTGGAATGCCATTGCCATCTTCTTCAATGTATAACTCTTCACCTTCTGTTCGGTCCATTCGGGGAAGGTGAAAACTTGTTTCATATCGGTTCATAAGGTGTTCTTGAGGTCTGCAGGTACGTCGTCCCATTTGACAATGCTAATGGGCACGTGGTCCCTAACAATCGTTCCGAAAGTCGATCTAAACGGCCCAATCGCCGATGCTGGCTTCAGAGGCTCACCTTCCTCGCTGACTTCGGTGATTATGTGCCTTGACTTCGGCCTCTTACTTTGACCTCGCTGACGTGACTGGGTACTGGTTTGACCGGACCGGGTGGCTTCTACGGCCTCGGTGGCTTCTACGGCCTCACGGGCTTCCTCATCGGCCTCGGTGGCTTCTACGGCCTCACCGGCTTCCTCATCGGCCTCGGTGGCTTCTACGGCCTCACCAGCTGCCGCAGGTTCAACTCTGTCATCCGGATGAATCCCAAACATCTCCATCAAAAATTCATCAACACCAATCCCTCCGCTCGCCATTGTAACAAATAAAGGCATTGAAAATACAAGTGCATCCTCACATAAGGCAGTGATAAATTGCTTGCAAGTTTTAACTAACTTGTGAAGCTAAATCAAATAAGCACTGCAATGCTTTAGGTCACAGAACAAACAATTCAACAATGCCGCAGACGACTAGAGACTAGAGCAATGCTGTATGTGAAATAGGTCAGGAATTAACAGGCGACACGGATGACCTCTCGTCGGAGGGTTTGTAACGGCGGCGTCGGAGAGGGTTGTCGGGCGGCGGCGACTTCACGGGCGTCATCGGAGGATGTGGCGGCGGCGACACGGACGGTGGTGTCGGAGAGGTTGTAGGGGGCAATGACTTGATGGCGGCGTCGTCGGAGGGGGTTGTCGGCGGGCGATACGAGCGGCGGCGGCGTCGGAGGTTGTCGGCGGGGCGACACGAGCGGCGGCGGCGTCGGTGGGTCGTGAGGGCGGCGACACGGCGGCGGCGTCCGCCACGCGCGTCGTCCGAGGGTTTGTAGGCGGCGGCTGAGGGACGGTGGCGTCGGAGGGTTGTGGCGGCGGCGAATCCGGTGGCGGCGGTGTCGACCTAAGGTTAATTTGGCGCGGTTTAGGGTGAGTGTTTTGAAGAATTGGGGAAACGGACATATAGGGCATCAATCCGGTTGATTCGAAAAACCGTATTACGTCTAACTATCAATCCGGTTGAAACCACAAACCGGGAGTAAAAATAGCAGCGTGCGGGCGAGCAAAAGCGCATTGTGTCTGGCGGCCTTGATCCGGTTGGAGTTTTAAACCGGAGTAATGTTGCCTTGATCCGGTTGACTAATGCAACCGGGAGTAATGGTCCTATTTTTCAAAAATTGTGGGATGCAGGGGGCAGAAGCGGGGCTCGAACCGCGGTGGCACAGTGAGCCCGCGCTTTCGCCTCGCGCTGCTAACCAGTTGGACGCCCTACGCTTGTCAATGGAAAGGGGGGCACATTGTTTAAATGGATTGAAAATATCTATTATGAGAATTTCCAGAAAATGTGGTTTCTTTTAATATTGGAAGTATTATTCGTAAATAGTTTATTACCACTCTGTCATACCAAATATTATGCAATATTCATTGTAATGTTTAAATTCCTGTCGTCACTAGAAATTACATTAAAGAGTATAAAATTCCAGTTAATTCCGTTTAATAGAATAATGATCAGTAAATTCCATTAAAATTCTAACAGGATACATTTTTGGACTTAAAAAAAGAAAATTCGCACGAAATTAAGAAAAACTAAAACTACTACATAATGTCTAATCGGCGCCGCCCTCGCCGTCACTGCTATCCTCCTCCTCCTCCTCCTCCTCGTCGTCGCTGTCACCCTCGTCCCTGCTGTCGTGGTCTCGACGACGTGCCATTCCGTCGGCTTCGTCTGTCACCGCCCGATTGGGTCGAGTCGTCAGCGCCCTCCGGATCGTCGGAGAGATCGTCGTACATGTCGTCGTCGGACCACCATGGCGCCTCATCCTCTTCCGAGCTGGTACCCTCTGAGAGATGCCACCCAGGGGAGTGGCAAAACTCAGAGAGCCTCCACCGCTTCGGTGGTGGCGACGCAGGCGGCGATGAATCAGAGTTAGAAGACATGGCGGCGGAGGTATAAGCGAGGGAAATTAAGCTCTGTGTGTGTGATGTTGATTCCGTCCAAATTTATAAGGGGCCTGACTGATCTTTCCATTTTCCCTCGTGTGTTGGAAAATGTAGCTGCACGCGCGGCTCGCCTCCCCGATTAATTACATCGGAGAGGCGAACAGGAGCGACGCTTAGCGAACCGGAGGAAGGGAAAGAAGCGAGCGTGGGGCATGAAGCCTTTCAATCTCGGTTTAAAACACCTACCGAGACTGATGGAGACAACAGACCTGTGGGGCCAGACAACTGATGTTCAAAATCAAAAAATCGTAAGACGCCTATCAGTCCCGGTTGGTGGTTTAAACCGGGCGTAGAAAACCATCAATCCCGGTTAAAAATAAAATCCGGGATTAAAGTTTTACTGACGCGTAGGCCCAAGTTAGCTGTTGTGCGTGGTGTGCCTTCAGTCCCGGTTGGTGGTTTAAACCGGGAGGAATGGACCCATTTTTCCAACAAAGTTGTGTTTGTGGGGGGCAGAAGCGGGGCTCGAACCTCGGCGGCACAGTGAGCCCGCGCTTTTGCCTCGCGCTACTAACCAGTTGGACGCTATACGCTTGGCGACGTTAATGGGGGCACATTGTTTAAATGGATTGAAAATATCTATTATGAGAATTTCTAGAAAATGTGGTTTCTTTTAATATTGGAAGTATTGTTCGTAAATAGTTTATTACGGCCACTCTGTCATACCAAATATTATGAAATATTCATTGTAATGTTTAAATTCCTGTCGTCACTAGAAATTACATTAAAGAGTATAAAATTCCAGTTAATTCCATTTAATAGAATAATGATCAGTAAATTCCATTAAAATTCTAACAGGATACATTTTTGGACTTAAAAAAAGAAAATTCGCATGAAATTAAGAAAAACTAAAACTACTACATAATGTCTAATCAGTCTAAAATTCCAGTTAATTCCGTTTAATAGAATAAATATCAAGAATACGCTTTTAGCGCGCTACTAACCGATCGGACGAAAACGCTTGTCGAAAATGAGGTGTCTTGAAAAAATAATTTAGCATTCACATTACTTGTCATATGTGATTATCACAAAATAATGATAAATAGTACATATATGCAACTACTTTGTTTTTACAAGTGATCCTTCGTTGTGGTCATGGCGTACGTAAGGGGCATCGTCATCACCATTGAGGATAGTAATGTCTACATCCACCGAGAAAGGCGGCAGCTCGTTGAACTGATTATACTCTTCTTCATCCGTTACGCCCTCAACTCCGACAATCCTTCTTTTACGGGAAGAACGACATGGTGTCTTGGCTTATCAAGATTACAAGTATTATCCTACGCCTTTTGGTACTCCGTCCCTTTTGCATTTTCGGTTTGCTATCCATGTCAATCACATAGAAAATCTGTGGCATCATTAGCGAAACACGAACGGTTCGTCCTCAGAGGCCACTTGCTTAAGGTCCACGATTGCTATCCCGTACTCGTCAATCTGGACAGCTGTCAGTTTGACCCATTGGCATCGAAATAGAGGGACTTTCAAAGGTCCGTACTCGAGCTCCCAGATTTCCTCTATAAAACCATAATAGGTGTCCATGTTTCCATTTTTGTCCAATGCATCAATTCGAACACCGCTATTTTGGTTTGTGCTCTTGCTATCCTGAGATGCAGTGTAAAATGTGTATCCATTTATCTCATACCCTTGCCATGATACCATTGTCATTGATGGTCCCCGAGCTAAGAGTTGCAATTGTTCGTGGACACCCTCCTTGCCCAACAGCTGCTTTTGTAGCCAACCGTCAAAACTGTCTACTTGCTTGTTTGCGATCCACTTTTCTGACCTCCCTAGGTATTCGTCTCGTAGAATCTTCTCGTGGTCATCGACATATGGAGCCACTAAAGCTGCTTGCTTCAATACTGTGAAATGTGCTTGTCTAAATGACAGTATATCTTTGCAAGAGGATTCTTTTCTCCCTAGAGTGCCTTTTCCTTGTAGCCTCCCCTGATAGCGTGATACAGGCACGCCAATCGGATTTAATTCATTAATGTAGTCGATGCAAAACTCAATCACCTCTTCTGTGCCAACACCCTGGGCAATGCATCATACGGGCGAGACCGATTCTGAACATATTTTTTAGGACACCCATGTACCTCTCGAAGGGAACATCTTTGTGTAAGAAGACGGGTCGAGAATTTCTAACTGTTTCACCATGTGAACCATGAGATGGACCATCATATCAAAGAAGGACGGAGGAAGATCATCTCAAGGTTGACCAAAGCGGCGACAATATCATTACATAGATTACATAACTTATCCGGATCTATGACCTTTTGTGATATGGCGTTGAAGAACGAGCACACCTTCACGATTGTCCCTCGTACCTTTGTCCGCGAACACCTCTCAACATCACGGCAACAAGCGGGTCATCAACACGTAACAATCATGCGATTTCACGTTTACAATTTTATTCTCTTTTGTGTTTATAAGTCTTTTTATGTTCGACGAGTATCCGGAAGGACCTTAACATTGTTTAACAACTGAATCATGTTCTTTTCTCTTCTTTGCTTGGAGTGTAGCTCGCAGGATGGAGGTAATGCCCTTTGTCTCTTTCTTGCGAGATGTAATTCCTGCACGAGTCCTAATAGTTGTAAGTCATTAGTGGATGAATAGTATCTTTTGATTTGCCGTACATATCTAGGAATCCTAGCAAGTTCACGCAGACATTCTTCGTTATATGCATAAAGTCTAATGAGTGGCGAACCTCTAAGTCTTTCCGAGAAGGCAAATCCCAAAAATTGATTGCTTCTTCCAACTAGCCTTCTTCTTAGCTTCTTGGGGAGGGAGTGGTGGGACAGGTTTGCTACCATGACCCTTTCCAAATCGATTTTCAGATCCTTCACCATAGAAAATAAATCGCCCCTTTGTGATGCTTAGGCCTCTTGCGGTTCTCTTCCGTCCCATCAAAATTAACTAAGTTACTCCAGAACAGGTGCTTGAGTTTAGGAACCTCGATGGCCCATGTATACAACCTTCCGAGAGTTTGCGGTACTTGTCTTCCATATCGTCCAAGCACTCGATGCAGGCTTTATATCCCTTGATAGATAGGCCCGACAGGTTACCAAGTGCTGGCCAGTCATTGATGATTACGAATAGTAATGCACGTAGGGTGAAGTACTCTCTTTTGTACTCATCCCATACACATACACCATCGTTCCACAATGTTAGCAGATCTTCGATCAACGGTTTTAGGTACACATCGATGTCGTTCCCTGGTTGCTTGGGGCCTTGGATGAGTAATGGCATCATAATATACTTCCGCTTCTGGCACAACCAAGGAGGAAGATTGTAGATACATAGAGTCTTGGCTGAATTCTTGTGATTGGTGCTCAACTCGCCGTGAGGGTTCATCCCATCTGTACTCAGCATAAACCGTATGTTCCTCGCGTCGCTTGAAAATTCCGGGTATTTTCTATCAAGTTTTCGCCACTGCGACCCATCTGCGGGATGTTTTAGCTTTCCATCAACGTTACGAGCATCGCTGTGCCAACGCATCATCTTCGCATGCTCTTTGTTCGCAAGCAGACGTTTCAACCAAGAATTATAGGAAAGTACCACACCACCTTAGCGGGGTCTCTTCACCTTCGTGCCCCTCTACCTCACCTGCGTCATCACGCTTGGTCTTATACCGCGATGTTTTGCACACCGGACAAGCTTCCAAATTCTCACACTCATTGCGATAGAGGATGCAATCGTTACGGCATGCATGTATCTTCATGCCTCCAAGCCCAAAGGACGGAGAGCTTGCTTGGCTTCGTGACGTAGAATGTGTTACCCTCTGAAAGCAACTTCTTCATGAGGCCTAACAACTCGTTGAATCCCTTATCAGACAATCCATTTGCCGCCTTCCATTGCATTAGTTCTAGTGTGGTACGCAACTTTACGTGCCCTCGTCCGCATTTGGATACAACAAGTGTTTCATAGTCCTCCCAAAGGCTGAAACTTTTCGTAATGCCTTTTATCAACGTATTCTCCTCTCCATCAAGCAGCATCTGGTCTAGATCATCGTCGCCAAACTCCCCCTGCATATGTTCGAAATAACTGTGTTGGTCAGCGTTCGAGATATTATCGTCCACCTGTTCTTTTTCAGCCCGTGTAATCTCTACTTCGCCGTGCTTGGTCCAACAGGTATAATTTTTCATAAAACCTCTTGAGATCAAATGAAAATAAATTTGCTCACAGTTTGCCCACTCCTTTTGATTCTTGCAATCAATACATGGGCAACATATATAGTCTAAGGTAATATTGGTTTCAACATGACGAATAAAAGTTTCTAAACCCTCCATGAACTGCGAGGAACATCGGTCCATGTACATCCATCGCCGATCCATCTGCATTATACATATTCATAGCATTGAGTGTAACGGTAGCTTGTGATCAAATACACATATTGATACCATACAAACAAACATCTTGCAAGGCTAAATACTCCTGGGTGAATCAGCAAAGATCATCCATCATTGATACTATTAGGAATTTGGTGTAGATATGTGGAAATAAAAATAATAATATTTTTTAACATCCATCATTTATGAAATACCCCTCCCAATCCTTGTCCCCTCCATTAATCAATGCTAGTACACATACAAACATGATTTAACAATACACATACAAACATAATCCGATACTTCACATACAAGCATCCAATGATAGTACACATTAAAAATTTAAAATGCATTAATAAACATACAAAGTCTGCAGCACATACAATTATAATAATTGTTCGGACAACAACATTTCTTAAATACATAAAACTTGAATTAATTAAAAAGTACAACATAGAATGTGATCTCGATGTCTCAATCACACGCTACGGGAACGTGACTTCCCCTTGCCCTCGCCCTCGCTGCCCTCGCCCTCGCCCTCGCCCTCGCCCTCGCCATCGCCATTGCCCTTGCCCTTGCCCTTGCCGCCCTTGCCCTTGCCCTTGCCCTCATTACCACCATTCCCGCCGCCGTCGCTGTCGCCCTCGCCCTCGCCCTCGCCCTCGCCCTCGCCCTCGCCCTCCTCATCACCACCGCCACTGCCATCGTCGCGACGTGGCACATCATTGGTCGCCACGTATTTTTTGTCTTTTGCGCTATTTCTGTGGGTATTCGTCCCCCCGCAACAAGCAATGGTGGAGGGGCAAAGACACTTTAGAAAACAGATCATTTTGGACCTAGTTGGAGGGAGCGTGGTTTCGATGTTAGTGGCGTTGTCACCGGTCCAGCAAGACATCCTAAATCTGGACGGAAATTTAATGGTAAAAACACAGACAAAGGTCGGCATTTATAGTTGCGCCGGTAGCGGTGGCGGCGGTGGCTGCGGCGGCGGTGGCGGCGGTGGCAGTGGTGGCGGTGGGATCAGAAACGAGCGATGCGATGCCGGTGGATAAATGTACCTCAGCGGCGTGGCCGGAGAGGCGCTGACGAATGGGCGGAGGCGCTGCGACAGCGAGCGGCGAGGCCGGGCGGTGGTGGCGACACGGCGGCGGCGGCGACACGAGCGTTGCTCCGATGATGATCCGATCCCCTTTCACCGCTTCCTCAGCGCGGCGAAGAGAGGCTCCCCCCTCTCCTCCTTGCTCTCGCCTCAGCAGCTCCTTGCTCCTCAGCTCCGGTCTCCGCTCCTTCCTCACAAGCGCGTGCGAGCTCCCTCAGCAAGTGCGGCGACGACAAGACGATCGACGCAGTGACTTTTTGTTACCGGAGGAGAAATGGCTCCTATTATCGGAGCAGAGTATTAGTCCCGGTTTGTAACACCAACCGGGACAAATAGACAAATATCAGTCCCGGGTTGTAACACCAACCGGGCCATTTGTGACAGGAGAAATGGCGCCAATTATCGGAGCCCAGTGTTAGTCCCGGTTGGTGATACCAACCGGGACTAGTACTCCCCATCTGCCATCTGTCCCGCGAATCGACCTATCGGTCCCGGTTGGTGGAACCAACCGGCTGGCAAATCGCCTACGCCTCGTTACCATTGAGCCGGATCGAAGTTAACCTCGATCCGGTTTGATGGTAACTGGATCGATGTCTTGGGATGGAAGGGCCGTTCCGTAGTAGTGTGTGGCTTACCGCACTTGTCTAATATTAGTTGTGACAAAATATGACTGCCATCCAAACAGGCCCTAAAACTCGCGCCCCATTCTCTCTTTTTCGCGCGCGCACCCTTTCTCTTTTCGTCTCCCGCTGCACCCTTTGCACTAGAAGAAATATGACCTTCTGTGACGTATTTTTTATGACAACTGAGTAATATGTCATTGATTTATGACGTTTTTCAAAGAAAACGTCATAAGAAATAATAAGGGGTGTAATCCTACATTTTTTGTGACGAATAAAATAAAACGTCACAAATAATGTCACTAACGACAAGAAAAAATGTCACGGACCAATATACCAAAATGTTGTGACGAAATAATTTTGTCATAAGAATTTTGAAGTTTAAAATCTTACTGATTCAAATATTTAAAATACAATTGAACCTAAAAAGTGGAAATCTAACTTATGTAATATTTCCGTTGTATTGAATTCAAAAAATTCAAATATAGATAAATTTGAAGTGAAATGAAATTTGATTTTTTAATCCCGATTGAGTCTAAAATTTGAAGTTGACCAAATCTAAAATTTGAAATCTAGACAAATAAATGGGGCAATTGCATTTTTGCCCCTACTTTGAAGCCGAATTGTGATTTTGCCCTCATTTTTTTTACTTGATTTTGCCCTCGTTTTTTCACATTGAAGCTTCCCTTTGCCCCCATTCCATTAACATCGCTTAACGGTGTTAACTTTTCTTTAGAAGACACATTTGCCCTTGCAGATTTGTCATATTTTATTAATGAGTTTATGATTTTATCCCTATTTCGACTCAAACATTTCAACATATTTGAAACTTATTTTTGATAGCATTTTGACCAAATTTTGACTAAATTCAAAAATATTTCGAAAGTTTTGATTACATTTTGATAGCAATCATTTTTCTAAGCTCCAACCTTACTAAAGTACTATATGAAGTCTACTTTTTGTGCAAGAGAAACATAATTCAAAACCCTAATCGAAAGAACGCTATTGAATCAGCAACCATGAAGAATGTGGTGCTCTACCCGGCAAATGTGCAAATCTATAAGGGAAAATGTGTCTTTTAAAGCTAAGTTAACACCGTTAAGTGGTGTTAACGGAATGGGGGGGCAAACAGAGACTTCTGTTTAAGAAAACAAGGGCAAAATCACAAAGCCTAGAAACTGGGGGCAAAATCACAATTAGGTTTCATAATTGGGGCAAAAACACAATTATCCCAATTTATTAAATTGTAAATCGTAACATACTAGTTGTTTGATGATTATAACAAATAGTACAAATTTAATTCAATTCCAAAATTTGATCTTCTCATATGGTAATATGGGCATTAATAATTTGATCATACAAATTTACCCCACTGGCCCACCGGCCCATTTCCATTCCCCTTCCCCTCGCTCAGTCTCAACCCACCCGATCTCCTTCCCCCACTCCCGATGCCCAAACCCTAGCTGCGGTGGCTCGGGCGGCTCCTCCTCCGCTGCGGCGGCAGCTCCTCCTCTGCCAAGCGTGGCAGCGGCGGGTCCTTATCCTCCATTCTCCACGACAAGCTACGGCGGCGGCTCCTCCTCCTCCATGGCTTGCGCGGCGGCGGGCGATGATGGCGGAAGGCGACGACAACGACGACTTCTCAGCAAGCGGCGGCGAGCGATGATGGCGGCAGGCGATGCGGCGGCGACAAAGACAGTGAGTTTCCCTCTCGCCCTCTCGGCTCTCGTCTCTCCTCACAGCCGCCCACAGCAACCCTAGCCGCGGCGCCCAAATCCTCAAGGCGCGGCGTGACCCGCCCGCCGGCCGCCGGCGATCGCCGCCCACCCTCCGCCACCCACCTTGCCAAGCGCAAGCACCGCAGTGGCCCTTCTCCGCCCCCACTCCAGGTGACACCAGGTGCGCCGGCGCCATCTGTTCGTTGCCCTTCCTTCTTGGTATGCCGCTGCTTCGAGGTGTTTGGGTTTTTGATTTGCTTGGCTAATGGCGACGGTGGTCAGCTTGATTAAGGGGTGGTGGTGGACTACAAGATGGTCAGGGTCGGCATCGGCGGCAGCAAGAGCGCCCTCGGCAGGGTCACATTGGTAGGCAACATTTCCCCCCTTTTCGCTTGTATGTATTGTCGATTTGAGTTTCAGTGATGATGTGCTTGAGCTAAGCCATGCGATGTCTATAGTAAGTATTTGGAAACTAGCTGTTTTGGTCCTTCTGATAAGTTGAGGTCAGCTTATTGTGATTATTGTCGGTCGTCCTATCTCCTATTAATTAATAACTGCATATCTGCATCCACTGGCCAATTTTGTGCTGAAATATCCAATATCATTGCTTCTGTTTTCCATGTTTCCTGCCCTTTTTGGCTGCAAATTTAGCAAATCTTTCATGACAGCTATATGCTTATTAATGAAAAGTATCAATAATGTTCGATGAAGAAAGTAAGAAGTGTTGCAGGTCTTATATCTCAGTCACCACATCTGCATGAAAACTTTGTGTGATGGAATTTGATAATTGAGATGTTTCATATTTAAACTATTTAGGAACTCAACTCGTATGTGCTTCATATAGCAGAATGCTTGCATCGCGCTGTGCAAATTCCTGCTAAGCATGATCTTCTCTGAATAAGTTTATGGGAGATCATATTTATTACATAATTACATTAGCTTTCACATTTCAAGATTTTTGCAAACACCAAGCATGTTTGTAAGCTTATCTTCAGGGTCGTGGATGGCATATACAATGGAGTATTCATGAATATTCATTACGCAAGATACAAATGTTACGGTCATCAACCTTTTTTGTTACAAAGCGGTAGAGAGCTATTGTAGTTTTCACTATTGTTAAGTTTAGCATGGTTAAATTCAGTTGAGGTGTTTGTATGTGTGTCATTTTCCTTGGCCTTTATTCAGTCATGTTCCTAAAAATAATTAACATTACAGTTGATATGGTTGATTGGACTTAGGAATAGGGTATAGCCCAAGAAGAATTTGAACCAAACTGTATGCTGTTATGCCCGAGGAAGTTACCACATTGTCCATGCATTATCTTCTACGTCTTTTCTGAGCTTATTTCCAATGGATCTTTGTAATGATGATGCCCCCTTTTTTCAGCTACCATTATAACTTCGACGTCGACACGTGGAATCTTGTTTATAAGCATGCAGTTGGTAAAAATTTCAAAATGAAAGCTGGTTATGATTCAGAGGTGCAAGTTGGATGGGTTTCCCTCTGGGTATGTACATTATGCCATTTCGCTATAGCATCTTATCTTACTTTACTATTGGAATATGGAGCAGGTATATTAGAAAATAGACTCAGAATTGCCATGTCATCCTTTCTTCTTTTTTACTGATCACAGCTTGTGTCACCTTTGCCAAACTAATTGCATTCATAGCATATAATATGTAGAGGTATAAAAATGATGGAACAATACATTATGTGCTAGTTGGGGTCCTCTCAGAATTTAATTGTACTACATAGTGACTGTATGTTGAGGAAATACCTAATTAGTCTTATGTATAATGGATTAATTGATCGACAAATATCAGCCAGATGTTACCAGAAGTTAGCCACGTGCTTATTTGCAGTTTGTGGGCTGTGTTGTATATACAATTAATTTGGTTGTGTTGTCTATATCAATTAATTTACAGATTTAATTATTTTGATGCAAGCTGTTACAACTGTTTTGAGCAGGGATGAGTTTTTTGCAATGGTTGATATAGTCTCCAAATGTTAAAGAAGCGTCGAGGTTGCTGCTATGTTTTGGTTAGAAGCAAAACAATCAAGTAGAGCAGATGAAGCAATGATTTAGGAATATTTAGTGCCATGTTTTGGTGACAATGAAATCCAATTGTATTTATGTTGCTATGTACTATGTATCGATGAATATTTGTATTACTTGGTCACTTGTGAATTTATAAGGAATTTATTTATGTACAAAAATTGTTTGGATTTATTTATGTGATGGCAAATTGTGAGCTATATATAATTGTGCTACAATTAGTGGGCTTAGAATTGGTTTAAATAATTATGACGTTAAAATTGTCACAACATTTCGCCACGTCACGTGCCACGTCATCTGTTGCTACCATCTCAATCACCTACTTATGACGTTTTTGTTTCAAACCATGACGATTCATAGCGTCATAGTTCTTTAATGACGATAGAACATTTGTCACTAATTTTGTGACATTTTTTCTTGTTTAAATCACGAAGGTCTTTAGAGACGCACCTTCTGTGACAGACGGATTTTCGTCACAGGAGCGTCATAGATTGGATATAGTGACAAAAAAACCTCTCTTTGTGACGAAATTTGATTGTCATAGAAGGCCATATTTCTTGTAGTGTTGTCGACGCCAGACCTCTCCTTAGTTAGGCCTTTAGTTTGAATTCAGTGGTGGTTTATCGTACTATTGGAATTAGATAGAGGTCAAAGGAAATGGCGTTCCAATAGACAAATGAGGTAGGGAGGCAATCATGGGTGCACGAGGCTAGCGGATAGGGGTGGCACGAGGAATGGATGGAGCAGTTAGGGTGCAACCGGCCGCAGAAGATGGCAAGTGGCGATAGGAAGGCATGTAGAATAGGTTCGGCTAAGGCAGAGGTGGAGCAGTGTGGAGGACGGGGAAGAAGATGTGAGGCACTGGGCAGAGTTGTCGTGTCGCGGTACCATCCGATTGGTCCTCGATGTTATCCTATTGTCTATTGGCTCCATTTTTAAATAATAGAAACATGATTGCAACCTCTATATTACAAACATACACAGTCAAATAGTCTTATAATATCAAGCACACGACTACAAAGAGAGTGATTTAAACAAGGGGTTCGAAATAAAAATTATCCAAAACTTAAATCAAGCAAATGTATTGTTTGTTCTTTGGCCAAATTTGCTAAAGAACCCCATGACCACCACCTCCAATTGATGACATGCCACTTGTATTAAAGCCATGTCATCCTCATTTTATAACAACGCTCAATATCGTAATCAATAGGTTCGAACTCTTAGGTGTTTTATGTATTTCGCATCATATTTTATATGGTGTTTTACGTGTAACACGTATACTGTTTTATCGATGTATTTATTCTCTGCTGGTAGCACTCTTTTGTATAACCAGAGACCCGTGAAAAATGACACATTAGCATCTCACGGTGATCGTGAAAAGAAAAAGGAAGAATATGCACAAAACCACCTCGTATATAGCGGCGGTGTGAAGGTCTCTTCTATAGTAGTTAATTCATTTCATCCGGGCAAATTAGGTCAGCCGCCATTGTTTCTGGCAAAGTGGCATGAGAATAAAACATAGCACAAACATTCTGGATATATTCACAAATGATTCATCTTGTTGGCGAAAAGCCATTACATCATGGCAAATTAGACAGCGAAGAATCAAGACATCTTGTATCTGTCAAGTGTTTGTTCCTAACTCAATCGTAATGCCCAAGCAAGAAGAGGTGTCAAATCAAGAATTTAATTGATGTCCCGTTAACGGGACATTAATTAACAAAAGCAATCTCCTGGGACGCCCTGTTTTACGGATACACTCGACGTAACTTAAAATGCATTATGATAAAATAGCTCCGCAGACGTTTTAAATGGATTTTATATCAAAAACATCCTAGTATTATACTTCCTTTTTATAAAATGGTACTCTCGCTATTTCTTATGTAAGACGTATAGGTTGAATAATCTTCTACTATCTACTATATATATATAAAGCAGAGTTAAACGTAACCACCACATCAATCCTAAAATCCTAGAAATTCCACGTTAATCCAAAAATAGTAGAAATTCTCACGTTAATTGTAGAAAAAAGAAAAATCTACATCGTTGAATATGTATATTATTATGTAAATCTAACGGTCAACATTGAAAAGATTAAAAAGATAACTACTAAACCTGATCTAATATATTAGAGATAAACTCTAAATCTAATCTGATATATTGAACATAGATTATGCGTTGTAGATTTAGTGGATATTAAAAAAATATTCGAGGAGGGATCAAGCGAGATCTACACAAAACCAACCATCGGAATTGATCATATAACAACCTACCATGATCAAACAACTAATACATATTTAAGAAGAAATCTATAAAAGATTTCGTATAGCTACAAACTACATATTACACGTATTCAAGTAGAATTCGGGTTCCATATAACAAACAAACCCTAAAAAAAATATGAGTTAGAGATAAACTCTATATGCTGACACAAATCTTGCCGTGCAAACGCACGTGCCAACATATTAAAGTAGAGAAAAATGGAGGCACCACAATGTGCCACGTCGTCCGAAAATTCTCCACCATCCGATCAAAATCCATCAAATCAAACAACCGTTCAATTGTCGTCCACCGCATCAGATAAAAAAAAAATCTTTGTAACAAACTAATAAAGCCGATATAATATATTAGAGATAAACTATAAATGTGATATGATATATTAGAGATAAATTATGAGTTAGAGATACCATAAAAAAGAGTATGAGTTAGAGATAAACTCTATATGCTGACACAAATCTAGCTGCGCAAACGTGCTGGCCATCTTACTCGTTTTATTTATAAATACGAGACGTTCATATGAATTTTTTGATTTTTTTTGTCTATCCGTATTTATGCCACAATTCTCTCATGTATTACAAAGAACTCTCTCTCGTATGATATTCTCTCTCATGTTCTAAGTCATTTGTAACATGGGTAGCATGATCATTTTTTATTAACTTTCTCATAATTCTACAACTTTACTAATCTATCTGTCAATTCAAAATACGCCTTACTAAAAAAAAGGGAGTAGTTTTGAACATTGACATGATCACCAAAACGCATTGTTCACCACTAAAAACTATTACAATTTATTTAGAAAATACAATTTAATTATAATATTAAGGAAGTTCTTTTCTAGATGAATTTATTTATATGATTATTATATGCTCAATCTAAAAAGTCTTAAAAGTTTTTTACGAATAAAGTCTCAAAAGTTTTACTTAGGACAAGTCTAAAGCAATCACTATTTTAGAACGAAGGTAGTAGTAAATAAAACAGTAGAGGAAAATATAGTCAAATAGTGAAAACGAGATGTGAATAGTGGTTGGGATGTCCTAAGTTAGGACGCTACTGGAGATGACATTACATGTATGGTGGAACGATTATATGATCTATTATCAAGAACGTGCGAAGAGAGGCCGATATATTTGGACAATAATTATTTGATGTAACAACCCAGTAATATCCTATGTATCATGTATTCATGTCAAAGTGTTTATAATATTTAACACTATCATTAATATTTTTCATAATATTTTTTGATACATTTAAATTTTAATTTCACTTTTTAATTTAGGAGCAATAGGTGAGTTTCCAACCGATGATTTCGTGTGGTTTTTACAAATTAGGGTAGAGGTGGCCATATGGGCTAAATTGGGCAGTCCGTTACTGTTAATGAGGCCGACCCAACCCGGTTTGTAGTAAAAACGAACCAGGCCGCCTCGGTTTTTGGAAGTGAACCATGCCTAGGTTTCAACCTCGGCCCATTAGGATAGCATAGTTCGGTTCGTATATTAGCGGCCGGTTGTTACTACACGGACTAGGCCAACTCGGTTCAACCCCGGTCGGCATAGCGTACGGTAGTAATTAAAAATTAAAAAATCGTCCCGCCTCTCGCCCGACGCCCGGTCGCGCGCTCCCTCCCTGGCTTCCTCCCGTCCGCGCTTGAAAAGACGGGCTTGTGCCTTGATCCGTCTGCACCTGCAAGGCAACAATGTAGCGCTAGGCAATAAGCCAGATGCTGCCTACCGTGGTGCTGCCATCCATATCCAAAATAAAAAAGGCTCTCCAATCATTTTATACATTTCAAATATCCCATCATTTTCCTTATTAACTCAATATTGTGCCTTTTCATCGCCATTTTCAAATTCCTCTCATTATTCGAAACCTTTTCAAATATTTTTCAAAAACAAGATCAACATGCACCAACTAGATGAAAAGGGCCACATATAAACTGGACCGGTTCGATCCATCCGGTCCTATAACTAAACCGTGTCTGTTTGTAGATTTCGTGTTGTTAGCCCGGTTAACCCAGTTCACATAATAACCGGGCCGAACCGAATCACGCCAAACCAGGGCCAAGCTAGGTTGATCCGGGCCGGCCCGTTGTCCAGGTCTAACCCGGGGCTCGAAACGCTTAGCTCGATGAAGCGACCATGATCCACATAAAGGAAAGCACGTAGAATACTGCAAGACGCGAGGGAAAAGCCCCAAAGCGAAGGCCCAGATTTGGCCAATCGGAGCAAGGAAAATTGGGAAGAGAAAAGAATTTGCAAAATGGGAGGATTTGTTCGTGGCGGCACGCCCATCGATGGGGCTATGTAGCTCGCTAGGGTGGACCTCCCTGTACTGCAACCGCTGCCACTCGTGCGGTTCCTTAAATACTGATGAGGGAGCATTACCCACCACCCCTCCTCGGGGAATATATTTTTTTCCCCGCCCTCCAACAGTTGCTCATGTCCCCGTGTCCTTTGGGTCAAGAGAAGCAAAGAGACCACCCCTCATGTTACAAGTACATCCACGATGTGCTCATGCAAGTTTGCATTTAGGCCTTGTACATTTCGGCTTAGTGTAGCGTAGCGTGCGTTTCAGTAAAATTTATCTTTTTTATATAGACTATTTGGTGAGGTAATTTGTAATGATTTTTCTCGGGTTTTTAGTAGTCCTCTTAAAGATTTTAAAACTAATTTTAATTATTTTTTATAATATTTAAACCTCTCCTTAAATACTCTTAAATTTTACTGAAACGCTACGCTACGCTACGTTAAGCTGAAATGTACAAGGCCTTGGTAAACCTTTTTTTTCTCTCCCTCTAATCGCCTTCGTTTTGACTTTGGTCATTAGTTTGCCGGTGAAGCAGTGGAGTGCTTGCACGGTTAGTGTGCCTGTGCTTGCATGGGTTTTGTGTCATCTAGTTCGGGCTTTAGTTTATGGTTTGTTTAATTAATTGTGTTAAGTGTCATACTCACGGAGATATTGATATTTTTAGTCTATTATTTTTAAAAATAATTGTGTTAATTATTATATTATATAATTTGCAATGAAAAGTTGCGGAGAGAAATAATGTTGGAGCGCTGAAGTTTGCTGAGCCTTCAAATCTAAACAAATTATTAGTAGCATCTGTATCTGGACCTCTATCCTCACACTACTTTTCACCATTACCTACTCCATCTATCTTTTTTTAAAAATTTTCTTCACATTTTACACTATACTTTATAATATTTATTCCCTTTATCAGCTACTCTATCTAAAAGTACAATATTTTAAAATGATTGCTATGAATCCTCAGGTCCCAAAAGGCTTTCTAAAGAAAAAAAAGAAATCCAACGGGGGTGCAGACTAATGTTGGTGCTTGGCTCATTGGCTGGGTACATTTTGGTGGCCATTGTAGGAGTCGGTCTAATAATTGGCAGCACAGGTAGGTCACCCAGGGTGGGGAGGGCTGCAGTGGTTGTCGGAGTTCTACTGATAACAAATGTCTACCTCCTATTTGGTGTACAATCTACGGAGTACTGGTATTTTGGTAGAGCTGAAAAAAAAATACATATATACAAAGGCGTCTGCTATATACAGCACTCCTGTAGAATTTGTTTTTATTAGTTGCTGTTAGTTTTTGGGATCAAATATACATCGAAGTACACGATGTATAATAGTCAACTGAAAAATTTTGGAGGCATAAATTACTCCACTTCCAGTCTTCCTAGTTGATGGACTGTGACCAAGAAAGGCATTGGTGCTTGTTGACCTAGGACGATGAGATTGTGCATGCATAGAGTAGTTTTGACTTTTGAGCATAGCTTTGGTTGTCGAGTCTATGGTGTAAAAAGACAAAAGGTAAAATGGAACCCTTTCAAAACAAGTTACGGCCTGTTTGACTTTATGTTTTTTCATAGTGAATTTAAAAATGTTTAATATAAAATTTTGGTTAGTTCTGTACCTATGCTTTAGTTGAAATAATGTTTTTTAGCTTTTTTAACTCCACTTTTCAACTTTTTTGAAAAAAATTTGATAGTTCATTAATATTATTGTTTTACTTCTTTGTTGTATTTTGATCCATCTAAAAAATTGTGCAAAAAACAACTTCTAAAATTTCCAAAAAAAAACAATATTAAAGTCAAGATGGTGCTAGGTTGAATACGTGGTTTTATATTCACACATTATAAAATACTATGTATGTAAGAGTGTCTGAGTTAAATGAATAAGCTAGCTGAGCTGAAGTAAGTGAATATAAAGCTGGATTTCAGGAGGTTTTTAAAATATGCTTTTCAAAACCTATCTGGTTAATTTATATTATTTTAAAGATTTTTTATATGTGGAATTGAGAAAAAAATGACTTAAAAAAGCTAAATTCATTTTTTAGCCAAAAAATATAAGCCACTCTACACATGTCGTAAAACATAGTTTTCTCAAGACTTTTATATCAAATAAGGTTAATAGTCTTGTCTAGAACCTGCACTTGAATGGCTAGACTTTGAAAGTTCCGAGAGGGCATAGCATCCTTATAAGAAGCCATGCCATTTGGTTATACTTGTTGTTTTTATTGCGCACAATCTTGAGGTGGCTGAAACTAAACTGTTCCAAAGAGGACAATGGACAAAAGATATAAGCTCACATCATGACAAAACTAATAAGGTTATAAGGCATATCGCCACTGATCACAACTATGCTCGCTTTGTAGATAGACACAAATGTTTTCAGGAACAACTAGATGCATTGCTGCCAACTAGCCAGGGATCATAACAAGCCATAACAAACCAAAAGCCATTGCTCTTTAGCCTACCTTCTGTGATGAGGATTGCGAGGTGCAAATCTGCACAGCTGAATATCTCCACTATAAACTTTAAATACGCTCTATAACAATATTTACTACATATTTTATTCATCACTCTAAAATTTTTCACATTTGCACTACACTCTATCTAAAAGATTTTTTTTCCTCGAACAAATATTCTCTCTGTATACTCTATTTTAGAGCATTTGTAGTTGGTGCCTAAAAGAATTTTTTTCATACTAGACGGCTCTCACTCTCTATATAAATTACGTAGTCATGTCATTCACTGAAATTTAGAGATTCTTTCGTGTGTCTCTCTCCTAAATAGGGCAAACTCTTGGATTAGTTTAGCAATTAGTAGCAGCGAATTGATGTATTATGCGTCTGCACCTGGCTGCATGTACTCCAAATCCAATACATTTTTTTCCCTCTCTCTCTACCTGTGTGTTTGACTGCGCCTTGAGCAGCAGCAGCCTAGATGCTACTCTGCATTTGGACCATCCTCCTAGTCCTCCCTAGCCTGCCTTGATAAAAGCTACTCGCACAGTGCGCATACATGCAGCCAATTTCACTTCACTTACCACGGTAAAAACAGAGATCAATTAGCAAAAGCAAGAGGTAAATAAAAACAACTTCAAGAGAAGGCCAAAGCAAAGCAAAGCAAGGAAACAAAAGGCAACCTTGCAATTTCTTTCCCTTCCCTCCCCTCTCTCTTCTCCCCTTTGCCATGATCCTTCCTGCCACTATATAGCCTCCCCCTCACCTCCCATTCTAGAGAGAGAGAGAGAGGGAGAGACTGAAGCAGAGAGAAGGGTGGTGAACTGGTGACTCTGGTGAGCAAGTGAAAGGTGGAAGAATGGAGAGACAGTAGGCAGGGAGGAAGAGACCATGATGATTGTGAGATGAGAGTGAGGCTAGGGAGTGGTGGTGGTTCTTGGTGTGTCGCATGATGGTGGGAGGAGAGCTTGTGCTGGCTGCCCTGGTGATCCTGTTCACCTTGCTCCTCACCCTGGTGCTCAGCCACTTCCTGCCTCTGCTCCTCAACCCCAGTGCCCCCAAGGGCAGCTTTGGGTGGCCACTCCTTGGTGAGACCCTGAGGTTCCTCAGCCCTCATGCTTCCAACACCCTGGGAAGCTTCTTGGAGGATCACTGCTCAAGGTACGTAATTAGCACCCCTAACAGCCACCACTAATCTTCTAACCGTGCGGTTAAGTATGCCATCATTATTTCATGTGACAGCGAAAGAAGGCGGTTTTGCTAATTTGCTGTCCTGTCTGATCACTAATTAACAGTAGCATATGGTGGTATAAACATTGTTGGTGTGGTGGTGATGCAGGTACGGGAGGGTGTTCAAGTCCCATCTGTTCTGCACGCCAACCGTGGTGTCCTGTGACCAGGAGCTGAACCACTTCATCCTGCAGAATGAGGAGAGGCTGTTCCAGTGCAGCTACCCCAGGCCAATTCATGGCATACTGGGCAAGTCCTCCATGCTGGTGGTCCTGGGGGAAGACCACAAGAGGCTCAGGAACCTTGCTCTGGCCCTGGTCACCTCCACCAAGCTCAAGCCCAGCTACCTCGGTGACATTGAGAAGATTGCACTGCACATAGTTGGGTCATGGTGGCATGCCAAGGACAAGGGCAGGGTCAAGGTCATCGCCTTCTGTGAGGAGGCAAGAAAGGTTAGCAAGTGCATGTACTAACTATACCAGGGATATATATGATACTATATCACTAAAGGGACATGAGGACATGATCCCTTGAAATATATATATGCAGGAAAAACTCTGCACATGTTACCTACACCATGCATCATGTAGTTTCTTCCTGCTGCATGAATCTTTTCCCAAGGTAGTCTTGACTTACCAGGGTCTTTTTTTTTCTTTTTTTTTTTGCTGTGCTCATAATTTCTTGGGAAGCACAGTTTGCATTCAGTGTGATAGTGAAGCAGGTGCTGGGGCTGTCACAGGAGGAGCCTGTCACGGCCATGATACTGGAGGACTTCCTCACCTTCATGAAGGGCCTCATCTCTTTCCCTCTCTACATCCCAGGGACCCCCTATGCCAAAGCTGTCCGGGTAATTAATCATGATCTTTTCACAGCAGCTTGTCAAACTGTCAAAAGTCTCGAGCCTTTTTGCACACATACCATCGTAGCTCGTGAAAAGTGCTGGTAGACAAACTATGTTTACATTGAAGACATGCTGTAACAACACTGCTCCTCTTGTCTGGTGATGATCCTCACAGGCCAGAGAGAGGATATCAAGCACTGTGAAGGGTATTATTGAGGAGAGGAGGAGCTCTGGTTCCTGCAAGAAGGGTGATTTCCTTGATGTGCTCCTCTCTAGCAATGAGCTCTCTGATGAGGAGAAAGTGAGCTTTGTGCTAGACTCCCTGCTTGGAGGATATGAGACCACCTCACTCTTGATCTCCATGGTTGTGTATTTCCTTGGGAAGTCGGCTCAAGACATGGACCTAGTGAAGGTACATGCACGCTTGCCATGGTGAAACCACAGAAAGATTGGTAGTTTTTTAAAAAAAAGATCGGAAGATTGGTAGTTAAGTGCCATCACTAACTATATATGAACATGATGTGCATGTAGAGGGAGCATCAGGCCATAAGATCTACTAAAGGGAAGGAGGAGAGCTTGAGCTCTGAGGACTACAAGAAGATGGAATATACCCAACATGTAAGATGATCAAGCAATACATGCTTTAGGACTGGGAGCCCTTTCCCGTTATCAACAATCTATACAAATATGTGATCCTCCAAATTTGTTCCCCCCCTTATTTATACCATTTCTTCATATGACTGCCTATATACGGAGTTTTTTTAATGTTTTATTGAAGCAAAAAAAAAAAGAGAGCAAGAGGGTGAGGGACAGGGGGTTGTTCTGTAATAATGGAAATGGTGTAGTGATGCAGTGCATGCCCTCACAGGTTATCAATGAGGCGCTGAGATGTGGTAACATTGTCAAGTTTGTGCACAGGAAGGCTCTCAAAGATGTCAGATATAAAGGTAATTAACCCTACTTGAGGCTTTCGTTGCAGATTCCATTGTGCTCATCACATGATAATAGATCAAGCAAAGGGAATGGTTGCACCTTTATTGTTGATTTTTAAGCATGGTTATTCCTAAAACACCTAACTTTTGATAGACGATGCTCAAAAGCCAGTGGCTCTTTTGTTTTTTTTTTGCTCTGTTGCAGAGTATCTGATTCCATCTGGTTGGAAGGTCCTACCTGTTTTCAGCGCTGTTCATCTGAACCCCTCACTTCATGGAAATGCCCAGCAATTTCAGCCTTGCAGATGGGAGGTATGTATGTTTTGTTTGCATAATCTTTATATTTATGTATGTACTATTCAGTAATTAAACCACTCATATTGGTGATGAGCTAACGAATAATCATTCATACCAGTTAGGTCATGCATGGAGCTTAGCTTTATCATAACATACTTTTCCAGAATACTCTACTAGTTTATGCAACAAAAAAGGTTAGAGCACCTATCAGAAGAGCTTATCTGGAGCTCTGAAAGAATCTTCTTCGAAGGGTGTTCTCTAACTAATTGCTACCTTTAATTAGTGGGAGTGTCCAACTATGACATAATTACTCGCAACTGTTCTGGTATGTTCAGATGCCAAACAAAGCTCTGCCTGAGGCTGTAGCTGCCTTTTGTACATGGTCCTAAGTCCTAACCATCATTCCTCATTCAAAGCCAGCATTTTTGGCTTTGCTTCCTTTGCTTAGCTCCCTCTTGCTGAAGCTAATGGCTCTTTGATTGATTCATGTGTATGCTTTATCTGATTTCTGTGATCCACCAGGGCGCAGGCCAAGGGACAAGCAAGAAGTTTACGCCGTTCGGCGGTGGCCCCCGGCTCTGCCCTGGATCAGAGCTTGCCAAAGTAGAGGCTGCTTTCTTCCTCCATCATCTTGTGCTTAATTTCAGGTAAAAAACAAAAAAAAAGGACACATTTTGTCCATGCCCAAGTAGGAGATACATAGGCATACCAGTGATGCACTCAAGAACAACAAAGTCGGCAAATCAGAAAAGAAAAAAAAAGCAATCAATGCGCATGAAAATTGTTCTCTTAAGAAAACAAAAACAGCTTAACAAAGAAACTATTGCAGTAGGGACGATGTTTAATAGGGGACACACAAACAGGAGAACAGATTGATGCAGTTATCACTCATACTAATAATACATCTGCAACAAAGCTATAACGAACAGATCCCTCATTTATGTTCCTTGTCTACGAGGACAGCAAGCCTGAAATCAGCTAAACTCTGTATTTTCGGGAAACCGGCACTGTAGAACGTAGCATCAGAGTTCAGGCGACAGCACACGCTACAAACTACAAACATGGCAGCATGGAGTTTTTCGATAAGAGTAGGCTATATACGCAAGTTGCGCGGGTACCATGCTACCACGCGAGATAAAAGAGCGTGCCAAAGCATGATCGAGCTCTGCAATCAGATTCATATACGTTTTATCTGCAGCTGTCTGAATGCGACAGGAGACAACCATCGCTCTTCGTCTTCCATTGCACGAGAGAAGTGCTTCCTGAATAGTTCTCTCTGTGTAGCTACGAGGTCTCAAGTCTCTGACCGTCTTTCTTCATCGTTTCATGAGAACTTTTTTTGGCGGCCTTTGCAGATGGAGGATCGATGGCGATGACATTCCGATGGCATACCCGTACGTGGAGTTCCAGAGGGGTCTGCCGATAGAAATCGAGCCAGTTTGCTCTGAATCTTGACCGGGCTGAAGCTGCAGCAGTGGCGCGGTTGCAGCCATGGAGGTGGGTTCATCAGTTAGGCCACAGAAAAAGAGAGAGAGGAAGGTGCATGCTACATCGATCATGGCCGCTGAATGTTAATTAGTCAGCGAAAGGGAGTACAAGAAGTGAAGAAACACTGATCTAATAGCTTGTGGTAGCTAGCACTGAGGGCGTGAGGCAGCTGAGATAAATTGTAACTTGTTGATGTACATTGTGTAGATATATTTTATCCAATGCGATTACTTGAGGTGGTGGTGGTGGCGGCGGCGGCGGTTGGTTCTTAACATTCGTCCACTGCTTCAATTACTATCTTATAGAAAAAATTGGGGTCTTGGGATTCAAGAGGGCTTGTCAGCTCAACGAAGCCGAAATCTTTTGGAACGGAACATCATTGAAGCTTTGAAACAGTCCTCATATCTTTCACTCCCTATTTTTTCTCCCTGATCAATGAGATGCAGTCATGCTGATCGTTCAAAGGAGAAATAAGAAGAATTATTTTTCTCTTCGATACATATATGAAGATGATTGAAAAAAGGTGGGAAAAAATTTGGCCCATGCAGGTCTCGAACCTGCGACCTTCGCGTTATTAGCACGACGCTCTAACCAACTGAGCTAATAGGCCTTGTCGGTTATTTCTGCGCACAGGGTTTAATTATTATTATTTGTATTCCTTAACCTGCAAACGGGAGACTGAACGGGAGCCAATTTCCAGAACAGAAATTTAAAGTGATTCGGTCTGGGCTTCACCAATTAGGGCCCAAAACCTACCTGCCGCGTCCCTAGCGCTGATGCTCTTTCCTCACTGCTGATATAGATTAATCGGCCGAATTAGTCCAAATATATGCCCACAAAGTGGGATCAATAATGATGTACTGGCAAATGACATTGTGCTCACTGCCATCCACTCGCATTACGGAATATCATTGCTTAGTGACGGTGAGATCTAGCAAGAAAGAACAATTAAAATGACACACCAACCAGCTGCTCAAGGGAAATTTGTTCAACGCAAGTGCAGAGCGTAATCTCTCTTAATTTGTCGTGCCCTTTACTAAAAGAAGTTGACAAGAGCAGAACAATACAGTGTGCCAGTGTGGTGCTCTCGGTCCTTCAAACACCACTCGCTTGCCACTACATTTATTTATGAGAATCACAGCTACAAAAGTTTTACTATATCAGTTCCTGCCGATATGATATAACTGTTCCGCAAGCGCACAAAACAAAGAAATACAAGTTGGCAACAGCGTCGTAGCACGCCAAGTTAACTAGAGAAGCAAGTATATCAGACGGAATCAATTTCAACGTGTCCAGACTCCAGACTGGGGCAAGTCATCTTGCCAATCGATGACACCAGTGATCTTTAGGTCTTTAGTCTTGGGGTTTCAGAAAATCCGGCTGGTTAGTGACTGATCTAACCCATGCCCATTTGTGATCATTCACATCTACTGGGTTCTTGGCCACAGCAATATCCTCCAGTGGTATGTAACTGTAGGTTCCATTTATTGGTCCGGGCACGAAGCCAGTATACCCAGCCATGATCCCGTGGATTGCTGAATGCGCCAACAAGGTACAGTACAAATTGTCGGTAGCGTTTGCTGGGACTGCTCGAATCATGTATGTAGGATCAATATACTTCACGGTGGACAGCTCATCCGGGTGTTCTCTCTTCCACCATTTGCCCAGCCCAGATTTCAGCCAGGTGCCCACATCGAGAAACACAATGTTGCCAGACTCATCCTGCTCGCGCTTCTGATCATCGTTCCGGGGAATCAATTCCTGACCAGCTCCTTCAGCAACCACGACGACAGCATGCCCCTTCTGCTTTATCCTTTCATAAAGGAACTCAAACAGGCCTCCCTTTCCTTCAAGGTAGAAATCCATCTCAGGAATCAAACAGCAGTCAACATCCCGGCTGCTCAGGGTGGCATGAAGAGCAATGTGGCCCGTGCTTCTGCCCATAAGTTTGACAAGGCCAATTCCATTGACGGCGCTCACAGCCTCCACATGTGCTGCGTCGATTGCCTGCTGAGCAATCTCCACTGCAGTTTGGAATCCAAATGACCTGTCTATGATGCCAATATCATTGTCCACAGTTTTCGGGATCCCTGTAATGGATATGTTCAGACCACGGCGCTTAAACTCTTCAAATATGGCCACGGCTCCCCTCATTGTTCCATCCCCACCAATTGCATATACCTTCAGTGCAGCAAAGGTTTGGAAAACATAAATTTTTTTGTAAGCCTACGAATTTGTTAAAAAATGGAAAAACTGTATCACTTAATTAATTAGCATGTTGAACCAATAGCACATCTTTACCCCCCAGTGATTAACCAATTCGCGACAATACCAGACAATACCAAAATATCTAGATTGTCAAAGATGCTATATTATAAGATAAGTATGTCATTTCAAATTCTTTAATGCTGTTCTTCTAATATGGCCAAACATACTACAAATCTACACTTAACCCTCCTGAAATAACTGTTACATACTTACAACAATGGTAAGCATTTTTTGTACCGCCAAAATTCCAAAAATACATCCTCACCAATTCTGCGCAGCACATTGTAGTAGCCTTTTTCTTGCTGTCTAGCGGGGTGTATAGATGATGAAATTTTTGGGATTTGTTATAAGTTCTTTTGAACCGGTGATTTTGTTCTAAGTTTGACTTATGGGCAAACAGAATAGTTACCATATCTAGTAAAAAAAATTTGAATGCTGTGCGTACGGTTGCTCTCACCTGCGTATAACCGCGCGCGACGATGCCGTCGACGATCTTGTTGAGATCGAAGCCGCCCCGAGTCGTCTTGAGCGCGGTTCCGCCCTTCTTGTGCCAGTCGTCGACGGCGGCCGGGTCGAGCCGGACGTGGTCGGCGTCGGCGCCGTAGAACCCGCGGTACCCCGCGGCGACGCCAAAGACGTCGCGGACGCCGTAGAGCTCCTGGAGGCCGACGACGAGCTCCCGCAGCACGGTGTTGAGGCCCGGGCAGAGGCCCCCGCAGGTGACGAGCGCGGCGCGGGCGCGGGCCGGGTCGACGGCAAGGCCCGCGCGCGGGCCAGCGCGGCGGTAGGCGATGAGCGGCGCGGGCGTGGCGGAGGCGAGATCGAAGAAGGCGTGGCGGAGGGAGACGTCCCCGGGGGAGATGTAGAAGGTGGTGGGCGGGTGGAAGTAGGGGTGGCGGGAGATGGGGTTGGGGACCGCCGCGGCGTTCTTGGCTGGGAGGCGGGGCACGTCGCGGAGCGTGAGCGGCGGGAGGGTGACTGTGGTGTCGGTGGGGGAGGCGGCGGCGGCGGCGCCGGAGTTTGGGGCGGTGGGGTCCATCTGTCTGTCGGTGAGGTGGAAGAGTGGTTGCGGAAGGAGCGTGTGCCGGTTTACCGAGCGACGTGTGGCGGTTAGTGCTGCGGGAGTTGCGAATTTGCGATGCGCGTTGTGCTTCTGGAAAATCGAGGAGACGCCGTGTCAAAGATGCTAAGTGGGCTGCGGCCTGTGGGCAATTCATTCGCCTTCTTCTAGAAAAGAATTCATCACTTGTTTTTGGAAGAGGGAACAGATTTTACTATTCCATATTTGTATATCCTTTTTGCCCAAAAAGTTCTACCTAATAATGAAATTAATAGAACAATATTTAAAGACATAAACGGAGTATAAAATGGCAACATATCCAGGTCTGAAAAAAGTAAGATTTGTGATTCAAACATCAATCCTCGGCCAGATCTCATCCCAACGACCCAAATTTCTAACCACCTCCCTAATCCACCAGCGCCTCGGTTTCTAAAAAAGGAGGGGGATGGGGGGTTTTTGAAAAAAGAGGGAGAGGGAGAGGTGGTTGGGGCTGGACCATTAGGATGAGATCCAAGTAGAGGATTGATGTTTCAGATTACAGATCTTGAATACTCTTTTGCGATCAATACGTCACAGTATAAAATAACCAAATCATTCACAATTATTCCTAATCCAATCAATGTCGGTGAAAACATCATCGGAATCCAGCACCGACACTATCCATGTTCCTTTTGTCTCATTCACACATGGAAATAGATTATAAAGATCAATATGAAGAAATAGACATATTAGCTTGTAGATCTGACTCGAGATCGAAAAAGATAAGGTCGAAGGAGCAATGTTGAAATTTACTTGTCATCTCGTCGAGGTCACTGATATTGGAAAGAGTCAGAGCACAAACACATACGAGTCTTCTCCCCTTTCCCAACACCAAAATTCTTTTTTTTTTTTGAAAGAGGGGCAGGAGAACTGCCGTCCTATTTCATTGATAAGCAGGAGAAAATAAAATAAAAAAACCCGTGCAAGCACGAGGTACAACCATAGCATGGCCTCATTGCAACCACGCCGAGCCAGACACACCTCCGGTCACAACCGGGAACACCACCTACAGAGGAGAGAGAGAGAGAATGCGCCCTCCACACGCCACCTAGGCCAAAGGCGAACAAAGAGATCTGGTGAGGAGAAGGAAACACCACCAACACTCACACAGCAATGAACGACTCCTAGTGAATCAGACCCAGCGGAAACCCAAAGCACAAGAACGGCAACCACGACGCCTCCAACGAGGTAACGACGGGGAGAACCCACCGCCGTCGCAAAGCCGCTCGGGTTTTCACCCAGAGCAGGGAAAGGTCCAACAAGTGATGCCTCCAGCAAGGGAACGACACCAAAGGTGACGCCAACACCAGCCCAAAAGGGCGAGGCTTTCGCCCAAGACCTACCCTACTAGAGCAGAAGGCAAAGGCCGTCGATGGTCGCAAGCACGGAAGAACTGAGTCGCCGGCCGAAGACGCAGCGCCGAAAAACGCGAACGAACGCTGCCACCCGACGCGGAGGAAGCCGCCCAAGCCACTGGACACCTCGGAGAAAGGGAGGGTCGAGACGACAAGGACGGGACCGGGTCAAGAGGCAGAGGACGAGGACGTTGCCGGAGAAGAAGTCGCCAGCCAAAGCCGCCGGAGAGGGGCCACCACGCCTGGTGACCCGCGCACGGGAAGCGAAGGAGACCGACCGCCGCGCCACCCAGGCGGCACAAGCCGAACCCTGACACTAACCCAGAAGAAGCCGACCTACACCACCGAGCACCTCGCAGGGAAGGGAGGCGAGGTGGACGAGAACAGGACCAAAGCTAGAAACAGGGTCGACGGACGCCGAGGACGGAAGACGATCCACCAAGCCACCACGGGAGGAGCCAAGAAGACGCCGAGTACACGCCCCTGGAGCCCACCTGCTCCGTCCGCTCCGGCCAAGTACCGAAACGAAACCCCCCAGCGGCCTCCACCGAGGCAAAGCTAAGGGGAGGGAAGAAGGAGAAAAAGCGGCCGAAGCCGCCAAGCTACGAGGCCACCGGTCCACGACCCTGGAGTAGACCCACTCCGACCGCTCCGGTCAACACACCGCCAGATCCGAGCCTCCCGCCCGCGAATCCGGCCTCACACGGAGCGGTCCCTCCCCCCCCAGACGGCCTCCGCCAAGACAGGCCCAGGAGGAGGAGAAGGAGGAAGAAGAGAGGAAGGAGGGAAAGCCGACGTCAAGCTCCAACACTGGCCTTCGAAGGGGGGGAGTAGGGGGACGCCGCCACGACGTTGGAGGAGGGGGTTGTCCGCCGCCGCACCGAGTACCAGAGGAAGGAGGCCGCCGGCTGTGCTCAGATCTAGAGCCGCGGCCGAGGACCGAAGGAAGGAGGTCGCCGGAGGAAGGAGGCGGCCTGGAAGGAGACCGCCACCTAGGCCGCGCCGTCTCGAAGGCCGCGACGCCATTGCGTCGCCCAGCCGCCGCCGAGGCCGCCAGCCGTCGCCGAGCTCGGCCGCCATTGTCGCCAGTCGCGCTGAGGCCACGCCGCCGCCGCCGCCGCGACGCCTCGCGCCAACCCGCCGCTTCGCCGCCGCTGTCGCCAGACCACGCCGTGGAGGGGAGGTCGGGCCGCCACCGTGGTCCCGCGCCGCCGCCAAGCCGCGAAGCTCGCGCCGACCGCCAGCCGCCGCCGCCGCCGCCCAGCCACACTCGCCGGCCACAACTCGCTCGGCCGATCGCGCCGCTTCGCCGCCCATTGCCGTTGCCGCCGAGCAGCGCCGTGCATGCATGAGCCCGCGCCACGGATCCGCCTCACGCCGCTGGATCCGGCCATCGCCGCCGCCCCTCCGAGCGGGCGCGCCTCAGCCATTGTCCAAGCACGAACAGAAGAAGGGCGAGGAGAAAGGGAGGAGGGGAGGAGGAGAAGGGAGGGCGGGCCGCCACCGCTAAGGCCACCCGGCGTCGGCGGGCGGCCGGCTAGGGTTCCGGCGAGGGTCTCGGCGAGGGCCGGTTGGGTCGCCGCCCGTGCCGCCCAGCGAGCGGGACGACGCGGGGGCCGAGTCCGCTGAGTCCTTTGCATCAATAGTTTTCCCAAAATTCTATTTTGGCTAGATATGAAACCATCGAATAGAAAGCTTGCCTCTAATCCTAAGCTAGAAGCACCTTTACTCTACCTTGATGCGCAACAAAAACATATGAAGGCTAAACTTGAACGACATCGTGCTACACCAATTGGAGCTCGCACTGAAGCTCTCCAACATTGTTGTGGAGCTCCACGGTGAGGTCTTTATTGGCTAAAACAAAAACGCCATGTTGGTACGCCTGTACACAAACAGACTTACACCACTCGACCCTCACCACTGACACTGTCTCTTTGTCGACCGGCTAACGACAAATGCCGACACAAATATGTGGCAGATCTACAATAGTTTTTCACTAAAGATCCGCTCATCAAAACGTTTATCATGTCTCTCTTTCAACGATCACCGACTAGATCCCTATATCGTCCGTGCCAGAGCACCACCGGTAATCAAGGATGTGGCGGGATCTAGAGGGGTGAACACGTCTTGCTGTGTTTTTTACCAAGGAGCTGACCTCCTCTGGTCTCTACTTAACTCATCGCTTGTTAATCCGCCACGTTAACAGTATTGGAGGTATAATCAAAGGACATAGGTCATGTCGTGTCGTGTCGTTACTACTCAGCTTAATCTCATGACGTGTACATAATTTGTCCCTGAAACCGTTATTTTCTTAGAACGTTATTTCTTTCTTTTTTTCCCTTCTACGACCATGTATGATCAAAGTTAGGAGTTACTAGACCTGTTCACGGAAAACCCGGCCCGGTAACCCGCCCGAGCCAGCTCAAAAAGCCGCCGCCCCGCCAGACCGATCGGCATCGGGCCGGGCTCGCCTCGTTCAAGCCCGGCGGTCGGGCGGGCGGCCCAGCTCGGGATTTCATGCCGATTTTAGCGTGGTCGGTAGGCCGGGCACCGGGCCAGTCGGCTCGGGCCGCTTCGAGCCCGACGCCGGTCGGCCGGACTCGGCTGGTTTTTGGGACCGGCTTTTCTAGGCTCTACCAAGCCTACCGGTTTGAACAGTCTAAGTTAGACACATCGGATATGTGCTTCTGCGATTCTTCGCTTCCCTACTGTCGAAAATATTTATTGTTTGCCCATAAAAAACGACGCAAACGAAAAAATGCCCAAGGTTTCGACATAAATGCAAAATGCCCCTAAGCGCCCCAGCCATGGTGTATCAGAGTCGAGGCGCCCAGTATAGTAGCGCTAAGGGCCTAGGCGCCATCGACAGGCGCCAGGGCTTGGCGCCACCGCCAGGCGCTAAGGCCTAGGCGCCATCGTGAGAGCGCCACGGACAAAGGGGGGGCAGGCGCCTGTGGAGCAGCGAGACGAAGCGAGGCCGTCAGGGGCTCGGCCATGGCTGAGGGCGCCAAGGGTGGGGACCGCCGTATATAAGCCCCGCCGCCCATCACTCTCACCCATTATCACCTGCACGGATAGCCTCCCAGACAAGCAGAGGAGAGCCGAGCGATTCTCTGGCGAAGGGACGGAGAGAGCTTTCTTCTCCTTCTCTCTGTGGGCTTCTCCTTCTTCTCCTGCTTAGGTAAGTGAAAAAATTATTGTAATAATATTATATAGTAATAATTTTTATGGTAATGCGTTTAAAACCATGGTAGGATATTCATTACATTATTATATTACTAATAGTATAGTAGTTAAATTAGTACTATACGGTTAATTAACATTCTAAATTTTAGGGTAATTAAATATTATGTATAGACGATAACATTATACTTAATTTAGCGAGGATAATAAGTAGCAATTTATTTGAATATAATAGGTAGTAATAATGAAGTACTTAGTTTTGTACTTAATTTAGCATGATAATAACCAAAGACTATATTTTAACACATAGTTATTAGTAATGAAGAACTTAATTTTTTTTGTTAATATCGAGAAAATGGATACGTTACTGTTTATCATACATTATGGTCCCGGCAATATCGTGGAAGGTCCAAATGGGGTAGACCTTAGTCAATTCGCTACATGCGCATAATTTATCCAGATGTTAACAACGTAACACTTAATGGACCGCAAATGTGGATATGTCAATTATTTGGATGGTCTTTGGAGAACCATATAGTTTGGATACAAGCTTTATGGTCCAAGTCTATAGAAACCCCATGTTATAAGCTAACCGCCTGAACACGGATAATGGGTCGTTGAGATTTATCTGAGGGTGTCGGAGGAGAAATTGTTGAAATTTGTTGTGTTGGTGCAAGCTACCCCGAGGCCGACTATCCCTATAGCACAAAATGTTGGCGAAATTGGACAAAGCGATGGGACGGCAATACGGGGGGCTTAAGTGGCATGTTGTGGAACAAGCAGAAGGTATTGTAGCAGAACAATATGTTTACGAAAGAGTAGGTGGGGAAGAACATCTTTGTGGAGGAACAAGATGGAGATGAACAATACGTAGCTGATATGGGAGAGATTAATGAAGCAATTGTAGATGATATGAATAATGATGATGCACAGGCAATGGAAGAGGAACAGCTGCAAACGGATGATAGTTCCAGTGATGAGGAAGATAGAGCTATTCCGGAAGAATGGGATAGAGGCAATTCAAATGAGCTTCTTGTAGATGATGGTCATGGATCGTCAAGCTGTCGTTGGGGCGAGTGAAGTGCGTGAAGGACAAATATATAGTTCAAAGGCGGCTGTGCAAAATGCTGTAAAGATGTGGTCCATACATATGCAACGGGAGTTCAAGGTGGACAAATCTGATAAGAGTAGGTACACTGTTCGATGCATGCATGATGATTGTGACTTTAGGGTGCACGCGAGTAAGTCTAAATTTGCTTTGAAGTGGCAGATTTCAAGCGTGCATCCACACACATGTACCTTAAGTGGCATGTTGCAGAAACACCGCAACATGAGTTCAACCTGGATTGCTGCTATGTTGAAGCAAGAGATAATTCAGATCGGAGGAAGATTACGGCGATGTGGGCTGTGTAATGTAGTCGGGCATAGGAGAGACAAATGCCCACAGCGCAATGCATAATTTATTAGTTAACTCCCTAAGCTGAACTATAAGTTAGCGTTAACTCCGCAATGTATAATATTTGTCTGCTTTATGTATGATAATTGTTTATGTTTTTATTTTTTTTATGATAGATTTGTTTTAAATTTTATTAACTAACATATATGTCAATGCATGTTGTATTTACAGGTATGGCTGGTGGTACTCCGCAGCTGCTAGATGATAGGATAGATCAACAGCACAGAGCGTACAAGCGCGTTCAAGAGGGCACTGCGATGAGCGTGTTGAGAACAAGGCACTCACGCAATGTTTGGGCGCTTGACATGAGGTGGTTCGGGAGGTACGTCATGTTAAATGTTTTATGGATAAAGAATTTAATTTATTGTGACATGACTAACAATCACCGTTAATAACTTGCGAGCTTTGCGGCGGCTCGACTTCGCCTTTTCGCCGGATGATGCGAGATCCGACGACCGAAGCCGGGCGACGAGCTCGAGGACGACGAGGAGGTGGACGAGTTGTTGCAAAGACTCGAGGCGGTTCCCGGTGAACCGACACTTGCCGATGCGTTGGTGGACCGATGGCGGCGGAGACCCACACGTTTCACCTACCGTGCGGAGAGATGACATTGACACCGCAAGATGTGTGAATGTTATTGGGTCCGCCATCACGTGGGCGGCGTTAGTCGCACGAGCTCCCGTAGAGTACGTTGGGTTGATGACTTGCTTGTTCGGTTCCATAATGTCTTACCTGCGCAGCGAAGGCGTACACCACCCCGAGATACATGAGGGTAAGAAGCGGCCCTACACTGCGATGGCTCGGCGCCGAGGTATAATTTAATGCAGATCTACTGTCATTCACATTTATTACGTTTTATTGTTTATTATTGCGTGTTTACTTATGATGAATTTTTTCCCACAGTTAAACAGGATGGCTGAAGATCCGACAGACTACTGTGTTTCTCGCCACCTAGAGGCGTGATTTGTCTGGTGTTTGGGTGGGTGATGTTCACCAACTCAAGCGGTTCCTTTGTGGACGCGCGATTCATACCAATCGCGCGTGCCATTTCAGACGGGAATTTCGAGGCAATCCCGTCTTACAGTTGGGGATCGGCGGTTCTCGCAGCCACACTGCGAGGCCTATGCCTTGGTTGTCGCCGAAATGGGGACAACTCAGTTCTCACCGGATGCCCTATGTTCGTGATGCTTTGGTCTCTTGAGCGATTCGCTATTGGGCGTCCGAAGGTGGACGCATCACCATATGGTGATGCATTTTACGGTGGCCTCCCGATGGATGGACCATTGTTGGGTCTCGTGGTGTCGGCGTGAGGTAATAACTCATATGCTTCCCGTTTCATTATTTTTCATATGTGTATAACGTGTTTTTAAATCGTTGGACGCTTGGTGACTTAGGCGAGACACGCTGTGGTCTCCGTGGTACGAGTGGTTTGTCGAGCACTTCGACCACCTTAAGGACACGGACGTTGTTTGGGAGCCGTACCCCGCACAAGGTCAGATGTACCCACGAGCTCCTCGAGGTCTTTCCCCTCGATGCTTTGTGGATAGTCGGTTGTGGCTCACACGGCGTAAGTTGGTGTCTGACGTGTTTGTCGAGGACCACTTTCGAACCGTGTGATGCGATTCAGACTCTGACAGGATTTTCTGTCCGTGTGATAGGCTTCGGATCGCGTCCACGGTGTGTGAGATAGAAGTTTTATTTTGTTGTGCTTTACGCCGTCATATTATGTAATGTCTTATTGTAGACCGCTACGCTCGCAGTACACTCGTCCGGGGAACCGGGCAATTTATCGTGGGTGCAAACGATGCAGACGTGGGTTGATCAGTGGCATGATGCTGCCAATGACGTGTTTCCACAGAATGAACCACACTGCCCCGACAATTTCAGAGCCTACCTCCAGTGGTACACTCCACGCACCGTGCAGCGTCTTCTTCGTGGATGACACGCTGATGCCGTTGAGCCGCCTAACCGTGATGCGATACTTATACCCCCGCGCTTGGATCTGCCCTTCACGTGGCGGTAAGCTCGTGAACACTACATTTTAATCTGCGTAATCGTTATTTTACGATCCATCGGATAAATTGATTTTTGTCTTTGTAGATTGATGAGCACCGGCATAACGTCACCGACAGCGTCAACATGATGGCAAGGATGGATAGACACGATGTCTCGTTCGGTGATTTGAAGGGTTTCATTCACCGTATCTATGATCGTGGAGTCCGAGCTATCAGGCGTGCGTCATGCGTGGGCGGTGACGATGTGCAAATGCCGGCCGGTCAAGTTCAACTCATACGGTGGTACGCCCTACTCCTCGCAGCTCGCGACCCTGACCGCTTGTCGCCGCCTATCCGTTCGGGCTCGACATGGGTGCCCCGAGAGCTCGCGTGCGAGAGTTCGACCTTGGTGCCCCCGAGCTCGCGTGCGAGAGTTCGACATGGGTGTCCCCGAGCTCGCGTGCGGAGAGTTCGACACAGGTGCCCCGAGAGCTCGCGTGCGAGAGTTCGACCTGAGGCGATTCAGACCGGGTGGTCCCTCCCACGCTCGACACGGGCGTTTTGCCGCCACGGACGTGGCCTACCAGCTCTCAAACGGCCTTCGCGCCCTTCGATCCACGACGTCGCGCAGGGCGAAGCACCGTAGACTGCGCCGGCGTGTTTACGTCCGCTGCGCCTTCCGGAGGGTTCTCAAGTTGGGCGGAGGCCATCGGCCTTCCAGCGAGGTGACGTCGCGAAGTACGTTATTTCATTAAGCTGTTAACATATCGATTGTCATTATACTTAACCGTTTATTGTTATGACAGTGGTACTTGCAGAAGAAGACTCTTTGGGTATCAAGACCGGGACCCTTTTCACCCACGTCCCGGCTCGCAGCGGCGACCTTCTGCACCACCTACGGCTTTCGGTTTTGAGCCTTCAAAGGCTGTGTCCCGGCCAAAGACCGGGGCCTTCCAAAGACTAATTCTCCAGTCTTCACCACCCGAGGCCCTTTGAGCACCCATCAGGTATATGTATTTGTTATACTCTATGTATAGGCATAATACGTACATATGCCATTTAACATGTAAGTTTGTTTCACAGGGTCGCCGGAACAGGGCCACCGGCGGGCGAGCTTCCAGTCCTTGCCCAACCCAGACGAGGACGACTTCGGCGACGAGGAGACCCATCGGCGGCGAGCTTCCAGGTGTTGCTTGCTTCGGGCGGTTACCCTGCTTGGTCATCACAGGAATTGATGCCACGCCACAGGATGGTGGGCGCGCCGCGTGAGACGCACCCACCGCGCGTTTGACCCATCGGATCAGAGGCTACGGCCCCCCATCAAAAGGGGCCGTCATTAGCTTCGTTTAGGTTCCGCTCTGAGACTTCATGTATCTGTATCTTATTATCATTTCCGTGCTGTCAAACTATCGTTCTAATTTATGCGAAATATTTCAATCCTCCGCCAATGACATTCAAAGTAGTGCAATTTCAATCCCACACCCTTTCTCTCGTCGGTGTTCAATATTTCAAAGCCCCACTTGACACTGCGGCTCAAAACGACGTGACAACACAACTACGCACAATTTGGTCCAATAGTGCTTCCAAACACGATGTGACAAAGACCACGAACCAAAAGCAAGCTGCGGTGAATGTGGAAGCGGGAAAGAAATCGCGATGAATCACAGACGGCAATGAGGAAGGAATCCGAGGTGAATGACGAAGAAAACGAGGCGGTGTCGGTTGGGGGAACTGGTTGTCGGCGAAGGCCCTAGCCTTGGCGCTCTGGCTGGCGCCTAACTTAGGCTTGTGGCGAGGCGCCTAGGTGGGCGGCTGGCGGGCGCTTAGGTGCTTGGCGCGCTGGCGGCGCCTCGCTTGCTTGGCGCCCTGGAAGGGCGCTAAAGAAGATTTTTGCATTCTTCAAACCTGGGTATTTTTTCGTTTGCGTGGTTTTTTATGGGTAAACAGTAAAAATTTTTCCGGCCGTCTGTATGGTCGATCAGGCCGTGCTTCCGCTTCCGCTGCTCCTCGATCTGTCTCGCGCGGCGCCGGTGCCGCCCTCCTCCTCCCCAGCCTCCCGGTGCTGCTCCAACGTCGAAAGCCAAGGCGCGCCCAGCTCCGGCCTCCCCGTGCATGCCGCCCAAGCTCGTCACCCCCTCCTCAGCTCCGTGCCATGCTCCAGAAGCTAAGCCCATGGTGGATGCTGTCCACATGTTCGTGATAATGACAGCGACATGACCATTCGGCTCCATAGTGCCTCCAAACCCACCTCCACTGGCATGGCCGCCACCGCGCTCGCCCTCCCGCCAATCCCCTACCAGAAGCCTCCTGCCTCTCCGCCCGCCGGCGCCGTCTCGCCCCTCAACCCCGCCTCCCTGAGGCAATTGTGCAAGGAAGGCAACCTGCGGCAAGCCCTCCGCCTGCTCACCGCCCGAGCGCCGGGGCGGCCCCCTCCGCAGGAGCACTACGGCTGGGTGCTCGACCTCGTCGCCGCCAAGAAGGCGGCGGCGCAGGGCGTCCAGGTCCACGCGCACGCCGTGACCACCGGTTCTTTGGGTGGCGACGACGGGTTCCTCGCGACCAAGCTGCTCTTCATGTACGGCAAGTGCGGGCGCCTTATGGACGCCCGCCGCTTGTTCGACGGAATGCCCACCCGTACTGTTTTCTCCTGGAACGCACTCATCGGGGCGTACCTCTCGTCGGGGAGCGCTGGTGAGGCTGTGGACGTCTACCGTGCGATGCGGGCATCGCCGGTGGCGCCCGACGAGTGCACGATCGCGTCGGTCCTCAAGGCGTGCGGGGCGGAGGGCGATGGGCGCTGCGGGCGCGAGGTGCATGGGCTGGCTGTGAAGTTCGGGCACAGCGGCAGCACCCTCGTGGCCAATGCACTTATCGGGATGTATGCCAAGTGCGGGACGTTGGATTCTGCGCTCCAAATGTTTGATTGGCTGCGTGAGGGGAGGGATGCCGCGTCGTGGAATTCAGTAATATCGGGCTGTGTGCAGAACGGGAGGTTCTTGGATGCTCTTGATCTGTTTCGATGGATGCAGAGTGATGGCTTCAGTATGAATTCGTACACAAGCGTTGGTTTGTTACAGGTCTGTGCAGAGCTAGCTCAGCTGAATCTCGGCAGGGAGGTGCATGCAACACTCGTGAAATGTGGTAGCGAGGTTAATATCCAATGCAATGCTTTGCTTGTCATGTATGCAAAATGTGGAAAGGTGGATAGCGCTCTGAGAGTATTCAATGAGATTGATGCCAAGGACAACATATCATGGAACTCAATGCTCTCCTGTTATGTCCAAAATGGTTTATATGCTGAGGCCATCGATTTTTTTGGTCAAATGCTTGAAGATGGCTTTCAGCCCGACCAAGCTTGTATTGTAAGCTTGTCCTCTGCAGTGGGCCACTTGGCTAGGTTAATCAATGGTAGAGAGGTTCATGCATATGCTATAAAGCAAAGGCTTGATACTGATTTGCAGGTTGGAAATACATTGATGGACATGTACATAAAGTGCCAATCCATAGAGTGCTCTGCGCGTGTATTTGACAGGATGAGGATTAAGGATCACATATCATGGACAGCAATCACTGCTTGTTATGCCCAGAGTTCTCGGCATTTTGAGGCAGCAGAAAAATTTAGAGAAGCTCAGAAAGAAGGGATTAAGGTGGACCCTATGCTGATTGGAAGCATTTTGGATGCATGCAGTGGTTTGAGAAGCATTTTGCTGGTAAAGCAAGTGCATTCTTATGCTATTAGACACGGCTTGCTTGATTTGGTACTAAAGAATAGAATCATAGGCATATATGGGGAGTGCGGAGAGGTTCACCATTCACTTCATATATTTGAAAGAGTAGAGAAAAAAGACATTGTTACTTGGACAAGTATGATAAACTGCTATGCAAATAATGGATTGTTGAATGAAGCTGTTGCCTTGTTTGCTGAGATGCAAAAGACAGATGTACAACCTGATTCTGTAGCACTAGTAAGTATCATGGGGGCTATTACTAGTTTGCCATCCTTGACAAAAGGAAAGGAAGTCCACGGCTTTCTTATTAGAAGGAAATATCCCATGGAAGGTGCTGTGGTCAGTTCCCTCATAGATATGTATTCTGGTTGTGGCAGAATGAACTGTGCTCTGAAAGTATTCAATGGGGCAAAATCTAAAGATGTGGTTCTTTGGACAGCAATGATAAATGCTACAGGGATGCACGGTGATGGCAAGCAAGCGATAAATCTTTTCAAGAGAATGCTGGAGGCCGGTGTAGCTCCTGACCATGTTTCTTTTCTTGCTCTACTGTATGCTTGTAGTCACTCAAAGCTTGTCGATGAGGGTAAATGCTATCTCGATATGATGACGAGCAGTTTCTGGTTAGAACCATGGCAGGAGCATTATGCCTGTGTGGTCGATCTTCTTGGCCGCTCAGGCCAGACAGAAGAGGCTTTCGAGTTCATCAAGTCTATGCCTGTCGAACCAAAATCTGTGGTGTGGTGTGCGCTCCTTGGTTCTTGCCGTGTCCACAAGAACCATGAGCTTGCTACAGTTGCAGCCAATAAGCTTCTTGAGCTGGAACCAGGTAACCCAGGTAATTATGTCCTTATATCAAATATTTTTGCTGAGATGGGCAAGTGGGACAATGTAAAGGAGGTTAGAGCCAGGATGACAGAGCGTGGGTTGAGGAAGGCTCCGGCCTGCAGCTGGATTGAGATTGGAAATAGACTCCACACTTTCACTGCAAGAGACAACTCCCACAAAGACTCGGAGTCGATCCATCTCAAACTCGCCGAGATAACCGAGAAACTGAGGAAAGAAGCTGGGTACACCGAGGACACGAGGTTTGTTCTGCACGATGTGAGCGAAGAGGAGAAGATATACATGCTGCATAGGCACAGCGAGAGGCTTGCGATAGCATACGGTCTGATCAGCACCGGTCCAGGCACGCCTCTAAGGATAGCCAAGAACCTCAGGGTGTGCGGCGACTGCCATGAGTTCACGAAGCTAGTGTCCAAGCTGTTCGAGAGGGAGATCGTGGTCCGAGATGCCAACAGGTTCCATCACTTCAAAGGGGGCTCCTGTTCTTGCGGTGACTTCTGGTGAGAGTGATTTATGTGAGTAAGTACCGATGTATAGAACACCATAGATGATAGCCTGTTGATGAAGAGCAGTACGTAGAGCACACATCAGGTGCAATGCAAGATGCCAAGATGGCCCATCCATTTTCCTGTCAAGAGGCCATCATCTAGGTTAGCAATGTCTGCGATTTTGGTCGAAATTCACGGGATTTAGATGTTTTAGTCCGGACTGAAATCAGTATCCTGACCCCTAAACCGCTCCAAATGCAAGATAATCCCTTCGTTATGAAATAATAGTCATTGTTCACACTGACACAGTTTTCAAAGTATAACTTAACTATAAAAAACTTTTAATTTTTTTTATAATATTAAAAATTATAACATTATGAAGGTTCTTTTCAAAACAAATACACTACTACGGGCAGGCGTTCGATTCGGTTGAGCAGGCTTGATCCGGTTTTGAGCAGGGACGACCTTGAGAGATCGATACTGCTTGGGCATCATCAAAGTCTGAGAATCGGGACTAAATCTCTTCTCGATAGGCCGGTCCGAAGCGACAGTTGTGCTATTAGGTCCCGGTTGGTTACTCCAACCGGGACTAAGTTGTATGTATTAGTTTCGGTTTTATCTACCAATCGGGACTTAAATGCTCACACGGGGCCACCATGGCTGCGCAGCGGGGACACTATTGGTCCCGGTTGGTTGTTCCAACCGGGACTGAGCGGTATTTTTTTGAATGTTATGCTTATTTAGTCACTAATTAAACCACATTAAACACAATTAGCAGATGCACAGCTGGTTGATAACTAAAATCGAAACAGCATTAAATATTTCAAATATGTATTACGTCAGAACGGCTCTGGGCATGGTAAGGAAATCATCCAGTCATACTGTGCAATTATAAATATTCAGAGTTTACAAACATATTTTACAAATATTACACTTTCTCCCAATTTGGCAAGATCAGGTAGTGTTTTCCTTCCTGAAATGGCTAGAAGCAAACAGGTCCCAAACATGACCATGGCAACAAAAGCAGGGCCAGCAAATTATGAAGACAGATATGAGCATAGCAGAGATGTATACATTCTTGAGCATAGCAGAGATGTATACATTCTTCTTGAGCCAGTTCATCTCCTCTTTCCTGAGCTCCTTGATCTTCGACAAGAAGGCCATTTCCCACCTTGAAGCTTGACCGTCTCCCCAGTTGAGCGTTGACCCTAGCAGCCTCCTCCTACAATCCAAATTAAACACTATTATTTATCAAAAACAGTAGAAATAGCAACATGCTAGTATTTAAAATTTGCAGCGCCACATGAATAACACCACCAAGCCCACAACAGAACGGATATATAAATTTGATCTTTACCTTCTGTCTTTCAGATTTCGTCAAGAACATAAGCAGGGGAAGGGCAATTCTCAAAAGATAACCTTTTAGGCCCAAAGACTCCAGGACTCCACGCCATGAAATCTTCAATCTGCTCCTTTGTTAAACAACAAATATGTATTAGGTAGCTAGCTAGACATAAGTATCATACAATGTACACAGTGCACATACACTTTTTATCGGAATCTTTTACGTGCATCGCTCTTCGACGGTTGGCTAGTATTTTTTGAAGGCTCCGGAATCTTATTAAGTGTAGGGTGGTGATGCTCGCCCATCGGATTTATGACCTCATCTAAAAGAAAACCGACGATTTGCTCTTGAATTGCTTTGACACGCACCGGTGATAGTTCCGGACCTTTTTCAAATCTTTTTTTTTTTTGCCAACTTTAGGAAATCTATCATTAAATAGGGAATTAAATTATCAATCTTTCAAACTATACAAAATGTTTGCAGTAGCTACCTAGACGTTATTAAGGTAGTAATTATATATTACTCACCCCAAACCCTGTATTTTTTCTTGTGTACTCAGCGGTGCCCCCGATGAAGTTGTGCATCATCTCGCACACATAGTACCCGCATAAATTATTTGCAGGTGGTTGATACAAGACCTGTGGTCGACGAGTTGAAATCATGAAATAGATTATGGAAATTACGTTAACTAACAAAATACTCTTAATATGATATACATACATATTTAGCGATGTGCAAGTCGAAACGTGTCTTGAATGTTCCTACGGTATTCTTGCGGAACGTTGCGAAGGCACTGCACATTTGATTACAAGTTATATATAATTGAGTTTGTTTGATATGGAGAAACAGAAATAGTAAGATATGAATGGAAGAGGAATGTACCGGTTGAGCATGGCGAGAAAGTCTTTGTAATTTTCAACTGGTCCCCTTTTCGAGTCCATGACCGTGATCTGCTATGATTTAGCTCTATAATAAAAGGATCGATGAAAGTCGCACATATATATGTCAACGCGGTTTACTAATTAGTTCCAACAGTGTTAACAAAAGAAATTAAAATAAGGCGGTACGAAAACACGTACCTATATTCGTAGGGTAGAAGTATATATCTTTTGTGTCGTTGTGCCATTAGCCCTTCGTAAATGTTGTTCTCTGTTGGTTGTGGGCTTAGGTTAGCCATGTGCTCGTTAATGACCAATGGGTCAAGAAAGCCAAATTCATGGATTCCCTCCATTGCGCATCTTTTAATCTCCATTCTACATAAGGAAAATTGATTTAGACCTCGAAGTTAGTATAGTATACCGGCTGGCGCGATCAAAATTTACAAAGAATACACTTACAGCTCCCAACAAACCACCATGACGACGTCGACCGCCAATCCCTGATATAGGTAATACAGAACCTCAAATTAAATCAAGAATTTAAAGTCCCCGCGGTAGAAATGGTGTTGCTTGAAGACGACGCCGAACATTTCCATACCATTTTCGGCTGCGCCCAAATACTAATCATGGAGTTGCCGTATCTTCGTTGTTAGGCGGGGAAGCTCCTCACGCCTTACGAGCGATCCACCTTTCACATATTTCCATTGTAACTCTGCAACAGAAATGTTATTAAGGCCCAAGACCATTTCTGGATCAAGCCCAGCTTCAATGTAGATATTCCTTTGCGCTTCCTCATCTGGAATCTGCTCCTCTGATGTTCCCTTCTCAGATTCCTTACGCAAGATGCGCCGTAGTCCGTCTGGTGGTCTTTCTTGTATGTCGATCTTATCCTTCAACGCTAAGATGCACCTCTTGCCTTTGTGCCATTCGTCCGCATCGAAATTTGGACCCTCGGTGGAGTTGGTTTCTTCAAAAAATGTCTTTGTGACCTCGCCTCTTACTATCCGCTCGATTTCCTCTTGGTCATATCATACGGCTTGGAGGTGTTTTTTCTCGGATGACCTAGGCCTGTCTTCTTGAGAGGTGAAGGCCCCCCATCACGCCGGCTTGACCTAGCCGACACCTTCTTGGGAGCTATTTGCTGATTAGGATGGTCTGTCTTGGCCGGTGTGTTAGTTGGAGTTTCGTGCGAGAGGACTCGTTCAGGAGTTGATACAGGAGACCGTGGAGAGGACACGGGCATGTTACCTTTGAAAATTATGAACTGTTTGTGCCACATGATGAAATTGTGTACTGCTTCTTCTAGCTTCGTGGTCCCATCACCTTCTTCAATGTCGAGGTCAAGGTCCTCGTACCCCTGGCATACCTCGTCCACGGAGACCTTGGCGTAGCTTCGGGGGTATCTGTTGGCCATGGATGACTGCCTGCCTCTATTGGGAAAGCCATGCCTACAGCTGCCTTGATGGAGAGGTTCCGTGCTTCGAAGTGCAGCTCACAAGGTGTCTGCTGCGTGATGTCGTCCACGGGATAGCGGGTCAAGTCTTCTTCGGGCAGCCCACCGGAAGCACACTGTGCTCGCCGCATGGAGGGGCTAATGAGCGTTGGGATTCTCGGGCGGTTCCGCTAACCGGCCTCCCGCGCCTGGCTCAAGGCTAGCTGCACCTCTCTTCGGACTGTTTTTTGTATGCTTGCCTGTGTTGCGCGCAGTTGCTCCTCAAGGTCGAGGAGGTGTTGTGCCTGTCGGCCCTTGCTCCTCGACCGACTCCTGTAAGTCTCTACATCCTGCGGGAAACCAACCTTCCACGGGACGACGCCAACGCCTCGTGTACGTCCGAGGTGCTCGAGGTTACAGAGGGCCCTGGTTAGCTCATCGTTCTCCCAATTTGGCACGAAGATGCCTTGGGCCGACTCTTCGTGCGTCTCTTGAAGCCTTCTTGCAACATCTCTGATCCTTTCACCAAAAAATGGCCTACCGTCGTCGTCAAGGCCGCCGTCATGACCAAAGAACCAATTCCTCGATCTGTCGGACCATCTCATTGTTATGGGCTCGACACATTTCACAAGCAGGTCATGTTCCCTCTTCTCCCATTTGGGTATTGCCTTGCGGTAACCACCAGGGCCGAGATGATGGTGGTATTGCTTCTTCGCCGCATTATGCTTGTTCTTTTCACTCATACTCTGACCTTGTTGAGAAGTTTTGTACCCTACAAATTCATCCCAATGATCTTGCAGCTTTGGGTATTTATTGAAGTCAGGGAGTACATTATTCTTAACGTACTCGTTGTTCAACTTCTTCTTGAACGTCTGGAATGCCATTGCCATCTTCTTCAATGTGTAACTCTTCACCTTCTGTTCGGTCCCTTCGAGGAAGGTGAATACTTGTTTCATATCGGTCTATAAGGTGTTCTTGAGGTCTGCAGGTACGTCGTCCCATTTGACAATGCTAATGGCACGTGGTCCCTAACAATCGTTTCGAAAGTCGATCTAAACGGCCCAATCGCCGATGCTGGCTTCAGAGGCTCGCCTTCCTCGCTGACTTCGGTGATTATGTGCCTTGACTTCGGCCGCTTATTTTGACCTCGCTGACGTGACTGGCTACTGGTTTGACCGGACCGGGCGACTTCATCGGCCTCGGTGGCTTCTACGGCCTCACCGGCTTCCTCATCGGCCTCGGTGGCTTGTAAGGTCTCACCGGCTGCCGCAGGTTCAACTCTGTCATCCGGACCAGTCCCAAACATCTCCATCAAAAATTCTTCATCACCAATCCTTCCGCTCGCCATTTTAACAAATAAGGGCACTGAAAATACAAGTGCAACCTCACATAAGGCCTAGCAGAATCGTGTTGAAGGATATGATAAATTGCTTGCAAGTTTTAACTAACTTGTGAAACTAAATCGGATAGTGAAGCTAACGACCCTCGGTGGTGGTGGCGGTGGGATCAGAAACGAGGATGCGATGCCGGTGGATAAATGTACCTCGCCGCCCGCTTGGCGAGGCGCTAACGAATGGGCGGGGCTGGCGGCGACAAAGCGGCGAGGCGAGGCGGTGGTGACGACGCTGCCGGCAAGCAGCGACACGGCGTTACTTCGATGATGATCCGATCCCCTTTCACCGCTCCCTCAGCGCGGCGAAGAGAGGCTCCCCCCACTCCTTAGTAGCTCCTTGCTCTCGCCTCAGCAGCTCCTTTCTCAGCCGCTCTCCACTCTCCGCTCCTTCCTCACAAGCGCGTGCGAGCTTCCTCAGCAAGTGCGGCGACGAGAAGACGAACGCAGTGACTTTTTGTTACCGGAGGAGAAATGGGATGGCTCCAATTATCGGAACCAGTATTAGTCCCGGTTTGTAATACCAACCGGGACTAATAGCCATATATCAGTCCCGGTTTGTAACACCAACCGGACCTTTTGTGACAGGAGAAATGGCGCCAATTATCGGAGCCCAGTGTTAGTCCCGGTTTTTTAACCAAGTGGGACTAATACTACCCAGCTGCCCCGTGTCTCGCGAGGCGACCTATCGGTCCCAGTTGGTGGCACCAACCGGGCCTGAATACCGGCCTGCTGCCTCGCTACAATTGAACCGGGACTGAAGTTGATCTCAGTCCCGGTTTGATGGTAACCTGGACTGATGTGCCGGGATGGAAGGGCCGTTCCGTAGTAGTGATATATCTATCCGAACATAAATAGTTTAGAAGTTCTCTATATAAAAAGTTTTGAAATTTTAGCTTACGACAAGTTTAAAACGACTACTCTATTTTGACCCATATAAACATCAACAACTTCAAATTGGCCAAGTGGCGGATTATAGAGTAGTGGATTATGAGATATGCCATTACAAAACAGCAAATTCGCTAGATGTCATTATAAAATCGCACTTCTTTAATATATGCCATTATGGCCATTTAAACTATTTTTCCTGATGAAATTGTTAAGAAATAATTAACATATTTATTATGTAAGCAAATTACTAGAGGTGCCTCTTTAAGATATGTCTCTTCCCTAAAGGTGTCTCTTCACTGTAGATGTCTCTTAGAGGCATCTATTCATGTACTATATATAGGGGTTAATCCCCACTTGTAAACACAATTGGAGAATTAATAAAGCGTAATTTTTTTTCTTCTCCAACACATTATCAGCACCTTGCTCTAAGAGATTGTTCTAATCCAAGTAACTATTTTTCATTGCAGACTTGCAATTGATTAGCACTAATTACGTCAAATGGTGCAAACCTGAAGAGGAAAATATCCCTTCATCGGATGAACAGGGGCTAATTGCAATTAGTCATAACCTACGGAGAGAATCCATGTTTATGCATGGAAGATTTGCTTCCTGTAAAACATCGATGCCAGGTTCCCATTCTCAACCATGGCAATAATGCGAACAAGTGATCTGAACATGCGATGTTCTTAATCCGTTAGTATTATTGGGCACCAACAAATTGCCTGCAGTTCATGTGCACGAACGGGAAGGCAATAATCAACCGCTACATTCCCGAGTGGAAGCATCCAGCGGCAACGATTTGGCGAGATGAGCGCTCATCCATAGCTGCCTCATCGAAGGTACGAGGCATCCACTCGTCCGAACGACGGCGGCGCTCGCTCGCTCGTGCAATCTAAAGTGTGTAGTGACCGAGCCCTCGAGGCCGGCTGATCCTTGCGCCATATAAGAGCCCCTGAAGAGCAGTTTTCTTGTGTCGTGCATGTGCAATCTCAAGGCCGTAAGGCGGTGGTGTAATTTTACACTCCGACCAGAAGTTGATGGATGCGACGCTGGCCATCATCAGTACCGTTTTCAATCCAACCGATACCGATTGCTAATATATTAACCTACTTTTCTTTTAGTAGTGCACGCTGGCCTAAAGCCAGCAACAACAATGATGGCTATGCTGACCCGAAACTAATAATACCAAAGAACATAAGGTTTGTGATCTAAGTGGTGCCCAACTGCCGCACACTCGGCCTAAAGCCGATAATCGCAGTTGCAACCATTCCACATCAACGTTAATGGCAATCACCGTTTTGAAAATAATGTGTTAGTATAGACTCATGTAATTTCACCCCTGAAGATTGGTGAATTGCGCTTGTACTTTATCTGTGTATACGTGAGTGCATATTGACTCCTGAAGATCAATTGGTTAATTTGTAATCATGAAAATGCAAAAGTGATGTTATTTTATATTCGGATCCTAGAGTTTGACTAAATATAAATAGCTTACGGACCTATTCATGGAATTTTTTCATATGATATATTATTTTATATCATATGTTTCATGTCCAGAAGACACAAAAAAGATATAATCTTAAATGTTATGTCCCAAAGACATACATAACCATATTAATATCTTTTAATGTCCATAAGACATTGAATAAATAATAGTTAACATGTAGTATGTCCCATAGACATATTATAGCATGTTAAATGTCCAAACAGATTGTTCGGAAGACAATAATATTTCATAGCAATATTGTAATAAGCTATGAATTGCCCTGAAGGCACAATATCTCAAGATATTTATTTCTTGTGATTAAACGGGAAATTTATGGGAAAATGTAGATATTATCCCTGAAATTGATAATATCAAAATTTAACATTTAGCACTCATGGCATGTATTATACCCGAAGTATATTGCATGTTAAGTGTAAGATCCATAAGACATCTCGAAAGATATATTTGGTTGTCTAGAATGACATCAAATATATTAGTGGATTTACCTCTTTGTCATTTTTAGATATGTGGCATGTCTATGATGATCACTTTCTTGGTGCTCTATGTAGCACATATGTGAAATTTGTAGTCTTGGCAGCGATTGTTATCATCTACTTCTGAAGAGTGGAGACCTTGCCTCAAAATAAGTTGTACTCCAGAAGAGTAAAGAGTGGTCTTTGTCCATCATAGTAATCCATATAGTCTCAATAATAACAATGATGTCGCATGTCTTAGGCAGAGGTGATTATTACAAAAGGATTACTAATGTTATTTTGACAACAAGCCATGTGAAAAGGTTGTTGTATACAAACATTATTATAAAATTATGTTTAATTCTCTCCCGAATATTTTGAGATGTCATTATCTTATATAATGAGTTGTATTATTGCCATAATGTAGCTCTTGAAGAGCTTGATTATGCAAGATTATACATGCATTTACCCAAATCATGTAGGGTCAATCATTGGTCTACATGCATCATTCTGTTCAAAGCTTTCGCTCTTGGAGATGAGTTGATTGCTTAAAATGTTGAATAGAACATATGCTTGAAGCATGTATTAACTGAAGTAAGACAATTAATCTTGTATGGAATAACTGTAAAGTTGTATGCCTAAATTTGGTTTACATACTTTACCTTTTGGAAAGTGTCTAGAACACTTTAAGCCTTAAGTGCACCGATATCCCAAGACTAAAGGAAATGTATTTCCTACGGTGACATAAATATACCATAATTATGAATTGATCTATGATGCATAAAAATTGGCTATATTACACCATATGACATAAAGTATTTATGATCCTCCAAGATGAATATTGGCTTCATGCCACAAATTCATACTTCGGTAGAAGTATGACACATGGTTCGAGTTAATTACAAGTATATGTTTGAAGCACATACTATAACTCAGAAATTTATTGTTGACATGAAAAGAGGGAGAGAATTTGGTTTGTGTATGTAAAGGCAAGATTGTGCACAAGAAATGGACATCAGATTATGCAACAGAATTGCTAACGGATAGCTTGGTGATTGTAAATTGTGCTAAATTAAATGGTCAATGGACATTTAATTTGTCCTTGTAGTTGAGAGATTGTGAATCTTTTCATATGGTTATTTTGGGACATATTTGGCTCCGACGGACGTGAGCGATCCGACGTGAGCATGCGGGCGACCTACGCATGTGTAGCCTAGGCACAGGCCCGAAGCAATTGCTTAAGCCCATGTGATGGGTAGTTGTATTATTACCTGAAATAATATGTAAGTTATGGCTAGCAGTCATATTAGCTTTGCAATTGCATTATGACCGGATGTCATATTGGTTTGTCTGAAGTAAAATAATTTCAAATATGAGATAACGGTCTATTTTAATAAGTACTTGTAACAATTGTGGTGGGACCGTATCTATTTTGTCACTAGCGCATGAAATCGCTACAATATGTCTGAAGTCATATGTTATTGGAATACAATCACAAGGTAAGACTGGTTATAGTGGTACAACCATATGTGTAAGACCTGTTGAATAGGTCATTTGGTTGTAGTTGAACCACTTAGAGATAATTGCAAATACCAAGACCCAGAAGGTTTAATAAATTATATCTAGAAAATATATGATGTTGCAATTTACTTTACCCACATGGTATAAAGTCCCCTGAAGTGGAAAATATTTGTTTAAACCTAAAGTAGTATAAAGAGGTGTGAGGACTAGAAGTTCTTTGCCTCTTGAAGCACTTAGTGCAGCACCAACCAGAAGTTTGGGCCGGTACTAAATTGTCTTTAGGTACTTACTGGATATGCAGGATCTCGAGTAGTTTGTTAACTGAGGACCGTGATGGGTTATATGAATGCATGATTAATGTGTAATCCGCATGTGGCTAAATCTCATATTATGTTTGAGATTTGTGCTTTTATATAAAGCTTCACTTGAATGTGTTTGGCTTCGTAGAATGATTAACCACATAGAGAAATCATGTGGAATTAATCCATGTGACACCCCAAAATTATTTATGAGGATAATGCAGTTTGTATAGCTCAAATGCAATCAGGTTATATAAAGAGTAATATGACTATGCATATTGCTCCTAATTTTTTTTTATCCTCACGAACTCTAGAAGAGTGATGAGGTGAATATTTTGCTAACAAAGTCTTGTGAAAATTTGACCAACTTATTCACTGAGTCTTTACCTACACACTTGTTTCAAAAATATGTTCATGGAATAGGTATGGGATGATTGCGAAACTTGCGAAATTTAGGGGGAGCTAATCTCTAAAATATAACTAAATTTGTATTTGATAAATACATGATTCTTTTTTTGCCCAAGGAGAAAGCATCTGGGATGTCGTCCTGGGGGGAGCATGAGCTACATATTGATTTGGTTCATATGAACTAATGAAGGTTTCACTTTTGTCTAACCCAGTAGGTTGACATGACAATCAATTAAAGTATTTTACCACACCACGAGATAGATCCAGAAGATTTATAACGCAAAGGTCCAGTAGACCATATTGATGATGAAGATCAGACCCTGAAGGTTATATGTTGTACTCTTTTTTTCTTGTATGAGTTTTGCACAGAGCTGCCGGACGGACGTCCGTTCGGCAAGCAGGCCGATCGGACGCTCCTTGGCCCGTTAAATCCCACGCCAACAGGACCATCTAGCGACGGAACAAAAAACTCCTCCCGCGTTGTTCCAGTGTCATCGCGTTGTTCCAGTTGTGCCGACGGATAGAAAACAGATACATGCAATCACACAGGAACACTCTCTCTCTCCCCATGTTGCATGCGACGACGTCATCGCTGACGTCAGCGAAGATTCCTTTCCTTGTTTTTTCTTTAAACATAAATAACTTTTGACTGGGAGCTCCAATCGACAAACCGTTTTCACCAACGTGTTCCTCGCATTTTTACAAACAAAACAAGACCCATGTTGCTATATAAATTTTTACTGGAACAATTTATCTATACTAATGAAACAATTAATTTGCACTATTGGAACAATACGTCTAATACAATGGAACAACTTGTTATTTGGTCTGCTGTAACAATAGGCTAAGCCCATTTGAAACAATGCATTTGATCTGATGGGACAAATTGCATACCTATTGGAACAATGTATTTGGTCTGCTGGAACAGTAAAAAGAAATGTGTCGGGGACTAAATTACGGCCCATTGACATGGCCCACTCCCTGACGGCCCAATCGAACAGCCTACCAGGGCCCAGCTCCCTGGAAGGTTCTATCTGGCCCATATGCGTCCTGCCGAACAGCATCCTGGTTGGCATGGTGCGTAACGGCCAAGGAATCGTGTTTGAGTCCGTCTCGAACAGGAGTTTTGCACGGCTACGAGAAGACCCGGACGTGGTTTCCCGGATTGGATTAGGAGTCGTGATCCCCAAGATTAGGAGCTTGCCTTATCTACCTTGGGATATATTTGGCATGTCTTGAGTTAAATTCACGATCTCGTAGTTAGCGGCCCGATATTCCTCGGTAGGTCGGTTTGTTACGTACTATATAAGCAGGGGCCCTACGGCGTTTAGAGGACCCTTAGCGATAGATTTTTGCATACTACTCGCCGAGACTGCTGATCTCGCCGAGTTCCACCTTGTAATCCTCTTTGATATAAAGAAAGAAATTTGGACGTAGGGCTATTATCTCTCGAGAGGCTGAACGGGATAAAAACCCCATCTCTGTTCGTTCTTTGTTAAGTGGTTGTTCGGCGTGTCTCCTATCTCCTCTTTGAAGAACCTTGGTTGACTTGGGTCGATATCCCAACCGTCGACAGCTGGCGCCGTCCGTGGGGACACGCAGATCGAGCATGTCGAACTCCGTCAGCGATACAGAGATGCTTCCTGAGGGTTACGACTCAGAAGGACAGGATGTCTCATCCCCTGTCAGTTCAGATCGATCTGTTCGATCTCGAACACTTTCCGTATCCGAGGCAGAAGTCTCTGTCTATATGGCAGAGATAGCCTCAGATCGCACTCCCGTCATCGACGATGACTACGGAACCGATGATCTCTACGATGATTTAGATCTATCGGTTCCAAGGCTATGTCGGTAGACTCTACGTGGAGACACTGCGATGACACCGTCTAAGCGTACCTTGGCGTGGCCCTGCGGCATCAACATGGCGATGTAGGAACCTCGAGGATCACCCGCGACGGTACGTGGCGGCTGGCGGTCGAGCAGATTAACTCGCTCGGCATCAAGGCGAGGCTGTTGGCCGCTTGCGAGCAAGAAGTCATCCGCCGCAACCTCGGCGATTCCATCAATCGGACCGTAGCACGGTTCGCGATCGGTGCAAGCGACCGCGTCGCGACCCACCTCGCGTGCCCTCGCCAAGTCTCCGGCGAAGTTTCTCTGTCGGATTAGTTCCCCGCGTAACGGACTCGGTCAGGCGAGCGCGGATGCCTCGAGGTCCCTCGAACCCTAGAGCGTAGTCGGGAGCGACTTCGCGGCCATAACCGGTGATTAGATCTACCAACCAGGCCGACCTCGCCGCATAGGCGTCTGTAGCGTCTAACCTAGGCGGTGGTGAAGGCCTAAAGTCTCTAGGAGAAGTCAACAACTCCTCCAGGTAGCAGCCCAAGCTGTCCGGAATGGTTCGGATAGCTCCGTCGATCGCGTGACCCTCGTCACCATCGAAGGATCCTTGTCCATGAGCGAGGCTACCGTGGTCGCCGTCGCTCGCCGAGTCCTCGTAGTCATCGCGACCACGGGGGCAGCGCGCGCGATGATCACGGACGATCCCTCGTGAGGCGCGTCGTCGCGACCACGAGGAAGGCGTGGTGGATTGTCCCGAGAGAGTTTCTCGGGCGAATCATCCGTTCAGCGAAGTTCTTCGCGCCGCGGGACCAACGTCTTCTCAAGACTAGGTTACTGCCGGGAAGGTGGCGATCGTATGCTTTGGGCTGCGGGGCTTTCTCCGCGAGCTTCGAGCTGTCCGGTGGCCCTCAAAATTCAAGCCGGTCATATGGAGGTACAATGGGACTCGAGAACCGAGGAATTCCTTTCCATCTATACTCTGACCATCATGGCGGCCGGGGTGACGAGCTCGTTATGGCTAATTACCTCCCGATCGCCCTTGAGGATCTTTGCTCGGGCGTGGGCATTCAATTAGCGGGAGGGTTCCATCGGCTCATGGAACCAGCTTTGTGACGCTCGATCGCTAATTTCCGGAGGCATTACGTGCGTCGGGCAAGGAGGATGATCTGCACCAAATGATCCGGATGAGCGGAGACCCTCCGCAACCGTGAAGCGTTTCATTAAGATCCATAACACGATCCGAACATCTCGGATGAATATGTTGTCCGCGCCTTCAAAAGCGGAGTCGCGACGGCGGCTCACCCAGATCTCGAGATCAATGAGACTGGACCGCCAACGACCTATTCAAGGCGGTGATCGCTATGCCAACAGCGGCAGAGAGCGCGTTGATATAAAAAAGGCGTTCGACAAAGGCGAGCTGCCCTTGACTGGTGTGGATGAGAAGAAGAAGAGTAGCAACAACCACGGTGACAAGAAGTCCCGAAGAAGAAGAATAAAGGTCACGAACAATACCGTCGCGGTATGGATCGCGCACCTCCTCCAAGGATGGGCGAAGAAGCCCAACAATAACTACAAGGGCAAAAAGCACCGCTCAGGGGGGCGGACAAGGCAAGAAAGGTCAAGCGACCGATTTTGCAAGTTCCACGACACTACGGGCATGACATACGCCATTGCGCGAACTTGGGCATAAAGCTCGAAGATTTATACAGCGGCAAGGGCCCAATGCCCACCCTGCCCGAACAAGGTGATGCGGTAAGGATAGCGCCAAACCGGCGATGGTGATCGGGAAGATGATGATGAGTATCAAGAACCGTGAACCATATCGCGTCATCTTGGCGGCTCCTCGGCTTACATCTCTCGGCGCAGCCTCAAGGAAGGCGCTCGAGAGGTCCTAACGTTGAAAAGGCAAAACCTCGGCTGAGTCAATGAAGTGGACCGAGGTCCCCATCTCCTTCTCTCGGGAGGATTGCCCCTTGGGATGACTAAGCCTCGGCGGCTCCCACGGTGGTCGCCCGACCATCGACAACGCAAGAGTTGGCCGTGTACTCGTGAGCGGCGGGGCGCTTTAGACTTGCTTTACGCTAAAGTCTTGGGCGAGATCTGATTCCTCGTTCAAAAGTGAAGGAAGTCGCAATGCCCTTCTACGGATTGTTAGGGAGAAGGCATCAAGCCGTTAGGGCGAGGTTGTCTGCGGTTACCTTCGCAACCCGAGCAACTTCGGACGAGTTGATCACTTTCGATGTGGTCGACTTCCCATCCAGCGTCTAACGCGATCTTGAGCGAGCCATCTCGATAAGTTTATGGCGTGTCCCACCACGCTTACCATTGCGTGAAGATACCGGGTCTAACGGTGTGATCACGGTCAAGGGCAACTACAAAGCTGCTCGGATTGCGATGAGCGGTCCCTCGCATACTGATCGACCAACTTCCGCCGCTGATCACGAAGTTCCGCAGACCAAGTCACGCGCCCTAGGTTCTCCCTTGACCGGGGGAGAAACCAAGGAAGTTCATTGTCTCTTGATGATACTTCCATGAGTTCACTTGGGGCCAATTTGGATCCCAAATAGGAAAACGAGCTCATTGCCTTCCTCAGAGCTAATGCAGATGTGTTTGCACAGGAGCCATCGACATGCCGGAGTCCCAAGGAGGTCATCGAGCACAAAGCCGGTTGTCCGTGGGACAAAAGCACGTTCGCGGAAGCTTCGTCGCTTTTCGAATTCAAGCGGGGATCATCAAAGATCGACTTGACAAACTACTCATTGCGGGTTCATCCGCGAGGTTGATCACACCAGTGGTTAGCCAACCCTGTCATTGTAAAGAAGAAAGGCGGCAAGTGGAGGATGTGTCGATCACACAGATCTGAGCATTGCTTGTCCTAAGGATAACTTCCGGCGCCTCGTATTGACCGGTGGTCGATGTATTGCGGATGCCCGGCTCTGAGTTTTTGGATGCTTACTCGGGTATCACCAAATAAGCATCTCCCGAGGATGAAGAGAAGGCGCCTTCATCACCCCCCTTCGCACTTTACGCTGCTCGACCATGTCTTCCGGTCAAGAACGCGGTGCCACGTTCGGTAGCAATGGAGAAGACCTTCCCGAGCAATGTGGAAAAAACACGGAGGTCTATGTCGGCGATATAGTTGTAAAAACAAGTTTGCTCGGATCATGTAAAAGACTGGCGGGACCTTTCGTAATCTCACGGGCATCGAATAAAATTAAATCCAGAGAAGTGTACCTTTGGTGTTCGATCTAGAATGTTGCTCGGTTATGTTATTGGTTCGCAAGGTATTTACGCCATACGAAAAAATCGAGGCCATTGAAAATATGCAGCTCAACTACCGTAAAGGAATTCTGAGTCTCACGGGCGGATGGCTGCTCTAAGCGAATTATTTCCGTCAAGGCGAGCGGGCTGCCCTTCTTTAAGGCCTGCGCAAGCACAATGGTTTCGAGTGGGCGGAAGAAGCCGATAGATCCTTCCGGGATCTGAAGCGATCTGTCCAATCCTCCGTCTTGACTACCTGCGACATGGCGGCGGCTCTGCTGTACCTAGGTTGCACGCCACAAGCGGTGGCCGCGGTCTTGATAGTCGAAAGGAAGGCATCGAGGACCAATCTATTACGTGGCGAGGTACTTCACGGATCAAAGGCGTTACCACGAGGTCGAAGCTACTCTCGCCTTGCTCATGTCCTCCGGAAGCTTCGCCACTACTTCGAGCGCATCAAATCTGGTCCCGACCACGTTCCCCAGGAGAAATCCTACGGAACAAGGAATCTAGCGGACGTATAGCTAAGTGGGCAATGGAATTAGCGAGTTTGATCATTATTTCTTTGTCCGAAGCGCTATTAAGTCCAGTCCTAACCGACTTTGTCATTGAATGGACTTGCCGCCCAAATCGAGTGAAGCTCGAGCAACTTTGATGAACCCTCTTGGACCATGTTTTTCGATGGCTCGCAGACCGAAACTCGGGGCTGGTTTTGTTCTCATCTCCCCTCAAGGAGAGCAACTCGATATTCTATCCAACTACACTTTGCGGCGACTAACAACGCTGCAGTCTGAGAGCCTCCTCGCGGGACTAAAAGCGTGCAAGTAGCTTGGTGTCCAGCGGCTAGCTGTGAAGGAGATTCACGGTGGTCATCAATCGAGGTTAACAAGGAGTATCGGTCTGCGATGACTCAATGGCGCGATACTGGTTGAAGTGAGGAAGTTGGGCGGCATTTTCGATTTTTCGGCGTGCTCTTCATGCCCGGAAGGACAACTTCTGGCCGACCAACTATCAAATATGGATCCTCGCGAGAATCTGCTCCGGCAGGGTGCTCGTCGAGCACCTTTACAAGCCCTCAATCACGTCTCCGGACGAGGCAACAGAGCAGTGGTCTTTGTCTCCATTATCAGCAGTGCCAATGGATGGACAACGCCATTTGTCCGGTACCTTGCGATGGGACCTCGCCGATAATAAACCGAAGCGTTCGGCTTACAAGGCGTCTTGCTCCATACAAGCTTGTGGATGGCACCTTTACCGTCAAGGTGCTATGAGAGTTCTTTCCAAGTGCATCTCTTAGCGGGAGGTGTGTTCCTTCTTAGGGACATACGAGGGTATTTCAGGCAACCACGCCTCCTTCGAACTACGGTCGACAAAGCGTTTCGCATGGGCTATTATTGGCCCTGCGTTACAAGATGCAGGGACATCGTGACTAAGTGCAAGGCTTGCCAATTTACGCCGGAAGGCACACAAGCCCGCCTAAAAGCTCAAACAATCCCCATCTTGGCCTTTTTCCACATGGGGTGCGGATCTGCTCAACACATTCCCTAAGGGGTACAAGGGCTACACACACCGCAAATGCCGCCATAGACACTTTTACAAAGTGGATTGAGGCGAGCTCGTGTAATCTCTTCACGCCAAAGCGGTGTGCGCTTCTTCAAAAGCAACGTGGTCACGCGCTTTGGGATTCCCCATAAGGCGATCACGGATAGCTGTACCAGTTCAAGCGAGCTATTCGGGAATCTGCGAGCAGTTTGGGCACCAAGGTCTGTTTCGCCTACGTGGCATATCCACGAGCAATGGAAGCGATCGGCGAGCTAGCAGACGAGATAGTCCAGGTATTAAGCAGCGGGTATTTGCTGCTCTCGCCGAAAGCACAACAAGGCTGGGTTGACGAAGTCCTTCCGTCCTCTGGGCGATTCGCTTTCTGACGGCCAGGCGACCGGGAAACTCCTTCCAATTGGTCTATGGTGCGAAGCCATGTCGCCGCCGAAATCGTACTCGGTTCGCCTCGACGAGCTCGGTCAACAGTTGACGATGAGCAAGCGCCTCCTCGATCTCGATCTCCTCGAAGGCACATGCGGCCGGGCACAAGTCGAATGGCACGCTACCGGCAAGATCTTGGCAACGCGCCGCCAAGTCGGTTCGACCAAGGGCTTTGAAGGCGGGCGACCTCATTCTGCGCGAATCGAACTTGTCCAATGCCAACAAGCTAACTCCACGTTGGGAGGGCCCATTCACGGTCGTTTCTTACGCTTTCGCCCGGAAATTGTTCACTCGCTGGCTATGGAGGGCGGGAGAGAGTGACAAAGCACTTGGAACATCGACCCGACCGTAAGTTCTTTGTGTAGGTCTTTTACATTTTCTTAGCTCTGCGCTTTTGTAAACTTCAGCGCCTTAGTTCGTCCAAGTCCTTGGGCACCATGTAAGTTCAATCAATTCTCGGTGAATCCTCATGACCTCTGTGCCCCTTTTCACTTGCTTGTCTTCTCAGACTACTTTCTTCTGGTAACACTTGATGGCTGTCCGGCCTTGCGAACTCTTGGCTCCGCGCTTTTCAGGATCTTTCCCTGCCCATATCGAGTTTCGACAAATTCCTAAACTCAGGGTTGCGTAACACGGCCTTTCCACCTTGCGGCTAAGTCTGCTCTCGTAAGCCCTCCGCGGCAGAGGCACTTACTGCTTGGCACGACCACTCGGTAAAGTCTGCTCTCGTAAGCCCCCCGCGGCAGAGGCACTTTCCTTGTTCGATTACTATCGAAATCGTCTAACTTACGTTAACAAGCAGTCTATGGAACAAATCGAGCAAGGTACGGGTGTCGCTCTGTCTCTCTACGCACGTGCTCGAGGTCGCAAGCTTAGGTTCTCGAGCATTGTTCTTACCGGGGGCTTGGGTGTCGCTCTTTCTCTTGTGCACTGCTCGGGTTCATAAACTTCAGTTTCGGCGGATGCACAACGGGCTGGGAGTTAAGCGAGCGCTCTACGGTTTTCTTAAACTTCCTAGCTGTTAAGCTTTTCTCTTAGTTTTCATTCGTTCTTGTCTTTTCTTTGCTATTTTTGCGGGAAAAAAGGTAAATACTATTACATTTACTCAAAAGTTTGGTACAAGGCCCTTTAAGATTCTGACAGCGGTGCTACTTAGGAGCAAGCTGCTCCTTGGCTCCTCAACTTCTAACTTGAGGCGCCTCGACTTAAATCTGAGCCTTGATTCCTTCCGGGCTTCAGCTCGGGCGTTCGATCTCCTCCTTGCTCCGCTTGGCTTGCGCAGCCCTCTGCCCGGATAGCCTCGACCTCCTCGGTCTTGGCCTTGTTGATCGGTCGAGCCTCGCTCTGGTGACTCGGCTTTCGGCCGTCTTAGCTGCTCGTCCGGCTCCTTGACCTTCTTCTCTGTGGTGATCGCCTCACCGTCATCCGCGCATCTCCTCGATCTCTTCCTGTGAAGCCCACAGGGTCGAGATTTTTGCTTGGAGACCCGCGGAAGTTTGCTCTTCCTTGGCGAGCTGGGCCTTGAGTCTCTTGGCTTCTGCCGCGAGCTGGTCCCGCCATTGGGAAACGTCAGCAAGCTGCTCTTCGAGCCACTTCGAGCGGCCCGGCTTCTCCTCCGCGATGTTTCGCCTTAATGGCTTGCTTGGCTCCTCGGCCTCTCCTAGGAGAGACTCGCAGGAACGCCTCTCTTCGGCCAGTTGGACTTTGAGCCTTTTCACCTTCGCCTTTAGCCGGTTTCGACTTTGGGCTGGTGCAGAGGGCCTCGCCTCGGACTCCCTCGTCCGGAGGTGCTCCCGGAGGGACGCCAGTACGGCGCTCCACTCGATGGTGACTCCGTCCTCGAGCTCCTCCATGGTGTCCCTGAAGACCTGAGAGGGAAGAACAAGTTAACCGCTTTACGATGATGTAGCTAAGCTGAGCAAGATTTAGTCCTGGTGTTTACCTTGCCAAATTGGCGTTTCAGTCTGCGGCGTAGGCGGTGCTCGAGGCCATGCGTCACGAAGCCCCGCTCGTGCGGGATGAGACGGGCGCGTTCTTGCCATCGCCGCCTTGATGGCTCTTTCTTCTTGCGGGAGCGCACCTGCTCGGGAGCGGGAGCGATGGGCGAAGCGCTTTCGTCTCCGCGCTCCCTCTCCTCTTCCTTTTCCTCTTCCGCCCGAACTTCTTCAGGCGAGGCCGAGCCACTCTGCTGGGTGGCGCCCGTTGTCCCAGCAGGCGGGGCGACTTGCGCGACCTGCTCGGGGGTTTCTTCTGCTCCTGGCGGCGGGGCTTCACCACCTTCGCGGAGAATCCCGTCGCCTCGGGGTGAGCTGCCCCTGACGAAGTACCTAGCGAACCGGTTGCTCGGTCCGCCGGCAACTTCGAGCCGTCGTCTTGGCCCATTGTCCGTGGCGCCCTTGCTGCTTCTTCCGTCTCCAGCCGCTCCACAGGCGCTTTTAAGCGCGTCATTTTCTTCGAGGAACTGGCGAGAGCGGGCTCCATGCCGCCGGCTTGTCCTTGAGGCACGCCCGACCTCATTGCCGCGATCGCGCCGTGCGGTCTTTCGGGCGGCGGCGACCGCTCAGCGCCTCCTCGGCGTCATCGTGGTGGTCTCTCCTTGGGCGGTGATGAAAAAGAGATCATCGTTAAGTCGATGCCGTCGGTAGGTGGGAGATCTGAAGATGGGTTTCTACATACTGCCGTGAGAGGCTTGATCACGATCTTCTTATTTGGAACTTTCCGCCTCTTCCTCGGGGCTCCTTGGCGGCTTCTCGCCTTGGCCTTGGGTGTTCGTGGCGGCGAGCTCGGCTCTCTCAGTAGTGGCGCTCCTCTCATGTGGCGCAAGAAATTTTTCCTTGCGTGCGACTTCCTCTTCGAGCCTCCTGCGCTTTCGGCGACACTGTTGGAGCGGCGTCAAATGGCCGGGTGAGCTGCGAGTAACGCCTAAGCCAGAGGGTCATGTTCTTTACCTCTTCGTCGCTTTGCTCGGCGAGGAGGGAGGGGCTTGGTCTCTTCCCGCTGGGCTGACCGCGAGCCCGCTTGGTCTGTTCGGCGCCCTCCGTCGCCGTGGGTGGTCTCTTCGATGTCTGGCGGCCGCCGTGTCGCGGCGAGCTCCGCGTAGGCTCGGCCGCCACCTTGGGCTTTGTGGCCGCTTTGGCCTTGCCCTTCTTCGCCTTCTCCTTCTCAGGTTCAGAAAGTTCTTCCACGATCCCGCCGAGGATCAACTCATCTTCCTGTGTGTTTGAGAAGCGAGGGTTAGTTTGATTGAGCGGTGCAAATCCTGCGACACGAAGAGGTTGAGCAACTCACCTCGGTACATGCGGACGAGCACGTTCCTCGGACAGGTATAGGCTACCTCGCCGGTGACCTCGCTGTCCTTCTTCGCCGCCTTCAGCATGGCGTCGACCCGCTCGGTCACCCATGCGTCGGTTGGTTTCTCTGCCCGGACAGATGGAATCGTTAATTTACATTCGGAGGAAATAACCGATGAAGAGGTTGAGTCTTAAAGGCACTTACCCGTGCTCTCCCTTGTGATGTCTTCCCATCCCTCTATCTTGTAGAAGGATAGGACCTCCTCCGCAGACGAGAGATCCTGCTCATTTGTGAAGTCGAATGATCTCCTGCCCGTGAGCCCAAGGCTCACGAGGGAGGCGATCTTCCTCGTCAGAAACCAGTCCTCGGCGGTCATCTCCGGCCGAGACATTGGCGTCCCCTTCGCCGATGCCCTCCCGGTGAAGACAAGCCTGCTGTCGCCGTTTCGCTTGCTGTAGAACCACCTCACCCACCACGCGCCCATCGAGTCGAGTAGCGGTGGGGCGAGTCTGGCGTCGTCGGCGGTGGCCGGAGCTTGAGGTAGTAGCACCCAGTAGCGGCGGCGGGCTGCTCCTAAATCTTGTATAATAGTGGAGGAACAGCCCGCGGTGGATCGATGCCAGATAGCCCTCGCACAGGTGTGCGAAGCGGCCATCTGGAGGATGGAGTTCGGATTGAGGTTCGCCACCTCCAATCTACCGATGTTCAAGAAGGCCTCGGCGAAGTCGCTCTCGGGAGACCTCAGCGAGCAGGCGAGAGCTGTTGAAGTCGCGAACTCTCCTTCGAGTGGCTCGGAGTATCCTCCTCTCGAGCGACCTCCGGCTACCAGCGTCTACGTGGCCCTCCTCCTCCCAAACCTTCAGGTCCTCCTTGGTCAGGCTGGTGCCAGTGAATTTGGCCATGGCAGTTCCCAGGGCTGGACGAACAGGTTGGAGTGTGGAGTTCGGCTCTTCGATGATGGGCGAGGTTGGAATCAGTGCTTGGAAAGGAAAGGCGTGAGAGCAGAAGTGGCTGGCCGCGGGCGGCTTGGGTACTTTTATAGTCCCGTATAAGCAGCTCTGCAACGGTTTAGTCCCAGAACGGCTAGTTTTTACCGCAGCGGGTAGGTAAAGCGGTCGCTTTGTTTTTCCAATGCTTGGCGATAGGAAGATTACCGTTGGAGTGCGCTAGCGGCTAGTTTTTCGATTATGCGACTTTGAGGGTGAGTCTTTCTGCTTTCGGATAGGTGTTATTCCTGTTCGGCCTTACGGAGCCGCTTCTAAGATCGAGCAATTTGTCCGGACACAGGCACGTCTTGTTGGTTGAATCTTAACTTTGTTCGGTCGATCGTTACATGCCTTTGTAGCAGCTAAATTTCCCTCTTCGTGGCTTGGAGTCTCAAGAGGAAGACCCCACTCTAGTGAGTCCTTCCACGAGTCTCGGGGCTAGGTATCGGGACTAAATTACGGCCCATTGACATGGCCCACTCCCTGACGGCCCAATCGAACAGCCTACCAGGGCCCAGCTCCCTGGAAGGTTCTATCTGGCCCATATGCGTCCTGCCGAACAGCATCCTGGCTGGCATGGTGCGTAACGGCCAAGGAATCGTGTTTGAGTCCGTCTCGAACAGGAGTTCTGCACGGCTACGAGAAGACCCGGACGTGGTTTCCCGGATTGGATTAGGAGTCGTGATCCCCAAGATTAGGAGCTTGCCTTATCTACCTCGGGATATATTTGGCATGTACTGAGTTCGTTACGATCTCGTAGTTAGCCCGGCCCGATATTCCTCGGTAGGTCGGTTTGTTCTGTACTATATAAACAGGGCCCCTACGGCGTTTAGAGGACCCTTAGCAGATAGATTTTCGCATACTACTCGCCGAGACCTGCTGATCTCGCCGAGTTCCACCTTGTAATCCTCTTTGATATAAAGAAAAATTTGGGCGAGGGCTATTATCTCCCGAGAGGCTGAACCGGATAAAACCCCATCTCTGTTCGTTGTTGTTCGTGGTTGTTCGGCGTGTCTCCTATCTCCTCTTTGAAGAACCTTAGTTGACTTGGGTCGATATCCCAACCGTCGACAAAATGCCTACTAGAACAATGAGGTTTGCCTACTGAAACAATAATTTTTGCATGCTAGAACAACAAGGTTTGCCTCGGAACAAATAAAAGTTGCCTACGGAAACAATAAGATTTGTCTTACAAAAACAGTTGAACTTTGCCTACTAGAACAATAACTTTTGTCTTCTGAAACAATAACGTTTGCCTTCTAGAACAAATAAAGGTTTTGACTAACGGAACAATAAAGTTTTCCTACTGAAACAATAAATTTTGCCTTCTGAAACAATAACTTTTGCCGCCTTCTGGACACAAAAAGGTTTTGCCCACTGAAATAATAAAGTTTGCCTACTGGAATAATAAATCTAATCTCTCGGAACAATATATCTTGTCTGCTGGAACAATGAGTCTAGCCTCTCGGAACAATCAATCTTGCCTGCTGAAACAACTTTTATACATGTTGGAACAATGTATTTGGTCTGCTGGAACAATAGGCTAACTCAATTGGAACAACAGACTAGATCCAATTGGAACATATCTGTCTTATCTGATGGAACAACTTTTATACCTATTGGAACAATGTATTTGGTCTGCTGGAACAATAGGCTAACCCAGCTGGAATAATATGTATAGTCTGATAGACCACAACTTGTATACCTACTGGAACAATGTATTTAGTCTGCTGGAACAATGAGTACGGCCTCCTTGAACAAATTTATCTTGTCTGTTGGAATAATTTACTAATAAAAGATAAAAAATTTAAAAATAGAAAAATATAGAAAGATATTTAAAATGAGTTCATTAGAAATTTAGATGAATTATAAAATTTGTATTACATGATTTGGACTACAAAAAAAAAGAAATAAAAATGTAAAGCCGAAAATAACAAAAATGAAACGCATAATCAGGCACTATCGCTATTGGACTACGCGCTATTGAAAATAACTACGGGCGAGCAGGTGATTGGTATCAGCGCGGGGTACGAACATGGGTAGCTATCAGCGCGGGGCTACGAACGCAATGTGCTGCGCTGCATTTTATCGGGCCGATAGGCCGCCACACAGTCCGAAACATATTGGACGTAAGATAGCAAGCATTATCGATGAGTTTTTCCCATGGGTTTCTCGTGGCAAGGTTTTTAGCGAGACAATATTGTAATACATCATGCGTGTGCAATGTACTCTTTTCTCCAATCCTTTTTTCCCACTAGATTTTCGGATGGAGTTTTTGACGAGACATATGCATACTACAATAATTTGCCCAAGGGGGAGTATTAAGAAATAATTAACATATTTATTATGTGGGCAAATTACTAGAGGTGTCTCTCTAAGAGGTGTCTTTTTTCTAAAGGTGCCTCATTCATGTACTATATGTAGGGGTTAATCCTCATTTGTAAACATAATTGGAGAATTAATAAAGCGTCGACATGCTATTCTTTTATCTCTCTACTTTGCGTTCTTTATGGGATTAGTGCAACAATTTTTTTCTTCTCCAACAAAATATCCCCAAAATACGTATAGAAAAACTGTATTACCAAATTGCCCCTATTCGTTTCTTCAACCTCCGGGCCCGTCGCCGCCGCTCGCGCTTGCCGTCGCCGCCCCCGCTGTTCGCTCTCGCCCTCATCGCCCCACCCACACAGCTTGCCATAGGCGCCGCTGCTGCACGCACTCGCCATCGCGACCCTTTGTTGTTAGTCCTCAGCCTAGGGGTCGTCGTCACCACCCCCGCTGCTCGCCCTCGTACTAGGGGCCACCGCCCCTGTTGCCTGATCGCCGCCACCATCTTTGCTGCCTGCTCGCCACCGCCATCGGCTGCTTCCCTCGTCGCTGCTCGCGCTCGCCGTTGCCACCCGCTGCCTGCTTGCCACCACCGTCGTCGTCTGCTGCGGCCGTCCTCGCCGCTATTCGATCTGATACCATGCGAGAAACCTAGGATTGAAGCGTCACAACTCGTCCGTGTGCGCCTGCATGTTAATATAGGCCAGGAATCACCCCTAGCGTGAATATCTCATGATTACTTGCTCTGTTAGATAAAATATAGATCCTACATACATGGAAACAACAATCTCTTAGCTGTACAATATTCTACAAACAAATCCTATACCTACGCAAGTGTATCATGAGACTGACTCAATATTTGTTACATACATTGGTAACAAACTATGCACATAAAAATTGTGGTGCTGAGTGCTGACAAGAATACAAATCCAAACGGACCAATAATGACGGTGGAGGTGGTGAGATATGATGAGATCAATAATGGTCGGAGGTTTCAAACTATCATGCTTTATTGTCTTCTCCCTAGCGACCCCCTTCTTCTCCTCTCGGTGGTCTCCATCATCGTGTCATTGGCCGTATGGCTACTGTGCATTCACTACAAGAAATGATTTCTGTGTCGGCGGCCGAATTTAGCAATGTCGGTGGCAACTCACCCGACGACAAGCTATTTCGGCGGCCAACATCAGGGCCGACGACATACACAGCATCAGGCCATCTGTGTCGGCGGCCAAAGGGTAGCCGACGACACTGACTGCCCTGCCGAGAGCGCGGGTTCGGATTTTTGAATTTCCCTTCCCACCAAATGAGTTTTGTCCGCGGCCAAATGAGCTATATCGACGGCTCTACCCTGACGATAGTCTGTGTCGTCGGCCTAAGCCTGGCTGACGACAAAGATTGGTTGGCGAGGAAGGCGCTGCGCAGCGTGAAGGGGTCAGGTCGGCGTTATCTAAGCCGACGTCATAGGGGGGCAGCAAGCCAAGGCCAGGCCAAGTCGGCGGTAGCAGGGTCGAGGAAGGTTATTTTAAATCGGCCCGATTAGACCGGCGTCGATATTTTGGTTTATAGCGTCCGCCAAGCCTTTACCGACGTTATTATATTGGTCTATGGCGTCGGTTTCATCTCGCCGATTTAAACAACCCTCCCCTTCCACGGCGGTCGATATTTTTCCGATATTTTTACGAGCTCAAGATCGACCCTCCACCCTAAACCTCGTAGGGTCTCTCTAGGATTCTAAGCATGACGCGACGCAACAAAGATCTAACTTTTAATAATTGAAATATGACCAAACTTTTATTTAAAAACTTATGCGGAGGGTAATTATTGGCGAGAGAATTACGGCGTTGGGGAGTGTCTTAGTCGGCGGCAATATTGCAACCGGCGTCATAGCGAGCGGCTTTGTCGTCGGCTTGTGTAAGGCCGACGTGTAAGCTGTTGTCTGTGACGTCGGCCTAAGCTTTCCCGACGACACAGACCCCCTTCCCGCCACGGCCGGTCGATATGTTTGCGAGCCCACGACTCCTCCGCCTCAAACCTCGTAGGGTCTCTCTATGGTTTTGAAGGGTACGTAACGCAAGAAACATCATACCACGCTTGTCGTTGCACCGAGATAACTCCGAGCTAGGTTCGTGTTCATATACGGAACTCCGACGTGTACGTTTGCTAGTAGTGTCTGTGAATGGCATGGCGATCGAACGATACGACGTGCACTTCTCGATGGAACGCACGCAGATCATCGAATGACGAGAGGGGAGGAGCGTGTAGTGAGATGATAGGTTTTAATAATTCGATATTTGACCAAACTTTATATTTGAAAACTTGTATGGAGGCGATTGGAGGGTAATTATCTGGCGAGAGAACCGGCGTTGGGGGAGGGGTTATGTCGGCGGGAGTATACTCCCCGACGTCATATGTGCTCTCTTTGACGTCGGCGCTCCTCTGCCGACGTCAAATGGTGTGGGGAGCGGGAGAGGCGAGCTGTGGGGTGCAGGATTTGACGTCGGGACACAGCAGGCCGACGTCAAAGGGTGTGGGGAGGGGGAGAGGCGAGCTGTGGGGAGCAGGATTTGACGTCGGGACTCCCCTGGCCGATGTCAAAGGGTGTGGGGGAGAAACGGGCTGTGGGGTCGAAGCGTTGACGTCGGGTTAGTCCGGCCGAGGACAAAAGGTGACTCTATGACGTCGGGACGTCTCTGGCCGACGTGAAAGTGTGTGGAGGGGGAGAGGTGAGTTGTTGGTAGGAAGTTTTGGCGCCGGAAACCTCGCCGGCGTCAAAGGTGTGGGGCGTAAACGAGCCTTGGGGAGGAAGCTTTGACGTCGGGGTTTAGTAAGCCGATGACAAAACCGAATTTATGGCGTCGGGATTCGAGTGGCGGCGTCAAAGGTTATTGGCGGAGGAATTGACGACGATTTCCCATTAGCCGACGTCATAGCTTGGCAGGACCCCGGCCCCAATAATTGCTAAGTCCCTCTGCGGCTGTAGCCCGTGCTCATTTGCCTGCTGGCCGTGCTTCTCCGCCTCGCCGCTTTGCCTTCCTGCCCTGCTGCCTGCCCGCCGCCGTGCCCGCCTCCCCCGCCGCCGAGCCTGCCCGCCGCCTCCCCTGCTGCCTTGCCTTTGCTCCGCCGCCGTGCCCAGCTCGAGCCGCCTCCACGCGCTTGCCCGCCGCCTCGCCCAGCTGCGTCCGGCGCCTCCCAGCGCCGCCGCCGCCCTGCAGCCTCTCCGCCGTCTGCCCGCCACCGAAGCTGCCTCCCTGCCGGCTCGCCGCTGCTCCGCCGCCGTGCCAGCGCCGACCCACCTCCCCCGCCTGCCCGTCGCCGAGCCGCCTCCCCGCCGCTGCGCCCGGCGCCTCCCTGCGCCGCCTCGGCTCCGCCCGCCGCCTCCAGCGCCGCCTCCCCAGCACCTACTCCTCCTGCGCCGCCTCCGGTCGGCCGCCTTGCTCCCCGCACCACCACCTCGCCGCCTCCTTGCCCCGTTTCTTCCCCGTCGCAGCCGCCTTCCCCCTTCACACGTGGACGTCTCCCGACTTCGGGGTATGTCCGTGTTTATTTTTTTTACATGTGTAAGCTATGTAAATTGTTACGTGAACCGGCGTTATTAATAGATATACTTAATTATTTTCATTGCAATTAGTATATGTTTTGTAATTAGTTAATTATTTCCATTGCAATTAGTCTTACGTGCAATTAGTACATGTTTTATAATTAGTTTTATAGTTAGTAGTCACTACTTACTAGGATATTTAATTAGTTATTTGTAGATGTTCTATAATTACTAATTAGTAGATAGATGTAACTAGTGACGGTTTATTTACTTATTTTATTATTTGTAGATGTAATTAGATCCTCGTGATTACGATTATTTGCAATACATTAGTAACATGAACCGAGCCATAGTCAAACCGTTAGGGGCACACCGCAAATTTTCATAAGGAGCTCGAGCGGTGATTCGTTGGGTTCCATTATGAAAGCGGGTGTGCTTCCGAGCTGTCCACGTTCTTGGAGCCAGCGGATCTTGCGTTTGAGTACTGGTGGTTTGGGACTATGGTGCACGGTTGAAATTCGGCCGCATGACCCGTCGTTCTCCTAGTGCATAACATAAGCGCACGCCGTACCCGTCGTTGCACCAGGGGAGCTGCGGGGTTATGCTGCCGGAATTTCGACCCGTGCCCCATAGTGCCGGGACCACCGTACTCAAACGCGCACCCATGGGTGGGTAAGCCCTCCTATTTAGTTAGGTCTGAACCGTTTAAATTTAAAGTTGTGTTGCATGTATTTACGTTATATAGTTAGCGATGGAAGATCGGCGGTGGATGTACGATGGATGGAGTAGGTCTGGACGTCACTAGAACGAGTGGATCGAGAAGGCAAGGGCATTCGTGGAGCATGTTTTCGGAAGTGTCCCTGACCCAAACGCTGCGGCGGTTTGGTGTCCATGTGCTTGTCGCTCGAACACTGTGAAAAGGAGTAAGAGTGAAATTAGTATGCACCTCTTAAGGCATGGCTTCAAAGCGAACTATCTGATATGGGTGGCTCATGGAGAGAAGCGCCGGCCGGCGCCGGTCTTTACCCCTGCTGATTTTGGAGAGGGTTTCGACGAAGTCGATGTTGACCGATTGGAGGAGCTCACGGAGGACGTGGCTCGGGCTTTCGATCTCTCCCCCGAGGAAGAGTCCGAGCCACTCGCTGAACAGTTCGAGAGGCTCCTCGAGTCTGCGACCGATGGATCCCGCTGCCCAGGCGAAAATGGTAAGTTTAGGTTTTTTGACTTGTTCGTAGTCACTACGACTTTTATCGAGCTAATCGGCTTTATAACATGGTTGTTTCGCAGGATGCATATGATGCGCTCGTGAGGGAGAAGCACGGTGACCAGTGTGACCCCAGGGCCATGGGGCCAGACACCGCCGTCATCTATGACGGGTTCGGTGGGATGGCTCACGGTCGGCCGGGTTTTTTGGACTCTGTGCTGCCTCGCGACGTCTTCAGGGAGCGGTCATGGGAGCGTCGAAAGATGGGCTCCTCTTCGACCCAAGCACACCTACAAGCTCAAGAATGGTGATCGAAAGCGGTGACACAATGTAACGAGCTCCAAAAGAAGGCAGAAGAGGAGCGTGAGCAGCGGAGGCAGGAGGACGAGCGGAGGAAGAAAGCAAGGGAGGAGAAGTTCGCACAACTCGAAGCCCAATACAACTGGATGTACCAGCAAATGCAGAGGTGCAATATGTTTCAGCAGCAGGTAATTAAGATGGTGGGGCCGTATAGGTTGTATAATTACACTTTCATTTCACATGCTAACTTCTCGTGTGTCCACAGAGCTCGCTGGCGCTGAGGCCTCGGCGATCGATCGCAATTGGCACCTCCACCTCGTACTTCACGCAGACCCCTCGACACGCCTTAACGCTCCCGCCCACATCTACCGCAGAGATCCACAGGATACACTTCTCCACTCCACACGCATTCTCACCGGGTAATACTCCTTTTTAAGACTTTCACAATTTACGCTTCAATTCATGTATTGAAAATTTGTGTTGTTCTCTAATCTTGTAGGTCTCCGGATCCGCCGCGCCGGCGATGTATGCTACGCAGGGGGGCGATTCCAGTGGCACACGGTCGGCTGGTGACGAGGTTGCTGAGAGAATGGCAGAAAGTTTCTTCGCGTTCAATCCTTCCACCTACGATGGTTCGCATAACCATTAGCTTCAGATTTCACTTCTATATGTATCAAAACTCACTCCTACGTGTACTTTGCACTATTCTAGACTCTTCGAACCATATCGTCGCAATTCTGCTTATTTGTGATGTATTTTGGATTCTATGGACCTAATGTGATGTAATTGGACAATTTGAACTCTTATCGGTGAATTGTTTGTTTATAAATGGTGTCAATGTGTATGTGCTCGAAATTGTGGTGTCGAGCAGGTGATCATGTGTGGATATTGTGAGAAAATTTGTGAATTGCAATTCTGCTGTGAAATATGAATTTTTGCAGGTTGAAATTGGGTTTTCATATAGATTTATTGAAATTATTTTTGCAGGTCCAATAGCAGTAACGTCGGCCATGCCTAAGCCGACGTCATTAGTGGTGACTAGGCTGCAAGGTGCAGTGGGTTTTTGTCGTCGGCAACTCTACGGCCGACGTCACTGAGGGGAAGTTAATTACGGCGGCTTGTACGTGGCCGGCGTCAAAGAGATGCGCAGGTGGCGCGTGAAAGTATGGCTGGGGAGGGCAGTGACGTCGGCGGCAGCCAAAGCCGACGTCACTGCTCATGAATCTGTGTCGGCGGTGTGTCGAAGGCCGACGTCAAAGGGGGCATTGAAAGGGAGGGCTTGGGAGGGCAGTGACGTCAGCCGATATTGGGGCCGACGTCACTGCTCATGAAGCTTTGTCGACGGTTTGTTGAAGGCCGACGTCAAAGGTGGCATGGAAAGGGAGGGCTTGGGACGGCAGTGACGTCCGCCACCTCCATTACCGACGTCAATTCTCATGTATCTGTGTCGGCGGTATATGAATGGCCGACGTCAAAGAGGAGGGGCTTGGGGGGCAGGGAGCGGTGGAGGGGACGGGAGAAATGACGTCGGGAATATGTTGGCCGCCGACAAAAGGGAGCAGTGTCGTCCAAGCAGTGTCGGCGGATCTTTGTCGTCGGCCAGCCGACGACATAAGCCTTTAACGTCGGTTTTTGGGACCAATGACGTCGGTTCTGGCCGTCGACACTGGGTTTGATTCCTGTAGTGTTAGTTAGTTACTCAGTTATTTTTTGTTGTAGATTTGTAATTTAATTTGTAATTTTATTATTATGCAATAATTCATTTTTGCAGGTATTAGGGAATGGCGGAGCGGGACCACGACAGTGTTTGGGAGCATAGCGATAAGTTAGGGAATGGATTTAGGTGCAAGTATTGTAGAACAGAGAAAAATAGAGGTCGTGCGGCAAGATTTAAGTATCACTTGGCTTGCCGAAGTGGAAAAGGTGTGGCGTCTTGTAAAGCAGTCCCGTCCGATGTGAAGACGTACTTTCAGAGGGAGCTTGATAGGTTCAGAAAGGCAAAGGAAGATAAGATGAAAGAGGAATTTAGAAAGCAAAGGGCCGCAGAAGGCTTAGGTGAGTGGGGGGATTGGAGGGATGAGATAGTGGGGTCTTGTGAAGAAGAAGCGGAGATGGCATGCCATGGATGCATCACAGGCACATGCGGAATTCAGGGCACGAGCTGGTGATTATTATGAGCATGGTGGTGGCAGTGGCAGTGGCAGTGGGTCTAGGGTTGGGAAAGAAAATTTGTTAAAAAAAATGTTGAGCCGATCAGGCTCAAGGTCGCAGCCGGACACGCGCAAAACCGTGTAACCACGGATTGATGAGGGTGTTTGGACAAAGGCAAACAAAACACTTAGGGAGAAACTTAGAAAAAAATGGTCATCGTGGTTTCATGCAGCCGGCATTCTAGGAAGAAAAGCAGATAACCCTTACTTTATTGCAGCTATTAAGGAGACGCAGAGGCTTGGTTAGTGAACATGCATACATGATTACATATTTACATCACTACTTAATAGTTACTACTTTTTCATGAATAACAATTATTGTGCAGGTGAGGGTGTAAGTTCACCAAAAGGGCGTGATATCGATGAAAGGTATTTGGAGGACAACAAGCGCGACATAGACCGTGAGATGATGCAATGGAGACGGGATTGGACTGATTTCGGTCTATCCATAATGTCTGATTCTTGGACGGGACCAACAGGCATGGCTATCATGAACTTCATGCTATATTGCAATGGGCGCATGTTTTTTTACAAGTCTGTCGATATGACTGGGCAAACTCAAGATGCAAATAAATTAATGTAGGTATACATAGATTGATACACCTATTGTCCTACTCCTATAGTCCTATTCTGTCGTGTGATAAATTAATGCGGGAATACATCAACTTGTCATGCAGGAATTTAAGTCAGTGATCAATTCAGTTGGGCATGAAAATGTCGTCCAAATCATCACCGATAATGGTTCGAACTACAAGAAGCCCGTGAAATTGATCTGTCAGCAGTTCCCTAACATAATGTGGCAACCTTGTATGGCTCACACCATAAATTTATTGCTGAAGGACATAGGGGAGTTCCCAGACCACCATGCTATCATTGAGAGTGCAAGGAGAGTGTGCAGATGGCTGTATAACTCAAACAAATTGCATGCAATGATGAAGAAACACATCGGCGGTGAGTTGGATAAGTGGTGTGCAACTCGTTTTGGTACAAACTACATGTTTCTTCAGAGCTTTGCCAAGCGCAGAGGAGAATTCATGAAATGGATGGCTTCTGATGAATTTCTATCAAGCCCGTATGCTAAATCTGAAGAAGGGAAGTACTGCCATGGATGCTTGAGTAACCTACAATTAATGGTGGGATGCAATGAACAAGGCAATACATATGGTTGCTCCAATCTATAGCTTTCTTCGATTCGCAGACCAAGATAAGAATCCTACCATCTGCGATGTCATAATCAAATATCGTGGCATATGCCAAAATCTCGCGAAAAACTTGTGTTAAGAAGATTACACGAGAGTCATACATGTCGTTGATAAGAGATTTGAGACCCTTAGTGAAGGCACGCTTATTGAAACAGGTATATATAAATATGAGTATATAATATTTTAATTGGTATAAAATTCTAAATTACATTGTGACCTCATTTACTGCAGCTTGTATTCTTAACCCGAAGGTGAACTATACTGATGGATGGAACATAAATATGTTGCCCTATGTCCGAAAAACTTTTGAAAGAATTGCTGATGAAAATACATGGTCAGCAAAGACTTAATGAAATGGAGGACTGGAGGTTATGCACCGGCTCTTTCGCAGGAGAGGTTACCAGAAGGATGGCTCTTTCCAATGATCAAAATAAAGGTAATCGAAAATTTGATATGCAAATACAATGATATCGCAAGTGGAATGATCTTGTATCGTATGCAATGATGTTTCTCGTGGCGTGATGTGGTGGAACATGATGGGATCGGATACACCAAATTCTGAAACTTGCAAAGCGTATAGTGTCACAGTGTTTGCTCATCTAGTGGATCTGGCGCAATTGGAGTACCTTTACTTTCATCCACTCCAAGATACGCAATGCAGTTGTTCTATCAAAACTCCACGACTTGATGTCGCCCACTACAACCTCCATCTAAGACTAGAAAGACAAGGAATACAAGGCGAATCACAAGACATGGATCCACTCTCTCTGTTCACGGAGCTTTCACTCACAGATGACACGAACCCAATCGTTGAGTGGATGCGAAGCGGACGGTAAGAATGTAACTATTATTTTTTTTACGAAGGTAAGTATCCTTAAGTACTCATCGATGTTTGCTCTTTATACACTTACAGGTCAAATGCTGATCCGGAATTAGATGAGGACTTAAGTGATGCTGAGGCCCCAGGCCCTAATCGTGCCGTCACTGATCTTACGGACATTGGTGATATGAGAAAGAAGACAGGGGTGTCAATAATTGCGGGGTGGGCATCTAAACATGTTGGAGAAACACATGTGGGTAAGAGGAAGCAGAAAAATCCACCCAAACAGCGTGGCCCAAAGAAACAAATGCTGGGCGAAGAAGAGGAGATGGACAGTGATGAATCCTCCGAAGAACTTGCCTCGCGGAGCCCTCCATACCAAGAATCTAACTTGAGTTCGTTAGCCTCTGACGACGACGACGACGACGACGGTGGTGGTGGTCACGGTGCTGATGTTGGCGGTGGTCATTCCCAGCCTGTTGCTGCCTCGCCTGCTCAGTTTACCCAGGGTGGTCATTCATCACATGAAGCAAGCTCGCAGAGAATGCCTCCTCGGTCTAGCATCGATAGGGCACCTTCTCGGTCTAGTGTCGACAGGGCGCCTTGTCGGTCTAGCATCGATAGGGCGCCTCCTCGGTCTAGCATCGATAGGGGCAGGGGAAAAATGCATGGTCATGGCCCACATGAGTACAGCTCTAGCTCAAGCAGTGACGTCACTCAGCCACAGCAGCAATATGGAGCTTACTACCCCCTGCCAGGAGCTTACTACCCCCCATCCCCAGGAGCTTACCATCCCGCGCCTTACCCCCAGGGAGTATACGGATACCCTCCCACAGGATACCCCTCAGGAGTGGTAGCTTACCCCCTGCAGCACCCCAGCCAGTAAGGTATTTGTATGAAAGTCAAGAGCCTGACCAATATGAATGATATATGCACGCTGGCAGGCAAACAGCTGGACGACAGGACAAAGTTGGGATGAGTTCAGGGCCATTTAAGGGCAACTCAAGGGGTCATAATTATTTCAAATAAAGATCAATACTCCCAGTCCCAGCAATATCACCAGTAGTAGACTCGAAATAACGGTAATGTGTGCACTTACCATTTGACAATTCACATCTTCCGCTCTTTATTTACTTCATTGCTCATTGCATTTGCAGATTGCATATTACCCATTGGCCATTGTTAATTTTCATGTTGTTGTAGGAGTGCAGCACGAGCAGGAGTGCAGGACCGCTAATATGCGAATATGCCATCGATTAACTTGTTAACTTGTTATTTTATGCATATGATTCTAAACTTGTTAATATAATAATGGACAACTTGTGATTTCTAGGGTTTGGCTCTCACATCTAAGATCAGGTTATGCAAAATGGAGATGGCGCTGTTGGGATCCAGCCAACGGGTATGTGGGTGGAGAGCTCGTGCGGGTCGAAAATGGCGGACGTACGAGGGTCCGGTTGGATGGATTCCGCCATCAGAAGGAGATGGTTCGCCTCGCAGCGACACGTTGCTGCGTGGAGGAAGGCGATCCGTCGATGAGTCGGTACAGAGAAGCCATGAATGCGAGTTTCCTCTTTTGCCCTTGGGGAAGGGCATTTACTCGTCTTTGGAGGCCGACGCTTGCAGTTTCCCTGATCTGGCTGGTCTCCTCTCCCATCTTTGGTGCTCCAAGAAACACCACAAACCTAGGGTTTCAGGGGCGAGAGCGCTCCTTCCTCAGGCGAAATCGTACGCGGCGGTTGTGAGAGATCTCCAACCGACTTCGTGCGAGATGTGGAACAGAGGTGGAAGAGATCGCGGATTCGATCCGACAGGGGGCGAGCGCGGAAGGGGACAAACTGGTTGGGGGAGAGGGCGAGGAACCAGAGGACGTTTTTCCTGGTCAAGATCTTCTTCCAAAGGCCTGGAACAAGGTTCCTCCTCGTCAAACCCTGGTAAGACAAGTGGGGATGGTTCTTTGGGGAAAGGGTTTTGGCAAGAAGTTGCAAATCCGTCTTCTGATGGTGGTAGGAGATCCCCTGTAGAGGTTCAAGAGAAGCAGTTTGTTTCTGTGGTTTCTCCATCTCAGATCCGCAAGAACGAGGCATGCCGAGATCGGCATGATGATGTTCTTGAGGAGTCAAAAGAAGATGACGTTGTGCCAAGTAATGGATGGAGTCATCGGGAGGAAATGACAATAGAAAGGGAGCAAAGTCGGGGAGGGAAAAATGAGGAAACTCAGAGTGATGACAAGACTAAGGCTATGGAGGAGAATACTTGGAATCAATGGAAAGAAGGCCCATCTCATGGTGGCTTTGCTGGAGAAAAGCAGATTGGACCCTGTTTTAAGTGCAAGAAGATGGGTCACATTGCAATCCATTGTCAAAGTGCTAGGAGCTGTGGTCGATGTGGTTTGGACGGTCATGTGGACAAATGGTGTATGATTAAAATCCCCTCTGATCATGCGCCAAAATTGTGTGGTTTTGCTGGCAAGAGTCAGGGTTTTTTCGCTATTGAGAATGTGTCATCAGAGGTGAATAGCAGAGAGCAGAACTGTACTGCTGTTATCAAGATCACTAGAGGGAGTGCATCTGCTAAAGATGTGGAGTTAGATATTGGGACTCTGATGGGATCTAATTTTGGAGATGTATTGCCAAACCACTTAAGGATGGGCAATTCTTGATGAGATTCCCCACTGTTAAAAAGATTGAAGAAGTGAAGGCTATGGGTGTGATGAACATGAGGCTTGTGGATGCTGCTTTCTTGGTGGATCAGTGGAAGCCAGACGTTGGTGCCAAAGGAAGTCTTCAAGAGGTTTGGGTTAAGATTGGAAACATTCCAATGGATAAGAGATCAGAACAAACTGTCTATAGTGTAGCTCATCTGGTTGGTAAACCGATTGAAATTGATATGTCGAGCCTCTTTAAACTGGAAGCAGTAAGGGTTAAAATTGCTTGCAGAGATATCGAGGAGATACCAGAATCCGCTGAAGGGTCAATTGGTCTTTTGATTTATGATTTCTTCTTTGATATTGAATGGCCTGCTGGTTTTATGAAAAGAGGCCCACCTGAAGATGGTCTCAAGGTAGACAATGAAGGAGGGAAAGATAAATCCAAAAGACAAAAACAAGGGGGTGAAGATCCTGATGGCAGTTTCTGGCAAAAAAAATAACAAGAAAGAGATATCTCAATCTGCTCCTCCAAAAACAAGCTTAGCAAAGGGGAAAACTGTTATGAAAGGGGAGGAGAATTTTGATATTGCTTTTGATAATTCTCAAGAATCTGAGAGCATGGATGAGGATGCTATCTTACTTCAAGAGGCCATTGAGATGTCCAAGATAATATAAAAAAACAGTGACAATTCTCAGAGTGTTTCTGTTGAGAAAATTGAGCTGACAAAGTGCTCTGAAAGCACTGAATCCTATTTGGAAGATTGTGAAAAGATAAATGAATATGGTTCTTTTCTTGATAAAAACTCCAAGGAGATTCTGGAAGTGATTGTTGAAGAGAAGAACAGTGAAAAAGATGATTTATTGCTGGAGGTTCCTTTTAACAAAGAAACTATCAAGGAAAAAGATGAAAAGCAAATGGGACCAACTAGAAGAAGCAATAGATTGAAGGATTCAAATGTGAATGTCCTTCAAAAAGCTACAACTTTGGTGAAGAAGAAAAATTTGGAAGGTATGTTATCAAAAGCCAATTCTTTTTTTGTTCTTGACAATGCTGATTTAATCAATGTAGCTAAAAATGTGGGTGTTAAAATTAATAAAAAGGATGAAAGAAAAATTGATTTGTTAAAGGCCATTGAAAAATCCAGAGAATTACTTGTTGTGAGCAATATAAATAAAGCCAAAAATGTAGATGTCATTGATAAAAAAAGAGAGAGTGAACTTGAGGAAGAAAAACAGGAGATCTCTGTTAGTTTGGAATGGAATAATCATAGTGATACAGATGAAGAAATGGAGCCAGCCTTAATTGAAAAAAAAGGAAAAAGTTAAAAAATGGCATCCAGCTTAGAGAACTAGCTGGTAAATCTCATCTGAGTAAACTGAGACCAGTTGCTCAGAAGAGAAAAATGAGGAGGTTGGTGATAAATAAACACATAGTTGATAATGATGAGTAAAGCCAATATAATCTTTTGGAACTGTAGAGGGATTAGTAAAAGAGGTTTATGTTCATATATTAGAGATCTAATGTGTGAATATAGTTTAGATATCGTTTGTTTTTGTGAGACTCAGAAAAGTCAGTATGATATGAAATTTTTTAAAGGTATTGATCCTAACCAGCAATTTATGTGGAACTGGATAGATTCCAGAGGTAAATCCGGAGGGATTTTGTTAGGAATCAATGATAAAAACTATGAGATGCTCGGTTGTAAAAAGGGGAATTATATGATCCAGATTAACATTTGGGATAAAGTGATCAGAAAAAATGGTGTGTGATTGGTGTCTATGGACCAGCCCAAGCTGAGGAAAAATGGGATTTCTTACAGGAGTTGTATGATTTTTGTGCTAAGATTGACACTCCTGTTTTGGTAGGAGGTGATTTTAATATTTTAAGAAATATTGAGGATAAAAACAAAAATCATACTTTAAATAAATACTCTGTTTGGTTTAACCAGATTATTGATAATTTTGCTTTGAAAGAGATTTCTAATGTGGGGAATCAATACACTTGGTCTAATAATTATTTTAGTCCAACAATGGAAAAATTGGACAGAATTCTTATCAATCTGGACTGGGAGGATCTTTTTTCAGTAATTAAAATTCTGAAAAAGCCTAGAGTGCTCTCTGATCATAATCCTCTCATTGTTAAGACTGGTGTTGAGGAAAAGAATCAAGGAAAGGGTCTTAAATTTCATAATGACTGGTTAAAAAAAGAAGAGTTTATAAATATAGTTAATCAGTGTTGGAATATGCCTTTTAATAATAAAGACCCCCTGGAAATATTTTTGGGTAAGATGAGAAGAGTCAAAAAAGCTTTAAAAGGATGGGGAGGGAATCTTTATGGTATTAAAAGAAAACATAAGGAGATTATGGTGCAGCAGCTAAAAACCTTGGAAGAAAAGGAAGATCTAAGAGGTTTAAGCATGAAAGAGATGGAAGATAAAGCAGAGATTTTTGTAAATTTTCTGAAAATGCTTGATGAAGATGAAAGAGAGTGGCATCAAAAAGCTAGAAGTAATTGGTTGTTGCATGGTGACAATAACACTAAGTATTTTCACCTGATGGCAAAGGGTAAAAAAAGAAAGAGACTAATTGAGTCCTTAAATGATGGTAAGAACACCATTGTTGGTGAAGATGAGCTGTTGAATCACGCCACAGATTATTACAAGGCTTTGTTTAGCAAAGGATCTGGTAGTAGCTTTGGCTTGAGTAATAAGATTTGGAATGATGAGGAGAAGGTATCCATGGAAGAAAATGAAAATTTAACACAACCCTTTACTCTTGGGGAGATTAAGAAAGCACTTTTTAGTATGAGTGTGAACAAGGCCCCTGGCCCTGATGGGATGCCAATTGAGTTTTATCAAACTTGTTGGGAAACTATTAAAGAGGAAGCTTTGAATATTTTTGATAGTTTCCATAAGAATGAACTGAAAATTGAAAGGCTGAACTATGAGGTTATTATCCTTTCGCCTAAAAAAGAAAATGCAGAAAACATCAAGCAATATAGGCCTATTTGTTTGCTAAATAGCTTATATAAGTGGATTACCAAAACTCTGACCATGAGAATGGAAAAAGTGGTTTGTAGGATTATCAACAACAGTCAGAATGCTTTTGTACCAGGAAGAAACATTATGGATGGAGTTCTTTCTCTTCATGAAATTCTTCATCATACAAAAAATAAAAAACTTCCTGGAGTGGTGCTCAAATTGGATTTTGAAAAAGCATATGACATGGTTGATTGGTGCTTCCTAATGAAATGTTTGAGATGGAGAGGTTTCTCCAAAAAATGGTGTGATTGGATTCGGCATGTAATGTCCAAAGGGACTTTGAACGTTTACATTAATGACAAATTGGGGGGTATGTTCCAGAGTAAAAGAGGGGTGAGACAAGGAGATCCTTTATCACCATATCTCTTTAATATAGTGGTTGATTGCCTTAGCAAAATGTTAGAATTGGCCAAGAGAAGAAAGTTATATCTGGATGTATGGGGGATATTGTTGAAAATGGAATTGCTATACTGCAATATGTTGATGACACCATCTTGACTTTACAAGGTGATCACTGCAGTTTATTTCACACAAAGTTGCTGCTTCATTTGTTTGAAATGATGTCTGGTCTTAGAATCAATTTTGCAAAAAGTGAAGTGGTAATGATCAATGGTGATGATATTAGAGCCAGATTGGTTGCAGACATTTTCAAATGTCAGATAGGCAATTTCCCAATTAAATACTTGGGGGTTCCTGTTAGCTATAAGAGAAATTTATGTGTTAACTGGGAAGAGATGATTGGGAAAATGAAAAAGAAGCTAAGTGCTTGGAAAAGTATAATCATTTCCAGAGGAGGCAAGCTCACTCTGGTTAATGCATGTCTATCCAATATCCCTATTTACACAATGTCAATGTTTAGATTGCCTAAAGGAGTTATTGAGAAAATGGACAAAATTAGAAGAACTTTTTTCTGGGACTCCTTTAATAAAAAGAACTATCACCTCACTAAGTGGGGAGTTGTTATGAAACCTAAACAAAATGGAGGTTTGGGGGTGATTGACCTAAGGAAAATGAATGAAAGCCTTCTTTGTAAATGGTGGTGGAAATTAGATATGGAAGAAGGAATGTGGCAGGAAATTGTGAAGGCTAAATACATCAAAAAGGATCTGCTATCTAATGTTGTCAAAAAACAATCTGACTCCCCAATCTGGGCAGATCTCTTGAAAGTCAAGGAAATTAATAGAAAGAACACTTGTAAAAAAGTGGGGAATGGTTTAGATACAAGTTTCTGGCATGATAAATGGATCTATGATAGATCTCTAGCTGAAAAGTTACCTGAAATCTATGATATCTGTACTGATAAAAAAATTTCAGTAGCACAATGTGCTGCAAAAAACTGGAATTTGGGTTTCAGAAGGTGGATGGACAGAAACCAAGATAAAGAATGGTTAGAGGTCCTGGAAATGGCCAGAGCGATCCAGCTAACAAAAGAAAAAGATGGTGTGATTTGGACTCCTAGCAAAAAGGGTTTGTTCAGCGTGAGGTCGATGTATAAATGCTTTCATAGCAATATGGCTACTCAAAACTACAAAGATGTCTGGAAAGCTAAGATCCCCTTGAAGCTTAAAATCTTTGTGTGGTTAATGAAGAAAAGAGCATTATTGACCAAATATAATTTGAGGAGAAAAGGTTGGAATGGGAATTCCACTTGTGAATTTTGTAGTAATGTGGAAACTCAGCAGCATCTATTCTTTGGATGTCATTTATCCAAGCTAATCTGGAGTCTTCTGAGTCATCATTTTGAGGTCAATTGGATTCCGTCAGATATGTCCAGTTGTCGGAGGTGGGAACAGAGGGTTTTAGCTAACAAGAAGAATCTGAGATACATGGGGACTACCTCTGTTTTTTGGTCGATTTGGAGCCTGAGAAATCAAGCCTGTTTTGATAAAAGGCAAATAAGCAATCCTCTGACTGTTCTTTACATGTCTTGTTCCTTTCTTAAATACTGGGCAGGTCTTCTTAAAGCAGAGGATAAAGAGCTGGTGGAGATGGGCATCGAAGGGATCTTCAAGACCATCAAAGACTTGTCTGGATAATTAGCTGAGCTTTGTTTTCTTTTGTCGCTAATAGAGACAATTTGGTGGTATCCTCTGTTGATGCTCGTGTGGGCTTATGTTAGCTCTGTAAAAACTTGGCTGATGGAATGGCGCTCCATGTTTTGGGCGTTTTTTGTTTTTGTCAGCAAGGAGCCTGGTCGCTGGTCACCTCCTCCTGTGCTGAGTTGTTGGTTAATTCTGGAACTTTGTGTTGCTTTCGTTTTCTGGTAATGGAAATGGAAGTGGGGTGGTTTCCCTTGAAAAAAAAACTTGTGATTTCTAAAATCTGAACTTGTTATTTTATTAGTTTATGAACTATATATGAATCTATGGCTTTTATGCTATTGCTACATTGCTACCATGAACATGAAATGATGAAATATTAATTTATGAGCATGATTGTCTTTTAATTCAATTAGGAATATGATTATTCGTCTTGATTATGTTCCTATATATCATGTATGTCTCTTAAATAATATAGCATAGCATATATCATGTATGTCTCTATTAATTTTATTTTTTTCTTATTTTTTCCCTTTGTCCAGCAGTTTTCATTGGCAAAACCGCGGCTAGCCGTCACAAACCGCGGTTAACCGCCTCAAACCGCGGCTAGCCAGCACAAAGTTTACCGAACAGCAGTTCTGCAATTTGCAACCAAAACCGGGCAAAATCACGGTTAACCGCGATAAACCGGCTCCGCGCCACTCGCGGTTCGAAGAAGCTGGCCGGTTTTGTGAACCCCGCGGTAGTAGACTCTCATCACGATTCACAAGTTGTCGCGCGTATGCGCCGCGTCTACGCCCACTGCCCAGCCTCTCGATCGGAAGCCGTCTGAACAGAGCTCGCGATGACGACTGACTTCTTATTTTACTCGCGATGACATGGCCAGAGTTCTTGTTTTACTTGGGAGAGCGCAGCAAGTTGCTGCTACTAGAATGTTCTTACGTCTGTCGAGACGAAGAACTTTGGCATATATAATTAGGCATTCGGGCTGTGGTTTGGAGTAGTCAGAAAAGTTGAGTGACTTTAAAAACCATAGGAAGACTAAAAAATATTTCAAAATATTTTTTAGATCTTTAAGAAAACACATAAAAATCTTTGAAAGTTATTACAAAATACTATGAATAGTTTGTATAAAAATAATAAATTTTACAAACAAAGTCAGAGCCGTATCGAACTGCCAATCAAAGACCTGGTCTTCGATCGAGTAGCTGCGCCTGCGCGTACGTACGGTACTGAATGCCCAGCGACTTGTATATAAGAGCCATAGGCGTGGCTACCTCCCTCACAAGTCACAAGACACAGCTCATGTCTGCGTCTGCGTCCGCGTCCGCGTCTGCGCGCAAGTGATCAAACCCTAGCCGACCCAGTTAACTAGCCAGCCTCGATCAATCTCGGTTCTAGCTTTCCCCGATCGCCCGACAGAAACAGAGAGTCGACGGTCGCAAGAACGCGATGAAGGTAATTAAGCACAACCAGATCCAATAATTGTGCTTAACCAGTGCTGAGCTTTGCTTTGCGGCTTCTAAAAATGAAGCTTGCATGCTGCTGAATGCTGATCATCGTCTCTCCCTCTGGTTCGGTTTGCTCGCTCCTTAATTTCTGCAGCAAAAGATCGTCATCAAGCTGTGCATGCCGTGCGAGAAGAGCCGGTCCAAGGCCATGGCGCTGGCCGCGCGAGAGCCCGGTAAATTTACGCGTGTCTGTACTCTTGTCTTCAAGCGTTCATGGTTTGTTTCGATGCTGATATCGGCGGCGTGCATGGCTGCGTACGTGCGTGCACCGTGCAGGGGTGAGCTCGGTGAGGATCACCGGCGACGGCAAGGACCGGCTGGAGGTGGTCGGCGACGGCGTCGACCCGGTCTGCCTCGTCCGCTGCCTACGCCGGAGGCTGGGGCACGCCGAGATCCTGCAGGTGGAGGAGGTGAAGGACAAGAAGCCCGAGGTGCCGCCGCCGCCGCAATGCTTCCCCGCCGCCGCCCGCTGCTACTGCCCGCCGCCGCCGGTGGTCTTCTGCGACGAGCCGAGCCCTTGCTCCATCATGTGATCACTGTGCAAAAGCTCGGTCGGTTTAATTTTTCTGCCGTGATTTTGTAAGCAGCTTCGAAGAGTATTGCCTCCATATGTAATAATTAATGTGGAAATGAAGAGTAAAATCTTAGTGAAATATTCGTGTGCAATTGTACATACAGCGTGTGATTTGAGCTTTGCTTTGGACTTTGAAGTGTGCTAATCTGAGATCGACGACGATGATCGGTCAGTGCTACAAATTGCAGTATCCTACACAGGATGAAAAGTTAGGCCAGCGCATATAGCTGTTCATACGTCACCTAAATGACGTCATGATGGAGCAAGAAACATAGATCGTTGATGTGCCTGGACGTGGGGGCGGATGTTTTTGCCCCTAATTAATTTGATGCGAAATGACCTGGTTATCCTCTATATTTGTGTACCTCCACCGATACCTAAGTACCTTTACCTTTGTATCTTTCATCGTGCACCGTATGATTTAAGGGAATGGACGGCTCATATCTTCCGCACACACATTAGAAGTTTTCTTTTTTAAATATATGACAAGAGAACTCTGCCTTCGATTCATTGAAAATTAGCAGCAGGAACAAAGGTTACAACTTACAAATAGGTCACCTATTTATGTGACTTGTCAAAATGTTGATGAAGCCTTTCTAATCTTTTTGAAACTAGTTGAAGCTTTTTAAAGAAACCTCCTGGAACTTTTTGAAGCCTAAAAATATAGAAACGGCTGCCGTACGCTATACCTACGTTCCATCCAAACGGTATAGCATATTTTGCCATTGAATTTTTCTATTTTCCATCAAATGATTCATGTACGTTGACTACTTTGTCCCTTTACATGCATGAGTGAGCCGATTCTTTTTCCTTATGTGTGGGAGTATGCCTTGTCTGCCAACAAAAAATCACATTTCCTCTCATACATAGTAGTGCTATGCTTCAGCTAGCACAGTATCATCAACTATCAAGTAGCATGGAGTATCATAGAGTACCAAGTAACATGGATAATATCATCCATAAGGGCCTGTTTGGAAACCATATTCCCGGCCGGGATCCCAGCCCAATCCCAGGGTGGGAATCCCCCGCATGGAAAAATTCCCAGGGAATTTTTTAGCTCCATTTGGAAGCCCGTTTGACAGGGATTATTGGGCCCCTTCCCCACCCTTTCCCCGGGGAAATCGACCTCTCCACCCGACGTGTGGAAATTCTCCCCGTCCCCCTTCCTCGCGCACACAGGCACTCGCCTCCACCTCCGTCCCCGCCTCCGCCCTGCCTCCTCCGCCTCCGTTCCCCCGCGGCCTCCGTCCCCGCTGCGTCCCCTCCGCCGCCTCCCTGCCTCTGCCGCCTCTGTTCCCGGCCGGGGCGGCGTGGCCGGCGGGCGTCGGTGACGCCGGCAGGAGGAGGGCGGCGTCACCTCGGCCGTAGGGGATGCCAGCAAGAGAGAATGGGGGAGGCATTGTTTCTTTGGATGAAATGAAGAATGTGTGGGAAATGGGGGAAGAACGGGGAGAGAAGGGGAAGAAGAAGGGAAGCACCAGGGAAATGAAATGGCCAAAAAATCCCCCTAGGGGGTTTTTTTCACCTGGTTTTGCTCCCCTTTGCTCCCAAATGAGCCCTAAATGTGCCCCATCAGTCATCATGAAGTATCACTAGACATCATCAACGAGTATAGTCAAGTTTCATTGAAGTATCAACAGGGTATCATCAGATTTATCGATGTACTAGAAAGATATCATCAGGTTACATTGAAATATTACATGTGGTATCATCAAGATTTATTGGAGTATCAGTGAGTATTACAGGGATATCTAATCTAGAAATAAGATTAAGTATGGGGTATCAGGTGAGATGTATCGTCGAGTAATATTGAGATACCATACTAGTTATGGGGGTATCATTGAGCCTTGAGGTATCAACAAAAGAAAGTAGCTTCTCAATGAAAACTGTCAGTGAATTAACATGCGACCCATGAGCACACGCAAAGCAGGTAAGGCCCATTAGCTGGTACGGCCCAGGTAGGAACCTTCGCCAGCCTACTGGGCCATAGACCACCCATCTCCCCCAGCCCCGGTTCCTAAGCTCGAGCTCGAGGTTGGGGAACCCGAGACCTTCGACCTTGTGACGCTCGCGTCCTTATCCACAATGGGCATAGCTTAGAGGTAGCCTCGAGTCAATATAAACCCCGATACCAAGACACGCAACGGTGCAGGCTACTTCGTTGTGTCAAATCACCCACACCGTCTAGCACTAAAAAGGTGTGGGACCCATCATCATGAGCGGAGCAACTACTCGATATAACCCGATGAAATGCGCAGGGGATCTCGCGGATCTACGACTGTGCGCCCATTGGCCGTTAAAGATCCAGTGCCCCGGTAACCTGCTAGAGAATCCACTGCCCCAAGACAGCCCACCTATAAAAAGGCTCAAGACGAAGAGTTGGGGGGCGGCGAGAGACGACCTAGACCAGAACTAGCGAGCCTTTGCCTCCAAAGACTAGGAGAAAACTCCAAGTAGCTTTAATACACACGCACTTACGAACTTTAGAGACCGATAGTGAAGAGGAGAGTTCTTCCCTCTCATCAAGCTAGACCTTCACCTGCACCAGTGCGTCGAGCACTTATTGTACAAAATGCGAACACCCTAGGCTCGTGTCTCTCCCATTGTAACCACCCTTGATCATTTAGTAGCAACAAGAACTGGACGTAGGGCTATTATGTGGAGGCGGAGGCCCGAACCGGGATAAAACACCGTGTCCTCGTCTTTTGATCCACCAAGCATTCCCAAGAAGCACCCCTTGCAGCCCGAAGGAAAAGGGTCGTGGTTGGGCCTCACATTCAACTAAGTAAGCTCGGTCCGTGTAGTCCGTCTCCCAGTTGCCGACAAAAACCTATATAAGATTACAATTTGAATAATTGATAATGCATCAAAACCAACCATGAAAGGCTAAAAATCATATTAACGATAGTTTTGAGGCTTTTGAGAATAACCATTAAAAGTCATATAAAAGTAAATACGAAGTGCTATCTGCTTTAAATTAAAAACTAGAGAGCCAAAGTCATGAGTGCAATAGTATTAATTAAACATTTGAGAGAGGTGAAAAAAAGAGAGGAGAGCATTCGTTTGTGTCATTCTCATGCATGATGCAGCAAGTTCATACTGCATGTAGAAGCGTAGAGCCTGCGTGCTTACCGAGACAAGCTTGTATGCTTCCATGTTCGTGTGCGTGGTTACGCAAATCACGAATCACAAGCCCACGACGTGCCCAGGACAAGCGTCGCATGCTCCCATGCGCATGTTAATGCTTGCGTGCACAAATGACGAGAGCAGAGATCCATGCGATCAGACGCAATCGGACGGTGTTGGTCTGTCCCGATAGAAAGCAGAAAACGCTATAGCGTTTTTTAACCTATAGATGCACTGTAGAACCTAGTTGAAACTTCAAGCTCGAAAACCTAAAACCTTCACGAAATAATATGCAGATGAATCCTCATCAAACTCCATGGAAGACATTCCAACAGTATAGCATGGCTAACAGTGTGCGCCCTCTCTCTATACGGTTAAATTAAGGAAAAAGTGCCAACTTGATCCCTCAACTATAGTGTTTGTGCCTATTTGGTCCCTAGGGTCAAATATCGCTTTTAGATGGTCCTCCAACTATCGAAACCGTGCTGATTTGGTCCTTTGACCAGTCAAACCCGGATTAGAGGACGGTTTTAGCTGATGTGGCGCTCATGTGGCAGATTCCGCTTATGTGGCGCTCATGTGGCACTCCACGTGGTTTTTTTTTTCACGAGTAACAAAACAGCAGGCAAAATAATTTGTTAGAAATTCATACGTTGCTCAAATGAAAAAGTTGTTTATACAAAAAAGATGCATCTCGCAATTATCTACAAATGTCATGTTCAACCCAAATTCATCCGAGCAACGTAAGACCTCCAAACTGGCGAATTACCGCGGATGGTGCTGTCGGCCCGAAAGCAGGCAGCGAAAAACATATTTTTTATAAATTCATACCTTGCTCAAATGAACAAGTTGTCTACACAAACGTTGTAGATAATTTCGAGACACATATTTTTGGTATAAACAAATTTTTCATTTGAGTAATGTATGAATTTCTAAAAAATATTTTTGTCGCTGCCTGCTTTCGGGCCGACGGCTACGTCCTCGGTAATTCGCCATTTTGGATTTCTTATGTTGCTCAGATGAATTTCGGTTGAACACAAAAGTTGTAGATAATTTCGAGATGCATCGTTTGTGTATAAAATTTTTTTTCATTTCAGCAACGTATGAATTTCAAAAAAATATTTTTGTCGCTGCCTGCTTTCGGGCCGACGGCTACGTCCTCGCCTCCTCGGTAATTTGCCATTTTGGAGGTCTTATGTTGCTCGGATGAATTTTGGTTGAACACAAAAGTTGTAGATAATTTCGAGGCGCATCGTTTTTGTATAAAAAATGTTTCATTTGAGCAACTTATGAATTTCTAAAAAATATTTTTGTCGCTGCCTGCTTTCGGGCCGACGGCAATGTCCTCGGTAATTCGCCATTTTGGAGATCTTATATTGCTCGGATGAATTTGGGTTGAACACGAAAGTTGTAGATAATTTCGAGACGCATCGTTTTTGTATAAACAACTTTTTCATTTGAGCAACGTATGAATTTCTAAAAAATTATTTTGCCTGCTGTTTTGTTACTCGTAAAAAAAAACCACGTGGAGTGCCACATGAGCGCCACATAAGCGGAATCTGTCACATGAGCGCTACATCAGCTAAAACCGTCCTCCAATCCGGGTTTGACCGGTCAAAGGACCAAATCAGCACGGTTTCGATAGTTGGAGGACCATCTAAAAGCGGTATTTGACCCTAGCGACCAAATAGGCACAAACACCATAGTTGAGGGACCAAGTTGGCACTTTTTCCTTAAATTAAACATTTGTCGGGCTAAAGAATGGTAGAGTGGAAGAAAAACCTAAACTCTACAGCGATTTCTTAGGACTTGGTTCCCCGTGGGCCGTGGCTGTTGGTCAATGTTTTTGTTTATTTGTTTGTTTTCGTTTCTTGGTTTCCTTGGTCCTCATGAGTTGGTGAATTCAGTCTTCGAGTAAACCAAACGACAGAAGTTCAGAACAACAAAAGCACATGAATGTATAGCATCTGTAGCAGTCACTCTAAAATACTATAGCTTTGGATAGACTGTCTACTAAGAGCATCCCCATCTCACCCCCCAAATGCACCTCTATTTCAAAAATTTTCAAATGCAGCAGGAGGGAATTTGATGCATGTGAGAGGGAATTTGCACTGTAGCGATTACTGTAGCAGTTACTGTAGCGATAGAGGAAAATTTGGAGGCCCTGCTAGGGATGCTCTAAAGAGAATGAATTTTTTAGAGTGTAGTGTAAAATATGAATAAAATTTAGAGGTAAGGACAGAGAGCATTCAAAATTTAGAGTGTAGTGTTGCCCATCTAATTATGAATAAAATTTGCAGCCAATAAGCTTCTTGAGCTGGAACCAGATAACCCAGGTAATTATGTCCTTATATCAAATGTTTTTGCTGAGATGGGCAAGTGGGACAATGTAAAGGAGGTTAGAGCCAGGATGACAGAGCGTGGGTTGAGGAAGGCTCCGGCCTGCAGCTGGATTGAGATTGGAAATAGACTCCACACTTTCACTGCAAGAGACAACTCCCACAAAGACTCGGAGTCGATCCATCTCGAACTCGCCGAGATAACCGAGAAACTGAGGAAAGAAGCTGGGTACACCGAGGACACGAGGTTTGTTCTGCACGATGTGAACGAAGAGGAGAAGATATACATGCTGCGTAGGCACAGCGAGAGGCTTGCGATAGCGTACGGTCTGATCAGCACCGGTCCAGGCGCGCCTCTAAGGATAGCCAAGAACCTCAGGGTGTGCGGCGACTGCCATGAGTTCACCAAGCTAGTGTCCAAGCTGTTCGGGAGGGAGATCGTGGTCCGAGATGCCAACAGGTTCCATCACTTCAAAGGGGGCTCCTGTTCTTGCGGTGACTTCTGGTGAAAGTGATTTACGTGAGTATGAGTACCGATGTATAGAATACCATAGATGATAGCATCTTGACGAAGAGTGAGCACACATCAGGTGCAATGCAAGATGGCCCATCCTGTTCCCTGTCAAGAAACCATCATCTAGGTTAGCAATGTCTGGGATTTTGGTTGAAATTCACGGCATTTAGATGTTTTAGTCCGGACTGGAAACAGTATCCTGACCCCTAAACCGCTCCAAATGCAAAATAATAGTCGTTTTGAACATTGGCATGGTTTTTAAAATACAACTTTAACCATAAAGACTTTTAAAAATTCATTTATAATATATTAAAATTTCTAATATTATTTTTTTAAACGAACGGAAAGGAGAACTGTCATTTCACTAAAAAAGGGGACTACACACTGTACAAGGAGAGAAGATGAGAGGGGAGTTCTACAGAGAGAGACTACTCGATAGAGACTAGAGAAACAGCGCGGCCCCAAAGGGCGATGTCAGAAGCAATCCTCTCCACCATCTGCGAAACCGAGGGACTGTTGTTGGAAGAGACGTCGGTTCCGTTCTTTCCAAAAATTCCAGATTGTATATATTATGCGGCCGCCGATGACCCTTTTTATGTGTTTCGGTTGACCTGCAATCACCTGAATCCACCAACTTTGAAGGCCCAAGGTGATTGGACATGTTGCAAAAGTGGGTTGAAACGAACGCAGGGACTCCTCCCAAAATTCTAATATTATGAAAGTTATTTTCAAGACGAAACGTTCTATCTATCCGATTTTTATGTTGTCAACCTAAATAGTTTAAAAGTTTTCTATAGATAAAGTTTTAAAATTTTAACTTACGACAAGTTTAAAACAGCTACTATTTTGATCCATATAAACATCAACAATTTCAAATTGGACTTGTTTCCCCTTAACAAATTGAAAAAAAAAGATATATACTGTCGGGGATAAAATCACGGCCCAGTGCCATGGCCCACTCCCTGACGGCCTAGTCGAACAACCTCCTAGGGCCTGGTTCCCTGGAAGGTTCTATTAGGACATGTGCATCCTGTTGAACAGCTTTCTGGTTGGCACGGTGCGTAACGGCATAGGATTCCTGTTGAGTCCGACTCGAGCAAGAGTTCTGCACGGCTACGTGAAGACCCGGATGTGGTTTTTCGGATTGGAGCAGACGTCGTGGTCCCAAAGAATTGGAATATACCTTATCTACCGCGGGATGTACTTGGCATGTATACGATTTCGTTACGGTCTCGTGGTCAGCCCGGCCCGATTATCCCTTGGTAGGTTGGTTGTTTAACACTATATAAACAAGGCCTCTACGGCGTGTATAAGGGCCAAGCCAGCACGACTTGAAGTCAAGATCGCATATTACTTTTGTCGGGGATTAGATCACGGCCCATTGCCATGGCCCACTCCCTGACGGCCCAATCGAACAGCCTACCAGGGCCCAGCTCCCTGGAAGGTTCTATCAGACCCATGTGCATCCTGCCGAACAGCCTCCTGGTTGGCACGGTGCGTAACGGCCTAGGATTCGTGTTTGAGTCTGACTCGAACAAGAGTTCTGCGCGGCTACGTGAAGACCCGGACGTGGTTTCCCGGATTGAAATAGAAGCCGTGATCCCCAAGACTTGGAGTATACCTTATCTACCTCGGGATGTATTTGGCATGTACTGAGTTCGTTACGTACTCGTAGTTAGCCCGGCCCGATATTCCTTCGGTAGGTCGGTTTGCTCAGCACTATATAAACAAGGCCCCTACGGCGTGTAGAGGGACTCCGGGCACTTGATCTTCGCATTATTGCTTCCAGTACACCATAATCTCGCCGAGACTTGTTCGTCTCGCCGAGCCACCTCTTGTATTCATCTCGATATATAAGAAAATTTGGACGTGGGGCTATTATCTCCCGAGAGGCTGAACCGGGATAAAAACTATGTCTCCCCTGTCACGTTGTTCGTGGTTGTTCGGCGTGTCTCCTATCTCAATCTTAAAGAACCTTAGCGACTTGAGATCGATATCTCAACCGTCGGCGATACCGCGCCGTCCGTGGGGATCGCAGATCGAGCATGTCGAACTCTATCGGCGACCGGAGATTCTCCACGAGGACTACGACTCGGAAGGCGGGATGTCTCTTCCCCGCCAGATCGGATCGATCCTTCGATCTTGATCGCCTTCGAGATCTGGTTCGCGCAGGCAGCTCTTCGCCGGGCGCGTCTGATCCCGCGACGAGCTCCGTGCTCGAAATTTGGATCACAGCGGCGGGCAGCTCTTCGCCCGCCGCAAGTCCGTCCCCGCGACGAGCACCGTGCTCGGGATCGGATCTCTTCGACGGGCAGCTCTTCGCCGGTCGCGCGTCTGGTCCCATGACGAGCTCCGTGCTCGGGTTGGATCTCTTCGCGCCGGGCAGCTCTTCGCCCGCAGCGCAAGTCTGGTCCCCGCGACGAGCACCGTGCTCGGGGACTGGATCTCTTCGCACCGGGCAGCTCTTCGCCCGGGTCGCGCAAGTCTGGTCCCCGCCACGAGCTCCGTGCTCGGGGGCTGGATCTCTTCGCGCCGGGCAGCTCTTCGCCCGTGGCGCGCGTCTGGTCCCCGCGATGAGCTCCGTGCTCGGGGACTGGATCAAACTCCTTCCGGATCCCGGGGCTGTTCGCCTGGCAGTGGATGACGGAGAGAGTCGACCAAAGACTTGGAACATCGACCGACCGTAAGTTCCTCGTGTAGGTCTTCGTTTCCTAACCGGCGCTTTTTCTCAAATTTCGCGCCTTAGTTCGTCCAAGTCTCTCGGGCTGCCATGTAAAGTTCAATCCATTGAGCGGTGAATGTTCGCGGCCCCCTGCGGCCCTTCTCACCACTCGTCTTCTCAGACTACCTTACTCTCTGGTAACACTTGATGGCTGCCCGGTCTTACGAACTCTTGGCTCCGCGATCTTTAGGGTTTCCCTGCCCGTATCTTGCTTCAACAAGTTCCTAAACTCAGAGTTGCGTAACACGGCATCCAGCCTCGCGGCTAAGCCTGCTCTCGTAAGCCCTCCGCGGCAGAGGCACTTACCGCTCACGGCACGACCACTTGGTAAAGCCTGCTCTCGTAAGCCCTCCGCGGCAGAGGCACTTTCCTTGTTCGGTTATCTTCGGAATCGCTTAACTTACGTTAACGAGCGGTTCTGGAACGAGTCGATCAGGATACGGTGTCGCTCAAACTTTCTCACGACGTGCTTGAAGTCGCAAGCTCAGTCTTCATGCATCGTCTGCATCGGGGCTAGGCGTCGCTCTTTCTCTTGTGCACTGCTCGAGTTCGCAAACTCAGTCCTCGGCAGTACTGCACAACGGGGTTAGGTTAAGCGTTCTACCGGTTTTCTTAAAACTTTTAGCGCTGTTCGCCTTGCTCTTGGTTTCTGTTCGTCCTTGTCTTTATTGCTCTTTTTGCGGGAAAAGTTGCTCGGTCCGACTCTCGCTCGATTCTGCTTTCGGCGGTCTTGAGCTTTCGGCGGCTCCTCGGAGGCGCCTCTCCTCGGTCGATTGGGACTTGAGCTGAATTTCGGCAACCCCGGTACGTTTTCAGTTTTCTAGTTCCTTTCCTTAGCGTTGGTTTTCCAAAACCTCGTTGGTCTTTCGCTCCCGTAGCGCTCCCCGCGTACGAGCATGTCTTTTTATCTGGCGACGACCTATATGGTTCCGGTTAACCGAAGCGGTGCACCACCGAGGGAGTTTATGCCCACCGTAAGCCGATTCTCATCGCAACGGGCATGCCCACCGTAAGCCGATTCTCATCGCAACGGGCACTCCTGGCGCTGGTTCCGCACCCGCCGAGGCGACACTGTATTGCGGGTCCATGCCCGGATAAGATTCGCCTCACGTCTTGCTCTGCGGCTAAGGTCCCGATCGCCTTCCACGGTTGGCGGTCTTAGCTACAATGGGCTGCACTTGCCGCATCGTCTTTTTATCCATGCTCGTCCTTTTCGCACGGTAATCCGGAGCAATACACCACCAACGGAGTCCTGCCCACCGTAAGCCGATTCTCATCGCAACGGGCACTCCTTGCGTCGGTTCCGCATTCGCCGAGGTGACACTAACGCTATCGGGGGACGTACCCGGAAAAAATTTGTGTCTTGTGCGGGTAGGTCGTCTTTTGCGTGTTTTCAAAGCTCGCTTTGCTCTTCTTAGAGCCTGTTCTTGCTCTCTTTTTCCCCTTGCTGGCTCGTTTCTTGTTTGTCTTCTGCAGGAAATACAGGAATGGGGAACGTCAGACTCCGGTGATGGTCGCGGCGAGGTTCCAGGCTTCCCACCAAAACCGATGTCTGCATCCCTCTCTTCCCGGGTTTGCTCCGCGCATGCCCGGAGACCGATTCACTTCACCCGCGTAAGATTTCTCGCCTTTGCCGCAGATGACCTTCACGGTTCGGCTAAGTCAAGATAGTGCGCCACCAACGGAGTCCTCGCCCACCGTAGTCGATTCTCGCCATAGCGGGCAAGCCCATCGTAGTCGATTCTCATCGCGGCGGGCACTCAAGCGTCGGTTACGCACTTGTCAAGACAACGCTTACATCGCCGCAAGGAATCGTCATGGGTAAAGCTTTGATTTCACACGTTCACTTGCGGCTCGACCGCATCGGGTTGTGATTCACCTCGCGAGGCGGTTCTTCGCCCGAGCGCGATTGGTCCCCGCGACGAGCTCCGTGCTCGGGCTAGATCACCTCGCCGGCAGCTCTTCGCCCAGGCGCGAGCTCCTACAAGATGCGTCTTCGCTGGTCGTGCTACGGTTCCTTTAACGAGCTCCGTGCTCGGGGTGGATCTCTTTACTGGTTTCTTTGGCGGTATGACGCTCTGGGGTCGGGTCACCTTTCCCATTCGTATGTATTATGCGCTCCTAGCACGATCTACGCCCGAGGCGCATCACCTTCGCTCCCGAGCACGACGTTAAGCTCGAGAGCGCAATCTCTATTTCCTCGGGCAAGTTTTAGCCCGAGAGGTGGTTCCCCTATCTTTTCCTAGGCATCTGAATGCCTGGATGCAGCAGCACGAGTCCGTCTCGCGACTTGCTTTGTTTATTCTCCCGGAAGATCTGATCTTACCGGATGCGGTGGTACGCTCTTCACTACCAAGAAACCAATCCCTCCTTGATGACGTTCAGCCTCAAGGAGATGATTCGCTCGCCAGGCGGTTCTTCGCCCGGGAAGCGTCTGTCCCTCGCGACGAGCTCTGCGCTTGGGGACTGGATTTCCGATTTCTGTATCGAAGGCTGAGTGCTCTACTCGGACAAACGTTGCTTCCTGTTCGACGCAACTGAGTTGCTCGGCATTGGGCGGGTTTGTTCGGTCTCGAATAAGTCTTGTTCGGTCGAACCATAACCTGTTCGATCGCTTTGTTATGCGTCTTTGTAGCAGGAAAAATACCCTCTTCGTGACTTTGAGTCTCAAGAGGGCGACCCCACTCTAGTGAGTCCTTCCACTTGAGTCTCGGGGCTAGCTAGTCGGGGATTAGATCACGGCCCATTGCCATGGCCCACTCCTCGACGGCCCAATCGAGCGACCTACGAGGCCCGGCTCCTGGAAGGTTCTATCGAGCCCATGTGCATCTGCGAACAGCCTCTGGTTGTACGGTGCATGCGAACGACCTAGGATTCGATGTTTGAGTCGACTCGAACAAGAGTTCTGCTGCGACTACGTGAAGACCCGGACGTGGTTTCCCGGATTGGAATAGAAGCCGTGATCCCCAAGACTTGGAGTATACCTTATCTACCTCGGGATGTATTTGGCATGTCTTGAGTTAGATTACGCACTCGTAGTTAGCCCGACCCGATATTCCTTGAGAGTCGGTTTGCTCAAGCACTATATAAACAAGGCCTCTACGGCGTGTAGAGGGACTCCGGGCACTTGATCTTCGCATTATTGCTTCCAGTACACCATAATCTCGCCGAGACTTGTTCGTCTCGCCGAGCCACCTCTTGTATTCATCTCTGATATATAAGAAATTTGGACGAGGGCTATTATCTCCCGAGAGGCTGAACCAGGATAAAACTACATCTCCTGTTCATTTGTTGTTCGTGGTTGTTCGGCGTGTCTCCTATCTCAATCTTAAAGAACCTTAGCGACTTGAGATCGATATCTCAACCGTCGACAACTTTCTGTACACCCATAATCTCGTCGAGACCTGCTTGACTCGCCGAGTTCCACCTTGTAATCCTCTTTCATGTAAAGAAGCGCTGGACGTAGGGTTGTTATCTCTCCGGAGAGGTCCGAACCAGGATAAAAACCCTGTGTCTCCCTGTTACTCGTTGATTGCTGTTTGCCTTGCTCGGCAGGTCTTCTATCTCCCTTTCTCAAGAACCTTAGTTGACTTGGGACCGATATCCCAACCGTCGATAGTTGGCGCCGTCCGTGGGGATTAGTAGATCAAGTCTGTTCGAGCATGTCGAACTCTTTCAGCGACCAGGAAAATCTTTCTAAGGGCTATGACTCAAGAAGGGCAGGATGTCACATCCCCTGCAATATCGGATCGATCTTTTCGATCTCGATCACCTTCAAGATCTGGGACAGAACTTTCCGGCTATGTTCCGGAGATGGTCTTAGATCAAGCTCCTGTCATTGACGATGACTACGGAACCGACGATCTTTATGCTGGTTTAGATCTCTCGGATTCCAAGGCTATGTTGGTTGATTCCTCCTGTGGCGACACAGTGATGACACCGTCTAGTGTGCCACCACATGGCCGTCGCAGTGTCAACATGACCGGCGCAGAAACCTCAGAGGATCATGCGTGGACCGCGATGGCCGACGAGATCGGGCAGTCCAATTCTACTCGGCAGCAAGATGGGGCTGCACTGACTGTTCGCGAACAAGAAGTTGTTCACCGCAGTTTGGACGCCTCAATCAACCAAACCTTGGCGCAGATTCACAATCAGCGCAAGCGACAACGACGCGACCCACCTCGCGCACCTACGCCAAGTCCCTCGACAGAAGTTCTATCTGCTCGGGTCGAATCCCCGCGTAACCAGACTCCGGTCGGACAAAACGCGGATGCCTCAGGGATCCCATGACCTGTTGAGCAGAGTCGGGAACGACTTCAAGCCTTGGCAACGGTGGTCAGATCCACCAACCAGGCCAACCTCGCCCTTATGGGCGATGCTGTTGCTTCTCACCTAGAGCGACTGGCTGAAGGCCTTAAGTCCATAGGTGAAGTCAACACCTCCTCCGAGCAACACAGTCAACCTGCCCGGAAGGAATCGGACAGCGAGCGTTCCAATCAGTCGCGTGACCGTCGTCACCGTCAAAGAACGACTCGCTACGAACAAGATACCCGTGGTCGTCAACGCTCACCAAGTCCTCGTGGTCACCGCGACCACAGGAGCAAGCGGGCGCGCAGTGATCACGAACGATCCCCTCTCGATGAGCGCATCGTGGCGACCACGAGGAAGGAGCGGGGAGGACTGTCTCGGAGAAAATTTCTCCAAGTAGAATCTTCCCGTTCAACTAGAGTCCCTCCGGGCAACAGGAACGTCTTTACAAGACTAGGTTCTACAGGAGAAGGTGGTCGGGCGTACGCCTTGGGCTGCAAGGCTTTCTTCGACGAGCTCTGCGCTGTCAGGTGGCCTTCCAAGTTCAAACCTGGCCACGTGGAGAGGTACAATGGGACCCAGAACCCAGAGGAGTTCCTTTCCATCTACGCTACCGCCATCATGGCAGCCGGGGGTGACGAGCTAGTCATGGCTAATTACCTTTCGATTGTCCTTGAGGGCGCTGCTCGGACGTGGCTGTTCAATCAGCAGAAAGGTTCCATCCACTCTTGGGACCAACTTTATGATGCTCTGATCGCCAATTTCCAGAGCTGTTACGTGCGTCTGGGCAAAGAGGATGATCTGCACCAGATGATCCAGATGAACGGGGAACCCTCCGCAATTTCGTGAAGCGTTTCATCAAGATCCGCAACACGATCCCGAACATCTCGGATGAATTCGTTATCCGCGTCTTTAAAAACGGTGTCCGCGACGAGCGGCTCACCCAAGATCTCAAGATCAATGAGACCTGGACCGCCAATAACCTGTTCAAGGCGGCTAACCGCTATGCTAATGTAGCAGAGTGTGTTCAATATAAGAAGGCGTTTGACAAGGGCGAGCTGCCTGCCCAGCCTGTTGTAGATGTGAAAAAGAAGAGCAGCAACAATCCTGGTGACAAGAAGTCCCAGAAGAAAAAGAACAAAGGTGCGTCGCACAATACCGTCGCGGGTATAGATCGTGTACCTCCTCCCAAGAACGGGCAAAAGAAACCCTCCAATAACTACAAGGGCAAGAAGCCCGCTCAGGGAGGTGACTAAGGCAAGAAAGGTCCAAGTGACCGATATTGCCAGTTCCACCAGAACTACGGGTACGATATACGCCATTGTAGAACCTGTGCTGCAAAGCTCGAAGAGTACTACAACGGTAAAGGTCCCATGCCCACCCTGCCCGAAAAAGGTGATGCCGGCAAGACCAAGCGCCAAACCGATGATGGTGATCGGGACGATGAGGATGATTATCAGGAGCCCGTGAACCATATAGCCATTATCTTTGGCAGCTCCTCAGCTTATCCCTCTCGGCGCAGCCTCAAGGAAGCTGCTCGGAAGGTCCACAACGTCGAGAAGGGCAAACCACAGCCCAAGTCGATGAAGTGGACCGAGGTCTCCATCTCATTCTCTAAGGAGGATTGCCCCACTGGGATGATCAAGCTTCAGCAGCTTCCACTGGTGGTCGCTCCGAGCATTAGCAACGCCAAAGTCGGGCGTGTCCTGATCGATGGCGGGAGTGCGCTAGACTTTCTTTCAGCAAAGGTATTGGACGAGATGCAGATTCCTCGCTCCAAGCTCAAAGAGGTCGAGATGCCCTTCTATGGGATCGTACCGGGAGAAGCTGTTCGGCCACTGGGATAGATCGTTCTGCCCGTTACCTTCGGCAGCCCAAGCAACTTCCTGGCAGAATTGATCACGTTTGACGTGGTCGACTTTCCATCTGCCTACAACGCGATCTTGGACCGGCCATCTCTGAGAAAGTTCATGGCCGTGTCTCACCATGCATACCACTGCGTGAAGATTTCGAGCCCTAGCGGCGTAATCACGGTCAAGGGCAACTACAAGGCTGCTCTAGATTGCGATGAGCAGTCCCTTGCTTTGGTCGATCAGCTTCCACCGCGTGGTCCCGAAGTTCCGCAGACCAAGTCTGCCCGTCCCAAAGTTTCTCTCCAGCCAGGGGGACAGACCAAGGAAGTTCCGCTGTCTCTTGATGATCCTTTCAAGACAATTCATTTGGGGACCAATCTGGACCCCAAATAGGAAATCAAGCTCATTGTCTTCCTCTGAGCTAATGTAGACGTGTTTGCCTGAGAGCCATCTGACATGCCCAGGGTCCCAAGGGAGGTTATCGAGTACAAACTGGCAGTCCGGCCAGACAAAAAGCCTGTTCGCCAGAAGCTTCATCGTTTTTCTGATTTCAAACAGGGGATCATCAAGGATCAGCTTGGAAAGCTGCTCGCCGCTGGGTTCATCCACGAGGTTGATCACACCGAGTGGCTAGCCAACCCTGTGATCGTAAAGAAAAAAGGCGGCAAGTGACGGATGTGTGTCGATCACACTGACTTGAACGCGGCTTGTCCTAAGGACAATTTTCCGCTGCCTCGCATAGACCAGCTGGTCGACGCGACTGCGGATGCCCAGCTTTTGAGTTTTTTATATGCTTACTCCGGTTATCACCAAATAAGCATCTCCCCCGAGGATGAAGAGAAAACTACCTTCATCACCCCCTTCGACACTTTCTGCTATACGACCATGTCTTTTGGTCTGTGCAATGCTGGTGCCACCTTTCAACGCTTAATGGAGAAGACTTTCTCAGAACAGCGCGGAAGGAATTTGGAGGTTTATGTTGATGACATAGTTGTAAAGAGCAAATATGCTCCGGATCATGTAAAAGACCTGGCCGAGACATTCCATAATCTCACCAGGCACAGAATTAAATTGAATTCAGAGAAGTGTACTTTTGGTTTTCGATCCGGCATGCTGTTTGGCTATGTTATAGGTTCGCAAGGAATTTCTGCTAACCCTGAAAAAATCGAGGCCATTGAAAACAAGTAGGCTCCGACTACCGTTAAGGAAGTCCAGAGCCTTACCGGACGGATGGCTGCCTTGAGCAGGTTTATTTCCCGTCAAGGCGAACGTGGGCTGCCCTTCTTTAAGGCCCTGCGCAAACACAATGGTTTTGAGTGGACAGAAGAGGCTGACAGATCCTTCCAAGATATAAAGCAATACCTGTCCAACCCACCTGTCTTGACTACCCCGCGACATGGCGAACAGTTTTTGTTGTATCTTGGCTGCACGCCACAAGCGGTGAGCGCGGTCTTAACGGTGGAAAGGGAAAGCATCCAGCGACCAATATATTACATGAGCGATGTACTTCATGGATCAAAGGAGCGTTACCCTGAAGTTCAAAAGTTGCTCTACGCCTTGCTCATGTCCTCCAGGAAGTTTTGGCATTATTTCCAGGCGCATCAAATACTTGTCCCGACCAAGTTCCCTCTGGGAAAAGTCCTACGGAACAAGAAAGTTGGCGGACGCATAACTAAGTGGGCAATGGAACTAGCAGAATTCGATATTACATTTCTTTCGCCTCGAATCGCTATTAAATCCTGTGTCTTGGCTGACTTTGTCGCTGAATGGACCTGCCCGCCCAAGTCCCAGGGAGCCCCCGAGCAACCTGAAGAAACCCCTGGACCATTTTTTTAACGGCTCGCGCACTGGAAACTCGAGGGCTGGTTTTGTTCTCATCTCCCCTCAAGGAGAGCAACTCCAGTATTCCATCCAACTACACTTTGCGGCGACTAACAACGCCGCGGAGTACGAGGCCATCCTCGCGGGACTAAGAGCGTGCAAGTCGCTCGGCGTCCAACGGCTAACTGTGAAGGGAGATTCATAGTTGGTCATCAATCAGGTAAACAAGGAGTATCAGTGCTGCGATGACTCAATGGCGCGATATCTGGTTGAAGTGAGGAAGTTGGAGCGGCATTTTCGATTCTTCGAGGTGCTTTTCGTGCCCAGGAAGGATAACTTCTTGGCCGACCAGCTGTCCAAATTTAGATCCTCACGCGAACCTGCCCCTGCAGGGGTGCTCGTCGAGCACCTTTACAAGCCCTCCATCACGTCTCCGGACGAGGCAACAGAGAGGTGGTGCTGTCTCCGTCATCGAGCAGGCTGCGGACTGGACAATGCCATTTGTCCGGTACTTTGCAGATGGGACCCTGCCCGGCGACAAAGCCGAGCGTTCTCTGCTTATAAGACGTGCTAGTCCATATAAGCTTGTGGACGGCATCCTTTATCGGCAAGGTGCTCTGGGAGTACTCTCCAAGTGCATCTCACAGCAGAAGGGTGTGTTCCTTCTTAGGGACATACACGAGGGTGACTGCAGCAACCACGCCTCCTTCAGGACTCTGGTCGGCAAAGTGTTTCGCATGGGTTATTATTGGCCCACAGCGTTATAGGATGCCCCAAGATGTGGTGACTAAGTGCAAAGCTTACCAATTTCACGCCCGAAAGGCCCATAAGCCCGCCCAAGAGCTCCAAACGATCCCCCATCATGGCCTTTCTCCATATAGGGTTTGGATCTGCTCGGTCCGTTCCCCAAGGGGTTCAATAGCTGCACGCACTTTCTTGTCGCCATAGACATCTTTACAAAGTGGATTGAGGCCGAGTCTGAGTCATCTCTTCACGCCAAAACGGTTGTGCGCTTCTTCAAAAGCAACGCGATCACGCGCTTCGGGATTCCCCCACAAGCTGATCACCGATAACGGTTCCCAGTTTAGAAGCGAGCTATTCTAAGAATACTGCGAACAGCTGGGCACCAAGGTCTGCTTCACCTCTGTGGCACATCCACAGAGCAATGGAGCAGTCGAGCGATCTAACGGACAGATAGTCCAGGTATCAAACGGCGTGTGTTCGCATCTCTCAGCGAGCACAACAAAAGGCTGGGTCGACGAAGTTCCTTCCGTCCTCTGGGTCGTTCGCACCACAGCCAGCCGGGCAATCGGGGAAACTCCTTTCCAATTGGTCTATGATGTAGAAGCCATCTTGCCCGCCGAAGTGGTACTCGGCTCGTCTCGCACGAGCTCGGTCAACATGGTTGACTCAGAGCAAGGGCGCTTGCTCGAACTTGATCTTCTCGAAGGCACACGCGATCGGGCACAAGTCAGAATGTCGCGCTACCAGCAAGATTTTCGCCGGCACGCTGCCAAATCCGTCCGACCAAGGGCTTTGAAGGTGGGCGACCTCGTTCTGCGCCGTGTCCATAACCTGTCCAATGCCAACAAGTTAACTCCCTGTTGAGAGGGCCCGTTCACGGTCGTTTCTACTGCTCGCCCGAGGGCTGTTCGCCTGGCAATGGAGGACGGGAGAGAGCTGACCAGCACTTGGAACATCTACCAGCTTCGTAAGTTCTTTGTGTAGGTCTTTCGTTTGTTTTTCTTAGCTCTGCGCTTTTTGTCAAACTTCGCGCCTTTGTTCGTCCAAGTCTCTCGAGCTACCATGTAAAGTTCAATCCAATAAATAGTGAATGCTCACAACCCCCTACGGCCCTTCTCACATATTGTCTTCTAAGACTATTTTTCTCTCTGGTAACACTTGATGGCTGCTCGGCCTTGCGAACTCTTGGCTCCACGATCATCAGGGTTTTCCCTGCCCGCATCTAGTTTCAGCAAGTTCCTAAACTCATAGTTGCGTAACACGGCTTTTCGCCTTGTGGCTAAATCTGCTCTCGTAAGCCCCCCGCGGCAGAGGCACTTACTGCGTTCGGCACAACCACTTGGCAAAGCCTGCTCTCGTAAGCCCCGCGGCAGAGGCACTTTCCTTGTTCGGTTACCTTCGGAATTGCCTAACTTACGTTTACGAGCAGTTCATGGAATGAGTCGATCAAGATGTGGGTGTTGCTCTATCTCTCTACGCACGTGTATGAATTCGCAAACTTAGGTCTTCAAGCATCGTCCGTACCAGAGGCTAGGGTGTCGCTATTTTTCTTGTGCACCCGTTCGAGTTCGCAAACTCAGGTTTTCGAGCAGATGCACAACGGGGGGCTGGGAGTTAGGCTGGCGTCCTACCGTTTTTCTAAAAACTTTCTAGCGCTGTTCTGCCGTGCTCTCGGTTTCCTGTCCGTTCTTGTCATTTGCTGCTCTGTTTTGCAGGGAAAAGGTAAGACTTTATTTATACTAACAACAGTTTTACAGGTACAAAAGAACCCTTTCGGGTACTGCCCTACTGCTACTTAGAAGCAAGCTGCTTCTTCAGCTCCTCAATCACTAACTTGAGGCGCAGGACTTCCCCTTGGGCTCTGATCCCTTCTTTGACTTCAGCTCGGAGACGTTCGGATTCCTCCTTGCTGACTGTCCTGTGCTTGGCCTGCTCCTTGGCCTCTGCACGAAGGGCTTCGACCTCTTCGGTCTTGACCCGCAGCTCCTCGGTCAGACTTTCTTTCTGACTAAGGCGCTGCTCGACGGCCCTGAGCTGCTCGGCCAGCTCCTTGGCCCTTTCTTCCGCGGTGCTCGCCCTCACGGCCAGCGCGCGAAGCTCCTCGGCCTCACCCTGAGAGAGCCGCGGGGACGGCACCCTCTCCTCGGTCAGCCGGGCCTTGAGCTCCTTCACCTCCGCCGCGAATCGGTTCCGGCTTTCGGCCGCGGCCATGAGCTCTTCCTCGAGCCACCTCGTGCGGCGTTGATTCCGAAAAGACCCCAGAATGGCGTCGCGCTCGATGGCAACGCCTTCTTCAAGGTCCTCCATGCTGCCCCACAAGACCTGAGTGAGAGAAGAGCAAGTCCGTTACATCAGGCTGCTGGAAACTTAAACGAGCAAGTTTTGGTTTGAGGCTTACCTCTTGAAGCCTGTGCTTCAAGTTCAGGCGTAGACGCCTCCCGAGTCCGCGGGTTGCGAAGCCTCGGCTGCTCGAAGCGGTCGCAGCGCGCTGTTTCCTCCGCTGCTTCTTCTCCTCACGGGAGCTCGCCCGCCTGGGGGCAGTAGCGACGGGTGAAGAACTTTCGTCCCCGAGCTCCTGCCCTTCTTCTTGCTCCTCTGCCCGATCCCCTTCGGGCAAGATCGGTGTCGCTCTGCTCGGCGACACCGGTGTTGCTACGAACAGAGCGACTTGTGCACCCTGCTCGTGGCCTTCACCCTGCTCCCTGGCGGCAGGTCTTTCGCCCCGCTCGCCAGTGATCTCCGTCGCCACAGGGACGAGTTGCCCCTGCGACGAAGTGCGTGGTAGGACCGTCTGCTCGGTCTCGCCCCGAACAGCCGGCGGAGCCAACTCCTTGGCCCCGCTTTTCGTGGCTTCGTGCCCCGCCTCCTCGGCTTCAAGCCGCTCCACTGCGCTCCTCAGCGCTTCGATCTGGTCGGTGGAGCCCGGCGGAAGCACGGCCCACGCTGCCAGTTTGACCTTAAGGGCGAACAGTTTCGTTGCTCGCGACGCACCGTGTAGGTGCGCGGGCAGCAAAGACTGCTCGATCACCGTGTCTACGTCGTCGGTGCCGATCTCCTCCTGGGCAGCTGATGAAAAAGAAAAGCGTTAAGTCCTGTGCGGTTCGGTAGAACGTAAGGGTGAGAGTCTTGCCTTTACATACCTGCCGCGGGAGGTTTGACCTTCTTCTTTGCTCCGTGACAGAGCTTGCACCTCTTGCTCGGCGGATCCTCGACTTCATGTTCGCCTTGGCCTCCGGGCGCTCACGGCGACAAACTCAGCTCTCTGCTGAGCTGAGCACTTTTTTGCGCAACGCAAGGAGCGCCTCCTTGCGCGCGACCTCCTCCTCGAGCCGCTTCTGCTCGGGGATCTGTTGCAGCCATTCCATATGGCCTGGGTGAGCTTGTGTATAGCGCTTCAGCCAGTGGGTCAGGTTCCGTACCTCCTCGTCGCTTTGCTCGGTGAGGAGGGATGGGTTTGGGCGTTTCCCCTTGGCTGGCCGCGCGCACGCTTGACTTGCTCGGCGCGCTTCGTCGTCGCAGGGGGCTTTAGAGGTTGTTGGCTGCCGCTACGGCGCGTCGAGCTCCGCGTCGGCTTGGTAGCCACCTTGGGCTTCACGGCCACCTTTGCCATGCCCTTCCTTGCTCCCTCCTTGTCGGGTCCTGAGAGCTCATCGACGATCCCGCCGATGATAAGCTGATCTTCCTGCGTATTTGGAGGTGAATGTTGGCATGCCATAACCGTGTAAGTCTAGCAACTCAGATGGGGTTCTACGTAAGTTACCTCAGGTGAGCGGATGAGCACGTTTCTTGGACATGTGTAGGCCACCTCGCCAGTGACCTCAGTGTCCTTCCTAGCAGCCTTCAGCATGGCGTCGACCTGCTCGGCCACCCATGCGTCGGTCGGTTTCACTGTCCGAACAGAAGATGAGCTTGATTCCTGTTCGGATGAATCACCAAAGAAGGGTTGAGCGTTTGAGAAACTTACCCATACTCTCCCTGGTGATGTTCTCCCAGCCTTCTATTTTGTAGAAGGGGTAGGATCTCTTCTGCAGCGGACAGATCCTGTTCGCCACGAAGTCCCGTATGATCTCCCTTCCCGTGAGCCCGAGACCCACAAGGGAAGCGATCTTCCGGGTAAGATACCACTCTTCGCCGGTCGGCTCCAGCCGCGGCATCTGCGTTCCCTTCGCCGGCGCCAGCCTGGTGAAGACGAGCTTACTGTCGTCGCTCCTTTTGGTGTAGAACCACCTCATCCACCACGCGCCCATTGAGTCGAGCAGTGGTGGACGAGGATACGGCGCATCGTCGGCGGTGGCCCGGAGCTTGAGGTAGTAGCTCCCAAGTCCGGAAGCGGCGGAGCTGCTCCTCGTCACTGTGCAGTAGTGGAGGAACAGCCCCACTGATGGATCAACTCCCAGGTAGCCCTCGCACAGGTGTGCGAAGACGGCCATCTGGAGGAACGAATTAGGGTTGAGGTTCGCAACCTCCAGCCCGCTGATGTTCAGGAGGGCCTCCACAAAATCGTTTTCGGGAGACCTCAACCCGAACATGGCGAACTGCTCGAAGTTGACGAACTCGTCCTCGAGCGGCTTTGGCATTTCCTCCTCCCCGGGAAACCTCCAGCTGCCGGCGTCGATGTGTCCCTCTGACTCTAAAATTTTCAAGTCCTCATCAGTCATGCTAGTGCCCGCAAACTTGGCCATAGCAATCCCGAGGGTTGGCGAGCAGATTTGGAGGTGAGGTGCGGCTGTTTGATGCTGAGTGCGGTTGGAATAGGGCTTAGGAAGGAAAGGTGCGCGAGAGCGGAAGTGACAAGCCGCGGGCGGCTTGGGTGCTCTTTATAGCCTTGGTCCGAGCAGCTCTGCAACGGTTTTCTGCCAACTAAACGGCTAGTTTTTTACTACAACGGCTAGTAAAAACGGTCGCCCGTTTTTCTTCTTGCAATGAGATTACTGTTGAAATCGCCAGCGGCTACTTTTCTAATATCTCTGACCGAGGGAAATTTGGGTGCTCGCTTTCGGACAGATGTGATTTCTGTTCGCAACAGAGTTGTTTCGGCCTTTGGGCGGGTTTGTTCGGTCTCGAACAAGTCTTGATCGGCTGAACCATAACCTGTTCGGTCATCTGTTGCACGTCTTGGTAGCAGCAAAATTACCCTCTTTGTGACTTAGAGTCTCAAGAGGAAGACCCCACTCTAGTGAGATATTCCACTTGAGTCTCGGAGGCTAGCTGTCGGGGATAAAATCACGGCCCATTGTCATGGCCCACTCCCTGACGGCCTAGTCGAACAGCCTCCTAGGGCCTGGCTCCCTGGAAGGTTCTATTAGGCCCATGTGCATCATGCCGAACAGCTTTCTGGTTGGCACGATGCATAACGGTCTAGGATTCCTGTTTGAGTCCGACTCGAGCAAGAGTTCTGTACGGCTACGTGAAGACCCGGACGTGGTTTCCCGGATTGGAGCAGACGTCATGGTCCCTAAGAATTGGAATATACCTTATCTACCGCGGGATGTATTTGGCATGTATACGAGTTCGTTACGGTCTCGTGGTCAGCCCGGCCCGATTATCCCTTGGTAGGTCGGTTGTTCAACACTATATAAACAAGGCCTCTACGGCGTGTATAAGTGCCAAGCCAGCACGACTTGAAGTCAAGATCGCATATTACTTCCTGTACACCCATAATCTCGTCGAGACCTGCTCGTCTCGCCGAGTTCCACCTTGTAATCCTCTTTCATATAAAGAAGCGCTGGACGTAGGGTTGTTATCTCCCTGGAGAGGCCCGAACCAGGATAAAAACCATGTGTCTCCCTGTTGCTCGTTGATTGCTGTTTGTCTTGCTCGGCAGGTCTTCTATCTCTCTTTCTCAAGAACCTTAGTTGATTTGGGACCGATATCCCAACCGTCGACATATACCATTATAAAGTGGTAGATTCTGAGATATGTTATTATAGAACAGTAAATTTGTTAGATACCATTATAAAGTCACACTTCTTTTATATATACCAATATTGCCATTTTAACCATTTTCTCGGTGAAATACCCCTTAAATATGTATAGACCATTGTATTTACCAAATTGCTCCTATCTCTTTCTTCAACCTCCAGATCCCGCTGCCACCGCTGCTCGCCCTAGGCGCCGCCGCCACCACTCGAGCTCATCGCCCCGCCTCCGCTGCTCGCCCTAGGCGCCGCCGCACTCACTCGTTGTCGCCACCCCCGCTGTTCGCCCTCAGCCTAGGGGTCGTCGCTGCTCGCGCTCGCTGTCGGCGCCCCCGCTGCTCGCCCTCGCCCTAGGGGCCGCCGCCACTCGTCGTCGCCGCCCTCGCGGCTCGCCCTAGGGGCCGTCGTCGCCGCTTGCGCTCGTTGCCACCGCCTGCGTGCCGCCACTGTCGCTGGTTGCTCACCCCGTTGCCGCTCGCGCTCGCCGTTCGCCGCCCTTGCTGCCTACTTGCCGCCAGCGTCGTTGGCTGCTCATCCTCGCCACTGTTTAGATACCATGTGAGAAACCTAGGATTGAAGTGTCACAACTTGTTCATGTGCGCCTGCATGTTAATTAATATAAGCCAGGAATCACCCCTAGCGTGGTATATATAATATATCATGATTACTTGTCTGATTAGATAAGATCTAGATCCTATATACTTGGAAACAGCTATCTCTTAGCTGTACAATATTTTACAACCAACAAATCCTATACCGCTGCATGTGTACCATGAGACTAATTCAATATTTGTTACATGTATGGAGGTTCAAACTATCATGTACCATGAGACTAACTCAAGTGTACCATGTACAATATTTGCAGGTTCAAACTATATGCCTTATTGTCTTCTCCTCCTCCTCTCGGTGGTCTCCATCATCGTACCATTGGCCGTATGGCTAGTGTGCATTGGTGGTCGGAGTGCACTGTGAGGCATCCCGGTGGCTCGAACTCTTACCGAGCATAAACCTAAACCAAACATGCTTCCTAGCTAAGTCATCTGAGCCAACCGAAGAACCATCTCCCTTACAAAAAAAAGAAAAGAAAAGAAAAAACAATCATGAGGTAGAACACTTTCGAACTTGCTCGCCTAGCATTTTTCAACAGATGTCATCACAGATATTACTATAAAGAATTTTGTTATTTTATATGGCCTATATGTTGTGATAATTTGTAACGATTTTTTTATGGCTTTTAGTAGTGCTTCCAAATATCTTAATTAAAACTATTTTTTAATTTTTTTATAATCTTTAGACCTCTTTTCGGCGCACCAAATTCTTCTGATAATACGCCAACACAACGATCATTTGAAAAACAAGCGCCCATCTCGGCTGATCCACCCTAATATACACGTGAGCTGTCAGGCTGTCAGTACGCGGAAGAGTACAACGTGGCCAGTGGGCGGCAGTAGAATCTCATCACAATTCACAAGTCGTCGCGCGTACGCGCCGAGTCAACGCCCCCTGCCCAGCCTCTCGATCGGAAGCCCATCTGACCAGAGCTCGCGATGGCGACTTGCTCCCATTAATTGCGACTTCTTATTTTACTCGCGATGACATGGCCAGAGTTCTTGTCTTACTTGGGAGAGCTCATCAAGTTGCTGCTGCTAGAATGTTCTTACGTCTGTCGAGACGACGAGCTTTGGCATAATTAGGCATTCGGGTTGTGGTCTTCGAGTAGCTGCGCCTGCGCGTACGTGCTGTACTGAATGCCCAGCGACTTGTATATAAGAGCCATAGGCGTGGCTACGTACCTCCCTCTCACAAGCCACAAGACAGCTCATGTCTGCGTCTGCGTCTGCGCGCAAGTGATCAAACCCTAGCCAACCCAGTTAACTAGCCAGCCTCGATCAATCTCGGTTCTAGCTTTCCCCGATCGCCCGACAGCAACAGAGAGTCGACCGTCGCAAGAACGCGATGAAGGTAATTAAGCACAACCACATCCAATAATTGTGCTTAACCAGTGCTGAGCTTTGCTTCGCGGCTTCTAAAAATGAAGCTTGCATGCTACTGTTGAATGCTGATCATCGTCTCCCTCCTGGTTCGGTTTGCTCGCTCCTTAATTTCTGCAGCAACAGATCGTCATCAAGCTGAGCATGCCGTGCGAGAAGAGACGGTCCAAGGCCATGGCGCTGGCCGCGCGAGCGCCCGGTAAATTTACGCGTATCTGTACTCTTGTCTTCAAGCGTTCATGGTTTGTTTCGATGCTGATACCGGCCGCGTGCATGGCTGCGTACGTGCGTGCAACGTGCAGGGGTGAGCTCGATGGGGATCACCGGCGACGGCAAGGACCGGTTGGAGGTGGTCGGCGACGGCGTCGACCTGGTCTGCCTCGTCCTCAGCCTGCGCCGGAGGCTGGGGCACGCCGAGATCCTGCAGCTGGAGGAGGTGAAGGACAAGGAGCCCGAGAAGAAGAAGCCGGAGGAGCCCAAGCCCGTGGTGCTGCCGCCGCCGCAATGCTTCCCCGCCCCCGCCGGCTACTACTGCCCGCCGCCGCCGGTGGTCTTCTGCGACGAGCCGAGCCCTTGCTCCATCATGTGATCACGGTGCCAGAGCTCGGTCGATTTATTTTTTCTGCCGTGATTTTGTAAGCAGCTTCGTTGAGTAGTGCCTCCATATGTAATAATTAATGTGGAAATGAAGAATAAATCTTAGTGAAATATTCGTGTGCAATTGTACATACAGCGTGTGATTTGAGCTTTGCTTTGGACTTTGAAGTGTGCTAATCTGAGATCGACGACGATGATTGGTCAGTGCTACAAATTGCCAGCGCATGTAGCCTTCGATTCATTGAAAATTAGCAGCAGTAACAAAGGTTACAACTTACAAATAGGTCACCTATTTATGTGACTTGCCAAAATGTTGAAGCCTTTCTAATCTTTTTGAAACCAGTTGAAGCTTTTTAAAGAAACCTCCTGGACCTTGTTGAAGCATAAAAATATGGAAAGATAGGTCAGCTCCTGGAGCATAAAAATAAAGGTTTTCTTTAAAAACCTCCTGGAGCAAAGAAACCTCCTGGTGCTAATCTGAGATCGACGACGATGATTGGTCAGTGCTACAGGATGAAAAGATAGGCCAGCGCATATAGCTGTTCATACGTCACCTAAATGACGTCATGATGGAGCAGGTCATTTTTTTAAGAAAAAGTCTATTTAACGGTCGACTTAAATTTACTTTTTCTTTCGGTCGATATCTACACCGTTGGATTATTTCGCGTTGTGATTCGCGCTGGGCGGTGGGGGTAAACGTGCGGGGTCAGACCCGACCTATCTTTGTCTGATTTTTTTTTGTATTTTCTTGATCCGCGCGGCCGTTGCTGTCTTGAAAGGAAAGGGAGACCGAAGGGGGTGAGGGGGACGGCAGCATCGACGACTTTTTCATCGCGGGGATCTTCGCTGGCGACCGGAGGAGATCGCCGCGGCAGGTCTTCCTTGGCGACCGGAGGAGATCGTTGCCGTTTTACTGAGCTCGTCGGCGACTGTTGTTTTCAGTTGAAACCGGCGCATCGAGGTGAGTTTTTTGAACAAGGTTTTTTGTCGTTCCTCATGTGGTAGTTCATGTGTTCTGCAATGCGAGGTTTTTGGGTTTTACGGGCTTGTTAGGGGTTCGATCTGTTTGCTGTTTGGCGGCGACACAGTGGAGCAGCTTTTTTGAGTCATGTTCTTATTTTCCTGTTGATTTTTTAGCTTTTATGTTGAGGGGATTTTGGAGAGCGGAGAGTGTAGGGGGGGTGGGGGGTGGATGCATGTGTTTGTGACTTTAGATCAATCTTTTCTGCAAGAAATAGGCAAGCTCGCGTGTCGCGTTTTGTTGTTAGATGGCTGCAAATATCGTCCAGCTCGGAGATCAAACGCGTGCATGGTCTCCTTCAATTTATGGCATGTAGCTGTCACTGGGGGGATCGATCTTTTTGCGGTGTCATTTTTTGGGGGTGGTTTTGTAGTGCAAACACAAGCAGTAATTTCTAAGCACACGATCCCCCAATAGTGCGGTGTCCTGATATGGCTTTTGTTTTGCTATGTATTGCATTGCGCACATGTGGTTTTAATTTTTAGTTTCAGTTTTAGTTTCTTTTTGAAATGTTACATGGTACTACATAGTGCTAACTAAATTCAACAACTATAGTTTAAGAACTTTTAGATGCTACAAAATATTTTTCAGTTCTTTCCATTAAGTTTCAAATTTAGATTCATACTACAGTTCTTTTCTTTAAGTTTCATTTTTTGTTTCATACTTCATGGTGCTCAGTAAAATTATTCAGTTTATTTTTTTCAGTTTTATTTTCATAAAGAACTTTTAGATGCTACAAAATATTTTTTAGTTTTTTTTCTTTAAGTTTCAGATTTAGATTCATACTGCAGTTCTTTTTTTTAAAGTTTCATTTTTTGTTTCATACTACATAGTGCTCAGTAAAATTATTCAGTTGTTTATTTTTTGTTTCAGTTTAAGTTTCTTAAAGAACTGTTAGATGCTACAAAATAGTGCTAACTATAAAATTCAGTATTAGTTTTTTGTTTCAGTATTCAGTTTTAGATTCAGTTTCAGTTTAAGTTATCCACATAAAATTTTTCAGTCTAATTGTTGGATTCATCAACACCTGTTAGATGCTACTACATAGTGCTATCAATTTCAGTTTTAGTTTCATAAAGAACTGTTAGATGCAGTAGTTGTTTCATTAACAACTATTTTGATGGTAGTACATAGTGCTAACTTAAATCAGTTTTATTGATTTGTTTCATTTTTCAGTTCTTTTCTTTCTGTTTTCATTTTTAGATTCATACTACATAGTGATAACTAAATTTTGATGGTACAACATAGTGCTAATTAAAATCAGATTCAGTTAGTGCTACATAGTGCTAATTTTAGTTTCATTTAGAAATGTTTTACATCCCTATGTATAGTTCTCAACATTAGCTATTCATTCATGAACCATATAAGATGTATGATGCAAACCAACAAAAGGAAGAATCCAAGCAACAATAATATAACACTCAACCAAACAATCCATATGACAAGTTTTATATTTTTGATGTAGAAATATTATAATCTTACTACAATTGTTCTTCGATCTGAATGAGCTTAACATAAGAAAAAAATAGCTCAGTGTTTACAGAAGATAGGAATCGTAACTAACATGATAAGGAGTTTTTCATGGATGTTCGCGGGGGGGGGGGGTAGATCTCTCTATTGCTTGGTTTGTGTTAGATTTTATTTTATGGAGAAAATAGGGCAAACAAATTTTGTTTGAAGATAATGCACGACTTGGAAAGAAAATTGGGGAAACTTTTTTATCTATTTGAACTATTATGCAAGTTTGTAATAATACAAAAACATGTGTGTTTTTTGTTTTGACAGAGCAGCAGGGTGATGTTTTGTGTCCTTCTGTTTTTCTTTTTCAAAACAAACAAAAACTAAATTGTCAGATCTATAACAAAAAGATGGTACAGATATATTGTGAAGACTAATATTTCTCAAAGGTAAAGTTCAAATATAACAACAAATCCAAAGACAATAATTCTGGGGAAAGTTTAATGGTTGTATGTACAGCTAATTGAAAAAACGTGGACGCTGAAATCTTTTTGCATGCTTCTTTTTTTGCAGTTCATTCAAAGACTAGCTCAAAATAAAAAATTCAGATCAACTCACAGATTTTTCAACAACCCAACACATTGCTGCTCCAAGCCCTCCCTCACCCATGGTGCCCTTCCAGGAGCAAGAGATTAGGTGATCTTTGCCCTCAACGCATATTTTCCTCCTGTTTCTCTTTCTTCCTTCTTGATCCATCTCTTGTTGCTTTCTGTCAATCTGTTACGATGAGAATCTTCTATTTTCTTGCAGGAAGGGTTGATCTTTTCATACTGGGCCTTTTTAGTTTTCTTGTTTTGTTCCTTACAGTATGTTTGGCCCATTATAATTCTTGTACAGAACAAATCTGTTTAATGGTCCAGTAATGCGACATTTAAATGTTCGGCCCATTGACTATGAGGCCCTTTTGCAGTGCAGATACAACAATGAAAGCAAGACACTGAACTCACAGAAAAAACGACTAAAAACAACAAAAAAATCAAACATTAACAGTCGACTGAAATTTTTTTCATTTTCAGTTGACTGTCAAATAGACAGTCCCTTTTTTTAATATATGACAAGAGAGCTCTGCCTTCGATTCATTGAAAATTAGCAACAGGAACAAAGGTTACAACTTACAAATAGGTCACCTATTTATGTGACTTGCCAAAATGTTGATGAAGCCTTTCTAATCTTTTTGAAACTAGTTGAAGCTTTTTAAAGAAACCTCCTGGAACTTGTTGAAGCATATAAATATGGAAACGGCTTCCGTACGTACGTTCCATCCAAACGGTATAGCATATTTTTCCATTGAATTTTTCTATTTTCCATCAAATGATTCATGTACGTTTGACTACTTTGTCCCTTTGCATGCATGCATGAGTGAGCCGATTCTTTTTCCTTATGTGTGGGAGTATGCCTTGTCTGCTAACAAAAAATCACATTTCCTCTCATACACAGTAGTGCTATGCTTCAGCACAGTATCATCAACTATCAAGTAGCATGGAGTATCAGAGTATCAAGTAACATGGATAATATCATCCATAAATGTGCCCGGTCAGTCATCATGAAGTATCACTAGACATCATTAACGAGTATAGTCAAGTTTCATTGAAGTATCAACAGGGTATCATCAGATTTATCGATGTACTGGAAAGATATCATCAGGTTACATTGAAATATTACATGTGGTATCATCAAGATTTATTGGAGTATCACGTGAGATGTATCGTCGAGTATTGAGATACCATACTAGTTATGGGGGTATCATTGAGCCTTAAGGTATCAACGAAAGAAAGTAGCTTCTCAATGAAAACTGTCGATGAATTAACATGCGGCCCATAAGCACACGCAAAGCAGGCAAGGCCCATCAGCCGGTACGGCCTAGGTAGGAACCTTCGCCAGCTTGCTGGGCCATAGACCACCCAACATCTCCCCCAGCCCCGGCTCGAGCTCGAGGTTGGGGAACCCGAGACCTTCGACCTTGTGGCGCTCGCTCCTTATCCACAATGGGTGTAGCTTAGAGGTAGCCTCGAGTCAATATAAACCCCGATACCAAGACACACAACGGTGCAGGCTGCTCCGTTGTGTCAAATCACTCACGCCGTCTAGCACTAAAAAGGTGTGGGACCCATTATCATGAGCAGAGCAACTACTCGATATAACAAGATGAAACACGCAGGGGATCTCGTGAATCTACGACTGTGCGCCCATTGGCCGGTAAAGATCCAGTGCCCCGGTAACCCGCTAGAGAATCCACTGCTCCAAGACAGCCCAACTATAAAAAAGGCTCAAGACTAAGAGTTAGGGGGGGCGGCGAGAGATGACCTAGACCAGAACTAGCAAGCCCCTGCTTCCAAAGACTAGGAGAAAACTCCAAGTAGCTTTAATACACATGCACTTACGAACTTTAGAGACCGATAGTGAAGAGGACCTAGACCAGAACTAGCGAGCCCCTGCCTCCAAAGACTAGGAGAAAACTCCAAGTAGCTTTAATACACATGCACTTACGAACTTTAGAGACCGATAGTGAAGAGGAGAGTTCTTCCCTCTCAGGCTAGACCTTCACCTGCACCAGTGCCTCGAGCACTTATTGTACAAAACGCGAGCTCCCTGGGCTTGTCCCTCTCCCATTGTAACCACCTTTGACCATTTAGTAGCAACAAGAACTGGACGAAGGATATTATGCGGAGGTGGAGGCCCGAACCGGGATAAAACATTGTGCCCTCGTCTTTTCATCCACCAAGCATTCCCAAGAAGCACCCCTTGCAGCCCGAAGGAGAAGGGTCATGGTTGGGCCTCACATTCAACTAAGTAAGCTCGGCCCGTGTAGTCCGTCTCCCAGTTGCTGACAAAAACCTATATAAGATTACAATTTGAATAATTGATAATGCATCAAAACCAACGATGAAAGGCTAAAAATCATATTAACGATAGTTTTGAGGCTTTTGAGAATAACCATTAAAAGTCATATAAAAGTAAATACGAAGTGCTAACTGGTTTAAACTAAAAACTAGAGAGCCAAAGCCATGAGTGCAATAGTATTAATTAAACATTTGAGAGAGGTGAAAAAAAGAGAGGAGAGCATTCGTTTGTGTGTCATGCTCTCATGCATGATGCAGCAAGTTCATACTGCATGTAGAAGTGTAGAGCCTGCGTGCTTACCGAGACAAGCTTGTATGCTTCCATGTTCGTGTGCGTGGTACGCAAATCACGAATCACAAGCCCACGACGTGCCCACGACGAGCGTCGCATGCTCCCATGCGCATGCTAATGCTTGCGTGCACAAATGACGAGAGCAGAGATCCATGCGATCAGACGCAATCGGACGTACGGTGTGTTGGTCTATCCCGTTAGAAAGCAGAAAACGCTATATATAGCGTTTTTTAACTTTTCTCTAATTTTTTTTTTTTGGAGTAAACGGACAGGAGAACTGCCATGTATTGATCAAAAATAGGAGAAGAAAGAAGTGGGGGGAGACATTAGCCCCTCCCCTGTGAGCTGAATGGGACAAAATTAACTAATTACAAAACGAGCTCATGCGGCCTCCCAAAGATGCAGCTCCTCGATCAAAAAAAGGAAAAAGACCTGGGCTGTTCTATCGACCTGACGGAAAATACGGTTGTTCCTCTCAAGCCAAAGATGCCACACCGTTGCGAAGACTACGGAACGGACTCCGCACTGCGCGGTGCCATGAAGAATGTCGTCGAGTCACCAATCAGCTACCGAGCTGCGATTCGACCATGTGGTAGGGCTGAGGTGCTGGAGGTTTAACCTGACGACAAGCCGAGACCAGACGGAAGAGCTAAAGTCGCACTGAAACAACAGGTGATCTAGGGTTTCTAGGTTTCGCCTGCAGAGGGGGCAGAAGTAGTCGTTGGGGAGGCCGCGACGCAACAGGGCGTCAGCGGTCATGACTCTAGAGTGTAACAACTGCCAAAAGAAGAACTTGCATTTTGAAGGGGCCCATGGCTTCCAGATCTTCTGTAGGGCTGGCCTAGTGATGCGGCCCTCAAATTGTAGCAAGTAGGCGGACTTGACAGAGAAGGTCCCATTATTCGAGAATCGCCATAGAAACTGGTCGGGCACCTCGGGGTTGAGCTGGATCGCCGCTAACTGGCTAAGCAGGGAGATCAGCTCTGGAATCATTTGGATAGTGAGGTTCCCTGCGAGATTAGAGATCTAGGTGCTGTTTGAAAGTGCGTCGTGGACCGTTCTGCCCTTTCTAGTAGAGGCCTTGAATAGTGATGGTGCCAGGTGCCTTGGGGCAGTCTGATGGAGCCAGTGGTCTTCCCAGAATGAGATAGAAGATCCGTTGCCTAGTGTGGCAAGGGTTCCCACCCTGAGGAGAGCTTGGTCCGATTCCGAAGCGAGGAAGGGGTGTCCAGCCCAGATGGGGTGCGAGGTGCGCCTACTAAGCCACAACCATCGGAGCCTGAGATCTCTGGAGAAACGAGGGAGGTCTAGGACTCCAAGGCCCCCCGAGAGATGATGGAGAGCATACTGAGGCCCAGTTGACACGTTCACCACCCCCGGCAGAGTCGGTGCATTTCCAAAGCCAGGCCAGCCGGATTGAGTCTTCTTAAAAACGGAGGCCGGTGGCTGGACGACGGAGAGTACGTATGTTGGGATAGCAGAAAGCACTGCCTTGAGAAGGGTGAGCCTTCCCCCCTTTTGGCATCAACTAGCCCCGTCATCCAGCCAAGCGGGTGGAGATTTAGTCTAAGAGAGGTTGAAAGTGGACGTGGCGCAACCATCTGACGGACAGCGGAATCCCAAGATATTTGATGGGAAAGCTAGCCCTTTCGGCCCGAAAGTCGCGAAGGATGTAATCAAGGTCTAGCCCCTCACAGCGAATTGGCACCACCTGACTTTGGGAGAAGTTTGTGCGGAGCCCTGTGATATCCCCGAAGGTGCAGAGGATGTCTGCTAGGGAGGAGACGTCCTCTTTGGTAGGGTTTTTAAAGATGGCCGCATCGTCGGCAAAGAGCGACGTTCTGGTGTTCGAGTGTGGGCCCCCCATAGGAGAGAGCACACCGGATTCGGTGGTACGATGGAGAAGGACGAACAACGGTTCGATGGCAAGGTTGAAAAGGAAAGGAGACAACGAGTCCCCATGCCGAAGGCCCTTACGATGATGGATGACTTCAGTGTGGTGGCCGTTAATAATCACCCTGGAAGATGAGGATGCAAGGAAAAGAGAAATCCAATCACGACACCGTTCGCCAAAACCGCGGGCGCACAGGTTATCGAGCAGGTAGGTACATGACACTAAGTCAAAGGCTTTAGCTAGGTCAAGCTTGAAAAAGTGCGTCGGGATTCGGGATCTGTGGAGGGCCCTCACTTTGCTTTGGACGAGGAGAAAGTTGTCCTGGATGTGCCTTTGCCGGATAAAAGCGCTTTGGCAAGAGGAGATTAGATCACTCATGAACGGGCCCAGACGGGATGAGAGTATCTTGGTGAAGAGCTTCCCGATGCTATGGATTAGGCTAATTGGACGGTAGTCTGATGGTGTGAGCGGGCCGTCCTTCTTTGGGAGTAGGACAATATGAGCGTTGTTGACCGAAGTCAACCCGGTACTGTCCAGGTGGAGGAGGCACTGCAGGGCTGCGAAGAGGTCGTCGGAGATGATGTCCCAGCAGGCTTTGAAGAAGTTCCAGGTGAAACCATCCTGTCCGGGAGCCTTATCGTTCGGCAGGGAGAAGAGGACCTATTTGAGTTCGTCCATGGAGAGGGGAACCTCCAGAACAGAAAGGTCAAAAGTTTGAAGTCCCAAAAAGTCCCAGTTGAAAGCTCGTGAGTGGTTCGAAGCGGCATTCTCCCCAAAGATGCCGTTGAAGTGGTTGTGAAGAGAGTTGGCCTTGTCTTGAAGCTCCGTGTGAAGGCCGGAGGGGGTCTGGAGGGAGTGGATGAAGCTTCTCCGGCTCCTGCCATTAGCTTTGAGGTGGAAGTACTTGGTGTTTGTGTCGCCGACCTTGAGCCAGTTGAGGCGAGATCGTTGCCGCATTTGATTTTTTCTATGGTGCTAAGGCCAAGGATTCTGAGCTTGAGTTGGCGACGAAGGTGGATCTCAGCAGAGGAGAGGTCCCGGACCTCCATGGCCACATCGAAAAGGCGGATCACCTCAGAGGCAACCGAAAGTTGAAGTTTGGTATCGCCGATAATGGATTGACTCCATGCGCGAAGCACCTTTGCTGTTCGGGTAAGCTTGAGCTTGAAGCGAAGAAGAGGGTGAGTGGGTGAGCTCACGGCTGGCGTCTCCCATGCTTGCTTGGCGATCTCTAGAAAGCCATCCATTTTGATCCAGAAATTTTCGAAGCGGAAATGCCTGGGCGGACGAGCGGGCTTCTCAGCTGTGTGGAGAAGCGGGCAGTAGTCGGAGGTAGCGGATGAGAGCAGCAGAAGTGAGCACGAAGGGAAAAGGAGCTCCCAGTCGGCATTGGCGAAGGCCCGGTCAAGCCGCACTAGGGTAGGGTTGGCTTGTTCGTTACTCCAGGTGAAACGACGACCCGAGAAATGCACCTCTCGGAGGCAGCAGGCGTCCAGCGTTGCCCGGAAGAGAGACATGAGTCGCCGGTTGAGGTTCAGATTGTTTTTGTCTGATGCCTTGTAAATCAGGTTGAAGTCGCCCAGGACGAGCCAAGGACCCCCGAAGTGGGAGGAGATGGCCTGTAGCTCTTGGAGGAAAGCCTCTTTATCTTGGTCTGCAGTTGGCCCATAGACGTGGGTGATTGTCCACTGGGTTTGGCCGTCAGAGGAGGATACCCGGACCGAGATGGAGTGTTGCAGTATTAGGGGGCAGAGAGCTGAACTTGAGTGTCGTCCTAAAAGAGGAGTCGTCCCCCCCCCCCCCTTGTGCCAGAGGCTGGAAGATGCAGCAACCCTCGAAGTCTGTGCCCGCAGACCTCCAAGAGAAGTTGATGAGACGGGTTGGAGAGCTTAGATTCTTGCACCACGAGGATCGTGGGGTTGTGGGAGCGAACGAGGGCAGCGACGACGTCACGTTTGGCCGTGGAGTTGAGGCCCCGAACATTCCAGCTAAGGATTCTCATGGTGGACAACTGGGAAGCACACTAAAACGAGGTCTCTGAATCCGAAGAGGAGTGCCCTTCGAGGAAGAGAAACACGGACGATTGCCACGCGCAGATGGCAAGGGGTACAAGGGCGACCTAAGCCCACGCAGGGGAAGGCTGGTCCCAAACACACCGCACACAGGCAGTTGAAAAAAACACACTCTGCACGTAGGCAGTGACTGCGAACGGTAAGGGACCACGCGCAGGTGGTTGACTAAGAACAAAAGTACCACACGCAGGTGGTTGACTAAGGACAACAGCACCACACGCAGGTGGTTGACAAACCCAAAATAAGACAGAGCGAGGCCCCACCAGAAGGGAGGGCATGGTAGTACAAGGGGTAGACATCCTAGGGAAGGCGACACACACAAGCGACAGGCAGCTCAGGCTGGAGAGGGGGCTAGGCTGAGACATCCCCCTCCACCCTGTCGAATCCGAGCTCGGAGAGCTGGAGCGATGGCCTAGAGAGGTCGCAGAGGTCAGAGAGAGCCACGACGGCTGAAGCGTCAAGCTGGGAGGTGGAGAACAGCGAACGGAGTTGATCAGCCAAAGAGTCGACTGAGGGTGAAGGCTGGATCCCCAGCTTGCGAACTAGGAGGTCCTGGGCCCGGCATATGGCCGGCACTGAGGACGACCCGGCTGAGCCTAAGATCAGCCGAGCGGAGGCAAGCCAAAGGCTACAGCGAGCCGGCATGGGGGGATTAGGGCGCATGCGCCTAAGCGGGGGTGATGAAAGCAAAGGAGTGGCTGAGGGCGTGGTGGCTTCTGCCAAAAAGGCCTGGGTGGGAGTAGGGGTGGGTGGAGCGGGTAGCGCTGCCTCGATGGTCATGGGGTCAAAAATAAAGGATGGGGCTGGGCTATGGTGGAGAGTGGCAATTGGAGATAAAGCCTCAGCAGTGGCAGGCTGAAAGGGCCGCAGTGGGTTGTGGGGAGAGGTCACAAGACCGGAAGAAGAGGGCATCGGGGCCTCGGGCTGTGGCAGCGATGGGCTGGAGCGACACAGCAGAGAGAGGCCAACGGAAGATGGCTTTGGTGAGGCTGAGCAGGAGATGGCCTGGCTTGCTCGCGGAGCAGCCAGGCTACCCACTTGAGGCGCCAGGACGAGGTCAATGAGGGAGAGGGGATTTGAGACCCATGTCCCCGAGAGAGGCAGCTCCGGGGAGGCTCCTAAAAGCAGGGGGAGCAGGTGTTAGGCCCTCACTGCACGAGGCTGAGACGGCAGTGCTCAGGGCCTTGGGGCCTACGGTTGCTGGCGGCGATTGGTCCACGGTCACGGGCGAGTGCACGGGAGAGGGGTAGAGACCCCGCAACCCCACGGAGTCGTCGGAGCCGGAGACGACGATGAAGCTGGCAGCGGAGCAAGAGTGGCGCGGCGAGCGGGGGCGAGGGCACCTCAGTGAGTTGTGGCGCGGAGAGCTGCGGCAAGAGCGGCATGGGGAGAGCCCGCCTTCCCCGGGCGGCGGCGAGGCGGCACGGCCGCAGCGTCATCGTCCTCTTCGGCATCAGCTGGCCGCCGAACACGGGAGAAAACGGGGCGGCACGCCGCTGGAGCTACGGCGGCAGCGGGTGGAGGCGTCACGTCGGGGAAGCCGGGGCGCCAAAGGTGTGGGATCAATGCAGGGAGGCCGCCACCAACGCGAGAGCCCGAGGAGAAGTCCTCCACCATGGCGATGTGGATGAGCACATGGTAGACGGAGGCGCGCGGCGGTCGTGGACGCGGCGCGCCGGCGAGCCTGGCAGGGCCTAGATCGCCAGGGGAGCGCGACTCCATGTAGGGCGATGGCTCGACGAGCTCGAGCTCCGCTTCAAGCGGAATGGAGGCCGGATCCCTCATCCACATCCACAAGCAGAAAGCGGAGGTGTCCGTGCGTTGCCGCGTTGGTTCTTCCACTACGTCGAGGCGGCCAGCGCCGGCAAGGATTCGCTCGACGACATCGGCGGACCAAGCATGAAGAGGAAGGCCTTCTAGGAGCACACGCACGCGGTAGTGCACGGGGTCGGTGTCACCAGCAGCGTGAAGATCAAATGGGATGGCGACCAGCGAGAAGCGACGACCGGCGGACCAGATTGTGCGGCGGCTGGCCAACCTAGCTTGTTCTGGGAGAGTGAAACGAGCGAGGAAACGCAACGGGGCGAGGTGGGAGACGACGATGTCGTGTCGCGGAATGTCAATGTCGACACTGATTGCTTGAGCCACAAAGTTTGGGTCCGGGTCCGGGTGCGGGCCGGCGGAGACAATGACGACAACGACACGAAGGTGGAGGTCAGCGGCGTCAGAGCGCATCATCTGCGACACCTTGACGCTCACCCTGGTGGAGGACGGGCGGAGCGTCGCGAGTGGGGGGTGTGCGGGCGGGGCCATGACGGGGACGAAGGTGGGCTGAATCGGGTGGCCTTGTGTGGGGGGCACCAGTGGATGGGGAGGCGCCAAGGCACTCCTCGAGATGTGGGCAAACGACGGCGGGAGTAATAACGGACGGGTCGCGACATCGATCGGCTCGGTGGTGGAGGCAGCAATAGCAGCGACCCTTAAAGGCCGCAGGGAGGCCATTGACGAGGCACGCCTTAACGCTGGGAGCTCGAAGGGGACGGTGAAGAGGACGGCGATGATGACGAGGTTGCACGAGCTACCATTTTTGGGTGGGTGTCGCGGCCGAGGCGACGACCTCCGAGCGGAGCTGACCAGTCCGCGGGCCATCTTCAGAGCTCATCCGAAGAGGAACGGGAGCAATGACTGCAGCCGGCAAGGGGGAGGTGGATGAGCTTGAAGGGGGGTGGAGAGTAATGGCGGTCTTGAGTGGCGGTGGTTGATGGGGACGAGTGGAGGCGGCGCCGGTGGATGAGGGGACGGCCGGCGGCTGTGGCATCGATGGTGGCGGCGCAGCGTAAGCGATAAACGGGCCGAGGAGCGGCGGCAGTGAAGCGAAGAAGGCGCGGCGGGTGGGGTCGAGTGGAGGCGGGCGGCACGCGATGGCGTTAACGGCGGCCGCCGACGGAAGGGCACAAGGCGTGAGGAGGCGGCGGTGGCCCGGCAGTGGCGGCATCGGCCTAGAGTCGAGGAGACCCGAGAGGCGGCGGCGGTTACTGGAGCGGAGGCAGCGGCGAGGTGGCAATGAGAGGCCGAGCGCCATGCCGTGATGGCAACAATGAGGAGGTGGAGAGGCCTTTGGCGGCGGCGACGCGTCGAGCCGAAGCTTCTGTGGCTGCGCCGACAATGAGGTCACAAGAACGGCGGCGGCGTGGAGGTGAAGGAGGCCGAGGAAGGGCGACGATGAGAGCCGGTGGCGAGGAGGCGTTGGTGGTGGAGGGGATGGCGGCGGGGGCGGTGGGCGGCGGCGGCGGCGGCAGCTAGGGGAAACCCTAGTCGCCCCACGAGTCGCACACTCCTGGGCTTGGGCCTCACTTTAGGTAAAAAAACGTGTGTGTGTGTGTGTTTTCTCTAAAAATATTACAATTGCACGGTAGAACCTAGTTGAAACTTCAAACTCGAAAACCTAAAACCTTCACGAAATAGAAGTAGTATGCAGATGAATCCTCATCAGACTCCATGGAAGACATTCCAACAGTAGAGCATGGCTAACAGCGTGCGCCCTCTCTCTATACAGTTAAATTAACGGTTTTGCTGGAAAGCAGGCGCCTGCAATTAGGCTATTGGTGCAGGCGATTTTTGTACCGCTCGATTCCTATAGAGATTCGTGCGCGGTGGGAGGGGCAGGGCATTGGGGCATGTGTTTTATGTTGATTTTGGGTTCTCAAGTCCGGTACGAATCAGCTCACTGGCCACTCGTCTCCTCTGTTCCCAGTTCCCACTACACTCCTGACTCTTTCCCCTCACTGCTCGTCAACTCTCCTTCCATTTCTCTGATTCATTCCCATGTACAATCTGCGAGACTGCAATCTGAACTTCCTCCTAGCCTCAGCGTGCTCCTCCTCCTCCTCCTCCTCCTCCTCCTCCTTTGTGTTCTTCGAATATTATCCAAATTAATCTGATTTCCGTCTTATTCTGACTCGATTTTTGTGTTTCTAGTGACCTCTAGTTTGTTCCCCTTCTGTTTCCATGAACTTGATGTGTGGAAGGGAAGTGGGGAGTAAGACAAGACGAGGAGGACTAGATCTGTAGCTCTGCGCCTTTGCCTGAGTAGAAGGGCAAGAGATGCATGGTGAATGAACTAGAGTTCACCATGTTGTGAGGGCATCACAGTTTTGGGTGTCATGCTTCTACAGTTTTGCCATTGATGGAACGTGCACAAAGGAGATGAGGTGAGAACAAGTATTCGTCCAAGGTGATGGTGGAGTTCATGCCTAATATGTGAAGTTGCTCATTAGATCAGGTGTCTCACAAGCGGTAGGAGTGTTGGAGGCGAGATGCATTTCTTTTCCCCTTTGTTATTTTGCTTCAATTTTGAGATGATAAGTTCGGTTGGGATTCGGGGAAGTGTTTTCATGCGAAGCATTGCAGGTTTTGTCCAATGATTTGTGGTATTTTTGTATAGATTATTCATGTTTGGTTGTTCTTCTATTTGCTCACCGTTCAGCTGATATGCTTCCATTGTTGTGTCGCTCATGGTGAAGGTCATCTGAAATTTCAATAATTTCTGTGTAAATTTTCAGTGTTTTAATTCTAATTTTACCTTGTGACATCTACTGAAATTTACGTATTGTTCATGTGAAAATTATTTGACTATAATCTCAAAGTTTGTTTGCTGATTAAAATAGACCAGTAAATCACCCACTAGCATTTGCACAACGTTCAGCTGATATGCTTCCATTGTTGTGTCGCTCATCGTGAAGGTCATCTGAAATTTCAATAATTTCTGTGTAAATTTTCAGTGTTGTAATTCTAATTTTTACCTTGTGACATCTACTGAAATTTACGTATTGTTCATGTGAAAATTATTTGACTGTAATCTCAAAGTTTGTTTGCTGATTAAAATAGATCAGTAAATCACCCACTAGCATTTGCACACCGTTCAGTTGATATGCTTCCATTGTTGTGTCGCTGATGGTGAAGGTCATCTGGAAATTTTAATAATTTCTGTGTAAATTTTCAGTGTTGTAATACTAATTTTTACCTTGTGACATCTACTGAAATTTATGTATTGTTCATGTGAAAATTATTTGATTGTAATCTCAAAGTTTGTTTGCTGATTAAAATAGATCAGTAAATCACCCACTAGCATTTGCAGCAGATTTATGTAAGAGTGAGCATGTGTGTATGATAGGTTTTTTATTGTACCAAGCGATATGTTTGTCACAGATTTTTTTCAGTTATTTTCTTGTTCCTGAACGGCTTGTTTTTGTAAAGATCACTAGATCGGGGTTATGTTTTGTTGGTCTGTCTTTTCTGTCTTATATTATGGGCCTTTTTTCATGGTGGGATTTTTTCATCAGTTTGAAGCAGGTGGTTCATGGCCTGAACAGATATGTTACAAATCGTCTGCGTTTTATAGTTTGATGTAGGCGACTGCGAGAACAATAAAAAATAGGCGACTGTGACAAAGCCGGTCCCGTAAATTAAACATTATCGGGCTAAAGAACGGTAGTGGAAGAACAACCTGAACTCTACAGCGATTTTCTTAGGACTTGGGTTCCCCGTGGGCCGTGGCTGTTGGTCAATGTTTTTGTTTATTTGTTCGGAAAGGCTCCAGCCCGCACGTCCGGCGCAGCGGACGTGCGCGCGGCACGCGGGAATGCATGCGGGGGTGGGGCCCACGTAGGAAAACGTGACACACTGTTTTTCGATGATCATAAAATTTGACTGGATGTTCTAATTCACAAACCGTTTGCACCAACGTGTTCCTCGTATTTTTACGAACAAAATAAGATATATGTTGCCATATAAATCTGGAAACTTACCTGATGAAACTTGGGTTTCACCTACTGAAACTTGGATTTTGTCTACTGAAACTTGGATTTCATATTCGTTAAACTTACCGAACTGTCAAGTTTCATCAGGTTTAATGTAAGTTTCATCAAGTTTCAACAGGTCTCATACAAGTTTCTTAAAGTTTCATCAGGTCAATTCAAGTTTCATCAAGTTTCAACAGGTTTCATCCAAGTTTCATCGGGTTACATTGAAATTTCATCCAAGCTTCATCAGATTTCATCAGCACATGGCCAAGTTTCTTCAGCACACGGCCAAGTTTCGCTAGTATACATACAAGTTTCGTAAGTGCCTTCTCCCAGATTTACTCAAAAAATGAAAAAGTGAAAAAAATCAAAAAAATTAAAAAGCATTTAAAATGGGTTGCTCTCGATTTTAGAAGAATTACGAAATTTATTCCACACATTTTGAACACTATTTGAATTTTATACAAAAAACAGAAGTTTAATTGAAAAACGTGATCAACTGCACCACTAGCAAACTCGCGGTGGGCATCTGATGCATGCTTGTGTCATTGCGTCGTCCGATGTCGTGATCTTAGAGACGATCGACGGACGGTACCGGTCGCTGCTTTCGTTTCTTGGTTTCCTTGGTCCTCATGAGTTGGTGAAGTTAGTCTTGGAGTACACCAAATGACTTACCAGAAGTTCAGAACAACAAAAGCATCTGTAGCAATCACTCTAAAATACTATAGTGTCTAACAAAGAGAAGGAATTTTTTAAAGTGTAGTATAAAATATGAAGAAAATTTAGAGGGAAGAACAGAGAGAGTAGCTAATAGTGAAATAGAGTGTAAGCATATATAGAGTGTCGCGTGTGGATGCTTCGTCCATCTCCACAATTCCTGAATCGTAGTAAGAAAATAGCCAACTACCGCCATGACCAACTTAGGAAAAAATTCACAAGTTGGGCCAGCAAATTAGCGTACCAGGAGATCTTTCTTTTTCTTAAAAAAAAGTGATCTGATATATTTACACCTTTGTTGCTAATTTCTACTGATACACTCCTCTATTCCATATTAAAGGACCCCTTAATATTAGCTCGGGCATTCAAGGCGGCGCTTCCAACTCATAGTAGTGTCGTGTCGCGTCCGTTGCTTTTGTTACCACGGGCAGGGCCACTAGGCAGCGTCTTGTAGGGACTCGGTGCGCTGTCGTGCGTGTTGACGCAACGGCTTCCTTGCCAGTCTCCTCCCCCGGCTTCCTATTCAGCATTGGTGATCCCTTGAAACCCCAGTCGCTAGTTGCGCCGCTCGAAAAGTCTCATCCGCTCCACGACGGAGATGGAGGCTGCCGTTCACGATCTGTCTTGTCAACTCCATCTAAGCCGAGGTGGAGGCAGTAATGAGCATCCTCTCTTTCTTTGGTAACGCTTTGGGTCTCCACACAAACTTCGTCAAGAGCGTCGTCTACCCTATCCAGTACCGACCCGAAGACCTCGACGTCACTATGTAGTACTTCTCTGAGACACATGAGACCTTCCCATGTAAATACCTCGGCCTTCTCCTTCACCGAAAGAAGCTTAAGAAAGAGTACTGCATGCAGATAGCTGAGAAGGTTCAAAAAAACATCAAGGATGGAAAGGCAAGCTCCTCTCAAAGACTAACCATCTAGTGCTCGTGAACACTATGCTCTCTACCCTACCAACCTACTTCATGTCGGCGTTCCAACCCCCTAAATGGGTGTCCAAGCGCATTGACAAGTTCATGAGAGCTTTCCACTGGAAAGGGGAAGAGTCTTCCTATGGAGGTCACTCTCTCGTCAACTGGTGGATGGTATGTCATCCAAAGAAGTTTCGGTGGGTTGGGTACTCTGGAGCTTCAGTGGTTCAGTAGGGCCTAAAACTGCGCTAGCTTTGGCTTCAGTGGACCATGTCGACGATTGGGATATTGGCCCCAAGTCAACTAAGGTTCTTGAGAAAGGGGAGATAGGAGACACGCCGAACAGAGCGAACAGCAATCAAAGACAAACAGGGAGACAGAGGTTTTTATCCTGGTTCGGACCTCTCCGGAGAGATAACAACTCTACGTCCAGCCTTTCTTATATATCAAAGATGATTACAAGAGGATGCTCGACGAGATGGACAGATCTCGGCGAGATTATGTGTGTACAGGAAAAGCTAATACGCAACAATGCGAGGTCTCTTGGCCCCTCTACACGCCGTAGGGGGCCTGTTTATATAGTGTTGAACAAACCGACCTACCAAGGGAATATCGGGCCGGGCTGACCACGAATCTGTAACGAACTCGATTCATGCCAAATATATTCCGAGGTAGATAAGGTAAACTCCAAGTCTTGGGGATCACGACGTCTGTTCCAATCCGGGAAACCACGTCCGGGTCTTCACGTAGCCATGCAGAACTCTGTTCGAGTCGGACTCAAACACGAATCTTAGGCCGTTACGCACCGTGCCAGCCAGGAAGCTGTTCGGCAGGATGCACATGGGCCTGATAGAACCTTATAGGGAACTGAGCCCTAGTAGGCTGTTCGATTGGGCCGTCAGGGAGTGGGCCATGGCAATGGGCCTTGATTTAATCTCCGACATACCACCCTAGAGAGACCTTGGATGCCGGATATGGTCCGAGACCACTTGCAACAACATTAACAAATCGCTATTTCGCATGGCCACATGTATCGTTGTTGGTAATGGTGCAAAGATCAGCTTCTGGCATAACAATTGGCTTCGAGAGAATCACGCTGCGTGTTGTGGCACGTCCCTCTTTTTATTGTAAGAAAGAAGAACCACATGGTTGTGGAAGCTTTTTCCAACAATGCTTGGATCAAGCCGATTAGAGGAATCACCACCTTAGAGCAGTGGGCTGACTCCCTCAAGTTGTGGAGCCTCCTCTGGGAAACTGCACTTACTGATAGTCGTTTGTCCATGCGATTGGCCTACCACCTACAATTCCTCGACAGCACCACTTGACATCTATCCAATTATATTTGGAAGGCGCATATGGAGAGCAAATGAAAATGTTTTTGCATGGTCATTTTCCCATAGGTGTATCCACACAGCCGACATCCTAGCGCACAAAGGTTGGCCTCACCAGCCGCTTTGTCAGCTTTGCTGAAGCCACCCAGAGACCACTGACCATATCGCTGGTTACTCCTTCTCCTCCGCGGTATGGACCAATGTCCTGCCGGCGGGCCTAGGATTGATGACCGCCCTGAATTGTTTCTGCAATTGGTGGAGCAGCATAGCCTCTCAGGAAGGAGAAGAATTGGCGCATATTTGAGAATATAGAATTACCCAGTAGGGCGATTGTTGATCACATTCGGGATGATGTTAGAGGTTGGAGTCTGGAGCTCCATGCTTCCCTCTGTAATCCACTTTTTCTACTGTGTGCCTAGTCTTAACTAGACCTCCTTGTACAACGTACAATGTTTTCTTCTTAATGAATTAGCGGAGTGCTTGCCGTTCTTAGTTCTCACTAAATTTGAGTGCTAGAATAGCCTGGTTCCTTGTATGATTTGATTGCTGTCTACCTCATCCTCATCTTTCTAAAAAGTATGAAATCACACGTGCTACCTAGATGTAGTTCATATGGTTCTTTTGCGTCGGTTCAATATTATATCACAAAGTACATTACTCTTCCATTTCGTGTTTGTTCCATTACCTGATGGCAGAGACGTTTATATTTTTTTGGAGAACTTATCAACAACAGCAAGGTCCTGATGACTGTATATTTAAGTTCAGAGCGGTGTGGCTTTTCAGATTATAGTGGTGAACAGGTCACCATCATATCTAATCCACCTAGAGTCAGGATAAAGCAATCAAGAGTTCCAAGTCAAGGGATTAATTAACATTGAAAGATGAACTAATGTCCTAGTGGCAATGCCATATGGAGCTCAAAGCAGTGAGACTTTGTGCGACAAACGGTTTTACACCGAGGTTACAATGTTCAGACCGTGCAGCTTCTGAAAAGGTAACTTTATTGCATTAATTTCCAGGCATCTGAGGCCTAAACAGAAAGTGCTTAGAGCACTAACAAAGAGTTTAGTGTTGTAGGAGTAATTGTCATTTCGATTTCTCAGGCATTACCTTGCAACACGGCAAAACTCGCGCATAATCCCAACGACCAACGTTATCGCGTTTTAACGAGCAGAGTTTCTAAACTTTGCGTTAGATTCATCTCTTTTTCCCTACGAACCTTCCAAAGTGGTCATTTTTTTATATCATTAAATGTAATGAGTAGAGAGAGGAGGGACTCAGCCCAAGCCCAGGAGCGTGCGACTCGCGGGGCGACTAGGGTTCCCCCTAGCCACCGCCGCCGCCGTCGCCGCCGTCCCCTCCACCACCAATGACGACTCCCCTCGCCGCTGGCTCCTCATTGTCGCTCCCTTCCTCGGCCTCCCTTCACCTCCACGCTGCCGCGGTTCTTCCTGACCTTGCCGGCTGGCGTCGTAGAAGCAGCTTCGGCTCCCGACGTCGCTGCCGTCCAATGCCTCCTCCACCTCCGCCCGCCGCCGCCACCGCCGGTTTTTCGGCCTCTCCGCCGCCTCCCCTCCACTCTAGGCCGCCGCCGCCGCCTCGGGTCTCTCGACTTAGGCCGCCGCCGCCTCCCTCCCAGCCAGCCGCTTTTCCCGCCGGCCGCCGTCGACGCCTGGCCGGCTAAACAAAAAGAGCAGATGGCTAGCACCTCTCGCCCCGCTCCGTCGCTTGCCCCTCCGGCCGCGACGGCCACCGCCCCACCGCTCTTACGCCGCTGCAGTCGCCTGCACAACCACCGCCGCCTCAACCCCCTCCCCACCATTAACTGCTACCTTGCCACTTCGGGATGGCCTTCAAGACCCTCCGCCGCCTGCCCGAGCGAAGCAACTCCGGTCCGTCGTCGTCGCGACCTCGGCTGTCGCGCCGTCCTCGAAATGGACCAGCGTTCGTCGGAAGCAGAGGAATCACCATTCACGCCTTCCTCTTCGCCGGCTAGCTTCATGGCGCCCCCAAGCTTCCTCCCCGAGCCCGTGCCATGCTCACCGCTCTTAAAGGTCGCTGCATCCGATGCTTCGCTCGGGATCACCTAGCCGTCGCTTGTCGGGACCCGTGCATTGCCTCCTCTGCCACTGCTCCGGCCACCTCGCTCGTGACTGCCGCCTCTGCCGCGTCCCCACTCTCCGCCACCCGGTTCCTCTCCTCCGCCCAGCCCGTCGCCCTCGCCGCCCACTACCCGCTCCCCCAAACCTCCACCACATCCCGCTCCTCCCAACTCCACCCCTTTTCCTCACCATGGCCCCTTCGCGCCGCTCCGCGCTGGCCGTAAACCGCCCCCGCCCACATCTGTGTGGAGGTCTCCGATTCCATGCGCTCCGACGTCTCCGAGCTCCACCACCGCGGAGTCGTCGTCACCGTCTCGGGCGGCCCCCATCCCGACCCCAATTCGGTTGCCCGCGCCATTAGCCACTTCACCGACATCCCGCTGCACGACATCCGCCTCACCCACCTCTCACACCTCCGTTTTCTTGCTCGCTTCACCCTCGTTGAGCAGGCTCGGCTCGCCGCCCGTCGCTCATTCCGGGTGAACGGCCGCCACTTCGACATTGCCGCCATCCCCCTCGACCCTCATGCTGCTGTGGACCCTCATGCTCCGGGTCCTCGTGGAAGGTCTTCCTCTTCACGCGTGGTCCGCTGTCGTGGCTGAGCTCATCTTCGCCGGCTCCAGCAGGCTCAACATCGTCAAAGACTCCACGCATCTCCGCCTGGACACGTCCCCCTTCCGTGTCTGGATCTGGACCCGCAACTCGGCCTCCATTCCGCTGGAGGCGGAGCTGGAGCTCGTCGAACTCTCCCCGTACATGGAGGCTCGCCGCAGTGGGGGTACCGCCGCCCGTGGTTGCTGCCGCTGATTTCCTGGGCCAGTCAACGGCGCTTGACCGGTCCACGGTGGGCCCACCAGATCTGACCCTCCCTGCAGCCTCGGGGGAAGGGAGTTCAAAATCCCCAACCTGCCGCACGCGCGAGAGCCCGCCCGTCGCCGTTTGTTTCATCTGCAGCCTGCTCGCCGACTGACCTCTATGGGCTTCTTTGCCGCCCGCCGAGGCCCTTGTTGGGCTGCCACTCGCCGCATCCGGGCCGCCACTCACTGCTTCCAGCCCATTCGGCTCGCCACTCCTCAGTGCTCCCCAAAGATTCTGCTCCCAATGGGCCGCCTTTGGGTCAGATCCTCGAGCTCCTGTTCTCCTGCTTGACCTATCCGGGGATCTTCTCTTTCCACCCTACCTCCCTCCGTTGGCACCATCCTCATTTCCTGCCCCCGCCCTAGACCCGATGCCCCTTGAGGCCGGGCTACTCACCACCCTTTCACCCTCCCCTGTCGAGGCCCTACTCGCCAGGGCCACCACTCTCTCCCCGGCTCCCTTGGTACCCTCCCCACCACCTAGACGCCCCCGCCCACGCGCCAAGCCAGCTTCAGGGGTGCGGCGCAGCACCAGGATTGCCTCAGCTAGGCCTTCCTTTGCCTCAGCAGGATCCTCCTCGGTCCCCGCCATTCGTAAGGCGCAGGGCCTCCTAGCTCTCAAGCTAGGCCTCCCTACCCCCACTGCGGTCGACGACCTCGCCACCCAGCTTCAGTCCCTCTTCTCCTCCTCTCATCTGGATGCTCCCACTTTCGCCATCGTCTCCAACCTTTGCGGCCTTGCGAGGCCAGCTCTCGACCTCTCCGCCGTCGGCCCCGACGCTGTTGAGGACGGGGTTGCTTGCGCGCCCTAGCTGCGCCTTGCTAGCCCATCCTTGTGCTTCCTTACTCCTTATGATTAGTTGTTTTTTCTGTGTTTCTCTCACCTGCACGTGGGCCCTAGTAGTTGTTTCTTCCGCTCGGTGCTCTATTTGTGTGTTTTGGGTCCACCTGCGTGTGGTGCCTCTCCGCCCTTTCAATCACCTGCGTGTGGTTCAGTTTTCTTTCCGCCTACGTGCGGTGCGTCTTTGGTTATCCCTCCCCTGCGTGGGTGAAAAGATCTCTATGCCGCCTAGAGAGGGGTGAATAGGCGAATAAAACAAAATTGCGGAATTAATAAACGAAATAGTGACCAGCCCGTCGGATGTTCCAATGCAGATCGGATGTTCTGACCTGGTCCAGCAACCCCTGCGTTGGATGTTCTGATCTGAGTCGGATGTTCCGACGGCGTCGGATGTTCCGATCTTGGGTATTCTGTATTTGTCGAAAACCTGCAGTAAAAACTAATTTCTCGCAAAACCAAAGTTAGATCTATTCAAGAATACTAAGAACAGGCCAACACCAAAGTAAAAGCGATAAAACAAGACCAAGACGAAAACACAGCGATTTTTGTTTACCGATGTTTGGATCTTTGAACTCACCGTTAGGGAAGGCACAAAGCCCGGATCACCAAGACCCTAATCCCCTTCCTGGCGAAGCACACAGCACTCACCGACGAACACTAGTTGAATCCTTTTCCTTGCGGAGGTAGATTCGCACCTTCACAAACTCCGGAGGTACGCCACACAAAGATCGGTGACTCACTGGCCACACCTAGCCGTCTAGAAGCCCTTCAAGCCTCCAAGAGCAACAAATGCGATGAAGAAAATAGAAATCGCTAAGTGCTCAAGAATTGGACTCTAATTCGTGGAGCACTTGGGTGCCTTGATCTCTCTAGGTCTAGATCTCACAAAATGAACAAAAGAGAGACAAAGGCTAGGATTCTTGAAAGAGATGAAAAATATCAATTAGGCTCAAATCAGGATGTAATCAGAGTCAGTAACCTTTTGGCAGGTATTAGAGACGGCCTTAAATAGGGAATCCCGAAAACTAGCCGTTGCTGTAGTTAATCCCGCATCGGATGTTCAGATGGCCATCGGATGTTCCGACCCACGTCGGATATTTCGATGAACTACTCTCTGGATTTCTTTGAAAACTGGCAAACTTGGATTACCATCGGATGTTCCGACCCTCGTCGGATGTTCTGATGGTATAGGTTCTGTATGAGATGTATTTTAAGTGGAAAACTCACACGAACTTCGAGATACCTATTTTGAGCACTTAGGAACCTTTATAAGCTTCTCCATTGCATCCCTCTTTATAATACGGCATCCCTACGGCTCAATAAATAAAGATTTACAAATAAATACTAGTCTTGATGCCTTCTTGCAATATATCCATGTTGAGGGGTACACCATCACATGTAAACATGTACCTCATGGAATTAATCTGTATACCATCTATGCACAATTCTCCAATATAAAAGTTATCTCTATAAGTGTTACTCATTAATCACCAAAATTACTTAAGGGCCTAAACGCCGCCGCCAAGCGTGCCGTTGTTGCTGATCTAGTTAGAGCCCATAACCCTTCCATCCTCGCTGTTCAGGAATCCAAGCTAGCGGACCCTTCCTCCTAGACGCTTTGGGATACCACTGGACATCGCCTCCGGGGCCATCTAACGCTCCCAGCCGTTGGAACAAGGGGAGGCCTACTCCTCCTCTGGGATGACACCCATGTTCAACTGACGGACCCTCTCATCCTTCAGCACTCCATTTCCGCTCGGGTCACTTCACTCAGCACCCAGTCCTCCTGGGTTATTTCCAACGTTTACGGCCCCTCTGTCAACGCCGACAAAGAAGCTTTCCTAGAAGAGCTCACTTCCATCTCCAACCATTATTCGGGGCCGTGGATGTTGATTGGAGATTTCAACCTCATCTATCAAGCAGCGGACAAAAACAACCTCAACCTCAACCGACGTCTCATGTCGCGCTGTCGGGCATTCCTTGACTCGTGCCACCTAAAAGAGCTCCACCTCTCGGGTCGTCGTTTCACCTGGAGTAATGAGCAAGCCAACCCCACGCTGGTCAGGCTCGATCAAGTCTTTTCCAACTCGGCGTGGGAACTGCCCTTTCCTTCTTGCTCCTTGATCCCACTATCCTCCTCCGCCTTTGATCACTCACCCCTCCTCCTCTCGGCGGAGTGCCTTCCCTGCCAGCCAAGACGTTTTTGTTTCGAACCCTTCTGGATTAAGATGCCAGGTTTTCTTGAAGTGGCAAATTAGGCCTGGTCTAAGGCTTCCCAAAACCTCCCCACCCACCCACTTCTCCGCTTCAACCGCAAGCTCGTGCATACAGCTAAAGCCCTTCAAGCCTGGAGCCGTAACCACTTTGGAAATATCAAGCTGCAATTGGCGGTGGCTACTGAGGTCATCCGTCTACTAGAAGTGGCCATGGAGTCGCGCCGGCTCTCTGCTCCAGAAATCGACCTTCGGCGGCAGCTCAAGCTTCGGGTTCTCGGCCTTTCTGTCATAGAACGCATAAAGTGGAAGTAGCGATCTCGCATCTCCTGGCTAAAGCTTGGGGATGCCAACACCAAGTTCTTTCACCTACGGGCAAGCGGTCGTCGTCGCAAGAACTTCATCCATTCCCTTGTTTCGCCAGCTGGTCCCCTCACGGATCACAATGACAAAGCTGATATGCTCCACTGCCATTTCAACTCCATCTTCGGGGAAACTGCCACTACCTCGCCTCTTAACCCACCCGCGCGCTCCTTTCAACTAGGAATTCCTGGATCTCCCCTCCCCTGACCTCTCCCCTTTGGAAGAGGACCTATCACTTCAAGAGCTCAAGCGGGTCATTTTCAGCCTGCCCAGCGAAAAGGCCCCAGGCCCCGACGGCTTCACCTGGAACTTCTACAAGGCCTGCTGGGACTTCATCTCCGTCGACCTCCTTGCAGCCCTGCAATGCCTCTTCAACCTCGACGGCTGTGGCTTTGAGGCCCTCAACCGTGCCCTCATTGTGCTTCTCCCCAAGAAAGACAACCATGCTACTTCGGCCGACTATCGTCCGATCAGCCTAATCCACAGTTTAGGCAAGCTCTTCACAAAGATCCTCTCCCTCAGGCTGGCCCCATTCATGGAGGACCTCATCTCGCCCTGTCAGAGCGCCTTCATTAAAAAGCGCCACATCCAAGCCAACTTCCTCCTCGTCCAAGGCACTGCCAAATATCTCCACCAAAAACGAATCCCAGCCCTCCTTCTTAAGCTAGACCTTTAAAAGGCTTTTGATTCCGTTGCCTGGAGCCCTACCTACTCGACAACCTCCAGGCCCGTGGTTTTGGACCCCGCTGGCGTAATTGGATCCCCCTATCACTCGCCTCCTCCTCATCCTGTGTGCTTCTTAATGGCCACCCCTCGGAGATCATCTACCATTTCAGGGGTCTGCGACAAGGGGATTCCCTCTCGCCCTTATTTTTCAACCCAGCCATCGAACCCCTCTGCATCCTCCTACAGCGAGCCACGGAGGTTGGTGAGCTCACTGCTCGGGTTCTTTGCCGCCACCTTGCGTATCCTTGTTTGCGGATAATGCAGCAATCTTCCTCAACCCCACAAAAGAGGACGTATCCAGCCTCTCCTTCATCCTGAAAGAATTCGGCAAGATCACAGGGCTAAACACTAACTTCTCCAAAAGTCGGTCGTCCCCAACGTACAGTAAACATCGATCTCGAAGACATCCTCGAAGATTTCCCGGCTAAAAGAGCCTCTTTCCCCATCAACTATCTTGGCTTCCCGCTATCCGCCAAGAGTCTTCGCGGGGTGCATTTCCAACCGCTTCTGGACAAGATTCATAATCGGCTGGCAGGATGGCATGGCCCTCTAATGTCCAAAGGTGGCAGGCTAACTATGCTCAAGGCAGTTCTCTCGGCCTTGCCTTCCTACATCCTATCCGTCCTTCGTCTACCAAAGTCCGTCTTCCAGAAGATTGATCAAATCAGGAGAGCTTGGCTCTGGCGGGGCTCCAACTCCGCGGCCGGGGGTCACTGTCGAGTTAACTGGAGCACTGTCTGCTCCCCCTCCTCCCTTGGGGGCCTCGGAGTCCTCAACCTCAACCTCTTCGTCAGAGCGCTTCGAACTCGCTAGCTTTGGTTGAGCAAGTCTCCCGCCCCCACCCCCTGGGCCGAGTTTCTGGCCCATCCTCCCCAATCGGACTCGGACCTCCTTCATTTGGGCTCCTCTATAACCCTACGAAATGGCTCATCCCTGTCCTTTTGGGAAGATCGTTGGCTCTCCGGCTGCTCCCTGAAGGATTTAGCTCCACGGCTCTTCGCAGCAACGACAAAGAAAACCAGATCAGTGCGAGACGCCCTCTCCAACAACAACTGGCTTCTCGACCTTCGAAGAAACATGCTGTCACACATGGCCCCCGAGCTCCTTGTGCTACTCGCCAGACTTTCCCAAAACCACCCTCTCCGAGGGCGAGCCGGACCAGCGAACTTGGCGGTTCTCGCAAGACGGTTCCTTCTCCGTGCGCTCGGCTTACCGGTTGCAGTTCTTTGGACGTTGCCCTGCCCCCACTCTGCTTAGAGTCTGGAAGCTCTGGGCGCCGTCCTAATGCAAATTCTTCCTTTGGCTTCTTCTACAGAATCGGATCCTGACCGCGGATGTGCTTCAATGACGGCAACTCCCAAACTCTTATTTCGCCTTTGTCAAGGAACTTGGAGACTCCGAACACCTTTTTTCGGATCATGATTTCAGCACCTTCGTCTGGAGTAGGCTCGCTGCGCTCTTCAACATCCCCGCTCTTAATCCGGCCACATGGGGAGAGGTCTGCCTCAACGCTTGGTGGAACACATTACCTCGCAATCCGGTCCCATAAAGGAGTCCTCTCGATCATCTACGCCACCTGCTGCACTGTGGATTGAGCGAATAACGATCTTCCGCTCGAAGAGAAACCTCGCCCCCTCTTCCTCCAGCTCCTGACTGACGAGCTGCACCTGTGGGAGGCAGCTGGTGCCATTTTAGTTTCCTTGTAATTAAGCTTAGCTTGCTCTTCTGTTCCCCCTGGAGGGAGGGGTAATCCCCCAACTCTGTCTACCTTCTTACTTTTGATCAATAGACGGCAGCTCTCCTGCCCTTTGCTCAAAAAAAAAAATGTAATGAGTATTGAGTAGGTCTTCTACTAAAAGTGCTGCAAGCCTGCAATTCCTCCTGATTGTGCAGTGTTATGGTCGGCAATTATTTCACTGGCTACAATTTCAGGTACTAGAGTTCATGCCCATAAAGTTTCGTCTAATTCTTTCTTTTTTCTTCTTCGTCTGTTTCTGCATCTTTCGCAATTCCACATTCAATCCTATTTCTGCAACAAGTCAAAGTGTCAAAGACTCAAATTAGTTTAGCCCGTCAGCCACCAAACCTCCAGAAAACCAGAGGAAAAAAAAATCAAACACGGTTTCCCAATAACTAAGGTTTCCCATAAGGACAAGGGGATTCAGACCTAAGGTTTCCCAATAACTAAGAGCATCTCCAACAATGTCCAAAATTTAAGCTCCCAATACATGTGTATTGGGAGCTTCTAAAAAACTTAAGGGTCTAAAAAAAGGCAGCTTCTCCAACAATTCCCTATTTTTTCCCTAAAATAAATGTTTGACTTGGTCCCACGACTACCCTTCCGACTCGCGCGCCAGACCCTATCTTTCTTGCGCCGCCGTAGTGTCTCTCCTGCGCCGCCATACCTGTGAGCATCGCTGTCGGACGCGTAGCTCTGCCGGAGCACGCAAGGACGGACGCTCCTGTGCTCGATGTCCCGGCCGGAGCACGCAAGCCGCAGTTTTCTTTCTCAGCTTCCAGAATCAAATTTCATTAATTAAATATTCCATCACCGGCCAACCAGGTACTTCATTGATTGTGAGTTGTTTATTATAATAATCAAACAATTTTGATTTGACATCGTATAATATTCAATAAATTTCTCCGTTCGGCATGAATTGATTGATCTCCTAAGAATTTTATATGGGTTTTGTGCAGCATGAGTCATCGCCCATCTCTCTTCCAAAATCTTTTGGATGAATCATCTTCGGACGATGATGATGAATTTATTTTTGCTGCTGCTCAAATCGTTCAAGATTTTTTCAAGCTGAACGAAAACATGGTGGTTCTGTCCCGGACGCCTAGTCAAGCATCGGATAGAGAAGCGTGGCACTTAAGAATGTATCAAGATTACTTAGCAGATGATGCTACGTACAGCCTAACTGATTTTAGGCGGAGGTTCGTATTTATTTGTTAGTTAATTTACTTTTTGTTATACGTAATAAGCTTGATCTCTTATTGTTTTGCTTGCGCAGGTATAGAATGAGCCGTAATCTATTTAAACGCATAATGGATGCAGTAGAAGATCACGATGATTACTTCGTGCTCAAGAGAAATGCAGCCAATACAGCTGGTTTAAGTTGCTTCCAGAAGATTAACGCAGTATTCCGTATGCTTACTAATGGGTTTGCAGCAGATGCTACGAATGAGTACGTTCGCATTGGAGAAGCTACTGTCATAGAGAGTCTGAGATATTTCATCAAGGCAGTTATTGAATTGTTTGAAGATGAGTATTTGAGATCCCCCAATGAAAATGATACTGCTCGATTACTTGCAGTTGGAGAGGAAAGTGGATTTCCTGGTATGCTAGGTTCCATAGATTGTATGCATTGGAGGTGGAAGAATTGCCCTTCAGCATGGCAAGGTATGTACTCCGGGCATTTGCACGAGCCTACAATAATTTTAGAGGCAGTTGCTTCGAAGAATCTTTGGATTTGGCATGCTTTTTTTGGTTTACCTGGGTCACACAATGATATCAATGTTCTTCATCGGTCTCCACTATTTGCGGCTAGCGTATAAGCGTGCTCCACAAGTGAACTACAACATAAATGGTCACAATTACAGGATGGGATATTATCTTGCCGATGGCATATATCCATCGTGGGCAACATTTGTGAAGACTATACCAGAACCACAAGGGAATAAGAGAAAATATTTTGCCAAAGCACAGGAAGCTGTAAGGAAGGATGTGGAACGTGCTTTTGGAGTTCTGCAATCCTGTTTTGCCATTGTTCGGGGTCCAGCTCGATTTTGGGATGAAGAGACACTTGGTGACATCATGAAAGCATGTGTTATTATGCATAACATGATTGTTGAAGACGAAGGAGAAGTGGACCCTGATGAACGTTTTGAGAATGGTGGAGAAAATGTGCAACCTTCCCATGAGCATCATCCGGATCTCGACGAATTTATTGAGACACACAAAAAAATTAGAGACAACGAAACTCACCATCAGCTGCAAGAAGACCTGGTGGAGCACTTATGGCAACATCATGCAGATCAATATTAAGTTTTATTTGTTTTATTGAGATATTGTAATAAATTTCCTATTGGACACTCCAAAAAAATTTTGTTGAACAGTAGTGTATGAGCAGTTATTCATAGTGATCACAATACATAGCTTGCTGAAACAATTCTGAATTGGGAAAAAAGTTTGACTAATTGAACTGATATTGTATCTAAAATAAGCAAACTAGAGGTGGCATAACTTCTAATTTCCAAAGGACACTGAGACATAAGAAGGTACCAGGCACAAAGATGACCAAAACAACATAATTGAACTATAGTATTTTTGGTCTAATAAAAGAGCACCTAAACAGCCAACTGATCATGTTCATATCAGCAAAATCATTATCAAATTCAACCGATCTCAAAGAATGAGCCTAGTAAATTCATGATCTGCCAGCTGTACGGTTCCTGGATCTGCATGGAAATTGGATAAAGTGCAAAATTAAAATGTTGAAATGTAGTACAAACATGCTATAGGTGTACAATATAAATTGATGGACAAGCTGTGTAGTATTTGTGGAAAGGTGTATTAAAAACTTACCTGTCAAAGCTATTTAGGAGCACGACGAGCAATAATCTCATTCTCAGAGGTTTCAGAGAACTGCAGAGATGATCAAAGCGTGGAAGTAATGTCCATTGTCATAATCCTCTCTTCCTCTAACATTCTCTTGAATTGTAATTCATTTTCCTTTAACTCTAGATTTTTTGCCTCATTTACTACCCTTGTTTGTTCGGTTGCAACCCTCGCCTGTTCAGCTGCAACCCTTGATTGAGCTACCTGAAGCCTCTCTTTCTCTAGTGCGTACGATTGATTGTATCTTTCATCTTTCTTCTTTTCTTTCTCTGCATCATACTCTTTTTTCTTCTCCCACAAATGGTTTAAAGCCTCCTTGCAAGCATCACCCTGCAGCCCTCGCCGCATTGCTTCTTTGGCCTTCTTCTTCCTATTGGTCTCTTAGTAGGATCGGTCTCGGACTTGTAGGATCAATGACAGCATTGTTCTTTGCTATCATCAACAATGGGGTGGAAGTTCTGGACTTGAATCCATTTTTGCCTTTGGTTTCTTGTTACCGGGTCTTCTCGAATCGCTAATTGCTTTCGCTTCTCCTGCCACTTTGGGTGATTCCGCAATATATTCCAGCAATGCATGAACTGGAATGATTTGTTGTCCTTGTCTCTAGCCTTAAACAAACTCATTGCTTGAACAAGCTACACATATTAATCAAGACAACCTTAGTCACTACAATTTTTCATTCTTGAACAAGCAAAAACTATGAACAATTACCTTGTCTTGAAAAGTAACCCCACTTTGCCTTCTATCCTCAATATCGGACATACATCCACAAAACTTGTTCACATTCTCCAGAATAGCTCCCCAACGATGCGAAATCGAACTCTGGGACTGCTCTGATCGAAAATTATTGTTGGAGTTGTAGAACTCCATAACTCGCTTCCAAAATGTACCACGAGTCTGATTAGTGCCGTACACTGGATCCATACTAACGTTCAGCCACGCCGACACAACCAACTTATCCTCCTATTCACTGAAATTTTTTGATCTTTTCTGGTTGGGTCTTACTGAGTGAGTACTATCAACAACAGGTGATGACTGCTCCTCAGGCGGGCTGGTAAAGTCATTGAAAGATAGTACGTTGCTGTTCTGACTCATCAAGTTAGAATAGTATCCTCCTTGCATTGTGACCTTGCAGATGAGAAAAAAATTCCATGAGCTTACTAGACAAAATAATTCTGCCATGTAATAGACAAAATAAGAAGCCAATCACACCACTAGTTTACTAGACGATGAGTTTACTGAAGCCTTTGTACATATCATATAATAGACAATTTTTCTTTGACCAACATAGCAGGGGACTTGCATTAGCTATCATTTTGCTTTCATGTATCTATAATTCCTCAAGATTGTCACAACTGATATATACATAATATGTATTTTCTATCGTATAATAAAAATACATGAACATGGGCTAACATGGACCAGGGGCTACTTTCATCCCATTGCAAGAAATCCCCTTTGCATAGGAGCCATGCAATCCTTCTGGATTACACATAAGCTACTGCTTTGACTGCAACCATTTCAGTAATTGATGACCAGGACAAGTAATGCTCATACCCGTTTATCTATTCCATATCAAAAACATAATCAATTGCTCATATCAGTTTATCTATCCATAAAAATAACTTGTGTGCAGATCTATCCACAAGAATCGTTGGCCAATCAAGTCATCAGAAATCGAATAACATATAATAAAATTAGGAAACCACCTCTGCATCTTCCGCCACCGTCTCCCCTGGCATTTGCGTCGCCATCGCAGTTGAACTTCAGTCTTGGCGGAGTTCGGCGAGGTCATGAAATGATGTCGGCTTAGGTTTCTCTGCGTTAACGATTGAGAGGCATCTCCATTACTAATACAGATGCAAGCAAGAAGAAATCGAATCACATATAATAGAAAATCAGCAAACATCGTCTGGATCTCCCGCAACCATCTCTCCTGGCGTCTGCGTCATACTCGCCCAAGGTCCTGTCTTTGCAGCCTCGTAGCGCCGGAGTGCAATGAGGTGGCAAGGGCGGAACGCCGACCTACCGGTGGCCGGTGGTCCCATACGCCGGGGACAAGAACACAAACAAGCCGGGCAGGGCGCACACGGCACACAGCAGGAGGAGGTCCGGCGATGGGCGCACACAGGCGGCGGAGGGCAGCAGTGCTAGTCGGAGAGGGCACTGGGTGACGGCGGACAGCTCCTGCACGGGTGAGATGGCGCGAAATTGATGCTGCAGGCGCGGGAAAGGGGAAAAACGGAGGGATTGGGAGGAAGAGCTCTGGCCAATATTTGCGTCCGGAGGGAGGTCTTTTTCACCTGCGAGAAGATTGGGAGCGCACATTGGGTGCTGTTGGAGACCTTTTTTATTTTGTTCCCAAAATATAGTTTTGGGTAGGTGTATTGGGAGCAGTTGGAGATGCTCTAATGACTGGTATTAGTGTAACTAGAAAGAAAAGACACGGTTTTCCAATTTCCGGAAGCGCGGCAACAACATAGAAAGCTCTGCAAAACCAGGTCTTAAATTATGCACATTTTTGCTTAACCAGTCGTTAGTGAACTGAAGACTGTATTATTTAGTTGGCAACTAAACTGCTCAAAATCTTCCTAAGAGAGTCCTAATTCTTAATCGGGATATGAAGAAGCACATTTTCTCGGGGCTATATGTATATATAGGATCAGGGAGATGTAGCATCATTAACCAATAATTTCTTGGCTTCATCTTGGACCAAGAGACTGTTTAACGAGTGCTTTGGATTCTAGCATCCTCGGTTGAAACCTCCTGTCTAGCTAGAAAATTTGCTTGTTCAATATTCCTACAGTTTCATAATACTTGTCGTTTTAGGTTTGTTCTAAATCAAAATTTTAAAATTTTATCTATAAAAATCTTTTAAACTATTTGGATGGTGTACATAAAAACCATATATATAAAAATTCGTCTTGAAAAATACTTCCACAATATCATATTTTTTGCGGATTTTGTAGATAAATTTTATTGGTAATTGATTGTTAAAGTTGCATTTCGAGGACCGTGTCAATGTTTAAAACGACAAGTATTATGAAACTGGAGGAAGAAGCAGAACAACAAGATGAAGGTACAGATCGTACACTACATAGCTAACTGCACAAGTTCCTATAAAGAAATGTTAATCCATAGGAGTTTGCTAATCCTGAAAATTTTATAAGCTCTCCATCGATTTTTGACTTACCTGTGTCGAAATAGTTCCACTAAAACCTTTTTTCAGTCGGACAAACAGGTTATGTTAATAGGGTTAAATATTCTCTCGAAAACAAAAAAGGGTTGTGTCGTGCGGACCTAGGCGTCTGGCTAGGTGGCCTCTAGCCTGGGATAGAGGCCTTGTTTGTTTCGGATTAAATTAAATTAAATTAAATAAAAATTTATTTATTTTTTGTATAGGCCAAATGTTGTAATATTTTGTAGTTATTTTTGTGGGATTTTAAATAGTTCTTTTTAAAGTTCGCAAAATAATTTTTTCATAATTTTTTGAAACGTCTTTCGAGCGGGACACAAATTTGCTACAGTAAAACGCAACGCAACATTAATCTGAAACAAACAAGGCCAGAAATAGCCCAATTACTTGGGCTGCTTTCGGGCTAATTACGTTGTGAAAGGGTGTACAAATGCACTTTCCCGTGGCAAGTCCTGGACTATTAACAGGCTTATGGCCCATTCAAAATCAAGCTCCATGAGCGGAGCACTGCCACCCACTGGGCTGTCACTCAGGCTTTACTTAGTCATAAATAATTTTGTATTACACAGATATTTGAAATTGTATATATTTTTAGAAAAGTCATTCGTTTAATAAATATTTTTTAAAAACAATAGAATTTCCATTAGATCGATCATTGAAACTTATGAATTACAACAAAAACTATTATAGTAAGATACGACATATTGAACCGACATCTATTTGGAACAATATTTAGATCATCAACTTGCTTTTCCTCTTGTTTGTATCAAACTTTGTAGCATGTGTGTGGTGCGTTGGTTGCACAAATACCATACTATGAATTTTTTGCATGTTTGCCAGAGATGATGCACGGACATCTCAATTTAACTTCTCTGTCGTTCTTCCTTAATCTACCTCCATCAGCCGCATCTACAGATTTTGACAAAAAAATATCCAATAACATGTTATTGTGGAGAGTAACTCTATACAATAGCTCGGCATAAAATTCCCACATTAGCTGCACAAAAACATCACAAAGAAAGTCGCCGGAGACAAATATCATGCTGCATCTATATCTATAATAAGTACAAACGCGAACACGCGCGTCGCCCGCACGCCACGTGGCTGGCCTCCCCTCTCGGCGCCGCCACGGCCGTTCGATCGCGCGAGCAATGTAGATCCGGCCGTCCGTTTTCCTTTTAACATATAAAACGATTTTTTTGGTCCATGTATCAGGCGCGCGGGTGTTTCGTCCGGTTGGTTCGCTCGCCCCGTTCGTTGCCTGGGAGACCCAGGATCAAATCCCGCGGGCTCCGCTTTTCCAGCAGCGTTGCGCGATTTTTTCTGGCTCACTAGCCTCCACGCGCCGCGCGCGTTTTGCCCGGCCACGCCGCCGCTTTTTTTCTCCCACGCCTGGACGCGTTTTGCCCGTCGTCGCGTCCGGCCTCGCGCGCCGCGGGCGTGCGTGTTCAACTGGTATTCTTTAAATGGGGTTTATATACTGTACTAAACTGCTAGACACGTCATTCTATACCCATCCGGGAAACAGGTTTCATTTTTTAAACAGGCGCCGCCCGTCTTAACTAACTAGGCGTGTTAATTAATTAATCTTCTAATCTAGGGTATCCAAATCGATCTACGGAAACAAGCAAGCATCGCTATTATACACGTCACGCGAAGCTTGGGGGCAACGTAACTCTTTCCCACACATGAACACGTCAGCACTCACCAGCACACGTCACTGACTCACAGCTCAGGTAGGCAGTTGATCCGTCCAGCTGCAAGTGGGACTCCTCGGAGGCTCGGATAAAAAAAATTCTTCACCCTATCCGGTCTCTGATTCACCCACAGGATCAACGGCCCACGGTTTCTCCCACGGCATCCCGGCGCGATCTCGGCCGTCCGTCACAGTCACTCGGTCGCTCCCTCCGCAGCATGACTGCCCAGCTCAGCTCTGCTCTGCTCTGCACGACCAAATTTTTTAACCGTAAAACCTTCCGAATTTACGGACGTAAATGACTAATCAAGCCAGCCAACCGGACGAACGGGGCCGAAGTTTTCACCCCTTTCCCTTTCTTCCTTGGAAACTCAGGCATCCAGATGATCGATGAAGATCAAACTCCAAACTTCAATCACGCGTGGCCATGGGCAAGTGGGCGTTTAATGGCAGATGCAGGTAACTATCAGTGTGGCCGAGTCGATCAGTGACAGTGAGCAAGTGAGTGAGTCGCTACCTGCTCTTATACAGGATAATCAACTTGGGAGCGCCGAGGTCTCCTTTGTCAAGAGTTCATGTCGCTCTCTGGGCATCTCGGGACGTATGCTTGGGGAAAATTAATTACTGGCCGCGAGAGTCAATGGAGGGTAATCATCCGCGATGTAGGAGTGGCTTGCATGCGTGTATTTAAAGGGGTGTGGTGCTAACTACTGTGCCACACACATAATACAAGCCTGCTGCTTAAGCTTGCACATGCTAATTGTTCTTGCTTAGTTAGCGTTGCTTGCTTGCTCACGGGAGGAGTTAGCTAGCTAGTGAGAGAGGAAAGAAAATGAGGGTAAGTTTTACTCAGTGATTTGTTTTGTTGTTGCACCGTGCATGTTTCTTCCTGCCATGAATTGTAAGCTTAATTACTACAATTGCAGAAGGAGATGCTCATCAGGATGCACACGAGCTCTGAGAAGGGCAATTCCAAAGCTATCAAAGTGGCTGCTGCAATCACCGGTAATTGAATCCCGTGCTTAACCCCCTCTCCCTAACCCTCTGCCTCGTCTATTACTAACTACTAGCAGACTGCACACATGGTTTGATTAGTTAGCAGTTTAGCACAGATTACAAGTTTAACTTGAATTCCAAGCAGTGAGTTCATTTACACCTTGCATGACGCGGTTTTGTTTTTTTTTGTTTTTTTTTTTGCAGGGGTGGAGTCGGTCACGATCGCCGGCGAGGACAGGAACCTGCTGCTGGTGATCGGCGTCGGGATCGACTCGAACCGCATCACGGAGAAGCTGCGGCGGAAGGTGGGCCACGTGGAGGTGGTGGAGCTGCGCAGCGTCGACGCCGAGGAGCTCGCCGCGAGGGAGTTCATCGGCGAGCAGCCGTACCGCTACCACCCGAGCCCGTACAAGCACGGCGGCGCCGGCGCAGCGCGCAACATGTACTACGCCGGCGGCGGCGGGTACGGCGCCCCGCGGACCATGGCCGCGGGCGGCGCGCGGGAGCGCTACTACACGGGCGGCGGGTCGATGTACGCGCCGGAGATGGCCGGCGGCGCGCGGGGCTACTACTACGGCCCCGGCGCCGGCGGCTACCCCGCCTACCCGGCGCTGTACCAGCAGCAGCCGGCGCCGGCGAGCACGCACACGGTGGTGCACCACGAGTACGCGAGCGACCCCAACAGCTGCTCCGTCATGTAGCAGTAGCCAGCGAGCGCGCACCTACGTCTATCTAGCTGGGAACGGATCGCTGGTCGTGTGAATCATGTACAGCAAGAAAGCCTCCAGGCTCCAGCTAAGTGCGTAGTTTGCGTACGTAGTGTGTGAAGCATGTTCCTCGTCTCTTTGAAGTTGGTCTCAAGGGAAACCTGTGCTAACTCTGTGTTAATTTTTTACCTGCTTGATGGACCATGGAGTATTGAACCTGGCCCTGTGAATGCTTGCATGCAGCAAAGCGTGTACTATTGTTCACACTAGCTAATTAAGCACTCTAAGCAGAAAAAAAAAATTGTATGAGGAAGACATCTCCCTCCAAATGAGAGCATCACAAAGCCAGAGCAGTTAAGTGAGGCAACATCCCCTCAAGCACAATCGTAGCAAGAACATCGAGCATGCTTAGACAAGACTCGGAAGAGAAAGCTAACAGGTTTGATCAAATCGATGGTAGCCCCTGTTGATGTCGATGGTGAGGTAGTTGACACTTGACAGTGAGGTGTTTGTGATTATAACCGTGCATAGAGTTGTATCATAGTAGCCGATGTCGAGACAACTGCGCATAGAACCATGGGTGCAGAGATGCACCAAGAACACAGTGACATGATCCAGTCAATCCAACACAATTCAAGGTGCATGCCGGTGAGGGACTCATTGGTGGTGGCGGCGGTGCAAGAGGCATGTAGCATGATGGTCATAACATAAGTAGATGAAAAACATAGAAAAAAAACTTGTGTACATGAAAATAAAGAATTCATACTAACAAATGACTGGATAACGGAAGAAGAAAGATAACAGGTTAAATTAAAGTAAGGAATTCATGCCAACATAAAAACAAAAAATATATAATTATAATAATATAATGAAAATAAGAGTCCAGGGCACAGCTGCTCGGTCTGAGAGAGAGAGGTGCAAGTCGCTCTCACTTCCGGTCCGAAGTTTCTCTTGCGCCATGCAATTAATGCAAGCCGACCAATCCCATGTGAAGTCAAGTCGTCTCGCCCGTAGTTGGGCTCACGTGAGCATCATCTGTATCCTACTCTGCGCGTGATAAGTACTCCGTACAGGGGTACATGTAGCAAGGTCGCTAGCTACTGACGGAGCAGCCGACGATCGACGACCGCCTACGCGTACGCGTGGCGCGCCGCATGTATATGCACGGGCGCTCACATGTCAGTGACTAGTGGTGATAGTTGGGCCGTGCCGGGCCGGCACGGCCCGGCCCAAAAGCACGGCGGGCCGGCCCGAGCACGGCACGTGTAACAAAACAGCAGGCAAAATAATTTTTTTAGAAATTCATATGTTGCTTAACTAAAAAAGTTGTTTATATAAAAAAGATACGTCTCGAAATTATCTACAACTTTCGTGTACAACCAAAATTCATTTGAGCAACATAAGACCTTAAAAACGGCGAATTACCGAGGATAGTGATGTCAGCCCGAAAGCGGGTAGCGACAAAAATAATTTTTATAAAATCATACGTTGCTCAGATGAAAAACTTGTCTACATAAAAAAGATGTGTCTCGAAATTATCTACAACTTTTGTATTAAATAGAAATTCATCCGAGCAATATGAGACCACGAAAAACATAAAAATACTTATTCAGGTATCTTTTCAAAGGTCGGGCAAGACGTCGTGTTCGGTTTCGAGCCGCCCAAGACGCCATTTCGGCCGTGTCGCCCGCCCATCAATCGCTGTTGCATGAGCCACGGCCTTTTTTTTAGGTCGTGCGGCCGCCCGCTTAGCACTACCATTTCCCCAAAGAAGATCGATGACTAACCTGCAGAGTATAAAGAATCGCAGAGAGGAGCTTAGGCGACTATAGCGCCAACAGAGCTTCCAGCTCTATTGGTTCTACTTGCTCTTTGGCTATTCAGATATGCTCCCTCCGTTTCAAAATATAAGTCGTGCATGTATTTCAAAAGATCAACATTTATAACTTTTGATCAATAATTAAGCTAAAAACATATTCGTTTAGTGTTATGCATGTGACATAGTTGTATTCGTATTCAAAAGACTTTCATATTATGTTCATTTTTTATTTGTCGATTGTCGGTATCTGGGAAACGCGCCCCTGAAGAGCAACGAGACCACGGACCGACAGATGAATTGTAGTTGGTGTGAGGCCCAACGACCACCCTTCTCAAGAAATTTCGGCGGCCTGAAGCTGCATGGGGCTCAGTCACATTGCCTTCCTGCATAAGGGCACAGTGCGATTTGGCGATCCGGGTACAAACCCTTCGTACGGTGAGAGGAAGAAAACAATACAAACCGTGAAGACACAAGTGGTTTATCCTGATTCGAGCCCCCACTGCCGGGTAATAGCTCTACTCCAGCCTGGTTGATTATACGGTGGGAAATAGTACAGAGGGGTGGCCTTTTGGACCTTTTGTACGTGCGGTGGGCCGGCACGGAATCGGCCCAAGGCCCATCCCGAGGTGGGCCGCTTATCAATCACCAACAGCAAGCCCCGAGCCTTGAGCGGGTCGTGTGGCGAGCGGGTCTGAGGTTTAAGAAAAAGATCTCCCTCACGTACTGCGTGGGAAGACTCGGCTAAGGTTTTCGGGAGCCGCGGGAGCCAAAGCCTTTTGCATTGAATTTGATTTGACAGAAAGGTGGGGCAGTTATGTGACCGTTGCCTTCCTTTATAAGGCAGTGTTTCGTAGGGGGAACTCACACTGTAGAATCATCCCCTTTGCCTCTGTCTTCTTCTCCCCAACTCGCTTTCTGCCTTCTAGCTTCCCGCCGCCATGATGTTCATCGGAGACAGCGTTCTCTCGACGGATAGGATGGCGAAGCTCGAGAGGGACGGCTTTGTGAAGCCAAGCTTGTGAAGGCTCCCAGGCGCAGAGCGGGAGCCGAGGCCTGAGCCCAACGAGTTGGTATGCTTCGAGAGTTCGGTCATTTGTGGGTTCCGTGCGCCGGAATCGCAATTTTTGACAGACTTCTTTGCCTTCACGGAGCTGCGGCCGGAGAACTTGTCCCCGCAGTCCTATGTCCACTTGTCCATCTTCGCGTTCTTGTGCGAGGCGCACTGCGGGGTGCGGCCAACGGTGAGCCTCCTTCAGCACTACTTCGAGTTGAAGCCCGTCGGTCACCGCGTGGGCAATGGCGGGGTCTTCTACTTGACCGCGCGCCGAGCCCGGGGGAGCCAATCGTACCCTGAGTACGAGGTGAGTACGAAGGTCGATGGTTAGGCCCGGCGGTGGTTCTACTCGAATCATGGAGCTCGAACTCGAGTACTCCTCGGCAGGGCGGACATCGATCTTCCAATAGCAGCCGAGACCTCGCCAAGGATCAAGTGACGGCGCATGAGATCAAGAGGCTCGCCAAGAAGGGCTTGACAGGCTATGATGTCGTCGTTAGCTTCGTTCGGCACCGAATTAGTCCGCTGGGCGCCGCGAGCGGTGCGTTAGCGACATGGGCGGTTGGGAAGACCCGGACCGGGACTTCCATGGAGGTAAGCACGAGCCGCACTCTTATGTTTGATCTTAGGTTGGGACACATCGTTACCGTTTGTGACGCCACACAGAACTCCCGGCCCGCGAGGTTGCGCGGATTGCGGGGATGCTGCTACCTACGGACAAGAGTCCTCATCCCACACGATTCGTGAAGGATAAACTGTCCGAGGTAAGCGCCCGTAAGGTGTTCGATTGAATTCCCAGCTGTGCGCGCCCCTGAGTCCTCAACGGATCGGGTCAATTGTTTTGCAGAGGACGTGGAAGGCGGCTAAGAAGACCGCGCATGCCACGGGCTCCGCCGAGGGGCCTTCGTCGGCGCAACCGCTGGCGGCGCGCTCGCTGCCAAGGAGAGCGTCGGCGGCGTCCAGTGGGGCGTCAGCCCTGTCGCTGATGTCGGGCGAAGGAAGCCCGGCGCCGCAATCGACTGTAGCGAGCTCAGCACGGGCAAGCACGGAGGCGCATGCGAGGAAACGCGCAGCGCCAGCGCAGGTAAGCCTCTCTTTTCCGACATGGGTTGAGTGTTGGGTACTTAGCGGCCCTTATGCTATGTCCTTCGTGCGTTCAGGGCATGGTGCCCTCGAAGAAGAGGAGGATGTACCGGCCCGTCCCGGGTAGTGACGACGAGGAGGTCGTGCTGGTGTCGGGCCCGTCACTGGTGACAGCGCTGCGGCGGGGACCCTCGAGGAAAGTCCTTGCAGGCCGGAGGAAAGCAGACGTGCCCACCACCAGCTGTGTTGGCGGGCTGGAGACAGAGCTCTTTCTGCGCCCCACACCGGGGGTGCACGAGGGCACAGAGCTGGAACCGGCGCGTAAGTGTCTTCGCACTGCTTGCTGTTATTATGCTTCTGCGACTAAACTCTGCGCATTTCTGATCGCAGTGCGCAGCGCCGAGGTGGTGACCAAGGTGCTACCCCCTCCTGCTGAAGCCAGGGCGACCGAAAGCGCACTTGTCGAGCCCAAGGGGGAGGGTTTCCTAGTGCGAACGCTCGAGGCTGCTGGGCTGCTGTGGCCGACTGACTCGCGGGGCAAGGAGAGGCATTCATTCTGCGGGGGTCGTCATCCTGCTTGCCAGTGGCGGTGTTGGACGCGTCCGACAAGGTCGCGGAGACTGTGAAGGTGGAGACTCCTGAGGCCTCATTGTGGGTTACGCCCTTGCGCGTTGAAGGGCGCACAACGCACGGGTGGTGGCCAATCGACCGTCGGGGGATCGCCGATCTCTTCAAGACCCTGATCGGGGAAGTGCCCCCGGCGCCTGATCGACCCATGCTACTGTTTGGCTGGGATTGGCATGTGCGCGTGCTCACGCCGTCGGGCTGGACGAGCGTTTCGTTGTCCAGTGTGGCCCCTTTGACGTCCGCGGGCTGGATATCCGCTAGGCCGGAGTGGGCGGAGCAACAGGTGGGTATCAGAACGCGGCGTTCTGCTGAGGGACGCCTGCCGAAAGTGAAGATTTATCCAACCCTTGGTCTGACAAGGGAGGACCTCATGCGGCGTCTGGACGCTGTTCCGGTGGGCGAAGCGAATATCGCCCGCCAGCGTATGGAAGAAGCGGAGGCCGAGGCGGAGCGGTGGCGGCTGAAGGCAGCAGGTGTGGTGGTGCCTCCTCGACCATGTCCGGTCTTGGCAATGGGCGCTACACCTACATTCCTGCCCCCCGTGGAGGGCGAGAGTTTGGTGGAAGCGGAGCTCCGGGCGACAAAGGCCAGCCTGGCCTTGGCGGAGGACGCGGTGACCAGACTCAAGGCGCAGCTCGCGGAAGCACAGTACGCCGCTCAGAGGGCTGCGGAGCGGGCTGAGCCGACGATGGAAAGGCGGCAACTTGCGCAAGAGGTCGCCCAACTCCTCGGCGAGCTCGCGCGATCTCAGGACGTCGCGGATCAAGCAGTTCAGGCGAGGGCAGGCCTCGAAGAATCCCTGGCAGTTACCAAGGCGGCTGTAAAGGCCCGAGATGGTGGAGATGAGGTCCGCGCTCTCCTAGTGGCGGCGGACAGGAACGAGGCCAAGCTTACGGCTGCCAGGCTGAGGGCGAACGAACTGGAGGCCATGCTAGTTGGTGTCAGCCCAAGCTGAACTTCGCGAGGCTAAGCTGGCGGTGGCGCAGGCGAGGGAGACAGAAAACGAGCTCGCGGCCAGGGTGGAGGAGGCCGAGAGGCGAGCGGCCGCAGTCGGAACGACAGCCCTGCTTTCAGAAGACCAAGATCGTCGCCGCGACTCTGTGGTCGCCGAGGAGAGCAACAGACTCGTGGGTCGTCCGCCTCGCTGCATTACACGAGGCGCATATCCACGGGCTCGATCAGACCGTCGGCGGCGCCATTGAAGAGAGGTTGAAGAAGATGCTCGCTCTCAACAAGAAGGTAATATTCTGGGGTATGCATATCATGCTCAGGGTTTGGCCCTTCCGCGTCTTGATACGCATTCCTTCGTTTCAGTTCTATGGCCTTATCGCGGCACATCTTCGCTGATGGAAGTGGCAAACAAACGGTCAGACGACGATGCGGCGAGCATCGAGCGCCTCTCTGCCAAGCTCGCTCAAGCCCGGGCTCAGAAAGAGCGCGCAGACGGGCTAACTGCTGAGATCGAAGCTCGAGAAAAGGCCCGCGTCGCCGAGCTAGAGGCCGTACTCCGATCGGCGCAGGAGAAGGAGCAGGAGGCCATGGCAGGGCTTGCCAGGGCCCAAGAGGCGGAGAAGGCGACAGCAAGTCGAGCCCAAGCTGCTCGTGAAGAAGCAAACAGGGCCCGGGCTGCTTTTGATGAGGAGCGCAAACGCAGAGAAGCGGCCGCCAATGAGCTGGCGGCCACTCAGTCTGAGCATAACTCCATCGTGCGCGGGCTTGAGGAAGCCTGCGACAAGCTCGCGGCAGAGAATGTTGCGCTTCGAGAGGCCGGGACGAAGTCTAGGGCCGAGACAGAATCTCTGAGGAAACAGGAGCGAGAGCTCGTCGAAGCCCGGGCTAAGCTGCGCCAGGAACAGAACGACATGGCCTCGTGAGTTATAGAGTTGCTTCAGGCGCAAACACGAATCCGGGACTTAGAAACCGAGCTAGAGAGGCTCAGGTTGCAGCGCGGGTCGTAGTTTGACCCGGTCTATCTGCGCCGTAAACTTTTGTATATTTTATTTTAAACATCTGCTTAACGGATAAGCATCGCGTAACGTGTGGTGGTCAAAGGGCTTAGCCATTTTTCCTTAGTTTATTACGTCAAATTGCGCGCACTGTGGGCTCTACAGTGCGGCATAGTGTTCCGCTGACAGCAGGGGTACGTTTGCCAGGCACGGATGCGGAGGCGAAACCACCCGCGCCGATTCCTATATCCGGCCTGAGCCACGCGCCGAGCCGCGGAGAGACGCTGAAGTCTTTGTTCGTGCCGGTGGGCAGCTCGCGACAATGGGCTTCGCGCGCGGCGATTCTTCCTTGCTAACACGATGGGACCGGGACATGCGTCGCACGGCGATCGGCGCGGTTGGTATTCCGCGAGACGGTGCGTGCGCGAGTCTCTTCAGCTCGCGCAGTGCGTTTTAATTGCTTGCCACTTCGCGCGCAGCGGCGCTACGGGTAGCGCGCAGCGCGACAGGACATTGCACAGCCGCCGGCCTATATAAAGCGAGGCATAGCGCGCTGGGTTGTCTCCATCTCAGTCTTCCCCAGTCTCAAGCCAAGCCACAAACGAAGCTCGCGGCGAGAGGGAGAGAAACAGAGGAAGAAAAAAGGCGGAAGAAAACAGAGGGGAAAAAAGCATGTCTTCGGATGCGATTCGACACCTTGCGGCTGGCGGTGGCAAGAACGGAGGATCTGCGCCGCCGCCTCCTCCGCCCGTCGGCCGGGAAGGAGGAGGTGGATGGCCGGCCCCGCTCGCGGGCCCAGCGGCTGAGTTGGCGGCGCGATGCCTGAGTTTAGGCTGACGCGGAGGCAGCGGCGGCGGTAGCGGCTGCGTTCGCGGCGGAGGAGGAGGAGGAGAACGCGGTGGCGGCGCAGATTGCCGCCGACGCCGCGTATGCTGCCGCATTGGCGGCGGAGGGAGAGGAGGCTTCGCTGCAGGTCGCGGCGGGGCAGGAGATCGAGGCGGCCGCGGAGGCCATCGTAGCGGAGCCTCCACCGTTACTCACGGGCTCCATCAACTGACAGCGGCGGAGGAGGCAGCACCCGAGCGCGCCGGGACTGTTAGTGCCGTGAGCGCCGGGATCGCGATGCCATGAGCGCGCCGTGGGTGCTCATAGGCGACCTCGTTCATGCCGGGCGGAGGCGCCACCCGAGTCGCGCCGGGACCGTCGCGCCCGCACTGGCCCGCTTAACGTCGTCGTCGTCGTTGTCGTGCCGCCAGAGGCGAGTCCGCAGCCCGCCGCTTGTTGCCGTCGGCCATTGGTAGGAGCAGCGGAGTAGCTTTAGGATTTGGGCGCCGCCGTAGCTGTAGTAGCGCGGCGCCCCTTTTGCGGTAGTCCAGGATGGCGAGGCCTCCTTTTGGTTGTAAAATCCTATTCTTGTAAGACCTTCTATGTGAAATGCAGCATCTTTTGAAGAAACTCCTTGTTAAGCCCGTCTGTTTCTCTTTTCCTGTGCGAATCTAAAATGCAAAAAACAGGAAAAGTAGATGAACAGTAACGAAGTTCTAAGGAGAACTTAGGAAATTTGGGCAAACCGATTGCTTTTGAAAAATTATTTTTGGTGCGCCTAATCATCCAGCCCCCAGGCCGTGGCCAAGTCTTAGTGCGATCTTGGAGTTGTGCGCGATCTAGAGACTAGAGTGACTTAGAAAAATACATGCGAACTCTCAAATTTCGAGCCGTTAGGTCGCAAGCTTGAAGGCGGGCTTAGCGGTTAAGGACTCGTAAAAATTCAGAAAACCCCACTTCGAAGCCGTTAGGCCACGCCACGCGGCTTAGCGGGTTAAGGACTTAGAAAAATCGGGCATAAAATCCTCACTTCGAAGGCCGCGAGGCCCAGTTAGCCATTCAAACAAACCTGACGTGGGCTTATTGTACCTTAGACCGCGGGAATTCCACACTGCGCGGAAACTCACTAGGGTGCGAGCCGTCGGCTTATCCCGTCGTGAAAGTGTTTCGGAATGCTTTATTCTTAGCCGTCGGATTTTGGCCACGGGCTTGTTTGAGATAGTCAAAACTGAAACCAGCGTAACTCGTGATTGGGGGAAGGGTTTTTTTTATTGAAATGTATTGAAATGAGAGAAACTTACGATCTGATTACGCGTAGAAGCGTCGTAGAAGGGAGATGTTCCATGAGCTAGGGAGCTCGTTCCCATCCTTGTCAGCAAGGCGTACTGAGCCCATGCGTACCGCGCTGACTACTTTGTACGGTCCCTCCCACTTGGGGCTAAGCTTGTTGGAGCCCATGAGGTTCTGAATTCGTTGTAAAACCAGGTCTCCTACTTGCATGCTCCTTGTATGTACGTTTTGTGCTGCGTAGCGACGCAGGGACTGCTGGTATGCCGCAGCCCGGAGTAGGGATTGCTCGCGGCGTGTCTCAAGTAGATCGAGGTCGAGCTGCCGCTCCTCGTCGTTGACCACAAAGCTAGCGAAGTCAACGCAATCGGATCCTAGTCTCATTTATGTTGGGAGGACGGCCTCCGAGCCATAGACGAGTCGGAAAGTAGTTTCTCCTGTAGCCCGGCTGGCTGTTGTCCGGACTGCCCAGAGAACTGACGGTAGCTCGTCGATCCAACCTTGGTGTTTTGCCTTGAGAGCGTCGTAGACCCACTTTTTGATGTCTTGGACTAGTGTCCGTTAGCTCGTTCAGTTGCTCCGTTGCTCTGTGGGTGGGCCAGAGAGGATAGGGCGAGCTTCATGCCGATTTCTTCGCAGTAATCGTTGAACTCCCGACTCGTGAATTGGGTGCCATTGCCAGCGATGATCCTGCTGGGCACATCAAATCTTGCAACGATGCTCCAGAAAAAACATACCGCGGTAATTGCAGTGATATTGGAGACCGGCTCGGCCTCGATCCATTTGGTGAAGGTGTCGATGGCAAAAACAAGTACGTTTTGCCACCAAGACCTTTGGGAACGGTCCTAGGAGGTCCATGCCTCAAACCGCGAACGGCCACGCTAGTGGAATTGTTTGCAGCTCATACACGGACTGCTGCGTCATCCGCGCATGATACTGGTAAGCTTCGCAGCGCTTAACCAAGGCTTCTGCGTCGCTCATCGCAGTGGGCCAGTAGTAGCCCATGCGGAATGCTTTGCCGATGAGAGTTCTGTGTGAGACGCGTGCGCCGCAGATGCCCTCGTGAATGTCGGCTAGAAGGTACTTACCTTCTTCTTGGATGACGCACTTACAGAGCACGCCATTAGCACCCCTTCGGTTCAGCAAGCCCCCGTGCAGACGGTAAGCTCGGGCTCGCTTTTTAGTAGGAACACTCAAGAAGATCCTCTGCAATGTCCTCGCTCCAAGAACTCGGATGAATGGCGCTATCCAGAGGTGCTTTGCTCGAGGAATGAGACAAGACGGATGTCTCGATTTGGGGGTAGCAGACGTCCCTTGGCCTCCTCTCCGAAGGGAATGGAGGGCTTTAAAAGGTGTCAGACTAGCACCCGGTGGCAAGGTGTTCTTACGAGGATCCGAAGTTTGGCGAGCTTATCGCCTTCACCATTCTCTTCCCCGGTATGTAGCTAATTTCAAACTCGTGAAACGCTTCTCCGCTCCTCACTTCCGCCAGTACCGCGCCATCGAGTCGTCGCTGTTCAAACTCTTCCTCGACCAAGCGGACGACAAGCTGCGAATCCCTTCGCAACAAGCCGCTTGATGTCGAAAGCGCAGACATGCTCTTAGGCCCGCAATTAGGTTCATACTCCGCGGCATTGTTTGTCGCCGCGAAGTGTATTTGTATGACGTGCTGGAGTCGCTCTTCGTTTGGGAAAATGAGAACGAGACCGCATCCGGATCGCTCGGACTGATGTGAACCGTCGAAGAACAGAGTCCACCGACCTTCTCCCCCGTCTTGACCTGGAGAGCTTTTTTCTTGCTCATCCGGCCTGGTCAACTCTGCAACGAAATCAGCCAGGGCTTGGGCCTTGATCGCGGTTCGGGATACGAACTGGATGTCGAATTCACCCAGCTCGACTCCCACTTCGCGACCCGACCGGTGGCCTCCGGGTTTCAGAGAATGTCTTTGATCGGGTAAGTAGTCGGGACAATGATTTGGTGGGCTTAGAAATAGTGACGCAACTTGCGCGAGGCTATCAGCAAGGCATAGCACAGTTTCTGAAGGTCGGGATAGCGCTCCTTCGGCCTGGTGAGGACTTTGCTCACGTAGTAGACGGACAGTTGCTTCCCTTCTCGTTCCACTGCTAGCACCGCGTTTGCGGCGTTTGGTGTCACTGAGAGGTATAGCAGGAGGGCTTCCCCGAGCTTGGGAGTGGTGAGGACAGGTGGCGAGGAAAGGTACTGCTTGAGCTGCAGAAACGCGGCCTCAGCCTCCTCAGTCCACTCGAAACTATTATGCTTGCGTAACAACTTGCGGAAGGGCGCGCTTCGATCTTCAAGACGGGAGATGAAACGGCTTAAGGCCGCCATTTTGCCTGTGAGGGACTGTATGTCCTTTACGCAGGTCGGCGACCTCATCTTTCGACGGCCTCGATCTTCTCGGGGTTCGCACCGATGCTCGTCCTGCCGATTACGTAGCCTAGGAGCATGCCGGACTTAACGCCAAAGACGCACTTCTCGAGGTTTAACTTGACCCGGTGCTGTCTCAGGTTATCAAAGGTTTCCCGTAGATCAGACATGTGGTCACGGGCGTCCTTACTCTTGACTACGATATCGTCCACGTGGACTTCTACGTTGCGCCCTATTTGATCAGGGAGGGTTTTTTGCATGAGACGCTGGAACGTGGCGCCAGCATTTCTTAGACCGAAGGACATGGTCGTGTAGCAAAATATACCGAAAGGCGTTACAAAGGCGGTTTTCTCCTTGTCCTCTTTACACAACGCGATCTGATGGTAATCGGAATAAGCATCCAGGAAACTCATCAAAGCTGAATCGCCAGAAGCGCCAACAAGTCGATCTATCGCGGAAGGAAGTTATCCTTGGGGCAGGCGGAATTAAGGTCGCGGTGATCAACACACATATGCCACTTGCCTCCTTTCTTCTGGACAACGACTGGGTTCGCAAGCCAATCGGAGTGCTGTACCTCGCGGATGAAGCCCGCTCAAAGCAGTCTGCCGAGCTGGTCTTGGATGATCTTGGCCTTCAAGTCGGGAACACGCCTCGACTTCGCTTTACGGTTTCTTGTGTCGAGCCAATAGCTAGCTCGTGGCTCGATCACCTCCTTGGGACACCAGCATATCGGACGGCTCCCATGCGAACGCGTCCTTGTTAGCCGGAGGAAGGTAATGAGTTCGAGTTCCTATTGAGGCTCGAGGGTTGTCCCCCGCGGACCACCTTGGGGTCTCGACTCCGTGAGGATGACGGTTTTAGTGGGCTCTCGCGGCTGCAGTGGTTACCTTTGGGCGCTTGTTGTGGGCGCTCCTTGCTCTTGGGACCACGGGTAGGGGAGCTGGCCTACCATGGCTGCCATGTTCGTCAGCAATGAGGGTCGTCTTGTGGTTCCCTGACGGTGATGACTCCTGGGCGCCGGCATCTTCAGGCAATGGTAGGCGTGGTGTGAGACCGCCATGAACTTGGAGAGCGCTGGACGCCCCAAGATGGCGTTGTAGGGGAGCTCGGTTTCCACCACCTCGAAGGTGATGTACTCTGTCCGGAAGTTGGCGGAGGAGCCAAACGTCACGGGCAGCACGACCTGCCCGACGGGGTGGAGGGACGACCCTGGGACGATCCTGTGGAAGGGGACGGTGATGTCCTTGATCTTAGAGCGCGGGATCTGCATGAGGCCCAGAACGCGCGCTGTAATGATATCCAGCGAGCTTTCGCTGTCCATGAGGACGCGGTCAACTCAAGTGTTGCTGATGGTGGGGCATAGGACCAGCGGGAGGCGCTGCGGCTTGGAGAGCCCGGCCGGGCAGACCGTCACCGAAAAGATGATGGTTTGGCTGGACCAAGGCAGGGATTCCGCCGCGGGCTCGCCGCGGGAGATGTGGAGGACCTTGCCGGATGCGACCTTTAGCTTGCGACGGGAGCTGTAGGCCGACGTGCCGCCAAAGATGACGGCAACGTGACCGCGGGCCTCAGGGAAGCCCTAGTCCTGGCCGCCCTGGGGTGTAGGCATCAGAGCAGCGCCCTCAGCGGCTCGGGCATGGGACCGCGGCCGTAGAAATCTCCAATCGGCGGGCCCATGTGCGGCGATTCTTGCAGTCATGGTCGGGCGCCGATGGAGGCGGCGCAGAAGAGACTAGGGTCATGGAACGGTCTCACCTCTCATTACTGCTGCTTTGTGGATCGGGAGGCCGCCTCGAGGAGGCCTCGATCGCTTGTGCCTCGCCTCCGGCCTGGGAGGTCGCTGCTGGATGAAAATGCCTGGGCGGGCGGAAGCTGGGCGGAGGCACTCGGGCTTGTCGGCGGCGATGAATTTGGCAGGCTGCTCCTGCCGCTTCTTATTCTTCTTGTCCGCCTCGGTCTTGCCCGGGCCGTCACCGACCTTTGCCTTTTTCTTCGCGCGGCCCCTTTTGCGCTCAACCGCCTCGGAGGCATTGACGTAGAGGGCAGCGGTGAGGAAGAGCTCGCTCACGGTATTGACCGGGTGGAGCTCGAGGTCCTCAGTGTAGCGCCGGTCCCTTACGCCATCCTTGAAGGCCTCGATGATGGCCTCATCGGAGATGCAGGGAATTGTGTTGCGGGCTCTGACGAACCGGCACACAAGGTCCTGGAGACTTTCGTCGTCTCTCTGCACCACGAGCTTGAGGTCCTGTGGACTCCCAGAGCAGGCGTAACACCCCTGGAAGCTTATGAGGAGGGCATCCTGCAGCTGGGACCAGCTACGGATAGAATCAGGCCGCTGGTTGAACAGCCAGGTCCGGACCATGCCCTCGAGCACTGTGGGGAAGTAGTTGACCATGACGGCCTCGTCTCCTCCCATAGCTCGGACGGCAGTGGTGTAGATGGAGAGGAACTCCTCGGGATTCTTGCTCCCGTCAAACTTCTCGATTGGCCCGGGCTTGAACATCGGCGGCCATGGCGCTTCACGGAGAGCGCGGGAGAAGGCGGGGCATCCCGGAACGGCCTTCGGGGGAGAGGCATCCCGTCGTGGGCCTAGGCGGAAAAACACTCCGCCTGGGGCACGTGACGAACCTCCGGCAGAGGAGGCTGTGTCTGGCGCGAGCGACTGCGGCGACGGCGGGAACGTTCCTGAGCGCCATCCGGGCCGGAGCGGTTTTGAGTGCCGCGGCGGTCGGACTCTTTCCCGCGCCAGATGTCCAGGCGGCCGCCGCCAGTCTGCTGCTCGTGCTGGTCGATGCCGCAAGTGATGACGCCGACGCCCTCGGCAATGGCCGGACACAGGTCTGCCATGGTGAAGCCACGGGGGTCCTTCTCCAGGTCGCGGACGACCATGGTGATGGCGCGCACCCTCTGTTGGCTGCGTAGGAGCGGGTTCATCATCGTCTCAATGAGGGAGTCGACCGGTTTGCGGCCCGCTGGGTTGCGCTGGAGACGGTCCTCCTCGCAGATCCCATACATGACGCGACGAACGTCATCGTTGAAGAAAGCTCTGGCCGCAGCGCGGCGGCGCAGCTGCTCCTGGGCCTCCTCGTTCTCAGAACCATCGTCGGTCATGGCCGCGAAGACGCAGCGGGACGTGCACGAGACTGGGGGAAACGTCCCGGTGTCGCCAGCAGAGGCAGCGGAGTCACCGACCTGCTCGAACTCTATGTGAGTCTCATCGACGGGTGACAGAGGGTCCACCAGTGGAGCGACTCCTCGAGTATGATCTACCCCGGGTAAGAGAGGTATCCACCTCCACCTCGCCGCCCGGCCAGCGAGGTACTCTCCCGCCACCGTCAGACGATGGGACCAAGTCGCCCAGATCATCGTGACTCATCGAACTCGAGGTCCAGACCTCGCCGCCGCTCGAATCTCGTGCATGTCCGAGGGAACGGAGTGCTGAAGGCTACTCATGGGCCCCACAGTGGGCGCCAGCTGTCGGTAACTGGGAACGCTACTCAAGAGCAGCGAGACCATGGACCTAAGCAGATGAATTTATAGTTGGTGTGAGGCCCAACGACCACCCTTCTCAAGAGTCTGGCGGCAGCCTAAGTTTACGGGCTCAGTCATTGCCTTCCCGGACAAGGGCCTGGTGCGATTTGGCGATCCGGGCACAAACCATTCGTACGGTGAGAGGAAGAAAACAATACAAATCGTGAAGACATAAGTGATTTACCCTGGTTCAAGACCCACTGTCGGGTAATAGATCTACTCCAGCCTGGTTGATTATACGGTGGGAAAATAGTATAGAGGTGCCGAGACCGGGCTTGGAGGCACCGATCCCGAGCTTACAACGGTGGCGACTAAGGACTAAGGCTACTGCTAAGGAAACTTCGGAAGCGTGTGTTGCTTGGGTGGCTTGAATCGCTTGAATCGGGATCGATCCGCCTTCGAAAGTGCCTGTGAATCCTCCTTTATAGGCGCATGGTAGTCAAGTCGATGTTGCGGGACCCGCGCCGGTCTTTGTTTTAGTGGCGATGTTCTTGTCTCATTCTGTGGTCGCCCGTCCGGAGCCTCGCAGGAGAAGCCGGTCCGTTAGTCTTGGACATGTGTTTGTCTTAACATGCCGACTGAGGGAGAAAACCTCTTAGGGAGAAAGCACTTTCCTTTATCCCAAATATAGCATTTATCGGATCGGCCGGCCTCGCACCGCCTGTGGAGGCGTCGCGCAGAAGTAATAATAGTTCGCTGTTCGCCAAAGAAGGCAAACGACAAACCGAGCTGCCCGCGTGCCCTTCCCTGGGCTACGGGTTCCCGGGGAGACAAAGTTCGTTCCGGTCAAGGTCGGAGAAAGCACGGTGGGACACGACAGTTGTCGCCACCTGTCCACGAACAGACGGACCGTCCGCGAGCCTTCTCCCGGGCTAAGGATAGCCCGGGAGGCGCGCCACGCCCCTGGTAGGGACCTAGGAAGACGCGGTTGACCCGGTCAAGTTCGGGGAAGACCCTGGCGGGCCAGACGCTTCCTTTAATATAGCTAGGGGTGGCCTTTTGGACCTTCTATACGCGCGGTGGGCCGGCACGGAATCGGCCCAAGGGCCATCCCGAGGTGGGCCGCTTATCAATCACCAACATCGATGATATCATGTGAAATAAATTAATGGTCAAAGTTCTACCTTTTAGACCGTGTCAAAAATTTATACGTCTTATATTTTGAACGGAAGGAGTATTATTTAATTCCATGTGTTTTATAGTTTTCTTAAACTTTAAACATCTTCAACAGAAAAGGGAGGGATTTAAAAATTTTAAATGGCCTATTAGTTTTTCCATTAATTAAGTAAAGTTATTTGTTTTCTTCCGTAACTTGATGGTGTTCAACAGCATTGAAATTATTTGTTTTATCGATCCGCTGAAACTGGATTTTGAACACTTTGAGGCTTTGAGCAGTGCTTTGGTAAATTTAAAACAAATGGCTAAAGCCATTTTGTGGATAAGCTATTTTTTAAAAAAGATAAGAATTTTACAACACACGTTTTTTAAAACAAATGGCTAAAGCCATTTTATGCAGCTGATGCGTATTGTCTTTTTTAATGGTTATTATGGAACTTGAGACTTTTTCTTTAGCAGCAGGTCCGAAGGTCTACCATTTTAGTATACACAATGGGAAGAAAGGTAGTATACACCATTGAGAACATCTCTGTAGGTTTTCTAAAACACTATTGTAACCAACCTCGGTTTTTATATATCATCCAACAGAGTCTCTGTGTCGGTCTCTAAATTTAGACTCATCTTTATATCTAGAGACTCTATGTACAAACTTGTCGTGAATTGGGTCGTGCAACCCTGCATCATTTGGCCTCATGGGTCACTAGTAGACCTAGCCCAGCTCTGTTACTGACACAGAGTGATTTCCGGCTAGGAAGTGGTCACATGGAGCCGCTGAGTGGGACCAGTCTCTACATGTCTCCCTAAACAGGGGACACTGGAGTCAATGAGACAAGACAATTCTGTCGGGAGGTAGGGGTGGACAAAAAATCCCGAAGCCGAAAAACTGAACCGACCTGAAAAAACTGAATTTTCAAGAGTGATTTTCAAATAGTTCGTTTTGGTTCAGTTTCGCATCCGCTTGTTGGGAACCGAAAGTCAAACTACCGAGTGTCCGTGGTCTAGCCTCCCTGCACACCCCAAACCATGAATGGCCCAAGGCCCACTGCCCTACTGACGGCCTCCACTTCTCCACGGCCGGGCTCCACCCACGAGACCACTTCTCTCTCTGTTCTTGCCCATCTAGTCGCGACCGCGAGCCGCCACTTTTGTCTCCGCCCCTCTCACCCCTCCTCTCTTCCCACATCGCTAGAAAGCTTCCCTCTTCGATCTCCGCCCCTCTTGCCCTGCCAAGGCCGCTGAATCTGCACATGAGGCTCCCTCCCTTCTGGCACGGCTGCCGGTGGTGGAATCCAGATCTTGGAGCTCTTCGTTTGCATTGTTCTTGGTGAGTTGGTGTTCTTTGGTGTCTAGTTCCATGTTTTTTTTTGGGGGGGGAGGGGGAGGATCTTGGGGGATAGGAGAGGATTCGTTCTGGTGGATGCGCGATACGGGAAGAGGAACAATGTCTGATTGAGGATCAAAGGTACTTTTTTCCCCTTGTTTTGGCATGTGATTCTAGTGTCGGAAAGAAGAACTTCGATATTACTGAACTACCGAACCGAATTATTTCGGTATATTCAATTTCGGTAGTAAAATCTTTTCACAAATTTCAATAGTCACTTATTGATAAGGAATTTTTTGGATACCAAAATACCGAATGCCCACCCCTATCGGGAGGAATGGCTGTTTATAGACTGTGCGTTACAAAGGAAGCTTGACCTCTCTTCTTCTGGTTGGTGGTATAAAGGAGGACCTCTTGCACAGGTGTGAGCTCATACCCCTTTGTAACACAAAAATGATGGCTCGAGTCATCTCTCTTTGGCTTGGGTGACCTTTTCCTTGTGCTCTTCCTCCTATAGCAATGGAAGGCTAGCTATCCCAGTGCTGGGTAGCCCAAACCATGGTAAAAAAATATTGTGTCATTCATTTGGGTCCACCATGAGCTCTCTCACCTACAAAATTCCTAGTACGTTGTAGAAAGGGGCTTATTGATCCCCATTTCAACAATTAAACTTGGCATCAGGCGAACTCCGGTTCTCAACCGCAAACAAATATTTATATTTTTTGAGGATAGAGACATGCTGAAAAGGATAAAAATATAGGAAACAAATAGTGATTTAGAAAAGCGATATAGAGAACGAAAAATGGAGATCCTTGTAGCTATCCATGTCGAGGAGCATTGGCTACACACCTAGTATTCCAATATATATAACTCCCGGTTATTCATTCAATCCAAATTTTTAATCTCGTGAATTCAATAAAAGAACTCAAGACTCATGCATCCAAAGGATCTAATTTATAAGGTCTACACGAATTTTAAGATTCAAACCTCGTGTTCTTAACTAACTATTTTTAAAAGATATGTAAAATTTTGTGATACAAAAATGATACCATCGAATTCAAATAAACGTAATTTTCAATGACTATAATTTTGTTATTATAAATGATATAATATAAGAGTTGTTAAGAGTAAAAGTATAGTTTTGAACACCATGCCAAATCAAATCGAGTCGTGTAAAATTGAAGGGAGGAAGCATTAAACTGGGGGCAGTGAGCGGTGTTTCCCCTTGAAAAGCAATATTATCATTATTTGATTATTTCATGTGAACGCAATCTAAATTCTAACCCTGATTTGTGATTAAGGTCCTATTTTTTCAGCTTAATAGTTTAATGATTTATCTATGTTTTAAAAAGACAAATGATTTTAGTTTTTCGATTCCGTTTTTTTGCAATTTTGAAGGTGAGTCATAACGCTTTAAAAAGCAAGTCAAACGAATATGGATTCGAATCTTGAGACTATTGACGGCGTGTTCTCCGCTCAACCACTGCGGATCACACCCCTAGTCAGATTTCTATCCTGCTAGCCTATCACCAGCTGGCGGTTCGATTTGAGCGTGACGCAAAGAAGGAGCGACCACAGAGATTACCTGTGTTCGGACTTCAAGGGTAATAGTCCTACTCCGGCCGAGCCTTAGCTCTTTTCTTGTTGTGGTTGAATGGAATGTGTTTCTGAATGCTTCAAACCGTGTCTGCGTAAAACGCATTCTCCTTCTCTCTCCGCTTTCTTATACAAGCCTTGAGCGGCGGAGAGAGCGAGGGGTAGGCAAGACAAGATTTCAAGATACATCGACAAGACACGCGAGACACGACAGAGAGACGAAAATGTCTTTGCCGCGCCGAAGCGGCGCCACCTCGCAGGTTCGCAGTGGCCTTTGACCCATGCACACACCGGTGAGATCGCGATGGGCCTCAAATTTACTCCTCCTCGACGCGGACGGCCATCTTAAGCAAACCTCTCTGGGCCGGTCAATCCTCAGCACATTAGCTTATTCTGACCGCCAGACCGCCGGTCATCAGAAGGTAATCATTTCTTCACCGTTCGTTTATCAACGCGTGATGTCGTGACAATGTGCTCGCCCTTCAGCAGGAGAGCCTTCCCTGAAGACTCCTTCCAACGCCTCCCCGTCGCTGGCCCCGCTCTAATAGTGGGAGGCCTTACAACGCCGAGGGCTTCGCCAACGCTTCGCCGACGCTGGGGCTCCTCGCTCGCGCTGGGCCGACGGGTTTCGCCATTATCGCCTGGTCGCCTCGCCTCGACGCGGGGCCCTCGCCGTCTTCTAAGGGCTCGTACTTCGGTATTTATTACACCGGACGTAGCTCCCGGTCCACCATGATACGCGAACCGTCACAGACACTTTTTCGCTTTCGTGCGCGGGAGAGGAATCATGGGGCCCACCGGTGAGGGCAGTGGCGAGAAAGGTCTTGCTTGAGCTGCGAAAGCAACGGCCTCGGCCTCCTCGATCCCTCGAAACTATTATGCTTATGCGTAACAACTTGCGGAAGGGCGCGCTTCGATCTTCAAGACGGGAGATGAAACGGCTTAAGGCCGCCATTTTGCCTGTGAGGGACTGTATGTCCTTACGCCAGGTCGGCGACCTCATCTTCGGCGGCCTCGATCTTCTCGGGGTTCTGCCGATGCTCGATCTGCCGATTCGTAGCCTAGGAGCATGCCGGACTTAACGCCAAAGACGCACTTCTCGAGGTTTAACTTGACCCGGTGCTGTCTCAGGTTATCAAAGGTTTCCCGTAGATCAGACATGTGGTCACGGGCGTCCTTACTCTTGACTACGATATCGTCCACGTGGACTTCTACGTTCGCCCTATTTGATCATCAGGAGGGTTTTTGCATGAGGCAATTTGGAGCGATGGCGCCCGGCATTTCTTGAACCGAAGGACATGGTCGTGTAGCAAAATATACGAAAAGCGTTACAAAGCGGTTTTCTCCTTGTCCTCTTTACACTGTGCGATCGATGGTAATCGGAATAAGCATCCAGAAACTCATCAAAGCTGAATCCGCGTGCGTCAACAAAACTGATCTATGCGTGGAAGGGAAGTTATCCTTGGGGCAGGCGGAATTAAGGTCGCGATGATCAACACACATATGCCACTTGCCTCCTTTCTTACGGACCAATTACCGGGTTCTTAAAGCCAATCGGTCTTGTACCTCGCGGATAAACCCGCTCAGCGATCTGCGGCTGGTCTTGGATGATCTTGGCCTTCAAGTCGGGAACACGCCTCGACCTTTGCCTTACGGTTTCTTGTCGGCGAACAGCTAGCTTGCCTGCTCGATCACCTCCTTGGGACACCAGCATGTCGGACGGCTCCCATGCGAACAGCGTCCTTGATAGCAGGAGGAAGGTAATGAGTTCGAGTTCCTAATGAGGCTCGAGGTTGTCCCCGTGGACCACCTTGGAGAGGTCGACTCCGTGAGGATAGCGGTTTAGTGGGCTCCTGCGATTCTGATCTCCACCTTTGGGCGCCTTGTGGAGGCGCTCTGCCTCTTGGGGACCACGGGTAGGGAGGCGGCCTACCATGGCGGCCGCGGTCTCATCATGATCGAGGGTCCGTCTTGTGGTTCCTTGGCGGTGATGACTCCTTTGGGCGCGGCATCTTGAGCAATGGTAGGCGTGGTGTGAGAACCGCCATGAACGGAGAGAGCTGGGCGCCCCAAGATGGCGTTATAGGGAGCTCGGTTTCCACCACCTCGAAGGTGATGTACTCTGTCCGGGAAGTTGGCGGAGGAGCCAGCGTCACGGGCAGCACGACCTACCCGGCCGGGTGGAGGGGCGACTCGACGGGCGATCTGTGGAAGGGGAACGGTGATGTCCTTGATCTTAGAGCGCGGGATCGCATGAGGCCGAAGCAGCAGCGTAATGATATCCAGCGAGCTTCATTTGTCCATGAGGCCGCCGTCAACTCAAGTGTTCTGATGGTGGGGCATAGGACCAGCGGAAGCGCTGCTGCTTGGAGAGCGGCAGGCGGCACCGTCACCAAAAAGATGATGGTTTGGCTGGACCAAAGCGAGGGATTCGCCCGGGCGCTGCGCCCGAGATGTGGAGGACCTTGCGGATCACGACCTTTAGCTTCGGCAGGGGAGGCTAGGGCGGCGTGCGCCAAAGATGGCGGCAACGCGTGACCGCGGGCCTCGGAAGCCCTAGTCTGAGCATGCAGGGTGTAGGCAACTGTAGCAGCGCCCTCGGCGGCTCGAGCATGGGACCGCTGACGGCGTAGAAATCCTCAAGCTGGCGGGCCCATGTGCGGCGATTCTTGCGCAGTCATGGTCGAGGCGCGATGGAAGCGGCGAAGAGACTAGGGTCATGGAGCAGGTCCTCACTCTGCATTCTCGCTCTGTGGGTGGGAGGCCGGCCTGAGGAGGCCCACGACCGCATTGCGACCTGCCTCCGACTTTGGGAGGTCGGCTAACTGCTGTGAGGCCGGCTATGGCCAGTGGAGCTCTGCCAGCGGAGGCACTCGGGCTTGTCGGCGGCGATGAATTTGGCGGTCTCTGCCGCTTCTTATTCTTCTTGTCCGCCTCGGTCTTGCCGGCCGTCACCGACCTTGCCTTTTTCTTGGCGGCGCCTTTTACGCTCAACCGCCTCGGAGGCATTGGCGTAGGGGCAGTGGTGAAGAGCTCGCTCCGCAGTATTGACCGGGTGGAGCTCGAGGTCCTCGATGTAAGCGCCGGTCCTTACGCCATCCTTGAAGGCCTCGATGATGGCCTCGTCGGAGATCGCGAGGGTGTGTTGCGGGCTCGGCGAGCCGGCACACAAGGTCTGAGAGACTTCGTCGTCTCTGCACCACGAGCTTGAGGTCTGTGGACTCCAGAGCAGGCGTAACACCCTGGAAGCTTATGAGGAGGGCATCCTGCGGTGGGACCAGCTACGGATAGAATCGGGGCCGTGGTTGAGCAGCCAGGTCCGGACCATGCCCTCGAGCAGCGTGGGGAAGTAGTTGACCATAATGGCCTCGTCTCCTCCCATAGCTCGAGACGGCGGTGGTGTAGATGGAAGAGGAACTCCTCGGGATTCTTGCTCCGTCAAACTTCTCGATTAGCGGGCTTGAACGCCGGGCCATGGCGCTTCACGGAGAGCCGGAGAAGGCGGGGCATCCGGAGCGGCCTTGAGAGAGGCATCCGTCGTGGGCCTGGCGGGAAACACTCCGCTGGGCACGTGGCGAACCTCCGGCGAGAGGCATGTCTGGCCTTGGCGGCTGATCGCTGGCCCGGCAGCGGAACGTTCTGGCGCCATCCGGCCGGGCGGTTTTGAGTGCAGCGGTCGGACTCTTTCCCGCGCCGGATGTCGGCGACGCCGCCCGATCTCTTTGCTCGTCTTTGGTCGATGCCGCCAAGTGATAGCCAGCGCCCTCGGCAATGGCGGACCTGGTCGCCATGGTGAAGCCACGGGGTCCTTCTCGGTCGCGGGCGACCATGGTGATGGCGCGCACCCTCTGTTAGGCTGCGTGGGGCGGGTTCATCATCGTCTCAATGAAAGTCGACCGGTTTGCGGCCCAGGTTGTTCTGGCCCAGAGCGGTCCTCCTCGCAGATCCCATACATGGCGGCAAACGTCATCGTTGAAGAAAGCTCGCCGCAGCTGGGCGCGGTACTCTGAGGCCTCCTCGTTCTCGAACCATAAATCGGTCATAGCGCGAAGACGCAGCCTGGGGCGTGCGAGGCCCAGAAGCGTCCGGTGTCGCCCAGCGAAGCGGCGAGTCACCGACACCTGCTCGAACTCTATGTGAGTCTCTGCAGCGTGGGTGTGAGAGGGGTCGGCTCGAGGCGACTCCTCGGCGTGATCTACCCACAGGGTAAGAGAGGTATCCACCTCCACCTCGTCGGCCCGGCTTCAGCGAGTACTCCTCCCGCCCGGCCCGTCGTCACGATGGGACCAAGTCGTCGGATCGCCGCACTCGCTCGAACTCGAGGTCGGGACCTCGTCGGCGCTCGGAATCTCGGGCATGTCGAGGAGCGGAGTCTTTGAAAGGCTACTCATAGGCCCCACGATGGGCGCCATTTGTCGGTTCTGCAGGAAGCAGCGCCTGAAGAGCAGCGAGACCGCGGGCCGGCGAGATGAATTTATAGTTGGTGTGAGGCCCAGCGACCACCCTTCTCGATGGCAGGCGTGACCTCTGAGGGGGCTCGAGTCATTGTCCATCTTCGGACAAGGGCTGGCGTGCGATTTAGCGATCCGGGCACAAACCATTACGTGCGGTGAGAGGAAGAAAACAATACAAATCGTGAAGACATAAGTGATTTACCACAGTTCAAGACCCTTTGTCGGGTAATAGATCTACTCGGCTGGTTGATTATACGGTGGGAAAATAGTATAGAGTGCAGAGACCAGGGCTTGGAGGCCGATCCCGAGCTAGCGGTGGCGACTAAGGACTAAGGCTCTTGCTAAGGAAACTTGGAAGCGTGTGTTGCTTGGGTGGCTTGAATCGCTTGGAATCGGGGATCAGATCCGCCTCCTTCGAGTGCCCAGGAATCCTCCTTTTATAGGCGCGGCGGGTAGCGAGTGATCTTCTTGGGACCCGCACGGTCTTTGTTTTAGTGGCGATGTTCTTGTCTCATTCGAGTACATGCGGTCCGGACTGCGACTGCGAAGCTGTGCAGTTAATCTTGGACATGTGTTTGTCTTAACATCTGCGTCTGAGGAAAAAACCTCTTTAGGGAGAAAGCACTTTCCCTTTATCCCAAATATAGCATTTACTGGACTGGGCCGGCCTCGCACCGCCCGTTGGGGGCGTCGCGTAGCGTAACAATAGTTCGTTGCCTGCCAAAGAAGGCAAACGACAAACCGAGCTGCCCGCGTGCCCTTCCCTGGGCTACGGGTTCCCGGGGAGACAAAGTTCGTTCCGGTCAAGGTCGGAGAAAGCACGGTGGGACACGCGGTTATCGCCACATCCCAAACAAGACGGACGTCAGCGAGCCTTCTCTCGGCTGAGGATGGCAGGGGCGCGCCACACAGTAGGGACCTAGGAAAGCAGCGGTTGACCGGTCAAGTTCGGGAAGACCTGGCCGAATGAGACGCTTCCTTTAATATAGCTAGGGGTGGCCTTTTGGACCTTCTATCTGCAGCGGTGGGCGGCGCGAATCGGCCCAAGGGCCGTCCAGGAGTGGGCGCTTATCAATCACCAACATCGATGATATCATGTGAAATAAATTAATGGTCAAAAGTTCTACCTTTTAGACCGTGTCAAAATTTATCGTCTTATATTTTGAGCGGAAGGAGTATTATTTAATTCCATGTGTTTTATAGTTTTCTTAAACTTTAAACATCTTCAACAGAAAAGGGAGGATTTAAAAATTTTAAATGGCCTATTAGTTTTCCATTAATTAAGTAAAGTTATTTGTTTTCTTCCGTAACTTGATGGTGTTCAACAGCATTGAAATTATTTGTTTTATCGATCCGCTGAAACTGGATTTTGAACACTTTGAGGCTTTGAGCAGTGCTTTGGTAAATTTAAAACAAATGGCTAAAAGCCATTTTGTGGATAAGCTATTTTTAAAAAGATAAGAATTTTACAACACACGTTTTTTAAAACAAATGGCTAAAACCATTTTATGCAGCTGATGCGTATTGTCTTTTTAATGGTTATTATGGAACTTGAGACTTTTCTTTAGCAGCAGGTCGAAGGTCTACCATTTTAGTATACACAATGGGAAGAAAGGTAGTATACACCATTGAGAACATCTCTGTAGGTTTCTAAAACACTATTGTAACCAACCTCGGTTTTATATATCATCCATGAGAGTCTCTGTGTGGGTCTCTAAATTTAGACTCATCTTTATATCTAGAGACTCTATGTACAAACTTATGCGTGAATTGGGTTCGTGCAACCCTGCATCATTTGGCCTCATGGGTCACTAGTAGACCTAGCCAGCTCATTCTTGACACGAGTGATTTCCGGCTAGGAAGTGGTCACATGGAGCCGCTGAGTGGGACCAGTCTCTACATGTCTCCCTAAACAGGGGACACTGGAGTCAATGAGACAAGACAATTCTGTCGGGAGGTAGGGGTGGACAAAAAATCCCGAAGCCGAAAAACTGAACCGACCTGAAAAAACTGAATTTTCAGTAGTGATTTTCAAATAGTTCGGTTTTCGGTTCAGTTTCGGTATCTGCTTGTTGGGAACCGAAAAGCCGAAACTACCGAGTGTCTGGTGGTCTAGCCTCCCCTGCACACCCCAAACCATGAATGGCCCAAGGCCCAGCGGCCCGGCCGACGGCCTCCAGCCCTCCACGGCTCCGCTCCACCCACGAGACCACTTCTCTCTCTGTTCTTGCCCATCTAGTCGCGACCGCGAGCCGCCACTTTTGTCTCCGCCCCTCTCACCCCTCCTCTCTTCCCACATCGCTAGAAAGCTTCCCTCTTCGATCTCCGCCCCTCTTGCCCCGCTCGCGCTCGCTTTCTGAAATCTGCCCGCGCGAGGCTCCCCCTCCCCTTCTTGGCACGGCTGCCGGTGGTGGAATCCAGATCTTGGAGCTCTTCGTTTGCATTGTTCTTGGTGAGTTGGTGTTCTTTGGTGTCTAGTTCCATGTTTTTTTTTGGGGGGGGAGGGGGAGGATCTTGGGGGATAGGAGAGGATTAGATTACGGTGGATCTGCGATCTGGGAAGAGGAACAATGTCTGATTGAGGATCAAAGGTACTTTTTTCCCCTTGTTTTGGCATGTGATTCTAGTGTCGGAAAGAAGAACTTCGATATTACTGAACTACCGAACCGAATTATTTCGGTATATTCAATTTCGGTAGTAAAATCTTTTCACAAATTTCAATAGTCACTTATTGGATAAGGAATTTTTTTGGATACCAAAAATACCGAATGCCCACCCCTATCGGGAGGAATGGCTGTTTATAGACTGTGCGTTACAAAGGAAGCTTGACCTCTCTTCTTCTGGTTGGTGGTATAAAGGAGGACCTCTTGCACAGGTGTGAGCTCATACCCTTTGTAACACAAAATGATGGCTCGAGTCATCTCTCTTTGGCTTAGGTGACCTTTTCCTTGTGCTCTTCCTCCTATAGCAATGGAAGGCTAGCTATCCCAGTGCTGGGTAGCCCAAACCATGGTAAAAAAATATTGTGTCATTCATTTGGGTCCACCATGAGCTCTCTCACCTACAAAATTCCTAGTACGTTGTAGAAAGGGGCTTATTGATCCCATTTCAACAATTAAACTTGGCATCGAGCGAACTCCGGTTCTCAATCCGCAAACAAATATTTATATTTTTTGAGGATAGAGACATGCTGAAAAGGATAAAATATAGGAAACAAATAGTGATTTAGAAAAGCGATATAGAGAGCGAAAAATGGAGATCCTTGTAGCTATCCGTAATAGAGGAGCATTGGCTACACACCTAGTATTCCAATATATATAACTCCCGGTTATTCATTCAATCCAAATTTTTAATCTCGTGAATTCAATAAAAAGAACTCAAGACTGCGGCATCCAGTGATCTAATTTTATAAGGTCTACACGAATTTTAAGATTCAAACCTCGTGTTCTTAACTAACTATTTTTTAAAAGATATGTAAAATTTTGTGATACAAAAATGATACCATCGAATTCAAATAAACGTAATTTTCAATGACTATAATTTTGTTATTATAAATGATATAATATAAGAGTTGTTAAGAGTAAAAGTATAGTTTTGAACACCATGCCAAATCAAATCGAGTCGTGTAAAATTGAAGGGAGGAAGCATTAAACTGGGGGCAGTGAGCGGTGTTTCCCCTTGAAAAGCAATATTATCATTATTTGATTATTTCATGTGAACGCAATCTAAATTCTAACCCTGATTTGTGATTAAGGTCCTATTTTTTCAGCTTAATAGTTTAATGATTTATCTATGTTTTAAAAAGACAAATGATTTTAGTTTTTTCGATTCCGTTTTTTGCAATTTTGAAGGTGAGTCATAGCAGCTTTAAAAAGCAAGTCAAGCGAATATGGATTGAATCTTGAGACTATTGGCGTGTTCTCCGCTCAACCCTGCGGATCACACCTAGTCGATTTCTATCTGCTAGCCTATCGTGGCCTCGATTCGATTTGGCGTGGGGCGCAAAGCAAGGCGACTCACGAGATTACCGAGGTTGGACCCCCTGCGGGTAATAGTCCCTACTCCTGCTTGAGCCTTAGCTCTTTTCTTGTTGTGGTTGAATGGAATGTGTTTCTGAAATGCTTGAAACCGTGTCCAAGCGTCGCGTACCCCTCCTTCTCTCAGCTTCTCTTATACAAGCCTTGAGCTGGCGGAGAGGCGAGGGTAAGCGACCTGAGTACTCTCGATGCGACAAGACCACAGCGAGACCTGACGGGGAGAGACGAAAATGTCTTTGCTCGGCAGCCGGCCTGCCACCCTCGCGTGCTCATAAGTGGCCTTTGACCCAGCAGACACACGGTGAGGCTGCGGGCGGGGCCCGACCTACTCCCTCGGCAGCAGACGGCCATCTTAAGCAAACCCTCTCTCTGCCGGTCAATCCGGCGCCGCCGATTCTGACCGCTCGAGACCTGCAAAATCACTTTATGGTAATCATTTCTTCGGTGTCTGTCTATCAGCGCGTGATGTCGCATTAAATGTGCTCGTCGCCCGCGGCGAGGAGAGCCTTCCCGAAGACTCCCGCATAGCGCCTCCTGCCGCGGGCCCCGTCTAATAGTGGGAGGCCCTCACAGCTCGCTTCGCTGCATGCCGCCCGCTCGTGCGTGGGGCCCTCGCCCGGCCTTGGCCTGTGGGCTTTCGCCCCACTCTGTTGGGGCACAGTGCGCCGCGGCGTGTGGGGCCCTCGCTGGTCTTCTAAGGGCTCGTGACCGGTATTTATTACACGCGATAAGTAGCCCGGGTCCACCATGATCTGCGAACCGTCAGCCGAGACACTTTCCGTTTCTCGTGCGGTGGGAGAGGAATCATGGGAGCCCGCCTCTGCGGCGGCCGTATGCACGATTCTCCGCTGCGCTGACGATCTTCCTTGGGTACGCGCGCGCGCTTTTGAATGGGAAATCGAGCAGCAGGGCAATGATAAGCGCCCGGCAGCCAGGACGGAATCAAACCGTCGCTTTCTCGCCTTGCTTATCATCTTCCCTTGGCGCGCGGCTAATCCTTCCGCACGCTAAGTCCTCAAAGCGCCCTTTATCTTCGCCGCCGCGCACGAGCCTTCTTTGCCTATCGCTTTCTTTTTAGCCAATCGCTACCACCGCTTTCCATGGCGCCGCAGCGCAAAAGGTGTCGCGAGGATCTTGCCATCGCTGAGCCAGCTTTGCACGCCTCTGCCGTCAGCGAGGATGTGCCGCCGCGGCTCCAGGGTTCGTCAGCTCACCTCCGTCCGGTTCAGCGCCCGGCACCATAGCACCAAGCCCCGGCGAGATCGTGACCTTCACTGGCGCGTCTTGGCGGGGCTCGTCCCGCCATACTCGGAGTTCTTTTTGGGGTGCTTGCCTTCTCGAGATCGGAGCGACGCACCTTCCCCGATTACGTCGTGGAAGCGTAGACCATCTTCGTCCACCTATGCGAGATGTTCGTGGGGACGATGCCAAGCCTTCCGCTCTAGCGCCGGCTCTTCACGCTGCATGCGAGGTCGCGCCCGAGCGGGGCTCTTGGAAGCTGCTACTTTACGCTCCGCGACACCGCCGCCTTCATCCCGGTCACGGTCAAGTCCAACTGGAAGGACTGGCACCGCCAATGGCTGTATGTGGAGGACTCCAGCGGCTGCCACAACCTTGACCTCCCCGAGGGTTCTGCGGAATCCCTTGCCAGCTGGGGGTCTCTGCCCGACGACTTCAGCGGGCTGGGAGGTGATCTTTGAGCGCATCGCGTGCTCGTCCTGCAGGCTCACGGAACCACGTTGCGGCGGATTTTTCTTGCGCCGCCGCTTCGCTTCGCGAGGGTTCGCCCGCCGGTGATATTATGGCGATAGCGATGGAGTCTGCATTGTCCCGAGCTAAGCGTTCCTCCGATCTTTCGGGTTTCTTGTCTTTTTGGAATGTCTTTTCTTTTCACTCCTTGTCGACTTATGGCTTCTTCTTCCCTCTTGCGCCCACCGCTTGAATGTGCCGACGTGCTCCGGCGATGGTGGCGGGGCTTCAATCAGCGCCCAGCGGCGACATCTCTTTTGGCGACCATCCGCCTCTGCGGCCCAGGATCACGGAGACAACCTTGATCTGCGTCTGCCGCTGCCCATGGAGGTCTCGGTCCTGCGGTCCAAGTGGCCAGGGGACCACCAGATCCGCGATCCGCCTCGGCGACCGCCAAAGGCTCCATGACGCTGCCGCTCTGCCGTGGCGGCCGACTCCGACAGCGCTCTCTGGAAGCGCCGCCCATCCTCGCCGAAGATGGCGGCGGCGAGGTGAGGAAGCGAGCCCAAAGGCTCGCTCTTCAAGCCCCGAGCCGCCGCCTCCTCCGGCCCTCTCTGGGGCATTGCTTCAACGCCGCGCCGCTCGCCACCGTCAGTAGAGCGGCGACTCTTCCGAGCTGGCGCCGCTGCTGGGTTTCTTCACTCCTTCTGCGCCGGGCTTCTGCTTGACGCACCACTGGCAGCCGCGCCGCCCGCTCAGCGCTTCTGCGCCGCAGCGCCGTTCTGCTTGCCCGCTCGGCAGCCGGCGGCGCGATTCGCCATCACGCCTCCGCCACCAGCGGCTTGCCTTTGCCCCTTCAAACCTTCGCTTTGGGCGCGCCGCTTCAGTTGACTTTCTTCGCTTACGAGATATTTTGCATTAGGGTTAGTTATGTCGCACGTTTCGCATACGAACCTGTCTCGTTTATCTTCGTGGATAGAGCGGACGCTGGGCCTCAAGCTCCATCCCGCGACGACTCGCTAGCCCCCAGCTTGCCCGCGGCTCCCGATGGAGACGAGGCCTCCCGCCGGAGATCGCGTCGGAGAGCGAGCTCGAGGAACCTCCGCCGCCGTCGCAGCTTGACGCCAACGCCGTGGTGCCATTGCCGCCGACGTTGGATGTTTCGCCAAAGCGCCGCGCCGCCGCCCACGAGGCGACGCTGGAAAGCGCTACGGCCTCGGCGAACAAGCCGTCGGGCGAGGCTGCGGCGTCGCTGGCAGCGACGACCGCCGGGAGGCGGCGACCAGCGAGGCCATGGCGCCGCTGCCTCGCTCGCTACCAAGGACGTCGAAGACCTCGCGCGAGCACTGCCCAAGTGCCTCCGGTGCTCGCCCGACTTATCTTCTTAGCGCCGCTTACCACGATTTCGGGACGTCCTGTACCGAAGGCCACCTTGTACTCCCCACGGAGGAGAGCGACCGAAGATATCTTTGGCGCCGTGGGGAAGTAAAGCCGACGCTCGCGCGATCTGCCGATGATGATCCGGCGCTGGCGATCGAAGACGGTCGTCACGGTGCTCTCAAGCAGCGTGTTCGTCTGAGCAATGCCTGCCGCCTAACGCGCGTTCGACCTAGGGCGCCGCCGCGAGAACTTTTCGCGCCAAGCTGGACGGGTCGAGCAGTCTCGGGTTGAGCTCGCCGCCACCAAGCGTCTCTATGATGGGCGGCGGCGCGCGCGGAAGGCGATGAAGGCGAGGTAGCGAACTCCCTCACTTATTTTTGTCGTGTACAAATCTGTTAATGCAAACTTTTGCCCTTTTATCGTGAGTGTCGATCAAACTTCGCAAATCTTTACTTTGAAAAAAGAGGAACTGCGGGCACCTGACGCCAAAAGTTTTAGGCTGAACGATTACGCAAGTAAGTATTTGTTTCCTTAGGCTTTTGGTTACATCAACCCTTATGGCCTCTCGGCAAACCGACCTTAACGTTGCGTGGCGAGAGCTTAGCTTCCGGAAGTGGTCTAGACGCCGTGTGCGCCGTTGGCGCATTGCCCGAACCCGACCGACACACGAGTGCTAGAACCCGCCTTTCGTCGCTTCGCCTCGCCCGGACCGCAAACTTAAGCGTTTGTTCTTTCAACTAAAGGGGCCATCACCTTAAGTACTTTCATTTGCCGAGTTTCAGCAGAATGTTTTTCTAACAGACTTTTAAGGCTACATAGCGATCGCCAAAAGTTTTAGGCGTAGCGTTACATTGGAAGTGGCGCTCTTTCATAGGCATTAGGTTACTTCAACCCTTATGGCCTCTCGTAAACCGACCTTAAGCGTTGCGTGGCGAGAACTTAGCTTCGGAAGTGGTCTAGCAACGGTGCGCCGTTGGCGCATTGCCCGACCGGCCGACACACCGGGCTAGAACCCGCTTCCGTCATTGCCTCGCCTAACCGCAAGCTTAAGCGTTTGTCTTTGCAACTAATGAGCCATCAGCCTTAAGTACTTTTTTTAGCTACCACTTTCAATGAATGTTTTCTAACGGACTTAATGGTGAAAAAGAACAGATGCCCACAGAGAGACAGTAACTTATCTTTATATTGCGATGGCTTTGTACAATGCAGCCCCTCGAGGCGAAGGGAAGGAGGAAGACCTACGCTTTCGGCTCCAAAGGAAGGCCAAAAGCTCTTGGAACAGCTACTCACGGGTAGAACTTCCTCGGTAGACGACGCTCCAAGTGTTCGCCAATTCGCGACCATCCTCGAACGCGAGCCCGACCGAGTTCTGGCGGAGATCGAGACCACCTTGAAGGCCCTCCCATTGTGGGAGATAGGTTTATTGCGCCAAACCTGCGCTTGGAATTTGCGCAGAACAAGGTCGCCCACCGCCAAAGTGTCCTCTCACACACCCGTCTTGCTTGATAACGGCAAGATTCGCTGACACTGGCTGCCGGATCGCCGCCTCGCCTCGGATCTCTCCAGAGATTTATTCCATCCGGACGCCGGTCGTGGTCTCGGTCTTCGCTGAACGCCGCCACCCTTGGGAGCCGAGGCGAAGCTCGACGGAGCACGCGCCGGAGCCATACACGAAAGAAGGGGGTCTCACGGTGGCTCTCATGGGAGTTGTCCGCAGCCACAATACGGTGGGGACTTTTTCGCCCAGCGCTTACACGCTTCTCCAGACGGTCGAACGCCCTTGTCTTGAGTCCTCGAGTACTTCGCGTTTCCGCTTCCACTTGCCCATTGCTCTTCGGATGTGCAACGAGGCGGCACAACTTGGTACCCAGCTCTTCGCATCGATCTGGAAATCGCACTTTTGAACCGAAAGCCGTTATCGGTGATGATCCTGCTGGCGACGCCAACCGACGAAGATGCTCTTCATGAATTTTATGGCAGCAGCGGACGTGATCGCCGGGACTAGCGAGGCTTCAACCCACTTGGTGAACTTGTCGATGGCGACGAACAGATGTGTGTATCCTCCCGCCGCTCATGAACGGGCTCAGATGTCCAAATTTCGCATCGCAAATGGCCGTGAGAGAATGAATGGTTTGCGCTACTGGGCGGTCGGTGGATCCGCTTAGCACGAAATTGGCACGCCGCATCTCCTCACCACTGAAGGCATCTCGAGGGCGAGGGCCAATAAAGCCGTGGCGAAAGCTTTCCCTACCAACGCCTCGGCCTCAATGGCTCCCGACATGTCTCCATGGATCTCGTAGAGAATTTCACTCCCGCTTCCCGAGTGCGCGACTTCAAGAACTCCGCTTGCGCTCTGGCGACATACAGTCCCCACCTACTGTATGAAGCGCTTGGCCTTCGGCGCTTATCTTCTCGGTACCGACGCGTCATCGCCGTGGATCACCCATCCCGCATGTAGGCTAGGATCGGATCCATCCACCGACCTCCCGGACGAGTGTGACGATGTTAGCATTGTCGCCGACGATCCGCTCTGCGCTCGGCATTTCGCCTCAACCGCCTCGGCGAGCTTCTTCCTCCTCCCTCCAACCGGGAGTATGGTGGGTGATTGGTGACGTCTCCTCGAGATATAGGAAGCTGCGGGAAAGCGTCGCCCCCGCCAGGATTGGGGGCTGCGACAGACGGCCACGTGAGTCTTTCTTCAAAAACCCCAGCCGGAACAGGTGCCTTTGACGAGGCAATCTGGGACAGTTCATCCGCCATATAGTTGTCGCGGCGAGGGCGTGCACGGCCAAGCCCTCGAAATGTCCGCTCAACCGCGCACCTCCGCCAGTAGGCCGCCATGGTGGGATCTGAACAAGTGAAATCCTCCTCGTCCGGTTGATGACCAGAGAGAGTCTTTTTATTTGCAATCGCCAATGCCTGTGGTCGGCCACCCCGAGCTCGGGCGAGTAATCCTTCATACTCGCGCGACGTTGTTGGTGGCGCTGAACTCCAAAGACCACCAGTGCCGGACGATGTCGCGCGGAGACACCAGACGACACCAGCCCCACCTCAAGCCGGAACGAGCTGGTCGAAGAAGAGGGTCCACGGCGAGGTGTTGGGACGCCTTCAGCTTCCGTGTCCGCCGGAGTCCACTTGCTGACGAACTCCGCCAGAGCTTGCCCTTTGATGGCTGTTTGGGGAGCAAATTTGAGGTCGAACTCTGCCATGTCCATGGCCCACTTGGCGATACGGCCCGTCGCCTCGCGGTTGAAGAGGATCTCCCGTAAGGGTACTTGGTCAGATGGTGACTTTCGCCCGGATGTAGTGACGTTAGCCCGGACGCCACAAGACGGCCAGAGCATCTTCGTGTTGTGAATACCTTGTTTCAAGGCCGTGGAGGACATTGCCGACGTAGTAAATGGGCGCTGAACTCCTTCCTTTCCGCCACAAAGATCGCATTGACCGCTCGGGGTTTGCGCGACATAAAGGATCACTGCTCGCCCGGGTCCAGGCGACAAAGACGACGGGGAGGCGAGGTACTTTTTCAGCCGCCGAATGCCTCCCGCCTCTGCGGTCCACTCAAAATGGTTGGTCTTCTTCAGAGCTTGAGTAGGGAGACTTTATCCTCAGCGAGCTATAAGCGCCCAGTGAAGTCAGCAACCACCAAGCACTCAGATCCGCCAAGTCGCTGGGGCTTCATGTTCTCGATCGACGCGATCTTGTCCGGTTCGCCTAATCCTCCTTCCGGGAGACGAGGAAACCTAGCGGCTTGCCCGACGGAACGGTGAACACGATTTCTCATGATTGAGCTTAATGCAAGATTTCTCAGATTGGCGAAGGTTTCTTCCGTGTCGCCGATCAACTCCTCCGCCTTCTTGACTTCACCACCAAGTCGCCGACATACACCTCTGTGTTCCGCCTATTTGGGGCGATGAGCGATATGCATGGCCCTCGTAGGTCGGGCCTGCATTCTTTAATCCGAACGCCATTCTTAGTATAGCAAGAGATCACCATGGGCGCACAAAGGCGGTCTTGTTCGTCTTCTTCGCCATGCTAACTGGTGGTACCTCGAGTACGCATCCGTAGCACAAATTGCTCGCACCTCACCGTGAAATCGACGATGAGATCAACGCGGGCAGCGGTACGGATCCTTCTGCACGCCTCGCTGAGATCGGTGAAGTCCACGCACATCCTCCACCGCCTGCTGATTTCTTGACGAGGACGGGTTCGAAAGCCACCGGGACGGGCGACGCTCAACGACCTCGCACTTAAAGCTTGTCCACTCGGCGGATAACGCCTTGGCGCCCACCGATCGCTCGGACCTTCAGATAACCTGTCGGCGGGGGAACGCGTTACCAGGCTCAATCACTTCGGGACCCTAGTCATGTTGACGGCTGCCATGCAAACACGCTCATGTTAGGATCGGAGGAAGGAGACGAAGCGCCTTCCTATTTGGCGCCGAGAGAGGCGCCCACCCGAACGGTCTTCACCGGTCCGACTTCGCCAGGAGATCATTTAACCTCCCCGGACGAACCGGTGAGGCACGGATCTTCACGGAGGAGCTCCTGCAGTCGGCTTGACCTTCACGCCTAAACGCTTCGCCAAAGCGAGCGTTCTTGTCGCATGTGAGCGCCCGGACGGTCCACTTTCAAGACGATGGGGTCGGCCGCCCCGATCTTCACCACCATGTACGATAGTGACAAGCCGCCATGAACTTGGTCGCCGGCCGACCCAAGATGGCGTTAGACGGAGGTCGAAGTCCGCCACTCAACTCGAGCATCTCGGTGCGGAAGTTGTCGAGCTTCCAAACGTCATCGGAGATCGACGCGCTTCTGGACGGACTCGGCCCGGCTGCTGTTAAAGAACGGAGCGCCGGACGAAGCTCCTCGCTGGATCTGGAGCGCCTTGGCGACCCGGCGACAGAGGTTGAGGGAACTTCCTCCGTTAATCGAAGACCAAATTTCTAACTTTACATTCGGACCGTGGCGAACCACGATCGGAGATGTCCCGCCGGCAGATCGGTCGGGTGATCGGCCCGACCGAACGCGATCGATTGTTCGACCACGCCACCGCTTTTGTCGACCCAATGTCGCACGGCGGCGACACCTCCCTCATCGCACGATTAAAGCTAGCGGCGAGGGATAGGTGGTCGATCCGCCAGGATAACGGCAACTTCGCGACTACCGCTGAAAACCAAGCGAAGCCGCTTCCTTGCCCCTTGCGGCCGCCGGACGCCGGCCGCTTTCGTGGACGCGCTTGTCCACCAAATTTTGTCGACGACATGATAATCTCGCCAAGTCGTGGGAGTTGTTGCGTGAATGGGACAATAAGTCCTCCGTTCCACTCCGGGCGACGGTCGCCGCCGTCGCGGCCGCGGGGGCGTCGCGGGCCACGGCGATCGCCATAGCGCCATAGCTGCCACCCCCTACGGGACCGCTTCGCGGCGCCGCGGACCTCCTTCCTTTCTTCGCCACGCCATCGCATGGCCGTTTGCCGTTGTTGTTGTTGTTGGCCGGCGGCCAAGACCTGCGGTCTCGCCGCCTTGCGCTTTTTTGTCCTTGCCGCTGGATTTTTGAAGTCCCGCCTCGCTGGCCAAGAATCGCCTTCGCCCAGGTAATGGGCGGAAGCGAGGTTCGTTCGAGGGCGACTTGTGCGCCAGTGAAGAGCTCTTCCGCTGCCTTGATCTTGCGGTGGCCATCTTCTCCTTGACCCCGGGTCTCGGGCGTCTCTCTCGAATGCACGGTGACCACGGCGTCGATGGAGATGTCGTGGATGGTATTGCGGACTGGTAGAAGCGCCGGATGAAGTCGCCAATGATCTCCCTTTTTCTCGCTTCCACGCCAGGAGGTCGCCTCGACTTCCGGCCGCTTTCGAACGCGCCCGAAGTTGGTGATGAAGAGCTCGAGAGCTCCTTCCACGACCCCACCTGACCGGGCAGTGTTCTTGAGCCACGGCGGGGTTCGCGGTGAGGATCAGGGAAGTAGTTCGCGAGAACCTTTCCCGATCCTCCACATTTTGCAGATCACCGTAGTGTAAATCTGCAAGAACTCGCTCAAGGTTGGTGGAGCCGTCAGATTTCGATGGGGTGGGCGGAACCTTCCCGCCATCGAACTCGGGCGCAGCCTCCTTGGAAAAGGCGCGCAATCGACATCGGAGCCTCCCGCTCCCGGACGCGCCTTCGCTCGCCCGGTTCGCCGTCCGACGGCGCTGAAGATGCGCCTTCCGGCGGAGGCAACGCCGCTGAACCTCCTCGTCCCCACGGGCGGCGGCTGGCGCTGTCACAAGACTTCGGTCAGGCCGCTCATGGAGCTTGTCGCGCAAGTCTTCCTTGTCGCAGATGGCGGTCCTTCTGGGACCGAGATTCCGCCTACCAGACGCCGCTCGCCGAACCCTCAGAGTCGCCGCCTCGTGTGCCCTCGCCCCGATCCTCACGCCAGAGACCCGTGGGAGGAAGCGGAGAAGCCAAAGAGCGGGAGGCGGAAATACGGTTCCCGAGCCCCCGCGACCAGATTACCACCGCCATGCAGATCCACGTGAAGGGCCAAATCGGCTACCACGGCGCCACGGAGAGTCCGGAGTCACCGGAATCGACGAAGTTGTCAGCAGGTTCTCGCCGCATGGAGGTTTTGTGCCGAGTGCACTTCCTTCCAAGGCCAGCGCCGCTTAGCTAACCGGGACGGCCGCTGCCGGCCGATCTCATCGCCATTACGCAGCTCGACGCCATGGCAGCGGCTCTAGCGGCCGCCTCGTCCATCGCGGATCGCTGATCCGCCATTGATGAAGTCAAGAGCACGAATCGATGCTAAGCGCCCCATACCTGGCGCGCCATCGACGGTGTTCTCCGCTCAACCATCGCGGATCACACCCCTAGTCGATTTATCTCGCTAGCCTATCACCAAGGCCGCTTCGATTTGAGCGTGGACGCAAAGAGGAGCGACCACGAGATTACCTGTGTTCGGACCTCGCGGGTAATAGTCCTACTCTCGCCGAGCCTTAACTCTTTTCTTGTTGTGGTTGAATGGAATGTGTTTACAGAATGCTTTGGAACCGTGTCCAAGCGTAAACGATCCTCCTTCTCTCTCCGCTTTCTTATACAAGCCATGAATCGGGAGAGAGCGGGGGTAGGCAAAGACAAGATTTCAAGACATCGACAAGACACGCGAGACACGACAGAGAGACGAAACGCACGTCTTGCTGCGCTGAAGCGGCGCCACCTTGCGTGTTCGCAAGCGGCCTCGACCCGCACAGACACACCGATGAGATCATGGGCGAGGCCCAACTGCTTCCTCCCGACGCGGCGGCTATCTTAAATAAACCTCTCTCCGGTCAATCTCCGCCACAAAGGATACCGATCGACTGCCGGGTCATCAGAATGCAGTAATCATTTCTTCACCGTTTATATCCTGCTGATGTCGATTAACGCGCCGTCCTTCGCAGCAGCAGGAGAGTTTTCGCCGAAGACTCCTTCCGCAACGCCCATGCCCTTGGCCCTGCTCGACAAATGGGAGGTCTTACGCGCCGAGGGAAGCCGCACGCTACGCTTCGCTCGACGCGTGGGGCCCTCGCCCGTGTGCTGACGGGTTTCGCTTACACGCCAGGGTTCTGGTCGTCACCGACGCGTGGGCCCTCGCCTGTCTTCTAAGGGCTCAGGTCTACCGATCTTCTCAAGACTCTTCGACTTTAAGATTTATTACAATCGACAACTATATCTCAAGAACTCTTAAAATTGCTTATTTCACCATTCACTGCTCAAATCACTTAAAAACATAACCTAATACTGGTGTGCAGCTATGTCAACACGGAAACTCATATTTCCTCATGACCTCATCTCTTGCTTTCAAGGGGAAAAAAAATTAAAAAAAGGACGATGTTTTTCTGCGGTTTAACTCGCGATAATAGTCTAAATTAAGACGTACTATTCGAGGCGAATCGTTTGAATTCGGTGGAATCCGCGACGTCGATCGAGCCACCTTCTTCTGAATTCTAAACCGATACGTCCTTGTCTCTCTGAAAACTCCATTCGGCTCGTGATGCAGCTCCTGCCACGAGAGTTATCGAGTGCGGTTGCCGCTTTGGCTTTGCCAATCTAACCAGAAAAACAAGAAGGAAAAAAAAACCCGAAGCGAGAGCGCTATGCTTCTGAATAAATGGGATATATATCAGATATATTCAGATATAGGTATGACTGGCTACCGGTTCACGGCCGACCACTGCCAGAACTGTGTGTGAACAGCTCAGGGACGAACAGCAAGATATTCCCGTCTCGTCTCCCCTCGGTACGTACGTGCAACTGTTCAAGCTTGCAACTTGCAGTTCGGTTTCTTTAATCGGAGCTCGTCGGAGCAGCTGCAGTTCACGCCATGATCAGGGTGAGAATTCTCGCTTCTCGGCTTTGTTTCTGTCGATCGATGTGCATGCCTGTCGGTCACGGAGTCTGACGCCTGAACTTACGGGATTGTTCAGAAGGAGATCATCATCCGGATGCAACCGGACTCCGACAGGTCCCGGCAGAAGGCGCTGAAGGTGGCGGCAACGGTCGCCGGTGCGCCGCCTCTGAGCCCAATTCGTCGTCGGCGTCTGTGCCGTCGAGAAATGCAGCTGGGTTGATGACGTTATCTGACGGGAATGGTGGTTTCGTGGTTTGGTCAGGCGTGGAGTCCGTCTCGGTGGCCGGCCAGGACAGGGACCTGCTGCTGGTGATCGGCGACGGCGTGGACACGAGCAGGCTGACCAAGAAGCTGAGGAAGGAGGTCGGGGAGGCGGAGATAGTGGAGCTGAGGACATTGGACGGCGCGCCTAGGAGCGCCGGAGCGCTGCTGCTGCTCCCCGCCGGCGCGTCCAAGGACGGCGTCGCCGCCGCCGCCACCGCTGCGGCGCCGCCCCGGTCACCGTACCACTGGCCGCATCCAGCTCCCGGGCGGAGCTTGCCCGGAGGCGAGCGCGTCGGCGACATGTCCCCGGTCGCCTCGCCATTGGCGGCGGCCAGCCCCGGCGCCGCTCGGTGGCCGGCGGAGCACATGGGCGGCGCCGCCGCCGCACGGTTGCCGGTGGAGCAAAGGCAGGTGGGCAACTATGCCAGCACGCCCGCCGCCGCCGCACGGTGGCCGGCGGAGCAAAGGCAGGCGGGCTACTATGCCAGCGCGCCCAGCCCGCAGTACTACTACCCGTCGCCGCCCGTGGCGGGGCACGGCGGGTACGGGTACGGGAGTAGCTACGCGCGGGCGGCGGCGCGCAGCCACCCGGCGAACTACTCGCCGATGATCGAGCGGCACGACAACCACTCGGGGCGCTCGACCAAGGCGGAGCGGCGGCATAGGCACGGTGGTCGAGAGCACAACTGCTGCTCGATACTGTAGCCCTCCCCAGGCATCGTGGCAATCCGCAATCGAGGCTGTCGCTTTGTAAATTCTGAGTTGTGCTCGTTGGTTTCATGATTAGTGTAGTGCAGTGAAAGTTCAAGATCGATACATCATCCAAGAAACAAAAAAGGAAAGGCTAACCATGACGAGATGGCTGACTCCCTGCACCATCATTTCTGCTCCATTTTTGAGGTGCCACATGCTACTACGCCTGACTCACCCTTCACATTCAACTGAAGCAATCTTGGCCTCCGAGTGGCCAACCTTTCGTCCCTCGAGGCGTCACTCTCCCTTCAAGAACTCCACGATACTCTAATGGCAATGCCTAATAATAAAGCTTTCGGGCTAGACGGTTTCACCTGGATCTTTTTTAAGCTTTGTTGGGATTTTATCTGCTTTGATCTTCTTGCGGCCCTGCAATGTCTTTTCACTCACGGGTGCCATGATCGTCCTCATCCCGAAGAAAAAAGACCCCGTGGCAGCCTCAGACTATCGACCCATCAGCCTTACCCACAGCTTTGGAAAGCTTTTTTACTAAAATTCTTTCCACTCGCCTAGTGAGTTATATAGATGAGCACATCTCACACTGTCAGAGTGCCTTCATAAAGAAATGCCACATCCAAGATAACTTCCTTTTTATGCAGAGCAAATTCAAATTTCTCCGCAGATCTGGCACGCCGGCCCTCCTGCTGAAGCTAGACCTCCAAAAAGCCTTCGACTCAGTCTTTTGGCCATATCTTTTAGACAACCTTCACGCCCGCGGGTTTGGCGATAAGTGGAGGAATTGGATCGCCTCCTCTCTGCGGTCCTCCTCCTCCCAAATCCTCCTCAACGGCTCCCCGGGCCCATTCATCATCCATCGTAAAGGGCTCCGCCAGAGGGACTCGCTGTCCCCCTTTCTATTCAACCTTGCAATTGAACCCTTGCAACGCCTTCTACACATTGCCACCAAGGAGGGGGTCCTTTCACCTCTTCGAGGGATCCCCACCTATGTGTATCGCTCTATGCTGACGATGCTGCGATCATTGTGGCGCCGATCAAGGAAGAGGTCTCGGCATTAGCCCAGATACTACAGAGATTTGACGCAATCTCTGGCCTCCGCACCAACTTCGAAAAGAGTCAGGTCCTGCCCATCAAGTGCGAGGGGCTTGGCCTCGACAACATCCTCGTCGACCTGCTCGCGCGGCGAACGTCCTTTCCCATCACGTATCTTGGCCTCCCACTCGTCATCAAGAAGTTAAAGCACGTTCACTTCCAACCATTAATCGACAAGATTTCGGGCCGTTTGGCAGGCTGGCGGGGGCAAATGATGTCAAAAGGAGGTAGAGTCACCCTGCTTAAGTAGATTCTATTAGCCCTACCGTCCTACACCCTATCAGGTGCAGTGATCACCCTGCCCACCTCGGTTATTCAGAAGATTGATAAACTGCACTACGCCTGGGTTTGGTGCGGAAATGACAATTGACGGCGTGTTCACCGCTCAACCACTGCGGATCACACCCCTGGTCAGATTTCTATCTTGCTAGCCTATCGGCCGAGCTCAGTTCGATTGAGCGCTGGACGCAGCGAAGAGCAACACACGGGATTACCCAGTTCGGACCCGCCGGGTAATAGTCCTACTCCCGCCGAGCCTTAGCTCTTTTTGGTTGTGGTTGAATGGAATATGTTTACGAATGTTTCAATGCACGTATGCTAGTGCAACGCATTCTCTCCTCTCTCTCCTCTCCTTTTATACAAGCTTTGAACTGGCGGAGAGAGCCGAGGGTAGGCAAGATAAAGACCCTTAGTACATCGACAAGACACGCAGAAGAGATTTAAACGCGTCTGCCGCCACGCCAGGCATGACGCCGCTCTCGTGCATCGCAAGTGGCCTCGACCCGCACAACACCCAATGAGATCGCGGGTGGGGCCACACTGCTTCCTCCCGACGCGGCGGCCATCTTAAGCAATCCTTCTCTCTCACGGTCAATTCTTCTGCATACAGTGGCGGTACCGCCGACTGTAGGGTCAGCATGTGTAAACATTTCTTCATTGTCTATCCGCGTGATGTCGCATTAAATACGCCGCTCTTCGCAGCAAGGGAGCTGCCTGTAAGACTTTTTCGAACACTCGCCTGCGGCCCCACTTAGCAGTGCAGTGGGAGACCCTATGTCGCCGAGGGGCTCGCCCACACGCCCGCCTCGACGATGGGGCCCTCGCCCGACGCATACGAGGACTTGCCCACACGCTGGGGCCTTGTTTCGCCACTTTGTGTGGGCCCGCTTGAAGGCCGAGGGCTCGCCTAAGGTTCATTGAGGCTGAGGGCTCGCCCACGCTGGGGCCTTGCTTTCGCTGGCCGACGCAGGGGTTCATTGAGCGCTGAGGGGCTCGCCACGCTATTGGGCCTTGCTCGCCGCTCGACGCTGCGGGGCCCACTTGATCTCCTCAGACTCTTTGTACCTTTCAGTATTTATTACACCGACAGAGCCGGGTCCACCATGATACTCGAACCGTCAGCAGACATTTTTCCGTTTCTTGTGCGGCGGAGACGAATAGTGGGGGTCCACCTTCGCGGCAACCAGACGCTGATTCTCCACCGCACACGATCTTCCTTGGGAACCGCGCCGCTTGGCGGAAAACGAAACGCGCTGGGCAATGGCGTCTTGCGCTGCGCGTGGGTCGAAATCAAACCGTCGCCTCGCCGCTTTGCTTATAAATATTCTCTTGGCGCCTGCGGCTAATCCTTCCGCCGCTAAGTCCTCAAACCGCCCATTGCCTCCTTCGCCGCCCACGTAACCTTCTTTCTCTCGCCAACTCCTCCACCGCTTCCAATGGCACCAAAGCGTAGTAAGGGTCGCCGAGGGACGCGCCGTCGTCGGGCCAGTTTTCCCATCTCCGCCACGACGAAGATACCGTGAGGTGGCTCCAAGTGTTCGTGCCGCCAATCAAGGCCGATTCCGCCCCGCACCATGGCGCCAATGACCCGTGGCGGGAAATTGTTATTTTCACTGAAGCGGCGCTGGCGGGCTTGTCCCGCCATACTCCGAAGTTCTTTGGGGATGCTCGCTTTCACGAGATTCAGCGACGACCTTCCCCAACTCCGTCATCGCGATCGCCATCTTCGCCCACCTCTCGCGAGATGTTCGTGGGGACGATGCCAAACCTCCCACTGGGCGCTCGGCCAGCCTTGACGTGAGGCGCTACCGAGCGGGCCATCTAAGTCGCATTTCACCTCCTCGACGCCGCCGCTTTCATTCCTATCGCGGTCAAGTCCAACTGGAAGGATCGGCACCCAAAGGGTCAGACGTGGAGGACTCCGCCGCCACGACGATCTTAGCCTCCCCGAGGGTCCAGCGGAACCCTCGCCACCGGGAACACGCTGATGACTTCGGTGAGCTGGATTTGATGATGGCGCGCATCGCCGACCTCGCCGCCGCGAGCTCACGGAACCCACGTCGTGGCGGACTTCTTGCGGCCGGCTTTGCTCGCCTCCGATGAGGACGCGCTTCACTGGGAGTACTACTCTACGACAACGACGGAGTCCGCGATTGCCCGGAGGCGAGTGTTCTTTAGTCTTCCGGGTCTCTTTTCTTTTGGAACGCTTTTGCTTGCCAAACTTACGGTTTCCTTTCTTGTTCACCAGTAGAAGAAACGCGCCGGACGACGTGCTCGGGAATCGGCCGTCGGGGCTTGACCACGCCAACCGGCGACACTTCTCTCGTCGGGCATCCTCCCTCTGCGTTGGGATCCATAGGAGCCAGCCAAGACTTCTGCGCTGCCCCTATGGAGGTCTCCGTCCTGCGGTCCAAGTGGCTCGGGACCACTGCAGATCCATGAGCCGCCTCGGCGACCGCCCAAGCTTCATGGCGGTTGCCTCTCCGGCGTGGCGGACTGACCGACCAAGGCTTGGGAAGCGCCACTGATCTCGCCAAGATGATGAGGATGAGGAGGAGGGCGAGCCCAAAGAGAGCTCGCCCATCCAGCCCCGAAGGCCCGCGCCGCCTCCTCGATTTCTCCAGCTGGGACCTGTTGCTACCGCCGCTCCGCCATCGGGCGAGAGCAGCATGGCTCTTCCGAATCGCACCGCTGCGCGCTTCTTCCGCTCCTTCTACGCCGACGCCTCTGCGGAGCTTGTTGACGCTGCCTGCCTCACTGCCTGGCGCTTCTCTCAGGCAAGACCACTCACGCGCGGCGCCCGCTGACGGACGGCGGTGATCATGATCAAGGCCTTACCACCGCCTCCATGAACAAGCGGCTTGGCGCCCCCTTCGCTTCGCTTTTAGGGCGCGCCACCAGTTGGCTTTTCTCTGACTTATGTGACACTTTGCACTAGGGTTAGCATGCTACACGCCGCATACCGAACCCTGCTCTGTTTATCTTTGTGGAACAGAGCGGCACTTTGGGCCTCAAGCTCCATCCCATGATTTCGCCAAATTTCTGGCTTTGCCTTCCGCGCTCGACAGAGATTTACCGCAGCTGACGGAGAGCTTCGCCAAGACCGCCGCCGGAGAACCCTCGACCACCGCCTCATGGCGCCGCCGCTATCTCTCGCCAGGACCGCCGACGTTAGGCGCCTTCGAGGCGCTCAGACCCTCTCCGCCTGGCAGCGGAGGATGCCTTTGCGCCAAGTGAGCGAGCCGCAGCCGAAGTCGCGGGCGAGCCCTTGACCAGAGATCGCAGGGAAGCGATGGCTCGCGAGGTCGCGACAAAGACAAGCCATGCCGCCGCCACCAAGGATCTCAAGATCTTCGCGCGAACACACCAGGCGCCTCCGGTGCTCGCATGACATCTTTGCGCGCCGCCTACCACAGCCTTCCGGATGTCTTGTATCCGCTGGCGCCACTTTGTATTCCCGCTAGAGAAACGGCAGAAGACGCCGGGCACCGTGGGCGAAGCCGGGCGACGCCGCATGAGTCGCCGGCCGATGCGGGCGCGGTCGATCGAAGACGGCCGCCACGACGCTCTTGAAGCGGCGCGGTTCATCCGGCAATCGCCCCCGTAACGCCGCGTCGACTGGGCGCCGCCATCAGGAGCCTTCAGCGCCCGGTGGACCGGATCGAAGAGTCTCGGTCGAGCTTCGCCGCCACCGCGCCTCGATGATGGGCGGCGCCGCCCAAGAGAGGCGACGGAGATGATGACGAGGAGTAGATGAACTCCCTCATCTTGTTTTTGTTTTGTAAATATCCTTGTTTGTAATAAATACCGGGTACAAAGAGTCCTGTGAAGACAAGGAGGGCCGCACGCGTCGGCGGGCGAGTAAGGCCCCAGCGTGGGCGAGCCCCTCGCTGCTCAGGCGGGCCCCACTGCACAAAGGCGCGGGCAAGGCCCTCAGCGTGGACGAGAGCCCTCAACATTCAAGGAGGGCCCCACGTCAAAGTGGGCGAAAGCAAGGCCCAGTGGCGCTGGCGAGCCCCTCAGCGATCAAGGCGGGCCCCACGCTGCCGACGGACGGCAAGGCCCAGTGGCGCTGGCGAGCCCTCACTTCAAGGAGGCCCTACGGCAGCGAAGCGAAGCAAGGCCCAGCCCAGAGGCGAGCCCTCGGCCAAGCGAGGGCCCCACGCGCCAAAGTGCGCGCGCGAGCCCTCTCAAGACCGGCGAGGACCCCACGCGCAAGTGGGGCCCGCGGCAGGAACGCTGCGTATGAGTCTTCAGACGAAGGCTTCGCCGCGAAGGACGGCGATTAATGCGACATCGCGCGGATAGACAACAAGAAATGATTACCGCCATGATGACCTCTCGCAGTCTCGAGCGGCCACACCGTGTGGCGAAGAATTGACCGCAGAGAGAAGGATTGCTTAAGATGGCCGCCTGCGTCGGGAGGAGCAAGTGGGCCCCACCCGCAGCCTCACCGGCGTGTTCAGTGCGGGGTAAGAGGCCACTGCGGCACGCGAAGCGGCGTCTGGCGGCGTGGCAGCTGCACGTTGCCTCTTCTGTCGTGTCTTGTCGATTACCGAGGGTATCAGATCGCTTACCCCTCGGCTCTCTCGCCGGTTCAAAGCTTGTATAAAAGGAGAGAGAGAGAGAGAAGAGGGTACGTTACATTGCACTAGCATTCGTGCATTCGAAACATTCTGTAAACACATTCCCATTCAACCACAACCAAGAAAGAGCTAAGGCTCAGCAGGAGTAGGACTATTACCCGCAAGGGGGTCCGAACCTCGGTAATCCCGTGTGTTGCTCTTTTTTTGCGTCGCCCGCTTTCAATCGAATCGAGCTCTACCGATAGGCTAGCAGGATAAGAAATCGACCAGGTGTGATCCGCGATGGTTGAGCGGTGAACACGCCGTCGATGCGTCGTAGGGAGCGCTAGCATCGGTTCAAACTCTTGACCCTCCTTCAGTGGCGATGGCGAACAGCGATCGCGATGGAGCAGAAGCGGCGCTAGAGCCGTGGCCACGAGTCGGCCGCGGCGATGGCGGTGGATCACCCGGCGGTAGCCGCCGCCTAGGGTCGAAACTCTGGCGAAAGCACCGCCGGCCAAGCTAGGCGGCGTCTCGCCTTGAGGAGTGCACTCCAAAGATGAACCTCCATGCGGCGTGGCCTTCTTGGAGAACCCACCGGTTCCGGTGACTCGACTCCGGGCGCCGTGGTTGGCTGCTGGCCTTCGTCGATCTGCCATGGCGGTGGTGCAAGTGTCGGGCGTGGGAACCGTGTTTCGCTTCCTCCGTTCTTTGTTGCCCTCGCTCCTCTCACAGATCTCCCCGCGAGGGGCGGGCCAAGACGACAAGAGCCAGCGACCCTCACGGGGGCTCGGGCGGCGGCGCAGCAGTGGCCGTGATCTCCGGTCCCACTGGAGGACCGCCACTTGTCGCATGGAGAAGACTCTGCGTGACAAGCTCCGCAGAGGTCGCGACCGAAGGCGATCACATTGCCGCCGCCAAGACGCAGGGACAAAGAAGAGGGTTTCTCGCAGAGTCTGCCCGGCCAAATGAGGGTGGCGCTTCTTGGCCGCCTAGGCGACGGGGCGGCGGGCGAGGACTGCGTCCAGAGCAGGAGGCTCCGGCGTCGGTGCGCGCCTTTTCAAGGAGTGCGCCAAGTCCAAATGGCGGAGAGGTTCCGCCCACCCCATCGAGAAGTATGACGGCTCCACCAACCCCGACGAGTTCTTGCAGATCTACACGACGGTGATGCGCCATCAGAGGGTCGGGAAGGTTCGCGAACTACTTCCCGCGGTCCTCACCCGTGAGCCCGCCGGGCTCATGAACCCGCCCCGAGTCCGGGGTCATGGAAGGAGCTCTGAGCTCTTCATCACTAACTTCCCGGCACCTTCGAGCAGCCCGAGTAGAAGACGACCTCCACGTGGAAGAGAAGAAAGGAGAGTCGCCGCTGGCGACTATATCGACTCTTCACCAGTCCGCAACACCATCCCCGACATCTCCATCGACGCCGTGGTCACGGCATTCGTGAGAGGCGCCGAGACCCCAAGATCAAGGAGAAGATGGCCACCAGAAGATCAAAACGACGGAGGAACTCTTCACCTTGGCAAGACAATCGCGCCTTCAAAGTGAGAGCCAGATTCGCCGGCCAAGGCGCGGGACACAGCTTGGTGGCGAGGCCGGACCTCGAGGAACCCCGCGGCAAGGACAAGAAGAAGCGCAAAGCGGCCGAGACCGGACAGGTCATGGTCAGCCGAAGCGATGACGACGACGACGATAACGACGACGATCATGCTACCGCAAGAATGGGCGCGGCGGGCGAAAAAAGAGGAGGAGGTCGCGGCGCCGGCGGTACGGATCCCGTCAGGGCGGCGGGCGGCGGCTATGGCGATCGCCGTGGTCGCGACGGCCTCATGGCCGCGACGAGGCGAGACCGTCGCCCGTGGAGTGGGACGGAAGGCCCCATCGCCCCATTCACCGCAACAACTCCCACGACCGCGATTGCCATGTCGTCGCGAAGATGGTGGACAAGCGAGTCCACGAGCAAAGCAGCAGAGCAAAGAAAGGCGTCCAGCATCGGCAAGGGCAAGGAGGCGGCTTCGCTTGGTTTTCAGCAGAAGGAGCGCCGGTTGCCGTCATCCACGGCGGTTCGCCACCTATCCGCCCCACGCTAGCTTTAAGCGTGCGATGAGGGAGGTGTCGCCACCGCGCGTGCCGGTCAAGAAGGCAAACCGTGGCGTGGTCGGAGCAAACCGATCGCGTTCACCAGCCGATCACCCACCAAGATCGCCGCCTCGACATCTCCCGATTGTGGTTGCGCCACGGTCCGGAATGTAAAGTTAGGGCGGGTTTGGTAGACGGAGGAGTTCCTCAACCTCTCCGTCGCCTGGTCGGCAAGGCGCCCAGATCCAAAGAATGGAGCTTCATCCAACACTCCGTTCTTGAGATCGCACGGGCCGAGTCCGTCTCACTGGGCGTCGATCTCCGGTGACGTTTGAGGTTCGACAACTTCCGCACCGAGATGCTCGAGTTCGAGGTGGCGGACTTCGACCTCCCTTACAACGCCATACTAGGTCGGGCGGCCGACCAAGTTCATGGCGGTTTGCCACTATGCGTATATGGTGGTGAAGATCCCGGCCACCGCCCCATCGTTTTGAAAGTGGATCGCCGGAGGCGCCCGCTGCGACAAGGACGCTCTCGCTTTGGCAGGGACGATCGGTGCCCAGAAGGCCGAGGCTTCGACTCTGGGAGCTCCTCCGGCGAAGACCCGTGCCTCCCCCGGTTCGTCCGCGGAGGATGCTGCTCATGCGAGCATGCCGAATTGCCGATGGGCGACGGCAAGAAAGTGCGAAGCAGCAGAATGTAATGGAAACAACTATTGGAGGATAGATTTTTTGGATGCATTTAAATTTTTGGATAGATTATTTTAAATTTTTTACTGTTTTAATTTGAACTCGGTTTTTTTGTGGATTCAATGATGACCCGTGGCCATGTTTGGTGTGGAGTAGCTAGACAACCCTCGTCATTAAAATCACTCTTTCATACCATTTGGACCTAATCAAAACGTTAGCATAACTTTATATATTCAAATATCAAGTTTTAGTTCTAAGCGAAATATGTGAGACAATTTAAAATATCTGCGATGCAATTTACTTCAAAATAATTAACCAAAGAAAACTAGCTAAGTAGGCCTCAAATCTCAATATGTTTTCTTCCAATTATATCGTTGAAAGCAGTGGATAAGAATATATAAAATTTGTTCTTTTCTTAACTCAAGATAATACAACGAAATTACAGAACTCACTTGTTTAGCAGGGAAGAGGACGCAATGTTTTTGTTCATGTGTAAATTCAAGTTTGTTTCGCTTAGGTGCCACTCTTTTCATCTTATCTCAGTTTAGTTTATTTTTCATCTACGACTGTCCATTTGCAAAGTTAAAAATAAGAATATAAGATAAGATAAAATGAATTTGTGTAATATGTCAAAGTTGTGTAACCTCAGTTGATGGAAATTGTTACCCATACTTTAGTTAGCTTTGATAACTTTCACACTTTTTAAAATGCAAAGCTTAGTTGAGTGTGTAAATTGTGACAAGACACACATTTTCTGTGACCGTGAACGAAGACTTTAAACTTGTTTAAACATAACGAATGGTCATGAAAGACATGGTTTTGCTATAAACGCTCCCTCGTATTCTACCTCCGATGAACCAACAGTCTCGCAGGCCCACATCCCCATCTACTGCCATCTAAAAAATTAAAGGCCTGTACCTCAGTCATCAGCTCTGCAACGTGCCGGATCTGGTTCTGACCAGACCGTTTGAATCCCCCTCGTATAAACGGACACGGAGAAGAGGATCAAGAGGGAGCCCTGCACACATGCATACAGAATTTTTTAAATTTTTACATTATTTTTTATATCTTTACTTAAAAATACACGTACCTTCAATATTTTTTAAAACTAAATGGCTATCGTCCATATCAAGGACGGTCGCATATGGCATGGACGATAGGTGGTCTGTTTGTTAGCTAACCATTATCCGTCACCTGGTTGCCTGCTCGGTCGCACGGCCTAGGGTGATCGCCAGCCCACGGGCGACCGGGTAGACACAACCAGTTAACCAAGTTGACCACAACAGGCCACCTATCGCTCATGCCATTGGACGATGGTTCATGTATGGGTGATGATATTCTAGTTTTAAAAAAACCGGATGCAGGTGTAAATAAAGAATAAAAAATAATATAAAAATTCAAAAAAAATCCATACATACAGTAGTACGGACCCACGCGTTTGAATCTTTCGGGCTCCGAAAAAAAACAAACGCTCCGCTACCGAACGACCCCTACGACCCAGCCCAACCCATCCGGCGCAGGATGCAGCCCAGCTCACGTGCGCGCGGTGCGTGGCCCAAACAGCGAACAGCCACCGCCACGTGCCGCGATCCCGCCGGCCGCCGACGCTGCCCGCTGCGCCGCCCTCCCGCACCTGACGCTCCTATCTTTCCGCGCCGCGGCGAGGTGGTAGCTCAAGCCTGAAGGCTTCGGAAGCTCACCTCTAGCCCCCCGCGAGTTCAAAATATTCCGGAGGCGGCCACCGGAAGCTGCCCGTTAAGTGGGCCCCCCTCTCACCCCCCTGCCTCGGGGCCGACGCTTTTCAAATACTCCTCCGGCTCGTAGCCGTTGCGCGCAGTACGTGAGGGTGAGGCGTTGAGCCGGCGAGCCTAATTCGGGTGGCGCCGGGATCGGAGATGAGGCTGCTCGGCGCCGGCGCGGCGGCGGGGGAGCAGGACGGGAAGAAGATCAACGACGAGGGGATGGCGCTGCGCAAGGCCGAGGAAGCCGGTGAGTAACCGCTCGGGCATATTTCTTCGTGATGCGCTGACTCTGTCGTGGTTCACCGGAGGTGAAGCCGACGAGTGCTTGCGGCGTATGGTATGGAACTATGGATATGATATGCAAATGCAAGCATGCATGCATGAATTCGACCGAAGCATTGCTCGAGTTCAAGTTTGTGATGCATTTAGTGGTGTTCATTGATTATTGTTTTACTCTGTGATGCATTAATGGTACACGCGGCATTCTCGCTGGTTTAAATCTTATTAATCACGAACGGCGCAGCACGATTGCACGAGTTGATTACCGCGGCGCATGCGAAGGCAAGCCGAGATTCGCATTTCCATTTCCCCCTCAGAATCCGAGGAATAAATTTGTAGCAGCAACAGAATCCACACGGCACGATCGCATTATCTGCACAAATCAGTTCGTCTGGTTCTGATCTGTCGCCGATGCGGCGCCGCAGCTGCGCGGAGGTGCGAGGCGGCGCGGTGGCTGCGGCGGATGGAGCCGGCGGCGGCGGAGTCCCTGCCGGAGAGGCCGTCCGAGGAGGAGTTCTGCACGGCGCTGCGCAACGGCCTCGTCCTCTGCAATGTCCTCAACCGCGTCAGCCCCGGCGCCGTCCCCAAGGTGCGTGGCGTGCGTCCCGTCCCTGAGAGCCTGCGATGGCCGGCAGTTGGTGCCTGGAATCTCACTGCTCGCCATGTTGTTTCGACAGGTCGTGGAGAATCCCGTTCTCACGGTGCCGTCGTCCGATGGGGCGGCGCAGTCTGCGATTCAGTACTTCGAGAACATGAGGAATTTTCTTGTTGCAGTTAGTCAGATGAATCTGTTGACGTTTGAAGCTTCCGATATAGAGAAGGTACGACAATGACGTCAGTTTGCTCCACATATTGCTCAATTGCTGTTGGAACATCATCACAGTGATTTCTTCTCATTACTTCTATTTTTACTACAGAATGCATTTTAACAAAGTACCAAAAAAGATGTTAATTTCTTCAATCAAGAAACCCCATATTTAAATTTGATAATAGAAATGTATATAGGTTGAATGCTAGTTCGACATTTAGCCCAATAATTTGAACTTGAGGGCCTGTGGCATCTGAATTCTACCCATTGACAGGGAGGTTCGTCGATGAAAGTGGTTGACTGCATACTTTGTCTCAAAGGATACCACGAGTGGAAGCTCTCAGGTGGGATCGGCATCTGGCGGTATGGTGGCATTGTGAAGATCGCCTCCTCAAGCAAGAAGTTCCATTCACAATCATCCAGAGGTGGAGTCTCATCTGACCTGAACCAACAAATGCTGGAATTTGTGCATCTTCTCTCTGAGGTTTCCCTTGAGGAATCTAAAGTTGGAGAATCTCAGTATTCTCGTTTCCAGTACTTTGTTCTTCGAGTTGTACGGGCATTCCTTCAGGAATGGGGTGAAGCTGAAGATTTGCCTTTAGATGATATGGTAGGTAAGTTCTGCTTTTTCTTATATATTTGTTGATACTTCTGATACTTGTTTGATTCCCATATGGCGGGGTAGGAATATTGGATGATGCTCTCACCCAACAAAGCTGAAGCTTTGACCAAAATAACCTTTGAGCTTAATACTGTGGTGGCTGTCTTCAGGTCCTGGAAACAATACTCGAGCAATCCTGTAAAGAATTCACCATTCTTCTTGCTTCCCATCGAAACCAGGTAGTGTACATATTTATATTCCTCGATGTCCTTTTGTTATTATGATGTAATTTTATATATACTACCTAATTGGTATCCTTTGCTAAAGTTTAAATAATAGTCCTGCTATAAATAGTTGTAAAAACCAAAAGCTTGCGATGCCTATTGAATACTTACTTTTAAACATGTCATATCTAACAGGTCAGATCACTTCTAAGGAAGATGATGAAAGATGAAAACGGAACACTTTCTAAATTGGAATTGATCGAAGCTATCTCAAAATTTATGAAGGAGAATAGCGAGTGCTTATTCTCTTCGTTGCAATTACCCTATGGTAGCCGCAAACAGTTGATTGCTGGAGGAGGACTTGAACATCAACAAGAAGAGCTCAAGGTAGGAAGTGCTGTGTCACAGATTCTGCTGCTGCGCTTGATCACTAGCAAGAAAAAAAAAATCTTTGATATAGTACATTTTGGCCTTGTTCTTTTCAGCATATTGTTGCGTTGACGTATTACTATAGTAAATTTGAAAGCTCTCGAAATGAGGTCTAAAAATCATAAAAAAATAATTAAAAAATAGTTTTAGAATCTTTGGAAAGACAACTAAAAGTCACGACAAATCGTTACAAATTATCACAATATATAGGCTATATAAAAATAACAAAATTTGCTACAGTAATTCTATTGAAAAGAACAAGGCCTTTGTTCCACTTTGCTAATCATGATCATTCTATTGAAAATTGATGCAACATATTCAGACGTTAAAACTGTCCTTCAACGAGATGAAGTCTGAAGTTGAATCTACTCGAGCTAAATGGGAGGAAGACTTGAGGAGACTAGGTTACATGCATTTGAAAGTTTTTTTTTTTAACACCTTGTTCTTTGATCTCTAATCAGAATCTCAATATTTTAGAAAGCTATTTTGAGGCTCAAAATCATAATGCTTACCACAAGTTACTTGAAGAAAATCGTAAGCTCTACAATCAAGTGCAAGATCTTAAAGGTAAACTAAAAATATACTAGTGCCATTTTACTAGCAGCAAGATAATTAGCTACTGACATTTGAAATGTTTCACAGGTAGCATTCGAGTATATTGTAGAGTGAAGCCTTTTTCGAAGACACAATCTGATCAAAGATCTACTGTTGATCATATTGGGGAAAATGGGGAGATCATGATTATGAACCCACAAAAGCAAGGAAAGGATGGGCGGAAGATATTCTCATTCAACAAAATATTTGGACCTAAAGTTTCACAATGTACATCATCAACCTTTCTAGTTTTAGTTTCTCATTTACCACAAATATATAGCATTACCTAATAAGACCTAGTCATTCACAGGAAGGTTTTGTGAGTTTCTTGTTTATATAGTTATTATTCAACAAGATAATTTTTGGAGATTGAAAAAAATATTTAGTTGATAATGGAAACAAAAATATATGATTTACATGAACCTAAGTCAGAAAAACATTGATCCATTACTTTGGAGCGTGTTAGATTTTTTTTGTAGGAGGTATAGTATTGTTGGCAACTCTTAATTATGTATGCATTATGTTACTCACTGTTGCTTTTGTTTTCTTGGTAACAGCTGAAGTTTTTGCTGATACACAACCATTGATCAGGTCCGTGATGGATGGCTATAACGTCTGTATATTTGCGTATGGTCAAACAGGATCTGGAAAAACATATACTATGGTAATTCTTCACAAGATATTGCACTTCTAAGTTTAAAACATTAGTTTTATATATCATTTTAAATCAAGGAACCTAATAAGTTTTCGACACTGGTAAACATAAGAAGTTAACAACAATGTCCTTTTGTGTAAGATTCATTTATATTACACGCCATGGTATTTTGTTGCTTTCTTTTTATGACAATGTATTTTTTTCCATGCATTCCTCAGAGTGGTCCGGATATAACAGCAGAGGAAACCTGGGGCGTGAACTATCGGTCGCTGAACGATCTATTTGACATATCTCAAAATAGAGCAGACGTCACGACATATGACGTGAAAGTTCAGATGATCGAAATATACAATGAACAAGTGAGGGACCTATTGATGGTTGACGGAGCAAACAAAAAATATCCTTTCATGGTTGTTACAATTATTATTTCAGGCTGGCATTTGAAAAGAACAATTATGAAAAAAATTTCCCTGCACATGTCGAAAATGTCTCCCTCTATATGGCACATGAAATATATTTCTTTATGTTCACTTTGCTTGCTTTGATATTAAAACTCTGATTTAGTAAGTTTTTTCTTAACCAAAAACACATTAGAGATTCGTAACAGTAGTCATGTAAATGGACTCAACATCCCAGATGCAAATCTTGTGCCAGTGAAATGTGCACAGGATGTTTTGGATCTGATGAAAGTTGGCCACAAGAATCGGGCAGTTGGAGCAACTGCTCTTAATGAACGAAGTAGCCGCTCACACAGGTATTTTTAAACTAATGTGACGGACTTTATCTCATTCTCATCCTTACTATATATATCTTTGTGTATCGTCCTTTTCTAGAGTGAATCTTTTCTTGAATCATTTGAGTGATACGAACAATTATTGCATATTATGAAACTTCCCATATTTTGATAATGGAATCTGGACTACCCTGTTTACAAAAAATGCATAATCACAGCATGTGTTAATTTGTGTCTCTTCTGCAGTGTGTTGACAGTTCATGTGCAAGGGAAGGAGATAGTTTCTGGTTCAACTCTAAGAGGTTGTCTTCATCTGGTGGATCTTGCGGGAAGTGAGAGGGTGGACAAGTCTGAGGCCACTGGAGAAAGATTAACTGAAGCCAAGCATATAAATAAATCACTGTCAGCACTTGGTGATGTTATAGCTGCACTTGCCCAAAAGAGCTCCCACGTTCCATACCGGAATAGCAAGTTAACACAAGTACTACAAGATTCCTTAGGTGGTATACAGAACCTCTTACAAGGTTAAAATTGTTTAATCCAGAATCGGCAGATTGCTAATTAGTTTTTTTTTTCTGATAATATAGGTGGTCAGGCAAAGACCTTGATGTTTGTGCATGTGAATCCTGAAGCAGATGCTTTTGGTGAAACAGTGAGCACTCTTAAGTTTGCCGAGCGTGTAGCCACAATAGAACTTGGTGCAGCTCGTGTTAACAAGGAAACTGGGCAGGTCAAAGACCTGAAGGAAGAGGTATGGTCATGAGTCATGACATTGTGATATAACGTATCAGACATTGGAGCTTTGTATTCACAACTTATGGTGTGCAACTTTCTTTATTAGATTGCTAAACTAAAATCGGCATTAGACGATAAGGAATGTGAAGCAGCACAGCTAAAAGATGCAGCTAACCATCTGTCCTCAGAGAAGAGAAATGCAAGAATCAGATCACCTCTAACCACCTACTTGTCCTCGAAGCCTGAAACTGGTCAGGATTCTAGAGTTGACGCGTGTTCCAGTGAGGTATATTGCTTAAGAGCTTCCCTGAATAACTCATTCAACTTTTTCTAAAAGTTACAGTATCATGTTCATCTATTGGAATTAGCATCTTGAAAGTAACAGCGCATAGCGCATAACTCACATATCTCACAGAAATGTGTCCTGTTCCATTGGCAGATCAGAAGCTCATCGTCTGGAAAACAGAGAAGGTTTCGTTCTCCGTTGTCGGTGAGAGAGCTGGATGACAAGTCACCTATCATCAACAGGGAACTATACTTGAGCGCCCGAAAGTTTAAGACTCCTTCCCCTCCAGTAAGAAGTTCACTCTCTGCTGAGAGAGTTGGCAATGCTAAAACCGTGGAGAAGGCCGAAGCAATAGATTGCACGCCTATATCGAAGGGTGAAGCGCCGGCAAAAGTACTTCACAGCGGCTCTAGGAACACACCTTCATCAGTTCCGACAGCTCAAAGTTTACGGAAATTCCGAGACTCGGAAGAGAATAGAAGCGCAAGATTATCTGTCCGAGAAAGTATGACAAAAAATAAGTCTGACAGTGCCACGAAGGCTCAAAAAGACGAGCAGACGGCCATAAAATACATGGGTGCTAGGGTGAGACCAGATGCCAAGAACATCAAGAATCAATCCGAAATAGAAAACGAGCCCGCTGACAGTGAACCCACCTTCCATTTCAATCGGAAGGCGAAGAGGTTCCCGCCGCAAGCAACAAGACAGTCCCAAAGCATTGACCTTAGGTATGATTCTTCTCCAGATACTACTATCATTTTTTAATCGATGATTTGCCACTCTCGAAAAATATCAATTCATTTCGGTCATTTACTGTATCAATAAAACGTGGGAGTGTCTGTATTGCACCCCATCTTATAAATTATACTTCTCGCCAATTCTTGCATTGCACTTTTTAGATAAAAATGGAAAAAGTTCAACCTCTGCTTCATACGTATATGGCTAATATACAAAGTCGTAAACCTTAGGTAGAAGTATTCGAAATAGATAATTCATGCAAAACGATAACAAAAAATTAACTCAACGAGATTCTATTGTTAAATCTCCAACCATGTCAAATTTGAAGAAGAACATAATGGCAACAACCTTCAATGAAAGACATGCTTTAATAATATTTTCCTATTACATCCTCCTTTTGCAGCAATGCACGCTGTCTTAAGCAGTAGACTCCCCTGTAAATAACGTGGAAAAAATTTCCTTTCTTTTATCAAAACAACATCATTTCGGCAAGCTTTAAGAACAGCTATTGCACCGATCAAAACTCTTCTCTTTTGCTTTAAACCCATTTCTAAAGGCCAACTTCCAATCATGCAAGAAACATTATGTGAGTAGAACGTAACCCAAGAGCTATGTTAGTTTTTGTATCGAATATGTGTACAAATAGGTTACATGGACTATGTGTTTTAAAAGACAGGGTTTGTTAGTGTTAAAGTCGGACTTTATCCAGGCCTCCGCTATATAAAGGAAGACAGCCTTGGTGTAACTAAGACAACGACCTCATAATAGTTACATAGTAAGAGGAGGTCAGCGGCCAGCTTGTGGTGACCTGTGCAGCCGGTATGTTGCGGTATTATAGATTGGGGAGGAGCGCCCATCATCAGAGTCCTGCAGATGTAGACGAAAGCCGAACTGCGTTAGCAAACATCGTGTCTCCTGGTGTCGTTCGTGATCTTGCATCGGCGCATATCCTAACAAGCTACATAGATTAGATGTCAAACAGTCTTCGCAAGCTTGCATTCAAAGAAAAGGTGTCGAATGAATTATTAACGGAACAAAAGCTATATCTTTGTCTTCCTGTTTATATTTTTTTTGTTGAACAAATAGGGCAGGCGCTCTATCATTTCATTAGGAAGAGAACTGTACACTGTATAAGGACCTAGCCATGGCTAGAGAAACATAAAAGAATTACATTGGGGCAACAAGGAGCCCCAAGCTCCAACCCTTCACCTCCTCCAAAATTCTATCAACCTGTTTATATTTGTTTTTATAAGATTGCGTTTTGTTAAAATAACATCCCTTTTTATAAGTATCAAAGAAATATCTTTATGTTTGGAAGTTTTTGCATTGCATTATCTATGAAAAAGAAATTCTTGCGTCAGATTGGTCGAGTTTGCTAACGGAGGTGTTTTTTCTCTGTGTGGCAATGTCAGGGCGTCAGTCCAGGAGATGGAGCCGCTCACCGACGGGAAGCATCGCCGGAACAGGCCGCCGTACGCCGAAAGAACCAACATACCCTTGCCGGAGACCCGGCGCAGCGTCTCTCTGCCTCGTGGGAAGATTGCTCTTGTGTGAATCTAGAATTCTTCGTTAGATTTTTTTTTTCTGTTCTTTGATTGATGATGCAACGTTGAACGTTGTCTGATCCCTGGGCTCTACGGCTGGTAGAAGCCTGGTGGGGACCACGTTATTCGCTGAGTTTTTCTTATGATATATAAAAAATCGTGTGGTGTCCTCGACAAGCCTCACGTCCTTTGTACAATGTAAATCTGTTGCGGTTTGTTACGTTTTTATATTTTTTTAATAATGAAAATGTATTCTGGCCTTTGCATTGTAGATGAATATGAATTCACTGCAACCATATAAATTACAAGGAAAATGTATTATGGTCTCTATGTTATAGGCATACACAACCCAATACAACCACACAAATTAAGGTACTTGCATCAAAAGAATAGATCATTTCATCCATCCGTAATATGATTATTAAATTATCATCCATATTTGTCGAACAAAGGCCACCATCCCCAACGAGCGACAAGCATTGAGAATTTTGTCCTTTTTATCCTCCTTTGCAACAAAGTTCAGTGGCACAACCAATGGGCTTCTCTAAAGATGACATGTACAAGCCTTACATTTGTTAAACACAATATTGTTCCGATGAAACCAAATAGCCTAACATAAAGTTGCTATGCAAACTTTCTTTTGTTTAATATGAACTAGCAAGGTGGCCCGCGTAATTACGCGGCTAGTTTGTTTTAAAAAATGTTTAATGCCTTTTTATAGAAAAAATACAATCAAAATCACTTGCGATAAGAAGATTTTAAAATATTCATTCTCTTTTTTATTTTAGCTTATATAAATATGTATTTTCTATATGTAAACTATAAGTCATCCATTAACACGGTGTTGTATGTCCCAAGCACAGTAACATATAGCAATATTTTATAAATGAAATATTTGAGCTACCACAGGTTATAAACAAATGAGAAAAAATACTTCGAAGAGAAAATGGATTAAGTGATTAACTAAATTTGGAGTGTCACATTAAATTCTTAAGTTTAGTAAAACACATCAAGATGAGAAATCAGTGTGTAGCTAATTCCTACTACATTATGCAATATTGAAATGACAAATATAAATCTAATTTACATACTTTGGGTTCATTTTCCTTGCTCTCTTAGGTCTTTTTTGGTATGCTTGACCCTCTAGATTAATCTTCTGGTGTTCTGCATCTTTGATTTGGATATCTATGCCATCAATTATTTTAGCCAACTTCCTTGCTGTTTTTAGACATGTAAAGGCTCGCTCTTGGTTTTTACTACCGCTTGTGATGTGATGCTCAGTTGTGTAGTAGTGTCATGTTCGCTGATATTGGTTAATTATCCAGAAAAAACAATAGTAAGTATTGGTCTTTTGGTAGGTTACTATACTTGCGGCCGCAGCGGTTGGGGACACGAATCATGTTGTTGCTTGGCCTTTAGAAGGGGTTCGTGTCCCCAACCACTTCTAAAGGCCCTCTTCTGGCTTGTGGCTATTGAATTGCTTGTACAAGCTCGCTCCTAGTTTTTACTACCGGTTTGTGATGCTCAGTTCTATAGCAGTGTGTCATGTTCACCGATATTGGCTAATTATTCTGAAAAAACAACAAGACGTATTGGTGTTTGACTTCGTTGATTCTTTGGTCGCAAGTTTTTTGGGGTGATAGCCTCGTATTGCCACGTATAGGATACGGTATAATCATCTAATCTGAGACTTGGCATTATCCAATCTTGCGGATAGATAACTATGGTTTATGTGATCTTGGATGCCGCATTATTTTATTTTGTATATATAATTGATATAAAGTATTTTTTTAATCTAGATCATTATAATATGGTCTCACTATTAATCAAACGGTTAAAATAAATATGGTGTCCCACACATTTGCGCAGCTAGACGCGTTTTATACTCCTATTCTAAATTTTATTCCAATATTTTTCCTTGTAGTTAATTTTAACTCTTTTTTTCGTAGTTCTGGATACATAGTCATTTTCTATTATTTCTATATTACCCTATCTATTTCTATATTTGTTGTACTTGAGATGGGCTCATTTTCTAGTTTCTATTTGACACGGACTCTTGTTAATTTTTTATTTTTATTTTTATTTTTTATTTGATATGGACTTTTTTTAATCCAAGTCATTATAATTAGGTCCCACAATAAGAGGCGATGTAGTTTTTTTATTTTATCCAATTTAGACCATCTCCAACCATTTTCTCTTCGTTTCATTCTCTTCCCCATTCTCTTTCCTATATTTTATCTCTTTATTTCTTACCATCTCCAATGAATCCCTTCAAGGATTTACGTAGAGATTGAGAGAGAATCTCCTTCTAAGGAGAATGAAGGAGAAATCTCTTCACGAAGAGAACAAGTGAAGAGAATCCATTGGAGCTTCAAAGAGAACCAAAATCTCTTCGCGAAGAGAAAATAAGAGGTGAAGAGACACCGTTGGAGATGGTCTTATGTGGAAATTTCTTTCACGTATTTGCGGCGTCTAGACATATTTTATATTTCTATTATAAATTTTATTCAATTATTTTTCTTGTAGTTAATATTAATTCTTTTTTGTATCATAGTAGCTGATGCATAATCATTTTTATTGTCTCTATTTTAACTTATCTGTTTCTATATTTGTTGTAGTTGAGATGGACTCATTTTCTAGTTTCTATTTTAAATTTTTATTTCTTATTCGATATTGGACTATTTATTTTAATCTAAGTCATTATAATCAGGTCCCACAATAAAAGGGCGACGTAGGTTTTTCTTTTATCCGATTTATGTGGAATTTTTCCTACTATATGATAGATTTAATCGAACTGTTATAGTCGCCCACCATTGTAATCAATGGCGAGACAATTTATTCTTATTATCTTATTTACATGAAAATTTCATCCAATATATAATAGATTTATTAAGAGTCATTATAATCTGATCCCACTACAATTGATGGTGAAGAAATTTTCTTTTCCTTTTATTTATGGTGAAATTCTCTAATTAACGTCATGGCTCCATTTGCCCTCGCTTTATATATGAGTTTGGAAAAAAAAGATCCTGCACCCATCCACCCGTCATTTGTTAATCATGCATGGAGTTCGGATATGTAAAATGGTGGCTTTGCATTTTTATAGTTATAAGTTATGAGACATACTCCATTTTACAAAATTACATATAGCGTATACTCCATTTTATAAGTTATGGAGTATACGCTATATGTAATTTTGCAAGAAAAATATACACGGCATGAAAGCATATATATGTACGTACGTGTTGGAGATGAATCCTTGCACGTTTATTTATTGGAGATGAATACGTGTGTGATTTGTACCTGCATGCAGTTAAATTATTCTTCCTAAAGTATTTTGTCAGTATATGCAAGCATGCGCGTGTTAAAGATGAAATCCTCTGTAAGGTTTAGGTATTGGAAATAATTTTAGATATTTTTTTAGGGAACGATAATTTTAGGTGTGTTTTCAATAATCCGCAAATTTAGGTATTGGAAATAATTTTAGATATTTTTTAGGGAACGATAATTTTAGGTGTGTTTTGGATAATCCTCCTAAGTATATTAGGAGAAAGTACGTGTTCCGGTGTTTATGTAGACAAAAATTTAGTTGATCTACACTCTTGTCGATCATAATGTAGACTGCAATATAGATACACATACAAACTCTATTTTTATTTAAGAGTTGTGTATGGGTTTTTTTTTTTTGAATCTTTTTCATGTGTATGATGTGGACTCGATCTAATTTAATTTAAGCCATAATGATACGATCCCACTATGATCGATGGTTGAGATGATCTTTAATTTATTTTTCTTTGAGTAGATGTGTGTGTATCTCTATATATATACATTGCGGTGTATATATCCATCGATATATAATCCTTGAGAAATTGATGCCTGTTCATCGTCTGCCTACACCGTGAGATTAACATGTACGCTTAGTGTAGTATATCATGTATGTATCCCTCGTACGTGTACACATATTGGAGATAAATTTTTTATATGATTTTTACTTATAGTTAATTAAACCTCCTAAATTTTTCTAATGTTATTTGGTTAATTAATCGACAATACAATAATATAATTTGAACCCACACTGATTAAGAGTGTAGATTTTTCTTTTCTCTGTTTTGATCTAGCACGAAAAGAGGGAATCGTCGGTGTGTTTAACCTGAAAAGCGTGACTTGATCTGGTGATGAATGATGATATAAGAGCTTGATTTGATCTGGAAAAAAGCAAGGAACTGTTGGCGTATTATCCTAAAGTTTTTGCTTGGTCTGACGTGATTAGATGAGAAAGCGGAGGATTGAAATTTGAGGACCGTACCGTATTGGCTTGATCATATGGCAAGTGTATTTCGTACACTTGTTGTATACTACATATTTAATTAGATAGATATACATATGAAAGGTCCTGCGCTATTTTTGTCAGTATGATATAAAAGCGTGACTTGATCGATGCGTACATGATTTGTTGTGTTATAGATATACATATGTAATCCCTATATATAAATTCCTTGTTGGTCTATGGATTGAATCTTAGCTCCATTGGACATGTTTTTATTAGATATATCTAGACCGTTATAATCTGGTCCCACCGTTGATCCGACAGCTGAGATAATTTGGGTGATGTGGACGAACGTAGTGGCTCGGTTTTCCCTTCCTTTAATTATATAATAGATACCCTGAAGCCGGTCCCCTACTAATTAAAATAATCATTTGGGACTTTCAAACTTAGAGTAACTTAGACTAAACGCCAAACTGCTTCAGCTAATTGGCACTGAAAAAAGAGATGATTAATAGATCTATTATGAATACAAAAACACACTTTACACTTCCTTCTCAATTTTCTTTAGCAAGTTTCGCGGTTTGTAAAAATGATTTCTCTAGTTAGATACCATATGAAAATTTTAATTTTGAGGGACAATTCTAAACTCCATAATAATTTGTTCGGATGAGATACCTGACTATTTGCCATACTTAGATATAAAGAATGAACCATAAAAAACCCTATCTTGTTAAAGTCCCATCGATAATATATAATCCCTCTATTAACTCAATTGAACATGAGACGGAAATGAGATAAGTAACAGTGCTGCAAGCTTTTAATCAGTAGAGCCCACCAGAAAAAGACCCTAATGAAACAAACGCTTAAAACTTTAGCTACAAAAACCACGTTTGATAAAAACTCAGCAATCGTATATCGTTCCTAGTCGTCGCTCGCACGCATCGCTAGCCAAAAATGCAAAACGACAAAAAAAAAATGATTGTGGTTATGGTGGAAAGATCGCCGTGAGTTACAGCCCGTGGAACCTTGTTTAAGCCTCTGTTCTACGTTACATGCATGTCGATTGCAATTTTTTTTTAAAAAAAAATGTTACAAAATAATTCATCCAATGCTCAAATCTATTGAAACAAAAACAATTTTATTTTAAAATTGAAGACCTCCATTGCCAAAACATAATCATATGATTTTAATTTGATTTCTCGATTATCTATATATTTAACTATGGTTTCACGTGGCTTCATTTGGTAGGTTTGACCATTCAATATGGTTTCACGTGGTATCATCTGGTTGGCGAGTATTATTTACTTTTTTCCCCTTATTGTTGAGCAAGCATGTGATATAGATGGGAGACACGAAGCCAATGTTGGCTCTAAGCTAGTTTTGTGGTAAGTGCAATTTGTTTTCAAATGAACGAACGTTTCGCATTTGATACATTATTATATTTCTTTATACATATATGGCACACATGATACGTACCTGATATCTGTATGATACTCCCGATTTGATACCGGCCTTGATACATGATGCCCTCGATACTCGACCCGATACCTCTGATACTCGATGATACCTCCGGATATTCAATTTAATACATAATGATAGCCTCAATACATTCGATTTTATGTGATATCTTCTCTTGATACTACCTTCCTTTTTTTAATTTGTCGTCTACTTTTTTTTAAAAAAAACTTTCAGACATGCCTTCAGACTTGGCCAATGTGTCGGCCCGGTTCGGTTCGGTTCGGGCCCGGTTGGCTCGATTCTTTATCTGATTTAACCGCCAACCGTAGGGTCTCGACCAGTTGGTTCAGATAATGAACCGAACCGAATCGGGCCAGTTCGGTTTTTTATTAGTCGGTTTATCTTATTTAAAAATATATATATATAAATAAAGAAAAACCATTATATTTCACAAATATACATTATAAATTAAAGAAAATATATATAAAAATACATATATTGAATTAAATAAACATACAACAGTAGCAAACCGAACCGAACCGGGCCGCTACTATGCGAACCGAACCGGGCCGGCCCGGTTAAAAATAGAGCTTGTTGCATTACACATGTCAAATCTTCCGCGGAGCTAGCCGGTTAAAAATTTGAAAAAAAATTGAAAAAAATAGTTTCATGCCAAGAGACTTCAAAACTTAAACAAAAAATAGATTATTACTTAAAATTATTTTCATCTTTTCCATGACTTTAAAGTAAACCAAAGGTAGCTTATTTATCTACCTTACAAAAAGAATAACTTCTATATCTATATTATTCCTCATAGATAAACCCTTAGGTAATAATACCATCCCATATACACAAATATGCAAAAATACAACTACTCGCGATTTGGAGCCACGACTGGTTCTGTCGTGCTTTGATCTAGCGACAGGCTCCTGTCGAGCTTCCAAAGCTCGATAGGAAGCCAACAACACATCTCTCCTCTGTGCTCGGGTTCTACAGATCGGACGTTTCTTCAAAATCCGATTGCTACCTGGTCGTGATTTTAACGAACGACCGACGCCTATTTGCGTCTAAAATCAAAATCAGGATACAATTTTACATAAAAGAATAAAAATAAATACATAAAAAAATTCCCCATATGCATATGGCCAGCACTACATGTCTTTCAACATGATGCTTGTCTGTGCTGCCGCTGCCACTCGTGAATGCTGCTCGGCTTCACATTCCTTTCCATTCGAACACAATTCAGAGCATGGAGGAGGCGGTTGCACGCGATCGGAAGCGGCAGCGCGGGCGCGGGGCCGACGCGGCTCCATCGACGGCGGCGGCGGCGGCGGCGGGTGAGGCACAGTACGTGTACCTTCCTATCGCTGACGCTCTGAAGGCCCCCGGTGCCCGGGTCTGCCTCTTCGCCGCCGTCTCCGAGATAGGCGCCGCCGTCCGCAGCCGCGGCACTGGTGAGCGTCCCCACCCTTCGCTTCTCCCTCCCCGCGCCCACCTGCCGCGCTCATGAGCCCCCTAGGGTTTTGGGTTTTGGGTTTTGGCACTGCACGGCTTTGGGGCTAGGCCATGGTCTTTCCGTTGCTTCGTTTGTGGTTTGCCTCGATTTGCTAGCTAATGATTAAATGTGCCCTATTGCTAAAGATTGTCGCGGACGGCGAATTGCGAATTGCGAGTAGGTTATTAGCAAACTGTTCTTAGGGTTTTCTTTTGGGGATTTTGTTATGTGAAATCGGAGTAGAAGGTATGGTATGGTTTGGTTTGTTGTGTTGTGTTAATTATGACTTTATTGCATAACCTCCCTGGCGACCATAAAAAAAAAACTCATGCTTTAGCATTTCAGTCATGCCTAAATCAGCATCTCATGAGGTGTGTAGAGACTGGAATTTTATTCCATTATCTTAAAAAATATACTTAAAAAACAACTCTTTGGTGATTCGATGGCTTTTACCTGAAACCATCAGATAGTGGAAGTGGTATTATGCTGATGCTATCATGGGTTCCTCGCAACAAACACATTATAATGCACTGCCACAAACTCCTTGAATAATTTGTTGAATTGGACTCAAGTTTCAGCTTGTTGTTGGTTCCTTTCCACCGTTTTACTTGTTCCTGAAATTAAATGCTATGTTATGTGGCTGTGTGTGTGTGTGTTTTTTTCAGATTTTACTCTTACATTGAGGATTGTGGACCAATCACGAACAGCTGGGATCTCTGTGACTTTTTTCGCTGATAACACCACACTCCTGCCTTGTGTTAGGTCAAGCGGAGACGTGATCAGTCTCCATAATGTTGTGGTATAACCCAATACTAACCTTAAATGTTCAAATTGTCATATTCAATGTTATCTCTACAAACCTAAATCGTTTCAACTACAAATTTGGCAGTGGCTAGATTATTTCTACTTTTATCTGCAGATAACAATGCATCATGGAGAATTCTTTGTTACATATAGCAAAAAATTTTCTTCATTTGCACTGTTTGAAGGAAAAGTGTCTACAGAATGCAGCCCATATCAGACTTCTATGAAATATCATGGGAGCAAACACGACAATGAAATTTTAACCCAGATGAGAATGTGGCTTGTGTATCATCCTACAGGTGAGTTCTAATTGAAAAGTGACTGCTGTTCATTTCCTTTGCCGCCCATCTGCACTATATGTTGTGTGAAGGTTTTATTGGTACCATTTAAATATTGCATATCTTTTTAAGACCTTGGAGTCAAACATGATTACTAGCTTCTAACCCAGATGAGAATTTTGATTATACTTGAGGGCCTCTTAAAGGCTTCTTGTCTGTCATACCTGGATGTACACCTTTACATCCTAGTGTGACCCATGTGCAAATTTGTCTACAGATCTATCATCCTGTGCTTTTGTAAAGATTTGTTCATCGTTAATATTATATCGTTTGCAGTATTTACTGTTTCTAACTAGCTGTATTGTACTGTAGGTCTAAAAGATCTTGAATTACAACTAAGGGGATTAAAATCTGATTCTACTTTTGATCTTGTATGCAAGGTTTGTTATCTATTCCAACACTTTAAATCCAATACTAATTTTGACAGAGGAATACTACTGTTCTTTTCCTCTTTGCAGGTACTTCATGTCTGCAAAGCTTCCAGTGGTGAATGGATTTTTTATGTTTGGGATGGAACGGATGCTCCTGCCACTGAGTTTCATACGCTGTAGGGTTAGACACTGTCATTATTATTACAATTTCAGCAATAAGCACTTAGCCAATCAAACCTGTTATGATATCTGGTTCTATGGTGCATTTGAGTACATTATCGATGTCTTGACTGCCTTCATTAGGTTGTTCTGAAGTGACTGTCAACATGTTGAACTTGGGTGTGGTGTCAAGTGGGACTTGTAATCTTATGAGCATAAGAGCATCCCCAGCAGGGCCTTCAAATTTTCCTGCATCGCTACAGTAATCGTTACAGTAACTGCTACAGTGCAAACTGCTACTCACATGGACCAAATTCCCTCCTAATGCATTTGAAAAATTTTGAAGTAGAGGCCATTTTAGGGGGTGTGATGGGGATGCTCTAAGTCTATGGATTGATATGGATTCTACTACCCATTTTGACCCTTCTACTGGGAATCACAATAGAAGTACTTGTGATTGTGCGGTTAGAAATAGAAATATCTGCATCGATACAACGAAATATTGGTCCTGAATATGCCTGCCCCCTGGGACTGCTTCAAGCTATGGCCGATGGAACCAAGCCCCTTTTTAAGGAAGATATCCTGTCATTCCGAGGAGATATTCCTTTTTTTAGCATTGGACCTTCTATAGCAGTCATATCAATTTTATTAAGTTTTTTAGTTATCCCTTCGGGATATCATTTTGTTTTAGCCAATCTTAGTATTAGTGTTTTTTTTTATGGATTGTCATTTCAATGTTTGTTTTACTTTTTAGCTAAATCGTGTGCCTCTATTATTTTTTCTTGGTGAGCATATAGTGTGGACATGGAAGCGGCTACATCCTCTCCTCTACACCTTGAAGAAGTGCCTCTACCCAGGGAGATTTTATGCACTCTGCCTTGTATTGGAACGGTCTTGAGGGTTTTCTCAAACAAGTTTTTCAAGGAAATATTACACTTGCAAAATAATATTTATTGGGCCAGGTTTTGCAATATTACTTGCAAGCAGGAGTTTGGCATGTGGAAAGGCATTTTTCTGCCTTCTAGTAGAGTTCGTCTTTTATCTAATGAAGATGGCAGTGTTGTTGAACGTGTGAAGTAATCTTCTCTTTTCTGAGTTTTCTCACGAATGTTGTCTGCCTTCAAAAACTACCTTTATATAAATATTAACCAAAAAAATTGATGATTCCAGGATGTATGACAATCGCTTTGCCACCCAAGTTCATCAACAGCCAATGGCTAGCCTCCCCAAGCTCTCTGATATTACTGGTATGGAGCATAACCTGATAATTTGCATGAGTGCTCTGTTGATTATCATATTTTGTTGCATGGCAGAGAACTCCCCCTCGATGTGATATTGATATGGTTCTTCAGGATGAGCCACACGGTAAGCTCTAGTTCCTGGTCTGCACCTGGATTGAGAAGTCGACGAGGATGCCGTCGCAGCCGAGGTGGCTGCCGGCGATGGGTAATTGGCTATAACGGAACCACCTGCCGGTTATCGATGGCAGTGCCTGAGACTGGAATTGGTGGCAACTAAACGTGCCTTTTCTGTTCTCCTTCTTCCCTTTTATTCATGCGCACAGCGCTGGACCAGAAGGCCCGAATGACCAGCTAACAAAGTGGATCACCCAACTACTAACAAACAGACTACTAACTGATAGACTTATTCAAAACTGAAAGGAGACTAACTAAATGACCTGCTGCCCTCTTCGGCCGCTGCACACGAACTGATGGGTGCCAATCGTGCGCGTCGAATGTAGACTCGGTCTAGGGCTGTATCAATTCTCCCCTCCTGGATACCCAGCTTGTCCTCAAGCTGGAAGTCGGGATAGGAGCGACGCAACACCAGTGTGTCGACCCATGTAGCTTCTGACTCTGGTTCGCCTTGCTCTGTGGTTCTTCAGGATGAGTCACACAGTAAGCTCTAGCTCCTGGTCTGCGCCCGGATTGAGAAGTTGTCGAGGATGCCATCGCAGCCGAGGTGGCTGCCGGCGATGGGTAATTGGCTATAACAGAACCACCGGCCGGTTATCGACGGCAGCGCCTGAGACTAGAATTGGTGGCAACTAAACGTGCCTTTTCTGTTCTCCTTCCCTTTTATTCATGCGCACAGCGCTGGACCAGAAGGCCCGAATGACCAGCTAACAAAGTGGATCACCCAACTAGTACTAACAAACAGACTACTAACTGATTGACTTATTCAAAACTGAAAGGAGACTAGCTAAATGACCTGCTGCCCTCTTCGGCCGCTGCACATGCACTGCTGGGTGCCAATCGTGCGTGTCGAGCGTAGACTCGGTCCAGGGCTATATCAGATATGCTGTAATATGGTTGCGATGCTCATTGGTGGTGCCTGCTTTGAATGCATGTCTTTTTTTTTTCAGTATCATTTAGCTTATTGATCAGTGGTGATTGCTTCTCGATAGCAAAATTTTAGTTTGCTATAACCTTTATGGTTACTTAAATGTATAATTTAGCACTTTCAACTTTCTATATGGACACGAAGATTGTTATTTTACGGGGGAAAGATCTCAGTTTTTTTATGTAATATTTAGTACTTATCTATATTCTAGAATCTCGAGATAACTGAATGTAGCAAGAGATGATTTTTTTTATTTTATCTTCTCTTTCTTTGAATGTCAAAGTGTTTGTTTTCATGAACTATGCTGATCAATGGTTGCATGGACTATGAGGTGCACTCTTGTTGTAATCCGTTGTTCAGGAAGGCTTGCCACGTGATTAATTATCATTTCTGTCAGATGTAGAGTACGAAACCACCGGTTACACAACACTAATGGAGTCACTCACTCATGGACAGGTATTTCTAGTTTCCCAGCTTTTCTCAATCATTCATCAGCTTAATTTGCCATGGTTTTTCTTTTCCCCTGAAGCTTCCCCAAGAACGTGACTCGTTTGTATTTACCGGAAAATATTTACTTGACTTTAGATTGCAGTAATGTTGTCTAGCCCCGTTGGCCCTTTTATAAGAATACTAATTTGTACCACTTTCCTAATTAATATATAAGATCTGGTAGTGCTAAGAAAACTGGCCGTAAAACCAGCATAATTGTTTCCATTTCTTTTTTGCTAGGTGACACACAAATTCAAAACCCTGGTACGTGTTGTGGCAGCATATCCATGTCGAGCAAATGACCTCCATTCACTATTGACTGGCAATCATTGTCTTCGGTTGACTCTTGAGGATCCTACAGCAAGAATTCATGCGTATGTCCACAAGGAAGATGGGGTAAGAATAGGCTGTTATTAGAATAGACTCGTGTCTTGTAGATTTATACCTACACATTCTCATTGGTGTCCGCTCAGTATTCCACTAGAAATCAAAACTATATTTGTGGCCAAAAGCTGAGATAAAACTTCTTACATCTGCTGAAACTTGTAGTGCCCTGTGGTCATCTTAAATTCTTCATCCATGGCAGGTCAAATTTTTTGGTGGTTTTCTGTCATTGGAAGTGATGACTAGAAAGATGAACCGGCTACTTGGTATCCCGGAAGATGCTGAGGAAGATACTCTCTTGACCAGGAACCCACCTTGGATTTGGTGTTGCTTGAAATCTTTCCGCCTGGACAAGCACGATCCTTGGGGCAGCAGAAGATATCGGATCTTCGCCACAGAGATCAGGGACTGAATCGGGAAGATGATAATAATATTTGGTGATCCCTGGACATGCAAATAGAAGATCAGGTACAGTAGTGTTTGCTTGTGCAACTAACGTGCAAATAGAGACCCTTCTAGGACGATGCATTAGATCATATCTTGCAATGATGTAGGGAGAATAACATCCGCTGATGTATTATTATTGCCTGGAATCACTCTGTTGTTACCATGCTGTTACTGGGTCTATGTAGTAGGTTATGTGCATTTGGCTATCTATCGAAGCACTCTGGTGGCATTTTGTTTGCTCGACGCCGTCACCTGCGAATCTGCGATGCAATCATATGGTTTAATTATCTGAATTCCAAAATGTTATTTTTTCCGTTTTATAAGGTAGGTTCGCATAAGAATGACATTGGCAAGGTCAACAAGTTGATGAGAGAAATTATCTATTTGCTGTTTCGATGAGTGTCAGCAACCACAGATAGAACTCTACAAGCTGGAGATCGAGCAATCCTCCTTTTTTACTGGGTTAGCTCCCCACTCACAGATTTCCTTTGCAAAGCCTCCATAAGAAATGACGAAACCTATGTGGAAACTATCCGTTTACTGAGGTCCTCTTTGATCCTCTGTTTCAATTTAGGCCTAGTTCTTTTTCGGCTTAACGACTTATCCACGTTTTGAAAACACATATGCTTTTAGTTTTTTTAGTTAGTTTTTTTGTTGTTTTAATGGTGGGTCCTAACACTTTAAAAAACAAGTCAAACGAAATGTATCCGAATCTTGAGACTACATCGAGAAGCTCTCAAAATTCAATCATTTCAGTCGTTCAGCCGTTCAGATCAGTTCAAAAGAACAGAGCATAAGTTTTAGTTGCAATTAAAAAAATTGATGACCTTTAAAAATTATGAAAAATTACGCTCGGACGAAAAACGACACTATGACATATATAAACAGTGGCATGCATGACACACGCACTGTTTCTTATAGTCGTGTGTCGTCCTTACTTCTACCATGCCTTAGGGGAATTAAAAAGTACGTCGTAACATATGGGTTTCGCGTTACCTCCGGCATGCAGGGTACAAGCGTTCTGTACGGGCGTGCAACTCTAGTGTACGCCTTGTCATTTCAAGACGATGTTCGAGATCTGCGATCCTTTCGTCGAGAACCATCATGTATGCATCTGCTGCCATTAGAAAAGGATCATCCATCCACGATGCCATACGACAATCATTTATCTGTTTTGCACAGGATAGAAAATTAGATTACATTCTAAAATAAATTCGTTCTATACGAAGATAAATAAACTCACTGCGTATAGAGTACATCGGTAGAATCTCCGTACAGTCTAGAATTTTTATTTTTTTGTATTTATTTTTATTCATTTATGCAAAATTATATGTCGGATTGAAAATTAGACACAAATAGACGCCGGTCGCACCTTGAATTCGCGACAGCGTACCTGTCGCACTTTGGGCGCACGATAGGTTGGTGAAGACAGGCGCAGGAGAGCCAGGCGGCCCAGGCACTGAGGCACCGATCACACCTTCATTTCGCGATTGCCACTGTAGCTACAGTGCATGTGCACTGTTCATTAATCTTTTTATACCTATTAACATTTTATACCATATCCAACCTACACGAAACAAATTTTAAAATTCATGTAAAATCCTAAAGAACTCATTTTTGAAACTTTCAATTTTTAAAATTTTTTTCAATTTTGAATTTAGACTTGAATTTGTATTTTAAATTTTAATTTTTTGAATTCTGAATTTCGAAAATTCTAAGTTCAAAAAATGGGTTCTCTAGAATTTTACATGAATTTTAAAATTTGTTTCGTGTAAGTTGGATATGGTATGAAATATTAAACTTCAAATTTTCGTGTAAATTCAAAATTCAAAATTCAAAAATTGAAAGTTTAATATTTCATACCATATCCAACTTACACGAAACAAATTTTAAAATTCATGTAAAATCCTAGAGAACCCATTTTTCAAACTTAGAATTTTTAAAATTCAAAAATCAAAAAATCAAAATTTAAAATACAAATTCAAGTCTAAATTCAAAATTAAAAAAAATTAAAAAATTGAAAGTTTCAAAAATGGGTTTTTTAGGATTTTACATGAATTTAAAAATTTGTTTCATGTAGGTTGGATATGGTATGAAATGTTAATAGGTATAAGAAGATCAATGGACAGTGCACATACACTGTAGCTACAGTACCGGTCGTGAAATGAAGGTGCGATCGGTGCCTAGGCCGCCTGGCTCTCCTGCGCCCGTCTTCTCACCAACCTATCGTGCGCCCAAAGTGCGATGTACTGTCGCAATTCAAGGTGCGATCAAGGCCTATTTGTGTCTAATTTTCAATCCGACATATATTTTTGCATAAACGAATAAAAAAAAAATCTCCAGTCCAACCAGAGACCGGTCTATCAAAGGTCTGCACCACTGCATCAATTCCATATACACACTTGGGCCAGTCCCGAAGGATATGAGAGCCGGGCCGTAGCATAATTGACTCTGTGCGGTAGTTCTGTTTTATTTTGATGGGAAGATCCTCCGATAGGTAATGGGTGTGACCTCTTGGGCCGGACGATTCCCACCAACTAGGCCTAATCCATGCGTTGGTAGACCGTTTTTTGGCCATCCTACTACGATGGTGCCAGACAGTATCACATAGACGTGTTAATGGTAAGTGGTAAGTAGCAAGTAAATAGTAGTAAATGCAATGTCACTAATTCTTATAATAGTAAATGCAATGCCAATAGTTTTATGGAGAACAATTTTTTTATTAGCTTTTCACGTATTGACATTTCTTTTTTACAATTAGATTGATCAGTGGTATTTTTTTATTAGTGTTTAACGTTGATTTTGCATTGAAAAAATATATTTAATTAAAACTTGCCAAAAATTACGCCGAGACGATAAATGTTCGCATTTTCTCGCCAAACCGTCGAATGCACTTAATAACATAACATAACATTACATGATTACACTTAGCGCTGACGACCCCTTCTTGTGTATACACTTGGGATGTAATGGTCTGGTGGATGCGTCGTACGTTGTCCTGCAGCCTGAAAAGGTCCAACCCGATTTTAAAGGTCAGTTTGCTCCGCGGTCGGGATATACTTGGGCTGTAAATTTATAGCGTACGCAGACCCACCATAGTGTAGAAAACACCTATCATGCTTTGTTTATAAGGGTTTCATGGTCGCGCGCAACCTGTGAATGCACGCCATGGGGGTTTGCTCCCCGTATTGCAAATGTGAAGGGAAATCGTAGGGGGGGTTTGTTGTCCATGCCAGTTAGACCCTCCAGGCCGTGTCGGATGTGACATAGGAATGTTGCATCCGTCCAAGATATCTTGAAAGATAAGGTTGGATGCATATATATTAATTTCCGCAGTACGTGCAATTTGGAACCTGACATGGCCTAACACCGTCTAGAATAAATTTGTATTCCTGACGGTTTATACGCAGCTTTCGAGCTATAACCCTAGCCAACATTGGCAACTCTATTGGTAATGTTACTATGGCCTGCAAATAGCTGCATGTGTACATGCTTACAAAATTCCCTTGCATTGATGCGGATGCATCTTCGTAAAAAATATTCAGTGGTGTTGCCATTTACGTCTGTAACATACATGTGCTCATTCATATGAACACAAAATATATGTTTCTTTATATTTAACTATTATTTCAAACATTACATAAAATACTAGCTTAAGTGTTTAATACATAATATGTGTAATTAAGTGTTGAACACAAAATATAGCAATTCGACTAATACTCTAAACCCACTAATTATTAACTATAAAATGTCACTAACATACGTACAATTAAATTACTAATTTGCATGCTAATTATAGATTAATTTCCGTATTATGTTTAATTAATCTAACAAATAATTATTATATCACAAAATATAGGTACTCTTTTGACTATGCACACTACCGTTATTTTATTGCTAATTATATATTAATTTCCACAATACGTGCAATTAAAATGTAAACATTTATATTACTAGCTATAAAAATAAGTCACTAGTTTCCATTATAATTGTACACAATTTTCTCTCCTTACCTAATTAATTAATAAGTAATCCTAATTTAAGTTAACCTAACACAACATGTTTATGTTAGGTATAAAAATAATGCATACCTGACGGTTAGAAGGTTGGTTCAAACTTTCTGAAAAAATTAATACAACCAAGAGCTATCTAGTTGGTGCTGGTGGTTAGATTAATTAATTAGTGTGAACATATATCTTTCGGCTATTAACATACTATGCCAACATTAGTATATATAATCCTTGGGAGATAGCCCTCACATGCCAAGATTAACATACCGTGTATAACATACATACAATACTATACTAGCTTAACTGCTACAATAACACTAATTAAGTACTAATTATTAGCTCCTGCCGTTTCGTACAGGGTCAGTGCCAATTCTGAAATTTTGTTAACAAGTAGATCAAATTTAAAATCCAAATTTTTTTTCCCTCACTCTTGTTACCTGAACTGAAAGCGAGAACTCTTGTTACCTGAACTGAAAGCAAAGACTCAGAAAAAATTTATGATCACTGTGACTCAGTAAAGAAGAACTCTTGTGAACTCTTGAGCTTTGGCAGCGAAGAATGAATGCGAAGGCTTACGCGGGGCAGCAATATATAGCCTGAAATTTATGATCACTGTGACATCTAAACTCATTTAATTAACATTAATCATATGATTACTGTTCCTGTTAAGCACCACTGCAGCTTGCTGCTTAATTCTAGTCCACACATTTTGGCACTATTTTGTCGGTGCAACATTATTTTATTCAAATGAGGACACTATTTTGTCGGCGCAACTGATTAGGTACAGCTGATTAGGGAAGCGCGCATGCATCTCCGGCCCTGCGGGGTGGCGGCCACAACTGCGGCCACACGGGGTGGCTGGTGCAGAGCCGTCGCCACGCCCGGTGGTGGGAGCAGTCTGCGGCCACGCCGGGTGACGGGTCCCGCTGGTATTTCTGTAATTTCTTTTACAAATAGATTATTATATTAATTAACTTTTTACTGTTGATTATTTGAGCAATTTTTCCGCGGCAGGGCGCGTATAAACTGTAGCGCCAAAGGGCTAACGTACTGGAGTAACGTCCACTCCAATCCAACTACCTGCCCCCGCTCCCCTCCTCCCCTCCATAAAGCGAGGTTACACACACCTCGCTCCAATGGAAGCGCTCGCTATCGGATCCGCGCCTCCCCGGCCGGGCCTCCCAGCTCCGACCCGCTCCACCCAGCTCCGCCGCCCCAAAGCCCTGCCCGTGTCCGCCGCCTCCGACCCCCCTCGCCGCCTCCTCGCCGCCGCCCCCATGGACGGCGCCGCCGCCGGCGGCCGGAACCCCGCCCCTCCCCGCTGCGCTCGCGCGGAGACGGTCAGTTCCTCCCGCGATCCCCCCATCCCTTTATTTCCTCGGTGCTATGTTCCTTGCGATGCAAATTTTGCGGTTGTCCTCCCGAGAACGCGGGACTTCTGATGTTTTGTGTGGCTGTCGGTGAAGGATTCGGAGGATGCGGTCGCGACGAGCTCGCACGCCGCGTCGGAGGCTGGGGCGGCGGGCTCGGCTGGTGAAGCTGAGCAGGGCAACGGGAGCCCAGCTACCACGGCAGACGGCAGCGGCGGCGGCGGCGTCGAGGGGGTCGATGGGATACGGATTCGGCGGCGCCCGGTGACGGGGCCGTCGGTGCACTACGTGGGCCCGTTCCAGTTCCGCCTCGAGAACGAGGGGAACACGCCGCGCAACATCCTCGAGAAGATCGTGTGGGACAAGGAGGCCGAGGTCTCGCAGGCATGTTCATGATGATCTGGAGCGATCAGTGTTGTCAGCCAGCGTCGTGTGCTACTCTACATACGCTGACGTGATGTGAAATTCTGCTCTGGTTGCATATGGCAGCTGAAGGAAAGGAGGCCCCTGTACATGCTGAAGGGCCCGCTGGACAACGCCCCCCCAGCGAGGGACTTTGTTGGGGCGCTGAAGGCGTCCTATGATCGGACTGGTCTACCTGCCCTAATTGCAGAGGTCAAGAAGGCTTCACCAAGCCGGGGGGTCCTGAGGGAAAATTTCGATCCGGTAAGTTTGCGAGATGAAAACTGATGCTCAGATGATGTGTGCAAATCTCAATTGTTTCATGTATGTTGGCATGTTGCCGGAATTCACCTGCTACTGCTAGCTTGATGGCTGTGAATTACATACAGAGCATAGTGTACCTTTTGGTTATTATATGCTCACTTGTAAATTTTTATGGTAATATAGACCTGCGAGGCGAATTTGCAGACCCCATGATGATTTTTCTCTTATTTATCATTTTAGTAATAACAAATGTGCTACAAGACTGATGTAATAAATCTGAATTGTTCATTTTGAAGTTTACACACATATCTGATTGGCATCTCTGCTAAAAATTTGCAGAGCAGGTTAGAAGATTAGTGCCAAATAATAGTAGTTGATAATTGGCTGCATATCTATGGCATCCACCAAGTTGCAGGTTTACCAATATTGAACAATAATTTGAAATCTACTATATAAAATTGCATCAATGCATTATTTTGCCCCTCAATTCTGTTAGTTACTTCCTACCTTAATCATCCATTCCCATGATATTCTTATTTGTCAACATTCTGAATAAATATGCATGGTTTTTTCCTAAAGAAACCACTCAAATGCTTGTCATGTGTAAAAACTTGTTTCTTGGGCCAAAAATAGGTACAGATTGCTCAAGCATATGAGAAAAATGGGGCAGCATGCTTAAGTGTTCTTACAGATGGAAAATACTTTCAGGTCAATAATCTCTTCTCGTTGAGAAATTTGATTGGCGTTCTATCCTCCATTATCAAGTTATACACGCTGACAATGATTGATTTATTTTAATATGTAACCAGGGAAGTTTTGACTACTTGGAGGCTATACGCAATGCTGGAGTAAAGGTGATGTAAATTTGTTGCATTTGTTGTACTTGCATTTACAGAATCAATGAAATTCAAATATGGTAGTTCGGAACTTTTTAATTGCATAGAAGACTCAAGATGTTATTTCGAAATGCAGTGTCCTCTTCTGTGCAAAGAGTTTATTATTGATGCCTGGCAACTTTACTATGCACGGTCCAAGGGAGCAGACGCTGTTCTTCTGATTGCTGCTGTCTTACCTGATCTCGATATCAAGTATATGTTGAAAATATGTAATATACTTGGCATGGCTGCTTTAGTTGAGGTTAGTCGACTTGTTTTTTTTGGGTGATATGTTTCACATGTTAAGGCTTTTCAACTCTCCTCTCTTTTTTATCTGAAAGAATTGTACTCAGTAATGCAACTTGCAAGTCATTATATTTTAGAATAAATCAAATACGTATTTAGCATTTCTAAATATGCTGTATACAACTTGACTTTATTCTTGAAGGTGCATGATGAAAGGGAAATGGACCGTGTTTTAGGGATAAATGGAATCCAGCTTATTGGCATCAATAACCGTAATCTCGGTATACTGGTCTTGTTCCTTTGATTTTGTTAAGTTACCCTGTGTGCTTTACATAACAATGTATCCAATTCCCAATTAGGCCACATAATTCTATGCGAGTTTGTTCCTTACAAATCAACTGTGGCTATTGTAGTTTTGTACCACCAGAAACTTGTTCGTTCATATTGAACTATTGGCTTCTGCATTTAATTTTTCACCATACTATGAAGCTGCTATTACATGATAGATAAGTGATTGGGAAATTATGTTTAACCCAGGATGTTTGATTCGTAAAATTAGAAACTGAAGTTCACTTCAGTAATGCATCTTTAAGAAGTTAAAACTTAAAATGTGGTAATTTGGCCACTATTGGTATTAGATGATTGCACATGTTAATGCTGTGTTATGATGCTTCAGATTATGCTATTTGCTCTATATTTAATTGGACATGTAAATTTTATTCCAGAGACCTTTGAAGTTGACATTTCAAATACCACAAAGCTTCTTGAGGGTGAACGAGGACAAATTGTAGCTGAGAAGGACATAATTGTAAGTGCTTTTATGAGCATAAGTTCTGTAGAAAGCAAGAAATAATTTTGAAAATCTTACAGCCTATGTCTCTTCACTCTTGCTACAACTATTTTGCATTCATACTTCCATGTTACTTGGTACAAATTTGAAATAAAATCATTGCGGACATAGTCTTGTGCTATTACATAATAAAGCTGGATTGTACATCATAATAACCTGGCAATGTGAATATTTATATCGTAGTTATGTTTTAGTATATTTTGAGGTCTGTTGCTCTTGCTAGCATGAACCTTAATTATTATCGGGCTGTTTGGTTCAGAAGTTGTAACACAAATGCAAACGTTTTGGATTAACACTGTTACTGCAAACCAAATGAGTGAAACCCTGATTTTGTTTGGTTTATCTTTGTAACGGTATCAACCAACACGTGTATCTGCCTCTTCTTGGCATTGCTGGAGTGAGGACGCCGTGCGCCGTGGCCTCTGTGCGAGGAAGCCTCCGTCTTCCCGGCCTTGCGGCCTTACCTGCATAAGGACACCGTGACTAGCGGTATTGCTGATTACACTCGGGTGGTAGCGGTATTGGATTTGCACTGCATGGTATCTGATTACAGTGGCAACTGATTCGGCCGGTTGAAACAAACACAAGCTAATGGTATTAGATACCTTCCGTAATTGGATTACGTTACAAAAATCTGAACCAAACACCACCTATGTAGCATGCGTTTCCTATATGCTGTAAATCTCACATATGTATATCATCACGTTTTAGCTCTTGGTACACGAGGGAACACCACAAATTTGTGACACTGAGCCTAAGGCACAACTACCAAAGCCAAATCAGTGAAATCACCATAAGATCGTGACAACATGCTTGTGACTCTATGAGAAACTACCTTCAAACTGTAATTTCAACACTATTACTAGTATTATAACTTTTGAAATTGTTATGGAGAAGTCCTGATTATAAAATGCATCATGTTATAAAGGTGGCTGTGCCCACTGCCCAGGACTCCCCGGCAAGTTGGCATACATCATTCATGCTAATGTTTGGCCGGTTGCAGGTCGTAGGAGAATCTGGGCTATTCACGCCCGAGCACATTTCGTTCATTCAGGATGCCGGGGTCAAAGCGGTAAGTCAGCCATGAACCTCATACACCCCTAATGAACACTACACTAGGATGCTCTGTTTGAGATTTGGTGGTCTCTCTTTCTGCTTGGCTGACTCCTGTACTTTGCTGCAGGTTCTCGTTGGGGAATCTCTTATCAAGCAGGAGGATCCAGGGAAAGCAATTGCTGGCCTTTTCGGCAAAGATATCTCACATGTGGGCTCTGAGTAAAGACACAAGAGCTTTGGATGCTGGAGGCGAGAAACGCTGGATCACTCACGAGTTATTAATTGTAGGGGAAAATCCCCTTAAAAATTGTCGGGAAAAGGTGGAGCATTTCGCTCATTTCGAGAGCATTGGTCGGCCACTTCGTCTGCCTGACCATTTTTTCAGCGATCTACTGTGTTTTGTAGCCGAATCTTTTCTAACAATTAAACAAAAAAAAAATGTAGGTTATAGTGAAAAAAATGACAGAATAAGTTGGATGTTGTATAAATCAATGATTGACGATGGTTCTTCACTGCGATATGGGGCCATAGTCTATAAACTGGAACACTAAACAAACCGCCTCGATGCCTCGTACAAGGTAGGCTCGAGAGTCGACACAGATGCATGCGACCAAACAATCCAATGCATGGAGGACTTTTCTTCCAAAATTTGATGCAGTGATTCATGGATGGTAAGCCCAAAGAGAACTACAGAGACCAATGCATTATTTCATTATTTGCATCAAAGCAGTTTTTCCACTCGCATACGCTGCTACATATGCATTCGTTTCATCGTTTGCGCCAAAGCAGCTTGCCACTCGTATATGCTGCTACATGGTAAGTCCAAAGATATTTGCACCAAAGCAATTTTTCCACTCGTATGCTGCTACGTATACTTGTATGGTCCTAGTGCTACAAGTCGGGTGCGAATGGATATCGGGATTTTTACCTAATTATCCAATACCCAAATTGATAAGAGAATGAATATGGTGTACATTATATATGTTATATATGTACAAACAGCTTTCTTAACAAAAAATAGCATGAATTATCAACTATTTTGTATTTATATGCTATGGAGATAAAAGAGGGAAGAAATATCCAAATTACTATCGGAATGTCTCCTGCTCCGCCTGTCCGCCACTTCCCGTGGCATGCTCTTTCGCAGAAAGGTCCAAGGATTCTTGGATTTGAAACGACCGAGTCCTTCCTCTCCTCCGAACACACGCACAAAAAAAAAATGACTTGTGCAGTAGAATCAGATTGACTTTTCCTTTATTTCTTCCAAAGGGCAAGGCCCATTTTTTAGCTCAACCATCCATATTCAGAAAGCTCACACCTTCACTTTCGGCCCAATAAGCCATACTGCTCGAGCTCCATGGAATTCCCGACCAGACGCACTCACTGCAATCAAATCGAGCCCGACCCACAGCCCGCCTCCGCCCACCAGCGACGGCGGCCATGCAGAGCCGCCACCGCCTCCTCTTCCTCCGCGCGCCGCCGCCTGGAACCCTACTTCTCCGCCTGCTCTCCTCCTCTTCCTCCTCCTTGCCGCCCGCCAACGGCGGCGGGGATGGGGCCGGGCCCCGGGTCAGCGGCGTGGCGGTGAAGCAGGTGACCCGGGGGAACCTGGCGGAGGCGCTGGAGGAGCTGCGCGCGCGCGTACGGGACGCGGCGTTCGTGGGGATCGACCTGGAGATGAGCGGCGTGACGAGCGCGCCGTGGCGAGACGTCCTCGAGGTCGACCGCGCCGACGTCCGGTACCTCAAGCTCCGCGACTCCGCGGAGCGCTTCGCCGCCCTGCAGCTCGGCGTCTGCCCCTTCCGCTGGGACCCGGCCAAGTCCGCCTTTGTCGCCCACCCGTGCGTCGCGCGCTACACCCTCGTCCCCTCTCCTAATTGTACGCGGTTTAGTGCACAAATCCACCGTATAATGGCTGGTTAGTCGCCGGTTGTTCATGAATAAGTTTAGGTAGCTTGGCCACTCTGATGCTTGCTCCGGGAAGTGCATTCCACATAGCACCTAGTGCATTTCGAAGTTCTAATGAACTCTTGAAGCAGGAGGTGTCATTTTGAGTTGTATGCTCCATGCTTGTGAAGAGCTGGGTTTCAGGGCTATAGCGTCTGGGATAGGAAATGTGTGGCTTCCTCTTTATTAAATACTCCTATGAATCCTCGCTTCATAGCTGGAGTAGGTTATTATCTATGAATCTGTGATGAGCTGAATTGCTTATTGCAGTTTTGAGGCCTTGTTCTCCATGGTGGCGTGGCTTGGCGTGGTGTGGCGTGCTATGTTTCGGCGACAGTGCCTAACGGCTAGCATGTGTCTGCACCTGACGGGCAGAATGCACCACACCACACCGCATTATTGTGCAAGGCCCTAGATTGCAAACACTGAATCTGTGTGGTTTTTATTAGAAGGCAGTTCCTTGTACCCTTCGTATAGTGATATAGAGAACTTTGATGATATTTAGAGAAGTACTCCCCCCATTTCGCTATATGTTTGTTTTTTAATGCTGTACCCCAACGGAAATAGTTTGAAGAGGTTAATGGACGTAGGGTACTATTATGCCATTTAATAGGGAATTTACTTATTATGGCCATCTCTCAGTATCTTCAATTTAGTGCTTATGGTGGGTCGTGGGAGAGTTCATATGGCTGATTTACAACGGATAATTCACTCTTGATAGGTTGATCTTTTTCCATGACATACTTTTTTTCCCTTCTGGGCAGGCATAATTTCTTTATTTTCCCTCGCAAGGACCTCCCAAATGATAGCTCATCTCCGGAATTTCTCTGTCAAACCACTTCAATTGACTTCCTAGCAACATACCAGTTTGATTTCAACATGTGCTTTCGTGAAGGTGCTTTCTCTTACCCACAATACTTAATTTATCTGTTATTGCATCTGCATGCATGACTTTCTGTCAATCAAAATTGCAGGATTGACCTTAGACACACATTACTCAATTTGTAGTTACTATTAGGCAAGTACATGCAAATCATGCTTAAAAAGTTCCTAGAGTGTTTGTTTATTTATGATATTTGGTTAATCTCAGGAATATCTTATTTATCCAGAGCACAAGAAGAAGAATTACTTGAGAAACTTAATGTATTGTACCATGATCGAATATATTCATCTTTGAACACTTCTGAAGAGGAAGGTGATGTACCAGTAAAGAGTGCTGCTGATCTTCTTTTCACGGAAAGAATGAAGATCAAATTCAATGAGTGGCGTGATGAGATAATCTGCAATCCAAGGGCTGATAGCCATTGGTCAGGAAACACTAAATTCAGCACAGACCAAGTCCACACTGTTTTCTTCAAAATGCGCCCAGCTATTATGCTTAATGGATTCACATCACATCAGTTAAAGTTAATTCAACAGGTACCACCCGAAATATTTGTTGCTTTGTGAATAAGTTGTTCATGCATTCATGAGTGCTATAGTTGTTTCAGATTTCTGTTTAGTTCATACATATTTTGGTTATGCAGTATTCATTTTTTTCATGAGTTTTATAGTTGATTCAAAGTTTTGTTTAGTTCCTTACATATTTTGGTTATGTGATAACTACAACTATCGACAATTGTATTTAGGACATGTGTTGATATGAATTGTTGTTTTCCGCTGCACATTCTTTAGCGTGTAATGCACATTGATGATGCTTTTTGATGTGTTGTTTTCTGCTCGTACTCAGATAATATATTTCTTTATGCAGGTTTTAAGAAAAAACTTTAGAGACCTTGTTTATGTTTGCACATTTGGTGAGGATGATATGACTGAAAAGAGAGTTGTTTATACAGACACCGACGAGGACAAAAGATTATTGATGGTAAGAAGTATTTTGTTATTTCTAGTTGAAAATGGCACATGCTTTACTTCTTTTTCCATGATAGATCTATTCTGCTGCTAAATAATTTCAAAAAGCTTTTGAAATTTGCATGTATATTTTTCTTGAATTTTTAGCAGGACTTGATTTTAAATTGAAGAGGCACATGCTATATATTACGATGCATATATAATTATATATCGTAGTTAAGTGTAGCACATATATGTATGTTACAATGGATTTGTGGCCATACGAGAATAGACCGAGTTCTCAATAAACTTATGCGTGATAGGTTTGGGGTGGCGCCAATTGAAGAGAAACTTGTCCAACATCTGTTGAGATGGTTCGGACACATTTAATGAAGACCCCTAGAAGCACCGGTGCATAATGGAATCCTTAAGCATAGTGATAATGTAAGGAGGTAGGGACCAACCTAACCTGACGTGGGAGGAGTCAATAAGGATAGATTTGAAATATTGGAACATAACTAGGGACTTAGCCTTACTGCCTTAGATAGGGGCACATGGAAATTAGCAACCCACGTGTCTGAACCATGACCTGGCTTTTCACCCTCCTCTTTTATATATATGTATATAAAAAAGGTTGGTGACTTCTATTGGATTTTATTTCTAGCCTACCCCCAACTTGTTTGGGATCTAAAGGCTTTGTTGTTGTTGTAGGCACAAGCTATAGAGCATCATTATCTAAATAAACATCTCTTCAATAAAGAAAGCAATTTATAGTGAGATCTTGGTTAATGGTAACTAATCATTTTGGTTCTATTTTAATATAGAAAGATGTGCATGAAGATTTACTCAGAAGCAGGGAAGCAAGAATCAAGTCAGCAGTAGGACTGCGTCATGTCATTGATCTTCTTGCCTCGGAAAGGAAATTGATCGTTGGTCATAGTTGTATCCTAGGTACAGTATCTTCTTCTTCTTCTTCTTTTTTCTTACAGATACTCGTGTGATAAGGAACTCTGCAGTTGTCTCATCTTGTGAGATTCCCTCATAAACTGAGATATGAATTTTCAATTGTGTAGAGTTCCTTGCAGTTGTACTGCACATTTGGGTAGATGACCAACTAATTTGACAATTGATTTGTATGACACAATTTTGAGCTTGTTCTTATCATCTCCACTGTGTAAAACAGATATTGCACAAGTCTACAGCAAATTTGTTGGTCCTCTTCCTTCATCGATGAAGGAGTTTGCTTTGGGCATCCACAAAATGTTCCCATATATTGCAGATACCAGGCATCTTATGTCTGTGAATGATGCAGTTCAGTGTCTGATGAGGCAGAAAAGGAAATCACTATCTTCAGCTTTCTTATTGCTGTGCCCTGATTTTCATTCTCCCATTGAGAAGTCATCTAACCTTTGTCCTGTGAGAGTTGAAGTTGAGGCAGACGAAACAATGTATGGTTTATTCTGTATCCTTGATTTTTTATATACTTAACTTCTTTTGATAATAATTTGCATGCTTATGCCCAAAATTGCTTAAGCATGTACAAAGAATATCACCTCTAGTTTATCATCTATAATAGAACAATCTGGTTTTGATCAATTATTATTTCTGATTTGTCTTGTTTGCTGTTTATCCTATCATGCAGGTTATCTTGCTTCACTTCAGGTGCTAAGCACGAAGCAGGATACGATGCATTCATGACTGGATGTGTTTTCGCTCAACTGTGCACTTACCTTGATATCAAATTTGAGCAGCTCTTACCTAAGGAGAATCTAGCAACAAACAATAAGCTGCAGAAACACATCAATCTTCTGCCCCCTTACTGGAACAGTGGAACAGTGCTTGATTTAAGTACTGGCATAGAGAGACCAGATCCAGGTCCAGGTTATCAGCGTAGATATCCTGTTGCTGTGTATGATAACATTGTTGTCATCTGGGGATTCCAATCTAACTTAAAGCCAAATGTTATAAAGAACTGCATCAGCAAAGTGTTTGGTTCAGCCTCGCTTACATCAATCTTCTCAATTGATTCCACTTCTGTTCTTGTTCAGTTTAGTAAACAGGAGTCTGTAAAGAAATTCTTGGATTTGAAGGCTTCCTTAGATAGGACAGATAATGCTATTTCAGTTGTGCACCCTCTGTCAACTATATTGGAAGGAGGACAAACACGAGCTGCAAAATATGATACCTACAGGGACATTTGCGGATCATCAGTATCAAAATTTTTCTTCTCTGATCAAGCTGAAGCAGTCTGTTCAACCTCAAAGAGTCGGCTCAAATGGGGGAACATAGATGCTGGTGATGGATTTGGTAGAAACGACAGTATGGTAGACGAAACTGTACCTACCTTAGTAGAGCAGGCAGAGTCAGAAGGAACGAAGTCTTCTTCCAAAAATCAAGACGGTGAAGATACTTCATGCCAAGATATCTTGGATGCATTGGGAATAAGCACATGACTGATATTGAGCACTTTTCACTGGTTAATTCGCTTTTGCGTGTTGGGGAGTCTGACTGCTCAACAATTGTTTCGACGAGTATTCATTTTATCAATATATTTGGGCAGACTGCTGCTTAGCATTCACCTTGTTCACTGTCATTGTCACTGTACACTATAGATCAGATGCCATCATTCTCATTTACTGTAATGATTGTATCTACAAATTTTTAGATGATACGATCCTATTTTACTCATCGGAGAGGTTGGTTCTTAGTTATGATTACCCTACTTTTTTTTTTCCCTGCATTCACTCTCTTATGTTTTAATTCCTATCCTATTTGCTACAGTGTTAGACATCACAAATAAGTATAAGTAGTCACATCATTAGACATGCCCAAAACGATAATGCAAACCCAAGGTTTCTTTTACATGCAAGAAAATGTTCCTACTACAAAAGTTGCCCGCGATCTGTGCATCATTTGCATGATGTACCTCAAGCCACAATTTGCATGTCTACATGCAAAAAGAAAATGTCCCTGCTACAAAAGTTGCCCGTGATCTGTGCATCATTTGCATGATGTACCTCAAGCCACAATTTGCATGTCAACAACATTTGCATGATGTACCTCAAGCCACAATTTGCATGTCAACAATTTGCATGATCTCTACCTTGGTAGAGAGAGGCATGTCAACTTCCAATCATTGCGTCCACAGTGGTCAAAAACAATGTCGTCTCTAACGCAAGACTGTATTCGGCTCTCTGGTCCTTAAAGCTTAGAAACATTTTTATTTAGACATCAAAGAAATCTTTTGCAGTGTACTATAAAATGCAAGAAAGAATAGAAGTAGATAACAATGAAATAAAATGGGGTTACGTAGCAGCTGGTTTTGATGCTCTTAAGTTCGAGCAACTTTAAAGACAAGCCGACAAGTAAAATAAAGGGAAATTCGATATATATCATTATAAAGTGAGCGAATTTGAGATATGACATTACTTAACCGAAAATCTGCTACATGCCATTATAAAGTGACGTTTCTTCAAAATATGTCATTACGACATTATTGTCGGCAGCGGGAGCTCCCCTTTCCTGGCCGTCGTCGTGCCTTCCCCACGCCAAGCCGCCGCCAAGCAACCCTTTCACGCCGCCCCTATGTCTCTCCCTCACCTTCCTTGGGTTCCTCCCCACCGTCTAATGTCATGCCCACTCCCCTCCTCCACACTGTTGCTCACTAGTGTCACCATCACCCCTGCGCAGCGTCTCCCGAGCTGTCACGCCTGTCGCCGCCGCCTCCTCCCTCTCTCTCCTCTCTCCCCTCCCCTCCCCTTGCCCGCTCTCTCTTTCTCCCTTTCGATCTGCTCTGGTAGGGCCTCCCAAGGATCTGCACGGGAGGCGGCGGCGCCAGTGGCGCGAGCTCCATGGCGACGACGGTGGCGGTGGCGATGGCGTAGGATCTGCACGGAGGCGGCGACGGCGAGAAGAAAGAGAGGGAGGTTAAGGTGGAAGATGGATTAGAAGGAGGATTAGGGATAGTTGGGTTTAAATTTCCTCATAATGGCATGTATCGGAAAATCACAACTTAGTAGTGGCATGAGCCCAATAAACTATTTTATAGTAGCATATTTCAGAAGCCGTCACTCTGCAGTGGCATATATCGAATTTTTCCTAAAATAAAAGGCACAATAAAAATCTTATTTATTAAAGTGTTTGGAGGTTGATAGTCGAGGCACACACTAGAGACACGATAGTTGTATCTTAGTAGGAGAGAGAGCTTAGAGATTATTAACTATTCTATTTAGACGAGTATCTTCATCAAAAACTCTAAATACACACTTTATAATACTATTAACTGCATATTTTATCCATCTTTCTAAAAAATATTTACACTTTATACTATACTCTTTATATTATTTCTCTGTAACAGACACTCTATCTCTACATATTTTATTTTACAATTTATCCTATGGATGCTAACAAAATTGGTCATATGGTCCTGTATCTAGGTAAAAGGACATGCAAATTGCAGGCCCTCTCTAACAGCGTCTAGGTAACACGGGTAAACAGAATAACACTTTTGCTAATCATTAGATAATTGATTTTTTAAAAAGTTCCTGTCAATTTTTTATATGCCTATATATTTTTGTTGAATCTCGTATATGTCGTATAAAAATATTTGATCTAGGTCTAAAATATCAGCCGAGAGTTTCGAGTGATGTTAAATCGGTCGCTATAAAAAGAAGTAGAGAACCTATTCGTATTCGCATATTTCACAGTGCCTTTGCGGAAGTTTGGTTTAGCTTCCTCTCCACCCAACTAATTAACCACTGTGAACTGTGAAGGCGTGCTATACTCACATGGACGCCGGCGGCGAGGCCAGTGCCGGCGCCGACGCCGCCAGCCCAACGTCGGAGGCGATCGCCGCCGTCCAGGACGTCCAATGCCTCACCCCGTCCACCGACGGCGACTGCGATGGCCTCTACGGCTATGCCGACCTCGGCTTCGGCTTCTTTCCCCTCGGGCTGCCATCCCCGACCTCCCCTCCCAAAACCCCCTCCCCCGGTGGCTCCATCCCATCCACCTCCTCATCCCCGCCGCCGCGTCGCACACCGCCCCCCAAGCCCCACCCCGAGCCCGAGCCCCAACCAAAGCCCACCCCGCAGCACCAGCGCTCGCGCTCGCCCTCGCCGCTTCCCGCGCCAAAACCCACCCCGCGACGCCAGCCGCCGCCGAGGCGCGCGTCGTCGGGGGGCTGCACGTCGCCACCCACCACGGCGCTGTACATCAGCGAGCTCCCCTGGTGGACGACGGACGCGGAGGTGGAGGCGGCCGTCGCGCCGCACGGGGCGCTCCACGACCTTCACTTCTTCACCAACAGGGACAACGGTAGGGCTCTCGGCTCCTGCCGCGCCGTCTTCCTCGACCCCGACGCGGCCGCCTCGGCCGCCGCCGCGCTCCACGGGCAAGCCTTCCACGGGCGCCGTTGCGTCGCCTCGCTTTCCCCTCCACCCGCGCTCCACCGCCCCGACACCGTGCCCCCGCCTCGGAACCCCACCCGCGGGCGCGGCGTGAATACGAGCGACGTGCCGTCATCTAGGGGCAATGCGGAGCCTGTGTTGGGCGATCGACCGGTTCTAGGGCCACTTCCACGGCCCGTGGCTCCCCACCGGCGCCCGCGGCTGTCCGGTGGGATGATCGGAGGTGGTGTCGGCTTCAGTGGGTTCCCATCGATGGCGCCGTTCAATGCTAGGATGGCTACTGGTGCCCTGAAGCCATCCATGGCCGTGGCGCCCCATGCGAACCCAGCGTTCTTGGCAGCCCAACCGATGGCGATGGATGGCGCAGGGTTCTGGTCTGGTCAGGGGATGATCGGAGGCTTATGGGGTGGATATCAGCCATGGCATTTCGGAGGTCTCATGATGCCACGGCTGCAGCACCACCAGGCGCAGCAGCATCACCAGAATTGGGGCTATGGACAGGAGCGTGGCATGCGGCGAGAAAGACCAGGTAATTGGAATGAGGAGTGGGAGATTGGCAATGTGCGTGGGCGAGGCTATCCACGTAGGAGCCAGTCCGGCCATGACGGGGGTGATTGGTCCAGGGAGCATGATCTCAAGGAGAAAGGCATCTACAGGGAGCATGCCTTGGAGAATGAAACGGAGCAGGAGAGGCACCGTGATGACAGGGATCGGCATGGAGGTGGTGACCAAAGGAGGTACCAGGAGTTCACTGGGCATGAAGGCCATGAACGGAGGGAACGGGCGAGGTCATGGAGCCACTCAAGTGATGGTGATGATGATCATCATCCAAGGAGGAAGCGGTGCTGATCCTGCGCACCACGCAGTGTCTTCAGGCTAAATGGTAACTGAAATTCTAGGACAACATTTATTTTCTAACTGTTCTATTCTCGCCTATATCTAGTGTTTTTTATTGTGGTGTTTGCAAGAAATTTTTAGATGAAAGGGACTTGAGAACTGATGCTCCCAGTCCACACATTATGGTGTAAGAAAAATGTGAATTTCATTTACAAAGATGCATTACAGGGACTGTTAACTGGAATATGTGGCACAGGTTGTTTTAAGCTGTTGATTAACTAGTTTCACCATTTTAGCTTGCATTTCTAGTGACATTTTTTGTCAATGGGCAAAGAACCTTATTTATTAAACATTTTGGGTGAACTATGATGCTCACAAACTCACAATTTATTGGTTACTGCATGGTGAATTGTTACAGCTCTCTCAGTTTTGTAAGGGATTGTGTGCATCATAATATTAATAACATTTATCATGGTCCTGTTGTTTGATTATTTTTATAACTTTATCGTCGCATTATTTGGTATTGGCTATATCTCATAATTATGTAGTTTGGTATTTTAATCAACTATATTTTCTCTTGAGCTAAGTTTGTTCTAATTCCAATGGAAGACCTCTTGTTGATAAGGGACTTGTTACATGAAATATGTGAACTTGTTAGCCTTTAGTGCTATTAGAGAAACTGAAAGGCATCGATCAGAATTAGAACACTAGTACAAACTACAATATCAATCTTTTCGCCACAGTAATTTCTGCTACCTTCTAGCACCTGTGCCGGAGCGCTGTATGGAATATAGTAAAGACCGTAATTACGAGCAAACTAAGAAGAATAGAATGTGTGTCGTTGTCCCATAGCCACGCTGCAGGCATGGCGCAGATGAATATTCATCCACCAGCACTTGATTTTATCAGGTACTTGAACATATTTGGGTCATATTGTGGTGTTGCCATACTACTGAAACAGTAGTATATATGTGGTGTTTCTATACTCAAATAGCAAATAAGTAGGATGTGGTGTTGGCATACTGATCCAACGAAACAACCGACGCTGGCGAGGCATCACATTCAGCCGGTTTCCTTCAATGTTATGCTCTGATGGGTTGTATTGTATCACATCAGGGTTGTAAACACCAACTCAACACTTTGCCAGAAATCTGTTTGATATCTAGTTTCTCTTAAACGTTTCTAAAATTATATCCTTTTTACATATTGTACAATCACAATTCACCCATGCGTACAGTCTGTGGCATAAGCTGGAGTGAGGGGCCCTTGCTACATGCAGAAAACGCAGACCATCTATATTATAGCAAGTGTGGTTGCTAGTTTTTTTTTGTCTTCCAGAATTGCACTTCAATTATCAGTTACTGCCTTTTCATGCTCTTAATTGGACAGGAATATGAATCACATGATCGCTAACGCTATTACACAGTTACCAGTGTTCTCCGCAAATCGCGATCTGATCCTCTGGAGTTCTTGTTCAAATCTGCTAACTTTGCTTTCATATCTGCAGGTGAGCTCTCACTTTTTTTCAGCCCTGTTCAGAAGCTTCTGCTCTCCCCAGAGTAGCTGTAGGCACCAAGCTTAGTCAGTAACAACAATCAACTGATTCAGAGATTTGTAGAGAGAATGGACGTAAATAGAAGGGTTAATCATTTCTATGCCACCGCAATGCAGCAGTTAACTGGAAAGCTCATCTTCTGCGGTAGCTAAGCATACCTTATGATTATGCTACTGCATGCGGAGAACTACTCTTAAGATGGTGAACTGGTGGATGAATTTTTTTTTTTTTGGTCCTGAACGATGGTATAATTTAACTCCGGAAGCGAAAGTACTGTTTCAAGTGTTGCCCTTGAAGCATCCGATTTATTGGTTGGCCGTGCTGGAGCGTTTGGGCATGGGCCGCTTCGCGCAGCGGTACATATAGGCTTGTAGCATCCCGTCCTCACTGTTAGAGTATATTGGGCCCTAAGAGGCTGGCCCATCCAGTGTACTACTATTTGATAGTCTACTGTGCAATACAAAAATTCAATTCCTCCAATCTTCATGGTATCAGAGCCCTAGGGCTTCCTCCGCTGCACCGCCGGCCATGGCTGACGCCTCCTTCTCCGCCGTGTCAACCTTGCCGGCGACCACCCTCTCCTCCCCAATCGCGGGTTCCTCCGCCGCGCCCCCTCCTCCCTCCGTCACTCTTCCTCCTGAGGCGCCGCCCGTCAGCACGATCCCCGGCGAGGTGCTCGTGGCTGCCCACACCGTGGTGACCACCGCTGCACGAGACGTCGTGGCCGCCGCCCTTGCTCAGCTCCTCCCCGAGATCCAGGTGGCCTTGGTTCTCCGTAACGGCGCAGTTGCGGGCATGTCGGGCGCCGCCACGGCCGGATCGGGCGCCGCCACGGCCAGATTGGCGCCGCCGCCCTCGGATTGGGTGCCGCCACAGCCAGATTGGGCGCTGCCGCCGCCCTCTCCAACGCGTCCCCGCCCACGGCAGTCCTCCCCAACGCGCCCCCGACCACGGCCATCCTCCCCAACGTGCTCCCGCCTAGCTTCTTCCACGAAGCCCACGACGGCGCCCTCGGCCCCCACGGGAGCGCCCTCGGCCAGGGCTCCTTCGGCCAGGCCTCCTTCTTCAACGGTGCCCCCTACCAAGCCCACGGCGATGCCCTCGGCCCCCACGGGAGCGCCCTCGGCCAGGGCTCCTTCTTCAACAGCGTTCCCAGCGCCCCCAGCGTCCTCGGCATTCCCAGCGCCCCCGGCGTCCCCGGCGCCAGCGTTGGCTAGGGCGGCGTCTTCGGCGCCCCCTACTTCTACACCGCCGGCCACGCCTCCTTCTTCGACGGCGGTGGGGGCGGCCGCTCTGGCTACGCCCTGCACACACACGGCGCCGGCCACGCCCCCACTTCTCCGGTGGCACACCAGTGGCCTCTGGGTGGGCCATCCACATCTGGTGGGCTGCGCCATGCTGGTGATAGGCCCCTTGAACTCCCTGCCGAAGACCCGGAGACTATTGCTGCTCTCCACACGCAGGCCGTCGCCCTCACAAATGTCAAAGCGTTGGTCCCTGTGGAACTTGACCAGAAGAGCAGCAAATACACTCAGTGGCAACGTCTCTTCCTCGTCACTCTTGGTCGCTACGCCTTGGCGGACCATGTCACCCTTCCGGTCGGGCATTGGGATGATCCGGCCTGGCGCCGCATGGACCACGTCGTCCTCTCCTGGATCTACGGCCGTCTCGCCCCTGATCTTCTCCTGGTGGTCATGACGTCCGACGCCACCGCACGCTCTGTGTGGATCAGTCTCGAGGATCAATACCTCGGGAACCAGGAGACGCGGCTTCTCTACTCCGAGACCGAGTTTCACTCCTTCGCTTAGGGCGACCTCTCCGTCACAGACTACTGCGGTCGTCTCAAGGACATGGCCGACACCCTCGCCGACCTTGGTGCTGCCGTCTTCGACCGCACCCTCGTCCTCAACATGCTCCGCGGCCTCAACGACAAGTTCGACAACCTTCGGCTCGTCATCCAAACCCAGAGCCCGCTCCCTACCTTCGCCAACGCCCGCAACCAGCTGCTTCTTCGTGAGCTCCACCTCACCAACTCACCCACTGCGCCTTCCACCGCCCTCATCGCGGCTACTCCCCGTCCATCGGCCGGTGGATCCTTCGGGGGGGAACAACTACAAGGGCAAGAAGGGCAGGAAGAAGGGTGGTGGTGGTGGCGGTGGCGGCACTGTTGGAGGTAGTGGCGGCGGTAGTGGTGGTGGTGGGGGTAGCAGTGCTAGTGGCAGTGGCAACCGCCACATCAGTGGTCCCCTGGCAGGCGGCCGCGGGACGACTCCTTCCTGCTACAACCTGGGACAGCACCGTCTAGCTCGCCGTTCGGGGCAGGCCATCAGCCCCGGGAATCTAGGGCGCCTCAGACCGCACCGCCCCACGCCCTCAACGTCAACACCAGGGCTAGGGACGGCCTTTGGCGACCACGGCCGCTCCACAAATTGCCGCCACGGGTCTGGAGTCCGATGGTGGGCGCCTCTTGGGACCAGCAGTCCCTAGCCAGCGCGTTCAACACCATGACACTCACCCCGCCCCCGAGTAGCCATGAGTGGTATATGGACTCTGGCGCCAGTTCCCACATGACTTCAGATGCTGGTAATCTCACCTGCTCCTACCCTCGCACCTCGACTTGTCCGTCCAACATCATCGTTGGCGACGGATCTCGTCTCCCTGTCACTTCCACGGGTCACCGCACTCTTCACTCCACACATAGACCGCTTACTCTTCGTAACATCCTTGTCACACCCACACTCATTAAAAATCTCATTTCTGTTCGTCAGTTCACCACCGACAACCAGTGCTCCATTGAGTTTGACCTGTTTGGTATCTCTGTGAAGGACCTTCGCACCAAGAGCATCATCGCCCGCTGTGATAGCTCCGGGGACCTCTACTCCTTCTGCCCGAGTCCTGTCCCTCATGCCCTTGTCACCAGCACACCTTCCTCCGAGCTATGGCATCGTCGTCTTGGGCACCCCAGTCATGCCACCCTTTCTGTTTTAGCTAGTTCGTCTGCTATCCCTTGTAATAAAGCTAAACCAGATATTCTATGTCATGCGTGTCAACTTGGTAAACATGTCCGTCTCCCTTTTGCGTCGTCAACCTCTCGTGCCACTTGTGTTTTTGATTTGATAAATTGTGATTTGTGGACGTCCCCTGTCACCAGCGTCTCAGGTTACAAGTATTATCTCATAATCGTTGATGACCGCTCCCATTTCATGTGGACCTTCCCTCTCCGCCTCAAGTCCGACACATTCCCTACTCTCTCTCTCACTTCTTTGCCTTCATCCGCACTCAATTCGGCACCACTGTCAAGTGTGTCCAAGCTAACAATGGTCGTGAGTTTGACAACTCCTCTTCTCGCTCCTTTTTCCTCACCAAGGTGTCGCTTTTCGCATGTCCTGCCCCTACACCTCACCCCAGAACGGTAGGGCCGAGCACGCCATCCGTACCACCAATGATGTCATGCGCTCCCTTCTATTCCAGGCCAGTGTTCCCCCATCATTCTGGGCGGAGGCCCTCCTCACTGCCACTTACCTCATAAACCGGCGTCCCTCTTCCACTCTCACTGAGCCTACCCCTTTCTTTGCCCTTCACGGGTACCATCCCTCATACACCCACCTACGCGTGTTCGGTTGCGCTTGCTATCCTAACCTCTCTAGCACGGCCCCACACAAACTGGTACCGCGCTCCTCTCTTTGTCTCTTCCTAGGCTACTCCCCAGATCAGAAAGGGTATCGGTGCATGGATCTTGTGTCCAACCGCGTTATCATTTCTCGTCATGTCATCTTTGCCGAGTCCACCTTCCCGTTTGCCTCCGGTCACTCCGGCTCGTCCTCCCCGGACGATCTCGACTTTCTCACTGACTGCGCCGGCTCTCCTCTCCGAGTCCGCGCTTCATCTCCCTCTACAGGTACTTCGACGACCGCCCCTGCCCCGACGGCGGTCACATCGACCGCCCCTACCCCGACGGAGGTCACGTCGGCCGCCCCTGCCCCGACGACGACCGACCCTGCCCCGCCGGCGGTCACGTCGGCCACCCCTACCCCGATGACGACAGCCACCCCCGCCTCGACCGTCGCCGCTATCCCTACGGCCCACCATTGAGCGCCGCTCCCCTGTTGGTCTACCGTCGACGCGGCTCTACAGTCGGCGCCGCTGTCCCTAGCGGCCCACCGTCGAGCGCCGCTCCCTTGTTGGTCTACCATTGACGCGGCTCTACTGTCGGCGCCCTGTCAGCTCCTGCACCTGTGGCTCCCGCTGCCCCTGTTGGACCTCCTTCACAGGTTGTTGCTAGCGGGCCACCTCCACTTGCGGCAAATGATCATCCCATGGTCACCCGTCGCAAGTCCGGCACACAGATCAAGTCTCGGGATCGTCTCAACCTACATGTCTCGGCGCTTCCTTCTCCTCCCACGTCGTACCATGCAGCTCTCGCCGATCCAGATTGGCGGACTGCTATGACGAAGGAGTTCGAGGTCCTCCGCGCCAACAACACGTGGGATCTTGTCCCGCGGCCAGCTGGGGCAAATCTGGTCACCGGAAAGTGGATATTCAAGTACAAGCTCAATGCTGATGGCTCTCTTGATCGGTACAAGGCTCGCCGGGTTCTTCGAGGCTTCACACAGCGCCCTGGAGTGGACTTTGGTGAGACCTTCAGTCCCGTGGTCAAGCCAGCCACCATTCGAACAGTTCTTTCATTGGCAATCTCCCGCGATTGGTCCATCCGTCAGCTTGATGTCAACAACGCTTTCCTCCATGGACTCCTCGACGAGACTGTCTACTGCGCTCAGCCCTCAGGTTTTGCGGATCCTAGCTACCCTGATCATGTCTGTCTCCTTCGCAAGTCTCTATATGGACTCAAGCAGGCTCCTCGAGCTTGGTACAACACCATTGCCTCTCATCTCCGCTACCTTGGATTTGTCGAGGCCAAGTCAGATACGTCCCTGTTCATCTACAGACGGGTAATCGAGGCAAGATATCTCTTGGTTTACGTCGACGATATTATGTTGACTGCTTCTTCGGATGACCTCCTGAGCCGCACGGTGTCTGCTTTGGAACACGAGTTCTCCCTCAAGGACCTTGGGCCTCTGCATCATTTCCTTGGTGTCTCAGTGCTTCCACAGTCGGGTAGCTTCCTCCTCTCCCAGCGGCAGTACATCGTCGACATCCTGGATCGTGCAGGCATGGCCGACTGCAAATCCTGCTCCACTCCGATCGACACGAGCTCCAAGTTATCAGCAGCCGGTCCCTCGGTTGGTGACGCGACCCTTTATCGCAGCTTGGCAGGTGCACTCCAGTACTTGACGCTCACCCGTCCGGACATCACCTATGCCGTCCAGCAGGTCTGCCTCTTCATGCATGACCCACGGGAACCGCATTTCGCTGCTCTCAAGCGCATCTTGCGGTACCTACGTGGCACCTTGGAGCTCGGTCTTCTGCTTCGTCGCTCCGCTCTTACCAGCCTCACGGTCTACACTGACGCTGACTGGGCAGGCTGCCCAGACACCAGGAAATCCACATCGGGCTATGGTGTCTTTCTTGATGACAACCTGGTGTCCTGGTCATCCAAACGCCAGCACACGGTCTCCGCTCCAGTAGCGGAGGCGAGTACCTGTGTCGCCAATGGCGTCGCCGATGCTGTTATTTCGCCACCGCTCCAGAGCTCCACGGTCCGCCAAGGCCACCTCGCTCTCGCGATAACGTCAGTACGGTCTACCTCTCCACCAACCCGGTGCAGCATCAGCGCACCAAACACGTCGAGATTGATCTTCACTTCGTCCGTAAGCGGGTTGCTCTCGGTCATGTGCGCATGATGCACGTCCCGACGTCGTCCCAGTACGCTGATATCTTCACCAAGGGCCTCCCCAGCACGGTCTTCCTCGAGTTTAGGACCAGTCTCAACGTCTGCGCACCGTCCGTTCAGACTGCGGGGGAGTGACTGTCCTTTTAATTGGATCGTATTTTACTTCTTTGGTCACTCTGTTTCGACCACGGGGGAGTACTCTGCGATTGTTTTATACCAGTCTCAACGCCATGTTTGCGCCGTTCAGACTGCGGGGGAGTGTTAGAGTATATTGGGCCCTAAGAGGCTGGCCCATTCAATGTACTACTATTTGATACTCTACTGTGCAATACAAAAATTCAATTCCTCCAATCTTCACGCACGGCCACGTCTAATTTTTTTTTTCAATTTTATATTTTTGCCAGGAGCTGTGTTATAGCTTATGTTACGTGTCCGCAACATTTTTTTAGATGAACAGGACATAAGAACGAATGCCCCCACAGCCCCGTTACACATATTGTAGGTCTAATTGATTTGCGCCACTACTTAATTTCATAAGTGGATTGTATGCATATATCACTCCAGTAACATACATTACACATAAAATCCAATTTTAAGATTGAGGAGTGGCGTATATCCAATCAATCCCATTATATATGATGTAAGAAAATGTGTGTGTATTCAAAGTTTAATCAGGCTAAGGCACTACAAAAACTTCTAACTTTAGGATATGTTTGCAGAAGTTGTAAACTGTTAATATGTTCAACCCTTTCTTTTACATTTTGAATCATTTTTTTGCAAAAAGCCAATAACTTATTCTTGAAACATTTGGTGTGAAATATGATAATTATAAATTGTCATTTACTTCATGATGAATTGTTATGGTTTTCTCGTTTCTATTAAGGATAGTGTAAATCATTTTTAATGGCATCTGTCATGGTGCTATTAATTGTCTTATTATTTTCATAAGAAAACTTGGAGTTATTTGGTCCCTAAACTATGCCCCTTCTACCAATTTGGTAATTGGAATATCAGATTAATTTGGTCCTTCAACTAGCAAAACCAGACCAAAATGATTCTTTAACCAGTCAAAACAACTTTTATGGGTGGTTTCACTAACTTGGTGTCCACATACTAACTTGGTGTCCACATGGGCAATTTCACCAACATGACATCCACACGTGCTCTATCTTTAACTCTCTCTCCCTCCTAGCTTAGCGTAGCTCTCCCTTTATCTTTGCATCACCTCTCCATCTTGGTGCGCTCATAAGCTCATTGGCCCACAACCTTGTTCCCTCATCTGACCACCTTCTTGACCTCTTCTCTCTCATCCATCTTCTGTCCAAGAAACATTGTTAGCTAGATGGGAGGGGTACTTGTCGGGGATAAAATCACGGCCCATTGCCATGGCCCACTCCCTGACGGCCCAATCGAACAGCCTACCAGGACCCAGCTCCCTGGAAGGTTCTATCAGCCAGATGCATCTCGCCAACAGCCTTTGGGCGCGCACGGTCTTGAACGACCTAGGATTCGTGTTTGAGTCCGACTCGAACAGAGTTCTGCACGGCTTCGTGAAGACCCGGACGTGGTTTCCCGGATTGGAATAGGAGTCGTGATCCCCAAGACATGGAGTATGCCTTATCTGCCTCGGGATATATTTGGCATGTTTGAGTTCGTTACGATCTCGTAGTTAGCCCGGCCCGATAATCCCTCGGTAGGTCGGTTTGCTCCGCACTATATAAGCAGAACCCCTACGGCGTTAGGGGGCATCCAAGATCGGTCAATCCTACAAGAGTTTTATGACTTGATCTAGCTTTTAGCATCTGGTAGATACCTGATCTTCACTTGTACATCATAATCTCGCCGAGACTTGTTCGTCTCGTCGAGCCACCTCTTGTATTCGTCTCTGATATATAAGAAGAATTTGGACGAGGGTCGTTATCTCTCCTGAGAGGCCCGAACCAGGATAAAAACCCCTGTCTCCTGTTCATTGCTGTCCGTGGTTGTTCGGCGTGTCTCCTATCTCACTTCTAAAGAACCTTAGCGACTTGAGATCGTTATCTCAATCGTCGACAGTTGGCGCCGTCCTCGTTCGGTTACCTTTGGAATCGCTTAACTCACGTCGCCGAGCAGTTTTTGGGATACGTCGATCAGGATACGGGTGTCGCTCTAACTCTCTACGCACGTGCTCGAATTCGCAAACTCAGGTTTTCGAGCACCGTCCGTACCGGGGGCTAGGGTGTCGCTCTTTCTCTTGTGCACTGCTCGAGTTCGCAAACTCAGTCCTCGAGCAATTACTGTGAGTGGGAGTTAGGCTAAGCGTTCACCGGTTTTCTTAAAACTTTCTAGCGCTTTCGTGCCCTGCTCTTGGTTTCCTGTTCGTTCTTGTCTTTTGCTGCTCTTTTTTGCAGAAAAAAGGTAAGTTCTTTATTAACAAAAGTTTGTAGGTACAAAAGTCCTTTTCGGGTTACAACCCTACAGCTACTTAGAAGCGAGTTGCTCCTTGAGCTCCTCGACCACTTCCTTGAGGCGCAGGACTTCCCCTTGGGCCTTAAAACCCTCTCTGGCCTCAGCTCGAAGACGGTCGGATTCCTCCTTGCTGCCCCTGGCCTGCTCCATTGCCTTCACACGGAGAGCCTCGACCTCCTTGGTCTTGGCCCGCAGCTGCTCGGCCAGATCTTCGCTCTGGCTGGCTCGCTGCTTGGCGGTCTTGAGCTGCTCGTCCAGCTCCTCGACCCTCTTCTCAGCGGTGCTAGTCCTTGCGGCCAGCCCGCGCATCTCCCCGGCCTCTTCCTGTGACGCCCACAGGGTGGAGATTTTCTCCTGGAGTGCCGCGGAAGTTGACTTCTCTTCGGCGAGCTGGGCCTCGAGCTGCTTTACTTGATTGACAAGCAGCTTCCGCCATTCGGACACGTCGTGGAGCTGCTCTTCCAGCCACTTCGTGCGGCCTGGCTCACCTTCCGCGACGCTCGCCCTCCCGGCCTGCGCGCGAAGCTCCTCGGCCTCTTCCCGAAGAGCCCCCGAGGATTGCCTCTCCTCGGTCAACCGAGCCTTGAGCTTCTTTATTTTTGCCGCCAACTTGCTCCGGCTCTTGGCTGGCGTGGAGGGCCCCCCTTCGAGCCCCCTCATTCGGAGCTGCTCTCAGAAACCCGTCAGAACGGCGCTCCGTTTGACGGTGACTCCATCCTCGAGCTCCTCCATGGTATCTTTGAAGACCTGAGAGAGAAGACAAGTTAACCACTTCGCTCTGATGTTGCTCGACTGGACTAGGTTGGTTTTGGAACTTACCTTGCCGAGTCGGCGCTTGATCCCTCGGCGAAGCGATCTTCGAGACCATGCGCCAAGCCTCTCGTCTTGGGATGAGACCGGCGCGTCGCCCTCGTCGCCGTCTTTTTTGCTCCTTCTTCTTGTCGGAGCGCATTTGCCCAGGAGCAGGAGCGGCGGGTGAAGAACTTTCACCCTCACCCTCACGCTCCTGCCCCTCTTCCTCTTCTGCCCGATCACCCTCGGGCAAGGTCGGAGCCGCTCCACCGGGCGGCACCGGAGCTTCCACTGGCGGGGCAACTCGTGCGCCCTGCTCGTGGGTTTTTTCTTGCTCCTTGGCGGCGGGGCTTTCGCCCTGTTCGCCGGTTGCCTCCGTCGCCTCAGGGACGAGCTGCCCCTGCGACGAAGTGCCCGGTAGGACCTGCTCGGTCCCACCTCGGACAGCTTGCGAGGCCAACGCTTTGGCTCGCTTATCCGTGGAGACCGCCGCCGCCTCTTCCGCTTCCGTACCGCTCCACTACGCCTTCAACAAGATCGAGTGGTTGTCGAACTTGGCGGGAGCAGGCTCCATGCTGCCAGCTTGTCCTTGAGGCTGGCCAACCTCACTGCCCGCGATGCACCGTGCAGGTGCTTGGGCAGCAGAGATCGCTCGATCGCCTCGTCGACGTCGTTCGTGGCAATCTCCTCTTGGGCAGCTGATGAAAAAGAGAATGGTTGAGCCTGGTACGGTTAGGGAAATTGTAAAAGACGAAAGTTTCATTACAACATACCTGCCGTGGAGGGCTTGATCTTAATCTTCTTCGCCAAAACCTTCCGCCTCTTCCTCGGGGGCTCCTTGACGCCTTGTTCGTCTCGGCCCCCTGACGCTCGTGGCGATGAGCTCAGCTCCCTGCTGAGCTGAGTGCTTTTCTCGCGCAACGCAAGAAACTTTTCCTTGCGCGCGACTTCCTACTCGAGCCTTCTCTGTTCGGCGACTGATGTACCGTGCTAAGTGGCGGGTGAGCTGCAGCAGTCGCTTAAGCCGAGGGTCGGTGTCTTTACCTCTTCGTCGCTTTGCTCGGCGAGGAGGAGAGGCTTGGTCGTTTCCGCTATGGTGGCAGCGCTGGCTTGGTTTGCTCGACGCTCTCGTCGCCACACCAGCTTCTTCGAGGGAAGGCGGCAGCGTGGCGCGGGCGAGCTCGCTCGCTGGCTCGGCCGCCGCCTTGGGCTTTGTGACCACCTTGGCCTTGCCCTTCTTCGCTTTCTCCTTCTCCGACCCAGAGAGCTCCTCCACGATCCCTCCAAGGATCAGCTGGTCCTCCTACGCGTTCGGAATGGGAATGTTAGCATTTACGACAGTGCGAATCCAGCTACACAGACGAGGGTCCGAGCAACTTACCTCGGCTGTGCGGACAAGCACGTTCCGCGGACAGGTATAGGCCACCTCGCCGGTGACCTCGCCGTCCTTCTTGGCTGCCTTCAGCATGGCGTCGACCCGCTCGGTCACCCATGCGTCGGTAGGTTTTTCTGCCCGAGCAGGAAGTCCTTTCAGTTTTTGTTCGGAAGAAGCATCAAAGAAAGGTTGAGTCCTAAAGGCACTTACCCGTGCACTCCCTGGAGATGTCTTCCCATCCCTCTATCTTGTAGAAGGGATAGGGTTTTCTCCGCAGCGGACAGATCCTGTTCGCTGTGAAGTCCCGGATGATCTCCCTGCCCGTAAGCCCAAGGCTCACGAGGGAGACGATCTTCCTCGTCAAATACCAATCCTCGGCGGACATCTCCGGCTGAGGCATCGGTGTTCCCTTCGCCGGCGCTTTCCCGGTGAAGATGAGCTTGCTGTCGTCGCTCCGTCGGGTGTAGAACCACCTCGTCCACCACGCGCCCATTGAGTCAAGCAGCGTCGGACGGGGGTACGGCGCGTCGTCGGCGAGGGTCTTGAGCTTGAGGTAGTAGCACCCAGTAGCGAAGCGGCGAGCTGCTCCTCGTTATCAGATAGTAATGAAGGAACATTTCACCGGCGGATCAATGCCCAGATAGCCCTCGCACAGGTGTGCGAAGACGGCCATCTGGAGGATGCTGTTTGGATTAAGATTCGCCACCTCCAATCTGCTAAGGTTCAAGAAGGCATCAACGAAGTCGCTCTCGGGAGATCTCAACCCGAACAGTGCGAACTGTTCGAAGTTGACGAACTCTCCCTCAAGCGGCTCCGGAGTTTCCTCCTCCCTGGGCAGCCTCCAGCTACCGGTGTCGATGTGACCCTCCTCCTCCCAAACTCTCAAGTCCTCCTCGGATGCGCTAGATCTAACGAACTTGGCCATAGCGGTTCCCAGAGTTGGACGAGCATGTTTGGTGGTGGAGTTTGGGTGCTCGGTGCTGAGTGCGGTTGGAATTAGGGCTTGGGAAGGAAAGGCACGAGAGCAGAAGTGGCTAGCCACGAGCGGCTTGGGAGCTTTTATAGTCTCATATGCGCAGCTCTGCAACGGTTTGCCACAAAGCGGCTAGTTTTTCAGAACGGCTAGGTAAAAGCGGTCGCTTTGTTTTACAAGCATAGCGACGATGAAGTTACCGTTGAGTTCTGCCAACAGTTACTTTTTTCCAGCGTCCGCGTTGAGGGCTGAGTGCTCTGCTCGAGTGGATGTGATTCCCTGTTCGGTGCAACGGAGTTGCTTTCAGATCTTGTCGGGTTTGTTTCGGTCCCGAACAAGTCCTGTTCGGTTGAACCCTAACCTGTTCGGTCGATTGTTACATGTCTTTGTAGCAGCAAAATTTTCCTCTTCGTGACTTGGAGTCTCAAGAGGAAGACCCCACTCTAGTGAATTCTTTCACTTGAGTCTCGGGGGCTAGCTGTCGGGGATAAAATCACGGCCCATTGCCATGGCCCACTCCCTGACGGCCCAATCGAAGCGACCTACCAGGCCCGGCTCACTGGAAGGTTCTATCAGTTCAGATGCATCTCGCCGAACAGCCTTTGGCTGGCACGGTGCGTAACGGCCTAGGATTCGTGTTTGAGTCCGACTCGAACAGAGTTCTGCACGGCTTCGTGAAGACCCGGACGTGGTTTCTCGGATTGGAATAGGAGTCGTGATCCCCAAGACATGGAGTATGCCTTATCTGCCTCGGGATATATTTGGCATGTTTGAGTTCGTTACGATCTCGTAGTTAGCCTGGCCCGATAATCCCTCGGTAGGTCGGTTTGCTCCGCACTATATAAGCAGAGCCCCTACGGCGTTAGGGGGCATCCAAGATCGGTCAATCCTACAGGAGTTTTACGACTTGATCTGGCTTTTAGCATCTGGTAGATACCTGATCTTCACTTGTACATCATAATCTCGCCGAGACTTGTTCGTCTCGTCGAGCCACCTCTTGTATTCGTCTCTGATATATAAGAAGGGCTGGACGTAGGGCTGTTATCTCTCCTGAGAGGCCCGAACCAGGATAAAAACCCATGTCTCCTGTTCGTTGTTGTTCGTGGTTGTTCGGCGTGTTTCCTATCTCACTTCTAAAGAACCTTAACGATTTGAGATCGTTATCTCAACCGTCGACAGTACCCAACAACTTGGATGTCGTCATGCACTAGTTGGTGGCTAGCCAGCTACTACTGGGGTACCCATCCCCCATTGGGAGGTAGCTCCCTAGGTGATGACCCAATGTGGATGTAGTAGCGCGAGCATGTGGAATATGGAGGAGGGGGGACCTCGGTGGCTGGAGAGCATGACATTAGTTTAAGGGGTGATTCTAGTTCGGCTAGATGTGGTACATGGGCAATGTAGGGTGGTGCACGGGCGATGTAGGGCAACCGGTGAGGAGAGGATATTGATGTTGGGTAAGGAGTTATGTTTGTGCAAGGGTAGAGGTGGTCACCAGAGGAGGAGGCATTATGAGGGTGGAGGAGGTGACAAGAAGAGGTGACCTAGCCTCCGTTGTTGCAGTGGCAGCACTTTCCATTAATAGTGAGATTGACAAAAATGAGGAAGAAAGAGGCTGAGAGATGAGAGGAGAGGGGGGAGAGGGAAAGAGGATGAGGTGGCAGCACCATGTGTTGACCATGTCAGTCTATACAACCACTTAGATCGACACATAGAAAAAATACAATCTAAACCTTCAAAACCACTTTGTTGACTAAAATGACCATTTTGGTCCTATTTTACATTTCGAAGGACCAAGTCAGCCTGGTATTTAGGTTAAGGTACAAATTGGTGCAATTGGCATATTTCAGGACCAAATAAGTATGTTTTTCTTTACATGACTTTATCGATGTGTTATTTGTCACAGTTATATAGTTTGGCATTTCAATCCACTCTACTTTTCCTCAGCCAAGTTTGCCCTAAATGTGTCATAACGTAAGTGAAATTAACTATATACTCTAGCATGTAAGTAATTTTTGTGCTGTTAATATTATTTTTTTCGAGAGTTTTAAGGTGCACCCAAACATTTTTCGACCGTTCACTAATAATTTGGTGATCTCACCCCACATGTATAAGTGATGAATACATCGAAACAAATGCATATTTGATCCAATAACCAACTGATCTTTTACATGGTAAAGGGCCACCAATCATCCAAGCACCGAAAAATATGTTACCCCTTAGCTAAGGAGTTCTCCATCGTATATGTGACTATTGATCATAGGGATGTCAAAAATACCCATGGGTCGGGTACCCGACCCGATGGGTCTGGGTCCGGGTCCGGGTCCGGGTCTAATCCTGGACCCATGGGTATGAGATGCCGGGTCCAGGTCCTGGTCCGGGTCTCAAATTAGGCCCATGGGTACCAGGACCTGGACCCGAAAAGATATATTGACATGGAGTACTGGACAATGGAGTCCATTTTATTCATTAGTGATCACTAAACTTGTTAATTTATCATGCATTCATGCTTGTGAAGATGTATTATTGATTAGTGGTTAGTGATGTATACTGGACTTGGACAGATGTACTAAAATACTAATTTTTTATTGCTTAATACATTGTTGTGCATGCACTGGCTGTTTCGGGTCCTGGGTACCCGACGGGTCCTGGTCTGGGTCCATGTTTAGACCCGAGAATGAAATCGGGTCCGGGTCCGGGTCCATCTCTCGGGTCTCGAGTCCAGCTCTGAACCACCTGGACCCGGATGGACCCGACCCGATTGCCATCCCTAATTGATCATGCATCGAGATTTGTGCACAACACCTACCCTCTGCCAAAATCCATGCTCGTCCAACACCGTTTCTATGGGAAAAAGAGTAGGTTGTTTGTCCTTGTCCAAGCAATTCTTGAGCGTATCCTTGCCCTTGATCGTACATCAAGATTCGTGCATAATCAACCCTCTCTCAGATAAGGTTGTAGCCCCCTCCTCCAAATTTTTGAATCAAAATCAATTAGGTCCATCTTCTTTCTCCTCCCTTCCTCTCTCCTCCTCCCCTGATCACCTTGGGAGGCCCCTCGGTGGCACGACCACTCTCCCGTAAGTGCCGGTGTGGCCGCGCCATGGGGTTGCGGTGGTCGCCGGCGACCACGTCGCTGAGGAGTGCTCGGCTCGGCTGTGGTGAGGGGAGGAGAGAGGAAGGGAGGAAGAAGAAGAAGATGGATTTGATTGATTCATTTCAAAATATTCGGGGAATTATTTGCAAATGATCATGTGAGAGAGAGGCTTGACTGTGAATGAATCCTGGCGCATGACTAAGGACTTAGATAAACCTAAGAATTGTTTCAGCACACATGGATGCATTTCAAGGGGGGGAAAACACCAAAGCGTCGAGTGTTAACATCTTTCTCCATTGGACAAACTTGCACCCATATATAAGAAGCTACTCGTTGGCGAGATCTTTCTCCATTGGACAACTTGCATCTTCGCGGCAGCGGAAGTTTGTGCTTGCGCTCCACGGTCTCCACCCAAGTCCCAACTAACCACGGTGTGAGGCTGTGAGCGAGCGTCCCCCATACATGGCCGACGCCGGCGACGCCGCCGCTGTCCAGAACATCCACTGCCCGAGCCTGACCCCTTCCAGCGAAGGCGACTGCGATGAACTCTACGGGGACATCAACGTCGATGAAGGCTTCCTCCTCCTCTCGCCACCACCCCCTTCCTCCCCTCCCAAAACCCTCTCTCCCCGCGGCTCCATCCCAGCCTCCTCATCCCCTGCCCCGCCACCGCTTCGCACCGCGCCCCCCGAGCCCCAGCCCCAATTGCCGAAGCCCGCCCCGGAGCGCCAACCCACGCCGCCTCCAAGCCCGCGAGACAAGCCGCCGCAGCGCGCGTCGTCGGGCGGACACACGGCGGAGCCCGCGCCACCCACCACGGCGCTGTACATCAGCGGGCTCACCCCGTGGACGACGGACGCGGAGGTGGAGGCGGCGCTCGCGCCGCATGGGACGATCCACCCCCTCCTCTGCTACATGGAAACGGCCACCGGTAAGTCGCTCGGCGCGTTCCGCGCCGACTTCCTTGACCCCGGCGCGGCCGCCTCGGCCGCCGCCGCCCTCAACGGGCGCGTCTTCCACGGGCGCCCATGCGTCGCCTCGCTTTCCCGTCCACCTGGGCTCCCCGCCCCCGCCGAGCCCCGGCCACCGCACCCGAGAGCGAGCGATGTGCAGCACCAGCATGTGTTGGACGATCCGCCGGTTCATCAAGAGCCATTTCCATGGCCCCTGGCTCCCCACCCGCACGTGCAGCCGTTCGGTGGGTTCCCGTTCTCGCCGATCGCGATGCCGGCGCCGTTCCTGCCGCCAATGGTGACACCCCCTCTGAACCCGGCGTTCTTCGGAGCGCCCCTGATGGCGATGGATGTGCAGCACCAGCATGTGTTGGACGATCCGCCGGTTCATCCAGAGCCATTTCCATGGCCCCTGGCTCCCCACCCGCACGTGCCGCCGTTCGGTGGGTTCCCGTTCTCGCCGATCGCGCTGCCGGCGCCGTTCCTGCCGCCAATGGTGACACCCCCTCTGAACCCGGCGTTCTTCGGAGCGCCCCTGATGGCGATGGATGGCGGAGGTTTCAACATGCCATGGCCGCCGCCACCGCCGCCAATGCCGCCGCTGCAGCAGTACCGGAATTGGGACCATGGGCAGGAGCGTGGCGTGCGGCGGGAAAGACCGGGCAGGAGGGAGCCGGAGATCATCGCCGATGCGCGAGGAGGCTGCCCACAGAGGAGGGATGAGTTCGGCCGTGATGAGGGTGAGTGCTCTTCCCGGGATGAGCGCCGCCGCGAGGAGACGGGCCGGCATCGGGAGCGTCACTTGGAGGACGAGAGGGAGCGGGAGAGGCACCGCCGCGGCGGCCACAGGGATCGGCTTGGAGATGGAGGTGGTGACCCAAGGAAGCAACTGGACCGCTCCGAGCGTGATGGCCATGGGAGGAGGTCGAGGAGCCACTAGAGATGGCCATGGTGACGATGTGTCAGTTCTGATCTTGCATCGTCTTCGACTAAATGGTAACCGCAATTCAATCTAGGACAGGACTTTTTTCTGACTGCTCTAGTATGATTCAATGTCTGTTTGCCTATAGCTACTGTAAGTAGAGTCTGATTCTCAAGTTGATTCACCGAGATTATTTTGCTGGGCAGCGATACATTCATTCCATTGTTTTCTTCTATTCACGCCGTGTTTTATTATGGTGCATGCAACAAATTTCTATACGAACAGGACATAGAAACTGATGCCCCGGTCGACACAGTTATGGTGTACGAGGACGTGAATGTTGCATAGATGATAGGTGGTTCAGGTTGTAAACTGTTGAGTCAAGGCGTTTAGTTTTTTTTTTAGCTTGCGTTTTGAGTGACATTTTTGCACCAATTAACCGAGAACCTGCTTATTCATTAAACATTTTTTAGTGAACTATGATGGTTATAGTTTCAAAGTTTGTTGGTTACGGCATGGTGAATTGCTACGGCTTGCTCAGTTTTGTTAGGGATCGTGTAAATCATTTGATGATTATGGTAATCCTGTCGTCTAGTTAGTTTTATGACTTCATCAATGTGCTATTTGCTATTGACTACATTAATTTGTGACTTGTGGTCAACACCCTAAGGACACTTGCAATGCAGTTTTTCCACTCGTTTCTTTCTATGTCAAGTAGGATAAAAAGATAACATTACACAAAATTAATGCAGAGAGAGAAGAAAACCGTTTCTTCCTTTAAAAAACCATTTCTCTGCCGTCCCAAAGCTTCAGAATTAATGTGTACTCCCTCTGTCCTACAAAGAGTGCATTTTTAGTGTTCAAAAATTGTCTCACAAAGAGTGCATGTTTAGACGTGGGGCCCATCAAAGAAGAGGCAGCCCATTAACTCCCCCACTCCCATCTCTCTGTATATCCGTTCTCCACCAAAGGAGACGCATGCACATTTAATTATTTTGAGAACCAAAGCAGCAGCATGCTTGTGCATGTAATTAATTAGGGGCGGATTAGTCATTTGCCTTTCACACTAATCTGTCTGAGAAAAACTAGAAATGCATTCTTTGTAGGACAGAGGGAGTAGAGAGAAGATGACTTTGTAGAAAGGAGAAAATATTAATGATGAAAATAATGTTAAGATACAATGCAGCTACCGTTTCTTCTATAGTTTATAGGTGACATGTCACCTATAGAAATAATGTTTAGAAATCTTACATTGGGATTGCCTGTTTTATAGCTTGGTTTTTTTTAATCAACTCTACTGCTTCAACAAGTTGTGTAAGAGGACCTGTTAATTGGCTGAAATGAACTTGTTAATTAGTTTTTACTCTTGAGCTCTACCACATAACCTGACAGTGATAAAAATAACTAGAACACTAGTGCAAATTAACTATACTGTCATGTACTTCTTTTCTCCACAGTATTTTCTGATAACCTGTCGCCATGCAATCCTGCATAATATGCTGATTGAGCTCTATATGATAAAATATAGGTAAAAACGTAATTATCAGCTAGCTAGGAAGTAAGCACAGAATGTGTGTGTGTTGTCTACTCCCAAACGACCTTGCTGGCACGGCACATATTAGTGTTCATCCGGAGGAATTTGTACACAAAACGAACATACCTAGCTAGTAAGCTTATCTTTTGCGGTGGTTAAGCATACCCTGTGCTCCGTTATGTGGAGAACAACTCTACGGTGGACTGACTGGTGGTGACTTTTCAATTTTGGCGTAAATAGTGGTGCCATTAAAACTTCAAAACTAATTATGTGGAGAACAACACTAGTTGTTGATCATACAAAATTCCCCTAGCTAGCTATAAGGGGATGAGAATGAGAGCATTCTCTCCATGTAGGGATGGAAATGGGAAACCATTCTCCCATCTGGTGAACGGGATAGGGACAAGAAAGTTTTCTCACCGCGGGGACAAGAATGGGCCCTAAGAAATGTTGATTAGGCCCAAATCATGTATTGACCCAACGCTAACCCAACTCTTTAGCACTCTTTGGCTTGATCATACATCGCACATTCGCATTCACATTTATATTGCCTCACATCTCAACTTCACAAGCTTCCCAACGACCCACAAAAACAGAGACCCAACCCTAACACTTCCCCAATTGACATAAGTCCCACCACTGCACAACAGGAGCCAAAGCGACGTCGGTTGAGAGGCTAGAGTGTAATCAACAATGGTGAGATAGGGGTGTGATTGCCATCGGATGGAATGGAGCGTGGAGATTGCAAGTTGACACTACGACCACGACCACCACCACGACCAATCCGTGCTTTAAAGTAGTAGAGACTAGAGTGTTCGAGTGAGTGATGGCAGACACACGCGTTGGGACATGAAGGAGCGTAGCAGTATGGAAGGCGGGATGTGGGAGCCACGAGGACAACCAAAAGCTCTGAGAATTTTGTGCAGTGCAATTTTAAGGAAGATGTAGCAGTGATATATAGCGACGTTCTAAGGAAGATCGATGTAGTAGCAACATAGATCTAGGGAGTCGCAACCACATCAAAAGTAACTCATGAGAGGTTAGACCTAGGAGTTGCAGTAGGATGGCTGGGACGGGCTCATGGGCACTGATAGATCCCCAAGTCACCGAGGGAGGGGACATGGACATGGTAGCAATCCCTTCCAAGAAATGCCCCCGATCATCAATCCATTAGTCCAACTTTGCAGATATTGTGGAGATATTTATTTATTTATCTTACTTTTTTATTCATGAGTTTTGCTTTAGATAGCTTTCAATCATGTTAGTATGGTCTGTTTTCGAAAGGTTTCATTTAGTTCGAGATACATCAAATCAATAATTTTATTTATGGCATGGAAGCATGATGTGGTCTAGATAAAAAAACCAATTTAAGGAGCATGAGTAAACATGTTAAATTCAAGGCACTTGCATCATGTTTAAAGTGGAGTAGAGTTATTTGGTTAGAAAATAAATTTAGCTTTTTTGCCTTGTTTTCAGAAACCACCTCTAACATGTCTTAAAAATAACATAAACGAAGCGTAATAGCTTCAAGAAGTAGATTTAACAACTTTCTAAAATTCAATTGAACATTTAAATCATTTCAACTCAGCCAGCATATTCATTCACACAGTATTACTAAGCGAAAATATCGCGAGCATTCCTTTATTTTGATCGGCTGTATAACGCGGTGCCGCGGTGTAGCGCAGCGTCCGCGCGTCCCGGCTCGGCCATACGAACACCTAGCCGAGCACGCTACAGGCTGCCAATGCATCGGCCGGTCAATCCGATTTGGGTCACGGCCCAGCTCGCTCTGGTGGGCCGGGACGCGCAACGCGCAAGCAGCAGGTGGAAATGGGCCTCCGCGGGATGGGCCACCAGCGGGCTTGCCAACCACTCTGCCGCGCCGATGGCAGCCGGCTAATTCCGGAATGCAAATGAAATTCTGGGGCGCTGGTCAATGGGGCGGGGGCAGTAACGGACAGGGCACCGTAAACTCTCACCGTCACCGAACCCCTCGCGGCTCGCGCAGCACGGTGGGTGCTCCCAATTAATGGCCGCGAGCGGCCGGCCGCGAGCGAGGCCCGGCTTTATTTCTGTCGGTCCATCGCCACATGCACGGGCTCCTCTGCCCCGGCTCTCGGATCCTACTAGAGAAGCCACCTTAACTGCTGCCCTGCCTTGTAGTACCAGGATACATGCATGTATCATTGTCCATCTTACGGTATAAGTTAGTAGAATTTTTTCAGGGGCGGATCCAGGAAAACAAGTCGTTGGGTCGTCGAGGTCATTTTAACACTAAATTACTATGTTTAGGCTTTAGATTGTAGGTTTACATTTATATATATTAAAATAGAGGTTGCAATAAACAATAAGGGTTTATACGAAAGGCACCGGGGTCGCTTGACCCCGGTGCTAACACTTTAGATCAGCTTGTACGAAATGTTTTAGCACAACATTTTACAAATTGTGAACTACGTCGCATGACTCTGCGTGAGGGTGCAAACGAGTCAGATATTGGTGGATCATGTTCTTCTGATATTCTAATCCATTTTTTCCTGGATACGAATAAACCAGATACTAATTCAAATCCGGATTATTCAGATACAAAAATAGAACAAATACGAATTAGTCTTAGATCGGGTTTGATAAACAATCGGATACTTACATGCATAGAAAGTAGTACATGATATAACTATTATGGAAAATATCAATTAAACTTTCTTGTTTAATACAAAAGTTAACGATATAATGTGGAATTAAACATCCTACAGTATACGTGCTCCAATCAAACATATTTCATACATAATATTTATGTTTATCAAATTTATTTTGCTAATTTACACTAATACCTTTTGAATATCTCTCGGATGTGTAGGTATGAATCGGATAGGATCGAATATTGTTCTTCCCCTATCATAATCCATATGTTTTTTAGATAAATAAATTTGAATCAGAATATAACCGAATATCATTTTTTGGACTCAAATCAATTTTAAACGAAAGCGGGAATTTCCCATCCCATTTGCACCCCTTACTCCGCGGCATGTACAAAGATAATTTTTGTATAGTAAAAGGAAGATGAAAAAGAGACGATATTCTTGGTCTGTTGATATTTGGATGTCATAACCACATCTTTTTTCATGAAGCATGTCCAAGAGTTTGTTTAATATTTGGAGTAACAGGCCTTTGTGTTAATTGATGCGCAATTATCTTCTTGAACTTTGTTCTTCAATAATTGTTTTTTGAGTGACATTTGCCGTTTTCTGTGGGAGAAACCATCATGTGTCGCTCGTCCGGGTGATCCCTTCCGTTTTCCTTTCAGGGCTGACTGACGTAGCTTTAACAACACACACAGCGCGTCATGTGAACACCACATTGCATCGCTCTCTTCTTAAAACCAAAGGGATCCAAGATTCCAAGGCACATATTTGCCTCTCGTGACACGCCTTCTTCTCTCTGAGGCAGCAGTAGCACAGGGAGAGAGCTAGAGTACCAACGTAGCTACATACGAGTACTAGTAGTACGTACGCATACCTTGCTTCCTTCACAGAGAAACGGGCATGAGAACGTGCAAGAGGTGTCAGTAGTCAGATCCTGGAAAATTCTCGCGTCTCGGACTTTGCGGACAGTCAAATGATTGGGCATGCATGCACACCAAACACACACACACACACTGACACACACCGCCCGGTGAGACCTTGGAGCAAATGCAAAACAAATTTAAACCCCCGGGTGGCCGGGTCACATGCAAATGGCTGCCTCATGCATCCATCTTGGGCTTATTTTTAGCCCTTGGTTTGAGCTTGTGTCGCCTGCAGGGTGAATGGGTGATTGGTCAAACGGCTCGCTTCACATGGCAAAGCGCGCGCTAGCCAGTGGCCAGTGGGCCAGTAGTACGTGTGATCTCCATCTTCTTTTGCCTTTTGAAAGTGAAGGGTGGACTTCTAGATATGTATATTGGAAAAACAAACATGAAGATTTAACAAAGTAGGCATGCATCTGACCTAGCTAGTGTGGTACCATCTTCCAATGGGGTCAGCTGACCATCTAGGATATCCTAACCCCAATTAGTCAATCCTACGAAGTCTCTTTCTGATCTGGTTAACAATACTAAAGCTAATAGTAAGTGTACAAAAAACCAAACTACTCTCTCCGTTTTTTTTATTTGACGCCTTTGACTTTTTGACACGTCTTTGACCATTCGTCTTATTCAAAAATTTAGTGCAAAGATGTTAAAAAATAAGATATATTTAAAGTATCTCTATTGATAAAACAAATCACAACAAAATAAATGATATTTACAAAAATAATTTGAATAAAACGAATGGTCAAAGACGTGTCAAAAAGTCAAAAGCGTCAAATAAAAAAAACGGAGGTAGTAACAAACAATATTATTTCGATCAATGCCTAAGGAAGTACCGCCTAGATCAATCTAACGACAACATTTTGGCTTCATGTGATCGGACCAACTAAATAAATAAACATGTAATGGACTATTGGTTAACTGTATTAAATTGCATGCACCAATCAACTCAATTAAATAGATAAACACATAGTCTTCATATTATTGAATTGTGTACCACATGTTCACCTAGCTAAAAGGTAAGCTAATGAGGAAAGACGAAACAACATATTTATAACACTCCCCCAGTCCCTCATGCATGTCTAAGCTCATTCAGATAAGTCCCAAATTAAGCTCCCCCACCTCACGCCTAGGCTCCACTCCACCATGCAATAGACGTGTGGGATTGTAGAGGATACCAATTCACCCAAAAGCTCAATAGACTTGGTTATGTTCACTACTACCAAGTTAGCCAAAGTAACTTTGAGCATGTTCAGAATGACTGAGCTAAATGAATAAGCTGTATGAGCTAAAATGAGTTGATTTTTAAGCTGGACTTCAATAGGTTCTTGAATCCGTTTTGCAAATCTAGTCCACTTCATTTATATTACTATCAGGAGTTTTTATTAGGTGGCAAAACAAACTGGACTGTAAAAAATTATATTCGTATTTAAAATTTATAAGCCACACTTTAAACATGCTACAAAGACAAGATAGCCAAAGTGGACATGACACATGCATGCAATGCAAGTATATTCTCCATAGAGATGAAACGGACGCGCTGAAAGGGAAAGAAAAACGGGATTAGTACCCCTATGTAGATGTCTTAATTTGCATGGGCTGGGGACCAATCCTAACAAGTAACGTACCAAGCTGTCAGCATTGTGTTGCGTTCCATCGATCGATCGATCTGGAGTTCGATCTGGACCTTATCGATTTTAGCTGAGCGGTCGCTTGTCGATGTCTAGGATTTATGAGAGATCAAACTCTGCATCCTCAGCCACGTACGTCAAAGTGGCACCTAGCAACGTACAAAAACTCATCTACTGGAAGCAGCTACCTTATTAACCAGCATTGTGCGCGTACTACAACCGCCAAAGAACACGGAGCAATCAAGCAAATTTACCTGCAGTACTGGTTTCATACCCTCTTAACTGTTGAACCCTGAGAAACAATGGAACACGTACGGAGGCAATTTTAATTTCCAGTCATATCCTCTACTGTTTAGACGGAGTTCATCGATATAGCAGAGGGTTAATTATTTTAAAAATCCCCACAGTGCGTACAAATAAAGCAATTTTTTAATTGTTTTTCCACGACAAACTTTGCTGCGAACATACACTACCTAAGAGCTAGTCCACAAATCGACTGAGACTTACATAAATGTCAATCAACTTACGACTAGTCGGTTTCAAAAGATTTATGTTTATGTAAAATAGACGTATGTTGTCGTAATGTTGCTCTTCAAGCTCTTGCCACGAGCTAGACCATCTCCAACCATTTTCTTTTCATTCATTCCCTGTCACACATTATTTCCCCTCATTCTTTACCATCTTTAATTAACAGCATTCCTTCGAAGAAATTTACGAATAAAACAGAAAGAGAATTTCATTCTAAAGGAAACATACGAAAAAACTTCTTCCAAAGAAAGCCACAATGAAATTTCGTTGAAACATCTTGAAGAACCATAATATTTTCGTGAAAAGAAAATGGTCCATGAACGAATTTCTCTGGAGATGGTCTAACAGATATCTGGCTACGTGCCATGGTGCTATACACGCAATTTCAAGCCGGACGGATCGAACCAACCATGCACAGCGTTTTTCGTGCCGTTCGGACTGGAATCACGCACTGATCCTAGCAGCTGGCTGTATCTGTTTCCCCCCGCTCTAAATGGCGCTTCGTCGTATTCATTATTTACCGTGCCAAATGTTTTAACATCTCGAAGCTGTTTTCCAAAAAATAAACCTTAAAACTGCTTTTTAAAGCTTTCATAACCAGTAAAAATTGACCGAAAATCAAACGTTTTGGCTTAAAAAGCGACTACTCCTATAAGCTCACAAAATCTATTAGTTTTGGCTTAAAAAGCGACTACTCCTATAAGCTCACAAAATCTATTAATTTTTCCATTTAGCCAATCTGCTAGCCCCGTCCTTTTCGATAGGGATGGCAGAAATACCCGTGGGTACCCGACCCGATGGGTCCGGATCTGGGTCCAAAAATGGACCCATGGGTATAGAAGCTCTGGTCCAGTGCTGGTTCGGTCCGGTCCGGTCTCACTTTAGACCGTGGGTACCTGCACCTAGACCCAGATTGCACCTCGACATGTGGGGACTAACCGACGGCCAGATCCCACCTCCACCACGCCCGGGATCCCCCTCCAGGCTAGATGAATGTTGTGCTTAATTGCTATTGAAATGCTACTAATTACTACATATGTGACATAATTGTATTGCATATTTGCTGCTGATTATGGAATGGTATTTTGTGTTTTTATAAATTTTTGGTCCGGTCCGGTCCGACTTGGACCCATTATAGTTTTGGTCCTGGTCTGGTCCATAGAGCCGGACCAAGGACCTGCACTCCATTGCCATCCCTACTTTTCGACTTATAAATCCGACTCTAAGTTTATTTGGGATATTTTTTATACAAGTGAAACAATATAATATTTGATGTTATAAAACAGAGCTACTTCTAACATTTTCTTGCCATTTTTTAATATCATATTGGGGAGCTCCCACTTAGTCGTTGATCAAGCTCCCACTCCCCCCCCCCCCCCAAAAAAAACCTACCTTGCCCTCGGTGGCGGCGGTTTCGGCCGACTGGCCCCGCTGCCGCCGGTGGGCCTCCCTGAAGTTCCCCGTCGGTGCCTCCTCCATCGGGTTGGAGGAACAATGCGGGCCTCCCTCTCCTCTTCTTTCTTCTTCCTCTCTTTCAGGTGGCGAGTGACGACGATGGCAGCCGTCAACCATGTTGGCTGTGCGAATGTATAAGCGCGATGTTGGCGCGTGCGTGCGTGGTGGTGGCAGTGCGGTGGGTGTTGCGGCACGGCTCGCGCGTCTCCTTCTGTGCATGTGGCGGAGCGGTGGCGTGGGCGGCTAGCTACATCTCCTTCCTCATCGTCACGGCGGTAGGAGGAACCTCCCCTTCCATTCCTCTCCTGTCCAGGTGCCACTGATGTGTCGGTGCGGTGGTCGGCTGAATCAGGTGGATGTGCACTTAGATTCGTTTATGAGCGACCAAATCCAGCAGCGGGCAATCAGATCTGCCGTGGAATGCCCCCGGTGGAGTTCTAGTGGTGTTGGAGGCGCCGCTCGTTCTTGCAGCAGCTGGCCTGCAGCATGGGTTCTCATCGGCGGTGTTCAGGTTGGATCCATGGGCAGCGAGTTCGGATCTTGCGTCGGGTGGTTGTTTCTTCCGTGGGTGCCATCAGCAGGGTTCGGGTGGCCTCTCGATTATGTCAATAGGGTGGTCGGATTCGTCTCGATCGAGCCCCCCTACCTCCCCTTACATAGTTTTCGCTTAGGCGGTTTGGCGGTGCCATCGACTCCTTTGATCCTTCGGGTTTTCGTCATTGCTGCCACTTCGGGCCACCCTTCTTCTTGCCTCCCCTCCTAGTGGGAGCCACTTCGCATCATGCGAACCCGCGGGTGGCGGTCTTGGCGGGTCTCCGGTGGTCGAGGTACGCCGACGGCTTCGTTCTTCATGTTCACTTTAGTTCTTCTAGAAGTGCGGCTTCAGGACTAGGGTGTGCCATGAGAAAGCTTTGCCCAACCAGTGTTGGGCCGACGATGACGATGCTTTTCGACACTATTTCCCTCTTTGGTGGCAGCATCGTAGGTTTTCCCTCGTCCTTGTGTAGAAATCCAGTGTGGACAGGCAACGATGGCACCCTCTTCGTCATTCCTGGCTAAAGGGGTCATGGTGGCCCTCTCGTGTTGCCGGTGTTCCTCTAGAGTCCTTTTTTAGGAGTTGCGTCATAACTGCTTGTGTGGTGGCTGGGTTGGGTCATGCAGGTCATCAGTTTTGTTCGGGGGATTGTTGGTGGTGTTGTCACCTTTGGCCAAGGTGGTCGGCTTAGGCCAAAGTCGCATGGTTGTATGCGTGCTAGTAACGTTCACACTGTGGTGGGTCCGATTCCTTTGCGCCGAACAACTGTATTATTTCTCTCCTTTTCTAATGAATGGGAATAACTTTTGTGTCCCTATTCAAGGTTTCTCGAAATAAATGTATTGTTCCATCCATAACTCTCAAAACTAAATATTACTCCCTCCTGTCATGAAAAGAAGTCATCGTTGACTTTTGCATGCATCTTTGACCCTTCGTCTTATTCAAAAAAAATCATAAACATATAAAAATATAAGTAATACTTAAAATATATTTAATAATAAACTAAATCACATCAAAATAAATGATATTTATATAACGTTTTTTAATAAGACGAATGGTCAAAGATGTCTTTAAAAATCAACGGCGACTTCTTTTTGTGACCGGATGCGGTACTAATTTCCCCTTCCGAGCTTCTCATCGAGAACTGTGAAAAACAAATGAGCCGCCTTAAGCTCTGCCGAGCCCCCTCCATCTCATATATACTCACGAACCATAAACGGGATTACAATCAGAGTTGTTACAACAGATAAACTAGAGGAAGTTCGTTAGCTAGATAAGCTATGGCAACGATATCTATCTTCTACAACAGATGGCGCAACGATCAGGCTAGAAGATCGCTGGTGAACAACTGACCCAGCTAATCTTCTTCTTAACACTCCCCCTTGATCGGAGCCTGGTGCAATCAGATTTAGGTGACTTCTGAATTTTTCAAATGCTGGTTTTGATAATGCCTTTGTGAAGACATCAGCTATTTGATCCCCTGTTGCTATGAACCGTACATCCAGTAGTTTTGCTGTTACTCTTTCACGGACAAAGTGAAAATCCACCTCAATGTGCTTAGTTCTAGCATGAAACACAGGATTGGATGTAAGATACGTTGCACCAAGATTATCACACCACAATATGGGTGTCTTTGATTGATGTATATGCAATTCTTTCATCAGAGATTGAATCCATATGAGCTCTGCCGTTGCATTAGCTATGGCTTTGTACTCAGCTTCTGTGCTAGACCTAGAGACAGTTTGCTGTTTCTTCGAACTCCAAGACACCAGATTTGGCCCAAGGTAAACTACGAAACCATTTTGTGATCTTGTAAGATCAAGCTTCCCATGCGCTAATTGATTTTGGTAATTGATGGCAAATAGGCCGTACAGCCAGAACGCTAAGGATAAGGACCTCTGTTTTTATAGTTCTTCTATTTTCCTTGTGTGCGTCTTTGGCTAGACTAGATCTCTCTGGTTGCAGGGTCCCACTGAGCATGTGTCCGTAAATATCACCGTGGGTCCCATGGGGTTCGAGAGGTCATGGGGTACTCCGAGAGGTCGCCTGCTTGGGGTTAGGTCGCTTGCCGCCGAGAGGTCGCCTGTGCTTGGGGTTAGGTCGCCGGCCGCCAAGGGTCGCCTGTGCCGAGGGGTCGCCAGATACTCGCCGAGTGGTCGCCCGTGACGGGAGAGGTCGCCCGAAGCTTGTGGAGAGGTCGCCAAATCAAGCGCCTTGTCGGACGGCGTCGACGCCGTCGGACGGGTCCGGCATGGAATTCCAGATGAGCACGCTCAAAATCGACTAAGTCCCAGACGACACCGTCCTCGCCGGACGGCGTCAAAAGCCCATCGGACGGCGCTCGACGGCGTTCGCAACGACCAAACACGGCCGGCAATTGTTCGTGTGCATTGTTACTGTCCGGACGCGCCGGTAAGCCACCGGACGGCGTCCGACGGCAACAAATTTTGGCCAAATCCTCGCCGGACGGCGCCGACGGAACCGGACGGCGTCCGATCGGGCAATGTGAATCTCGCGATTTAATCGAGCCGCCCATTTCTATGGTTTCGCCTTGGGCCTATAAATAGGGGCTAGGTGCACGGAGAAACTCGAGAGAGAGCCACCATTAGCGGCCGCCTCTTGTCTTAGCCACCAAGAGAGCTCCTCCCATGGTTCCCATCTCCACCTAGGGTTCCATGTGCTTGAGAGATTGAGAGGAGTAGAAGAGAGAAGAAGAAGAAGAAGGTGACCCTAGCTCATCTCATCTATCTCCAAGGTTTTCCCCAACTCCCATGGTGTTCTTGCCCTAGTTTCATGGTGGGAGAGAAAGGGAAGTGGTGAGAGACGTTCTTCGATCTAGTGCTCTTGGGATTCCGTCGCCGGAGAGATCGTCGACACGCCACGAGCTACATCGACCGTGCCGCAAACCCACCATTCGTTGGTGGTCACCGCCTTGTGTAGGGGTGCATCCTCTCCATCCGTTGGAGCCCTCAAGTCCGCCGTGTGTCGGCGGCCATCTCCGTGTGTCGGGGTGCCAAGATCCGTATGTCGGATCCAAATCCTCCATGTGTTGGGGGTACCTCATGTGTTGAGGTGAAATCCACGTGTGTCGGTGGTCGGTGCCGTGTGTCGGTGCCGTGGGTGTGAGAGCTCTCGCGTGTGAGAGAACTCGCCTCCGTGTGAAGGTTTGGAGCTCGCCTACCATGTGTTGGTGAAGAGCTACCACGAGTGGATTGAGGGCTAGGGACGAGAGAGTCTCGACTTCTCTGTGTGAGAAGTTTCCTCAACGGAGACGAGGTGTTCATGTGTTGAGCACCGAACTTGATAAACAACTCGGTTTGCATCTCCTCGCCCACACATATTTACTTCCGCATATTGAATTGACCGCTGGCTTGTGAGTGCCATCGAGCCTCCTAGTAGTCGCTTGTGCATTATTGTGATCACTTCCGCAACTAGACTCTAGGTCAATCAATAGCTTGGGTTCCTAATTTGACAAAGTAAACAAGCGAATCGAGAGAAGTAAAATTAGAGAAGAGCCGATTCACCCTCCCTCTCGGCCTAGGATCCTTACAAGTGGTATCAGAGCTCGGGTCTCTAGTTGCTTAACCGCATAGAGATGGCTGACGGGGGTAGTGTAGCTGCCAATAGGATTCCTCTGTTTAGTGGCACTAATTTTGGTTTTTGGAAGTTGCGCATGAAAGTATTTCTCCAGGTCATGGGAATGGATGTTTGGAGGGTTGTAGAGTCTCCTCATGGTGTCACACTCACTAACAACATACCTGCCACACCCGCATAAAACAAACTCTTAGAGACCGATGCTAAGGCTATGAACGCTTTGTTTTGTGGTTTGAGCATGGAGGTCTTCGATAGAGTTAGCAATCTCACTAGTGCACACGACATATGGATCACACTCATTGAGATTCACGAAGGCACTTCTGCTGTTAAGGAGGGTAGACTAGTAGTTGTCAAGGGCGTTATGATCGATTGTAATGCTTCCAAATGAGAATGTCAATGCTATGTTTACTCGACTTAACCCCATCCTTAACGAGCTTAAGGGGCTCGGTCACACTGTTGCAAATGATGAAGTGTGCAGGAAGATGCTGCGGATCCTCCCCAAGAAGGACTACCGGGACATCATCACCTATCTCACCAACAGCGGTGACGTGGAGAAGCTGGCACCCATAGCTTTGCTCAGCAAGATCACCGCACATGAGATGATGCTTCTCAATGATCCAGAGGATTCCCCTGCTCCAGCAAAGAATCAAGTGATCGCCCTGAAGGCTAGTGGATCCAAGCAGAGTGATCCCAAGTCAAGTCAAGCTGAGAATGAGGGTGAGATGACATGGAGCGAGATCGAGGATGGCTTCCAACACTTTGGCCTGTTCATGAAGTAAGCTGGCCAGTTCATGAACAAGAATGGCTATGGTGGCAGGAAGAGGATGAGCAGAAACTCACATGCATCATACCGATGCTATGAGTGTCAGGAGAAGGGACATATTGCTTCGATGTGTCCTCGGAAGGGCAATACCAAGTACAAGGACAAAGGAAGGAGAAGGGTGATGGCGAGAAGCCAAGATGAAGGACTACAAGAAGAATCCCGTAAGTCGATTCAAGGGTCGCTCCTTACAAGGCAAGAGGCTAGCCTTTGTGGGGAATGGGTGACCGATGACACTCAATGACACGCCGGTTTCAAGTAATGACGAGGAGTCAAGTGGCCAAGGATTGGCCGGCATGGCAATCACTCAGTCCGTGCCACCACCGCCACCTTTCCTCCAAGATGTCTCACGGTCGCCATCGAGCCTCAAGAGTGGTTCTCCGATGATGACGAGTCTGCTTCCTCTACTTCCACAACACCAGAGGCGACATCGACTCCGACCGACATCGCCAAGTGCTTGATGGTCAAGCCATCTAGAAATGAGGTTTGTGACTCTGACTCTGAACCCGAAGATGAGACGGAAGTTGCTAGAGGTTATCTTGCTCAAGCACTTAACTTTCTTGAAAAGGAAAGATCAAGAAACATGAGACTTCAGGAGCGTCTTAATGACTTAAATGCTAGGTTCAATGATCTTGTGTCTAAGCATGAATCACTAGAAACTGAACATGACTCCATGATGAGTTCTAGTAATGCTATGACTAAGAAAACAAGTGTGTTAGAAGAAGAGAATAGGGCTATGAATGAGTCGGTAGAACATCTCCTTGCTACAATTCATGAGCTTAGGGCTAGTAATGAGCGGCTTCTAGCCGATAATGCTTCCATGATTGCTTTGCTCGTTGCTCAATCTGCTGATGTCCCCGATTGTCATGCTTTGGTTGATGTTTTGCCCGCTATCTTGCCTGTTCCTAGTGATGTCTTTGTTGATGATGCTCTGCATGTTCCATAATTGTTGCACTCCTAGGGTTGATAGCTCTACTTCATGTGATGATTTGATTGACTTGACCTGATTGCTTCTAGCTCTAGTGGTTCCTCTAGCAATGCTCATGACTGCATTCTCGATAATTGCAAATTTGCTTTAGCTGCTAGGGAATTAGCTATTGAGAATGGTGAACTTAGAGCTAAACTTGAAAAATTTGATAAAGGACTTGGGAAGTGCTATGAGGGTAGTCTAGCCTTGGATAAGATGCTCAAGGAACAAAGAAAACCTTCCTTAAAGGGTGGCTTGGATTTTACCCCTGAGAAGCCAAAGGGGAGGAAGAAATCCAGTGTTCCTCAAGCATCTGCCAGTAGGCAAGGTTACCATCATGCTCATCCCAAGAAGAGAAGCAACTCTGGTCTAACAAATTGCACACTAGCAACAATGCTCCTAGGATGCACAATGGACACCGACATGGCAAGGACCTCCTAGGCACTATAACTCCACATGGCAACAAAGAAATCATAGTGCTCGCAATATGGTCCTAAGTATAACACTTGGAATGGTCCTAGGTTTCACAACAATCGGCAAGGTCCTAGGTTCAACACTTGGCATTCACCTAGGCAAAACTTCGGCATGGTCCTCCTAGGCACAACAATGGTAGACCAATCCTCCTAGGAACCAAAATCGCAACACTCCCAACCACACACAACCAAGACTTCCTAGAGCACATTCTGAATTATACGGTCACTAATCGCTCAAGAAAAATGTTCAAGGTAGGATGACTGCTAGATTTGTTGGGCTCAAGGTGAGAATGAGCACAAGGCACATGTTTGGGTGCCCAAGTCATTGATTGATCGCTTTGCTCTCGTTGCTTCTAGCTTGAAGGCTAACCCTCGGGGACCTCCTGTGGGTCCCCGAGTCACATAAGTGATCTTCTCATTTGACAGTGAACTAACTGAGTGTAGGGTGCCATTGATCATCGACAATGGGTGCACCCAACACATGACCAAGCAACCCCGGTTGTTCACCTCAATAGGGGAGGAAGGCAAGATTCCCTCAAGGTCACTTTTGGAGATGGAAGCAAGAGCAAGGTACTTGGAGTTGGAAAGGTAGCAATCTCTTCTGATCTTTCAATTGACAATGTGCTGCTAGTAAAAGCTTTGAGCTATAATCTTCTCTCTGTTGCCCAAATATGTGATTTGGGGTTCCATTGTAATTTCTCACCTGAGGGCTTGTTGGTTTTGGACAAAAATAAAAATCTTGTGTTTAAAGGCTTTCGGTTTGAAAACTTGTTTCTTGTGAACTTTAATGAACCTGCCGCATCCGTCTCGACTTGCCTTGTCGCCAAAGTCTCTCTTGGTTGGCTTTGGCATAGGCGTCTTGGGCATGTCGGCATGGCAAATTTGAAGAAACTTTTCAAAAATGAGTTGATTCTCGGGGTGCAAGATGTGACATTCGAGAAAGACAAGCTATGCAGTGCCTGTCAGGCCGGCAAGCAAGTGGCAAGCTCACATCCTGCCAAGAATGTCATGTCTACATCTCGACCTCTCGAGCTTATACACATGGATCTTTTTGGGCCAACAACATATGTGAGTATCGGGGGAAATCTTTATTGCCTGGTCATTGTTGATGACTTCTCCCGATACACTTGGGTTTTCTTTTTACCTGATAAAACTCCAACTGGAGATGTTTTCAAAAAGTTTGTAAAGAAAGCCCAAAATGCTTTTGAGTGTATCCTCAAGAATGTGAGAAGTGACAATGGAACGGAGTTCACTAACACTTCGTTGAGAGCTCTCGTGATGAGTTAGGGATTGATCACCGTTCTCACCACCTACACCCTCAAAGAAATGGGGTGGTTGAGAGGAAGAACAGGACGGTCATTGAGATGGCAAGGACAATGTTAGATGAGTACAAGACTTCACATCCATTCGAGTGAAGCAATCAATACAAATTTTGTCTTTGCATCAACAGTCAGACCTTCACAAGCTTCAAGAAGACGCCCCACGAGCCGCTTGTGGGAAGACGACCCAATGTCTCCTACTTGTGGTTTTTGGCTGCAAGGTCTACATCAAGAAGAAGCGGGAGCACTTGGGCAAGTTCCGAGTAGAGTGGACACGGAGTCTTCTTGGGATATTCACCAGAGGGTCTTCCTTCAGGTGTACAATGAGAACAAATGGTCGATTGAAGAGACTGTGATGTGAAGTTCGACGAGTCGAATGGAAGTCAAGGGAGCATGAGAACACGGATGATGTGGATGGTGAGCAGCTGGCTAGAGCGGTGGAGGAGATGCCAGCTGGTGATGTGAGACCGGTAGAGGTTCAGAGGGAGACCGAGGTTGTTGCTCCACCCCTCACACCTGAGCGAGTACCAGAGTCAGGGGAAGCTTCACCTCAGGCGGTTAGCTCAAGCCTTGATCGATTCCAGAGGCGAGACAAAGATGTGAGTCGATGCAGAATCGATGAGCTACCACCCCAGCTTGATCAAGACCCATCACACCATTGCTCGTGATCACCCGGTGATCAAGTGATTGGGGACTTGACTCACGGTGTGCAAACAAGGTCTAGGACAGCCGACTGTGTGAGCACACGGCGCTTGTGTCTCGAGCTTGAGCCAAAGAAAGTGGAGGAGGCAATTGAATGACCCAGATCGGATCAATGCGATGCACGAGGAGCTGAACAACTTTGAGAGAAACAAAGTCCGGACTTTGGTAAAGAGGCCGAGCGATCGCAACGTGATTGGCACCAAGTGGGTATTCAAGAACAAGCAAGATGAGTTTGGATTGGTGGTGCGCAACAAGGCTAGGTTGGTCGCTCGGGGCTTCACACGGATCGAGGGTATAGATTGTGGAGACACCTATGCTCCCGCGGGCCTGCCTAGACGCTTATTAGGCGCTTGTGGCGTTCTCTCACGTGCCACAACATCGCTCTCAAGCAGATGGATGTGAAGAGTGCTTTCTCAACGGGTACATAGGAGAGCTAGTGTATGTGGAACACCTCCGGGTTTGAAGATTCACGCCACCCCGATCATGTGTACAAATTGTCAAAGGCTTTGTATGGTCTCAAGCAAGCACCTGTGGCATGGTATGAAAGGCGAGGGACTTCCTCATCGGCAAGGGATTCACGGTTGGAAGGGTCGACTCGACACTATTCACCAAGGTGGTGGATGGAGATCTGCTGTGCGTGTGTATGTGGATGACATCATCTTGGCAAAGACAAATGAGTCCTTGGTCAAAGAGTTCAGCGACATGATGAGCAAGGAGTTCGAGATGTCGATGATGGGCGAGTTGAACTTCTTCTTGGGATTTCAAATCAAGCAACTCAAGACCGGGACATTCATATGCCAAGGGAAGTACATCCACGACCTCCTCAAGCGCTTCGTCATGGATGACTGCAAGCCAATCCGGACACCAATGGGAACGAACTGCCACCTCGACCTCGACAAAGAAGGTAAATATGTCGACCAAAAGTTTTACCGTTCCATGATTGGTGCTTTGCTCTATTTGACTGCATCTAGGCCGGACATCATGTTTAGTGTGTGCATGTGCGCTAGATTTCAAGCCTCCCCTAGAGAAATGCATATGACTGCTGTGAAACGAATACTTCGATACCTGAAACACACACCTAGCATAGGTCTTTGGTTCCCGAAGGGTGCGCGGTTTGAGCTCCTAGGCTATTCTGACTCAGATTATGCCGGGTACAAGATTGATCGCAAAAGCACTTCCGAGGCATGTCACTTCTTGGGTAGGTGTCTTGTGTCATGGGCATCAAAGAAACAGAACTCCGTGGCGCTATCTACTGCTGAGGCTGAATATATAGCGCGCAGGAGTTCTTGGCACAACTTCTTTACTTGACACAATCACTGTTTGACTTTAGGCTTAAACTTGACCATGTGCCTTTCCTATGCGACAAAGAGAGCGCGGTGAAGATAGCGTGCAACCCGGTCCAACACTCACGGACCAAGCACATTGATGTCCGCCATCATTTCCTTCGGGACCATGTGGCAAAGGGCGACATTGTGCTTGAACACGTGCGAACGGAGGACCAGCTTGCCGACATCTTTACCAAGCCACTCGATGAGGCACGATTCTGCAAATTGAGAAATGAATTGAACATTTTAGACAAGTCAAACATTGCCTAAGTTGATCGTGTGGCTATGTCATTCATTGCAAATCTTTTGAAGCCAGTTTGAGCATTTAGGTGCTTTGCTTGTTATACTGGATGTTATTCATTTGACTATATGTTCATCACATGAAATTGATAGCTATAGCATGTGTTTACCCTGTCACTAGCTCAACTTGTGCTTAACTCAATATATCATGCAATTGGAAGCCATGAGCATGTGTTAGGAGGGCTATAGCTTCTAGTCTCATTTGATTGCTCTAAACTTTTTGGTGGATCATGTGCTTCTAAGTCTAGATTGTGTTCTTCCATTTTGCACATGTCTTTACTTCGCTAACTTGAGTAATTTTGAGAAAATGTTGAGCCAAAATTACAAAATGTGCTAAAATGTGAATAAGGCCACAATTGGTCATACATGTCTCACCAATGCCTCCTCGATGAGATAGCTTGCCATGGCACTAGGCATGAACTTAGGGGGAGTTTTGGATGACCGAGACGCTCATCTTCAGTGTCATGCTGGGTGGCGTCGCCTATGGTTTGAGACATGGCAAAATTTGAGAAAATGCAAAGTGCAAAAATGTAAAATCTTTTAAAAAATTGAGCTCAACCAAAAATGTTTTTAGTCTCAAATAGGCACGGTGATAGCATGTGTAGCTTGGATTGCACCTTCTAGTGCTATGGAGCATCATGTGTCCCCTTTGAGTTTTGGAGCAACTCTTGATACTTCTAACTATAGTTCACCTTATACTTGCTCTAGGTCATAATAACTTAAAATTATACATCTATCAATTGTACTCTAGTTGATCTTGTGACATTGTGACCTTAAGATGGCTAGATTTTGAGTGTGATGAACTTATGGGCATACGTGCACTAGTACAACTTTCAAAGCGCTTCACTTGCTAATCCCATACTTTCTGGTCATTGATGCCAAAGGGGGAGAAATTAGTGCAAATCCATGTTTTGGGCATTATCATGTTTTGGGGTGTTTACAAGTGGTAGACTTAGGAGATGCTTTGCTCCTAGGATGAAAAATTATGATGGAGATGTTTTGCTCCATGTGATGTGATGGTACTATCGTGTCTTACAAGTGGTATGCATTGATTTAGGAGGAGCTCATGTTTATGTGAAATACAAGTGGTATGCATTGATTTAGGGGGAACTCATGTTTATGTGTACATTGCATTTTATTCGTTGGCCTAGTTTTTGGTATTGTGCTATGCTGTGATGCAATGTTTCTGGACTAACCCATTGCACCAGAGATTGTATTTGTGCCTTGTCATGTTGGATTTGCAGATGTTGTCATCAATTACCAAAAAGGGGGAGATTGTAAGATCAAGCCTCCCATGGGCTAATTGATTTTGGTAATTGATGACAAATAGGCCGTACAGCCAGAACGCTAAGGATAAGGACCTCTGTTTTTATAGTTCTTCTATTTTCCTTGTGTGCGTTTTTGGCTAGACTACATCTCTCTGGTTGCAGGGTCCCACTGAGCACATGTCCAGAAATATCAGCTGTGGGTCCCATGGGGTTCCGAGAGGTCGCCGGTACTCTCCGAGAGGTCGCCCGTGCTTGGGGTTAGGTCGCCCGGCTCGCCGAGGGGTCGCCCATGCTCGCCGAGGGGTCGCCGGTACTCGCCGAGTGGTCGCCCGTGACGGGGAGAGGTCGCCCGAGCTTGTGGAGAGGTCGCTGAAATCAAGCGCACTGTCGGACGGCGTCCGACGCTCGTCGGACGGGGTCCGACAGCGTGGAATTCCAGTGAGCACGCTCAAAATCGACTAAGTCCCAGACGACACCGTCTCTGTCGGACGGCGTCCGAAGCCCATCGGACGGCGTCCGACGGCGTTTCGGCAAACGACCAAACACCTGGCCGGCAGCCCGTTCGTGTGCACCAGCGCCCTGTCGGACGCGTCCGGTAAGCCACCGGACGGTGTCCGACGAAGCACAAATTTTGGCCAAATCCTCTGTCGGACGGCGCCCGACGGGAACCGGACGGCGTCCGATCGGGCAATGTGAATCTCGCGATTTAATCTGAGCCGTCCATTTCTAGGGTTTCGCCTTGGGCCTATAAATAGGGGCTAGGTGCACGGAGAAACGAGAGAGAGCCACCATTAGCGATCGCCTCTTGTCTTAGCCACCAAGAGAGCTCCTCCCATGGTTCCCATCTCCACCTAGGGTTCCATGTGCTTGAGAGATTGAGAGGGAGTAGAAGAGAGGAAGAAGAAGAAGAAGGTGACCCTAGCTCATCTCATCTATCTCCAAGGTTTTCCCCAACTCCCATGGTGTTCTTGCCCTAGTTTCATGGTGGGAGAGAAAGGGAAGTGGTGAGAGACGTTCTCCGATCTAGTGCTCTTGGGATTTCGTCGCCGGACAGATCGTCGTCACGCCACGAGCTACATCGACCGTGCCGCAAACCCACCATTCGTTAGTGGTCACCTCCTTGTGTTGGGGTGCATCCTCTCCATCCGTTGGAGCCCTCAAGTCCGCCGTGTGTGGCGGCCATCTCCGTGTCGGGGTGCCAAGGATCCGTGTGTCGGATCCAAATCCTCCATGTGTTGGGGTACCTCATGTGTTGAGGTGAAATCCACCGTGTGTCGGTGGTCGGTGCCGTGTGTCGGTGCCGTGGGTGTGAGGAGCTCGCGTGTGAGAGAACTCGCCTGCAGTGTGAAGGTTTGGAGCTCGCCTACCATGTGTTGGTGAAGAGCTACCACGAGTGGATTGAGGGCTAGGGGCGAGAGAGTCTCGACTTCTCGTGTGAGAAGTTTCCTCAGCGGAGACGAGGTGTTCATGTGTTGAGCACCGAACTTGATAAACAACTCGGTTTGCATCTCCTCGCCCCACACATATTTACTTCCGCATATTGAATTGACCGCTGGCTTGTGAGTGCCATCAAGCCTCCTAGTAGTCGCTTGTGCATTATTGTGATCACTTCCGCAACTAGACTCTAGGTCAATCAATAGCTTGAGTTCCTAATTTGACAAAGTAAACAAGCGAATCGAGAGAAGTAAAATTGGAGAAGAGCCGATTCACCCCCCCCTCTCGGCCTAGGATCCTTACAGATCTTCTATCATCTGGGCATCCTGCCCAATCGGCATCTGTGAATACACTTAGGCACCCAGTTGAGTCCTTTCTGATTTTCAGACCCAAGCTCTTAGTGTGCCGAACATAGCGCAGTATCCTTTTGACAGCACTCCAATGCTCTTCAATGGGATTATGCAAGAATTGACAAGCTTTATTCACTGCATATGACAAATCTGGCCTGGTTAGTGTTAGGTATTGGAGTGCTCCAACCACACTTCGGTACATGCTTGATTCCTTTTCGCCCAGAACTATGCTGCCTTCCTGTGTGAGCTTTCCAACAGCCAGAGGAGTGAGAGCTGGTCTGCATTTCTGCATGTTGCTTCTGTTGAGAAGATCTTGTGCATACTTCTCTTGGCAAAGAACTACACCATCAGGCAGTGGCTTAAACTCAATACCCAAGAAATAGTTGAGGGTACCAAGATCCTTCAAGGAAAAAGCTTCAGCTATCTGATGAATTAACAGATCGGTTGCCTCCTTGGATGAGCTAGCAATGACAATGTCGTCCACATATATGAGCATGTACATGGTTATTCCTTCCTGGTTATAAACAAACAACGAGGTGTCGGCTTTGGAAGCGACAAATCCTAATTGTTCAAGTTTCTCACCGAGTTTGGCATACCACGCTCTCGGTGACTGCTTTAAACCATAAATTGACTTAATAAGTTTGCACAGATGATGTGGATACCTTGGGTCTTCTTAACCGGGTGGCTGCCGCATGAACACTTCTTCCTCCAAAGTGCCGTGAAGGAAAGCATTGTTTACGTCAATTTGACGAAGATGCCAGCCACGAGATACCGCTATAGATAGAATGAGTCTGACGGTAGTGGGTTTCACCACAGGACTAAAGGTCTCATCATAATCGAACCCATACCGTTGCTTATACCCCTTTGCAACCAGCCGCGCTTTATGCCGATCAACTGTCCCGTCAGGCTTGTACTTGAGTTTAAAAACCCACTTAGCATCAATGATATTTCTCCCGGCTTGGTGAGGAACTAAACGCCAGGTGTTGTTCCTTAGCAAGGCTTGGAACTCATCATCCATAGCGGCCCGCCAACGAGAGTCTTGCATAGCTAGACGGTGATCTGTTGGTTCAGCGAGAGAGACATGAAACGCTCGACGATGCACATTGTATGGGACGGTTCCATCGGTGTAAACCTTCGGTCTCTGTATCCGATTTTGGAGGCGGGTGACTACTCTGGGCTGCGCTTGTTGTTCATGTTGCTGGCTAGCTGTGTTGTCACCACAGAGCTAAACCTCGCACATCTTCGTGGAGAATGGTCGATGGCATAACGGTACAAGATCTACACCGGTTCAATTACCTTCTATATGAGGTACGTGAGGAGCATCTGAAATGTTAGGCGTGACAAGAGGAGATAGGACAGTGTAAGGCATCGGTTTGGTAGGAGAGGACACAGTTGGCTGATCTGTAGAGAACGGGAAAATATGTTCATCAAAGACTACGTCTCTGGATATATAGACTCGCCCGGTGGACCGATTGAGGCATTTATAGCCCTTATGTTGTGTACTGTAGCCAAGAAACACACACTTTGTGGATCGAAAGGAAAGTTTTCTAGTGTTGTATGGACGTAAGTTGGGCCAACAAGCACATCCAAAGACTTTCATCATGGCATAATCTTGATTGACATGAAGGAGACGAGTGAGAGGGACTTCCTTGTGTATGGATTGGCTAGGAATTCGGTTTATAAGATATGTGGCTGTTCTGAAGGCTTCATCCCAGAATCGAATAGGCATCGACGCTTGCGCTAACAGAGCAAGGCCGACTTCAACTATATGCCGATGCTTTCTCTCGACCACGCCATTCTGTTGATGAGTATGAGGGCATGAGACACGATGTGATATGCCAGCAGAAGCAATGTGTGCATTGAGTCGACGATATTCTCCTCCCCAATCAGATTGGAGAGATTGAATTTTTCGGCCTAAAAGAAGCTCAACATGCTTCTAAAATTGGAGAAAAATAGTTTCAAGTTCAGACTTGTGCTTTATTAAATAAATCCACGAAAAACGACTATAATCGTCCAAGAAACTAACATAGTACTTGAAACCATTAACAGAGACCGGCGCAGGGCCCCAAACATCAGAGTGCACAAGTTCAAGAGGAGAAGTTGTTACTCGACTAGATGAATTGAAAGGCATTTGATGACTCTTTGCCTGCTGGCAGGCATCACACACATGCTATATCTTGTTTGGAATACAAGATATCTTATTTGAACTAAGAATTGACTGAACTACTGGAGACGATGGATGGCCGAGACGACGATGCCATTGATCGGTTGATAGCTTGGCGCAGGATAGAGCTTGACTTGATTTGTGGGATGATTTTTGGGAAGCAAGAGTGTAGAGTCCACGTTCACATTTGCCGTGAAGCAGAACCCTCCTCGAGACCTGATCCTTGACACAAAAGAAGTTCGGATGAAATTCAAAAAATGCATCATTGTCCCTAGCAAACTTATTAACTGACAGAAGATTTTTGGTGACATGAGGAACATGAAGAACGCCATTCAAATGCAGATTGCGATCATGACCATAAATAGAAGAATAACCAGTGTGAGCGATAGACAGACCTGCGCCAGAAGCCACTGTCACTTGATCATTTCCCCTGTAACGATCTTTCACAGTCAAGCGGTCAAGATCACTTGTAATATGATCCGTTGCGCCGCTGTCGATGTACCAATTTGTATCAATTTGGTACTGGCCACCATTGCCTGCAGATGCCGCAGCGGCAACATGAGAGTTTTCTGCCTGGTAGGCATGGTTGAAGCGCTGGTAACAACGCAGCGCGTCGTGGCCGCCCTTGCCACAGATTTGGCATGATGGACGGCTGCTTGATCCTGAGCTGGAACTCGCACCGTCTTTGGTGGCCATATCGCCATGCCGCCTGTGTACACCGCCATGTCCTCGCCAACCGGGTGGCCACCGTCGACGGTTGGGATATCGACCCAAGTCAACCAAGGTTCTTCAAAGAGGAGATAGGAGACACGCCGAACAACCACGAACAGCAACGAACAGGAGACAGGGGTTTTTATCCTGGTTCAGGCCTCTCGGAAGAGATAATAGCCCTACGTCCAGCCTTTCTTTATATCAAAGAGGATTACAAGGTGGAACTCGGCGAGATCAGCAGGTCTCGACGAGTAGTATGCGAAAATCTATTGGCCAGGGGTCTAAGCTAGATGCTAAGATGTAAAACTCAATGCCAGGGATCCTCTAAACGCCGTAGGGGCCCTGTTTATATAGTACGGAGCAAACCGACCTACCGAGGAATATCAGGCCGGGCTAACTACGAGATCGTAACGAACTCAGTACATGCCAAATATAACCTACGGTAGATAAGGTAAGCTCCTAATCTTGGGGATCACGACTCCTTATCCAATCCGGGAAACCACGTCCGGGTCTTCTCGTAGCCGTGCAGAACTTTGTTCGAGTCGGACTCAAACACGAATCCTAGGCCGTTACGCACCGTGCCAGTCAGGAAGCTGTTCGGCAGGATGCACATGGGCCTGATAGAACCTTCCAGGGAGCTGGGCCCTGGTAGGCTGTTTGATCGGGCCGTCAGGGAGTGGGCCATGGCAATGGGCCGTGATCTAATCCCCGACACCACCGTTGTGCTGTCCACGCCCCTCGGAATTGTTGTCGTTGCCACGGCCACGGCCGCCGCCGCCACGGCCACGGCCACCGCGCCATCCTCCATTGCGGCCGCCGCGAAAAGCAGCATTCACAGCCACTTGGTCACCGCCGAGCTGATGCTCCCGGCGCATCTCATAGCTAATAAGATGGGAGTACAGGTCAGTAAGAGTTAGATCTTCAGACCTCGTAGTCATGGCGGTGATGAACGCATCATATTCATCCCCAAGCCCAGCAAGGATGTATGACACCGTTTCTTCTTCACGCAGAGGATGACCTATGGCAGCCATGGTGTCGGTGAGAGACTTCATCTTGTGGAAGTACGCCGTTGCAGAGAGGTCCTTCTTGCGGAGGTTGGCGAGCTGGAAGCGGATTTGGGTTTGTCGTGCCTTTGATCTGGACGCAAACATCCCCTCCAATGCCGTCCACACTTCGGCGGACGAGGCCATGAACAGAACATGGCCTAAGATCTCTTCTGTTAGCGAAGAGAGCAATGCACTGAGCACCAGTTGGTCTCGTTGGAACCATATCGTGTACTCAGGATTTGGCGCTTGTGTGGCACCAGATTCGGACGAAGATGCGATGTACTGGTTGGGTGGCTTCTGTGTCCCGTCAACGAAGCCGAGAAGACCTTGGCTTCGAAGGTACGGCATCATCTCGCGCTTCCACAGAGAAAGTTTTCCGGTCGCGAACGGTGACGCATCGTTGAACGCCGAGCGTAGATGGGGCGGACATAGCGCCGGATATCACAGACGGAGAAGAGCTGGAGGTGAGTCCAGCCATGGTGGAGGTGAGTGATGGAGAGGTGGAGGTCATGGCAGCTGGGGTGGTGTTTGCGGAGGTGGAACCCATCAGGAGATGATCGGTTCAGGCTCTGATACCATGTGAAAAACAAATGAGCCGCCTTAAGCTCTGCCGAGCCCCCTCCATCTCATATATACTCATGAACCATAAACGGGATTACAATCAGAGTTGTTACAACAGATAAACTAGAGGAAGTTCGTTAGCTAGATAAGCTATGGCAACGATATCTATCTTCTACAACAGATGGCGCAACGATCAGGCTAGAAGATCGCTGGTGAACAACTGACCCAGCTAATCTTCTTCTTAACAAGAACCACCAGATTTTCATGTTATATTCAGAAACACCTTTTTTTCTACTCAAAAGAATATCGCAGAAGATTATCTATCCATCGTGCTGCCTTGCATGTGTGCATCCTAACGGATCATCGTACGTACGTTTTCGGTGGCCTGTAGCAGTCGAGCACAGGCATCCACATCAGACGCCTACGCACTCATCAGGGGATGGCATGAAGTGACATGACGCAGATCACAGATCACAGATGCATGCTTGCTAACGTGTGCGCGTGCGTGTCCCTCTGCCTCTGGGCCATTAATTCCTTTGCGATCACTCCATGCCTCCATCCATGCCCTGCCGGCCTCCAGTACGACGTATATGCATGCATGCTACCGCCCGGACTACGTACGTACGTATGGTACGCCAGGACGTGTGCAAGTAGGTACGTGTCCCTGAAACCAGGATGCAGGTCACGCGAAGGTACGTACGTACGTGCATGCATGTGTCTGTCGATCACTTGTACGTCCTAATTGTAATCGATATGGCACTTGCTGAGCTGCATGCAAGCTAGTTTAAAGTTGGGGCCGCATGCAGCTGGTATATATACTGGCATCTCCCTCAGGCTCGCAGCTAGCCTGAGCCTGAAGGCAGGAACGATATGGCGCCCAAGATCAACCGGTTGTTATTAACAGCTCGATGTGTGATTTTTCCGGGGCTTGGAGCCGGTCTTGGACAGGCTACGAGCAGGGATCGATCGATATTCCTGCTCCTATTACAAAAGAGCATCATCTGCAGTTTTTCTTCTATAGTTGGGGTCACTGATATGTAGGCTCCACATGTGCCTCAGGCCCACATGTTAGTGACAGTACTGCATGGTGCAGTATTACAGAGGATGCGTCCCTACTCCTATATACGTGCACATATAATTGCAACGGTCATGCACTTACCGCTGGGGTGCGTAGAATTAATGCAATGGTCATGGCCACCTATTATTATGGACAAAAGGAAAATGCGTAGAATTAGTGATTAATTAATCTCAAAAACTCATATTTTTTTAAAATTCTATAGAATTGTTTACCATTTTCTCCTATTTTCGTAACTACTAGAAAATGCAAGTAATTTTTTAAAAAAGTAATACAATGTGCTGAAATACAGAAAAACAATTATAAACTCATACATATAATTTAAAATGGATTTCATGAAATAGTCTAACATAAAAAGCTACATGTCACACATAATCAAAACCGTCGTTGACGCGTCAAATGACCATTGGTGAATGGTTTTTAAATTGAGGGATGCAATATAATTCACGGCCCAAACCCTAAACCCCCCATAAAACTATGTAATTCACACATTCAACTGACCTTCCAAAGTTTAGGTAGGGAGGTTTGCATGAAAAAGCTTGAGCGTTGAAAATTTTCTGCTTTTTTGAAGCATCTCGCCGCATGTTCAAACATGAAAAGATCCGCTTCCATGGATTCTTTGAGTTGTTTTGTCTGGTTCAATAATACAACTAATACGAGTGAGTTTTATGGACTAGCTAGCTCGAAATCCGATAAATCGAATAAATTCTGACTTCCCACAAAGTCGTAAGACCATGTATAGGGTTGACGTCTGCCCAACGCCGGAAGGTCAAGAAAGTTGGTGTACCGATGACAGGGAAGAAGGCCCAACCCCTAGACTCCTCAGAGAAATATGTATTTCACACATCCAACTAAACTTTCCCTCTTTCGGTGGACTTTGGACAAGGAGGTGGAGAAGGCGTAACCCCCCCCCCCCCCAAACCCCATGTGAATTGGGGCCCACATGAAAGTGGTGGCAGGCTAGCTAGCTAGCCAGCACGAAGGGGGCCAAAGAGTGGGATGGGAGAAGGGAGGAGAAGCAAGGGATGGATCGATCATGGATGGCCAGCGATCGATCGAGCCCAAGGCATCCCACATTCCCACCCACCAAACCAAACCCTGCGGTGGCGAGCAAAAGCCGGGGACGTGTTGCCATCACGCCAGCCTCCCCCTCCCTGGCCCCCCCCCCCCCAACCATATGTGCGCTCTAGCTGCATCATGCACGCTGCGCGCGTGTGCCCCCGTGCGTGTGATGACGCCTTTCCCCCAGAGCTACCGCTAGCCACCACCACCACACTGCTGGTGAGTGAGCAGTGAGCAGTGAGCACTGACTGGCACTGACTCGGTACTGATCAGCTCAACTAGCTCAGCAAGCTGCACTTCCCACTGCTTCGCGCCCATCGATCGATCGATCTTCACTCCACTGGGCCTTTCTTTTTCTCTAGCTTTTACCGAGCTCGATCAATGGCCATCCTAGCTTGATTCCTTGGTGCTTGCCCGATCGCGGTAGGCTGGCTTGCTTCTGCAGACTACTACACTACAGCTGGTGCACACAATAACTGCATATGTAGGTTGGTGCGTGCATGCCTTGGTGATGGCTGCGTTCGAACAGTTGGTTGTTCACAAGGTCACAAAGGACAGATGGGTGGATGGCACGGATTGATGAAAAAAAAAGGGTACTGGCCATGATCGGTGTCTTTAGATGGTGAAGGTGTGTGAAGAAGCTGAATCGGCTTCCCCTGCCCTTGCTTTCGAAGACTGACTCTGTAATAAGTAGGGCAAATTATAGTTGGAGTTGGACGTGTATCCTGGCCACTGTATATATACAAGGATGGACGGAAACAACCAAAACAATTGTATTATATATTCACAAGGGGTCTTGACCAGTCTGTGATCGGAACCCATTGTTGATAGGAAGAAACGTTCATAGGCATGCTCCACAGCCGTAGGTAGTTGGGTCAAACTGCGTTACCAAACATCATAATTCTTATGTTGTTCAGGTCTCGCATTAACGTCGGGGTTTTCAAGCCGTCTTTGTATCACCCCATCCATCCATTTCATAATCGACGAAAGATATCTTTGTACCTAAATCTCAAAGCTATCATTGGGAAAAAAATGCTTAGTTACATCTATCGGAAAGGCTTGTGGCCATACGTCCGTGGCCGAACTTCATGTGTGTATGAAGTTTCATGGGACATGCACTGTGCCGGCATGCAGGTGGGTCCCAGGAATTTTTTCTTTCAGTGATCATAATTTTTGACTGGGTGCTTTAATCCACAAACCGTTTGCACCAACGTGTTCCTCGTATTTTTACGAACAAAACAAGATATATGTTGCCATATAACTCTTCAAATTTACCTGATGAAACTTGAGTTTCACCTACTGAAACTTGCGTTTCGCCTACTGAAACTTAGATTTCATATTCGTTAAACTTGCCAAACTGTCAAGTTTCATTAGGTTTAATGCAAGTTTCATCAAGTTTCAACAGGTCTCATACAAGTTTCTTCAAGTTTGATCAGGTCAATTCAAGTTTCAACAGGTTTCATCCAAGTTTCATCAGGTTACATCGAAGTTTCATCAGATTTCATCAGCACGCGACCAAGTTTCAATAGCACACGGCCAAGTTTCGCTAGTATAGATGTAAATTTTATAAGTGCCTTCTCATAGTTTCACATAAAAAAAAGTGAAAAATCAAAAAATTTAAGAAGTATTTAAAATGAGTTGCTCTCGATTTTAGAAGAATTATAAAATTTATTCCACACATTTTGAACACTGTTTGAATTTTATAAAAAAATCAGAAGTTTAATTGGAAATTTAATCAACTGCACTGCTAGCAACGACTAACAACGACGCGCTCGCTCGGGCTGCGTCGGATATGTAGGATTGGCGCGGTGCTAACGATCGGACGGCCGGGGCTGATCCGGCGCTAGAGCTTCGGCCGGACGTCCGACGCCTGGCGCTCGCCTCGACATCTATTACTGATTAGAAGATAGAATGGAGGATGAGATTATTATGGATACAAAGCCAATCTTTGTACATTGTTGAAACATATTACTACCCGTCAACCCGGCTGTCCGTATTTACTCGGTTTAATTTCTAGATGAATTAGTTGAAGTATGCAATCAATCAATTCAATACGTAGTCCCCCAACTCCCCGCGAAGAGCCCAAGAGACAGGCCACTTGGCTGCTGCCTGCGAGACAACACACATGGCAGCATCGATCACAGGAGTGACGACTTGTGTGGTAATCTATAGAAGGTAACGCATGCAAGCAAGCGCGATCATGATGCCATGGATAAGTTATACCAGTATTTGTTGGCGCTTTCATACGTGTGAAGTTTAACTGCTTCTCCCAAAGAGTTGAGCGTGATCGGGCACGATACGGTGGATAGGTTATAAGAGCATCAATAGCCGTCACTCTAAAATACTGTATCTTTGAATAGAATAGCTGATGGAGGAATTAAATTTTTTAGTGTATAGTATAAAGTGTCCATACGTGGGCCCAGCTCGCCCACATGGTGGCTTGCCGTATGTTACGGATGCGGTAAGTCGTTAACTCATGTTTCGAACCGTTTAAACGTGACAAACTAATAACTAATTATTTTGTACACATGCAGGGTTCCGGTTTAGTGGCTCATGGTGAAATCCGTGGCCAGGAGGGAGGAGATACATCGGTGACTCAGAAAAATCCCAACTGGGTCACCGACCTCTTTGCGAGCGCCCCGCCGCTGTTCACCCAGCCGTCTAATCGCCCAGAGAACCCACCGAAGAACGATCCTCGGCCTGATCAGTAGCTAGCTAGCTTTACTTTTGACTTTGATACTTTTAGTTGCAAACTTCGTCTTATATTTGTTATATGATAGCTTGTGAACTTCGATGTGCTATATATGTGCTTGTGGATATGTGGTAATGTTTATTTTGTGTATTTTGTGGTTTGTATGTGTGGTTTGGATGAATTGTGGTCGCAAATATGCGACGAGGAGTATATATATATGCATTGTGGGGTATTTTGGGCTTGCAAGTGCTGCTGTCGCTGCTACTGGGGGGCGGCGGCGGCAACCGCAGGAATCTGTGTTTTTTTTAACAAAATACAAATAAATTTTTTTTTTCTGCTTTTAGTATGTCTCGACAGCATATACAGGGCCGTCGATACAGAGCTGCAGTGGAGAGTGTGTCGACGGCATTTATTACCATCGATACTGTTGCCAGAATGCCAGTAATGTCGACGGCTCCATATTACCATCGATAATGCTGCCTATGTCCACGTCACCTGTGGTCGCCTCTGTGGGTCCCACGGTCAGCAGTATCGACGGCAATTATTGGCCGTCGAAACTGAGCCAACCGAGTCGGTGACGGCGTCCTGGGTTCCTGTATCGACGGTGTACAGCTTTGCCGTCGAAACTAGTAGGCCGTCGACACTACCTTCCTCTCTCGACGACCTTCACTCGACGGCCTTGTCTCAACGGCTAGCCGTCGACACTTACTTTTTCCGACGATTGTACTATGTTTATCGACGGTTTGGGCCGTCAATACTGTTGCCGCCTCCTATAGTGATTTGATCAATGACAAATGAACGCACCCCTCCCCAACCTCATCCCACCACCACACGTCCTAATGTGTACTAGTTTTGCTTATCTATTCTTGCCATACTCTTGCTGCGCGTGAACGTGAACCTGTAATTTTTTTTTCTTAAAAAACAAATTACTAAAAAAAGTAAAAGAAGAAGGGAAAGATTTATGATGTGTTTGATCAGTGCGCAATTCTACCTCACTTCAAAGTACACAAATTAATTTGACGAAGCTATATATATATACATCTGTTTTACCATTGGGTTAAATTTTTATGGGAGACAGTGAGACTGCATAGTCGATGACCTCTTACGTGCCATTACTTAATTGTCACTTTCTTATTTAGCATCGCAATATCTTTAATATTGTCCAGTATGCAATTCTTGAAAACTTATATATTTTTATTTAGGCTATCCTGTGCAATCTCCGTTCCCGTGCAACCACCGTGCAATCCAACTAGCAAAAGTTGTGAAAAATTCTGAAAAAATTTATACATGTACTTCAAGTCATACTCCACCTATATATAAAATTTCATGTTCAAATTAGTTATATTTAAAGCACAGAAAAAAAGAGAAAATTCTGACACATTTATACTCTAAAATCTGTCAGAATTTTCTCTTTTTTATTACTGCTAAAATATAACGAATTTGAACATAAAATTTTATATATAGGTGGAGTATGACTTTAAGTACATGTATAAATTTTTTTAGAATTTTTCGTAACTTTTGCTAGTTGGATTGCACGGTGGTTGCACGGGAACGGAGATTGCACCGGATATGTTCTCATGTAACTATACAAAAAAAAAATCATAAAATTTTTTTATAATACTTTCAATAAACTTTTTAGTACCTTTTATAGAATCTTTTTGTTAGATTTACACTAAAACATTTTAAGCATAAAAGATTGTACATTCAAATTGTTGCATGCTTCATACTTTTTTTTTGAAATATTTACGTAGCTTAAAAATGGAATGTTTTCTTAGTGGAACAAAGGACAGTAAATGAGCAATTGCAATGGTATACAAGAGATGAGCTACTAAGTAATTGTGTCAAAGGTATTAGACGCGCAGCTCTAAAATGGCATGTGAAATATTTTCCCCTGATAATTTGTCCCACGTATTGATTACTTAAAAAAAGTATGGCAAGATTGACCTATAGGTCCTATTCTATACAGCTTATCTAATTTATTGACTTATTTGCTTATCTTTGTTTAAAATACAAACATTTTTTTTCAATCCATCTTTTCTCTACCACCAAGACATGTCCAAAAGCTCTTTAAAACAAGTCAAACAAAGGGACCCGACTCGTAATGCCATATCGGAAAGCTCGCGAAGTTAAAAGATAAGTCAAATAAGATAAACCGGAGAGAACAGGACCTTAATTTATCGGCGAGAACAGGGCTCCAATTGTACTCCTTAAACAACTTTGAGACAAAACCGTGGCCTTTTCTCAAGAGAGAAAGTAATGGCAATCTGCTGCAAGCATAGCCCCTAGTTTTCTCCCCCACTATAGTCCCTAGTGCCCCCCCCCCCCCCCCCCCCACTATAGTCCCGGCTCTCCGCAGGATGTGCTGCCCTGTCCTTGTAATTTGCTAGCTAGCCAGCTGCCATGCCCATGCTCGCCTGCAGTTGTTATTCCTTGCCTCTCGGCCCAGCCACATATCTGCATCTGCATGGACCCCTGCATGCTCGCGCCAATTTCTGCCTTTTGAGGTGTTGCATGCCCTGCCAATCAACCCGCAGGAAATTCCCTCTTCTGTCTCCGGAAAAGGCCAAGATGGTCCACTGTTCTAGAGTAGTGCCTTGCTTTGCCCCTGCAGCTCCCAACAGGATCTATTCCTATTCTCATGTCCATCTCCTTCCTCGAAAAGAAGAAGAAAAAGAATAAGGATTCTTTACTCTCAGTACTAGTCACTCCGTCTTGCAATCTGTAGAGATCAGGTGGCTAGATTCAAATGAAAACGAGCCTTGATTTGCCACCACGCTTTGGACTTCTTGCCCCAGTGATGTGAGCCTGCTCCTTTGTTGTTTAATATGCAGTGATGTAATTACTTGCGACGCTTTACATAATTCTTGGATATTAGTCTTCGTTTCTAAAAGAACTAGGTAACTCCTGGGGTGCTCTATGCCTATAGTTGATTGATTGGTGTTCTTATCCTTAACCCCTGAACCTTAAAATGCGCCGCATATTAAACAACAAAGGAGCAGGCTCACATCACTGGGGCAAGAAGTCCAAAGCGTGGTGGCAAATCAAGGCTCGTTTTCATTTGAATCTAGCCACCTGATCTCTACGGATGATATTATAGCCTCGTTGCCACCCGTGCTGAAATCATTTGATTATTGAATTCTCAACTTACAGCTTTCAACAAAAAAAAAAAAAAATTGGCTTCAGCGCCCCCTATTCCCTGTTTTGATACGGTTCTGATTTAGTTTGTAAAATTTATCATTTTTTAATAGACTATTTATTGTAGTGGAGCCTCTAATGTACTCCCTCTCAACCCCAATGGGGGTGAGAACATTATTATCCGTGCATCGTTCATCGTATGGATAATGTGTGTCAGTAAGATGATATGACGCGCGCTCGTCAACGCTCGCCGCCGCGCGTCCTCGGCCGCAGCCACCGCCGAGCTCGTCAATCATCACTGCGAGTCTCTGGCCACCGGCGCTGCTGCGAGTCTCTAGCCATCGCCACCGCACGCTAGCCGTCATGCGCCGCCGCGCGTCCCCCGACGGTCGGGGCCGCGCGCTCGTCGCTAGGCACCGCCATGAGTTCCCTACCACCACTACCTCTACGCGTACCCCTACGGCCACGGCCGCGCGCTCGTCGCCCCCTGCCGCCATGTGTCCCCCGGTAGCCACGACCACGCGCTCGACGTCATCCAGCGCCGCCGTGCGTCCCCGGCCACCAATGCCGCTGTGCGTCCCTCCGGCGGCCGCGTGCTCGTTGCTCTGCGCCAACATGCGTCCTCGGTCCCCACCGCTGAGCCAAAAAGTCAAAGAAAACGTAAACACCATTGGATCAGATTAGATCAATGGTTAAAAACAACTGGGGTGTGTACTAAAAAATTTCTTTATTGTAACATTTTGTAATAATTTTTTTAGATTTTGTAGGGTTTTTCTCAAAAATCTGAAAAATATTTTAAATGATTTTTTTAGTCTTTTCGAGTCTTTTTTAAAGGCTCTCAACTTCTCCAACTACAACCAAAATCAAACCATAACCACGAATGTAAGAGAACCTCAAAGTCGGAAAATGTTAATCAAAGCTGTACTATCGAGCTTTTATCTTGTAGCTTAAGTTTTTTTAAAAAAATATATCTGAAAATTCAAGGCATTAAAAAATAATTAAAAGGGAAAAACCGTCGGAAACAAATTCAAGATAAACTTTTGGGGGCCACCCGATGTCAAACCGATTGATTGGTTTTCTTATCCTTAACCTTGAACCTTAAAGTGCGCCACCGCGCACACAAAAAACCAAAGATTTCTCAAAAATCTGAAAAATATTTTAAATGATTTTTTTAGTCTTTTCGAGTCTTTTTTAAAGGCTCTCAACTTCTCCAACTACAACCAAAATCAAACCATAACCACGAATGTAAGAGAACCTCAAAGTCGGAAAATGTTAATCAAAGCTGTACTATCGAGCTTTTATCTTGTAGCTTAAGTTTTTTTAAAAAACTATATCTGAAAATTCAAGGCATTAAAAAATAATTAAAAGGGAAAAACCGTCGGAAACAAATTCAAGATAAACTTTTGGGGGCCACCCGATGTCAAACCGATTGATTGGTTTTCTTATCCTTAACCTTGAACCTTAAAGTGCGCCACCGCGCACACAAAAAACCAAAGAGCTAGGCTGACATCAACGAAGCAAGAAGTACAAAAGCGCGGCAAATCAGGGCTCGTTTTCATTAATTTGGAGCTTAGCCAAGCAGACAACCTCGCTAGCTCCAAACCGATGGATGCACGCCATTGCCGGTCGGTCGACCGAAATGCTTGGGTCTGAGGGCTCGACACATCGCCATTGCAGGGGCATGCGATTGCCGGCTGGACCATGCACACACGAGAGAAAAACACGAAGAAAAGAAAAAAAAATTGAGGAGTTTCTTAGCATGCGCGGTTGAATCCACTGAGGAGGTTAGACCATTTGTCTAATTCAAATTGTTGATCTTCATATAGTGACCCATACTAAAAGGAATGGAATTCACAAATCTCTCATATCAGAGATTGGGACTCATCAAATTTAAAATTTAAAATTTTGAGTTTTCAAATTAGATCAAGTTTTTGAATTTGAATTTTGGATTGAACAGCTCAAAATTTGAATTTTGCCGATCTCCTGCACTATAGATTGGGATTTTTCAAATTTTGAATTTGAACATTCAGTGTCCAGTTTTTTATTTGAATTTTGAATCAAACCATCCAAAAAATAAATTTAAAAATTTTGGATTTCTAATTCAATTTCATAATCCGTAATGGAATCCCAAACTCTGGCATGGGAAATCGATAAATTCTAATTCTTTTTGCGTGGGTCATTTTTTTTTTTGGAAATCAATGATTCAGATTAGCTAAATGATCTAACCCCTTCAGAGGGTTCCCCGACGCACGATAAAATTTTCCAACAAACAAACATCTTCAACAGAGGCACCATACCATTGTATCTTTGACTTTTTTACGGTAAAGAAACTGTTAGAGGAAATGAATCTTTTAATTATAGCGTAGAGTGTGAATGGATTTTAACCAGACAAATAGAGCGACAGAGTACGGTGTTTCCAAGGATAAACTTAGAGGGGTCGCTGGAGATGCGATGGGGTGGATCGTGGATGATGGATGGACGGGCATGATGGGGGTGCGTGTGCATCATGGCGAGCCGGCTGAGGTCAAACCGATGAGTCCAGAGAAAGCGCAAGCGCCCGTAGTGGCCTCGGCAGGCAGCAGCTAGCCAATCATCCGGTTCACCGCTACCCTTTTTTTTCTGACTGCATGCCTAGCTAGCGGTGCACAAGTCAATGGCATCATTTCTCCGCTCCTTTTGGCCTCCCAAATGGCCTCCTCGCGGCACCGGCGTACTGCCGCGAAATGGAGGGACTGAGGGAGGTCGATGCACCGTTTGTTTTTTTTAAAAAAAAAAACATATTTCATGTAGTCTATGGAATCGTATGCACTTGCACCAATGCATGAACCTGTTACATGCGCTTAATTTGGGATCCGTTGTTTTTGGGAGCACAAGGAAAAAGTGCCTACCCTTCTTGTTTGTGAATCGTTGTATCTTGCATTATGCATAATAATCATCGGCTCTCCGCAACCACATGTACTGATGCATTTGCATTAGATGTCAAACAGACCTAACCATGTGACAGTCAAAAAAATAAATATTGTATCATCTCATTCTTCATATATAATCTACACTTCAAAATATTTAATTGGAAGTAGGAAGCTATAACTTGCGAATGAGTGGATACATGGAGTAATTTTTTTTCCTCTCTCTTTAAGATTCAAACCTACTTAGCACATATCAATTGTGTTTTTACTTGGTTGCACTTAGCAATCACATAATATGCTAGATTGCTAGGTGCTTATGTAATCCGCATTTTACATAGAGGTTTAGCATTGTTTTTTTATTTCTCATCACTTATTGGTACGCTGGTCTCAATCAAACGTACTCCTATAAGTCGTTGGAAAAGGACATTCGGGAAATTCAAGGGGCACGTAACTTGGAAGCATTCTTCCGATAAATCTAAAGCTATTACCACGATGAATATCGATAATATGATCTTGTGTTATTACATTTATCGCGCTCATATCCCCCCTAATCAATATGGTTAGAGCTGCACCCTTGGGGTTAAGCTTGTCTTGATGGCTTGCTTTGGCCGCGCTGAGGCATGGTGGTTCCTGTGTGTGTAATAAATCGCGGGGTCCATAAGAGGACGGAGGTGGTTTAAGACTTTAGAATACTTATTAAATGCGGCCGAGCTGTCTCCTCCTTCCGGTTTGGCCCGGCTCTTTTTCCTGATAAGTTAATGCCTCGTGGAGTTGTGGTTTTTCACTGACGTCTTCCGCCTTGTGGCCTTGTGGGCTTGTGGCGAGTGGCGACGCTTCCCGTGCGCACCTCGCAATTGTCACTAATTACTTTCCTGCCCCCCGCAGTTACTTGCTTCCCGTGCCTCTGAAGCGTATCATCTGGGAGATTTGTCCACGGTACAGCAGTACCGCGACGTCGACGGTGCTGCACCAGGATCGAAGATTTCCATGTCATTAAAGGACGACGAAATATCCTGCTAGTCGTATCCACCGTCTAGCACAGTAATACTGCTACGACACAATAAAACATTATTTTAATTCGATGTATAAGCATGTTTTCCTTTAGAAAAGCGTTGATTAATTCGATCCATCAACTACGCACGCTGGGTCAAATTGGTCCCTCAACCAAAATATCGAACTTAACTAATCATGAACTATCAAAATTGGACCGAATTGATCCTTTGACCGATCAAAAATGCGTTTAAAGTGGTTTTCACTGACGTTGCGAATTCACCATGTGTGGATGCCACGAAGTTGGCACCTCATCCCATCTCTCTCCACATAATCTCTCTCTCTCTCTCTCTCTCTCTCTCTCTCCTCTTCGACGTCGAAGATCCACACCATGGATCTGGTCATAAGAGGCCGAAGGTCACCGAAGCTCCACGCCGACAGCGAGCATCACCATCCCTTTCCCCTAGAGTCGCCTCCTCGCTCCCCCCAAAGCCAGCCTCCTCCCCCACCCACATTGTCGACCTCTTCCTAAACACCTCCCTCACTCGGGGCGGCGCGCTGTGGGAGAGGCCGTGCTTACCTTCCGTCGTTGCACCTCCATCCTCGGCGTAGCTGCCGTCAACCTACTCGCCTCCGTCCCCGCCGAGTTTCACGTCGACAAGATAGCCATGATCGGACCTCGCCGCGTATTGCAACCCGAAGCTCCGCCCAACACTTCTCGCCCACGAGCTTGTCGACGGAGACGGTCTCTACGGCGGCATCGACGACCTAGTCCCTCTCAACGGTGACACACCGTCGTCCTCCCCCTAGAGGATCCGGACGGCGAGGATGGAGGCATGCAACGGGCGACATCTACAACATTAGAGGCGTCAGAGAGAGGTTGGTCGTGCGCCAGATCCAAGACGTTGGGGGTGGCGGAGGGCATGCGACAATGGTGATGGGTGATGAGGCCAAAGCTCCGCCAGTCTAGGGGGAGAGAAGGGTGGTGTGGTCGTCGTGTCATTCGCCGGGGCTAGCGACAAGGAGGACGTTGCGCTGGTGGTGGAGAGAGTGGGAGCCATAAGGGAGGAGGCCGCGTCGAGGGGACGAGGAAGGAGAGATTAGATAGACATATGACGTGGACGCCCTCGTGTCCATTATGTGTGCCAAAACTGCACACATGGACGCCATGCTAGGAAAAAAAAATCCAATACCATTGTTTTGATCGGTCAAAGGACCTATCAAGCTTGGTTTTGACAAACGAGGGACCTAACAAGTCCGATATTTTGGTTCAATAACCAATTTGGTTCGATGGACATAGTTGAGGAATCAAATTGACATTTTTTTCTCCTTTTTTTCTTTCCATAATACTCCTAAAAGTTCCTTCCCAAAATATAAACTACTAAATTTTATATGTAATGCATTCAAACATATTTTGAAAAATTTAAACATAAAACATGTCAAACCGCATAAAACTCTGTAATGTTAGGCCCAACACTTTAATTATATTCATTTGCACCCCAACCCCAAACATGAGGGCTCTGTTAAATGGTGGTGCGGGTGTTTATGTGTCTGTTAAATGGTGACGTATGTTGCCACCTATGCAATTAACTATGTCCACATGATCTTCGTCTTCTTCCCCCTTCCTCTCTCTCTCACACACACACACAAACACAAACACACACACACCTTCTTTTCTCCCTTTCCCGCATCTATGGGTTGGGCCAAGGGTTTTGCATGGATTTGGCAAAGGAAAACGTGGATTCGGCGGTGGCAACTTCAATTAGGGCAATGTTAGAGCTCCATCTCATATGAACCAAGAGTTGTTGACATGGTGTCAGGAAGTAGGGGGGCTATCCGGGTCATCAGGAGGCAATGTAGGAGTGAGCAACAGGTCGGCATAGATCCTAGGTCATGAGAGTGACATCGATAAGGAAGGAGTAGCCATCATGCGAGTGACTGCCAGGAGGCTTCAACCCATCGGGCGTTTCACGATCGGATTTAGAGTGCGGATAGTCAAGAGTAGCAACCAAGCTAACGAATCAGGGTGGGTGGTGACAAGGCACTGGATGGCTACTGAAGCAGGAATGACACGCAAAACCGAGTTGATGGGCGGCCGACGATGGGAGGGCCGATTGCCGAGAGGATGCTAGTGGCAGGGGATATGAGGATCAGGGATAGTGGTGTTTAGGATGAGAAACCGCAACGAGGGATATAGATTTGAGAGAGAGGAGAGAAAACGGAGGATGACACATCAAATGCCTTATTTGTATTTGTCTAGCTTGCCACGTCAATATTTAACGATAATGTGGAACAGACGTTAGTATTTAATGAGCACATCAGTAGTCACCTTAGGATTTAACGAAAAGTCCTAATGGTTTTTGGCCATGGGTACCAATGGATATAAGTTTAAAAGATTGAAAAGTAAATTTAAAGTTTAGAGGCTAAGTGAGATTTCTACGAGTTAGAGGTTTAAAGTGTAATTTTCATTGGCGGTGGTTGGGATGTTCTTCTTTGTAATTCAAATTTCCTCTCATGCAAACTCCAACAAAAATATTCTAATTACAAGAATTTATATTAATGTCATAGTTTATAGAGAGAACTTATTGCAGTATCTTCAAAAAATACAAGGAAATAATATCTTGATACTATATATTTGCACATTTCCTTCTAAATAAATGGTACCTATCTCTAGCAGTTGTACACTTGATATCTTTAGCGCTATTATTACTAGAGAAAATATAGTATTCTAGCAACTTACACTTTGAACCCTCTAAAATTTAACGAAGGAAGCATGTCCAACCAATGCTACAAGGATACCGGAGTGCAAAACGAAGCCCATGGATAAATTAATAAAAAAACACTTGCACATCAGAGTAGTCACCTCAGTGACCGCACCTCTAAATTTGTTTTCAAATTCCACGTGCTCGTTTCTCTTCTTGAAGCGAGACAAGCGTCGTTTCCTACCCCCTCAAGGGACCTATGTGCAAATACATGAGATCACATGTGCCTTTTCACAAAAGACAACACACACATCACACTGAATTTATTGCGCTACTCTATCATCGCATATCGCTTATTTAAGTCTCCACCCTCTAGTTTTTTATACATATTTGGATGTTTTGCTCTCGGGTTCATCGTTGTTTGTCACCGCAATTCTGTTCTTACTAATACCGTCTCCTCTCGTCAATTCTTCCACATTTTCTGGTAGAGGGGGAGTGGAGAATTGCAGCGCTATCCTTAGTGGGAGAGGGAGAAGTGAGTTCTTAATTCTTAACCACGCCTTTCCACCATTCTCTACCTTGCGTTCTAGATTGTCGGATTCTTTTCCTATGATAGGTTGCCGAGTTCTACCGTGTGGTTGTTCCGCATAGGAGTCTACTTTGGTCGTGATCGCCTTCTTTCTTAGTTCCTCTGTTTCTTCCACGCATAACTTTTCTCGACACTTTTGCTTGTGTAGCCACGTACCTTTGCACAAAATGAGAGTAAAAAAGACCAATGCGTAAATAAAGAAGCTAAAGAACTAAAATAGTAAATTCCAGGGCTCTATGTGTAAACTTGGAGAAGTGCCAGGGTTAAATGTAAAATGCGCCGAAAAGGGCAGCAGCAGCCAGCAGGCTCGGCTCGTTTCCAGCCGGCTGCCTATCTCCCAAGTCCCAAGGTCCATCAGCCGATTCTCTCGTTCCCAAGTCCCCTCCTCTCTTCTCTCCCCTGTGCGCCGTGTCCGACGGCAGACGGGCAGAGCGCGTGGGCAGACGACGGCGGTCTCTCTCGCCGCGCCGTCCCCCCCGCCGGCCTCTCTCGCCGCGCCGCCAGACCGCCGGTCTCCGCCGCCACCGCGTCGCCGAGCCACCCGCCACCGACGTCGGCCTGGTCTCCCTGAGGCGAGGCAGCTGCTCCACGTACGCCTCCTCCCTTCTTCGGTCCCTCTGAATCTGCCCAGGAGGTTTGTCAATTCGGTTTGGTTCTTAGAATTATTCGTGAGAGGTGGTTCGGTCCTTGGCTTGCAAAAGCCGGAGTAAAAACCATATGATCCCCTAGGCTGGGCTTCTGGGGGAAGGTCGTCGCTCGACTGTGAATCCACCCTTGGTTGCTCCTGCCTCCGCTTACTTCTGTCATCTCATCTGTGGTGTTCAACTGTTCATTGTCCTCGCTTCCTTTCGTGATAGGTAAGGAAAGATTGCGTTTTGATCCAAGGTTTGGTCTTCCTTTGTTGCTTCGTCTGGTCATGTTGCTCTGTTTCTTCCCCTGTCTGCTCTGCTTCTGCTCCGGCCATGTAAAGAAACTTGCAGTTTCAGTCTACTCTGGTAGTCTGGTGGTTTGTTTGGGATTGTGTTGTACTGTTGTGTAGCCATGGTGATGTGAATATGTGATATGTTTGCGCGCATTGGGACTCATAGGAAACGGCTACCGTTTGACGAGGTGAACGCGAAGTAGTAGTTAGGTGAAATGGTCGTTATATTTGCTTTTGCTCTTGAGCGCTTTTTCCCAGCATTGTGTTTCGTGAAATGGTTTCTTTTTTGTGACAATGATTTTTTTTTTCTTCGGCTTCTTTTTTCTTTTGGGTGCACTAGATCGTGTAGAGGGTGTAAAGTGCCTGGTTTTATCAGTACTCTGCAAGGCTTTTTTCTCTGGGGAATCTAGTTTACGCAAAGCGCGGCGCGGGTTTTTCGACCGAATGGGCATCACTCATCAGCATTAGCATTGGTGATGCTTTAGAGCTTTCTGTCCTGCAATCTGCTGAACTCAAAGCATATGGTTTTCTCTGGATGGAGCATTAACTTCTGAATCGTTTTCTTGGCAGGAGATAAGCAGCTCTGTTGTCAATGGCATCTGCTGACGCATGGCTAGGCCTTAAGCATACTGTGCAGGTCATGAAGATAGGTAAGTTGGTCTTTCACCTATCATCTTCTCCGTCAAATCCTGTGTTCGCGGAAGCATTCGCTTAACTGCATGAAATTTAACCCGAAAAATTGCATTGTGGGATTCATACTGCTTTGGTTCGGTGCAGTGGCAAATGTTGGCCTGCTCTGTAAATGATGTGCATTCAGAGATTAAAATTAGATGTTTATCAAGATCACACCTAATTTGTGGGGCCTTAATACCTGACCTTTGTTGGATTTTAATTATATATTAATAGCATGATTATTCCATTTTGCTATACTAATTGAATTTTGAATTTTATGCTCCATGTGCACATTGATAAGTCAAGGGAATGCCAACAGAAGTGTGCCTCGTCATTGTTACTTTTGTTTATTCTTACCCTGTCATGATATATGCGTAGAGGTGAATTGTGGGCTTCTGTATCATTCGTCGAACCAATTTTCATCATCCTCATCTAGAATTAGATGATTAATCACCTTAGATCTTACTTTGCTAACTTGTATAGTGTGACAGATACATTCATGACCTGAGAAATGAAACGTCTAGTCACCCAGTGACATACTATTTCAGATGTCTTTTCTGATCTTCTATACGTCAAACCTTACAGAAGGTTTTCTCTAAAAAAAACTTCAGAGGAGGTTTCATTATATATCCTTTTCAACCAGTCTTTATTTTAACTCATTTAATCGACTTGATTGTGACCCAAAAACAATGATCTATTTGTCTGAAATCCTGATCTTTTTTGGTGGGAAGATTGTTAATTCTTATTCTTTTTTTTTTGAAAGAGGGGCAGGAGAACTACCGACCTATTTCATTGATAAGCAGGAGACCGTGCAAACACGGGGTACAACCGCAGCGCTCCGCTGCAACCCTGGCCAAAACCAGACACACCTCCGGCCACCGCCGGGAACACCACCGAAGCCCACTAGGCAAACGGTCGAACAGGGAGAGATACAGGAGAGGGAGAGGGAAAAACACCACCAACACTCACGCAACGACGAACGACTCCTAAAACAACAGACACAGCGGTAGCCCAAAGCGCGAGACGGCAACCACGACGCCTTCAACAAGGTGAACGACAGGGAGAACCCGCCGCCGCCGCAATGCCGATAGGGTTTTCACCCAGAGCACAGGAAGGTCTGAAAGTGATGCCTCCAAGGAGAGAACGACACCAAAGGTGACGCCAACACCAGCCCAAAAGGGCAGGGCTTTCGCCCAAAACCAGCCCTACTAGCGCAAAAGGCAGAGGCCGCCGAAGACTGAAAGCAATAGAAGAACCGAGTCGCTGGCCGAAGACGAAGAGCCGTAGAGCGCAGACGAACGCCGCTCCTCGACGCGGAAGAGGCCGCCCACACCACTCGACCCCTCGGAGAAAGAGAGGGTCAAGACGACGGGGACGGGACCAAGTTAAGAGGCAGAGAACAGGGACACCGTTAGGGAAAAGGTCTTCAGTCAACGCCGCCGGAGAGGGGGCCTCCACGCCGAGTGGCCAACGCACAGTAAGCGAAGGAGACCAGACGCCACGCCCTGACTGACGTCGAGCCCCCGCCACCTAACAGGGTCGCCGTGTCGCCGAGGACGGGCAAAGGTCCACCACGCCACCACGGAGGAGCCGAGGGCGCCGGACACGCGCCCGAGCCACTGCTCAGACCACTTCCAGCTAGCCACAAGCGGACCCAAGCGGCCTCCACCGAGACGGGTGAGGGAGGAAAAAAGCGAAGCGGTGCAGGCCGAAGCTACGCCGAAGCACGAGGCCACCGGCACACACCACCGAGTACACCCACTCCAACCGCTCCGCCAACACACCGCCCAAACCGGCCTCTTGCCCGTGGACTCGGCCTCATGAGCGGTCCCCTGAGCGGTCTTCGCCAAGACGGGCCCGAAGGAGGAAAGAAGGATGGTAGAGGAAAGCGGCGCCGAGCTCCACCACTGTGCGAGAAGGTGGTGATGAAGGAGGAGGGAAGCGAACGGCGCCTCGACGGAACACAACCAACCGAAGTGCCAACGGGCTCGGAAGAGGCCGGTAGGGTCACCGGGTCCCTAACAAGGAGGGAGGGACAAGGCAGCAGAGTCGGGACCAAACACGAAGGAGGACGGAGAAAGCGCCACGGATCGGAAAAGAGGACAGACGGGAGGACGGAGAGAAGGAGCAGGAATTGCTGGAGGAGGAGGAGGAGCTAGGGAAGAGGCGGCGGCGCCGGGACGGCCACCGCCGGCGAAGACGCCGCCTCGCTCCTCGGGCCACCCCTTGACCACTAACTCCACCGCCGCCACAGATCTGGCGGCCAGTGGCCGAACTGCAGAGGAGCAGGGAGGAAGCCGCGAGGAGGAGGCTTTAATCGCAGAGGCACGAGACCGACCCGCGCCGGGGAGGGCTCTCCGGCCAGCAGCACACATGCGCTGAAAGGCCATCCGGGGGCTTTGTGGGACGCCGCCGTGGCAGGATCTTTGGGACGAACCTCGACAGCCGGATCTGGGGAGGACCGGCGGGAAGGGAGGACGGGGAAGAAACCGGGGGTGGAGAAGCGCAATCCCGCCGGCCGGCGGGCGCTTAGGGCTTGGTGCCACGCCGCCGCCGCCGTCCTCAAGCCATGGCGGCCATCGCGAAGTAGCCCGCGACACCACCCCAAAGAGCAGGCCGCACGTCGTTAGAGCCGGCCGCCACCCACAGCAGGCTGCCCGTGGTGAGACTCTCTGAGCGGCGCGGTCGCCATTCGTCGTCACCCACGCGGGCAAGGCGCCGCCTTGACGGCCCATTGTCGCCGTCGCCGCGCCTTCCCCAGCCACGCCGCCGAGCCGCGCCGCCACACGCCGCCCGCCGCCGCCGTCGCCGCAGGCTGCCCGAACCCACGCTTGCCAGCCAGCTGCCACACGCCGCCCGGCGCGCATCGCCGGATCCGGCGGATCCGCCACCTAGCCGCCGGATCCGGCCTCCTAGCCGCCGGACAAGCCTGGGACCGCCGCGGCCGGAGAGGATGGAGGGGGGACACTGGGGCTTGGGTTGGAAGGGAGGAGTAGGAGGAAGTGGAGGAGTAGGGGGGAGGGAAAACGAAGGGAGGCAGGGGGCCGCCGGCCGGCGGCGGCGCTAGGGTTTTGGGGGGTTGGAGGAGGAGGTGGCGTGGTCACCCCCGTGCCGCCCAAGGAGAGCGACGCGAGGGCCGAATTCAGACCGTCCAATTCTTATTCTCAAACTGATATTTTGGATGGAGAATTGTTTGCTTTGTTCCTTCAAGGCTCCCAGCAACCTTTATTAACTAAATACAACAATACAACAAGTTCTTTCTCTCTCACTTTAGTTCTAATGTCACTACACAAATATAAATTGTAAGACATGACAAGATGGTAGAGTTGGGAAGGAAAATTTAATGTTTGCAAATGATTATAGTGACATTAGAACTAAAGTGAGAGAGAAAGAACAATAGAACTGATCATAAGTTCTCTTTTGTTTATTCCATCATAACAAGATCTCCTGTCCAGCTGTCCTGTATTTCTCGTCTGTTGGTCATCAATTAAAATTTGTCAATGTTACACTGTTCACGTCAGAAACCATCAATGTTGAATATGGCACAAGTTATTGTCTTCTGAAATTATGTCCTTTTCTGTTCACACTTCACATTTTTAATGGTTGATGGTTTTGATTTATGCTTTCTTTCAGATGATGAAAGACCTTACCATAATACTGTTTTTCATGAGCTTATATCCAATGGTGGCCCTAAATTGGACGGTGAACTTCAAAGGGAAACTAAGCCCAATCATTTGGCAGATAAAATGGTAGAACAAAACAATCCATCAGAACATAGTTTCATGAAGGCTGAGAATCAGAATGGAGGTAAAACTGGACAGATACGGACTGATGATGTTTCTTATGACAAGGATGTTCTTGAGATCAAACTGCCAGATACAGTACTTTCTGCTGATTATGGTGGTCATTTTGTGAAGGATGTCTGCATCGACGAGGGAGTCCTTGTTGATCAGAAGGCTTCAGCAGAAAAAGTAGTTGCTGAAAAGGTGAAGCCAAATGGTGATTCGATGGAAGAAGCAAGAGCTAACCCTGTGGAATCTGCACATGAATTAAAATCACAAATAGTTATCCTACCTGTCTCATGTGCTACTGATGGTGATGCTGCAGAACATTATTCTTCTCGCAATGTACATGATCTTGAAGGAATAGATACTGCAGTTGGCTTTAACAACCTGAATGATGAGAAATTAAGTCCCGAACAGTTATTAAGTCACGGAGGTGCAAAAGATTTCCAGCAGGTGTGCACAGTCATTTCTGAGACCTGTGAAAATCATGAGCCATTTCTCAATGGAGGAGCGATTGATCAGGTACCCTGCTATTTACCGTATGGTCAATAATTTTATAAATAATCTATATGATTGACATGTTGGTCCTTGACGTTCGCGCTTGCTATTAAAGTGTGTCATAATTGTTTGGTGACTTTGCATTACTGGCAAATTTCAGTTGTTTTATTTTATCATGATGGATTATATGTCGTTTTGGTTCTACAATCTTACTCGGAAATGGGCTTTGGTATTTCTTTTTTTTTTGTGTGCTTATTTGGTTCAATAAAGAAAACAATTTTTTTTTTCTTGAACTCTCATGTTCATCCCTAAAAAACAAAACCAGATTAACTCGGTCCCTCAATTGGTAAAACTGGACAAAAAAGATCCCTTGACCAGTCAAACGACATTATTGGCTAACGTGACAGTCTACATGTGATGTGGTATTTTGTCTGACGTGGCACTCCACGTTACACTTCCTGTGGTGGCTTTGGCTGATGTGATAGTACATGCGTGCAACCTATGTGTCAACCAACACCGCCATGTGGGCTACCATTTCCAAGCCAAATAGGACCTTTTCCTTCAAGAAATGATAGATTGTGCATTGAATTACAACCGTCTAATCGCAGCTTTATCATTTCTCTCCACTATTGGACCACTCAGTATAATTACCGTCTTGCAGGTTTCATCAAATGGTTGTCAAGAAATTGTAGCTAGTGTTGCATCTGAGACCAGTAACCTCAATAGTTTACCAGTTGAGTCAACTTCTAATGGATTCTCTGCGTTGCCTGAAGAAGATTTTTCTGGTGCAGCATTAGATAGGAGAGGATCGAACCAAGTAAATCATTATAACCCTTTTGTTGCCTATGGATCTTTGGAGGATACGTGGGAACCCAAATACTCTCTACCTATAATTGTCGACGCTGCTTCTACACCACCCGTCTGTCCTGTTGAAAAGACAGATAGTTTTAGTGATCTCGTCAACGGTGCTTTAGGAGGGCTCGATTCTGTTGAAACAGCTGAATCCAGAATTGAATACAGTATGTTAGGTTCTGTTGAAGGACGTTCAAGTAGCTTGGGTTTTCAAGCATCTGAAGAGAGTAATAATCAGGGAGTAATTCCTGTTGAAAAGACGGATAGTTTTAGTGATATCATCAATGGTGCACCAGGAAGATCTGATTCTGTTGAAACAGATGGGACCAGAACTGATGACGATAGATTAGCTTCTACTGAAGCAAGTTCAAGTAGGTTGGATCTTCAAGCATTTGAAGAGTGTAATGATCAGACAGACAATCTAAAAAATGAGATTAGAACGGATGCAGCACATTTAACGAGTATAGTTGCATCTGTGTCAACTAGCAGTGCAGAGACTAGTGGTGTCCAAAGTGAGAACCAACCAAAATGTGAGATTAATAGTGCCCAAGATTTACATGATTTCAACCCAAGAGATGTGGAGGATGGCACTAAAAGAAGTGAGGACAAGACAGATAGTAAAGGTTCCATTCTTGTGCAAACGGAATCTGTGGTTCAACAAAATGGACCTGATAGTGCAAAACTGACGGCTCGAACCGGTATACGTAACCCCTTTGAATCAAGCTTCTCTGGACCTAGCATTACATCAGATCCACTGACGCCCTCCGGCCACATACCTTATTCTGGCAACATCTCTCTTCGTTCAGATAGTAGCACAACAAGTACAAGGTCCTTCGCATTTCCAGTGTAAGGAACAATGCTCTCCAGTTACATTTTGTCTGAGCAGAATTGGTTTCTTACCCTGCACTATTATTGCTTAATTCTCTAAAGTAAGAATCTGAATGGGACATCACTAAATTTTTTTCCAGTATGGGTGAACATTCGGCGTAAAATTTCTCCAGAAATATCAGTCAGAATCTTGTATTGTTTTCCTGATGCTACCATATAACCTCATATGCGCTAATGGATCAAACACCGTCTTTTCCTTGTTCATTGCACAGGCTACAGAATGAGTGGAACAGTAGTCCTGTGAAGATGGCGAAGGCGGACCGCAGGCGTTTGAGGCAAGACCGAGGCTGGGGCTACAGAATCCTCTGCTGTAAATTCTGAACGTGCTTGCTCCTTCATTTTTCCTGTCTCAGTTCAGCTCTTCGCGCCATGCCTGAGCTCTTTGTAACCATGTTAAATTTATTCAAATCTTTCTCGTTTCTCCCTTTCTCTGCCCCTCTCTCACCCCTACCCCCACATGCCCTGCTTGTTTTTATTTATCTATAGCAGCTTAATGGCTTTTTGTTGGAATCGGTAGTGGCTTGTAATCTGCATTCTGAGTGACAAATGAAGGTATAGTCTTAATGTAGCACTGGTGATTACATGTCGAAAGTACTGTAGTTGATGAACATCCCTGGGGATGGAAAGCTGCTTATGTATACTTATACATATTGTAGAAGTGCCTTCTGAGCTGTGTCACTCACTGCTGAGAGCGGGCAGCTCGCTTTGAGCCCTATGCGACTTATGTCAGCCAAGAAACATGGTAAGGTGGCAAACAGACAACAGTGATACAAATACATGTAAATTACCAAGTCTATATATAGCCCATGGAAATCTGCAAATCTAGTGCTTGTGCACATATCTATAGTACAAGGCAGCCACCCACAAGCATGAACATCAGTGACAAAATTGCCCATTTTTCACACGATTTCTTCTCTCTGTCTCTCGCAATCAGGGCTAACCATGACGTCCATCGATCGATCTTCGAGGCTAAAATCGAGGCTAGCAACGGCATTATTCCATATGGGTTAACTTCATATATATCCTGCAAGCCTCTACAACTCGAAATCAACCAGGGTGAGCTGCTCTAGCTAACTATGTACCTAGCTGTGTGTGTGCGTATCAGCGTAAATGCCCCTTGTGATGGGAGCGAATGGGCCTAGGGCTCCTCCTCCTGCAACGGCTCGCCGTTGTTGATCGGCGAGCGGCGGCGCGCCTTCGACGCGTAGTCCCTCTTCAGCATGCCGTACATCTCGGCCACCGCGTCCCGGTTTACCTGCGTACGTATGTACGTACGTACTAAATATACATCTATGAATATGTACGTACATGATGATTGATGATGAGGGTGCTGAGTGTATATATGCAGGATACCTGCTGCTGCTGCTGCTGCTGCATCGGTGAACCTGCTTGCAGTTTCTTGAGACGGCTCGTATCTGCGTTTCCTGCATCCAAGAAATGAAGGTAATTAAGTTCATTGTAATTAACACTTCAGGCATTTAATGAAGTACGGCTCGATCTGAGTGGGTCTGTGGTGATTAAGGAAATCTTTCTAGACCATCTATCTATTCGAAGAATATTTTTCCTTCACGAAGAAACTCTGTTTCTTTGAGATGTTTCAACATATTTTCTTCGCAGTTATCTTTAAAAAAATTCATGCATTTTTTTCAAAAAGAAAATCTCTATATTCTCTTCACAAATCTATCTATCTATCTATCTATCTATTATATAATTAAAGGAGGGGAAAACGGAGCCACCACATTCGTCCACATCACCCAAATTATCTCAGTCGTCGGATCAACGGTGGGACCAGATTATAACGACTCAGAATAAATCTACCTAATATAGGATAGTCTATCTACTATTAGGGCCTATGTCCACATCACCCAAATTATCTCATTGTCGGATCAACGGTGGGACCATATTATAACGATCTAGATTGAATCTATCTATTTGTCTCATGTATACTATATATGATTTAGAATAAAAAAAGATCAAACGTGCTTGATCGATGGCCGAAACTAGCTAGGGTTTTCATCGGAAGTCTGCGAGATGAGCTCAGCGATCCGCGGTTTCCATGGTGATCAGACCAATGACTAGACGTGAGGGTTTATTTGAAAGAAAAAGGCAACCATGCTACCTTCTCGCCAGTATATATGCCCCACGTTATCATTGCAGACCCCAAAATCTACAAGTTCAAACCATGGGGCTTCCAAGGTGCGTGAATATACTCTCAATCATGAATTAATGATGGGCGGCGTCTAATATATGCATGCATATCATAGATCATATCTTGATTAGCCTTAGATACGTTGCTTTTACTTCCAAATCAGTTAAGGTAATTAGTTCAACTAATAATGACGTAGATTTTCTCAACGATAGAAAAGTTGAAATTTCATAGCACTATATGTTTAACTGGATTTTACGCATATATATCTACATGCTTCTAATTAAATTGGTCCAAATTCTCTTATTATAAATTACAAGTTGAAAGCAATCAAATGTAAATCGAGCGCACTTGACAATGCATAGCTCCCAACCCTTGCAGATATTAGAATTTAGAGGTGCCACCGCATGCTCACTACTAGAGAGTGGATTTACGACCGGTTCCAAACCCTTTACTCTGGTTTTTGAACCGATTGTAACCAAACCAACTGGGAGTGATACTCACGGGTATCACTATTCACTACCAACAAACTAGGAGTGATACTCACGGGTATCACTACCGGGTACCGGGTTCACGGATCAGTTGTTGCCGGGTCCATGAACCGGGGTTGTAGTGCTGCCAAAAGTTGAAAATATTGGTAGAAGTGGGATTTGAACCCAAGACCTCATCCAGCCTAGATTAAAAACATACATCTGTCTACTATCTATAAATCAAAAAATACTAAAAATTCTCACATTAATCGTAATAAAAAGAAAATATCTACAGTTAATTAACTATGGTGGGTCCAGATTATAACGGTGCATCTACACAATTAACTATGGTGGGTTTAGATTATAACGATGCAGATCTAACAAGATTATATATAGACATATTGTGATTAGACTATATCATAATCTTGACCAAATTATGATATGTTAACTAAATCAACTATGATAAGTCAACTTATAAAAAAAAGATCTACTCCGTGAGCCAAATTATATTGGTGTAGATTTTAAAAGTTCATGTTGGCTACAATAAAATAGATGTTAATATAAAAATATAAACTATTAATCATCTTGAGTCTAAATTATAATTGCCTAGATTTTTAAAGGAGAGTTTACGTTGACTACAATAATAAAATAAAAAAAACATTGAAATTCAATCCAGTTGCCACGCAGTCCAACTGACATATCAATCGTACTATGTTTCTTCCTTGCATGAACAAATTGTATGGCCTCTTGCCATCAACTATAAAGTTATTTGTTGTATTGCATCCTAATATCAATTGTATATGAGATATTAGTTTTTATGTATTTATCTTTTTCCCTTTTTCACTAAAGCTCTCGGCCGGCATGTATGATGTATACACAAATATTTTTTGAGGTGTTCGAATGTAGCTAAATGCCAAATAAACATGCATGGCTTTCAATGTTAAAAGATTATCGTCGATTTAAAATCCTAAGGATGGGATGGGACATCTATATGTATGTTAGGTCAAAATTCTAGAAGGCTATGTCTATGTGCTACTCCTAATTGAAATGATTTTAATATTAAAATATAGAGAGAGTAGATGAATCTAAGGTCATGAGGAGAAAACATTAGGCACGCTGTAAAGAAAATGACTACGCATGGCTACAAATCAAAACATCATGGAAATTAGAACCTAGAGAGAGGCACGAGGAGAAGATAGCATTCAAAAGCCTGCAAAGCAAACATCTACATGTTGCATACATATCAAAGCGTTTGAAGATTACAACTCAAATGGTAGGAAAATCGTTGATGGCAAGGAGTTGTCGACGGTCTGATTGTTGCATACTAAAAATTTAGAAGGAGACATCTACTTGCTGCTATAGATCAAAATAAGGCATGGTTATGCAATTATGGAAATCAAAACACTGCATGATTAGAAACCCGAATAGTAGATGACTAACTTGGATGGACACATAAGATTGTCGTTGATTTAAAATCCTAAGGATGGGATGAGACATCTCTATATATGTTAGGTCAAAATTCTAGAAGGCGATGTCTATGTGCTACTCCTAATTGAAATGATTTTAATATTAAAATATAGGGAGAGTAGATGAATCTAAGGTCATGAGGAGAAAACATTAGGCACGCTGTAAAGAAAATGACTACGCATGGCTACAAATCAAAATATCATGGAAATTAGAACCTAGAGAGAGGCACGAGGAGAAGATAGCATTCAAAAGCCTGCAAAGCAAAATCTACATGTTGCATACATATCAAAGCGTTTGAAGATTACAACTCAAATGGTAGGAAAATCGTTGATGACAAGGAGTTGTCGACGGTCTGATTGTTGCATACTAAAAATTTAGATGGAGACATCTACTTGCTGCTATAGATCAAAATAAGGCATAGTTATGCAATTATGAAAATCAAAACACTGCATGATTAGAAACCCGAATAGTAGATGACTAACTTGGATGGACACATTGTTGCATATATCAGAAGACTAAGGAGACATCTATTATTGAGGACCAAAAGTATTAGATGGAGACAACTTACAATGGTGCAAATCAAAACGCTTCATGATTAGAAGTTTTATAGCATCCAATAGAGACTACAATAAGAAAACATAAATTCTGAGATGCTGTGCATACTTTGTTATTCGCATCTAATCAAGGAAAAGTTGTAAAGAAAAAATACATGTTCTAAAGCTTGGTTGCCAAATCTAATATAAAATATAATCTATTGATTTAATATTTGTAATTTCTATATTTTCGGGATGTTGCATGGCCGCCATGCTCTAAGAAATTGAAAGTTTTTGTATTATCAAAGTAAAAAAAATATAATTTTATACAATTAAGGTGTAGATTTCAAATATAGTTTTAGTAACTTTAAATAGATGGCTCCAAATCTACATACAAACTAAGTAATCTAGCCGCGCAAATGCGCGAGTCATCATGCTAGTTATATATATAAAGGAGGGGAAAAAGAAGCCACCATGTTCGTCCACATCACCCAGATTATTTCAGTCGTTCGATCAACGGTGGGACCAAATTATAATGGCCTAGATCGATCAAAGAAATTATCACATAAATCAAGAAAAAAATAAAAGATCTATGCCATTGATTTTTGTGGGCTCGGATTATAACGGCTTAGATTAAAAGAAAAAATATTAGAATTTCGGATTAAATACTAAAGATGATATAATATGATTGTTTTAGCCATTCGATCAACGGTGGGACCAAATTATAACGGCCTATATTAATCAAAGAAATTCTCACATAAATCAAGAAAAATAATAGATCTATGCGGCTTAGATTAAAAAATATTAGAAATTCAGATTAAATACTAAAGTTGATATAATATATTAGAGATAAGCTCTAAATCCGATCTGATACATTAGAGATAGGTTATAAGTTATAGATAAACTATATATGCCAAAACAAATCTAGCCGCGCAAACGCGCGGGCCACCTCACTCATTTCTGTAAAGAAATGTTGGAGATAGTGAGGAACGGGAAAGAAGGTAGGAAAGGGGGAGGGGAGGGAAATAGAACGAAGAGAAAATGGTTGAAGATATATGGTCTTACACTCTTACTAGAGAAAAGGATAATAAGAGAATAGAATAAAAAAAAATGGTTTGAGATGGTCTTGCTAGCTACTATCAACATGTATAAGTTTCCATGGTCCATTAGTTAGAGCTAGAATGCACCTTTCTGATCTGCTTTCGCTCCCATGGCTTCAGTTTCCTCCGTGTCGCGCGCACCGAGCTTCCGCCCTTCCAGTTGTATTCTCTCCTTCCTAGCTTCCAAAGTAGCGTCGGCCAACGCCGAGGGCTCGTTCGCGAGGTCCTGGATGAGATCAGCGAGGCGAGCAGAATGATGAGGAGCTTATATTAATCAGTCAAGTGCTCAAGTTCAGTGAGTAGATTAGGCATTGATTAATTTAGGCATGCTTACTGACCGCATCTCCTTCGTTGTGTAGTACATCTGTTGCCTTGAGCAGCACAACTGCAAGATCAGCCAAAAGGATGGAGTTAGCAACCGGCCGATCGATCGACGCTACAGACCGAATCACCGACGACGCCAAACTGAAACGGAACACCGATGAACTGAACACACGAGAACCCACCATGGCGAGCGCAGGCAGCTGGAAGGCGAGGCACAAGCAAGGAGATGAACAACACAGCTGCCAGGAGACTAACTGCACTGGTCGACCTTCTGCTGTTCATGGCGAGCTTCTCCTACCTAGCTAAAGGTTCTTGTTTCGCGTACGTAGTGTAATGTATATATGAGATAATGAGAGAGTGACCGAGTAAGAAGGAGGCAAATTGAGGGACTATTGTTGGACTTTTATAGGGAAGGCAGACATAGGTTAGGGATAGATACGCAGTCAAAGCATGCTGAGAAGACCTAAAAACATCTGTACTAACCGTACTCATAAGGTAGTTTTGTTTAGCAAACCCTAGGAAAAGTTTATGGCCTGGTCCTGGTAGTACCTGTGGGTACTAACTCAAGCATCCAAGATGGTTTATGGAAGACTGAAAAAAAGTCTACCTGCACACCGTCTGCATGGCTCTTGAACAGGAAAATAAGTTATTTTGGCCCTCAAAGTTTTTTAAAGCAAAATTTGCTTACTCGATTAAGTGAACGGAAGTTCAATAGGTACATGTTAATTACAGGGTGCCAGCGCCCACAAACGAGGGGATTAGGCCTTAGGACACCTACAATGCAGTTTCTCCACTATTACTATGCCAGACAACATAGCATGGCATAGAATTAATGCAGGGAGAGAAGGAGATCATTTCTTCTTTAAGAAACAATTTCTATGCTCGTTCCAAACCTTTAGAATTAATGCGCAGAGAGAAGGTGTCTTTGGAGAAAGGATACAGTATTAATGATAGAAACATGAGGAGGAAAGAAACAATAGGGAGAGAGGTGGAAGAGAGGTAGAGAGGGCAGAGGAATATGAGGGAGTAGTGGTCACTCATATGCAGGCTAGATTTATATCACTGGCATTATGTTGCACGCCATGTTACTGTCATAGTCAAAACAACATCGCGGGTTTATCTAAATGAAGCAATAAATTTGACGGGAAAACCACATATGGAAGACGCATGCTCGTGTGCGCTCTATTCCACATCTCCTATCTTTACTCCTCTCCTTGATATGAGATATATAGAGTGCGAGGTTTGGCGGCCGGATCCGACGAGCACAGGTAGGGGCTCGACGGATTTGGAGAACAAGAGGGCAAGGAGGATGTCCATCCTCATTTTTCATGTGGAATTTTGGAAGTGTACGTGTGAAACTTGATTTTTGTCTCTCAAAACCTTGTGTTTGTTCTCATAAACCTTTCTTATTTATATGTTGGGAGGTCCATCCTCATTTTTCGCATGGAACCCTTTCGATATGCGTGTGAAACTCCGTGCTTTGCTTGCCGAAACTTGCTTTTGTTTTTGTGAACTTTTTAGTTGCACGGGTGAAATTCGGTCATTCTTCAAATTTTATCAATAAACAACTAAGTTTCATTCATATAATTCCAAATTTCAACAGAGATTTTTCAAGTTTTCTTTATCGTCATTTTCCCTATGTTTCAAAAGAACATATCAAGCTTCACCGTTATGCGTCAAGTATCACCGATAGGTTTTTCAAATTTCATCAGTATGTAGTGTTCCCGAGTTTGCACAGTCGTTTTTTATGTTTTCGTGCTGAGATGAACATGACGTCAGCACGTCTGATTCGTGTCGCCCGCCTTAATTTGATAGTGTGAATAGAAGCATGTAGGCGTTTTTCGTGAACATATGTGCTCCTCAACCATATATAATGAATCGATCAAATGCCAGAAACTATGTTTTAGTAGTTCTATCACAGGCTGATCTAGCTAGAGGGTACATGTCGATGTGTTTTGGGACCGCTTAGTGCATTCGCAGGCGCAGCTGATTCAAGAAGACAAGAAGCCGCCCAAATTCACGTACAACCCGTTCGATGAGAGAGGTGTGTCGGTGTGTGTACACTGCACACTACTTCAAGGCCAGCTCCAACCAAAGCGCTTGCGACTTGCGAGACGGATGACGTAGAGTACCAGCAGCGTGCCGCATCCGGTGACCGGTGGTGCAGACTGCAGAGCGAGGCTTGGGTGGGGGTTTGGAGCCTGGAGCCTGGATGGGAGAGCACGAGGGCGTGCTGCCCAAGCCCAGCCTTGTGCGCGCCGGTGGGTGGCTCTGGGAAGCCGAGCTGCCTGCCCTGCCTGCCTGCATCCAGTCGGCGCGTGCGTACGTGTGCACGCGTGCACGCACCGTCTCCGGGAGGCCACGTGCCGCCGCCGGTGCCACTCGTTGGGCGCCGCGATCGCCGATACCCTGTCGTGTGCCGTCAAAGATCCACGCGCGACCCGGCCTGCCTGGAGCTGGAAGTTGAAACAGCCAAAGGGCTGCAACCCTGTAACCATGTATGTCTGCAAGATTCTACTCTACTCGCTTCCGTGTCAAAAAAAAAAATAAACCTGATCGATTTAGGCTCAATTTATAATACCAAGGTATATTAAAAGCTATTTGATTCATTAATCGGTAGTAATGAAGCATAGCTCGGTTGGTGGGAGCTTTTTCGTTGGACCAAAAGGTGCATGGCTTGAGTCGGTGGCGGACGGAGCACTGGGGCGCTTTGGGCGTGGCGCCCTGCTGCTCATGATCATGGAGGGCCGAGGCGGTTACGGAGGCGGACAGGCAACAGGGAGGTGCTGGCAAGGCGAAAATAAAGAAAAGTGAGAAGGTGCGATAGCACAATAGCGACCACCTACCAAGAAAGGCCAAGAACGCACTCGTAGCATAGCGAAGTCTAGTGGCATTTTTAAGATTCTTGCAATGTTCAATCAATTAATTAACAGGTTTCCAGAAAGGTAGAAACATATTTAGTTTTTTTACACTCATAGAGCAACAGGGCCAGTGGTGGCCCGTGGAAAGTGGCTTGCGAAACAAAGTTTTCGATGGTTGGCTGATTTGATGGTCTGTTACACTAAGAGAGATATTCAAGACTATTGATGATGGTGAAATTATGAATAGTTTCCAAAAAATGAAATGACTCATCAAATTAGTCATAGCTAGTGCATTTAAGGTATGTTACTATGTGCGCAACTATTATTTCATCGCACTTAATTAATTTTGTATGAATTTAAACAGAAATAGACTTTGAAATGTATGTTTGGGATGGTTATGCTATGTTTTTGGGTGTTTGATATTCTTAGCCTAGCCCCTCATCCAATTTAGTCCTGCGTTCGCCACTGGCTTGAGTCCTGCATGCCCCTCTTTTCTGGCTTCCCAAAACTCCCTTTTGGCTTCCCAAAGATCTCATCTAGTTACTCCTCTAGATGAAAGGGTAAAACAATCAGTTTTTGAGCACTTTGGATGAAGGTCTAAAACGACCAGTTTTTTGACACCAGAGGGAGTAGCATTCTAGGAGCATCCTAACCCCTCTACAGCCCTAGATATGGATTGTGTTTTAGAGAAGAGTATAGAAAAGCTGCCGAGTAATCATCCTGATGCCATCCCTAATAGACTAGAGCTAAGCTAGATAAATTTCGATGCTATTTAGTCACATTTTCACTATTTATCTATATATTTCTTTTTTCTATTTTATTTATTAAAATAATAAACTGTTCTAAGTTAAATTTAATTGAACATGCCGCCACGAAGACATTTCTAATTGTGAGAAATCATTAGTTAATAAATTTGATATTTCATTTATATATAGATAACACGTAGGCAACCTCTTCAATGGACTAGTTATTATATAGTCAGTAAAAATAATCCCTTTATCTCGACACTTTTCTCTACTTCGCACAAGAAAAAAAAATTAACTTGTGATCCTTACAATTAGTTGAGATGTCCTTGTTGACGATGCTTTTAAATATTCTCATATATGTTTTTCAAAGAGGCCCTCCACTTTTTGTGGAAAAATATTATCCTTTTTTTCCTCCCATCTTCATCTCCTCTCACATCAGGTCCGGCCAAAAATACAATACTATCATGGTTTGTTGAATCTGTATACACGCACACATACATATAGAAAGCCGGAATGGAACTCCATAGAGTTTATGCTTCATGTTTTGATGTTGTTGAATTCATCCATGATTCTTACACATAAAATAGATACATACACAACAACACTGTTATTTATATCAAATATGTGAATGCACATGTTCCATGAAACATCAAGCGCGTACGTACGTATGTAGCCGTTTGTCCATATCGCTATCAATGTTTGACTTAGGTGGGTCTCGAGAGTATTGAGAGGCGGTTTTGAGAATTTTAAGTAACAAGATCAAGGAGTCATATTATTTGGATTCAAAACCGACTTTTTGTATACAGAAAATCTAAAATATGCTTCCTTCAGAATGGTACAGCTTTGCGCATCCTTCTTTCTCCATGTCATGCTGCCTTGTTCCTCCTCTTTGGGCACCAGGCGCTGGGTTTGGGTTAGGGTTCAAGTTCGAAGTTCCTTTCTGCCTGCGGTCTTAGAGGGATGCCGAGGAGGTGGCAGTCTGGCGGTGGGGATGAGATGAGGTGGGATGGGGGGAAAGGAGGAGGCGGCGGCGGCGGCGGCAGTGGAGCACCGTGTCTAGGTGTAGGCGACGGGCGGATCTGCAGCTTTCCTCGAGTTTAGGGTAGGCGGGGCCAGCAAGGCGACGAGGGCGTTGACGGCCGCGGATGGCAGCGAAGGCGGCAACGATGTTGGGGAGAGGAGGACAAAGGCAGAGGAATGCGCGACGACAGAGATGAATTAGATGGAGATGAGGAAGGAGCTATATCGTTCTTTGGTCTAGAACGATATAATGTTCCTTAGCACCTCTTTATCATGTATCATGCAAATGGTAAAGGGCAGTGCTACGGATTGGACGTCCGATCCTAACAAAAAAACTCGGACGCTTTTTGACATGCAAGTTTTGGAAAAATAAACATGATAATGACATTGGTAGCATTGAAACAAGGAGGATTTGTTCAGTGAAACACGATGAAACATTGATGTAAGGATCCTAGGCCGAGAGGGGGGGTGAATCGGCTCTTTTCAAGTTTTACTTCTTTTAATTTGCTTGCTTAGTTTGTCAAATTAGGAACCCAAGCTATCGATTGGCCCAGAGTCTAGTTGCGGAAGTGATCACAATAATGCACAAACGACTACTAGGAGGCTCGATGGCACTCACACGCAAGCGATTAATTCAAAGTGCGGAAGTAAATTGATGAGACGGGGAGACGCAAACCGAGTTGTTTACCGAAGTTCGGTGCTCAACACATGAGCACCTACGTCTCCGTTGAGGAAACTTCTCACACAGAGAAGTCGGGACTCTTTCGTCCCTAGCCCTCAATCCCACAATCACATGGAACCCTAGATGGAGGTGGGAACCATGGGAGGAGCTCTCTAGGTGGCTAAGGCAATAGGTGGCTGCTAGGGTAGGCTCTCTCAAGTTTCTCCCGTGCTCCTAGCCCCTATTTATAGCCCCAAGGCGAAACCCTAGAAATGGACGGTCCAGATTAAATCGCGAGATTCAGATCGCCCGATCGGACGCCGTCCGGTCGCCGTCGGACGCCGTCCGACAGAAGGTCAGGGCCATTTTTGTGCTTCGTCGGACGCCGTCCGGTGGCTGACCGGACGCGTCGGCAAGCGCCGCTGCAGCGTGAAACGAAGCGCCCGCCAAGTGTTCGGTTGCGGGTTTAGCCGTCATCGGACGCGTCCGGTGCTGGTCGGACGCCGTCCGACAGTGTGGGTGGCGGCCGTCGGACGCTTCGCCGACGCCGTCCGATGCTCCTCGCCGTCGATTTTCTACTTCACGGACGCCGTCCGTCTCGATCGACGCCGTCCGGCAGGACGGTTCGTTGAGACTTAGCCATTATCGAGCTCGCTCTTTAGAATCTCATTGCCGGACGCCGTCCGGTGGCGGTCGGACGCCGTCCGGCAGAGGCGGTGTTTCCGGGACTTAGCCAAATTTTGGCTTGGGCTCACCGGACGCCGTCCGATGGCGATCGGACGCCGTCCTACAGAGGCTAAGTTAACCGACTCGCCTCGCTCGCCCTCTCTCGTCACCATGCTTGGTCAAGAGACACTTTATCGATTTGTGGACACGGCGGAGGTTCAAATCATTTAAGGGAGATTTCGCGCCTAAATGAATATTTGGCTTGGGAACTTGGCGGCTCTGAAACCTCGACATTGTCACTCCCGAACTCTCCCGAACTCTCTCGAACCTAGATAGGTGGACTCGCTCTAGATGATTCGCTAAAGGCTAACAACTGGCACTCTAGGAACCCCTATGACCTGTGCTCAGTGGGACCCTGCAACCAGAGAGATGTTGTCGATCTGCTGAGTTGGGCCGAAGACGCACACAAGGAAATTAGAGAAACTATGAAACACAAAGTCCTTATCCTTGGCGTTCCAGCTGTACGGCCTAGTTGCCATCAATTACCAAAATCAATTAGCCCATGGGAGGCTTGAACTTACAATTGACAAACATGACGAAACGTGGTCCTAAAAAACTACAAAACATGCCATGTTCTATCGTGTTTCCACATGTTTCGAAGTGTTTTCCGAAGAACAAAATACTACCTAGATCCAGATCTGGGGGATTATTGGAGGGAGAGGGGGGAGGAGGAAGGAGACAGAGAGGGGAAGTAGGGGACCACACCTTGCCGCCGGGGGGATCTCCTCCGTGCGACTGACTAGTGGCCACCGGCGTGAGCCCGCGTTGACAATGGCGGCACAAGACGCCAGAGCCCCACGACAAAGAAGAAGAACCACAAAGACACGCAGCGTCTTGGCGGCGTCCCCATGGCGGCAAGCCGGCGGCAACGAGCACGGTGGCGGCTTCTATCGATGCGCGTCGTGCGAAGAGAGAGAGAGAGAGAGAGAGAGAGAGAGAGAGAGAGAGTGAATGTGTGGCGAGGAGTGTCGTTGGAAGGGATAAGGTAAGGCGGAGCCGCACAGGCAAGTCTCACGCAAGAACTGAAGCGTCCGATCTGGACACTCGATCAGAAGCGTTTTCTAATGGTAAATACAACCCCATCAAGTAGAGGTGCCCAAGTGGCTCAGCACCGTAAGAGCATCCCCAGCAGGGCCTTCAAATTTGCCTGCATCGCTATAGTAATCGCTACAGTAACTGCTACAGTGCAAACTGCTACTCACATGGATCAAATTCCCTCCTAATGCATTTGAAAAATTTTGAAGTAGAGGCCATTTTGGGGGGTGTGATGGGGATGCTCTAAGTATTTCTTCAGAGTCTTTGACCAAGGTAGCGATGCGACCCCCTGCTTCATCTCTGACGCCTGACAAAGTTTTCAAAGACAAGTTCAGTACAGATACCGTATGCCATTGCCTTCGAACCTCGAAATACCTGCTGGCTGCTGGCTCTCGGTTAAGTAATTTTAATTTTGTCTCACTTAGAGCAAAGCTAGCAGCAGCTTTATAAGTTGCTGCAAATACCCATCTGTCAGAATTTACAAACTTTCTTCAGAACGTCCTTTCAGACTTTACACTACACTCTAAAAGATTTCCTCACCTACCAGACACTCTATACGTGCTGCAAATATAAAACGTCATATAGAGCTTCTGCTAGCTTTGCTCTTAGAGTGGTGATGGTGTGCAGTTAGAATTTGGCTTCCTTGCTCCCGTGCCCTGCTCCCGTGCGTGCTCCCTCCTCACATGGGTGCTGCTCGCTGGGCCCCACTCCCTTGCTTTTTTACCTTGCTCCCCTAATGCGAACCTGCCACATCTCGGGAGCACGCACGGAAGCAAGCATGGGGCAGGGAAGCTCCATTGGTGCAGTTAGCCGGAGATTAATCTACACGCGCGCGGTCAAGCAGGATCACGGAGCTGCTGACGTCGCCTCAAAACCAAGGACTGCATATTCTTGCTACTCCCCATGGAGCACATGCATCGTGTACTCCTCGATCATCGATGAGAAGAACTCATAAGTCATGAAGGGCAGAGGATGATTATGTAATTAAGGTGATTATTAGTATTGCCCACTGTCCCAATATCAGGGCCGTTCCCTATGTTTTTCAGGGCCTGGAACGAAATAAGAGTTGGGGCCCTATATTTTATAGCCATAAAAAATATAATGATATTTTTAAATTCTCATATCATTATCTAATATATATCTAGCAGTCCAATACATCTAAAAACTTGTGTACAATACATCTAAAAACATGTAATTATGAAAGAAAGAACATTGACCTGAATAGAAGAATAGAAGATTACATAGATAATTGTAGAGAAGATTGCACCATCCAAAATAAATAAATAAGCTGTCACTTATTTGCAAAAAAAAATTATTATAGAAAGCAAATAGCAACTAATTTAGTACGGATTGTACACAACACGGAAGTAACAAATTAATAATTAGAGAAGAAAGTGAGAAAGTAAGAAACTAGCGGTGCTCGTGCACTAATGCATCTGCACTATGTAGCAATGACCGAACTAGCGAGTGGCCAGCTTGATGGCGAACCAGCGAGTAGTGGCCGGGCGGCCAACAGGCAGCAGGCGGCAACCAGAAGACCAGCGGCGCCGTGGCGGCGGCCATCGACACTGCACATCGCGCCCGTGCATAGGCACTGAGGCACGGCGCAGTCTAAGCAGCGGCGCAACGCACTGGGGCCGCAGGCTGCTGGCCAGCATCGGCACGGCAGCACCTTGCGAAATCGCGGTGTTGACGACGACAGCGAGCCGGCGAAGGCGTCCGACTCCATCCCCAAATTGGCAACGGGTACACCATTAAAGGATCTATCGACGGACTTAGGGAAAAAATTGGGGATTTGACGAGATTTGGGGGTGGTTCTTAGGGATTGGGGAGAGGATGCGAACACTTCAGACGAGGGAATCGGGAAATGGAGAGTCCGAGAGTAGAGACGAGAGGTACACACAGCGGTACATACCTGGGTCCGGGCCCCCCACTCCCATAGGCCCTGGGCCATTGCCCCGGTTGCCCTGGCCCAAGAACGGCCCTGCCCAATATCCCATTAGCTCAGTTTATAGCGTGTGCAAAGCGAGTCGGTTACGAGAGTAGGGTAGGACAAGCTTATGCTGAAAGGTGTTGGATGAAATGTCATTACGCAGCGGCGGATGTAACATTTCAAAAATGAATGGAGGTAATTATAACAAAGTATGTCAATACGTCTGCACAACGATGCCGACGAGGTTGGGCACCCCTTCACACCTAGCACTGGCATCAGCAACCCCGGCGAGCTCAGCATGGAGGGCGTTAGTAGTTCGAAGAGAGCTCAACATAGGGAAAGGAGGAAGAGGAGAGAGGAAAGGAGAGGTAGGCTTAAGCAGGAGCAGTGAGGTGTTCATATTCATATCTGGATATCATGGAGAGAGCAGAAGGAGAGAGGAAGAGAGATGGGGGAGGAGGGGCATTCATATTTAGAGGGCTCGCTGGAGACGAAGGTTGCTAGAGGCTAGTTCGCTAGTGGCCTCGTGGCTTACTAAGACAAAGAGGAGGGGAACATGAGAGAGTATCAAGCGGTACATGAAAAGGATAAGGTAGGGCACAAGTAATGGGACCACCACAAAACATTTCGATTAGTCATTCATTGGTTTTACCAACGATCTCATATAGAGATGGCAACAGGGAATTCCCCGTCGGGGAATGCGTCGCCATCCCGTCCCATGAGGAGAAAAATCCCGTCCCGCCCCCCTGAAGTGCAACGGGGCAAACATTTACCCATCCCCGTCCTCAAGACGGAATTAATCCATGGGTTCCCGCCCCGCTTGTCATCTGGAGCTTCGTCATTTGGATGGCGCGGCGTCAGCATGAGGATGGCCATTTGGGGCGTCGCCTTGCAGGCTTCTGTGCGAGTCATTGGTGGGCCAAGGCGTCGGCGGAAATGGCGTAGTGGCGAGAGGTCGGCACGGGCGTGTGCAGCAGTGTGTGGGGCGGTCTTGGCGGCGTCGTGACTCAGCCTTGAGGAGGAGAGGCTGGAGGGCGGCCAAGGACAGAGAGAGGAGGGCCGAGGGCGAGTGAGCATGAGGAGGCAGGAGGCTGGCCAAGTTGAAATCGAACCCTAAGTGGCTAAGTCCCCAACTCCTTAAGCATTGGGCTGAAATACAAATGGGCCTTGGGCTGGAATATACATGGCATTGGGAATATACGGGCTGCGGGGGAGCAGGGGACGGGGACGATGAACCATCCCGTCCCTTGAGACCCGACGGGACTAATTTTTACCATTTCATCCCGTGAAACTAAATTACTACCACCCCCGTCCCCTAATAGGGGAATTCCCCACGGGGAATCGGGGATCGGGTCCCCATTGCCATCCCTAATCTCATATATTGGCGTGAACAAAAGCTAATTACCGTGGTCTTATGGGCTTGGCGCACTGCGCATGCTCCTCTTGTCACCACCGCCTTATCCCCAAGAACCGTCAAATTAATTGCTGGACTGATTTTTTTGACAAGAATTGTTGGATTGGTTTGGTATTCACCAAAATGAGCCAAATTTGGGTGTTTTCCGTAGCTCAGTTTAGGGGGAAAATGGGTAACTTTCAGCTATATAAACTTTCTCGATTATATTCATGTTGTCTCGGGATCAATGAGAGCTAAATACAAGCCAACACTCTAGCTCAGAGCATCTTCACCTGACACTCTAAACATACACTCTATAACACTGTTCACTACATATTCTATCCATCCTTTTAAAAATTCTTTTATGACTTATATTACGTTCTAAAAAATTTCTTCCATCAAACAGACGTTCCATCCATATATTCTCTATTTTACCATCTCACCATCTTCTAATTCAAAAGCTCAATCGCTCTAAAAGAACTTACGAGCTTTTAATCTTTTAGCACGACTGCACGATCCAAACTGAGACCGGTAGTGGGAGTTGTGGGCTTCCGGCGTCTCCTGGTCGGAAGCGGATCCACTGACGTTCTGCTCGCTGCAGTTCTCCATCTTTATTCCTGTCTAGCCATCCATAGGCCATCCAACGGACTCCCCACACAACCCACTCGTTCTTCCTCCCAGGCTAGCGGTTCTCTTTTGCAGTCCCGCTCGGCCACCCCGCGACACCGCCTCCGCCTCCGCGCCATGGACGTCGTCGCCCGCGCCATGGATGGAGGCCCTCGTTGTCGCCTCCCGCTGGTACCACTTCCCTCCAGCGCCGACATCGCCCCACGGCCCCCACCCTATATCAACCCTAAGCGGCGCCATAGACGTCGACGTTGCCCGCACCAAGGTCGTCGTCGTTGCCGTCAGCAACAACAGCGTGGAGTGATGGAGGAGCAGGGTTGAATCGAGTCCGCTGTGCTACCTCCGCCTTGTTGAATGGAGATCATGTTGCCTCTACAGTTGGGGGAAGGTCTCTGCAGATTGGAGCCCCTAATAGATGTCTCTTGTAGTTGAAATTAGCAAAAATTGGTGTCATTTTGTAGCTGGAACTATCAGATTGATGTATCACCCACTGTTTTGATATGTTGTTAAAATTGAATTGATGTCATTTTGTAGCTGAAACTCATCAGCTTGTTGTACCACCCAGTTGAATATGTCATTTTGTAGTTGAAACTTCATCAGCCTGCTATATCCCAACTGTCTATATGCACTTCAATGTTTGTAGCACATACTGTTGGAGAATAAAAGGGCATCCATGCCAACTTGATAAAAGGAAATCTTCAGCAAACTGCTTGTATTTGTTTGTGTAATTTTGGACTAGTTCATGAGTAGACTTGGGATGTTAATTTTCTGTAGGTACTTAAAACCTGAACATAAGCAGTGCAGGTGACAAAAAAAACAGTGACTTGACTGAAAATGCAATGCTTCAATGAAATGAAGCACTTCATATATAGTTAACCTCAAAGGGTCCCATTTTTTACACAACCCACTATATATTACATACAAAAGACAACTGATTGGGATTGTTTTCATAGCTGATGAAGCTCCATTTTCTTATAATCCACTATATATTACATACAAAAGATAGCTGATGGGCCCTGTTTTCATATAGAGAACATATCCGGTGCAATCTCCGTTCCCGTGCAACCACCGTGCAATCCAACTAGCAAAAGTTGCAAAAAATTCTGAAAAAATTTATACATGTACTTCAAGTCATACTCCACATATATATAAAATTTCATGTTCAAATTCGTTATATTTAAAGCACAGCAAAAAAGAGAAAATTCTGTCACATTTATACTCTAAAATCTGTCAGAATTTTCTCTTTTTTATTACTGCTAAAATATAACAAATTTGAACATGAAATTTTATATATAGGTGGAGTATGACTTGAAGTACATGTATAAATTTTTTTAGAATTTTTCACAACTTTTGCTAGTTGGATTGCACGGTGGTTACACGGGAACGGAGATTGCACCGGATATGTTCTCTTTCATATAACCCACTACTACATACAAAAGACAGCTGATTGGGCCTGTTTTTATATAACCCACTGCATACTTTGGTACTGCTCAATGCGTTTCCCCAGCATGTTTTGGTGCAACTCCAATCTGTTTTGGTGCAGCCCCCTCACCCTGTAAAGTGCAAATGGAAAAATGGCTTCAATATTCAATAAAGAAATTAACCATAGCATTTTATTCTCTGTTTTGGGTAGATAAAAAACAACTTACTGCTGGTGTTGTGATATTTCTCAACCCAATTTTTCTTCCTCTTCCATCCACCATTTCTTTTCTCCTTTTTCTTGAGTCCAGCAACTTGTGGCATGTTCTTGGGTTGTTCAGTGCTGCCATGAACATTTGGGTGTTCAGTGCTATCAATAACATTACATTGTTGAATGACAAGCTCTTTCACCTGTTTTCGAAGACTATCAAGCACATTGTTAACAAGTAATGATGTCCTCTCAAATTCAGCTGTCTGGGAGGCCAAGGATGTAAACTTGTGGGATAGATACTTGTAGCGGTGTGTAGCATCCAATTTGGGATCCTCCAAAATATTTCTCCCTGAACTATCACACATTGCTCCATGTTTTGCTTCCCTCTTCCATCGCTTTAAAATGTAATGATCGGGTAATTGCTTTATATTCAACAACTTTAGAATTTTGATAGCATGACAACATAATAAACCACTTCGCTCGAAGCCTTGGCAGCTACAATATAGTTTACCCTCTACAAAAGAACCATCAACTATTTGCTCGTCTAAAACAATAAGAGGATCATCAATAGATCTTATAGAAACAATGTATGCATTACCATCATCTGTCAAGCATGCAGAAGCTGAAATGGATCTTTCATAATTGATTTGGAAGGACTCAAAAAGTTGTGTAGTGTACAATCTACTTGCCTGCACCAACATAGGGGTTCTCATTTTTATTTGTGGCAGCTTATCCCTTGAATCATACTCTGATTTTATCTCTGCATCTCTCTTTGCTTTAACAGCCCTCTCAAACTGTTGCATGAAACGAAAAATGTTCAACTCTGATGTAAAGTAAGATTTCAAATGGCAGTTGAGCCTCTCACTAAACTGTGTGCTTCTCATGCCTAGAGTGCAAACATTCTTCATGTAGCATGCAGTCCACTTCTCCTTTATGGCATATAAATACTATCTAGCCAAGATTGGTTCTCTACCTTGCTTCTCATAGTGACGAAAACTTCCTCAAATTGATTTTCATCTTCATATTCAAACATGCATGCACTAAAATCAGTAAGGATGTGTGAGCTATTTGTTCTATGCTGATTCAAGTGTTTAATTGCATTTTGAGATATATGAAAAGTACATAAACCATGCCATGAGTAGGAAAAAACATGAGCTATTGCCTTTCCCATTGCAATGTCTTGATCGGTGAAAATGGTTCTAGGTTGTTTGTTACCATGAGCTATCAGTAAGGTCTCAAAGAGCCATTTAAATGACTCGAACGTTTCATCATACATGAGATCAGCTCCAAATATAACAGTTTCTCTAAATTGATTGAAGCCAACAAATATACCAAATGGTCGGCTTTCCATATTTGTCCCAAATGTGGTGTCGAAAGAAACGACATCACCAACGTGTGCATAGTCTACTATCATTCTAGCATCAGCCAAAAAGATGTTGGCCATTTGTTCTTCACTGTCAAGCTGAAAAGTATGGTAAAATGAAGGATTTTCTGCAACTCTATTTTGAAAATATTGAAACAAGCTTCCGGCTTCCCCATATTTCATCTCCTTTTGGCGTTTTGTCCGCAAATAATTTTTGTGATCTTGACAAGTGTACCCGAGGTTAGCCGGCTCTCCAACATGCATACTAGCCAAGCCATGGGCACTTTTAGGCCGAATGCCACAATCATCCGCAATTTCAATTTCAAATGCTTGCAAAGCCGAGATTTTTCGTTGTGATGGCATCAAGTGAGCGGTCTCCGGAGTTTGGAGCAAATGATTGTGTTCTAGAACCAAATCAATTACCTTATATTTTCTGGTTGCTCAATTCAAAGAAATTTCCATGCGAACCATGCAACCGATTCTTGTCTCAGCTCGATGTTGCTTCACCAAATGATCCCTTTTATCCTTTGCTCTGAAACCTTCCTTCGAACATGCAAACCTGCATGATGCAATGACCGTGGAATCCTTTTTGCACTTGTTATCGTACATCTTTCTAGTACTAAATCCCATTCGACCACCATAGTACTTCCAAAATGTTTCTGCATCGTCTGAACTTCCAAAAACCATACCAATCCGAGGAACCCTACTAGGTAATGTGTTATCCCTGCACAAAATAAAATAGAACGAATTGTCTAAAAATGTATTATCCGAGGATTTAGAGCAAAACTAATTTGGTTGCCACCTCTAACTCCATTCATAATATGTTCAACTCACGGTTTCATGTATGAAGGCAGCAATCAATCAAAGAATACAATCGGTTTGCTGGTCATAGATATACCTTTCGTCAAGAGGAGAAACTCCATCAAGTGGGGGTCCTTGATCATGAAGAGGTTGTCCTGCTCCATTGTCTTCCATTACATTGAGGGGATAATGAAACGGAGTTGGACTTCGCTGCAGCAAGGAGGAGCAGTGCTGGACTGGTGGCAGCAGTGAGAGACGGTGCCGGATAAAGCTGCAGAAAGAGGGGCGCTCATGGACTGGCGGCGGCATTGGGTGAGACGGTGACGAGGGAGAGCGTGTTGGGGAATTCCGCGTGCTGGAGGGCAATGCTGGACAGAGAGCGCCAATTTTTCATTTGTTCCCGCGCTGTTGCAATGTAGAGAAAGTTAACTGGGCCATCCCAAAGATGGGCTTGAACGCTGGCCATCAGATTGCACGTGGACGGCCAGATGATCTCCAACAGTTTCTCTCTAGTTACGCTTCCCTCCTGGTCGTGTCTATGCGTGGTGCGATGGAAATCCGGATTCCTAATGGGTTGGAATTTGGCCTAATTTAGGGTTCAAAGGGCCGAGGCCTTGTAGGCCCTCAACAATCTGTGGGCCGTGCTTTCCCGGACCGCGCCTTCCTTAACCATCTCTAACACAAAACCCTCCGGCCGCCGCCGCCGCCTCGCCCTCCAGGCCTCCACCAATCTCCCTCGAAGCGCCGCCCGGGAGACACCCTCGCGCCATGGGAAGACCAAAGGGCGGCGCCGCGGCGGCCTCCTCCTCGGCGAAGAAGGCCAAGGCCAAGGCCAAGCCGAAGCAGCGCGGTGGCGTCGACTTCAAGGTAACCAATCACCCGCCCCGACCCACCCCCAGCCTCCGCTCCGATCCGAGCCAGCTCGACGCTCACCGTTGAGGCTTTCTGGTGGTTCTCAGAAGTACAAGCACAAGGTCGGGCGCAAGCTGCCGCCGCCGAAGAATGCCACCAACACGGAGATCAAGTCCAAAGGTGAGGCGAGCCCTTCTGCTTCGTTGATTGATGCCTGGGGTCGTGGTGTCGCGGCGGTGCTTAATTTGGGGGTTTGGGTTGCGCTGTGCGCGTGCAGCCATCGTGCTGCCGGAGCAGAGCATGGCGTCGGAGAGGGCGGGCATGGTGGTGAACAAGCGCGGGCTCACGCTGTGGGAGCTCCTGCAGCAGACGGCGCACTACAATGCCAATGTGCGGCGAGGTGAGTTATCTCTAGTCCCTCTCTGCGCCTATGCAGACCGAACAAATAGTTAAATCAGATTTGATGCATTTACGATAGGTCGCTAACCAAAAACTCACTATTTTTTTGGGGGGGTTGAAGCTGCATTGAATGGAATAAAGGATATTGTTGCCAAGCATCCTGCAGATCTTAAAGTGCACAATGTTGCTATAGTTGAGAAGCTGCAGGAAAGGATATGTGACACTGACAAGGCGGTCCGCGAATCGTTGTACAATATATTGCAGTCTCTGATTTTCCCGTCTTTGAAAGAGGTATTTCCTCCTTTTCTCCAGGTGTTTTCTGGAGCCAGAAAAAATTGTTTTTAAACGCACAGTACTTTTTTAAAAAACATGTTCTACTTTTGGCATCGCACCCATTGGTTCAATAGATGATATGATAAGAATTGAGTCTTCCTTATTTGATATTGTTCGCTGTATTAACCACAATTTACTGCCTGTTTAGTTACTGCAAATACAACAACAAAAATTTCTTGCTTGACTTTTGACAACTTGATGATTAATAACACCTCAGTAAGGTGCTGCAAGCACTGCCCTATACTTTATTCTTTTTTCCCTCCAATTACCTATTTTGTTTGCAGCTCATGGATTGTTGAGGCTATACTAGCTTCTATAAGAACATAAATGTCATATTTGTAATATCTTATTCCTCTTGCCAATTCCATTTTTATTTCTACATTCTTGGCTGCAGATATGATACAATTGATCTCTGTTTATCACAGGACAACGCAATATCTACACGCAGTACACTGTTTCTTCTGATGGCCCATATTTTGAATGGAATGACCCACTTATCTATGGATATCCAGTTAATGGCTTTTAGGTTTTTGGAGCTTGTGGTTTCAAATTTCCCATCCACTTTTCCAAGATATGCTGAACAGGTCAGTGAACTCCTGTCATGTATTGGTGTACCAAAAGTTTAAACACTTCTAGTGTTCTAAGGAAGTTTTGTTATTTAGCGCTGCATTGTTCTGCTTGTACCATTATTTTATGCCCCCGTGGTGCAGTAAATGACCTTTCCCCCTTTTATTTCACAAGCTACATATTTTAAAGGAAAAGGACCGACTCGGACACTGGAACTTTCCACGCTTGTCTCATTTTGATCATTGAACTCCAAAACCGTGTTAGGTTTGGTCCTTGAATTGCCAAAACCGGACCAGTTTGTCCCTTGACCGGTCAACACGATGATTTGGGCCGGTTTCGCTGATGTAGCATGCACATAAGTGGTTTTCACTGAGGTCTCATAGATGTGGCAGATGCATGGACTGCCTATTTCTAATATCTCTCTCCTTCCTCTCTCTCATGTATGTGGATACGCGGACGCCACATCAGCGTAAATCACCCAAAACCGCTTGCGTGGACATTATGTTGATGAAACCGGCCCAAAACGACATCTTGACTGGTTAATGGACCAAACTTCTTCAGTTTTGACAACTCGAGGACCAAACTAACCTGGTTTTGGAGTTCGGGGGCCAAAATGAGGCAAGGGCGTAAGTTGAGGGACCAAATCAGTTTTTTTCCTATTTTAAACTACCAGAGCTCACTTCAAAGTCTGCCCTTCATCAAGTGAATGAATTTACTAAGGGATATAACGGAAAAAGCTCCATATTCGTGCTAGATATTTCTGTGCAGTTGACTTTTTCACTCCAATTAATAATTTAAGCTGCATTATTTCATGTGACAGGTTTTCAACAACTTTGTTGCTGCACTGAGCAGCGACAGGATCCATCTCCAGGATAAGAGTAAACTTAACAATGTCCTCAGTGGGCTCAAACAGTGCCTTTCATTAGTTGCTCGTGTGAATGAAAACAATTATGAATCAAATCGATTGGTTGGTACTGTTAACAAGTACTGATTCATCAAATACCTTATGTTTTTATCATGATGACAAGAATCTTTGCCCATGATCTACAGGTTCACAACATTTCCTCGAGAGAACTTTGGAAATCTACCCTTGATGAAGATAACTCAGGTACCCTTATCCTTTTTCTTTTGGCTCCTGATTTGCTATGCAATCTATTCAGTTTTTTTAAAATGGATACAATTGGCAATAGCGCTGCTGTTAGGAAGATAAATGTAGCGTGTCACTTTCAATGGAACAATGAACATTGGATGTGAGCTTGACCAGAAATAGCATGACATTAAGTGTGCCAGATCATTCAACTTTCTAGATGTTTAATTAAAATTTGTACCTTTTTTCGATAGGCTTCTAGCCTGCTTGCCTGGCCCCAGAACAAAAAACACTGAACGCTAAAATTAGTAGTTCTAACTAAATATGGGATGTTGTTTTGTCAGAGTGGCACTCCCCATTTTTGTTATTACCACTGGATCAGACTGTTAAGTTAGTGTAATTAAGTTTTAGAAATGGAAACTTGGGTGATTTAGTTCAGGTTAGAAACTTGCTACGGAAGAACTGTATCAGAATTCTGAAAGAAATGACGCCTTCAATTTTGAGGGCCATAGTACAAAGCAGATATTGCAGCCTCTCTAACCAACATTTTCTTCAATCTTGATACACACTTACTTGATACTGGTATTTTTTTCTTATATTCTTCTGTTATTTTTTTTTTTATTGTCAAATGTGCCTGGCACATCAGGAACATTTGCAATGTCCAGTATATTACAGAAGCTTCAAAATCTTATCAAAATTCTCATCAACTCTATAGAGGTCTCAGTTTCAGAACTTTGTGCAAAGACAGCTATTGATGCTCAGTCAAGTGAAGCATTATTATCATTGCTTTATTGTCTGGATCTAATATGTAGAATATTTGTTCATGAGGTAAAGAAACCTCAGATAAAATTTGGGAGATCTGAAACTCAATTTGGGCCTGACTGGCGGAAAAGTTCTGTTTTGGTATATCTAAAGAATTTATGGGGAGTGAAGTGTTCACTTCATGAAAGGGTAAAAATATTCTTTCCTGCTCATTACTACCTCCAACTGCTTTGATTTTATTAAAAGCATTTTCTGATCAACCAATAGAGAGAACATAAAAGGGTTTGATTCGGTAGTATTGGTGTGATAATTGTGAATTTCTGAATGGATGCAGCTTAAGTGGATCAGGAGGGGTTGATATAATAAGATTAATACCCTAGGAACAGCAGACCACAAGTGATTGTTACCTTGTCCACATTATATGTAGAATCAAATTGATTAATCATGCTTGCAGAACATAAGAAAAATAAAAAGAACACTCATGCCTTCATGGTATGAAAGCTACTCGCACACTTTTTTCCTATGTAAAGTTGTAAGCTTTATTATGTATCTTTCTGTATAATGTTTCAGCTGCCCATTCAACAATGGCCCTCTTTGATAGCTTGTTTAGTTTTAGTTTAGTTTTTGTTGGGAAAATTTGACCACCTTTGAAAGTGGTATGAAAAGGCTAAATAAATTATTAAAAAATATTTTTGAGATCTTTGAGAAAAATCCTACAAAGTTAGAAAAAATTATTTTCAAAAAATAAAGTGAATGGTGTATATAAAAATAACAAAAGTTGCAATCCTAACAAAAACTAAACTAAAACAAGCTATCAAAGAGGCCCAATATATGGTCAATGAAACCCTTAGGCTCTGTTTAGTTTGTGGTGAGATTTACCTGGTTAGCTATTCTTAACCCCACAAGTTTAGCGAACCAAAATTGTGTTTGGCAACTAACTATTTGGCTGGGTTAATGGGTTTAGTAGATAGAGATAACTTATCCCACTTTTTTTGGTGGGTTAACTTAATGCTGGGTTAAGTTCTTAGCCTCTTAGTGCGGTTATACTGTTTAGCCATGTAAATGGGGTTAATAGAGAGGAATAGGATAACTTATCCAAGTTCTTTGGTTGGTTAACTTATACTTGGGTTTGGGAAGTTAAAAGCTGATACGAGCTAGCTCAGGGTGAGCCTGCTCGTACGCTCAGGTTCCCGGCCGATGGCTGGATCGCAAGCTGCTCGACAATGAACTTGCTGCGGCAGCACGCGCCTTGGGTAGGTTGACTGTTTTCAGAGCCACCGCCTAGAATCAGTTTTGCGGCATCAAAAGCGTGCCATTTTCTCACTCTTACTCCTTTTGTTTCCTGCGTACAGCACTCACGCACACCACAGCCACACGTGGCCAACCACCCTCTCAACTCACGCACAACTCACTCCTTAATAATAGGATCACACCTAACTCCTAACAACTCCCTAACACACCCTGCATGGAGCTGCTTATCCCATGCAGCTCACCCTGCTGTGCGCGAGATGCACGCAGCCGGTGTCTCTCTACGGCGACGCCGTACATATACATGATCCAGTGCATCCCTATCCAGTGCAGGCGTATCAAAAGCCTTCGCTGTGTCAACTCTTCTTAATGGATGGATGTTTTGGCAGGTTAAACCCTTAACCTGAACCAAGAACAGCCTTAAAGTTGGCAGTCACATATGTTATTTGTTACAGGATATTAATTTCAGACTTTGCCCTTTACCAGACTTTTAATTGTTATTTTTTTAGGAAGTTCTGGTTATAGAATACCTTTGTTCACAATTTTGATGGTTTTTTATGAACTTGTTTTTCTCATGGCAGGGAGATGACAGATTTTTCGTTTTCAATTTGAAAATAGCTGAAATATTTTTGTGCTTGAGTGCATGGATGGATGATACAATTTTGCCAGCTGAAGAACTATGCCAATTTGTATCTTCTCTACTTACAAAGGTTGTCGGTGGTCTTGCCAATTTCAGTAATTGATCTTTATTGTTTACTTTACCCTTTTGAAGATAAATTTTAGAGTGCTTCTAAATATTGTATTCACGGTCCATGATTTTCATTTTGGTGTCAGGCAAAAATATTTCGCAATAAGGATCTCATGGAAAAGCACTTGAGTTCACTTGTAACTTGCATACCAGGTCTTATATCCAACGCTGCAGATGACTCTAAAGGATATTTATTGGAGGTATGGCTAATTTCCTTTTAGTGGTCTGTAATTAATCCCAGTTATTTATACATTTACTTAAACAAAATACTTTTTTTAACTGCAGGCATTTACAGATGCATTTATAGATTGCAAGGTGGATTCCAAGTTAATCTTACCATATTTGGATGCAATGGGGAAACTGCTGCTTCCTGTAGGTGATACTATGCCTTAACTTTCTTTTGCTAGTTATAACATGTTTAGATTCATTAAGAATTAGAACCAGGGTCATGCCTAGTGAAAACCACCAATTGGTGCTGACATGCAAATGACTCCAATCTTGTTGTTCAATGTACATGTATTTTTTCATGAGAAAATAAAGGTGGTCATCGTAACAATCTATCAGATTTGAAGTTGAAACTCAATCTCAACTTAGAAGAACAGAAAAGAAAATTCTCACACGTGATGAATAAAAAAGAATGTTAATGAGTAAGAATTTACTGCTTACATCAAAATGGTCTTCTCTTTACCCCTCCCCCTAATGTTGAGACTTGAAAAGCTCTGAAGGCTTGTATTATTCCATAGATTATATTCTTCAATTTCTTTCTGATGAACTTCTCCTGTTGATTTGATGGTCAAACTAGAGTCATTCTATATATTTAGCTAAAAGAAATACTACCATAGATTTTTAACAAAGAGATATGTTAGTGTTAGTAATACTGTAATATACTGACAAGTGATGTGCTTTCTAATATCTTTCTTTTCATTGTGAGTAGGAAAAATCAGGAATATTGTTTACAGGAAGTGGTTCAGGATTGCTGGAATATCGTGATTCCTGGATAGATGAGCTAATGAGGATTTTGCTACAATCAATTGACAAAGCTCCCTCGGTTACAAAGGTCAGCTATATGTTTATTTATCAAGTATATAGAGCTCTTATGATCATTGCAATAGTCTGTATACTCAAATTGAGCATTTGTGTTTAACCTTCTAATTAGTTATATATGTTTATGAATTATGATCTCATGAATTATTGTAGGTTGTTTTGGAGCTTCTTCTGAGAATTGGGCAGTACTTCCCCACATTGGAATGTGGTAATCTGCATCTCTTCATACAGCTATTCGGTGCTAAATGTAAGTGCCACACAGCAATTATCATGGCCTCTATTTTTATATTTGAACTAATGTCATTTGGTTGACAGCATCATCGGAAACGGTAGAGTTTGGTCCTTTTGTTGACCTTTCGCGTGATTGCCAAGAACTTGCCATTTCATGCCTGTATTACTTCTCCAGTCTGCTTCCTGACATAATCAAGCCATTGGCTTCTTGTTGCTTGAGTAAGTTTTTTTTTTTTTTTTCAAAATACTAGTATGCTGCTTGACAGCATGGTTATACTCCCCCCCCCTCCCCCTCAAGATTTATGCATAATATAAATTTGCGTAATGCAGGTGATAAGCTGGAACCCCTCATGCTGTGTAGGATTGTTGAAGTTCTACAGTCAGCGTACAAGGTTGGGAATTTACAGATAACAGAGCAACTCAGTTTCTTGTCATTGCTAATGGCACGATTCCAAGTTCATCCAGGTAAGTACTTGAACTTTTTTAACTTTGCTTTAGTTTACTAGGGAATGCAAAGTTTGCTTTTAATAAGTTGGGTTACCCTGTAGCTAAGCCTTTTCTGACAGTTGCCTTTGACTTTGTTAAACTAGGTTTTTGTATTCTGGAGGATGCCAGGGCAGTTTCAAATTTGAATGCTTTCAAATCATTGAATCATCTAATTTTAACTTCCCTATCTGAAATGGGTGATGGCTCCCTGGTCCTTGAATTGATGTGGAATAATTTATCTAGTGAGCTTGTGAGCTACTGAAATAGAGTTTTGCTTTTGCATTTTCTCACTGCAATCATGATACTTACATGCCAATTTGCTTTACCACAGGCACGGAAACCATCATCACATAATATGAATGGTTTGTTTAGAATTATTGCCACGCTTGATGCAGGAACTAGTAAGATTATGAATGAAGATGTTATTAAGCTTATAGCTGGTTACTTGGTTGATGCTGCTTTGGTATGTAGTATTCTGAATTTTAAAGCTTTGATTTCCATACTTGGATGATTTGTCATTGCAACCCTTATCTTGCTCTGGCTATTTTTAGGAGAATGAAATGTTGTATATTTGCATCATATGATTCTTAAATTCAGAATTTTGATTAGCTCAAGCATACACAACATGGTATCTTAAAACACCTCCATCACCTATTACTTGTAGATTCGGACATAGCCACATAGGATCTGTTTTTTAAAAGAACATGGGTTTTCTATTATAAAACCTGTTTATGTGGCAGTGCAGGGAGAAAATCACAAGGAACTAATTGTAGTTCGCAGTTATCTCATTACCTGGTGGAGCCCAGGCCCCAGGATATGGTCATATTGAATGCAATATACCTGAACTAACTGAAGCAAACACTACATGTATTTCTTTTGCCAAAAACAATCTGCCTCCCAGTTGCCAAGCAATCCTTCAGGAACTGTTATTAAACTTTGTGGGGCTCCATTATACTCACCAATTTCCTTGGTATAAGAACTTTTGTTCTTAAGACAGTTTAACACTGATAATTGCTTCCTGGGTTAATGGAAACATGATTTCACCTGGTTGATGCTTCCAGCAGATGATGATTGTTCTCTTATTTGATTAGCATGCAGCATTTTTTTTTAAGTGTTATGTTTCAACTTTCAACAGACATTTCATTCACACATTTCTCCTTCTGAACAATAATTCCTTGTAATTGTTTGTTACTCTACATTTTTGGTTGGGGATGAGGATTTGATTTACACTCTGATATGTTGTCTCTGCAGGATCTGTCTAAATCCATTGAACTTGGGTTTCAATCTGATAATACAAGATTATTTCAATACTTTATAAAGCCTTGCATCATTATGTTTAACCATAATGATAAGCTTCTTTGCTGCACATTGGAGATGCTTAAATCTTTTGCAATAGGAGATGATCATCTCTATTCATCTGTCTCCAATTTAAACTACCCGAGGGAACTTTCACATCGAATTTGTGTTGTCACAACCATATTGATCTTCTTATGCAATGATCAGAGGCTACATAAAAATCTCTCTTTGAGCAAAGTAGTCATTAAAGGCATCCTGCAATATATAAGATATCAGCTGGTGAGTGGTGATAGTGATAACACAAATGAGTTTCTTAGCACGCACGGGTGAATCTTGAGGGGTTAGATTGTTTGGCTAATCTGAATCGTTGATCTCCATAGAGGGTGGCCCACACAAAATTGATCGAGAATTTATCGAAATCTCACATCGAAGTTTTGGATTTTGAATTTGAAATTTTGATTTCTAGTTTTTGAATTTGAGTTTTTGGTTCAATTCATTCAAAATTTGAATTTGTCGATATCCCGTACGGAATATTGAGATTCTTCAAATTTTGAATTTGAAAATTTTGGATTTCTAATTTGATTTCTATAATTTGAAATGGAATCTCTATCTCTGGTATGTGAGATCGATGAATTATGATCCTATTTTTACGTGAGCCACTTTTTATGGAGATCAACAATTCAGATTAGTCAAATGGTCGAACCCCCTCAAGTGATTCACTGGTGTGTTGTAAAGTTTCCCACCCCTTTTTTGGTAGTCATATGGATTAACTTTCGTGTAGAATTGCTTCATATAATGTTAATTCGAGGAGATTGAAAGCATGAAAGAAAAATATAATTCAAACAGACTGCTGCTTACAATAGTTTCACCGATTATTGCTGCAGGATTCTGATGTGCCTGATGTAACATATGAACAAAAGCAGAAGTTAAAATTTGCTTTTGAGCAACTGAAGACGAAAGCATTGCAGTTGAACTGCTGGGACAGAAATGAGCTGACAGGGTTTGCAAGCACCATGTAATGCTATTGCTATGCGAGTAAATCATGATTCACTAGCAATGCTAGCGAATGTCACGGTCACTGTCAATCTGTAATAGGATGGTCTCTTTTGCACATATGATAATGGAAGATGGAGAGGGGTGGGGTGATGTGCCATTTCCATCTTCTATACACAGCGGCTCTGTGGCGTGGCTGCACCAAATACCATCAGTGTGCACAGGTCAGTTCTTAGAGGAGGACAAATTCTGCACTGGACTCGAGGGGAGGTAAGACCTCTCCTCCATCCGTTATTTTTTTCTATGCTGCTGAGGGAAGTCCTGCCTTAACCATTTACTTGAAACCAGTCAGCTCAATTAATTGGTGCCAGCCCAAAGCGAGCACGAGTCTACATCTATTATGCACTTCTGGCTTAAGAGCCACTCCAATCCCATTTACTAGCCATCTTCGCATTCATCCTTTGCTCGGCATTCACCAACCAAGTATAGGTCAGGTCGGCTTTGTTTATTAGTAGGGCTAGAAAAAAGAGGTTTCTTTATAGCCAGGATATGCTTAATAGGTTATTGATTCATATGAATTTGAGTCTGCACGGTCTATTTACATCATTACATGCCTAACAAGCGTCAACTGATACTTCATATTTCAGTGCTCTTGAGTATAACATCGGTGTACACAGGTCAGTTCTTAGAGGATAAATTATATTACATGCCTAACAAGCGTCAACTGATACTTCAGTGCTCTTGTGTCTACACATTTATAATTTATCCATTTAAAAAATCTCGGTTCCCCCAATGGTCGTGTCACCACCCACCCGTATATAATTATACGAAGCTTGCGTAAATATGTCGCGTGTACTTGTTCTCCTAATAGCAGTGAACAATGCAGGTCACGTTTCCGGTGCCCTGGAACTACAAGCCAAAGATTTCCTGCGAACTACAGTTGAAAATATAACAAGTGTAGTTCTCGGAATTATTTGTTCAATTGTGTACAATTCGGACACCAACCCGCTGATGGTGCCAAAACGGATGAGCTTACGACAGATGGGAGTTGAACTCTTAACTCTTTACACCCTTGTAAATGCAGAAATTTTGATTCAAATTCATTTTGCGCCATCAATCACATAAATTATCGCGCTGTATTTTGTCTGACGATTGATGTGCCCTTCTTACATGCCATAACATCCAATAATCACACATTGGAGCCAATAATTATCGGGGAACGTCTTGAACTTTTGAAAAAAAACATGTCAAACTTTACAATATGTAGAAATAACAGTGTAAATTTGCCATATTACATGAAACCGTTATATTTGTCACTAAAATGATACCGTTCAATTTCTCACAAGAAAAAAGACTGTTAATGTTACAAAATCATAATAGGCATGAACAGTGTTTTAGAGAGGAATAGAGGAGATGTAGGAATAACTTAACATTTTATAAACGCGTTAGCATTTAAATTTGAAAAAAACTTGATTTTGGGTACGTTTAAAAAGATGTGTTAGAGGAGGGGTGTAGCTTGGCTAGGGAGGTGCGGGGGACTTACAAACCACTTGAACTCGACTTTGAATTTGACTTGTTCTCGAATTGCGAATCGATTTGAACGTGACAATGGTGATGAAAACAAAGGTGGCGATAAACGTGACACGAACTCAAAACTCTAAAGGAAAAGATGCTAAAACCAACATATGACATGACGGTGCAACCGAAAACTGAACAAGATTAAGTAGTAATAGCAAAAGGCTCGAATTGTCTTTGACAAAGAGATTTTTTGAGGCATTTTTATAAAAATAATTGAACTAGAAATTTCTCAACGCTCAACCTATCGCTCTGATACCAAATGATGGAGATACGATGGTCTCAATATTTCGATGAGAGGAGAATAACTTTGATTTGGTAGATAGACGCTGACAGCCCGACTACAACAGTCTAGGACGTTGCACCTTAACGGCCGACACACCAACTCTTGATGGCTATTTATCTCGCGGGAGCACAATCAACCTGACCACGAAGCCCTTTGTTCGTGCGAGCAATCGAAGAACTAGTAAGAATAAGATAAATGAGCAACTCATGATATGGTGGGGTTCTGATGATTAGCAAAACAAGCGGTCTAATCGGCACAAAGTAAAGTAAATAGTTAAACTTTAATCAAACAAAACCTAAGTCTAAATGACCACTGCTACGGTATTTACGAGGGGAAGGGCGGGCAAGGGGAACCTTGGTTGTGGTAGGGCTTTCTTGGGGCGTGCTCCTCCTGGGCCTTGGCTCGACACACTTACATGGACCGAGGATGGTCCAATTAGGTGAAACAACACCATTTTTGTTGATTCCCAAGGCTTCTATGAATTTTGAGGTGAGGCGAGATCTGTTGTAATTTGTAAAGCTTATCTCATATGATTTTCGTAGAGTGGTATGTGGCTTGGGTGTCCGTTTGAAGTTGAGGTGCACGCACATTGTTGAATCAGACTCGTAGACAAATTGGGTTGTCTTTTGGGCCTTCCTTTGATTGACATGGCTTGCTGTTGTAGATATAGTAGAGGTTGAGATACTCTTTTCTTGAATACACCATCAAATATGGGAGGCGGACAAGGCAGTGGCCGAAGTGATGGAGGCGATGACACCACATCCGAAGACGGCGGAGACCAACTATGTGATCGACCTAGTCAAGGTGGGGTCGATAAATTCATGAATATGAAGTGTTGGACATATCCATAATGAGAATGGTCTCATTAATGGCCATATCAAGGTTGGTGGTGACACAATGGTGGAAGGTGATGGTGGACACATTCTCGATCGTGGGGTCTTAAGCGAACAGTGGACAACCACCAACTGGATGGGCCAACAAAGAGTTAATTAGATGAGTTGGATGTTAGCATGACATCAAAAGGAAGAGAGTGTGAAACAGGAAAGGTGCCCTAAGACGCTTGCAGTGGCCAATGGGAATAGTGGTTAGTGACAAAGGCGTGTGGGGCTGCCTCGGAGTGGAAAGATGGAATGGATGAGGTGGAGGACTAAAGTGGTGGGCCTGGTGGCACCATAAAATGTTATTAGGGTGGTATCACCACTTTGGTGCTTCTTAGCCGTCTCATAAAGAAAATAGCATGCCAAATATATTTATCTACCTTTTGCTAAGAAAAATCATACGGAATGTGCCATTCTTTATGCTTTCACCATGGCCGAATGGTTTGAAAAGTGAACTTTAAGAGGTATGACAACCCATTCTGAGAAACGTGAAAACTTAGCTCAACTTAACTCTATCAGTTTTGACATATGTTTCAAATTTTTTAAGAAAGCAAAGCACTTGATTTGAATAAAACAGTCTTCTAACTTAGGTCAGAAATGCTACCCTAACCCTCGAAACGGATGGGTTTGATCGCTCCACGTAGTTCCACGTATACAATATTGTCAGCTCTTGACTCCTGTGAATAGCAGTAGAGCGGAGAGGTCTCACTAGCGTTGTGGCGTCGTCTCGACTCCCAACGAAGAGCAATAAGCTCCCAAGTTCTATGTGGCTCCTATCCTAATCCCAAATCCCAAACCATAAATATGCTTTCGATTCTCCTTCTTAACCAAAGTTCCTCACATCTCAGACCACAGATACTTCTGATTCTCCTCCTTAACAAAAAAACAAATATATAGAAGAGACTTGGTTGTTTCACCTTTAATTCGTGAGATTTTGATATTCGACACCAAGCCCATCAATTTTTTTTAGTTCCAAGACGCTTCGTGTTTTCACCTTTTTTTTTCTCGATTTCTATTTACCTTTTAAATTATTAAGAAAATAAAAGAAAAATCTAGTGGTTGCCGGTAGGAACTAGGAAGCCACTCAGCCAGTACCTGTCATCTTGGGGCTCGGGTTGGTGGAGCTGAGCAGCGGGTCATGGCGGCGGCGGCGGCGGCGGTGGCGGTGGACTGGGAGCGCGAGTCCTACCCGGCGCATGGCGACTTTCTCTTGCTGCCCTTCTTCGTCGTCCTCTTCCCCGCGGCCCGCTTCCTCCTGGACCGCTTCCTCTTCGAGGTGCTCCGAATGTCCTATCGACACACGCCGGCATCTTTTCTTCGCTGCTTGCTCGCTTGGCTAGTTTGGCGCCTGTTTCCAATCTCGTGGCCCTAGGATTTCCTCGCCTGGATTTGGTGTTCTTTGGCCTTACCTTTTCCCCTTACCTGTAGGCTGTAGCTCTGAAGCTTCTTCGTCTTAGGCCATTTCTTGTGCTTCTTGTGGAGTTAGTGCATCAGTTTGCTTAGTAGATCAGCGTAACCAAAAGAGGCCTAGCGTAAATGTCCTGCTCAGGGGCATATAGTTAACCAGACACCAAAAGAGTCGCATGCAAAAAAGGATCACAGAGACCTTGGCATGCAGGCTAATGGCCGATTTTATATATCGAAGGTTCTCATGATTAGTATGAGATTAGTTTTTGTGAGTGTTGGACCCTTTCCCTGTTGAAGTTTGTGTCGGATATGGCCATATGGGTATGAATGGAATATTTGCTGCCATGGCACTCTCAATAAGCGGACTCATTATTCTGTACAATGTTCCCAATGTTCCACATGTAGAGGACTAAGAGGAGTGGCAAAATAGTGACTTCACTTGTTTAGAGTGGCATATCGACAATTATTTTGTGTATGAGTATGGTTATATTTGGTCTCTGGACTCGAGTTGTAATAGGTAAGGTAGGATGGCTTTGCAATCGTTGTTACTCATAAAGACAAATAGCGGCATAGGCACGCATGTTGTTGAACTGAGATGCAGGGTGATCGGCATGCTGCGATGTTAAGGAGGAACGTTTGTAATCATGCCCCACAGATGTAGGCGTTGGTTGAACCGCGTTACTAACATTGTTTCTATCGAACCTCTAGTGCAGTTACTGGATCACATGATTCGCATCACACCACGTTTCCTAACGTTTCCAATCTAGATCAGTGAGATAACAATTATTGAACTTGTTTATATTGTGGTTTGTTTGTTCCAGAGGGCGGCAAGCAGGCTTATACTTGGAAAGAATCATAGCAAAGTTGATTATGAAACAGAGGAGGCAAGAATGAAAATAAGAAAGTTCAAAGAATCAGCTTGGAAGTGCATTTACTTCCTTTCAGCGGAGCTCTTATCTTTGTCAGTTACATACAATGAACCTTGGTTCACTAATACCAAATACTTCTGGGTAGGACCTGGAGAGCAGATTTGGCCTGATCAAAGGATAAAGTAAGCTAGATTTTACGACTTATTGCAAGCACTATGGCAATATTCAAATCAAATGTCTCGATCTTTGTATCCTGCAGGTTAAAACTTAAGGCTCTTTATATGTTTTCAGCTGGGTTCTACACATACTCCATATTTGCTCTTATGTTTTGGGAAACAAGGCGCAAAGATTTTGGGGTTTCAATGTTCCATCATGTTGCAACTCTTATTCTGATTGTCTTGTCCTACATATTCAGGTCAGTCTCTTATGTGGAATTGCTATCACATGGGTTTCACTTTCACTTTCCAGGTTTCATTCTCTTTACGGTCATGATTCATGCTGATTGCCTTGTTGGTAATTTTATTATGTTTCCTGGTTATGACCACTCATTTATAACTTGGTTTGGGAAAGCAATAGTTTTGATTTCAGAAATTGTATTCTCCCATCAAACAGGTTTGCTAGAGTTGGATCAATAGTATTGGCGATTCACGATGCAAACGATGTGTTCTTGGAAATAGGGAAGATGTCCAAGTATAGTCATTGTGAGTGGCTTGCAAATGTTGCATTTCCTCTTTTCGCGGCCTCGTGGGTTGTTCTTCGTCTCACATATTTTCCGTTCTGGATTCTCAGAAGTACAAGGTATTACTCTGGCAATGTATATTGGTTAGATGCTAATATGGTTGGTAGTTTTCAGTGATCAATTCCATATATTTCAGCTACGAAGTGCTGACTTTGGACACAATGAGGCACAGCTTTGATGGGCCAATATATTATTATGTATTTAATTCTCTTCTATATTCAATACTCGTTCTGAACATTTATTGGTGGGTTCTAATATGCCGGATGCTTGCAAGACAAATCAAGTCAAGAAATGTTGGTGATGATGTTCGCTCTGGTACATACTTTTCCTTTTTAGAACTTTATGGCATTGAAATCCTCAGCAGTTGAGCATGCAAATCTAAATGTCAAAACTTAGACACACCACTTAAAGCACTCATTTTTCTCTAACATTGTTGACTTTTTTAGCATTTCTTGTTCTTTACATTTCCTCCGCTGTTATGTTTCCTATTGTTGTTATATACTAGCCCTACATTTCCTCTGCTGTTATGGGTTTTTAAATCTTTGTTCCAGCTTCCCTTCTTTTGTTTTTATATTAAAAAGCACTTTTTTGTTCTTTCATAAAAAAATGACCCCCTTTTGTGTTGAATAGATTGGCTATTATTTGATCTCAAACTTGCGTTGTCGACAGACTCTGAAGGTGAAGACGAACACGAAGATTAATGAACCCATCTTGGTTCCGTTGATTTGTTGTGATTTTGAAGACGGTAGCCGTTGTTACCCTATTCGTGCCCTTTCTTTTCTGGTTGCAAGAAAGAGGGTAGCAGATTGGTGCATTGGCGCATTCTATGGGCTCGGAAAATGCATTAGTCAGTAAGTAGGTTACCGAAATTGCTCGCCCCGGTGGTATCCATTCCATTTTGTGTAAGTAGGCAGAGGCTGTAAGTTCACTGTACAAAGAAGGCATGGAGTGCTGTAAAAAAAAAAAAAAACTGTTTTGCGTAGTAACTCTCGGTACCTCTAATTATAGTCGTCAATTATGTCGGATCCAATGACTACGGTGAAATGGTACCTCCTAATTTTTCGAAATATATATGACTTCAAGTCTTCAATATTTCATCTCCTTGCGTCTCCTTTATTCTCTGCTTTACCATACCCTGCCGCTGCTGGCTGGGCCGTAGCTAACCCTCGCGCGTCACCGCCGCACCGCTCGGCACGTCGTTGCCTCCGTCGTCACCTGTACTCGTGCACGCCGCCGCCGCCGCCGCCGCCGCCGTGGTGCGTGCCGCCGCTGCTCGTGCTCGTGCATGTCACTGTCGTCGTGCGTTGTCGCTGCTGCCCTCGTGCACGCTGTCGCCACCGCCATCGCCACGCGTGTGCCGCGCCGCCGCCGCTCGTGCTCGTGTATGTTGCTGTTGTCGACTCGCCGTGCATTGCCTCTGCCGCCGCTCGTGCTCGTGCGCGACGCCGCCGCCATCGCCACGCGTGTGCCGCGCCGCCGCCGCCCGTGCTCATGCTCGAGCACGTCGCTACCGCTCGTGTGCATCGTTATCGTCGCATGTGCTCGTGCGCGCGGTGCTACCGTTGTCAAATTTCGGTCGAGTTTACATTCTCTGTCGACGAAATTTTGCAATGTGAATTTTTCATAAGGGAGTGGCTGCTGCCCAGTCGCTTGGGCACGCGCGCCTCGTTTGGGCCTAGCCGCCGGCGAGCGCGCAGCGCAACCCAGGCGACTGGGTTTAAGCAAAACCGTTTTTATAAGGGTCATCAGGAACTTATGTGTCTGAACATATCTACTTATTTTCTTATCTTTGATTTTAGAAATAAAGAAGATTTAGTATTTTATGCTTTTCCAATATTTGGAAGTGAGGAAAAAAAGGGAAAAAAATTTGGTGGATCCGGTCTCCAGATAGGCTTCCGTGCATACCTGATCTTGATTCATGCCACGTGTGGAAGCTTCGAATCGAGCGGATCACGCATAGTGGCTCAATTCCTAGCGGTGCGCTTGGCTCCAGAGTCCAGCCTCCCCGTCCCAATACGCTCGGCTCCGGCCTCCCCGTCATGTGCTCCGGCCTGCGCAAGCCGTCGACCCCGCCGCCGAATGGCGCCGTCGCAACAGCGATGGATTATTTCCTGCTGGAGCTGGCGGCAGCGGATGGCGTGGCGGGATTCACGAAGGTTGTGGAGGAGGAGAAGGCTCCATTGGAAGTCGTGTGCTCGTGGTACGGGCCCTCCGTCGCCGGCGCCGACCGACTGGGGCTGGAGCTCCGGACACCGACCATGGTCGCCGCACTATACGGGAGCACGGCGGTGTTGGCGTACATGCTGTCCACCGCGTCGTCGCAGGACGGCTGCTCATCGGAGACGAACGGCGCCATCGCGCTCCACCTTGTGGTGGCCGGCGGGGCGGCCAACGCCGTCGTGGCCACGCGCCTGCTGCTCGCCGTGGGCGCGTCCACGGAGGCAAATGTTTGCCTTCTCCGTACTCACCATGTGAGCTAATGTTTCAGCCTTGTGCCTGGAATAAACCTCACGAGTGAATGATTCTTTTTCCATGTCAACTTCTATAGCAGCTTCTAAATGTTTCGTCCGTTTGGACTGCATTTTGCATCTTTGTGTGTTCACTACACTCATTTGAAAGCACCTGGATTTGAAACATCAAAATCAAATGAAAAACCAATTAAATCTTCCTACAGAAAGGGGGGTAAAGACCGAACTGAATCCAATCTATGCGCAGTAGCATTCAACTGAAGAGACTAGTATCAACTTTCTTAGAAAGTTTTTTGAGTCCGAATAAAAACGTGCCTTGTAATGAATAAGAACATGTTGTCCGCCGCGTCGTCGCAGACCGGCCGCACGCCGGAGACGGACGGAGCCACCGCGCTCCACCTGGCGGCGGCCGGCCGGGCGGCCAACGCCGTCGCAGCCACGAGCCTGCTGCTTGCCGCGGGTGCGTCCACGGAGGTGAGGACTGAGGAATCTACTAGCATCGATGCTAGTAGTGAGTAGTCACAATTAAGATGCATGATTTTACGGAGGGGAGAGGTGAGAGAGGCGACCTCGAAGACGGAAGTGAACAAGCGAAGGTGGTTCCGCAGCGTGGAGGCGGCAGTGGTGGCGGCGCGGACGAGGAATGCGGTCTGGGAGAGGTTGAACTCGGCGGCGACGGACGGCGAATTGAGCCAAGCGTGTTGGCACGGGGAGGCTGGACTCCGGAGGCGGGGAGGTGGGAGCCAAGCGTCGGGACTGCAGCCGAGTGCACCGCTTGAGCCGTTGCGCGTGATCCGCCCGATTCGGAGCTACCACACGTGGCATAAATCGAGGTCGGGTATGCACGGGAGCCTCTCTGGAGACCGGATCCATCGAATTTTTTTCCAAAAAAAGGGTGTCCCAAATAGAGTGGTCCGGATCCTCCAACTCCAAGCCATATCAAAAGGGCAGACTGCACATGAGTCATGACAAGGTTCAGGTGAAGGCAATCTCAGCAACCAGGCACAGAACCATCAAGTACATAAACAAAAGAGTGTTTGGTTTGCGACCTTTTCTAGCTGGTAAAATTGCTCAAATGACACCGAATTTACTGGCACAAAACAAAATGACACTCTAGCCTTGCCAAATAGGAAGAATTTCCTCATGGTTTGACCGTTCTTTGGATCGCAACCAACGAAAAGATAGGAAGGTCGTCAGAAAACCTGGCATGCCAACATTTTACACTGACAAAAGACAGCAAGGCAAAAGACACTCGAATTGGCTGCCCTCGCCTTCTTGCTTTCTAGCCAATGCAGATTCCTTTGACGACCCCAATGTCGGAACTAGCGAGCTATTAGCTTCTCTGTTTATTTAAGTTATTTTTCTTCCAATTTTTGTATCTTTTTATAGTGTTCAAATTGCATGAAACGATTTTTGTAATTCATTTGAAATTCTGACCAACAGATTTTTATAGATTTTTTAATAATTTATCTATATTTTGCATTTGTAATTTTATTTTAGGTTTTTAGATATGTTTTAAAATTTAAAATTTATTTTTAAACAATTTTTTTAAATATATCGAACTTTTTTAATTTTTATGATTTTTTATTTGATTATGGAACTTTTGTCACAACCCCGGCTTCACCGGGATCTATCCATGATCCATTACTAGTCTCAGAAATCAATACTAGCAACTCATGAATGACTTAGGTCGAGCATCACAACACAATCATTATAACTACTTATTACAATAGTCTGTTTAGATCCATATAATAATGTTCAGAGTAGCGAAAATCCAAATGATATGCAAGATAAATAATATGACGATGCTCTCTATCCGACCCTTGAGATGATAGCTAGCCTTCCGCGAAGTCCGGCACAGAATCCTCCTGATCCTGTGGGCAAACCGGAATCGAGTCTTCTCCTGAACAAATATATCCGTGGTTTGTATAGTGAGTACACGGCTACCCAGCAAGAATCCTTATATATGAATGCACGGGTATAATAAGAACAGGGTGGTTAATTTGCACAAACACTTATTCTAGTCAAGATTAATTAAAGTGTTGTAAAATCATTTGTTGAACAATTAATAAACATGAACGACTCCCCAAGGTAACAAACAGAGCTCGGCTTCGAAAGCCCCTCTACAAAACTGCACAAGCCTCGAATACTCAAAACCAAAACCAACCCATCAGATTATTATTAAACACATGAGACTACCATGTACGACCTTCCTTCCCTCATCTGACCGTGGGAACGGTTATCATGATAGTTTTAACTCTGCAGAGTGTAGCACACTTTACCCATAAGCCGAGTAAAACTTTTGCGTCTTAACTCTTCCTTAGGAGCCTAGACCAAGTAACAATACAAGACGATTCATTAGTTCCCTCTGTTAACACCGATACCTCCTCTAAGGTTTAGGCACTCGGGCCCCCCTCTTGAGCCAACGGACCGCAGCCCGATCTTTTCAAAGCAAAGTGTGTTAACAGTCTTCCCTAACTACTAAGTCAGGACTAGCACATGGTGCACACATGCTGCCGACGGCAAGGGCGACGACGGCGCAGCTGGAAACTCCGGCGAGCTTTTTCTCCCTCAATTATCTACCAAAACAGACGATCTAAGTATGCAACTAGACCGTTTCGACGAGATCTACGCAATGGTGTGATCTACAAGTTGGTTTGCGGCAAGCACAGGGAGATATACCCCGAAACTCACCTCGGGCTAGGGTTTTGCGACGGCTAGGGTTGCTCTGGGGTGGATCTCGAGTTGTGGTTCTGGGGGGGGGGGGTCTTGGGGTGCTTATATACTGTTCTGGTCGACCAAGGGTAGGCCTCCAATAGGTAGAAGTTGAATTGGGCTCCAATTCTACTCCTAATAGGTTTAGACCTCCCCTATTTTTGGTATTTTTGCAAATAAACGAAATTGGACTTGGGGCTTCTGGATCTAGGCAGGTTTAGGCCTCAAATATGTCTCCACCAAGTTTGGACTTGGGTCTAGCACGTTTGCTCGTCATTTCATTGGGCCGACGAACTCCCGGCAGACCGGCGTCGCACTGCGGAAACACAGGCTAGCCTTGGGCTTTGGTCTTGAAATTTGTAGGGTGGCTAATTCATGGCATTTAGGATTTTTGGGAATTTTTTTAGAATTTTTCAAAAAGGTCTTGTAGTATTTTGGCATAAACATTAGTTTAAATTAATTAAAACAAGGTTTCGTATATAACAATTCCCTTTTAATTTACTTTTGGGTTTTCGAAAATACAAGTGACATAAGACAAAATAGAGGATGTCACAACAATTGGCACTAATCATCGGCAACAAACCAAACATGCCACCTGTCTAATCAAATTTGGCAACCTTCGATTGATTTTGATCGAAACAACGCAAAAAATTAATAAATAAAGGGAATTCTTCCCTACGGGATTCCGTCCGGGCCGGACAGGATCCGTCCCTGCGCCCAGCAGAAGAGGAAGAAGGGATGAGGAAGAAGGAAGGAGGAGGTGACCTCGCCATCGCCGCCGTCGACTTCGTCGTCGCCGCCGTCGAGGTCGCCGCCGCCATTCGGGTTAGGGTTCTGGGGGTTTGGGTTCCTCGGAGTTTAGAGGGAGGTCGGGGAGACGGCGGACAGGCGGTTGGTCGGGGTTGGGTGAGGACGGTGGCGGAGGCGGAGGCGGTGGTGGCACCGTCGAAGTCGGGGGAGGGGGCGAAGGCGGCTGGGCCGACGACGGTGGGGGATTGCGTTGTCCCCGTCCGTTAGGGTGGGCGGCGACGGCGCGGCGGCGGGGGTAGGAGGGCGGAGCGGCCGACGGCAAAGGCGCCGCCGGCCGAGGCAGAGGAAGGAGGCGGCGGGTGGGGGGGCGGGGGGTGTGCGGAGCAAAAGGCGGAGGGGCGTGAGGAATCCCGTCGAGGTGGGCTCCCGACGGAATCCCGTACCGTAGTCACCCCATAAATAAGCACCCGAAGCGGGGTCGTACGCACGGAGCTGCGACACGCTGTCACGCTCTTTGCGGTGCAAAACGTCGTGGGGACAAAGAATATAAAAAGGTGACTTCCTTTCGGTGATGAACGAAAAAGGGCGCAATTACCAATAGGGTAAAATCGCGTCGTACTAGTGTATAACAACCACGTTAGCAAATAGCAATGCCATCCTAGCTTATCCTAACTTAGCACATTCCATCCATTATTCACACGTTATTTTTATTAGAGAAAATTGCACTATTAGTCTTCAAACTTACCCCATTTGTACACATAAATTCGTAAGTATCGAAACCGTTTATTTAGATATCCAAACTTACGAAACCGTTACAATCAGGTTCATAAGCTATTATTTTAAGACTGTTTTAGTAATGTGTACTGTCATGTCAGCGTCTACGTGATATTTTTCTTTTTCTTTCTTTCTTTTAACGTGGGAGCTCTCACGTATGTGCATGAGAGGAGAGGTAGAGAGGTGAGAGGGGAAGAGATGACAAGTAGGTCCTATATTAAAAGTAAGAAAGTAAAAAAACCAAAACAGTTTAAAAAACCAGTCTATGAACCTGATTGCAATGGTTTTGTAAGTTTAGATACTTAAATAAACGGTTTTGATATTTACGAATTTATGTGCATATCATAAGTTTGAGAACTAATGGTGTAATTTTCTCTTTTTACTATTTATCCAATTTTTCCTCTACTATTTTATTTACTACACGGTACTAGATTACTTAGATCAGGAACCGTTAGACATCTGCCTACCTGTCGGATCCCGTATGCTAGCACGCTGTCTTCCGTTTCCTCTCCCTCTCCAGAATGTACGTGTTCATGCCACATAAAGTCTGCTCAAATTAAATGGAGGGCTATTGCAGATACCATTACTAATTTTTCAATCAATACGTATCCTCAAGCACGCATACTAATTGATTGGTCAGTATTGCTATACCAGACCTGAGTATACATTCCTTCCTCTAGCCGTCAACATTTGGCGGGTGATAACTGAAAAGTTGATGATTGCATCGTTTACCGCGAGCATGGTCGCCTCTGCTTCGCCACCACCATCTATGACGGCCGCACCGGCTGCTGCTGTGTGATGCAGTGTATGTTTCCACCTCCCAGCACGATCTCTCTCGCGCCTTCGACCATCACAACCTGCGCGTCAAGGCAGATCATCTGAGCTCATGCTGAACCTCGACATGATAATAATGGTCATTGGCTCATTGCATGCTTGAGCTGTGAAGCGGTTCGCAGATAGAGGTATGGATGATTAATTTTTAAGGCAAAACGTGCAGCAGATGGTGTCTCAGCCATCAGCTGACCTTTACCTCATGGTCAGGAAATGCTTTCTGGAGAACCTCGCATGCTTTTTTGTCCCGCTTATCACCAAAAGATGGTGCTATAATGCCACCATTGGCTATGTAGAAGTTCACATACGAAGCAGCCAATCTCTTGCCCTGTTCCCTCCGCACGGCATGGCCCTGAAAATGCAGTCATACATTGTTCGATCTTAGAAATGGCTGAAACCAGCCTTGCAGAGGACCCAAATTAATGAGTGTTGCTGTAATACTTACTGTTGGATCGACACCCTGCGCCTCGTCCTTTGTAATGTATAGAGGCCCTGGTACGTGGATTTTGACCACTTCTATCTGTCTTCCTTTCGCGTCAACAGTCTGGGAGAGAGCAGACAGTGCCTCTACTGATATTTCATACTGTGGGTCGTTCTCATCATCAGTCCATGACAAGAGGACCACACCGGGTTTAATAAAACAACATATGTTGTCAATATGGCCGTTTGTATCCTCATCACCTAGAAAATCATTACAATGTTATTTATTAATCAATTATATATTTCTAGAAGGAACAAAAATATTTGGTCCTAGACATTTAAGTGACAATACTTTTTCAAGGTTACCATAAAGTCCACGAGGTATCCAAATGACCTTTGTGACTCCAAGAAAATCCTTAAGCTCATTCTCTATATCTAGTTCAGTCATGTCGGGGTTTCTATTAGGATTTAACAAGCATTCTTTGGTTGTAATGCATGTACCTGTTGAAATGTGACAATTTGTAAGCAAGATACTAAAAATAATGAAACTAGTTGTCCACTGACAAAGACACAACACATTAAACACCTTCTCCATCTACGTGAATACTTCCACCCTCAAGAACCATTTTGTGTGGAAACCTAGAAATCCTCTCGATCTCGACTATCTGAAATTGATGACCAAGATAGGGAGAGATATCACTTATCAGTACGGATGGGGACTAATGAAATACATGTTCTGAAGCAACAACCCGTTTCTTACCTTCTTGGCTACATTACTGTCAAGACTCCAATCATCATAGCAACCATCACCTAATCCTGTAGAACAGTAGTAGCGTAACACTGAATTATCATATGCAGAGAAGGTGACTGGACATTGCCATGTAAAGTAATGAAATTCTTGCTCCAACAATAAACTTGCACAAAAAGGGCAAACTACTGCTTTTAGAAAAATATGGAACTGCTTGAAAGTTGCAAGGATATCATAGATTTATAATTGGCACTAACGGTATAACTGCACTAAACAGCCTGAAGTACTGAATAGACATGTATACATTAACTTTTCAAAAAGAATACCTCCCCAGGCATTAAATTTCCAATCAATTCCGGCTATTGTTTGCTCTGTGTTTTCTAAGTTCTGTCCACCTTTCCGAGTAATAAACTAAAAACAATGCATTCTATTAGCAACACAAAGATCGGACTGCGGATCAGAATAAGAAAAAAAAATAGAGACTAAAGTGACGCACAGTTGGACCAATATCACGAAACCAGGAATCGTTCATGCTCATCTCGACCACCCTGATGCTTGGTTGATGTTGCATTAGCTCATGGACATATGGGTACTGCCAGAGACAAAATTGTGATACTGGATGTCATTGTACCATTCATAACTGTACCTTTTGCAGCAGTGCAACACAATTCATATGAGAGCGTTAGAAATATGTTACCTGTTTAGCACTTGCACATATGGTGACAGGCTCAAATCTTGAAATGGCAATCGCAGTCTTCGCAAATGTATTTTGAGCTGGACCAGCATGCTCCCGCCAGTTGTCCGGACGCTCCTGGGATTTTTTAAAAATGACAATGTTCATTATAATGATGCGCTTGAATTTGTTTAATAAAGTAGATATTCATCGACGACGTGGAGGAAATATAAATGGAACTGTTATATCAAGAACAGCATTTGGACAAGAATTATTATTTCCCTTTTCTATTTTTCCAATGATGGAAAATTCATGTTCATATTAATTGCAACCACCAAACAGGGTGCGATTGTGTGGCTGTGTGCCAATCAGAAGGGAGAAGAAATTATATGCATTTTGTTTCATCAAGGAAGAACAGGGATGAAACTATACTTTCAAGTTGTATCAGCTATGACATTTCACGTGATCTCAGAAGTTCAGTTTTATTTACTTAGTATGTAAAGGCAAATTGCAGGGCCAGTTTGTTCATCGTTTTTTTGGTAGACTACCATCCCCAGACCACGGTGTTTCCTTTTTATAACATGGGTAGAATCCACATATAAAATTATAAAGACATTTGTTTGATTCTATTGTCCAAACGTACTAAAGACTAATGCAGTTGACTGGTTATTCCAGCTAACCACTCCCTTGTAAAATTGTAATAATTAATTGCAACTGCGGAATAAAAAGGGAATATTATATTACATAATCTGAATATGACTATAGACGGACAAAACGGACTGTAAAATATTATGTGGCACACAGATGTTACTTGATTAATCATTCATGAAAAAAACACGCATGCACAAAATATTTATATGATCACGTTTCAAGCCCTGTGCAAGGATAACTTGCTGTAGAATTGTGTAGCAGAAAAATCATAGATAAAGAGAAGTTAATTTTGGTCATGATCAAGTCTATGACCAATCGAAGGACAGGAGGCAGTCAAGCAGAAGAAAAATGGTAGAACTTACACAGCTTAATGCTCCCAATCATATACAACGTTGTTAGTTGTTACTTGTTAATGACTGTTATCAAACAAACATCAAGGATTTGCCTTGCCTGCGGAATCACAGTGCTTGTTCCATCAGGATAGCCTTACTGATGCTTGTGGCTCTTGGTCATAAAAAAGAAGAAAAATGCATGTTGTTCTTAGTTTTTAGCAAAAGATCCACCCTTCTCCTTTGCATTGCAGTAAAAAAAAAGGAACTGCGTTGTTTCTTTGGAGCAGTTTATTTTGCCTGCTTAAAAAGTACTGCATCGGAGTCGGAAGATCCATAGTATACTACTAGCATACTAGTTCTCGGATTCAAAAATTCCAACTTGACAAAGAATATAATCAGATGCACAATATGGGTTGATAAATTCACTCCCAACATTCAAAGAGGGCAGGTTGAGAGGTCGTCAGCAATAAAAAAAAAAAAATTCGCACGACGACACAAGATTAATGAGTTCTTCCGCGATTACGTCAGACCGACAAACTTAGGGATGCATCAAGAGACGGTAGCCGAGGAGAGGCGGGAGCAGCATGATGCAAGAGCTAGCAGTCAATAAAGGATCCATGTCGTATTTGGTAATCACAGAAGCAAATTAACAGCAGAGCATGCCAATGAAACACGAGAAGAACAGGGTGGGATTAAATCGGCCGTCGCGCCAACGACGAAGCAGCTGAGCTCGACTACGTCCGATGCCTCATACCGCCTTGCTTCCCCACCGGCGCCGAATCCAATCGAGCCGGAAGGAGAGGAGAACCTACCCTGGCCCATTTCTGCGCGAGAGCACGGGGACGAAGCCGCCGGCCGGTGCTGGCCCCCCGCAGTGCACGCGCCCTCGCCGCCTGCATTCGGCAGCTGCTCTCGCACCCTGATGCTAGCAGGGAGAACCCACACAAATGGAGGAGGAGGAAGGGGAGGAGAGGGGAGGAGAAGGGTACGTACGGGCCAGCCCATCCAGCACTGCTCGTGCGGCTCCCACTCCGCCGGCATCCGGAACCCCATCTTCGCCGGGTACCCCGCCATGGCCTTCACCATCCTACTCCGACCAGACCCGATCAACCTAGCGCGCTAATCCGGCGGCGGCGGAACACGGTGAGCTCTTCTCCCCCTGGCGGCAACCGTTCCCGGGCTGCTTTATACCAGTCGGATTGGGAAGAAGGTGGAAGGGTGGGTGAACGGTGGGTCGAAGCGAGTAGAGCTGCCAAACGGACCGGGCCAAACGGCACTAACCGGACCGGTCTGCACTGTTTATCGAACCGGGTCTGCCCGGTTCGGTTAACTGAACCGAACCTAGGCCGAGGCCTCTGCCCGTCGGGCCGGCCTGGTTCGGTTCGTCACTGTAGCATATTTATTTAATTAAATATATTCATTTATATATATATATATATATTTAATGATATACAGTGTATTTACGCAATTTATAGTGTATATTTATAAAATATAGTGTTTTTTCATAATTTATTTAGATTTTTTAATTAAAATAAACTGAACCCGGTTCACACAGTAACCAAACCGAACGGGCCCGAACTGGGCCGGCCCGTTGACCACCTCTGGAAGCGAGCCCCTCGGGACGCTCGCGCGAGGCGTGGTCGTGGGGCCCTGGGGGGTGTTCCTGCTATGGGCCACGCCCCGGGCCGCGCCCCAGGTGGGCTGGGGCCTGGGTCCGCCCCAATCCTATACCATATTTGTCCACTTCCATCGTTACCCATGGATAAAAAAAACAAAGTGAAAAAATACAGTATCATGCTGCCTCTAATCAATTGATTTTAGTTGGTTGCACGTATAAATTTAATTGATTGCATGTATTTAATCTTTCTTCAAAAACAACGATTTAACCAATATGTAACATTAAAATGAATCATAAAATACATATTCAAAAATATATAGCTATTTCTCTTTTGAAATTCTTTCTAAAATACATCTCTGTTGACAACTGCTATTTGAGCTGTCACATGTACACTATATATTTACGATGTTTTTCGTAAAATTTTATGATCGCTTATATACTCCAACCAAAAAAAATCATCCACAAATCCAACGGGGTGATGCAAGCGAGAAATGGTGGTTTTATTTACACCAAAGACAAAAATATATTGCACATCAAAAGTGGGTATCAAACTCAGAATTTTCTATTGCATCCACCAACTCCCCTCGGCTGATTGATCGGTCAGTAGTATGCATATTGCCACTAGAGCTCGATAGTGTTGTGTGTGACTTAATTCCAGGTGGATGGCTGCTCGAAGACTCAAGTGAATCATCAAAGAGTGTTTCCTACGCTACGGCTTCATAGGCATCTCACAACTTTTTTTACTAAGGACATGACCAGGAATATGCAAGGAAAAAAAAACAACACGATGCCAGGCATCGAGCAATACCGTAGCTCAACGCTGACAACAAGGCTCAAGCACCAAGCAACGCTGCTGCTCAACACCGTTGACCTAAACCAAACACGCCACCACTATGCGGGAAAACAACAGAACATCGGCGGTCAACCCAACCCCGACCCAACCGAGACCACCACCAATTCATTAAAACAACATCGAAGCAACGACCAAAAAATAAAATAAAACCTCCAACCGGCAGCCACCTGACAGCCCGAGAGACGATGCCTTCAACATGTCGTCATCAACCATCCACAGGGTCTAAGTTTTCACCCAAGAAAGCTTCAAGGACGAATGACATCTACGACAATGCTTCCAAGGAAACAAGTACGTGGCAACGAACAATGTCACCGTGACCGGCCCAACCGGGTAGGCTTACACCCAGCGCACCCGTGCCTCAGAACCGCACTAAAGGGAGGCCACCTATTAGGGAATCATCATGATGTTCGTAGTTGCTGACCCTCGCCGCCACAACGCCACCAACGAGGGAGACCACACTCAAATACCATTGTGCCTCACAAGGAGGTGGGGAAGGCAAGGCGGTGAATGAACGGACCTCGTCAGGGGTGTCAAAGGACATGGGATTTGTCGCTGTCAACGAGGAAGGCTTAGGGTGGGAGCAAGCAAGAAGCTCACCAGTCCCACCCTCAACTACAGCAAGAGCAGGGTAGTGTAGTGACACATTTTGGACATAAATCACATGTGCAATGAAAATTTGGTCGAGCATGAGCGGGACCGCATCGCCACTTTTCGGGTGGTGATTAGGTACCCAAGAAACTGACAGACAAGCCGAGCATGTGAATGTAGCACTTCGGACAAAAATCATATGTCCCAAGAAAATTTGGCCAAACACGAGCGGGATCGCGTTGCCACTTCTTGGGTGGTGATTTGGCACCCAAGGAACTGATAGACAAGTCGAGCTTGTGATTGTCGCATTTCAGACATAAATCACATGTCCAAAAAAAAATTGGTTGAACACGAGCGGAATCGCGTTACTACTTATTTAATGGTGAACAGAGACCCAAGGAATTAACAGACAAGACGAACTTGTGATTGTCGCATTTTGGACATAAAATCACATGTCCAAATGAATTTTGGTTGAGCACAAGTGGGATTGCGTCACTACTTCTTTGGTAGTGAACTAGTGATTAGGCACCCAAGGAACTGACAGACAAGCTGAACTTATGATTGTCACATTTTGGACATAAAATCACATGCCCAAATGAATTTTGGTCGAGCACGAGTGGGATTGCGTCACCACTTCTTAGGCAATGAACTGGTGATTAGGCATCCAAGAAACTGACAAGCTTGTGATTGTCGCATTTCGGACATAAATCACATGTCCAAAAAAAATTTGGTCATGAAACAAGTAAAATGTATGCTCGGGGTGGTCTAGAAATTGATCTTTTGAGCATTGAACATTCTCAAGGAAAACATGGCTGTGTCCCAAGCGAAGTGCATGCTCGGGATGGTCTAGAAAATGATATATTGAGCGCAAGACATGCTCATGGAAAATATAGCATGCCCTGAGCGAAGTGCATGCTCGAGAGCATAGAACATGTTTAAGGAAAATAGGACGTAACCCATGCTTGGGGTGACCTAGGAAATGACCACTCGATCGCAGGACATACTTAATAAAAATAGGATTTGTCTCGAGTGAAGTGCATGCTCGGGTCGGGTTAGGAAATGATCTCTTGAGCGACATGTAAAGAACAATAGGATGTGCCCCGAGTGAAGTTCACACTCGCGCAAACAAGGAAATGATCTCTTTAGCGTAGGACATGCTCAAGGAAAATAGGACTTTCCTCTAGCGAGGTGCATATGCTCGAGACAGACTAGAAAATAATCTCTTGAGCGTAGAACATACTTAAGAGAAAATAGGATGTGCCTCAAGCAAAGTGAACGCTCGGGGTGATTAGAAAGAGCATATGACATACTCCGGGTAAATAGGACGTGCCCCGACAAGGTGTTTTCCTAAGTTCCTGTGGTGACAATGATGACCTCTCGCCTGCCAAAACTTGTATTTTCTTTCTCTGAAACTTGGATTTCGCCTACTGAATGGCTTTTTGCATGTTAAAACAAGTTTTTGCCTACTGAAATTTTGGATTTTGTACTCATAAAACTTTTTGCATTGTCAAGCTTAAGCAATAGGCTTTTCAAATTCCAACGGCTATTTTTCTAAATTATAATATTTATTTTCTCAAATTCCAACGATGATGTCACGCGTCTCATATATCGAATGTCCGATTTAAGGTGCTGTCTTAAAAAACAAAAATGCTCCATTGAGGGCATCCGCTCTGCTGGACGTGCAGTCGTCGAGGGGCCCATGCGGGCCCGCACATGTACGCGAAACATGGACGACAATGTTTTTTTTGGGCGTACTTTGTATTCGATGTTTCATCTCTGCCGTTGTGTCCCTTGCCGCCTATTGCTCGTCCATCACTCGCGACTCGCGAGTTGCGACTTGCGAGGGAGCAGGAGCTGGCGAGCTGGCTGGTGTGTGTCCCTGACGTCGACGTTGGCACCATTACTTGCCAGCAGCACATCTCTCTTCTTTTCTATGCTTGTTTTTCATCTCTCTTCTCTTTTATAGCCTATGAGCGGAGCTCACGCGCTTCGCGCATGGGTGAAACCCCGTGTGGACAACATGGCAAAGTAAGCTGGACAGTTATATGAAAATACAAAATTATTTACATATTTGAGCAAAATGCGATAATCATGTCTCATAATATGACCAAGCCCTCACAAAAAAACAGCAGTAGGCTACAGGCACCAAGAACAAACGGGAAGCCCCAAACTTTAAAAAGATATAACGTTCAATGAGCATAAAAATAAGGAATATATCAAATATCATCTCACAGGCAAGCACCAAGCTTTTAAATACACAACTCTAAGTATAGAAAACAACATCAATCATTTTAAAAGCAGAGATTATGTAAACTACCATCACTAAAGAAGTCAAAGAAACGGATCTTAGAAAAGCATTCAACATAATTCCAATTGTGCAATGCTTAAGAGCAGTAATACTATAAACCAAAATGCCGCATTGCTTCCTCAGAGAGATCAAATGATTAACCTGAAAGGATCAATGATAGACCGCCGCCAGATGTGAGCATAATTCCAATTGTGGTAGGTGTATACTTAAAATTTGACATCATATCTAAAACGTAGGCACGTAGCCCTTACTTGAAAAAAATTCTAATAAGGAGAACAGATAATGTTTCTATAATGTTGCACTTATTTTGAGTAAATGGATAGTCCTGGACACTAAAACAACAGGGAAGAACCGCTTTAACCACAAAGCACGTTGATTTAGATTAGCTCGTCGATCTGATGGTTTCCCTCGACCACTGTCATTGGAATATACCTAAAAAATGAACATCCTACACATACCCCTTCGTTTTTCTTTCCATTTGCTTGCATATCAAGATAATCCATGCTGCTTCATTTCACGGAAAACAAAAATCTCCTGTTAAAAGAACAGATTTGACTTCAGGGCATATGCAACTATGCAATTATAGGGCCTAAAGTGAAACCAGAGAAGGGCAGTGCTGCATCATTCTAATAAGAAAGTGTGTTTGGTTTGGAGCGGAGCCGCTCACCTGCTGTCCATGACCAGGAAAAAAAACTGAAAGAGAACATAAGAAAAATATCATTAGCACCTCTTGTTTGTATACACTACCATGATATTTTCAGGAACTCCCCGAGCTGTCAATATGTAGCCAAAAAATTAAAGCAAAGCATCAACAAATTATCAGGACATATATACATGGCACCATAACATCAAACAACAGCCGTCAGTATAACAAGTTGTCTTGAAGTTTAAACCAAATGACAGCTATAAGTGAAAGGCAAACGTACAAAAAATGTAAAAGCAAGGCATGAGCAAAATATCAGCACATATATACATGTTCTCATAACTTGAAAAGAACAAATCATTAGTTAATATTTATACGGTCTTTTCAGCCAAAAAAACAGGGAGAAGTAAAACTTTTCAACTATATATATCACGGATGTGAAACCTCCATGGATAGAAGGCACAAAAATTTAGCATCCAAGTCCATCAGTTCAATGAGCACATTTAGGCGTGATAAAATGGAGGTCAGGTAAACCTATTCTTGCTTCAAAATAGATGTTGAAGTATGTGAATACTGAATATTGAATAGGACTCACCTATATAGGATGTGGGAATTTTTTAAGGCTAGGAAAGAAATGGCATCGCCCGAGGTAGAGATTGATTTGTTGATGAACTGTGATTCCTCCAGCTTCTCCCCTTCTACTCCAGTTTTAGCTACACGCTCACTTCCAGCAAGATCTACCAGGCACATATGGCCTCTGCCTTCTTGACCAATCACCAAACGCTCCCTTCTAACAGTAAGCCTAACGAAGCTGTAGCAGAAATGCAGGTATCATTAACCTAATGTTGATATCATTCCTATTGATCAATCATGAAAAATGACAAAATGCTATTGATCAATCATGAAAAATGACAAATGGCAGAGTACTAAAATAACAATTACTTTAGATTGAATGCTTTAAGCATGAAGACATTCACCTATGGAAGCAGACACATAGTTCGTTAGCATCGGCTGATCCAACAGATATATTTTTGCCGCCGATCTCCAGCTTCTCCCACACAGGCACATACCATCTACTGTATAAATTGGAATCTCAACCAAAGCAGGAACCTATTTTGTTCCATCAGCACTTTGCTTAATGTCCATCCTTTGGATGAAATGATATATTGTTATTCAATAAAATCCACTACTAACTTAGGATAGACGATAAAAAAAGGAGCCAAAATTTACCTGGCAAAATAATTTGTGTCATGTATGGAAAAAAACACAAGGAAGCACTGTAAACCTCCATACGTAGTACGTGCTACAGACCTACATTTTGTTCCATCAGCACTTTGCTTAATGTCCATCCTTTGGATGAAATGATATATTGTTATTCAATAAAATCCACTACTAACTTAGGATAGACGATAAAAAAAGGAGCCAAAATTTACCTGGCAAAATAATTTGTGTCATGTATGGAAAAAAACACAAGGAAGCACTGTAAACCTCCATACGTAGTACGTGCTGCAGACCTACATTCCTGCTGGTTGTCGAACTAAATTAGCAGACTACCTGATAAGCTAAGAAGTCGAAGCTCTGAAACGGCCTAGTGTTAACACAACCAAGCGCCGAGACAAATGCTAATCGAATACTCGTACGAAAGGCAGTAATATATACCGACAGGAACTAAGTTCCAGTTACCGTTATCCGTCCTCTTAAATTTACTAATCAGAATATAGACAATAATATAAACTATCATACAGCATTCATATAAAAGACAGGAAGGAAAAAAATCCTCTCTAGAATTTAGCATGGAACAGAAGATATCGGCTAATAAATTGGACCAGCCAAGTGGGTAGAACAACATCTGTAGTGATTAAGCAACAACATATCGTGGCTATAGCTAGGCTGGAGGCAAGGCTCAAGTGGGAAGCCAATGGGGAACGGAGAAAGGAACAATTTATAGGCTCTATAATCAAAAACAATCTAATGCTGGTTATCTAATTGATCAGGACAGGGTTCACATGGAAGCAAGAACCTCACCTTCGGACGCACCGAAGGCTACACCGTGGTCACCGGCAAGCCACGATGGGAGGCAGCCCATGTGGTAGCACGCCCAGAAGAAGGAAGCGGACAAGGGGAATAGCGAGCATATGGGCATGCCCCTCCGGTTCCCGACGCCGGCAACCCACAACACGAAGGCGTCGGCCACGAGAGCCGCGACCGGCGGACCATCCTCCTCCCTGAGCCAGTCGAGCAGGCGCCGGAAGGGCCGTCCATGTTGGCGCCGACGGCCTGGCAGAAGCTGGCGTGTTCGGCGGCGCGGCCGTGCTCGGAGGGGATGGCGCGGACGGGAACACCGAGAGGCTGGCCAGCGGAGGGGGAGAAAAGACTGAGCCCCTGCTCGGCAAGGAGGTGGCGGCGGACAGAGGGAGGCGGTGGCGAGGACACTGCCACGGCTCCGGCGAGGCAGGGGCCCGTCGCCACCGTAGAGGCCGCGGTCGCGAAACCCTAGAGGCCGACGGGGCCGGATCTGGACGCAGCGGAGGGAGTGGGCGCCGGGTGCGGCGGCGGTCAGGGGCCCCAGATGCGGTGCTGGGAGGATGGGTGATGAAGGTCTGACGCGGGCGGAGCGAGGGACGGGAAGAGGCCGCGGCAGACGTAGGGGAGGCGACGGCGGGTCGGACGGGAGGAAGGGGCGGCTCGGCTGTGGGAAGAGGGGCAAATGGAGTGGGAATGAGCCGGGGGGAAGAGTGGCCGAAGGTATAAAAGCAGTGGCATTTGCGGGTAATTTCGGTCGAAGTCCAGGTGTATCTACGAAAGCAGAAAGGGCAGCGCTGTGAGGAGGGAAAAAATTGGAGGGGGCAAGCGGAAAACAACGCAAACTGGAAAGGACCCCATTGCGAACCTACGGGGACACGGACGAGAAATCAGAAACCAGAAGGGTTTTTTTTGCAAAGCGGACCCTCCGGGAGGGCTCGAATCGGGCGGCTAGGACGGGAGACACGCGAGACGATCCGACGGTCGAGGACTTCGGGCGACGTGGCCACCGCGAGGGGGAGCCTTAGCGAGGCGCTATATAGCGCCGCAGGCAAATGTCATATCCCTAGCCCTCTCTCTGGGTAAGAGCAAAGCTAGTAGAAGCTCTATATGGTGTTGTAAATTGTAGAAGACGTATAGAGTGTTCGGCCCCAGAGTGAGGAATCTTTTAGAGTGTAGTGTAAAGTCTGAAAGGATGTTTGCAAAGAAAGTTGTAAATTTTTGAAGATTAAATTTGCAAGAACTTTTAAAAGTCTTGCTAGCTTTGCTCTAAGCATGGTAATACAAGTTTTGGGAAGCCTTTTGGTTCGCAGATCCAGTGAACACGAGGTAAAGGCTTAGCGGATCCGGAGAAGAATAGGGTGGGAAGGAGGTGATTTCTATTTTTTATATGAAACCTAGATATTTGTACGCATGAAACTTGGGCTTTTACCCACATAATTTTTTGTTTTGTTCTTGTGAAACTTTTTTTATTTGCATCGAAATGTTCACACTTATTTTCGATTGGAATCCTCAACAAGGTACGTGTGAAACTTGGCATGTTTGATAAATATATTTGTCAAAATTTCATGGTTATTTTTCTTGGTACGGCGCAAGGTTGAGTCGCTTTTTCTTCTGAGAGAGAAAGTTTGGGCCGGTGAGAGGAGCGGCGGTCACGCTTGTCGGACAGTGCTTTCGTCGACGCCATGTTGTCGTTGATTCGATCAACGGCCGTGATTAATCTTAAACATTTGTTTTTTATTTAGCCATGTAAAAATCAAAAAATCAAAAAATCATAAATATTCTCTAATCAATGTAAGGTACCACATATATTTTTATATTGATATAAACATTTATAAAATTAGGTTATTCTTTAAAAACGTTTATAAAAATGAATATTGGTCGCGTTAATGTCTGAATAAAATATATGTTGTACGACATTGATTAGAGAGTATTTGTGATTTTTTGAATTTTTAAATTTTTTACATGGCTAAACAAAAACAAATGTTCTTCAAGATCTAATTGGCCGTTGGATCGAATCAACGGCCAGCGGCGTCGGATTGAAGAGCAGGTCCGACGGCAATGGACCGCCCGCTTCCGTTGGATTTGCCAATTTAGCCTTAGGACAAACCTGAGCAATTCTTATTAGTCTGATTTGACATGATGGGCCCCAATTGGGGTATAGCCAGCCTTTGGGCCCAGTGTCCCGTGGTAACAGATTAGTGAATGAAGCCCACGAACCACAGGGGACACCAATTCTTGGATAAAAAAATCTTTTCGTCCAACCATGCATCTCCTGATCTTCTCGGAGCGGTTCGCTCGAACACCTCGCGTGCACTCGCTCGTGCACAGCCCGCGGCCTTGTCCGGTGATCAAATGACTTAGCAGGCCATGGTTGGAAGAGTGCTTGGCATGGCTGCCATGGCTTCTCTCTCTCCCTTATCGGCAATCTCCCTCCCGCGCCCTCCCGCGTGTTGCTTCAAGAACCATACTCCCTGCACCTGGGCCTGCTTCGCTTCGAGCAATGGCTGCGGAGTGCGTCGCGCCGGGCTGCGCTTGCGGTGGAGGAGCCCGGTCCGTGCCAAGATTGACGAGGTGGACAAGGACACGGGCGCCGACTTGGGGTTCCGTCGTCCGGACCGCAAGAAGCTGCGCCTGCGCCTGCGGCTCCGGCTTCGGCCGCGGCTGCGGCTGCTGTGGTGGCGGTTCCGGCGGCTGTCGCCGCGGGACCTCGCGGGGACGCCGCGGCCGCGCTGCGCCGGGCCGTCCGCCGCGTGCCACCGGCAGCGGCCGCGCCGGTCGTCTTGGCGCTTCTGCTTCTCGCCGCCCGGCTCACGCTGCCCAAGAACCCGGCCCGGGAGGTGCCCTACTCGGACCTCGTGGAGGGGCTCCGTGCGGGCGCCGTGGCCACCGTCGCGTTCGAGGAGGACTCGCGCCGCATCTACTTCAGCAAGGCCGGGGATGGCGGCGGCGGCGGCGGCGGCGACGACGACGACGCTCGCGAGGCCGGTAGAGGCGTCGCCGCGGTGAAGTTGCCGTACTACGCGAGGAGGGTGCCGCACGACGAGGGGTTCCTGCTAGGGTTGATGCGGGAGGGCGGGGTGGACTACCGGTCGTCCCCGCGGCCGGCGGGGAGGCTGCTTGTGGAAATGCTGAGCACGCTGCTGACGCTATGGGTCTCACTGCTGCCGATGATGTGGTTCATACAGAGGCAGATGTCGGCTGGGGGTGGTGGCGAAAAGCGGCGCCGGTCAAGGAAGCAGAGAGTGGGGTTCGACGATGTCCAAGGAGTCGATGAAGCCAAGGAGGAGCTGGTCGAGGTGAATTTTTTTCTTTCTACTGCTTGCCCGCTATTGATTGCCGTAGATATCACTCGGTAATAGACATAGCGTGAAATGGGAAAGCGTATATAAAATTGATATAGCAAATTGGCAATTCAGCAAGTATCATGGGTTTTATTCTACGCAATTATGCATGTATTGAATTCAGTCGACCTCTAGCCAAGTAACTTTGATTCACTTGTCGTGTGCCATTCTATGGAATGCACAGATAGAAAGGGCGATACTACTTTTGTTTGTTCTTGTGTCGTCTGGATCGGTGAATCAAATAATGGTTGACCCGCACCCGAAAGGTGGTTTGACTGGTTTTATGTTTTGTTAGAATTACTTCCATTTGAGTTTGTGACGCCAACATAATGTACTTAATGCACCCTTAAGCTCAGTAGAAAAAATTGAACCAAGTTTTGTCGTATAAAAGGATAGGGAACCTTGGAATATTACAGTAAGATCTGTGGAAGCTTCAGGGCATATTTGAGCACTCCTTTCCTTGTTGACTTGTTGTTACTGAATTAAAATGCGGTTCTTCTAGGAATGTCATATATGCACTATACTTCTGTTTTTATAAAAACCTAATTTGAAGAAAAATACCAGGATTATGTATACATATCCAAATATGATAAGTACTGTCAAGTGCTGAGTGCAAGTATATTGTCTTGTACTCATGTCTCTTTTCCAATTCTTCATACTAGAGTTACTTTTGTGTTAGTGTTTACAGAATATCTAGACAAGATTGATGAGCCTTTGTACAATATAAAATTTCCTAATGTAGATAGTGAGCTGCTTGCATGGTTCACTGAATTACAAGAAGCTGGGAGCAAAATTACCCAGGGGTGTTCTACTTGTTGGTCCTCCGGGAACTGGGAAGACTCTGCTGGCAAGGGCAGTTGCAGGAGAGGCTGGAATTCCATTCTTCTCTGTTTCTGCTAGTGAGTTTGTTGAAGTTTTTGTTGGAAGAGGAGCAGCCCGTGTCAGGGATTTGTTCAAGGAAGCCAAGGAAGCTGCTCCATCAATCATTTTTATCGATGAACTTGATGCTGTGGGTGGAAATAGAGGTAGAAGCTTTAATGATGAGAGGGACCAAACCCTAAATCAGGTGTGATTCTCGCTTTTTTCTATCTGTCATTTCCTTTCTTGAATGAATTAATGAATGATATTACTGAATGAAGAATTGAAGATGTTATTGCTTTCTCTATAAACAGCTTCTTACTGAAATGGATGGTTTTGACTCGGACATGAAAGTTATTGTCATGGCTGCTACTAACAGGCCAAAAGCTCTGGACCCTGCTCTTTGTCGGCCTGGCCGCTTTTCAAGAAAAGTTTTTGTTGGTGTGCCAGATTTAGAGGGCCGCAAAAAGATTTTGTCTGTTCATCTAAGGGAAGTTCCTTTGGAAGAGGACCCTGAGATAATTTGTGATCTGGTTGCTAATGTAACCCAAGGATTGGTCGGTGCAGATCTAGCAAACATTGTGAACGAGGCTGCTCTATTAGCAGCTCGAAGAGGTGAGTTTAAATCATCTTATATCGGACACATAAAGCTATAGAGCAAGTCAATTAGTTCCTCCTGCTTCACATTATGACATATCATACTGATGCAGGCAAAGTCAGACCATCATTTCCATATTAAGAAATGCTTTGAGTTCCAAAGTGTAGCAGTTATAGGAATAGGTTTGAGTATTTATGGTCCGTTATTAGAAACTGCTAAAAGATCATTTCAAATATCTGTGCTTTGGGTATACCATGCTAGAAATTACTGCTAGGAATGCATAGTGACATAGTCCCACTTGCTTTTTTTGGGTTTACTTTTCTGTTTTTTGTGAGTGGGGAGGTTTTCTGAAATGGTTAAGTGATGAAATGTACTCAATCGGAAAGTTCTTTTAATCTGAATTTAATGGGTTTGAGTGTTTGACTGCCTGACTGGGTGATCTATACAGGTGGCAGTACTGTGGCTCGGGAGGATGTTATGGATGCAATTGAGAGGGAGAAATATGGGGTCAATGGTAGGCAGGAAAATCTTAGTTCTGAAAGGCAAGGCCTTACTAAATTATTTCCATGGTTACCTAAACCTGGAAATAAACAATCAAACCCAGATGATTTTCAAGGACTTATGGGTTATCATACGTTAAGCTAGCTGGAGTTTCTCAAGGTATCCTTTGAGCTCCTGTTCATGATCATGTTTATTGAATAATTTTTAAATTTTTTAATTATCTTTGAAATTTGATTCTTTTAAGGCTTAAACTGAAATTATATGTTCTGAAAGAGCCAAAAATATCTTTATGTTTTTTTCTTTGCTGCCTGCTATTGCTAAGCCTGCCATATAACCTTTCGAAATTATATGAAACTACATGAAAATTATATGAAACTTTATGAAAACACCTGATGAAACTAATGAAACTACCTGAAATAATCTTAGTCTAGTGATTCATTGGAATTGTTTCTAACGGACCACTGTTGGCTAGCAGCACCCAAAACATAATATAGAATAGCTGAGGGAAACAGAAGTTATTGCTTTGTTTCTTCAGCAGTGAACTTTATAGACCTATTCCACTAGTTATATCTGTCCTATTCCACTAAGGCATATCTGCGAAATTCTTAATTTTTTTTTATTAAACTTCAATATATAGAGTTTGCACGTTTTAATATTTCATACAACATACTACTCAAAATAGTTATTTCATACAACATTAAACTTATCGTTTCAACAACAGACATGTTTACTTGAGCAAATCTCCTTTCAATGAATTTATCTTTGGATTACCCATATTTCTCCGAGGACTTAAACTTATGTGTGTTTGGATGTTTCATGAAACCTAACATGGTATTGATGCTTAGAGATTTGAGTTTGATATCTATTTATCTGACACATTTTTAGGAAAGTTGTTACTTGTGGTATGTGGATGGTATTTTGGTGAGCCCTGGATGTTCACAGGTGTTTCCAGATCCTCCCTATTGCAAAGTGCACATTGTAGGTTACGTTGAACTGAGGTTATTGAAAGGAGTAGATTCTCACATCAACACCTAATCCTTCTGAGTGAGTTGGTGCCTGCAATTCAACAGAATTTTCAGGAACGAATTATTCGATTTGTTAGATAGAAATTCTTTCTATGGAAACCTTTCCAATTATTCCCAACTGTTACACATCTCTTAATTCTTGTTATGTTTACTTATGGTGGACTCCAAAATATAATAGCTGATTCCATTATCAAGATATTTTTACTCTGTAAGGCCTTGCACTCCAGTTTTTTCTTAACCAAAGATTTGCAGGTTTGCACCCGGCTACATTTTAAGATATCAAATGTGCAGTACTCAATTTTGTATAGTTCAGGTCTATCTCAATTTGCAAAAATTGGTGTTCCCCCTTTTATATGCGCTTATTTTTTTCCCCCTGCTAATTTGAAACGCAACAGATAGAACATTTCACATAGTTGTTTAATTGTCTCAAAAAAAAAAACCGAAAAAATAGATGTTTCCTGCTTGTTAGGTCCTATTTGAACTGCAATGTCCTTATTCGGTCTTCTATTTCTGTTACACAGAATCAAAAATGGAGCTAAGCAGCAACTAAAATGGTGTCAAAATCGTCCATGCACTAAGGCAGCAAGTATACAGTTCAACTGTATCCGTGAAGGATACTGCACCCATTGAAATGAGGGGCATTCCTGGGGGGACTTCAGATGCAGCTATCGGAAACAAACTACAAGAGCATAGATTGCGGATGTAAAATACTTAGGTCCAAGAATTTTAACATGCGCTTCATAGTTTTGATACAAGCACTTCGCCATTTTTGTTCCATGGCTTGTATTGCTAATAGTCTAGTGTTAAATGCATTAGTTTACGAGATAGGGCTACACCAGTTATGGTGTATACGAATCAGTCTCTCATGAGAAGTACTCAGCACCATAACGAATATTCCACACTGGCCTCATTTCGTTTCATCTTAATTACTCATACTGTTATGGTGTATACGAATCAGTCTCTCTCATGAGAAGTACTCAGCACCATAACTAATATTCCACACTGGCCTCATTTCGTTTCATCTTAATTACTCGTACTGTTCTGAAAGTTTTACAGAGTCATGAATTGGTTGATCAGTTTTTAAATATGAAATTGTTGAAGCAATTGATATCTCAAGATAGTCATTTTGCTCTGCCATTTACGTGCTATTTTCTCCAGCATTTGCCAGATGGCTCTGATGAGTGATGACACACTTGGGCGTTAAGGCTCTCAAGAGTGAAAGTTTCGCAAGAAGGGTGCCTGGGGAAGGGCCAAGTGGATTCGGACAGTTTGTCGGAGAACGACCCGGTTTACTTGACCCATAAAAGCCATCTCCTGTCAGAGACACACATTCCAGTCACGACGCTGACATGACCTTAAATAATTGGAAAGCTATGCAAGGGCCGCAGAATCAGGACATGTACCCTTGACAAAGGGGAAGTTTCTTCTGATCTTCCCCAGCAAGAGAAAAGGGTGTTGAAAGGCAGAGCATTAGCATTTCGATTCCGACCTGTCAGGCTGGAATGAGGGGGGTGTAGTTTGGCTTTTGATGCTCCTTCCGCTGGGCTCTATGTGCTGCTGCGAGTCTGCGACCTTGCTCTGCTTAAGCATACTTATCTGCAGGATCAAGCCGCAGGCTCTAAAGAGGGAAGAAAAGAAACTGATTTGTAGCTTTCCCTCTCCTGATTCTTTAGCTTTGCTTTGCTGATGATTTAGCAGCTGCCATTAGCCCAATGCATGCATCTTAAACTCTGAATGAAGGTAAGCTTGTCTTTGTAGACGGAGTTTGCAGGAATGGTGCAGTAGCTGCTCAAAGTTATATGCCTGCTGATTGCTACATCATCAGAAAGAAGGCTGGCGATGGAGTCATTTGGTAACAATCTTCAACCACGTTGTTTGCACATATGCTCCCTACTAGTAATATCTTTGAACAGTTACCTTGGCTGTTTGTGAATAGAAGTTGGAAATGCTTGTAGGAATCATGCTTAATTAGTGGCATATAACTCAGACAGCTACTAGACTAACTGAGAACACATGTAAAGGTGATGTGTGTCATGTCTGTTTTGCGCTCCAAGTTGTATTTTGTGCGATGGAATTAGGAATTTTGGATACTACGATGACGACATGACATGATGTGACACCTGAGATTACCAGTACACTACTAGTACATTTGCAACTTTTTTCGAGGAATAAAACAAGTGTAGGGATAGCTAGAAAACTGGGAAAGGGCCAGTGACATAAATAATGATGGCCTTCGGTATTTGCCACAATAGAATTAATTTAGACACCAATATTTAGTCTAATAACCACACATGTGTGACTAAGGTTTCATTTCACATGACACAAAATATGGTAGGCTACTGGGTCGGCCCGCTTCTTTGATACAAAGAAACTTCAAAGGAAAAATTGAAAGGAATTTAATCTAAAGGAAAAATTCCTACTAGAGCGTCGAAGGGATTTTACATAGGAGAAAATTTTCTTAAAGAATTTCTAACATGAGCTCTAATCATGTGTTCTCTCTTTGAGAAATCCAATGCACATTTTCTCTTCCCCTCTCCATTATATAATTATTATGCAACCAATTAATATTTGATAATGTGTGTTTTCCTGTAAGCTGATCAAACACATCGATCTTTTGAACAATTAATCCATGACATTTCGTTTCACTCTTTGAACAATTAATCCATGACATTTTGTTTCACAAGGTGGCGGCGTCATCGGGCGCAGAGGCGTTGGTCGCCGAGAAGCCGGTGCGCATCGGGAGCTAGCATGCGGTGAAGGTCGGGACGCATCAATGCGGGACGCCCGACCACCCCTACGCCTCCCCACGTGCCTTCTCCACGGCGATGCCAGAAGATCTGAACGGCGCCACGGGGACCTGGTTTACACTTAAGCATTGCCATTTGCCACCCGGAACCACCCATTGGAGATCGGATCCGGGGCGACCAAAACCCTGGATGACACTGCCCCAACGGTGCATCCTTTTTGTTTTTAAAAGTTGAGGTGGTGCCACAATCCGAAGTTTTGCAACTTTTAAGGTTTCTTTTATGTTTTAAAATCTTTTTTGGCATGAACATTATATGCAATACACCTTATAATTTAAATGTGCTCTTTAAATTGTAAAAAATCACACTAGGTCATGTTGTGCAACTTTCACTTGGACTGGAGTGCAACTTCTTTTGGGGTGCTATTTCCTTACCTTTTTGATTTTGTGGTAGCCTTTTTTTCATGTCAATCACACATACAAGAAATGCTGGAGAGAGGAGTGAAATATAAGTTTGCTTGGTGCTAATCAAGACCAGTTGACCAGATGTAGAATATAGATAATTTTATTCGTTCTTTTTTGTTTCCGATCGGCAATTGCTTTAGTTCATCAATACGAGAATTTAATATTTGGGAGTGGCTGCGGGGCAGTCACCTGCACATGTCGGCGCCTCCCACAGGCCCAACTATCGGCCGGCCGCGCACGGCGAGGGCGGGCGACAGCCGCTGAGCAGAAGCGTTAATATTTCTGGATCCTAGGTTTTTGTGAATATAACGCAACTAAAGTGTGATACATTTATGTTGGATTTACATGTCAGTGATAGGTCCGAGTCCCTTTCTTAGGAGAGCAGAGCCACGAGATATCATTAGGTGGAGTATGCGCGTATGGAAAAATCGTATAGCTATAAAATCATTCAATTTGTCTATAGTCAACTTACGCTTAATTAGTCAGTCCCCATATATATATCATTGTGATCAGATTCAAAAATCATGGTAACAATATATTTTTTTCTATTCTTGCGTACTAAGAATTATATAAATCAACGAGGTCCTAGATAGTCCCAAGATCGATCGATGTGTAGGAGCACTAATTATGCTAATTAATTGCATAGGACACTTGACTGTACATATAGATATTAGTAATTAATTGGATAGGAACAATTGACTGTGCATATATAGTGCAAGGCAGACAACCATATACGACGGCAGAGATGAGATCGACGATGAGAACAAGCAGGGAAAGAAAGCGAGATGACGAAGAATATTTTAAGAGACAAACAAGCGAAAAGCAAGAACAAAGCAATGCACTGACATGTGACTTTCAGTTGCTAAAGACCTAGAGCTCTGAGCAGAATAGTTCTAGACTTATAGTTGAGTTGCTTTCCCAACAAAAAGCTCATTCCATGTAGAGACGCCACATTTCAAGTTGCTCCCTCATCGTCATCAGATCCTGGATGCATGAGCTACAGAATGGGGTAACGTACGCATGATCAAGCCATAAACTCATGTACTAACCTAGGTTACCCAAATCATATTTAAGCATGCATAGTTCTTGTGCACACGTTCTCATTATTAATTGGATCAGCATGTGTAGAACAAAAACTACGCACTGTAGCTCGACAAATATGACATTTCATAGTATAATAATTAATTAAGTTGTTCCATATAAAATTCGTCCATCGATTCCAAATGGCAACCGAGTCATGCATGCATGCCAACGAAACAAAAAGTTCTCATCCATATGCGGGCCTTTTAATATAGGGTTAATAGGATATATGCCACTGCTCAAACCCGAAATTCAAGAATTGTCATCGTTCATTTGCTTGTTGGATATATGCCATTACGAAAACACGTTTATTCGATATTTACCACTGTGTGCGACACGTGTCCCTTTTGTAATGGACAGTGGTAAATCTCGAAAAGAAAGGTTTGTGTGGTGACATATATCTAATTAAAAGCACAAAAAAAGGAACACGTGTCGTACACAGTGGCAAATATCAAATAAACGTGTTTTCGTAATGGCATATATCCAATAAGCAAATGAACGATAGCAATTCTTAAATTTCGGGTTTAAGCAATGACATATATCCTATTAACCCTTTAATATATACGCAATGCTATGGAGTAGTTAATCAAGTTTTCCCCATAAATTCGTAGATGCATCAATCCCGAAACATGCTACTAGTAATTAGCATATTTTCACCAGATAATTTGAAGTAATTATCACCGGCCAGTGACTCCGTCAACCGTCGAGCTAGCGCGCCATACATTTTTTCTTCGATGATGAACGATGGATAGCACGCTAATTGGCGAGCCGCGAGCAACACACATATTTGAAAGCTCATCGTCCATAAATACGTACGCTGGCATTGGAAGCGCTTCGCATATGCATAGTGTAGCTGCATGACGACGAGAGGTGCATATTTGCGAATGAGGAAAATTAATTAAGTCACTCGCTATATATTAGATTCTGCTCACCACGTAATTAATATAGCGAGCCAGACGGCTTTAGCGAGGTTGCAGAAAATGATCTTATAAGAATATAATTTGCTTGTAATTACAAGCAAATTAAGAAATACTCCGTACTGTACACACACTAGACGACTGCGTGCATGCATTTGAGAGACAGCGACTTTTGTTCTTGAATCCGGCAATTCTTCCTAGTGGACCAACCGAGTGTCTCAACTCTCAATAGAGTTTTTAGGCCATCTTTACCGTTATACTCTTTTTAAAATCTTTTATGTTTCAATACTATTAAATTATCTAGTTCATAGGTTAAAGATGCTCTTAAAAAGATTGATTAACTTATAAGACCTCCAAATCACCAAAGAGGAAGACTTCGCCAAAACATATATATACGTGGAATAGTCAAATAAAGCAGAGAACATATCCGGTGCAATCTCCGTTCCCGTGCAACAACCGTGCAATCCAACTAGCAAAAGTTGCGAAAAATTCTGAAAAAATTTATACATGCACTTCAAGTCATACTCCACCTATATATAAAATTTCATGTTCAAATTCGTTATATTTTAGCAGTAATAAAAAAGAGAAAATTCTGACAGATTTTAGAGTATAAATGTGTCAGAATTTTCTCTTTTTTGCTGTGCTTTAAATATAATGAATTTGAACATGAAATTTTATATATAGTTGGAGTATGACTTGAAGTACATGTATAAATTTTTTCAGAATTTTTCGTAACTTTGCTAATGGATTGCACGGATATTTGACGAATGTAGATCGCACCGGATATGTTCTCAATAAAACATGCCTCCCGGCCGATTGCCATATAGCTAGCGCACCGGCCGGTGCAACTAATGATATGATAAACTAGCAGTTAATTTAAGCACCATGCATGCATCGAGAGACAGATATATCCTCTAACTATAGTTACATATATGTAGATCCACCAGCGTAGTGTCGCATGTGCATGCGTTCATGCACGATTTCTACATATACGTACAAGAACATTCAAGCGACCAATATAAATCCATATCCATCTATAAACACCGTACGCCCAGCAAATTGTATTATATGGAAATCAAAGCGAACACGTACATGCGCGTGCATGCTGGAATGCTGGATAGTTCATGCAGATATTAGATCGACATAATACAACACACATATATATTGATTATTCCCAGTGATAATATATATACATACTATACTATTACACATGAGTTTATTCCTCGGCCTTATCATCTCATCATAATACATCCCATACACATACACACGCCATACAATACCAGCCGGAGGATACCTACCACACAAGTACGTACTAGTACACTAGTACTAGATCGAGTACATACACACGCATGGCATACAATAAGAACGATATAGTGATAAAGACCATGCATATATATAATCCTACATTGAGAAGATATAACTATATATATAATTATATATATACGAGCGTGCCCTCGACGTCCTCAGCGTATATATGTATATATATTATACGCATACACGTACGTATCATGCATGCACACGCACGCGCACGTATGGCACGCACGCACGCGCGCGCGCGGTTAGTTCAGATCGAATGGCTTCACTGGTGTTCAGACGAGGCTCTGGTGGAACCTGGCGATGAAGTCGGCGGCCTTCTGGTCGACGTCGCGATCGCCGACCCACCACCCGTAGTCCTCGTCGCTGGGGCGCACCTTGCCCAGCTTCGGCGGCCGCTGCTCCGGCCACTCGCCCGCCGGCGCCGCCTCGTCGTCGACGTAGAACCGCCTCGACTTCCGTGAGAAGCTGAATATCGGGCAGAAGAACGACTTCCCTCCCATATACTAGCTAGCTCACGCCTCACTGGCTAGGTTAACTAACTAATTACTGAATGCTCTCTCTAGCTTCTCAGATCGATCAAGCCTAGCTTAATTACTTAATTAGATCTGATCTTTGGAGAGCTGCTCAGGATTGACCAAGCTTCCAAGCTAGTGGTTGGGGAGTTGCTGTCTTGGGGCTAGCTTAAGGAAGGGGAGGAGTGGGCACACCCCAATTTATAGAGGAGGGCCAGCTGCATGCCCTGCATGGAATGGCATGGCTTGTGTATGGACTATGGAGTATGCATGGACTGATTGTTCCATCAGTATGTGGTATGTACCATGTAGCAGCCGGAGCTATGTTAGGCTGGTAGTTGCGAGCTACCCTTGCTAGCTAGGGTTCTTCCGGTCTAAGATAACTAAAGGTGCCTGATCGGGGAGATCGGGATCGGAGGGCCTCGACCGCGCGATCTGACAAAAGCTCGCGATCCGACGGCCCGGATCGCGCGATAAATATGATAAGATGCTAAAAGCGAGAGGTTCGATCTGTAGCGCACGATCGATCGATGTGTGCGTGGGCTGATGCGTGAAACCGTCTTTACGAGGCAAAAGCAAACCGCGGTTTCTAGTAGCTCTCATTAGCGAGAGCTATGGCTTTTGCGTGGAGATCGAGGGGATTAATCATTGAGCTTTGGAAACGTACTGCCCTAAGAGTGAGAAAATGACTGTCATTTAGCTTCTCAATTTGCACAGCACTGTCATATAGATCCACATGCAGTCCCCCATGCATGCACATCTTGGTGGTCATTACACAGCTTCCTCATCATTTGCCAATCAATTTCCAAGGGAGCTTTCTCTATGGGACGTCCACTACACCATTGTGGCCTTGTGGGCATGAAGAAAAATATCGCAAAATATCTCGGGTGGGATTTAATTTTAATTTATATACTCTTAGTGTGCCCTAGTTATAAGACCCAGCAACTCATTTTTCTTTGTTGTATATATATAAACTGCTGTAGATAACCTTTTTTTTTAAAAAAAACTAATTTATACATCGATCAGTACGCTCGATCCCTTTGCTGCAGTAAAAACCCCAGCATGCGCCATAATTCGCATAATCTAAGACCCAGTTCTTTTTAGCTTGACGGCTTAACAGCTTAACGACTTATCTACGTTTTAAAAAGACATATGATTTGAGTTTTTTGAGTCCGTTTTTTCGTTGTTTTGAAGGTGGGTTCTAACGCTTTAAAAAGCAAGTCAAACAAAATGGATCCGAATCTCGAAAATACCTCGAAAAGCGCTTGAAATTCAATCATTTCAGCCGTTCAGCTGTTTTAATGTTAAGATCAGCTCAAAAGAACAGGGCCTAAAACTTTACAGATTAATGTTATATATTTTTTCCTGTTTTTTTCAGATCAAGGAGCTTATAATTAATTAATTATTGATCATCAGTGGAAGTCCAATAGCGAACAAACATAAAGAGAAATTTAAATAACTGCCTCGGATGTAAGCCCGTTATTTGTCAGTCAAGTCAGGATAAGATATATGCATGTCTACTTAATTCTGTGGTATTATTTCTCTCTAGCTGCACGAGTGCGTGATTGGCAGCCTGCAGCCTCAATTATTACGCTGCCCAAACCCTAATACCCCTACCGCAACCTGCACACCATTTTTTCAAGCCAAAGCTTTTGAATTAAGGGACGATGCATAAGAGTTTACATTAGCTTGACCATTTATATTCATTAATTTAATTATATATCATCTAGTAATATTAATATACAGTAAATTAAAGTTATATCGATCTCATCAAATCAATGCTATAGGGACACGATCGACACCCTTTTTTTCAAATCCTTTTCCCCTCTCTCTCCTCCTCTCCCTCTTTGGCATGATCAGGCCAAACCACTCTGCCTCTCCACGTGTGGCCACGGGGGACCACCACTCTCCTGACAAGTGACCACATAGGTGCATGCATGAACCATCACACCGTCCACACCATACTGCAGCTGAGCTGAACCGTGCGAGACAATGGCTCACATGAGTATCGGCGTGGTCGTTGGTGGATGAGGGTTAGGAGACATGATAGTGTGAGGAGGGCTGGAACGACATGCGTGGCTCAGTCGATGTGAGATGGAGTGGCACTTCTTGGGTGGCATGGTGTCTTGAGAGGGCCTTTGGTGGTCGTAGCTAGTTGGGGTGGCGCTTGTTGTCGACCGGCAAGGAAGAAATGGGAGAGGGATCGAGAGAGAGGGATTGGACAGGGGAAAGAAAAATAGAGGGGTTTGTGAATAAACTTGGTGAGGTGAGAGAGTGTTTTAGCATAAATCTGTGCACCTTTGAATGGTGCCGTGGTTTGGAATCCACCCACGTGGCCACAAGGGTGGAGATGCAATTCTCTCTCTCTAAAATTTTATTGCCTTGCACCTTCAATATTCTTACAATAAGTTTCCACATATAGAACTACTCCCTCCGTAATTTTTATAGGGCATATTTTGACTTGAGAAAGTCTTCGAAGATAGATTTTGATGGTTAAATTTTTTTATTAACTATTGTCAATTACCACAAAATAGCATTATATTGTATGAAAAGCAATTTTAGATATGAACATGTTGGTACAAATTTTGTACCCAAATGTTTGATATAATTTAACTAATTGTTGATCAAAAGCTACATAGTTTGACTTTCCCTGCAAATTAATTAAAAATACCTACAAAAGTGGAGGAAGTAATTGACAATACATGTTTTCAAAATACAATGCTACTCATTCTTGAAAATGGAGTATGGTAATTAACTATAGGCCGCAACTTATAACAACAACAACAACAACAATCAAAATGCTTCATATATTTAGCAGCCTGCATGCTATACCTCTCCGTATTATCTAGATAGGTCGCTAGTGTGGACTTTTAAGCAAAGCGCGCGCTTAGCTTTGCCTAAGATTTACTGCAAGCTGTGTCCCCCTAGTTTTGCTGTCCCAAAGCAATCACATATACTCCCTCCGGTGTCAAAAAACTAGTCGTTTTAGACACAATTTAGAATACCAAGGCCCTTATAAAAGGCTAGTTGATTCATTAATTGGTAGCAATGAATTTATGGAAACTTTTTCCATGGACCAATAGTTGCACCTGTATGCCTCTCTTTTTGGCTTTCCAAAGATCTCATCTAATTACTACTCTAGATGAAAGGCTAAAACGACAAGTTTTTGGGCACTTTAGATAAAAGGCTAAAACGACTAGTTTTTTGACACCGGAGGGAGTATATTACAATATATGATATCCAGTCCAATACTATATTTGCTGCATACAAGCACACAAGGCAATATATAATCGATCTTACATTCTGAGCCGTGCATTGCAATAGCTTGCTACGCCATTTTTAAGCAGACCAATCATGGAGGGGATACCGTCGATTAGCATTCTTCCATTGTCTACCCAATATTAAACATTTTATGGCTGTCATCACATTACTCAAAAGGCAGGAAAAGAAAATCTCAATCATGAACCTGCCTCCAAGAATGCACCACATTGTTGAAATATATTCGTACATTTAATATACGTATTGTTATGTATGTATGCGTCAAGCAATAAACTAACTGATAATTGCAAACAATGAAAACCTTGCACCCATGTATATGTAGTATATTATTGGGACAATAAAATCCAAAGGACATTGTGACTCTTGATAACAACTATATGTATATGTAGATGGCTCTTTGCACTCGTTACTAATCGATAGTAGCTTAAGTAATTCTATCAAAATATTAAATAACTTTATAAATTAAAGGTCAATGTATATATAATCTATTGATCACTTTGTTTCAGGGCCTCCTTTTTTTTCTGCTTCCAAAGCAGATGGCAAGCAGTGACCTGTGGGCAAAAGTTCAGAAAAGGAGCCTTTGTTTTAATTCTTGGGCTTTACGAAACGAAGTGACTACGTACTAAGCCGATCGAGCAAACAATCCTACTTTCAGCCATGCAAGAATCGAACGTATTGTATTGTTAAATGAACAGGCCCAGCCTTTTGCGATCGAAGATTGATGCAATGGTGGTCAATGGCCAGCTTACCAGCCAAATATATATGCTCACCTTCGCAAGCCAGCTGCTGTGTTAGCCGTACGCGCGTATATTGCACTAGCTAGCTAGCGCAATATCCTTAAGCTCTGAGCATGACATGCTGCATGCTAAATATCTCCTGCTAAAAGTGCTACTGTGCATGCACCTAATTGGCAGATGTGCCGTTGCATCACCAAAGGCAAAGGGGGAGCGTATTGTCTTTGTCAAGCCCTGCATCCGATCGAGGCCGTGCAGGGGAACACTTGCAGCTCATTTCATGTGAGGCTTCTAATGCAATCTAAATTTGCATCTTGCTAGTTGCTGATCGATCAGGGCGGGCGACTATATATTACTTGTTTCCTGGGGGTTCCAGGGCATATGATCCTAGCTAGGATCCAGATGGTCTGATCGCGAAAGGGTCGTCTAGCTATGTGAAGAAAATGTCAGCGTGACATGGGATGTGAAATAGCATGATCAGGACGACTGAATAGTACACTGTCAAAGGATAACTGTTGTTCATAACTTCATATGGGAACAAGATCAGATTTTAAAAGTTCTTGGGAAAACATATTGCAAGCTAGACCATGCGAAGGTTTTGATATTGTGGTGTGAGTATGCGTGATTTGGTTTGAATTGGTTGGAGGGTTTGTGTTTGATACTTAATTTGAGCTAATTTTGGTCATTTGTGTGACGACATGCAATGTGAACACGTGCCCCCACCTACCCACGCGCCTATAGCTGAGAGTTGCTACCCATCGGCAAGCTTGTGTGCTGCCGACCATGCACTGCCTCCCGGCGTGCCACGTGCCTCTAGCCTGGCTCCAGGTCTCCTATGAGTGCCTCCTCAGAGAAAAAGTGTCGATTTGGTCCCTCAATTATGTCCGTTGGACCACTTTGGTCACGAAACCTCAATACCGGACTTGCAAGGCCCCTCATGTAGCGAAACCGGACCAAATTAGTCCTTTGACTTGGTTAGTGGACGGTTTTAGGTTTTTTTTTTTGCTTGTGTGGCATCCATGTAGGATTTTTGCTGACTTGATGGCCACATGGAATCCATCTCATTACTTTATCTCTCACTTTATCTCTCAAATCTCTCCTCTCTCAAGTCTAATTAGCTAATACCGCTGTTTTGACCAGTCAAAACCCTAATACCGTTGTTTTGACTGGTCAAAGGATCAGTCAAGGCCGGTTTTGACACATTAGGGACTTCACAAGTCCGGTATTGAGGTTCAGGGACCAAAGTGGTACAACAAACATAGTTGAGGGACCAAATCGACACTTTTTCCCTCTTCAGGTCATTCGTGTGCCTCCTCCAGGCCTTCCATGGGCCCTCATCGCTCTATCTCGCAACTTCTTTCCGCCTTCTACGAGTCGGCCACCCATTTTGCACATCGCCACCCTTAGCAACCCGATCTAGCGTCAACCACTTGGGTTTGGCGATGAGAGAGAGGGAGAAGACAGAGAAGTCAAGGAAAAGAAAATTTAGTTGCCTTAAGAGATGAATGGTTGGATTTGGTTGTACCTCTTGATACCTAAGTATACCTCTTGAAGGACTATAAAGGTCTCGTATACAAATATGGATAGTCGGCTAGATGAATGAAACATTATCATCAAACACTGTATATCATAAAGTTGCTTGCAATATATATATGTATCCTAAGGCATAATTGATATTGCGTTGAAGTATATGTAGGACAAGACCAGCGACTGGATGGAGTGAATAGGAGCAAAATTAATTCTAACACCCCATTTTTTGTCCCCAACATCCCTCCTCTTACTCTTCTCTAATTGCTGTCTCCACTAACAAGATATTTAGCAAGAGCAAGAATTGGGCTTTAACATGCAGCGGAAAAACCTAGACAAAACCAACAATTCTCATGATTGGCACAATGATTAGAGCTCAAATTCGAGCCAAACCACCCTAGGGATGTCGATCTTCCTACTAGAATAACAAGATATATAGTAGCCATAGTTCCCATCTTTTCTCAATAGGTCACAAAACTAGGCAAACACAAAAATCCAAATCTAAGTCGCAAATCACGACTTGCACGCACTAGGGGGATAGTTCTCGATGTAATCCCAGTTTTACACGTTTTGTGACTTTAACGATGAGAATAAGGGGTTCAAATCACAAGTTTCATCTCACCCCCAAACTAACCGTTTGTTCTTGTCGGCTTATTTGGCTTATTTAACTTATTTGCTATTTACTTTTTTTTGTTTATTTTTTAAAATTGATTTTCTAAATTGATTTTTTCTTATCTCGAAGACTTGTCTAAAAGCTCTAAAACAGAAGTCAAATGAAGTGCACCTGACTCTTGATCTTATCACAAAAGGCTATTGAACTAAAGAAATAAGCTAACAAGAAAAGTTAATAAGCAAATAAATAAGATAAACTAACAAGAGCAAGCCCAAAGCCAAGAACAAGAAAGAATAGCCAAAATAAGGCCAAGAAACACAAACACAAGAGGGGAGCAAAAAATCTAGAGGAAAGAGATGAATAAACCTTGATGATTAACGAGAAATGACTATCCTGGAATGATTGTGAGTCAAGTAGTTACAATCTTCTCTCCAAACCCTAGCTCTCCCTCTTCCTCTTCTTCTCTCACAAGGCACAAGACAAAAGCCATCAAAGTGAAGTGATGACCCCTCCTCTCTCAGTTGAAACCCTTTTATACTCCCCTCCTTACACTCGCCCTTTATCGGGTTTTAACATGGGCTAACCCGAAGCCCACTCGATAACCAGGTTTTAACTCACACATGCACGATTTTTCCTTCACCTCAAAGCATCTGTGCATCCACCGCCACGTGCTCATGGTTTTGAACCTTCCCACCGGGCTCTCGTGTATCCGGTTCCCACCAAACCGACTTGATTCACAGGCGAAGAATTGACCACCACCTATGCACCTGTGGACACCAAAACCAACAAACTCGTTCCAAACCCACGTGGCCACGTGTCTTTCAATTTGATCCAAATTAGTACCAAACACTTGCACAACCCCAAGAAATCAAGAAAAGCTCAAGGAAAAAAGAACCGAAAGAAATAGGGCCATAACTACAATTTTGGACCTCCACCGAACACTGTCCGGAGGCCCATCGGACCCTGTTCAGAGGGGACCACATACGCTTTCCCCCAATTGATAGCATCGACTTCAGAAAGCATATAAAATCAACCGTTCCTCAAATAGAAAAGTTGTCTACATGAAAAAGATGTGTCTCGAAATTTTCTACAGCTTTTGTATAGACATGTTTTCCAGCGAGCAACTTATGGCATGGAAAATGCAAAATATGACAAGCTATTAATGATGCCTAGGCACTAACAACAATTCATTGCACATCCGAGACTTTTTAAAATCATAAAATATCAACCATTGCTCAGATGAAAAAGATAAGTCTCGAAATTCTGCACAACTTCCATGTGTAAACTTTTTCAATGCAAGCATGGAAAACCCTAAAAAACGTAAAAGACAGCAAATGTGCAGTCTGGCCGAACGTTGTATGACGATGAGCAAACAACGGTTGGTGGACACCCGAAAACTTATATAATAATTCCTAAACACTTAATTGCACAAGAAAACATCCGATGGACCATAGAGAGGCTCAAAAAAAACTGCACTACCCTCAGGAACTCACATGCCACCGGACATCATTCGGTGGGCCACAGAGAAGCTCTAGACACTAATTGAACCCCCCTCGGAATCTCGGGTGCCTCCGGACACCGTCTGATGCCGTCGGGTGGCGTTTGATGAACACGTTTTCACTCTCAAACTTATCAAATAGTTATCACATTATCACACAGTATATAATTATAACACCAAGAAAGCACCAAATCAATTAGAGAAATTCTGGGAAACGGGTTCCCGTTAGGCGCGCGCGCGGACGGGACACCCCCCAGCTGTCCGATCCGTACTCGCGCGGACTGCTTCCCTCTCGTTTCTTCGATCGCGCAAGTATGCAGCTATGCATGTAGTAATGTACGGAATAGTTACGTATGTAACATATGCATTAGCTAGCTAGTTGACTTAATGTGTACGTTCCTTTTAGTGCATTTTAACTTAACAATTTTATTTATATTTCCATATAAATTTTGTTTAATATAAAATAAAATTTATAATTCATGAAAAATCAAGATCTAATTTAACATAATTTTTTATGACCTTTTTCCTTTATAGTTATTTTTATAATATTTTATATACTCCATGATTTTCTTGACAGTTCTATCTTATTTTTTTTCCTTTATACATTTTTATACTTGTCTATGATATCTGATACCTTTTTCTGATTCCTCAATGATACCATGAAACTCGATGATATCATCAACCTGATACCGTCGATATTGATACCTTTTTGTTTGTAATATAAGATACCCATTATGGTACCTGTTTTCCGATACCAAAAACCGATGATACCATCAACTTGATATCACCGATACTCGACACCTAGACTCGATATTTTTGTTTGTGATATATGATACCTTTTTATGATACATTGTCTGTAATAAATGATTTTTTCGATACTGAAACTCGACGATACCACCGATTTGATACCCCCGATACTCGTCACCCAAACTTGATACTTTTTTTGTGATATATGATACTTTTTTACGATACCTCAACGATACCATGAAACCCGACGACACCACCAATACCTTAACCTGATACCACCCCCGATACCTTTTTGTTTGTTATATATGATATCCTTATGATACTTTTTTCTGATACCGAAACTCGACAATACCACCAACCTCGATACCACCGATACTTTTTGTTTGTGATATATGATACCTTTTCCCAATATTGAAACTCAATGATACCACCTATACTCGACAACCAGACCCGATAGTCTATGATACTTCTAATTCGATACTTGATTTTTTGACCCGATACTCGATGATACTTTTGATCTGATACTTAATTTTTTTATTCGATACTTTTTTTTTGACCCGATACTCGATCATACTACATACCTGATACTACAACTTTGATACTGCATACATGATGCTCCGACTGTTTTTGTAGAGAATAGGACATGCTTTGATATTACAACTTTGATACATGATACTACATACCTGATAGTCCAACTTTGATACTGCATATATGACACTCCATGTATCATACATGATACTAAATACCTGATACTACAACTTTGATACCGCATACATGATACTCCAACTTGGTTACTACAACTGTACATGATACCAAATACCTGATACTACAACTTTCATACCGCATACATGATACTCGATAATACCTTCAATACGATACTTGTTTTTTACCCAATAATCAACGATACCACCAACCTGATACCACCGATACTTAACACCCTCAGATCTGATACTTTTGTTCATATGATACTTCTGATCCGATACTTGATTTTTTTTTGACAAAATAATCGATGGTACTTCTAATCCGATACTTGATTTTTGATTTCTTGATTTTTGATTTTATACTTTGATGATACTTCTGATCTGATACATGATTTTTGTCCTAATAATTGATGTTACTTCTGATCTGATACTTGATTTTTGACCCGATACTCGATGATACTTTCGATCCAATACATGATTTTTTGACCCATGATACCACTGATATCGATACAGGAGATACGATACCCTTATGATACTTTTTCTTATACTGAAACTCGACTATAAACAACCTGATACCATCGATACTCGACACCCAGACCCAATGCATTTTTTCATGATGCCCTAACATGATACACACCAAACCCGCTTGACCCAATAATAGATGATACTTGTGATCCGATATTTGATTTTTTGACCCGATACTCGATGATACTTCTGATCCGATATTTGATTTTTTGACCCGATACTCAATGGTACTTCTGATCCGATACTTGATTTTTTGACACGATAATCGACGATACCACCAACTTGATACCCTGATACTTGACAACCCAAACCGGATACTTTGTTTGTGATATATGATACCTTTTTTTCTGATACCTCAATACTCGATGATACTTTTGATTTGATACTTGAGTCTCGATTATACTACCAATCCAATACCTTTTTCATACTATATGATACTCTGATACCATCCACCTGATACTTCTGATACTCAATGACACACTGTCTGATATCATGAAACTCGACGATACCACCATCCTGGTACCATGAATGTCGACGATACCACCAAATTGATATCATCGATACCCGACTCATAGAGATGATACTTTGTTTGTCATATATGATACTTTTTTTTTACGATATCTCAATGATACATTGCGTGATATTTTTTTGATAACTTTTTTTCTTAAACGGAAAGATAATACTTTACTTGATACTTTTTGCTCCGATACATGCTTTTGTTGAATGGATCAATTTTTTTAGATGATTTTTCTTGTTTTGAGATAAGTTTTTTAACTGAATAAATTTTTAAATGATATCAGTTTTTATAATAAAAATATATAAAGTAAAATAAAAATGTGTAAAATAAATAAATTATGCAAAGAATGTGGCAAAGTGAAAGCGACGACTGACGCTGGGCGAAGCAGCGGCACCGGCGTAACACGCGAGATTGGGGCAGTGAACGAAGCGAAGCGGCGGGCGCCAAGCAAGCGATCCCGTTGGGCTAGGTCCCCAACGAGATCCCATTCGCTAGTTCTTCCCTTTTTTAAAATATATAGATACTGTGATACCTATTTTTGAAAAATACTTTGTGTTGATACTTTTTATTCTGACATCTACTTGAATATATAAAAATCCCACAGAGAATATTTAAAATATAGGAAAGGAAAAACACCATATGCTCCCATGCAAAACACGGAACAAACCAGCACGTTGAAAAAAAGAAAGGAAAGTAGCCATGTCAGTCTGAAACGCGGAAGGAAAATCAACTAGCGCACGGCCAGAAAAAATCGGAAAGACACGAGCGAGTACTGTTTTGTCGTTTTCCTATCCCGTTGCTAGCCTCTCGGGACGGGATCCCGTAGGCTAGTCTCACCCAATCAATTAACAGCGCCCACATTTATGTACGGGGTAAATACACGCTTTTGATATATAGAATGTTATCAGTCGGGTGGAATGTGGATTAATCTGTCTTCTCTCTTTTCGTGCAGCGTGTATGTGATGCGCGTGCTTGTTCGTGTTACTTATAATCGCAAAAAGCACTAAAATTAATTCTTAAATAACAGAAACCCAAATAATAATTATAAAACATTTCGAGGCAATGCTGTGAAATAGTGCATGCTTTTGGCCTTTTTTTTTTCTTTTCTAAAATAGCAACTTAAGTTGAGAAAATTTACCAATCAAACAAGGATCTAATTCTTCTGCTTTCGCGTAGAAATCACGAGATAGACGACTAAACAGGAAAACCTTTTTGTTGTTACGCACAGATACCGTATTTTACATCCCGAGTCCTGACCATATGCTAAAAGGACAAGAAAACGATAGGACATACATTTACATGACAAAATAGCTTGTTCGTTCGCTCTCATGAAAACAATGCATCAACATGTCCTTTTCAGCTGAGGCATAATATGTTTTTATGAGAAATAGGTACAACCAGTTGATTATGTTAGGATTTAACGTAACACGATATTGAAACATCATCGAAGGCATAATGTTTAGCAGCACAATTTAGTGCTTGTCTACGTCCACAGAGTTATGATAATTAACACTCCTTTCCAACAACATATATAGAATACCGGCCGTGTAGGTTATGGCCACATACCGGCCATGACTCCCTGCATGCCTACACCACTATTGTTTGTTGATATGGGTTACATTTGAGCAACCCCTTTATATAGAAATCAAGATAAATATATTCCGACTCAAACTCTAACCTACTGTAATCTATTCATACGTACGTACATACATACACTCATGACACTAACTCATATGTATTAATTTGCACCTACGTATTGCCGATGAAACTGATGTTTTGGGCTCGTTAATGAATAATTAGATCATTTCACATGGCACCATTTCTCGCCAATTAATTTTTGTAGAACAATTAGTTTGCTTGAGCATCTACTTTCAGATGCATAACTAGAGGCCGGAATTTGTTGTGCAAGGAATCTGTTAAGACTCATTGAAAGGTACAATACGGTTTAAACAAAATGGTATCAAATCCAAAGGTATGAGAGATCGACACTGTTGAAGTCGGAATAGCGTACGTGGTATCACATTGGAAGGCATAATACACAGCTGAAGCCGCATATGGTATCAAATTCCTACACCGGTAGGGAGTAATTAATTCACTTGGCTTAGGTTTGGTTAGCGCGCATGCAAGTTTGATGGCCTCAGAGGCTCAGACCCTTATGCAATTTGTCGTTGATTGTTCTCTTTTTTTTTAGATAATAAAATACTTCCGACCTCTACGTTATATACACACACACATACACCTGATACAAAGTCAGACAAAGCTTATACAGAAGTGTACAAGATAAAAAAAAATCATGCAAAAGGATTATTCTAAAGATAAAAAATTTTCTTTGATTTTAGGGAGAGGTGTCATTTTAACAAAGGATAATTTGGCAAAACATAACTAGTTGGTAGTCTAAAGTATAGCTTTTGTATTAAGAATCACTACAAGAGGACTGGCCTATAGCAACATACTCATATGGTGCTATATGTACGCATATGTGTTACAGGCATCAATAGCATCACATAACACAGGTGTTGTTATAGGTGGTGTTGCTAGCTGTATGCTGCATCACATACTAAAATGGTGTAATATGTCTGTATATGTGTTGCTAGCTAGCAACATTCATTTAGCATCACATGTACGTATTAAATTGTCAAGATTCAACAAAGATCACTTAAATGGTGTATTGCAACACTATTAAATATGTTTGTATATAATTATATTATTTTTATAGATAATATAGTTCACACATAATTTACAAAATTGATCATAAACAACTCTAAATATGGGCAATAATAAAAAATAAATTTTATTCATTTAAATATAATGTAATATGTAATATACATCACTTCACATAGAAATGAAAAACAAATCATTTATCCATACATATATATGCTAACAAAGATGTCTACTTGATTCCTATTTTCTTCACTGAGCTTCCCATCTCTCATCATTGATTGGCTTAACATAATATGCTCTTTCTCCCTCTTCTCATGGCCCTACAAGATCATCCATCTTTTATCGGTCTCAACATGGAAGCAACACTCACTAGTGTCTTCCAAAACCATTCTGTACCATTTAGCCACAGTGAATGTACCCAAGAGCTACGACCAACAGCCCGATCTATAGAGAGAAAAACAAAATTGTAATATTTAGATTCGCCGATAAATAAGAAACAATAAATATAAGAGAGTTTCCTTTTATGAAATATTATATCTATGTACCTGAAGACTCATCCTCCTCATCCTCGGCAACCCCATCCATCATAAGCAAATCGGGTTCTTTGTACCACCTCCTCGCTTTTGGACCAACTGTACATAGAAATTTCAAGAATAACCAACTCATAAATCATGCATTCAGAAAATTGCTTAATAGACCAAAATTAGTTTAATTTGTAAAGTTTTGGGCAAAAGAAGGCGGTGTAATGAGTATTCACATACTAACCACCCACACATTAACTATCGGTCTATCAAGTACTATTAAAAAGGTTTATTTTCTTTAGTGCTCACTACTCAGGCATTATAAAGCTCATCATATATGTTGATTCAGAGAAGGCCCTACCTAATATATACATTGGTTCTTGATTGTCTATTGTAAATAGCCATAATGCCAACGTATTCCCAACAACGTAAATTATTTCCTAGTTCCATACTGCCTGAGCTGAGAAGACATGTAAATTAGACTGAAACAACTGTTTTCAGAAGAAAAAAATTAGACATGACAACTAATGATATATACCAATTAGATCAAACAACAACCAACGGATCAAACATGAATTCAAATGCAATTCACCATACTTGGTGCTTCACTGATTGAAGTTCATCGCTGAATATCTACAATATAAGTGCATACATTAGCAAATAGTTGATGTAAAAAAATTGAAAAGCACCACATTAATTTTTGATCAATAAGTCAAGAATCTTGCTTGCTAGGACTCACAGATGGACTCACAAGAGTAGGATAATAATTAGGAAGTTTTAATACTGATGTGCAAGCTTGAAAAGTGCTATCAATCATAAGATTATTGTCAATCATTGGCTCTGGCATTCAGCCTTTTGGACTAATACCTCAAGAATATATCTTGAAATCCATATGTGATCTCCTGCTTCAATACCAACACTAGGTCCAACCTGATACTCCCACTGCATGATTAAGGTTTGTGAAGTTCCACTCATTAAACACTTTGATTTGACCTTTCAAAGAAATTAAAAATATTGCAGGGATGCAGAAACACTAATCATAGATGTGTGTACGTAAGTACCCAAGACATACCCGACTGTGCATGACCTCCCATTTGTTCCATCGATGTTAATTCCAGTAGTAAAGGCATGCCTTGTAGTGAGCATCCGATATGTCACGGGCAAATGACTTGTCGATCCAATGAGCGATGAGTATGGACCCCGCCATATTTCAGCACATTATTACTACTTGCTACAGTCTCGACTTAAGCCTATTCAAGACATGGTATTTCAGCCAAGATTAGCTTTATCATTGTCCGATAAACCATGTTTCTTTTCTTATCTCATACAATACCGGGGGCTGGTAGCCTCCAACAGCCGCCAAGAGGCGATTCACATCTCTCGAAGCAAAGTGTACTCCTGCTCTATTCCAAACCTAGAAGATGGGTATAGCAAATGTTTCAACTTCGTATGCAAAACAACATAAAAATGCAGCAGATTTGTAATTTGTAGCACAATCGTGCTTAATGCATAGTACCATGGCACTTGTTGAACGACCTTGGTCATTGAATATTTGTGCACCACATGCGTTTGTTAGTAGGGATGGGTTCCCCAGCTAGTGTGTAGGTATCACAAATGACCTGAAATGCAAAATTTTTTTATCAATTAGCATGCTGTTTTGCACTCAACCAGTAGCCAGTCAGTCTACTATTAATCTTTCCTATAAGATTAACATAAAAGCACTTCCCGAGAGGGATAATGCAATTGGAAAAATGGAATGTACCAATATGTTGTTGCCACCTCGAAACGGATCCTTGAATATAGCTAGATTCCAACAGAAGCAGAGTACGATGTTCAAAAATTCCAATAGAAGCAGAGCACGATGTACAGTTGCTCACTGGCAGAGGCGTGGCGCCGGGCTTGGCCGAGGGGGGCGGCGCTGGGCTCAGTAGAGGAGGGGGAGGTGCCGGGCTCAACGGAGGGGCGGCATGGTGGACGGACGGTGCAGGCGATCAGTGGAGGGCGTTCATGGAGGGCGGCGCCGACGGAGGGGTGGCACCGGCGCTCAGCGGAGGGCAGCGCTGGCTCATGGGGAGCAGCAGAGGGTGGGTAGCGCCGGGAGCTCGGCGGAGGGACGGCGGACGGTGGCGCTCGGCGGAGGAATGGCACCAAGGCACCGAGCGACGGCGGAGGTGGCCGCTAGGGTTGGGGGCAGCTAGGTTGGGCGTGGAGGAAGGAGGAAGAACCAGAACAATCCGTTACCTGGCTAAGTGGCTGGGCACACTGGGCCGTAGGCCTCATAAAAAAATATACGGAGTTATTTTCTTCAAATAATTGTTATTTTGTCCAATTAGATTATGGTCTAGTTTTTGTATTTTATAACTAAATATGATAGTTTGTCTTATGTTAAACACGCCACACATACCTAATGCATAGCAACAGATTTATTAAGGCCTTGTTCTTTTTAGCTTAAATTAAATTAAATGAAAATTTGTTATTTTTGTACAAGCTAAATGATGTAGTACTTTGTAGTCATTTTTACTGAGGTTTAAATAGTTCTAGAATAATTTTTCTTATAATTTTTTGAACTCTCCAAAGGCACTTTCATAACTTTTTTAGATTAAAACTTTCAACAACTTTCAACTGAAATAAATAAGGCTTAAGTGACGCTGGGCTGCGAAAGAAAGGTTTTCACGAGTAAATTTAATGATTCAACACATGTGTCAGCAACACATATTATGTGATGCAAGGCTGTTTCTTAGCATCATAATATATATGTGATGCTAGCGTGTGTTGGAGTAGACATATCATCTGAGTTTTCTGCATCACAAGCCATATATGATGCTAAGTATGTGTTTGAATAGGCTAGTTATGTTGTAGTGAATGAGACGATACAACATTTATTCTTTGACTATTAGTTGGCTATAGGTATGTTGGGTATTTAATCCAAATAGTCCTAGGACTCAAACCACCTAGAAATATGTCTCGTTTGGTTGGGAATTGGATTTTTGGGTTGGATTTATAGCTTAAGAATAAAATTCTTGTTGGTACGGCTGTTGTTTTAAGGCTATTTGGTTATGTTGGAATGATATGATATTTAACAATCGAAAAGACATCTCTTTTTTGCGGGTTATCTTCAGAGGAGCCCATTGGTTGCGTCATTGTACATTGCTGCAAAAGGAGGATGAGCGAGAAAAAATCCTCCAAGCATGCTACTCTCTTGGGATCGGCATCATGACATTCTTTTTTAAGTATGGTTGGAGAATGGATACTAGCAAAATTGTTGCTTAGTGCTTTTATATTTCTATTGTTGGAATAATCATTTTATCATTTCAGTATTTCATATGTTGATGTAAACTACACCGTATACGTCTGTAACATAGAGATCGAAACTTTTCTTCCGTCTTAAAAATGATCATTCTCTCCTCTGACGGTAATTAAGTAAATATATACGACGTATGTCTCATTCAATTTAGCTCTGGGTCACGTGCACATTCGGCCTTTGGGGGCCCAAATTATTAGCAAGTTCTCAATTGCAGTGTGAGCCCGAGACTCCAGCCTAGCTTGCTCGGGCTTTGCTCATAAATCACAAAACAGCAAGCAACACCTTTATGTTATATATATATATATTGCTAAACATAGCCAGGGTTAGCATTTTTTGACATTTTATATTTTGTTATTTCGAAAAAAATATTTTGTTATTTATTAAAATTAAATAAAAAAATCACTGAGCTTAAACCCGCCCATTCAGTTGGTGGGAAATAACCGGTAGTATTTCCTGCCAAGTGAAACAACGGTATATAGCATGGAGGAAAATCTCGTCGTTTCACTCGGCGGAAAATATTGAAAGTTATTTCATGCCGACTGAATGGGCGCGTTTTAGCTCGACGAATTTCGCCGCCCTTTCAGCTGGCAGGACGAGTGTATTTTTGTTTCGGCTTATTTTTCTGCTGGTTGGAAAGGCTGGAGGAGCCTATTTTAAATATGTTGAACATGAGTAGTGTTTTCATTGTAGGATGAAATTGCGATGTAGAATTCTAGTTTGAATTGAGAATTGCAGTAGTTTTATTGTAGGCAGTTAGGATGGTAGATGTACGTGGAAAAATTTGCTGAGTTGCCCAAAAACATATGGGAAAAATTCGGCAACATGCGTGACGTGGCTTCTTCGTAGGATGTAATTGTTGCGTCGTGGTCCACAATCCTTTCCCTCCTTTACAAAAATTGCAAAACATATCAATGATCATAATGTTTCGGGTTTATTATGGTGAGTTTGCATATTTCGCTTGTGTGCAAAAATGACCTAACTTCAAGGTAAAATTGTGGGAAATTTAACAAGGTGCGTCACAGCCAGTTATTCGTAAGATGTCATAGTTGTATTAGGCGGTTCGGTCCGTATCAGTCACTATGAAAATTACAAAACTTATAAATAGTCATAAATGCATTGCAGCGTGGCCAGGCCAGCTCGCTCACTTCTTTTCTCTCCTCTCCCTCCCTCTATTCCTATGCACGAGCAGCAAATGGCCACAGTGTGGCTAGGCTAGCCCGCGTGCGCTGCTAAATAGCGCAAATCTCGCCGATTGGAATGGCGGCGTTTCCCTGCATTGAGATCCCATCGTTTCAATGGGAGGATTTTTTTTATTGTGGGCGAATACCGCCTTTCGATGTGGCGTCTGCCTAAAACCTCTCGGTTGGAACGACAGGTTTTGTCGTCCAACGGTCCGTCTACTGGCCATCAGCTGGACGGGAGTCTAATAAATTTTCGCCGGTTCATAGAGCAGGAAATTTTCGCCCTTTCATTGACGGGGCAAGACTATTTATTTAATTTTAATAAATAAAAAATATTATTTTATTTTTAAAATTAAAACTATAAATATCAAAATAATTGCCAGGGTTACAACAATGAAGGGGCATAAACGATGGCTCAACTTGGGCTCGTGAAAAGCAAGTGTAACACCCCAATTCGGGAAATTTTCAAATTTGGGCTAAATTCAAATTTTCGTGTGAATTTTGATTCTAACCTGACTAGTGGGTCCCACCTAGACACACGCCTCCTCCTCTCTTCTCTCGCTTCTCTCCGTGCTCTCTCTCTCTCCGCGCCTTTGATGCTCGGCTTCGCCGTCGTCGCTCAAGCTCGCCTCCCGCATTCGCGTGCCTCGCGGTGTCGTGCCACTATTGGTTTGCCTGTGGCACGCCGCTGCACCTCGCCGAGGACCGGTCCGCCGGAGACCATCGGCAACGCCGGTCCGTCGGGTCATTAAAAACAAGCACGCGTGACCTCGGCTACCCGCCACGTCACTTGGCACCAATAGTCAAAAGGCTAACCTCTAGCTCGCACCAGATCGACTCTCCGCCACCGCCATGCCGCCATGCCCTGCAGCCCCGCCGCCTGCAGCTCTGCCCAGCCCGAGCCATCCTGTCAGTTCTCCGCCCCTTTTTCCATGCGTCACCGAGCTCGTCTTCGAGCCCTAAACTCGCCCCGTGACCATTTAAGCACCACCAAGTGCCACCGAAGCCGTCGGAGCCGACGTATTGCCGGAATTCCTGGCCGAACCGAAACCCTTGGCGAGCATCTCTCCGTCGATATCTTCTTCCTCCGTTCGCTATTTTTCAATTCCTTCCGCCCTGAGAATCCTTAAGGCCTCACGAGTATTTCCCCTCATCTAATTTGGCTAGTACATGGCCGGAGATCGTCGCCGCCGTTGGCCTATTCGGGTGCCGCTGTGGAGCTCGTGTCGACATGCCGTTTCGAGCCTTATCCGAGCTCCTGCATCTCTCGGTAAGCACCCACTTCCCTCCCCGATGCACTCCCACCGTCCAATTCGGTCGTAGCCTTACCGTAGCGCCGCTGCCGTGCACCCCATGTATCGCCGCCGCTATAGCTCGCCGTGCCGCCGTGTCCGACCACCGCAGACCATGTAACTAGCACCGTTAGACGCGCGCTGTCGATACGAACCCGTAGAGCCCAAGAACGCCCAAAACGGTGGTCCGTAGCACCCGCAATCGCCATCTCTCTCCACGGGCTGTGTGCTGGTCGGAGGTTGAAGACGGCTGACGTCATCATGACGTCAGCATGATGCCAGCAGTTAGAGTACAGCAATTTACAGGTTTTGATTTATGGTTTCTATTTATTAAAAATAGAAGGAGACGTCCAAAAATTAAGGAAAAATTATGTAAGATACTAGATGCTGTATAGAGACTAATAAAAATATAACTTGGTATAATTCACCAATACATTTTTATATAAAATTAATAACATAATTACTTTAGTATTTATTAATTAAAATAGGAAAATAGCTCCAAAATTCCTTAAAAATTTTAGATAAATAGTAGAGACCATTGCTGATTTTATAAAAATATGACCATGGCCACTGTATAAAGGATATTGGCACTGTTAGTTGAAAATGAGAAACTTCATATATAGAAATGATTAAGTTAACTCTAGGGAAGTGCTTGTTTATTAATTAATGACCTAGACTTCAAATAATCTTCAGAAAATATATTGAATAAATATGAGCCTTAACAATTTTTAGGACACCCTAAAATGCCTTTAGTACTCTAGTTAATCCCTAGAATCATTTAATTGGCACTGATAGTTAAATTTGTAGGTTTTCTTATATTTAAATAGTTAATTTAACTCTAGGGTATTTGTTGGTTATTTCCAATTATTGATTTTTACACCAACTGACCGCTAGAAAATCTGGATGTATAAATGCATTAATATTTCTGGAATAGTTTACTTTTACGCATTAATTTAAATATAAATCTAAGGGAAGTTTATTAGTAAACAATCAATACATAGCTAGCTTTTCTTTATTAAAATTTACCCAAGAGAGGATTTTTGGATAATAATTTAATAAAGAAATATAACATAGGTTTATCCCATGAACCTTTTGTTGGTGATTGACAAACGGCCCACCTTGAAGCAGGCCTTAGGCCGATTCCGTATCGACCCAAGGCGCAAACAGAGGACTCAGCAGCGGCCCTACTGCATTCAACAAAGCCGCCTAACTCGTTTGAAGCGCCTCCGGGCTTGACTAGGTCAAACCCGTGCGACACCGTGTTCCTCCCGGGCTATCCCGTAGCCCGAGAGAAGGTCCCTCGGGTGATTCGCTCGCTCGTGGGCAGGTGGCGACAGCTGTCATGGCCCGCCATGCTTTCTCCGGACTTGACCGAACGATCAGATCTTCCGGGGACCCCACCGGGAGAGTACTGTGAACAATCCGTCTTGTCGTTTGCCCTCTTTGGCGGCGGCCGATGGTTGTTTGCGCTTACGCGACGCTCTAACCAAGCGGCGCAGAGTGGCTTCGGTCCGAATAAGGCCATATTGGGGATAAAGGAAAGTGCTTTCCCTAAAGAAGTTCTCCTTGAACAGCATGTCAAGACAAACACGTGTTCAAGATTAACCCGACCGGCTTCTCCTCGCAGTTCGAGCATCGACAGACCCTAGAACGAGACAAGAACCTCGTCACTAAAGCAAAGACCAGCTGGGCTCGCCGTATCGCCTCGGGCGCCCACGTTGTCTATAAAAGGAGGATTCTCGGACATTGCGAGGGACGGCTAATCAACACCCGAATTCCGATCCGATTCCACCGTCCAAGCACAAGCAACATTGGCATCCGTTTCCTCCACGAGTAGCCTTAGCCTTTAGCCGTCACCATCAGAAGCTCGATCGGCGCCTGTGTCCGATCCCGCACCTCTGCATCGCTTTTCCACCATATAGTCAACAAGATCGAGTAGAGCCATTACCCGGCAGTGGGGCTCCAACGAGGTAAATCACTCGTGTCTCCACGATTTGCATCGCTCCTCCCCGCCTTCCCACCGTCTGAAGGATCTGCACCGGATCACCTAGTCGCACCAGCCCTTGTCGGGAAGACCGCTGCCCTAGCCTTCCGCAGTTTGGCCGCCACCCGGCCGCCGACAAGGGTTGTCGTTGGCCTCACACCAACTACAAATTAAATCGCTTTGTCTGTGGACCCGCCGCTCTTCAGAGCGCGATTCCCAGACACCGACAGCTGGCGCCCACCGTGGGGCACATGGCTAGCCCTCAGCACTCCGTTCCCTCGGACATGCCTGAGGTTCCGAGCAGCGACGAGGTCCTGGACCTCGAGTTCGATGAGTGCGACGATCTCGACGATTGGGTCCCGTCAGACGATGGTGGCGGGAGGAGTACTCGCCGGCCGGGCCGACGTGATGGAGGTTGATACCTCTCTCGCCCCAGGGGTAGAGTTTCGCCCCAAGGAGTTGCTCCCGGAGCTGGACCCCTCCGTCACCCATGTCAGCGAGACTCCCATGGAGTTCGAGCTGCTTGGTGACACCGCAGCCTCCGCCGGCGACACCGGACGCTTCCCGACCTCGCAAGACGTCTCGCAAGCGCTTCGCGCCACGGTCGACGGCAACGCCGAGGACGAGGAAGACCAGGCGCATCTGCGCCGTCGCACAGAGGCGAGAAAGTTCTTCGATGATGCCGTCCGCCACGTCATGGATGGGATCTGTGAGGAGGACCGTCGCCAGCGCACCCCCCAGGGCTGCCAGCCGGTCGACCCCTCATCGAGACAATGACTAACCCGCTCTTGCGCAGCCAGCAGAAGGCGCGCGCCATCGCCGCGGTCGTTCGCGACTTGGAGAAGGACCCCCGTGGTTTCACCATGACGGGTTTGGGTCCGGCCATCGCTGAAGGCCTGGGTACCATTACCTGTGGCATCGACCGACATCAGGAGCAGAACGGCGGCGATCGTCCGGACACCTGGCGCGGAAACCAATCCGACCACGGCGGTACTCAAAGCGCGCCGCCACCGCAGCTTCGCGCCAGACCAGACGGCCTCCTCCGCCGGCTGCTCGTCACAAGACCCGGCGAGTGTTTTCCGCTCGCCCACGCCGATACCTCTCCCAAGGCGCGCCAGATGCTCGCTTTCTCGCGCTCTCCATGAGCGCCGTGGCCCCGAGGTTCAAACCGGGCCCATTGAGAAGTTCGACGGAGCAAGAATCCCGAGGAGTTCCTATCCGCCTACACCACCGCCATCCGAGCTATGGGGAGATGAGGCCGCCATGGTCAACTACTTCCCCACGGTGCTCGAGGGCATGGCCCAACTCCGGCTGTTCAACCAACGGCCCGGTTCTATCCGCACTGGTCACAACAGGATGCCTTCCGCACGAAGCTTCGAGGATGCTACGCCGCCTGGGCGCCTCAGACCTCAAGCTCAGAGTCTGGCCGAGACAATGAGAGTCTCCAGACTTTGTGTGCCGGTTCGTCGAGCCCGCAACACAATCCCTCGTGATCTCGGATGAGGCCATCATCGAGGCCTTCAAGGATGGTGTGAGGGACGGCGCTACACCGAGGACCTCGAGCTCCACCCGGCCAACACCGCGAGTGAGCTCTTCCGCACCGCCGCTCTCTACGTCAACGCCTCCGAGGCGGTGGAGCGCAAGAGGGGCCGTGCGAAGAAGAAGGCCAAGGTCGGCGATGGCTCGGGTAAAACCGACGCAGACAAGAAGAAGAAGAAGCGGCAGGAGCAGCCCGCTAAGTTCATCGCCGCCGCCGAGCTCCGACCAGACCGAAAGTGCCCGCCCCCACGCCGCCCTCCGCTAACACGCCCGCCGCCTCGGCGTCGCGCGGCGACCACTACAAAGGCGGCCGCAATGACTTCTACCGGGTAGGCCACGTGGCGGCCAGGGGGCACCCCAAGGTCGGCCTCCCCGTCCACAGCAGCAGAACCGAGGTGAGGACCAGTTCCACGACCCCAGCCTTTTCTGCCGCCTTCATCAACGCCCTGGCCATGAGCTACGCAACTGTCGCACGTGGGCCCGCCAGCTGGAGGACTTCTACGCCGGTCGCGGTCCCATGCCCGAGCTGCCCGAGGGCGCTGCTGGCGCCGCACCCCAGCAGGCCAGATCGTGGCTTTTCGAAGCCCGTACACGTCGCCGTCATCTTTGGCGGAACGTCAGCCTACACCTCTCGCCGCGAGCTCAAGGCCGCGTCCCGGGAGGTCCTCCACATCTCCCGCGGCGAACCCGCGGCGTCATCCTTGCCTTGGTCCAGCCAGGCCATCACCTTTTCGGTGATGATCGTCGGCGGACTCTCCAAACCCCAGCGTCTCCCGCTGGTGCTCTGGCCTACCATTGGCAATACTAGGGTCGACCGCGTCCTCGTCGACAGCGGGAGCTCGCTGGACATCATCACAGCGCGCGTCTTAGGCCTCATGCAGGTCCCGGCCCAAGATCAAGGACATCACCGTCCCTTTCCATGGATTGTCCCAGATCTTCGCCGCCCGTGGGATGTGTCGTGCTACCCGTCACGCTCGGCTCCTCCGCCAACTTCCGGACGGAGTACATCACCTTTGAGGTGGTGGAAACAGAGCTCCCCTACAACGCCATCTTGGGGCGCCCCGCCCTCTCCAAGTTCATGGCGGTCTCCCACCACGCCTATCTTCGCTCAAAGCCGGCACCCAAGGGAGTCATCACCGTCCGGGGTAACCACAAGACGGCCCTCGATTGCGACGAGACCGTGCTGGCTATGGTAGGACAGCTTCCTACCCGTGGTCCCAGCGGCAAGGAGCGCTCCCCAGCGCGCCCTAAGGTGGCACTGCAGCCGCAGGAGCCCACCAAGACCGTCGTCCTCACGGAGTCGACCCTCCAAGGTGGTTCACGTGGGGACAACCTCGAGCCTCAATAGGAACTCGAGCTCATCACCTTCCTCCGGGCTAACAAGGGCCGCGTTTGCATGGGAACCGTCCGATATGCCCGATGTCCCAAGGAGGTGATCGAGCCAAAGCTAGCTGTCCTACCGACAAGAAACCGTAAGGCAAAGGTCGAGGCGTGTCCCCGATCGAAGGCCAAGATCATCCAAGACCGGCTTGCAAAAAGCCGCTTTGCGGGCTTCATCCGCGAAGTTCAAGACTCCGATTGGCTTGCGAACCCGGTCGTCGCCCGTAAGAAAGGTGGCAAGTGGCGATGTGTGTCGACCACCGCGACCTTAATTCCGCCTGCCCCAAGGATAACTTTCCCCTTCCACGCATAGATCAGCTAGTTGACGCTACGGCAGATTCAGCTTTGATGAGTTTCCTGGATGCTTATTCCGGTTACCATCAGATCGCGTTGTGTAAAGAGGACGAAGAAAAAACCGCCTTTGTAACGCCTTTCGGCACATTTTGCTATACGACCATGTCCTTCGGTCTCAGAAATGCTGGCGCCACGTTCCAGCGTCTCATGCAAAAAACTTTCCCTGATCAAATAGGGCGCAACGTAGAAGTCTACGTCGACGATATCGTAGTCAAGAGCAAAGACGCCCGTGACCATGTGTCCGACCTAGCTGAGACCTTCGACAGCCTGAGACGGCACTGGGTCAAGTTAAATCCCGAGAAATGCGTCTTTGGTGTCAAGTCCGGCATGCTCCTAGGCTACGTAATCGGCGAGGTGAACATCGGTGCGAACCCCGAAAAAATCGAGGCCGTCGAAAAGATGAGGTCGCCGACCTGTGTAAAGGACATCCAGTCCCTCACGGGCAAAATGGCGGCCTTAAGCCGTTTCATCTCCCGCCTTGGAGACCGAAGCGCGCCTTTCTGCAAACTCCTGCGCAAGCACGATAGTTTCGAGTGGACTGAGGAAGCCGAGGCCGCATTTTTGCAACTCAAGCAGTATCTCGTCTCGCCACCCGTCCTCACTACTCCTAAGCTCGGGGAAGCCCTCCTGCTATACCTCTCGGTGACACCAAACGCCGCAAGTGCGGTCTTTGGCGAGAGAACGAGAAGGAAGCGGCGCAAAATGCCTACAATGTGAGCGGCACTCACCGGCCAAAGGAGCGCTACTCGACCTTCGAAGCGTACTACGCTTTGTCGATGGCCTCGCGCAAGTTGCGCCACTATTTCAAGCCCACCAAGTCGTTGTCCCGACTACTTACGATCAAGGACATTCTCCGAAACCCGGAGGCCACCGGGTCGGGTCGCTGGAAGTGGGGAGTCGAGCTGGGTGAGTGCGACATCCAGTTCGTATCTCGAACCGCGATCAAGGCCCAGGCCCTGGCTGATTTCGCCGCAGAGTTGACCAGCCGGATGAGCAAAGGTCAAGCTCTCTAGGTCAAGACGGGAAGAAGCTCGGTGGACTTCAGACTTTGATGGTTCACACCGGTCCGGCGATCGATGCGGGCTCGTTCTCATTTCCCCAATGGAGAGCGACTCCAAAGACGTCATACAAATACACTTTGCGGCTACGAACAACGCCACGAGTATGAAGCCCTAATTGCGGGCCTAAGAGCAGCATGCGCAAGGCCGACATTAAACGGCTTGTTGCGAAAGGGATTCACACTCGTCGTCCGCCAGTCGTGGAGGAGTTTTGCAACCGACGACTCGATGGCGCGGTACTGGCGGAAGTGAGGAAGCGGAGAAGCGTTTCACGAAGTTTCAAATTAGCTACATTCCTGGGAAGAGAATGGCGAGGCCGATAAGCTCGGCAAGCTCGGATCTCGCAAGAACCGGCCCACGGGGTGCTAGTCAGACCTTTTGAAGCCCTCCATTCCCTCCGGAGAGGAGGCAAAGGGACGTCTGTTACCCCCAAATCGAGACATCTGGCATCGCCTCATTCTCGAGCAAAGCACCTCTGGATGACGCCATTCATCCAATTCTTGGAGCAGGGACATTGCCCGAGGACGTTCTTCGAGCGTTCGGCTAAAAAGGCGAGCAAGCTTACACTTTGCGACGGGGCTTCTGCATGCGAAGGGTGCTAACGGCGTGCTTTGTAAGTCGTTACCCAAGAAGAAGGTAAGTACCTTCCGCCGACATTCACGAGGGCATCCGTGGCGCGCGCGCCTCACGTAACTCTCATCGCAAAGCGCCCGCATGGGCTACTATCGCCCATCGCGATGAGCGACGCAGGTCTTAGTTAAGTTACCGCGAAGCTTGCCAAGATCATGCGCGATGATGACCACCAGCCCACGATGAGCCGCAAACCATTCCACTAGCATGGCTGTCGCGGTTTGGGGCATGGACCTCTTAGGACCGTTCCTCAAGGGTCTTGGTGGCAAAACGTGCTTGTTCGTAGCCATCGACACCTTCACCAAGTGGATTGAGGCCGAGCCGGTCTCCAACATCACCGCAATAGCCGCAGACGCTTCTTAGAAGCATCGCCGCAAGGTTTGGCGTGCCCAATGTAATCATCGCCGACAATGGCACCCAATTCACAAGCCGGAGTTCAACGACATCGCGAGGAAATCGGCATGAAGCTTCGCTTTGGCCTCGTGGGCCCACCCACGAGCAACGGGCAAGTTGAACGAGCTAACGGACGATTAGTCCAAGGCATCAAAAACGAGTCTCACGACGCCTCAAGGCCAAACAAACAAGGTTGGGTCGACGAGCTACCGTCGATCCTACAGGCGGTCCGGACAACGACCGGTAAGACCAAGCGGGAGAAACTCCTTTCCGACTAGTCTATGGCTCTAAGCGCCCTCCCAACAGAGATGAGACTAGGATCCGATCGCGTTGACTTCGCCAAACCGTGGTCAACGGCGAGGAGCGGCAGCTTGACCTCGACCTACTTGAGAGCGCCATGAAAGCAATCCCTACTGAAGTGTGGCCTACCAAATAGCCCCTGCGTTGCCACGCTGCACGTAAACGCATACACGAGGACCCCGCAAGTAGAGACACGGTTCTACGACGATTCGAACCTTGCGAGGCTCCAACAAGCTCAAGCCCCAAGTGGGAGGGACCAGATAAAGTAGTCGGTAAGAAGACGACGGGCTCAAGACGCTTTGTCGACAAGGACGGGTGGAACATCTCCCTCCTGCGACGCTTCTACACTTAATCAGGTCGTAAGTTTCCTTCATTTCAATTCTTTTCAACTCGAAAAAAAAAAATTCCTTTCCCCCATTCGCGAGTCGCGTTGCTCCAAGTCTTAACCATTTCAAACAAGCCCGTGGCCAAAAGCCTGAAGGCTAAGGATAAAGCATTCCGGAGCATTTCCACGACGGGATAAGCCGAGCTCTCGCACCCTAGTGAATCTCCGCGCAAATGTGGAATTCCCGCGGCCCAAAGGTACAGTAAGCCCACGTCAGGATTTTTTGGATGGCTAACTTGGTCAAGGGCGCCGGGGTCAAGGCTTTCTTGCGCCAGCTTTTTCTCTTCCTAAGTCCTCGGCGTCACCAGATCAAGATCGTCGCATGCCCACCGTGAAGCTTCGGGGTGGGGTCGCGCGATTTTTCTAAATCACTCTAGTCTCTAGACCGCGCCCAACCCAAGTTTGCACTTAGACTTGGCACGGCAGAAATTTGGATGATTAGGCGCACCAAAAACAACCTTTCTAAAGCAATCCGCTTGCCTAAACTTCTTAAGTTCGTCTCAGACTTCGTTATCGTTCATCTAGTTTCTGCTGCATTTCAGATTCGCAAATCTGAACAGAAAAAAGCTAACAAGCAAGCAGAACAAAGATGATGGGATTTTCCCAAAAGAAATTGTATTTCGACAAACCGAAGATCTTACAAGAACAAAAGAAGGACGGGCTCCTAGGCGCCACACAAAAGAGGCGCGCGCGTCACTACGCTTATGGCGGCGCCCAAATCCTCTGATCCTCGCCACGCCTACAAAGCTAGCGGCTGGCGACGAGCGGCGGAGTTTTGGACCCGCCGACGACGACGACGACTCCACCAAGCCCGGTGTTGGCGCAGAAGGTCCCGGCGAGCTCGGGTGGCGCCTTTCGCCCGGCCGACGACAGATCGCCTCGCACACCCACCGGCTCGCTTCCAGACGACTCGCCATCGCCTCGGCCCCTCCGGCGCGGGCATTGATGGCCCAGTAGCGTCTAAGCGCCGCCTCCTCCGCCGTGATAGTTCGAAAATCCGTGGCGGCGGAGGCGGCGCCGCGATGATGGCCTCCGCAATCGCCCCAATCCCTCGCTCGCCATGACCCGCAGTGGAACTTCCTCTCGCTTCCACCACGGCTCAGGGAGCCTCTTCTTCGCGCGCTGACGGCGCGCGCGCTTCTCCACCGCGGCTAGCGGCAGCAGCATCCTCCTCCGCCCAAGACGGGCGGCGGCGTATTTCGGCATCGGCTGCAATCTGCGCCGCCACCGCGTCTCTCTCATCCTCCTCCGCCGCTGGCGATCGCTAACGCTTTGGCCATCTCCTCGCCGACGAAGTTGGGCATATGCCGCCAATGCGGCAGCTTTGGCCCGCAAGGCAGGAGCCACAACAAGGGACCCATAACCTCCTCCTCCCCCCGCTGGCTGGATCGGCGTGTGGAGGAAGCGGCGGATTTGGCTCGCGAACAAAGCTTCCATGAATGCACGCAGCGTGGCGAGTTGTAGTTGGAAGACATGGTTTCAAGCTATCCTTCCTTTTTCGCCCTTTTGCTCGCCTCCGCCGAATCTGGCGATTTTTAGTTCGCTACTCTAAGACAAGCGCAGCGAGGCGTAAGGATCACGCGCTGCGCGCGCTTGCTTTATAGGCGGGCGGCTGCCCGGTGCCCCGCCACACCGCAGTTACCCAAAGCGTCGTCGCGCGTGAAGGGCAAGCAATTAAAACCCACTACCCGAGCTGGGAGACGCGAGCGACGCACCGCCTCGCGGAATACCAACCGCTTAATCGCCCGCGACGACACGTGCCGCGACCCGCCGTCGATGGCGGAGAGAAATCATTATGGGTCGAGCCTACCGTATAGGTGTGGTCCACGCAGCAGCAAGGCTCGGTGATGCTCTCACGCCCGCCACGTGGTTTAGGCCGAGGGCGTGAACCGGCGCGGGCGGTTTCGCCTCCGTATCTGTGCCTGGCAAACGTGCCCTCGCTGACAGCGGAACACTGTGCCGCGCCGCAGAGCCCACAGTGTGTGCGATTTGACACAATGAATTAAGGGAAAAATGGCTAACATTTCGACCACCGTGACGCTATGCGATATTAATCAGCGGGCGCTCAAAAGAAAATATACAAAAGTATATGGCGCAGAGAACCATGGACCGGTCAAACCACGGTCCGTCTGCAGCTTGAGCTTTTCTAGCTCGATTTCTAAGTCACGGATTCGCGTCTGCGCCTGAAGTAACTCTATGGCCCGAGCGGCCATATCATTTTGATCCTGGAGCAGCTTAACTCGGGCTTCGGCGAGCTCTTCTCTCTGTTTTTTCAAGGCCTCCGACTCACAGCAGACTTCGCCCGGGCCACAGAACGAGGCACTTTTCGCCTGAGCTTCATCGCAAGTTTCCTCGAGCCCGTGAACGATGGAGTTGTGCTCAGACTTGGTAGCCGCTAGCTCTTTGTGGCCGCCTCGCTTCAGACTCATCGTCAAAAGAACCCGAGCCCTTCGCCTCTTGGCGGGCCGCTGGGCTTGAATCTTCACAGCTTCCTCCACTTCCGGGCTTGAGCGAGTCTCGTCATGGCCTCCTACTCTTTCTCTTCTTGTTTGTCTTGGTAGCGCTACTTCTTCGGTGATGCGCGCGCCGTGGCACGGGCGTCGACCTCGGCGGTGAGCCGTCTGGCGCTTTACTGGGCCGGGCTTGCGCTTAGCTTCGGCGGAGAGATGCTCAATCTCGCCGCATCATCATCTGCCTGCCGCCCATCGCTTCCATCGGCGAGGATGAGCGGCGATAAGCGTGCAAAGAGCGAACAGAAAAACTAAGTCAAGACGCCAAAAATCCGATGCCTAAGCATAGCGCAGAATCAAAGATGTCACCTTCTCGGTATGGCGAGCATGTTCCACGTCCCCGCCGCGATGATATCGCGGCGCCCCGCCAAGCCCGGGCGCGGATCCCATGCAGCGCCAAGGGTTGGCGGCCAGCCGGTTCCTCGCTACCTCCCTCCAGCGACGCTGAGCCTGGCAACGCCGGCAACGTGATTGGAAGCAAGGCTGGCGCCCCAGCCGCGGCTGCCCTTCTCTCAGCATCCTCTAACTTGGCCGCCAGGTCGGCCTTTGACGCAGTGGCTCGCCTCTCGGCCAGCACGGCCTCGCCAAGCTGAGCCCGGGCCCTTTTCAACGCGTCCTTTAGCTCGTCCACCGTCCACTTAGCCACCACAAGCTCGTGTGGATCCTCTAGCCCGGGAATTGGGCGGGGTTTCGGACGTGGTAGTCCTGTTCGACCAGCCTCCGCCGACTGGCGGCATCTCGCCTCCACCCACTGGGTGACGGAAATCCAGCCCGCAGATGCTAAGCGGGCCACGCTGGCATAACTACCCTTGCCCATCCGTCCAGCGTCAAGACGCTGACCGCCAGTCCAGATTGACTAACAAAGATTCGACGATCGGTGTTGAAGCGCTTTCCCCCGGGTCTTGAAATGGTCGGTAACCCCCTGCGGTCAATTGGCCACCACCACCTTGCAGGCGCCTTCCACGCGCAAGGGCGAATCCACACAGATCATCGCCGATGACGACTTGCACCGTCTCCGCCATCTCATGAAGCGCCCAAAGACCGCCGCCGATAGCGAGAATTTGGTCCTCCGCTGGTCACCGCTCCTTGCCCTTCGACCGCCAATCCGGCGGCCTCTAGCTGCGCTTATCCGAGCGCATTCCTCTGGTCCGCCGTTTTGTCTTCAGAAGCCCAGTTGCCTCCATTCTTTGCAAAGAAAGGCACTTCTCCGAGGTTCGACCGGCTCGTCTTCACCACCGCGGCCTCAAAGAAGGAAGCAAAGACTCGGTGGCCACTTTCACACAAGATCCGCGACAAAAGGCACGGCGGTCAGACACGAGAAACAGAGTGATAGCATGAAGCGCAAGAAACTTACGCGCCGGTTCGAGCTCGGTGTCTTCGTACACCCCTGGCGTAGGGCGAAGAAAGAGCTCATCTCCACCGCCGACGCAGCTCGAGGTGAGCAAGGCCGCTCCCTTGCGCCTCGCAGAACCTTCCTCGTAGGTCCTCGCCAGGCCATCGCCGGCAGCTGGCTCGACACTAGCACGACCTCCTCATCGTCCGCCGTCTCGAGTTGGTGGTACGTCCTCCTCTTCTTCGTAGGCGCTGCGCCCTGAGCACACACAGCACGAAGACTTAAGGGCCGCTGGTGCCTAGCACTCAGCCCGTATTGGAGGATGAAGGCTTACCTGCGCGGGCGCGGCGCGTTTTCCCGTGTGCATCGCTGTACCCGCCTGTGCTGAGCCCGCCATGGCTGCTCGAGGTGCCGTCTTCCCCTTACTCGCCGTCGGCGACGGACCGGCGCTCATTGATACCCGGCGCGTTCCGCCAAAGAAGGGCCCGTCGTTCGAGCCAGCGGCTGAGCGGTTCGCCTAACCACCTTCCACGTCCATTGAAGAACAAAAGTGCGCCTTTATCAAAACCTCAAGGAGCGACGGCCGAGAAATTCAATCGAACACTGCTGGCACTTACCTCGACGCTTTGTCCTTCACAAGCCGTATCTGGCGAGGAGCCTTGTCCAAGGGTAGCAGCATTCTGCGATCCGCGCAACCTCGCGGTTTGAGAGACCTGCGAGGTCTCACTAACGGTTACGACATATCCCAACTCGAGATCAGACGCAAAGAAAGCAACTCACGCTTACCTTCATGGAAGTCCCGGTCGGGATCCTCCCAACCATCCATGTCGCCGACGCATCGCACGCGGCGCCCCAGCGGGCTGATCCGGTGCCGGACAAAGCCAACAACGACCTCGTAGCCCGTCAAGCCGTCCTTAACAAGATCCTTAATGTCAGCCTCAGTGGCTTGATCCTCATTTGCCGGGCTCGCCATTGGAAGATTGGCGTATCCGGCGCGGCCGCGGAGTATTCCAGAGTCGAGCTCCCGCGGTTCAGGTAGAACCACCGCCGGGCCCAACCATCAACTTTCGTCTTCACCTCATACTCAGGGTATGATTGGCTGCCCCGGGCCCGGCGCGCGGTCAGGTAGAAAACCCCGCCGTTGCCCACTCGTTTACCGACCGGCTTCAACTCAAAGAAGTGCTGGAGCAGGCTCACCGTCGGCCTGACCCCGCAGTGCGCCTCGCACAGGAACGCAAAGATCGACAAATGAGCGTAGGATTGCGGGGATAAGTTCTCCGGCTTCAGCTCCGTAAAGGCAAAGAAGTCGGTAATAAATCGATTCCGACGCGAAATCCGCAAATGGCCGAACTCTCAAAACACACCAATTGCGGGCTCCGCCTTGGCTCTGCGCTCTCGCTACCGAAGCCTCCACGAGCCCGGCTTCACAAAGCCATCCTCTCGGCTCCATCATCCTCTCTCTCGTCAAAGTACTCCTCCTATGAGAACCATGGCGGCGGAAGTAGAGGGCGAGAGCGGAACGAGTGGGAAGATGAAGAGTGGGGCAAAGGGATGTTTCCGTGGCGGGAAGTTTCACCAAGCGCCCTTATGAGAGAAGGCAACACCGAGGCGAAGATCGTGGGGGTCGAGAAGGCGAATCGCCTCACCTTTACGCCAAATCGGTTTCAATGCTCAAACTTTGGTTCCCGAGCCAAAACTTCCAGCGGCGTGGTAGGGATCTTTTTCTAAACCTCGACAGCTCGTTCTGCGACCCGCTTGAGGCTCGGGGTTGGTGTTGGTGATTGACAAACGCCCACCTTGAAGCGAGCCTTAGGTCGATCCCAGATCGACCCAAGGCGCGAACAGAGGACGAGCAGCCGCTCCCGGCCGCACCAACAAAGCCGCCGACTTGCGTTTGAGCGCCCCGGCTTGACTAGGTCAAACCGTGCGACATCGTGTTCCTCCGGGCTATCCGTGAGCAGGAGAAGGTCCCGGTGATCCGCTCGCTTCGTGGGCGGTGGCGGCCGTGTCATGGCCCGCCATGCTTTCTCCGGACTTGACCGAACGATCAGATCTTTCGGGGACCCCGGCCGGAGAGTACGCGCAACAATCCGTCTTGTCGTTTGCCCTCTTTGGCGGCGGCAGATGGTTGTTCGCTACGCGACGCTCTAACGGGGCGCAGAGCTGGCTCGGTCGATCAAGGCCATATTGGGGATAAAGGAAAGTGCTTTCCCTAAAGAAGTTCTCCCTTGAGCAGGCATGTCAAGACAAACACGTGTTCAAGATTAACCCGACCGGCTTCTCCTGCGCAGCTCGACACTCGACAGACCCTAGAACGAGACAAGAACCTCGTCACTAAAGCAAAGACCAAGACGGGCCCGCCAGATCGCCTCGGCGGCCACGGCGTCTATAAAAGGAGGATTCTGGACATTGCGAGGGCGGCTAATCGAACACCCGAATTCGATCCGATTCCACCGGTCCAAGCACAAGCAACATTGGCATCCGAAGTTTCCTCCACGAGTAGCCTTAGCCTTTAGTTGTCACTATCAGAAGCTCGGGATCGGCGCCTCCAGTCCGATCCGGCACCTCAGATCGTTTTCCACCATATAGTCAACAAGATCGAGTAGAGCCATTACCCGGCGGTGGGGGCTCGAACCAGGTAAATCACTCGTGTCTCCACGATTTGCATCGTTCCTCCCCGCCTTCCCACCGCACGAGGATCTGCCGGATCACCTAGTCGCACGTGCCCTTGTCCGGAAGACCGCATGCCCTAGCCTTCCGCGAGCTTGGCCGCCACCCGGCCGCTGAGAAGGGTTGTCGTTGGGCCTCACACCAACTACAAATTAAATCTCACGGTCCGTGGACCCGCTGCTCTTCAGGAGCGCGATTCCCAGACACCGACACCTTTAGTTTATTGCCAACTCCGACGAACCTTATCCCGTACGTAGGTGGAATTTCCGATATTCGTCATGCCTATGAACCCTAATAACTCTTTTGCGACCTTATCGTACGAACTCGTATTTTGGGATTTAGTAGACTATTATATACTCTTAGTATTATTTATTAATGCACCGCGCCATGCATAGCATATCATGCGCAAAGTAGATTCGCTAGTCGAGCTTGGTACATATGCCGAGGATTTAACCTAGATCGTGCGTACATCATGTTTTCCATTGCATTAGTAGGTAAATATTTGTTTGTTGGTTTGATTAGACATAGGCGATCCTGAAGGGAGATTTGGGGACGCTAAGGAGAACCACCTACAAGATCAAGGCGAGTTAACACTTACTCTTTAGATGTGATTTGTATTAGGGAGAGACGGCGACTCTCCTTAGTGCGGATTAACATCGCTAATATCATGTTCATTACCTAGTTTTTCTTAAACTATTTTGTTTACTTATTAAAGATGCATGCTTATTAGAATGCCTAATTGTTAATCATGTTATACTATTACATGCCCGCCTTGAAATGTTTAGCCTTGATGACTGCCTTGATTGTCATTGCTCTTGATAGCCTATGATTAGTCTGGTAACCACTTTAACCCTACCTAATGGGTAAAACTTGCTTAGACCGGCTTAGGCTTAACGAATCTTCTGGCTAATCGCCACGGAACGGTGAACCGATATTCACTGGACATTCATTATTCTCATTTAATATGACATGACATATGACAGTTAGGACTGGTAGGTGTATGTTGGGCTGCTTGTGTTTGTGGGTTTGGTTATGGGGATAATTGGTCGGTTTGGGTCGGTCGTTTGGAAAGACCAAGTGTGTGGTGAGGTGTGGTCGATGACCGTGGAAGTAGAGAAAGAATGGTGGGTTGCCCCTAGTTGGATTTGGACATCCGGAGGGATGATTAAGGCACGAGATGCCTAGTGCCGGGTTTAGCCCGGGGAGCGTTTGGCAGAGTGCCGAAACTGCCCTATGAATTGCTTTAGCGTTTGGCGAGTGCAAAGCGCCTTAGAATTGTTTTAGCGTTTGGCAATGTGCCGAAACTGCCTTAGGAATGGTTTTAGCGTTTGGCAGAGTGCCGAAACTGCCTTAGGAATGGCTTTAGCGTTTGGCAGAGTGCCGAAACTGCCGTAGGAATGGCTTTAGCATTTGGCAGAGTGCCGAAACTGCCCTAAGTATTCGTTTGGCAGAGTTCTGAAACCGCCAAAGATTCGTTTGGCGAGTGCGAAAGCGCGCCTGTATTCGTTTGGCGAGTGTCAAACCGCCTGTATTCGTTTGGCAGAGTGCTGAAACTACCAGGAGTATTAAGGAAGCGTTTGGCAGAGTGCAGAAACTGCCCGGTGTAAGAAGTGGTATGGATTGGTTGGGAGCAACCAGGAGAAAGTCTGGTTGGGAGCAACCAGGAGGAAAGTTCAAGAGGAACAAATAAACTGGTATGGTGATTGTGTAAGCTGGATGAGTTATGATCGAGGATTAGTCAATTTGTGTGTTAATTGTGTATAAGCTGGTATGGATTGTGGTGATTGTGTAAGCTGGGTCGTGTATTCGAGTGAGAGTTGGTCGATTATGGGTTGGTTGGTGTGATTGGTTGGCTATTTGGGTTCGGGATGCATGGTTAAGATGGAAACCTCTGATTTATTTATAACAATACAAGTGTTAGTTAATGCTAGTTAGGTTATTTCTAAAAGTCTTATAAACTTGGCTTTACGCAAATAAAATAACCCTCTCCTCCAAATAAAAGCCTTCTACACTATATGCATTACGGAAAGTGTTAACTAGCCAGCGTTTGGATGACGCTGACCTCGCCCACTTATCTTCTTTAGACGATGGCATCGAAGATGACCCTTACGCGTGTCTCGAAGACGACGGACAGGATCATGGTGGACCCGAGGAGTCTTAGGGGCCGCTCCAGTCGCTGGTGGACCGTAGTCGATAGGGATTTCTTTGGGTAGATATTTTGAGTGTCCGCTGTACTCTGAACTATTCTTATGTAAGAAAGGCGTGTATGGGCCGCCTTACTAAAGTCGCCTAAGGCGCAACTCTATGATGTAATATTCAGAGATTTTATTCTATCGATGTATGCTTGTATCGGCTACGTGGTCTTCCGCGCTAGCGTACTGATCCAGGGGCTAGCGCAAGGGATCATCGACCCTCAAGGTAATTAAAATTGAGGGGTGACAACAAGGCAGCTCATTAGGGCTCATGAAAAGCTACGGTGGTTGTGAATTCAACGAATTGCGCGCCTGAAAGGCCCTGGATAAGTACTTCAACCCCTTGCAGCGAGATTGACAAAAGCGCTCCTCCCCATGGCCACGTGTATCTCCATCGGAAATGAGAAAAAGACCAACTTTTGGAATACCAACTCACGCTGTCATTGCTCTGTTTAGCTTGAGGGAAGACCGGAAGAAGAACCTCACGGTCACCAGAGTTCTCACCAATAATGCCTGTATCAGATCGGTAAGAAATCTTGCTAGTGTTGACCATTGGCGCGACTACTTCAAGGTGTGGAGCACCTCGGAGAAATTACTCTTACAGCCGAGGAGGACCAAATTGCTTGGGTCTATAATACGGACGACCAATTTTCCATGTGGTCGGCTTATCACCTTCAATTCATTGGCAGCTTTGAGTGGCCCTTTGCGAGTGTCATTTGCAAGGTTTTAAATAGCGGGCTATGACATTTAGCGGTGACTTCATCTAAAAACTATAGAAAGCTATAACGGGTTATAGCGAAAGCTATTTCATTTAGCGGTTTTGGAAAAAACATGAAAATTTTCAATTATATGCATAGAAACATTGAAGTACGAAAAAATTATGACCACAAATACTCAAATATATGTCTAGGGATACATGAGAACATGCATCTCGGTCCATTACTTCACAGTCATTCGATCAATTAACATATCCATGGCTATAATCAACATTCATATTCATTCAACATCCAACAATTAACAACTCAACAATTATTCAATTGTTTATTACAACATTCACTGAAGTAAAGAAAACAATAAAGAGGCATAGATTCTAGTTATCTAGAGTGAGTAATGAATATATGCCTCGATCAGGATTAGCGGTGCTAAATAAATTTCGCGGCTAAATCAAATAGCGGTATTTAGCGGAGCTAAAGCGTCATTAGCTGCAATAGCGAAAAAATTAGCAATAGCGTAACAGCAAGCCTTCTAAAAGGCTATAGCGAAGCTATAGCGGAGCTATAGTGGGCTATTTCAAACCATGGTCATTTGGAAAGCATGCATGGAGAATAAATACAATTCCTTTACTTGCTCGCTTTCTCATATGGCGCATCCACATGGCTGACGTCCTAGCTCGCAAAGGGTGGCCTCACTAGCCGTTATGCCAGTTTTGTCAAAGTCACCCAAAGACTATCGACCGCCTCGTCGGCCATTGTACCTTGATCAGTTCCCTGGATCTGCGTCTTGCCCACAGGAACTTCCATTGTGAGCATCTGATGAGTTCTGGAGACACGTTTCCATCGTGTCTTACAAGGATGCTAGACGTGAGCACAACGGTGTAATCTACGCCATTTGAAACCTTTGAAACACCGAGTTGCCTTCCAGCTTGACAGTAGACCATATTAGGGATGACGCCAAGGTTGGAGCATGGAGCTCCATGTAGACACAATGTACTCCCTCCGGTGTCAAAAAACTAGTCGTTTTAACCTTTCATCCAAAGTGCCAAAAAACTTATCGTTTTAGCCTTTCATCTAGAGTAGTAATTAGATGAGACCTTTGGAAAGTCAAAAAAAGATGCATGCAGTTGCATCTATTGGTCTATGGGAAAAGTTTCCATAAATTCATTGCTACGAATTAATGAATCAACTAGTCTTTTATAGGGGCCTTGATATTATAAATTGTGTCTAAAATGATTAGTTTTTTTTATACCGGAGGGAGTAATTCTTATAGGGGTTGGTCATGACATCTTGTACAGAGTAATTTTTTCTTAATAAAATGGCAGAACACCTACCTCTCCGATAAAAAAAATATGATAAAATCGTTATCCCTTTCTTAAAAAAAATCGCATGTATACAAGCCGGTGGCATCGGATGTTTCTGTGCTACTACAACCGGTAAGCTTGACTTGATATTAATACCTTAGCATCTCCGTGTCGGACAAACAATAAACTCAAGAACAGACCGAAACAAAAGTAAAAAGACAAACTGTTCACAAGAGACAATTTACTTGGAAAAATTAGTACTCCTAGCTTTACAAAAACATTAAACTCCTATCCTAGATGCCTTGTTCCAGTGGTTATTCTTCTGATGGACACAATCCCATTATTTATGACTCCTCGTTTGGCTCATATGAAGCCGTCAAAGCGAGAGGATTGGTGTAGCTTAATATTGTATCCAATTACACTTTGCATAGAGTCGCCACATTTGTCTATTGCTCCTTCCTAGGGCTACAAAGTCAAAATGCCCAGAATAACAGAAGGTTTATGTTTGCAAAGACCACTTAAACTAATTACTAGCTCATAACAAAATGGACTAAAACAATGCAAATTAATAGGGATGCCAAATAAATGTACCTGACTGATGTCGGATCGATTTTGGTCCGGACCCGGCTCAGTTTTGTATGATCCAATAATTTCTAGTGATTTGGCTTCCTCGCATTCCTGCCCCTTGGCCGGCAATGGCTGCTCTTTGTTGCTAATAACGACTGGTAAGAGAGTGACCATTATATTTAATTCGATCTTGTGTAAGAACAACCACAAAGTGATTGGCAATCCCGTGTCCTTTCCACACGTCCCAGAGGCTAAATGCATGCAGGTTTCTCTTCCGTTTCTTCATCTGTTTTTTGATTTCTCAAGGGGTAAATGCAAAGAGCTTCTGTGCTGCAGGATATGAAGTGCTGCTCGGGTGCCTCGCCGCGGCAGTGATCGCCGGTGCTGTCGCAGTTTCCTGCCACCTCAGGAACAGAGCACACGAGCTCAAATCATCAAGAAAGGACATTGGTAATCTCACTTAAGCAGCAAGCAATTTACACATACTGATGGCTAATTGATCATATTCAGTAACATATAGCGCTCTGCGATTGTGCATATTCTTCTCTACTTGCAGAGATCGCCGCGGCCTCCGTTGAGTATGAGGAGGTCACCTGCAAGCAGATGTCGATCAGAGAGATATACGCCGCGACTGAAAACCTGAGTGCATCAAACGTCATCGGCCAGGGCATTGCAGGTACTTCACACCACTAGTCAGCTAAAACTTTGATCTTTTTACTCCCCAGAGCAGATAAAAGTGTAATTTTGTTGAGAAACAACATGAGTAAGTACAACTGTACAAGCAAGGTGTAGCCATATTCAGAACGAAAATTCATAAGTTTCTTTTTTTTTTTCCTTCTCTCTGAAAGCTTTGGATGCACCTTCTTCTTGCTGATGTAATGGATCTCCAGGGAAGGTGTATAAGGGAGTGCTCGCGAATGGCTGGCCTGTCGCAGTGAAGCACATCGTGAAGAGAGAGCACGCGGAGACCTTCCTCAGGGAGGTCACGAGCCTTTCCCATGTCAGGCACCCGAACCTCGTCTCGTTGAGAGGCTACTGCGACGGGCAGGACGAGTGCTTCCTTGTGTACGAGCTCTGCATCAACGGCAACCTGTCGGAATGGCTATTTGGTACGTAAGAACCTTTCCAGGGAAGCAACTTGTTCTTGTCAGCTGGTCGCTTTGGCTTTTTCGAAGCCGTTTCTCGATGATCACGACGAAGCCACGAGATAAAAACTCTCAAATCAAGCTTGTGAAGCCTCGAAATTCAATTTCAGGGAATGATTGGTTGCAGGGAAGGACAGGAACCTGTCATGGATTCAGAGGCTTCAGGTTGCGCTTGGCAGCGCGTGCGGCCTCTGGTTCCTTCACACCTACCCCGAAGGCTGCATCGTTCACCGGGACGTCAAGGTCAACTCCATATTTCTAACTTTGTATGATCTGAAGAGGCTTCAGTTCATCTGCGTATTCCAGTGACGGCAAATCCTGAATCCATGCGTACGTGCTGTGTATGTCGCAGCCAACCAACATACTTCTTGGGGTCGATCTGGAGCCCAAGCTGTCGGATTTCGGGCTGTCCAGGGTGATGGACGTCGGCGTGTCGCACGTCAGCTCCGAGGTCAGAGGAACCTTCGGCTACGTCGACCCCGAGTACAGGCACAACCACAAGGTGAACGCCGCGGGGGACGTGTACAGCTTCGGCATGGTGCTCCTCCAGCTCCTCTCGGGGAAGAGAGCGATCAACATCATGAACACCACGAAGCCAATGTCACTGGACAGGATGGTGAGTTCAGATCACACCTCTGAATTCTGAATTTTTCTTTCTTAGGTAAAATAATGTTTCCGAGTTCCGACCTCTGCGTCCAGGACATATACAGGAAATGCAAGTTTAATTACCCACACCTCTTGTTCTCAGGCTTCCATGCTCGTCAGAGACGGCAATGTGCTGGAGTTTGCTGATCCTAGGCTGAACGGGGAGTTCTCCGCGGAGGCATTTGGCCTCAGCCTGAAGCTCGCGCTCTCGTGCACAGGATACAAGCGGCAAAGGCCGTCCATGGAGCAGGTGGTGTCGAGGCTAGAGAAGGCTCTGCAGATCTCCATGGGAGATGGTGATAGGCACAACGATGTGAGCACAGTTGAGTCCCTTGCATAGGCAAACCACGTGCAACGAATTTATTGTAATCATATATAGACTATAGAGGCATCACTGCAAGCTAGATTTGCAGTATGATGCGGAGTCGGATATTTCAGCATTTGTTTCTGTAGTACTAAACAGAAATAACTGCAATAAGCGCAAAGGAAACCCAATTACAAAAAGAATTGTACTACATGACGATCAATTAGTAATGCGTAGATACACATCAAGTCTAAATGTAACACTCCAACCCAACCGGGCTCGGAGTACTACTAACTCTACAAAAGAATTACAAATTTTGACAGCATCTTTCCAGAAAGTACTCTAATCCGCAATCACAATTTAACATATTTACATAGTATAATCAACTCTCATCATCAATATGTAATCAACAGTAAACCCAAAACCCACTCAAGGGTCCATCTCAACAAAGTCCTTTACCAATAACCATCTACTATTACCTTTAACAACGATGACGAAGACATTAAACAATAAACAAATTCATTGTCCGACAATTGGAATAAATGTAAAGTTCCACACAAAACAGGAATAATAAATGGTTTTCTAATTAGCTTAGGTAAAGATAACTAAATTGCTGAATCCTGCAATTATTTTAAGGTATGAGTGTGCTTATGCCAAAAGGAACTATGCTACGACCCCCATGCATGTCGTCTTCAAAGATCACCTAAAAACCAAATAAAACAAGACCGAGTATCGGAGAATACTCAGCAAAGTATATGTATAAACATAAGGGGTATCAAGATCTCTTCGACAATTACAATAAAAGAAAACAATCATTATATCAACCACTCCATCAAACTCACTCTCCAAACATCCGATGCGATGCAATGCACATGCGTCTATACTATGAGCTCATATCGGTATAGCTAGGTGCGCACTCGTCGATGCCACACCTTGCTCGTCCTTTTCAAACGGGGACCAATTATTCCACTCCCGTGGAGTGCCTACCAAGTAGGACTTCGGAGCACTCTGGACTAGTTATTTGTGACTTTCTCACCGACCTGACTCATATGCACATAATGCAGAATCCCCTCTATAGTCCACTTACCACAAACCTTCATTCTTGAGCAATGTAAATAACATAAATAGACAATTCACATCACAAATCTTCACCCATATCACAAGGACAAGCATAGAGCATTAAACCACTTAGCCATATATTATCCAACCAATATTTGTTTAACATATACTTGCCTTTAACCACGAGGACTAGCACGATCAATTGGCGTCGAACTCGCACCACTACTTACGGAAAACGATAGAATTCAATACAATGCTCCCATAATGAAGATAACAACTTGAACATATTGCGCCTATCGTATTATCTCTCATTCCCAAATATCCACCCCTCTATTACTACTAAAGTTCAGAAATCAATTTATTAAGATACCGGACATCAGTATTAAAACAATCATAACTCCTACATCCCTCAACCGATTTCTGCATTCTTCTTGTCAAAACGAAGACAAAATCGATACGCACAACTTTCGTAACAAGACCGGAAACTGATTCCCAACCCAACTGTGCTGAAACCCCCTTTGAAGACTATTGCACCAAAATCGATCTATTAATTTCCACCTCTACCGATCACCACCACTATTCCCACCAATGACACATCTAACTTTGGAGCAATAACGTGGGTGCATCCCTAATCATGCGCAGATTCGAAATAAACAAAAACACACATCAAACCCTAGGTCGTTTGTACCTTCCTTCTACCTTCTTTCCCCTCTTCTAGCCGGCTTCTTGCCCCTCTCCATTGTCCACCGACAAACGCAGCGGTAGGGCGACGACGGCGGCGGCTTGGCCACGAGGGCGGTAGCGGCGACCACGGGTCGGTGAGGACGCAGCACGGCGTCGGCGACGGCAGAGCAACAGCGGAGGTGCGGGCATAGAATGGAGGTAGCACGGCGGCGAGACAGCGGCGGCGTGGCGGCTGGGCGGCGACGGGAATGGCGCCAGTGCGGCACGGCGACGCCAGGAACTTTCCCGAGCGGCAACTGCAAGAGGCGGCGGCGGCTAGGTCTATTGCCCCGGTGAAACCCGATGGCTTCACCCCCATCGGTTATATTACCCAAAGATGGGCTGGGCCAGGCCACCGGCCCAATAACGAGCCATCACACTAAATAAACATCATCATCATATTCCAATATTTTTAAGAAAACTACCACAAAAAGGGGGTAAGGAGGAATCGGTGTACGCAACCTTACCCTTAAGATTGAAAATCATAGAGAGGTTGTTTCCTTTTCACCCTTGATGATAACTTCATGACAAAATGTACACAAAAAAATAATATATACAGATTTCATATTCAGAAATCCAATTTTTGCATAAAAAACGTGCGTGTTTGAACTTTGAAAGACAATACCATATCATCAGCAATAGCTTATTGTTGTCAATAATACAAGTACAAACATCATACTGAACTTTTCCGGCCTCATTATCCCCTCATAAAAACAAATGCTTAGCCTAAAAAGTCACAGAGCTATACATAAAGGCCTGGCAGTTAGCCAATTAATAATTAAATTTAACTACAAATTACAACATGAAGCAGAGACCAGACTACTACCCATGTGATCTTCTGCACGGATATTAATAAGACTACACCACCATGATGCGTATCATCGAAGTGGCAATTCGTCCAGTTCTTCAGCATAATCTTTTTGGTTCATCGACAGGACGCACAAGCCATGCGGGAGAAAAAGATAAATGGAAAGAAAGATTATCACCCCAAGATCAGCCTCTTCACCAATGGCTGGTTGAGGGGGATCTCGCAGGTATATCTGGCTGGCACACCATATGCAGTACAGGGTGGCTATCACGAGGATGAGAAAGAAAGATTGGTTTGATTTTTCGGTCACTGATTTCCCATGCTTCACTCTGCCAAAACATAGAACGAAATGTTCATAGAAACATAAAATGGATTGGTAAAAGATAGCAACACAGTGGAATACTGAACTCAGCTTGAAATAGCATTGTGTACTAGTACTACTTAGGGTAGCGCTCAATGTACCACTGTGTCAGTACAATTGAGATTCTGAAAAGTTTATAGCTTTCCTAGAGCATCAGCCTAAACTACTAAACTCCATGTTTTGTATACAACAAAGCAGGATCTAGCTTTTTTTATGACTTTGTAATTTGTACATACTGCACCTATGAAACTAAATTATCACCTGTTAATGTACACATATCCCCCCATGAGACAAATGCAAAGGAGACCTACAACCATCACTGCATCTGGGTTAATAGGAGCACGGCCTTTCCACCAACCAGTGCTAAGAATCCAAGTATACATTGTAGAATGACCGTTTTCCTTCAAAAAAAAGATATGATAGATTTAGTATAACAAGAATGCAATAGTACAATCTGTGTTTCTATCCTGTAACTTTGTAAATATTATATATATATATTAATATATATACCGTAGGAGTCTCTCCTATGGCTTTCCCCTAAAAAAAGGTATCACAAGAATGCAATGCAATGGAAGAAGTGTTTTTTAGAATCCAAATAAATTGAACCGTTCACATGAAAATAAGTTGTGCTAATGGCAAAGCCCCTGCCCATTTTGCTCCAAAAAGAAATTAATCCATGCTCTCAATTATTTAAAAAACGTTGTAAGTATGTATAAATAAACAACCTTAAGTCAATATATCTCACCCCATCACGAGGAACGAAATGAACTAAGAACTAGAGGAGTACAATCCTTCCAGCAAAGAAAATGTGTAGGATTGAGATCCTCTAACATGTACAGCAATGCGATGCATGGTGTAAGGTGTAAACCAATGCGCTCACCTCAAACAAGTGGTCCAAGAAGAAGTGGGAGAGCGAGCCGGCAGAGATAAGCAAGAAGCACTGTCTCTTGCTTAACGCTACCTGCACGAGCACCGACATTAAACAAATCAAACAAATGCCACATGATCAAAGGCCTCCGGACCCTCACTCTGCAGCTAGCCCCTTTCTACAACGCATGCTTATTTCAGCTTCTCTGGCTTGCAATTGCAGTTTGAGACCCTACTCCATGGCATCAATGGTAACCATAGTTTACTGGTTGCTACTCACATCGATCAGAAATCAAAACAGAGACAACAAATAGTATGGAATGCTGCGAAGGCACCAGACACACCCTAGTTTATTAGTAACTAGTAGAATACACAATTGACAATCCCAAGGTTTGTTCTCTCCCATGAGGCCATGACATAGATTCGTACTAGATAGTGGAGAATAATTAATTAATTAAAAAAGGAGAGGGGTGAGAACAAATCCAAGGAGATTGGGGAGAGAGAAGATTGGGGGGAAGCATCCCACTGACCCCGGCGGGCGCATCGAGGAGGCCGGCGCGGAGCAGGCGGCGGGAGAGCGAGGCGTAGAGGCAGGCGAGCAGGAGGCCGAGGAAGAGCGGGTAGTAGAAAGGGTGGTGGACGGCGGCCATGGCGAGGCCCCCCGCTGCGGACGCCGAGGGGAGGAGCGACGCGAGCCACTCGGCGAAGGCGCCGAGGTCCGGGCCGAGGAAGGCGTTGGCGGCGTAGACGGCGCAGTGGTGCGGGCCGAAGCGGCGGCCGCCGGCGAGCCGCGACAGCGCCGCCCCGCCGGACAGCGCGTACAGCAGGTGCGCCCCCGGCCCCGGCATCCCCTCCGGCGACGGCGAGCCCAGCCGCCGGACGCGAGGGGGAAGAGGAGAGTTCGGTAGGAGAGGAGGCAGACGGGTTGGACTTGCCGGTTTTGGTTTACGGAGTTGTTGGTTGGGTCATGGTGTCCTTGCTGAGTGGCTGCTCGACGCGGCGTCCTCCGGCTGGCTGCTGCGCTTACCGCGAAGGGAAGCAAACGGTTTAAACGGTCGGCCTCGGAGTCAGCTGCTTTGATGGTATCCGTACTCATTTCTATTGCATGTACAATCCTATACAACTCAGCTGTCTACGAGAACATATCCAATGGTGCCATGTAAGCTAGTTATGAGACTTTCAACTCAGCTTTTTGTTTATGTGGAGGAGAGAAGAAGAGTTTCCTAGCTATTACTCCCTCCGTTCCGTTTTCTTAGGCGCATAAAATTTTTCTCTCGATTCCATTTTGTTAGGCGCTTGCATTAACTGGCTTTAACAGTGCTCATTCATGCAGGATACGGAGTGGTAAACAGCAAGCGCATGCAAGGCAGTACGCAGGTGATAAATATTCTGAAGAAAACTTTTTGACGCGTGGCTCCGTATGCGGGCGAGCTCCGTGCAACGCATGCTGCATGCGTTATTAACAAGGAGTCACGCGAAGTACTAATAACGGTGATTAATTACGTGTTGGTCTTAGCGAAGAAAAAAGTACGCCCAAAAATACGGAACGGAGGGAGTATCTTACAGCCAGGCTATAGTTGATTCCAAGACACTTGCTATCTATTACATATGGGACCACATTTAATCTTGTAGACAATGTTATAACTAGCCCATTGTAAAGGTTATCTATATGCTAACTATAGATGACATGTCCACTTCTTATAGCTAGTGACTAGCTACACCATTGGAGATGATCTAAGTTGTCTATAAAAGAAATCATGTCATGCTTTTGCTGAGATGGATGAGAGAAATGGGAAAGAGGAGAGCGTCGGCGCTTGCTGAAGCGAGTCGGCAGCGTGGATTACTAGGACAGAGCGACGGCCTAGCGATGAGTCCACGCGGGTTGTAGCAGCCACCGTCTCCACGGGGCGATTCCTTGCGGCAATTCCTACCCTATCCCAGAATTTCTGGAGCGAGATACACTCCAGGGCGCGAATGCAGCGCGCCTTCTTCGTTCGGGCGCCTTTGCCTCCGCCCTGTGTTGGGCACCACCGCCGTCACCGCGTCCACCCTGCGCCCGAGCACTACCATGTCCACCCTCCACAGGAGCGCCGCCGTGTCCACCTTCCCCCGAGGCGCCGCTCCGCTCTTTGCTAAGCACAGTGCAGCCATGGCAGAGTCATCTCCCTTAGATCCAAAGAACTGGTAACAATCTCTCTCTCCCTCAATCCTCAGATCTGGATGTATTTGTAATACCACAAATAAAAAAGAGAGAGAGCAGTTGGGCCAAAGCCCATGTCACAACCGACCTTGCCATACGGAGATAAGGCAAGGGGAGGGGTTGGCTCCCTAGCCAACTCTCTCACATCTCTCTACCTACTCTTAAACTCTCGGTCTCTCCCGTCACTCGCTCTCACACGTCTCTCTCTCTCTCTCTCTCTCTCTCTCTCTCTCCGTCGCCATGCCCCTTCCATTACTGGCCGCTGATGGGCACGGACGTGGAGTCCCGATCTTTTGGTGAGAGACAGTAAGGATAACTCGGTAGGTGTCACGGAGATCTAAACAATTCGGCTTCCAACCCCGTAAAGGAACTAGAAATCCCGGCGATCACTAAACCACCACGACGAGTGTTATCGTCTGAACCAGAGGCACGATCGACCTATCCACGAAGGACGGTTCCTGCAAGCAACCGAAGAATGAACTCACAAGATAGGCAATCTCAATTGCGAATATATATTAGCAGAAACTTGGTCATGTTGGTCCAGCCGACACAAGAAGAACAAGGCGAAATCTCACACAACCGTGACGAAATCAACTAAACAAAAATCAACTAAGACGAAGCATGGCGGTAAACTTATACAGGGCGGCGGCCAGAGGAGGGGCTTCCAAACAGGTGCCCACACGTGCTCAACCCTAACTCTAAGGGTACACGGGCTTTGGGCCAAAAAATACGGTGACGCAGCGCCGGGAAGTTTCTGTCCGTTAGTTTGTTTTCGTGATTCCCGTTGACTTGGATTGAATTTGAAGACGTGGTTAGATCCGTTGGAAAGTTTATCTCGTAAGCTTTCCATAGAGTCCTTATTTATCTCATTTGGACGTCGTATGTGATCTGGGCATCCGTTTGAAGGTGTACTGGTCCTGGAAGTCCGAACCAGACTCGGCAGCGAATTCGACGTCCTCTTGACTTGGGCCCAGTGGTCAGGGATTTCTTGAACCTTGTAACTAACTTTCTGAACTTTCGTTGGTGAAGGCTTGAATGGTATGGTATAAGGATTCATGCCGTCTTGTCGCTTTTCTACTTCATCAGCAAGCTCGTCAGTGACAGCGAGCTCATCAGTGATGTCCTCATCATCCCCCTTTCTTGAATTTGAGTCGTCCACTACTCGAGCATATTGTCCTGCAAAAGATTAGGAGCAACAGGGGGCAAAACAATAGACAATTCTTTTAAATCATTACATCGTTGTTTAGCGATTTCATGATTTACATAATTTGTTTTAGCTAAGAGAACATGACTTTTCTATGTAATTTCATATTTATTTTCACATGGTTCATTCTTTTTAGCAACATCATGTTTCTCAATTTTAGCACATTCCTGCTTTTCTCTTTTTTCTCTTTCAACATTAGTTTTGGTTATTTCAGCAGGGGTCATAGGTTCTAACAAAATTTTCTTACCTTTAAACTTGAATGTATATTTATTAGTTCTAACATGATGAACAACATCTCTACCATACAACCATGGTCTACCTAATAAAAGTGAACATGTATCCATAGATACAACATCACAATTAATATGATCATGATAAGAACCAATAGAGATGGGTACTTGAGTAATTTTCGTTACCTTCAGCTTACCACAAGAGTTGAACCATTTAATCACGTAAGGATCTGAATGTGGACTCAGTATTAAGCCAAACTTCTCAACCATATGCATCCTAGCAAGGTTATTGTGATTATCTCCATCAATAATGACTTGGACAGCGTGATCCTTGAAAACGAATGTTGTTTCAAAATGATTATGTCGTTGGTTCCTCTCTTCAATGTCACCATCCCTGTTCTCAAGTTCTGCATGCGGCACATCTTTCAATTATTCTTTGTCATGTTCGTTATCTTTCTTTCCATGTGAACCTGTCATTGTTAGCGGAAACAAGAAAAATACACAGATGTATATATATCCTATGCTCTACTGGGTTATGTGAGTGGTAAAACTCTCTCTCTAACCTATCTTTTACTCTTACTGGTTCTTAACACTCAAGCAGTAGGTACGATCAGCAACTGGTCGGTGATAACTTCGAATCACGCGGTGGTAAAGCGATGGCTAGAATCCGTCCTTGCTTGGTTAGTAGAAGTGGAGCTTGGACAGGCTTTAATATGTAGTAAAGGAAGTACTAAAACCACACTAGTTAAAAACAAGTTAAATAAGTGTTCAACGGCGGCACTATGCTGGTCCTAGGCTAGAACGTGCTAGAGACGCGAGCCTAATCACAGACGTCGTCACGAGAATCCAACTAGTATACTTCAAAACAAGCTCAATTTTTTCACTTCTTTAGTGTAGTTTTTTTCTTTTCTTTTTTTTGCACTTGCCTTTTCTTATTTTTATGGTGCAGCTTTTCTTTACACTTGCCTCTCTTTTTTTTCAACTTTTCAAACAGGACAGCAGAAGAAACAATCCTTTAGGCCAATTACGGACCCCAAAAACTCTGAATCTGATAAAAACTTTTTATACAAAAGTTGTAGAGGATCTTTTAATCTTTCCAAAACATCCAAGATTATCAAAATCCAAGTTCATATGAGTGAGATATGAGCAAAACAACGAACTGGATACAAGTGAATACGAAATCAGCCTAGCAAAGATGACAAGTTTTCTCACTGTTAGAGGCCGAATTTGGGAATCTTAATTTCGTGGTTGGAAAAGTTGAATCTAATAGGAAATTTCGAGATCTTTCCAACGAGCACAAGAACGTTCAAATCCGAGTTCGTATGCAAAAGTTATGGCTGTTTTACTGCAACAGTCACAAAATTGCATACGAGGACGAATTGGAAACGGTTTTGAAGTTTCCTTTTTGGGCTTGGCCAAGATGGGGGAGGGGTGGGGCTCGGCCACGGAGATATGGAAGGTGTTTTGGTAGGTGGAAAGTATGAGACTCTTGCAAGGTAAACAATCTGCTATTTTTTGGGAAACCAATCCGCTATTTTTTGGAAAGATATGATTGGGTGGAATATAACAGGACAGCTACAAATAAGAACACGATGAACACTGTGACAAAAACATGACTCGAACTCGAACTCTAAAGATCAAACACTAAAATCAGCAACGGCTCAACGATGCAATACAAATTCAACAAGAAATAAACTATGCGGTAATAGTAAAGGCTCAAAGGGCTTGGAATTTTTTTTTTGTGTGTGGAAATTTTCTAGACTCTAGGTACGAAATCAATCTACTAAACAAAAATTCTCACCAGGCAACCGGATGCTCTGATACCACTTCATGGGCGCGGACGCGGAATCCCGATCTTCTGGTGAGAGACGGTAAGGATAACTCGGTAGGTGTCACGGAGACCTAAACGATCCGGCTTCCAACCTCGCAAAGGAACTGGAAATCCCGGCGATCACTAAACCACCACGACGAGTGTTATCGTCCGAACCAGAGGCACTATCGACCTGTCCACGAAGGACGGTTCCTGCAAACAACCGAAGAACGAGCAAGAACACAAGATAAGCAATCTCAATTGCGAATATATATTAAGGATAATGGGGTTCAAAAACTTGGTCCTGTTGGTCTAGCCGACACAAGGAGAACAAGGCGAAATCTCACACAACCGTGACGAAATCAACTAAACAAAACCCAACTAAAACGAAGCACGGCAGCGAACTTATATAGGGCGGTGGCCAGAGGAGGGGCGCCCAAACAGGTGCCCACATGTGCTCAACCCTAACTCTAAGGGTACATGGGCTTTGGGCCCAAAAATACGGTGACGCAGCGCCGGGAAGTTTCTGTCTGTTAGTTTGTTTTCGTGATTTCCGTTGACTTGGATTGAATTTGAAGGCATGGTCAGATCCGTTGGAAATCTTATCTCGTAAGCTTTCCATACAGTCCTTATTTGCCTCATTTGAACGTCGTATGTGATCTGGGCGTCCGTTTGAAGGTGTACTGGTCCTGGAAATCCGAACCAGACTCGGCAGCGAATTCGACGTCCTGTTGACTTGGGCCAGGTGGTCGGGGACTTCTTGAACACTAACTTTCTGAACTTTCGTTGATGAAGACTTGAATGGTATGGCATGAGGATTCATGCCGTCTTGTCGCTTTTCTACTCCATCAGCAATCTCATCAGTGACAGCGAGCTCATCAGTGATGTCCTCATCAGCCGCTACCGCCAGTTACAGCAAACCGTCACCGCCGTTTCCCACCGTCGTCTCCTAACACCACCCTGCTGCTACAGTTGCTGCTCACCCCTCCCTTCCCATGCTGCCCTGTTCTGCCTAGCCGTGGCAGCCCCAGGGAATGTGGGGTGGCATGGGAGGAGGTAGAGGAGGAAGAAAAGAAAGCCGGCTTAGAGGAGGAGGAGGAGAGCTAGGGTTTCACCCAAACCCTAGTGAAATGTTGGGAAATTGAGGTGAATTTCTGTATTATGCACTTGTATGTGTTGGTTTAGGGTGAGATTTGGGAAGAGATGCAAACTCTAGACTTGAAATTTGAAGGATAGTTTATGGCATGTAAGTGCAGTGACTTGGCCAGCGGAAACGAGGTGTTTCGGCCAAGATTTAGGGCTCGTCCATATTGAGAAAATCATAGCCTACCTTTCTAGCTTTCCAACGAGCCTGAGAACGCGTGATTTGACTTAGCGGTTTAGGAGTTATTCCTCTTGGAGCGCTGCTATTCTGTGTAGACAGCGGCAAGGTTTTTGTCAGAAGAGATATCTTTTTGGTAAGCTATTAAATAAACCTATTGTGATAGGGTTGGAAAGGGAGAGGGTCAGATCGTATAGCAGATTTGTATATATATTGTTTGAAAATGGAACCAAGCTAGTTGATTGCCAAGTTGAATGTGTAGGTGACATTTCGGGCGTCGTCTTTCTGCCCTGCCTGGTAACTGAGGCAAGTACTTGATACGATGAGTATGATAATGTGTGTTTGAATGACGGTATGTGATGTTTATGCTTGATTTAAATACTGATATTAATGTGCCGATGAATGGCGGTGATAGTTTGATGCTGATTGTGCTTTGCCTTTTATTAATGATGATATTATAGTGCTGAATGAATGGTAACATGGATAGATCAGTGAATGTATGGATTAATGAGCAAAGAAATGATGGAATGATAATAAGAAATGATGGTTAACCCTGTTTTTGTTGCATACATTTATGAAAGCATGCATACGAGTTAGGGCGGTGAGAAATTTATATAGATAGCTAGTCTGATGAGCCACGGACCCGATCGATAGAAAGACTATATGACTAATCCGGCGTGCTCTTGATAAGACCTACAGAGGTAGGCACCCGCCACGGGATGGCTGGGAAGACTCACTTCGGTGAGCACCTCCACAGGATGGAGTTAGAGCGTTACATCGATGGATGTACGCTCAGATACTGGTGCACGTAATGTCATATATCATAATGCATAGCACTACATCGCATTGCATTGCATTGAGCATATGCTGAAAGAATGGAGCGGTGATTGATGATTATGTTGATGATGCTTATGTTTATGCTTAAACCTCGCTATTATGTACTTTGCTGAGTTTTGGACTCACACTTTCTCTTTTGATGCTTTTAGGTGATGGTAGAAGCAGCACTTGCAGAAAAGGGACGTAGTTCACACTTTTGCTCATCACTCGAGCCAGTCAACCAAATATTTAATTAATTCAATGAATTGTCAAGCATGTATGTTAGTCTGTTATGTAGTAACCTGTCTTATTAAAGTTTGCTTGATCTGGACGGCTAATGTTCTCTGAAAGCCTTTGGTTATTGTCTGTTAGTGGTTGTCGTTTATGCCAAGTGTTGGCTTTGGTTCGTTAACCATTGGATATATGTTGTTATTTGATATGTTACTGCTGTGTTTTTCCATGTTTGGATGTCCCAATTTTAGTGGAAGCTTTGCCGAAATTTTTGACTAGAGGTGTTTGGTAGCATCTTGGGCCTTGGGGAGGCGGGGTGTTACAGTATTTGGTGTGATAGGGTTCGGTTAATTCCATCTTTAATTAGGAAAACTCCACGAGGCGCTTTATGTGCAATGGCGAAAAATTGCAACCGCGCTTCAATACTGACGTGCCATTTTCATTTGTTGAAACTGTCCGCTGAGGATTCTTGAGTGATTTTTACGGTGGCTGCAAATCTGTTTTTGTTAATTTGAGTCGATCCTTCTGCAGCCTCCAATATGTATCATGCATGCTCCAGGAAAATTTGTTAGCAAACGCCATAGGATCTAATTCATACAGCCATGTTAGCTCAATCTTAGCAGCGCTCCAGAATGGAGGTATGCTTATAGCTAAAATGGAGTAGGACTATTCTTTCAGCTCAGATGTACAGCAAGGCATTGTTCTTTCATATAAGCCCAATTGGAAATTAGCACTAAATCCTCATGTTTTTCAAAAAATCTGTCTATTATGTTCACAGTAAGAAAGAGTGTCTCATCCACGGGTTTGCATGTGTTTATACCTTACTGAGCTAATCGGTCAGAATCAGTTTTATAAGAAATCTGTCTATTATCGATTTTTTTCTTATTAATCATATTGTTATTTGATTATGCCGGACTGACTCTAGGCCACAAAAATAGTATGATTAATAGTTAAATGTTAACGGTGGTTTAGGATATTTTGATTTTTTCCATGCTTGCTAGTCTGATATTCATACACCTCAAATCAGCAATATTTCTACAGTTAGTAACTCAATTGGCTGATTAGATTGGGATCCCAATATTAGTTTCAGTTTTCAGGTTTGCAATAACTCAATATGATAGTTTGCAATGCTTCACAATGAGACAGTCAATTTACTAAATTCCAGTGGCAAAGCCATCTGCATGCTTGAAAATCCTAAGTTGTCTAGAAGTATTGTGTACCAACGGTAGTTCTGCAGTATTTAGTTTGGTCCTAGCCTTTTCCTTGTGTCCATGAGAGACATGAGTACTAACAAATGGTTCTGTTTATGATTGTGCAGAAGCTAGTGCATGGTTGTGTTCAAAGGCAAGCCGATGATCATACAATTTGGTAGGAACCCTGCTGTTAACAAAGCTTTCTAGGATGGGTGATGGATCTTGCACTTATTTTTTATGCACTTCAAAGTCCGTATATATTGGCCAATGGATATCACAGCATGATTCTGTATGCAATGTAATTTGCTTTACAGTATCACCGGTGGTTTCAATCCAAGGACCTTCGAGGTCATATTCTGTGTTGTGTTCAATTTATATGGTCCTCTCCAGGCAAAAAAAATTCTACTGCTGTTGTCCTGCTCACCATGACATCTTATTCTAGTTTAGAATGGTAGAGGGTTGATTCAATGAGGCAGATAATCTTGTTTTCTTGAACTATTTGATCGATTAATTCCCTTTATTATTCCCGGTCTTGTGAGCAAATACATTTTTATCCACAAAAATCAAGTTATAACAATGAAGGAGAAGCATGTAGACCACAAATATGACATGCACACTTGATCACCACAGTTTTTAAACTCCATTTAACTATTTTAAATGATTACATAGATAGCTCTAAAGACAATCCATTACATACACTATCTATAGAGCTGTCTCTAGGTGACATGGCAATGCTTTAGAGACAACAACTAGCAAGGACAGTGTCCCTAAATTGATACCTTGTGGACACTGTCTAAGCTTTCACTGCATCTAGCAATGATTTCTTGTTCTTATACGAGGCTCTTTGCGTGACCTCATATCCATGGTGATCCCATGGTGCATGAATAGTGGTGGGAATTGGGCTGTGCCTAGACACGTCATCCCTCGGGCCGGCATGAATTTGGCCGACACGGCCCAACCATTTCTTCGTGCCAGGCCAGGCTAGCACGAACTGCTATTAGCTGGGCCCGGTCTGACCCAAAAGTACTTCGGGCCATTGTCGGGTCGGGCCAGCCCAAGCACGGCACGCACTGATCTCAATTTTTTGTTGTGCTCTGTACCAGTGACGAGGGTTACTCTTGCACGTTGTTCCAGGCATTTGAATCGATTAGTTTATTGCGCATTAAAAATTGCATTAATCGTTTCAAACTTTCGGAACGGCTTAATCTATTTTCCATTGAAAATTGTCGTCCACCACGTTCGTAGTTGGCATGAACGTTTGATTTCCCAAGGTCACACTTTTTTTTGCATTGCAGAACAGCTAACCTGTAGATTTTGGCAAGCATGAAGGGTGAATTAACTGTCCACGCGGAGATTAAGGCACGCATGGAGGATGAATTAAGAGTGTTTGCGTGAGGATTAAGGCACTCATGCGGGAGGTGAATTAACTGCTACCGCTAATGGCGCTGATTTCTTGATTGTGCAGGACAACTAGCGCTAGCTAGCGACACGAAATACAGCTCGGGCCTTAAATCGGCACGGCCCATTTGCCTTTCATGCCAGGTCGGGCTTCGTGCCGATTTTTTTGGGCCATGCTCGTGCCAACCCGATCGGCCCGATCCATTCTTCCAGCATTATGCATGACCTCCTTCATTCACTGCCATCCTCAAAATTTCATATCATCGACCAAAAAAATATTACAACCAACTATCCTCCCATATGGCTACGATACCATGTTACCAATTGGCATGTCATCCCATTTTAACTATCTTTGTTTCCTGATTATCAAATGATAAATATATTAATTATCTATTTTTCCTCAATTAACTCTATTGTAAATAATCCCCAAATAAAATTATACCATCCACAGTAAATTTTTATGATCATCGCCCATTTGGCTATCCTACCATGTTACCAATCAATATCTAATCATATTTTGACCATCTATTTTTTTCCTAATTATCATATAAGAAATATATTAGTTTATCAATTTTTCCTAAGATTAGATATACCATAATTAATCAATGTTGTTGGCCTGAGCCAGACAACCTATTTCTAAGAGGCTGCCCCACGAAGCAATTGAACCTGACTTGAGCTCGGGGAAGCAGAGTCTAGACAAAGTAGTTAGCCCAGATATTTTCCCATGCCCTTTCATTATTCTTTGTCCCCTTATTTATAGTGGGGGGGGGGGGAGGCAATTTTTACAATTCCCTATACAGCCTCTCCAACCAAGGGTAAAGCGAGGGCCAAGAAGTCTTTTTGAGGGGAAAAAAACTTCTTGGCCCTGACATGCTCCCGAGGCTAGGGCCTCGGGGGAAAACACTACGTGGCCCGGGGCAAGGACCTAAGTGTCCCCATTGGCTTAGCTAAAGCAGGGTTACAAGGGGTTTATAGGAAGACCCGGCTGTTACGTTTCGTACGTGTATCCTTCGGCCACGCGATTCGATTACCTGACGCCTGGTGGCCCCCAATACTTGCTGTTTCCCTAGCCTTCTTGGCGCCCATGAAATCTTCCCACCTTCGTGCCATGGCTTCGGGGCATCTAGCTTCCTCTCGAGTTCCCGCTAGGTGCTCTCTTCACGCCGTCCCCTTCTTTGGTTTGCATTCGCCTCACCATCGAGAGGCGAGGCCTCCTTCGGGTTGACACCTTCTTTGATTCGTCTTTGCCTCGCCATTAAGAGACGAGGCTTCATTTGTATTGACACATCCTTTGATTCGCCTTTGCCTCACCATTAGGAGATGAGGCTTCCTATGGGTTGACAGCTCTTTTGATTCGCCTTTGCATCGCCATTAGGAGACGAGGCTTACTTCGGGTTGACACCTCCTTTAATTCACGTTTGTCTTTCCATTAGGAGACAAGGCTTCCTTCGGATTGACACCCCTTTGATCCACTGCCCGGTTCTGGTTCGCCATCTTCTGGTTCGTAGGGGATGGGTGTTCCCCGCTACAACAATCACCAAAAAAATATTATCCCATCTATAAAATATTTTTAGGTTCAACTATCATCCAATGTGGGAAACCTACCATGTTTTCAATAAAAAATTTAAGCTACATGTTATATTTAACCCAATTCTATAAATTATACACTAACTACAAATTATCTCAACTAATTACATAAACCAAAATCGCATGGAAAAATTAAACCAATTGGAATTCGACGTCGCACGAATCGAATATAAATTTTACTCTCTTTTTTTTGCCTTCCTCCCTCTTTCCTCTCTCTTTTTCTCACCTATCCTTTTTCTTCGGTCCTCTTTGATGACTTGTAAAACGGCGGCGGCGCCCACCCGTCTTTTGTCTTCTCGAATTCGGAGTAATCGCAATTCGCAACCCTCACGGTTCGGCGCCGCACCGCCGCCGCTCTACGACGCGCCATCCAGATCGCCGGCCGCGCTAGACCGGCATGGTCCCGTATCAGTGTCGAGATTCGATGGCGGCGCCCGCAGCGGAACAATCGTGTAACGTACGTCCTTTCTGGTGGTTTGATCTGCTTTACTGGGGGCCTAACGAAATTCCCCGGAAGCGATCTGCAGCGAAAGGTGCGTGTTTTTTCATGACGGGATGAATTTCTTTGAGATCCACAAAGGCTATACATCCCCTCGGCTCTTGTTGGCCTTGAAGTACTAATCAACACAAATGCCTCTTCTTTGTCTTTGTGGTGTATCCAGGGGACAGTAAACGGCAGCCCGCTGGTCACAAGCGTCGCACCAAATGTATGTATCATGATTGGATACTAATACGTGATGATATTTGTCGAAGTACACAATTTACAGGCTTAATCAAGGTTTAACCTCAGCTGATGGGAATATACTCAAAAGAAGGGCCAATGCTTTTTTGAAACCGCAGATTGGCAAAACAAGCAAATGTTGTTTTAATATTGTGCACATGCACATTAATACCTTGCAGAATTGTTTGCGTTTTGCAGCACAGATTGGCATGCATCTTATATAGTTTACCTGAATTTGTTCTTACAAGTACGCTGCAAAAATGGATTTGGCCTAAAGTTTCATGATATGTCTGACCAAAGATTTTACCCACCCAATAGTAAAATCCAGCAAATAAAGCTGCAATTGTAAAATTAGAATGCTAAGTATAATCCATAATTACTGCAAATCCTTCACTATCTCAATACAGAGAATTCCTCATTTGTCACTAAAATGTAGCGAAATCCACAATCTGCCATCATTTTTTTAAGTTTGCGATTTTTCATTTCTGTGTGATCTTCCCTATATGCCCCATTCGTCAATGTGTTATCTATTGCCCATCAAGTGGCCTGCCAAATGACCAATTTGCCCCTGTATTCGTAATATGTTATAAAATAGGAAATTCATAAAAAGTAGTAGAAAATCCATACAATTGTGACAAAAACTTCTATGGATTCAGAAAGTTATGTATTGCCAAGTTTGAAAGTGAGTTTTTAAAAATTGGGACGTAAATTTTATTGCAAAATCAATGGTTCCTACTGTGTCACATGAAAATGAGATAAAAATAGAAAATACGTAATATTGTTAAATTTGAATAGCAAGGCAAATCAGTGGCATTGAGGGTTCACACGGCAACTTAAAAAATATGATGGCACATTGTGGATTGGTTAAGTTTTAATGGAAAATAAGGAATTCTCTCCTCAATATATTAGCACGCACTAGCAGCATGATGCACTGTTCTTTTTTACTTTTCTTTTGTGTTGCTTTCTGCTACAGTCAACACGGAAAACTAACTTTGACTACACACCTCCGATGGTGGCAAGACTTTGTGACTAGATGGAATTGTTTATAAGAAAATCATATTAATGTGACAGTGTCAATTGTGTCCTACTAGTTCTGTGACTAATCTTTCTTGACCCGCAGTACAGTTGAATAGATATAATTGTAACATCCTACTGAATGTAAAATCAGTAATGAAAGTAAGAAGCAATTGACATGTGCTTTTGGTTCTTATTTCAGGCAAATTGCATGGTGTGAAAAAACATGGTCAATAACAAGTAAGGAAGCAGGATCAGAAAAAAGGTATGAACATCTTGTGGAAACACACCTATACTCATTAGTCTATGCATTTGTCCTAGTACATCAGCAAAGCAATTCATTAATTCAGTCATATACTACAGACAAATTAGCTCCATCTATGTATAATTGTATACATAATTTATTTATGAATGATACAATAGCTGCTTGAATGTAAAACTACATCCACTCATTATTTACCTGGCATGCTAGAATTTATGCCATCAAACTTTCTAAACTTTGATTCCCTAGAAGTTAAAAAATATATGGCTAATCTTTATGAAAATATAATAATTGGGTTTGTCACTAGAAGTAATTTGTAATATTATAATGTTATTCTATTAGTACAAAACAATGTTTAAATTTGCACCTCATTGGTTGTGAAAAATAATGAAAATAAGTTTAAAAAATGAATGGGGTATATTGTTTCAATTTTAAATTGGAAAGGTTAATTTAATACAATGTTCTCTTATATCAATGATTCTGAAATGCAAGTACACTTTCTCCGGTTGCCACTCACTAAGCCTTGAAGATACCACTGGAATTTCGAATTCCACAACTTGTTTCAATTTGCAATCCCCAAATGATCTTAAAGTATGCATATTGCACATTATTATATAGGTGCTTGGTTAGAAAAAATGACATTTTTTGCCACGTAGGATAGTATAGGTATAAAATCGGTGCCCATAGGATAGGAGCACTAACCTTGCATCATGTTTATATGGGTCATAAACAAAGTAGTTGCGCATCATGTATAAGCTGTCTTTCCACTGTTTAGATAATTGCAACCTATATAAGCTTTCTTGCATTGGAGTTCAGATCTTTTGCTCATGTGCTTAGTGATAAGCAGTTTGCATTGTATATGCCCTATTAATTGAGTTCCAGTTTTGCTTCCCATTTTAATGATGAGCGAATTGCACTCTTGGCTCTAAAAGTTGTGAGATGTAGAGCTGTTAGTTACTGGAGTTAGCCTCATCTTTGCGTCATTATCTCAATAAGGTTGCTGAGTTCGTTAGCAATAAGTTGGAAATAAATAAAAGGAAAAAAGGCATAAGAAAATGGCACATTTAGTTGCTACCAACCAAAGTTTCAGCATTGCCATCGATAGCTGGCCATGGCATCGTACCATCAATCCCTTTGGTGTGGCTGCCGCCAGGCACTGCCCTCATCTTCTACCTCTTATTCTGGACTATGGCCTGGGACACGTGCCTTTGATAGGGCACACCTACATCAGGTTGTCTACACAATCGGTATAGTTAGTTCTTTTTATATTACAAAAATTCTAAGAGAGAGATAAAAACTCCTTTGTCACGTAAAGAATCACGACACTTCGCTCCCACTGCCTTGCTTGCCACACTGTTGCACGACTTTGCCGCCACTATCCCCTCAAATAAAAAAAAAAACTTTGCCTCCTCTAGTCCTCTTTATTGCATATTTGCTCTTCTCCCTTCTTTTTGTACCTGTGTTGCTCCTACTGCATTTATTCATCCTCTTTAGATTTCACAAAAATAAATATTGGCTATGGATGGCAATGGCAAGCAAAGATTATGTGGTAATGTATTCAGGCGATGGTAGATGCTAGGGTTATATCACTCCACAGCCCCTCCTATCCTCCTGACCTGACAGTGACCCATATGACCGTTCACCTGTGATCTGGGATGCATCCAGGATTAAGGATCACTGGTTGGTTACTATTCCTGAAACCAAACATGTGGTTTATGGCTCATAGCTAGGATTAGATAGTCCATTTGTTGTCTGGTCTTGGACCGAAAGCCCATGAAATGCTGTCATGGTACATAGCCCTTGTCTCACATAACCAGGGATTTTGATAATCCACCTTATCGGCTACCCGTCATAATTTTTTTTTGGTATCGGCAAAAAAATTATCAATTTTGGATGAACACCAGCCAAATATGAATATTTTTCGCTGTTTTTTTCATAAATTTTATATTTATTTATTTTTATGAATTTTAATTTTCTTCACAAAATTATTGGCCTATAAAATGGATTGTCAGCCTTCTTCGGCCATATCGGACCTGAATTTTTTTTCTCAAAACTGATTATCAAAACCATATAACCCATTAAAACTGAGCACATCAATTTCAGTACACGTAAGAACTTACAAATTATGTGGCATCAAAAAATATTTTTCGAGATAAACAGCTTTATAGTAATTATAAACTCATAGTGATAAAACAAGGTGAATTGCAGAAAAAGAGTAAATTATTCATGCTTTCATCCAATATAAATCCATATATTGAGAAAGCTGTTTCTCGAGGGTTTCCTAGACACCCTCGAGAATACTCAGAAAATGACAGAGTTGGACCCAATTAACGGCATCTGCACAGTTTCTCGAGGGCTTAGCCCTAGAGAGAGATTTTCCCGCTGAAAAAAAAGAATTCAGCCTGTCCTCGATTTCTTTGCACAATGCACAATTTCTCATCACCATTTCTCATCAAAAAGAGCAGATAATCAATTGCACAATGGAACATGAACATGAACACAAATCTCACTCACGATGATATAGTACAAATTTCAATAATGTCCATTACAAATTTCTCTTACCCACGATGAACATTACAAATTCCAATAGTACAAAAATATCAAGAACAAACTTCCAAAAATATCACCAAAAAATATTCCCTGGTAGGCTGTTCGATTGGGCCGTCAGGGAGTGGGTCATGACAATGGGCCGTGATTTTATCCCCGACAGCTAGCCCCCGAGACTCAAGTCGAATATCTCACTAGAGTGGGGTCTTCCTCTTGAGACTCAAGTCACAAAGAGGGAAATATCGCAGCTACGAGGACGTAGAACGAACGACCGAGCAGGGAATCACATCCGCCCGAGCAGAGCACTCAGCCCTCAGTACAGACACTGGAAAAAATAGCCGTTGACAGATTCCAACGGTAACTTCGCTGCGCAGTGAAAACAGGCGACCGTTTTTACCTAGCCGTTGTAATAAAAAAACTAGCCGTTCGTTGGCAAAAATCCGTTGCAGAGCTGCTCGTTTTGGCCTATAAAAGCACCCAAGCCGTCCGCGGCTAACCACTTCTGCTCTCACGCCTTTCCTTTCCAAGCCCTAATTCCAATCAAGGCCAAGATCAAACGACCACACTCCACCAGAATCTGTTCGTCCGTACTGGCTGCTATGGCCAAGTTCTCAGGCACTAACTTGACCGAGGAGGACTTGAAGATTTGGGAGGAGGAAGGGCACATCGACACCGGCAGCTGGAGGCTGCTCGGGGAGGAGGAAACACCGGAGCCGCTCGAGGACGAGTTCGTCAATTTCGAGCAGTTCGCACTGTTCGGGTTGAGGTCTCCCGAAAGCGACTTCGTGGAGGCCTTCTTCAACATTAGCGGATTGGAGGTGACGAACCTCAATCCGAACTCCATCTTCCAGATGGCCGTCTTCGCACACTTGTGCGAGGGCTATCTGGGAATCGATCCGCCGGTGGGGCTGTTCCTTCACTACTACACAGTGACGAGGAGCAGCTCCGCCGCTTCGGCGCTTGGGTGCTACTACCTCAAACTCCGGGCCACCACCGACGACGCACCCTACCCTCGTCCACCGCTGCTCGACTCGATGGGCCCGTGGTGGATGAGGTGGTTCTACACCAAGTGGGGCGACGACAGCAAGCTCGTCTTCACCGGATAGGCTCCGGCGAAGGGAACCCCAATGCCTCGACCGGAGCTGTCCGACGAGGATTGGTACCTGACGCGGAAGATAGCTTCCCTCGTGAGCCTCGGGCTCACGGGCAGGGAGATCATCCACGACTTCACAGCGAACAAGATCTGTCCGCTGCGGAGGAGATCCTATCCCTTCTACAAGATAGAAGGATGGGAAGACATCACAAGGGAGAGCGCAGGTAAGTGCCTTTAAGACTCAACCTTTTCTTAATGACTTCATCCAAACAGGAACTAAGATGAACTTCTGTTCGGGCAGTGCAACCGACCGATGCATGGGTGACCGAGCGGGTAGACTCCATGCTGAAAGCTGCCAAGAAGGACGGTGAGGTCACCGGCGAGGTGGCCTACACATGTCCGCGCAACGTGCTTGTCCGCACACCCGAGGTAAAACACTTACACCCCGTTCGGTTTTGCAAGACTTACACTATTGTAGAATGCTAACATTCGCTTCCCAAACGAACAGGAGGACCAGCTGATCCTCGGAGGGATCGTGGAGGAGCTCTCCGACACCGAGGGAGCGAGAAAGGGCAAGGCCAAGGTGGCCGCGAAGCCCAAGGTGGCGACCGAACCGACGCGGAGCTCGCCGCGCCATGGCGGCCGCCTGCCCTCAAAGAAGCCCCCCGTGGTGACGAAGCGCGCCGAGCAGGCCAAGCGCACGCGCGGCCAGCCAAGCGGGAGACGACCAAGCCCATCCCTCCTCACCGAACAAAGCGACGAAGAGGTAAGGAACATGACCCTTTGACTTAGACGCTATGCGCTGGCTCAACCGGGCCATATGGAACGGCTGCAACAGGTCGCCGAGCAGAGTAGGCTCGAGGAAGAAGTCGCGCGCAAAGAAAAGCTTTTTGCGCTGCGCGAAAAGAGCGCTCAGCTCAGCAGGGAGCTGAGTCTGTCTCCGCAAGCATCTGGAGGCCAAGGCGAATAAGAAGCCAAGGAGCCCCCGAGGAAGAGACGGAAAATTGTAACAACGAAGAGGAAGATCAAGCCCTCCGCGGCAGGTATGCAGTGACAAGCCTTTCGACCTTACACCTTACCGAACAGCGCAAAACTTAACTCGCCCTTTTTTAATCAGCTGCCCAAGAGGAGGTTGACGCGGACTACGTGTACGCGGAGGTTGAGCGGTCCTTGTTGCCCGAGCATCTGCACGGTGCCTCGCGAGCAACGAGACTGCTCGCCCTAAAGGACAAGCTGGCAGCGTGGGCTGCGGTCCCGTCCTGGCCCAGCGACCGGATCGAGGCCTTGAAGGGCGCGATCAACAGGCTGGAAGCCCAAGGAGTGGATCACGGCGCCACGAAGAGCGGAGCCGAGGTTTCGACTCTGCCTACTGCCCAAGGCGGGGCCGAGCAGACGGCCCTGCCGGACACTTCGTCGCAGGGGAAGACCATCCCTGTGGCGACGGTAACCTCCGGCGAGCAGGGAGAAATCCCTGCCACCGGGGAGCAAGAAGAGGATCGCGGACAGGGGCCTCAAGCCACCCTATCCGTAACTCCACCGGCATTTTCTGTCAGAGAGGCGCCGGTCCTGTCCGAAGGCGAACGGGCAGAAGAGCAAGAGGAAGGGCTGGAGCATGGGGGCGACGCTTCTTCGCCCGTCGCAACTGCCCCGAGGCGGGCGCGTGCCCGCACAGGAAAGAAAAAGAGGAGAGATCGGCGCGCGGGCCTTGTCCCGAATAGACGAGGCTTCGTGACCCACGACCTCGAAGATCGCTTGCGCCGAAGTCTAGAGCGCCGGCTTGGAGAGGTAAACTTCGAAATCAAACCTTGTATGTTCGAGCATTGCTGCCCAAACCTTTCTCTCTTTCAATTCATGACGGGCACCATGGAGGACCTCGTGGAAGGCGTCACCGTCGAGCGCAGCGCCGTTATGGCGGCCTTCTAGGAGCATCTCCGGAGGAGGGGGCTCGAGGGGGAGCCCGCTGCACCATCCAAAAGCCGGAGCCGGCTGAAGACGAAGGTGAAGAAGCTGAAGGCCCAACTGACCGAAGAGAGGCAAGCTTCCGCGGCACTCCAAGAGAAACTCTCCACCCTGTGGGTATCACAGGAGGAGGGAGAGGAGATGCACGGGCTGGCCGCAAGGGCGAGCACCGCGGAGGAAAGGGTCAAGGAGCTGGAAGAGCAGCTCAAGACCGCCGAGCAGCGAGCTAGTCAGAGCGAAGATCTGACCGAGCAGTTGCGCGCCAAGACTGAAGAGGTCGAGGCTCTCCGTGTGACGGCAACGGAGCAGGCCAGGCACAGCAAGGAGGAAGCCGAACGTCTCCGAGCTGAGGCCAGAGAAGGGTTCAAAGCCCAAGGGAAAGTCCTGCGCCTCAAGGAAGTGATCAAGGAGCTCAAGGAGCAACTCGCTTCTAAGTAACAATAGGGCTGTAACCAGAAAGGGACCTTTGTACCTGCAACTTTTGTTAATGTAAATAAAGACTTACCTTTTCCCTGCAAAAAAAAAGCAGCAAAAAGACAGGAACGAGCAGGAAACTAAGAGCAAAGGCAAAACAGCGCTAGAGAGTTTTAAGAAAAACCGGTAGAACGCCAGCCTAACTCCTAGCCCCCATTGTGCAGCTGCTCGAAAATTTGAGTTTGCGAACTCGAACAGGTGCACAAGAGAAAGAGCGACACCCTAGCTCCTGGTACGGACGATGCTCGAAGGCCTGAGTTTGCGAATTCGAGAACGTGCGTAGAGAGATAGAGCGAGACCCGTATCCTGATCGACTCGTTCCAGGAACTGCTCGTTAACGTAAGTTAGGCGATTCCCAAGGTAACCGAACAAGGAAAGTGCCTCTGCCGCGGAGGGCTTACGAGAGCGGGCTTTGCCAAGTGGTCGTGCCGTGAGCGGTAAGTGCCTCTGCGCGGAGGGCTTACGAGAGCAGGCTTAGCCGCAAGGCGGGAAGCTGTTTTATGCAACTCTGAGTTTAGGAACTCGCTGAAACTGGATACGGGCAGGAAAACCCTGAAGATCACGGAGCCAAGAGTTCGCAAGACCGGGCAACCATCAAGTGTTACCAGAGAGAGAGGGTGGTCCTTGAGAAGACAAGGAGTGAAAAGGGCCGCAGGGGGCCGCGAAAATTCACTGTAAATTGGATTGAACTTTACATGGCAGCCCGAGACTTGGACGAACTAGGGCGCAAAGCTTTACAAAAGCGCAAAGCTAAGAAAACGATGAAAGACCTACACAAAGAACTTACGAAGCTGGTCGATGTTCTAGGTGCTGGTCAGCTCTTTTCAAATCCTCCATTGCGGTGAACAGCCCCGGACGAAAGCAAGAGAAACGACCGTGAACAGGCCCTCCCAACGGGAGTTAACTTGTTGGCATTGGACGGTGTTACGGACACGGCGCGAACGAGGTCGCCCGCCTTCAAGACCCTTGGTCGAACTGATTTGGCAGCGTGCCGGCGAAGAGCTTGCTGGTAGCGCACCATTCTGACTTGTGCCCGGTCGCGTGTGCCTTCGAGGAGATCGAGTTCGAGGAGGCGCTCTTGCTCGTCGTCAACCAGGTTGACCGAGCTCGTGCGAGGTGAACCGAGTACTATTTCGGCGGGCAAGATGGCTTCTGCACCGTAGACCAATTGGAAAGGAGTTTCCCCGGTTGCCCGGCTGGCCGTAGTGCGAACTGCCCAGAGGACGGAAGGAACCTCGTCAACCCAGGCTTTGTTGTGCTCGCTGAGAGCAACAAACACCCGCCGTTTGATACCCTGGACTATCTGTCCGTTAGCTCGCTCGACTGCTCCATTGCTTTGTGGATGTGCCACAGAGACGAAGCAGACCTTGGTACCCAGCTGTTCGCGGTATTCCTGAAATAGCTCGCTTTTGAACTGGGGACCGTTATCGGTGATCAGCTTCTGGGGAATCCCGAAGCGCGTGATCACATTGCTCTTAAAGAAGCGCACAGCCGTTTTGGCGTGAAGAGACGACACAGGCTCTGCCTCAATCCACTTTGTAAAAGTGTCAATGGCGACGAGTAAGTGTGTGCAGCCCTTGAACCCCTTGGGGAACGGGCCGAGCAGATCCAGACCTCATGTGGAGAAAGGCCAAGATGGGGGGATCGTCTGGAGCTCTTGGACGGGCTTATCGGCTTTCCGTGCGTGAAACTGACATGCCTTGCACTTCGTCACAACATCCCGGGCATCCTGTAACGCAGTGGGCCAGTAGTATCCCATGCGAAACGCTTTGCCGACCAAAATCCTGAAGGAGGCGTGGTTGCTGTAGGCACCCTCGTGTATGTCCCTAAGAAGGAACACACCCTCCTGTTGAGAGATGCACTTGGAGAGAACTCCTAGAGCACCTTGACGGTAAATGATGTCGTCCACAAGCTTGTATGGACTAGCACGCCTTATAAGCCGGGAACGCTCGGCTTCGTCGTCGGACAGGGTCCCATCTGCAAGGTACCGGACAAATGGCGTTGTCCAGTCCGCAGCCTGCTCGATAACGGAGACAGCACCACCTGTCTCTGTTGCCTCGTTCGGAGACGTGATTGAGGGCGTGTACAGGTGCTCGACGAGCACCTCTGCCGGAGCAGGTTCACGTGAGGATCCATCTTGGACAGCTGGTTGGCCAAGAAGTTGTGCTTCCTAGGCACGAAGAGCACCTCGAAAAATCAAAAGTGCCGCTCCAACTTCCTCACTTCAACCAAGTATCGCGCCATTAAGTCATCGCAGCACTGATACTCCTTGTTTACCTGATTGATGACCATCTGTGAATCTCCCTTCACAGTCAGCCGTTGGACGCCAAGCGACTTGCACGCTCTTAGTCCCGCGAGGAGGGTTTCGTACTCCGTGGCGTTGTTAGTCGCCGCAAAGTGTAATTCGATAGAATACTGGAGTTGCTCTCCTTGAGGGAGGATGAGAACAAAACCAGCCCCAAATGTCCAGTGCGTGAGCCATAGAAAAACTTGGTCCATGAGGGTTCTTCAGGTTGCTCGGGAGCTTCACAGGATTTGGGGCGAGATCCATTCAATGACAAAGTCGGTCGGGACACAGGATTTAATAGCGATTCGGGCGACAAATGTAATATCGAACTCTGCTAGTTTCATTGCCCACTTAGCTATACGTCCGCCAGCTTCCTTGTTTTTTAGGATTTCTCCTAGAGGGAACTTGGTCGGGACCAGTATGTGATGCGCCTGGAAATAATGCCGAAGCTTCCTGGAGGTCATGAGTAAGGCATAAAGCAACTTCTGGACCTCAGAGTAACGCTCCTTTGATCCGTGAAGCATCTCGCTCACGTAATAGATTGGCCACTGGATGCCTTCCCTCTCCACCGTCAAGACCGCGCTCACCGCTTGTGGCGTGCAGCCAAGGTACAGCAAAAGTTGCTCGCCATGCCGCGGGGTGGTCAAGACAGGTGGGTTGGACAGGTATTGCTTTAGATCTTGGAAGGATCTGTCAGCCTCCTCTGTCCACTCGAAACCATTGTGCTTGCGCAGGGCCTTAAAGAAGGGCAGCCCCCGTTCGCCTAGACGGGAAATAAACCTGTTTAGAGCAGCCATCCGCCCTGTGAGGTTCTGAACTTCCTTAACGGTAGTTGGAGCCGTCATGTTTTCAATGGCCTTGATTTTTTCAGGGTTAGCAGAAATACCTTGCAAACCAATGACGTAACCGAGCAACATTTCAGATCGAACACCAAAGGTACACTTCTCTGGATTTAATTTTATTCGATGCCTGGTGAGATTACAAAAGGTCTCGGCCAGGTCTTTTACATGATCTGGAGTATACTTGCTCTTTACAACTATGTCGTCGACATAGACCTCCAGGTTTCTTCCGCCCTGTTCTGGGAAAGTCTTCTCCATTAAGCTATTTGGAACGTGGCACCAAACATTCTTGTGAACCGAAGGACATGGTCGTATAGCAGAAAATGCCGAAGGGGGTGATGAAGGCAATTTTCTCTTCATCCTCGGGGGTGATGCTTATTTAGTGATAACCGGAGTAAGCATCCAAAAAACTCAACAGCTGGGCATCCGCAGTCGCGTCGACCAGCTGGTCTATGCGAGGCAGCGGAAAATTGTCCTTAGGGCAAGAGCGTTCAAATCTGTGTGATCGACACACATCCTCCAGTTGCCGCCTTTCTTCTTTACAATGACAGGGTTGGCCAACCACTCGGTGTGATCAACCTCGCGGATGAAACCAGCAGTGAGCAGCTTGCCAAGCTGATCTTTGATGATCCCCTGTTTGAAATCCGAAAAGCGTCGAAGCTTCTGACGAACAGGCTTTTTGTCCAGCCGGACGGCCAGTTTGTACTCGATAACCTCCCTTGGGACTCCGGGCATGTCAGTTGACTCCCAGGCAAACACATCTGCATTAGCTCGGAGGAAGGCAATGAGCTCGCTTTTCTATTTGGGGTCCAGATTGGCCCCCAAGTGAACTGTCTTCGAAGAGTCATCAAGAGACAGCGGAATTTCCTCGGTCTCTCCCCCTGGTTGGACAAAAACCTTAGGACGTGCAGACTTGGTCTGCGGTACCTCGGGACCACGCGGTGGAAGCTGGTTGACCAGGGCAAGGGACTGCTCGTCACAATCTAGAGCAGCTTTGTAGTTGCCCTTGACCGTGATCACGCCACTAGGGCCCGGTATCTTCACGCAATGGTATGCATGGTGCGAGACGGTCATAAACTTGCCAAGAGATGGCCGACCCAAGATTGCATTATATGCAGATGGGAAATCGACCACGTCGAACGTGATCAACTCTATCCGAAAGTTGCTAGGGCTGCTGAAGGTGACGGGCAGAACAATCTGCCCGAGCGGCCGCACAGCTTCTCCCGACACAATCCTATAGAAGGGCATCGCAACTCCTTTAGCTTGGAGCGAGGGATCTGCATCTCGTCCAAGGCTTTGGCAGATAGTAAGTCCAAAGCGCTCCCGCCATCGATCAGGACTCGCCCGACTCTGGCATTGCTGATGGTCGAAGCGACCACCAGAGGGAGACGCTGAGGCTTGGTCATCCCAGTGGGGCAATCCTCCTTAGAGAAGGAGATGGGAACCTCGGTCCACTTCATTGTCTCGGGCTGAGGCTTGCCCTTTTCAACGTTGTGGACCTCCCGGGCAGCTTCCTTGAGGCTGCACCGAAAGGGGTAAGCCGAGGAGCCGCCGAAGATGACGGCGATGTGGTTCACGGGTTTTTTGATATTCATCCTCATCGTCCCAATCACCACCATCGGCTTGGCGCTTGTCCTTGCCGGCATCATCTTTTTCGGGCAGGGTGGGCATAGGGCCCTTACCGTTGTAGAAATTCTCGAGCTTTGCAGCCCAGGTCCTGCAATGGCGTGTATCATGCCCGTAATTCTGGTAGAACTTGTAAAATCGGTCACTGGGACCTTTCTTGCCTGTCCGCCTCCCTGAGCAGGCTTCTTGCCCTTATAGTTATTGTTGGGCTTCTTCTGCCTATCCTTGGGAGGAGGTGCGCGATCTATACCGGCGACGGTGTTGTTCGCTTCACCCTTGTTCTTTTTCTTCTGGAACTTCTTGTCACTAGGATTGTTGCTGCTCTTCTTCTTCTCATCCACACCAGGCTGGGCGGGCAGCTCGCCCTTGTCAAACGCCTTCTTGTACTGAACGCGCTCTGCCGCATTGCCATAGCGATCAGCCGTCTTGAACAGGTCGTTGGCGGTCCAGGTCTCATTGATCTCGAGATCCTGGGTGAGCCACTCGTCGCGGACTCCGTTTTTGAAAGCGCGGACAACAGATTCGTCTGAGATGTTCGGGATCGTGTTGCAGATCTTAATGAAACGCTTCACGAAATTGCGGAGGGTCTCCCCGTTCATCTGGATCATCTGGTGCAGATCATCCTCCTTACTCAGACGTACGTAACAGCTTTGGAAATTAGCAATCAGAGCGTCACAAAGCTGGTCCCACGAACGGATGGAACCCTCTTGCTGGTTAAACAGCCACGTCCTAGCAGCGCCCTCCAGGACGGTCGGGAGGTAATTAGCCATTACTAACTCGTCACCTCCGGCCGCCACGATGGCGGTAGCGTAGATGGAAAGGAACTCCTCTGGGTTCTGGGTCCCGTTGTACCTCTCCATGTGACCGGGCTTGAACTTGGAAGGCCACCTGACAGCGCGGATCTCATTAGAAAAAGCCTTGCAGCCCAAGGTGTACGCCCGACCACGTTCTCCTGCAGAACCTAGCCTTGAGAAGACGTTGGTTCTGTTGCCCGGAGGAACTCTAGCTGAACGGAAAGATTCTGCCTGGAGGAACTCTCTACGGGACAAACCTCTGCGTTCCTTCCTCGTGGTCGCAACGATGCGTTCTTCCCGAGGGAGTCGTCCGTGATCGTTGCGTGCACGTTTGCTCCTATGGTCGCGATGACCACGAGGGCTCAGTGAGCGTCGTCTTTCACGGGTATCCTGTTCGTGACGAGTCGACCTCCGACGGTGACGATGGTCACGCGATGTGTCGGAGCGCTCGCTTTCTGAATCTCTCCGGGCAGGTTGACTGCGTTGCCCGGAGGAGGTGTTAGCTTCACCCATGGACTTAAGGCCCTCGGCCATCCGTTCTAGGTGAGTAGCGACAGCGTCGCCCATTCGAGCAAGATCAGCCTGGTTGGTAGATCTTATCACCGAAGCCATGGCTTGAAGTCGTTCCGACTACGCCGAGGGTCTGGGATCCCGAGGCGTCCGCGTCTTGCCGCACCGTGGTCCGTTCGTGGGATTCGCCCCAGCAAGCTGAACTTCTGCCGGTTGGCTTGGTGCAGGTACGCGAGGCGGGTCGCGTTGCTGACGCTTGCGCCGATCATGAAACTGCGCCAAGGTTCTGTATATTGAGGCATCCAGACTACAGCGAACAACCTCCTGTTCACGGGCAGCCTGTGCAGCCTCATCTGGTCGTCGAGCGAAATCGACATGCTCGACCACCTCGGCTGCCGTGGCTCGTGCAGGGTCCTCTGAAGTTCCTGCGCCAGCCATGTTGATGCTGCGGCGGCCGTGCGAAGGCGCACCAGACGGCGTCATCACCGTATCTCCACAGGAAGAATCGACCGACATGGTCTTGGAATCCGAGAGATCTAGACCATCGTATAGATCGTCGGTTCCGTAGTCATCGTCAATGACGGGAGTGTGATCTGAAGCCATCTCCGGAGTATAGCCAGAAACTGTTGTCCCAGATACAGAGAGCGATCTAGATCGAACAGATCGATCTGATCCGACAGTGGATGAGACATCCTGTCCTTCTGAGTCGTAGTCCTCAGGAAGAGATCTCTGGTCGCTGATGGAGTTCGACATGCCCGATCTACTAATTCCCCACGGACGGCGCCAACTGTCGACGGTTAAGATATCGATCTCAAGTCAACCAAGGTTCTTGAAAAAGGGGAGATAGGAGACACGCCGAACAGAGCGAACAGCAACCAACGAGCAACAGGGAGACACGAGATTTTTATCCTGGTTCAGACCTCTCAGGAGAGATAATAGCCCTACGTCCAGCTTTTCTTTATATCAAAGAGGATTACAAGGTGGAACTCAGCGAGATCAACGGGTCTCAGCGAGGAGTACGCGAGAATACAAAGGTGCTTGGCTGATATTCCATGCCCCTTAAACGCTGTAGGGGCTTGGTTTATATAGTGTTGAGCAAACTGACCTACCGAGGGATAATCGGGCCGGGCTAACTACGAGATCGTAACAAACTCGTATACATGCCAAATATATCCCGAGGTAGATAAGGTATACTCCAATTCTTGGGGATCACGACATCTGCTCCAATCCGGGACTTCGGGTTGACACCTCCTTTGATTCACGTTTGCCTTTCCATTAGGAGACGAGGCTTCCTTCGGGTTGACACCCCTTTTATCCACTTCACGGCTCCGGTTCGCCTTCTCTTGGTTCGTAAGGGGTGGGTGTTCCCCCCTACAACAATCACCAAAACATATTATACCATCTATAAAATATTATTAGGATCAACTATCATCCAATGTGGCAAACCTACCATGTTTTCAATCAAAAAATTAAGCTACATGTTATATCTAATCCAATCTACAAATTATACACTAACTACAAATTATCTCAACTAATTACAAAAACCAAAATTGCATGGAAAAATTTAACGAATTGGAATTCGACGTCGCACGAGTTGAATATAAAATTTACTCCTTTTTTGTTCCCCCTTCTTTTCCCCCTCTTTTTCTCTCCTTTCCTTTTCTTCGGCCCTCTTTGATGACTTGTTTAGTTTTAATTTAGTTTGAGTTGGGAAAATCTGACCACCTTTGAAAGTGGTATGAAAAGGATAAATAAATTATTAGTTTTTTTGAGATTTTTGAGAAAAAACCTACAAGGTTACTTTTTTTTTTTTCCAAAATTAAAGTGAATGGTATATACAAAAATTGCACACCACAACGGCGACGAGAGCCGCGTCGTCGGAGGTGTAGCGCGATGGGGGCGGGCGGTGGCAGGGGCGGCGGTGGTTTTTTTAAAAAAAGGGGTAAAAAGAGAGATACAAATGAAAAAGATAGAAAAGGAGTGTAAAAAGGAAGGAAAATATGGAAAAGTTGTGAAAAGGGTAAAAAATTCCAAAAATGTTATTTGGAAATAAAATTCGTTACTTCGATGTTATTTTAGGAAATAGAAACAAATTGGATGTTGTTTTGAATGGTTGCAACGATTTGGGTGTCATCAGAGGTGGCCAACGGGCCGATCCGGTTCGGACCCGTTTGGTTCGTCTATTGTGCGAACCGAGCCAACCGCGCCAATGGGCCTGGGTCTCGGCCCAGGTTCGGTTCGCATAGTAACCGAACCGAACAGGGCCGACCCGGTTTTATACGGGTTGGTTTATTTTGATTAAAAATATTTAAATACCTTAAGAAAAACCACTATATTTTACAAATATACACTATAAATTGCGTAAATACATTATATATCATTAGAAATATATATATATTTAAATGAATATATTTAATTAAATATGCTAAAGTGACGAACTGAACCGAGCCAAAAGCAAACCGGGCGGACCCAACACTATACGAATCGAACCGGGCCGGCTCGACGGGCCGAGGCCTCGACCCAAGTTCGGTTCGGTTGAACAGTGCGGGCTAGCCCGGTTTGACCTTGTTGGCCCGGTCCGTTTGGCCACCTCTAGGTGTCATTTGACTAATTTTCCCATGCCAGGGATCCCACCCCGCCAGGCCACCACCCCAGCCCACGATCCTAGAGACGAGCGGAGAGACACGGCGGCGGCGCCCACCCGCCTTTTAGGCCTTTTTTTTTCAGATTAATGTAGAATTGTGTTTTACTGTAGCAAATTTGTGACCCATTCAAAATACGTTTTAACGAGTTCAAAAAATTATGAAAAAATATTTTACAATCTTTAAGAAGTACTATTTAAAACCCCACAAGAATGACTACAAAATATTACATTATTTGGCTTATACAAAAATAACAAATTTTCATTTCATTTAATTTAATTTAATCTAACACAAACAATGCCTTAATCGCATATTGCATTAAGCGAGCACCGTGGCGTCAGGCCCGGTCGGGTTGCACCGTATAAGCTGGCCTCCTCGACTCCTGTCTCCTCGAATTCGGAGTAATCGCAATTCGCAACCCTGACGGTTCGACGCCGCACCGCCGCCGCTCTACGACGCGCCATCCAGATCGCCGGCCGCGCTAGACCGGCATGGTCCCGTATCAGTGTCGAGATTCGATGGCGGCGCCCGCAGCGGAACAATCGTGTAACGTACGTCCTTTCTGGTGGTTTGATCTGCTTTACTGGGGGCCTAACGAAATTCCCCGGAAGCGATCTGCAGCGAAAGGTGCGTGTTTTTTCATGACGGGATGAATTTCTTTGAGATCCACAAAGGCTATACATCCCCTCGGCTCTTGTTGGCCTTGAAGTACTAATCAACACAAATGCCTCTTCTTTGTCTTTGTGGTGTATCCAGGGGACAGTAAACGGCAGCCCGCTGGTCACAAGCGTCGCACCAAATGTATGTATCATGATTGGATACTAATACGTGATGATATTTGTCGAAGTACTCAATTTACAGGCTTAATCAAGGTTTAACCTCAGCTGATGGGAATATACTCAAAAGAAGGGCCAGTGCTTTTTTGAAACCGCAGCTTGGCAAAACAAGCAAATGTTGTTTTAATATTGTGCACATGCACATTAATACCTTGCAGAATTGTTCGCGTTTTGCAGTACAGATTGGCATGCATCTTATATAGTTTACCTGAATTTGTTCTTACAAGTACGCTGCAAAAATGGATTTGGCCTAAAGTTTCATGATATGTCTGACCAAAGATTTTGCCCACCCAATAGTAAAATCCAGCAAATAAAGCTGCAATTGTAAAATTAGAATGCTAAGTATAATCCATAATTACTGCAAATCCTTCACTATCTCAATACAGAGAATTCCTCATTTGTCACTAAAATGTAGCGAAATCCACAATCTGCCATTATTTTTTTAAGTTTGCGATTTTTCATTTCTGTGTGATCTTCCCTAAATGCCCCATTCGTCAATGTGTTATCTATTTCCCATCAAGTTGCCTGCCAAATGACCAATTTGCCCCTGTCTTCGTAATATGTTATATAATAGGAAATTCATACAAAGTAGTAGAAAATCCATACAATTGTGACAAAAAATTCTATGGGTTCAGAAAGTTATGTATAGCCAAGTTTGGAAGTGAATTTTTAAAAATTGGGACGTAAATTTTATTGCAAAATCAATGGTTCCTACCGTGTCACATGAAAATGAGGTAAAATTAGAAAATACGTAATTTTGTTAAATGTGAATAGCAAGGCAAATCAGTGGCATTGAGGGTTCACGCGGCAACTTAAAAAATATGATGGCACATCGTGGATTGGTTAAGTTTTAATGGAAAATAAGGAATTCTCTCCTCAATATATTAGCATGCACTAGCAGCATGATGCACTGTTCTTTTTTATCTTTTGTGTTGCTTTCTGCTACAGTCAACACGGAAAACTAACTTTGACTACACTCCGATGGTGGCAAGACTTTGTGACTAGATGGAATTGCTTATAAGAAAATCATATTAATGTGACAGTGTCAATTGTGTCCCACTAGTTCTGTGACTAATCTTTCTTGACCCGAAGTACAGTTGAATAGATATAATTGTAACATCCTACTGAATGTAAAATCAGTAATGAAAGTAAGAAGCAATTGACATGTGCTTTTGGTTCTTATTTCAGGCAAATTGCATGGTGTGAAAAAACATGGTCAATCACAAGTAAGGAAGCAGGATCAGAAAAAAGGTATGAACATCTTGTGGAAACACACCTATACTCATTAATCTATGCATTTGTCCTAGTACATCAACAAAGCAATTCATTAATTCATTAATTCAGTCATATACTACAGACGAATTAGCTCCATCTATGTATACAGAATTTATTTATGAATGATACAATAGCCGCTTGAATGTAAAACTACATCCACTCATTATTTACCTGACATCCTATAATTTATGCCATCAAACTTTCTAAACTTTGATTCCCTAGAAGTTAAAAAATATATGGTTAATCTTTATGAAAATTATAATAATTGGGTTTGTCACTAGAAGTAATTTGTAATATTGTAATGTTATTCTATTAGTACAAAACAATGTTTAAATTTGCACCTCATTGGTTGTGAAAAATAATGAAAATAAGTTAAAAAAATGAATGGGGTATATTGTTTCAATTTTAAATTGGAAAGGTTAATTTAATACAATGTTCTCTTATATCAATGATTCTGAAATGCAAGTACACTTTCTCCGGTTGCCACTCACTAAGCCTTGAAGATACCACTGGAATTTCGAATTCCACAACTTGTTTCAATTTGCAATCCCCAAATGATCTTAAAGTATGCATATTTCACATTATTATATTGCACATTATTATATATGTGCTTGGTTAGAAAAAATGACATTTTTTGCCACGTAGGATAGTATAGGTATAAAATCGGTGCCCATAGGATAGGAGCACTAACCTTGCATCATGTTTATATGGGTCATAAACAAAGTAGTTGCGCATCATGTATAAGCTGTCTTTCCACTGTTTAGATAATTGCAACCTATATAAGCTTTCTTGCATTGGAGTTCAGATCTTTTGCTCATGTGCTTAGTGATAAGCAGTTTGCATTGTATATGCCCTATTAATAAAGTTCCAGTTTTGCTTCCCATTTTAATGATGAGTGAATTGCACTCTTGGCTCTTAAAGTTGTGAGATGTAGAGCTGTAGAGCTGTTAGTTACTGGAGTTAGCCTTATCTTTGCGTCATTATCTCAATAAGGTTGCTGAGTTCGTTAGCAATAAGTTGGAAATAAATAAAAGGAAAAAAGGCATAAGAAAATGGCACATTTAGTTGCTACCAACCAAAGTCTCAGCATTGCCATCGACAGCTGGCCATGGCATCGTACCATCAATCCCTTTGGTGTGGCTGCCGCCAGGCACTGCCCTCATCTTCTACCTGTTGTTCTGGACTATGGCCTGGGACACGTGCCTTTGATAGGGCACACCTACATCAGGTTGTCTACAGAAACGGTATAGTTAGTTCTTTTTTATATTACAAAAATTCTAAGAGACAGATAAAAACTCCTTTGTCACGTAAAGGATCACGACACTTCGCTCCCACTGCCTTGCTTGCCACACTGTTGCACAACTTTGCCGCCACTATCCCCTCAAATAAAAAAAACTTTGCCTCCTCTAGTCCTCTTTATTGCATATTTGCTATTCTCCATTTTTTTTGTACCTGTGTTGCTCCTACTGCGTTTATTCATCCTCTTTAGATTTCGCAAAAATAAATATTGGCTATGGATGGCAATGGGAAGCAAAGATTATGTGGTAATGTATTCAGGCGATGGTAGATGCTAGGGTTATATCACTCCACAGCCCCTCATATCCTCCTGACCTGACAGTGACCCATATGACCGTTCACCTGTGATCTGGGATGCATCCAGGATTATGGATCACTGGTTGGTTACTATTCCTGAAACCAAACATGTGGTTTATGGTTCATAGCTAGGATTAGATGGTCCATTTGTTGTCCGAAAGCCCATGAAATGCTGTCATGGTACATAGCCCTTGTCTCACATAACCAGGGATTTTGATAATCCACCTTATCGGCTACCCATCATAATGTTTTTTGGTATCGGCAAAAAATTATCAATTTTGGATGAACACCAACCAAATATGAATATTTTTTGCTGTTTTTTTCATAAATTTTATATTTATTTATTTTTATGAATTTTAATTTTCTTCTCAAAATTATTGGCCTATAAAATGGATTGTCAGCCTTCTTCGGCCATATCGGACCTGAATGTTTTTTTCTCAAAACTGATTATCAAAACCATATAACCCATTAAAACTGAGCACATAAATTTCAGTACACGTAAGAACTTACAATTCATGTGGCATCAAAAAATATTTTTCGAGATAAACAGCTTTATAGTAATTATAAACTCATAGTGATAAAACAAGGTGAATTGCAAAAAAAGAGTAAATTATTCATGCTTTCATCCAATATAAATCCCATATATACACCACAGGAAACAAGAAGAAAATATGCATCATAATAATTTGGCCAAGTTTCTTGTATTAATTTTTTTTTAAAAGAGTGGCTTTTGCCAAACAATTTTTATTAACTAAATCTTTTAAATATATTCAAAAATAAAGTGTACCTTCACTTATTAAAAAAGTGATCCATACTACATTTCTATACACAGCCTCTACTGTCAAAAGCCGTTCATCCTCATAGGTGCCATGGTGACGTCGGAAGTGGTTCTCATTTTTTTTTTGTTGGGGGTATTGTAGGACTAACTTAAAAATTTAAATAGTTATTCTCGTTTCTTTAACGGAAAGTACAAGGGAACTCCCATAAAAACGTGGGCTCCTTAAGTGATCACAGTAGCGTAAAAGTGTAAACATATCACACCTTTTCTTGTATTGAGCATTTCAGTAGTTTGCACAATCGATGCCTATTTATTTACATGCTGTTGCGTGAGTTCTCAAAAAATATTGTGGGATATATGTTATTTCAATCCTGGATAATTTTAGTTGTACCTTTTCTTTTCTGATCTATCAGATAAATTGGGAAGAGGTACAACAGTGTTTGTTGGAGAAATGGTTGCATCTGATGTAGCTTTGCTAGAATCTGCTAATTCTTGCCATGCTAGGTCTAGTTAACATGCAAAAGTTAAATCACTTCGGTTGTGTGATTGGATGGAACATAAGCCTCATAATTACATTTGTGTTTCAATCTCTTATATACCATGGAGCCGGGGGAGGAGAGACTGCCGCAGTGGAGGGAGTCGCCTCCGCTGCGCCACAGTGAGGGAAGTGTCGCCGCTGTCGCATTGTGGGGAGGGACAGGAGAGGGAGGCGGCGGCGCTGGGAGAGGAAAGGGAGGAGGCGGCGCTCGTTGCCGGGAGATGGGAGACGGCGCTGGGATCTGCAAGAGAAGGTGGAGACGGCGCTGGAGGAGAGAGAGACGGTGGAGATGGCGCTGGAGGAGAGAGAGGCGGAAGCGGCGGCTGTGGCCTATGGAGAGAGAAGACACGAGGGGTGTATGCCTAGGAAGCTGGGTAAACGGTAAACCCTAGGGTCATGAGATGTGGAGGCATGGGATGGGCTGAGATGGGCCGAATCTAGTATCCAGGCTGCACTGAGCCTATTCTTCCTCAGACTGAAGTTTTTTGAAAGGGCAGGAGGACTGCCATTCATTAAGAAGGTAGAAGTTACAAAAGAATTTTTTGGGGGGGTTAAACAAGCCCTACCCCCCCGTAGGGCTTACAGGGACTTAAGGGATTACAAAATGGGCACCGGCGGCCACCCAAAGCCGCAACTCGTCGAGAAGGTGGCGGAGGAAGACCGGTTGCGTGCGCTTCGAACTTCTGAAGATCCGGTTGTTACGCTCAAGCCACAGGTGCCAGATAGTGGCAATGACGATGGAAGTTGATGAGCGCGGCGAGGTTGGAGATCCCACGTCGAGCTCCCACCAAAACTGCAATTGATCCGAGGAGCGCCAGCTAACCGGGTTGAGGGCGGGCAGATCGAGGGCTGCGGCCAGGCCCGACCAGGTGGCGGAGCTGAAGGTGCACTGAATAAAGAGGTGTTCCGGTGTCTTTAGGTTCCTGTTGCAAAGCTGGCAGAAATAGCTGTTGGGCAGCTGGCTACGCAAGAGGGCGTCGGCTGTCCAGACTCGCGAAAGCAGGAGGAGCCAATAAAAGAACTTGCACTTCGACGGGGCCCAGGATTTCTAGATTCTGTGTAGGGCGGGCGCCGGGCATCGCCCAACAAATTGAAGGTCGTACGCCGACTTTACCGTGAAAGCGCCATTATTTGAGAATCCTCAGACTGAAGTTATTTCCTATGTTATTTTCTTATTTGTGGGCTTGTCACTCATGTGGACATGTTTATTTACCTAATATTTCTGGACCTAGTCGTATTATTATGTACTTAATACGTAGTATTATTGCTCTATTATCGTATATACTGTAACAAGGTGGCCTGTCGTATCGTACTCGTATTACGTATTGATAACCTTGTAATATACTCCCTCTGTTGCTTTGGACACTAATCTCTGGTTACTGTGGCCTTCTTTTTGCGGCATAATTCAAATTCAGCATATACAAGCTGTTACATGCAGAATTAATCAAATATCTTGCAACCCTGGCTTTCTTACAAACTTCAGTGTTTCTTTGTTTGTGCTGACTACAGAGCCAATATTGAAAGTTTGCATGAGTTCCTATACCCTTGACCTTACCGCTTATTGGAGGGCTCCAGATTTAGAAGATTGCTACATTTGTGGGCAGGACGACCATGATGAGCATTTTTGTCCCTGCAACTATATATATGGGTTATATGATCGATTCACTTGTAGAGCACGCTGTCTTCCTGGACAACATACATTAACTTCCATTGCTCATCAGAAGTTCTTGGAGCGTTTTATTCGTTTGAATAACATGCCACCGAGCTTCAGGCAATGGGACCTTAAGAGGCTCGTCAAGCCGTTTGGACCGCTGCTGATGTGTGATGTTCCAATGATTGGTCCTGAACATTGTAGAGGATTTGGCGTTGTGATTTTCAAGAAACGTGAGGATGGAGAGAGGGCTATCAACGAGCTCAATGGCTTCGATGTAGGTGACCGTAAACTGCGAGTTGAGTGGGTCTATCCTTCTGTCTTATCTGGCTTAAATTGAACCCTTCTTCAGGCAGTAAAGTTATTTGAAAATGATGGTCCATGTTTTTCTCGAAAATATGTTACATGAGATTGTACGGTACTAGTGCTTTTTCTTAAAAATAAAATAAACTCGTTTCTTATGCGCATTGAATATTTGCATAGGTAATGTATTATATTTGCTGGGAACATGCCAACATGGTATATAATGTTCTGGTTAACGCGCACATAGGGGTAACCGGATGCTGTGTGCTTATAACAGCATAAATCAGATTTTGAAGCGGTTCACAGCCTAATAGTTTTGGTATGTAGACGTGGCCTCGATACACACTATCGGCTTTTTCAAATTTTCAGACAATCTGAACAGTTGATCACAAGGAATGGATGCCATAAAATTTCCAAGATCGATTCTTTTTTTTTAAAAAAATGAAATTGACTATTTTCCATTGCTTCCAATAGAGATACAGCGGAAACCAAGTCTTTAGAATTACCAGTAAACCGGCACGTAAAGAACGAAAAAAAGAGTTTTGATTCCAGCTACATAAGCAAAAGTTGTCAGAACAGGAACAGCTGCAATACAAGAAAAATTATCTAAAAGCACTGTTTATTCTTGGCCGTCCAAATACAGCATAGCACAACTACTCCCCCAAGGACCAAATTGCTTCAATCCGTTGGAAGCATCTACTAAAACGGGAAGGCTTTGTAGAAGCACGAAAGATACAAGCAACAACGCACAAGACTACAAGAATAAGCTAGAATCTCGAGGGCTAGAAACCCTCGAGAAAGAGGGGGAACCCTCGAGATTAAGCTTTCTCAAGGGCTGGCCCTCGAGAAACGACCCTCGTGACTGGCTACTCGAGAAAAAAGGTCTTTCTCGAGGGTCTAGCCCTTGAGAAAGCTGTTTCTCGAGGGTTTCCTAGACACCCTCGAGAATACTCAGAAAATGACAGAGTTGGACCCAATTAACGGCATCTGCACAGTTTCTCTAGGGCTTAGCCCTGGAGAGAGATTTTCCCGCTGAAAAAAAAAGGAATTCAGCCTGTCCTCGATTTCTTTGCACAATGCACAATTTCTCATCACCATTTCTCATCAAAAAGAGCAGATAATCAATTGCACAATGGAACATGAACATGAACACAAATCTCACTCACGATGACATAGTACAAATTTCAATAATGTCCATTACAAATTTCTCTCACCCACGATGAACATTACAAATTCCAGTAGTACAAAAATATCAAGAACAAACTTCCAAAAATATCACCAAAAAAATTCACAACATGCCATTGAACATGCCATCCGGGATCCTCGCCGTCGTCGCCCTGGGTCTCCCTGCCGCATTGGAGCCTCGCCGTCGCGCGGGGAGGAGAACGCCGCGCCGCCGGCCTACCGTGGAGAGAGAGAAGAAGAAAAAGAAGAAAATTTTTACTGTTTGCCCATAAAAAATTTCGCAAACTAAAAAATGCCCAAGGTTTACAATACCCCTAGCGCCAAGGGTAAGGCGCCCCCACGCAGGGCGCCAAGTGCAGGTTGGCGCCACGGGCGAGGGCGCCACGGGCGAGAGCGCCACGGGGGCTGGTGCTTCTCGCGGCGGCTCACATGGCCATCGTCCTCCACGTTTTGTGCATGTGCTTGTGCAAGCTTGTCCTGGGCATATTTCTTTCACCAACGAGCAAAACATACGAGGTACGATCACCATTTAGATTAGACCAAAATGACAACGGAGTGCAGAGATTAACTTGTGCACCTGCATCACGGGAAGATGACAAAGAAGTCCAGCACCATCCCTTTCCTGGACCTCGCGTACGCCGGGGGCTTGCGCGTGGCGCCGGCGCCGGCGTCGGTGCCCGCCTCCGCCGCCACCTGCTCCTCGTCGGCGCCGGAGCCGGCGGTGGCGCCGCCTGCGACGCGTAGCTGCGTGACGACGTTCCAGGCGTGCATGGCATCCACCATGCAGCGCAGCGCGGTGACCGCGGCGGCGAGCCAGCCGTCGAGGAATACGCACATGAGCGGGTCGGCATGCCATCGCCCGGTACCTTGGCGCCCCAGGCCTTGGCGCCCCCGCCCACACCGCCTAGACCTTGGCGCCCCCGCCCATGGCGCCTAGGTGCTTGGCGCCCCCGCCCGGAACGCCCGGAATGCCCTACCCTCTAACTCTAATGGCGCCCTCACGCAGAGCGCCTAGGGGAATTTTCGCAATTGGGTGTAAACCTTGGGCATTTTTTGGTTTGCGAAATTTTTTATGGGTAAACAGTAAAATTTTTTAAAAAGTTTTCAGATACTAGAGAGCTCACTCCCGTCGACGCCTTGTCTCCCTCCCCGCCGGCGCCTCCCGCCGCCTCGCCGTTGGGGCCGCCGGATCTGGCGAGAGCTCGGCCATTGCCGCCGGCGGCGCGCTGGATCCGCGGCTCGCCAGAGGTAGAGGCCACGCCGTCGATGGCGGTGCCAATGGGAAGACGAGGATGAGGAGGCCGCGCGTCTGAGCTCGCCATCGCGTCCTCCGCCGGCAGCGCACAGAATCGCCGCCACGCCGCCGCCGCCTCCGCCAAGACCTCCGCCACTCACCGGAGCTCGCCGAGAGAGGGGAGACTAAGGGCCTCTTTGATACCTTGTTTTAGTTTAGTTTTTGTTGAGATTGCAACTTTTGTTATTTTTATATACATCATTCACTTTATTTTTTAAAAATAATTTTTTTATAACTTTGTAGGATTTTTCTTAAAGATCTTAAAAATATTTTTTTAATAATTTATTTAGCCTTTTCATACCACTTTCAAAGGTGATCAAATTTTATCAACAAAAACTAAACTAAAACTAAACAAGCTATCAAAGAGGGCCTAAGAGAGAGGATAAGGAGGAGAGAGAGGGCGTAGTGGGTTGGATAAGGAGTTTGGTGGGATTTTTATTGCCGCGGGATATATGTTCCAAAAAAATTACAATGGCAAGAGGCGGGAATTATTTTTATGGTTTTTTATGGTTTGCACATGTCTCTCGAGGGCCAGACCCTCGAGAATCAGACGGCCGTTAGTCTCAGTCATCCCGTGTAAAGATCTGTCGAGGGTTACTCGTTAGCCCTCGAGAAACGCGGTGTTTCTCGAGGGTTTTTTTAGGGACCCTCGAGAAACGGATTACTGTTGCGAGGGCCAGCTTGGCGCCCTCGAGGAGACCTCTGGCCCTCGAGATTTTGGCCGATTCATGTAGATAAAAGAAGCAATGGAACAATAAAATAATAAATATTGAATACTTTTTAAGTCTCCCATAGAAAAAACAGGGGGGACTACCTGGCCAATTCTTTTTTCTAAGAACATCTTTCGTTAAGATAGCTCTACTCATCAACCAAAGAAAGATCATGATTTTAAGAGGAATGACAGCTTTCCAGATGAAATTATAATCCACCACAACACCATTAACATAAATCAAGTTATAGACACATTTGACTGTAAAGCTGTTATTATTATTTTCTGACCTTCTCCAAACAGCTACATCCAAGGCTAGATTATTGTCAAAATCTCTTCTAAAAGAAAATTTAAGCCTCTCTTCATAGCCTCAAACATTGAAATTTTCTTGTCAAAACAGACTTCATACACCACAGAGAACAAAGAACAAACGATAATGCTTACTCTCGAACGTCCGTCCGTCGGACGCTGCTCCCGGCCCAGCAGCCCACGCTGGCGAAGCGCTTCGTTATAGAAACCCACACACGCAACTTTTGACTCCCTGGTCCCCTACTTGCACGCGCATCGAATGCATGCCATGACCATGTGGAACGTACTGCACGGGTGCTATGCTGATGTGCAGAGAAGAGACAGAGAGAGAGAGAGATTTACGACAGTGCCGCACACTGCAGCCATGCAAGGAGCAAGTAATAAAAGCCGGCCATGGGAGGAGTGGGTGGGCCCCATTTTATGCATGCAGCATGCCATGGCATGCATGGGCGTGGTAGGCTAGTAGGTAGTCAGTAATAGAGCTATAAAAGTAGCACCGCATCCACCAAATTGTTTTTTTGATTTAAAAAGTTATAATAGGCTAATCAAATTGTTTCATTAGACAAACCAAAATATTGCAGTAGCATAATTTTTCATTAGACAGATTGTTTCGATAAGCTAAACTAATTATTTCAACAGGCCAAACATATTGTTGCAATAGACTAAACTAATTGTTACACTAGGTTATACATATTGTTCTAATAGGCTAAACTAATTGTTTCAACGGGCTATACATATTGTTTCTAGGCTAAATTAATTGTTTCAACAGGCTATACATATTAGTGCAATAGGCTAAACTGATTGTTGCACTTGGCAATACATATTGTTCCAATAGGCTAAACTGAATGTTTCAGTAGGCTAAACTAATTGTTCCAATAGGCCAAACATATTGTTCGAATAGGTTACACAAATTGTTTCAGGAAGCTAGACATATTGTTCCAATAGGCTACACCAATTATATCAGCAGGTTAGACATATTATTCCAATAGGCTACACCAATTGTTTCAATATGCTATATATTGTTTTAGTAGGCTAAACTAATTGTTTCAACAGGCCAAACATATTGTTCCAATAGGTTATACAAATTGTTTCAGGAGGCTGAACATATTGTTCCAATAGGCTACACCAATTATTTCAGCAGGCTAGATATATTGTTCCAATAGGCTACACCAATTGTTTCAACCGGCTATATATATTGTTTCAGTAGGCTAAACTAATTGTTCCAACAGGCCAAACATATTATTCTAATAGGTTACACAAATTGTTTCAGGAGGCTAGAAATATTGTTTCAATAGGTTATACCAATTGTTTCAGTAGGCTAGACATATTGCTCCAATAGGCTACACCAATTGTTTCAACAGGCTATATATATTGTTCCACATGTATAACATATTGTTCTATCATTTATTTTTTTGTTCCAGCAGTGTGTGTTTTTTGTCTCATATGTATAACCTGTTGTTCCATTATTTTTGTTCCAGTGTGTTTTTTTGTTCCACCCATATAACAAGCTGTTCCATCATTTATTTTTTTGTTCCATTAGTGTGTGTTTTTTGTCCCACATGTATAACCTGTTGTTCCATTATTTTTTTGTTCCAGCAGTGTGTGTTTTTTGTTTCACACATATAACATGTTGTTCTATCATTTTTTTGTCCAGCAGTGTGTGTTTCTTGTTTCACATGTATAACCTGTTGTTTCATCATTATTTTTTTTTGTTCCAACAGTATGTGTTTTTTGTTCCCAAATGTTCCATCAGATTAGACGTACTGTTCTAATAGGATATTTTAGTTGTTCTGACAAGCCAACATTTATGTTCCAATAGCCTACTTTTTTTGGTCCAACATGTCAGCATATTTGTTCCAGTAAACTAACATTTGCATTCCAAAGAGTCAAAATTTTTTGTTCCAACATGTCAACATATTGTTCCATACAATCTAACATTTTTCTGTTCTAGCAGCTAACTTTTATTGTTGCAGTACTCAAATTTTACCGTTCCACCAGGCAAACCTTATTTGTTCCATCAGACTAGACATTTTTGTTTCAATTGAGAGGATTTAGCCTATCATTCCAGCAGGCCAAATACATTATTCCAATAGATATAGACATATCATGTCCCAATAGGCATACCAGACATATTGTTCCAGTAGGGGTAGCCTATTGTTCCAGCAAGCCAAATATCAAGCTGTTCCATCAGACTAGACGTATTGTTCCCAACAGGCCAAAATAATTGTTCTATAGTATATACAAATTGTTCCAAGAAATTTTTATATAGCAACATGCGTATTGTTTTGTTCGTAAAAATGACAGGAATACGTTGGTGAAAACAGTTTGTCGATTGGAGCTCTCAGTCAAAAGTTATTCCTGTTGGAAGATAACGAAAAGGGAATCTTTTATGACATCAACGCTGACGTCAGCTATGTATTTCTTTATTTTATTTCCCTCACTGGTGCGTGGGGGAGTCTTCTGCTTTGCTGCGCTTTTTGCTAATCACGTTTTTGATTGGGCTGCTTTTTGCATGCCGCTGCGGGCCGAGGTGCCGGGCGGGCGTCCGTTCGGAACGGACGTCCGACCCGTAGCTGCTCCCAAGAACAAATTGGTCTATTTTTCCAAGTATCACAGCAGAAATCTATTTTTTCACCATTTCCTAGATTAAAAATTCTATTTTTCAAATAATACTTTCTAATTTTAAGGAGCTGGGACCAACAAGAGGAATCAGAAGGTTTTGACTTAACAAGGGGCAGAGGTCCATTATTTAAGTATTTTGCTTGAATCAAAAAGACCCAAAGACTATTCCTAGTTTCCAATTTCCATAACCACTTGCACAGAAGACCGATATTAAGGTTCCTCATATTTTTAACACCAAGTCCACCAAAATTTTTATTAGTACAAATATTTCTCCACTTAACCAAGTGACACTCTCTTTTAAAACTAGAACTCCCCCAAAAGAAATCCCTTCTAATTTTATCAATTTTGGAAATAATAGTAACAAGAACCAAGAACATAGACATATGATAAATTGGAATACTACAAAGACAAGAGTTAATGAAAACTAGCCTGCCCCCTTTGGACAAAGAACTACTCTTCCAATTGTTAAGCCTCTTTGACACTTTTTCCACCATCAAATCCCAACCACTAACTCTACTTTTAGAGTGACTAACTGGAACAAGTAATGCATTGAAAGGGAACCAACCGAACAATTAAAGATATTAGCATAATCATAATCAGTTTGGGATCACCATTTATAAGTTATAACAAAGATTTCACTTTTAAGGGAATTAATTTTTAGCTCTGCCATATTTTCATAAAGATACATTAGAAATTTGAAATTAATTGTTTTTCCTTATTTTCCTCTAGGCAAATCACAATATCAAAATAGGGACACCTTCGAACACTAAATAAGGAGCCACACCACATATAGATCCATGCTGGACTTTAACCGAAACCATTTGATAAGGAATCTGCTACCAGATTAAAAAGCAGGGGAGGTAAATGGTCTCCATGTCTAACACCTTTCGCACTCTTTTCTAAGATCCATGTAATAGATAGAACACAACATATATGTAGAAGAACATAGCTAAATAAGTAAATTGATTGAGCTGAATTAAGTTAAATATTAAACTGACTTTAAAAGATTCTTGAATTTACTCTCAAAACTAGTCAACTTTGTTGATGCTATTTTTAATAGCTTCTCAAAGCTGGTTCACTTTGTTGATGCTATTTTTAAGAACTTCTAGAGGTGGCTTCAAAGGAAAAAAAATTAGACTAAAAATACATTAATTTTATGGCAAATAAGATTAAACCACTTTGAACATGCCGATGAATCGAGCCTAAGATGTAGACCAGTTCGAAACATAGAACGCACATAGTTAACACATCATAATGTTCGTAGACCATGTTCGTTGACCTAAAGAGAACAAATTCTAATAGCATTACATGCTTACATTGCTCTATGTTGTAAACAAGTAGACTTGCGCGGCAGTAAGCACTTCAAACTTTGCATTGAGTTTAATTCACATAGCTAGCATTAGATAAGCAACGAGCTATCCAGGGGAAAAGGTATAAATTCTGTCATGCACAGGGGTAAGCCCAATCGACTCGTAGTTTGCGGTCACCGAGGCTATAGCAGTTGAGAGCGTTGATGGCCTCCTCTGCATGCTGACGGTGCTGGAAGACCATATAACCGAAGCCCCTGCACGCCCCCGAGTCATGGTCGTGGGACGCCAAATACCAATTCAAGAGTGGCCCAAACTGGTTGAACAGGCTGGCAACTTTCTCTGGGCAGCATTGCCTCGGCAAGTTATTCACGCGCACAAAACACCGCAAGAACTTGAGGCGCCTCAAGGTGATTTCGTCATGCCTGGGAGCTTCTTCAGTTCTCCGAGACTTCCAAGGAAATGCTGTGGTTTCGTTCCCCCAGAAGATATGCCGCGTTCTGCAAGGAGCGTATGAAGCTGGAGACAGGTAGTTGTAAGGGCACATCTGCTCCACATGGTTTTCCTCCTCATCTCCACATATGCAGCAAAATGTAGCATCTGGATCCCTCCATGAGCTTGTGTTTGCGCCTATCTCCAGATTCATTTGGGTCCCTGGAAAGCAGGATATGCATCACAAAAAATTCGTGTTGGTTAGCATCCCCATCTCACCCCCAATCAGCCCGGCCTTTAAACTACTGTAGCAGCTAAAAATTCAAATTACAGGCTGACAACAGTGGATGTTGCTTTGGCGCGGTGGAGGAAATTTTGAAATGCAGAGGCTGATAGAGCCCCTGCTGTACATGCTCAGCCATTCATGGGGCAAAATATTCATCGCATGGAGAAAATTATAGAATAGCTAACTATGACTCATTCCAGTTGTAAACTGTCACCAAGGGGAGCATACTGCCAATTCCTTGATCTCTGACTCGTAATTTTTTTTTATTGTTTTGACTGTTCACATGAAAAGAGATCTTTTTTATTGTTTAGACTGTTCACATGAAAAGATCCAAAATAGTCCTATTTATTCCTATTTTATCGTGACAACTAAAAGCCAAAAAATTAAATGAACTAACGGTCAAAGTTGTATCCTGTACAGGTTGCTTGAACCGTCAAATTTAACAATCTAGCGAGATAGCTCTCATCAAAGTATAGCAAAAATGCCAAATATGTGCAACCAATTGACCCCTCCTAGTGTCAGTATCTACCTTTCAATCCCTTTCCAGTTCACCTTCATTTGCTTCTCTGAATTATATCATAGACAAGGGCAGGCCGACTTAGCTGGCGCACAAGGAAAGGGCATCAGATTGAGATAAGTTAGGGGATGTTTAATGGAAGAACCCTCTTGTGACACGTTTCATGTCCAACACTATTCAAATGAAAAGTGAAAATGAACCAGATAAATAGTGTTGGGCATCGAATGGGTCACAAAAAGATTCTACCATTAAAATGTCCTTAGATTATTAATTTATCATCCAATCTATTAGTTGACTTAATCATTACGAATTTGATAGTTGAGTATCAGTCGGATATGTAAGAGTATAAGACGTGCCACAGTTCGTTCTGTTCTGTAAGCAATCAATGGTGAGAAATATTCCCAGGTCTTCAAATTCCTAACCTGGATATCTTCCCTAAGTTGGCCGCTTCACATTCATTCCTATACCTCAAAACGTCGATGTCCAACCTGCCTTTGGCAGTTGTTATCACCTCATGAACTACATTCATGATACCATAGAAGAGAAGCCCCAAAAATATTGTGGTGCCCTTCAGCTATTACAAAGTCGTGTAACTGATAATCCATGTGTCGCTGCTCACATATTGTAGAAACACACACCGATATCTGGCTTCCTGTCCTATTGGTTGTTGTGTGACCTTCTTTGGGTAGGCGTTCATCAGTATGCATATCCTTGTTGTGTCATCATGATCTTGTTGGTAGTTCTTGTGTTCTCTAGCCAATCTCTATATTCCCCAATTGGCTTTGTCATTTGTCAGTACAATACAAATCAGTGAATCACTAGCGCACGCTTTATCAGCTCTAAATTTTTGGACATATAGCATTTCTGTTTTTTCTATATATAAACTACATTATACCTCTTATGAAAAAGACATACTACTCCATTATCAATAATACCCTCCACTACTTCTTGGAAACAGCAATGTACAAATAATAATGTCCTCCCCTAATTCTTGGAAACAACAGTGTACAAATAATAATGCCCTCCCCTAGTTCTTTTAATTTTTCTTACTTATTTCTCTTTTATTTATGATTGTCAATCCAAGCTATCTTAGGTCTCACTCTATATCACACACAAAAAGAATGATGTTAGAGATATGTGCAAGTCAACATTTTGGAACTGTATCTATAAAACTTTTTTGAACTATTTAGATTGAGCTCTTGAAAACCATACACATAGATTAGTCTTTGAAGGCCTTTTCGTAGTATATAGATGTGGATTTTATAAATAAATTACAATACTAACAAGTGGTCAAAGTTGCATTGCAACTACCATGCCCATGTCCATGACATCAAGTTCTGTGGTATGGAGCGAGTGTACGTTAAACGAACAAGTAATTGAATCACTTACGTCCCTCCCCTGTCTCCTTGATCAAATCCAACTTCCGGGCCTGCTCTTTGGTACTCTTTCTTTGCTGAAACAAGAGCATCTGACGGAGACCTAATAACCTCATAAACTTGGAGGCGAGATAACTAATAGGCTTCCCAGATTTCTGCCCCCTGAAACCACCGTAATTAAGCGATAGTATCCATGTTGATTAGTAGCCGTGCAAGATCATTATTGATACATAAATAAATACCGAGAAAACGCTAAAACGCTTGTCAAGAAGAATTAACGTACCTTGCCTTCTTGGGTCTCCCGGCGGGAGCCATGCGCGTAGCTTCTGCCCCTAAGGCCCCCAACTCGCCTTCGGGTGATAGATCGTACGGACGTGGCACCAAATTCTTGCACCGTATGGCTTCCCCGCCAGCCGTCGCCGCCGCCGCAACCACGTGAGGCCAACTTGCGACTAGCTAGCAAGCGACCGAGCCGAGAACCCGTCGACTTGAAGCGAACTAGGGTTTGGGAGCAGCAGGAGGATTAGGAATTTTTTATATATATATATATATATATATATATATATATATATATATATATATATATATATATATGTTTATTAAAATTGAAAACATATCTAGCGCTAATGTTCATTAGATACTAACATGATAACACTATATTTGCGCCAGGAGCGCCGACTCAGATATGGAGAGGTGGAGTTCTCTTTCCTACTTAGAAAGACAGGATGTTTTTTTGTGAAAGTGTTTAAGTGAGAAAAGTGCTTCCACCTCTTAGATCTGAGTCACTTCTCATGGGTCTGATAGTCTAGAACTGTTGTTAACATGTTAACACCGAATAAACATTAGCATTGGATGCATCGTCATTAAATTAAAATTAAAATTAAATAAATAGACTTTTTCTACCAGCTCAATGGACGAGAAATATAACATGCCAGACATTTGGCAGGAAATTAATTATCCACTGGGCAACACAGCGGCCTATAGCCACAACGGATAGGAACGCGTGGGCGTCAAAACCCGCTCGTTGAACAGGCAAGTTTTTAGCGGCCCCCACTTGTCATGGTGGGATTCGATCGAAGTAAAAAATCCTCCTGTTGTAACAGCCGGATTCATGGTGGGATTCAATTGAAGTAAAAAAATCCTCTTGTTGTAACAACGGCGGGATTTGGAGGTAGGGAAATCCCTTCGTTCTAACCGGCAGGATTTGGATTGCAGTCAGACGGATATCGCTGAATACACCTCGACCATAACTCAACCAACCATATCTGAACCCCAAACCTGAAGATACCGCCCATACCCCAACCCGAAAACACATACAGGTACAATCCCACGTCTATACCCGAACCCAACGGGTACCCAAATCCGAAGAGAGAAGTGGGGAGAAGGAGGAGAGAGAGGAGGGCGCGAGGGCTAGGGGCGGCGATCGGCGCGGAGAGAGAGGAGGGGCGGCTCGGGCGGCTGACTGACAGCAGATGATGCTGTGTGGGGCGGGCAGAGAAGAGAGAGAGAGAGAGAGAGAGAGAGAGAGAGTGTGGGGAGGGGGGCTAACCTATAGGCGCCGGCGCGGGGCAGCGAGGGCGGCGCTGGCGTGTGGAGGCGGGGTCCAGGGGGCGGCGGCTAACTGTAGGGCTAGGTTTCGTGCTTCTCTAATATATATGTAAATAAAAATATGGATCACGTGTCAGCTAACAATTTGGATAAACGTATAACAATTTGGATAAACCATGAGTATGAAATTAAACCCGTATCCGAATTCGAGTTTTTCAGGTATCCAAACCCAAAAAAACTCATAACTATAGGTTGCGACCCATATTCATGCCCATCGGATCGGATACCCATGGGTTTTTCTTCCATCCTTAGATTTTCCCTATATACACCACGCGCACCGAGTCACCTTGCACCGTGGCCATTTTCAACCTCACCTAGCATCGTGGCCATTTTCAAATCGAGAGAGCCAGGGAGAAAGGAAGAGAGAGGGAGGGAGAGGAGAAAAAGAAAGAGAGTGAGAGGAGAGATAGAGGGGAGGGGAGGGGAGAAGGAGGAAAGAAGAAGGCGTAACCTATCACTACAAAAGTCAATGACGTATTAACTCACCTGTCCACCACTCCTCTCAGTGCGACGTGACCTACCACTGTGAAAACCGTAGGTGCATTAATTCGCTTGTCCACCATCTGTCACTGTGCGACATGACCTATCACTGCGAAAGCCACATGCGCATTGACTCACCTGTCCGCCACCCCTCTGTGCGACATGACCTATCACTGCAAAAACCGCAAAAGCATTAACTCACATGTCTGCCACCCCTCTCGAACCTATGACTAAGTTTTTAATTGCCGTAAGACATGTTAGGTTTAGATATGGTGCATTAGTAGTGTAGATTCTTACGTACATCATACATTCCATTGTTTGTTGCATCGTGTAATCACAGTTGTGATGTTACAAGGAAAAAGTCTATACTACATTCTGAACTATGACCCTTCGTCTATATACCCCCGAACTACGAAACCAGGTATCTTGCCCACCATGAAAAAGGTGCACATAACCCCCGCGATGGTTTTTTTGGGCGGTTTTGCTGAAAAAACCACCGCGGGGGCTATCTGCACCTTTTTCATAATTTAGGGGGTATGTAGACGAAGTGTCATAATTTAGGGTGTAATATAGACTTTTTACATGTTACAATTATGACCATTTATCTTTTTTACAATTTTCCAAGTGCTGACAGGGACCAAACCATCTAAGCAACAATAACACATCCTACGAACAACTCGATGTGACACATGTCGCTGATTTTTTTTCACAAATTTTCTGATAAGGCAACTAAGTTTCCCACGTATGCCCAACACGCTAACTCGTCATAAATAAACGAACACATTCATCATTCTCAACTTTAAAATATGCATGGCATTTTAGTCTAACGAGGAACACACTCTCAAGCTCTGGGTGCTTAATATCCGTCATTTGAAATTGTGGGATTTTGATCAGCCCTATTAGCCGCCAGTTCGACTAGTTCTTAGGAAAAAGATATACTATGTTTTTAATTTTCCTAAGTCATGTTAGGTTTAAATATGGTGCACTAGTAGGTTAGATTCTTATGTACATCGTACATGCCATTGTTTGCCTGCACCTTGTAATCGTAGTTGTGATGTTACAATTATGACCATTACCTGTTTTGCAATTTTCGTAGTGGATGATAGAGATCGAACCGCGTAAGCAACAATAAATTCTACAAACAATTCGGTGTGACACACATTTCTGAATTTTTTCAAAAATTTTCTAGCAAGGCAGCTAATTTCCTCACGTATGCCCAACGTGTTAACCAACCGTAATTAAACTGTCTTACTCGTCACATTTAACTTGAAAATCTGCAAGGCATTTCAGTTTAACGAGGAACACACACTCTGATGTGCACTAGGTCAGCCCGATCTTCTGGCGAGGAACGATACATCGGTTTGGTGTACAACGAAGTAGATGGATCGGCTACTAACCACAAAATCAGCAACCAAGCAATCGCAACGTCACCTCGCTGAACCGATCAACCAAGTCGAAACCCGATCGATCCTTAAACCTGCTGCAACCGAGAACAAGCAAGAACAAGATGATAACTGATAAATCAACTCATGAAAGAGTGAGGTTATGTTTCTTGTCACGGGTGATCTAGTCGACACACACGAACACTGGGAGGGACGCACACGGGGTCAACCAAAACACAACAAAACTTAAGGATAGAAGAGAACCGGTGGCCACATACATAGCGGCGGCCAGGGGTAGCGCCCAAGGGGAGAGCCACCACCAAACCCTAGTGATACATGGGCCATAGGCCAAAAAATACGGTGACGCAGCACCCTGAGTTTCTGGCCCGAAACATTGTTCTGGACTTTTTCGATGCTTCTGGACTAATTTAGATGTGGGCCTGGATCCATTGGAAAGCTTATCTTCTAAGCTTTCCAACAAGTGGTCGCACGCCGAAATTGGAGGTCGGGAGCCCGAGTTACGCCCATTTGAAGTTGACGTGCTGCTGGAAGGCCGAACCGGAGTTTTTGACGTCTTGGGCTTCCATATGGGCTGTCCTTTATTCGTCGAGGCCTCTCGAGTTTTGGACTTGTTGCGCCACTTCTTCGGACAAGACTTGAAAGGCTGGGCCTTAGAATTAATGTCGCAACCCCGGTTTCACCGGGATCCACTCACAATCAATTGCTAGCCCCAGAGATCAATGCTAGCAACTTGTGAGCGACAGTTTGTTGAACATCATCACACAATCACAAATAACTAAAAGAAATTATATATTATGCAAAAGTAATTGTTACACAACTACTTATTACAATTGTTTAATTAAAGATGACATAATATTGTCAATAATATATCAGAGTGCGGAAGTTCAAATATGCAACGGAAAAGGTATGATGATGCTCCAATCCGACCCTTGAGCGCCAGCTAATCCTCATCAAAGTCCGAGACAAGATCCTCCTAATCCTGTAGATACACCGGACCTAATACTTCTCCTGAATACAAATTTATCCGTGGTTTTGTATAATGAGTACACGGCTACCCAGCAAGAGTCCTTATAAAATGATGCAAGGATATAAACAACAATGCGGTGGCTATTTTGCATAAACACCTACACTAGTCAATATTAATTAAAGTGTTGTAAAACAATTTGTAGAGCAATTAATATTGATACAGATTCCCAAAGATAACACGCAGAGCTCGGCTTCGAAAGCCCCTCTGAAGATCAAAGCTTGCCTCGAACAACTCAAACTACACCAACCCATCAGGTAATTATTAACACATGAGACTACCATGTACGACCTTCCTCCCCTCCCATAACCGTGGGAACGGCTATCATGATAGTTTTAACTCTGCAGAGTGTAGCACACTTTACCCATAAGCCGAGTGGTACTTTTACATCTTAGCTCTTCCTTAGGAGCCCAGACCAAGTAACAATACAAGGCGATTCATTAGTTCCCTCTGTTAACACCGATACCCCCTCTAAGGTTTAGCACTCGGGCCCCCTCTTGAGCCAACGGACCGCAGCCCGATCTTTTCAAAGTAAAGTGTGTTAACAGTCTTCCTAACTACTAAGCCAGACTAGCACATATTGGCCGACATGCTAATGCTAGCACTTATGGTTGCGCTTGTATGGTTTGGCCGGATAAGCACACGCCCAAAGTCCTTAGACCAAGGTGACTACCTCCAACAATCCACATTCCACAAAACCACCCGACTATGCCACCTTTAGTCAACACACGCCACGTAGGTTTTAGTTGATTAGGTTAAGTAGCTCAGCATCTCCTATCATACCAAGTCACAAGAATAATTAAATAATGAACCTAAATCAACTACCAACCCACGAGCACTAGCAACTATGCACAAGGATAGGCTAGGAAAATAACTAAGGCAGCAATAAACAGGTTAAATTCACAGGGTCAATGACGCAGTGTGAATAATAGGTTTCTACCCTTCCCATCAATTTATGCATGAGAAAATAAATAGAAACAATAAACAGGTGAGTTTTGTAAGTTGGGAGAGCAAGATGCAACTATCTTGCCTTGGTAGTACTCCGGGTCTTGGGATTCTCCTTCGAACGGCTTCTGGAGTCCTTCCGAACAGCGCGAACACGGACGATCTATGCGTAAATCGGGATGCAAACAAATAAACAACAGACAATATATTTTAATAAAAATATTGAAAAAGTTGTGGCCGATCATGCCTCGGTCTTTCAATCATGCATCGGATTTTAGCAAACTCACTCCGGAATATTTTTCTCTTCGCTGGCGTCGCTAAACGCACGCTCGGCGGAGTCGGCGACGACTGCACGCAAAACGAGGCACTCGCAAATAGGCGGCTGCAAAGAGAGTTCCGAAAAATACGAGATTAATACAGGAGGTAATAGGGATCAAACGAGGATCAACAAAATTGGTTTGGAGGGAATCCGACTTACGGTTTGAGAGATACGAAATTGCGAAGGTGCACTGTTCACTATGAACAGTTAAATGCCAGGGCTCTCAGCCCGGTCAGCATGGTCAAAAGGGAATTTCCCCTGCCCTCAATCCCCTCGCTCCCGTGCAGAGAGAGAGAGAGAGATAGAGAGGGAGGAGGCGGCGGCCATGGCAGAGGGAGGAGAGTGGGGCGGTGGCTCTGGTGGGACAGGCGGCGGGCGCAAGGCGTCTTGGCGCTTAGGGCGGTCTTGGCGGCCTTTGGGGCTAGGGCGGTGGCGACTTCTCGAGGTGGCGGCAGGCATGGCATGCAGCAGCGGCGGCTCGACACAGGGGCTCTGGCGGGGAGGGAAGGATGTGGGGCAGCTGCAAGACAAGGAGGCGACGGTGTGGGTCTGCAGCGACAGCGCTGGGGCAAAGGCTCGGCGCTGGCCTGGGGCTGGCTGGGGGTCTGGGTGCGGTCCCAGGAGGAAGGGCGGCGGCACATGGGAGGTGTACGGGTGTGGCGCTTCGGCATGGGCAGGCGGCGCTGGTGAGTGGGGAGCAAGCTGGGGCGGCTCGGCTTCTGGCGCTCAGGCGGCGACGACAAAGCGTGGGCGGCCATGGCTTCAAAAGGGCGGTTGTTGGCGGCGGCCCAACTGGCGACGATCTATAGGGGCATGGCGGCGTTGCACCTCCACGGGCAGGCGGCGTCGACGGCTTGGTGAGGGAGGAAGCCAAGAGCGGCGGCTGTGGATGGGTTTGAGGAGATTGAGAGAATTTGCTAGGGTTTTGCTGGGTTTATATGGGGTCGGGTTGGGGAAAATTTGGCAGGGACGGGTTTGGGAAAATTTGGTAGGGAGACCAAGGAAATACGGCCCAAGGATTTGGGCTTGGAGGTAACTTTAGAACTGGGCCTAGAGCCCAAAATTTGGTTCGATGAGAGGGTCGAACTGGTTGTGGTTTGTCATGGGCATGACTTGGTCTCGAGATGACCGCCGGTCATGTATTTTATGATTAGAGTCGGATAGGGTTAGGAGGAGTCCGAAGTATGGACGGATTAGAAAAGAGAGAGAAAAGGACACCGGTCCTACAGATAGGGTGGCGGCAATTGACAAGGTTGGTTTAGGGTTACGACGATTTGTAGTTAGAGTTTCGGCCGAAGGAGAGGAGGATCAACCTAGTTAGGGGTCAAGGTTAGGCGTAGGGTGTGACCAGGAGAGAGGAGAGTCAACTGAGTGGGGGTCCGGGTCGATGTGACGAGGGTCGATGTGATGAGATTATTGTTGGTTTAAATTGAGAGGTCGGTGAGGTACAGGTCGGCTGAGAGAGAGAGAATCTGACTGGCCTATGATACAAAGGAGGTCGATTGGGTTTAGGTTCGATCGATGGAGAAAAGGGAAAAAGGTAGTGGAAAGATGAAGGAGTGGTTTGCTTGCGACTGACTTAGGTGCAAGGAAAGAGGTTCGACCATGGACTGGTCTTAGCCGAGTGAAACGACATTTGACCCACTAGGGTTTCGACGGAGGTTAGTCGAAAATAAGGTTTCGGGTCGATAGATAATGGTTAGAAAACGAAGGGTATGGCTCGACCAAGCGGCAGGGAAAGGTGGATAAATTCGGGTTAAAGTCCAGGAGAGGAATATGGCTTGGACGATGCTAGGGTTTTGATTGGAACGCAAACCTGGGCTTGACCGAGAGAGTTCAGGGTTGTAGCCAAGGAAGATTAGGGTTTCAACTGAGAGAGGAAGTTTTCAAAGGAGACTCGACCAGGGTTTTGACTCGACCGAGGATTTAGGTTTGGTCGGCCAAGTTTACAAGGAATGTCGATCAAGGTTTAGGGACTTGGTTGACTCGACCGAGAGAAAGAGACAAAGATTGGCTTGATCAGGAGATCAAGGTTTCGGTCGAGCTAGGTTTCAATTGAGAGACAAAGTCAGGGTTCCGACCGAGGAACGAATAAAAGCGAGGAGTGAGCTTTTACATATAAATTTGTAATTTTGTAAATTGAAATGAAAATAATTAGTAAGATAAATTCTTATATGTAAATAATTGTTTGAAAATTTAGGGCTTTTCATATAAGAATCATAATAAATAAATTTTAAATTGATTTTTTTCTTTTTGATAAAACTTGGGACATTCTAATATTTATTAGGATGTCACAATTAAGGCCTCCCGGCGATGAAGATCTCGCTGCCTCGATCGTAGGGGGCAAAGTTGGAGTCGCGTCAGTAGTCGTTCGAGTATTCGGAAAGGAAGGAGGGGCAGTGGTCATACTGATCGTATCCACGCTAGTGATGTCCTCATCACTCTCGACCGATGTTTGCATCGACATATTGTACATGTTTCAAGCTCTGGTTGCTTGATATCTGCCATTTGAAATGACAAGATTTCGATAAGCCCTATCAGCCGTCGGTCCAATTGGCAGGATTTGATAGCGCATTATTTATCGCCAATGAATTTGACGGGATTTAGCTTGGCCCTTTTTCCTAACGGTTTGAACGGCGGGAGGAGGCTATTTATTTAATATTAATAAAGAAACATATATTTATTTAAATCTGAAAATATAAATATAAAATGTTAAAAAAATTCCGAGGATTAGGATACAAGTGATGGATTGGGGATCAAGCAGTGTCTTGTGGTTGGGTCGGTCGTTCCGCGTGCACAGGGTGTGGCCAAACAGGCCGAGAACGGTTAAGTCTGTTAGGGTATTTGCAACGATGTTTCTTCAATCCTTTCTTCCTATGTCACGTAGAACAGAAATATGGCATTGCATGGAATTAATACAGAGAGAGAAGGAGATGATTTTTTCCTTAAGAAACCATTTCTACGCTCATCCCAAAGTTTTAAAATTAATGCGTAGAGACAAGATGACTTTAGAGAAAGAAAAAAGTATTAACGATGGAAACAATGTCAAGATACAATACAATGAAGCCACCGTTTCTTCTTAATTTCTAGGTGACATGGTATTTTATAAATGATGTTTAGAAACCTTGCATTAAAACCGCTCTTATAGCAACCCTGCCATGAATTTTTTAAATTTTTTATTTTAGAATTGCTATGAATCGTACGTTCGACCCTAGGGCCCTGTTTTTTTGAGCTGATCTAAACAGCTGAATGGTTGAAATGACTGAACTTTGAGAGCATCTCGAGGTAGTATCGAGATTCGGATTCATTCGTTTAACTTACTTTTTAAAGCGTTAGAATCAACCTTCGAATTAACGAAAAAACGGACTCAAAAAATTCAAATCACATGTATTTTTAAAACGTAGATAAGTTGTTAATCTGTTAGTCCGTTAAACTGTTAAGCTAAAAAGAACTGTGCCTAAGTATCATCCTCATCTTTCCTGCCAACCACTCCATCTCTCTCCGTGCGAGTTTGCTGCTACTGTGACTGGCGATGCCATCGTTGCAATGGAGCTCTCCAAGGTGCCCCCCCTCTCTCTCTCTGCTATGAGGATCGATCTCATGTAGTAGATGCTGAAAACTAACTTGATTTGCTCCAAGAGCAGGTAGTGTTGTGCGTAGTCCATAGCGGTTGCCGAGCATGAGCCGTTGTTCTCCAGAAGCAGCAAGAGCAACAACACAGACTCACAAAGCCAGGAGGAAATAGGAGCTCAGCCTAGTCATCCTCTCTCTCCTCCACTTGATCCCCCTCGATAAGCACGACCGGAGTTCGCGGGATTTGAGAAAAAAGAAGTGAAGAGAAGGTGTGCCATAATTTTTGTCCTTTAGAACATCACACTTGTACGTATAAAATATTTAAGTTTGTTTGTCCAATCACGACTTTTTTTCTCGTTAAGTAGCTAGCTTTGTATGAGTATGGATGATTCACTGTGGAACATTACATTTTTCATCAGTTTTTGACATGTTCCAACGTTCTTTTTGACTTATTCCAACGATTTTTTAGCATGTTTCGACACCGGTCGACTATGTTTCAACATGTTTCATCAAATCTTTTGTAATGTTCCATCGGTCTTTTAGCATGTTCCAATAGTTGTTTTATTTTCTTGATTACTTCATGTTCCATGTTCTATCAGTAGTGTATATGTTCGGAACAAGTTAGCATTGTTCGGAACAACCGTCCGATTTTTTTCACCAACTTAGACGTCTAATTTGTAGTGGCTCCCAATTTTTTAACATAATTTTTTTCCTCATTAAATAAATTATAAACTTCTCGGCCGGTCCAACTAGCATGAAACTATAAACCGGCCTTCATTCGACGGGAATTTGAATTTCCGCCAATTTATTTGGTGGGTTATAGCCGCAACGGTTAGAATGCAAAAACCACCCCTTCAATTGGCGGGTTTCCTACTGCCTGCCAGTTGTCATGGCGGAATTTGGAGGTGGGCCACCGTTACAATTGGTGGGTTTTCCTCGCCGTATAAGCCACGTGCATCGAACCTTGTTGGCACCGTGGCCATTTGGGCGGCCCCGCAGTGAGAAAAAGGAGGGATGGAGAAAAGAAGAGAGGGAGGGAGAGGAGAGAAAGGAAGAGAGAGGGGGAAAGGGGGAGGAAGGAAGAGGGCCACTTTTTGCAGGTGGGGGTATATTTTTGCCGATATAATTTTTAAATTGTAAAAACAATGTAGGATAACAATGAAAATCGATAAGGTAGATGGAAATATAAAACTTAATTTAGGTTAGTTTAAGAATGTGTGGTTAGGTGACAGGTAGAATGGGGCTTTAATATCGTTAGGTGGTAAATATGTACAATGTTTAGTAACACTTGGTTAGTATTAGTGTGATTTGTAAAGTAGATATGAGATATAATACATTTGTAGGGTAATTTATAGCATAGATTTGAGGTAAATACATTGTGTATGAACTTCGTTTCAAATGTTTTTGCGGTACTTTGTGTATGCTGCAGCAATACATTTTATATATTCAAAACAATTTGCATATGTTTTGAAACAAGCGCCCGGTTTTTCCTATAAATCAGACGTCCGACCCATAGTAACTTTCTATATTTTTATGAGCCAAACACTGTCAACATAGCATCACTGCGTCAGACAACTTGCCTATGACATTGCTGCAGCTACCAGTTACAGTCCATGGGCGCGGCGCCGTCGCCGCCCTCCACACATCTCTTGCACCGTCTCGCCGCCTTGGTGGCCATCAGGTTGTCGCAGACGATCCACGGGAAGCTCCAGAACCGCTTCCCGGAGCGGCGGTCCGGGTGGTACGTGACGCGGTACCACGCCGACGCCAGCCGCGACGCCTCCGCCTCCGGGTGGCCCCTGAACCACCGCCGCGCCTCCTCGTGCAGCTCGCGGACGGCGGCGAGGATGCGATCCTTCATCTCGAAGTACCTCTTGTTGTCGAACCTCAGGTACAGCAGCTTGTCCCGGATGTTGCCCGTCAGGATCTCGTCCTCGTGCTCCGCGTGGTAGTAGTTCATCAGGGTGGCCAGCTTCTCCTCGTACAGGCCGTAGCACTCCTCGGCCGCCGCCAGGAACTCGTCGGAGCCGGGGACGTCGAGGTCGGGGTCGTAGGCGGGGCGGCACTGGGCCGCGGACGCCAGCGCCGCCGAGCTCGAGCTCTCCATGTGGGCAGCCGCCGCGCGGTGGAGCTTGCCGAGGACGCCGCCGGAGACGTACGTCCGCCTGTCCCACCGCTCCATGAAGTCCGGGTACTCCCTGGGCCTCAGTGACTGGGGCATCTCGGCTGGAGCTCCCGTCTTGGCGAAGTCCACCGCCATGGAATGCAGAGCCGCCAGCTCCAGGCACTCCGGGCTCCGTGCTTTCAGTGGCTGCCGGTCCGCGTGGATCAGGTGGGCCGTCGAGATGGCGCCAAGCGTGTCGTTCAGCATGTAGTTGACAAAGTACTTCTGAATTTCCTGCAGTTACACATGTTTCTGGGTAAACACATTTCACTCAGGCGAGTATAAACACATGTGACGGTGCCAGGGGGGGAATGCAGACATCTTGGACAGATATATTCAATTTACCCCCTTTTTTTTTTCGAAAATTTCACAGTTCAACAATACACAGCAGACTGTTGTATCTATTGAAAATACTCTACTTCCTTTTGAACTGAGGTTATTGGTTACCATGCTGGCACCAGGTTACTTTATAAATTAATGTTAATGTATATAGTACTCTGCTTCCTTTTGAACTGATGTGATTGGTTAACAAGCTGGCACCAGGTTACTTCATCAATCAATGTAAATTCATCGAATTACAAATGGATCAACCATACAACTTTGGTTTCCTGGTGATAATCTTACAAATGAATATGGCATGTTAAACTTACCCCAATATGATTTGTTATTCTGGTTTTCTGGATATTAAAAGTTAATTTTCTTTATTAGTTATTACAGCACAAAAGCTAATCCATTTAAAGGATCACACCAAGTTACAAATGACAGAGCTGCAAGGTCATCTAGGAACAAAATCCCCCCAACATTTGCAGTCATCAGAATCAAGCATCATAATGTCGCCTTCTATTTTTCTTGCTAGGCTAAGTGGTACTCCCTTCCATTCTAACATAGTAGTCGTCGTTTTGCATTCTGACAAGGTCTCAAAAATGTAACTTTAGCCATTAAAAATTATCACAATGTATTTATAAAATACAATTAGATTATAATATTAAGAAAGTTCTTTTTGAGAAAAATCTATCTATATGATTATTATATGCTCAATCTAAATAGTTTAAAAGTTTTTTATGGATAAAGTTTCAAAAGTTTGAATTAAGACAAGCCTAAAACAACGACTATTTTATAATGGAGGGAGTAATAAAAATTTCATGGTTTCTTTTATTTGTACAGGAGTTCCATATTAGCGGCAAATCCATGCGGCCTTCTAATTATTGATAAATGATCAAAAGGTTTTTATTACTATTTTTGTATTGGTCTTGTCTTTCTTCCCCTTTGGGTGCAACCATAAAATATCTTGGATAACCAAAATTAAGTTATATGATATGTTCTGCATTGATCGTAGTTTTATTGGACATCAAAATTTTATACAGAATTATGATGACAGTTGATTGGTACTGTCCTAGAAAAAAAATCAAACTTTACACTGCACAAGTACAAATTTGATGCCAAACACAAGAAAGAAACGGCGCACCATGGGTGCAATAATAATACTAAACCTCGGTACTTAATATCATTTTTTTGTACCTAGTACCCACAGCTTGATTCGATAGGGATTTCTTAATTTCCAAAGTTAGGGCACTAGACAGCTTCAAATCTGTAGTCAGGTATGCACCTACCAGGAGCCCGCAAATTCACAGGATCTTTTATTCAGTAAGGAAGCACTTTCACGCATGGATAGGTCTAGAGAGAAATTTGACTTTCATTGCATAATCGACGCTCAGAAAAATTTATGCAAAAAAGTGATGTACGTATATCTTGGGCAGTGGTTTAAATATATCACTTTATTTATTGGAATGCACTGAAGATGCAATTGACTCGTTGATAGCTTATGTACACTACTAGCACATTGATTTGTTCAGCGCTTAACCATTTTGGTGGCAGTATGGCATCACATTGGAACAGATGGGAGCTCCATGGCTGGGTTCTACGTCACTGACTTCTTGTAGTACAAATGTAAAATCAGGTGTCCGACAACGGCCAAACAGCTTGTGATATGGGTAGTTGGGTACTGTAGCACACGTTACTGTTCATGGCCTAGACCTTGTTGGGCCTGCCCATATCAGCTTGGCTAATGCAACGGGCACATTTGGTGTGTTCTCAGTCTTCACAACAATCAACAATGGCATGTGGAAGCCCCTGATGTACTTAGCAATTAAGAGTGATGGCCGACTGCTTTTGCAATTATTTGTAAGTATGGTATGGTACAAGGCTATGTGGAAACTGGGGATTGTCAAACCGGGCTTTTGATGGTGTTCTTGGTTTTGATGAGTTGAAATCCTCAGTTTCTTTTACTGTCTTTTTAGATGGTAGAATTCCTCAGTTTCTATTACTCACAGGTGTCCAGGTTATGTTTTCGAGTCAAGGTTAATATGTTTCTTGAGTTCTACCATTCCAATCTAGAAATTAGATTTTTGGTCTTCCTAGGCATATGAAATCATATGTCCCTGGGAGTAATTTGGCTAACTTTGCAGGCTACATGTATGTAAAATTCTCAGATTGTTTCCATTATCCTAGGAAAGCAATCAACTTCTGAAAAATCAAATAAATACTTTGTCTCAAGGGGAAAAAAACTATGCTAAATGTGATGCCAAATTCTGTTGTGTACTTGTGTGTATTTGTTCTATAGTATTTATTTAGCACGACACATGATGGATGCGCTGACTTGCCTTGTTGAATTGATGCCCTAAAATGCATATGCCGTTTTAGGAAGATGTTTTACGCCTCAGGTCTAAATACATAGTACTTGTTAGAAAAAATTACACGACAAAATTGCTAAATTTCATGGACACTTTCATATCCAACATTGGTCATATTGCAGGTTTGCAACAGAAAATATGATATTGGCCAAAAGAAAGGTATTGATAAATCAAAAGCAAACTAGTGAAAACAAAAGCATTAGTCAATACGGAATATACCTCAAGTGTAACAACATGATCCATTATGCGTGGTCTTGTTGCAGTGTAGTCCATAGGTGTATCAACCTTCTCTGGAATCAGTTTGTCATCCCAAGTAATAAAATAGAGGTCACCATCTAAATCACCCCCTGAGCATTCATTTGGATGAGGCCTAATCAACATTGGAGACCAAAATAAGGATAATCCAAGCATTCATCACATTCATCAATGAGGTTGATATGGCAGAACAAAGTGCTAAGAAATACATTGGCTTAATACCTATAGATACTATAGATAAGCTCCTCTGAGGGCAATGGACAAAGTAATATAAACTCTACAGGCCATGATCGTTTAGTTTAAGTATCACATACCTTTCCCCTTTCTGAGGGAAGACAACACAATCAATCAGGTTTATATTAGGGTCATAGACAGCTTCAAGGACTCTGATATCACCAGGATGGAGACAGGGATTTTTCGAGATTGCAACTTTTCCAACAACTACGGCTGTTTCCCCATTGTCGTCATAAAAATATGGTTGATTAGCATCCTTGTGCTCTTTGCTGTTCTTTGTGACTCTGACATAAACTTGACCATATTCTAATTTGCCGGTTTCATCCAAGCAGCCAAATAGAACACGGCCTTTTGGAACATGAATCTTACATCTAGTTCTTATGTCAGTCAGCCTGTTCTCGTGATGAGCATTAAGAATCATCGACAGGTAAGGTTCTGAATATGGTTCATAACCTTGCAGCAACATCTTTACTGCTGTCTTGCAGTCAGCACCACCAATTTTCCCCAGGAAAGACAAAGCAACTTCTCTGTTGGTTAACATTTCGTCTGATTCACGCATATCATCTTGTTGCATAGATTCAAATATTTCATCCCTTATCCCCAATGTTGATAGAAGGGTTATAATCTCACGATTCACATAGCATGGCTGAGACTTACTCCAACTTGTAATGTTCAACATCGTGCTATCTGATTCAAATTTCTTCATACTAGGCCGTAAAGCAAGATTGCAAAAGGAAGTGGGGTCAACAGCAACAACTCCTTTGTAGCCACCAAACCTTATTTGAAAAGCTGAAGGAGGCTTGTTATAGTCTAATTCAAGTTTATGTGCAATTTTCTTAGCAAATCTCAAAGACATCTTTCCGATACCATCAGAAAATATGTACTTAGTACCATCAGTTGTAACTTCAATGTCTGGAATCACTTGTGCTTCAGTATTTGGTTCGAGTTCAAATGTTTGCCAGGAGGAGCTGAACAGCTGGCCCATTCTAGCAGCACACTTAGAGACTGAACGGATATCTACAAAGTGGCCCATCCACCTCCTTATATCCTCTGCACTCAAGGTTTCATTTGAAGCAAACATCCAAACAGAATTTCCACGAAGTTGACTTGCTGAGAAAGCCAAAAATTCAAATTTCTTTGGACCAATGGAAAATCCTTCTTTTAGAATGGAGAGAATGCGATCATAGAGGCCAGTTTTGAAGGGTTTAGAGAAGAACCCCTGTTCAATTCTAGTCGAGATCACCTTAGGAGAAAGCTTACTCCAATCTTCATCGACAAAAGTAACTCTAACAAAGTTAGAAGCATATGCAGAATGATACTTAACCACATAATTTGAAGCTTCTTCCTCAGGTCCCAAGCAGTATATTTTTGATGGAGTAATGTGAACCCTGTAGCATTTCATCAATTTTCCTTCACCTTCACTCTTATTAAACAACAAAGCATTGCGGCTTATTTTTTTGTTATAAGCCTCCTGCTGGATGAAATGCAAAGGTTTGTAGCAGGTAGACTTTAATTTACTCATTTTCTCAAGGACCCTCCTTGAAATATCAATTGGTAGTTCTTCAAGAGCTTTGAACAGATCAGTATTAACATGCTTGGCAACTAGCTTCCCCATATGGACAAGAGAATTCAGACGAAAAAGAACTTCATAAGGTACTGAACAGCCACTCGGGCAATCAACAAGAGGAACCACTTTGGAGGATAGGCCAACAACATCCATTGAAGAAATGGACAATTCCCCTAATTCTCCTGAGAAAGGTAAACTTTGGAGAATATGCGACACTGGTGCATCTCTAATAAGTTTTAATACAAGATCATAACATTTCCCAAAAGAGTGATTTGGTGTAAAATCTAGTGTTCTGACCCAAGCAAATTTGGCATCCTCCTTGCATGCATGAAAACGATCATCCGTAAACTTTGAATTAACCGCAGGCCCAAAAATTGCAGTGTGTATCCTTGGTGCATAACTAAGCTGAAACAGAAACCAAATTTAGAATGCTAAAGATTTAGAAAGAACCAAAAAAATTGTTGCATCAGAAATCAACTATATGGCACTTTAGGACACCACATATGATATTTTATTTATCACAGATAAAAAACAAGAGTACATCCCTTCAAGGAGTTCTCTAGTATCACCAAGGGTCAAACGGATACAATCTCTGTGATTTTTAATTTTACGGGTAAGGTTGCGTATACCGACCCCCCTTACCCCGCTTTTGCGGGAGTTTCCTCGGAAACATTGGGGTATGATGATGATAACATCCCTTCAAAAAGGACAGAGTTGTGGTCGACAGATATTCAGTTTGAAAAGAGAGAAAGACAAGTGAAAATTGAGAAAATATAAGCAAGCAGTGATATTAATAAACTTGCACAACTCGTGCGAAAATCCCAGAACAGCTCCTTTTGGAATTGTGTTCCTCTACCATTTGCAACGTGTAATCATTTTTTTCCTTTTGGGATTGTGTTCCTCTACCATTTGCAACAGTGTAATCAAATTTTTCAAGAGAATATATCTGCATCACATTTCCCCTCAAAAGAAAAGGTACAGTAGATTTATCAGTATTACTCCATGGGCTCTAAGGTATAATCACAAAAAGACCCTTGTGATATTTCACTAAAGTAAGCCAAGTTTCAGAATAAGCCTAGTTCCAAGCCTGCTAAACTTTTGAGGCAGTGCATCTATGAGCTCCCACCATCAGAGTTCATACACAACATGCTACCCACATTTGGCAGTCTGGATACCAATAATATCTTGCTGTAATGCTAACAAGTTTATTGATATTTAACATAAATTGCAGTAAGTTTATTAATAGTTAACATATTTTGGCCCCAATAAATTTTTATGTTTCATAATTTCCACAAGCATAGCATCAGAGAGAAAGAGAAGACAACATCCAATTATTTAATCCAATGGAACGTCATTTTATAAATAAACTGTTGGTGACAAAAGCATGAATCAAGTTCACATAAGCACTGGACTCCTGACAAGTTTGGAACTTTCGACAGCGCTCTGCAACAGCAGCGTCTGACTAATGTAACAAGTACGACACTACTACGGGCGAGGCGGTTTATAGCAGCTCACCTGTATCAAGATGGCACTCGTCCCGTCCAGGGTGCACCCAGAGCAGTCTCTGATGTCCTCGAAAAAAACCTCAAGCTTGTACCTTTGGGAATCGTGGTCTAGGTACAGGTCCACCCGCCGCTTCCCCGGGATGACCTCGACGCGCACGTCATCCCAGGCGTCGGCCGCCTCGAGCTCGCGCTCCGCGACGCGGCTGCCTACGACGAGGCGCGCGCCGACCGTGCGGAGGGAGAGCTCGGGCGCCCGCGGCAGGAGGTCGACGGGGGAAGGGGAGACGGAGAGAAGGGAACCGAGGAAGCGGGGCAGGCGGCCGGATGAGGCGAGGTCGGCGGCGAGGGTGGCAGCGGCGGCGGAGTCGAACTGGACGGTTCCGTGGCCGCGGCTGAGCCAGCCGCGGCGCGCGGCTGCAATCTCGCAGGCGAATGCGGCGCCGGCGGCGGCGACGGCGGAGTCGAAGAAGGCGAGCAGCTCGGAGGCGACGGCTGAGGGTGGGATGCCGGAGATCCGCACCGTGGCAGTGGTGGCGGGGGGCGGCGCCAGTGCCGCCATCGGCATGGCGTTATGAGGCCGGCGCTTTGAGGTCTGGCTGCGGCGAGCGGCCGAGTTCGCGGCCTGCTCGGAGTTCGGGCCTTTGGGTTGGGGATTGGGGGGTTTTACGGTCTGACGGGTGGGCCCATGATACCTGGTAATCTGGTGAGTGCCTTTGAAAAATACTCGGAAAGGATAAAAAATATATTTAGATATCTTAGAAAATCACATAAACCTTTAAAAAAACATGTCGATAAACTCTACTCAAACTTTAAGAAAACTTTCTCTTTGTTAAAAAAAATATGTGTAGTACAACGTGCTAGTGAAATTAAAATATATAAATTAATTTATAGAAAATTTCATGTCCTAAAAATTATAATATATAAATTAATTTTACCTTCACCTCCATGGAAACGCCTTCGTCGAAGCAATCGCCACACCCATTGGGCCCAACACCACCTGCGGCGGCAACCGCCTTGTCGACCTCAACACCAACCACTTCTATGGCGACTTCCAATTTTGGCTCAGACACGCCAACGCCAATGAGTGCTCTTCCTAACGGCCTTTGAGCTGGATTTGGTGGTTCTCTCGAAGCTAGACTCTGACAATGGTGATGGTCGAGGGAGTTCACAACAAGGATGGAGGTTTTGTGGTGGTTCCTATATTCGACGGTGGCAACGTTCAAGGGACGAGAGAGGGAGGAGAGGCGTTTGCTCGGGACAAAGGCAAGTACCGATCTATAGCTGGCACTGGTCCTCGGATCTTGCTACCTTCCGATGGAGCTCGCTGGTCGCCAGAGTTAGGGGAGATGGGGAGTGGTTGGCGAGGGAGGAAGAAGAAGAGGAGAGAATGGGTCGTAAGACACATTCGTCTGACCATATGTTGGACTGTATTTTGCACTCGTACATCCCCTATATCCTCTATAATAGCATGCATGATTGTTTTCATAGTTTATAATGGTGTCTATGGCCTAAGCGACTTTGTGATAGCATATATGTCCAAAAGCAACTCTGCAGTGGCATTAATAATTCTTAACTTAAAATATTCAAACCTTTATTTTAACTCATTCTTAGATACTCCATGTTTTGCTTAATTTTTAGAGATTTTCAACATATTTTATGAGATCTCTATCATATTCTAAATTTATTTTTTACTGGCCGAACCATGGACAACAAGGTCATTTAGCAAATTGGCAGCGGTGGCAAAAAAAAAACATTGAAGGGAAATGCTTCTAGCCGCACGTCCGACCAGCGTCGGACGCTCGCATGCGGCCCAACCGCACGGCCTAGCAGCGCGCAGCGTGGTTCCAGCGCGGTTCAACATACTGCTAGCAAAAAACGAGCATTTTATTTTTTTGTATTTATTTTTCTCATTTTTATCTCTATTTCATCCGAAGTCCAAAATACATAGAACAAATTTCATAATTCATCTAAAATCCTAATAAACTCATTTTAAATACTTTTTTATTTTTTCATTAGCCAAATTGTTTCAACATTTCAATAGGCTAAACTAGTTATTTCAGCAGGCTAGACATATTGTTCGAATAGAAAAAACTAATTATTGCACTTGGCTAGACATATCGTTCCAGTAGGCTAAACTAATTGTTCCAGCAGGCTAAAAATATTGTTCCAATAGGCTAAACCAATTGTTTCAACAGACTAGATAGATTGTTCCAACAGGCTAAACTAATTGTTTCAACATGCCAGACATATTGTTTCAATAGGTGTACAAATTATTTCATCAGGCTAGACAAATTGTTTTAATAGGCTAAAGTAGTTGTTTCAACAAGCTTTATATATTGTTCCAAAAGGCTAAACCAATTGTTTTAGCATGCTATATATATTATTCCAATAGGCTGAACCAACTGTTTCACTTGATTATACCTCCATCAGGCAAGAGAAATTATTTCAGCAGGCTAGCCGTATTGTTTCAACAGACTAAATTAATTGTTGCATTAGGATAACAAATTGTTTCAATAATTTTTATATAGCAACATTGGTATTGTCTCGTTCGTAAAAATACGAGGAACGCAGTGGTGCAAACGGTTTATGCATTGGAGCAACCAGTCAAAATTTATGGCCGTCGAAAAAGAAAAATGAAAGGAATCTTTTTGCTGATGTCATCCCTGATGTCATTGCATGCAAACAGGGAGATATTCGTGAGCACGCTGCAGCGGCAGAGGCGAAACAATGGCGGGAGAAGTTTGTTGAGGTGGGGGTGCCGCGTTGTTTTTAGCGGGTGGACGCGTCGTTTGGTGGGCCGACCGAGCCGCGCGAGCGTCCGACGGACGCACGCAGGGTAGGGCGTCCGTCCCTAAGTCCGCGCCAACATTGAAACATAGCACAATATCAGAAAATCGATACATACAACGGCGAATACGATATTGAACATTTTTTGGGTATAAACAAAATTTTTCCATGATGTAATAATCACATTAAATTGGAACACGGTATATTTTTCTCGCAGAAAAAGAGGTACAAATACAGGGCGTTATTAAAGGATGTTTGACTCTTCGCTCGTAGAACGATGGCCCCATTCATCAGACACGAGCATAAAAACACGGCCAATGCCAACCATGCATCAGGGTCATGTCGTCACTGCAGCCCTGCACTGGGTTCACTGCCGAATTAAAACCCGAACATTTTCACGCATTTATGCAACTGCCATAGTGCTCCTCCATCGATTGGATCCACGGAACGGCAGCATTGCCACCTCCATCTGCATGAAAAATCGAATAAAAATAAAGCAGAAAGACGAGAGAACGGATGAACGTTTCAAAGCGCTTTCAACGGATGAGCCTGTGAAAAGATATAAGCTGATCAATATGTGTCACACCGTCTACCGCCTGACGTCCATCAAGTGTGCCGTCCAGCTTGAATGCTTGATATCTCCACGGCCATCCATCAGTGCCTGCTCGTTGCAGTGTCCCCTCCCACTGTCAAGTTGATGCAAACGATGGTCACAGCGGGCGTCTTCGCTGCCAACGACAGTGCTGTTGTCGCCACCACGTCGGAGCGCTGCTTCCACAGCCTGCTGTTTCTGCATCCTCGTGGACGTCGCGGTCAGCCGGATCAAAGAGAAAACGCACCATGAGAGAGTGTAAGAAAATTGAATCTGCCTACTCATCTTCAAGATTTTATTTGGTCAACAAGAAACAATGATTTTTATTCCCTTTTAGTTATTGCAGATTTGAGAGAAGGAGCCTCCAAGAAAAACAAAAATGACTCGCCATTAGTAGATGACATAAGGGAGGAGTGACAAGCTTAGATGTGGTACACCAATACGAGCAAATTGGAGAGGAAAGTGTTGGGCACAAGAATGATATGTGAGCAGGAGAATGGGGAGTGAAAAATCATATATAGGCTGTTTGGTTAGCTGTATTTACAGAGATTTGCATCTACAGATGTAGAATCTTGCTTTTTTCTTGTGTTTGGTTGCATGCATCTGGTTTTGAGCCTGACTCTGTGGATGCAAGATTCTCCATGCAGCCTGGCTATGGAGAAATACAGAAAATGAGCGTTTCTCTGGATGCAACGCATGGCGGCCTCGTGTTCTACGCATGGGACCACAGTCAGTCACCATATCAAGCCATGCATGGACTGCTAACGTGGCAGGTAAATTTTTATTTTTTATTTTTTGTTTGTATCTTTTTTCGCATATCCGATTACTGAACCGATTCCAAAAATGAAATTCTGACATTTTTTCGAACAAAACTAGACCACACTCGCTATATAAAATTCAAAATAATTAAATTTCAAAATATTCGCCTACTAAACACTCAACCAAACACTGTCTCTGCATCTTCACATCCCGTATCTCACCAGCCTGGCTAAGTCGGACTTGCTAGGCTCGTGAGAGAAGGCAACCAAACAGCCTAATAGTTTTCATGTAGATTCATGTCTATGTAAATTATCATCGTCGCTGGAATAGTTTTATAAAGTTCCATATAGTTTCAGAAATTTTTATGTATTTTCAAAAAAATTCATGCAGTTTCATAAAGTTTCGTATATTTTCATGCTAAGGGTCTTATAACACCTTACATCATCACCCACACAAATTATCCTAGTCATTTGGTAGTTTCATAAAGTTTCATTTAGTTTAATGTGAATTAGCCTCGTCTTTGTAATAATTTCAAAATTTTCAAGTATTTTTAGGGGGGAAATCATGTAGTTTCAAAAGGTTTTATTTAGTTTCAGAAAATTTCATGTAGTTTTCAGAAAGTTTCATGTAGCTTCAAAAAATAATTAACGTAGTTTTTAGAAATTTTATTTAGTTTAGTAAAGCTTCATGTAGTTTAGTACCTAGTGACATCATTACAGATGAATTTGTCGTCATTGGGATAATTTCGTAATTTTTATTATAGTTTTTTGAAAAAAATCATGCAGTTTTTTAATTGTTTCATGTAGTTTTAGAAATTTTTCGTATAGCTTTTATAAATTTTTATGTAGTTTTCAAAAAAAATTCATACTGACATCATCATAATATCTATCGACATCATCAAATACATTGTATGGGTTTGTTTTTTAACTCATTGGTTAGGTACATTATAATGGATCACCGTGCTTTACTGCCTTCCAAAATCAAAACAGATCAACCACATGGCGTGTCCATAAATTTGGTTTTATTACTCACTCACATGCCAATGGAGACACGACGATCGACAAGGGTACTACCACACAAGGACGATGGAACACAGTAGCAACAAACCCACGCCGACAACGAGTCGTCGTAGGCGACGACGGCGATGATGCTAGTTGGCTCAGGCTAAAGCAAATATATTGGATGGATGCATGATGCATGCAGCTTAGTTCTTGAGCAGGTAGTCATCGAGGTCATGGAAGGTCTTGGCAGCGGTCTCCTTGATGATGTCAGGGTCAGGCACCTGGTCACTGGCCTTGTCGAACTCCATGGCCCAGCTCACGGTGGCACCCTCACCCTCACTTTTGGGGGTCACCTGGAGTGTCACCCTAAAGTTCTTGTAGAAGCTCACAAGTTCGCCATCCACCACGCTGTACACCACCATCTTCTTCTCGTCATCCGCCACCTCCACCTTCTCCTTCGCGAAAGTCACCATCGGCACCCCTGCACACAACATCGTCATCATCGACAACATCGTCATCATCGACGACACGATCATCATCAGAGCAAATGCAGTAAAACAAGTCTTCGAGTTGTCAGGATATATTATTTTAAATTAAACTACTAGTTCTTACTTTTTACTAGCAAGTTAGCAATATATAAGAAGGCTTTATCCAAAATAGGTATAGCCAGGATCGCTCAAAACCCAGATAGGCCCTTGTGGTGGTCGCCGCCGCGTGGGTGCTGCAGGTTGGGTTGCACCGACGAGCTCGATAGCGAGAGTACGTACGTCACATACCCTCTTTGTACTTGAGGAGGCGGACGGTGCCGGCCGACTTGCCGTCGCCCTCGACGATCTCGATGCGCTCGTACTGCTCGGGGAAGATCTTGGGGAACAGCTCCGTCGACTCCCGCAGCGCCGCCCACAGCTTCTCCGCCGGCGACTTCACCTCCACCGCCAGCTCCGCCTTGGACGCCATCGATCGATCGATCGCACAAGCGCAAATGGAACTAACCAAGCTCGATCGAGCTAGCTATAGCTATCTACTCAACCGATCTCGACGTCGTGCTTGCTTGTGAGCCGTGGCCATGGCGAGAGCTTTGCTTTGCCTTATATAAGGGCCAGTGGCTTAGCTGCTCTACCTGTGCTGACCATTGAAGAGCTCCCGGCGAGATCCACCAACCAATCCCAGCCTCGAAGTTATGGCGTCGGTGCAGACCGATACATGTAGGTGATGGATCATCGAGAAGATATACAGTACATCGATTGCCTTGACACTGGCTAGCTGCTGCTACTGAGTAACTGAGTACTGACACGCATCATGTTCTGACTGTACAGGGTGGAATAATTCTTGGCCTCGCAGAGTTTGCAGTGTGGCGCGCATGATCATGTTGGTGTGGTTAGCGGTTGGCAGCAGGAGGGGCCCGGTGTGATTGACTGATTTCAGGGGGTAATCCTTCATCAAGGTGGCGTTGGAGCAGCGGCGAAAGTAGGTGATTACCCCCAAATTAACTCTTTGCGCCTGGTCTTTTCACCGTGTCCGTTAAGAAGAACAGAACGGTGGCAGACGCTCTTTCTCTCCGACGTACGGTTGACGAAAAAAATTAAAGGTTTTTTAAAAAAGGGCTCGGAAAGGCTAAAAAAGTTAAAATAAATATTTTAAAACCTTTGAGTAAAATCGTATAGAGACCTGAAAAAATTATTACAAAATTTTATATCGAATAGTTTGTAAAAAAATAATAAATTTGGTCCAATCAAACAAATCCGAACCCAATCAGGATTCAAAAAAGGCAATAATATATGGGACCGGCTATTGCACAGTTGCCTGTTTTTTTTATCCTTCAGTCGATTTTCTGGACCGTTGGATCTCAATCCAACGGTCCAGATCAATCCGCGCCCCCCACTCTCTCTCTTACTTTCCCTTTCTCCTCCCCTCCACTGCCCTCGACTCCTCCTCCTCCTCCCGACTGCTTCGCCTCCTCCTCCTCCCCTCCCGCCGCCCGCCACGACCGCGCCGCCACCAGCGCCTCGCCTCCGCCTCCGCCACTGCCCGCCGAGCGCCACGCCGAATCCTCCACCGCGTCGCCTCGCGCGCCTCCACCACCTCGCCGCCTCACCACCACCCGGGCGCTGGCGCTGGCCGCTGGCCGCGCCTCCTGCTTCGCCGTCGTGCCACCCGCCCACCTTAACGGACGGAGACGGCGTGGTCCCTCCACCGCTGCCCACCCGCCGCCCTCCTCGGCTCGTGGCGCCACCGCCGCCTCGCCGCCGCTCGACAAGCCCTCCCCGCCGGTCCTCCGCCTCCCTCGACCTCCCTCTACAACCGGAGAAACCCAAATGTTCCCTAACCCGAACCCTAACCCGGTGGCGGCGAGCTCGGCTGGAGAGGAGGAAGAAGGTGCGCCGGATAAGGTATGTCCAAATCGACTGATGGCTAATTAAATCTCAGGCAACTGATTCTAGCAAAACCGATAATATATATGTTGTTGAGAGTTCATAAACTTGATTTGTGTACATCACGATGAGCTTCTTGATCCGGCCGGTGCAAATAAAAAACTGTTCTAAGCTTATTACGTTCGGAATTCACGATCTCCTTTGACTTGTCTTTGAAACAACCTTGGTTTCGTGAGCTCCTTTGTGTTAGCAAATCAGCACGACAAAAACGAAGTAGATTGAAAACATGCAAGCAGATAGAGACATAGGATTTAACGTGAAAAACACCTCCAAATCAAAGGAAAAAAAAAAACCACGGGCACCGATCAATGAAACTTCACTATATTGGTGACAGTTTTACAAAACGCTGGAGAGAAAACAACTTTCACCTTACTTTCGGCGGCGGCTTAAAAAATATATATATAACATGCGGTGACCTAGGTCGATAATTACAATCCATACCGTGGGCCCCCGTCGTCCCTGATCGGCGGCACAAACAACTTGATGGGCCAGCAGTAACTTTCGGCTAAATAGAATAAGACCTAAAGCTTCAAAGTCCACCCATAAAGAACAGTGAAAGACCACTATGAGTTGATGGTTTGTGTCTGTGGATGAGCTTGAGCGATAATCTTGACAGAGTGCTCCAACGAAACAGGGAGCATCAAACTCCCTATGTCTTTTTTCTGATTCCCTTATGCTCTCGTTAGTTTAGCTAGTTTCTTTTCCTTGTTTAGCTAATTTTTAAAATTCGGTTGAATTGCTTACCAGTTACCAAACAATAATTTAGAAAAAAAACCACTCCCAGCTTGTCTTAAAGTCCCTCGAAACTTCTGAAACCTTTTAAAACCTTAATCGTTCAGCAAAACAGTCGCTCTAGATATAACATACTTTCGATAAACATCTCCAATATATAAATTGAATAGTCCTAACAAGCTAAAGTGCTCCATTGAACCAGCTAAGAGCATCCCGGGAGGTTTTCCATTTACAGTTTATTTAACCTTTTAGGGATAAAAAAGTTGCTAGAGGAACAAATGTTTCAAAGAATATAGCTGAAGCATGAAGAAAGTAAAGAGTGAAGACAGTTTTGAGAACGTGGTAAATATAGTAGTATAGAAAATGGGATTATAGAAAATCTGCTAAGAAGCTCTAATGCAAATTTTAATAGTATGGCATATATATAGCACGCCATCTCTAATGCCATAGGCTCGAGCGTCATCCCGTCCTCTTTTTCTATGTTAAAATGCCATGTGCTCCAATGTTTTGACATATTTTCTTCTCTAGTTTCTTTTGTATCCTTCTGAAAAAAATAAATGTTAAGAGAACTACTAACAAACGGTACATCGTCGAAGAATACACCGCGCAAAACACATAAAACACTCGTAAAATTCACGTGAAACACTCATAAAATATAATACATAATATATACAGAATACTTATGAAATATTAAACATCTGTACGTTAAAACGATATCCCGTCTATTTCAGCGTTTTTTTTTCTTCTATAAGGTCGAGCATTTCACCCGCGGAGATCAGTGAAGCACGATGTGGTTTGGATTTTGGAAACGAGAGATCGCGAGGAGAGCAGGTCAGGTCACCCGCACAGTTGACGTTTATCCACGTAACCCGTTTCAAAAATAAAATCGAAAAAAAAGCATATCATTCCCCTCCCACTCCCATGGCGTCGTCCCCCGCCCTCCTCTTCCTCTCCCCCGCCATCTCCAAGTCCAAGCACCCCCACCACCACCACCTCTTCTCCCCGTCACATTCGCCTCGCCGCATCCGTCTCGCGCCCCCGGCTGCCTCGTCCTCTCCCTCTCCTTCTCCGGGCGGCGGCAGCGGCGGCGGCGTCTTCCTGTCGCCGCGTGCGCTGTCGCAGCTCGACGAGCTCGCCGCCTTCCGCTACGCGCACTCCTTCCCGCACGGTCTCCTCACCGTGCGCGCCCTCACCCCGGCCGACGACGCCGTGGGCGAGGCGCTCGTCCGCCTCCTCGCCTCCTCCTTCTCCGAGAACGTCAGGTGGGCCCCCGCGCAGCGCTACGCCCAGCTCCTCGCGCTCGTAATCCGCAGGTATCTCAGCGAGCGCCGCGGTCTCGCGCCCCACGCCGCCGTGCTCGTGGGGTTCTACCAGCCGGCCGCCACGGGAGACGGGGAGGAGGGCGAGGATGGGGTGGAGGGCAAGGGCGGCGAGGATGAGGGGGAGATGGCGTGCACCGCCGAGGTATCGCTGGACGTGTTGGGTGCTCCTGGGGCACCGCCCACGCCCACGCCTCCCCTTGAGTTCCCTTACATCTGCAACATGACTGTGAAGACCTCGTTGAGGAGGTAATGGTTAATGGATAATGCTCAAATTCGAACTGCCATTTTGTTGATTTATTTATTTTGGAGTCATCCTGCAAAAGTGGTTTTCTTAAAAGTATGTATTATGTTCAATTGTTTGGGCAATTGGAAGAAGGCTTTGTTTGTGGCTAATTGCAGCGGCGGAGCAAGAAAATTGAAATGAGGGGGCTAGAAAGAACCTCTAAAGGTTGAAATACTAACAATATCGAGTTCCTAAATTATAGCATTATACTATAATATACGGTTATACCACAATGCAGAACACAATAATGTAGAAATTAAAACTAATAGTTGCGTTGATTTAAATATAATAGGAAAATGGTATTGGAACAAGTTATTTAGCTTCTTCAATTACTTATGTCTAGCTCTCAAAAAAATTGTCTTATGTACTTATCTTCTAAATTTTGAGAGCTTCAGAAGGTGATCTCGAGAGCCATGTCTAATTCGTTTGATTTGTTTTTTTTTTTAGAGTATTCATACACATCTTTGAGATAAAAAAAAACGGACTAAAAAATAAGTGTTTGTGTTGTAGAAACGGAGAGAAGAAAATAAGTAACTAAGTTGCAAAGTGTATATGATATGATTGAACAGTGGAGCATCACACTATAAATCGTGTTGGCGATATTGGAGAATTGGATACCCGAGTAATCGGACCTGGCACTTGAGCCACTGTGCGTTGGCGCTGTCCGCCGCGTGGATGCTTGATGTCAGATTGCCGACCACGGTGTAGTCATAGCTAGGCCTTGGTGCAGTCACGGCGAAAGAGAAATGGAATCATGGAATCACGTGATCAACAAACTATTGCACAACACGTTAGATCCACTGGGCTAATCACATAGCTTTGCCTTGCCTAATTAATGCATATATGGGGTAGGTGTTATAAACTGATGGCCGGGGCTGAAGCCCACTGTGCCCCAGCCTGAGCTCCGCCACTGTAGAGAACAATAGTTTGAAATAGTTTTCGCCTCCAAGTTGCATGGAATAAGTTCTGTGGACATTTTACATTGGGAGTCAGTGCAGTGGTCTCTGACTTTACTGTGGAGACTGCAGTCCTTTTTTGTTATACTCCTGCATACAATCAATATATGGTATAGTTTTACCAATCATTTCTAATAAATCATGTGAAGGAAATACCCTGCCAATGTAAATAGGATTTAAACAATATACAAGGATTAGCTCAAAAAAAGAATATACAAGGAGAACAATTACATTAGGAACTAGTTAATGGATGTTTTAGTCTAGATGAAATCAATTGTTAAACCTGTTGGTGTAATGCCAATGGAGTAATTTAGTCATCTATATTATGTTTGAAATATCTGGATCCTAGTGTTCTGCTAAACCCTACCTTGTTTTCCTTCTATTAGGAGAGGAATTGGGAAACAGCTTCTTAAGGCATGTGAGGATCTCATTGTCAAGATGGATGCAAAAAGACGTGTATATCTTCATTGTAGGATAATCGATCAAGTCCCATTCAACATGTACAGTAAAGCAGGATACAATATTGTCCAGACTGATAGTATTTTGGTTTGGCTGAGCCTCCAAAAGCGCAAGCATTTGATGTGCAAGGAATTACCCCAAGCTTATGTTGGCAGCGAGTGTGCAACCAAAGACTTTGATGATAACATGCTGACAAGTTGAACATGCTATAACCTATAGCACCATCAGGTACACATGGTTGCATTTTTTTGTGTAAATCTATCTTATTTCACCACTAATTGTCATGCTCATATTTTACTATTGTATAGCTTGCGAGGAATCTGACTACTGTTCATCAACTGGCTGGCCACCGCAAAAAGGTTTTCATGAAGATAAGTTTGGCTTTATGAATTAAAGTTCTTGTAACATATTACATATCTTCACTGAACTTGTTGCTATAGCTCATATGCTGACTAATCAGAAGTGGTTTCAACATACATAACTCTGCTGGTTCCAAAATTTGATCCAGAGATGAATTAATGAAAATGTCGGTTGGAGCAAGGGGATTTTTCCCTATCCTTTGTCATCCTCTTAACATACATAACTCTATTAATCATGCATACTGATCTTCACATCATATTATCTGAATCTAGGAAAATCCTTGCATCATTGTTATTCCAAGTATTTCCTATATTTGCTGAGCACAGCAAGTAATAGCTGGTTCCACATATCAATTGGTCCTGGAAGACACCAATGCGAACAGTCACTATAACCCCTCATCCACTGGTTATTCCAATGGAGCCCTGGGTGTGCATCAGGTCTCATAGACATAGCATTTGTGACGTCTAAAATCTCTATTTTCATTCCTCCTTTGTGGTTCTTCTCCTTTTGTGCTCTGTTTGCTTCCTCAACCTGAACATTTCTTATTGCCCATTCAACTGTACTGGTCATTCCTTGTCCTCCTACTGGTTTAGTTCTATTACAAGATCCTCCAGTATTCCATAGGCCATTTTCAAAATGTACCGGTGTTGCTGTTCTTACCACTGTTAATTGCAATCTGCCTTCTTGGTAGCCACTCAAGTTATTGACAACTGTCCTGAAGGCCTTTTGAATAGCTGAAAGGACACTGAAGCTTGTGATGTTATCCTGTGAGCAGGATATGCATCCAATGAGTTTCCTACCTTCATACAAATAATTTGTTCTGAAGAACCATTGTGAACTAGATATAACTAAAATATTGATCTTATGTAAGTTTGCAGCTAATCTTGCATCAAGTTTATCCAAGTGTATGTCATGCACTTCAACTACTGTGCCATTGATCTCTCTTTCAGATCCTTGTACCAGAAATTTGGTCCACAGAGCCATCAGGGTAAAGTTATGAGACCTGAAGTGCCAAGTGATAAACTTATCTTTTGTGTCACTGTGAACCTTAGTTGGAGCTTCTACCTGCAATAGTTTGTACGGTTTATTGCAGTTATTTTAATCACAACAATATGAGATAACTTTAAAATATAAGGAATAAATAAAAGTAGAATTGTCACAATAATCCTTCGATATGGAAGTATCTATGGTATTTTTTTTCTGTAGATTTAGGTAGACTAAAGTTTTTAATGACTTCACACCTACTGTGCTAGCATAAAACTCATGATAGTACGGAAGTCTGGTATCCTGGATGTTATGCAATCAGAATGTGAACCACTTTGTCCATTTGTAGCTGTAAGCCTTTCCAGCAAATAAACAAGCTATGCGAAACTGTCAACATCTGTAGATGTTTAGGTTATGACATTGACATGGTGCAGCATCTTGCAGAGCTGTGGTGCCTAATATATACATGCACAAAACTAAAAATAAGTTCGAGTGTCAACATATCATTGGTGATAGGGGTATTGCAATTGTTTATCACATGTATGATATATAAGTTCAGAACCAAAAATCTGGTCGCTCACCTGAGACAGTAGACAGAGGAGTGACTCCATCTGGTTCCGTCCAAGTGAATCCCCAGCAAACGCTAATGTCTTCCCTCGGACAACATCTAAGAACAGCTGGGATTCGAACCTTGCCATACCACAGCCATGAGGCATCCACCTCCAGTTTACATAATCCATTGGCTTCCCATACTTTCCGCAGTTCTTTGACTCTGGCATTGTCTGGCATGTCATGTTAGTGTAAACTGGGCGTTCAAAATCCCTGACCCATGTGCCATTGAACAGACTGCAGGCTATGCCATTGCTGTCAGGACCTGAGAAGTAGCAAAATTACCATGACATGATTTTTTTGGACATAGAGGCTTGCTGTGGTAGGTAATGGTAGCACTTATCTTTGATGACATTGTAAATGTACATTGGCTCTTTGAGGGTTTCATTTTTTAAGGAAAAAAAGATATCCTCTCTTTCGTTTTTTTCTGTTTTTTTTAATATGTTTTGAAGGATATATGCTCCCCCCCCCCCCCCTCCTGTTTTGACGAGCTAATCTAATACAATGACATTGTAATTGTACAGTGGCACTTTGAGGATTTATTTTTTCTGAGACAGAAGGTGTCCTCTTTTTCGTTTATAAATTTTGGTTTGTTTTGTGTATTTTTATGTCTTGAAGGAACCCTCCCACCAGCTATCTGAACTGCAATGTTTGAGCTTTTCGTAAAAAGGCGAAAACATATATTGATATCGAACATTGTACTTGTATCTTATGCTATAGTTGTTCATATTCGGGCGAGGTAAAAGGGAAAATTTATATCCAAAGGGAAAAAGGTACTTGCCTCTCAACAAATGATACGGAAATCTGGCACCTAGTTTATGTAACTGTACTGGAAGTATTGCATGGAAAATAAAGAGCAAGAAATTATAAATATATGCTAGTGAGTAAAAGGCATACTGGTGATGGTCGCCTGATGAGAAACGAGAGGTGTCATTGGATAGCCATAGAAAAATGCAACATAATATGTCGAGAAAACAAGAACGAGTAACACTGTACTTAGCACGACTGCAAATGTTCTTTCACTAGCAAATATTTGGCAAACTTTTCTGGTGAGGTATATGCAATGGAGATTAGGAGGATGAATGCTTCCCGTACCCATGGTTAAGGCTATGTATGCAACATTGTAAGAGGGCCGCCCCTTCTTATAAGAGATTTGGAGAAAGTACGCGTGCATGTTTTCTTTACTCTCTCTGTGGTAAGTTGACTAGATTTTTCTTTTTCTCCCTGGAATCAAGAAAACCATAGATCTCAAAGCTATGGAAACAGCTTACACCAATTGCGAGGGTCTGAAAGTAAGCAGTGGATCACGAGGAAGCAATCAGAGTGACACATTATAATGCCTGGGTATTATCAATCTAGGAGTCTGGGTGCATGTGAAAATTTTCTTGGCTTTTGCTAAAAAAAAAAAAAAACTTGGCAGAGGAGCTTCAATTGACACAGAAAAGCGGGGTTGTTTTATACTCTTAACATTTTTTGACTACGCAACATGTTGCCGCGCTTGGATTTGGGAGTTCCCTTCAGTCCCTTTTTCTTGCAACTTGAAATTTCTGTCTCGTTCGCATTGTACATTATTTGTTTTCTTTCTTACTAGTACTACAAAGGCAAGCAAGTTTTTGCATGTCCCCAAAAGAAAATTCTAGGTGATACGAAACTGTTGGTTGTTGCTGGCTAAAATTGTATAATCTTACAAAAAAAAGACTGGCTTAAGGCATATTAGTACTAGTTCTTTTTTTGCTACTGTAATTGCTTGCAAGGAATCCTGAATAGCTGGATCTGACTTGTTCTATGTTCATCTACGCAATCACTATTACGAGACCTTTTGCGTTCTTTCCGTATGTTAGTCTGCTTAGATACTGCTGGACTTCCGTGCTGTTATTGTTCTTGATTTCCTGCCAATTCTAATGACAGGTGGGGTTGTTTTGAGAAACTCTCCTAGCATAATTTGCAAGAACGAGTATTTTGTAAACAACAAAGCAAGGACATTGTTGTTTAAGCATCTGCGGTAGTTATCCGTAAAATACTCCCTACAAATAAAAGGGATTTCCACCCCATTTTGTAGTATCTGCGTCAGCACGCTTAAAATCTCACTTTCATAGAAACTATATAGGACTTTAAAAAAACTACTCACTATTTAAAAATATAAGACATTTTGATTAAAAAAAGGTCAAATTTCGTGAACTTTGATCAACTACTAGTCAAATTATATGCATCTTTAATATAGAAAAGAAATGTCTATAGTTCGTATTTTAAATTATTTTGATACAATATTGTTTCGTACCAATTGAAAACATATAATAAGACAAATTTAATAGTCAAAGTACACATATGAAGGTTGTTTTAAAAAAAAACGCTCTAAAAAAAGAAACCGATGGAGTTTGTATACGAAGAGGAGAAATGATCTCTAAAATAGATATCACTACGTCACTAGGGAGTCTAGCCTATCCCACCTACGGGGTTTCCCACGTCTGCATAACACCACTTTTGAGCTATCGGCCTCGCTTCACCCAAAAGAGTTGGCCAGGGTGCTATTTTGGATACATTAGAAATTATATGCTACTACAGACCCTAGACTAAATGGTGATACTATTCCACCATAACCAATCACATGGGTCACACATCTCAACGGGCCATGTGAAAGTGCATCTAGGCCCTTTGTGGTTTTTGGTGATAGATGATGGGCATATTAAAGATCTAATCCATTTGTGCAGTCTTGGACAGTTTTTAATATTAGAAAATGGATTTGGAGGACCTTTGGAGACCGTAAAGCTTAAAGGAGAAGACGGTGTTCATTTTAAATTTAGCGTAAATCTTTTCTTTTGTATTGAGTTTAAGGACACGTCATACTATTAAGAGGGATGCGACGGAAAACCACTTTTAGATGTTCTAAGTGCTCTTGGTAGAAGAAACTTGACATATTCTATCCACCATTCAAATTTGAGGGAGTTTTATTCATTTTTATATCGGACTATCCGATGTTGTATCGGAATGTTCCAACTCCGGAACTATCCGATGCTTAGTCCGATCGACCCCTCTCTGTCTACAGTCGCAAAAATATCGGAACTATCCGATGTTGTATCGGAATGTTTCGATATGGTCCAGAACTATCCGATGCTTGGTCCGTTCGACCGCTCTCTGTTCCCAGTCTCAAAAATATCGGAACTATCCGATGTTGTATCGAAATGTTCCGATATGGTTCGGAACTATCCGTTCCCTAGTCCGATTGACCCTTATCTGTCTCAAATTGCGAAAATATCAGAACCTTCCGATATTAACATCGGACTATCCGATATCTGTCAGCAGTAACGGCTAGTTTGAGAGCATGGATATTTATTCCCCTCCTCCCCCCACAGGCCTAGGTTGCCTTTCACACATATTTTCAGCTGAGCACTTATTGCAAACCCTAGCTCTCCACCTTCCAACTTCACTCCAACATAAATTCCATTGATTGCATCTTTGAGTGGGTGAAGAAGTTTGATCTTGAGTCTTTGTGTTGGTCAAGCTTCAATCTTGAGCATTAGATTCACTCTCCAAGTTGGTTTTCTGCCGGATTTGTTACTCTTGGAGTTTGAGGGCTCCTAGACGGTTAGGAGTCGCCCTAGAGCCACCGGTGCTTTGTGTGGTGGCCGGGGAGAGTTTGTGAAGGCCGGATTCGTCTAAGAGAGGGAAGGATCCAAGGAGTGAAACCGGGAGTGCTTGGTGCAACCCGGGAGGTTAAAGGTCAAGAGGGACCCCGGCTCAAGTGTGACCGAGCCGCCTCAACGGAGACGTAGGATCTCCTCAAAGAACCGAACTTCAAGAACAACAACCTTGAGTCTCCTTGTGTTTGTGCTTTCTTATTTGTTCACTTCACTTTTTGCATTGCTATCTAACCCTATTTGGTGCAAGTGTCTTTCTTGTGTATCTTTAATTTGCTAACACTAACTTTAGCAATATCGGATATTCAGATTTCAGATCAGTTAGTCCGATTCACATCGGACTATCCGATAGTGACATCGGAACATCCGATATTGTTTTTCCGCTGTGCTGTTTTTAGCTGTAATTTTTAATTAGCCTATTCACCCCCCCAGGCTTCATCTCGATCCTTCGCCATGGTATTACCGCTGTAAGATGTCTAGAGATCCTACTAGACTCTGTTGGAGATGTTTTGGATCTATTTGGATATATGGTTTTATGGAACCATGGTTTTGTAATACATAGAGTTTGCAATTGTGTAAATCATGGTTGCAACAAACCCATTAAACTTTGTTATTTATTGGAACAAACACATGTTCGGATATATGGTTTTTAGGATAATAAACTTGACCAGAGACAAGCGGTTGTGGGAGCTAACTCATGAAAATTTTAGCTAGGTGTGAAGTTTCAATACTCTAAAAATATCATAGCCTCTACCAAACCAAAGTTTTAAAAATGGAGTGTTTTAGTACTCAACACTCCATGGTATTACAAACTATGGTAATTTCATAAAACCATGATTTTGTCTACAAACTGCAAAAATAATGCTAATAACAAGTACAAGTCCATTGGTAAATATGCCTCATGGGAGGAACTATGAAGAGGAGTTAGTAGTAAAGGGAGGAGAAAGTAGAAACATCGAGACCGGGAGATTCGTTTAACTATGGAGTAGACATGAACCACGTAACCAAAGAAAATCTCTCAGCTTTGCTGGTTTTGGATTTCATCGAAGAGGCCCGCTACAGTAAACCGACCAATAAAACTGTTTAAAATTTAAAATTTTCAAATTTAAATTCAATCAACGTGAGCTGTTTTTTATGTAGACAAAAATCGGACCTCCATGTGACCAAATTTCACTAAAGAGAAATTCTTCCGCACGGTATCCCGTCCTGGCTGATTTGCGACGGGATAAGTTGCGGCCGTCCGATCTCAGCGTCCGTGGAAATCCTGTCGTGCGGCTGTTTTGCGTTACCTCCGCCGCCTGTTCTTTTTTTCACACACGTAATGCATCTTCAATGCAAATGATTGATTTTTTATCTGTTTGCATGCATGCATGTATAAATTAAGGAAATAGTATTATACGTTCATTTGTGATCCGTTTGCCTATGTGCACGTGTCCGATGCACACATTTTTTTTCTTGCATGCACACCCGTACTAGTTAGGAGTTAGTATCATATGGTTATTTTTTAACGTTGTTTTCATATTGACATTTTTTATTTTTTATTTCATGTGAATACTTTTGACACAAAAATTATAATTTATTTAAATTCAAGATTTTTTGTTTTGCTCATCGATACTCGACACCTAGACCCGATGCTTTGTTTGTGATATGTGATACCTTTTTTGTGATACCTCAATAATACTATAAAACTCGACGATACCACCAACCTGATACCCCAGATACTCAACACCGAGACCCGATACTTTTTTTGTGATATATGATGCTCTTTTTTTCCGATACCTTCGACATGATACCTTAACCAATGACAAACCCGATACCCATGATCCGATACTCTCAACCTAGTACCATGACATGATATCCCGACCCTGATGCCAAATCCGATACCCATGACCCGATACTCTCAACTTATTACCCTGACATGATATCCTGACCTGATGCCAAATCCGATATTCTGGTTCCGATACCCCGACATGATACCTCGATCGATGCCAAACCCGATACCTCGACATGATACTCTCGATCCGATACCCTATGAGATGATACTATAATACTCAATGATATCACTAGCTTGATACTTTGATACTATGACCCTGACAATGCAATACATGAATGAAACCCCCATGATACTAAACTTGATGCCCTATGATACTCAACCATTTTTTACTCGATACCTCCAATGCTCCGGATACTCTTGACCGGCGATCCCGCAACATGATACCGAACCTGATACTCTCGCCCCGATACCTTGACATGATACTCTCGATCCGATACCATGACATGATACACCCGACCCAACACCAAACCTGATATTCTTGACCTAATACTCGATGATACTTTTGATCCAATACTTGATTTTTCTTAATCGATACTTCTGATCCGATACTTGATTTTTTGACCTGATAATCAATGATACCTCCGATAATCGACAATACCACCAACCTGATACCACTGATACTCGACACCTCGTACCGATACTTTTTGTTTGAGATATACCTCAATGATACCATGAAACTTGACGATACCACTAACCTGATACCATCGATACTCAACATCCAGACCCGATACTTTGTTTTTGATATATCATACCCCTTTATGATACCTTTTTTTCCCGATACCTCAATTTTTCCATGGAACTTAATGATACCACCAATTTGATCCCAACAATACTCGACACCCCTGACCCGATATTATTTTTTGTGTTTTGTGATATATGATACCCTTATGATACCTTTTTTCCCGATACCTGAATGATACCTATTTTCCATGATACCCTGACATGATACACGCGACCCGACACTAAACTTGTTATTCTTTGACCCGATACTCGATGATACTACTGATCTGATACTTGATTTTTTTTATTGATACTAGACGATACTTCTGATCTGATACTTGATTTTTTTGACCCCAATAATTGATGGTACCTCCGATGATTGACAATACCACCGATACTCGACACCCAAACCTGATACTTTTATTTATGATATATGATACCTTTTTTGATACCTCAATTAATGATACCATGAAACTCGATGATATCACCAACATGATACAACTGATACTCGACACACAGACCGATACTTTGTGTTATATGACACCTTTTTTCGATACCTCAATGCTACCATGAAACTAGACAATACCACCAACCTAATGCCACCGTTACTCGAACACTCAGAGCTACTATAATACTAAACCTAATACCTCTTTGATACTCAACAAGATACCTACTTTAGAAAGAAAAAACAGCTCCAAGCCCGCCTGATGCAAAACATGGAATGCGTAAAGTTGAGTTGAGTTTTACTGTAGCAAATTTTGTTATTTTATATAGCTTATATGTTGTAGTAATTTGAAATATTTTTTTTGTGGCTTTTAGTAGTTCTTCTCTAGATTGTAAAACTATTTTTTAATTAACATTTTAGAACTTTTAGGCCACTTTTTGAGGACTATCAATTATTGCTATAGTAAAACTTTACTCAACTTTACGCTGAAAGGAACAAGGCTGATTGCCCGCTTTTGTCATTTTCCTGGTCTGTTCGTTCGGATCAGGACGGAGCAGCGTCAACTTTTATATGATACTTATATTGATACTTTCGGATACAAAAAGTAATTTTAAAATTATAAAAAAAATTAGGAAGTTAGATCTTAGCTTTAGATTAATTTTACTTATTTTGTTTTGTGTTGCATGGTGTTTGTGTGTTTTAAAACAGGAAAAAAGAAAAAAATCAATTTCAGCGTGCACGCACGCATGCTTTAATTAAGTGGTGTAAGACTAGCTAAATGCATGCACGCGCGTGGAAAGGAAGGAAGCTGGTGGGAACGTCCGTGCGCGTAGAAAGGCCTAATGCAGCCGTGTTTGTCTTTTGTCGGTATCCTGTCCCGTACGTAGGGCTGCGGACGGGTTACCGTGCTGTAGTCGCTCCCTTTTGCGGGTGAGCTACGGGAGTACACTGGATCATTTTGAATAAGTTGTCTGACTTTTTTGTGTTAAACAATATAGACCTTGTTTGAGTCGAAATTTACCGAAAAACTTTAATCTGAAATGGTTGTGATCCTTCGAAAGATGTTTTAAAGAATTTAAAAAATTATGAAAAAATATTTTATGAATTCTAAGAAGAACAAAAAAAACCATAAAATAACTAAAAAGTATTACATCATTTGACTTATTAATTTTTAATTTAATTTGATTTAATTTAAGCAGAAACAAACCAGGCCATAATCACGATTCACATGCAAGCTTTTTTTTTTTCCAAAAAGGGATTTTTACCCCATTTCCATTATCATAGACAACAGAAACAAAACAGAGTACTACAAGGTTTTGACAAACAGACCATACTTCTAGTCACTTCCAGTTTTCACAGCGACTATTACTGCCCATCAGACAGCTAACCATAGCAACAAGAACACATCCCCCATTCAAAATATTACATCAAACTAATAAGTATCTCAACATCAGATCCTCTCTTTTAATATCAGCTACTGCTTTTTGATTTCTGAGCCTTTCTTCACCACCTTCAATTTTTGTTGGATCTTCCATCTCCTCCAAATGTAATTGTTTGCTTATTCCCTTCTCCCTCCTTCTGTTTCTTCTCATAACCTGCAACACATTTTTTCAGTAAAGAAGCACAGCCCCTCAACAATTCTGCTAGCTTTGAGTTATGAGCCCCAGTCCAGTACTCTAGCAAAGCACAGGAAATGTGTAAAATGGATAATGGCGACTTTAAGAGCTTGTTCTCAAAAACCGCTTTGTTTCTACTAATCCAGGTAGCCCAACATAAAGAAGCTAAACAAACTGTATGGAGCCTTTTTCCCTCTGGCCAAATAGACTGCATCCAGGAGTAGAATTGATCTATATCCTTGGGACTATTTTTAACCTGACAACAACATCTCACCACCCCCCACATAGCTTTGGCAATTGGACATTGGAAAAAAAGATGCTGGTTAGATTCTAAGTCATCACAGAAGCAACATCTGAGGTCTCCACTCCAATTCCTTCTCCGAAGATTATCCTTTGTTAAAATAACATTTTGAATAAGAAACCACATGAAGATTTTATATTTCAAAGGTAATTTGTTATTCCACACCAAATTCAGTTCCAAACAATTTTCTCTACTAGCCAACACTTTGTATAAAGATTTCACCGAGAAAACTCTATTTTTCTCCAATAACCAAAAGGGTTTATCTGGACCTCTATCCAATTCTAATAATTCCAGCCTATCTATTAGTCCCCCCCCCCCCCACTCCCTTTGATCTATTGGTGAAAGCCATCTCCTGAAAGATAAGTTCCAATTTCTTTTCTTACACTCTGCGACAGAAATTTCTTGATCATTGCAAATATTGAAAATATTAGGATAACGAAGTCTTAAAGAATCCCCCTCAAACCATTTATCCTGCCAAAAATCAATTGCCTCACCATTCCCAACACAGTACCCTCTTTGCTTAATGTAAGCCTCCTTACATTTAAGCAGATTTTTCCAACAGGGTGAGTCATCACCTCTGTATTTGGACTGAAATATGGTTCCCCCCTTCAAATATTTAGCCTTGACTAGACCTTGCCAAATGCCATCCCCTTTATCTAGCCTCCACCACCACTTGCATAATAGGCTGGCTAATGTTCATGTCCCTAAGATTTTTCACACCAAGCCCCCAGCCTTTTTTGGTCTAGTAATTTTATCCCACTTAATCAAGTGAATTTTATGTTTGCTACTGTTGCCTTTCCAGAAAAAATCCCTCCTGATTTTATCTATTTGACTAATCACTGTTTTAGGTAAGAGGAACATGGACATGCTGTAAACAGGTATGCTGGTCAGACCTGCATTAATAAGAACCAATCTGCCCCCCCTCCCCGGGAAAGAGAATTACATTTCCAATTCTCAAGCTTCTTTTTCACTTTCTCTACAATTCTATCCCATTGTTTACAATTTAGCCGACCACTCCCCACAGGCACCCCCAGGTACTGCATGGGAAGATCCCCCACATTGCAAGTAAACAATTCTGAGTAAGCTTGATCTTTGATATTATCCCCATTTATCACAAATAATTCACTCTTATGGAAATTAATTTTCAACCCAGGCAATTTCTCATACAAAAACATGATAAATTTGAAGTTAACAGCAGACTTAATGTCATCTTTTAAAAAAATGATTGTATCATCAGCATATTGAAGAATAGCTAAACCATGCTCGCAAAGTTCAGGTACTAAACCTTTAACTAACCCATTCTCATGAGCAATCCTAATCATTTTGGATATACAATCAGCCACCACATTGAACAACAAGGGAGAAAGAGGATCCCCCTGCCTAACTCCCTGGTCACTCCTAAAATAAGACCCCTCTTTGCCATTGATACTAACCTGCAAGGTCCCAGAAGTAACTACTTGTTTAATCCAATTTAAAACCTTCCCATCAAAACCTCTAATCTGAAGCATTTGAAACAAAAAGTCCCAATCTATTTTATCATATGCTTTTTCAAAGTCTAACTTTAAAAAGATCCCACACTCTTTACTCTTCTTTACAGAATGCATAATCTCATGCAAGGTCATCACTCCTTCCACAATGAATCTGTTTTTAAGGAAAGCATTTTGAGTTTTATAAATTATTCTGTTAAGCACCCCTTCCACTCTATTAGTCAAGACCTTTGTGAAAATCTTGTACACACAGTTCAACAAGCAAATTGGTCTAAAATGCTGAACCATAACAGCATCACACTTCTTAGGGAGTAAAATAATTTGCCCATAATTAAGTTTATCTATCCTTAGCTTTTCTTCATAAAAGTCCTTAAAGAGATCAACTAAATCTAGTTTAATGATAGACCAACAAGATTGATAAAATTCAATCGGGAAACCGTCTGGACCTGCAACTTTGTTACTCCCCATATTGAAAATGGCCTCTTTGATTTCCTCCTCAGAAAAAGGTCTGGTTAAATCTTTGTTTTCCTCTTTAGACACCTTTTCCTCCGCATTCCAGACATCTCTCAGAGCTAAACTGTTATTCTCAGAAGTTTTAGAAAAGAGTGTCTTATAGTAATTAGTAGCCATTCGTATCACCTCATCCAAATCTGTCACAGTTTTATTATCATCTTGGAGCGCTAAAATAGTGTTCTTTCTTCTACGCCCATTAGCAATTCTATGAAAGTACTCTGTGTTATTATCCCCTTTTAAAAGCCAATTTTCATGCGCCCTAGCATGCCAGTGGGCCTCTTCTTGTTCATGTAATCCATGAATAGTTGCTAGAAGCTCTATTTTATCATTTACCTCCTGCTGAGAAAGCCCACAACTCTCCTCTTTAACCTCTAGATTCTTCAGCTTAACCAGAGTCTCATTCTTTTTTCTCTTCTCACATCAATAAAGATTGGCCCCCAACCTTTTAAGGATTTCTTAATTCTTTTAATCCTAATAAGAAAAGCATCCAACCTGTTATGGGACACTACTGGTTGCTTCCAAATTTTTTCCACCAAACCTAAGAAATCCTCATTTTGACACCATCTAAGATTGAATCTGAATTTACCTAAATCATTTCTCCTCATATTATCACTTTCGAATAAAATGGGATTATGATCAGAGAAACATTTTGGGATTTTAATAATATTCGACAAAGGATACAATATCTCCCACTCCCTATTAACAAAAACTCTATCCAATTTGACTAAAGTAGGATTAGCTTGATTATTCGACCAAGTAAATAAGCCCCCACTTAGAGTCAGTTCTCTCAAATCAAATGTATTAATCACAGAATTGAACAAACAAGCATTTTTGAAATCAATTTTCCCATTGTTTTTGTCATGCACATATCTGGTCAAATTAAAATCTCCACCAATAAGCATAGGACAGTTGTCTTTATCACAAAAATTAGCCAATTCAGCTAAGAAAGAACTTTTTTTATCTGCATGGGGGGCCCCATAGACACTCATCACTGAAAACCTATGCTTTAAACTAATATTCCAAAGACTCAAATAAAGAATAAAATCTCTTTTCTTAATATTCAGCACATCAAATTTATCTGAATTAATCCCACATAAGATCCCTCCAGACCTTCCTATGGAATCAATCCAATGCCAATTATACTTCTGATTAATATCTATTTTTCTCAAAAAGCTAGCATTATAATTATTCTTTTTGGTCTCCACCAAACTAACCATATCAATCTGGTGCATAAACATCAGCTCTCTGATGTAACTACTAATTCCTTTTTTATTCAAACCTCGACAATTCCAAAAGATCACATTCATCATGAACCTTTTTTCCTATAACAGGTACCCCTTCCGATTGTGGGCGAAACAGCTCTCTGTCCCCCACCATCCCTTTTCTTTTTGTTAGATTCCAATATTCTTTTCAACGCTTCTTTTTTCTTTGTTAGTTTCCCCCACCTTTTTCCTTCTAATTTTGAAAAACCTCCCTCACTATCACTTCCAGAGTAACTTGACCCACTATCATATTCTGCAATAGGCACTTCCACTCTACTCTTATTCATCCATTCCTCCTGAATAATATCACCACTATTGTTAATTACCATGTGTTGATTCTTTTTAAATAATTCCAACCTAGCAATTTCAATTTCTTTTATACAATCTAACTCACCAAAAGAATTTGACAGACTATCCACTCCTACTGAATTAGCAATACTCAAAAGTTTATCATTATCTAGAATAGAAAAAGAATTAGAAGAAGAAAGTAAACTGTTACCTTCCAAATCCTTCCTCATTGATAGCTTTGTAGCTTTCTCCAAAATAGGTGTACTTCTACCCATTAACCTCTTACTTCTTCTTTGTGGAGTATGCTGCTGCAATGGCTTTGCTATCACTGTACTAGGATGTTTTCTTTTCAAAGGACTAGAGTGATCCAACTCCGAAGAAGCCACATCCTCACCCCGATTGCTACTAATCTCAACCATCCCTCCTGATGAGTTTGAGATAAGAGACATCTCCCTATCATTATCAATACTCTTGACACATTTCTCTTTTCCCACCTCTTTTTCAATAATTTCCTCAATTCTAACACTTGCATGAGATTTATGACTCAGGTGACTATCATTCAAATATAAACCATAAGAACAAGGAGCTAAAACCTGCACATTCTTTGAATGCATCATATCAGAATCTACTACCGACAATTGTCTACTACTCGGCATCCACTCCCTAGGTCCATTAAAAAATAGCGTAGATCTGATATCAAAGAAATTAACTCTATCTCTATACCCCGCATCAGAAATAGACTTGTAATCTTTGTCCATCAAAGCACCATTCAGATGATTACACTGACCTTTTTTGGCAACCTCATGTTCCACCAATTCAGTTTGAAGCAGATCATCATCATCCATATTGAGTTCTTCTTCTTGTTGAAAAGTTTTTCCACCAGTGGCTTTTCCTTTGTTTGAATAGTTGAGAGCTTTAGAAGAAGTTCCCCCCCAGTCTTTTTGGATGTTGTGGTATCCGGAGTCTTTTGTTTTTTAAGGACCCCTCCTTCTTCAAGTGTGTCAACATTAACTGGATTTCCACCCACAGGTTCATCACCATTGTCACCAATATCTTCTGGCTCTAGATAGAACTCATATATTCCACTCCTAATCACCCCTTCCACTATCTCAGGTATAGCATTGATATCTCGCACTGCCACTTTAATCCTCACAAAATTCAGATTCTTAAGGCTATCCATATCAACCTCAGTGGTGATTCCTACCATAGATCCAATATAGCATGCCACCTGATAAGTTCTCCTCCTTCTGGGTATATTTCTGACACTGATCCAGATTTCCTGCAAATGTCCTATGGTCTCATCTTCTTCATCCCATGGTTCAAACTTTAGTAGAGCTGATCCTGACTTCATCTGCATGTTTGGGAATCTTGATATCTTCTCCACCTCTTTCACACTAGGAAATTGGACCACAAACTTTCCATCTTTAAATCTGGATACTTCCCCTTTCCAGTCATTGCCAAAATAATCCTTGAATTCTTCAGTCAGTTCCTCCAAACTAACATAACCTTTTTCAATCGATACCACTACTGTGCATTCATTCAGCTTGTCCGAATCATCCACTTGAACATCCTCAATCAAGAAAAAAACCAAGAGCTTCTGAGTGAAAACCACAAAGAGATGCAACAAATTCCCAAGGTTTCTTATCTGCACATCTCCTAGCCATATGGCCTTCTTGACCACATCTCAAGCATTTGATAGGGAAATTACACTCTGCAAGCTTATGTCCTTTTCTTCCACATCTAAAACAATTCCCCCCATCATCCTTCTTCCCAGCATTCGAATTAGACATAGTAGGAGCATCAGATATCGTACCTTTCATGTACAGGTCTTGAGAATTTGGTATCCATCCTTGTTGCTGTTGATTCCCCCCAGAACCAGAATGCTGAGCATCTCCTCCTGCTCCTCCTGCTTGCAAGGATTGCACATCCCCTCCAAACCTACCTGAAACTGGGTTTACCCAAGTAGACCACTCTGATGAACCTCCTTGGCGCCCCCTTCCCCATGCATACGGAGGTCTCCAGCCCCCTCTCCAACTCTCATTCGGACCCGGTCCTCCATTCCAGCGATCACCCCAAGCACCTTCCCTTCCTCTTCCGCCCTCGTACCCCCCAAAAATCTCCCCTCTCATGGAGTTTCTCCCCTGCAGAACTCGCCATTCCCCTGGAAAATGCCGTCCCCCATGCACAGCATGCCCTCCTCTTCCACCACGATCCATGGTTGATGTTTCTGCAACTACCTCCGCAAAACTTCTTTGATCCCCCGATCTGACACCACCCCACCTCCACTGAGGACGAACCCTAGATCGAGAACTCACGCTTTTTCCCCAGAGATGTGCAAACCGCCTTCGCACATCTGAATGCGGTAAATATCTTCTCCCTGAGGTTAGCGGGCTCCCCCACTTCTCAGGTTGTCGAATCCGAATCCGCCCCACCAGCCCGCTATTTGCTATCGGAACACCTCTACGTGGACTCACGGGAGCCCTACGATGGTCACAATGATACACACCTTCCCTCCGAACCGTTTCCGACGATCTCCGTGTCGGAGTTTTCGCCGGAGTTGAGAAGGACGACAAAGTCGCCGCCATTATCGCCGGAGCATGGAAGGCTTTTCGTCACGTTAGTTTGGGTGCTGCGGAAAGACCATGTAGTCGAGAATTTTTGTGATAAATCTTGATTCACATGCAAGCTAACCACTGCAACTTCAGTCTCTGTCTCCCTCTGGACCTACCTGACAGCTCTGCAGCAAAGAAAGATATGAGGAAACTCTGGTGGCAGATATGCCCACCCGACAATTTTATAATTTATAGCACCCTCATGTTCAAACTTTTATAACTTAGGATTCCTTTTGTTTTCCTTGAACAAAGTATGATTTGAGGTTCTCAAGGCAACTTCGATTTCCTGACACCGTTGGTAGTCACAGGAGTAATAAGTTTTATCGAGGTTAGCCAACCATGTCTCGAAATTTTCGTCCTTGACTTCGGATCCCCGAGCTCATTAAAAATCGAATAGTAACAAAATAGGAAAAAAGACTGAAATATCGTGGCATTTTAAATCCTATCGAAACCAAGCGTAGGAATTATTCAAAAGTTGTGTTTGATCGCCACACACGAAAAACACAACTATTGCGATAATAACGCTTTTACTTAAACGCAAACCCTTGTATTTGAATGTTATGTGCAGCACCAATTTTTCCGGTTAATCACCTTTGTTTTTCCAGTCAGTCTCTAGTGAAATCCTATGTACTTGTTGTGAAAAAATATTTGTATTTATCATTTTTGAAAGTATCAACCATTTTGTTTAACTTATATTTTATTTAACTTTTATCATAAAATGTATGCATGTGCACCTAGGTTATAATTAAGTTACCTAGTGCACCAGCAAAACAATGCGCATGAATGCAATGTCTGATGCACAGGTAGCTAGTGCGCACAAATGCGCAAGCATGCCGTGCATGTGCCATATTGGATATGCAATAGCTTAATGTAGAGGTTTCCAATAAAACACCCCCAAATAATAATGATTAATTGGAAAGAGAACATATAGTGGAAGAAATAAGTTATATTTTAATTCTTTGAAAAATATTCTAACATTAAGTTAGGTATTTAGGAAACGTGCAATAGTACACGTTAGTTGTGTCTAAGCCATCTATAAGGGCGAAGATCTCCTTGGTTTGGGTGATCTTGTTACTTTCTTCATCACCATATTCAACAACACAACATTGTTCTTCTGAGTTGATTGAGCTGGATCTACATGCTACCATAATTACTCGTTCATTTTGATCTTTTCAATTGGCATCCTTATGTGGACGAAACTACAAAAGGCGATATTGATGGCAGACGAGGATTCCGGTGATTATGTTCAAGCTAACGGTGGGAAAAGGAACTTGGGTTGCTTGCGACGTTTAGCATTTAGGCCTTTTCTGGTTGCAATGATAATCTTAGTGTGGTTTAGTGGTCCATAAAGAAGATATCATCATTTAATTAATATTGTTCATTTCCAAAAAAAAGTTATTGCAATAGCCACAACACGCCCTATTAAGGGCCTGTTTGGATCCATTAGCAGCTAACAGCTAATAGCTAGCTAACTATTAGCTGTTAATTATTAGCAGGTACCCTGTTTGGAGCCATTAGCAGTTAGCAGGTTGAATAGTTGTTTGGGAGTGGAAAATACCCATCCTACCCTTGTTGCAATTAATACCCATCCAAGGAGAGGAAAGAGGAGCAATAAAGTCGGGGCAAAGCAGTCTTTTTACCATCTATTAGCAGTTGTTAGCAGCTTTGAAGGTGCTAGTGGGATAATTGTTAGCAATTGTTAGTGCTAACAATTAGCAGTTTTTAGCAGGCCTGTTTGGATCCTTAGCTGCTAATATTAGCAACTAATTGTTAGTGGTAATGGATCCAAACAGGCCCTAAGATGACATGCCACTCGAGGCTTATCCTACGCTCTCTGGAGTAGAGTAGACCCTCTCTCTCACTATGCTAGCTAGCCACCATCGTTTGTCACCCTAGCCTCTATGTACATTGCCACGCTAGCCCCTCCTCTCCACCACAACGGTGAGCTAGCCACCGTCTCCTCAACATCCCCCTCTTTCTCTCCTCCTCTGTGGATCAAGGGTCTATCTAGAGATACAAGAGCGTTGCTACAATAAGGTAGATGGTTCCTGTCACAACCCCGGTTTCACCGGGGTCCACCTATAATCCATTGCTAGTCTCAGAGATCAATACTAACAACTCATGAGCGACAATTGTCGAGCATCACAACACAACCACAATTACTATGAAAATAATATAATAGTGCAAAAGTAATTGTAACACAACCACTTATTACAATAGTTTGCATAAGACCATATAGTATAAATCAGAGTTGCGGAAATTCAAATAATGCAGAAGATAAAGATATGACGATGCTCTCTAATCCAACCCTTCAAACGTCAACTAGTCTTGATCAAAATCCGGTACAGAATCCTCCTGATCCTGTAGGCAAGCCGGACTCGAGTCTTCTCCTGAACAAATATATCCATGGATTTGCACAATGAGTACATAGCTACCCAGCAAGAAATCCTTATATATGAATTCAAGGATCAACAAGAATAGGGTGGCTAATTTGCATAAATACCTATTCTAGTCAAATTAATTTGCATAAAAGCATTTGTTGAATAATTAATAAAGATGTATAAATTTCCAAAGTAACACATAGAGCTCGGCTTCCAAAGTCCCTCTGCAAAAATTGCACAAGCCTCGAACAATTCAAACAAAACCAACCCATCAGGTTATTAGATAACACATGAAACTACTATGTACGACCTTCCTCCCCTCTCATGACCGTGGGAACGACTATTATGATAGTTTTAACCTCTGCAGAGTATAGCACACTTTACCCATAAGCCTAGTGATACTTTTGCGTCTTAGCTCTTCCTTGGGAGCACAGACCAAGTAACAATATAAGGCGATTCATTAGTTCCTTATGTTAACACCGATACACCCTCTAAGGTTTCGACAACTCGGTCCCCCTCTTGAGCCCATGGACCTCAGTCCGATCTCTTTCAAGGTAAAGTGTGTTAACAGTTTTCCCTAACTACTAAGGAAGGGCTAGCACATGTTGGCCGACATGTTAGAGCTAGCACTTATGGTTGTGTTTGTATGGTTTGGATGGATAAGCACACGTCATGGGTCCTTAGACCAAGGTGACTACCTCCACCACAATCTTCATTCCACAAAACCACCCGACTTGCCACCTTTAGTCAACTCACGCCACATAGATTTTAGTTGATTAGGTTATTAAAGTAACTCAGCACCTCCAATTATACCAAGTCACAAGATTAAATAAATGAATAAACTAACAACTAATAACCCACGAGCACTAGCATTTATGCACAAGGATAGGCTAGGAAAATAACTAAGGCAGCAATAAATGGCTAAATTCACAGGGTAGATGACACAGTGTGAATAATTAGGTTTCTAACCCTTCCCATCATTTCATGCATGAGAAAAATAAATAAAACAGTAAAACGGATGAGTTTTAAAAAATAGGAGAGCAAGACGCAATCTATCTTGCCTTGGCAGTATTCCGGCTCTTAGGTTCCTTCTTCGGAAAGCTCTTGGAAAGTTGCCGAACAGCGGAAGCATGGACGATCTACACATAGATGCAAATGCATAAAAACAGAAAATTCTTCCACAGAACATATATCTCAAATAAATATATAAAATTCTAGACTATTTATGGGATTTAATGGCTCTGAAATCATCTATTTTGGAGTTCGGATGCTCCCTAAACAAATCCTAGAAGATTAAAGAAAATCAGAAAAGACTGAAATAAATAAACCTGTTTAAACCGGCCGAATCGGCTGAACCAACCGAACCGGTGTGCGCGGCTGCACAGGGTGGGACACGCTGCGGGTTGGGACTGGGCGGTGCGGGCGCGAGCAGCTGGCGACGACGACCAACGGGGGCGCGACACATGGCGGCGGCGGAGACACGATGAGGCGGTGAACCCGACTCATGGCGGCATGGGCGCTGGCGCTGCAAGACGCGAAGCGCTGGCCGAGGCGGTGGCAGCTGGGCCGCTTGTCGCATGGGGAGTTGGGCGCGGCGGATCCGGCGGTGGCGCGCGGACGCCGAGGTGGCATGGCGGCGAGGCGGCAGCAACGCGCAATGATGAACTCCAGCGAGCCCTAAAACGCGCAAATCTTCACCAAATCCGACGAATTAGGTATCCATCTAGACCGCCTCGACGAGCTCTACGCTATGGTGACATCTACACTTTGGTTTTGGCATAGCATGGGAAGATTTACCTCGAAAATCTCCTCGGGCTAGGGTTTCTTTGACGGCTAGGGTTTGATCTATGGCTTGCACGAGTTGTGGAGGTGAGGGGGGTCTTGGGTGTTTATATAGGGTGTTGGTCAACCTAGGCCAGGCCTTTGGTGGGATAGAGTTTGAGTTGGGCTCAAATTCTAATCCGTATAGGTTTAGGACTCCCCCAAATTGGGTATTTTTGCAAATCCACGAATTTTGACTTGGGATTCTGGCTTTGAGCAGGTTTGGGTCTCAAATAGCTATTCCTCGAGTTTGGGCTTGGTTTTTGCAAGTTTACTCGTCATTTCATGGGTTTGACATGCTTCCGGCAGAACGACAACATTCTACGGAATCATAGCCTAGCTTTGAAATTTGGACTTGAAATTTGGAGGGTGGCTAAATGATGACCTTTACGATTTATGGAAATTTTTTCAGAATTTTGTAAAAAGGTTTACTAGGGTTTTGGCTTAAACCTAATTTAAATTAGTTTAAACTAGGGTTTTGTATATAACAATTCCCTTTTATTTTAGTTTTAGGTTTTGAATATACAAGTGACATATGACAAAATAGAGGATGTCAAAGTTCCGTGGCGAAGGGTGGTGTAACAACAAGTGTTGAAGATGAATGAGTGGCGTGGTGATCGGCAACTCTACTGGATCTAGTTGGCGGTGGCACAAGGGAAGCCATGCGATGAGTTGGCTAGTCAGTGTGGTGTGCACGAGGAGGGATGATGGAGGTGGTGACTAAATAACAAGCGTAGTGAAAGGAGGATTGGGAGGAGGTGAAGGGCAATGAGAGGATGGCGATGAAGATGGATGCAAGGAAACAATGGTGGTTGCCGGTTAGTTGGCGTGTTGAGATGAAGGAAACACCCCTCACTTCTCTTATACTTCCTAAGTGTGTGAGAGAAATGAGATGAAGTAGAAGGGTAACGTCATCCTCGTAGATCAAATGGACTATCACCCTGTCCTTGAAAGATGACCTGACGGTTTTTGGTTGTGATGCAAATTAAAACAAGTTTAAGGGGTAAAAAAGTAAATATAAAGTTTTAAGGGTTAAGTAAAATATTGTTACAACTTTGAGAGTGGTACGATGCTCTCTGTAATGATTTCAAAATGGTAGAACAAGCTATCACTCAAGGCTCCGTTCATAGATAGCAAGCAGCCGCATCATTCTCATCGGACGCAAAGATAGAGGTGGAACTGGGATTAGGAGATGCCCGCATGTCTTTTTTAAAATGATGGAAATTTGATTAGATCATTGACGACGGGATACAGTATTACTAGCAAAACTCTTATATCAATAAAATCAACATCAAACAACATGGACATGAAACTTGGATTCCGGTGAGACTTGTTTGGGCTGGCCCAACGAGTCGTTCGACTTCTCTCGTAGGCCCGTAATACGGCCCGATCCAACTGCTGGGTCCAAACCCGACCCAGCCAGCCTGCGCCACCATATTCACCAGTCCCCCAGCTCCCCCATCGTGGACACGCGCCTTCTTCTCTCCCTCTGTCTCTCCTGTGGATAAAACCGGACCCGGCCGCTGGCGCCGCATCTGCCGGCTCGGCCCGGCCGCTGACTGGAGGCTTCGAGCGAGCGAGCCCGTACAGCGGAAACGACAGAGGCAGGGCTGACACTGGCCACGTGTCATTCATCACAGCCTGCCCGCCTGCCCGAGACATGAGCTGTCCCCGCGGGATACCAGCCTAGACTCCACTCGCTGAGCCGTACTGCGCATGCATGAGCCATGAGATGCTGACGATCCGACAAGACCCCCCCCACCCCCACCTGCCCAGTGGAGTGCAGCTCAGCGCCTGCGCCTCCCCCAGGCTTGTCTACGGCTCTACGCTAACACACACCGTTCACAAATGCCGTGCGGCGTGCGGTGCTGGTGCCACAAACCTTCAGGATTTCTTGTTTTGCGATTTTTTTTAAAAAAATGTAGTTACAAAAATGCCATTATAAACACCGGAGCGACAACTAGTTGCTGCTCCTAGGAGCGGTATGGAAATGTTCCACCACAGTGAGGAGCAACATGTCCCTACAAAGGTCACGTGTTGCACAATGGCACAAGAAGGGGCATCTCACTCCTAGCCGCAACCGTCCATTCTATGCTCGTTTGAGCACTTCTCAGCTGAGCGAGAACGAAGAGAACACAGAAGGGGGAGAGGGGGGAGGGAGGTGACTCAGTGAAGCCATGTTGAAGGTGGTTTGTTGTGGCGGTGCAGCATTTGTGGGACTTATGAGCACAGGAGAGAGGAACAGGTGTTCTTCTCTTGCAGAGCCATATAATTTAAATGTATTTGTAGACATTACCATGTTATTCGTGCTCATATAAAATCTCACTGCTTAGCGCGTGGAGTTTCTATCAAACGTGTGATGACACTAACTGTTGTATGTTTCGCTACATATAATTTGGATTTAATTTCATACCTTTCTGGCAAGCATCATTGCTTTTAAATTTATTGTACGTAATAATTGTAATTATCTTATGTTGATAAAACCAAGTAAATGTTGTGGGAGGGGGAGACCAGTATCTAGAGTTGCAAGAGGTGGAGACGTACTTGGCGCATTGTTCATGTCCACGGTCACATGATTCACCTCAGGAGCTTCACTTCTTTCGAACACATGTCACATAGTCCATGTGGGGCATGGGCAACCGTTGGAATATTCATAGGTATAACAAAGCATTGAATATCTTCATATGCAATTTAATTTTTACCAATTGAAATTAATTAGTTTCATACGTCTATTATCTCGATTGTTGCGGGCTACAGACGCTGATGATAGGGATGATGGCGGCAACATCAATGATGACGACATTGTCCATCAATTTCAAGTCATACATGTTTTGATTGTTCGGGTCGAGGCTTATTTACAAAAGAAATAAGTAAAAAATCATGTTGAGCTTGAGCTGCTAATGAGTGCGCGCCGAGCTAAAATTCATTTGCGAAAGCGTAGAGTAAGAAACCGAGTCGAGCTCGAGCTGCTCGACAACCTTGAGCTAAAGTTCCAACCCTATTCACTGCGATGAAATTTAGAATGAAAATTATAAGCAGCACATAAATGCTAGAAAATATACATTTTTTTCAACATTCTGTAATTGCGATATTTGGATCTCATGAAACTTGTTTCGCAAAAGAGAAAAAAAAAACAGAGGACGTTCTGCGTGATGCCACAGTACCTTTTGACCTTGCACCACACGAAGCATAAACACTTTCCTGGGTGACACGGCTGTCTGTTGCTGTAATCATAATCAGGGGGCAGGCGTACGTGGCCCCTATTTACTCTACTCAATTAACCGGACGCCGGTACGCCCGTGCGTGCCAAGGCGATTGGGCCGGCGAGGCAGCCAGCGCTAGACCAGAACACCGTATATAAACACGGTGCAGACCACTTATTACTAATCCACTGGGTGTGGGGGCGCCCAGCTTCACCCGCGCCAACCTGGCGCGCTTTGACGACGGCCACGACCCGGTTACCACCCTGACACTCCCCATCACTTGCACAGCGCCACGCTGCACGAGCGTCCACTTCACTCCCCTCAGGCTGCTCTATCTAGCTATTTAACCAGCTCACCTCACTGGCCAGCGTTGCCGCCCAAAGGCACCATTTTGGCCTTAAAACCACCTCCCAAAAGCTCAAGGAAGCTCTAGCTCCTTCTCCATTCAGTCCAGAGAGTCCGGACTCCAGAGGCACCATGGCTCTCGTCAAGCTCGCGGTGGTCGCCATGGTGGCGTCTCTCCTCCTGCTCAGCACCATCAAGGCAAGCAAGTACTCTAGCTAGCTACCTGACTGGCATTTGGGCATAATACCGGTTGCATTTTTTTGCTCCATGCATGGCTGATCTTCTTCTTGCCTACGGTCCACAGGCCGCTAACTACGCCCCGGCGCCTCCCTTGGGACCTCCTCCCCACAAAATCGTCAACCCTGGCAAAGGTATGCATGGCACATCACATACATGTACTGCGTCTCTTCGTCGGCTTATTTGATTTATTAAATTTTTTTAATATATTAAACTTACTTGTCTTTTTTTGCTATTTTAAAATAGTTTCAATTTCTAATCCTTCTTTTTCTATATCAAAAAATTTTCTATGAGACCTAAGACATATATCAAACAAAGTGTTCTCTACTCTCACTTTTATTTCATCTTCAAAGCTTTTAAAATTAAAGGAATAAGTTAGATAAGCAAAATAAGTTAAATAAAATATTTTTATTTTTTATTTCATCTGAAAGATTCTTAAAGTTAAAAAATAAGTTAAACAGATAAATAAGATAAGCCGACGATAACAGCCTTGTTTGTTTCAGATTAATGTAGAGTTGCGTTTTTACTGTAGCAAATTTGTGATCCTCTCAAAATACGTTTTAACGAGTTTAAGAAATTATGAAAAAAATATTTTACAAACTTTAAGGAGTATTATTTAAAACCCCACAAGAATGACTACAAAACATTACATCATTTGACTTATACAAAAATATCAAATTTTTATTTAATTTAATTTAATCCGAAACAAACAAGGCGTGTCGAGGCTTGACGCTTGTGCCGCGTTATTGTGTGCGTGCGTGCGTGCAGACTGCGCGTGGGCGTGCAACGCGCGGTGCAGCGCGCACTCGCGCAAGAACATGTGCAGCCGGGCGTGCCTGACGTGCTGCGGCGTGTGCCTGTGCGTGCCAGCGGGCACGGCCGGCAACCAGGAGACCTGCGGCAAGTGCTACACCGACTGGACCACGCACGGCAACAGGACCAAGTGCCCGTGAGCCGGCAGGGCAGGGAGCTATAGTGAGCTACTGGTGTTAATTACCGTGAGTTGTTCATCGTGTGATCGATCGATCGATCGGCTTAGATCTAGCTAGCTAGTTGATTAGCTTGCATGCTTGCTCGCTCGCTCATGGCGGCAGCTGTTAATTATCTGTGGGGTTTTGTGCTTTGTTTCGGAGGAAGCTGGTGAACTGGTGACTCTCTGTGCTTTTGTTTGTGTGTGTGGTGTAAAGAAGTGAGTTCTTGAGGTGATGGAGCGCTTTGTTTCTAGTAAAATCCATATGGTTTTTTTTTCTATCACTGCATTAATTGCTTATATGTTTTGCCCCGTTTCTCACTTTCTCGCGACCACAAATCCTGCAGTAATTGTGCGTCCGCTGGTCACAAATCTTGCGAAAGAAAATATTAGCGTTTCGCTGAAGCAGTAAGCTTTACAGGGCGTGGCAGGAACGATATGAACCGTTCATGAAAAAGATATCAATTTTCAGCCAGCGGCAGTGTCCTAGCTGCGCCCGTGAGTGTCGTGGTCAGTCCATGTCCAGCAGCACGTCGAAATACTTTTTTCGCCAAAACCAAGAGAATGTGCCACCAACACATATCGGACAGGGACTAACTCCAAGCTCTACAATGTCCAATTGGTAGTGAACTGAGATCACAAACTTTTACGACGCACATAGTGAAATCTTCGCAGAGAGGGCAGGGGAAAAAAAACAAGAAGGTGTTCTTGAAAAAAAAAAAGAAGAGCAGGGAGAGTAAAGAAAACTTGCGGGTTCTTATCCATCTCTGTGTATGTACCGCCTGCTTTATCGCGTCTGTGCACTCTGTCGCGTGAGTTGTCGTGTTGCAAGCGCCGAGCATATGCTTGTCCATGCAGGAGGACGCCACTACCGCGCCACTGGTACTATCTTTGAGCTAAAGGCCACGGGATACTAGGGAGGACCGCGGAAATGGTAAAACATGCACCACCACCAACCTCTCCACCATGCTCTGTCACCGGGCCGCTATGTCGCCTGCATCACTGGATGCAACGGGAACGTTCGTCCTCGATCTAAAATGGAAGCGAGTGCCATGAGAAAAGATCACGAGAAAGCACGAGGGCCTGTTTGGTTTAAACACTTGTTGGTACCAAGTGCCGAGCATTTGGAAATATTTTTTGTTTTAATTTAATTTATATATTATCGCTTTATTTTTTAAAAAAACTATGTGTCCATTGTTGAAGGTACTATAGTTTGAGCAAATATGAAACACAATTCACCTTGAATATAATAAGATAAATAAAGCCATGAATAAAATATGAAATCATGAATTCTCCAAAGATAAGCAACAATGCACATAAATTCATGATCCTAACCAAAGAAACATGGCGGTCTCCAAACCAATAAAACTAGCAACAAGCTCAAGTTAAATTAGTTCTGTTTTGTTTTCGGATTGCAAATTATGAGTTGCTAATTAAATTAGTCTTCCAACAATTAATTTGGGCTTGCTATCACAGGTTATAAAATCTGTAAATTAGGATCCTAAACTCTAGAACAGCACTGCTCAAGGGCAATTCATGTAGATCATTAATCGGCATGTAAAGCAAGTAGCATCTTAGTATAACGGTAGTTTAAATGATCAAGATTGAATCGGCCAGGATGAAAAACAGCCTAACAACAACAACTAGAACACAACAGTGTTCTGATCTTAAGTCAAAACCAATCACTAACAATCTGAGTACAGCAGCAGTACTAGAAAGATCAATTAAATCAACATCGAGAGCTAGTACATGTATATAATGATCCAACAACACAAATTAAGAGCAGTACTAATCTAGGTCTAGCAAGATCCTTAATAAACAGATTAAATTAGTCTCAATTTAATGCAATCATCACCAAGCAAATTATAGCCCACAATGATCACAATGCATATACCCTAATTGGAATCGGATCCTATTCAAAGAATAGGCCTCTAGATAGCCCAATTGGCCTACTGCATAAAAGAAGAATAGTAGTACTCACGTAGTGCCGAAACCGAACCAGCAAAGAAGAAGCAAAGCGCAAGACGAAGCATCGTCCCAAAGAATCGATCGTGCTATAGAAGCGCCAAATAAAAGACCCGGAGATACAATCACTACAGGAAACGAAACTTTTATGGTCAGCCAAAAATCTTTTGTGGTCGGCCAAAATACCGTCGACAATGTTTTTCGCTCTATGTCGATGGCAAAAAGAAAGTCCGACCACAAAAGTCACCAATGTGGTCGACCAAAAAAAGGCCGACCACAATAGTCACGGCTAGTCTCCCGCCTCCATGAAAATTTAAAATTTGGACCCACTCCTCTAAACATTATCGGCGGCACAGTTTATACTGTCGACATAGAGGCACCCAGGTCACGGCAGCTTAACGGACTAACGAAACCATGTCAAGGCGGGCCCACAACGCAGACGTCTGAGTTGGTCCTACCAATGTCGTCGGCCTTTTCTAATACCGACCACAAAAGTAACTTTTGTGGTCGGCCTAGAATTTAGCCGACGACAATACTCCACTTTTGTGGTTGGCCTCACTTCAGGCCGACCACAATACTCAACCTTTGTGGTCGGCAATTGTTAAGGCCGACCACAACGACACCCCCCCTCACTCTAATTCCCGGTCGTCCCGCCCCTCGGTCGACACTGTCCTATTCGTCATCTAATGTTTTAGGGTATCGACGACACATTGTAATTTCTTTTCAAGCGTCTACATTGGCCTGCGTCGCATTTCCGTAACTTTGAGTTTGACCTTAAACGTTCGTGGACCGAAAGATGACGCTAAAGTCTCAGTAAGCAGGATGAATGCGCCGACCGTGCAACTCATGACGATATAGCCCCGTGGATCGACTTTGAATGTGTTGGAAATGCCCTAAAACCTCACGTAGCGCATAGGACAGCGTAGATCGAGTGGCGGCCGTGTGTGGCCGGTAAGCGGCCGATGGGGGCCGGGGGGGTGTTGTGGTCAGCCTAATGTGAGGCCGACCACAAAAGACACAAAAGTATCTTTTGTGGTCGGCCTACAATTTGGCCGACCATAATACTCCACTTTTGTGGTCGGCCTAACTTTAGGCCGACCACAATACTCAACTTTTTTGGTCGGCAATTGTTACGGCCGACCACAAAGACCCCCCCTCCCCGGCTCTAATTTTCGGCCGTCCCGCCCCTCGGCCGACACTGTTCTATTCGTCATCTAATGTTTTAGGGCATCGACGACATATTGTAATTTCTTTTCAAGCGTCTACATTGGCCTGCGTCGCATTTCCGTAACTTTGAGTTCGACCTTAAACGTTCGTGGACCGAAAGATGATGCTAAAGTCTCGGCAAGCAGGGAGAATGCGCCGACCGTGCAACTCATGATGATATAGCCCCGTGGATCGACTTTGGATGTGTTGGGAATACCCTAGAATCTCACGTAGCGCATAGGACAGCGTAGATCGAGTGGCGGCCGTGTGTGGCCGGTAAGCGGCCGATGGGGGCCGGGGGATATTGTGGTCGGCCTGATGTGAGGTCGACCACAAAAGTATCTTTTGTGGTCGGCCTACAATTTGGCCGACCACAATACTCCACTTTTGTGGTCAGCCTAACTTCAGGCCGACCATAATACTCAACCTTTGTGGTCGGCCAAGGACCGACCACAAAAGTATCCATTTTTTTGAAATTTTGGAGCGCGTGCGCTAAGTTCTTTTTAGGTTAGTTTCTTCCTCTCTCACACACACTCACTCACAGACAGCCTCCACGCCGCCGCCTCGCCGCCACCCCAACGCCGCCGCCTCCACGCCGCCGCCCACGCCGCTGCGCTCGCACGCCGCCCTCTCCACGCCGCCGCCGCTCCATCACGCCGCCGCCCTCCACGCCGTCCCTCCATGCCGCCATGCCTTTCACTCGGCGCGCCCTCGACTCGACGCCGGCCTCCACGCCGCGCCTCGACTCCGCCGCGCGCCCTCTACTCCGTGTTCCTCCACGCTGCCGCCTTCCACGCTGGCGCGCCGCGCGCGCCTCCACGCCACCTCCACGCCGCCGCCTCCACGCCTTGCCGACGCCGCCACCTCCACGCCCCGCCCACGCCGCTGCGTGCCCTCCACGCCGCACGCCCACGCCGCTGCCCCTCCACGCCGTTGCCCGACGCCGCCACCTTCACGCTGCCTTCCGACGCCGCCTTTCGACGCCGCTTCCGCCGCCGAGCTAGCGAGCTGAACTGCTGAAGCCGTGATTCCCGTGAAGTAATGCTTAATGCTTTTGCTTAATTAAATAGTTAAATGGTCTCCTGCTTAATGCTTTTGCCCAATGCTTAATGCTGTTGCTTAATGGTCTCCTGCCTGGCTGCCTCCTGGTCCTGGAATAGTGGAATACTAGTTAATAGTTAATGGCTTAATGCTTTTACTAATTAATTAATTGCTTGCAAGTGATGTAGTGATGCTTCATGCTTGATGCTTGACTCGTTGACTGCTTGTTTAATTTATAGTATTAGCTTTGCTATATGTGAGTATGTCACAAACTTCAAACTTGGAGTATGTCACAAACTTCAAACTTGCAATTAGTGAGTTAACACCTATTCATTCCGTTTGTGAAATACATTTCATTTGTGTTGTTAACCGAGCCAACGTCAAACCCGTTCGGGGCCAATGCATATTTTTGTAAAGAACTCGAACAGTGATTCGTTGTGTTCTATTACGAAAGGTGTTGCGGTCCCGAACTGTCCACGTTTTGGACAGCCCACGGATGTGCATTTGAGTGCGGTGCTCATGGCATGGCAGTGTATGGGTTGGAATTTCGACGGCATAACCCTAACGTTCTTCTAGTGCAAAACATAAGCGGTACGCCGTACTCGTCGTTGCACTAGAGGAACTGCGGGGTTATGCTGCCGGAATTTCGACCCGTGCACTCTCATGTCGCGAGTACCGCACTCAAACGTACATCCGTGGGTGGGTAAGCCCTCCTATTTAGCTAGTATTAAGCCGTCTAAACCTAAATTTTGAATGCATGCATTGACGTTAATTAGTAAGCAATGGAAGATCGGCGTTGGATGTACGATGGCTGGATGAAGTCTGGACGGCACACGGAAGAGTGGTTCGAAAAGGCAATAGCCTTCGTGGAAGATGCATTCAGAAAATTACCCAACTCTAACGCAGCGGTCGTGTGGTGTCCCTGTGCTGCATGCTCAAACACCGAGAAGAGGACCAAAAGGGATATTAGTGAACACCTCTGTAGGCATGGTTTCAAGCCAAACTATTTTGTATGGATAGCTCATGGTGAGAGAAAGCGACCGGCGGCTGTGTGTAGCCCTGTGAATTTTGGAGAGGGCTATGATGAAGTCGAAGTTGACAGATTGAAGGAGCTCCCCAATGATTTGGCTCAGGCTTACGATCTCTCCCCCGAGGAAGAGTCAGAGCCACTTGGCCAACAATTCGAGAAGCTATTTGATTCTGCCAAGTTGGGCTGCATGAGTCCACCGATATGACCGTGCTCTCTGCAGCGTCGCGTCTAATGGCAGTGAAGACCAAATACAACCTATCGGCAAATTGCTTCAATGACCTTTGCAAACCGTTGGATAGCCTGCTTCCGAGTGGACATAGGATGACTCCAAATCTGTACGGGTCAAAGAAACTTCTCAGCGTGTTAGGTATGCTGGGCGAGAGGATAGACTATTGCCCAATTTTTTGCATGCTTTATTGGAAGACCGATTCAGGGCTGACTCATTGTAAGCATTGCGATAAGAGTCGGTACGTGGAAGTTAAAGGACGAGATGGTAAACTGTGACAGACGAAGGTGGCCATAAAAACCTTTCGTTTCTTTCCGATAACTCAACGCCTGCAACGTCTTTATATGCCTAAGTCCACGGCACGATACATGAGATGGCACAAAGAGGGCAAACGTAGAAAGGAGGGCGTGATGATTCATCCATTAGATGCAGAAGTCTGGAAGCACTTCGATCAACAACACCCTGAATTCGCCATTGAGCCCAGAAATGTGCGAATCGGACTATCCACCGACGGGTTCATGCCTTTCAATATGACCGCCCAACCGTACTCGTGCTGGCCAGTTTTTGCTATCCCGTACAACTTGCCACCTCAAATTTACATGAAAGAGGAGTACATATTCCTTTCGGTTATCATACATGGGTCTAAGTCTCCTGAAAAAAATTTAGACCTATTTATGAAACCACTGGTAGAAGGGCTAACCGACCTGTGGAACAAAGGAGTTTTGGCATATGATAGCTATAAAGGACAGAACTTTAGGATGTGTGCCGCATATCTGTGGTCCATACACGATTTTCCGGCATATGGCATGTTCTCGGGGTGGAGCACGCATGGAAAGTTGTCGTGCCCAAAATGCCTGTGTAACATTGATGCTATCACGCTGAAAAAAGGTGGTAAGGCTTGTTGGTTTGATTGTCACCGTTGTTTCCTGAAGCCGAACCATCTATTTAGGAAGCAAAGAAATGCATTTCGTAAAGGTACGACTGTGATGAAGAAGGGCCACCAGAACGGTTTGAAGTGCAAGACATAATCGAATGGCATGACGATCTCGAGGAGAAAGGGTACGACACAAACTATGGTATGAAGCTAAAGTCGAGGGTCAGCACAATACAGGTGGATGTATCCTGTGGAACGCATGATGAAAAGTCTTAGAGCGAAGGTGAAAAACAAAGCACTAGTGGAAGGAAGTATTGCCGAAGCTTGGCTAACTCAGGAGATCGCGTACTTCACGGATAAGTATTTTGCGACGAAGAACAATATTCATGTCTCACAGCCAAGGTATAAGAAGGCACGTCGTAGAATTACTTTTCCACTCTTGAGGTATTTCTTGACCAAGCCGGATGCAATGTTGGTAAAAGCACCACACGTGACTTGGATGCAGAGGAAAAGATTGTGATTCAATTATACGTGTACGACAACATAGAAGAAGTGAAGGTGTACATCGAGTAAGTTAGTAAATGTCTTAACTAAATTATAAATATATACTTTTGCTATAAATAATTGAAGAAAATATTGTAGTCAATTCATTCAAGAAGAGTGGAGAAGACCAGGTGATCCTTCGGGCGAACAAATTATGAAGCTGAAACGATGAGGTGGCTGACAAAACAGTTCGAACTTTCTAACCTGGTTCCATTACTACGTAAGTTCTATATACAACAGCCATGAAATAGAAGCACGGTGTCGACTGTGACCCCATCGACATGCCGGTCGACCCTGTGGTCATATACGAACAGTTCGATGGGAGGAGTCACGGTAGATACGGCTTCATGGACTCCGTGATGCCATCCGACTCCTACAAGGCTGATATCAGAGCACGTCGACATCAGGCCTCCTCTTCCTCCCGTGCCCAGCTAGAAGCCCAGAACAAGCTTATCGCGGAGATGCAGCAACAGAGGGTGGCGGATGAGCAGCGTTTGTTAAAGTGAGCGAGAGGAAAACAACAGAGGTGGCAAAGCGGAGCGAGAGGAGAACACTAGGCGGATGCAGCCATCCAGATCGTAACCTCTTCATGATGCAAGATATGCAATGTAATTATGATCGCATATGTAGTTAGGTTGTTCTTAATAATTTCCAACGCTAACATATAATATCCGCGGCTTTTCAGGGAGCGGGGACCTCGCCACCGCAGTCGTTTTCACGCCTTGTGCGGGGCCCCGACGACACAAGTCGGCACTTTTCCCCCATTTGTGCCGCCAAAGATCGTTTCCCATGCTCCAATTTGCCTCTGCACCGGCGGCTTCTCCGGGGGTAAAGATTTTCTCTAGTTTATAAAACATTTTGAAATAATCACACAAATGCATAAAAGTTATGAAAATTACGGTTTTCTAATCTTGCGGGTTTACGGTTCAATGGCGCCAATATCATGCGACAAATGCTCCGCAGAAGGTGATTCTAGTGCCACAAGATCACGAGAAGCAATTAAATCGAGGACATGTTTACCGATCCATTCGCAGTTCGAATCCTTAGACGTGTTTAGCCGATGAAATTGTGAGCTAGACGATGCGATCGATCGATGATGAACTTGTGAGCTAGACGATGCGATCGATAATATGAATTTTTGGACAATTTGTAATGATGACGCACTTTTGTTATTGATATTGTGGTCTGTGATTGTGATTGTGGTTTGCATTCATCTGTGATTGTGATTGTGATTGACAAATGCGGTCGCTATATATATTGTGATTGTTATGGGAAGTTGGGAATGTAAACTGTGGGGAATACAGTTTTTTGCAGGTTAAAATTAAGATTTTTTTATAAATTACTAGCAATTTTTATTGCTGACACACTGTCAATGTCGTCGGCATATATCCAGGCCGACCACAAAAGTCCTGAGTATTGTCGTCAGCATATATGTAGGCCGACCACAAAAGTCCTCAATATTATCGTCGGCATACATCCCGGCCGACCACAAAAGTCCTGAGTATTGTGGTCGGCATATCTAAAGGCCGACCACAAAAGTCCTGAGTATTGTCGTCGGCATATCTTACGGCCGACCACAAAAATCTAAGTAATGTCGTCGGCTTCATACAGGCCGACCACAAAAGGGTAGTATTGTAGTCGGACTCCGGTCACGCCAACCACAAAAGAGCAGCATTGTGGTCGGTCCTATAGTCTTGCTGACCACAAAAGTGAGCATTGTGGTCGGCTTTTAGTTTAGCCGACCACAAAAGTCTGCAACGTGGCGTCGTCACCTTGTCCGCGAGACCCACATGGCAGAGCGCCGTCACTGAGCCCGTGCCGTCTGGGTATAGTTTTGTGGTCTGCTCGAATAATGGCCGACCACAAAGATCTCCCCTGGGAGCTCTGCCCAGGAGCCACTTTTGTGGTCGGTTTTTGGTTAGGTCGACCACAAAAGTGACTTTTGTCGTCGACTCATTGTCGTCGAACTTTTGTCGTCGGTATTTGGACTTTTATGGTCGGCATAGGCCGACCACAAAAGTCTCGTTTCCTGAAGTGAATACCGCTGCCCCCACCATGGCCGACCCAAGGAGAGGACACGAGGAACAAGTAGGAGCAACGATGAGCTCACGGCTACCACCCCATGGCCACCGAGAACCAGAGCGAGGAACTGAGCACCTCCACCACGGCCGACGTCGGCGGCGAGCACGCAAACACACGACAAACAGCAGAGGCAGGGAAACACAGAGGTCAGGAAGAGATCGGGAAAAACCAACCGAGCCAAGAACCCACGAGTGAGAGAGAGAGCTCCCAACATAGGCGGCGCCGGCGCAAAGAACCCCGAGGATTTCGGCCACCTTAGCCACCCGCGTACGCACCCCCAAGCTAGGCGGAGCCTACCCGCCCAGCCGCCGCCGCATGCCCTTACGCGAATAGGGAAATCCTACCCGGGTGAGGCTGCTTTGGCCTCTGCTCCTCTCTCTCCCTCTTAAACTACCTGAATGGGCCACAACCCCTGTGGCAAAAGCCCAACATCCATTGCATCAAAAGAGACGCGATTGCCTGCGGCGGGGCGACATGTTTCCTGACCACTATTCTGTTGATGTCGACCGCTAGTCGTTGCCAACCATTGATGGGGGCACACCCGTCACCCGAGACAGGAGCTCCCCCTAGGCGATAGGCTAGGCTAGCCACCCCCTTCCTTCTATCCTCACATGCAAAACCGTTCTACAACTTATAAAATAGACTAGCAAAAATAAAATAAAATAAAATAAAATAAAGAGAACAAAGGAGAGGAGGAGAGAAAAGCAGAGGAAGAAATAGGGGGAAAGCAAAAAAGAGTAAAATTTATATTTGGCTCGTGCGACGTGGAATTCTGATTAGTTAATTTTTGCATGTCATTTAGTTTGTGTAATTAGTTTAATATAGATAGTGTATTATTTATAGATAGTGTATTATTATGTTTTCGATGTCGCTTAAATTTAGTAGCTTAAATTTAGTATCGATATTTTATTTTTCCAACAGACTGTAACTCGGAGCAGATGGTTTGGTTCTAACTAACTCTGGAAGAGTAAGTTTGAGCTCTCTCGTGAATAATTCAGGTTTGCTTGGGAAAAATCTAGAGCATAACTCTTTCTAAATGAGCACAAGAAGAACATTTGTTTTAGCTCGATAACAAAACGAGCGAGTCAAACCAAGACTAACTCGTGCAATCAAGCTCCCGATGCAATCATCATACAGCCAAAACTAATAGAAGTGATAACAAAATTCTAAAAACTTTCATAGATGTACTTCTCAACTTGGCCTTCTCCAGTATAAAATTACAACTTTCAATTCATCCTATATTAGGAGTTATAAAAAGATAAAATTTCATCAATTTTGAACCCTTCAAATTTGTCTAAATTTTTTATAACGCTTGATATATAATGAATTTGGCCTTCAAAATTCATACATGGGTAGAGTAAGCAATGAAGCATATCTATAATTCTTTTTCATAATTTTTCATAACTCTTATTAGTTTTCTTACACGACGATTGCATCAGAATCTTGATTGCATAGGATATATTGCCTTCTACCTATGTTAAATCACTTTGGCTCCCTCTTGTCTTTGCGTAGTTTATTTGGCCTCGCAAATTTTTTTAGTCAAGCTCCACCATGGTATAAGCGAGCTCAGCTTCCACTTCGAGCAAGGTGCTTCTTATCTAATATTCCAATGTTGGTAGTGCACCACGATTTGTGAGCAACCCTCACATGACCTTTTTCAAACCCTTGGAATTTTGGGGGAAAAAGCAATCGAGTCATCTACTTGTCTCCTCCTTCTCTCTACCTTGGTCACGCCGTCGGCGACAACCTCCTCCCGCATGCTCAATCGACCACGCTGATGCCTAGTGGAGCCACCGCTTTGGCCGTTGACACTACATTGAGCCACATCGAGAGATGCGTCGAGTCGAGGTGCGCAGCTGTAGCTGTCGCAGCGAATTCTTCGGGCGTCTGCGAGGTCGCGCGCCTGGAGGAGGTGGTCGGCGATGGCATAGTCGTCGAAAACGGCGAAGAGGGGATGGCTCGACCGGGGTAGAGGGATGGAGGAGGGAGGAAGAGAGGAGGAAGAAGAAGAGGACCTATTTGCTTTTTTCTTAAACAAATAGAGGGTTTTGCAAAAGAGCGTGAAATGGTTGCACCAGGATTTTGACACATGATCAATGGTGGAGGATTAGGCGGAGAGTTATTTAGAACGAACATCGATGTATTTTCCTATATAAATTTATATAAATAGGCAATGACAGAAGTTTACACCACGTGGATGTGTGTGATGGAGTTGCATATGGTGTAAGCATCCCCAACAGCCTCTTTATCGCACCCATGTGTAGTGTTTTAGGCCTTGTTATTTTCAGCGTATCGTGCCATTGCATATTACTGTAGCAAATTTTGTTATTTTTATATAGTCTATATGTTGTGATAATTCATAACGATTTTTTCGTGGCTTTTAGTAGTACTTTCAAAGATTCTAAAACTATTTTTAAATTATTTTTTTTATAATTTTTAGACATCTTTTCAAGGGCTCTCAAATTTGCTACAGTATTACGCCAACGCAACGATACGCCGAAAAGAACAAAGCCTAATGAATGGGAGGGTGGAATAAAAGAGTTATTGGAGATGCAGCAAGGTACATGGAGGTGCGTATGTTTGTTTTACTTGTGCTCTTAAAAAATTATATTTTTAGAATTATGATAGACACATATATAATTGGTAACCTTGGAATATCTAATATCTCCTGGTGTCCATCTCTTGATGGAATTTTCTTATAATGGACCCTGGTTGTTATTTGTGTGGCGAACCCTCGTGGGTATTATCTTTTTTATACATGGTGTCTATATAACCCTCCATTTGTTTGGAGTTATATTGGAATTTGTGCCCTCTTGCGATGAAATTTTTATGTCGAATTATTGTGTAGAGTTACTCTCTATGATGATGTCGGATGCTTTTATCGATCTTCAGATGCAATCAATGGAACAATGGAAAAGTTGAATTAGGATGTTCGCACATTATCTGTGAAGGAAAAAAGCATGCTTATTCAGAACATGTAAAAAATCTTAAAATAATACTAGTGGAAGCACCGTAGCACGCATGCTATAAATGTTTGATCCGAGTGAGAGGAGTGCTTGTTGATCTTAATATTGTTTCAAGTAGGTATTAGTACAATGGATGGTGTTGCATCGTAATGGTTTTATCTATGATGCACGCTTCGGTAAATAATTTCATAGAATTTCTATCGTTCTGACAGTGTCCTAGACCAATAAATTCATTGAAACACAAAACGTTTTAAAAATGATGTCAATGGTTCTTTGAGCTAGCAACGAAGAGCGGAAGAAGAGAACTACGAAGAAGTGTCATAACGAATGCCTCTTTTTGTGCTGAGCGAAACTGCAAAAGGGTTTCTGTGGCGTGCCCAACTGCCCCACCGGTTAGCGGCTTCATTTTTTCTTCTCCCCTAACACGGTTAGAGACGCCAATGCTATTTCGAAAATATCATGTCTTTGAATAGCTTAACGTTGATAATTATACTTTGACACACTACTAGCTTTGATGATAATGTTATGCACCATAGATGTAAAAAAGTAGCGATCAAAGTAGATTCTAGTGCTCCACGGCTAATTTTTTCACGTTTAATTGTAACCGTCAGTCCATCACTGCTTTACTAACTGTTCATTATGCATCCGACAACTTTATTTTGAATCTCATGAGCAACTTGGGCTCGGCTAGGTTCTAGGCTTTGCTTGTAGACGAACAAACCTAAGCTGAGCTTTATAGCTCATGCTCATGATATTTTGCGAGCCCAAACATGAGTCTACTGGTCGTTAATAGCTTGCTTGCTTTTGGCCCATCCAAAATTCCTAGGCCTTGCCCACAACTACTATCTAACCCTAATTCTCTCACTCAATCCCCATCACCCTAACCCATCAACCCATGCGCCCCAACTCCGATCTCTCCACTGAATCACCGCAAGTCCTAGTCCATTTCCTTCTTCCTCAGATCCGACTGTTGTCTAAGCCAGCGCCGCTCCACCACCCCTCCTTTGATCAACATTGCTGCACCACTCCTCCGACATCTGCACCACCACACCGCCATCAACTTTGGATCCAGTCATCATCCCACTCCTCCCCTCCCACCACCCCTCCTTTGACCAACATTGCTGCACCACTCCTCCGACATCTGCACCACCACACCGCCATCAACTTTGGATCCAGTCATCATCCCACTCCTCCCCTCCCAGACATTGTAGCTCCTCCAATACTCCAGTTGACATTGCTTCTCCACTCCTTCGGCACCGGCACTGACGTTGCCACCGCCCTCTCATCCTCTTGGCTTGTGAGCCTTTGCGAACAAGCCTGAGCATCCATCTAGCCTGAGCCGAGTTGTCTTCCAAACTCGGTCAGTTAAACGAGTCATGTTAGAATTTAGAGCCCTGCTGCAAACGGCCACACAAGGACCATGTGCAGAGAAAGGGTGGGTTATGGAGAGATTGTTTGTTAGGATTTAGAGCCCGCTGCAAACAGCCCACGTACGGACCAAAACGCAGAGAAAAGGCTCCCCATGTCTTAACGGACCTAAAAGCCCAACTAGAGCAACGACTAAGGCCATGGGCCCACTCAACCCAAAAGACTAGCCAGGGTCGCCTCCACCTTTTAAGTCGTGCTCCCCATCATCTATTAGCGATGTGGGACTAAACCCAACAATCTCCCCCACCACTTCGTCCAGAAGATCTGGGTCAATGCCCGACTCTGATACCACTTTGTCCAGGAGATGTCCCCACCAGTTAATGCCTGACTCTGATACCACTTCGTTCAGAAAATGTTAAGTCGTGCTCCCCATCATCTATTAGCGATGTGGGACTAAACCCAACAATCTCCCCCACCACTTCGTGTCCAGGAGATGTGGGTCAATGCCTGACTTTGATGTGGGACTAAACCCAACAATCTCCCCCACCACTTCGTGTCCAGGAGATGTGGGTCAATGCCTGACTTTGATGTGGGTCAACTTCGTTCAGGAGATGTGGGTCAATGCCTGACTCTGATACCACTTGTTATGATTTAGAGCCCGCTGCAAACAGTTCACGTATGGGCCAAAACGCAGAGAAAGGCTCCCCAGATCTTAACGGACCTAAAGGTCCAACTGAAGCAACGACTAAGGCCATGGGCCTACTCAACCCAAAAGACTAGCCTGGTAGGACAGGGTCGTCTCCACCTTTTAAGTCGTGCTCCTCCATCATTTATTAGCGATGTGAAACTAAACCCAACAAGTCAGAGCTAAATTCATTATGCAGCTTGTCCGATTTAACGAGCTCATGTCAACTCTATCTTGGATCGCTCAAACTCGAATCGTACCTACACTACGTACATACGGTGGTGTCAAAAACTGAACGTGGGCACCGCTCGTCTGCACCGCGCAAGCCCACATGTCTGATCACTGTACATATGCACGGGCACGGGTTGCTCCTCCCTGAACGATTTATTTCCTATCCTGGGAAATTAAATAGGGTCGTTCGAGACTTCTGTCCTATCCTGGCCCCGGCGGCATGTACCTTCTCGGTCCCTGAGCCCCTGCAGATTGCGACGATTTTGCACCTGCAAGGTCAAATTTCTGCGTACACGACACGAACCTGAACCATGAAGCGTGTACTCGGCTAGCTTAGCTCCAAATGAAACCACAATCATATCAGTCTCGTGATTCTCCCCCATGTATCTGTGCACGCATACCCAACCTAGCTATGGCCTTGTTTGTTTCAGATTAAATTAAATTAAATTAAATGAAAATTTATTATTTTGTATAAGCCAAATGATGTAATGTTTTGTAGTCATTCTTGCGCGGTTTTAAATAGTACTTTTTAAAATTTGTAAAATATTTTTTTCATAATTTTTTGAACTCGTTAAGACGTATTTTGAGGGAATCACAAATTTGCTACAGTAGAACACAACGCTACATTATTCTGAAACAAACAATGCCTATAGCTGGCTACCTCCGCCGAAAAAGACGACGCTTCGAACAGGAGCTCATGGACGATGGACACACGCTGCTCATCGTGCAAGCACCAGTGATGAGGGTTTATTTTAGCATTAATGCCAAGGTATTATTCTGAAAAAACATTATTTATGCCAATAAAAATTATGCAATTTTGATTATGCTATTATAAAAACAGATATATCGTTTTGCCACTAGTTTTTTTTAATCATTTCATTAATACTGCTACCTACATTTTTATATATATTTTTACTGTTTGTGCATAACTATCACTCATCAAAACCATTAGCCCTATGTGACTATCACAAGCCTTTTAACTCACGGTAGCAATAATAATAACTAGTGACAAAAATGATATCACTACAACAAACACATTATTTCACGATGGTTTAAAAACGTCGAGAAAAGGACTAATTAAATCCGTTAGCAAAGAGTTGATCCTTTAAAAAATACGAGATGTTGCGGATGACTGAAGGTTTCGAAACCTTGAACTAGGGTAGCGTGGTATATCTCCATTTTCGAAATATGGATTCGGTTCAGCAAACCGTGATAAAAGCCAAATCATACTATGTTGTCCTATACATATATTTTTATCTTTTTTGAATGAACCACGGTGCTTCTTTTTTTTTTTTTAAAAAAAAAAGAAAACCTCTCTCTCTCTCTCTCTCTGGGGATCGAGCAGCATCAATCAATTGCCTCATTCAACCGTTCGTCCACGATCCAACATTTCCAACGTTGCCCGATCTCTCACATGCGCGCGGGAGCCGCGAACTGTGCGGATGGACGCGCCTCTGCGGCGACGAGATGATCGATTGCGTTGGCCAAAACGCTCGTTTTCGTAGCGTCCGTGCGCTGTGTCCCGCCCTCGCCTCTTCAAAAGCCCATGCATATATGCATGGAGGCAGAGCCGCGCACGCGCGTTACACTCCGCGGTGGTGGCTCGGTGGCGCCCACGTACGCACGCACGCAGAGAAGGCTGCATTGGAATGGAGCGTCGGAGCAGTTGGTGAGGTCTCCACGTCGCGGGTGGTGGCTTCCGGTTGGCGCCTCTCGCGCATGTGCAGGGGGGCTCCCTAGTCCTGTGCATGCAACATCGCAACCCCCAAGCTCCATCGGATGCCCAGCTCCCCAGCCCAAGGGTGTGGCGCGCGCGCTGTGTGGTCACAGCCTCACAGGCCACGCATGTGCCTGTCCGGGTTCGCCCGTTCATGTGCTCCCCCGTCCTCGCCGGTAACCAGTAGTGATCGAGTTGCCGTAGAATAATAAAGCTAGAGCCTTTTTTTCCCCCTGTACATGCACGACGTAATGGATTTTATCCGTCTGTATTGAGGGCATTTCCATTACGCTTGTGCGCAGGAATCCTTCGATCGATCTTTCGCCGGCCACGAGCCCATGAAAATGTGCTGTTCCAATTAATGGAACACAAAGATCGGGGTATATATAGAGTGTTAGTTTCTCTCGATTGAACTGCTTAAATTTTATGTACTAGCTAGCCACGTTTGATCAAGTTAATTAGCAGATGCGGGGAAATTGGTCGCTACTTTCGTGGATCCTAGAAGACTACGAAATTACATGTATTATCATCTCTGTACTTTCGGTCGAAAATAGATGAAAATAGCTATCTTCATTGGTATATGACTTATTTTCATAGGCGCGTGGATAGAGAAAGATTGAGGGATTCCTGTGCACTACTCTCTTCTCCACATAAGTGAAAAAAAGCTAAGTTGAAAATTTGAAATCCTTATATCTAGCCGTGATGTCCTTGTTATAACAGTGAGACTATGGAATGGTACAACCGTCCATCTATGGGTACAATGTCTGACAAACTACCTGGAGTAGAGTGACCGCAGCGCAACAACACCCCCTTCCTCCCCTGCGCTAGGGTAGCGCGACGGTGCCCAGCCTCGCGAGCGGCCAACCTTCCCCTCTTGCCTATGTTGGGCGGAGCGACGACGCGAGGATGCGCTCTGAAAACGCTGAGATTCAGATGCAGGCAAGTTGTTGAAGTGGGTGATGGAACATGGAACGCCTCATGAAAAAACACATGAAAAAACCCGATGAAACACAAGAAACACTCTAGCACATAGTGTTGCATTCTTTTTATCTATTCCTTGAATGAAACTGTCGGCACCCGATTTACAAGATCGGATTCCACCTGCGTAAACCCGTACTAGTCCCAAGGATCATGGCTAGTACACACAGATATACGTAAATGTAATAAAGTGCCAACGATATTATTACAAGAGGGAACATAGTCCGGTACAAACAACATACACAACGGCTCGCAGGCCGCAAATCAGAGTACACAGCGATACAAACCTAATACAACATCTAAAATTTTATTCATCCCACAGGCACGAAGGCTGTAGGAACGCGTAACCCTAATCTTCATACTCTTCGTCGGAGAACGCCTCCTCGACGTAATCCGGGTCCTCCTCCTCGGAAGGCGGGCCATACTCGGATGGACCAGCGGTTGAAATTTTGAAAAGGGAGGGGAGAAAAGGAGGGTGAGTACAAATTGTACTCGCAAGTCCGGAATTATGCAAATGCGGTTCAGTACAGGGAAGGCTTAGGATATCTTGCGGAAATGCATTTATTAGCCTAGTTTTGGCAAAGCAATTTAGAAACAATAAATCTCAACATTTTCTTTGAGCTTTTCTGAAACGGTTCTCGCCACTTGGCCTCAGTGCCATAGCGAGAACAAAATCCTTTCTTCTTTTCTTTTCTTTTCTTTTCTCAAAACGGCTAGGTCCATTCCGCGCGACACTTTCCGGTAGGCCGTCACCCAATCCGGAATATCGCCGGTGGCACCTAGCTCAAACGAAATCCTTCTCAAATCCTTACTCATCTCAAATCCTTTCTTTTCAAACCCCTTTTCTAAATTGGTTTTAAAATGAAGAAACTACCATATAATCACCCTTCAGACGCTCATAACCATGAAAGCACGGCTATCATGACGCTTTTAACTCTGCAGAGTGGGTACGCCTTACCCTCGAGAGGCTACGCACCCAGACGGTGTTTTGCCACAAGACCATCAACCACGAGGGCCAACGATCGGGCCCGTCCCATTCCGGGGCTCGAGGTCGTACTGTAATGGCTTAGTTCGTAAGATCATAGGATGAGCAGTCCTTAGACTAGGGGAGATTTGATATTTTAGCCTAGTTTCAAAACGGTGCCCTCTGCACCAACCGACAAAATATCTCCCTAGTCGGAAAGATTTTGGGGTAAGAGGAAAATCATTTCCTACTCAGCATCACCCTCGATGCGCTATCTTTAAATCACCCTTTTCCAACCATTTCTCAAAACATTCACCTTTCACACAAATGATTGAATCATTCCGCATAAATGATTTTAGGCATTTATCCTACCACAATCAAAGCATATAAATAAGAGCAATTCATATTTTAGCCTTAGGTTTAATCCTACCATATTTCTTACCTTTCTATTCGGTCATGATAACTAAGTCTAGGAAATACGACATTTATCTTTTAAACTAGCATGCATATTTTCAAGTCTAATAACATTTTCTAAATAACCGAAAATGGCTTCTCAATATGATCAAAGGGGGACTTGCCTTGATCGGTTCCGGGGAAAGCGAAGGGGACGTCGTCGATCGGGTCTTCGAGAGCTTGACCTCCTAAACGCGCACACGCATGCAAAGCAATACAACACACATAAGTAAAACATTTTATGTCATCTTTGTTTTTAATGAAAATGCAAAGAACCCCATGTTTCATGCATTTTCATTTAAAGGAAACATGATGCTAAATGGTAATGCACACATGGAATGATGCTATCTCAAAATTACTTGCATGACCCAAAAGCAGATCTTTGGATGGATGTCATGCATACAAATAATATTTTTAAGGTCCAAAGAACCTCCAAAGTATTTTTCCTGAATTTTTATAGAATATTTACAAAGACACATGAAATTAATGATGCACCTAGAGCATATCTATTTAACCAAAATGGATTCCAAATGCATGACATGCAACTACATACTTTTCCTGTGTTAGAAACTAATAAAGTAATTTTACTAATTTTTACAGATTTTTAGCATGCACAAGCTATTTTAACAAATACTTTTAGTGCCAAGAAGTGATTTAATCGAAATTAAATAAAACATAAGAAGAGGAGGGGTCGATCGGTGTTGGGCGGCCCGTCCGAACGGCTATCAATGAACGCGCTTCAAGGCGGCACATGTGGCGAGAGCGCAAGGGTCGAGCGAGTGATTAGCGGCCCCAATTTGTCGGTGGCACCGCAGAGGCGGAAGGGAAAAACAGGGATGACCAATGGTGGCGACGACTCCGCCAACGTGGTTCAATCGCCACGCGAATCTAGTTCTGGAAAGGACGAATGTATTGGAGGTCCAACCATCCAACGAGGTGGTCGGAACGAGCGCGGGCGATCCGCAGCAGTGATGATCCACGAATCACACGACGCCGCGATAAATGGCATCAACAAAGCGATTGATTCGCCGGCTACTAGGGAGTGGGATGAAGCGATTGGCGAAGCTCACCGAGGACGAAGGAAACAAAGAAGGCAAAGGAGATTGCGGCGGCGGCGCGGCGCGGACTCGAGACACGCACGGGCCTCATCGCTCCAAACCAACGGCGCGAGCTCCACGGAACGACTCGCGCCAAATACGTGGTGAGGTTGGCGCGAAACCGAGACGGAACAACGGAGGAAACGGCGGCGACGCGAGAGAAGGAGCAACGCACCGCTCGGGTGAAAGACGCTGCGGTGGCGCAGCAAAGGGCGCGGAGGTAGCGAGACCCATTTATAAGCGAGCTCGCGATCGAAGCGACCTTTGATGCGACGCGGTTTTAAACGCCGGCGCCGATTCCGGCGGTGCGTGTAGGTGAACGCATTGAACGCGAGGTGGTTCGCCGGCGATAAGACAAGGAAAGGGTAGGGAACGGAGAGGGTCCGGCGGAAGAGTGTAGGGCGAAGCGATTTCATGGGAATGCGAATGGCGAGGCCCCGGAGAGAGGAGAGAGAGGAACGGCGGCGGCGATCGCGGACACTGCAAGCGACGCGGGAAGAAGAAACAGAGGAGGGAGACGGGTCGACAAGGCGGGCCCGCTGCCGAGAGGCGCAACGATCGCAAGCGCAGGAGGGCAATGGAAGAGCGGATGGGCTTAAGATGGTCGCGCCCAACCGAGGGAAGAGAGGAGAGGGAAAGGAGAGGAAGAGGGCGGTGGCAAGACTGCAGTTCTATGCCCAACCGAGGGGAAAGAGGAGCGGGAAGAGAGAGGAAAAGAGGAGTGGGCGGATGGCCGAGAGGGTTAAAACCGCTTTTGAATTTTTTCGATTTCCAAAGCACTTATATTCTCCAAACCATTTTAACATATTAATACTTTTAGGAAATATTATTTTGTTTCCCAACATTTATAATATATTTTCAAATAACTTCACAAGGGGCATTGGTTTTAAGAAAATATTATTTTAAACCAATTACCAAATTTTTCCACCAAAGGGCATAGACTTGGAAAGTTTAAATTATTTTTCTAATTTAAATGCAATGCATGAAGTGATGATGTCATGATGCAATAATGAGTGATTTAACATTTTCAAATTATGCATTTAAGAAATTAATAACGTGCCAAATTGGTTTTAAAAATTCGGGATGTTACAAACCTCCCCCCCCCCCTTAAGGTGGATCTCGTCCTCGAGATTCCGATTCCTCTAGGAACAAATCTGGAAACTCAGCCTGAAGATCTGACTCACGCTCCCAAGTGGCCTCAGCCTCAGAGTGATTACTCCACTGAACTCGGCAAAAACGCGTAGCTTTACTACGGGTTTGCGAACTGCCACATCCAAGATTCGGACCGGGTATTCTTTGAAAGACAGATCAGGCTGCAAATCCAATACCTCATCAACCAACTGCTCTTCAGGAACTCGCAGGCATTTCTTCAACTGAGAAACATGAAACACACTGTGCACACCTGCCAGATACTCAGGAAGTTCCAACTGATAGGCCACTTCACCTCTTCGAGCAAGAATTTTGAAAGGACCAATAAACCTTGGAGCTAACTTGCCACTTACACGGAATCTGCGCATGCCTTTAAGGGGAGACACGCGCAAATACACAAAATCTCCAATGGCAAATTTCAAATCCCTTCGACGGTTATCAGCATAACTCTTCTGTCGGGACTGAGCTGTGTTTAACTTCCGTTGGATCATTTTGACTTGTTCTTCGGCCTCTTGTAAAATATCCAACCCAAACACCTTTGCCTCACCGGTCTCTTGCCAATACAAAGGAGTCATGCACTTCCTTCCATACAAAGCTTCAAACGGAGCCATCTGAATGCTGGACTGATAACTGTTGTTATATGCAAACTCAGCATAGGGCAACTACTTATCCCAACTTGTAGGCGCAGCCAGGGCACAGGCTCTCAACATATCCTCCAAAATCTGATTTACTCTTTCAGTCTGCCCATCAGTCTGAGGGTGAAAAGCTGTGCTGAAATTCAGTCGAGTCCCAAGCGACTCGTGGAGCTTGTCCCAAAACTTTGAAGTGAACTGCGTACCCCGATCAGACACGATCTTTTTAGGCACACCATGCAGACACACAATTCTGCTCATGTACAATTCAGCGAGCTTGCCTCCAGTATAGGTGGTGCGAACTAGAACAAAGTGAGCCACTTTGGTCAACCTGTCAACGATGACCCAAATAGAGTCGTGGCCCGCTTGGGTCCTTGGAAGACCAATAATGAAGTCCATTCCAATTTCTTCCCACTTCCACTCTGGAATTTTCAAAGGCTACAACAGACCTGCAGGACGCTGGTGCTCTGCCTTTACTCTTTGGCAAATATCACAACGGGCCACAAATTCTGCGACCTCTCTTTTCATGCCTGTCCACCAATAGGAACTTTTCAAATCCAAATACATCTTGGTGCTACCAGGGTGTATCGATATAGGGCTGTCATGGGCTTCCTTAAGGATGAGCTCCCTCAGAGCGCTGACACTAGGCACAAAGATCCTCTTAAACCAAAGCACACCCTCATCATCAACAGAAAAATTTGATGCCTTATCTTTCAGCATTCTGCCTTTGATCTCTTGAACTTCTTCATCACCCTTTTGGGCTTCCTTTATTTGATTCAACAAAATGGGTTGCAATTCCATCGAATTCAAATGACCGACTTTCACCACTCCAAGATTTAGCTTAAGGAAATCTTCACACAGATCCGGCGACATCTCCTCACTCCGGAGGTGATTACAAAGCGGACGGGCTTAGAGCATCACCACCACATTGGCCTTGCCGGTGATAGTGAATTCCACATCATAATCCTTGATTAACTCCAACCAACGCCTTTGCCTTAGATTCAGGTCAGGCTGGGTGAAAATGTACTTAAGACTCTTATGGTCAGTGAATATCTCAGTGCGATTTCCCATGAGATAATGCCTCCAAATTTTCAGGGCATGGACAACAGCAGCTAATTCCAAATCATGGGTAGGGTAATTTTGCTCATGTGGCTTAAGCTGACGAGATGCATAAGCCACCACCCTTCCTTCTTGCATCAGAACGCATCCAAGACCTTGGCGAGATGCATCACAGAAAATCTCAAAGTCTTTGCGAATATCAGGCAAAATTAGCACAGGGGCTGAAGTCAAACGCTTTTTCAATTCTTGGAAACTGTCTTCACAGCCAGTGGTCCATTCAAACTTCTTTTCTTTCTTCAACAAATTGGTCATCGGTCGGGCTATTTTGGAGAACCCTTCGATGAACCGGCGGTAATATCCCGCCAAACCAAGGAAACTTCTGACTTGAGTCACAGACTTCGGTTGCTTCCAGTCAACCACAGATGCTACTTTCTCAGGATCCACAGCAACACCTTCAGCAGAAATGAAGTGACCAAGGAAAGATACCTCTTTCATCCAAAATTCACACTTGCTCAGCTTGGCAAACAACTGGTGCTCCCTTAACTTCTCTAGAACCATCCTTAAATGGATTTCATGCTCTTCTTCAGACTTGGAATAGATCAGAATGTCATCAATGAACACAACCACGAACTTATCCAGGAAATCCATGAATACCTTGTTCATCAAGTTCATGAAATAAGCAGGAGCATTGGTAAGACCAAAGGACATGACGGTGAACTCATACAGACCATACCGAGTGGTAAAAGCTGACTTAGGAATATCAGACTCTTTGATTCTGATTTGGTGATAACCAGACCTTAGATCAATTTTTGAGAAAATGGAGGCTCCTTTTAACTGATCAAATAGATCATCAATGCGAGGCAGAGGGTATTTGTTTTTAATGGTCACCTCATTAAGTGACCTATAGTCCACACACATTTTTAGGATCCATCCTTCTTTTTCACAAAATAACCGAGCACCCAAGGTGACGACTAGGGCGATAAATCCTTTCTCTTGCAACTCTTCGATTTGTTTCTTTAACTCACCATTAGATTGGCGGAAAGGCAGACTGGCCTTTGGGAGATAGGCGCAATACCTGTGAGCTAAGTCAATAACAAACTCCACATCTCTCTCAAAGTGGCATGCCCGCAACAACTCTGGGAAACACATCGAAATTCCATAAAATGGCATATTCTTTAGATCGCACCCTTCCAACTTATTTAGGGCAATCGATTCTCAGACCTGAGTTAGCAACAAACCGAACTTCCTTCTTGTCGGTGTAATAAATACGAGGTAGGAAGAGTCCTCAGAGGCCAAGAGGGCCCCACGCGTCAAAGGCGAACAAGGCCCCAAGGCGTGGCGAGCCCTCAGAGGCCAAGAGGCCCCACGCGTCAAGCGGGCGAGCAAGGCCCCGGGCATGCATGGGCCCTCAGAGGCCAAGAGGGCCCCACGCCAGCAAGGCGAAAGCAAAACCCAGTGCTGGCGAGCCCCTCTAAAGGAGAGGCGAGGGCCCCACGCACCAGACGGGTGCGTGGGCGAGCCCCCTCTGAAGGAGAGGCGAGGGCCCCACTCACCAGGCGGGTGCGTGGGCGAGCCCCCTCTGAAGGAGAGGCGAGGGCCCCACGCACCAGGCGGGTGCGTGGGCGAGCCCCCTCTGAAGGAGAGGCGAGGGTCCCACACGCCAGTGGGGCCTGGCGGGGAGCCTTGCGTATGAGTCTTGGACGAAGGCTCCCTGCCGCCAAGGACGAAGCGCATTTAATGAGACATCACGCGGATTGACAAATGAAGACATGATTACCGCTCTGCTGACCTTTGCAGTCCGAGCGGTTGTCACCGCGGGTACGTAAGAATTGACCGCAGAGAGAAGGTTTGCTTGAGGAGGCCGCCTGCGTCGGGAGGAGCAGCGGTGGCCCCACCCGCAGACTCACCGGTGGATCTGGCGGGTCGAGGCCACTGCGGCACGCGAGGCGGCGCCGCGCAGCGTGGGCGGCGACACGCTGCCTCTTCTGTCGAAGTCGTGTCGATTATATCGAGTATCAGATCGCTTAACCCCTCGGCTCTCCGCCACCCCAAAGCTTGTATAAAAGGGAGAGAGAGAGGGAAGGAGGTACGTGCACTAGCATTCGTGCATTCAAACGCTCTGTAAGACACATCCCCATTCAACCACAATCGGAAAAGAGCTAAGGCTCAAGCAGAGTAGGACTATTACCCGCGAGGGGTCCGAACTCGGTAAATCGGCGAAGTCGCTCCTCGCAGTGCCCGACGCCAAATCGAACCGAGCTTGATCGAGTTGGCTAGCGCTCTAAAAATCGACCAGGTGTGATCCGCGATGGTTGAGCGGAGAACACGCCGTCGCTGGCGCGCGTAGGGGAGCGCTAGCATCGGTTCAAGCTCTTGACCCTTCTTCAGCGGCGATGGCGAGCAGCGATCGCGATGGAGCAGAAGCGGCCGCCAGAGCCTCGCCACGAGTCGGCCGCGGGCGATGGCGATGGATCACCGGCGGTGGCCGCCCGCCTAGGGTCGGAACCTGGCGGAAGCACCTGCCTCGGCCAAGCTAAGCGGGCGCTGGCCTTGGAGGAGTGCACCCAAAGACAGAACCTCCATGCGGCGTGGCCTTGTTGGAGAACCCACCGTTCCGGTGACTTCGGACTCCGGTGGCGCCGTGGTTGGCTGCAACAGCCCTTCGTCGACGCCGCCGCAGCGGTGGTGCAAGTTTCGGGAGCGGGGAACCGGTGTTTCGCGTCCTCCGTTTTTGTTGCCCTCGCACTCCTCTCGCAGATCTCTGGTGAGGGGGCGGGCCAAGACGACAAAGCGGCGATTTCACGGGGCTCGGCCGGCAGCGTCGCAGTGGCGCGATCTCCGGTCTCACCGGAGGACCGCCACTTGCTGCATGGAGAAGACATGCGTGACAAGCTCCGCAGGTCGCGACCGAAGCGATCACATGTCGCTGCCGCCGCACGCGGGACCAAAGAAGAGGGCTCCCGCAGAGCTGCCCGCCGAGGGTGGCGCTTCTTTGGCGCCGCTTAGGCGACGGGGCGGCGGGCGAGGACGCGCCCAGAGCAGGAGGCTCCGACGTCGGGTGCCGCGCTTTTCTAAGGAGTCTGCGCGCGTCCGAGGGCGGAACGGTTTCGCCCGCCCCATCGAAAAGTATGACGGCTCCACCAACCCCGATGAGTTTTTGCAGATCTATACGACGGTGATGCAGCCGATCGAGGGTCGGGAAGGTTCTCGCGAACTACTTCCCACGGTCCTCACCGGCGAGCCCGCCGTGGCTCATGAACCCGCCCGAGTCAGGTGGGGTCATGGAAAGAACTCTCTGAGCTCTTCGTCACCAACTTCCGTGACACCTTCGAGCAGCCCGGTAGAAGACGACCTCCACAATGTGGAGCAGAAGAAAGGAGAGTCATTGCTGGCGACTATATTGGTGCTTCACCAAAGTTCGCAACACCATCCCTGACATCTCCATCGACGCCGTGGTCACGGCATTCGTGAGAGGCGCCGAGACCCCAAAGTCAAAGAGAAGATGGCCACCCGCAAGATCAAAACGACCGAGGAGTTTTTCACCTGGCGACAAGGCGCCTTCAAAGCTTCGATCCGCCCGCCGCATGGGCGGGGACGGCCATGGTGGCGCCGGGACCTCGAGGAACCCCGCGGCAAGGACAAGAAGAAGCGTAAAGGCGGCCGAGACCGGCAGGTCATGGCCGCCGAAAGCGACGACGACGACGACGCGCGACCACCAAGAATGGGCGCGCGGGCGAAAAGAGGAGGAGGTCGCAGCCGGGCGGTACGGCCCCGTAGGGCGGCCGAGGCGGCGGCTATGGCGATCGCCAGAGCCGCGACGGCGGGCGAGACCATCGCCCGTGAGTGGGACGGATGACCTTCTCGTCCCATTCACCGCAATAACTCCCCACGACTTGGCGATTGCCATGTCGTTAGCAAGATGGTGGACAAGCGAGTCCACGAGCGCAAAGAACAAAGAAGAAAGCGTCCGGCGGCGGCAAGGGCAAGGAGACGGCCCGCTTGGTTTTCAGCAGCGAGCGCCGGTTGCCGCCATCCACAGCCGTTCGCCACATATCCGCCCCACGCTAGCTTTAAGCGTGCGATGAGGGAAGTGTCGCCGTCGTGCCCGGCTTTAGGTCGCAAAGGCGGTGGCGTGGTCGGGCAACCGATCGCGTTCATCCAGCCGATCACCCGCCTAGTACCGCCGCCCTGGTCATCTCCCCGATTGTGGTCGCGCCACGGTCCGGAATGTAAAGTTAGGGCGGTCTTGGTAGACGGAGGAGTTCCTCAACCTCCGTCCGCCGGGTTGCCGTGGCACTCAGATCGGCGGCGGGAGCTTCGCCCAACGCTCCCATTCTTCGCATCGCGCCCGGCCGAGTCCGTCGTCCGGGCGCGTCGATCTCCGGTGACGTTTGGAGGCTCCGACAACTTCCGCACCAAGATGCTCGAGTTCGAGGTGGCGGACTTCGACCTCCCCTACAACGCTATTTGGGTCGGCCGGCACGACCAAGTTCATGGCGGTTTGCCACTATCGTACATGGTGGTGAAGATCCCGGCCACCGCCCCATTGTCTTGAAAGTGGACGCTCGAGGCGCCCGCTGCGACAAGGACGCTCTCGCTTTAGCGGGGCGACGGTGCCAGAAGGTCAAGCTTCGACTGGTGCTCCTCCCGAAGACCGTGCCTCCCTGGTTCGTCGCGGAGGTTAAGGCGGTCTCCCCGAGCGAAGTCGACCGGCGAAGACCGCTCGGTGGGCGCCTTCTTAGCGCCAAATAGGAAAGCGCGCTGTCTCCTTCCTCCGCCCAACGCAGACGTGTTTGCGTGGCAACCGTCCGACATGGCCGGGTCCCTGTGAGGTGATTGAGCACAAATTGGCGACGTTCCCGCGCGACGACCGTCATGCGAAGGTCCGGCGATCGGTAGAGCGCCAGAAGTTATCCGCCAGAGGTGGACAAGCTTTATAGGCGGGGTCGCCCGCAGGTCGCCCATCCTGTGGCTCGCGAACCCCGCCTCGCTAAGAAATCCAACGGGCGCTGGAGTGCGTGGACTTCACCGACTCAACAAGGCGTGTTCGGCGATCCAGACCACGCCCGCGATCGATCTCATCGCCGACTCGATTGCGGGTGCGAGCGGTGTGCTTCGGATGCGCTCGGGTACCACCAGATTAGCATGGCCAAGAAGATGAAGACAAGATCGCTTTCGTGGACGCCTATGGGCGCTCATCGCTACACAAGGATGGCGTCGGATCGAAGAATGCGGCCCAACCTATCGAGGGCCATGCACATCGCTCACCGCCCCAAATAGGGCGAAACACGGAGGTGTATGTTGATGATCCGTGGTGAAGTCCAAGAAGGCGGAGGAGTTGATCGGCGACCGGAAGAAACCTTCACCAACCCGAGGAAGCATCGCATCAAGCTTAACCCAAAGAATGTGTGTTCGCCGTTCCGTCGGCAAATTGTGGGATTCCTCGTCTCCCAGGAGGATTGAGGCGAACCCCGACAAGATCGCAGCCGATCGAGAACATGAAGCCCCGACGCGATTTCGGCAGATGCAAGGCTTGATGGGTTGCTTGACCTCCCCGGGCCGCTTTATAGCTCGCCTGGGATAAAATCTCCACCGCTCAAGCTCCTAAAGAAGACCAACCAGTTCGAGTGGATGGCGAGGCGCAGAGGCGCTCGACGGTCTGAAAAAGTATCTCACCTCCCCGATTGCTCGTCGCCCTAGACCCGGCGAGCCGCCGATCCTCTCACGTCGCGGCAAATCCTCAGCGGTCAAGGCTTGGTGGCGGAAAGAGAGGACGCTCGGCGCCCCATTTACTACGCCGGAAGGTCCTCCACGACGCCAAACAAGGTATTCATAGCATCGAAGATGCTCTACGCCAGGTCTTGGCGGCGTCCGAAGCTACGCCATTACTTCCAAGGGCGAAGTCACGGTGTTGACCAAGTATCCCTTGCGGAGATCCTCTTCAACCGCGAGGCGACGGTCGCACGCCAAGTGGGCCATGGAGCTGGCGAATTCGATCTCAAATTCGCTCCCTGAACGGCCATCAAAGGGTAAGCTCTGGCGGAATTCATCAGCGAGTGGACTCCGGCGAACACAGAAGCCGAAGACACCCCAGCCTCCTCGCCGTCGACTCTCTTCTTCGATGGCTCATTCCGCCGGAGGGGTCGGGCAAGTGGCGTCGTCTGGTGTCTCCCATCGGCGATGTCGTCCCGCACTGGTGGTGCTTGGACTTTTGCGCCACCAACAACGCCGCTGGTATGAAGGATCGCCGGGGCTCGTGGTGGCTTCCACCCTTGGCATCCGCGGCTACAAGTAAAGGCGACTCTCTCCGGTCATCAACCAGCGAGGAAGGATTTCTCCCGCCGATCCCGTCATGGCGGCCTACCTGGCGGAGGTGCGCCGGTTGGAGCGGCACTTCGAGGGTTTGGGCTTCGTGCACGTCCCTCGCCGCGACAACTACATGGCGGATGAATTATCCCGATTGCCTCATCAAGGGCACTGTTCGGCCGGAGTCTTTGAAGAAAGACTTACACGGCCGTCCGCCGCAGCCTCAACTCTGGCGGGACGACGCTTTTCGACGCAGCCCCACTTCGAGGAGGCGTCACCAACCTCGCCGCAGCCCCGGCTGGAGGAGGAGGCGGAAGAACCATCGAGGCGGTTGAGGCGAAACGTCGTGCCGACGGAGTACGCCGGCGGCAATGTACGTAACGCCGCCACACTCGTCCGGAAGGTCGCGGATGGATCCGATCCTAGCCTACTGCGGGATGGAGTGATCCTCGACGATGACGCGTCGGCCGAGAAGATAGCGCGAAGGCAAGCGCCATACTCGTAGGTGGGGACTCAGACGCCAGAGCGCAAATGGAGTTCTCTTGACCGGCGCGCCACTCGGGAAGCGGGAGTGAAATTCTCTCGAGATCCATGGAGGCATGTGCGGAGCCATTCAGTGAGCCGCGTTGCTTGGGAAAGCTTTTCGCCACGGCTTTATTGGCCTCTCGCCTCCGTGATGCCTTCGAAGTGGTGAGGAGATGCGGCGTGCCAATTTCATGCTAAGCAGATCCACCGACCGCCCAGCGCCGCAGACCATTCCACTCTCTTGGCCGTTTATGTGCCGGGGCCGACATCCTGGGCCCGCTCTCGCGACGACCGGAGGTTACACTCATCTGCTCGTCACCATCGACAAGTTCACTAAGTGGGTTGAAACTCGCCGTCCCGGCGATCACATCCGCATGGCTATCAAGTTTATGAAAAGCATCTTCGTCCGGCTCGTGTCGCCAATGTAATCATCACCGACAACGCGCCTTTCAAAAGCGCCGATTTCAAGATCAGTGCGAAGAGTTGGGTACCAAGCGTGCTTTGCCTCCGCCGCGATCCGAAGAGCAATGGGCAAGTGGAGCGGGCGAACGCGAAGTACTCAAAGGGCTCAAGACAAGGGCGCTCGATCGCCGAGAAGCGCGCAAGCGCTGGGTCAAGAAGTCCCCATCGGTTGTGGGCGCCGCGGACAACTCCTAACAGGCCACCGGCGAGACCCCTTCTTCCTCGTATGCGGCCAGAGGCGGTGTTCCCATCGAGCTCGCCTTTGGGTCCCCAAGGGTGGCGGCGTTCAGCGAAGATGAGACCGACCGGCGTCAGATGAAGTGAATCTCCGGAGGAGATCCGAGATGAAGCGGCGATCCGGTCGCTAAGTATCGCAAGAAATTGCGTCGTTATCAAGTAAGGCGGGTGTGTGAGAACACCGGCGTGGGCGACCTGCTCGCGAAAGTCAAGCGCAGCGGGCGCCACAAGCCTATCTCCCCTGGGAGGGCCCTTCAAGGTGATCTCGGCCTCACTTGAGCTCGCCAGCTCAGATTCGAGGATGGTCGCGAATTGGCGAACACTTGGAACGTCGAGCAGCTGAGGAAGTTCTACCCGGAGGTCTGTTAGAAAACATTCTGCTGAAAGCTGGTAGCGAAAGTACTTATGGCTGATGGTCCCTTAGTTGCAAAGGCAAACGCTTATAACTTACGCTGGCGCGAGGCAGAGCGGACGGAAGGCGGGTTCTAGCCCGGTGTGTCGGCTCGGTCTAGGCAACGCGCCAACAGCGGCACCGGCGACTAGACCACTTCCGGAAGCTAAGCGCTCGTCACGTAATGTTTAAGTCAGGTTGCGAGAGGCCATAAGGGTTGAAGTAACCAGATGCCTAAGGAAGCAGCGCTCACTTGCGGCAGAACGTTCAGTCTAAAGCCTTTGGCGGCCAGGTGCCCCAGTTCAATTCCGCAGGTTAAAATTGTGCGAAGTTCAAGTGAGACTCACAACAAAAGAGCAAAAGTTTGTTTGCATTAATAGGCAACATTTACAAGGCAAAAAAGACGGGGGAGTCTCGCTACTCCTCCTCGTCTTCGTCTTCCGCTGGAGCGGCGCCGCCCATCATGGACACGTGGCCGGCGGCGGTGTCAACCCACGCGCGGATGGACAGCTGAAGACGAAGCGCATTTAATGAGACATCACGCGCGGATGGACAGCTGAAGACATGATTACCGCTACAGTGACCTTTGTAGGTCTGAGCGGCCGACACCGCGGGTACGTAAGAATTGACCGCAGAGAGAAGGTTTGCTTGAGGAGGCCGCCTGCCAGAGGAGTAGGTAGGCCCCACCCGCAGACTCACCGGTGTGATCAGCGGGTCGAGGCCACTTGCGGCACGCGAGGGCGGCGCGCTGCGCAGCGTAAGGCGCTGCACGTTGCCGTCTCTTCGCCGAGTCGTGTCGAGTATCGAGTATCTTGATCGCTTACCCCGCCGGGCTCTCCGCCACCCCAAAGCTTGTATAAAGGGAGGAGAGAGAGGGAAGGAGGTACGCACTAGCATTCGTGCATTTGAAACGCCTCAGAAGACACATCCCCATTCAACCACAATCGGAAAAGAGCTAAGGCTCAAGCAGAGTAGGACTATTACCCGCGAGGGGTCCGAAACAGGTAATCGGCGAAGTCACTCCTCGTTGTGCCCGACGCTCAAATCGAACCGAGCTTGATCGAGTTGGCTAGCAGTCTAAAAATCTGACCCAGGGTGTGATCCGCAGTGGTTGAGCGGAGAACACGCCGTCACTTACCACCATCACTAGTCAACTTAACTGTTTTAGAGGCACAGTCAATATGACCTTTATATTTGGCTAACCAATCCATGCCTAGTATCACTTCTATCCCTTTTGAATCAATGACCACTAGGTCTGCTAAAAATCCCACACCCTCAATTTTAATGCAAACATTAGGGCACATCAACATGGTGCGAATCACTTTTCCAGGGGATTTAATCAGCATTGGTTTCTCTAATGCACTTATTTCAAGACCATGATTTTTAGCAAATGATGCAGCAATAAATGAATGCGTTGCACCAGAATCAAATAATGCAGTAGCGGGGATTGAGTTGATATGAAACTTACCCATCACTGCATGGGGATCAGCGTGGGCGTCCTCAGCACTGACGTGGTTCACCCGACCACGCCCAATGTAAGCGAGATTCTCGCTGCGGAAAATTCCTACTTAACCGGCATGTAATTCGCGGGCCTTGGCAACACAACTTTGGCTCGACCTTGTGCGGACACAAAGACCTTTATTGGGACAAGAACGTGTAGTGTCCCATCTCACGACATGTGAAACACTTGATGCTCGATGTGTCCTTCTTGGGGAGAGCCGACATCAGGTGCGGACCGGTGGAGCCGATCATGCATGAGGCAGGCGTCACCCATCGAGAACGTGGGCAAGGAGGAACAAAGAAAGACGACCACGGGTGCGGTGTCCCTTAGGACGAGAGCTAGGATGACCATCCGCTGGGCTCTCTTCCTCTTCCTAGCGACCAAACACCGGCGACGGTTCTCTTCTCGCTTCACAAAGACTGCAAACAATCGCTTGAAGGTGGTGAACTCGATGGAATCGATCAAGGCTCGGATCTCGTGGTCCATACCCTTCTTGAAGAAGTAGATCTTGTCAAGATCATTCTCACATCATGGGGCACATAACGAGCCAGCAGAGTAAACCGAGTGAGGTACGTGCATCGTCATGTTCCCCGAACTAAGGCATGGAACTCACACCTCTTAGCCTCCTTTGAGCCATCGGGGACATAATTTTCCTCAAAGGCTTCAACAAACTCATCCTGTGATCGCCTCAGAGCATCATGAGACTCACAAAAGGTATCCCACCAAGTCGACGAACTCCAAGAAGTCGATAGGTCATGAAATGAACACTCTCCGTGTCTCCACACCGAACATAATCAAGCATTTCTCAATAGCCATCAACCAATCTGCTGCCTTCATGGCATCCGCAGATCCACCGAACTTGGGAGGGTTGGCTCGTGAAGTCATTGACACGGGCACGGATAGGAGGTGGGTGGTGTGGCACGGTGGAGGAGTAGGAGCATTGTTTTTTCTCTCATCACTCTAGGAACATCTCAAATCTGCATCTCCGTGATCTCTCTTGCAGTGGGGTCTCTAGGAGGAGGTGGTGGAAGGTGGGGTGACTCGGCTTGGTTTTCTTGTGGGTTCTCTCGTGGATTTTCTTGGGGATTTTCTTGTGGGTTTCGGGAGTCTTTGTATATTGGAGAGGGAAAAAGGTTGAGCTCACGGGTGGCCTCCAACGGAAGATCGGCCGAGCAGGGTCGTTGGGCTAACCTCCAAGTCGGCGAGGCCCACTAGCTCTGCTAGCGGCGCCACCACGAACTCGACCACGGATAATATCACCACGCCCAGCACGACGCGAAATCACCATCTGCTTGCCAAGAGGACGAGAGACAATAAGGGGAAAGAGCTAAAACCCAGATTTCCCAAAACATGAGTTAAAACATGCAAACTTGGCACGATGCACACTCACATACATAAAATAATAGTTTTTAGGGTACAACAGGGGCGCGATACCACAAGCCGATACGTCAGCCCAAATCGTGAGCTAACTACCTATGGGTTACAGGGACTGGCACCGGAACGATTAGTAGGACTGGATGCACAGGGCCCACCAGGTAAGCACCAACCAAAGTAGGATGGTTACCACGGTGATCCAAAGCGGGAAGTGCCTCATCTCCTCGAGGAACAACCGAAACTCGCTTGGCTCGGGCCGAGGGCGAGGACTCGGGGAACGACGAGGGCTTGGAGCACGGCGAGGAGGACTCAGAGAACAGCGAGGGCTCACCGAGCGGCGAGGGCTCGCAGAGCGGGAGCGGCGGCAAGGAGGACTGGCGGAGCGGCGAGAGGGACTCACGGAGCGGATCTCCGACCTCCTCCTCATCGCGGCTGGAGAAGCAGCGCGGCACGGCAGGGAGACGAGGCGGAGGCACAGCAGCGGCAGCAGCAGGGCGGCAACACAGCAGCGGGGCGGTCCTCTTATAGAGGCGGCCCGGTTATTTGAGTGGGGGGGACCGGCCGCAAAGCACGGCAAAGCGGCGGATAAGACGCAAAGCAAAAGAAAAAGGAAAAGAAAGGACGACAGCGACTCTTGCAAAGGGTAGGGAGAGCTACGAGCTAAACCTGCTCGTAGTCGGACTCGAAAACCAACTCCACGGGGTCTTCTTCTTCTTCATCATCATCGATATCAACGGCGGGCTGCCAACCAGGCGGCAGCGAACGAACCATCAGGGGAATGCCCTAAAGCTCGACAAGGGTAGGAGGTGGCGCCCTTACTCCAGTTGGACCCAGATCCAACTGAAGATTCTTGGGGTGAGCTCGAAGGAGCACAAGGGAAGATCAGCAGGATCCTTGGGCTCGAGCTTGGCGCTGGAGCCGACATCCTTCGCCTTCGGGCGCGAGGACGAAGCAGCAGGAGTAGGAGTCCCGGAGGAAGAAGCGGCATTCCCCCGGAGACGCTGGTTCTCGCGAACCAACCGACGGATCCTCTTGTGAAGGTGGACCTTCTCCACCAAGTGATGAGAGTCGCGCTTTTTAAGGTCGCGGCACTCCTTCTTGATCGAGTCCACCGGCGGTTGGCGCCGAGGCGAATTCAATTCCCGAGGCGATGGTGTACGTCGTCCGTGGATTGACGAGCTTCGGCAAGGTGGTACACCGTCGAAGTCGCTCACACTCTCGGCCGCACTGGCGTGGTGATCGAATCGTCTGGCGGCAAAGAGAGGAAAGTAGCGGCGGGAGACGGTAACTCACGCGTGAATGATCATCGCGAGTCGGTGTAGAGCAAGTCCGACACGTCTTGGATGGCGTCTGAGCGGTGACGCGAGTGGCGAGTAGCTGAACGGACCCGGGTTGGTGGGGACGGCAAAGAAAGATGGTGACGACACCACCCAAAGATGTGCGCCTTTGCGTGGAGCGGTGGCACCATGGTACATGGGGTTACCAAAACCAAGCGTGCTCAAAGATCGGAAGAATGGCGACGAAACCTCCGTAGCCAACACCAAGGCTAGAAGCTTAACGCCGCATCTACAAGTTTCCAAAAGATCATCACCAAAGATAGATTGCGAAGAATAAGAATTTATTTAACAATTATTTCTTTTAAAATTATATGGTCTCTAATTTCTATGGCTACGCCCTAGGGCCAATAAGAACTCGGCTCGATACCAATTGCTTCGGCACCGATTTACAAGATCGGATTCCACTGCGTAAACCCGCATTTAGTCCCAAGGATCATGGCTAGTACACACAGATATACAGAAACGGAACAGTGCCAACGATATTATTACAAGAGGGAACATAGTCCGATACAAACAACATACACAACGGCTCGCAGGCCGCAAATCAGAGTACACAGCGATACAAGCCTAATACAACATCTAAAATTTTATTCATCCCACAGGCATGAAGGCTATAGGAACGCGTAACCCTAATCTTCATACTCTTCGTCGGAGAACGCCTCCTCGACGTAATCCGGGTCCTCCTCCTCGGAAGGCGGGCCATACTCGGATGGACCAGCTGTTGAAATTTTGAAAAGGGATGGAAGAAAAGGAGGGTGAGTACAAATTGTACTCGCAAGTCCGGAATTATGCAAATGCGGTTCAGTACAGGGAAGGCTTAGGATATTTTGCGGAAATGCATTTATTAGCCTAGTTTTGGCAAAGCAATTTAGAAACAATAAATCTCAACATTTTCTTTGGGCTCTTCTCAAACGGTTCTCGCCACTTGGCCTCAGTGCCATAGCGAGAACAAAATCCTTTCTTCTTTTCTTTTCTCAAAACGGCTAGGTCCATTCCGCGCGACACTTTCCGGTAGGCCGTCACCCAATCCGAAATATCGCCGGTGGCACCTAGCTCAAACGAAATCCTTCTCAAATCCTTACTCATCTCAAATCCTTTCTTTTCAAACCCCTTTTCTAAATTGGTTTTAAAATGAAGAAACTACCATATAATCAGTCCCTTTGCACGCTCATAACCGCGATCACGGCTATCATGACAGTTTTAACTCTACAGAGTGGATATGCCTTACCCTCGAGAGGCTACGCACCCAGACGGTGTTTCGCCACAAGACCATCAACCACGAGGGCCAACGATCGGGCCCGTCCCATTCCGGGGCTCGAGGTCGTACTGTAATGGCTTAGTTCGTAGGATCATAGGATGAGCAGTCCTTAGACTAGGGGAGATTTGATATTTTAGCCCAGTTTCAAAACGGTGCCCTCTGCACCAACCGACAAAATATCTCCCTAGTCGGAAAGATTTTGGGGTAAGAGGAAAATCATTTCCTACTCAGCATCACCCTCGATGCGCTATCTTTAAATCACCCTTTTCCAACCATTTATCAAAACATTCACCTTTCACACAAATGATTGAATCATTCCGCATAAATGATTTTAAGCATTTATCCTACCACAATCAAAGCATATAAATAAGAGCAATTCATATTTTAGCCTTAGGTTTAATCCTACCATATTTCTTACCTTTCTATTCGGTCATGATAACTAAGTCTAGGAAATACGGCATTTATCTTTTAAACTAGCATGCATATTTTCAAGTCTAATAACATTTTCTAAATAACCGAAAATGGCTTCTCAATATGATCAAAGGGGGGACTTGCCTTGATCGGTTCCAGGGAAAGCGAAGGGGACGTCGTCGATCGGGTCTTCGAGAGCTTGACCTCCTAAACGCGCACACGCATGCAAAGCAATACAACACACATAAGTAAAACATTTTATGTCATGCTGTTTTTAAGGAAAATGCAGCAACCCCATGCTTCATGCATTTTCATTTAAAGGAAACATGATGCTAAATGGTAATGCACACATGGAATGATGCTATCTCAAAATTACTTGCATGACCCAAAACAGATGCTGGATGGATGCCATGCATACAAATAATATTTTTAAGGTCCAGCAACCTCCAAAGTATTTTTCCTGAATTTTTATAGAATATTTACAGCACATGAAATTAATGATGCACCTAGAGCATATCTATTTAACCAAAAATGGATTCCAAATGCATGACATGCAACTACATACTTTTCCTAGGTTCAGAAACTAATAAAGTAATTTTACTAATTTTTACAGAATTTTTAGCATGCACAAGCTATTTTAACAAATACTTTTAGTGCCAAGAAGTGATTTAATCGGAAATTAAATAAAACAAAAGAAGAGGAGGGGCTGATCGGTGTTGGGCCGGCCCGTCCGAACGGCCCAACGGCGAACGCCTTTCGGCACCTTGCTGGGCGAGAGCGCAAGGGCGAAGCGAGCTGATTAGCGGCCCCATTTGCGGTGGCACCGCAGAGGCGGAAGGGGAAACGAGGGATGACCAAATGGCGGAATGCCAACGGCGGCGACGACTCCGCCACCGTGGTTCAATCGCCACGCGAATCTAGTTACGGAAAGGACGAATGTATTGGAGGTCCAACCATCCAACGAGGTGGTCGGAACGGGCGGCGCGGCGATCCGCAGCGGTGATGATCCACGGATCACACGGCGCCGACGATAAATGGCATCAACAGACGATTGATTCGGCCGGAAGCTACTAGGGAGTGGGATGAAGCGATTGGCGAGCTCACCGAGGACGAAGGAAACGGCAAGGCAGTGAGATTGCGGCGACGGCGTCGGCGCGGGCTCCGGTACACGCACGGGCCTCACTGCTCCAAACCAACGGCGCGAGCTCCACGGAAACGACCTGCGCCAAATACGTGGTGAGGTTGGCGCGGAAACCGAGATGGAACAACGGAGGAAACGGCGGCGACGCAGAGAGAAGGAGCAACGCACCGGCTCGGGTGAAAGACGTTGCGGTGGCGCAAAGCAAAGGGCGTGAGGTAGCAAGACCCATTTATAAGCGAGCCCGCGATCGAACGATTTTGACGCGACGCGGTTTGGCAACGCCGGCGCCGATTCGGCCGGTGCGTGTAGGTGAACGATTGAACGCGAGGGTGGTTCGCCGGCGATAAGACAAGGAAAGGGTAGGGGATGGAGAGGGTCCGCGGAAGAGTGCAGGGCGAGCGATTTCATGGGAATGCTGGTCGGCGAGGCCCCGGAGAGAGAGAGAGAGAACAATGGCGGCGACATCATGGACACGGGCGCGACAGGGAAGAAGAAACAGAGGAGGGAGACGGGTCGATAAGGCGGGCCCGCTTGCCGTGAGGCGCAACGATCATGGGCGCAGGAGAGGGCAATGCATGGATGGATGGGCTTGGCGATGGTCAGGCCCAACCGAGGAAGAGAGGAGAGGGAAAGGAGAGGAAGAGGGCGGCGCGGGCCGGCACGGTTGCGGCCCAACCGAGGGGAAAGAGGAGCGGGGAAGAGAGAGGGAAAAGAGGGAGTGGGCCGGACTGGGCCGAGAGGGGTTAAAACCGTTTTGAATTTTTCTGATTTCCAAAGCACTTATATTCTCCAAACCATTTTAACATATTAATACTTTTAGGAAATATTATTTTGTTTCCCCAACATTTATAATATATTTTCAAATAACTTCACAAGGGGCATTGGTTTTAAGAAAATATTATTTTAAACCAATTACCAAATTTTTCCACCAAAGGGCATAGACTTGGAAAGTTTAAATTATTTTTCTAATTTAAATGCAATGCATGAAGTGATGATGTCATGATGCAATAATGAGTGATTTAACATTTTCAAATTATGCATTTAAGAAATTAATAACGTGCCAAATTGGTTTTAAAAATTCGGGATGTTACAGAAACACAAGATAAAACATGAAATACAAGAAACACTCTGGCACACAGTGTTGCGTCCTTTTTCTCTATTCCTTTAATGAAACACAAGATAAAACATGAAACACCTAATGAAACACAAAACACTATTTGAAACATCTGACGAAACACATGAAACACGGCATGGCGAGATCATGATTGCTCAACATTTTTATTGATTTCACATTCATTGTAGAGCCAAACAGCCACGCGAAAGCAACGGATAGAACAATAGAATAAATCTTGGAAACAACACACAACACAAATAATGAAGAAATTTTTCATATCCTCACGCATGGGAGGAAGCAATGACTCAGTTATTTTCATCGTAGATGCTCATATCTTAAGCTCCTAGTCGACGTGCCCGGATTCACCATGGCATCCAGCCGCCCCACGCCCACACACGACATGGGAGGAGACCATTACTTAATTTCCTCCACCATAGATGCTCAGATGTATAGTTTCTAATCGCTGTCTTAAATCGTCATTCTCTCCGGCCGCCCTATGCCCAAAGCGTCATAGGAGGGGGCAAATGCCCTGGCTCTACCACAGGAACAACAATGCCTTGAGCGGGGATAGGCTAGGAAGGACGACACAACATGTAGGGATGTGGAAGATGGTCAGATGAGGAAGAGACATGGCGATCGAGTAAGTTGTGTGAAATCAAGAGATGGGGTGGAGAAACACGCTGAAGTTGGATTAATTGCGACAGGCATTTGCTGTTTTGGTCCATTGTTATGCAGTTCGACGGTATAACAGCATACAATATTTTTGTTGTTGAAAATGCCCTACATTTTGGTGACACCATTCGGGAGCAAGGTTTAGCAAACTATTTCGCCACTAAAAATCAAACAATTTTACCACTAAAAATCGTTGCACAAAAGTTTATCAATTAGCGGTGAAACCATGTCTAACCGAGAAATAGAAAGTGGGAAAAAAAACTGCTGAGAGCATCCCCATCACACCCCCCAAAATGGCCTCTATTTCAAAATTTTTCAAATGTACAGAGAGAATTTATCCACGCGAAGTAGTAGCCAGATCAGAAGAAGCATCGTAGCGATACGCAGAAAATTTGGGGTCCTCACGGGATGCTCTTACCGAAGCGATCGATTTATATAAATAATCACGGTTAGCATATGATTATATAATTAATAATCTCAGTTCTCGAGTAACAAAACGTTACTCAACGTTTATACTTGTAGCGGTGGTCCAGGCTGTCCAGCATAGTACTCCCACTCAAGAGTCAAGACACACCGCGCAGACGGCAGCGCAGAACATCCGGCTGTCCTGCCTCGAGCTCCCCACTTTCAACAAGCCACCGCGTTCCGCTTCCGCGCCTCCCCCTTAAACCCCCCACAATTAACACACTCACCACACTTACGCTCCCACTAACCCCCAACCTCACAGCACAGTCACCGCCTCACCGCACCGCAGTACCGCACTCCACTCTCTCTCTCCACCACCTTTCCCCTCCCCCCTCTCTCCTCCCAATTCGAGCCAAGAAACACCACCACACCACCGCCCTCTCTCTCTCTCTCTCTCTCATGGGCGCGCTTCTGCGCTACGTCCTCCTCGCCGTCGCCCTCGTCGCCGCCGCCCGCTGCGCGGCGGCGGGCAGGCTGTCCAGGACGTACTACCGGCGCAGCTGCCCGCGCGTGGAGCAGATCGTGGCGGGCGTGGTGGCGGCGAAGCAGCGCGCGAACCCGTCGACGGCGGCGGGCACGCTGCGCCTCTTCTTCCACGACTGCTTCGTTTCCGGCTGCGACGCCTCCGTGCTCGTCTCCCCGCTCTCCCCCGACCGCTCCCCGGAGCGCGCCGCGGAGATCAACCTCTCCCTCCCGGGGGACGCCTTCGACGCCGTCGCCCGCGCCAAGGCGGCGCTCGAGGCCGCCTGCCCCGGCGCCGTCTCCTGCGCCGACATCCTCGCGCTCGCCGCCCGCGACCTCGTCGGCGCCCTCGGCGGGCCGCGCTTCCCCGTCGCACTCGGCCGCCGCGACGCCCGCCGCTCTGACGCCAGCGACGTGGGCGGCAACCTCCCGCACACCAACATGTCTGCGCGCGCCATGGCCGCCCTCTTCGCGCGCAAGGGCTTCACGCCGCGGGAGATGGTCGCGCTCGCCGGCGCCCACACCGTCGGTTTCTCCCACTGCTCCGAGGTGGCGCCCCGCCTCTACAACTACCGCGGCGGCGCCGGCGCCGGCGGCTACGACCCGTCGCTGAACCCGGCGTTCGCGCGCGCGCTGCAGGACTCCTGCGCCGGGTACAAGCAGGACACCACCATCTCCATCTTCAACGACATCATGACACCCCGGACGTTCGACGAGGTCTACTTCAAGAACCTGCCCCGGGGGCTCGGCCTGCTCGCTTCCGACGCCGCGCTCTGGGAGTACCCGCCCACCAGGGTCTTCGTCCAGCGCTATGCCGACAACCGCACCGCCTTCTTCGAGGACTTCGCCACGGCGATGCAGAAGCTCGGCGCCGTCGGCGTCAAGACGGGGCGGCAGGGCGTCGTCCGGCGGCAATGCGACGTGCTCGACTGACGCCGCTCCGGCCACCATCCCGATGCTCCACATTGCTCTGCTCGATGTGTAGTGTAGCATCATGATGTCCAGTGGAAAATCTGACGAATCAGGATTGGAAATGCTCCCAAATGCCTCAACCTGTGACGCATTTGTGCTCGAGATGTACCATTCTATTTTCATACATTCTGAGCAAAGACCATTTTAGATACATAGAGTGAAAAGTTGAGTGATGGATGCTTGCACATCTCCCACTGATTCAGCTGCTTTCCCTGCCTTGCCGATGGCGTTTTCTGTTACTTGTCACTATCCAGCACCGTCTGGAATGTTCAGCCTCAGCTCTGGGACAGAACATTTCTCCAGCAGATTCTCCAGCAGAAACCAGAGATTGCCATCCCTTCTGGGGGAATAAAATTGTCACTCAATTCCGAATTTCAGAGTCTCAAATTCTGAAGAATTTTTCATTGCTGTGCCTCAAATTTGCTGAAGGGCCTCGCAGCTCTGCTCACTGGGCTCACTGCGGTTGCACTTGCACTTGCACACTGGCTTGCACGGCCACTGGTAGCAGCAGCAAGCATAGCCGCACGACCACACTGATTTGTCCAAACACAGGCAGACAGAAGAGTAGATTGTTGTGGGGGGTGGAGTCAGGATCGACACGACGTTAGAGTCTCGCGTTGGCACTTGGCACATGGGTGGATCTTGGATGGAAGGGGCGAGCCGACTAGGGAGAGGAGGCGGCATTTGCTTCTTTGCCTCTTTGATTCACGTTTTTTGTTTGGTCCTAATTGGTTTCAGATTTTTTTTTATACAGATCATTCAGCTCAATATTTTATAATAATATTGGTCCTAATTGGTTTCAGAATTTTTTTATATATACAGATCATTCAGCGCAACATTTTATAATAATATTTTTAAGATTTCGTAAAATTTCTTTAAAAAATTTTAAAAATATTTTAAAAATAATTTTTTAGCTTATGCCTCTTTTTAGGAGTCCTTGATATTTTTCATCCGCAACCATAGCCAACCTGCAACTGCGAATCTCCCTCTGTGTTGTACTCCTCCAAACGAGAGCGATTCTGGAGCATACCAGATAAGTATCGGACGACACCTTTAAATCGGCCAGCCTGTGTGAGCTGCTCTGCCATCACCGAGTCACAGCTGCTCGTAGCAGTGCAAGGCCGGTTCTTGTCGGGTTAATCTTTCGGTTGTGTTCTTTTTAGAGGGGCCCCTGGAGCATCCCAATGAGACCGAACAATTTTTTGAACATGTGATCACGTATCTTTGATCTCTAACTACTAATCATAGAAGGGTTATATAAAAACTACAACATGATGAACATATGTAGATTTTTGTCCACTCAATCAGTTCAACTTTGACTAGTCAAAGTGAGCATCTATAATCGGAAGAGTAGAGTTTTTGCCACACTTGCTGGGACAGGATCACAGGAAGCATCTGGGGGCTGCATGCCTTCATCAACAGTAACTTTTCGATTCCTTCGTGCTATGATTTGGAATTAGCAATAAGTAGGCATGACGTCCTTGCATTCTCGACTCTCGAGGGTGTAGCCCTTGTCATTGCATGATAATTGGAGAGAAAAGGAACGTAGCGGCATTAGTGAGACCACCTGCATGGGACTTCCTGACCCCTCAATTGTACAACCTAACCACCAATTCATCAAGTTTGTACCTGTTCCATAAAAACTATGGAGGATCTTGAACCTCAGAAACATTTTGTATTGTGCCCACAGTAGGCCTGGACATGGTAGGAAAATTAAGAAACATTTTGTATTGTGCCCACAGTAGGCCTGGACATGGTTGGAAAATTACCAACGTGTTGTGTGCCATGGAAAAAAAAAAAGAACACCTTGCACTTTAACATTTAACAAGCTGGCACACGGACACACTATTACCAGTAATACAACTACAGAGCAGCAAAGCTTTTAGAAGCCGAAACTAGAATACAAAATAACAGATGTAAAAAATGGAAGAGCGAATAAAAATTTTCCTCTTCCACACAAAAGCCTAATGACTACATATCCATAATCCTCCAGAGATGGGTGCACTACACGACCAATGCTATTAGGCATAATGCATTGAGATTAGTTGCCATTCTCATGTGCCCAAAAGGCCAAAATCCAAGATTGGCAGCAGTACAAAGTTATATGTATCCACCTGTTTCAAAACCTGCTAACAGTTAAAGCAGGAGAGCAGACTGGGAATGATAAGCGTCAGCTGACAGATAGGAATTTACACGCATCAATAAAGGTGTCACTAATCCATCAGCATCGTAAAGGTTAACGAACACAAACATTGATGACTAAGGATATACAAGATCTGCAATGATGCATGCATACACCAATGATGTGCATTTCCTGGCAAATGTTGCAAGCTTGCAATTCTAGACCGTGCTGTTCATCTTTTCTGCTGTTTTGAATAAGGTGCCACTGCAAGGAGAATCTTCTTCCTAGGGCCCTGGTCCATGAAAACAATAACACACTATTCAAAACCACTACAAACAACTAGCACTACAGGAAACGGAGCCTAAATTCTAGAGGACATTAGTTGGTCGTATTACATTTCATATTTGTGATACTCACTAGATTTTCAAGGTAAATTTAAGGCCTCCTTCCATTGTGTGGGCAGTTACTAGAAGTACGGTAAACTGATTCCTGGGGTAAAAAACATGGCTTATAATGCAACCACTCTTCCAAACAGTAGTTAAATGAGTGGTGGGTCTATCAACTTGGGTTGTGCTGCAACTCATGTCTAAATACAAAAACAGTAGCATAGTATTATTGGCTTGATTAAATATTAGTAACATATGCAAGTGTAATCAGGCGAGATGCTAGCAGGTGTTAGGCAGCACATCGCCACAGCCCTCTTGAATAGGACAATTTGGTAAATGATGTGGTACACTGTTGCTTGTCTCTCACCCACTCTGTACCCAGTATGTTCAATTGATGGCTGAACATAGCCATACTTGGGATGACAATTTCTAGAGTGCAATAAAATCTGCTGTCGTTAAGATAAGATCAGTCGCATTATTTCTAAAAAATGGTGCACACATCTGATAGCATTGATTTAGTTTGCTAACAGAAGCAGCGGATTTTAACCTTTTGGCATGAAAATAGACAAACCAACCTTTTGACTACATATTGTTTGCAGCGAACTAAAGCTAGAGTCACTTCATTCAAATTAATGGCTAATAGAAACAGTACTGAAAAGTAACAAAAACATACTCAGAAGCAGAACATCATAATGAATTATGTAAAGATGCTAAAATGGTTAAGACATATGATACCATTGGTACTCCCATTTCTTTGAGATCGCTTTCTTTCATCTGGCTCAGCGCAGCCATATCCACCTGCAAACAAGTGAATGATTTGCCAATATATAACAATTAAAATGTTATACATAAAAAAATATTATTGTACTGCATACTATTTACCAAAAAAAAATAGATAAATTGGAAATGAGTCCAGAAATGAAACGAATCACCTCCTCAGCCTGAAAGAGAACAACATACTTCTCAAGTCCCAGTGAATCCAGCAATTCAGCAACTGTGTGTGGTACTTCTGTCTGCAAAATTGCATTCAATACTATCAGAAATTCTGAGAGTGATAGTTCATGGTTGCATCACCCAAACTGATCAATAATTTTTGACTCTCAGCTAGAAGTCAGCATTAACCAGATGTCGAACTATAACAAGGACAACTAACAATGGCCAAGCTTGCTAGAAGTTCAATTATAAACCAGTCAATAGAAATAGATCTCTTTCTTCCATAATAGTATATTTCAATGTGTTGCATACATACATCCGAACAATCATGTTTCAATACTGTTGAATGTTGACTTCAGAAGACCTTCTATTACTCTAAAGGCTGTTCTTTAGCAGTAGCGGCAAATAAGTGCAATGGTAAGTTGATAGCTGATAAGCAAAATTAATCAGCAGAACCTAACCGAAGTGCAAAATGGACCATATTAGTAAAAATATATATTGATAACCGCCTTTTCAGTTTCAATAATAAATGTCAAGTTTAACAGGACCAACGCCAACAGCATTATCAATTATGTAACAGACTATAGATGTAATTTCAAAAAGCAAGCGTGTGTGTGTGTGAGAGAGAGAGAGAGGGGGGGAGAGAGAGAGGCTGTAAATACAAACCATCACAGGGGCAGGAGGCAGAGCTGTGCCAGAAGGCTTGACTCCATTAGATGGCTGTACTATATCAACAGAAATTGTAGATCTTTTAGGGTAAGGTTGAGTTCTTAAGGTACTAGGAGCATCTCTTGTGATAATACTTGAAGCTCTTTCGGTACCAACAGATCTAATAGATGACCTGGATCTAAGCTGGTCATATGTTCTTGAGGGAGACACATCTCTCCGAACACTTGTAAGCTGTTCTGGAGACCAGTGCCTTAAACCATCAGCTGTCCATGAGGTATAAGATTTTCTTGAAGACTCCAACTGGAACAAATCATCTGCACTTCTTGCAGAGGGCATTTGGCTTACATGAGTAGAGGCCCTTGATTCTGGTACCCTCTCCCTCAAACCATATCTAGACCTTGATTCCGGGACCTTCTCTCTGGCACCATATCTAGACCTTAATTCTGGAATGTGCCCTCTTGAATCATATCTCTTTACACTCTTAGAGTTCCGGGAAAGCTTTTCACGAAGATCCACTTCGTTCTGTTCTGCACCACCATTGCTCCTCTGAGACAGGCCTTTCCTCATAAGCTTTAGTCTTAAATCATCCCTTCCAACCCGACATTCTTGAAATATTATGTAGCGCGACATATGCAAGGAAAAAAAAAAGTGTCAGACAGGGACAGTCTACAACCTAGTAAATTCGATACTGAAAATGAATTATTTATCATCCAAACCATCATCTCCATGCTGTGAGCTTTTGTTTTCTCTTTGTTGTCTGCAAAGCAGGTAGAAGAAAAGAGCAAAGAATGTAAACTTTATAAGAAGTCACTCAAAATAGATGTTCATATTGAGGTATTTATTAGAAAGTCAAACACTGAACTAAGCTTGGAGCGTAAGTGAGTTAACTCAAAGAAAAACAGTAAATACGCATGCACATTTTAAGATTTTTCCATAGCAAGTACTTTCAAAATCAATAAACCAAATCTGTCAAATACATAAAGGGTGATTAGTGAACCAAATCAATCAAATGCATGCAGGTAATTTCCCATTTTTAAAATGAATTTAAAGCGTGACGCAGCACACTTCATTAAATAAAAAGAAGTGGTGCAGTCGATGTACATATAATCAAGTAATTTGCTGGTAAAATGGACAAGATAATAGATCAGATCACAGACTAAACAGAAATTTATGCTCCAGTAGACAGAATATGCACAGCATTCCAAGTCATCTGCATAAGACATTCCAAATGATGGACTGACGGAGGTCTACTTAACCAATGAACATATAAACAATGGCATCATGTATAAAAAAAACATTTAGACTAGTTTAAGTGAAGGAAAAATTTTGCATTGTACAACTCAAACCATGGCACAGAATATGGGGTGAAGTAGACATCATAGAGGAACTCACTCTATGATTACTGATAGCAAAGTACACCCTGTATTACCATCTAGTTAATAAATTTGCTATTCCAACAAAAAAACTATGGTAGGTCCAAATTAACATACCTTTTGTTTCCTTGATGACTGCCAGTGCCATACCAATCAGAATCCACCACATTACTTCCTAACCTCTCTCTCACAGATCGCTTTCTTCCCGACAACGGCACTTCATCGTCGTTACCCGTATCAGATATAGCTTGCCTTTTGACAACCTGCAACCGAAAATATAAAGGTGATGGAACTGAAATTAAATGAGTCATGCAGATCTCCTAGGACCAAGCATTGCAAGACATTGACATCCTCAGCTAGCGTTCTCATCATGGGATAATTTCAAACTAAGGCCTTGTTCTTTTCAGCTTAAAGTTACCGAAAGTTTTAATCTGAAAAAAAATTGTGATCCCTTGAGAGAGGCCTTGGAGAGTCCAAAAAAATTTAAAAAAAAAATTTAGTATTTCTAAGAAAGGCTGTTTAAAACCCTACAAAAATGGGTACAAAGTACTACATCGTTTGGCTTGTTAAAAAATAACAAATTTTTAATTTAATTTAAGCTGAAAAGAACAAGGCCTAAATCTTAATTAATCATAGTGTAAGACCATGAAAACAAGAGGTAGCCTGTGCTGCGAATATAAAAATATAAAATACACAATCAGGAATATGATGTTGTTTACATAGACCTAGCACTTTACCAATAAAATCATGCATCCTATGATGTACCAATAACAGATGTAATCATCAATACAGCAACAGGTAGCGATGATTTATCATGGAACAGGAAATGACCTCAAAAAAAATTACAAAACAAGAATCAAGATCAATTTTTTAGCTTAAATCTTTTTACCTCACCTCAAGGAAATCTTCTAGCCATTTTGGTTTAACATATCATATAGCAATGTATGTATTTTCAGAAAGCAAATTCTATGTAGTCCAAATCACATTTTGCCCTACAGCCACACACTAATGTATGCATTTCATGTTTCCTCACACATTCGACAATTATAAACTAGAAGACCCAACAGACTTCAACTCAAACACAAGGCAGCACCTTCACAAAATCACACCATCACACCTTGATGTAACCCTAACATTAGAGCCTTCAGAGACCTGGCCTTAGGGTAGGTTGTAAGGTGCTTGGTTGTGAACCCCACCACCTAGGTTCAAATCCCTGCAGGACAATAAAAATCTGGGTCTAACTTCGAGGAATCGAGGATGTGTTATAGCTGTGAGACCAAATCGCCGAATTTCACAGCACTCAAAAAAAAAAATATATCAAGCCTTCGGCAGGGATTAAGACTGCAGCCAAACAACCACCATCCGCGACGATGGCGCACGAAATCCCAGCTCCTCCTGTGAGCTCATACCACCCGGAACTAGCATTCCTCGACACTGCCCAAATCATGATTGCTGCCTACAGCATCACACCTTGTTTCCGTCGTTCCGACTTTACGCTTCGTATCTAGTCAACCAAATCGGCAACGATACCACAACCGAACCTAAAACGTAGCACAAAAAACACAGGGCAACGCCGCTGCTATTGGAGCACGGAGATCCGAGGCGACGGCTCACCTGACCGCTGCGGCCGAGGGTGATAGTGACCTGGTGCCTCGAAGACGACGCCGATGAGTCCATCGCCGCCGCCGCCCGCACGGAGGGCAGCTGCCGCCGCGGCCCTGGATGAGCGAGGATGGAGGGCCGCGCGGGCGGCGGTTAGGGTTTGCGGGGGATGAAGATTGGGGGCGCGTGGGGAAGTTTTGCCGCCGGTCGGGACGTGAAGGGAGAGCCGGGAGAGGGGTTCGTGATGACGCATGGTGCGGGCTTCGTTTTGCGCCTTTTGGGTTGATTTTTGCTCATTTTTTTGAAATTTCAATTTACCCTGTATGTTTGGTTAATTAAATCCACACCATTATTAAATTCTTTTTCACAAATCTAATACTCCTAATGCCATTATTAAGTTCTTTAGGAGTATATCATAAAGTTAGTTGATGTGGAGGGTGTCACACCCCTAGCACATGGGCGCTAGACAAGAGCCGGCCCTCACAAAGTTGCTCGTAGCAAGTCTAGGGGAGGCATCATCTGGTCTACCCCAAGCAAACTCTTTGTTCAACTATCTTCATTACGGAGCAACCTCTTACTTGGATGGACACGTGGCGGCCAGTCGTGCCTTGCGCCAGTTAACTAGTAACCGCGTGACAGACCAATCCGAGACACGCCAAAGTCAATGAAAGCGCTGCAGCCGTCCAGCCCACCATTCTTTCAGTGTCACAATGTTGTGCGCGGCGTCAGCATCGTAATCACTGCTAGATACAAAGCCTAAGAGGCTCATGGGGTGCACAGGAACAGGTCCAAAATTTTTTTAGTAAGGATTAGTACCAATTTTTAATATATATTTCTTTAAAAATGCAAAATAAATAAATAATGTTACGTTTATTAAAATTAAATAAATAGCCGCTCATCGTTGTTCCATTAAACAAGATATAAATCTTGTCGATTCAATTGGTTTTACATTTTTCGCCAAACTGTCAGACGAAATGGGTATCAAGGCTGTCAAGGATATACGAAGATAAATCTCGTCGTTTGATTTGGTAGGATTGCAGAGACGAATCCCGCCGTTTGATTTAGCGGGTAGGAGGATTTAAATCCCGCCAAACCAAACACAGGATTTTAATTTGGTGCAGATGCGTGATAGATTGCAAAGCAAGTACCAACACAACATAGATCTCCTTTTGGTCCTCATACATCACACATGAAAGCTTTTGGTGCTCTTTCACGGGCAGTTTGGCGTGTTCTAGGATCTTCAGAAATCATTTGTTGTTCTTGCCTTAATATTGGTCTAATACATTATTTTACTTTTTGGGTTGATTCATTCTGTTTGCATGCTTTTACCAATTTTTTGGAGCATTTTTTGGCTTCTTCTGAACATTTTGTTTGTTTGAATAAATCTCACATTTTTGTTTGGCGGGATTTGTCTTTGTATATCTCCGGCTGCCTTTATGCCCATTCTGCCTGACCATTTGGCGAAAATTGTACTCCCACCAGTTGAATAGGTGGGATTTATATTCGTCTGATGGAACGGTGATAGACATCCTGTCGGGGATTAGATTACGGCCCATTGCCATGGTCCACTCCCTGACGGCCCAATCGAACAGCCTATCAGGGCCCAGCTCCCTGGAAGGTTCTATCAGGCCCATGTGCATCCTGCCGAACAGCCCTTGGCTGGCACGATGCGTAATGGCCTAGGAATCATGTTTGAGTCCTACTCGAACAAGAGTTCTGCACGGCTACGTGAAGACCCGGACGTGGTTTCCTGGATTGGATTAGGAGTCGTGATCCTCAAGACTAGGAGTATGCCTTATCTACCTCGGGACGTATTTGGCACGTACGAGTTCGTTACGATCTCGTGGTTAGCCTTTACCGATATTCCTCAGAGGCCGGTTTGCTCAAGACTATATAAACCATGCCCCTATGGCGTTTAGGGGGCATCTGATGACGAGTTTTACGACTTGATCTAGCTTCTAGACATCTGATATTCGCTTGTACACACATAATCTCGCCGAGACTTGTTCGTCTCGCCGAGCCACCTCTTGTATTCATCTCTGATATATAAGAAAGGCTGGACGTAGGGCTATTATCTCTCTCGAGAGGCCTGAACCAGGATAAAAACCCCTGTCTCCTGTTCATGGTTGTTCGGCGTGTCTCCTATCTCACTTTCAAAGAACCTTAGCGACTTGAGATCGTTATCTCAACCGTCGACACATCCATTTATTTAATTTTAATAAAAAAAAACTTTTTATTTATTTCTACAAAAAATTAAAACAAAAAATTGATTAGAACCTATATGAATTCTATATAACAAAGGGCCTAACCAGTTGGTTGCTGGTTAGGCCACGTATCCGTCTCCAAAACGTGACACGTCGCCAGTCTTTTGGGTAGGCCACGTCACCTGAAAAACAGAGGCCGTCCGATCTTCTCGTGAAAAAAAATCCGACCGTCCATACTAAATTAACATTTAAAATAAAATGTTCCACACAATGCAGGATAAGGCGGGAGACTTGCTCGGTTGGCTAGCTGAGGTACTCCGTAGGTCTCAGACTAGAGCCGAGCGTTCGAATTCTGCCACCACCGAACAGTGTTCTCTTGTTTTTTCCAGCTCCCGCGCTTATTGAGTACCTGTAGAAACTTACCTGTGATAGGTCGCAACACGTTTACTTGCTCGTTTGGCTAGCACAGCGGGCAGTCGGTCTGGAGACCCGCGTTCGAACGACCATCACGCTGTCTGGTTACACAGCGCTGTGCTTTTTTTGCTTTTTTTTCATCCCGTTACACAGCGTTGTGCTTTTTTCCCTTTCCTGTTTCTTCAAGTTTTTTTTTGCATGTCGCAAAAAAAAAATGAAAGTTTCCAAAAATGAAACCATGGCTGCAAAAATAATATCCATAAAAAAATTGATGTTATTCAAATAAAAAAATTGATGTTATTCAAAGTTTATAAAGTAAAAATTTACAAATAATTTGCTCTTTCATGTTTTCAAAGTTTCACAACCATGTCTGCAAAGGAACATCCAAAATTTATTTTTTGCTTTTTTTTCCATCCCGTTACACAACGCTGTGCTTTTTTCCCTTTCCTGTTTCTTCAAGTTTTTTTGCATGTCTCAAAAAAACACAAAAAAAAATGAAAGTTTCCAAAATGAAACCATGGCTGCAAAAATAGTATCCATAAAAAATTTGATGTTATTCAAATAAAAAAATCGATGTTATTCAAAGTTTATAAAGTAAAAATTTACAAATAATTTGCTCTTTCATGTTTTCAAAGTTTCACAACCATGTCTGCAAAGGAACATCCAAAATTTATTTTTTGCTTTTTTTCCATCCTGCTTACATGTATTGTGCTTTTTTCCCTATCCTGTTTCTTCAAGTTTTTTTTTGCATGTCGCAAAAAAAACAAAAAATGAAAGTTTCCAAAAATGAAACCATGGCTGCAAAAATAATATCCATAAAAAAATTGCTGTTATTCAAATAAAAAAATTGATGTTATTCAAAGTTTATAAAGTAAAAATTTACAAATAATTTGCTCTTTCATGTATTCAAAGTTTCACAACCATGTCTGCAAAGGAACATCCAAAATTTATTTTTTGCTTTTTTTTCCATCCCGTTACACAGCGCTGTGCTTTTTTCCCTTTCCTGTTTCTTCAAGTTTTTTTTGCATGTCGCAAAAAAACACCAAGAAAAAAGAAATTTTCCAAAAATGAAACCATGGCTACAAAAATAATATCCATAAAAAAATCGATGTTATTCAAATAAAAAAATCGATGTTATTCAAAGTTTATAAAGTAAAAATTTACAAATAATTTGCTCTTTCATGTTTTCAAAGTTTCACAAGGAGCATCCAAAATTTATTTTTTTGCTTTTTTTTCCATCCCGTTACACAGCGCTGCGCTTTTTTCCCTTTCCTGTTTCTTCAAGTTTTTTTTGCTTGTCGCAAAAAAACACAAAAAATGAAAGTTTCCAAAAATGAAACCATGGCTGCAAAAATAATATCCATAAAAAAAATTGTTGTTATTCAAATAAAAAAATTGATGTTATTGAAAGTTTATAAAGTAAAAATTTACAAATAATTTGCTCTTTCATGTTTTCAAAGTTTCACAACTATGTCTGCAAAGGAACATCCAAAATTTATTTTTTGCTTTTTTTTCCATCCCGTCACACAGCGCTGTGCTTTTTTCCCTTTCCTATTTCTTCAAGTTTTTTTTTGCATGTCGCAAAAAAAACAAAAAATGAAAGTTTCCAAAAATGAAACCATGGCTGCAAAAATAATATCCATAAAAAATTGATGTTATTCAAAGTTTATAAAGTAAAAGTTTACAAATAATTTGCTCTTTCATGTTTTCAAAGTTTCATAACCATGTCTGCAAAGGAACATCCAATTTTTTTTTTAAAAAAAATATTTTGGTGTTATTCATAAAAAATTTGATGTTATTCAAAGTTTATGAAGTCCAAATTTACAAATAATTTGCTCTTTCATAGTAAGGGTATATTCCTTCTTTTTTACATTTTTCAACTTTATTTATGGTACGTCACAAAAAAAAAGGTTTCAAAGTTTCATAACCATGTCTGCAAAGGAACATCCAAAATTTAAATATTTTTTTAAAAAAGTTTTTGTAATGCAACATTCGAACTAAGCATTTCATTTTTGACAGGTCACAAAAAAAAAGAATGAAAGGTTCCAAAAATTAAACATGCCGGAACAAAGAACATCCATAAAAGGTTTTATGTTGTTCAAAATTTTTTGGAGTCCAAATTTACGAATAGTTTTCCCTTTCTTATTTAGTGCCTATTTCGTTTTGATTGTCTATTTTTTTAATTTTACTCATGATGGGTCACAAAAAACATAGATTTGAAAGCTTCAAAACCATGCCTGTAAAAGAATATCCAAAATTAATTTTCTTCAAAAATTAAAAGTTTTCATAATGCGGGTTCGAACTAAGGATTCAAAAAATAAAAACTTTGTGATGGTCCATAAATATATTTAAGCATTTCAAATGCTGATTTATATAAATTGGATTACAAAATAATAGAATTTTTTAAAAAACATAAAAATAAAATGTGATTTTGCCTTACGAAACATATGCCCGCCGCGTAGCCATTGCTAGTATATATACGACTCATGTGCACCCCCGGTCCAAAATTCGTGCGCCCGTCCAGTCGTCCTGGCCCTAGATGGCAACCAACTGACCAAGGCATCGCCATGCAAGGCCCAATCACCCGGTCCATTATCTCTTCGCTCTTTGTGATTGCTAGTTGGATGGGCCTAGTGCAAAAAATTGCTAAATAGCAGCGATTGCGAGAATTTTTTTTAACATTTTTTTTATTTTCTCAAAATAAACAACTAATATTTTTTTTATTAAAATTAAATAAATAGAAGGTCCGGCGGCATTCCATTTGATAGGATATAAATCCTACCTATTCAACGGGTGAATTTTATATAACCCGTCAACCAGGATCTACACCTAACGACTGGCTTGAAAAACTACCGGTTGGTTGGGCGGAATTTAAAATCTCGCCCAACAAATGACCTTCTGTCGGGACCCGAAAATGGAGTCGAGTCCCTATTGTGCTTTATCCGTTCAAGTCCCTGGATCACGTAGCTTGAACACACAATATATAGCTCTTGGATCACAACCATAAGCGCAGAAAACCATTACATCATAGTACTCGCCAACATGGCGTTATTACAATAAGTCTTAGGCACTACGGCCTTTACATAACATGGCAGCGGAAGTCTTCAAACACATTATTTAAACATAAAACATGAGCAGAAATCCCAACTCCACAGGCACACTGTAGAGAGCAGCACTTAGATAGCTAAAAGTCTTCGTCCTGGATCCCACCAGCGAATCCATCGTCCTCATAGTACTCTTCCTCCGGATTCTCCTCCGATGGTCCAACACCTGCTCGTTAGAATGAGCAGCCCCGCATGAAAGGCGAGGGTGAGTACGCGAATACTCAACAAGCGAGGCTGACTATATGCAACTAAGGCTTACAAAGGAAAGGTAAGGTTATTTTGCATAAAGCCAGCTTTTCAAAGGTTTTTCCTATATTTTGAAATATGAGAAAAAAGTGATTTAAAACAAATATTTTGTTTTCAATTTCTTTTCTTTCCTTCGGCCGCAGCCGAAATTTTCCCAAGTGGCTAGATCATGGTTCCCCGCCATGAACCTATACCCTCATCACTCACAGTTCCCCGCTGTGAGGAGAATAAAACAAATCTCTTTTGAAAAACATTTGGAAAATCAAAACAAACTTTACCAAAGAGGCAGCTCCCCGTCGTCCGCCCTTGACCTCGAGCAAGGCTATCATGATAGTTGTACACTCTGCAGAGGTTGCGCACTTTACCCATGAGACAGGATTTCCCTGGCCAAAGGGTCTTCCTGACAAGGCATTTGGCAGTCTTCCTCCTAATTCGGTAACCCCACTCCCAACAGCACAACAGTGTGGTACCATTGGCCTAGGCTTAGTACCACACTGATTGGTCATGGATTGCACCATTGGCCTCAGCATAGTACAATCCAGACCATTGTCCTCAGGATAGTCCCACCGGATAGGCACCGAATTAGAATTCCAAAAGCTACTAAGCCAGGGCCTGCCCATTCCCATACGGGCGCTCAATGGTCGCATTGTAGTACTTAGCTCGACTACCTCAAGGAATCGGTCCTTAGGGAATTAGGGTGGATCTCGCACTGGACCAAGATCTCGTGCAACATTGGCCTCAGCATAATGCACACCACCTTGCATCCAGCCACTCCAAATCAGGTTTTGCTAAAACTCTTTTATCCCAATAGCTCCCCGCTATTATCTATACCCATTTGCAAATAGGACAACACCGGTTGTCGCTTTTTAAATACACGCATTTCATCGGCATTTTAATTTTAAATAGGTACTAGTCGGGACAAGCGAGTCTAAGCATTTCTACTATCGCAAAACCTAATTTTCAAGGAGGCTATAATAACAACATATATAATCATGCAGTTTCTAGGGCGACAAGGTTTGGGCTATAATACAACTAAATTTATCGGGGTAGCTACTCTAACTAAATACTAGTTTTCTAAGGTCAAATATACATGCATAATTTGTGAATCGCTAATAAATATTTGTAAAACAGTAGGAAGTGAAGTTTCAGCACTTGCCTTGTTCAAGATAAAGGACACACCCCTCGGTGCGTCGTGAACGTTCCTTGTCGCCCGATCCTAACGTACGACAATAACGTAAATAAATTCAACAATGCATGAAATCCAAAATAGATGAATGCAATGCACATGACAATTTTACAGCAGGTTTATTTCTGGTCAAAAGAATTTCTAAAATTAGTTTCACAATTTTTTTAGACCATTAATGTATTTATTAAAAATGCTACAAGTTTAGTTAAACAATAAATCATACAAAAATTAATATGTATAGTTACAGAACCAAACTTGGTAGTAAAATATTAGATTTTGGCAAGAACCTGTAAAAATTGGTTTCACATTTTTATCACTGAGATAATTTTAAAATTATTTAAATTCTCAATTTTTCCTGAAAAATCACGAAATTGAAAAACTAGTGGGCCGCCCATCTTTGGCTTCTTCAACCTCTGGGTGTGGCTCGAGGGAGGGATCTTGTGCTGGCGCGGCTCCCGCAAGGGGACGGGCGAAGCGGAGGCGGAGGGGCGGGGGGGGGGTCGCGGGCGGGCGGACTCGACAATGGGCGACTGGCGCGAGGCGGTTCGAGGCGACGGGCGGCGCTGGCAGGCGGCGGCGGCGCTGCCTGCTCATGGTGGCGGCGAGCGGCGCTGGGACGAGGAAAAGGCCCGCGGCTTATAATCGGCTCGGGAAAGCGATGGTGGCGGCGGCTTGGGTGGGGAGGACCGAGCGGCGGCTACAAGGCATGAAGTCTGCGCGGTGGCATGGATGGACGGCGGAGCTCCGCCAAGTCGGATCCAGCCCAATTGATCAAGGAAATCTTCTAGACGCCATAGGATGCTCTTGAGAGAGGAATTTGATATTCTCGCAGCGGCAATGACAAATTCGACGCCGGTACCTTCGGACGGCGCTCCGGACAGTTGCGGCTCCGGCGTCCAATCGGCGGCGTTCCGGTGGTCGTCTCCTGCGGTTCCAAGGCAAAATGGATTCACAGAAGGTCAAGGTAGGACATGGCGGCAAGAACTCAGCAAGAAATCTTACCCACTGCTCCAATCGAAGGAGAGAACTAAAGGAAGAGGGAAGAGCTCGGGTGTGGGAATTTTTAGGGAAGAACAGAGGAAGATGGAGAGGTTTGGCTGCGAAAAATGGGATGAAACTGGTGCATTCACCCTCTAGTAACTGAAGATCATCAATGGCTTGCATGATGGGTGAGTGGTGCATCAAATGGGCACTTAGCATGGCCATTAGGAGGCTTGGAGTGGGTTTTCAAGAGGGAAGAGAAGGTAGCTGCGAAAATTATCAGCCTGCACAGCGTGGAGGAGGTAGGGGAAAAGTCTAGGGAGGCTTACAAGTGGGCCCGAGAGTTTCTAGGCATTTTCCTATTTTTCCTCTAAGCAAAAATGCTAAAACAGTAGTTAAACTATTAAATAAATATTTTATGAAATTATTTTTCCACATAAAATAGTTTATTATTTAATTATATTAATTTTATAATTAATTTCACAATTTTTCCAAATCTTCATAAAGCCGGAATAATTTTCGGAAGAAAGGATCAATTTCTAGTTAACTAGAAATGTTTTTCTGAAATAAATAAGTAACAAACTCATTTTTGGGTTTTAAATTATTTTTAATGCGCAAAAATAATTTAGATGAAATGCACATGCATGAGTTTTTTTAATTTTTCAAAAATGAGGATGTTACACCTTCACACTTAGGCTATAAAAGGCACCTAAATACAAGGATTTTCGTCCGATCTATGCCAATACGATGATAGTTCAGGATTATCGACCAACTACTTTATTGAAACGTTGACAACCGAGATTACGACGTTGCAATGTTGATAAGATCGATCCATCGCTATGACGCAAACGTTCATAATCAAGATCAACCCATTTTACTTTTGACAATACCAGGTCTAAGCACTTGACACCGAAGACTTATTAGTCAAAACTTGTTAATTAGTTCCTAAGTTTGCCAATATTCACCATATTTGAGTTTTTTTTATTGAGGTTAGAATATACATTTTCTAGGGAGCGACTACGCCGTAGTCTCCTCTGTTTTCAGAAAAAATGCAGGCAATGCCATACCCCCATCCCTTCTTTTCCAGCAAACCTACCCCTTCTTCTTGGAATGCTCTATGCCCCTCCATCCCTGGTGTCGCCTCCCCTCCTACCCTTGACTGCCGGCACCCTCGCCGCCTCACCACATCGGCCCTGTCCACCCTAACCCCACCGGCTTGTGCTAGATCCACCCTCCACCACCTGCTAGACGTCTTCGACCACATCCACAGCTTTGGCGGTGCCATCGTTGCCTCGTCGTACCCCCACAATACCCTCTCCACCGGGAGGCCATTGCTGTGTCAGTCTCTCTCTAAGCCGGAGGGGCACGGGGAGCCCACCCCAAACCCTAACTCGAACCCTAGCCTCGCGTGCAACGGCGGCTGGAGACGAAGAAGGAAACAACAGCGGTAGTTGGAAATGATGTGGAAGATGGTAACAGTGGCGGATCCAAATGAGGCAAAATCTCCTGTGATTTTATTAGTGACATATGTTTTCTTTAGTAAAATTTGATTTGAAGCCAGGCATCTGGTTACATTGGTACTCCCTCCGTTTTTTTATAAGGCGTATTTTGTTTCGTTAGGACAAAATTTTAACCAATAATTACTGCATTGATACATAATTTTTATGACACAAGATTGATGTTGATAGATTTGTATTCAAAAATACTTACATATGAGTATGATTTTGTATCACATAAATGACATATTAATGAAGTAATTGTTTGTCAAGGTCTTGTCCTAATGAAATAAAATGTGCCTTACAAAAAAACGGAGGGAGTATTTTCTTTGTGATCATAGTTGTTCACAAGCAAGCTTGTATGTGAATTAACACGCATAAGATTAATTGGGGCTTTAGTCGTTTGCTTGTTTTTTAATATACGAGCATCATGCGAAAGATTTTATTTGCATTGCGCATGATATCCAATTATCCATGAAAATGTTGTGTCTCTCTAAGAAGATTGCCTGCACTTTGAAGGATGGTGCAGATGGCTCTGCTCAACCACACAACGCATGCAATTGTGATCAAGACACTCCCTATGGTAATTTGAGTCTGTTTTCTCTGAAAACAAATAATTATTTTTTAGACATCGAAACAGTCTCCAAATACAGTTTTAATTACTAATTACTAGTACCATTTATTTACGAAAGCACACTGAAACTATGATATTTTGAAGATGTTCTCCAAAATGAATCTACGCCTATAGTTTTTAGGAAAAAGTGTCAACTTGGTCCCTCAGCTATGGTGTTTGTGTCTATTTGATCCACATGGTCAAATACCGCTTTTAGATGGTCCTCCAACTATCAAAACCGTGTGATAATAGTCATTTGACTAGTCAAAACCGGTTTTGACTAACGTGGCCTCCATATGGCTATTTTAGATGCCATGTATGCACCCACGTGGCAGGTATTTTCTTTTCCTTTTTTCTTTATATTCATTAATCAAACTCAATATCTCTCTCCTCCCTCTCCATCCGGCACCCCACCCCATCGCCGCGAGCTCCTCCCTGTCCGCCACACCTGCCGCCGCCGAGCTCCTCCCCGCCACGTCGTCGGCGAGGCCACTCACCGTGCCACCCACCGCCGCACCGCCACCATCCTCGCCCGCCCCCGGCGACGCCTCTCACCACCGCCGCCATCCTCGCTTCGCCCCTAGTTTCACCGCGGTCTCCTCCATGTCGCGGGCGCAGCCAGATTTGCTCCATGGCGAGCGAGCTGAGGATGGTTTCGGCGGCGCGAGCTCAGATTTGCTCCATGGCGGTCGAGCTTGGGCGACGGCGGATGAAACGACAGCGACGGTGAGCTCGGGATGGCCGCTCCGATCTCCTTCTTTCTCCTCGCGCTAGCCATCGCCGCCACACTAAGCCGCTCGTCCGCCGCCGCTTGCCGAAGCTCACCGCGGTTCGGTTTCCTCCACGTCTGGCGCCGCCACACCCACTCCGCCGACAACCGGGTCGTCTTGCCTCTCCTCGCGCCCACCTGACTTCGGCATGGGCGCCGCGCCCACCTCCTCCTCGTTGCAAGACTGAGGGCGCCACGGGGCTCGCCGGTTGCCCTGCCCATCACCACCCATCTCGCCTCGCACAAGCGGCATGGAAAGCATGTGTAGGGAGATGAGAGAGAGACGAGGAAGGGGATAAGTTAGAGAATTGAGTGAGAGAAAGAGGAATTAAAATGAAAAAGTCCATGTAGACTCCTACGTGGCAGCCACACACGCAAAATTGCTTAGGTGGTTTCCACGTCCGCCAAAACCACCTGTGAAGACGGTTTTGACTGGTCAAAGGACCAAATTGGCACATTTGCAATACCAGAGGGACCAACTTAAAGTGGTTTTGGACCTTAGAGGTAATTTGTTACTTGGCACAACCACGAAAGTTCAGGGACTAAGTTGGCACTTTTTCCTAGTTTTTATGTACTAGATCAAATCTACACCTATAGTTTTTATGTACTATATCTAAATAGTTTAAAATATATTCATAGCTAAACCTTTAAAATTTTGACTCTAAGGTGCTTCAGAAAACAAATATTTGTGATCCATGTACGGATCATGTACCTCAACCGTACCGTACGTATCTCAAAGTATACAGCTAATCCCTTCCCAACGCCTTATCAAAAACCCGTCTTCTCCCCCACCTCTCCCCAGTCCCCAGGCCACCCAAATGCTCCTCCTCTTCTCCCCGCCTCCTTCCCCTCTCCTCTCCCTCTCCTCCTCCAAACCTCATCGCCATCCCCGCCTCCCTCCCCTCCATGCCTCCGCCTCCCCATCGCCGCCGGAGCTCATCGCCAAGTCCGCGCTCCGCCGTATCTCCGAAAAGCTCCGCAGCCTCGGCTACCTCGAAACCGCTTCCGAGCCCCCCTCGGAGGCTCCGGCGCCGAGCGACGACGGCCCGTCCCCTGGCGAGATATTCGTGCCCACCCCGGCACAGCTCCCGCGCCACCGCGTCGGCTCCACGCTAGACCCGAGCTGGGCCACGGGCGACGGCGAGGCCGCCACCTCACCGCGGAGGAGGCGCGGGAGAGATGCGGCGGCTTCCGCGCCGCCGTCCGCGGCGGAGCTGGCACTTCCGCGGGGCGAGCTGAGGCGGCTGCAGGGGATCGGCATCCGGCTGCGGAATAGGCTTAAGGTTGGGAAGCCCGGCGTCACGGAGGGGATCGTGAATGGCATTCACGAGCGGTGGCGCAACGCGGAGCTCGTCAAGCTCAAGTGCGATGACGTCTCGGCTATGAACATGAAGCGCACGCACGAGATCCTCGAGGTGAGCGCTGCGTTGCCCTGTGTAGCTATGCTACGTGTGTCAAACCAATATAGGTTTACTTGGCGTTGGGTGCGTCCATGTGTTTTCCTTAGTAACACGTTCGGAAAATTTGGATGCTGCAAGGCATCAGGGCTCTAGTTCATGCGGAAATGGTACGTTAACTATATCTATATGTTAGTATGCTATGTTGAAATTCGTTTCACTCTTGGCCAATAACCTGGTAGGATAAGATGTTGAGTAGTAGAGATGGTTGCACACTCTTGGTCTGTAACTTTTAGCAAGTGGAGGCAGCATATTAAGTCAAAGCGCCCCTCCAACAGCGTTGAAGTCATAATGTCATATGATCAAGATGGAGGGTATGGTACTGTTTTTAAATAAATCCATTTGACAAATTGACAGTGCACTTGCATGCACACAACTGTTGCTTCTTCAAAATATATTTCATTTCAAATTCCATTTTGACAAACAAAAGGCTATAACAAGAGAAATGGTTTAGGACTGTAGGGTTCATTTCAAATTTGATCTGACACACGAAAGGTTGAAAGTTGAAACAAGAGAAATGGTGCATAATTCCTTCCGAATTCCATTTGACAAGAGATGGTGTATAACTGTTGGAGACAACTATTCTCATCTCATTGTTGCTCACCATTCAATTGACATCCTCTGTGTGTTTTGCTTCATAGAGAAAAACTGGAGGCTTAGTCATTTGGCGATCTGGAAGCACCATCATACTGTATAGAGGAATCGATTATAAGTATCCTTACTTCCATGATAGAGGAAAGAGGTATGATCATCCCAAGAATGAGTCATCAGAGCATATCAGTTCTGGAGATAAGGACAAAGATATTGGTATAGTGTCTGTAGCAGAACAAAGTAGCAGTGAAGATGATTCTGAGAATCATGCAGAACATGACATAATTTACAAGGAGGAAGGTGAGAATGCTGGTATGATATATAGAGAACATATGAGTTTAGGAGAGGAGGGCAATAATCATGATATAGAGCCTTTGGAGCAGAGTAGCGTCACAAACAGAGATGCAAATCATCCCACATTATCCTCTAAATGGCTTGTTGTTGATGGGCAGGAGAGGAGGTTAGATAATAGATCTACAGAGCAAAATAGCAATGGAGCTCCAAACAAACAGCATGCAACATTGCATAGAAACACTAATGTACATCCTCCTAGTAAGGCCGTTGCTCGAGCTCGTTCAACCTTAGTTGCTGGTGTTGGTTCTACAAATAAGTTTCGCTTGCAGTTGCCTGGGGAGGTCAAGCTTGCAGAGGAAGCTGACAAATTGTTGGATGGGTTGGGTCCACGGTTTTCTGATTGGTGGGGGTATGACCCCCTTCCAGTAGATGCTGATTTGTTACCAGCCATTGTCCCTGGATTTCGCAGGCCCTTTCGTCTTCTTCCTTCAGGTGTGTCACCTAAGCTAACAGACCGAGAAATGACTATCCTTAGGAGACTAGCTCGCCCCTTACCCTGCCACTATGCACTCGGTAATGTTCTGTAATATACTCTTTTCTATTGTCTTTGATTGTGTTTGATAAGGACCTTAGTAATTAATTTTTTGTGGCATCCGCTGTCTAGGAAGAAGCCGGAACCTTCAAGGATTGGCTGCATCCATGATTAAGCTATGGGAAAGATGTGAAGTTGCAAAGATTGCTATCAAGAGAGGTGCACACAATATTGATAGTGACCTCATCTCTGAGGAATTAAAGGTGGGTAGGTGTGATTGATTCATCAGCTGCAGTTGCAAATCACATTTATGTTCTCTAGCACTGTTTTGGTACAAGTGTAAAACAATATTTTGAAAGCATTTTAATTGAACATGTCATACAGTGTAAGAAAATATGGAGATATAAGAGGTTTTTCTGTATTATTTCAAAATGAAAGTTGAACCGCAAAACATAACTATTACATGTCGAGACAGTGTATCTTTAATCCAACTTTATCACACATCATATTAGTAAAAATGTATAGTTTCTAGAGTGATCCTACTCCTTTCACTCATTCCACGTTTTGAGTCCACAACTTTACATCATAACACACCGTCATTGTAATCTTCATTCTCAAATTCAGAATGGTAATTTCCAGTATTATGTTATTAATCTTGCAGGGATTGACAGGTGGGACCATTTTATCAAGGGATAACGAGTCAATTGTATTCTACCGAGGGAAAGATTTCCTCCCCCCAGCTGTTTCTCTTGCTTTAGAAAAGCGCCGGAAGTATAGCAATTCCATAATCAACAAACCCAAACCTAGCATTGAAGAGAGCATATCTATTCAAGATACTTCTGAACTGAAGATGGCAAGTGATACTTCATTACATGAGCATGAATGCCATGAGGAGAGGCAAGAAGAGGAAATTTCTGTTACAAAAAGTAGAACAAAATCCCTTAATATAGTCACCCAGAACATGGAGACCAGGCTATCCCAGGTGCCTGACTGCCTGTTACTGTAAATTTAATAGTTGCCATCTCTTGTTAGTGTCTGCTTTCGTGAATTCCATAACTCAATACACATGCAAAATATTTTCAGGCTATAGCTGAGAAAGAAAGGGCTGAAAAACTTCTTGAAGAGCTAGAAAAGGCAACTCAACCTTCAAAAGCGGAAACTAGAGAGACAATCTCAGAAGAGGAGAGGTACATGCTGCGGAAAGTTGGTTTGAAGATGAAACCGTTTCTGTTGCTAGGTGAATATTCTCCTCGACCTTGCATTGCAGTGCAGTCTGCACACATCACTACATCAGTTCTGAAAACAAGCTAATTAGATTATCCTTTTTTCCCACAGGAAATTAAGTTTATTAGATTGAAATGTCATGATTTTTTTTGTATAATTGTTATAGGTTCTTTCAGACAAAATATTATTTTCATTCATCTAAATCATTACCCCAGTTCTGGTGTTAACAGGGTGAATCACTTGTGGTTTTATGTTTTTCGAAGCACAGAAATTTGAAGTAACGCTGTCATTTTTTGTGATTCATCATCTTATACCTACCCATGATGTTTCTGCATGTTACTGTTTTAAAGTATACAAGTAAAAAAAAAACACCCTCTACTCCAAAAAGAAAAAAGGAGACATGGCAAAAAAAGTGGGAGGGAATGTCCCCCTATTAATCTATGTAATCTGCGCAGCCTGTTGGAACAATAACAGCCTTGACCTCTGCCAAGGCAACCTGCTGGACCTGCACTACTGGTCTGTTGAGACAAAACTGACATCCTGTCTCCACCAAGTTAATAGAACGTCAGTGGCTGGAGACTGACACTGCAAGTAATGCAGAGAACATCCTAGGAAAGGTTATGTAGCTAGGGTAATGGGAGGGTTCCTTGCAATTCTCCATAGTCTTTTTTGTATTTTTTCCCACCCATATACCTTTTATTTTTATCGTTTAATTATGCTCTCACTTTTTCTCGCTATTGATTCGCAGGACGGAGAGGAGTTTTTGATGGGACTGTTGAAAATATGCACCTTCATTGGAAGTATCGAGAACTTGTCAAGATTATATGCAAAGAGCACAGCATTGAAGATGTTGAATTTGCTGCTCAAATGCTAGAGGCAGAAAGTGGTGGTATTTTGGTGGCAGTGGAAAGAGCGCGTAAAGGGCATGCAATTATAATATATCGAGGAAAAAACTACCGGAGGCCATCAACTCTGAGACCAAAATCCTTGTTGAATAAAAGGGATGCTTTGAAGCGTTCTGTGGATAATCAACGGTATAAGGTGAAGCTTAAATCCACTGGGTTTGCTATGGTTCCTTGTGGAGTTATTTCTGAATAAATATATCTTGTTCATTTCAGTCCTTGAAGCTTCATGTCCTTAATCTATCAAAGAACATCGACTACTTGAGGGGTCAGATGGTATGTTCTTGTCCAATGCTCGGCTTTTATCATTTTTATTGTGAATGGTGTTAACTTATTTTCTAACTAGATTTTTTTTAATCATTGGAGGACCACTCTATAACACCATCTAATCAGATGAACTCAGGCCACGAAGACAAAGGTTTTCATAATCTCTGCGCGAACTCTAGAGCTCCAGTGGAGAGAAGCAAAGTAAACACTTCTTAATTTGAATGTAGTTCCATTGCAGCTCATTATATTCTATCATGTGCCTGATTGTCTGTTAATGTGAACATACATGGTCAAGGAAGTGCCTGCAATTGCTTCTGAGTGCTCTGAGCCAGAGGTTGAGGATACTTCAGTTAAAACAGGTAGAACCTTATATATAAACCAAACTGGAGTTCCTTCGGATGATATGCGGGTATAGCACTCCGCTCTTTATATAAATTGTAATTCTTAGTTTGATCCTTTGATTGAATTTTTGGTGAACTGATGTGCACACTGCAAATGGTGTTTACAGAACAAATTATGTTTCAGCAATCTTAAAGATGATTCTTCTGACGCCGCAAGTCCATCTCTGACCATCAGTTCCAGTACAGATTCATCTGATAATCAGATTAAACACGTGAGTTTCTTAATGTTGTTTTTCGCAACATATGGCTTTTGTTCTCCACTGATACTGATGAGTTAATGTTACAGAAAAAACAAATTAGTTCTCCTCTGACTTGCAATTCAGATGTTCATAGTGAAGGTGATTCAAAAGGTGTAGGAACCTTTAAACCTTTCACCACACTGGATGAGCCAAAATTTGATAAGCAATCTGCTCCTCACTTGCCATTCAGAGTTGCAACACTCACAAATCGAGAAAGGCTTGTGTTAAGGAAGCAAGCTCTGACAATGAAGAAACGGCCAGTTCTTGCCATTGGTACTTTTTTAGACTTATCCCCAGTACAGTGTATACCAAAATCAAATTATTGTGCTGAGCATCCAATTCTGTTTTAGGGAGGAACAATGTCATCACGGGAGTTGCGAAAACAATAAAGACACACTTCAAGAAGCACCCTCTTGCTATTGTGAATATTAAGAACAGAGCGGATGGAACTCCAATTCAGCAGCTGATATCAGAACTAGAGGTTTGTAATCTACAACAGAAATATATCGTTCCTAGGTACTCGTAACTAATCTGAGCTTCTATCGTCCAATGGAATCAGGAGGCAACTGGATCGGTTCTAGTGTCGCGAGAACCAAATAAAGTGATTTTGTACAGGGGTTGGGGAGCAGAAGTGGCCCAGAAAAGCTCAGTGGGAAATAGTACAAATGAAGGAGAAAAGGAGGTGATATCGCCTCAGCTGCTGGAAGCCATCAGATTAGAATGTGGGTTGCACCCTGGTGAATCAGCGTAGATGGATCCTGTATTAGCAGAAGCACATATCGTCTTCAAAACCAAATCATGAACCACTGAAGCTAAGTCGTCTGGGAAACACGCACACTTCGTGGTGCATCTACTGCAAGTGTGTGCAGATAGGAGAGGAGCCAGCCGCTGCCATCTCATCCTTTTGTGGAGTAACTATTTTTTTAACAGATTCTTTTGTAATTCATACACATGGTCAAAGGAAACACTTTAATTCAATTCTTTATTCTTACACTAAAGAATGAGTAAATCTCTTCGCATAGGATTCAAACCTACAGCCAGTTAACAGCCCGCTGTACCGCTGAGCTACTGAGGACCAAAGGGGGTTTGACTCCTATAGTTTAACTCTGCTCTCAACCCATGAACAATATGAATCCGAAACTTCTTGAATTTCTTCTTTTGTAACTCCTGAAATTTTGACTCCGTTTTATGTTTTATGCCACATTTTATAGAGAAGCCTAAAAGGGCTCTATTTCATTCAATTTCAATGGATGTTGGGTTTAGTCCCACGTTGGATATTGGTGATAGGGGAGCACAATTTAAAAGGTGAAGACCTCTCCCACTAGTCTTTTGGGTTGAGTTAGGTCAGGATCTGGGTTGCGTTTCTAGTTGGGCTAATAATGTGGGGATCTGGGCCGTCCAGTTGGGCCAATAGATGGATTTGGGGATGTACCAAGGCTAGGTGATTGGAGGTCGACAAAATAGCCAGCGAGGTCGATAGGCGACGGTGATGACCTCGGCGTTCATGATCAGGCCGATAGGCGACGCGAAGGAAGTCGGATAGATCGGAGCAGCGGGGCGGTAGGTGGCGTGGAAGTAGACCTCGCGGCCCGCCAGACGAGTTCGACCAACCCGGCCGGCCGGCCGGCATCGGCCAGACTCGGGCCTCGATCAAGCTTGGCCGGGGCCGGCTCGCCCGAGAATTTAGTGCAACAAGCCGTGGCCGCCGGGCTCATGGATCGGGCGGACTTTTCGGCCGGGCGGGCTCGAAGAAAAGCAGAGGTCGGTCGTCGGGCGAGGCGCAGGCTCGGGCTTGGTCCGGGGATGGCTTTGCCAAGCCCTACCGATGGATGATCAGGTCTAGTGGAAGGATGTCTAATAGATTGGAACGACAGGAGCAGTGATGCAATCGGCGGAAGGATGTCGGATAGATCGGAACGGCGGGACCGACAGGCAGCGCGAAGGGATGTCCAAAGATCGGAACGGTGGGAGCAGTGATGCGATCGGCATGCACGAAAGGATGTTGGATAGATCGAAAAGACCAGATGTTGCACAGGAGACGGTAGGCTGGAAAGCCTGCTTGAGGGCATGGTCAGGGTGCGATATGTTTTACCGTGCACGGACGACGTGGTGCGTAGTGGTGAGCTACGAAGCCCGCTTGAGGGCAATCAGAGTTTGGGTACAAATGTTCGCGCAAGACGCTGAAACGACTTCAAGGTGAAGAATGTCATATTCTCCAATCAAGCATGGTTAGGGTGCGGCATGTTTTACCATACACGGACGACGTGGTGCGCAGTGGAGGGTTAGGAAGCCTGCTTGAGGGCAATCAAAGTTTTGGTACAAGGGTTCGCGCAAGATGCTGAAACAACTTCAAGGTAGAGAATGTCATATTCTCCAATGTGGAGTTTGTTAGGTTTTGTGTCGAATACGTGTACAAGTATGTTACATGAACTCTGTTGGCAGGCTGGAGTTTGGGTACAAGGCCGCGCAAAACACTAGAACGACTTAAAGGTGAAGGTCATTGTCGGTGTAATAAATACCAGGGTGCAAAGAGTCCTGTGAGGACCAAACGGGCCCCACGCATCAGGCGGGCGACAAGGCCCAGCAGCGTGGCGAAGCCCTCAGGCGCCGGGCGAGGGCTCCACACGTCGGTGGGCGATCAGACCCAACAGGCGGGCGAGCCCCACGGCGATCAAGCGGGTCCCAGCGCGTCGCGGGCGACGAGGCCTCGTGGCGTGGCGAGCCCCTGTGGCGCGGGCGAAGGCCCCACACGCCGTGGGCGATCAGACCCAGCGTGCGGGCGAGCCCACGGCGTATCAAGCGGGCCCCACGCGTCAAAGCGGGCGACAAGGCCCCAGCCATGCGTGGCGAGCCCTTGAAGACTAGGCGAGGCCCCACACATCGGCGGGCGACTGTGTCCCAGTGTGGGCGAGCCCATCAAGCTGGCTGGCGAGGGCCCCACGCACCAAAGTGGGCGCGCTGGCGAGCCTCGGCGCAAGATAGGCCCCCCATCTGCTGCCGGGCCCGTGGCGAGGCGTTGCGGAAGGAGTCTTCTGGGCGAAGGCTCTCCCTGCTGCGAAGGACGAGTGCATTTAATGCGACATCACGCGTGGATAGACAGCTGAAGAAATGATTACCGCTACAGTAACCCCTGCAGGTCTGAGCGGCTGTCACTGTGGCGCAGAAGAATTGACCGGCAGAGAGAAGGTTTGCTTGAAATGGCCGCCCGCGTCAGGAGGAGCAGGCTTGGCCCCTTATGACCTCACCGGCAGGATCTTGGTCGTCGGCCACTTGGCGGCACGCGAGGGCGCCGCCGCTGGCATAGGCGGTGCACGTTTTAAATCTCTCCTGTCGTGTCTCGTCGATTGTACTAAGAGTATCAGATCGCTTACCCTTAACTCTCTCCGCCAGTTCAAAGCTTGTATAAAAGGAGAGAGAGAGGGAGAAAGGGTACGCTGCACTAGCGTCGTGCATTCAAAAATCTCAGAACACATTCCATTCAACCACAATCGAGAAAAGAGCTAAGGCTCGGCAGAGTAGGACTATTACCCGCAAGGGGTCCGAAACTGGTAATCTCGTGAGTCGCTCCTTCTTTGCGTCCGACGCCAAATCGAACCGAGCACTACCGATAGGCTAGCAAGGTAGAAATCGACCAGGTGTGATCCGCATGGTTGAGCGGTGAACACGCCGCCGATGGCGCGCTGTAGTGGGAGCGCTAGCATCGCTTCTGCTTTTCAACTTCATCAATGGCGGATCGGCATTCGCGATGGACCAGAGGCGGCCGCTAGAGCCGCTGCCACGGCGTCGGCCGCGTAATGGCGGTGGATCGGCGGCGGCGGCACCGCCCCGCAAACTTAGCGGCGCTCGCCTTGGAGGAGTGCACTCAAAGACAGAACCTCCATGCGGCTGTGGCCTCGCTGGACAACCCACCGGTGCCGATGACTCCGGACTCCCCGGCGGTTCCGTGGCTTGCCAGTTTGGCCCGCTACGTCGATGCCGCCGCGGCGGTGGTGCAAGTTTCGGGAGGCGCGGGAACCGGCGTTTCCGCTTCTTCCCGTTCCCTCTTGCCCGCGCGTTCCTCTCGCAGATCTCCTGGCGGAAGGGACCGGGGCCAGGATGATAGAAACCAGGCGACTCTTCAATAAATAGATAAGTTCTGTCTCTCTGCGGGCATCTGTTCTTTTTCGCCTTAAAGTCTGTTAGAAAACATTCTGTTGAAAGCTGGTAGCGAAAAAGTACTTAAGGCTGATGGCCCCTTAGTTGCAAGAGCAAACGCTTAAGCTTGCGGTTGGGCGAGGCGATGCGGACGGAAGGCGGGTTCTAGCCTGGTGTGTCGGCTCGGTCTGGGCAATGCCCCAACGGCGGCACCGGCGTCTAGACCACTTCCGGAAGCTAAGTGCTCGCCACGTAACGTTTAAGGTCGGTTTGCCGAGAGGCCGTAAGGGTTGAAGTAACCTGATGCCTAAGGAAAAAGCGCTCACTTGCAGCAGAACGTTCTGTCTAAAGCTTTTTGGCGATCAGTTGTTTAGCCGCAAAAAGTCTGTTAGAAGGCATTCTATCAAAAGCTGGTAGCGAAAGTACTTAAGACTGATGGCCCCTTAGTTGCAAGAGCAAACGCTTAAGCTTGTGGTTGGGCGAGGCGATGCGGACGGAAGGCGGGTTCTAGCCTGGTGTGTCGGCTTGGTCTGGGCAATGCGCCAACGGCGGCACCGGCGTCTAGACCACTTCCGAAAGCTAAGCTCTCGCCACGCAACGTTTAAGGTCGGTTCGCCGAGAGGCCATAAGGGTTGAAGTAACCAAAAGCCTAAGGAAAAAGCGCTCACTTTCAATAAAACGCTCTGTCTAAAGCTTTTTGCGTTCGGGTGCCCCAGTTCTTTTCGCAAATTTAAGTTTTGCGCAAAGTTTGATCGAGACTCGCGGCAAAAGAGCAAAAGTTTGCATTAACAAGGTGTTTACAGGACAGAAACAGATGAGGGAGTTCATCTACTCCTCGTCATCGTCTCCGTCACCCTCTGCTGGCGCAGCGCCACCCATCATAGAGACGCGGTTGGCGGCGGTGTCAACCCGCGATTGCTCGAACCGGTCCAGTTGGCGCGAAGGCTCCCCGGTGGCGGCCTCGAGGTCAAACGCGGCGTTTTGGGCAAGGCAGTTGCCCAAGACGAACCGCGCCGCTTCGAGAGCGCCGTGGCGACCATCTTCGATCGCCCGCGCCCGCAGCACCACCGGGAGATCACGCAAGGCCTCGGCGGCGCGCCCCGCGGCCCCGGCGTATTGCGCGGCGGTCTCCTCCAGCGGAGAATAGAAGGTAACGCCCAGCGGGTACAGGACGTCCCTGAAGCTGTAGTAGGCGGCGCGCAGCATGTCGACGAGGACTCGGAGGCGCCCAGAGTGTTCCGCGCGGAGGTCTTCGACGACTTTGGTGGCCGAGGCAGCGGCGGCTTGCGCCGTCCCAGCCTCGCGCGCCGCCGTCTCCTCAAGGGCGATCTCCAGCGTCTGCGCTGCCGGAGCTCGCTAACGGCTTCCTCCGCCGAGGCTGGGTCGCGCCGCCCAAGTGTGGGCGAGGGCGCGAGCGCTGGTGGAGCGACCAACGCCGGTGGCGATGGCACCCACGGCGTTAGCGTCGGTGCAACGGCCGAAGGATCTTCGGCCTCGCCCCCGCGCGATCTCCGCGGTGAGAGGCCTCGCTCCGTCAAAGGAGCCGCGGCGTAGCTGGGTGGCGAGTCGGCGGGCCGGAGCTCGAGGCCCCGCCGTCCGCTCTATCCAAAGGAAGATAAATGTAAATGTGGTTCGTATGCGAAAACATGCAGCATACTAACCCTAGCTTAAAGTATGCATAAGTGCAGAGAAAGCTACATGGCGCGGCGCGCCCGTAAAGCAAAGGTCGAAGGGCAGCATCAAGCCGCCGGGCGCTTGAAGCAGCGGCGCGGCGCGCCGTCCACGGTTGGCGCTGTCGGAGCAAAGGCCGGCGCTGAGGGCGCCAATGGCGACGGCGAGAGGCAGCGAAGCGTCGAAGCGCCGCCAGCGCAAGAAGCGCCGCCAGCAGAGGAGCAGCAGCGCGCAGCGGCGCCAGTTCGCAAGAGCCGCCGCGCCCCGCCCGATCGGTGAGCGAGCTGGCAGCAGAAGCAGGCCCCACCGGAGGGGCCGGAGGAGGCGGCAGGAGCTCAGATCGAGGGCGAAGCTCTTGAACTCCTCTCCCTCCTCCTCGTCGTCGGCAAGGATGAGGCGGCGCTTCCGAGAGCTTGGTCGAGTCGGCCGCCACGCCGAGCAAAGAAGCAACATGAAGCTTTGGCGGCCGCCGGGTGGTTCATGGATCAAGAGTGGTCCCGGGCCACTTGGACCATGGGACCAGAGACCTCCATGGGGCAGCCCATGAAAGTATCTTGGTTGCGCTCCGTGGATCCTGGGCCGCAGAGGGGCGGATGGTCTCGGCAAAGAGATGTCGCTGACGGGCGCGGTCAGAAACCCGCCACCATTGTCGAGCACGTTCTCCCAAGACGTTCCTCGCGGGTCGGGCGTATGAAAAGAAGAAGCCGTAAGTCACAAGGTATCAAAAGACAAGAAACCCAAAAGATTGAAGGAGCATTTACCTCCGGGGACAAGGCGGACCCCATCGTCGTCGCCATAGTATTGCCAGGCGGGGCGAACCCTCAAGCGGAGCGGGCAGAGGCGGCGCCGTAAGAAATCCGCCACAACGTGAGTTCCGGTGAGCCCATTGTGGCGGAGCTCGGCGACGCGCGCCCAAAGATCTCCTCGGCTCCGAAGTCGTCAGCAGAGACCCCGGTGGCAAGGGATTCCGCAGACCTCGGGAGGTCAAGGTCGTCGCGCTACCGGAGTCCTCCACGTCTGACCATTGGCGGTGCCAGTCCTTCCAGTTGGACTTGACCGCGACCGGGAGGAAGGCGGCGGCGTCGCGGAGCGTGAAGTAGCAGCTCCCAATGGCCCCGCTCGGGCGCGACTTCGCATGCAGCGTGAAGAGCCGGCGCCAGAGCGGGAGGTTTGGCATCGTCCCCACGAACATCTCGCAGAGGTGGACGAAGATGGTCAGGACCACGATGGAGTTGGGGGGAAGGTGCGTCGCCTGGATCTCGTAGAAGGCGAGCACCGCCAAGAAGAATTCGGAGTACGGCGGGACGAGCCCCGCCAGCATCGCCCAAGTGAAGGACACAATCTCCCCGTCACGGGGGCTTGGCGCTATGGTGCCGGCGCGGAAACGGACGGAGGTGAGCGGCACGAACCCTTGGAGCCGCGTTGCCACGTCCTCGTCGATAGCAGAGGCAGGCAAAGCAGGCCCAGATGATGGCGCGTCCCCGCGGCGACCCTTGCTGCGTTTGGGCGCCATGGAAAACGGTGGGGGAGCTGACGAGAAGAGGGCTCTGTGGCAGCGACGAAGAGGGCTCTGTGGCAGCGGCGAAGAAGGTGAAAGGCAATTTGAGGACTTAGCGTGCGGAAGGATTGGTCACGGCGCCAAGGGGAGTATTTATAAGCAAGGCGAGCGAGGGCGACGGTTTGGATTCCGACCCCACGCGCGCGCCATCATTGCCCCGCGCGTTTCGATTTCCCGCGAAAAGCGGCGCGGTTACCCAAGGAAGATCGTGCGCAGATGGAGAATCAGCGACGCTGCTGCAGAGAGGTGGGCCCCCACGATCTGCCTCTCCGCCGCAAGAGAAACGGAAGAGTGTCTGCGCGACGGTTCACAGATCATGGTGGACCCGGCTACTGTCGGTGTAATAAATACTGTGGTGCAAAGAGTCCCTGTGAGGACCAAACGGCCCTAAGCGCCAAAGGGCGACAAGGCCCCCCAGGCTGGCGAAGCCCTCTCGGCGCCGGCGAGGGCCCCACACGCCAAGTGGGCGATCAGACCAGCAGGCGGGCGAGCCCCACGGCAGATCAAGCTGGCCCCACGCGTAAGGCGGCGACAAGGCCCGTAGCTGGCGAGCCCTCGTATGCGCCGGCGAGGGCCCCACACGTCGCGGGCGATCGAGACCCAACAGGTGGGCGAGCCCCACGGCACAGATCAAGCGGGCCCCACGCGTAAGGCGGCGACAAGGCCCCGGCCAGCGTGGCGAGCCCCTCTCGTATGCCGGGCGAGGGCCCCACACATCAGTGGGCGATCGGACCCCATCGTGTGGGCGAGCCCCACGGCAGATTGCGGGCCCCACGCGTCGCGGGCGACAAGGCCGCAGCGCGTTGGCGAGCCCTTGGAAGACTAGGCGAGGGCCCCACACATCAGGCGAGCGACCAGGTCCCAGCGTGTGGGCGAGCCCATCAAGCGCGCCGGGCGAGGGCCCCACGCACCAGGTGGGCGCGTGGGCGAGCCCCTCGGCGTGCATAGGCCCCCCATTGCTCGCTGCCGGGCCCCGTGGCGAGAGCGCTGCGGAAGGAGTCTTCTGATCGAAGGCTCTCCCTGCTGCGAAGGACGAGCGCATTTAATGTGACATCACGCGCGGATAGATGTTTTAAGGAATGATTACGCATAAAGAACCCCGCAGTCCGAAAGCGGCCGTCATTGTGGCGCAGAAGAATTGACCGCAGAGAGAAGGTTTGCTTGAGATGGCCGCCGCACAGAAAGCGAGGCTTAGCCCCACCCGCATGATTTCACCGGTGTGATTGTGCTGGTCAAGGCCACGAATGGCACGCAAAGAAGCGCCGCCGCCGGCGAGGCGCTGCACGTTTTGCCTCTCTCGTCGTGTCTCGTCGATGTACTAAGAGTATCAGATCGCTTACCCCTTGGCTCTCTCCGCCAGTTCAAAGCTTGTATAAAAGGAGAGGAGAGAGAAGGATAAAGGGGGTACGCTGCACTAGCGTGCGTGCATTCGAAAAATCCTATAAACACATTCCATTCAACCACAATCAGAAAAGAGTTAAGGCTCAGCAGGAGTAGGACTATTACCCGCAAGGGTGTCCGAACCTGGGTAATCTCTGTGAGTCGCTCCTTGCTGCGTCCGACGCTCAAATCGAACCGAGCACGGTTGATAGGCTAGCAAGGTAGAAATCTGACCAGGGGTGTGATCCGCAGTGGTTGAGCGGTGAACACGCCGTCAGTCATATTCTCCAACGTGTAGTTTGTTAGGTTTTGTGTCGAATATGTGCATAAGTAGATTATATGAACTCTGTGTTGTAACAGGCTGGAGTTTGTTAGATTTTGTGTCGAATATGTGTACAAGTAGATTATATTTACTCTGTGTTGTATTAGCAGGGTTGGTTTAGAGTTAGAGTCGAACTCTAATCAAGTCGCCACAATATAAACGCATGCAGCTCTGGTCTAATCATGACAACGACTTTATAATAGTAACATAGTAAAAGGAGGTCAGCGGCCGGCATGTGGTTGTAACCAACCGGTATGCTGCGATATTATGGATTAGAGAGAAGCACTCAGAGCCTCGCAGACGTAGACAGCGATGCCGAACTGTATCAAACATTGTGTCTTTTGTTATCGTTTGTGATTTTGCATTGGCGTAAATCCTAGCAATGGAAATTTCTCATGGCCGAGTGATTTTTTTTTTTTGCCATTTTATGGTCTTCATTCAAACGGCTTAGATTAACTAGGATATATTTATTCTCCATTACTCGGTCAGGATAGTTAATATATACAGGGATGAAATAGCAATCGTTTATTAGTAGTATATTTTTCATAAGCGTAGAAAAGGAAGATGATCTTTGACATGCTGATCGGATTCGGAATTTCCAGTGATCTCATCTATTTGATGTATGGATTGAATCCATCCTTATCTTTAAAGCTGGAGAGGTACGGCCTCCTCCTCCCAGCCTGACACGTCTCCTCTACTGTTTCACTGTTCATGCAACAGTCCTCAAATCCTGCCCGTCCATTTTCCGCCGGATTTCTTCCTCCCCCTCCGATCCATTCAGCCCACGCGTCCTCTCTCTGTCTCTCCCGTCGGCCTCTTCTCCCGGCTCTGCGCTCTCCTTTCCTTCTCCTCGCCGCCGCCTCCCTTCCTCCCCCGCTCCGGCCTCCTCTCCTCCACCGCGCCGCCGTCTCCTCTCCTCCACCGCCGGCCTCCCCGCGCCGCCTCCCCGCCGGACTCCCCGCTCCTCCACCGTGCCGCCTCCTCTCCTCCCCGAGCCACCTCCTCGCTGGCTGCTGCTCCGCCGCTTTCCACGCGGCCCAACCGCCTCGCCGCCTCTCCTCCTCCCTTCTCTCTCCTTCCTTCCTCTCTCTTCCTTCCCTCTCGGTTCCTGACGTGCCGCCGCTTGATTGCAGTGTCATTGCTGCTGCTCGGCGCCTGGTCTCTCCCTCTCTCTCGGTTCTCCGCCTCTCCGTCCCTCGAGCGGCCCTTGAGCCGATCCCCCCGCCCAAGGCGGCTGCCAGGGCGCCGCCACGACCCAACCCTTCCACCGCCCATTGGTTTGTTGGTCGCCACGCTGGCGCCTCAGGCCGACCCTCGCTTGCCAAGATCAGTCGCTGCCCACGCCGCCTCATCGCCCCTCTCGCTCCGCCCGGCCGCCACCGAGCCGCCCCTGCCCCTGTCGCGCCCCTCCTCTCTCTCCTCCCTCTCCCTCCTGTTGGGAGGTGGTAAAGGAAAATATTTTCAAATTTTTTTGTTAGATTTTTTCGCTGGGAATCTAGATGTGTACTTCTAAAGATGTTGGTGTGTGGAATTGGGACTCAAACATGCTGTTTACTGTCAAGTCATTTTACAAACATTTTGAGGCTTCTATCCATAACTCATAAAAGTAGATTTTGTAAGAATAAGTACAATCCAAAAGTTCCATTAAAAATTAAAATCTTCCTACGATCTCTGGAGAAAACTGCATTTCCTTACAAGAGAACATGGGGAAACAACAATGGTTAGGAAAATCCAATGTTTCAATCTATCATTTCTGTAACCAAGTTGAAACTGTGAATAATTTATTTCTCAAATGTCGTATTGTTAAAGTGATGTGGTGTATCATTTCTGTTTGTTTCCATAATCATGCTAGACCAGGTGGTGATCACCTTTATTTTGATTGGTGCCAAAAAAAAGTAAATCGTTTGGATGATAATTTGCTATTGCAGACATCAGGAGATGTCCTTAATTTCTAGCACTACAAATGAGGATTCCCCGAGATGAAAGGCACGCGATTTGACCAAAAAGGTCCATCTTATGCTTTCTTACTATTGACAATGGTATTTTCTGATCACAATCTAAAATATTAAACAGACAAGTCAATACTTTTCTCCCACATTTAAACTTATGTCGTCTGCTTAGCCTACTTGCTGATCACTAAGAGACGAAATTTACGACCATGTACACTGATTAGGACATCCTCTTTCCTAACAAGATCATATAAATGACCCAAAAAAAATGATTTTGCCTTTTCTATGCAAGCTTGCAACGACATTATGGATTTATGTAATGAAATTTAGCCAACACTTTCTCTTAGTGTTTCATGCATACATTGTTTTAACGGAAAACTGTGGGCAAATAACCCAGTATCAAGTATATATTGCATTAAATATAAATAAAACAGTCTGTACAAATAGTAATTACAAATCCAAAAAGTTCCATGCATCCATGTTTGTTGATTCATCCACATCGTTCTTATGTAGACCAAGATATAGTGGCTTTACTTAATAACCATATATGTTTCTAATATTGAAATCCTTCTTACCATGTTGTTGTATTACATTTAGATGGTATTGACCCTACAAGAATCCTGCGGATTTTTCTTTAGTCCCGTCATCAAGAGCCAAACATGATGTGCTTTGCAAGCTGTTGTCTGCTGGAGAGAATTATAGCTACTTAGGTTTTCTTACAATTGATGCATCTCAAGTTGAAGCAACAACCTCAAAAGAAAAGGTTGCTTTGTGCATGACAAATGGCAATGTGTCTGTATGTTTTACTAAAATTAGTTGAGCGATATATATTTGTTTGGATGCAATGGTAAAATAGAAAATGCCTGCAACTATAGGATACATTTCTTCAAAATATGTTGTCTCTTTGCATATTAAAATATTATTTTCGGTGAGTTTAGTTATATAAAATGGCTCCTTTTGAAATGTCTGGACTGTTGGACAACCTTCATCTCACTGTAAAGGTAAAACATTTATAGAAAACAACCTAGCCAATCTATTGCAAAACGTCCGCTTAAAATGAAATGCTACTGATACATATGTATGAGATATGGTTGCATCACTAATCTCTTGCACATGCGCTTCGGCATTGCTGCAGCAACGCGCGGGGTTTCATCTAGTTATATATATGCTTCCTGATTCATTCCTTGACGGCTTGAGACTAGAGCTGCGGCGGCATCGGCGCGCGGTGGAGGCATGATACGAGATGGTGGTTATCGGAGAAGAGGAGTCCGCTCAGGGGATCAACGGAACTAAGGATCGATGACCAGGCGCTGCTAGTCCGAAGAAATCACGCCGTTGGAGAACCAGCGCTGGCGCCTGCATGCGAAAGACTCCAGAAGAAGCCACCGTCCGTTGCTGGAGATCTTCCACTAAAACCTTAGTGGAGATCTTCCACTAACCCTAAAACCTTAATGACCAATGATAACACGGTTGATAGAAATATCCTTTTTTTTTTTATCCTTGCGTAACTATGGTAAGAAGACTATAATAACTTTATGGGCAGCGCCAGGCGTCGGACGTCCGACGCTGTCCGACGCCTGGCGCTCCGTCCGGACCAGCCCACGCCGTCGGATCACCGCTACCGAGCCAATCCTAGCGATGCCGTGCGCCCACGTCTCAACTCCCAGCGACTAGATAAACAGTGCAGCGACTAGATAACTGGCAATGCATTAGATCTGATTTTTGTACAAAATTTAAACAGTGTTCAAAATTCATGGAATAAATTTCATAATTCTTATAAAATCAAGAGCAACCCATTTTAAATACTTTTTGAATTTTTTGATTTTTTTTTTCGCTTTTTCGATTTTTTGATGTGAACTAGGAGAAGACACTTATGAAACTTACATCTATACTAGCGAAACTTGATCGTGTTCTGATGAAACTTGGTCGTATTCTGTTGAAATCTGATGAAACTTCGATGTAACCTGATGAAACTTGAAAAAACTTGAAAAAACTTGGATGAAACCTGATGAAACTTGAATTGACCTGATGAAACTTGAAGAAACTTGAAAAAACTTGGATGAAACATGATGAAACTTGACAGTTCGGTAAAGTTTTACGAGTATGAAACCCAAGTTTTACTAGGCTAAACTCAAGTTTCAAAGAGGCTAACCCAAGTTTCACCAGATAAGTTTGAAGAGTTATATGGCAAAATATATCTTATTTTGTTCGTAAAAATACGAGGAACACGTTGGCGCAAACGGTTTGTGGATTGGAGCACCCAGTCGAAAAATATGGACGCCGAAAAAATAAAATGCCTGTGGGCCCCACTTGCATGTGCACAGTGCGTCCATCTCTTCTCACGCGGGCTGGGCCGCGCGCGTCCGCAGGCGCCGGACGGCCGACGGTAAGCGTTTCCGTAACTTTATATGGACGATCAAATAGATAAAATATACTATATACTTACCAGCATAATGTACCTTATATTTTTTTTTTTTCTGGTTGAAGCCTGTTGTAGCTAAGTTAGATCCTGAAAAGATAAATAGCTAGCTAGGCCCCGTCCTCTTGAGTGATCGATATCCGTCTCTATTTCAAATTGTTCAGAAAAACATGATACTTTAGCTAACGTGTTCAGTGTTTGTCCCATTAGTTTTTTTTTTTTTTAACGAGCTCTGGTGGGTCAAAAGCTATTAGATTGGGATAATTTACCGAGTCATTTTAACCAACATTCAGTTGGGTTAAGGCCTTTACTCTTAGGACGAATGGTCATTTTTCAGCCCACTCCTTGTATCAAAGGATGATGCCCGCATAAATTGCTTTAGAGACTAAAGTACCCTTGAAGATTAATTTTTTCTTTGGTATTTGGCTGGAGGAATTGTTTTAACAAAAGATAATCTTGTAAAATAAAATTGGAAAGTAAGTCAGAAATGTGGGTTCTGTAATTGTTACGAAACCATTTTATCACTTCCTCTTTCATTGCCATGTGGCTAGAGCAATATGACCCTTAGTTTGAAATCCCGATCGAATTAGTTGTTTCCACAGTTAGGGGATGGTTTCGGGGTGTTGCATTAAAACAAAGTAAGCAAAATTTGATCAGTACAACGGCTTGGCATTGGGCTATTTAGCTTTTGTCAAAATGATAGTGTTTGATAAATATAAAGTTCATTCAGATGGGCTTATTGGTTACAACACTGGTCTTTGTTGCAAAAGGATGGGGGAAAATCGGATATTTGCCCCAAAGTTGGTGTGCATCTCGATATTTGTCCCACTTGGCTTCTTTTGTGTTTGCTTTTGCATGAGGGGCTGAATAGAAAATTTTCAAAACACATGGAACGCTCGTTCTCTCCCTCCGGCCTCCCATATCGCTGCCTCCCTCCCAAATCGCACTCTCCTCTCCCTCCCAAATCGCTGTTTTGAATGAAAAATGGATATGTGGATTATTGAATTGCATAAATCATCAAGAAAAAGCATCAGTTTATATTAGAAACATCACACAGGTTATACACACGGCAGTTTAACATATGGATTACACACATGGCAATGTCTTCGGACATCAAAAGTGGGCATGAACCAACAATCGATCAACAAATGGAAGGGAGCAATCCGGGCCGGTGAAGGGGATGGCGGAGATGGCGGCGCAAGGGAACCCCAGACGCAATGAAGTCGGCGAGGGCGCGGAGGGCGCAGGAGAGCGGCTTGAGGGGAGGGAGGGAGGCTGGAGGGCGCTTGAGCAGCGAGGGCGGCTTCGCCATGGTGGCGTGGCATTTAGATGGATGGCGGCAGGAAGAAGAAGAACAATCACTCCCTCTCGCTCGGGCGCGGTGTCACCGCGATCGCTCGTATGCGGGCCGAGGAAAGAGTGTTTTGCAATTTTGCATTCACCCCCCTTGATACAAAAGCATAACCAGATGAGGCCAAGTGGGGCAAATATCTATAGGCACATCAACTTTGGGCAAATATCCAGAGGCACACCAACTTTGGGGCAAATATCCGATTTCGCCAAAAGGATGATGATATAGATACAATACTCAGCATATGTTGTTCTTTAAGGGTGGCAGCTTTGTCTTTTTTCAACAAGAATGAATGGCAATTTAAATAGTTGCATTAGTAACATTTGAGTTGATTTTTAGTCATTTCAGTTTATTATGATGTAAGCCATTGTTTGACCATAAATATGCGAGTTATATGGGATCGTATACACTACAGAGATCGGAATTCATTTTTTACTATTAAAAAAAGGTTCGATGTCTAAAAAACTAGGGACTTTTGCTGGAGCGCAGCAAAAATTCTAATCTGGGCAACCCTTTGCTTGCAAGTTGCATCAGTTGCTCTCGTGAGAACTGAGAAAGGCCTTCGCTGCTGGCCGGCAGGTAAGCATCTATCTATCTATTATTACATATACAACGCCTGAGCAAATCATCTCCATGCCGACACGTGTCCGCCTTCTACAGTAGCGACCATCACAACCGTCCGATCGCCAGCGATGGCGAGATCCGGCCGTTCGTTTTTTCCTTTATTTATAAAATGATTGTTTTCGCAGGGAAATGGACAAGGCGGGACGGTTGCCCAGTTGGTTACCAGCGCAAGTTCTCAGCTCGCCCACCGCGGTTCGAATCTCAGGCGCTGCGGCCTTTTTTTCGATTTTCCACTTAGCTCTCCTGCCTCCTATTCATTATTCCTTTTCCCCAGTTAAGACCTAACACAGCGTGAGCGTAGCTGAGTCGGTAAGGCTCGCCTGTGTGTTGCCCCAGGGGGTGGGTTTGAATCCCAGCCCCGTCCTTCTATGCGTTTCTTTTACTCTCCCCATTGCTTTTATCATCTAAATGTACATTGCGCTAGCCGAACAAAACGTCGTTGCAACCTGTGCGTTTCTTTTACTCTCCCCATTGCTTTTATCATCTAAATATACATTGCACTAGTCGAACGAAACGTCGTTGCGACGCGTGTCTTTCCTACGTCTCACTTTATTTCGCGCTGCGCCCAGGTCATCCGGTTGAATCATGGCCGTTTGATCGACGCTGCCTGCGACGATCTGACGGTTCGGGTCATCCGGTTGAATCATGGCCGTTTGATCGCCGCTGCCTGCGACGATTTGCCGACTCGTTTAATTTAATGCTAAACCCACGTATAGCTTCGGACCTTGCCTGGTGACTGACTGCTTGATTTTTGTTTTGAACCATAGAACTTACGTTTGCAAACCTGGATATTAAATAATTTTAAAATGGAGATGCATCATCGAAACTAAAAAGTTTCGGTCTCTGCTTCATTCATGGTTGCTCGTTTGATCCCCAGCTTTCGCTCGATTCTAAACTTTTTATTATACTTTCTAGCTTGGTAAAAAAAAATAGATCATAATTTCATGGTAAGGGTTCCTAAAAGGTTATATTCTTTTTACAAATTTGAAACAACCATAGAAAAATAGAAGAATAACCTATTCTTTTCTTTCATTCTAACTTTTTGTAGCAAGGTAAAAAAAGAAAATAAAGCTTTCCAAAATGCAATCATAACTTAATGGTAAGGGTCAAAAAAGAATTTAAACATTACAAATATTAAATGTTACAACATTAATTAGTAAATGATAGAAATAAAATGCCTTCTAAATATATAACTCTAATTTAAAAGCATGTATTTATGAATGTCCACAAAAAGATTTAGCTATTTTGAAAACATTTAGGATTCACAAATAGTTGTATGAGGAAATAATTTTTTTCTTTTATTCTAACTTTTGTGGCCGCTTAGAAAATTATGTACAAATGCTTTACAAAAGGCACCGTAATGTCATGATAATGACCAAAAAAAAGATTTAGACATTAAAAACTAATCTCAAAAAAAGAAATAAAAAATGGTAACAACAAAGAAAAGGTGTAATGGCACCGTAATGCCATGATAATGACCAATAAAAAGAATCAGACATTAAAAACTAATCTAAAAAAAAGAAATAAAAAATGGTAACAACAAAGAAAAGGTGTAATGCGTTCTTATTTGTTTGTTTTGTGATACGTCTTTATTTTCTTAGATATAAGAGGGCATGCAGTGGCGCGTCGTAGGTGCATCGACCCTGCTAGTATCAGCATATGCCGCGACAAAAGCATTGGATTTCTATGCTGATTTGTTTCAGCGCCACCGACACTGAACGATTATCGCTCCTAGAGTGACCGAATCCTGAATGTATCGTCGACTAGAAGCGACCTCTCATTGTAGGCCATTCAGTGGACAGGCTATGAAAAGGGACTGCCTACCTAGTCGTGTATGACCCTATATTACTATATATCTACCTGTTAAACATTTAACAATTGAGTAAATGTTATTTAGTTCTCTCTGATTTTCCAAACTTTTGCAAAATCTTATTTAGATCCTTTAACCATAAAATTATTTTCACACCCTTTTACACTCTGGACCTAAATTTTTTAGATTTATGTTAAACACAGTTGGCTACCACATACACGAAAATAACATGTTGTCAATAACTACGATAATATCACATCTCCTCTCTACACATATAGAAGCCTATAAGGAGAGGCTCCACAGTAAGCCAGCCACAGCCTCCTCTTCCCCCTCTAGCTAGCCCCCATCATCTTCCTCTAGCTCCGATAGTTCCTCCTCTCTTCCTCTAGGTTGCACTAGGACGAGGCATTGAGGTGGCTATGATGATCATACCTTTTGGAATGCAGTGATAGATTTGTATTCATCTATGTGCTGGCTAATTGGCATGGCTCATGTAACACCACGCACAAAAACATCTCTCTATTAGCTTAGATCAAGAGAAACATGGATTTTGATCACATCCATTGGCATGGCTTGCTCGCACTATCTAGAATGCAACTTAGTTATTTCCCATTTCTTGCATCCACGTCAATGCACAAAACCAAACACTATCACTCTTGTTACGTATTGTGTCAAATATGTGTACAAGTAGGTTACATGGCTCTGTGTTGTGATAGGCAGAGTTGGTTTAGAGTTATAATCGAACTCTAGCCGAGTCTCCACTATATAAAGGGAGGCAGCTCTGGTGTAATCAAAACTACGACCTCATAATAGTAGCATAGGCAAGAAGAGGTTAGCGGCCGACATGTGGCCGTGACCTGGTTAGTCGGTATGCTACAATATTATGGTTTGGAGAAAAGCGCCCATAATCAGAGCCCTGCAGATGTAGGCAAAAGCCGAACTGCGCTAACAAACATCGTGTCTCTTGGTGTCTTTCGTGATCTTGCATCGACGCATATCCACTACAAGAATCGGCCAGAATCTAGAGGGCCAGAAGCTTTCTCGAGGGCCAAAAGGTAGTTTCTCGAGGGCTTAACATGAACCCTCGAGAAAGTCACCACTGCACCGTCCCCGTCTAACGTTCGTTTGGGAGGACAGATGTTTCTTGAGGGCCTAGCCCTCGAGAGGTAGCAAAGCCAAGTTTCTCGAGGGCCTGACCCTCGAGAAAACCTCGTGTTGGCACAAAATTTATTTTTCCCGTCGGCTAGTTCTAAAATTTCTCTTGTGCACCCTACAAAAAAAATTCCAAAATGCCATCCTTATCTATTCCCTACTCCCACCTTCTCTCCCTACTCCCGTCATATCTCTTCCCCACACCTCACCTTCTCTCTCTCTGCATGAGGATGGAGCCATGGCCGAGCTCGGCGAGTCAAGGCGGCAAGCTTCGCCGCCTCCTCCTCCTTCCCCGCCTCCTCCCGGCCCGATCTCGCGCCCAGGGCTTTGGGGAGGTGGCCCTCGCCGTCCGCCGCTAGGGAGGTGGCCCTCGGTCGATCTCGCCACAGGCCACTGGGAGGCGCCTCGCCCGATCTCGCCGCCGCCTGGGAGGCACCCCGCCTAATCTGATCGCGCCGCGGGGGCGCCTCCCGCCCGATCTCGCCACGCCGTCGGGAGGTGCCCTCGCCGATCTCACCGCCACGCCATGCGGAACCCCAAGCCCGCCACAGCGCCAACTCGTAAATCACTGCAAGCCCGCCGCTAGCTCGATGTGGTGTTCATGTCTTTGTTAAGTGTTATGTAATCATGTTTTGGATCGATGTGATGTTCATGTGTTTTTTTGTTCATGTTGGATCGATGGACATGGAAGAAGTCGCTGGATTCATATATTTGGATTCGGATTTGTTCATGTTTTGTGTAGATTGCTATATGAATGTGGATGATCTGTGGAATTTTTTCATGTTTTGTGTAGATTGCTATATGAATGTGTAAATTGCTATCAATAATAAAAAAGGACGAACAGCAAGGAATCTCAGGTGTGGACTTTTTTTCAATAAAAATACTTAGACCCGAGCCGTTAAGTCTACGATTCCGTCCACCCGCCAACTTTTTCGAGGGCTCTAAAAAAACCCTCGAGAAATAGTTTTCCTCGAGAAAGCTCTTTTTCTCGAGTGGTCAGTCGCGAGGGCCATTTCTCGAGGGCCAGAAACCTGTTTCCTGATGGTTTTCCCCTCTTTCTCGAGGGTTTCTGGCCCTTGAGATTCATGTAGATTGTTGTAGTGATCCTAACAACTCTCATTCACTCCAATTCATGGCCAAGTCGGATGCTTCGTACAAAACAGAATCATGAGTACCTTTAAGTGTTTGGTTATCCCTATTAGAAAGAGGATGATTAAGGTAGCAACGGAGGTAGAGTGGAAGCATGCATTTGGGACAACGTACGGGAGGAAGTAGTAAGTAGGGAAATAAACAAGTGTTTATCTGCAAATTTGGAATGCACATGTCTTAGCTTATCTACTATATAATTAAACAAGGTCCAACAGAGTCACCGTATTAATCATAAAATTTTAGAAATTTCCACATTAATCGAAAAGAAAAAAAAACCTACACCATTGATTGTTGTGGGTTCATATTATAAAGGATTAAATTAAAATAAATATTTCATATGAACTACAACAATTAGAAATTTTTTTAAAAATAGATGTAAGAGTCCATACCAGATTAAAAAAGAGAGTTTGTGTCAGCAACAACAAAACAATATAGAAACACTATACCACTGAAAACTATTAGAGTCTAACTGTACATCAGGAAATACCCCATATGTCATTGGAGAGTCGGTCGGTAAAACGTATTACCGACGAAAAAAGGTTGTTGGCTAAAGTCCCATCGACAGATCTCTATGCCTACGAACTTTTTGTTACCAACGAACTATAAGTCGGTAATACCGCACTTTTGCCGACTGACTGACTTAGCTTTGTCGTCCATGTGTCTATTGCCGACTAACTTTACGTCGGTATTTCTTCCATTGCTGACGCTCTGTTAGTCGGTAATTCTAGTTTTGTCGACACTTGGTGTGTTGCTATTCTTTCCCAGGTTTAAAAAAGAAATAAATTATTATTCTCCCTACAATAATTCTCATACATTACATGATGCAATAAATATCACATTTAAGGTAATACCTTGTTATGCAATTAGACCAACATCATTAACAAGACCAAGTATGGTAATTACCATTTTCATTAAGCCACATCATTTTTATCCAAAAGATAACACATACAAAATTAACAAGTACAAGGTCATTCTACCCAACAGACTGTCGGTGTCTGGGAATCACGCTCCTGAAGAGCAGTGGTCCACGGACCGGCAGACGAGTTTGTAGTTGGAGTGAGGCCCAACGACGACCTTTCTCAGCAACCCGGGTGGCGGCCAAGCCTGCGGAGGGCTAGGGCCGCGCTGCCTTCCCGGACAAGGGCCTGGTGCGACTTGACGATCTGGGTACAGGTCCTCAGTACGATGCAAGAAAGAAAGAGAGGAAATACGAACCACGAAGACGAGGTCGATTTACCCTGGTTCGAGCCCCCACTGCCGGGTAATAGCTCTACTCCAGCTTAGTTGATTATATGGTGGAAACAATACAAGGGTGCCGAGACCGGGCTTGAAGGCACCGATCCCGAGCTTACAATGAAGGTGGCTAAGAACTAAAACTACTCGCTAAGGAAGCTTCGGATGCGGGTGTTGCTTGGGCTTGAGTCAGATGGAATCGGATCGGGGAAGCCGGAAAGGAGAGAGCCCCCCTTTTATAGGCGCGCGGGTGCCCGGAGCTGATACCGTGGGCCCCACGCCGGTCTTTGCTTTAGTGGCGAAGTTCTTGTCTCGTCCCGAGGTTCTGCTCGTCCGGAGCTGCGCAGGAGAAACTGGTCGGGTTAGTACTGGACACGTGTTTGTCTCGAGACGCCTATTCGGGGAGGAAGCCTCTTTAGGGAGAAAGCACTTTCCTTTATCTCGAAATAGCCTTGACCGGATCGAAAGATCTCGCGCCACCCGTTGGGGCGTCGCAGAAGCGTAATAACCATCCGCCGCCTACCAAAGAAGGCAAACGGTCAATGAGTCGCCCACGTGTACTTCGGGTTGCGGGCCCTCGAGACATAGTCATTCCTGGCCAAGGCCGGAGAAAGTATGGTGGGCCATGACGCTTGTCGCCACCGCCCACGGGTGAGCGGATCACCCAGGACCTTCTCGGGCTAAGGATAGCCAGGGAGGGACATGGTGCCGCACGGTTTGACCTAGTCCAGCCGGGGCAGCCACGAGCGAAGTTAAGCGGCTTCTTTAGTACGGCCAGAATAGCTCGCTTGGTCTTCGCTCGTATGGTGGGCGGCATGAATCGCCCAAGGCCTGCTTTCAAGATAGGCTGCCATCGATCACCAACACCAAATTTCGAGCCTCGAGCGGGTCGCACAGTGAGCCGGTCTGAGGTTTTAGAGGAGATCCTCATCACGTGCCGAGCGGGAAGGTTTGGCTCAGGGGCCAAAGTCTGAGCATTAAACTCAATTTGATGTAAAGGTGGGGCAGTTGCGCCTCCTTGGGCACGATTCCCACGATCTCCGTTTCGACTGTTTTTCTTTAAAGGGCAGCGCCGCGCGGGGGGAACTCACACTGCGACACCATCCCCCTTGCCTCTGTCTTCATCCTCTCCCTTCGCTCCTTGTCCCCGGCCGTCATGGTTGTCATCGGAGAGAGCGCGCTGACACAGGAGAGAATGGCAGAGCTAGAGAGGGATGGCTTTGTCAGGCCGGGCACGTGGAGACTTCCCGGTGCGGATCCGGAGCCAAGGCCCAATCCCGACGAGTTAGTCTGCTTCGAGGGTTCGGCTATCTGCGGATTTCGCATGTCGGAATCGCAGTTCATCACTGACTTCTTCGCTTTCACCGAGCCGAGGCCGAGAACCGCTCCGCAGATCTTACGCCCATCCGCCGATCTTTGCGTTTCGGCGAGGCGATGCGAAGTGCGGCCGACGGTGAGCCTTCTTCAGCACTTCTTCGAGTTGAAACCCGTCGGCCACCGAGTGGGCAACGGCGGGGTTTTCTACCTGACCGCGCGCCGAGGCCGGGGCAGCCAATCGTACCCCGAGTATGAGGTGAGGACGAAGGTTGATGGTTGGGCCCGGCGGTGGTTCTACCTGAACCGCGGGGGCTCGACCCTGGAATACTCCGCGGCCGCGCCGGATACGCCAATCTTCCAGCGGAGTGAGCCTCAGCCGGAGGACCAAGCCACAGAGGCCAATATCAAAGAGCTTGTTAAGGACGGCTTGACGGGCTATGAGGTCGTCGCCGGCTTTATCCGGCACCGGATCAGTCCGTTGGGGCGCCGCGAGCGGTGCGTCAGCGACATGGATGGTTGGGAGGATCCGGACCGGGATTGCCACAAAGGTATGCGTGAGCCGCACCCTTACGCTTAACTTCAGGTCAGAGGCGCGTCGTGACCGCTAACGGCGTTATGTAGGGCTCCCGAACCGCGAGGTCGGGCGGATCGCAGGGATGCTGCTACCCCTGGACAAGACTCCTCGCCGCATACGGTTTGTGAAGGACAAACTGTCCGAGGTAAGTGCCCGGAAGGTGTTCGATTGAATTCTCAGCCGTGCGCGCCCCTGAGGTCTTGACGAGGAGCACTTTTTGTTCTGCAGCGGACGTGGAAGATGGTTGGGCAGACCACTCAGGCCACGGGCTCGAATGAGGGGCCCTCGCCGGCGGGAACGCCGGCGGCATCCGGCGGGGCGCCGGTCCCGTTGCCGACGGCGGGCAAGGGGAAAACAGCACCTCAAGCGGCCGCGGCGGGCTCAGCACGGGCAGGTACAGGGATGCACACAGGAAAACGCGCGGCGCCCGCACAGGTGAGCTCCCACTCTCCGATACGGGTTAGGTGCTAGGCACCAGCGGCCCTTAAGTTTCGTGCTGCGTGTGTTCAGGACGCGGTGCCTACTAAGAAAAGGATAACGTACCAGCCCGTCCCAAACAGTGACGAGGAGGAGGTTGTGCTGGTATCGGGTCCGTCATTAGCAACGGCGCCGCAGCGAGGGCCCACGAAAAAGACTCTTGCGGGGCGAAAGAGAGCGGCTTTGCCCACCACGAGCCGTGTGGGCGGGCTGGAGACAGAGCTTTTTCTGCGTCCTACGCCAGGGGTGTGCAAGGACACCGAGCTTGAACCGGCGTGTAAGTTTCTCGCGCCGAACGTCGCTACTCTATTCTAATGTCTGATCACCGTGCTCTTTGTTGCAGTGCGCAGCGCCAAAGTGGCGGGCTCCGTCTTGCGCTCCATCTACAGAGGCCGTGGTCGCCAAGATGAGCCGGTCACACCTAGGGAGGAGTGCCTTTGCCGAAGAATGGAGGCCGCCGGGCCGGGCGGCGACAAACACAGCCGGCCCAGAGGAGATGCGCCTGTGGCGCAAGTAGAGGCCGCCGGGTTGGAGAAGTTAAAGGGCAAGAACCTACCGTCCGCGGAGGATCAAGATACCGCCTACGGTGGCGATCGACGCTTCGAGGGGATTGCGAAGCGGTGCAGGTCGTAGTGGGCGATGACCCTGTGTGGATCAAGCCCTTGCGCGTTGAAGGACGCACGTCACATGGATGGTGGCCGATCGACCGCAGGGGGATCGCCGACCACTTCAAGACCCCGGTTGGGAAGACGCTTCCGGTGCCCGATCGGCGGATGCTGCTGGTCAACTGGACCTGGCCAGTTCGCGTGCTCACGCCGGACGGATGGACGGGCGTGGTGATGCCTAGCGTGGCCCCGCTGGCATCCGCGGGCTGGATCTCGGCCACTCCAGAATAGGTGGAGGAACAAGACGCTGCCAGGTCACAGGAGGCCGGCCGAACGGGCCTATCACGTCCTAAGTTCCACCCAATCCCTGGGCTGGACGACCCGCACGAGCTTGTGGCGGCTAAGCGGACGGTGGACGAGCTGAAGGACGCGTTGGTAAGAGCGCCGCTCGGCTGCGGGCGATGCTGCACGGCCGCGGAGCGAGCCACCATGGCGAAGGCTGAGTTGGCGGCCAAACTGGAGGACGCGGAAAAACGGGCGGCCGAACTGGCGGCCAAACTGGGGGACACCGAGAGGCGGGCGGCCGAAGGAGGAGTAACGGCCTCGTTCTCGGTCGCGCCGCTAGCGCCGCCACGCCTCGCACCGCCGGAAGAGATCAGCGAGGAATCGGTCGGTTGCCGTCGCCCTCGGCGCTACCGAGGCTCTCGCCCCGTGCTCGCAGAATATGCGCAGGGCCGTCGAAGCAAGGACGGAGAGCATGCTTGCTGAAACCAAACAGGTAGTCCCCTTGAACCCGCGCGTTATGCTTAAGTACCGAATCTTTCGCGCTTCTGAGGCGGCTTCCTTTGTTTCAGCTTTACACGCTTATCGCCGGTTCGTCCTCGCTGATGGGAGCGATAGGCGGACAGTTAGATGACGACGCGGCGAAATCGGCGCGTTTTTCACCAAGCTAAGCGCAAGCCGTGCACGGCAACATGTGCGGACGGGCTAACCGCCTTGGTCGACGCTCGTGCCACGACACGTGTCACCGAGTTAGAGGCCGCGCTGAGGTCGTTGCAGGAGAAAGAGCAGGAGGCCAAGGCGGGCTCGAACAAGCTCGGGAGGCAGAGGAAGCCACAAAGATCCAAGCCCAGGCGGCTCGCGAAGAAGCGGATAGGGCTCGGATCCTTTTTGACGAGGAGTATAAACGTAGAGAGGCGGCCGTTAAAGAGCTGGCGGCCACAAAATCTGAGCATAACTCCGTCGTTCGCGGGCTTGAGGAAACTTGCAGCAGGCTCATGGCGGAGAGCGCCGCGCTGCGCGAAACCGGGGCGAAGTCTGTGGCAGAGTCAGAGTCCCTAAAGAGGCAGGAGGCGAGCTTGTCAAGCTCCGGTCAAAGCGCGCCAAGAGCAGAACGACTACGCCGCGAGCCATAGAGTTGCTTCAGGCGCAGACGCGGATCCGAGAGTTAGAGAACGTGCTAGAGAAGCCCAAGCTGCAGCATGGACCGTAGTTTGACCCGGTCCATCCGCTCCGGCTCGCGCCACGCGTACTTTTGTGTATTTTCTTTTGAATGTTTGTTTAGTCGGATAAACATTGCGAAATGTGTGGTGGCCGAAGGGCTTAGCCGTTTTTCACCTTAGTTTATTGTGTCAAATCGCGCGCACTGTGGGCTCTGCGACGCGGCACAGTGTTCCGCTGACAGCGAGGGCACGTTTGCCAGGCACGGATACGGAGGCGAAACCGCTCGCCCCGGTTCATGCATCCGCCGAGCCACGCGTCGAGCCCGAACGCATCGCCGGGCTTTGCTTGCGTAGGTGGGTCAGGACCCACGGGTAGGCCTTGACTCATGATGACTTCTCCCGCGCCAGCGACAACAAGGGGGGACGCGTCGTCTTGGCGATTAGTGCGATTGGTATTCCGTGAGACGGCGCGTGCGCTCGCGTCTCTTTAGCTAGGGTAGTGGGTTTTAATTACCCGCCCCTTCGCGCGCAGCGACGCTTTGGGTAGCCCGCAGCGCGATAGGACGTTGTACGGTCGCCGGCCTATAAAGCAAGGCGCGGCAATGTTGTGCTGCAACGTTTCCCATTTAGCTCTTCTCAAAAACTTGAAGTTTTTCAGCCAGCCGGAGAGAAGAGAGAAAGAAAAGCGAGAGAGAGGCAACAAAAGGGAGCGAAAATGTCTTCATCGAGCTGGTCGTCGGACGCGAGCTCGGATTACCTCCACGCCTCCACGCCCGGGGAGGCGGAGGAGGCCGCCGGGCCTCGCCGTCGTTCGCTTGCAGCGGTCGAGCTGGCAACAGACGCCTTGACTCCAGTCGACACGGAGGCGGCGGCTGCGGTAGCGATTGCCGAGGCGGCGGAGGAAGAAGAGGCGAACGCTGTGGCGGCGCAGATTGCCGCCGACGCCAAGATACATCGCCAAGACCGGGCGGCGGAGGACGAGGCGCTTCTGCCGCACATTACGGCGGAGCATGAAGTCGGCGCGCGGAGGCCATAGCGATGGAGCCTCCGCCGCCGCTTTTGACTCCACCAACAGCTGGGCGGGCGGCGGAGGCGCCACCCGAGCGCCGGGACCATCGAGCCGTGATGGGCTGCCGCGTCGTCGTCGTCGTCATCGTCGTCGGCGGAGTTTGCGGCTCCGCCTGCTCGTCGCCAGCGCCGTTGGTAGTCGTGGCGAGGTTGTAGGATTTGGGCGCCGTTGTAGGTCGTAGTAGCGCGGCGCCCTCTTTTGCGGTAGTTTAGGAGCCCGGCCTCCTTTTGTTCTTGTAAGATCTTCCATTTGTAGAAATGCAACTTCTTTTTGGGAAATCCCATCGTGTTGCTCCTGCTTGTTTGTTCATTTCCTTTTCTTGTTCGAATCCTGAAATACGAAAAAGCAGGGGAACTAGATGAACAGTAATGAAGTTCTAAGATGAACTTAGGAAATTTGAGCAAGCAGATTGCTTTTTAGAGAGTTTGTTTTCGGTGCGCCCAATCATCCAGCCCCCGGGCCGTGGCCAAGTCCAAGTGCGATCTTGGAGTTGGGCGCGGTCTAGAGACTAGAGTGATTTAGAAAAATTCGCGCGAACTCTCAACCCCCTAATTTCGTTGGGCTGTCCAAAGGTGCAAGCCTTCCGAAATTAGGGACTTAGAAAAATTGCTGAAAATCCTCATTTAGAGCTTTGGTGGGGCAGCGTGCGGGCCAAATGAAGCTAAGGAAGCTTAATGGACTATATGGGCCCCGGGTATCCTCTAGAAGGCCCATAAGGGAGCAGATAGGGGGCGACCCGAGTCACTCGGTTGAGGATAAAGACCACTCGGGCTACGTACGGCTTGAGCCGCAAGGAAGTTCCCGAGGATATAATCTATCTCCATGTAATTAGCAGATCGACATATGCATTCCATGTAACTGCATAACAGAATTAGTTACCAGGGATCCCGAGATATCCTGTAACTCTATCTCCCCCTACTCTATATAAAGGGAGGGGGTAGAGGTCATCGGCATATACGCATAGTTTCATCTTGCATCTCGCATCTTGATCCACCATATAATCCTAGAGCACAGGAAGTAGGGTATTACCTCCTCCGTTGAGGGCCTGAACTTGTATAACCCTGTCTTGTGTTACCCATCTGACTTAGTTCTTGATTAGCGCCCCCTCGTACAAATTCATTGCCGGCGGTGACCCCCCAGTTAGTCACCTGTCGACAGTTGGCGCGCCAGGTAGGGGGCAGCGTCAAGATCATCTCTCAAGTTGGATGGCTTTTCCAAGATCGCCGTACGTCGCCATGAGGCTAGGAGAGTCTCTTCGCTTCGGCAGCCTGGACTTCATCGCCGACGGCATCGGCAATGTGCACCTCTCTTCCCCCGGAGAGATTCCTTCGCAAGGGGGCGCGCGCGATCAATGTGACCCATTGCCTTACGGCTTGGAGAATCTAGCAAGCGCCTTCTACGGATTGACCCCCTCGCTGTTCGCCTTCGCACCTCCCCTCGAGGCCGACGAAAAAGAACTCGGCGGGCTCAACCGCTCGGGCGTGAATTCTATTTCGCCCAACAACCCTTCTGCCTCGACTGGATTTCCCTCCGGACTCGAGAATTCCGTCGCGATTCTCACACTGGGTTCCTCGGTTATTCAGATAGGAGATAACCAGTCGGCGAGCGCGTCAGATCCACTCGAATCAGATCCATCTATGTTCGTGGGTGTCATCAATGGTGGCCAACCCATCGGACAGAGCGAGCAAGTCAGCCTCTCCGCCTCGACTCGAGTCCGACGGAGCGCTGAAATTGAAACTACCGAGAGGTTTTAAATCTGGCGCGGATGATCACCACTCCGTCTCTCCGATCGTCGCGTACGAAGAAACCGACGCCGGCGCGATTCCGGATCCTCGTCCGGCGGAAAAACGAGATCGCGTACAGCAACTTCGCGCCCGCGGCCGCGACGTCCAGAATGAGCTTCACGCAGTGAAGCTGAGGGATCAGGAGGTCTACAATACTCCCCAGGCTAATGTCATCGCGTCAAAGACTCTTCTCGAGACCATCACGCCACAACTTCTCAAGGCGGCCCTCGCCCGACCCTCGCTCGAGCGACGGCCATGGTCGAGATGGCCGCCATACAACAGAACGAGGCAATGCCCGCTCCGACCACTTCGGCACGCAGTCGATCTACTCGTAACCGAAACCGGGCTCGCGCCTCAGCGGCAGGCGGCTCTCACCAGTCGCCGGCCCATGATCTTCGCCAGGACATCGAAGCCAAACGGCGGGAGCGCAGTCACGGCGAGCGGAACTCTCGGGGCCGTCAAAGTCACCGCGACGATGACCAAGCCGAGAGCACCGCCAGCCGGCACGACCACCACCAAGAGCAGCGTCAAGGACCGCGCCGGGGACGTCGCAGTAGATCCCCAGCGCGGAGGCGGCCACGCCCACTGGAGGGGATTCGGGCCTTCACCCTCCGCCGAGTGGTTTGGCCGGATGGTTTCAACCTCAAAGGCATCGACAAGTTCGATGGCGAGAGAGACCCAAAGAATTGGCTGCAGGTTTACGCCTTAGCTGTCAGAGCGGCAGGGGGAGACCAGAACGTCATGGCAAATTACTTGCCGGTCGCTTTGACCCCAACCGCCCAGACCTAGCTAACGGGACTCCCGGAGAACTCTATTGAGTCTTGGGACAACCTCCAGGAGCAGTTCATCGCCAATTTCCAAGGGACCTACGAAAAGCCTGTGGGGAGATGGGAGATTGGACAGCTACACCGGCGCAAGAGTGAGGCTCTTCGCGAGTTCATCAAGCACTTCACCAAGAAGAAGAACGAGATCCGGGACGTTTCGGAGCAGACAGTCATCGACGCCTTCTTTGCTGGATGCCAATCCGAGGAACTGATCAGGCAGATGACCCGGGACCCCCCGCGTAATCTCAAAGCCATGTTCACGATGGCGGACCAGGAGGCCGAAGCTGAAAAAGCCATCGCAAATCATCGCGGTGGCAACGACGGAGGCCCCAAGAAGAAGCCTCACGATGAGCAAGGCAAGCCCAAAGATAAGAAGCGGAAGGGGGACGAGATGGTCGCCAACATGGAGCGCAACCGGCCTAAGCCCCCCAACGACAACGATTACAAGAAAGTGATGGATTCGGTATGTCCCTTCCATCCCAAAGAAAAACATTTCGCCAAAGATTGCCTCATTCGGCAGAAGTTCGCCGACAGCGCGAACCAGTCGGCTAAGGGCAAGAAACCTGATGGTGACTACCAAGACGCCGAGCGCGAGATCAACTACATCTTTGGGGGCTCTGATGCGTACGAGTCCAAGCGGAAGGAAAAGCTTACCACTCGAGAGATCTACGCTATCATGCCCGCGACACCAAAGTACTTGCGCTGGTCCGAGGTGCCCATCACCTTCGACCGATCGGACCACCCGGACCGTATCGCCTTCCCTGGGAGGTACCCACTGGTGCTGGATCCGGTCGTGCGAGGAAGTTTTATTACGCTGAACGATTCTGAGTCCAACTAATCCACTATTTAGGCGGCGATCGGATGAACCTCCTCTAATGAGCTACGGCCTCCTCTTCCGAGCAAGCAAACCCATCCTTGACGGCCCCTTGATCAAAGCGAGATAGTTTGACTTCGCGATGGCGAGGCCTTGGCTAGTGCACGTTATTGCGGCCTCCCGAGTGAAGACCTTGATCCGCTCGGGAATGACTTCAAGATGAGCCACCAGGAGGTCGGGATCATTCGGCGGCTCTTCATCCGGATAGAGGCATTCAATTATTGGGGCAATCCCCGTCGAGGTTCGGCGGCGAAGCTTTGCACAACCAGTCGGATGAGATATCAGATGAGCGTCAATGAGGTTGAGCCAGGGAGAGCCAGTTGAGAAAGGTTACCTTCCAACTCTTTAGCCGACCCCTCGGCTCGAGCGTTGGCTTGGCGGACTCCCTCTTCTAGAGCCTTCTGCCTCACCTCCGAGCCTTACGCCTCGCCAGAGCTGCACTCGGCAAAGAAATATTGGAGACCATCACCTACGAAATATCCTTCTTAGAGATTTAGCATGGGTTGGGGTTTATACCTCGGTTTGTGTTGGACTCCTCCACGTGGCGGAATCGAAGCTCAGTGACTTCGCGGTGGAGCTCTTCGATCCGGCCACGGAATTGTCGCTTGGCGGCATACAGCGCGTTGTCAAACTCATCGCGCGTCTTTAGCTCACCCACCGTTTTCTCCATGCACCGGGTCTTCTGCTTCGACCTCTCCTTCATGCGCTGCGTGAAGGATAGAGGGTCGTTAGTGGGATCCCCCCTTGCAGAGCGAGGATTCGTAGGGAAGAAGTTACCTTGTACATCTCGGCTTGGATGGTGGTCACTTGGTCCAGCACTTCCCATTCTTCGGCTTCCTGCTCGTCATCAACCTCGTAGCCCTCCATTTCTTTCCGCCATTTCAGTCGGAAGGGTGGAGTGGGAGCTTTGGCGAAGGGGCGAGGGATCTCCTCGATCTCGGGCTCTGGGCTTTCTGGAGCCGGAGCTGGGATCTTCCCCTTCGCTGACGAGGATTGACGGCTTGTGGCAGACGGGCCTGAGTCTGGACGAGGAGAAGCGGGCCGAGCCGAGCCTCCGGAAGGCTGAGGCTGTTCGTCATCGTCATCCACCGGTTTTCTGCAAGCATTTGGAGTTCTTTCAAGATATGCATCTCTACAAATTATGAAATCATGGCGTTACGAAAGAGTACCTGTGTGACGGGACGTATTTCATCTTGAATTTCATGCTCGAACCACTCGGACCCGAGCCGGGCGTTTCCTTCGCCCCAGACGCGGCCTTTGGGCCGGCAGACTGACGTGGCGGAGGGCTCTGCGGCTGCGCGGCCTGGGCTGGTCACTGGTGGCGACTTCGCCGCTGGGCGACGGCGGCGGAAAAGAAGCCGGACGGTGTCATCGTCCTCATCCTCTTCATCCGAGTCCCTTGGAGCCTCCCCCTGCCCTTTTTGGCCGGAGGAGCGCTCGTTGAGCCTTCGGCAGGACGCTTGCGAGGTGCCCCCTTGGGGAGCGGAGCCTCCGGGACCGGGGGAGCGGAGAAGAAGGCCTCACGCCCCTGCGACATATCGTATCATATTAATTCTGACTCTATAATTGACAAATCGCGGTTGAGTTGAGAAGGGTCTTCTCCTTACCGCTGGAGGCAAGTATCCCAAACTATACGGAGCCGGGCAATCCACTGGAGCTATTTTCGTGCCCGGAGCAAAAAGTTCAACCACTCGGCTGATGATCTCCTTCTGCGTGAGGTTTTCATGGGTTTCCCGAGTGGTGTCTTGGGTCCCCGAATACTCGAAGGCGGGATGGACCCTCTCCGTGATGGGCTTGATACGGCGTTGGGTATAGTTCCACACTACCCCAACTCCGGTCAACCCAGCAGACTTGGCTCTGCGGAGAATAACAAGAAGTTCCTTCACCTGGTTCAACTCGTCTTCGGCGAGGAGGGAAGTCCAGGAGGGACGGACTGTGGGGCACTCGCCGGAGAAGGAAGGGAGGGCCGGAGGAGAGTTGGCACAATAGAACCACTCCGAAAGGCCCTTATTGGAAGTTTTAAAGCGAAGGTCAGTAAAACTTTTGACCCCTTCCCGAATGGATTCCGTGCGCACCGCGCCTTGGGATTGTCCTTGCCGGGGTAGGGTTTGAGAAGGAAGAGGAATATAAAGAGGTCGAAATGAGGAGCGATCCCCAAATAAGCCTCGCAGACATGGACAAAGATCGCGATATGGAAAATGGAATTGGGGTTCAAATCGAAACCTCAATCCCGTAAAATGAAGCGGAACCGGAAGAAGGAAGAGCAAGGAAGGCGAAGTCATGAGGAAGAACGACTCAAAGACCACTACCTCGTCCGGACGAGGGTGGGGCAGATTCGCCCGGCGTGGCCAAGACACGAACCCTTCCGAGGGGAGCACGCCAAGGAGACCAGCTTATGTAGCCTCCGCTCCGTCGTGATGGACTTCGTCCATTTCTTCGCCTTCTCGGTGCCTCGATGGCGGTGGGGAGGTGGAGCCATTGCGATTGGAGGCGGGTGGCGGCGGAGGTGACGGCGGAGAAGAACCCTAGTGGCGGAGTGTCTTTGGAGAAGCTAACCGGTGGCGCGAAAAGTGAGCGAGGTGAACTACCTTCGTTCCCCTGTTCCTAATTTATCGCAACGGGCATAGTTTCGCATTCTGGGCTGGGCCTTAGTCTAGCGCTGGATGTGGCCTTTCCGCAAGGGGCCCAATAATCACTCGGCCGGCCGAGTGGTTCCCTCGGGGAGGTCTGCGCGAGCGCCGATTGCTTGCCTAGGAGCGGACAAGCCTAACTACTCGGATGAGGCGATGTTGCTGATTCGAGATCAAGTTGAGGAAAAGTGGCATTGCGGATTCAAAATTGAAGCAAAGACGCAAAAGATTATGTATAGCTGAAGGATCTTCATTAAAAGGGCTCTTAGGCCCCATTACATATTTTCCGCGGCACAGCACATCGAGCTAGGGCTCGTCGCTGGCTCGCGAAGGAACAAAAACAAAAACCCCCGCGGGAGGGCCTCAGTTGTACCCCTCGTGCGCAAGGAGGGCTGCAACCAATGCGTCCTTCAGCGGGAGGCGCACCTTGAAGAGTTGTGGGAACCCGCCGATCAGAACCCTAAGGGATTCTTCCGCGGTGATTTCCGCCCTCATCTGAGCGAACTGCCGCCAGAGCTCGTCTTCGCGAGCTTGGGCGGCGGCTCTGGCGGTGGCTTCTTCTTCTTCCCTTGCGAGGGCTGCATCAATCCATCCCAGGATCATCTCCATAATGTTTGCCACTGCTCTCGAGGCGGGGCGGGGTAGAGATACTTGGGAGTCGCTGAGGAAAAAGAAAACTCAGCAAACTAAAGGCTGGTGGTGAAGCGATATTCCGCCCCTGGGATTTCTTTTATACACAAGAAAATTCAAGGGTCGCGCCTTGGAATCCGTTTCAAACACAGTGAAACCATCATGGCGGTGGGACGGAAGTGGATGCGAGAACGGTCTCCGACCAAAACACGCGTCCCTCCGGCTGTGTGAGAAAAGGGCGCGAAAATGCTTTGCCTTCCCCTAATTGGGCTTGGGCTAAAATTGCAAAGGGCAACCCCCTTAATAGGCTTTCTTAACACGCCGCTAGCGGTGGCAATGTGTTAAAATTGAGTCTAATTCGGCCTCGGTACACCCTGGAGGGCATATGACCGGCAGAGCCAAAATTAAAAACGTTTCACGGCATACCCCATGTTGGGTCACTAGCCAGCTTCGCATGCTCGAGATTGGGTGTTGGTAAAACTTGGGTTCAATTTCTTGAGGTATGCCTTCTATAAGGTCGCTTTGTTGTACACCGCCCCGGTACAAATACCTCTTAGCAAAATTGCATCCAGTCGGTACGCCTCGAGGGGCCTATGCTGATCCCTCCTCTGGTTGGGACAGGTACCACCCGGCTGAAAGGTGTGCCCCATGCTGGGCCAAGTGCTAGCTCTTACAAGTTAAGGCTAGGCGCTGATGTCGATATCCTCATAGCGTTAAACTACAACATCGCAAGACGAAGTTGTGGAGGCGTGGCTTAAGGCATGCCCAATGATGGGCCAATCGCTGCTCTGCATTGCGAGTGGGTGTCAATAGCGAAATCATCTATTGTAGTGATGTGCCCAATGGGCGAGTGAGTGGAGTTTGGTATTGCCAACCTGCATCGCTTCGACATAAAACTTAAGATTTCTTGAGTTCTTTACAATCTCTTTTCAGATTACAGGAGGTATTGGTGAAACCGATCCACGGACATCGACTCGATCGTAAAGCACTCGGGGCTATCAGGACTATATGGGCCCCGTATCCTCTAGAAGGCCCATAAGGGAGCAGATAGGGGCGACCGAGTCACCCGGTTGAGGATAAAGACCACTCGAGACTACGCACGGCTTGAGCCGCAAGGAAGTTCGAGGATATAATCTATCTCCATGTAATTAGCGGATCGACATATGCATTCCATGTAATCGCATAATGTAATTAGTTACAGGATCCCGAGATATCTCAGAACTCTATCTCCCCCTACACTATATAAAGGGAGGGGGTAGAGGTCATCGGCATATACGCATAGTTTCATCTTGCATCTCGCATCTTGATCCACCATATAATCCCAGAGCATAGGAAGTAGGGTATTACCTCCTCCGTTGAGGGCCTGAACCTGTATAACCCTGTCTTGTGTTATCCCAGATCTAGTCTTGAGGTGTACGTTGGGGGCGTCGCGTAGCGTAACAACCATCCGCTGCCTACCAAAGAAGGCAAACGGCTGAATGAGTCGTCCACGTGTACTCCCCTGGGTTGCGGGCCCCGGGAGACCTGATTAAATCCGGCCAAGGTCAAGAAAGTATGGTGGGCCATGACAGTTGTCGCCACCTGTCCACGGGTGAGCGGATCACCCGAGGGGCCTTCTCCCGAGCTAAGGGATAGCCCGGGAGGGACATGGTGCCGCACGGTTTGACCTAGTCCAGCCCGGGGCAGCCACGAGCGAGTTAGGCGGCTTCTTTAGTACGGCCAGGAATAGCCTGCTTGGTCTTCTGTTCGTGTGGTGGGCCGGTACAGAATCGGCCCAAGGCCTGCTTCAAGATAGGCCGTTTACTAATCACCAACACAGACATATTTGATAGCTAGCAAGACTAGATCGATTACATGAACACCTCAAGTGTTTTGATCACCAAAAGATAATACTTTAATTTATAAAAGCACATATTTATCTTCCATCCAAACTTTATCCATACGAGAGAGCAGCATACATTGTCCAGCCTCCACACATGACCTGAAGTGGAGAATCAAACTATGCCCTTCCATTTCACCTACAAAAGGATAATTTTTAGTGGCATGAAAAGATAGATCAATGCAAATAGATGAAAGTCATGAGCAATGTTGCAAAGATAGATCAGACTATGTCCCTGTCCCTGGCCTCTTTAATTTCAAGCACCATCACCATTTATTTCCTTGCTTTTTACTACATTGCAATTATCTTGGTATTTGCAACTCTATTGTTGGTCAATTAGTGAACTCTACATGTCAGGTTTGTCTTATTTGCTTTTTTATAGTGAGAAATGTCCATTACTCTTGAAATTCTAGACGGAGGATAACAATACAGGCTTTATTTCAGAGAATTGGCTTATAATAGATGTTAACTGAAAAAAAGATGTTATAGAAAAACTACAAATTTCAGTAGCAAGATTAGATTGTCAGCTTCATAGAAACAAGGCATTTTGATTAAATGAGAATGGTAAATTTGCGTACCTGCACCATAACACCATGTCACCATGCACAATTTGATCCATGCTTCTAATAGCTTAAAACTCATAGTATATGTGAAGCTTTCTGCTTCTTACATTATTTATGGAAACGAAGTCAGCACAAAGTCCTATACATCACAAGGTGTGTTGAACATTTTTTTGACGTAGGTCCGTACACTGAACAGAAATACTAATCACCTAGAAAAGTTTAAATTCCGAACAGGTCTAATTTTTAGCAGAGATGCATACTAGATTTCATAATCTAAACAGTAAATTTGTGAGGCTAAGTTCAGTGTACTGTACAAACCTTTATAACTTTCTTGCGAACAAATATTGAACATGAAAAACTGTGAGTGTACTAAATTTGAAATAAAAATAGTAGAAATAACAGTTCATGTTAGATTAGAAGAAAAAATTTATGTCAAATAAGAGTTCATGTTTGATTAGAAGAAAGAATTCATATCAAATAAGAGTTCACGTTAAATTAGAGAATTAAGACAAATCTAGCAGCGCAAATGCGCGGGCACCATGCTTGTATTTATTGATGCTAGCACTCCCCTTGTTTCGATCCATTGAGCATGACCTTCTGAATTGAATTGGGGAAATGTCCATGCTTGGTGCAACACCTAGATGTATAGTGTTGATATGGCCTCCACCTCCTTTGCTGCAGCAAAGCTGATGCTTCTCAGGCCATCATGGCATCAATGTCATCCTAATTTAAAACATTGTAATCACTATTTATACTATATTTGTGCTATTTATCCATATTTTTCTCTACTGTTCTGTTTGTTACTGTAGGTATTAAGACATTATATATTCCATTGGACATGCCCTCAGCTTTATCGAAAAATATCTAAAATAATCAACAATTAAATCGTATTTAATAAAATAATCTACTGTAAATAAGAATTGCTGGATTAGCACCCACTCCCGCCACTGGGCACAGCGGCCGTCGCACGGCATGGCGGGAGCAGAGCTGTAGCCATGCGTCCAGCCAGCTCCCACCGTGGGGCTTGCCGGGAGCAGGCGCTCGAGCCATGCGCTGTGCCCAGTGGCAGGAGTGGGTGCTAATCCCATAATTCTTATTTACAGTAGATTATTTTATTAAATACGATTTAATTGCTGATTATTTTGGGTATTTTTTCCAGCTTTATCTTGCTCCTGTATGCGGCGACAGCAGGAGCATCATTTGGGAGCAGATGTTGCATCAGCTTGGCTAATTTTCACAGTAAATAGAGGATATCGACTTGCAGACAAGTGAGACCAGACAGGCTAGATGCTGGGAAATTGTGTGGCCTAGGAATCAACAGAAAATGAAAAGGGCTTCCAGCCGACCAATGGTTGGCCAGCCCCTGGGAATGCACCCAAGCAAACATAGCCAAAAACCAAACACTTACCGCAATCCAAAAGCCAAAACAAAAAACAATGGGCTTGTTTGGATCGTAACCCTCACTGGTCATGTCAATGAATGGTCATGACCAATTGATGGCATGACCTTTCGTTGGCAGTTTTTGAGTCGTTTGGTTCAAAGCCAATTGAGGGCAGCCAAATTTTGGTAAAACAGATGGTATGTTTGGTTGAATACTAATTGGAAATGTGCTATTGTTCTTTTGGTCAAATAAAAATCATATAAACTCGTATAAAATTTAATAAATTCAAAAATATGTAAATAAAATTGATTTTAAAATACAATCATATTAGGTCACAAAAAATAAAAAAATTCCAGAAATCAAAAAATGAATTACAAAATGCAAAAAATATAAAAATATAAAAAATATAAAAATGGGTTGGTTAGAATTTTATATGAATTATAAAATTTGTTTCACATAATTTGGACACCGTATGAAGTAGATATAAAAATTAGAAAAATAAATCGATTTTAAATCAACTGACCGTTGGACACTGCTAGTCATTGCTTGCTGCTTGCATCGTGTCACTGCACGTGGGCCACGCATATATGGTGCGCCGTGCCAATTCGTTGGCGGCCGATTCTGGCGCCATCGCCATTGCGTCTCGCCTAGTACAAATTCCAGGGCACGCCAAATTTTTTTGCCTTCTTGCCTTTAAATAGTTGCAATCCAAATGATGGTCAAATCCCCATGACAGCCAATTTTTTGGCATGGCAAACCATGGCTATAAACCAAACACACCTAATATAACAAACAAATTGTCCTGCGCCTAAGATTAACAAAAAAAAAAAGATACAAAAATATATATCTTCTGATTTAGAACAACGGAACGATTTCTCTTTAATATATCCTAGCGGCTGTAACTTCTCTGTGCAGGAAAGAACTGTAGTTTGAAAGCATACTAGTTGAGCTTGCGCGCCCGTTGCGCGCCGAGGACTCACAATAGGTTGCAAAACTTTCAGATATATAAGCACACAAAAAATAAGCTCAAGTTGATGAAACAAATATCATCACATGCTTAACTGATTTTCACATGTCATAGGAGTAAGCCACTTCACGAAACAGAAGGAACAAATGCATGCAAACATTTCGTTCAATGAATAATTGCAGTCCTCAGAAAAACCGAAAGCAACAATCTCTAGTCTTCACATCCATGAGAATAGAAAACAACATCGTATGTAAATAATGGCAAACACAACCAGTAACATAATCAATTGATAATAATTCATAGGGCAGTACATCTTCAAGCTGTGTAGAACAACATAGAACTAACAGTTGGGAGCATATTCCTAAATACAATGCCTTATGTTATAGCACTACAACAACACTATGTCCAAATAAGAGATAGGCTGACAGGCACCAACTCCAACAGTAAAGTTCATGTAGGCATGTTCAGGATAGGAATAAAATTGACATGCATGAAGTAAATCAACGGTAGAAGCTCGAAATCAATGGATCGTCCTTACATTACATTGGTCATATGACTTTTTTATAACATAACACGAAGAATCTCTTTATCGAGAAAATATGAGGACCTGTCATTTTACCAAAGATCGATATTACCATGCTGGATAGAAAAAATAAACTCCATCTTATAATGGTAGCAGAAAATAATAATAGACAAAATATTAAAGCAATAAGCGATGCGTATACTGTGAAGATGGGTGGCACACAAACATGTCAAACAATTTTACCCTACACATTCAATCTAAGGCTCACTCACACCCTTATCATGCACACACCATAAGGGCATCAAATATAATCAATGAAAATTAGTAACCACATAAAGTAGTAAAAGTATCATACTATCTGACAGAGAAAAAATTAAGCGGTTGCATGGAGATAACACAGGGTAGAAATTAATATTGCACTGCTAACACCATATACCACACACTTGATTGAGCGGAAAAAAATACTGGTTCAAACTCTCAATGATCATGAATGTAAACATATACACAGCAGAGAAGAGGAAGGGATTGAGGGACAACCACCTAAATTTAACATAGCCGGCAGCAAGCACGGTAAGAAACCTGGAATTTTTGCATTGGTTTGTGGCAATGTGTTTTAAGGTAAACCTGATTTGTCATCTGTAGAATAGAATACACAAAACATAATGGATGTGTTAGTCTGAAATTAGGTCTTACCATCCGCCAAATAAGAATAACCTCATTCTTGTAAAAAGGAAGGTCCATGCACAAACAATTTCGCTGGTGTGAATGGAGGAAAAACCTTGTACATCATCTCTTTACTGGTAAGAAGCAAAATATGTTGCAAAACAAAAGTAGATGAGGAAAATAGGAAGGATGTAGTGGATGGGGCAATCCTCACCAGGCAATGGAGTGAGCAAGCAGACATATTTTAGTGGCTTTGTATAAAGGAAATGACCTTATAACCAAACAAAAAAGCTTCCAGTACGACCTGAAAGGTAAAAGAGGAAAGATGTTAGATGAATTAGTGCACCGAAGGTTAGCAAAAGCAAAACAAAGCATAAATTGCGTAGCGTGGTAGCGTAAATTATTATTCCACAATGGATGCATTTAACACAGATTAGTTAGCATCTAAGGAAGTCATCGATGCAGAGAAATAATGAAATAATGAGGTAATGCCATTGGATAACAACAGTGAAGAAAAGACACCAGTTACATGGGAAGGTCTCTTTTCATACTTGGTTCAATCGTTACGGCCATTGGATCGCAAAAAGTACCACCTATAGAATAATGTCGATCTCATATCTAGCCTAAAGCCTACAAAGGAATAGAAAACCCAAAATGCATATTCATTTTATCTTAACATGCAAGAATAAGTTTATTTTCTAGCCAAACAATGAGAAAAACTGAAGTTCATATTACGGTCCAAATGCAAAAAAGCACAAAGCTTTCAAGAAACGAAGGTACCTTTGTATGCATGCTGTTTATTTCCCGTAAGGTATGAAGAAGAGGAGACAACACCTTTAATTCTACATATAAGTCCTGTACAGACATCTGATAAGTAAGATAAGCGTGATATGGAATAAGAGCACCTTTTTCACAATCAACTACAAAGTGGAAGAAACAATACTCTGTTCATGTAAGTGCCCTACACAGCTATAGCACATGTCTCTTTGAAATTCTGCAGGGGATGGTATTGTCTCTGCCTTTTCAACATTAAAAGATTACTGTGCAAAACATGTATACAACATCATCGGTTAAACAATCCTGTCAAAGAAAAAGAAACCGTAGCCAGCAATTATACAAAACATTAGTGGGATGGAATAAAGGTACATATTCGGTTAAACAATCCTGTCAAAGAAAGTAAATGGTACAACATTTTCGTATTTCCACAGTACATATTCTATACTTTGTACCTGTACTTACTTACAGTTGGTTAGCTTTACTTAATTGAAAGGAGAAAGAAGGTTGGTCCAGCTAGAACTATGCGAGTCTCTTGTAAATCACAATGAATATATTAACTGATCTTCGGGTTTTAAATAACTTCATCACTGAGTAGGCTAAATTAGTAAACCACATCGTCCATTTAACAAAATAGCAGGCAATGAGATTGTGTATAGGGGTGAAAACGGAGCGGATAATATCCGAACCGTATCCGATATCCGTATTTTGAAAAATGACATGAAATTCTAGTATCCGATGGATACGGATACGGATACGGATAATTATCTGAATAGACCTAAGCGGATACGGAGCGGATATGGTATCGGTGATATCCGACGGAAACGGAGCGGATACGGATATCCGGATAAAATTGCAATTCGGATATCCGGATAAATTGCAATCCGGATATTTAACCGGATAATGGCATAAAACTAGGTTGAGGCCCAACAGCTTGTCAACCAATACCAGGCCCATGACTAAGCAAGCCTAACACCTGACGTCCCCCCTCACCAGGCCGTCACGCACCGGCTACTTGCCAAGTTTCCATATATGATCAATGTGTCATCCGTCGTCATGTATGGTCAATATGTAAATTATGTATGCAATTTTATTATCTTAAGTTGTTATGTTATAGGCAATATTGCTATGCTAATCCAAAGTTTATTACGGTATACATACTATCCGAAAAATATTGGTTTTATTGTCGGTTATTATCCAATTCCGGGTACTATCCGTTTTATTGATATCCGTTTCCGATTCAATATCCGATCCGTTTTAATACTATCCGTATCCGTATCCGATTGAAGAAAGCGGATACGGATATGGTAAAGCCATTATCCGTCCGTATCCGCTCCGTTTTCACCCTTAATTGTGTATATATTAGCATCAATCGAATAAACGAATAACACATGAAAGGCTATGAATTAAACCACAACTGAACTGTAATAATTCATCTACCCTTAAAAACTCTGTTGATCTGGTCTGGTCTTAAACAAACTACAACAGCATGTTGTACGATTATAGCAGGCAATCAATAATTTCGAAGATTGCGAAAGAATCAGGTCATGAAACTACACTGGATCCAAACAGGCATAAACCGAATCCAATCTTAAACCTAGTAAAGTATGGGAGGAAGAGGAAGAGGTAGCTTCCACTGGCACAGCCGACGGGGAGGGGACATGGCGCCATGGGGGGCCAAACGACAGCGGCTGTATGAGGAAAGGAAGAGGTGCAGCCGATCGGTGGGGGGCTCACGTCGGCCGTGGGCAGAGCAGGCTAGGGAGGCGGCTCTCTGAGACAGGCCTGACCGCGGCGGGAGGAGGCGCGTCCAGATGTGGCCACCGGATAGGCGGCGCCGAGCTCCGTGCCAGCCGACTCCAACGGCGGGGAGGAGGAGACCAACCACAATGGAAGGGGCTCCCATCGAGGCGGAGACCAGCGAGGACAGTTGAGTGACGGGGACGGTGGCCGTGCCTGAGAGTGAGGGAGACACCCACGCCGCGCACGATGGCGTCGAGCGTGGGGGCGCCCTAGGGCCAGGCGGTGGTGGTGTTGAGCGTGGCGGAGTGGAGCTCGAGCCTGCGCACGACGGCGCGGGCGCGGAGGAGGCCCAGCTCCACCCGCAGATCCCGCGGGTCCGCTGCGAAACAGCCGAGGCGGAACCTCAAGGCGGTGCGGGGAGGAGGCGTGGCCGGCGGGACCGGTGAAACCGGCGGGCTTGAGCCTTGGAGGCGGAACAGCCGAGGCCGCGATGAGAGCGGGCGGTGTGGGGACTGGGGAGGCGGCGTGGCCGTCGGCGCGGAGGAGCCCATGGAGCCAGCCAAATGAAGAAGATTGGGGGGGGGGGGGGTGGGAGTGGGGGGAAGCGACGGCGAAACCAAGGCCACGGAAGGCACCGCCTCCGTTGGACCGCTGGAGTAGCAAAGGACGGCCGGCGTGTTTTGAGGCGACGTGGCCATTGCGGGGCAAGAAAGTAGCCACGTGGCCAGGTGAGGGGAGGAACCGGGCTTTGTACTATTTATAGATGCATGGTAGGCTGTAGCTACTTGGCATTTGGGACTTGGGAGGCAGCTCTCCCGCCCTCCACGGCTGCAGCCGCGAGCCCGCGCGCGCGCGCATGCACGTAGCGCGTGCGCATCTGCATCGCCGCGCATCTTGGCCGGAAAACAACGGCGAAAAGAAGAAGAGCATGCATGCTTTCGGCTTTCCAACCTTACTCTCCCAGCCCCAGGCCATTGAAGCCCTGAGCGTGAAAGTTAAAACTGAAGCCCTTGCGTACACTCGAGCTATATATAGCCGCTTTAATTTTATCTCCCGACATGCAAGCTGTGTGCAGGAAAAGAAAGCGAAAGGAAAATTTGGACTTCTAAAAAGACTGCGCCTGGCGCTTTGTTTGACACACGTACGCTTTATCGGTAGATTATTAAAAGCCCCTCTGCTGCACGGGATGGAATCCACGCTCGTGCGTGCGTGCTTCGTCTTCGTGTTTGTAAATAGACTAGCAGGGTCAGCGCGCCCAAGCGAGCCGTAATAATGTGTGAGGTTAAAATTAATTTATGTGTTGTGTATGCATTATTAGTAAGGCTTGTGTGCATTATTAGTAAGGCTTGTGTGATTGATAGGTAAGTAGACAAATTAGGCTTTTTGATATGTCGGTACAAATGTGTGGTTGCCCTGGGCCTGCTCCCTTACCATGATTCTCTCTCCATTAGCGCTAAACCAGGAGAAGGTAACCAGCTAGAAAAGAGAAGAGCAGCATAGATTGGCAGCATTTGAAGAGCACGTCAGGAAGGCAGGCTCGCAGATGAACGCACGAAGGCACAACCATCCAGGCTCCAAACTAGGTACGGAGCACGGAAAAGCTTGATTGCCAGGAAAGCACCTGCAGAAATGCAAACGCAACACATAAATTTGCAGAAAAGCAAAACAATTTTACTGTAGCAAACCCATATATGTAATTGTGTATTTATTGCATTCACATCTTTGAATGATAAATGACAATGTTGTTTTGCATGTATTTACTTTGTGTACACAAATCTTGATGAAATCCAACGGCAACAAGAAATGAAGCATCGACTCCATGGAGTCTCATTCTGTTTTCCTATATGTGTGTGTGTATATATATATGTATGTGTGTGTGTGTGATATATATATGTATGTATATATACATATATAGAGTTGGGCTAGGGTCAGTCGTGACTGACGGAGCGCTCCGTCAGTTGGAATGTGTTTGAGAAATTGGTGATGAAATTTTGTGATCCGAAGCACACAGTTTGTTCGTCTCGTTAAACTCTCCTAGTGTAGCAAATTTTATAATTTTTTGATTTTTTTTTGCTATTTGTTTTGTATTTTTCAAAATCAGCGATCTAAAGTGTTATGGAGCCTCCGATTAGGCTGATTTTGGAAAATAAGAAAGAAATAGTAAAAAAATTCAAAAAAATGTAAACATTTGTAGATAATGTGAATTTATCGAGATGAACAAAATGTACTATTCGGATCGAAGAATTTCACCACAGATATATGTAGAGTTGGACCGCTCCGTCAGTTGCAACGTGTTCTAGAAAATCTGTGATGAAATTCTTCGATCCGAACCATACATTTTGTTCATCTCGATAAAGTCACATTATCTACAAAATTTTACATTTTTTGAATTGTTTTACTATTTCTTTCTTATTTTCCAAAATCAGTCTAATCGGAGGCTCCATAACACTTTAGATCGCTGATTTTGGAAAATACAAAACAAATAGCAAAAAAATTCAAAAAATTGTAAAATTTGCTACACTAGGAGAGTTTAACGAGACGAACAAACTATGTGGTTCGGATCAAAAAATTTCATCACCAATTTCTCAAACACATTCCATTCGACGGAGGGCTCGCTACGCTAACTCGACTCTCTCTCTCTCTCTCTCTCTCTCTCTCTATATATATATATATATATATATATATATATATATATATATATATATATATATGTGTGTGTGTGTGTGTGTAATGTGCCGGACTTGCTACATGAGCGAACGCAGCCGCTGTTTTAGGGAGGAACAGATACAACGATTTACAAGTAACTTTAACAACTATATCTATCCTTATCAAGACTAACAAACACAGAGATAAGGATTATCTTTAACACCACCCATCAATCACAACGTTGGCAAGGTTGAGATTATCTCGTAGCCGCTCAAGATCTAATGCAGATATGGCTTTGGTGAATCCATTGGCTAGCTGATCCTTGGACAGGATAAATCTGATGTCCAATGCATTCTATGCACTCTTTCTCGCACAAAATGAAAGTCTACTTCAACATGTTTGGTTCTAGCATGGAAAATGGGATTCGCAGATAAATACTTTGCTCCAAGATTATCACACCATAAAACTAGAGCACAAGCTTGAAAACTTCCCAGTTCTCTAAGTACTGATTGTACCAACATGAGCTCATCCGTTGCATTTGTTAGGGACTTGTATTCAGCTTCAGTGCTGCTCCTTGAGACAGTTGACTGCTTTCTTGAGCTCCACGAGATCAGATTCTGTCCAAAATATACTGCAAATCCTCCAGTTGAACGTTGATCATCTGGGCAACCTGCCTAATCAACATCCGAGAAAGCACTTAGTAGGATTGAGCTGGACTTGCTGATCTTTAATCCTATCATCAAGGTATACTTCAAATATCTTAGTATGCGTTTAGCTGCAACCCAATGAACATCTGTAGGTGAATGCAAGAACTGGCACACCTTGTTGACTGCAAATGCTATATCTGGCCGAATTAGTGTCACATATTGATGTTGGACTTAGTGATCGTGGCCTGTGCTGCGATCCTATTCTAAAGGGAGCAACGGCTACACTTTCTCAGCCGCGCCCTGATCGGGGGCGCACAACCAACTAATGGTTGCGGCCCCCCTACCCAGCGCTATATTAAATAGGAAGGTGCCGGCGCCCCACAGTAGCCAACGCTACGTGGGACTCGTCCCTCTCCCGATATTCCCCTCTCCGATCCGAGTTTAGCGCTAAGGGTTTGGGAATGCCGTCACCGACTGGAGCTCGACGCCGGAAACTGCACGGCATCGATCTCTCTCCCTGCATCGCCTCGCCATTGCGACGACTCTCTCTCTGCACCGACTCACCGTCAAGCAGGCCCCTACGGCCTAATCTGCTATTCACTCACTAATGGCGTCATCAAGCAGCTGTAAGTACCCCCTAATGTATAGATTACGTGGTTCGGTTCTAGGCTAAGCTTCGATCCTCACGCTTCCGCATCACGACTTAGTTCTAACAATTGAAGTTCCCCAAACTATGCTTCTGTATTGAGTTGTCTCCTCAGCTGAAATTTCTTTACCATCTGATCTTGACAGCTTTTCAAATGTTGATAGTGGAGTTGTGACGGGTTTGCAGTTCTCCATACCAACTCTTGCTAGCACATCTGAAATATATCGAGTCTGACATAACAGAAGGCCATCAGGTTGCTTTGTTACCTGTATTCCCAGAAAATAGTGAAGACCCCCTAGATTCTTTAGTGCAAATTCACCCTTGAGCTTTTGTACTAACTGCACCACTGCTGTGGTTGATGATCCGGTGATGATGATGTCATCAACATAGATGAGCATATAGACCATCACAACCTCTTGATTGTAAATAAACAAAGAGGTGTCTGCTCGAGAAGGTACAAAGCCCAATTCCTGAAGCTTCACACTCAGTCGAAAGTACCATGCTCTTGGTGACTGCTTTAGTCCATATAACGATTTATCCAATTTGCACATAGCTCCAGGATTTTCTTGATCAACATAACCTTGGGCTGTCTTATGTACACATCTTCCTCAAGTATGCCATGTAGGAAGGCATTTTGTACATCTAGCTGCTTAATTGACCAATTTCATGAGACAAGATCAACCGTATGGTTACCAGCTTCACTACCGGGCTGAATGTATCCCATAGTCGATACCATAATGCTGCTTACATCCTTGCGACCAAGCGCGCCTTATAGCGTTCCACTGTACCATCAGCTTTACGCTTAATTTTAAACACCCATTTCGAGTCAATCAAGTCTATACTCGGCTTGTATAACACAAGATGCCATGTCTTGTTCTGAGCTAATGCATTAAACTCTTGGTCCATTGCTATTCTCCAATGCTCGTGAATCACAGCTCCCTCATATGAAGTTGGTTCCTTTGAGACCGACTATGCCTGACGACCAAATGGTATTGTGCCATCATTGCGTACTTTCGGTCTGCAGATGTTATCTTATAACTGTGTTCTCATGCCATGTAGCCTATCAGGGTTCATTCCTCCATCATCAGCCATAGAGGTGGAGTTAGCAGGAACAATTGAAGGCTCGACACCACCAACAGCAGTCGTACAAGATTCAAAAGATTCCTGGGAAGCAATGGTTCCCTCCGATGCCACAACATCATCAGTAGGCACCTGGATAGAAAGCTATGACTGGTAATAGACAAAGGTAAATCAGAATGCTCATCATGCATATGATTATTCCCAGGTGAATTTGTATGAACATGTTGCGGAAGAAGGATTGTTGTTTCAGAGAGAGTCTTCTGGGGAGGTAGTGTCTGTGATGCACGAGGAAAGTGACGTTCATCAAACATGACGGGAGATATATACTCGACCTGTCAGTTGATGATAGCACTTATATCCCTTGTGAAGATTGCTATATCCAAGAAAAATACATTGAGCTGACCAAAATTGGAACTTCTTGTCATTGTAGTGTCTAGGTGAGGCTAACATGCACAACCAAAAGACTTGAGAAAAGTGTAGTCAGGTTGTTTGCCAAGGAGTTTTTCCTGTGGTGTGATTGATCCAATAGTTGGAGTAGGGAGGCGATTTATAAGAAAAGCATGCAGTCATAAACGCCTCATCCCAGAATGATAGAGGAAGTCTTGATTGTGCAAGGAGAGCTAGTCCAACCTCAACTATAAGGCGCTATTTACACTCAGCTGACCCGTTTTGTTGATGTGCGTGTGGGCATGAGATCCGGTGCATGACGCCAAGATTTTAGAGAAACAAATAGAGTTTTCAGTATTCTCCACATTAGTCGGATTGGAGACAAATTATTTTGGTGTTTAGCGGTCGCTGGACATGAGCTTTGAATTGAGGTTGAGGAAATATCAAGTATGCATAAGCTTTGGTTTTGATTGGATACAACCACGTGAATCTACTGTAATGATCCAGGAAACTCACATGATATTTATATCCACCAAAAGAAGTAACAGTAGGTCCCCACACATCAGAGAACACAAGTTCAATAGGTTTAACAGAAACATTATTTGAACTGGAATATAGTAATTGGTGGCTCTTGGCTCTTTGACAAGGATCACATACATGCAATAGCCCTTTATTACTACGACAAGTTTATTTCTAGAAATAACTTGCTAGATGATACTGGAAGCTGGGTGGCCGAGTCGATTGTGCCAAAGCGTTGCGTAAGGTAGAATGCTGAGGAAGTGAGCTTCCTTGCACCGAATGGACTCAACTGAACCCAAAGGGTACAACCCTCCTTTACTAGAACCACGGAATAGAGTTTTCCTCGTGGTGCGATTCTTGACAAAGAAATGGTTTGGATGGAATTCAAAGAAGATATCATTATTAGTGGCTAGTTTATGAACAAATAGGAGACTCTTTTGTGCACTAGTAACATGTAGCACATTGTTGACCAAAAGAGGCTTTGAGAGAGTCTTAATTTGGGAATAACCTATATGCATAATGGGAATACCTGAGCCACCTGCGGTATGGATTAGATCCTTCCCGCTGTATTTGTCTGCCATAGTGAGCTTGTCTAAATCTCCAGTGATGTGATCGGTTGCCCCGGAATCGGTGTACCAAGCTGAATCAGCCATGTAGCTTGAGTTTGCAAGAGCAACCATCATTTGATCTTCGCCTTGGAAAGAGTGATTGAACCTGTTGTAGCAGCAAAGAGCAATGTGACCAGTCATGCCACATACCTGACAGATCGATCTTGGCCTATCTCCACTGCTTGAGTTGTTGTTCTGCCTCTCATGGCTTCGAGAGTTTCGGCCTCGGCCGCGCCCACGAGAGTTTCCACCACGCCACCTTCCACGGGAGACATTGTTGGCTGATGCACCAAGATTGTCAATGGAGACATGATTCTGCTCTTGACATATCTCATAACTCAGCATGTGAGCATAGAGATCTCCAAGAGTGATCTGATCAGAATTGGTAGTGACTGATGTCACCAGGGCATTGTGCTCTGAATCTAGCCTGGCCAGCATATAAATACCAATCTCTTCTTCCGCAAGAGGGTGGCCGGCAGCAGCTAGGGCATCTGCATACCCTTTCACCTTGTTGAAGTAATCTACCATGGAGAGAGATCCTTTGCGGCTGTTGCAAGCTTCCTACGCATCTGGATCATGCCGACATGAGACTGAGAAGAAAACGTATGTGCCAATGCATTCCATACCTCTGCTGATGTTTCCATGAAGAGAACTTGTGCCAATACTTCAGGCGCCAGGGTAGAAAGGATGGTTCCCAGCACCATCTGATCTTGCTGGATCCAATGAGTGTACTCCTGATTTGGGACGTCAGCTTCATCACCCTTTTCATTTGTTTTCTTCACCGTCACGGATGGAGTTCTTAGGCTTCCGTCCACGTAGCCGAGTAGCTGTTGTCCTCGGAGATAGGGTAACAGCTAAGCCTTCCACAAAAGATAGTTTTCACGTGTCAACTTGATGTTGACGAGATGGCCGAAGCCTAGAGTAGCGACACCATTACCAACAGCAGCACCGGCGCCGTTGGCAGCCATGAGTAATGGAGTATCTTGGATTGAAGAAGGAGGTGAGTGTGGAATATAATCTAGAGACTTGGCTATGATACCATGTGAGAAGTAATAGAGAATTGATTTAGAGCACCTCCCATCAACCACTGCTAGGGAACAAGCTTTCTCAAGCGGTTCAAAAAAAAAGGAACAAACTTCTACAAGCGGTTTAATAGCCTCAAAACAGTCTCAAGCCAGAAAATGACCTCTAGAAACGGTTGGGGACACGAACCGCATCTAAAGACCTAAAATCCTAAGCGGTTTGTGTCCCCAACCGCTGCTATACCTCTACAAGCGGTTGGGAACACGAACCGCTTAGGATGCTTGGCTTTACAAGCGGTTTAATAGCCCCAACCGCTTCTGGAGGCCTATTTTTCGAATAGATAAAAGGAAAGCTCCCCCCATTCTATCAAATAACGCGCATGGGTGAGTTGGCTAGCTGGGTGAGGAGGGAGACAAGAGGTCAAGGGTTCAAATCCCACCTCCCCCAATATTTATTTGCCCGCTTGTAGGGGCCTTACCAACCGCTTAGAGCCCTTTTCGTTTTAAAACTGCTTGTAGGGGGCTTACCAACCGCTTGGAAATTTTCACTGGCTACATTTCAGTGTGAAAGCCCTTTTCGTTTTAAAACTGCTTGTAGGGGGCTTACCAACCGCTTGGAAATTTTCACTGGCTACATTTCAGTGTGAAAGCCCTTTTCGTTTTAAAAAACCGCTTGGAAATTTTCACTGGCTACATTTCAGTGAGACGAACAAGATCAACTGTTCGGATCAGTTGTTAGGCATCTCGGATTTCGAAAACACGTTGGGAGCACGGAGAGATCCGTGCTCTGCGGTTTATACACACACACACAACACACACACACACGCTGTTTCAGTGAGGAACAAATACAACGATTTGCAAGTAACTTTAACAACCATATCTATCCTTATGAAGACTAACAAAAAGACTAACGAACACAGAGATAAGGATTATCTTTAGCAAAGTGAACGTTGCCGGAGCAAACAATGGCTTTAAAACCGGCTAGAGTAAATGGAAACTGCAAAAGAAAAGTGAGTAGATTTAATTTGCCAAGAACTAATCCACTGTAACATGTGCGGTGTGTCACGTGGTAAATTCATGCAAAAAGACGCATATTACCCACTCGCATGGTATGCTATCGAGACCCATATGGAGGGTATCCTGATGTTATGATGAATATATGTGACGTTGCGTGTTTTTGGTGAGATTTTGAAATAATTTGATAGTGCATTCGGTTCAAAGGACACCAATTTTGATTTCGGGACTGTTCATAATCTATCTAGAGTTTAAGTGTTCATCGAACCGTGTCTGGTCCTGATCAGACTAGATCTGGTTAGTTCCGGCAGGGGTTAAGTTCTCACCGGACTGTGTCTGGTGGCGATCGGACTGGGTCGATCGCTATGTGTTTTGTTCTGAATCCTGTCTGAACGGAGTTCGATGCTGACCGAACCGCATAGGTTAAGTGCCCACGGGGCTTGCCGAACATTCTAAAAAAGAGAAAATCCACATTAGTTGTTTATTCTCAATTGGAGCTCTAGCTATTAGATTATTCTCCATATATTGAAATCCAAATAATTTCTTCAAATCTTAATCAATCCTCCAACCATAACCTAAATTTGAGTTGGATACCCACCTTCAATGGAGCTACATCTTAATCTAAGAAAACACTAAACATATATACACAACAATGTTTCACAATCTACTTCAAGAATCGGTCGACTTCTAGATTCAAAATAATTGATTGATCATGGAACCATAGCCTACATTTAAGCTAGATACATACCTTCAATTGGAGCTACATCTTAATCTAAGTAAACTTCATGCATACACATGTTTTTTGCAACCTATTTCGAAAATTGATCGAGCTAGATCTGCATTCAAATTCCGTCATTAATCATGGAATCCACTCTTTCTTCAAATATAAAGTAAAGATGCAACTACATTTAAATACAAATAAACGAGGATGATGTTACTAACCTTGAAACACTTGGATTGGAGTAAAATCATCAAATTTTACAAAATTTGGGCAGCATCTCCCCCACCACCTCGCTTGGGCGCCTCTCTGTTCTTGGCCGCATGGTGGCGTGGGGAAGAAGAAGGAAGACTGGGTTCAAATAGTGTATGAGATATTTACTACCAGCTTGTACCATGAATCAGTAGTGATCATAGTTTCAAAAATCTAGGGCTACCGGTTTAATCGAAAAACCAGAACCGACAGCCTGCAAGGTTCAATTTGATTTAGAGACCTTTTAAGCATCTGGACTGAGAAAAGACAAGAAAACTGCATGGTTTTCCACTGGACCGTCGAACTAGCTAGCTAGAAGAGAGCCGGAGAGGGGGGAGGGAAGAGGATGGCAGCGTTATGCAGCTGGAAGAACGACGGTGCGGCAAAGTGGCCGCCAGCGGGGGAGAGAAGAGGAGAGGGGTGCCAAAAGAAAGACAGAGAGACAATTAGCGAAGAGGAGAGGAGAGGGGAACTGAGAGAACAACACTGCAATAGTCAACGCCTTGACGGAGGCAAGGGGCGAGGCGACACCATCAAGGGCAAGGAGAGAAAAGGTGTGCATCGAGTCATCATTGGAGGTCGGAGCTACGCTGTTGAGCCATATTGGTGGAAGAAGAGGAGAAGGGCGGGCATGTCGTCTGGTGGAGGAGAGTGGCAGCGCTGGTTAGAAGATGGGAGGGATTGGGAGTTAGGGTTATTCAGGAGGGTGGGATCGAGATAGGCAAAGGGGAGGAATTAAGGGTGGCTAGCGAGCCAGCTAGGCAAGGATACGATAGTGAAGTTGGCTAGGTACTAGGTTGAACTAGCGGTTCAAGACTTCGCTAGTTCAAAACACCAGTATGGTTTTTTAAAACTATGGTAGTGATGTTGTAGCCTTGTATGACTCGACTTATGACTTCAACCAATAGTAAAAGCTCACTCCAGCCTTGTATGTGTTGAAACGGTAGTGATGCAGCCATCGCTACGGGTTCACAACCGATTGGTAGTGAAGTGTCAATAGTGAAGCTAGGCCTTGTTTGTTTGAGCTGAAAGTTGCTAAAAACTTTAATCTGAAATGGTCGTGACCCCTCAAAAGACGTTTTAAATAGTTCAAAAAATTATGAAAAATTATTTTACAAATTTTAAAAAGGACTATTTAAACCCCCACAAAAATAACAAAAAAATATTGCATCATTTGGATTATAAAAAATAACAATTTTTTATTTAATTTAAGCCGAAACAAACGAGGCCGTGGCAGCAAGCAGCTAGCATTGGATGCGATTTCTCTCTGGCAGGGGTAGGGCCGGGACGCACTGCGTCCAAGCCTCTCCATCCAATAATTCCTTTTCGATGCCTCCGCTGGCGCCTTGACACGGCCGGAGCACGGAACATCATCATGGCGAGAAACAAGGCGGGTTATTTTGTCGTCGGGAAGCTAGGCCATGTGAAAAATGAGTGGATGCATGCTCATGGGCCCATGAGCAGATGCCTGTCCAGTGTTTTCGTCCCGGGGAGCATCAATCGATCGATCGGTTCGCGACGAAGCTGCAGCGCAGCGCGGCGAGGCAAAGCGGCCGAATCGTGCGGTGATGGAATCAATGGTTAGGGGTGTAAAATGGATACAAATAATCCGAATTTTCCGACATCCGTATCCGAAAAATGGGCTATCTGTATTCGGACTATCCGTATCCGAATAGGAAACGGATACGGATATGGATACTATTCAGATTTTTTTCCGGATACAGATACGAATATGGTTTTGATAAAAGGACTATATATGGATATCCGTATCCAAATTGTAATGGTGGTCATGCTGAACGTGGAACAAATGTTGACCGTATTTCTAATTAAGTACTTATTGCTCGTTTTGTGCCTGATGCTTGATATATACACACACATATATATATACCCCATGCTCCTAAGCATCAGTGACTTGAAACTAATGTAAGGCCTAAAAGATAAATGTTGACATGTTGGCTTGTTTTTTCACTGATGTGCTGAAGCTGTAGGATATTCGTATCCGACCGAATTGAGTAGATATCCGATCCGTATTCGTATTCGTTATGCTATCCGATTCGTATTCGTATCCGAGAGGTATCCGAATCCGTATCCGTATCCGAAAAAAAAATATGGATACGGATATGGTAAGGATGCTATCCGATCCATTTTCACCCCCTATCAATGGTTGTGTGCTGGCTTGGACCTGACGCTCTTCACCTAAAAATGCCTCTCTTCCATGGTTTAAATCGTGCGACTGCACACGACGATACGCCGTCCCAACTGTATGCAAACAGTATAACCGGGGGAAAAGATTGCGGCCACGTATTCGTGTGTTTGTGTTTTTGCCTTCTCGTCACGCAAAGCGTGCATGCTCCTGCCTTTTCCGTGCACACCGGCACGACATACCTGTTCGCTCCCATGCACGTTGCTGTGTGCACCCTCTGTTGTTATTTGAATCAAAATGATTTAAATTAAGCATCGTAATTAACATAAGAATTGAGTTTTTCGTCGTGTACATATCGGGTTGAGTATCGGAGTTTTCGAGTTCGAGGTACCGGGTTGAGTATCGAAGTTATCGAGTTACAGGTATTTGGGTTGTGTATCGAGGTGGTACTGTCATGTATCAGGTTGGGTATCTGTTAGAGTTAGTGTTGGATATGTGTACGAGTAGGTTACATGTGCTCTGTGTTGTAAAAGGCAGGGTAACCTAATCTCAACTATATAATGGGAGCGACTATGGTGTAACCTGTAACAACTTTGTAGCGGCTGGCTGCGTTGTTGGGGAAGCGCCCATAATCATTGCCCCGTATATATAGCCTAAGAGGTGAACTACATTGCCAAATATCGCCATGTCTGGTTTTCTAACGGTATCGAAGTTATATAGAGTATTTTGAGGTATAGGGGGGTTGGGATGAGTATCTGTCGGGGATAAAATTACGGCCCATTGGCATGGCCCATTCCCTGACGGCCCACTCGAACAGCCTATCAGGGCCCAGCTCCCTGGAAGGTTCTATCAGGCCCATATATATCCTGCCGAGCAGCCCTTGGCTGGCACGATGCGTAATGGCCAAGGGAACGAGTTTGAGTCCGACTCGAACAGAGTTCTGCACGGCTTCGTGAAGACCCGGACGTGGTTTCCCAGATTGGAATAGGAGTCGTGGTCCCCAAGACTAGGAGTATGCCTTATCTGTCTCGGGATATATTTGGCACGTCGAGTTCGTTACGATCTCGTAGTTAGCCCGGCCCGATATTCCCTCGGTAGGTCGGTTTGTTCACCACTATATAAACCAGGCCCCTACGGCGTTTAGGGGGCATCTGGCACGAGTTTTACGACTTGATCTGACTTGAATCTAGCTTTTAGCATCTGGTAGACACCTGATCTTCGCTTGTACACACATAATCTCGCCGAGACTTGTTCGTCTCGTCGAGCCACCTCTTATAATCATCTCTGATATATAAGAAAGGCTGGACGTAGGGCTATTATCTCTTCCGAGAGGCCTGAACCAGGATAAAAATCCCTGTCTCTTGTTCGTTGTTGTTCGTGGTTGTTCGGCGTGTCTCCTATCTCACTTCTAAAGAACCTTAGCGACTTGAGATCGTTATCTCAACCGTCGACAGTTGGCGCCGTCCGTGGGGACACGCAGATCGAGCATGTCGAACTCTATCAGCGATACGGAGATTCTTCCTGAGGGTTACGACTCAGAAGGGCAGGATGTTTCATCCCCTGCCAGCTCGGATCGATCTTATCGCCCAAGATCGATGTCTGTATCCGAGACAGAGGTCTCGCCACGCCGGAGATGGTCTCCGGACGAGCTCCCGTCATTGACGATGAGTACGGAGCTGATGATCTTTACGCCGGTTTAGATCTATCAGATTCCAAGGCTATGTCGGTTGATTCTTCCTGTGGCGACACGTTGATGACGCCGTCTAGCGGCATAAACGCACGGCCGCGCGTCGTCAACATGGCGCGCGCAGGACCTCGAATCTGCGCGCTGGTCCCGCGGCGGAGAGATCGAGCGGATCGGTTACGCTCGGCACCGGATGAGGCCGCATTAGTCGCCCGCGAGCAAGATGTTGTTCGCCGCGACTTTGACGAGTCCATCAACCGGACTACTGCGCAGAATCGCGACCAACAAGAACGTCGGCGATGTAACCCGCCTCGCGCACCTACGCCGAGACCCCCGGCAGAAGTTCAGCCTGGCCGGGTGGAATCCCCGCGTGCCCAGACTCCGATCGGGCAAGACGCGGATGTCTCGAGATCCGAGGCCTCGGAGCAGAGCCAAGAGCGACTCCAGGCCACAGCTACCGTGATTAGATCCGCCATCGAACAATCTCGCCCCTCGTGGCGTCTTGTGACTTCTGATCTCGAGAAGTTGGCCGAGGGCCTTAAGTCTCTAGGTGAGGCCTCATCCGGGCACCGCATCGAGCCTGCCCGGGAGCATTCGGGCAGTGAGCGATTCGATCTCTTGGCAAGTTTATGGCCGTGTCCTATCATGGATACCATTGCATGAAGATACCGGACCCCAACGGTGTGATCACGGTCAAGGGCAACTACAAGGCTGCTCTAGATTGCGACGAGCAGTCCCTCGCTCTGGTCGACCAGCTTCCGCCGCGTGGTCCCGTAGTTCCGCAGACCAAGTCTGCACGCCCAAGGGTTTCTGTCCAGCCAGGGGGAGAGACAAAAGAAGTTCTGCTGTCTTTGGATGATTCCTCCAAGACAGTTCATCTGGGGGCCAATCTGGATCCTAAATAGGAAAGCGAGCTCATTGCCTTCCTTCGAGCTAATGCAGATGTGTTTGCCTGGGAGCCATCTGACATGCCCGGAGTCCCAAGGGAGGTTATTGAGCACAAACCGTCATTCAAATGGGACAAAAGCCGGTTCGCGGAAGCTTCGCCGCCGTAATTCAAGCGAGGGATCATTATGATCGACTTGGCAAGTCGCCACGCCGGATTCATCCGCGAGGTTGATCACACCGAGTGGTCGCCAACCCTGTCATTGTAAAGAAGAAAGGCGGCAAGTGGAGGATGTGTCGATCACACGATTTGAACGCCGCTTGTCCCAAGGACAACTTCCGCCGCCATCGATAGACCGGTCGACGCGATCAAGGATGCGGATCTTTTTGAGTTTTTGGATGCTTACTCGGTTATCACCAAATAAGCATCTCCCGAGGATGAAGCGAAGCGCCTTCATCACCCTTTTCAAGACTTTTCGCTCGACCATGTCTTTCGGTCTGCAGAATATCGGTGCCACGTTCGGTTTTAATGGAGAAGACTTTCCCGAGCAATAGCGGAAGAAACACGGAGGTCTATGTCGATGACATAGTTGTAAAGAGCAAGTATGCTCCAGATCATGTAAAAGACCTGGCTGAGACTTTTCGTAATCTAACCAGGCATCGAATAAAGTTAAATCCAGAGAAGTGTATCTTTGGTGTTTGATCTGAAATGTTGCTCGGTTATATAATCGGTTCGCAAGGAATTTCTGCCAACCCCGAAAAAATCGAGGCCATTGAAAACATGCAGGCTCCAACTACCGTCAAGAAAGTTCAGAGCCTCATCGGACGGATGACTGCTCTAAGCAGATTTATTTCCCATCAGGGCCAATGCGGGCTGCCCTTCTTTAAGGTCTTGCGCAAGCACAATGGTTTCGAATGGACAGAGGACGCTGATCGATCTTTTCAGGATCTAAAGCAATACCTGTCCAACCCACCTGTCTTGACCACCCGCGACTGACAAAGCGGCTCTTGCTCTATCTTGGTCAGTATGCCTCAAGCGGTGAGCGGTCTTGATAAATGGAAAGGAAGGCATCCAGCGGACCAATCTATTACGTGAGCGAGGTGCTTCACGGATCGAAGGAGCGTTACCCTGAGGTCCAGAAGCTGCTCACGCCTTGCTCATGTCCTCCGTAAAACTTCGCCATTATTTCCAAAGCATCAAATCTGGTCCCGACCAAGTTCCTCTTGGAGAAATTCTAAGGAACAAGGAAGTCGGCGTCAGATAGCTAAATGGGCAATGGAACTGGCGAATTTGATATTACGTCTGCACGCCTGAATCGCTATTAAATCCGGATCTGGTGACTTTGTCATTTGAATGGACTGCTTTCGCCTAAATCTCAGAAAACTCCCGAGCAACCTGATGACCCCCTTGGACCATATTTTTTGATGGCTCGCGTACTGGAAACTCGGGGGCTAGTTTTGTTCTCATCTTCCCTCAAGGAGAGCAACTCCAGTATTCTATCCAACTACATTTTGCGGCGACTAACAACGCTGCGGAGTACGAGGTCCTCCTCGCGGGACTAAGATCGTGCAAGTCGCTCGGTGTCCAACGGCTGACTGTGAAGGTAGATTCACAGCTGGTCATCAACCAGGTAAACAAAGAGTATCAGTGCTGCGATGACTCAATGGCGCGATACCTGGTTGAAGTGAGGAAGTTGGAGCGGCACTTTCGATTTTTTAAGGTGCTCTTCGTGCCCAGAAAGGACAACTTTCTGACCGACCAACTGTCCAAGTATGGATCCTCACGAGAACCTGCTCCGGCAGGGGTGCTCGTTGAGCACCTTCACAAGCCCTCAATCACGTCTCCGGACGAGGCAACAGAGACAGGTGGTGCTGTCTCCGTCATCGCGCAGGCTGCGGGTTGGACAACGCCATTTGTCCGGTACCTTGCAGATGGGACCCTGCCCGAAGACGAAGCCGAGCGTTCCCGGCTTATAAGGCGTGCTGCTCCATACAAGCTTTTGGACGGCATCCTTTACCGTCGAGGTGCTCAGGGAGTTCTCTTCAAGTGCATCTCGGAGCAGGAGGGTGTGTTCCTTCTTAGGAACATACACGAGGGTGCCTGTGGCAACCACGTCTCCTTCAGAACTCTGGCCGGCAAAGCGTTTCGCATGGGCTATTACTGGCCTACAGCGTTACAAGATGCCCGGGACATCGTGACTAAGTGCAAAGCTTGCCAATTTCACGCCCGGAAGGCACATAAGCCCGTCCAATAGCTCCAAACGATCCCCCCATCATGACCTTTATCCACATGGGGACTTGATCTGCTCGGCCCGTTCCCTAAGGGGTACAAGGGCTATACACACTTGCTCGTCGCCATTGACACTTTTACAAAGTGGATTGAGGCAGAGCCTGTGTCGTCTTTTCACGCCAAAACGGCTGTTCGCTTTTTCAAAAGCAACGTGGTCACGCGCTTTGGGATTCCCCATAAGCTGATCACCGATAACGGTACCCGATTGAGCGATCTATTCGTGAATCTGCGAACAATTTGGGCACCAAGGTCTGTTTCGCCTCTGTGGCACATCCACAGAGCAATGGAGCAGTCGAGCGAGCTAACGGACAAATCGTCCAGGGTATTAAATGGCGCGTGTTCGCGGCACTCCGCGAGCGCAACAAGGCTTGGGTTGACGAAGTTCCTTCCGTCCTTAGGCGATTCGACTTTTCGGCCACGGACAACGAAACTCCTTTCCAATTGGTCTATGGTGCAGAAGCCATCCTGCCCGCCGAAATAATACTCGGTTCGCCTCGCACGAGCTCGGTCAACTTTGTTGACTACGAGTAAGAGCGCCTACTCGATCTCGACGTCCTCGAAGGCACACGCGACCGGGCACAAGTCAGAATGGCGCGCTACCAGCAAGATCTTCGCCGGCACGCTGCCAAATCGGTTCGACCAAGGGCTTTGCAGGCGGACGACCTCGTTCTGCGCCGTGTTCAGAACCTGTCCAATGCCAATAAGCTAATTCCCAGTTGGGAGGGCCCATTCACGGTCGTTTCTACTGCTCGCCCGGGGGCTGTTCGCCTGACAATGGAGGACGGGAGAGAGCTGACCAGCACTTGGAACATCGACCAGCTTCGTAAGTTCTTTGTGTAGGTCTTTTTGTGTTTGTTTAGCTTCGCGTTTTTTGTCAAACTTCGCGTCTTTGTTCGTCCAAGTCTGTCGGGCTCCATGTAAAGTTTAATCCATTTAATGGTGAAATTTTCACGGTCCTCTGAGGCCTTTTCACACCTCTATCTTGTTAAGACCACCCTCTCTCTGGTAACACTTGATGGCTACCCGGCCTTGCGAACACTTGGCTCCGCAATCTTAAGGATTTTTTTCCTGCTCGTATCCAGTTTCAACAAGTTCCTCAACTCAAGGTTGCGTACAAAGGCTTTCTCGCCTCGCGGCTAAGTCTGCTCTCGTAAGCCCTCCGCGGCAGAGGCACTTACTGCTCACGGCACGACCACCTGGAAAAGTCTGCACTCGTAAGCCCTCCGCGGCAGAGGCACTTTCCTTGTTCGGTTACCTTTGGAGTCGCCTGACATACGTCGCCGAGCAGTTTTTGGGATAAGTCGATCAGGATACGGGTGTCGCTCTAACTCTCTACGCACGTCCTCGAATTCGCAAACTCAGGTTTTGAGCACCGTCTGCACGGGGCTACGGTCTCGCTCTTTCTCTTGTGCACTGCTCGGGTTCGTGAACTCAGATTTCGAGCAGTACTGCACAACGGGCCGGAGTTAGGCTAAGCGTTCTACCGGTTTTCTTAAACTTCCTAGCGCTTTCGTGCCCTGCTCTTGGTTTCCTGTTCGTTCTTGTCTTTTGCTGCTCTTTTTTTTCAGGAAAAAGGTAAGTTCTTTATTAACAAAACTTGCAGGTTCAAAAGTCCCCTTTAGGTTACAGCCCTACAGCTACTTAGAAGCGAGTTGCTCCTTGAGCTCCTCGACCACTTCCTTAAGGCACAGGACTTCCCCTTGGGCCTTAAAACCCTCTCTGGCCTCAGCTCGGAGACGATCGGATTCCTCCTTGCTGCTCCTGGCCTGCTCCGTGGCCTTCACGCGGAGGGCCTCGACCTCTTTGGTCTTGGCCCTTGTTGCTCGGCCAGATCTTCGCTCTGGTGGCTCATTGCTTTCAGCGATCTTGAGCTGTTCGTCTAGCTCTTTGACTCTTTTCTCGCATGATGATCGCTCAAGATTGCCATCCTCACAGCATCTCCTCAATCTCTTCCTGTGAAGCCCACAGAGTCGAGATCTTCGCTTAGAGATCCACGGAGGTCTGCTTTTCCTTGGCGAGCTAGGCTTTGAGCTCCTTGACGTCCGCCGCGAGCAGCTTCCGCCGCTGGGACATATCGTCGAGCTGCTCCTCCAGCCACTTCGTGCGGCCCGGCTCCCTTTCCGCGACGCTTGCCCTCTCGGCCTCTTCCCGAAGAGCCGCGGAGGATCGCTTCTTCTTGGCCAGCTGAGCTTTCAGCTTCTTTACCTTCGCCGCCACTGCTTTGGCTCTGGCGTCTGAAGTCCCCGCTCGGCTTCCAGCGCCCCGGAGATGCTCCCGGAGGACGCCAAGACCTGGCGCTCCGCTTCGGTGGTAACGGCTTCTTGAGCTCCTCCATGGTGTCCTTGAAGACACGGGGAAGAAGGTCGTTTTAGCCACTTAGCGATGATATAGCACGACCGTGGTTAGGCTTGATTTGAGCTTACCTTGCCGAGCGGCGCTTGATCCGGCCAGCAGCGATCTTCGAGACCATGCGTCACGAAGCCTCGCTCGTGCGGGATGCGACAGATGCGTTGCTCTTGCCGCCGTCCTCTGGGCTCCTTCGTCTTGCGGGAGCGCACTTCCTCGGGGGCGGGAACGACGGGCGAAGAACTTTCGTCCTCGCGCTCCTGCCCTTCTTCCTCTTCCGCCCGGTCACCTTCGGGCGAAGTCGGTGTTGCCCCACTGGGCAACATTGGAGCTTCCGCTGGCAAGGCAACTTGTGCACCCTGCTCGTGGACTTCTTCTTGCACCACGACGGCAGGCCTTTCGCCCTGCTCGCCGGTCGCCTCCGTCGCCTCAGGAACGGGCTGCCCCTCCGACGAAGTGCCCGGTAGGACCGCCTGCTCGGTCCCACCTCGGGCAGCTGGCGGAGCCACCGCTTTGGCCCCGCTTTCCGTGGCGCTGTCTGCCGCCTCTTCTGCCTCCAGCCGCTCCACTGCTCCCTTTAGCGCGTCGAGTTGGTCGTCGGAGCCCGGCGGGAGGAAGCTCCACGCTGCCAGTTTGTCCTTGAGGCTGGCCAACCTCACTGCCCGCGACGCACCGTGCAGGTGCTCGGGCAGCAGAGATCGCTCGATCGCCTCGTTGACGTCGTCCGTGGCGATCTCCTCTTGGGCAGCTGATGAAAAAGAGAATGGTTGAGCCTGGTACGGTTAGAGAAATCGTAAAAGACGAAAGTTTCGTTACAATATACCTGCCGTAGAGGGCTTGATCTTGATCTTCTTCGCTAAAATTTTCCGCCTCTTCCTCGGGGCTCCTTAGCGGCTTGTTCGCCTTGACCCCTGGGTGTTCGCGGCGATGAACTCAGTTCCCTGGTGAGCTGAGCGCTCCTCTCGCGCAACGCAAGAAGCTTTTCCTTGCGCGCGACTTCTTCCTCGAGCCTCCCTCGCCCGCGACTGTCAGAGCCGTGCCATATGGCCCGGGTGAGCCCGCGTATAACGCCTAAGCCAAAGGGTCATGTTCTTTACCTCTTCGTCGTTTTGCTCGATGAGGAGGGAGGGGCTTGGTCTCTTTCATTTGATGCGGACCGGCGCCCGCTAGGTCTTTCGGTGCACACGTCGCCGTGGGTGGTTCCTTCGCTAGCTGGCGGCCGCCGTGTCGCGGCGAGCTTCGCGTCGGCTCCGCCGCCACCTTGGGCTTTGTGGCCACTTTGGCCTTGCCTTTCTTCACCTTCTCCTTCTCCGATCCGGAGAGCTCTTCCACGATCCCCCCGAGGATCAGTTGGTCCTCCTGCACATTGGAGAAGCGGATGTTAGCATTTAACGACGGTGCTGGTCCGGTAACACGAACCAGAGTTCAAGCAATTACCTCGGCCGTACGGACGAGCACGTTCCGCGGACAGGTATAGGCTACCTCGCCGGTAACCTCGCCGTCCTTCTTCGCTGCCTTCAGCATGGCGTCGACCCGCTCAGTCACCCATACGTCGGTTGGCTTGTCTGCCCGAGCAGGAGAGCCTGTTAGTCCCTGTTCGGATGAATTATCAAGTAGAGGTTGAATCTTAAAGGCACTTACCTATGCTCTCCCTCGAGATATCTTCCCATCCCTCTATCTTATAGAAGGGATAGGGTCTTCTCCGCAACGGACAGATTCTGTTCGCTGTGAAGTCCCGGATGATCTCCCTGCCCGTGAGCCCGAGGCTCACGAGGGAGGCGATCTTCCTCGACAAGTACCAGTCCTCGGCGGTCATCTTCGGCCGAGGCATTGGCGTTCCCTTCGTCGGCGCCTTCCCGGTGAAGACGAGCTTGATGTCGTCGCTCCGCCTGGTGTAGAACCACCTCGCTCACCACGCGCCCATCGAGTCGAGCAGCGGTGGGCGGGGGTACGGCGCGTCGTCGGCGGTGGCCCGGAGCTTGAGGTAGTAGCACTCCAGCGCCGAAGCGGCTGAGCTGCTCCTCGTCACTGTATAGTAGTGGAGGAACAGCCCCACCGGTGGATCGATGCCCAGATAGCCCTCACACAGGTGTGCGAAGACGGCCATCTGGAGGATGCTGTTCGGATTGAGGTTCGCCACCTCCAATCCGCTGATGTTCAAGAAGGCCTCGACGAAGTCGCTCTCGGGAGACCTCAACTGAGCAAGGCGAATCTGCTGAAGTTGACGAACTCTCTCTCAAGCGGCTCCGGAGTTTCCTCCTCCTCGGGCAGCCTCCAGCTACCGGCGTCGATGTGACCCTCCTCCTCCCAAACTCTCAAGTCCTCCTCGGATGCGCTAGAGCTTATGAACTTGGCCATAGCGGTTCTCAGAGTTGGACGAACAGATTTGGTGGTGGAGTTTGGGTGCTCGGTGTTGAGTGCGGCTGGAATTAGGGCTTGGGAAGGAAAGGTGTGAGAGCAGAAGTGGCTAGCCGCGGGCGGCTTGGGTGCTTTTATAGTCCCGTGTGAGCAGCTCTGCAACGGTTTTGTCACAAAATGGCTAGTTTTTACTACAACGGCTAGGTAAAACGGTCGCCTGTTTTCACTGCGCAGCGTAAGTTACCGTTGAGATCTGCCAACGGTTACTTTTTTTCGTGTCATGTTGAAGGCCGAGTGCTCGCCGGCGGATGTAATTCCTGCTCGTGTAAACGGAGTTGCTTTCAGATCTTGTCGGGTTTGCTCGGTCCCGAATAAGTTCTGTTCGGTTGAACCTTAACCTGTTCGGTCGCTTGTTAAACGTCTTTGTAGCAACAAAATTTCCCTCTTCGTGACTTGGAGTCTCAAGAGGACGACCCCACTCTAGTGTGTCCTTCCACTTGAGTCTCGGGGGCTAGCTGTCGGGGATAAAATTACGGCCCATTGGCATGGCCCATTCCCTGACGGCCCACTCGAAACGACCTACCGGGCCCGGCTCCTGGAAGGTTCTATCAGCCCATATGCATCTGCCGAAAGCGACCCTTTGGCCGCACGATGCGTAATGGCCAAGGAACAGTTTGAGTCCGACTCGAGCGAGTTCTCGCACGGCCGTGAAGACCGGACGTGGTTTCCGGATTGGAATAGGAGTCGTGGTCCCCAAGACTAGGAGTATGCATTATCTGCCTCGGGATATATTTGGCACGTCGAGTTCGTTACGATCTCGTAGTTAGCCCGGCCCGATATTCCCTTGGTAGGTCGGTTTGTTCACCACTATATAAACCAGGCCCCTACGGCGTTTAGGGGGCATCTGGCACGAGTTTTACGACTTGATCTGACTTGAATCTAGCTTTTAGCATCTGGTAGACACCTGATCTTCGCTTGTACACACATAATCTCGCCGAGACTTGTTCGTCTCGTCGAGCCACCTCTTGTAATCATCTCTGATATATAAGAAAGGCTGGACGTAGGGCTATTATCTCTTCCGAGAGGCCTGAACCAGGATAAAAACCCCTGTCTCTTGTTCGTTGCTGTTCGTAGTTGTTCAGCGTGTCTCCTATCTCACTTCTAAAGAACCTTAGCGACTTGAGATCGTTATCTCAACCGTCGACAGTATCGAAGGGGTATCATCATGTTTCGGGTTGGGTATCGAAGTTATAGAGATATATAGAGGTTCTGGGTTGAGTCAATTGAGTATTCAAGGTATTGTCAAGTATCGGGGGTGAATGGTTCTATATGAGTATCTATGGGATATCATCATGTATTGGTCAAGTATTGAAGTTATCAAGTAAAAGGTATCGATTTGAATATTGGGGATAATGGGTTTGAGTGTCGTGGGGAATTGGGTTGGGGGATTGATATTGAGTTGAGTATTGAGATTATTGAATTTGGTATGTCGTCAAGTATCAAAAGGTATCGGTCAGGTATCTTTTAGGCTTTAGGCATCAAGTTGAGTATTGGGGTACCGTTGAGTAGACCTAATCAAACCTCGGACCAAGCTAGGTTTTCGGCCCAGGCTTGAACAAACCTAGTCCCGTGGGACCAAGCCCGAGTCTGGCCCGACACACCGGGCCTCAATTTCAGGCCCAAAACCCAAAAACCCAGCCTAGCCATGACTAAACACGCAATTTGGGCTTCAGATTGAGTCCTGAGTCTGGCTTGGTTCATTGGTCGGGCCAGGTCGAGTCGGGCTGGGTCGGGTCGGGCCGAGCTGTCCATGAGCAGGTATACCGTTGAGTATCTTCTTCAACGTCTCAAAAGCATTAGGGATGTGATCGGATCGGATAAGGTCGGATATCGTTCTATTCATATCCGTATCCGTATTTTTTACCGGATACAAATTCAAATACGAATGTGTCGAATATGGATACAAATTCGAATAATACTGGATAACATCGGTTATGAATGCGGATCGAATACAGATCGGATAACACAAGGATACAGATATTGTTAGTCGAATAGTTAAAATTAATTTCCAAAAATCCATTCCAAATTTTAACAAAATATGGTCAAAATTTAAATTTAAAAGTGGAAATTTATAACATTATTAAAAAACAAAACATTAGAAAGTCTATACATGAATATTATTAATTTAGTCTAGATTTAAAAATTCAAAAAATAAATTTAAAAGTTGGAAAACTATCAATAAAAAATTGTAAAAATATATTAAAAAATTCCAGAAATACATTCGGATATTATCCGAACAAAAACTCAGATATTCCTTATCCACCAAATAATCAGTGCTCCGTATTCGTATCCATATCCACGCCAAATTATCCATATCCATATCCTTATCCGTAAAAATAGTCGAATATCCTTAAAACTATCCAAATCACTATCCGTTCAATTCGGTCGATCGGTCGGTCGGATAATATCCGTACCATTTCCACCCCTAAAAAGCATAGCCCTGATCTATTGTTTCCATCGGGATGGAGAACCGACCTAGGGGCAAAAGGAAGAGGAGGGGAGGGAGGAGATTGTTTTTAGAACTATACCCATGGAGCAGAGCAAACGATGAACTTGATGTTTCAAGTTTCAACATCTCTGTAGGGACGAGAAGGCGTCACCGCATCACCAGTGTGTGGGGTCATCAACGCTTGTAAAACCATGTCATTCCTATCAGTGCAGTGTAGGCCTCTGTCTATAATTCCCCATCACCCAAAAGGCAAGGCGCACTGGGACTGAGTGCATCCAGGCATCATGCACGGACAGCAGGAAAGCTATCGGCCCGTAGGAGGCCATGCATGTTCCCTGTGACGCCCAATGATCTACGCTTATTTATTTGCTTAAAATTATATACTTATTTGCCTATTTGCGTTATTAAAAGTCAAAACTTTTTTAGTTAATTTTCTTTATCTAAGGCTCTTTTTACGATTAAAAGTTAACAAAAAAAAAACATCTTAAAATTTATCATTTTTTACATACCATATGACGTCATTTCTCCGAGAGTTTATGTGTTTTCTTCAAAGATCTTATAATATTTTTAATATATTTTTTAGTCATTCCAAGACGCTTTTCATATTATAAGTCAACTGAGCTTTTAGTCAACTCCCTAGAAATAAGACTCTTCAAACTGCTTATTAAAAAACCAACAAAGAATACAATTAACTGTTAAGATATGCACCAATGAAAGATCACGAACGACACCAGTAGACACGATGATTGATAATGCAGTTCAACTTTCGCCTATATCTGCGGGGCTCTAACTATGAGCACTCCTCCTCAAACCATAATACCGCAGCATGGCGGTTGACCTGGTCACGACCACATACCGGCCACTAAACTCCTCTTACTTATGCTACAATTATGAAGTCATTGACCATGGTTACACCAGAGTTACCTCCCTTTATATAGTGGACATCAGATTAGAGTCCGACTCCAACTCTAAACCAACCCTGCCTATTACAACACAGAGTTCATGTAACCTACTTGTACACATATTCGACTCAAAACCCAACAAGCTCCACCTTGGAGAATATGACCTTCTCCACCTTGAATTCGATCCAGCGTCTTGCGCAAACCCTGTACACGGACTCTGGTTGCTTCCTTCGTAGCTCACATCGAACCACCTGATGAGTCCACCTCCTTGGACCCACCGCCTTCTAGAACAAACGCCGACCTAGCAACATCTGGTTCAGCAGCTCCACCTGCAACGGTACTCCCTGCACTTGGAATTCACAGCTCCCTTTACAGCATGTACACACACCTGATATCGTCCTCTCCTCGTTCATCACCGTTGTCTTCCGAGCCACTTTCAGTCACTGCCAAGAATAGCACTCTAGTTTCTTTCTTTTGTCAGCATCATCTTGCCGACCACGGTTTGCACCATCCTTATCCGTCCGCCATCTAAAATAATCCTTGGTCTTATCTCCATAATCTGTTCTTTATCTTGAACAGATTACCGTTATTACCACTTGATCTGTTCACCTTTAGACATAGATCATCGCCGACTTCACCATCCACCAGTCTGATCTCTCCGGTCAAATCACCTCATAGCCTTCCCAACGCCTCCTTTCAAAACCGACCTGATTGTCCAGTCCCGAACACCGCGCTCACATCGACCACATTTTTATTCGACAAATCTGAGTTTTTCTTATCCTGAAGAACAATTTTCTACTACTCCTTTGGATATTTGTTTTACTCCCCTTGGATCTACACCACTAGATCCAATCTTTGAGCCTTCGAGCAGGCTTCCTAGCCCGCCATCGCGCACCACGTCGTCCGTGCACGGCAAAACATGCCGCACCCTGGCTATCTGCATCTACGACACAACTTCGCATCCAGTGTCGTGATGCAGCGCCTCCTATGCAACATCCGGTCGCATCACTGCTCTCGCCGTTCCAATCTATTCGACATCCTCTCGCGCCTGTCAATCTGATCGTGAACATCGAGGTCGTCGCCGTCGCCTATCGACCTCGCCGGCTACTTTGTCGGCCCTCGATCACCTGATCATGGTAGATCCCTGCTAACGGTAGCCCATCGAACGGTTCGAACCTCCTGCCCGAAGTGTCTGACATCACCGATCGAATCGTCGATCACCACCATGCTCCACCTTGCGTCAATGAGGTGTTTTCCATGACACCCGTGTATGTATGATCCTCATGTCACCCCTAGATCTTTCATATGGCCAATCTCGCTAATCAAGCTTTGATACCACTTGTAAGGATATGCGTCAATGAAAGATCGATATCAGGAGACACGATGTTTGCTAACGCAGTTTAGCTTTTGCCTACATCTGTGCGGCTCTAACTATGGGCGCTCCTCCCCAAACCATAATACCGCAGCACACCGACTGTCGGCTGATTTGGTCATGACCACATGCCGGTTGCTGACCTCCTCTTACATATACTAATATTATGAAGTTGTTGATTTTGGTTACACCAGGGATGCCTCCCTTTATATAATGGAGACCTGATTAAAGTCCGATTCCAACTTTAAATCAACCATGCTTATTACAACACAGAGTTCATATAATCAACTTGTACACATATTCGACAAACCCAACATTAACTAATCAGATTACACCTAGATAAACCAGTCAAACCCAGCTATATATATGCTTCATTCGCCCCAACTTTTGACATTAAGCATACCAAAACTTCCATGTGTTCATTCATCTCCCTCAATAGTCAATGCACTGTGAAATCTACTTACCTCGGTGATCTATCTGCGTCGAAGTAGCCAGTGTTGATCGATCCATAATTCCACACACAGTAGCTCGTGTCTGGGTGTGCTAATTATTGTGCTCGGAATGGAAAGGGGTCACTGATCACGCCTGTATGGCAGCATGAATGGCACAGTACAGATGCTTTCTTAGGCCCATCTCCATCCTCCAACCAACCCTGAGGACTCACCCCGGCCCGGGTGTCGTCGACGTCTCCTCGTCCATGTTTCTTCCTGTTTTATGTGTGTAGGGCCTGGGTTTTGTCGACGCTGTTTTTTCTCTCTGACTTTGCTACTGCATGCACCATGCGTCCATGCGTACGTGGCAACAGAATTTACGCTCACTAAGGGTAATTAGAAGTGGTACTTTTGGACTTATCTGTTTATGTTTATCTACTTGTTAGTGCTAGAAGTCCCTGATCGCATGTGCGTGTCAAACTGTAATTGTAATTCTCGGCATGTCCGTCTTTGACGTTGTCTTTAAGAACGGACCGGGACGGATGCAGCTAAAAATAATATGAGAGGTTGACAACAAAGAGGAAAAAAATTCACACCAAAGCCCATCTTTCCCTTCTATTTTACACCAGAAAGTATAGGTGGGGCTACACTGTCATAAATAGTGTAGGTGGGGGCTAGAGCCCCACCTGACCCACCGCTAGATTTGCCCCTGGGAACGGAAATGAGCCTAGCTCGAGCGAGCCAGAGCTGGCTTGACACGGGCTTATTTGGGTGACTGATCCAGGAAACAGGTTTGGCTTGGGCTCACTGGGCAAGTGAGTCGATCCCAAGAGAGTTGATGTGTAGCTTGAGCCAACCCGTGAGACCTCAACGAGCTCTAGTGGCATCAAAAGGCTAGGACACATCAACGGGGATAAAGGGTTGGGATGGATGGCGCCGTTAGTGCTGGCCGCGGTGGGAGGCCACGATATTGTCAATGGGGAGCTAGGTGGCGTGGATTGGACAACATTAGTTGTGTTGATGGATGCGGGAGGCCACAACGCTGTCCGCGAGGAGGAGGAAGAAGAGGAATGGCATGGGTAGCGCCAATGGTGCTAGCGACGGCAAGAAGAAGGGGCGACGGTTGTGACACCATGACGGGGAGGATGGAGATGCAGGGGACGCGGTGCTAGTGGGAAGAGATGGAAGGTGACAATGATCAGATCTGGAGGTAGGGAGGGGCGGTGGCAGGTGGCAGCAACCTGATCTAGAGGTGGGGAGGTGGCGGCAACGGGCAACGATGACCAAATCTGGAGGTAGGGAGGGGCAGCGACTGGAGAAGGTAGGGATGAACAGCAGCCGAAGGACGTGAGAGGTGACGAACTAATATGGTGAGGGGTGGCAACTTGGGAGTTGGCGACTTGGAGGAGGGGGTGGGCAAATAGGCAATTAGTAGATGAAACGATCGTGGCCTCATAGGTCGTGGTCAAGCTAAGTGGGCCAGTGACGAGCCTTTATGGGACCAAGACAAGCCATGAGTGGGATAGGTCTGTCTTGGTTCAAGCTTGCGGAAATGAACGGGCTAGAAATCATGCTTGGTCCAGGCTTGTTCGCTCACGAGTCGAGCTAGGAACCAAGCCGATTCTAGGCTGCTCGTGAGCTAGCCTCGAGCTCAAGTTGTACCCCTAGTTGTCATTGATCGATGTATTATATTATTGAAGCGGAGGTTATAGGAAAAGACATTGGGTTAGTTCTAAAAGGCTAAACCCCTACATTAGATGGAGAAAAAAAGGAAAATAAAGAGAGAGAAAATAGACCACGCCAAATGTCCATAAGACACGAGTGCATGTTAACCCCTAATCTGAAAAAAAAAGAATCCTCTTATTTTTGTGATTTACAGAATCCACTCGAATAGTGGTGACAATTAAGGATCGAGTCAACGGCGGATGGGACTTCTTTCAAAATTAGTATAAATATCTCTAGTATCTAAGTAATATTATACGTTGCATGACTCCCTTCCTCCTATATATATATATAAGTTGTCATTGAAACCATTAGAATTAGACCTGTTCAAATGCGGGTCGGGCGGGCTTTGGGTCGAACTCGAAAAGCCCAGTCCGAAAACCAGGCTCGAGCCAGCCTCTTCCGGCGTCGGGCTCGAAGCCGGGCCCGAGCCCTACTGAAGTCATGGCCCGCCACCACAACCATCGGGAAAAACCGGGCCGGGGCCCGCCGACCACGTAAGCTTGAAGCGAGGCCGAGGCAGCCCGATCTGCCGGTCGGGCCGGCTTTTTCGGGCCGACTCTCGGGCGGTTTTGGTCGGGCTTCCGTGATCAGGTCTAATTAGAATGATGTTCATCATATATACAAGATTGATCACATGAAATAATTTCATCAGATTTGTCTAGATTGACTTTGAAAATCTTTAGTTTTATTATTTGTATCATTTTACTATTATAAAAACATTAAAATAACCTAAATATTTACGCTGCCATAATTAAGGAATATCCACAAAGAAAATGTTCCACCTTGTTAAAAAGAGAATATAAGGTAAAAAAACATATTGCACCACTAAATTCATGGTAGATACCCAGACAGCTTTGAGAACCACCAACCAACACAGACCTCACCTACCACTTTTTTCTCTGTCCCCTTACACACCAGAGTTGTTTTGTTCCAGTTTAGTTTATTCCCATTAAAAAGCAGATAGTTACTTTGTTTGGCTTTTCTCCCTTTTGGCTTTTATTCTTTTAAAAATGTTCATGTCAGTACTATATATTGGTCTCTTTCCTGCAAAATATTGATCTGTGTTCCTAAATAATTTAAGCAACCGAGGATACTCCATGTATATCAGTGTATATTCATAGCTCGATCGTAAGCTGATGTTACACTTTATTACTTAGATGCCAAGGATTTATTGGCAAGGATCAAAAACCAGTTTCTGTTTTGTAAAAATTTATATAATCATCCATTACTTTCGTTTGAAAGAAAATTAATATAATATATAAATATGCTATCTATTTTAAATATAAATATGTTAATATATATTTATAAGTCTTCAAACCAATATTAACAACAGTTTCATCGTAATAAAGTTACAAACATGATAATGTGTTTATATGCATGCATGTAAAAAGTAGTTACTTAAAGATTAAACTTCTGATTTGTGCCACTTATAATCAAATGGTTTCGCAATGCAGAAAGTTCGAAAAGTAAATTAATTTGGTCTGTCCAAAATATCCTTTTTATTACTTTATCTCCGCCTCAAATAAACCCATACTGCTTAATATATAGCATGCCATTAGTTTTCTTATGGGAGGCACTATTAGGCATGCACCTGCAATTTCAACATTTGTACAGACACATACCGCGTACATGCATATAGACCTTGCACAAAAAAATTCCACTATCGCAAAACATTTTTTCCAATAAATAAAAATATGAAAAAACAGTAGAAATTTAGTGGAATTTTTTGCGCCTGCACGATTTCATAAATTATACGAGAAAAAAATCTTTCGACGTGAAAAACTGAAAAAAAAAATTATAATAAACAGAAAACAAAAGAAATCTATAATAAACAGAAAACAAAATAAATCTATAATATATCAGACCTCGCGCAAAAAATTCTACTATCGCAAAACATTTTTTCCAGTAAATGTGGAAATATGGAAAAACAATAGAAATTTAGTGGAATTTTCAATAATTGAGTGCTAACTATTGGATTAATCCGGACGCACCCACGATCCAACAATGCAGACCATGCACAAGACTCACTATCCAACAACCGACCAGCGGCACCTCACGCGTTGGCGGTGCCAAGAAGCGCTATAAATAGCACCGCCGTTTTCTTATTATGCAATTGAATTATAGAAATCCAAACAAATAAAAAATGCTAATATTTATATATATTACAGAATCTAACCTAGTGGCAAAAATAATTTAAATACAGTAGTGACCAAAAATAATTTGTGTGTGGTTAACTAGTACCAGTAGCTGAGTCCTATATATGTTTCTTACTCTTTGCTTTCATGTTTTTTACTGGCCCCAAGGCAAGCCCAAAGGCGGGCCTTTAAAATGCAAAATGCCCTAAAAGCCTCGTAGATTGGCCATACTCCATCGCAATCCACTACCGTCACCATCAACAGAGAGAGAGAGAGAGAGGGGAGACCCCTAGAAAGAAGATCAAGAGCCCAAGAAACCATGAAAGGATGTGTGTGGCTCGTGTGATGGCCTTATTCATCATGCCACACCATGTGAGATGCAAGAGAGCCAGGAGCCTCTCCTCCCCCTGCTTCCAAGAAGCAATCATGCTGCCCCGAGCTCCTTGGTCCCTCGGCCATCATCACCGTCCCCGTCACCACCTCCCCTCTCCTCCGGCGCCTACTTCCAAGGAGAAGATGCTGGAGGAGCTATAGTTCGTCAGGAGAGAGAGAGAGAGAGAGAGAGAGAGAGAGAGGGAGGTGTACTACCTGGGGGCAGAAGAGAGAGAGGAGAGAGAGAAGGAGAAGAGGGTACTACATGATGATGGCTATTTGGTTGGGTTCTAGTACTGCTCATGTGAGTCGGGAAGCCATCGTCAGATCGCGGCGCCTCTCCTCCTAGCTCCTTGATCCCACCTCCTCGCCTCGCCTCGCTCTTCCGCTCCTTCTTCTTCTTCATGTGCTTCTGCCGCTTCCTTTGTACTCTGCCGCCAGCCAGCCATGGCTATGGGGAATCAAGCGACTTGGTCCGAACCGAAATCCGTCTACGTTTCTAGGGTCTACTCGTGCAAGGCAAGAAGATAGCTGCTCCTGGCTGCTGCTCCTGCTGCTGCTTGTTGTACGTACGTACTAGAGTATGCCTCTTGTCATGTTATATGTTATGCTATTTATTCTTCCTTTATATTGATCTCATCATGTCTAGATCTTTTATGATGTGTGTTAATTAATTTGTGTGTGTACAAACAGCATTTTTTTGATTTTTTTTGTTTCAACTCTTTGATCTGGATTTGATTTGTATATTGATCGATACATGTATGCTCCACCATTAGTTCTGTGGATTCCTTTCTTGTGCCCACTCTAGGGAACTTCTAAAATCGACGATTTGTTCATTGACGTTAGGCTGTGATGCTTGCTTCTTGACCCAGGACATACATATCCCAGGTGTTTCCTTTTTGTTAGATTTGGTTGCATCACTATAGATCAAGAACATGAAATATATCTATACATCTCCATGATCTAGGACATGAACATATCTGCCACTGCCACCCCCTCTGATGGAAATAGAGACAGAGCAAGAACTCAATATTCTTACATGCATGCCTATACTCTATACTTGCGCATTAAAAGCCCAGTAATTCACGAGCGAGTGCAAGAGCTTGGCAGGATCCTTTGGCTGCATCAAAGTGTATTGGGCGCTGCATATATCAGGTACTATGGGCGTGTTTGGATCGAGCCCTGCCAGGCAGCGATCACAGCCCCAGGCGACCGAAATCGGACGACTGGGAGCGCTGCCTGGGCCAGGCAGCTCCGGCCGGCTCCAATCCAAACAAGCCCTATACTACTCCTGCCAAGCTAAAGCTAGGTCGCCCACTGTAATGTGTCATGTTAGCTTATTGGCCATTTTAGCTGATGAGTGGGTAGTCTTCACATGCTACTTCTTTCTTTTCCAATGCAATCATCTGTCCTTTGTAGGATTGCATCAACTCCCAATGTAAGGATTAAATTCAGCACACAGGGAAGAGAGTTGTGTAGGGTTCTCATGCATGTCTCTGGTATAATCCGTATATGGAGTTTAAAAAAAGTGTGCTCGTGTTCATTTTTTACACTCGTTCAGGTTATAGCAAAATAAGTGTCGACATGCATGCTTGGATATGTGAAACCAAACTATTTTTAGCGTTGAGTGTTATGGTATATGGAGGGTACGTGCATGCTTATTACAGAAACAAATTAGAACCATTGCATATATTTGTGTGTGTTCATTATTTACACTAGGTCAGGTTAAAACTAAATAAGTGTCATGAATGCTTGAACATGTGAAACCAATTAAACTAGCGTTGACCAGTGATATCTTTATTAATATATATATTTAGAGGAAACAATACGAAAATGATGAATATGTACTTTCTAGCTAGGTTTCACACACACACACACACACTACTATGTATATGCCGCAAATCTCGTATATTGGACCGGGGTTAGGTTTATATAGCTAGGTACGTATATCAACATGATACATGAACTCTATTCTAGACAGCAGATTTTAATACAACCCCTGAAGATATCAAACAAACTGATATATGTACGTATAAAATAATGTTATATAGGATTTATTGAATCTCGCTCATAACTGCTCGTATACATATCTCAGGTTGGAATAACTAAATGATGCTTACAATATATCAGAGAAATTTTATGGAACACTGAATGATCAATATCAGCTATTAGATTGATAAGTTTAGTTAGATTAATGTGTGATATCCATGCATGGAATCAGTATATAGGTCATGACTGCATGCATGCATACTTAAGTTTTTATTTCGTGATGAAAGTATATTTGATTTTGAAGCTAGGTTCCTTTCGTCATTGCTCGCAGCTAGACGGTCACAGGTTGTCTATGTCTATTTAATTTGTATTTTGGAGAATAGAGGTCACAGTTTTAATTTACACAGCTAGACGTGTAGTTTTTCGCAGCGCAAGAGTCAAGACTCAAGATGCTGTTTAATTACCTGTTTCAATCTTGGCAATCGACACAGGACAGAATACATGCATGCATGCATAGGCGCCAACAGTTAACCCCGTGCTAATACTGTAATACATATAAAGGTGCAAAATATCTACCACGTACGCATAATTTTGTTGTGCATGTATAGGATGAATATCGATCAAGCATATATGCATGCACAAATTAATTATCATGCATGCATAGGAGCATGTAAAACGTACACCTCAACAAATTTTAAGCCATCTCTAAGCTCTCTACCCTTAGATGCATAGAAGCGATATGCACGCTTGTCTTCTTCTTATGCTCCTTTTGAGTACTTGATGCTACATCATCGCCTCCTTACGCTCCCATTGACTCCATTTCGCCTTGTTTCTGCTCTATGAGCAACTCACTCATTGTCATCTTGCCTCCTCCCTATGGGTTTGCAACCTCCAAAATGCTACGATCTATAAACACGTTTTTATTTCTTATATTCATAAAATGGAGTATATTTGTCACATCCAACATAGGAGATCGATTAAACATCGTACTTTGAAACTCATGTATTGGTTGTTGGAAATAATCCCACATTAAAAGCTACTCCCTCCGTTCCAAAATATAGGACGTGCATGTTTTTTTAAAAGTCAATGCTTGAAATCTTTGACTAACAATTAAGTAACAATGTACATGTTTAAGCATATGCATATAATATATTTAGATCCGTATTTAAAAATAATTTGATATGATGTTAATTTTGTAGTTGCTAATGATATATTTTGAAAGAAATTAACGGTCAAAGTTATACTTTTAAGACCGTACCAAAAATTTATATGTCCTATATTTTGGAACGAAGGGAGCATAGTTTATAAGGTACAAAAACATCCTTGGAATGAGATAGCTAACTTCTGAGGGAGGAAATGTTCCAGAATACCTTGACGCTCTATATATGTTGGACATGCGAGTTTAGTGATCTAATGACCTAGGGCCCAACACGCTAGGCATCAATGTTATACTACAAAGCGCCCAACCCGCTGCCTCCCGGACAGGCCACGTCGCTGGCTCAACAGTACGCAGGCCACGTCGGCTGAGAAACGTCGGCCGTCCGATCTTCTGATGAAATGAAATTCAACCGTCCATATTGAATCAACATTTAAAACAAAATGCTTCAGCCTATCCACAGCAATGCGGGTTGGTTGCCCTCTTGGCTAGCTGAGCTAGCTTTCGCTTCGCCGGCCAGTGCTCGATTCCTGCCTCCGCCGACACCCGCATTTTCCTGGTTAAAATTAGCACGACGCATGCGCCTGTGTGGCTCGCTAGCTGTACGAGCGTTTTTTTTTTTGAGGGCAGGCTCCGTGTCCACGGGCCACTGGCCCGTTTACTTCGCTAGTATAGGTACAATTGACATGTCCCACATATAAGGTGGAGTGAGATCCGAGAGCGTTTACACCATCCCAGCCGTGCCAAGATAGCCTCCATAGCAATGTAGCAAAGAGAACTTAGTCCAAATTTTGGAGTTTCTGATAGAGGAATTAATCTTTTACAAGTGGTAGTGTAACAAATCTTTAGAGGTAACAGTATCGAGTGTAGAGAGGTCTCTATTGGATGCCCTTCACTCCTCACGGTCTTAGGCCATGTTCTTTTTAGCGTACCTTGCGTTGGCGTAATACTGTAACAAATTTGATAGCCTTCGAAAAGAGATCTAAATATTTTAAAAGAATAATTAAAAAATAGTTTTAGAATCTTTGGAAGAACTACTAAAAGTCACGAAAAAATCGTTACGAATTATCACAACATATAGGCTATATAAAAATAATAAATTTGCTGCAGTACTACGCAACGGTACGATACGCTGAAAAGAACAAGGCCTTAGCGTAGGCGAGCCAGCCACAAGCTCTCCCGAAAGTCGATCCTCTATGTTTAGATAGAAAAAAATTACAACCATTGACAAATCGGTCCTATAAACGATGGATCCATATGGCAGTGATCATGTCTCTACGAGGTTATCCTTCCCATATGATATCCCATATGGTCGCGTGGCCCTCAAGCTAATTAACGGATGCCTGATGCAGCGATGGGTCGTTACGCATATGCTTAATTAATGTGCATGTGACGGATGTCAGATAGATTCCAGAAGCTGGCTATCATCAGTTTTTATTAATGGCAAGTGATCATTGTTGCACTAGCTAGCCAGCAGCTAAGCTTGCCTATCATCTCAATTGAAACATTTATGACGCGCATGGACCATGGTCATCATGGAACTAGCTAGCTCGAGCGTTTGACCAGCTGCCCCCACTCTCATCTGATCGATCCGATCATACCGAGCGGGTAGATCGATCGTCAAGGACCTACCGAATCAGTTAGATAAAAAGGTTTTATCTTTTTTTATTTATATGAAAAAGAGAAGAAAGGAAAGGAAATAAAGACTAAATCTTAATTACGAGTTAGGTCCAATTCTCTACGGTTATTTGACTTATGTAGTTATTTACTTATCTTTGTTTAAGTTCATATCCTTTTGAACTGATATGAACGGCTGAACAGCTGAATGGCTGAAATGACTGAATTTCAAAAGCTCCTCAAGGTAGTCTCAAGATTTAGATCCATTTCGTTTGATTTGGTTTGTAAAACGTTAGGACCCACCTTCAAAATAGTGAAAAAACAGGCTGAAAAAACTCAAATCATTTGTCTTTTCAAAACATAAATAGGCTGTTAAGATGAAAAGAACAGGGCCTAAATTATAAATAATTTAGTTTTTCCAATCCGCCTTTTTCCATCTTAAAAGCGTGTCAAAAAAACTCTCTATAAAAAAAAATCAAACAATGGGGATCCGGCTCTTTAGCCTATCTCGGGAAGCTTTCGAAGTTAGAAGATTAATATAAGTAAATAAGTCAAATAAGATAAGTTAAGGAAAACAAGCCCTTAGCAGATTACAAGAAAATGCATGGACGGAATTAGAAAAAATTCTTTACGGGCCAGTTAGAAGCATGTAAAAATTGCGGGGGCCAAATAAAATTTTTGCTTCTATTATACTTGAAAATGTATATGTATTTTTAGGGCTTCTATAGTTTTTTACGATTGTAATATGCAAAACTTATGTTTATTTGTGAATTTTACAAAATCTTTACAATTTTGTCATAGAATCTTTAAGTTCTTAAGAATAATTCGCATAAATCCTTAAATTTTTAAGATTTTTTAGTAGTATATATGGGGTTTCATATAAGTATGCATGGAGCATAGGGGTGCCAAGGCTCCTGTCCGCACCCCGTCTACGTCCTCGAGGAAATGCATCGTGCTACATATAAATCTATATTAATTTTTAGAGCCCAATATTATATTTAATTCGTTAAAAAGATTGTATATAAAATATTATAGATGACATGAAACTGACTGATTAACTTTTAACTTTAACGCTAAATAGATCACAGATGGACTCAGGCAATCGCGCAGCAGTTCAGCCCTGATCTCTGCCGTGCATAAATGAAACCAGCCGGCCGGCCGGTGGGTCGTCCGTGAGCGCCGCCGTACCGGGCTCTTGGTCCTCGCCGACGACGGTGAGCCGGGCGGCCGGCCGGTGGGGCAGTGCTTTCAGCGCTTAATTGCAGAGAGATGGACCCTAGCTCGCTCCTTCATTGTGACTGCTAAAACTGGTGTGGTGTGGTTGCTTGGCTCACGCATATATGCGCAGTGCAAGCGTATGATTACTTGCGCAAGGTAAGCATCTGGTTTGCTCGTCAGTTATCGCGTGATGGATGGATGGATGGATGGATCATCGGGTGCCTTGACCGGTGGACGTACGCTCAGCAACCTTCCAGCATGAACGGGATCAAGCTATGCGTACATACTCCAACAAGGGAACAAGTTACTAAGAGGTCAGAGGAGCATGCCCAAGGGTGAACAAGTTACTATTTGTTCCAGTCCCAAATACTCCTACTGGCTTAGCTCTAAATATGGGTCTATAAAGAGTAAACTTAGTTTTTGAATACATTCAGTTGGATTCTAAACCAATTTTGGTTGGATTTCAATAATCGATCACCTGTTTTTTTTTTTTTGTTTCGGTGCCATATAGAATCCAATGACATTGATGTGTCCCAAACTACCGGTTACACACCTTGGCCCGCCGATTAGGCGATTAACACAAATTGTTTCTTCCGAGACGGAGGTTGATTATGGCAAAGCTCTTCCGAGACCATCACACTTGAACAACGATCTTCCCTATATTTATCTCTCGTCTGACACCACGTGCAAAAGATCTCTGCACGGTGTCGATGAGACGAGGTTACGCAGAGATCATGATCAGCAAATAAGCAAACACCTTGTGTGCAAACAATCACCACTCAGCCGCCAACGCGCGCGTCCTCGCCATCTGACTCCAGGCTCCACCATGGCTTCTTCTGGGCGTTTCCCGCCAACTCCTCGGCCCCGTCTCCATCGCCGTCCTCATCGAACACCACCTCTTCCTCCTCATCGTCCTCCTCGTACCTCCACTCCACCCTCTTGAGCACGTCCCTGTCCCGCCATTTCCCCGACACGGATGGTGCTGCGTTCCTCGCCTTCCCTGCGATCACCTCCGCCCAGCTGAACCCCACGTCGGCCCACCTCGCAAGCCCAGACTCCCCGCCGACCACCACTGACCGCACGCCCCTCTCCCTCGCCAGCCGTAGAAGAGGGGCGAGCTCCTCGTGGCTGGAGACCAGCATCAGGCACCCTGCGGACCGTTCGTCGAGCACCTGGTGGGCGCGCTCCCGGAGGGAGGTGGAGGGAGTCCGGGTGAGCTCGGCGAGGACGCCGGCGCGGCGGAGGTCGTCGGCGGGGGACCTGGGGTCCACGGCGGCGGTTAGCTCGCGGGCGGCCTTGGTGTACTTGGAGAGTTTGAGGGAGAGGGACGCGGCGAGGCGCACGCGACGGTCGCCTCGGGACGAGTCGAGGCGCTGGAGGCGCTTGGCGTGCTCGCGGGTGTGGATGTTCTCGAAGTGGCGCAGCAGCGCGTCGCGGGCGCGGAAGCGGCGGCCGCAGACGCGGCAGAGGTGGGTGGTGGCGGCGGCGGACGGGGCGGGGGAGGGCTGGCGGTGGGCAGGGTGGAGGAAGGCCGCGGAGAGGCGGAGGCGGCCAAAGGACGTCGCGGCGAGGTGGAGGCGGACGGCGGCGTCGTAAAGCCGGAGCTTGGAAGGAGGCCGGGAGGCGGCGAGGTCCCAGAGGACAGCCACGGGGGTGGTAGGGGCGCGGTTTGTTGCCGGGACGGCGGTGGACAGGCGGTGGAAGGGTGGGAGGAGTTCAGAGGCTACGGCGACGAGGCGGCGCCGGAGGTGGGGAAGCGGCAGGGACATGTCAACGGAGTTGAGTTGCGCCGGGAAGAAGGGGGTTTCACTGGCTGCGGCGGCGGCGGCAGCAAGGCTGCAACCCATCAGCTAATGGGCTGCATAGGACATGTAGGTTCCTAGGCTAATGGGCTCACTGGCTCGGCTAAGACGGGGCAAAGTCGGCCCACCCCAACACTATCCATCTATTTTTCAAGCATTACCATATTCTCTTATCCAATCCCTCCATTTTTTTATTTTATATTACACCTTTTAACTCTACTGCTACAGTAACAGGCCAGAATGAGGCTACCTTTACACTTGCCCTTAATTGAAATCTGAAACCCTGCATAGATTGAATTTATTCGTGTGTATTTTGGTTCGTCGGGTTTGAGTTGAAAGAGAACAGATTATTTTGGCTCGTAGGGTCCCGTACGCCTTTGGCATGGATTCAGCTGGGGCATTTGGGCAGGGGCTGCAGCATCTGCGGTGCAACGGTGCAACCAACCAGCCCAGAGCATAGGTTGCTAGGCCAATGGTCTTGCTCCGAATTTATGATTTATGCTTCTCAATCTTTACACTAGAGCTTAAACTGAAATTTGAAACGCGCATAGACTGAATTTATCCGTGTATATTTTGGCTCGTCGGCGTCTGGCGATTGGTTTGGTTAAATAGAGACGGATTGTTCAAGACTTCAAGAGAAGCATGACACCATAAGCTCTTGAAAGGCGCAGGCAATGCACGACTACGAAGGGGCCTCTAATTCAAGAAGTGGGGTTCTAGAGACCGCATTCCGCATATGGGAAATAATAAGGTCCAGGTGATTAAAGATTCGACAGAGAAGTAATGAGAACACTTAAGCGAGCAACTTTTTTGAGCAAACTTAAGCGAGCAACTGACTGGCCGATGATCAACAACAGAACACAAGCATAAATATTTTATGGCACTTCAGTAGTTATATAGGAATATAGACTTCACTGACGTTTCGCGAATGCCGGTATGGCTATCAAGGGAACAACCAGTACTCTAGTTTGATGCAGTATCTGGTAAGATGGCCCAACCATTGAAGAATACCAAATTCATGTTTTCAAAAGACGACTGGAATCAGACCTGCGGCCTACATCTTCTGAATGATAACAGAGTTCGCCAGACCAGCTTGCTCAATGGTTTGTGTCAGGTCCGTCAGCTGCTTGGGTGGGAAGCCAGTCTGCAACTGATAGGGCCTTCCACCTCCTGGCCGAGATGCATCAATGAAAGATCTGACATCGCCCACGGTGTGGTGCATGTTAAACCGAGTAACCATGCGAGTGCCATCCGCCAACCTTAGCTGTATAGATGTAAATGGTAGTGAGTCGTCCACAACTATGCCAAGTGACCGAGAAGCGGTATGGGGCACTTGAGTAGCAGGAGTTGGTGCCGCACTTTCATCTGCTGATGATCCACCACCAAGGGTTCTTCCAACACCCTGGAAAGGTGATGGGGGCTTTACAGGTTCCTAAACCACCCAAAAAAAGGTTAATATGTTTAACTTAAGATTACTGCTAATGCAAAGGGGGTATAGCCCATAAAGGAATGAAAGGCTTGCCTCATAATCTTCAGATCGTTTTATAACATTCACATGGACAGATGTCCTCCTATCAAGAGGCTCCAGCTCTTGGGGGCACTGGGACTTCTTGATGCTCTAAAAGACAAGAAGGAGGTGCTGTCAAAGTGAAATTCCTTCAACAGCAAACCATTATGTTAACATGTTCCGTAGAAGGGTCAAAAGTCGAACAGTTGGTGATTGCCAACCCTTTAACATATTTAACTAAGGTAAAACTTATTACGATCCAGGAAGTGGAGAACAGTCAATATTTGGTATCTAGATGATCTAGATTAACAAACAAGTCAACAAACTTAAAAATGCCTAGATTCCGAAAATGAAACTTAAAATCCACATCTCACAGGCAGCATCTAACTATTTAAGGCTCAAGGACCAAAAGCACTGAAAATATGGTAAACAGAAAACAGATCACTAGAATCAGCGCAAGTACCCAATTAGTTCTTCTTTTTCAAAGAGATGGAATTTGGCACACTGAAGTCAGGATCTGTTTCAAATCACAGTAATCTAAAGACTTAAAAGTGGCTCAGATTTTAGCTTATTTTCCATCTAGTCTGAGATGAGTTTCGGATGTAGCAGCTAGCCAGCTAAACCTTGCCCTGCCAGCCAGTTTTTCTATTTTTATTTTTGGCAAGAGATGGGATTTAGCATAATGAAGTCGAGGTCTTTTCCAGGTTCAATTTTGGCAAGGTTTAGGAGTAACAACTTGACATGGATTCTGGCTTATTTTTCCAGTTAAGATGAGTTTTGGATGTTGCAATCTTGCAGCTAAATACTGCCCTGCCCATCCTGGCTGGTCAGAGTTTTAGTGTCACACCAAAACTGGGTGCAGAAAAGTGTTGTAAACAGCCCGTGCCTAGTGGAGGTAATGTTATTGGCATTTTATCATGAATCATGATAGATTTAAGTCCACAGCTACAATCTTCTGTTGGGCAACTTTCCAAAAGAAAATTTAGATGGCAACAAGGGAGATAAGCACCAAAGGCATAAAAGTGATGTACCTCTAGGCTCTAGTTTTAGAAGACACACTTGTATATAATCTACACATTTTGTTTCCAATAAAATTGAAGTGTCAAAAGTACAGCAGCAGCCCACAGCACAGAATCCGGAGGGAGATTACACTGAAAATGGTTACTTTGAATCTGATAAAATTGCTAAAACAAATCATGTTGAGAAGAGTCACCTCTATGAAGTCTGCATTTTCAGGATCCTCGTAGTCTCTTAGTGGACCATCATCAACTGTGAAACCATTGTTCCAGAAAAAAATATTGTGAAGTATATTCTCAGGTGGTCGAGGAGCAGATGGTGCTGTCTCTCCTGAAAGCAGTCGACCGGTCCCTGTAAAGCTTGAGCTGGACGATTGACCATCAAAGGGAGGTTGTTGACCTTGGAGAGCACTCATCTGTCTAGCTTGTTCAAAGATCGAGTCCACATCGTTTCTCTTTGTTGGATCTTGAACAAGCATCCCACTACACATACAAAAGGACAGAAAATATAAAGTACTCATTTAACTAAGGATGTAACATTATACCGAGAGGCTAAGAATGACGAGGATCTGCACAATATTAAAGAGGAACAAAATAAGCTTTAAAAGTATGAACCCTAATACTAGAACATATTGACTTTTTTCCCCAATGGGAAAGTTAAATCTATGATCCTTTCAAATGATTATCTGACAGACGTAGCATGAATCCAAAATTCAACGGATTAAAATGACACATGCCATGTGAAATTGAATCTTTTCTAAAATTCTCACTCAAGCAATACAAGCTGCCATCAATCTATAAAACGCTAGCATAGGTTCAAACATTCAACATCACGAAGTGCTCAGCCTCAAAGGTTGTGAAGCTGAAAGTTGATGAAATATCAATAAATTAAATTATGACCAACATAAAAAGTGCCCAACCACTACCAGTCTACTACAGAAGCAGTAGCAACAAGTCATAATATTGCTGCCAGTAATAGTATGGGCCATAGAGGCATAGCATAGATTACTGAAAAGTAAAGAGTAGCATTAACATTTTTTTTATGGAAAGGCAAGAGAGTTGCCTTGTATTAATTATAGAAGGAATGAAAAAGAAGAAGCCTTGGTACAAAAGCTAAAAACAACAAAAAGAAAAAGAAAAAAGGGGTGAAAAGAAATAGAAGGACGCCAACCCCTAAGCATGCACGAGCTACGCAAGTACAAAATTGGCTCCTGCAACCTCCCAAAGGCGCAGGTCATCAATGATAGAGTCTAAGAAGATTGAAAGAGGTCGCTCGGCGCCCTTGAAGATGCGGTTGTTGCGCTCTAGCCACAGGTGCCAGAGGGTGGCGAGAGCGATGGAGGCAGAACCATTGGCAGGACAGGCTCGCAAATCAGCAATCCACCAGGTCAAGATGCAGTCCCAGTTGATCCAGGAAGCGGGGCTGAGCCTGGGCAGGCGTAACTTGGAAGCCAGAAAAGACCACACTTGGCTAGAGAAACTGCAAGTCAGGAAGAGGTGCTCAGGAGTCTCTAGATTCCTTCTGCACAGCGCACAGAAATAGTTGTTGAGGATACCCCTAAGTAGCAGAGCATCCACGGTCATTACTTTCTTCAAAAGTAGCTGCCAGACGAAGAACTTGCATTTAGAAGGACCCCAAATCTTCCACAAACGATGAAAAGACGAGTTTGTTCGCTCGAGGAGCTATAGCTGGTAAGCCGAGGAGACAGAATACTCTTCACAACCGGTGAAACGCCAAATGGTGCGGTCAGGTTCATTTTGTTGCAGCAGAACGGGTTGCAAATGCCGCCAAAGGGAAGCCAGCTCAATGATCGTGGAGGGGTCGAAGTTACGACGCAGGTTAGAAAGCATGTTGTTGTTCGTAAGGGCATCAGCCACCGACCTGTTTTTTCCGACAGAAGCGGCGAAAATGCGCGGAGCGAGCTCACGCGGTTGGTGACCATCAGGCCAGGCGTCTCTCCAGAAGGAGAAGGTTGTCTCGTTGTCCAAGGCATGGCTTGTGGCGGCCCGAAACAGAGCAGCATCCGACGGCTCGATGGGCAGGGGGCTGTCAGCCCAAGTTCGATTAGCGCAGGTTTTGGCAAGCCATAGCCAACGAAGGCGGAGGGCCCTAGCAAAGTAATGGAGGTCGAGAACTCCAAGGCCATCTGCAGCAGTCGAGGAGCAGACGATCTTCCAGCTAACACGACAGTGGCCCCCGATGCCGAGTCAGTTCCACGCCAGAGCCACGCACGGCGAATCTTGTCAATCTTCGCGATCACCGACTTTGGGGGAATGGTGACCGAGAGTGTGTATGAAGGGATGGCGGTGAGGACGGACTTGAGAAGGATGAGCCTACACCCTTTGAGAGCATTTGCCACGCGCCCTTTGAGTCTCCCAATGACTTTGTCGATAAGAGGTTGAAGTGGGCGTCATGACTTCTTAATGGCCGTGAAGTCCCAAGTATGTGATGGGAAAGACATCACGATTGGCGGGGAGAGCATCAAGAATGTCATCCAGGTCAAGGCCCTCGCAACGGATGGGAACCACATGACTCTTGTTTGAAGTTGGTGCGCAATCCAGTGATATTTCCAAAACGTTGCAGGATGGAGGCGAGCGCAGAGACCTCTTTTACCGAGGCGACAAAAATTACCGCATCATCAGCATAGAGGGAAACCCGAAGGTCTGCAGGGACGTCTTTATGCGATGAGAGGATGCCCGCTTGGGTTGCCAAGGAGAGGATTCTGTGTAGGGGTTCAATGGCGAGGTTGAAGAGAAAAGGGGAGAGGGAGTCTCCTTGAAGGAGGCCACGGTGATGGGGTATGTGGTCGCCCGGGAACCCGTTGAGGAGGATTCGGGAAGAGGATGAAGCGAGGATGGAAGCAATCCAATCACGCCAGCGATGACCAAAACCACGGGCGTGAAGGTTGTCAAGGAGGTAAGGCCAGGACACAGAGTCAAAAGCCTTTTCAATATCGAGCTTGAACATGAGTGTTGGAGTCCGGGATCTATGCAAAAGCTTGGCACGACTCTGGACATACAGGAAGTTGTCCTGGATGTGGCGTTTCTTGATGGAAGGCGCTTTGGCAAGGAGAAATAAGTTCACGGATGAACCCAGATAGCCTATTTGCCAATATCTTAGTGAAAAGCTTGCCAAAACTATGGATAAGGCTGATGGGGCGATAATCGGTAACGGCAATTGGGGTTTTCTTCTTAGGGAGCAGCACGATGGTAGCAAAATTTAACATCTTGGGGGGGTTGGTGGTTGTTTTCAAATAGACATTGCAGGGCAGATAGAAGATCAAGGTGAATGATCTCCCAACAGGTCTTGAAGAAGGACCAGGTGTAACCATCAGGACCCGAGGCTTTGTCCGAAGGCATGCCCACGATGGTGGCGCGAAGCTCTTCCAGCGTTAGCGGGTCCTCGAGGGAGGTGAGGTTCAGAGCCGGGAGATTTGGGGAGCCCCAGTTGAAACCAAAGCGAGACCCGGGCGTTCCGCGATCGTTGCCGAAGATGGTGGAAAAGTGCTTGTGAAGAGAAAGCTAGATCATCATGGCCGGTGATGGGGCCACCAGGTGTTTGAATAGAGTGGATGAAATTCCTGCGCCTTCTAGAGTTCGCACGCAGGTGGAAATATTTAGTGTTAGCATCACCTCTCGATGGCGGCGAGGTCCAAAATACGAATCTTGAGCGAGCGGCGAAGTGCCATTTCTTGTGGGGAGAGGTTGCGAAACTCCATAGCCATGTCGAAAAGGCGGATGACCTCTGTGGCGATTGCGAGCTGGAGCTTAAGTTCGCTCATGGCGGATCGATCACTACCATGAGTAGCATTAACATTGCTGCAGAAAAAAAAAAAAGGACCTTCACTTACATGCATGTACAAGAATGCCACATACATATATCAATCACAATACAACAATACCATATAAATCATATTTTCCAGAAGCTGAAACAAATAAATGTTTTGCTCATGGTAGCATTGGACTTCTGGATTAAGTACATTCGAACTAGAGGAGAATCAGGCAAGACAACCCAACAAATGCAACTACTTAATTGATTGCTATTTTGTGCAACGTATTGCTACAAGTAGAGCTTGATGTGTGCCAAAAAACATTTTGTGTGATGAACCACTTCACCCTAGGAAGCTAAGATAGGTTGGGCCCCCGTGAGATAATGATCATCCCATAGTTTTGGGAGAAGCTACCAATCCCCAATCGTATAATGAGAAATGAAGAATGATTTGCCATGTCACCAACTCATTCCATTCAACTGATTAAGTAGGTTAGGTTCGAACTTCACAGCCTGGTTTCCTCAAACTAAATATACTATAAATTGATCAAGAACAGAGAAACTAGAAGAAATGGTCGAAGATAACCAAACCGACCGTTTTGCGTAATTTATCTCAGCTGTGGCTAGATCACACTAGTCACCTCATAAATTTCCAGTGGCAGAATCCTCCCGAATTCCAAATCTAAAACAAACACCTAAACTTCAACAGCAATGAGGATGCCCCAGGTAAACTAATCCGGCTATGAATAACTACCGCAAAGAAAAAGGTGCCATATACAAAACGCAAACCCAAAAACTCGTGGCGTTCAAACCCGAACGGCATCATCCACCACCACTACCGCTCAGAGCTCGGCCGTCAGCAATCACGCCTGCCGGCACATCACGCAATCCGCACACCAAACAAATCTAATCAACATAGAACGAACGGATCAAGCGCAGGAAAAATTCCCATATCCACCGATTTACAGGACCTAACAAGACGACGACAGCACACGATCGCCGCTAAATTCCGATGGGGATACACGAGTCCATGAAGGGAAAAACGGACAGACCTCTTCTCACCGCCGGTGTAGTACTCCTGGGGCTCGTCCTCGTCGCTGCCGCCGCCGCCGCTTCCGCCTCCGGGGAATCCGGAGGACCCGCGGTTGATGTCCGCCAGAGTGCGGATGGTGGGGCCCCCGCGGCCGCCGGACGCCGGCTTCTTCCCGCCGTCGGATGAGCTCATCGCCGATGAGTTGGGGATCGCGATCGAGGTAGGGTTTCAGCGGCTGGTCTGGGATGCGGTCGCCGGTTGTGGATACGGGCGAAAACGGGTCGGGTAGATTGATATACCTCTTCCAGTACTCATATGCTACTTTCTTTATTCCCAAAAAAATATTCGACCAATACAGTTCCCATATATTGCATATTTATTACGCAACAATTTGTTGAGGTACCGTAGTGTCAGGGAGAGTGTTTTCTAGCGATAAATTGTTTAGATGAAATAAGATGGAATAAATAACGTGTCGTATATAATAGGAACAGAATAGGAAAACTTTCATTGGAATGAATTTACAAGTGTTAGAAGAAAAATTTTAATAAAAATCTAGGTATTCCTTCCGTCCAAGTTTTGAATGAATTTACAAGTATTTATAGAAGAATACTTTAACAAAAAACAAAACCAGATACTCCTTCCATACAAGTTTACAGGGCATATTTTTGTTTGGCGAGCGCCAAGCGTCGGACGTCCAACGCCTGGCGCTCCGTCCGGACTTTCCCAGACCGTTGGATGGATGGACACCGTGTCGATCCAACGAGTTGCATGCGCCCACGCCCTCGAGCGCACGTTCCAGGCAGCGCCAGAGCTAGCTAGTCGTCGATTGATTAAAATCCCAATTAAACTTCTGATTTTTGTACAAAATTCAAACAGTGTTCAAAATACGTGAAATAAATTTCGTAATTCTTCTAAAATCGAGAGCAACCCATTTTAAATACTTTTGAATTTTTGGATTTTTTGAATTTTTCAATTTTTTTGATGTGAACTAGGAGAAGGTACCTAGAAAACTTACATCTATACTAGCGAAACTTGACCGTGTGTTGATAAAACTTGGCCGTGTGCTGATGAAACGTGATGAAACTTGGATGAAACTTAGATGTAACCTGATGAAACTTGGGTGAAACCTGTTGAAACTTGATGAAACTTGAAAAAACTTGGATGAAACCTGATGAAACTTGACAATTTGGCAAAGTTTTATGAGTATGAAACCCAAGTTTTACTAGGCGAAACCTAAGTTTCAGTAGGCGAACCCTAAGTTTCACCAAATAAGTTTGAAAGATTATATGGCAACATATATCTTGTTTTGTTCGTAAAAATACGAGGAACACGTTGGTGCAAATGGTTTATGGATTGGAGCATCCAGTCAAAAATTATGGTTCTTAAAAAAAAAAACGCGTGGCCCACCCCTTGCATGCTCTGATGCCGACTTCTTTGTTGACTTGGCGTTTAGCATACAAGACGGTGTCCGTGGCCGAGTCCGCTCAAAGTGTTTTCGTTTTTGTTTTGTACATAAGGAAACATAGAAAATACACAAAAACTAGCGAATGGACCCGTTCATATCGCTCCCATCGGATGAGCTAATCGGGACCTTAGACAACTGCTTTGCTGCCTTTATCAACGAACTATAGCATCGTGTTTTCTAGACCTCCACGGGTTGTTCTCCCCCATGAGGTGGTTTGGCCTTTGGAGGAGACGCTGCCGGCATGCCTGCCGGTTAGTCTTCGTGCATCTTCGTGGCGGTGGTAGCCGTCGTGGAGAGGGACAGTGGAACAATAGTGCCAGATGGCCCTTGATTGAACTTTATTGCATTCTTGCTTTTGTTGGAGGTCCGCTTTGTAATTCTTTGGGTCTTTTACCCTAGTAATGAAAATTCCCTTCTAAAAAAAACGGGTGAGCTAATCGATGAATATCGACTCTGCTCAACCCGCACTCTGCCCCTCTTTGCTCGCTAGCCAGCGAGTAGTTCCTCTACACGTTATGTGGCACGGGGGCGCCAGGCTCACCTCCAGCCCCATAGAGCCCAAAAATAAATATTTTAAAATGTTACACTGAATGGTATGTACAAAAATGATAAATTTTAGCTCGACCAACTAAAACCAAATTAAACCGTGAATCAAAGAGGGCTATTATCTCTAGTCACTCTATTCAACACGGTGCATACAAGGAATACAAGTTAAAGCAATGTGTTTATTAGGGGTATTAAGAACAAAACACTCTGTTTTAAAAAAAGTTAAATTATTTTGAGGAAAAAATTCATTTATTTACGATGGAAACATGTTCGTAAGAACATATGGATACATCAAATAGAAAAACAATATATATATATATATATATAGGTAATATGTCTTATTCGAATTATTCGAATAAGTCAAAATAGGTAGGACCTAAAAAAAGAAAATATACAACTTCAATTATAAAAATGTCAAATTATACTGCAAGTTCGATATTTATAAAATGTGGATATGGATTAGTTATTGTTCTTTTGATATTCTATCTCACAATGAAAGGTATTTTATATGGATATATATTACATATTCTATGTAGGTTACGGCTAAAATAATGATCTACTTGGTAGGGCTTTCACCTTCCCGAACCCTTCTCTGAGACTGCAGGGCACGGTGAATCCACCCTAAATCATAATCACAGGTAGCGGCGCCGCGTGAGGAAGGAGGTGGGTAGTAAAGAAGAGGAAAGAAGGGAAAAAAAACTGCATTGGAGAGAGGCTGGCGCAGGTACACTGTAGACATGCCCAACGGGTCGACCCGATTTCGATTTGGTTTGGTTCGTTTTTGGCTCAGTTACTATGCAAATCGGGCCAACCGGGCTAACAAACCGAGGTCTAAGCACAGACATAGTTCAGTTCTATAATCGGCGAACTAGGCCAACCCAGTTCACATAGGACCCCTTTCGCCCGGTTGAAGCATGTTAGACCCGATTTTCGAAAAACATATGAAAAGGTCCTAGCAAAATGTGAAGAATTTGAAAATGACAATGAAAAAGCACAATATTTATTAAATAAATAAAAAGTGAAGGGAAAATACATGTGCTCGCGTGGCTGGCGCTTGGCGGGAGGGATCCAAGGAGGAGCGGGCAGAAGAGAGCTAGTCGGGAGACTGTAGACCGAGTCGTTACTATACGAACCGAACCATGCCAATCGATGAACTGATACTAAAATCCAGACATGATTCACTTGTAAAAAATTTTATCAGGTCGTAACAGACCGTTCAATTTGACCTTGTTTGATCCAGATTCCAGCCCATATGACCACCTCTGTACACCGTTCTGTAACTTCTTTTAGCAAATAAACTTTTTTTTATACGGCGTTGTACTGCGCGTGTGGTTTCCACCCTCTGGTTGCGGACAGACCACGCAAGGAATCAGCATCCAGAAACCCAGATCACCTTTTGCCCATAGCCGAACCACTCGTCGTTTCAAAAAGAAAAAGGAAAAAGAAATGGCCCAGCTGCTCGTGCCGAACCCTCCACTCCAAAGCCTAGGCCCACATCACCGAGCCCCGGCCCACGGGCTCGCCCCGTTTGGCCCCGCTCAGAGGCCCAACCAACACGTAACAAAAGCCCACCACACCATAAGATCCCCCGTTTGACCATGGCGGAGAACGGATCGATTGCCCAACGAAGCCGTCGTCGTCGTTCTGATCGCTGAGTCCTCGATGATTGATTTGGCGTCGCATATTTCGCATCGCCCTTTTTACATGCCGCTGTGAACTTGTGATTGGGTCGTGGTTATGGTTGAAAAAACCAAGGATCTTTAAAATAAGGCGATTCCGACGTCTGGCGCTCCGTCCGGACTAACCGGGGCCATCGGATCCATGGCACCAAGCCAATCCAACGCGCTGCATGCGTCCGCGTCGGTGCACTCTCACGCAGCTAGCCAGCGACTAGATAAATCAGTGCGTTTGATTAAATTTCTGATTAAACTTCTGATTTTTGTATAAAATTCAAACAGTGTTCAAAATGCGTGGAATAAATTTTATAATTCTTCTAAAATCGAGTGCAACCCATTTTAAATACTTTTTGAATTTTTAAATTTTTTTCACTTTTTCAATTTTTTTTTATGTAAACTAGAAGAAGGCATTTATGAAACTTACATCTATACTAGCGAAACTTGGCCGTGTTTTGATGAAACCAGATGAAACTTGTATGGAACTTCGATATAATCTGATGAAACTTGGATGAAACCTGTTGAAACTTAATTGACCTAATGAAACTTGAAGAAACTTGGATGAGACCTGTTGAAACTTGATAAAACTTGCATTAAACCTAATGAAACTTGACAGTTCGATAAGTTTAACGAATATGTAATCCAAGTTTCAGTAGGCGAAACCCAAGTTTCACCAGGTGAGTTTGAAGAGTTATATGGCAATATATATCTTGTTTTGTTCGTAAAAATACGATTGGTGCAAACGGTTTTTGGATTGGAGCACCCAATCAAAATTTATGGCCTCCGAAAGAAAAAATTGGGTGGGCCCCACCCCTGCATGTGCACAGTCCCCCCCACCTTCGCGTTTGCGCTTAAGCTGCTGGGGAGTCCGGATCGCGGACTCGAACTGTAGCCTTTCCGTTAAAAGAATACTCGAAAAGGGTAAAAATGTTATTTAAATTTTTTAATTTTTTAAAAATCATAAAGTCTTCAAAAATTATTACAAAATGTTACGGTAAATGACCTGTACAAAAATTACTAAGTTTACAAACCATATCAAATCCATGAGTCTTTTAAAAATATTAAGTTTTATAAACCGTATCAAAACAACGAACCAAAAGGCCTATTGAAAAGCATGCACACGCACCGAAGCGGCGACGGCAACCTCATATGTGGCGAGGAAAAAAACTGTGGCCACGCGAGGTCACGTCTCGCCACGGTCTGCCTGGATTAGGGCTCGTTTGACCCCAACGATTGCTGTGGTTTCGTTGATTGGCTACCAATCGAACTAGCCAGGGATCGCATGGGCAGGCATTGCGTATTTGCGTGTGGCTGTCGTGATCTCTTTTTTAATCTGGGACTCTGGGAGCACTTGTAGAGAGTATACAAGTAGTTCATCTGCAACTAGCTGGCTCGTATCGAGTGATATCGGAGGAGAAGTTGTCATGGAACTGGTTTTGCTTGTTTCGAAACGTCGGCTGTACGATTGTTTGATAATCCTTACTTGGGTATTTTTTAAGGAAAAATCATAGATTACTTATCGAACCCTTGAACATCGAACCCTTGAATTTCCACTTGTATCTGTCTAGACTTTAGACAGAGGTATATCGGATCATACCCCTTTACTTTTGGACACCGGATCACCAGCTGATGAGGACATCATTGACGAGGTTCAAGAAGTCCCCGACCACCGGGCCCAAATCGAGAGGACGTCGAAGTCGCTGCCGAGTCCAGTTCGGCCATCTAGTACCAATGCAGCTTCAAACGGACGCCCAGATCACATATGACGTTCAAATAAGGCAAATAAAGACTCTACGGAAAGCTTACGAGATAAGCTTTCCAACAGATCTGGCCACGCCTCTAAATTCTATCCAAGTCAACGGTAATCGCGAAAACAAGTTGACGGACAGAAACTTTCCAGTGCTGCGTCGTCGTATTTTTGGGCACAAAACCCGTGTACCCCTAGGGTTAGGGTTGAGCGCGCGTAGGCACCTGCTTGGACGCCCCTCCTCTGGCGTCGTCCTATATAAATTCTCCGCCGTGCTTCGTTTTAGTTGAGTTTTGTTTAGTTGATTTCGTCACGGTTGTGTGAGATCTCGTCTTGTTCTTCTTGTGTCGGCTAGACCAACAGAACCAAGTTTATGAACCTCATTATCCTTAATCTATGTTAGCAATTATGATTGCTTATCTATTATTCTTGCTCGTTCTTTGGTTGCCTGCAGAAACAGTCCTTCGTGGACAGGTCGATCGTGCCTTTGGTTCGGTCGATAACACTCGTCGTGATGGTTTAGCGATCGTCGGGATTTCCAGTTCCTTGTGGGGAATTATTCTCGTCGTCTCTCACCAGAAGATCCGGACCCGCGTCCGCGCCCATCACCAGCTTTCTCGGGTAAACCTAGGCAGTTCAAATTCGAGCTTAGCTGGTTTAATCGAGAAGATCTTTACGACAAGGTCGTACAAATCTAGAGTAAGCCGGTGAAAGGGAAAAATTCTATTCAACGATGGAATCATAAGCGGGGGGCTCTACGTAGATTTCTTTGTGATTGGGCATCTCATGCCAATGGCAATTATAAACAACAAACAAATACTTCTCCGGTCAACAATTAATTACTTGGATATCGCTGCTGAGGCTAGGGATTTGACTGAACCCGAACGAGGACAATTCGAGCAGGCTCGGGATCAGCTAGCTATTCTTCTCAGCGAAGAAGAATTAAATATTATCAGAGAGCAAAGGTAAAATATGTCCTCTTGGGAGACAATAATACAAGGTACTTCCAGTTGGTAGCCAATGGCAAACACAGGAAGAAACGTATTTTCTCCTTAGACCACGAAGATGAGAAAATAGAAGGACAGGATAACCTCAAAGCCTACATCACTCAGTTTTATACAGAGCTTTTCGGAGAACCTGCGGAGACCACTTTCTCCTTTGATGAGAGTTAGACCCAGGATATTCCTCAAGTTTCCGAGGAAGAAAATGCTATACTTTCGGGCCCTTTTTTAGAAAAAGAGGTGAGGGATGCCATTTCTCAAGTGGAGCATAACAAGGCACCCGGGCCTGATGGTTTCCCAGTAGAATTCTATCAAAAATTCTGGGAAATCAGTAAAGGTTACTTGTTGGAAATGTTTCATGACCTTTACATTGGGGATCAACTACTCTTTAGCTTGAACTTTGGTGTGATCACTCTCATACCTAAAGTCCAAGATGCTAACATAATTCAGCTATACAGACCCATTTGCCTCCTAAATGTGAGCTTCAAAATCTTTACCAAGGTGGCTAGGAATAGGATTAACTTAGTCGTAGACAAAATAATTAGTCCCACCCAGATAGCTTTCATGCATCCTAGATGGTATCGTCATTTTGCACGAAACCATTCATGAGCTACACAGGAAAAATCTTGATGGGGTAATCTTCAAAATAAATTTTGAAAAGGCTTACGACAAAGTCAAATGGCCCTTCTTACTCCAGGCTCTACGGATGAAAGGTTTCTCACCAAGGTTGATCACTTGGGTCAAGACCTTCATCTCGGGAGGGAGTCACGATCAATGTAAATGATGAAATGGGGCATTACTTTCAAACCAAGAAAGGCCTCAGACAAGGGGACCCCCTGTCACCACTTCTTTTTAACATTGTAGCAGATATGCTATCAATTTTAATTAAGAGAGCCAATATAGATGGGCAAATTAGTGGGGTAGTTACTCATCTAATTGATGGAGGCTTATCTATCCTACGTATGCAGATGATACGATTTTTTTTTGGAGCATCACCTGGAAAAAACATGAAGCTTCTGCTTTATGCATTCGAGCAAATATTAGGGCTAAAAATCAATTTCCATAAAAGCGAATTGCTCTGCTTTGGTGAAACCCAAGATTACTTGCAACAATACATGGATATTTTTTGTTGCAAGAAAGGGGACCTTCCTCTGAGGTATTTAGACACTCCTATTCATTATAGGAAATTGAGAAATTCTGATTGGAAGAAGGTGGAGGAGCGTTTTAAGAAGAGACTCAATAGTTGGAAAGGCAAACACCTCTCAATTGGAGGTAGATTAACGCTAATCAATTCGGTGTTAAGTAGCCTTCCGATGTACATGATGTCCTTTTCCCCATCCCAAAAGGGGTCCTTAAGAGGCTTGACTACTTTCGTTCTCGATTTTATTGGCAAGGTGACGAGAACAAGAAAAAGTATCGCCTTGCCAAATGGTCTATTCTTTGTCAACCCAAGGACCAAGGGGGTTTGGGAATCCTTGACCTAAATCTTAAAAAATGTCGTGCTGTTGAGTAAATGGCTCTTTAAGCTACTCACTACTGAGGGGAATTGGCAGCAACTCCTTAAGAACAGATATCTTGCATCCAAACCTTTAGTTCAAGTGGAGTGGAAGCCAGGAGACTCACATTTTTTGTCGGGCCTGATGAAGAAAAAGCAAGATTTCCTTCACTTTGGAGCCTTCGATGTCAAGAATGGATCACAAGTGAGCTTCTGGGAAGACATTTGGCTAGGAGGTTCAGCGTTAAAAGACCAGTACCCCGGTCTGTATAGCATCGTTAGAAGAAAATTTGTAACTATCGCGGATGTGCTACCACATCTGACCCAAACCTATCTTGGCGGCTCTCTCTGATTGGCCCAAAATTGTTAGCTTGGAATGATCAACGTAGGTGGTTGGCTAGCATAGTGCTAATACATGACAAGGATGTTTTTCGCTGGAACTTGCACCGAAATGGACAGTTCTCGGTGAAATCCCATTATCAGGCTTTGATTAGAGATGATGTTCCAAATCTAAATAGAAGACTTTGGAAATTAAAAGCCCCGTTAAAACTCAAGATTTTTCTATGGTACCTTCGTAGAGGAGTTATTCTTACCAAAGACAATTTAGCCAAACGGAATTGGATAGGGAGTAAAGCCTGTTGTTTTTGTCGTGAAGATGAGACAATTAGGCATTTATTCTGATCGCTGTTTTGCTCGTATGGTCTGGAGTTTAATTCTCATGTCTTCAGGTATTCCTAAACCGTCTAGCGTTTCTAATATGTTTGGGAACTGGCTAACGTGTTTTTGATAAGGATTATAGAAGCTTAGTCCTACTAGGAGCAGCAACCACCTGTTGGTCTTTCTGGTTGAGTAGAAATGATTTAGTTTTTCAAAAGAAACTTAATTTGTTCCCCTTGCAGGTTATTTTTATGATTACCTGCTGGTTGCGGTTTTGGGCTATGCTATAGAAGCATGAATTTCAATCTACAGCTGTAGAGGCTATGCATCGTTTGGTGCAGGTGGCCAAGGGCTTCTTTTTCTAGGCACATGGGTGGCGTTCTAGTTGAAGGATTGAGTGTCCCTGAGAGTTTGTTTCTTTTTTTCCTTTAGGCTGTGTGTATCTTGTATGTAGAGGCCGGGAGATTTTCTTTCAAAAATTTGTATCAACTCAATGTTTGGTTCTTGAAAATAATATAATCTTCCTTTATCCAAAAGGATAAAGAAAGATTGTCCTTGGCCAATTAGAGAAAGGTTTTAGGGGATTAAAAAGCAGTTTTGGAACTACACGGAATGATTTAATAAGCAATTTTGGAACTACAAAAGGCAGTTTTGGAACTACGTACAAAATGATTTAGCCAATAGGTTTTAGTGAGAGATCGAGCAGGTGGGCTATCGTGGAGGATGAGTTTTGGAACTGCAAAATGATTTAGCCAAAAGGTTTTACTATGTTTTTCTTATGTGCGAAGGATCACTACTTAGCATAATTTGTAGTCTGTTGCTAATTTAACCTATGCACATTGTAATTGAGGGTGAAAAATAGCACGTCAATATTCGCATGAGTGAAAAATTAATGTCCTAAAAACCGCTTTCTAATTGGTTGGGAGTGGATTTGACACTTGAAGATTGTTGAAAACCCGGTTTTGAAGCTCAAAATTTTTCTTTTTTAGTGATTAAAATATATATATAGCAAAACTTCTTACATCTGCACCGATCAAGGATATAGAGAGAATAAAAAGATCGAACATTCATGCCAACTGGGCCGGTGCGAAGGTAATTTGTTTCGTCATCCCTTACTTCACTAATCTGGAGACTAACAAAAAGATCATCGTCACCAAACAGCAGCAGCGTCAGCCTCCAAGAGTACGTGCAGACCAAGAAATTTTTTTTTTTCCAGAAGGGGGATACCCCATTTCCATTATCAAAGACAACGGAAACATACAGTATTTAACCAAAACAACCACGCATCAGTTTAACTATTACACTAGAAGAACTTTTTCCCAAAAGGAAATCGACACTTCACCACGATGCCTTTCACTAACAGGGACACCAAAGGAACAGCAGCCTCCACTGAGGCTTAGGTTACAGACAACCAAAAACAAACAGCATGACATAGGCCAACCACCGATGCCCCTTGACCAAGCTTTCATCAACATAGCTCCTGCTTCTTATCCTGTGTCATTTCAATCCTGTACTCTTCCTGGACCATCCTGACATTCTTCAGCACTTGTCAGGACGCTCCCTCCCGCATATTCTAAGTGGTCATCAGAGTTGTACCATCTCCGTCTTTTTGCTGCCTCTCTAATCCTGCAACAAAATTTTTTAGCATTGTACAGCAACCTTTCAGCACATCTTTATCTTCAACAGAATAGGTCCCAGCCCAGTAATCCAAAAGAGCACAGCACACGTGTAAAATGTTTAAAGGAGACATAATCAAAGTTGATTCAAACACAGCTTTATTTCTACTTAACCAGATAGCCCAACAAACTGCTGCCAAACAAACAATGTGAAACTTTTTGCCCTCGGGCCAGATCTTATTCAACCACCTATAGAAATGCTTCAAATCACTTGGTCTAGAAGTCACTCCACAGCATGACATGACAACCCCCCATATGGATCTGGCAATGGGGCAACAGAAAAATAGATGATGACTTGTCTCAATGTTATCACAAAAACAACATCTCGGATCCCCCATCCAATTCCTTCTCCTCAAGTTTTCTTTAGTTAAAATAGAATTCTGATGCATCATCCACATGAAAATTTTAATTTTCAGGGGTAATTTAGTTTTCCAAATGGGGAACAAATCTCTACAGTTATGTCCTCTTTCAGAATTTTTGTAAAGGGATTTGACCGTAAAAATTTTATTATTCTCTAAAACCCAAAAAGGTTTATCAGGGCCACCACCCACATTAATCTCTGACAACTTATTTAAAATTTCCCCCCACATCTCCTGATCTGTTTCATTCAACCAACGTCTGAAAGGCAACCTCCAATCTAATCTATGACAATCAGCCACTGAAATGTTCTGTTTATTACAAACTCCATAAATCAATGGAACTTTGTCTTTCAAAGGATTCTTTCCTAACCAGCAATCATTCCAGAAATCCACTGATTCTCCATCACCTAGCACATAACCTCTATGGTTGATATAAGTGTCTTTACATTTCAATAAACCCTTCCAACAAGGTGAATCCGAGGTTTTCTCCCTGACTTGACTGATAGTCACACCCCTCATGTACTTGGCTCTGACCAACTCTTGCCAGATACCCTTTCCACTATCTAATCTCCACCACCACTTACACAAAAGGCTAATGTTCAACTCTCTTAGGTTCATGACCCCTAGGCCACCCTTTTTCCTAGACCTAATTATTCTGTCCCATTTGACCAGATGATATCTCTTCTTATTACTATTACCATTCCAGAAAAAACCTCTCCTAATCTGATCAATTTGTTTAATAGTTGTTTTGGGCAGAAGAAACATTGACATGCTATAAATAGGAATATTAGTCAGACAAGAATTTATTAAAACCAATCTACCACCATATGAAAGTGATCTACCTTTCCAACCATCAAGTCTTTTCCTAACTTTTTCAACCATTCCATCCCAATGCCTAATTTTTAGACCACCACTTCCCACTTGTACCCCCAAGTACTGCATAGGAAGAGTTCCCACATTGCAATTAAAAATCTCAGCAAAATTTATTTCAGTCCCACTATCCCCATTAATCACATATAATTCACTTTTATGAAAATTAATCCGCATCCCTGATAAATTTTCATACAGAAACAGAATAAATTTGAAATTTAGTGCAGAAACCACATCATTTTTCAAGAAAACAATTGTATCATCTGCATATTGTAGAATAGCTAAACCTTCTTCATATAAATCAGGCACCAAGCCTTTTATCATCCCATTTCTTTGAGCCACCCTCACCATTTTAGAAATACCATCAGCTACTATATTAAAAAGCAAAGGAGAAAGAGGATCCCCCTGTCTAACCCCCTGCTTACTTTGAAAGTAAGGGCCATTCTTACCATTTATATTCACATTCAATGTACCACTTGTTACCACCTGTTTGATCCAATTAATCATTTTCTCATCAAAACCTCTAAATTTCAACAGCAAAAATAAGAACTCCCACCTAACTTTGTCATAAGCTTTTTCAAAATCCAATTTCAGAAAAATCCCACACTCTTTTTTAGTCTTAACTGAGTGCATGACCTCATGCAGAGACATGACTCATTCTACAATGTGTCGACCCTTTAGGAAAGCGTTTTGATTTTTTGAAATGATTCTATTAAGCACCAATTCTACCCTATTGGTCAGAACCTTAGTGAAAATTTTGTAACAACAATTAAGCAAACATATAGGTCTAAAATGCTGAACCATTACAGCATCACTCTTCTTGGGGAGAAGGATTATTTGCCCATAGTTAATCCTATCCATTCTTAAACCCCCTTAAAAAAAATCTAGGAACAGACCTAACAAATCTTCTTTGATAATATGCCAACAAGATTGATAAAACTCAATGGGGATACCATCTGGACCAGCAGCCTTATTTTTCCCCATCGCAAAAATGGCATTTTTTACCTCCTCTTCTGAGAAAGGTGTACACAGCTCTATGTTTTCTATTTCTAAAACCTTTTCATCGTCATCCCAGATGTCATTAAAGAGTAACCCACATGCATTTTGTTCATACGAAAAAAGATTTTTATAATAGTCAGTGGCCAAATTCAAAATTTCCTTCTCATCATTCACAACCATCTCCTTATTTTGCAATTCTATAATTGTATTTTTTCTTTTCCTACCGTTGGCAATCCTATGAAAATACTCTGTATTGGCATCACCCTTTAACAACCAATTCTCATGAGCTTTGGCATGCCAATATGCCTCCTCCTGCTCGTGGGTCCGATGTAAGTCAGCTAACAATTCAATTTTCAACTTTACTTCTGCTGTAGATAGTCCCATTACTTCTTCTTTATCCTCCAAATTTTTTAAAATCTAACCATTTGTTTCCTTTTTACTTTTTTCCTTACCAAACATATTAGCTCCCCAGCCTTTAAGGTATTTTTTAGTTCTTTTGCATTTGATCATAAACGCTTCTATCTTGGTATTGGCCACCACAGGCCTTTCCCAGACTGACTTCACAACCTCATGGAAGTTATCCTGATGTATCCATCTTAAATTGAAATGAAATCTTGTATTTTTCACATTCCCACCATAATCAGTTTTAAACAAAATGGGGTTATGATCAGAGAAGCATTTTTGGATTTTACTAACGTTTGATAGAGGATAAACCTTCTCCCATTCCATATTAACAAAAACCCTGTCTAACTTAGCCAACACTGGATTAATTTGATTATTAGACCAAGTAAAATGACCACCTGCCAGTATGAGCTCTCTCAACCCAAAGGTGTTAATCACATAATTGAATAAGTTTGCATTTCTCTGGTTAATACACCCAGTATTTTTATCCATTGAAAACCTGGTTAAATTAAAGTCTCCCCCAATGATAACCGGACAGTCATCTATGCCACAAAACTGAGCTAGCTCTGTGATGAACTGAATCTTTCTATCAGAATGAGGAGCTCCATATACACACATCACTATGAACCTATGTTTATTCCTGATATGCCATAAATTCAAGCACAGAATGAACTCCCCTTTCTTAACTCCCATAATATCAAATTTATCATTATTGGTCCCACAGATGATCCCACCAGATCTACCCATAGAACCAATCCAATGCCAAGTGTATTTATTAGTACAATCAAGCTTTCTGAAAAGACCCCCATTATAATTTTTGATTTTTGTCTCCATCAGACCTATTATATCTAACTTGTGCACCCATATCAGCTCCCTGATATAATTGCCAATTCCTTTCTTATTTAACCCTCTACAATTCCAAAATAAAACATTCATCATTTGATAATGTTATTATTATCATTCATTTTATCCCATTTTGACCAAACAGCTCTCTGTTTGTCAACCTTATTCAAATCTTTGGGACTCATCCCTTTTCTGAATTTATTCTTTCTTTTTTCGTAGATCTCTTCTGACTTCTACTAATCACTCTGGAGAATTCCTTTTCACTTTCAGAATCAAACTCATCAGACCAAGAAAATTATCAGTGGCACTGCTTAATTTGGATTTAGTTTTGCGACTGATCGCCTATGTCCCACCGCCGACTACACAAGCTGATTGCCATTTTTGAACTCTTATACATATCTACTAGGCTGATTGGCAATTGACAGGTGTCGATGCAACTCATGAATGTCTGCTTATCACCAATGGCGATATAATAAATAGGGATTATCTTGAGCCCATAGGTGAGGTCCCTGTCTTGCCCTAATACGATATGTGCGATGCAGCTCTAGCATGGACGTCAACAATCAAACACTGATTTCAACAGGACGAGCTCGGAAGATGCGACCAACCAAACATAAAAAGATTGTGTTCTTAGCCTGACTCCCATGGATCTGCGGGTCTCGTGTGAGTTTCTGATTGAAATGAGTCCATAGCCAAACAGCCTCTAAAAATGTTATCAACATGTGGTTGGGTTTTAGCAAGCGTTCCCTACGTCCCTCTCAAACGCATAGGTAGTGATGACACAATAGTTGGCCAAATAGGCCATGCCTAATGGGCTGGCACGAGGTCCGTATTTTTTGGCTGGCCCAACTACAGTATGGCATGGTCCAGATCGGACCCGGGCCAACCCGTCCCATTCAGGAATGTCGTGCTAGGGACAAGAGTTCGGCACGGTGTGTCGGCCCGGCCAGAACTGCGTATATAATATGTCGCGTTCCCACTCGGACCCGGCCACTCCCCTAACCTTAATTTATTCCCCCTACCCTCCTCCCCGCACTCCTGCAGGTCACCGCCGCCTCGCCAGTCACCTCTCCGACCAACCTGGTCACAAGCGTCGGCAGCTGCATGCCGGATCTAGCCTCGCGCCTCTCGAATCGAGTCTCGCTGCCTCGCACTCCCCTACCATACCTCTCAATTCTCGAAACGAGTCTCGCTCTCGCCTCTTGAATCGAGTCTCGATCTCGATCTCGCCTCTCCTCTTTTCTGGTTGTCCTCTCCTCCCCTCTTCGGCACTTCTCGATCGTGTGTGGGCGTCCTCGGGCTCTGGTAAGGTATGTTTATTTCCTAAACCCTAACCCTAAATCTCATTTGTTCTTGTGTTATTGCCTAGATCTGATCGCTGACGTGTGGCTTTGTTTCCTTTTCCTATTTCTTTGGTGTTTTTTCATAGGTCGATGACCGGTGCGTAGTGCATCATGCGAGTGCGGCATGCGCCATTGAGTTATCGGAGTCGCCGACGATGGCGGTTGATCCGACCTTCATCAACCATGACTTTATTCTGAAAGGGAACACCGAGGAAGATGATTTGGGTTGAGATGCCTTGTTCGGTAGCAGTGTAGCACCTATCGACTTGGATGGCAGCGGCGACGATGAGGCCATGGGTGCGACAGATTCGACGAGTCCGTAGGCGACTGCAAGCACTGTCCGCGACAAGGGGACCAAATCTTCAACCTCTGAAGTCTTAGAAGACTTCGAGAAAGGTGTTCAAGTTGGAGAATGATAAGAAGGTCAGGTATGCTATGTGCCACCACTGCAAAAAGAATTTTATTGTTGCCTCTTCTGGTGGTACCGACCATTTGCAGCCACTGATGCGTATTTTGCAAGATTCTATGAGACTGACTATGAGCTGGGATGCACTCCTTTTTCCTTTTCTAGTGTTTTCTCACGAGGTTTGAGTTTTTACCTAGAACGGTTTTAATGAGGCAGACAAAAATTTATAACAACTCAAAATAATATTTGAATTTTGAACTATGTTTATGTATAGTTGGCCGAATGGGTCGTACCTAATGGGCTGGCACGAGGCCCGTAATTTTTCTCGGCCCAAGCACGACATGGTCTAGATCGGGCCCGAGCCGGCACAGTCCGTCTAGGCGTGCCGTGCTTGGGCCGAGAGATGTGCACGAGGTATATAATGTGTCGCACCCCCATTGGACCCGACCATCCCCTAACCCTAATTCATTCCCTCCCCCCTCACTCCTATAGGGCGACGCCGCCTCACTAGTCGCCTATCCGACCAACCCGTCCGCACGCGCCGGCCACCGTATCTCGCCTCTCTGATCTCGCTCTCGCCTATCGCGCCTCTCGATTCACGAATCTCACTCTCGCCTCGCACCTCTCGAATCGAGTCTCGATCTCTCCTCTCGGCTCTCGCCTCTCCTCTTTTCTAGTTCAACTTTGAACTTTGTCTATGTGTATGCTGTATGGCTCAAAATAGTATTTGAACTTTGAACTTTGCCAGTGTGTGCTGTGAACTTTGAACATGTGTCTTGATCTGTACTTTAAACATGTGTCTTGATCTGTAATTTTGTATGCTGAGCTGCTGATCAAGGGGTTTAGTGACGTTGGATTGATAGGTCGGCACGGTACGCTGGGCTCGCCAAGCCGATCGGGTTGGCAAGTCACGGTTAAGTCCTTGTTGTGTTGTGCCTGGGCCTTGAGGGAGCACGTGGGCCGGCACGATATGACCCGGTTGCCTATTTGTGGCCTGTCGAGCCTGGCCTAATCGGGTCGTGCCTGGTCGGGCCGAGCCGCCTATTTGACCATCTATGCTGACATCGTAAAATATGACTCACATGTTAAGTATCTCCTGTAACAATATACAACAATGTCATGGTTTAACATATTTCTCAAATCTTGATGATCAGATCAAAGACAAATGGTTTAAATCAACTACCAAAATGTTATGCTACAATAATTTTCCTAGTACTACTATTTTATTTTAGCACAATATTCCAATTGATCTGAATCCTCCAAATTTTGCCCTACGACTAGAAAGTAATGTCACGTCATGACAATGTCATGCCATTGTTAGAGCATATGAATACACATGCTTTACTCATGTGTTATGTACATCTTCCAATACAAAGGTCAAAATTAAATACTCCCGGCCACTGTTTTTTTATTTGTCGCCTTTGATTTTTTAACATGCCTTGTGACTATTCGTCCTATTAAAAAATTTAGTGTAAATAAGCAAAAATATAAGTAACGGTTAAAGTACCTTTAGTGATATAAAACAAAGCATAACAAAACAAACGATATTTAAATAGTTCTTTTGAATAAGATGAATGGTCAAAAGACATGTCTAAGGGCGTGTTCGGTTGGCAGCCGGCGCTCGCCACGCCAACCTTTGGCGCGCCTCACCATGGCTTCCTTCATGATGGCGTTAGCGACCGATTGCTTCGCCAGCATAACGCCGCGCTCGTGTGTCTTGTCTTGTGGCCTTGGCGTTGGCGAGGGCAAGGCGTGGCGGGCAGCGCACCAAGCGGCCGCCGAATCCCACACAGCGCCGGCGCTGCGTTAGCGGCAGCGGCGGCGAACCAAACACGCCCTAAAAGCCAATGGCGAACGGAGGGATTAATTATATTTTCATCGCCTTTGCTAATAATCAGGCGACCGGGACTTATTTATCTCTTGGTTAATTTTCTCACATACCTTGATGTTTCCGTTAGATCTTTTATGCGTCCTATAGAGATGTTTTATCTGCAGCTTAAAAAATCGATTGAGAGTTAAATAAGTCTCAGTCGCTCAATGATAAGCTGGTCTAAAAAAATGCTCCGGTGCGATGAAAAATGATCGGCCAGAAAGCTCCTTGTAAGCTTCAGTCATCCTGAAACTAGTGAACTGGCCTCTTTCGAAGAAAAAGAACTAGAAAACAGTTGCTTCACTCATTTTTCTAGCCGCCACTTATCACCATACCAGAGAAACGGGAAAAGTTTTTAAAAATTGGCGGTTAATACTCTTTTGGTGTAGGCTACAACTACAAGAATGATTAGGCAGTCGTTAACCGGCCGGGGATGGGGGCAAGAGGCCAATTAAACAATTTCAATTTCCTGCGAAAGCAAATTGCCAGTGCTGAGTAGACGATCCATCGATCTTTACCTTTTCTCTCTACACGTGCCGTATGTGTACTTTAAGTACAGTTAGCATACTGCTATTTCTCCGCAACCTTAACAAGTTACCATTATCAGCATGTTTTTGGGAACTGCCTAATCATTCTCGTTTGTCTCTCCCTACCCGAAAACGGCAAGTAAAGTGCACCCAGAGAGAGCATTGAGAAAGAAGAAACAAACATGCAGGAAAAAAAAAAAAAGGAACTCTGATAAGGTCTCGAGCCTTCGCCTCGATCCCCAGCCTATAAATCCTCGATCCCTTGCTTAATTAGAGCATCGCTAGCAACACAGCTCACAATTCTGCTCTCCTCGCCCTCTCCGCAGGAAGGCGATATGGTAGGAGTGCACGGCACCCTCTGATCGATCGAGCAGTGCATTGCTACTATCTCTATTGTAGTAAACTCAGGGCAGTGAATAAATATGCTTGTTGTTCGATCGTGTAAATATAGGTTTCTGCCGGCGTTCATGGCGGCGCCGGCGTCGCCGACGACGGCACGGTGGTGGATTTCAGGGGCAACCCGGCGGACAAGTCCCGGACCGGAGGATGGCTCGGCGCCGGCCTCATTCTTGGTACGTGCGCGCTCACGCCTCACGCCTCACGCCTCACGCCCACACGCTCGTACGTGTGCATTGCATATTTGCATGCATCTTGTGTAAGTCACATTGATAGATAGACACGTAGTGATGGTGTGTGTGTGGAAGCTGGGATGATGTTTTAGGCACGGAGCTGGCGGAGCGGGTGTGCGTGATGGGCATCTCGATGAACCTGGTCACGTACCTCGTCGGCGACCTGCACCTCTCCAACGCCCAGTCGGCCAACGTCGTCACCAACTTCATGGGCACGCTCAACCTCCTCGCCCTCCTTGGCGGCTTCCTCGCCGACGCCAAGCTCGGCCGCTACCTCACCATCGTCGTCTCCGCCACCATCTGCGCCGTCGTACGTATCGACCGTTTCTTCTTATGATCGTGGACGACTGGATTCTTGCCGTCGAAAACACTGTGTTTTCTTGTAATGTTATGTGTGCCTCTGACGTGGCAGATGCATGCGTTGGTTTGGTTCTAATTAGGGCGTGAGCCTGCTGGCGGCGAGCACGACGGTGCCGGGGCTGCGGCCGCCGCGTTGCGCCGGCGGCGGGGAGTGCGTGGCGGCGAGCGGCGGGCAGCTGGCGATGCTGTACGCGGCGCTGTACACGGTGGCGGCGGGGGCGGGGAGCGTGAAGGCGAACGTGTCCGGGTTCGGGTCGGACCAGTTTGACGGCGGCGACCCGCGGGAGGAGCGCGCCATGGTGTTCTTCTTCAACCGCTTCTACTTCTGCATCAGCCTCGGGTCGCTGTTCGCGGTCACCGTGCTGGTGTACGTGCAGGACGGCGTCGGCCGCGTCTGGGGCTACGGCGTGGCGGCCGCAGCCATGGCCGCCGCCGTCGTCGTGCTCGCCGCCGGCACGCCGAGGTACCGATACCGGAGGCCCCAGGGGAGCCCGCTCACGGTGATCGGCCGCGTGCTGTGGGCGGCGTGGCGGAACCGGAGGTTGCCGTGCCCGGCGGGCGCCGCCGAGCTCCACGGCTTCCACACGGCCAATGTGCCTCACACTGACAGGCTCAGGTATATCCCATTATCCATCTCTTGTTGCTAATACTACTACTGGAGTACGGAGTAGTATTTTGGGTGAAAGTGCTCGAAATCAGACATCTAAAAATTTACAGATTTACTAATTGAGATGTCTGAAAATTTTGTGAACTATGGGTCACTTCAAAGTCTAGTAATACTAAAATTGCACTGCTTGCTAAGATGCAATTTTAGTGTCAAATTGTTATCTATCACAAATCTATTTTATTCATTGATTTTTATGCTTTATTACTATGTAGATTTATTAAATACACTTGTTCATGTACTTTTCTCTATCTATGTTTGAAGTCATCGTATTTGTTCCGATCAATCTAAAATTTATAAATCAATAATACTAAAATTACATTTGTTAATGATGTGCAACTTTAGTATAGTTATGCAATTATATGAAAAATCGACTGATACTTATTTTATTTTTAGACAATTACAAGACGGTTCTCTAAATTTTTCTCAAAAAAAATCAGATGGTTGTTTAATTTTTTTAATCCTGATTCACATGCTGCTAACTTTAGCTTTGGAAAATTTCAGTGATCGGTTACTCTATGTCAATGGCTCATCGTAATAACCGAATGATGTCTTTGAATTGACTCATCGTAGTAACCGTGTGCATCGAAGTAATTAATCTAGTCTTGGCGGCTTGCCGTCTCTCTAAATAAAAGCCGTACTATCTTGAGTCTGGATGAGATGAAAATTAACACATGTAAAGTAGATGAAGAGTTTGATGCGAGTAATGTATTCAGCAAAGACGTGCATTGCTAGAAGTATTCTATTCCTAGCTCTCTGTGTTTGTGAGAGTGGCCGGCGGCAGCCGAAATGGACAGCGCCAGATCGAAGCTAGACGAGGGAATGCTAGGATATGTACAGCGACAAGAAAATCAACGAAGAGAGCAAAGTTCGATGCCAAATATATATACCATGAATAATATATATACCCAGGAAACAATCCGGGAATTGCTAAGTGGATCTTTCGCTACAGCTGCAATGCTAGATTACCACTTCCGCTACAACAGGACAACGTCGACGCCACTAGTGAGTAGTGACAATTTGGGAGCATATACCCGGGACATTTTGAAAGCACCATGAAATCATGAACGGTACATAGCACACCGCGTCCACGCGTTGCAGGTTTCAGTAAAAAAAAAAAAACCATTGAACTGCGTGGCGAACGATCATAATTGGCATACTATCCAAGATCATGGTTGATAGTGACAAATCGCGAACCACATGCGATGCGATACATATTTGTCTTCTTTAATAACTAGTCGAGTGTCCATGATTTGCTATGAAAAAATTCAAATCCAACCATCGAGATGATAATATTGGTGCGTAAAACGAATTTATTATGATAAACAATATGATGGACGATTTTAATGGATAACCAAATTCGAAATAATGGAGTATATCATATGAGTTACATATATAGCATAGGCACAAAAGATCGATGTACTCCATATATATCAACATTTGATAGTTCTTTTGATTTTTTTCAGGTGTCTTGACAAGGCAGCTATCGTAGAGGCCGGCCTGGCGGCGGCGGCGGAGCGGGCCGCGCCGGCGCTCATGACGGTGACGGAGGTAGAGGAGGTGAAGATGGTGGTGAAGCTGCTCCCCATCTGGTCGACATGCATCCTCTTCTGGACGATCTACTCCCAGATGACCACCTTCTCCATCGAGCAGGCGTCGCGGATGGACCGCCGCGTCGGCGGCTTCGCCGTCCCGGCGGGCTCCCTTTCCGTCTTCCTCTTCCTCTCCATCCTCCTCTTCACATCCCTCAACGAGCGCCTCCTGGTCCCGCTCGCGCGCCGCCTCACCCGCCGCCCGCAGGGCCTCACCTCCCTCCAGCGCGTGGCAGCGGGGCTCGTCCTCGCGACGCTCGCCATGGCCGTCTCCGCCGCCGTCGAGAAGAGGCGCCGCGCGGCGTCGGCCGGCGGCGGCGCCGCCATCAGCGCATTCTGGCTGGCGCCGCAGTTCTTTCTGGTGGGCGCCGGCGAGGCGTTCGCGTACGTGGGGCAGCTGGAGTTCTTCATCCGGGAGGCCCCCGAGCGGATGAAGTCCATGAGCACGGGCCTCCTCCTCGCCACGCTCGCCATGGGCTTCTTCCTGAGCAGCCTCCTCGTGCTCGCCGCCGATGCCGCCACGCGGGGAGCGTGGATACGCGACCGTCTCGACGACGGCAGGCTGGACCTGTTCTACTGGATGCTCGCCGTGCTCGGGGTGGCCAACCTCGTGGCGTTCCTCGTGTTCGCGAGCAAGCACGAGTACAAGCGCGCGGCGGCCGGAGGGGCAGACACGCCGCCGGATGACGAGGACATGGTCAAGGAGGCGGTGGCCGTGAAAGGGATGGACGTGTAGCTCCCAAAGTCCCAAGTAGCTCAGGAATACGTGTGCTTCTGCTGTGTATACGACCATATATACTTGATGTGCTTTTTTTTTTTTCTTCCAGTTTTGCGACACTACCATTTACCAACAGTCTTGAAAATGAGCTTCAATGTTTTCTGATGGAGCTAGGGGTGGAAATGAGCAGAGCCCGGCTCGGCTCGTCAGTTACCGAGCTGAGCCCGAGTTGAGCTGAGAAGGGGTCCGAGCTGGAAACAAGATTTGCTAGGGTCGGTAGTGGCTCGCGAGCGACTCACGAGCACTCGTGAGTCACGGAAAACATTGGTCTCCCAACCTTATAAGACATAAACCATTGTAAAATACTATAAGTTACCATTGTTCATGTAAGTATCGAAAATGATTTGTGCATGCGTTTTGGGCTATTTTATGGGTCCTTTTGACAATAAAATATGTCATTTTCTAATGGTTAAGAGATGGAATAAATAGCATTAGCATGTAATGGCTGGCTCGGTTCACTAATGGCCACGAGCTGAAAATGGGGCTCGGCTCGTGCTCATTTACAAACGAGTCGAGCATGAGCCGAGCTTTTACCAAGCCGAGCCCGAGCAGCTCATGAGCTTCGAGCTGAAATTCCAGCCCTACTCATTGCTGGTTCTAAAGAAAAACAATAGTCGTCGTCAATCATGGGCTACGTTAGGCCTCTTGGATGGCCAATTACCAACATGGCAACATGTGGGTTGGGCTGTGTAAACGCGATAGCCAATTCCCAACCCATCTAAATGGATGGGCCAAGCTGAAGCGCTAATGTGTTATCTGCAAGACTGCAATCCAAAATTGTTCGGAGGGATCAAGTAATTTGCAAAACGCGAGATCTGTAGATTAATGTACCTAAAGTTGTTTAGGTGGGTCAAGTCGGATCCCAAATATCATGAGCGAGCCATTTTTTTCTAACGTGAACTACCATGTCACCTATCCATGTGGTGCAAATTTGCAAATAAACCCCTCAACCCCTCTCTACTCTCCAAACATGATCGACCTCTCTCTTCCTCCCCTTAGTGTTTTGTCTCTCCATCTATGCCTTCTCTCTCATTCCTCTGGAAGTGGACAAACCGTCGCGACGGTGAAATCATGCATAGAGAAAGAACCCATGTCGACATAAATTTTACAAAGATGATCGTCAAGCAAATAGAACTTGATTGGGAGCCGAACATTACTCGCCGACTGTAACCTTCGAGTAGATTGGTGTAAGTTCAAGCCTCCCATGGGCTAATTGTTTTTGGTAATTGATGGCAACTAGGCCGTACAGCTGGAACGCCAAGGATAAGGACTTTGTGTTTCATAGTTTCTCTAATTTCCTTGTGTACGTCTTCGGCCCAACTCAGCAGATCGACAACATCTCTCTGGTTGCAGGGTCCCACTGAGCACAGGTCATAGGGGTTCCTAGAGTGCCAGTTGTTAGCCTTTAGCGAATCATCTAGAGCGAGTCCACCTGTCTAGGTTCGAGAGAGTTCGGGAGAGTTCGGGAGTGGCGGTATCCGTGGTTTCGTAGCCACCAAGTTCCCAAGCCAAATATTCATTTAGGCGCGAAACCTCCCGCTTAAATGATTTGAACCTCCCGCCGTGTCCACAAATCGACAAAGCGTCTCTTGACCCAAGCGTGGTAGCGAGAGAGGCGGCGAGGCGAAGTCGGTTAACTTAACCTCTCAGAGGGCGGCGTCCGATCGCCATCGGACGGCGTCCGTGAACAAGCCAAAATTTGGCTAAGTCCCGGAAACACCGCCTCTGCCGGACGGCGTCCGACCGCCACCGGACGGCGTCCGACAGCGAGGGATTCCCAAAGAGCGAGCTCGAAAATGGCTGTCTCAAACGAACCGTCCCTGTCGGACGGCGTCCGATCAGGACCGGACGGTGTCCGGTGAAGTAGAAAATCGACGGCAAGGAGCATCGGACGGCGTCTGGCGAGCGTCCGACGGCCGCCACCCACACTGTCGGACGGCGTCCGACCAGCACCGGACGCGTCCGATGACGGCTAAACCCGCAACCGAACACTTGGCGGGCGCCCTGTTCACGCGCGGCAGCGCCCTGTCGGACGCGTCCGGTCAGCCACCGGATGGCGTCCGACGAAGCACAAAAATGGCCCTGACCTTCTGTCGGACGGCGTCCGACGGCGACCGGACGGCGTCCGATCGGACGATCTGAATCTCGCGATTTAATCTGGACCGTCCATTTATAGGGTTTCGCCTTGGGGCTATAAATAGGGGCTAGGAGCACGGGAGAAACGGGAGAGAGCCTACCCTAGCAGCCACCTATTGCCTTAGCCACCTAGAGAGCTCCTCCCATGGTTCCCACCTCCATCTAGGGTTCCATGTGATTGTGAGATTGAGGGAAAAGAAGTGAGGAAGAAGAAGAGAGCATCCCCTAGCCTCCTCCTCATCATCTCCAAGGTTTGTGTCCTCTCCATGGTTGCCTTGCCATCCTCCATGGTGGGTTGAGAGTTGAGTGTCTCCGGTCTTGTGCTCTTGGGATTCTTGTCACCGTGAGACACCGTCATCGCCGAAGCTTCACCAAGCGTATCATAAGCAAACCCTTCTCCGTGAAGGTCACCGTGCTTCCCACGGTGCTTCCTCTCCGTTCGTTGGGGTGTGCAAAGTCCGCCGTGTGTCGGCGGCCATCTCCGTGTGTCGGAGGTGCCAAGGCGTCCGTGTGTCGGATCCAAATCCTCCATGTGTTGGGGGTACCTCATGTGTTGAGGTGAAACCCACCGTGTGTCGGTGGTCGGTGCCGTGTATCGGTGCCGTGGGTGTGAGAACTCTCGCGTGTGAGGGAACTCGCCTCCGTGTGAAGGTTTGGAGCTCGCCTACCATGTGTTGGTGAAGAGCTACCACGAGTGGATTGAGGGCTAGGGACGAAAGAGTCCCGACTTCTCTGTGAGAAGTTTCCTCAGCGAGAGCGTAGGTGCTCATGTGTTGAGCACCGAACTTCGGTAAACAACTCGGTTTGCGTCTCCCCGTCTCATCAATTTACTTCCGCACTTTGAATTAATCGCTTGCGTGTGAGTGCCATCGAGCCTCCTAGTAGTCGCTTGTGCATTATTGTGATCACTTCCGCAACTAGACTCTAGGCCAATCGATAGCTTGGGTTCCTAATTTGACAAACTAAGCAAGCAAATTAAAAGAAGTAAAACTTGAAAAGAGCCGATTCACCCCCCCTCTCGGCCTAGGATCCTTACAAGTGGTATCAGAGCTCGGGTCTCTAGTTGCTTAACCGCATAGAGATGGCTGACGGGGGTAGTATAGCTGCCAATAGAATTCCTCTGTTTAGTGGCACTAATTTTGGTTTTTGGAAGTTGCGCATGAAAGTATTTCTCCAAGCCATGGGAATGGATGTTTGGAGGGTTGTAGAGTCTCCTCATGGTGTCACACTCACTAACAACATACCTGCCACACCCGCACAAAACAAACTCTTAGAGACCGATGCTAAGGCTATGAACGCTTTGTTTTGTGGTTTGAGCATGGAGGTCTTCGATAGAGTTAGCAATCTCACTAGTGCACACGACATATGGATCACACTCATTGAGATTCACGAGGCACTTGGCATTAAGGAGGGTAGACTAGTAGTTGTCAAGGAGCGTTATGATCAGTTCAGAATGCTTCCAAATGAGAATGTCAATGCTATGTTTACTCGGCTTAACCCCATCCTTAACGAGCTTAAGGGGCTCGGTCACACTGTTGCCAATGATGAAGTGTGCAGGAAAATGCTGCGGATCCTCCCCAAGAAGGATTACCGGGATATCATCACCTATCTCACCAACAGTGGTGATGTGGAGAAGCTGGCTCCCACAGCTTTGCTCAGCAAAATCACCGCGCACGAGATGATGCTCCTCAATGATCGTGAAGATTCCCCTGCCCCAGCGAAGAATCAAGTGATCGCGCTCAAGGCCAGTGGATCCAAGCAGAGTGGTCTCAGGTCAAGTCAAGCTGAGGATGGTGGAGAGATGAGTTGGAATGAGCTCGAGGAGGGCTTCCAACACTTCGGTTTGTTCATGAAGCAAGCTGGCCAGTTCATGAGCAGAAATGGATATGGAGGAAAGAAGAGGATGAGCCGAAACACTCATGCGTCATACCGATGCTATGAGTGTCAGGAGAAGGGGCACATCGCTTCAATGTGTCCATGAAGAAGGGCGACATCAAGTACAAGGACAAAGGAAAGGAGAAGGGCAATGGCGAGAAGTCAAGACAGAAGGACTACAAGAAGAATCCCCAGAAGTCAGGATTCAAGGGTCGCTCCTCACAAGGCAAGAGGCTAGCCTTTGTTGGGGAATGGGTGACCGATGACAGCTCCAGCGACACGTCAGTTTCAAGTGACGACGAGGAGTCAAGTGGCCAAGGATTGGCCGGCATGGCAATCACTCGGTGTGCCACCACCGCATGACCTTCCCTCCAAGATGTCTCACGGTGATCATTGAGCCTCAAGAGTGGTTCTCCGATGATGATGAGTCTGCTTCCTCTACTTCCATTGCACTGAGGCGACATCGACTCGACCGACATCGCCAAGTGCACGATGGTCAAGCCATCTAGAAATGAGGTTTGTGACTCGACTCGAACCCGAAGATGAGGCGGAAGTTGCTAGAGGTTACCTTACTCAAGCACTTGACTTTCTTGAAGAGGAAAGATCAAGAAACATGAGACTTCGGGGCGTCTTAATGACTTAAATGCTAGGTTCAATGATCTTGTGTCTAAGTATGAATCACTAGAAACCGAACATGACTCCATGATGGGTTCTAGTAATGCTATGACTAAGAAAACAAGTGTGCTAGAAGAAGAGAATAGGGCTATGAATGAGTCGGTAGAACATCTCCTTACTACAATTCATGAGTTTAGGGCTAGTAATGAGCGGCTTCTAGCCGATAATGTTTCCATGATTGCTTTGCACATTGCTCAATCTGTTGATGTCCACGATTGTCATGCTTTGGTTGATGTTTTGCTGCTATCTTGCCTGTTCCTAGTGATCTTTGTTGATGATGCTCCTGCATGTTCCATAATTGTTGCACCTCCTAGGGTTGATAGCTCTACTTCATGTGATGATTTGATTGACTTGACCCGATTGCTTCTAGCTCTAGTGGTTCCTCTAGCAATGCTCATGGTATACTCGATAATTGCAAATTTGCTTTAGGCGCTAGGGAATTAGCTATTGAGAATGGTGAACTTAGAGCTAAACTTGAAAAATTTGATAAAGGACTTGGGAAGTGCTATGAGGGTAGTCTAGTCTTGGATAAGATGCTCAAGGAACAAAGAAAACCTTCCTTAAAGAGTGGCTTGGGTTTTACCCCGAGAAGCCAAAGGGAGGAAGAAATCCGGTGTTCTCGAGCATCTGCCAATAAACAAGGTTACCATCATGCTCATCCCAAGAAGAGAAGCAACTCTGGGTCTAACAAATTGCACACTAGCAACAATGCTCCTAGGATGCACAATGGACACCGCACATGGCAAGGACCTCCTAGGCACTATAACTCCACATGGCAACAAAGAAATCATAGTGCCTGGCAATATGGTCCTAAGTATAACACTTGGAATGGTCCTAGGTTTCACAACAACTGGCAAGGTCCTAGGTTCAACACTTGGCATTCACCTAGGCAAAACTTTTGGCATGGTCCTCCTAGGCACAACAATGGTAGACCAATCCCTCCTAGGAACCAAAATCGCAACACTCCCAACCACACACAACCAAGAGTTCCTAGAGCACATTCTGAATTATACGGTCACTACCTGCTCAAGAAAAATGTTCAAGGTAGGATGACTGCTAGATTTGTTGGGCTCAAGGCTGAGAATGAGCACAAGGCACATGTTTGGGTGCCCAAGTCATTGATTGATCGCTTTGCTCCTGTTGCTTCTAGCTTGAAGGCTAACCCTCGGGGACCTCCTGTGGGTCCACGAGTCACATAAGTGATCTTCTCATTTGTGGTGAACTACAGGAGTGGAGGTGCCATTGGATCATCGACAGTGGTGCACCCAACACATGACCAAGCAACCCCGGTTGTTCACCTCAATAGGGGAGGAAGGCAAGATTCCCCCCAAGGTCACTTTTGGAGATGGAAGCAAGAGCAAGGTACTTGGAGTTGGAAAGGTAGCAATCTCTTCTGATCTTTCAATTGACAATGTGCTGTTAGTAAAAACTTTGAGCTATAATCTTCTCTCTGTTGCCCAAATATGTGATTTGGGGTTCCATTGTAATTTCTCACCTGAGGGCTTGTTGGTTTTGGACAAAAATGAAAATCTTGTGTTTAAAGGCTTTCGGTTTGAAAACTTGTTTCTTGTGAACTTTAATGAACCTGCCGCATCCGTCTCGACTTGCCTTGTCGCCAAAGTCTCTCTTGGTTGGCTTTGGCATAGGCGTCTTGGGCATGTCGGCATGGCAAATTTGAAGAAACTTTTCAAAAATGAGTTGATTCTCGGGGTGCAAGATGTGACATTCGAGAAAGACAAGCTATGCACGATTACTGTCGGTAGGCAAGCAAGTGGCAAGCTCACATCCGCTAAGAATGTCATGTCTACATCTCGACCTCTCGAGCTTATACACATGGATCTTTTTGGGCCAACAACATATGTGAGTATCGGGGGAAATCTTTATTGCCTGGTCATTGTTGATGACTTCTCCCGATACACTTGGGTTTTCTTTTTACCTGATAAAACTCCAACGGAGATGTTTTCAAAAGTTTGTAAAAAAGCCCAAAATGCTTTTGAGTGTACCCTCAAGAAGGTGAGAAGTGACAATGGAGCGGAGTTCACTAACACTTCATTGAGTACATTACGTGATGAGTTAGGGATTGATCACCGGTTCTCCACCTACACCCCTCGGCAAAATGGGGTGGTTGAGAGGAAAACGGGGCGCTCATTGAGATGGCAAGGACAATGTTAGATGAGTACAAGACTTCACATCATTGCGGATGAAGCAATCAATACTGACTTGTCCTTTGCATCAACAGTTTGTACCTTCACAAGCTTCTAAAGAAGGCGCCCCACGAGCTGCTTGTGGGAAGACGACCCAATGTCTCCTACTTGAGGTTTTTGGCCGCAAGGTCTACATCAAGAAGAAGCGGGAGCACTTGGGCAAGTTCGAGTAGAGTGGACACGGAGTCTTCTTGGGATATTCACCAGAGGGTCTTCCTTGAGGTGTACAATGAGAACGATGGTCGATTGAAGAGACACATGATGTGAAGTTCGACGAGTCGAATGGAAGTCAAGGGAGCATGAGAACACGGATGATGTGGATGGTGGCGATTGGCTAGGCGGTGGAGGAGATGCCGGTGGTGATGTGAGACGGTAGAGGTTCGAGAGGAGACCGAGGTTGTTGCTCCACCCCTCACACCGAGCGAGTACGAGTCGGGGAGCTTCACCTCAGCGGTTAGCTCAAGCCTTGATCAGATTCGAGGCGAGACAAAGCATGTGAGCGGATCACGAATCGGATGAGCTACCACCCAGTTGATCAAGACCCATCACACCATTGCTCGTGATCACCCGGTGATCAAGTGATTGGGGACTTGACTCACGGTGTGCTGAACCACGGTCTAGGACAGCCCGGCTACGTGAGCACACGGCGTTTGTGTCGAGCTTGAGCCAAAGAAAGTGGAGGAGGCTTTGAATGACCCAGGCCCGGATCAATGCGATGCACGAGGAGTGAACAACTTTGAGAGAAACAAAGTCTGGACTTTGGTAAAGAGGCCTAGCGACTGCAACGTGATTGGCACCAAGTGGGTATTCAAGAACAAGCAAGATGAGTTTGGATTGGTGGTGCACAACAAGGCTAGGTTGGTCGCTCAGGGGTTCACACAGATCGAGGGTATAGATTGTGGAGACACCTATGCTCCCGTGGCCCGTCTGGATGCTATTAGACTGCTTGTGGGGTTCTCTACGTGCCACAACATCGCTCTCAAGCAGATGGATGTGAAGAGTGCTTTCCTCAACGGGTACATAGGAGAGCTAGTGTATGTGGAGCAGCTTCCGGGGTTTGAAGATTCACGTCACCCTGATCAAATATATGTGGATGATATTATTTTTGGATGCACTAACAAATCTCAATGCAAGGACTTTGGCGAGATGATGTCCAAGGAATTTGAAATGTCGATGATTGGAGAGCTCACTTTCTTCCTTGGATTTCAAATTAAACAACCGGAAGGACCTTCATTTGTCAAGAAAAATACACAAAGGACCTTCTCAAGCGTTTTTCAATGGACGATTGCAAATCGATCAAAACACCAATGGCCACAAATGGGCATCTTGACTTAAATGAAGATGGAAAGCCCGTGGATCAAAAGCTTTTTCGCTCCATGATCGGTTCGCTTCTCTATCTTACCGCTTCTCGACCCGATATTATGTTTAGTGTGTGCATGTGTGCTCGCTTTCAAGCATCCCCTAAGGAAGTGCATCTTGTTGCCGTAAAACGCATTTTGAGATATCTAAAAATCACTACTAGCCTAGGTCTTTGGTACCCCAAGGGAGCGCGTGTTGAGCTTCTTGGCTACTCCGACTCGGATTACGCCGGTTGCAAAATTGATCGCAAAAGCACCTCGGGGGGTTGTCACTTGCTAGGACGCTCACTCGTGTCATGGACTTCGAGGAAGCAAAACTCCGTGGCGCTATCTACCGCGGAAGCGGAATATGTAGCGGCGGGGAGTTGTTGTGCTCAACTCTTGTACATGACTCGAATGCTCAGTGACTTTGGGCTAAAATTTGAAAAAGTGCCACTTCTATGCGATAATGAAAGTGCGGTGAAAATAGCCAACAATCCGGTCCAACATTCCCGTACAAAGCACATCGACATCCGACATCACTTCATTCGTGACCACGTTGCAAAAGGTGACGTTGTGCTTGCCCACGTCTTGACGGAAGACCAATTGGCGGATATTTTCACCAAACCCTTAGATGAGGCACGGTTTTGCAAATTAAGGAATGAACTCAACATACTAGATAGATCAAATGCGTGTTGATTGGTTTTTGTGATTTTTGGGTCTTATTTGATTTTTCATTTGCTTATGACCCTTGTCACATTTAGGGGGAGTTTAGTTTCAACTCATGATCTCAAAACTCTCTCTAGTGGTGAAAAGATAAATTTGATTTTGGGTGAGCACATTCTTGTCCTATGTTTCAAGCCAAAACAAATTTGAGCTTAATAGACTATCCTTATCTTCTTACCATTTCAAACTTCTAGTTTTGAAAATCTTACCCCTCTGAAAAATTTGCTCCTTACGCATATTTGTTCTCTTGAAAATTATATGGCATCAAAATTGTTGAAAATATTTGAAAAGAAACCAAAATTCAAAAACATGTGCCTAAACTCTAAAGTGAACCCCTATGCTCGATTTTCATGCCTATATGAGAAATCAAGGCAAAATTTGGGTTCACACATTTTGTTGATCTCTAAGATCAAAATTTGGGTTTTGAATTTGGCTTGATTTCATTGTCATATTATATTCTTATCCCTTCAAAATTAAAATTTTAGAAAATCACTTCAAATTGCTCACATTTGAATCTTCCTTTGAGTTTTGAGCAAAATGGAATCATCACTTCAAAACATTATTTTATATATATAAATTCTCGCTTTGGTGGGCCCTCTAGTCGGAAGAGCAAGCTGCTGCAATTTCACCTTTATCGGACGCCGTCCGGAAGGTCTCAGACGTCGTCAGAGTATTGTGTCGGCTGAAAAATTGTCTTGTCGGACGCCGTCCGGTAACCACCGGACGCCGTCCGATAAAATCGATCGAGCCTTCTGCTGCTTTGTCGGACGCCGTCTCGCCTCTCCGCGACCCCGTCCAAGCGAGGTCCATTGTCTGTTGCACCCTTCTTTGTCGGACGCCGTCCGATCACCGTCGGACGCCGTCAAGCAGGACCTAATCGCTGAGGCGCTTATTACTTACCTCTCCGCCTCCCTCTTTCCTCATTTGATCTCCTCTCTCCTCCCAAACCGGTGCCGCCCTGCTGCTTCTCCTCATGGGGAAGTCCCTCGGCGATCTCCGCGATCTCCACCACCACCGGCGGCATCCTCGTCGTCCTCTTGATCCCTCGCGTGGATTGGGCTGGGCGGCCCGTTCAGGCACCTCTTCTCCGTCGAGTTCCTCCTTTCCCCTAGGGAAGGGCCTTGGGCGATCTCCTCGCGCGGCGTCTTCCTCCTTCACTTCTAGGGCTCGGTAATGGCTTCCCGTCTTTCTTCCCGTCAAATTTCGTTATTTACCGAGTTCTAGGTTTTGAATAGGTTTTTCCCGCGTTCGTGTTCAGGGTTGAACCGTGGTGGGTTGGCACCGTGTCAGTGGATAGTTGGTCGTGGCAGTTGGCAATAAGGTTGTTCATGTCAGTGATCACATTGTCAGAGGATTTGATTCGAGATGTCGAAATCTTTGAAGAAATTTGGGAAGGCTCTGGGCAGGACCCTCAGTGGTCGTAGCGGCAATGCGATAAGAAGGGCGATCCGGATTATGTTGATGAGGCGGCTAGCGTGCGCTCCTCCTCGCCCAAGCAAAGTGACTAGAGCGGACATTCAAGAACAACTTTGATCGAGGAGTCCATTGGACTCGGATGGCGGTTCTTCCTTTGCCACCACCGAGGATCTTGATGATGAGACATTCACGAGGACCCTATTGATGAGGATGTCCATTGAGACCGTGGTCGCCGAGGACGACCCGTGGATGATATGGTTCTAAAGCTATCTATGGAAACTTTGAGGAAGAAGAGGTGCATTACTTATGCGGATGGTACCCTCGGTGGCGAGAGGAGACCGAGGATTTCAGGTTCTATACCAAGTTTGAAACAATTGTACATGTGCTTCTCTGCTCCTTGGCCGCCCTAGGGATCCTCCTTGTGTAGATCGGATGAGATATCCATGATGGCGTGGACAGAGGTACACACTATATTGACTCCACTCTGGTTTGGCTGAATTGATTTCAAACAAGAAGTTGACTGGAGCAAAGAGAGGCTGTGAGTTCTTTGCCACTCTTCTAGTTCTTAGAAGATGGGTCGAGTCAAGCTATTATCATTGAGTTGATGGGCGGAGTTCGGGGATCACGTGTACAGATGAATCTTGCTTTGGGCACTCTGATTCGCAGCGATTTGAATGAGGTGTGCTATGAAGATGGTTTACGGAGGGCAAATATCCTCCTTTGGTGAAGTCGGTTATGTACCTAGATCTTGATGATGAAGAAATTAGTATTGATAAGGCAAATCGATTCTTGACGAGAGCCTGCCCTTATTAATCTTATACTCGAAGTACAATGTTTGTTCGAGGTGGCAATCGCGATGAATTCTTCCCATTTGCGGTGGTTCATGTTATTTCTTGACGAGGCAAGACCATCAATATTGGAGCTACCTCTTGGGAGAATTTGATGGCGCCATCTTGAGAGAAGTTAATAGGGCACTACCTCTAGCCCCCTATATTGGTCTATTGCTCTCCAGGATAGAGCGAGTGTCAAATGATGAAGTAAGGAGTTGGAACAACTGAATCAAAAAGCATCAGATGAAGAACTTCTTGAATTCTCTTGGGAGCAAGCCCAAGTTAGCTAGACCTGGTGATGATGCTCCTCCACCGGCTCCTGTCTATGCTCCTCTCGCCCCAATGCAACCATTTGTGCGGCACACAGTGCGAGCTCCTCTTCATGATCCCTCCTCCGTGGTTTGATGCTTTGATAGGTGAGATGAAATTGCGCACAGATATGAGAAATTTTCTGCTGAGGTGAAAGAAGAGTGGTGACCACCGCAGAGAGATGACAGACTTGGCGAGGCGGCAGACATACTTGGCGAGATGAGTTCGTAGAATTCAAGTCATTTATTCGATTACATGGGGCGATGTTTATGCAGTGCGAAGGGCAAATCCATATGCTTGGTATTCTCATGCCCTATGATTATCGAGATTTCCAGCAGACTCGAGCTTTCCTCGCCCACTGCCTACCCACCACCGGTTCATCCTTGGGTGTACCCTCATACAGGCTGCTCCTTCTTACATGCCTCCACCACAGTCATATCCTCCCCGGTAAGATTCATTTCACGGGTGGAGAAGTCGCTCGCCATCTCAACTTTTCTTTGCAAAATCCTCCTCCGACCCAGCTCTTTGATGATCAATCTTCTCCTCGGTCGGTCCCTTACGCAGCTCATATGCCTTTGTACAAGCGTCGCGAAGATCTGGGTTCTTCTTCAAAGGCGGACATGGCGGAGGCGACGACATGGACCAAGATCAGCAAGAGTAGGATCTTTTCCCGTTTGTGTCACTTGGTGACAAAGGGGGAGAAGTTAGAGGGTTAGTAGTGGGTAGTGAGATCGAGATTGTGTTTTCCTGTATTTTTTTTTATTGCCTCGATACTCGTTGAAATTTGTGGTTGATACCTTGGTTGTCTTTATGACATTTGAGTCTTGTTGGCTTCTGAACTTTATTTATGCATGAATTTAGGGGGAGCTTCCTTTATTTGCACACCCTTGTGGTCGAGTTGTGGTTTCTTAATCATTAAAATTGCTCGCATATTTGTATTGCACTAACCCTTTTGCAGCTCAAAAAATTTTATTCCTTTTTGGGTTGTCATCAAGTGCCACAAAGGGAGATTGTGAGCATCGTTGAGCCCTAATTTTTATTAGTGGCATTGATGATAACATTAATCAATATAAAGGGCTAAGGGTTTTGGACTTCTCGGAACCCTAGCGAAGACTGGCGCTTTTGAAAACCCTAATTGAGCGACATAAATTTTACATTGCTCCAAGATTTCAAAGTCGTGACCAGGCGAGAGAAGAGGTCACGTATAGTTTAGGAGTAGTTAGGTTTATTTCTGTTTTTTCGTCGGTTCAAAAGGGTTGAATATCTCGGACTATCTTGGGATCTTTGCAAATTCTCGAAAACTTCGGTTTCCGTAGTCCACCTCTTCTAAAAATACCCAAATATCCCTTTGTGAGATTTCTAGAGAGAAACCCACCTAAATTCCCCACAAATTCTAGCTCGAATAATTCCTCTCTCAGCCGGACGGCGTCTGGAAAATCGAGACGGCGTCAAACCACCATCTACCAAAGCAGTACTCTCTGTCGGACGGCGTCCGTCGTTATCAGACGGCGTCCGTAAGGTTATAATCCGAGGCACTTTACGGTGGACGGCGTCTGGTGGCCGTCCGGTCCCTTACATACTCACTTGTCGGACGGCGTCCGTAATTACCGACGGCGTCCGTCGGAGTTTAATTCGAGGCTTTTCTGCCGGGCGGCGTCTGGGAAGCGTCCGGTAGCTCAGCGTTTGCGGATCCTTGTTGTCGGACGGCGTCCGTGAGGACGGACGGCGTCCGATAAACCGTTCTTGCTGAGCGATGCGCTCTGTCGGACGGCGTCCGAGACCCGTCGGACGGCGTCCGGTAGAAAGTGTAACGGCTAGTCTTTTGTCCTCTTCCGAGGGCAGCGGCTAGTTTTGCTCTAGGGGCTATAAATACCCATCTAGTGGTGGCTATTTTGAGGTTTGCTGCTCCACTTCACCTACCACATTCATAGCTCATCAATTAGGTGATCTAGAGCCATTCCTCCACCCACAAATCATCGAACTCCACAATCCATCAAACCCCAATACCGAGCTTCATGGAAGTCCTTGATCCGGCATGATCAGGCGTTTGAACTTGTTACTTGAAAATATCCTTCGTGGGCGAGGGCTTGGGAGTAGGCCTTGGCGTGTGGCTACTCTCGAGTCGGTGTACGGTGTGAGTCCACCTCGCCGGAGTGGCGGAGCGACTACCGGGAGTGAGTGAGGCGGTAGGCTCGAGGCGAGCCGGTCCTTGTCGCAAGGGTAGCCTCAGCGGAGAGTAGGAGTTGCGACTCGAACTTCGGTCAAACAAACACCGTGTCACTCTCTCATTTAATTTCGCATTTACTCTCTCGCATTGCTTGTGTTCATTTGAATGCCATGTCATAGTTGCTTTGTGATTTATTTATAGCTTCCGCTTACTTGACTTGCAACTAGTATTGGGTCATTCTTAACTTGTTGCTTAATTAAGAATAATTTAAGAAAAGTAATTAAAATTGCCTATTCACCCCCCCTCTAGGCCTTAGGATCCTCTTTCACACTATTCACCAAGGTGGTGGATGGAGACCTGTTCCTGTGCCAGGTGTATGTGGATGACATCATCTTCGGCAGCACAAATGAGACCTTGGTCAAAGAGTTCAGCGACATGATGAGCAAGGAGTTCGAGGTGTCGATGATGGGCGAGTTGAACTTCTTCTTGGGATTTCAAATCAAGCAAATCAAGACCGGGACTTTCATATGCCAAGAGAAGTACATCCACGACCTCCTCAAGCGCTTCGACATGGATGACTGCAAGCCGATCCGGACACCAATGGGAACGAACTGCCACCTCGACCTCGACAAAGAAGGTAAATATGTCGACCAAAAGTTTTACCGTTCCATGATTGGTGCTTTGCTCTACTTGACTGCATCTAGGCCGGATATCATGTTTAGTGTGTGCATGTGCGCTAGATTTCAAGCCTCCCCTAGAGAAATGCATATGACTGCTGTGAAACGAATATTTAGATACGAAATACACACCTAGCATAGGCCTCTCGGTTCCCGGAGGTCGCGGTTTGAGCTCCTAGGCTATTCTCTCTCAGATTATGCGGGTGCAAGATCGATCATAAAAAGCACTTAGGGGCATGTCACTTTTGGGTAGGTGTCTTGTGTCATGGGCGTCAAAAAGCGAACTCCGTGGCGCTATCTACGGCGAAATTTGAGTATATAGCGGCGGGGAGTTGTTGTGTACCGATTACTTTACGTCTGATCCTTGTTTGACTTTGGGCTAAAATTTGACCATGTGCCTCTTCTATGCGACAACGAGGCGCGGTGAAGATAGCGTGCAACCCGGTCCAACACTCACGGACCAAGCACATTGATGTCCGTCACCATTTCCTTCGGGATCATGTGACAAAGGCGACATTGTGCTTGAGCATGTCTTGAGACGGAGGACTAGCTTGCCGACATATTCACCAAGCCACTCGATGAGGCACGCTACGTAAATTGAGAAATGGGCTGAACATTTTAGACAAGTCAAACATAGCATGAGTTGGTCGCGTGGCTATGTCATTCATTGCAAATCTTTTGAAGCCGGTTTGAGCATTTAGGTGCCTTGCTGTTATCTTTGGAGGTTATTCATTGCCTATACTTTCATCACATTAAATTGATCGCTATAGCATGTGTTTACCTTGTCACTAGCTCAAGCTGGTGCTTAACTCAACATATCATGTAATTGAAAAACCATGAGCTTGTGTTAGGAGAGCTATAGCTTCTAGTCTCATTTGATTGCTCTGAACTCTTTGATTGATCATGTGCTTCTTAGTCTAGAGTGTGTCTCTCCTTTTTGCACATATCTTTACTTCGCTAATTTGAGCAATTTTGAGAAAATGTTGAGCAAAACTTGTAAAATGTGCTAAAACGAGAATGCATGTCTCACCAATGTCTCCTCGATGAGATAGCTTGTCATTGCACTAGACATGAACTTAGGGGGAGCTTTGGATGACCGAGACGTTCACCTTCAGTGTCATGCTGGGTGGCGTTGCCTATGGTTTGAGACATGGCAAATTTGAGAAAATTCAAGGTTCAAAATGTGAAACCTTTCAAAAATGAGCTCAACCAAAATGTGCATCATGTGTCCCTTCGAAGTTTTGGAGCAACTCTTGACACTTCTCGCTATTGTTCATCTTATACTTGCTCTAGGTCATAAATAACTTGAATCACACATTTAATAATTGAGCTTTAGTTGATCTTGTGACATTGTGACCTTCAGATGGCTAGATTTTGAGTGTGATGAACTTATGGGCATACGTGCACTAGTACAACTTCCAAAGCGCTTCATTTGCTAATCCCATACTTTGCTACTTTCTGGTTATTGATGCCAAAGGGGGAGAAATTAGTGCAAATCCATGTTTTGGGTATAATCATGTTTTGGGATGCAAAGATGGGAGAATGGAATTTGGGGTGTTTATAAGTGGTAGATTCAGGAGATGCTTTGCTCCTAGAATGAAAATGTGTTAGGTTACAAGTGGTAGACTTAGGAGATGCTTTGCTCCTAGGGACGAAAAATTAGGATGGAGATGCTTTGCTCCATGTGATGTGATGGTACTATCGTGTCTTACAAGTGGTATGCATTGATTTAGGGGAGCTCTTGTCTACATATACATTGCATTTCATTCTTTGGCCTAGTCTTTATCTTGTGTTTTCTTTGGGATGCAATGCTTCCGAGCTAACCCATTGCACGAGATTGTATTTGTGCCTTGTCATGTTGGATTTGCAGGTGTTGTCATCAATTACCAAAAGGGGAGATTGTAAGTTCAAGCCTCCCATGGGCTAGTGTTTTTGGTAATTGATGGCAACTAGGCCGCATCTGTTGGAGCGCCAAGGATAAGGACTTTGTGTTTCATAGTTTCTCTAATTTCCTTGTGTGCGTCTTGACCCAACTCAGCAGATCGACAACATCTCTCTGGTTGCGAGGTCCCACCGAGCACAGTCATAGGGGTTCCTAGAGTGCGGTTGTTAGCCTTTAGCGAATCATCTAGAGCGAGTCCACTGTCTAGGTTCGAGAGAGTTCGGGAGAGTTCGGGAGTAGCGGTGTCGAGGTTTCGTAGCCACCAAGTTCCCAAGCCAAATATTACATTTAGGCGCGAAACCTCCGCTTAAATGATTTGAACCTCCGCCGTGTCCACAAATCGACAAAGCGTCTCTTGACCAAGCGTGGTGGCGAGAGAGGCGGCGAGGCGAGTCGGTTAACAACCTCTCAGGGCGGCGTCCGATCGCCATCGGACGGCGTCCGTGAACAAGCAAAATTTGGCTAAGTCCGGAAACACCGCCTCTGCCGGACGGCGTCAAACCGCCACCGGACGGCGTCCGGCAATGAGGGATTCCCAAAGCGAGCTCGAAAATGGCTGTCTCAACGAACCGTCCACAGCCGGACGGCGTCCGTCGAGGCCGGACGGTGTCGGTGAAGTAGAAAATCGGCGGCAAGGAGCATCGGACGGCGTCTGGCGGCGTCCGGCGGCCGCCACCACCTGCTGTCGGACGGCGTCCGACCAGCACCGGACGCGTCCGATGGCAGCTAAACCGCAATCGAACACTTGGCGGGCGCTTCATTCCGCTGTGGCGCGCTTGCCGACGCAGCGTTGATCACCACCGGACGGCGTCCGACAAGCACTAAAATGGTTTCGACCTTACAGCCGGACGGCGTCCAAGCAGCGACGGACGGCGTCCGATCAGGCGATCTGAATCTCGCGATTTAATCTGGACCGTCCATTTATAGGGTTTCGCCTTGGGGCTATAAATAGGGGCTAGGAGCACGGGAGAAAGCGGAGAGAGCCTACCCTAGCAGCCACCTATTGCCTTAGCCACCTAGAGAGCTCCTCCATGGTTCCCACCTCCATCTAGGGTTCCATGTGATTGTGAGATTGAGGAAAAGAAGTGAGGAAGAAGAAGAGAGCATCCCTAGCCTCCTCCTCATCATCTCCAAGGTTTGTGTCCTCTCCATGGTTGCCTTGCCATCCTCCATGGTGGGTTGAGAGTTGAGTGTCTCCGGTCTTGTGCTCTTGGGATTCTTGTCACCGTGAGACACCGTCATCGCCGAGCTTCACCAAGCGTATCGCAAGCAAACCCTTCTCCGTGAAGGTCACCGTGCTTCCCACGGTGCTTCCTCTCCGTTCCGTTCGTTGGGGTGTGCAAAGTCCGCCGTGTGTCGGCGGCCATCTCCGTGTGTCGGAGGTGCCAAGGCGTCTGTGTGTCGGATCCAAATCCTCCATGTGTTGGGGGTACCTCATGTGTTGAGGTGAAACCCACCGTGTGTTGGTGGTCGGTGCCGTGTGTCGGTGCCGTGGGTGTGAGAACTCTCGCGTGTGAGGGAACTCGCCTCCGTGTGAAGGTTTGGAGCTCGCCTACCATGTGTTGGTGAAGAGCTACCACGAGTGGATTGAGGGCTAGGGGCGAAAGAGTCCCGACTTCTCTGTGAGAAGTTTCCTCAGCGGAGCGTGGGTGCTCATGTGTTGAGCACCGAACTTGATAAACAACTCGGTTTATGCGTCTCCCGTCTCATCAATTTACTTCGCACTTTGAATTAATAAACTTGCGTGTGAGTGCCATCGAGCCTCCTAGTAGTCGCTTGTGCATTATTGTGATCACTTCCGCAACTAGACTCTAGGCCAATCGATAGCTTGGGTTCCTAATTTGACAAACTAAGCAAGCAAATTAAAAGAAGTAAAACTTGAAAAGAGCCGATTCACCCCCCCTCTCGGCCTAGGATCCTTACAATTGGGAAGGACGAAAGAAGTCAATTATTGTGGAACTTATTTATTTAAAGCACACCCTCCCATGTACGCCCTCCCATGTACGCCCTGTGGGTCGCACACCCTCCCATGTACACCCTGTGGGTTACAAATTGGTATTTGTTTTGCAAGAGAAACAAAAAGAATAATGCAGTACAGTACAAATCATGGTTGGTTGGATAAGGTTTCACTGGCATTGACTACGATGAAACTTATTTCTCAGACATGAGCGATATGACTTTTATATTTCACATCTAAATGGTAGTCAAAATGAACTTGAATATGAATTGGATATTGCAACAACGTACATGCATGTTAGTGAAATAATATGTGGCCCATGAGCATGTGCAAGTCAAGCGAGGCCCATTAAGCAATGCAGCCCAGGTGGGAATCCCTCGCCGGCCTGCTAGGCCATAGACCGTCCAGTTTCTCCCACGACCCCGGCTCAAGCTTCCTAAAGCTCAAGCTCGGGCTTAGGAAGCTCGACATTTTCGAGCTTGAGGCACTCGCGTCCTTATCCGCCACGGACATTAATTGCTTAGAGGTGGCCTCGAGTCAACACGAGCTCCGATACCAAGACACACATCATCACAGGCTACTCCGTCAAGTCAAATCACCCGCACCATCTAGCCCTGAAAAGGTGTGGGACCCATCGTCATGAGCGGAGTAGCTACTCGATACAATGGACTACACAGGGGATCTCGTGGATCTACGACCGCGTGTCCATTGGCCGGTAACCCGCTAGGAGATCCACCGCTCCAAGACAACCCACCTATAAAAGAGGCCTAAGACAAAGAGTTCAACAGGCGACTCAGACTAGAACTAGCGAGCTCCTGCCCTCAGAGACCTCCAAAGACTACAAGTAGTTTTAATACGCACGCACTCATGGACCTTAGAGCACCGATAGTTAGAAGAGGAGTTCCTCCCCTCTTGAGATAAACATTCGCTTGCATCAGTGCCTCGAGCACTTATTATACTATGGACGAGCTCCCTAGGCTCGTCTTCCTCCCCTTGGAATCACTCTTAACCATTTAGTATAAACAAGAACCGTACATAGGGCTATATATTATCTGGAGGTGGCGGCCCGAACCAGGATAAAACATTGTGTCTTTGTCTTGTGACTACCATCAAACCACCTCAAAAAGCATCGCCTTGCTGTCACGGGAGAAGGGTCGTGGTTGGGCCTCACATCCAACTAAGTAAGCTCGACCCGTGGCGCCCGTCTCGCAGTCGCTGATAATACCTTTATCGTAACATGGAGTTAAAATTGTATATGAAGGTATCTGATGGCATACCAACTCTGAAAGGAGAAAGTAAATAATTATATTGCTAAAATTGCAAAAGTTCTTGTATGGATTAAGAACTTAGGAATAATATAGTTTAGTCGCTTGAACAAATATTTATGTAAGAAAGGTTATGTGCACAACGAAGCAACAAGCAACCATTTGTAAGCAGTATTTAAAATGATTGATTTGGGTAAAATCAAGTTTTGCCAAGGCCCATATGAAATCTTGGTGCATCAAGTGACCTACACCAAGAAGATACTAAAAAGGTTTAATTTTTTTTAAAGCATACACATCAAGAACTCCTATGGTCGGTAGGTCAATGTAAGTAAACCAAGACCCGTACAAACCTAGGGGAGAGGGGGAGAAAGTCCTGGGTCGAAATTCCATACTTAAGTGCAATTGGTGTGTTTATATACTTCGCAAATAGCGCATGACCAGATATAGTATGTGCCGCGAATTTATTAGCAAGGCATAGTGCATAGCCTACAAAGAGACATTAGCAAGAAGTTATGGACATCCTCGTTACCTAAGAGGAACCGCCGATCTAATCTAGTTTTTTTAGAAAGAATCAAGATATGATATTGGTAGAATATGCAGATGCGGGATGCTTATCAAACCCACACATAGAGAAGTCACAAACGGCTTATATGTCGTCATTGTGTGAGGAACCACATTTTCATGAAAGTCATTAAAGTAGACACTTGTGCCAATATCAACAAATTATTTCAAAATAATTGCATTATATATGAAGCCACACGAGAATGTGTCTGACTTCATAAAATGGCACTCCACATTTACGGTCACATGAATTGAATTTTGAGTAGCATCCCACAATTATTTATGAAGAAAACACAACATATGTTGCACAGGTGAAAAAGGAATATGGGAAAAACAAATTGACAAAGCATATAACCCTGATATAGTAGTGATGATTCATTCGCTAAGCCAATTCTTACATCCCCTTTTGAGAGGTGCGCAAGACATAGGGATGATAAGAGTCTAGAGATTTGCACTAGCAAGGAGGAGCAATTATGTGAGATTAAGCAAGGATCTTGAACATGCAGTTTAAGTACCCAACTAAAAAACAAAGTGTCGATGGTTGAGATAACGATCTCAAGTCGCTAAGGTTCTTTAGAAGTGAGATAGGAGACACGCCGAACAACCACGAACAACAACGAACAGGAGACAGGGGTTTTTATCCTGGTTCAGGCCTCTCGGGAGAGATAATAGCCCTACGTCCAGCCTTTCTTATATATCGAAGATGATTACAAGAGGTGGCTCGACGAGACGAACAAGTCTCGGCGAGAATATGGGTGTACAGGAAGCAATGTGCTATAATCAGGTGTCTAAGAGACGCTAAAAAGCCAGATCAAGTCATAAAACTCGTCCTCAGATGCCCCTAGCGCCGTGAGGGCATGGTTTATATAGTGCAGAGCAAACCGACCTACCGAGGGAATATCGGGCCGGGCTAACTACGAGATCGTAACGAACTCAGTACATGCCAAATATATCCCGAGGTAGATAAGGCATACTCCTAGTCTTGAGGATTACGACTACCATCCTAATCCGGGAAACCAACGTCCGGTCTTCACGCAGCCGCGCAGAATTCTTGTTCGAGACGGACTCAAACATGATTCCTTGGCCATCACGCATCTCGCCAGCCAGGAAGCTGTTCGGCAGGACGCATATGGGCCATATAGAACCTTCCAGGAGCCTGGGCCTGGTAGGCTGATTCGATTGGGCCGTCGGGGAGTGAGCCATGGCAATGGGCGTAATTTTATCCCCGACAGCTAGCCCCCGAGACTTAAGTGGAAGGACTCACTAGAGTGGGGTCTTCCTCTTAAGACTCTAAGTCACGAAGAGGAAAATTTTGTTACTACAAAGACGTGTAACAAGAGACCGACCAGGTTATGGTTCAACCGAACAAGACTTGTTCGGGACGAAACGAACCGATCGATCACCAAAGCGGCTACATTGCGTCGAGCGAGAATCACATGCGAGCGAGCACTCGACCTTCGGTCTGAACCTTTGGAAAAAATAACCGTTGGCAAATCTCAACGGTAACTTCCTGTCGCTGCGCAGTGAAAACAGACGACCGTTTTACCTAGCCGTTACAGTAAAAACTAGCCGTTTTGCGGCAAACCGTTGCAGAGCTACTCACTTAGGCCTATAAAAGCACCCAAGCCGCCCGCGGCCAACCACTTCTGCTCTCGCGCCTTTCCTCTCCTAAGCCCTAATTCCAACCGCGCTCAACATCAACCGGCCAAACTCCACCCAAGAACTTGCTCGTCCAACCCTAGGAATCGCTATGGCCAAATTCCTAGCCACTAGCTTGACTGAGGAGGACCTGAAGGCTTGGGAAGGCGAGTCACATCGTATTTAGTAGTGGAGGCTGCCGGGGAGGAGAAACTCGGAGCCATTGGAGGAGAGTTAAATCGACTTGAGCAGTTCACTGCTTGTTGGTGAGAATCTCCAGCGACCGTCGAGCTTTCTTAAACATTAGCGGATTGGAGGTGACAAACCTCAATCCGAACTCCATCCTCCAGATGGCCGTTTTTGCACACCTGTGCGAAGGCTATCTGGGCATTGATCCGCCGGTGGGGCTGTTCCTCCACTACTACACGGCGACGAGGCGCAGCTCCGCCGCCCGGCGCTGGGTGCTACTACCTCAAGCTCAAGACCCTTTTGCCGACGACGCAGTACCCTCGGCCACCGCTGCTTGATTCGATGGGTGTGTGGTGGTTGAGGTGGTTCTACAGCAAGCTCTCCTTCACCGGGAAGGCGCCGGCAAAGGGGACACCCATGCCTCGGCCGGAGATGTCCGCCGCGGACTGGTACCTGACGAGGAAAATCGCTTCCCTCGTGAGCCTCAGGCTCACGAAAGCGGAGATCATCGAGACTACAGTGAATGAGAATCTGTCCGCTGCGGAGAAGGCCCTATCCCTTCTATAAGATAGAGGGATGGGAAGACATCTCAAGGGAGAGCACGGGTAAGTGCCTTTAAGACTCAACCTTTACATTGATCATTTCCTCCGAACAGGAACTAACGATTGTGAGCATCGTTGAGCCCTAATTTTTATTAGTGGCATTGATGACAAATTAAATAATTATTAAGTGCTAGGGGGCTTTTGGACTTCTCGGAACCCTAGCGAAGACTCGGCGTTATTGCAAAACCCTAATTGGAAGCTTCGACAAATTTGTGAGCTGCTCCGAGGTTTCAAATACGTGACCGGGCGACAGTAGAGGTCACGTATAGTTTAGGAGTAGTTAGGTTTTATTTTCTGTTTTTCGTCGGATTTCAAAATGTTGTTCGAATATCTCGGACTATGCCGGATCTTTGTGAATTCTTGAAAACTCGGTTTCGTAGTCCACCGCTTCTAAAATACCCAAATATCCCATTGTGAGATATCTAGAGAGAGAAACCCACCTAAATTTCCCCATCACCTTTAGGCGAAAATCCATTACATCGACGGCGTCCGGTAGTCACCGGACGGCGTCCGATAAAATTCAAATTTGGGTGGTTCTCGGTTGTCGGACGGCGTCCGAGGCGTCCGGTCCTTTACATAAATCCTTGTGACGGCGTCCGTAGTTACCGGACGGCGTCCGGTCGAGTTAAAACCGAGGCCCTTTACGGTGGACGGCGTATGGGGGCCGTCCGGTTAAGCCAACCTCGGCAGACACTCCCACCGTCGGACGGCGTCCGGTCCTTACGGACGGCGTCCGATCAACTATTTTCGATGGCGATTGCGGCATTGTCGGACGGCGTCCGGTGCCGTTGGACGGCGTCCGTAGAGGCTAACGGCTAGTCTTTTGTCCTCTTACGTGGGGCAGCGGCTAGTTTTGCTCTTGGGGCTATAAATACCTACCTAGTGGCTGGCTTTTTGAGGTTTCTTTGCTCCACTTCACCTACCATATTCATAGCTCATCAATTAGGTGTTCTAGAGCCATTCCTCCACCCACAAATCATCCAAAGCCACAATCCATCAAACCCCAATACCGAGCTTCATGGAAGTCCTTCGATCCGGCATGATCGGGACGTTTAGACTTATTACTTTTGAAGATATCCTTCGTGGAGGCGAGGGCTTGGCATGAGGCCTTGGCGTGTGGCTACTCTCGAGTCGGTGTCTGGTGTGAGTCCACCTCGCGGAGTGGCGGAGCGACTCTTGGGAGTAAGTGAGGCGTGAGGCTCGAGGCGAGCCGGTCCTTGTCTTGAGGTAGCCTCAGCGGAGAGTAGGAGTTGCGACTCGAACCAGTCAAACAAACACCGTGTCTCCTCTCATTTACATTCCCGCACTTTCTCTTATTGCATTACTTGTGCTAATTTGAATGCCATGTCTTAGTTGCCTTGTGTTTAGTTTATCGCTTCCGCTTGCTTGATATTTGCAACTAGGATTGGGTAATTCTTAATGTGATGTTTAAATAAGAATAATCAAAAGAATTTAAAATTGCCTATTCACCCCGTCCTCTAGGCCTTAGGATCCTCTTTCAACGATCTTCTCTGTTCGGGCAGAAAAGCCAACCGACGCGTGGGTGACCGAGCGGGTCGACGCCATGCTGAAGGCGGCGAGGAAGGACGGGGAGGTCACCGGCGAGGTGGCCTACACCTGCCAGCATAGCGTGCTTGTCCGCCTGAGGCAGGTAAATCACTCATGCTCACTGTGTTGCTAGATTTGCACCGTTGTTTAATGCTAATGCACCTTCTCAAAACACGCAGGGAGGACCGGTGATCCTTGGAGGGATCGTGGAGGAGCCCTCCGGTGCGAGAAGGAGAAGGCGAAGAAAGGCAAGGCCAAGGTGGCCATAAAGCCTAAGGTGGCGGGTGAGCCTCTGTGAGCTCGCCACGTGATGGCGGCCACCGGCCCGAAGAGACCACCTGCTGGCGACGGAGGCGCGCCGAGCAGACCAAGCGGGCGTGGTCACCCAGTGAGGAAGAGACCAAGCCCCTCCCTCCTCACCGAGCAGAGCGACGAAGAGGTAAAGAACATGACCCTTTGGCTTAGGCGTTACACGAGCTCACTCGGACCATCTGGCACGGCTACAACAGTCGCCCGAATAGAGGAGGCTTGAGGAAGAAGTCACGCAAGGAAAAACTTCTTGCGTTGCGCGAGAAGAGTGCTCAGCTCAGCAGGGAGCTGAGCTCGTCGCCGCGAACATCCAGGGGCCGAGGCGAACAAGCCGCCAAGGAGCCCCCAAGGAAGAGGCGGAAGGTTCTGGCGAGTAAGATCAAGATCAAGCCCTCCACGATAGGTATGTAGTAATGAATCTCTTTGACCTTACACATTTCCTGACCGTGTAGGGCTTAACAACTTCTTTTTTATCAGCTGTCCAGGAGGAGACCGTCACAGACGACGTCGAGACGGCGCTCGAGCGATCGTTGCTGCCCGAGCACCTATACGGTGCATCGCGAGGCGATGAGGGTAACTTGACCTCATGGATGATCTGGCGGCGTGGAGCACTGCTCCGTCAAGCTCAATGAGCTCGACGCGCTCAAGGGCGTGGTGGAGAGGCTGGAGGCAGAAGAGGCGGCGAGCGGTGCCACGGACAGCGGGGCCAAGGCAATGGCTCCGCAAGCTGCCCCGGGTGGGACCGAGCAGGTGGTCCTTCCGGGCACTCCGTCGCAGGGGCAGTCCATCGCTGAACCGGAGGAGACGATCGGCGAGCAGGGCGAAGTTCCCGCCGCCGAGGTACAATAAGAGACCCACGAGCAGGCACAAGTTTCCCTGCCAGTGGGGGCTTCGGAGTCGTCCGGTGGAAAGGCCCCGACCTTGCCCGAGGTCGGCCAAGGCGGAAGGAGGAAAAAGCGAGGCGGGGGGGCAGCGCCTCGCCGTCGTCCCCTGCTCCCGAAAGCGAAGCGCTCCCAGAGAAGAAGAACCTGAAGGCGGCGTCAAGAGCAACGCGCCAGTCTCATCCCACACAGGAGAGGATTCGTGACGCATGGTCTCGAAGATCGCCTGCGATGGGGGTTGAAGCATCGGCTTGGCAAGGTAAGCCCCAAGACCAAACTAGTTCAGTTGAGCTATATCATCGCAAAGCGGCTGACTTGTTCTTCTCCCTCAGGTCTTTAGGGACACCATGGCGGAACTCGAGGGCGGTGTTACCATTGAGCAGGAGCCGTCTTGGCGTCCTCGGGAGCATCTCCAGACGAGGGAGCCAGGCGGAGCCCCTGCGGCTGGAAGCCGAGCAGTGCAGAGCAAGCGAAGAAGCTCAAGGCAGTGACCAAAGAGAGGCATTCCTCTGAGGCTCTTCTAAAAGAAGCCGAGGAGCCAGCAAGAAGCCGTGAAGGCGAAGGCCTTGGAGGAGAAGCCGGGCCGCACTGAAGTGGCTCAAAGAGGCTAGAAGCATCCCATTGGCGGAAGGCGCTCGCGCGAACGTCGAGAAGCTCAAGGCCCAGCTCGCCAAACAGGAGCTGACCTCCGCGGGACTCCAGGCGAAGATTTCAACCCTGTGGGCTTCACAGGAAGAGATCGAGGAGATGCGTGGGATGGCGGTGAGGGCGATCACTGCAGAGAACAAGGTCAAGGAGCTGGTCGAGCAGCTCAAGACCGTCGGGCAGCGAGTTAGCCAGAGCGAGGCTCTGGCCGACCAGCTGCGCGCCAAGACCGAAGAGGTCGAGGCCATCCAGGCGAAATGCTGACAAAGCCAAGCGGAACAGGAGGAGATAGAACGCCCCAGCTGAAGCAGGGAAGGATCAAGGCCCAAGGTGAAGTCGTGCGCCTCAAGTTAAAAGTTGAGGAGCTAAAGGAGCAGCTTGCTCCCAAGTAGCACCGTGGCTGTAACCCGAAAGGGCCTTGTACCTGAAACTTTTGATTAATGCAATAAAACACTTACCTTTCTCCCTGCAAAAAAGGGCAGCAAAAAGCGAGCGAGCGAAACTAAGAGAAAAGCAAGCAGTAGCTAGGAAGTTTAAGAAAACCCCAGGGCGCTTAGCCTAACTCCAGCCTCCGTTGTGCATCCGCTCGAAACACGAGTTTGCGAACCCGAGCAGTGCACAAGAGAGAAGCGACACCTAGCCCGATGCAGACGATGCTCGAGAACCTAAGCTTGCGAACTCGAGCACGTGCGTAGAGAGATAGAGCGACACCCGTAGCCCGATCGAGTCGTTCCATGGACTGCTCGTTGACGTAAGTTAAGCGTCGAAAGTAACCGAACAAGGAAAGTGCCTGCGCGCGGGGGCTTACGAGCGGACTTTGCCAAGTGGTCGCACCAAGCAGTAAGTGCCTCTGCCGCGGAGGGCTTACGAGAGCAGACTTTAGCCGCAAGGTGGAAAAAGCCGTGTTACGTAACCCTGAGTTCAGGAATTCGTTGAAGCAAGATACGGGCAGGGAAACCGTGAAAAGTACGGAGCCAAGAGTTCGCAAGACCGGGCAGCCATCAAGTGTTACCAGAGAGAAAGAGGCAGTCTTCAGAAGACAAGAAGTGAAAAGGGCACAGAGGCCGCTAGAATTCACTTAAGAATTGGATTGAACTTTACATGGTGCCCGAGAGACTTGGACGAACTAAGCGCGAAGTTTTACAAAAGCGCAAGGCTAAGCAAACACACAAAGAGACCTACACAAAGAACTTACGGTCGGGTCGATGTTCCAAGTCTTTGGTCACCTCTCTCCCGTCCTCCATTGCGGGCTATGACCCCAGGCGGCGATGGAAAGCGACCATGAATGGGCCCTCCAGCGTGGAGTTAACTTGTTGGCATTGGACAAGTTCTAGACACGGGCAGCGAGCAGGTCGCCCGCCTTCAAAGCCCTTAGTCGAATCGACTTGGCGACAAGATGCGCGAAGATCTTCTTTGGTAGCGCCATTCGACTTGTGCCCGTTCGCGTGTGCCTTGAGGAGATCGAGATCGAGTAAAGCGCTCTTGCTCGCCGTCAACCAAGTTGGTGAGCTCGTCTTGAAGCGAGCCGAGTACTATTTCGCGGGCGAGGATGGCTTATGCACCGTGAACCGAGTTGGAAAGGAGTTTCCCGGTTGCGGTGGCCGTAAAGCGAATCGCCGGAGGACGGAAGGAACCGTCGACCGAACTTTGTTGTGCTTTCATGAGTGCCGCGAACACGCGCCGTTGATACCCTGGGCGATCTGTCCGTTAGCTCGCTCGACCGCTCCATTGCTCGTGGATGTGCCACGAGGCGGCAGAACCTTGGTGCCCGGTATTGCGATATTCCTAGAATAGCTAAACCAAGGCTGGGTACAGATTATCCGTGATCGACTTATGGGGATCCCAAAGCGCGTGACCACGTTGCTTTTGAAAAAGCGCCGCGGCCGTTTTGGCGTGAAGAGGCGACACGAGCTCGCCTCAATCCACTTTGTAAAAGTGTCGATGGCGACGAGCAAGTGTGTGTAGCCCTTGTACCCCTTAGGGAATGGGCCGAGCAGATCCAAACCCCATGTGGAGAAAGGCCAAGATGGGGGATCGTTTGGAGCTCTTGGGCGGGCTTATGTGCCTTTCGGGCGTGAAATTGGCAAGCCTTGCACTTAGTCACGATATCCCGGACATCTTGTAACGCTGTGGGCCAATAATAGCCCATGCGAGACGCTTTGCCGACCAGAGTTCTGAAGGAGGCGTGGTTGCCACAGGCACCCTCGTGTATGTCCCTAAGAAGGAACACACCCTCCTGTTGAGAGATGCACTTGGAGAGGACTCCTAGAGCACCGCGACGGTAAAGGATGCCGTCCACAAGCTTGTATGGACCAGCACGCCTTATGGCGGAAAGCTCGGCCGTCTTGAGCGAGTCCCATCTGCTAGGTACCGGACAAATGGCGTTGTCCAACCCGCAGCCTGCTCGATGACGGAGACAGCACCACTTGTCTCAGTTGTCTCGTCCGGAGACGTGATTGAGGGCTTCTAAAGGTGCTCGACGAGCACCCCTGCCGGAGCAGGTTCTCATAAAGATCCATACTTGGATAGCTGGTCGGCCAAGAAGTTGTCCTTTCTGGGCACGAAGAGCACCTCGAAAAATCGAAAATGCCGCTCCAACTTCCTCACTTTAACCAGGTATCGCGCCATTGAGTCATCGCGACTTGATACTCCTCGTTAACGATTGATGACCAGTTGTGAATCTCCTTCACGATCGGCCGTTGGACACCAAGCGACTTGCGCTCTTAGTCCCGAGGAGGCCGTACTCTGCGGCGTTGTTAGTCGCCGCAAAGTGTAGTTGGATAGAATCTGGAGTTGTTCTCCTTGAGGAGATGAGAACAAAACCAGCCCCGAGTTTCGATCGCGAGCCATCAAAAACATGGTCAAGGGGGTCATCGGGTTGCTCGGAAGCTTCACGAGATTTGGTAGGCGAGGTCCATTCGGCGACAAAGTCACCGGGACACAGGACTTAATAGCGATTCGGACATAAATGAATATCGTACTCTACCAATTCCATTGCCCACTTAGCTATCGTCCTTTGCTTCCTTGTTCCTTAGGATTTCTCAAGGGGAACTTGGTGGGACCAGATGTTGATCTTTGGAAATAATGGCGAAGTTTCCTAGAGGACATGAGCAAGGCGTAGAGCAACTTCTGGACCTCAGGGTAATGCTCCTTAGATCCGTGAAGTACCTCGCTCACGTAATAGATTGGCCGCTGGATGCCTTCCCTTTCCACCGTCAAGACCGCGCTCACCGCTTGAGACATGCAGCCAAGATAGAGCAAGAGCTGTTCGCTGTGTCGCGGGGTAGTCAAGACAGGTGGGTTGGACAGGTATTGCTTAAGATCTTGAAAAGACCGATCAGCTTCCTTTGTCCACTCGAAACCATTGTGCTTGCGTAGGGCCTTAAAGAAGGGCAACCCGTGTTCGCCTTGACGGGAAATGAATCTACTCAGAGCGGCCATCCGCCCGGTGAGGCTCTGAACTTCCTTGACGGTAGTTGGAGCCTGCATGTTTTCAATGGCCTCGATTTTTTCGGGGTTGGCAGAGATGCCTTGCGAACCAATCACATAACCGAGCAACATTCCAGATCGAACACCAAAGGTACATTTTTCTGGATTTAATTTTATTCGATGCCTGGCGTGGTTACGAAACGTCTCGGCCAGGTCTTTTACATGATCTGGAGCATGCTTGCTCTTTACAACTATGTCATCGACATAGACCACCAGGTTTCTTCCGCACTGCTCTGGGAAAGACTTCTCCATCAAGCGATGGAACGTGGCACCAGCATTGCGCAGACCGAAAGACATGGTCGTGTAGCAGAAAATGCCGAAGGGGGTGATGAAGGCAGTCGTCTCTTCATCCTCGGGGGAGATGCTTATTTGGTGATAACCGGAGTAAGCATCCAAAAAACTCAAGAGCTGGGCATCCATGATCCATCGACCGGTGGTCTATGCGAGGCAGCGGAAAATTGTCCTTGGGACAAGCAGCGTTCAAATCTGTGTGATCGACACACATCCTCCACTTGCCGCCTTTCTTTTTTAAATGACAGGGTTGGCTAACCACTCGGTGTGATCAACCTCGCGGATGAAATCAGCAGCGAGCAGCTTGCCAAGCTGATCTTTGATGATCCCGTGCTTGAAATCTGGCGTCGAAGCTTGGCGAGCAGGCTTTTGTCCGCGAGACGGCGATTTGTGCTCGATGACCTCCTTGGGACTCGGGCATGTCAGATGGCTCCCAGGCAAACACATCTGCGTTAGCTCGGAGGAAAGCGATGAGCTCGTTTTCCTATTTGGGGTCTAGGTTGGCCCCCAAGTGAACTGTCTTGGCAGCGTCATCAAGGGACAGTGGAACTTCCTTGGTCTCTCCTTACGGCTGAAGGGAGACCTAGAAGCGTCTTGAACTTAGTGCTGGAACTTGAGACCACGCGGCGGAAGCTGGTCGACCGAGCAGGGAGGCGCCGTCGCAATCGAGCGCTTTGTGGTTGCCCTTGGCCGTGATCCATTTGTTAGGGCCGGTATCTTCACGCAATGGTATCCATGATGAGACACGGCCATGAACTTCCCAAGAGATGGCCGGCCCAGGATCGCATTGTACGTGGAAGGGAAGTCGACCACGTCAAACGTGATCAATTCCGTCCGGAAGTTGCTTGGATGCCGAAGGTATGAGCGAACAATCGCCTAACGGTGAAACGACTTCCGGGACAATGCCGTAGAAAGGCATTGCGACTTCTTTAAGCTTGGGCGAGGAATTTGCATCTCGTCCAAGACCTTTCTTGATAGCAGGTCCAAAGCGCTCCGTCGTCGACCGGGGCGTGGCCAACTCTGGCGTTCGCGATGGTGGGCGACCACGGAGGGAGACGCCGAGGCTTGGTCATCGATGGGGCAATCATCCTTAGAAAAGGAGATAGAGACCTCGTTCCACTTCATTGATTCAGGTGTGGTTTGCCTTTTTCAGCGTTGTGGACCTCCGGCGAGCTTCCTTGAAATTGCGCCGAGAGGTATAAGCCGAGGAGCCGCCGAAAATAACGGCGATATGGTTCACGGGCTCTTGATATTCGTCATCATCGTCCGATCACCACCGTCAATTTGGGCGCTTGTCTTCTGCCGCATCACCTTGTTCGAGGCGGGGTGGGCATTGGGCCCTTGCCGTTGTAGAAATCCTCGAGCTTTGCGGCCTAAGTTACGCAATGGCGTATGTCGTACTGTAGTCTTTGGTGGAATTTGCAAAATCGGTCGCTTGGACCTTTCTTGCCTTGTCCGCCTCCGAAAGCGAGCTTTTGCCCTTATAGTTATTGTTGGGCTTCTTCTGCCCATCCTTGGGAGGAGGTGCGCGATCTATACTAGCGACGGTATTGTTCGCATCACCTTTATTCTTCTTCTTCAGGACTTCTTCTACTTGATTGTTCTTTGCTCTTCTTCTTCTCATCCCACAGTGGGACGGGCGGCTTCGCCCTTGTCGAACGCCTTTTTGTCTTCAAGCAGCGCTCTGCCGCGTTAGCATATGATCGTCACCGCCTTGAACAGTCGTTGGCGGTCCAGTCTCGTTGATCTCGAGATCTGGGTGAGCCGCTTCGTCGCGGACTCCGTTTTTGAAAGCGCGGACAATGATTCATCCGAGATGTTGGGATCGTGTTGCGAATCTTAATGAAACGCTTCCACGAAGTTGCGGAGGTCTCCCGTTCATCTGGAACATCTGGTGCAGATCATCCTCCTTGCCCAGACGCACGTAACTGCTCTGGAAGTTGGCGATCAGAGCATCACAAAGTTGGTCCCATGGTGATGAAACCCTCCTGGCGATTGAGCGACCACGTCCGGCGGCGCCCTCAAGGACGGTCGGGAGGTAATTAGCCATAACGAGCTCGTCACCCCCGCCGCCATGATGGTCATGGCGTAGATGGAAAGGAATTCCTCTGGGTTACGAGTCCCATTGTACCTCTCCATGTGACGGGCTGAACTTTGAGGGCCATCGGACGACCTGAAGCTCGTCGAGAAAGCCCTCTGACCCAAGGCATATGACCGCCACCTTCCCGGCAAAACCTAGTCTCGAGAAGACATTGGCCTGTTGCGAGGAGGGACTCTGCCGAGCGGGAAGATTGACTGGAGAAATTCTCTCGGGACAATCCATACGCTCCTTCCTCGTGGTCGCGACTACGCGCTCCTCACGAGGGACCGTCCGTGAGCATCACGTGCACGCTTACCCCGTGGTCGTGGCGACTACGGGGACTTAGCGGCGGCGGCGACCACGGTAGCTTGATCGCGAGCAGTGCTCCTTCGATGGTGGCGAGGTCACGCGATCGATCGAGCTGTCCGAGTCATTAAGACAAGTCATTGCTTTTGCTGGAGGAGGTGTTGACTTCTCCTAGGGACTTTAGGCATTGACCAATCGCTCTAGGTTAGAAACAAGACACGCCATATCTGGGCGAGATCGCTTGATTGGTGGATCGAGGACCGTTGCTATAGCCGAGCCGTTCTCGACTCGATCTATGGGTCCGGAATCACTGAACCATCCGCGTTCGCCTTGTTGGAGTCCGTCCGCGCGAAATTGACCCGGGGAAGCTTCTGTAGGAGACTTAGCGCCAAGCGCTTGACGTGGGTCGCGACGCTGTCGCTTACACCGGTCGCGAAACCGTGCCAAGGTCTGATTGATGGAGGTGTCGAGGCTGCGGCGAATGATATCTTTGTTGAGACCCATGTGGAGGGTACCCCGGTTTGATGATGAATATATGTGACAAGATGAAATTTGAAGTGTTTTGAAGAATGTTAAATGGTGCATTTGTGGAAATTGTCGTGGAATTGGTACCGGACCATTGTGCTGAGCTTGGGCTAGGTAATAGTTTTGATTGGAAGTGGTCCGGTGGAATTTAAGCTGGCACGTGGTGTGTTAGGGCTTCCTAATTGTGATGTCTTGAACAGATTATTGTGTTAAAAATTTTGTGATGGACTAACCTTGCAGGTAAGGTAAGGTGTGTTGGTTTCGTGTGTGTTCACCTCAGTGATGCAGGTATTGGCGGAGTGCGTGGTGGCCTTCACGGGACAATTTGGAGGTCAGTGCGTCCGGGCGGCGCAGCGACCGGGTTCGATGACCTGGTGGTCACATGAGGTGGTGACTCGAGAAGCTTAGCCATAGCGAGGAATCCGAGGCAGCTGGAGGCTGCTGGCGTCGATAACACAGTGGCGGTGGTTCGACCAGTGGGCCCAGGCGTGGGCTGGCGACCGAAGATGCTGCGAAGATATTTTCCGGAGGAATATGTGGAGAATATTCTCTCTTGGGAATGTGTCTTGTAGTGTGTGTATTATACACTACTCATCCTCAAACGAAGAGTGGAGATGGGCTCTAGGTGTTAGGGCATCTCACCCATGGGCTATAAATAGAGGTAGAGGGGGCACCTCCTCCTCATTCCCTTAGAGCTGAAATTTCAGAAATATAGAGGGTGAGTTGGGTGTGTTAGGGTGGCACTTAGAGTGCTTGTGACCACATGGAGTGTGGTTTGTAATTCCCCAACTACTATGCAATGAAATCTCTCATCTTCATGATCATCTTATGTTGATTTGCTCCAAGCCCTTCTTTCTTTTGTTTCCCCTTTTTGGAGTTCTTATTTGGAGATGAGTCTTGGTAATTTCTTACTGGTTCTTGATGGTCTATGAAGCTTTGAGGTTACTAATATGATTTGCCACACTCTTTGCAGCCATATAAGAGGCAAGAGATCAAGTTCTTGACTTGTTGCAAATCAGTCCAGAAACTTTCATCCGCGCAACAGTCAGTAAAAGATTTTTAGAAAAATTGAGAAAAATCATTTTGGGATGATTCCAGTTGGAAAAAATGCATGACTCATATACCCATCTTTGGTAAAAATTTGAAGTCCACTGGTTTATCCATTTGGGAGCTATGAAGTGAAAACCGGGCCCCAAACTTTCTGCTCGAAGTTCTTGACTGCTCTTGCTGTTTGATTTTTTATCTTTTCTGTGGATGGATTCTTCAGATTATTTTTGGTGGAGTCCTTCAAGACTCATGGTTGCATAGGGAGAAAAATTCCCATAATTTTTGGAGCAACAGAAAGCCATCATCTCTCTGCTTCAATTAGAAACAAACTCTGAAGAATCTGCTTTTGCTTTCCAGAAAGCAACTTATGTTGTTTGATTTTTCATGATTTTTCTGTAAGGAGTTTTGAGGAGATTTTTGGTGGAGTGCTTCACGACACATTTACACATAGGTAGAAAAATTCCCACAATTTTTAGAGAACCAGAAAGCCACCAACCTCCTGCTCCATTAGAGGACAAGTTCTGAAAGAATCTGCTTTTGCTTTACTGAAAGCCACTTTGGTCATTTGGCTTGATCTCCTTTCCTAAAGCAAGATTTGAATTGATTCCTCTCTTTAGAACACTTGACAACCAGGATTGTGTTTTCAAAATCCCAAATATTTCATGGCTCTCATGCACCCAAGTGAAGGGTACACATAGTTGTCAAGTTGTTGGGGTTTTTGGTGGAAACGTCGAAAAATGTTGTGGCGTCTATTCACCCCCCCCCCCCTCTAGCCGCCTAGCTCGGGTCTTCAACTGGTATCAGAGCATTTGGTTTGATGCTTCTGTGCAAATCTTGACCGATTTTTGAAGCCGATCCATCTTGCTATTTGAGCTATGGCGGACAAGTATTCCACCAAACCCCCCGTGTTCTCCGGAGCCGATTTTTCCTATTGGAAGGCTAGGATGGAGACATATGTGATGGCTCTGGGCTACAATGTTTGGCTTAAGATCAAGGAACCATATGAGTTTCCTGAGGAGGTGATGGCCGCGAATCAAGCCGATGTGGAGCTTAATGCAAAGCTCGAAATTTTCGATTCAAGGCCTTAGCGAGGGGAGTATGGCGGTGTCGGACATCACCTGACCCACAAAATCTGGGCGACCCTCCAAGCTTACCATGAGGGGCGGCTCAGGTTAAGGTGGTGAGACAAGACCAACACAAAAGAGAGTACAATCGATTTACTCGAGGCCGGGTGAAACGCTTGACTTATGTTTCTCCGCTTCACCAAGATTCTTGCCGATCTCCGTTCGGTTGAAGTCAAATATACCGATTCGGAGATTGCTGCATTTTCTCTGCTTTGGATCTTAAGGTTTGGGATGTGAAGGTGGCGCAATTGACGGCGTACCGATCTCTCGGCGCTGACCTTGGAGCGCTCTATGCCGATCTCAAGGCCTTACGAACTTGAGCATCTCCCGAAAGAGCCCGGTTCCTCATCCATTTGCCTTGATAGCTGACCCATCCGGTCGTGGTTCTTCGATGTTGCGGTTTCTCCTTCTCGCCCTCGTGAGCTGTCCAATGATCGGATGGACAAGATTCACGAGGAGCGACTTGCCTTGTTAGTCGGGAAGTTCTCATTTGCTTCTGAGGCGAGTGGCGATCGGAGGAGAGGCATCATGAGATCTTCGGTTGTGGTGGTCTTAACCACATGAGCGTGATTGTCAAAGTCGGAGGAGAGGGCGGAGCGACTACGTCGTGGCCGACGCACGCCTACATCAACAAGAACCGCAACATCAAGGCGGCGGTGGAGGAGACAAGAAGAAGGCCGTAAGCCGATGTTCAAGAATCACCGTGCGATCGAGAAGGTCTGGCCGCTCTGGAAGAGTCACCTTCTTCGACAAGGAGGACGGCCTTCCGGATGATGGCGAGGACAATCCGCCCGAGAACGACGGCGTCGACTACTGCAGCATGTGCTTCATAGCACCGTTGGCAATGGCAGCATGACTTCGGACCTCTACCACACCGACGATGAGAGGTGGCGAAGAAGGTCCCTCTACTACTGTTCTTGAGGATGCTTTGCTTAAACTCCATGACAAGTACACTAGGGTTGTGGCCAAGAACAAGTCCCTAGATAATCAACTAAAAATTGCAAAGTCTGCTTTTTTGCTCCAAATGTGAAAAACTCACTCTTGAATTGGATGAATTAAAAGTTCACCTTGAGAATGTTGCCATACAACTAGAGAAGGAAAAATCTAGGCCCATTCCTCACTGTTGATTCGATGAGTTACTTGATTGTGACAAGCTCATGGAGGATTTGGTGAATTAAGGACATATCATGCTAGTGTGCTTGATTTGAATGAACAACTTACGGAGTAAATGTTAAGCTTGTAGCAGAACTAGATGATACTAGGAAGAATTTGTTCCTTGTCACTTGATCTAGAGTGCATGCATTTAATGAATCCTAGCATGCTTTGTCCCGATCCTCTGCACACTCATCTAAGGACCCGGTCGGTCCGATTCTTGGTGTAGCAATCATGCTCCACCTAAGGACCCGGTCGGCTCGGATGAGAGTTGTAGCTTCCACTCACTTGATTCTACTTGTCGTGATTGCACCTTTGTTGAAGCTTGAGAATTTGAACTTGCAAGCTAAAATTTCGAGCTTAATGAAGCTGTTCTTAATGCCTCGTGTGTGATCGATGTCTTGAGTTTGATGGGGAGATGGATAGGGTCTATCAGATTTGAGTGATAGTTTTGAGGTAGGTTGACCCAAGCCCAAAATCTTGAGTGTCTTTCTGTCGGGCTCTCAAGAGGAAGTTACTATCCTAGGTGAGAAGTGCCGCAAAGCCTTAGGAAAGGGTACAAGCGATAGCAGGACTCTTGGACTCTTCCTCTTCTTGCGGGTTTTGTCCCCAACTCCATCGAGTCGAGTACCTCATGAGCACTCTTGAGAAGTTTGTTGGGGGCAAGCGGAGGCTGAACTTGATACTTGACAAAAGCAAGATATCAATGGGTAGAGGTCTAGGTTACAATGGCTAGAGCACATCAAGAGACACCCACCTAGAGTGCTTGGAAGGGATGAGAGCAGGCGAGGCAGGTTGTTCTTAGGGACGGGGTTCACGAGACTCTTTTTCAGTCCTTGAGGATCGTTAGGGAAAGTCCTACCACACATCTGTTGGGTCTCGAACAAAGCTCCACAGAATCCACCTACGAAGAGCGTTCCTCTTACCCTCACCTTACGAAATGGCGAGAAGTAGTTTGCACCTTCTGCGATAGGATGGGACACCTTGGCGAGAATCGCTTCCGTCGTGCTAGGGAAGCACGTGAGGAGCGCGAAAGCAGAGCTAGAATTTAAGGATCTCTAAGAAACCTGCACCTAGGTTTGTTCCCCTCGGTAGACCGGTGGTTAGGCGGCCGGGACTTGGAGCCTGACCTTACATTGTTCATCTGTTGTCGATGCAGGCGTGGCGGCGTCGTCCTCGGGGCGTACCTCCTGTGGAGTTCTGAGAGGTGGCGTCGCGACGTGAGGTGCCAACTCCATGGTGGAGGAATGGCAAGAAGGGTAGGTAGCAGACGGGATGCACCGCCTCGGCTCAGCGGCGGTTGCTTCTAATCCAGCGCCAAGGCGTTTCCCTTCTATAAGGGATGGCCTAGTCCGAGTAGAGTCATTGATGCGGTCGTGTGACTCAGTTTTGGGTGCCAAAAGATGCCTTGGTATTTCCCAATCTTGAGCCACATTTCTTCACTCGTTGACTTCGGGTGCGTCCGGGTGGGAAGGGGACATGTGGATCATCGATTCGGTGTTGTCGCCACATGACCGGAAACTCTCGATGGTTCTCCTCCTTAGTCCGTGAGCCCTGGGGTGAAAAATCACCTTTGGGGATGCTTCGTCGGTCGTGTGCTCGCTCGAGGCTCTATTCGAGTTAGTGACCAGGTTGTACTTAAGGATGTGGCCCTTGTCAGCAAGTTTCGCTATAATTTGCTTTCGGTTTCTCAGCTGACTGATGAGGGTTTTGAGGTTCGTTTTAAGCATAATGAAAGTTGCATTCTTGATTCTTTTGGAAGTTTTGTTTGCGGGATTCACAGATTTGGGAGAGTTTTTCGTGTTGATTTTCGATCTACAGTTGGCTCTTCTCATTGCTTGATTGCTTGAGTCCGTGACACCTCCTTACGGCATAGGAGGCTGGGTCACATTGGTTTTGATCACTTGACGAGTTAGCGACGGGATCGATTAAGTGGTTTGCCCAAACTCAAAATGGTTAATGACATTGTTTGTTCTTCTTGGCGGCATGGAAAGATGGTTGCCGTTGTTCACCCACGGTCACCCTAGTGATGGTGATGCACTGCACAATTGCTTCACATGGACCTTGTTGGTCCCTCCGTGTGCGATCTGTGGGTGGCAAGTGGTATGTGCTCGTTGTTGTCGATGATTATTCTCGATACTCTTGGGTCTATTTCATGGTGAACAAGGACGAAACATTTGGCCATTTTCATTCCTTGATTAAGTAAGCTTTCTCGTTGAGTTCGAGGAGCACTTGGCATAATCCGTTCGAACAATGGCCTTGAGTCCAAGAATGCACAATTTAAAACTTACATTACGATTACGGTGTTGAGCATCAATTTTCTTCTCCTTACGTCGCACAACAAAATGGCGTTACGAGAGAAAGAATCGCACTTTGGTAGAGATGGCTAGGACTATGCTCGATGAATATTCTACTCCTAGGTATTTATGGGTGAGGCTATTTCTCTGACTTGCTATGTTTCAAGCAGGTGTTTCGAGATCCAAGTTGCATCGCACATCCTATGAACTTGATATGGGCGTAAGCCAAGTGTTTCACATTTCGAGGTGTTTGGATGCAAGTGCTTTATTCTGAAGTCTGGAAACTTGGACAAATTTGAATCTCGAGCTTGGATGGCATTTTTCTTGGGTATCTGACCTGCGGTGAATTACAGCGTTTGGGATAGTCTTGGCGAGGGTAGTAGAGACTTGTGAGGTTACCTTTGATGAGGCTATGCAGGGCAAGACCAGATATCTCGGGATCCGACTTGTCCTTTGAGCCTATCTTTGTTGAGGAGGAGTCGTTGGAGATGGCGGTTCTCTGAACGACCTCGACTTGACTCCACCGGTGGCGTCTTGATTTCAAGTCTGTTCCTCGGTCTCACCCCTTACCTTGACTTCTACTCGGCTCTCACCTTGTGCTTCTAGGTTCTCACCTATAGAATCTGATTCGCCCGGTGGCTCTGATCCTACCTCTCCTGTTCCCGAGGTAGAGGCCATTTCTAGGGCTCCTCGTCACATCCAGAAAGACCATCCCCCTGCACAGATGATCGGTGGTTTGAGCGAGAGGATGCTAACCCGATCAAGTCTGGGCTTTCTCACCTTTGCTTATCTCTTTGCTTCGTTGCTTCCTTTGAACGAAGGGCGTCACCCATGCACTTTCTAATCTGATTGGGTGAATGCGATGCACGAAGAGTTAGAGAACTTTGAGAGGAACAAAGTGTGGCAGCTTGTTGAACGCCCTAAAGGACATAATGTAATAGGTACTAAATGGGTGTTCAAGAACAAGCAAAGTGAGGATGGGGTAGTGGTTAGAAACAAGGCTAGATTGGTTGCTCAAGGTTACACTCAGATCGATGGGATAGACTTTGATGAGACATATGCTCCTGTGGCTAGACATGATTCCATCAGGACCTTAGCGGCATTTATGGCATCCAATGGGTTCAAGCTGTATCAAATGGATGTCCGTAGTGCCTTCCTGAATGGCTATATTAAGGAGGAAGTGTATGTGAAGCAACCTCCTGGGTTTGAGAATTCAAGATATCCTAATCATGTATATAAGCTTGATAAGGCTCTATATGGGCTAAAACAAGCACCGGGGCACTGGTATGAGAGGCTTAAGACCTACAGTGAGCAATGGGTTCCTAATGGGTAAGGTAGACCAGACCTTGTTTACCGTAGGGTTAGCTCTGATTTCCTTACGGTGCAAGTGTATGTCGATGACATCATCTTTGGTGGTTCCTCCTCTGCTATTGTTTACGAGTTCTCGAGGTGATGAGCTCGAATTTGAGAAGAGCATGATGGGGAGCTCAACTTCTTTCTCGGCTTTCAGTTCAAGCAAACACGGAGGGACCTTTCTTCACCAGAGCAAGTACACAAAAGACTGCTGAGTCGGTTTGCCATGTTTGATAGCAAGCCGGTCTCTACTCGATGGCAACCACTGTTGCCTTAGGACCCGATGAGAATGGTGAGCCAGTCGACCAGAAGGAGTATCGTAGCATGATAGGCTCCCTGCTTTATCTCACCTCCTCCCGACCGGACATCCAGTTCGCTGTGTGTCTTTGTGCCCACTTTCAGGCCTAACCTAGAGTGTCTCACCTTCAGGCGGTGAAGCGGATCTTTCGCTATCTCCGAGCGACTGCAGACTTTGGCCTCTGGTTCTCTGCTGCCTCTTGTCTATCTCTTAGAGCCTTCTCGGATCACAGACTTTCTTTGGTAGGATAGATAGGAAGAGCACTTCTGGCACCTGCCAATTTCTTGGCACTTCTCTTGTCTCTTGGTCCCCTAGGAAGCAATCGAGTGTTCTGTGATCCACTTCTTTGGTGATATGTTCTGCAGCTTGCGCATGTTGCGGTCGAGTTGTTTAGCTCTGCTCTACCTTGAAGGACTTTGGGTTAGTTCAAGCAAGTGTGCCACTTCTCTGTGACAACACCTCTGCCATCAACATTGCCAAAAACCCGGTCTGACATTCTAGGACAAAGCACATTGACACGAGATATCACTTTCTTAGAGACCATGTGGAGAAGGGTGATATTGTCTTGCGATTCGTTGAGACCGACCGTCGGTTGGTGATATCTTCACCAAACCCTTTGGACAAGGCTAGGTTTGAGGCTCTCGGGGAGAGCTCGGGGTTGTGAGCTTGGCTAGCTTATAGTCAGGGGGAGCTTGGGCTACTTGTACTATATGTAATATATTCTTTTCGCTTTCCCTGCATTGCATTAGGGTTGCATTCGGGCTTGGTTATATTGTGTAGGCTGTCAGCACTCTTCACTTAGACTTCTGTCGTGCAGTGGCATGGACCTCTTATCTTGTGCTTAGGTTGCTATCATGCGTAATAGGCTTCTTTCTCTCCTCTGGCTAGGTTGATCACACACAGTCTTATAGGTCTATGAGTAGACAGGGTCTGTGTCGTATCTCTAGTAACCGAGGTGTAGAGTTGTCTTTCCTTGTAAGTCGCAGGCGGCAGATGAGAGCGAGTCTGAGCTTGAGTGGTTTCTGTTCTTGCCTAATTCTTTTTGTTTTGCCCAGGTGCATTTCCTCGGTTTTCCGACTCCTTATTCATTGTTGCTGTTTTTATTGCACATTATTTTGAGATGAAACTGTTGACTCACTTGTTGAGGGGGAGTTTTCGGAAAATTTTGCATTAGCATATAGACTTCTTTTGCTTTTTGGAGCTTTGTCTATTATGCTTTTGAATTTAGGCTTTGCAAGATGCCGAGACTATTTATATTTCAGCTTGTGCTAGCTCGTTCAATTGGCGTCTAGTCCAAAAATTGGCATTGTTTTTGGTTTTCCAAAACTTCGATGTGGCATAAGATTTTCACTTTCTGAATGTTGTTGCTTGATGAGGCCCTTGCAGTCTTCGTTCAGTCATCTTTGCAACTTGGTGAAATCTTTATTGGCCAAATCTTACTCTTGTAACTTGAAAAACCAAAAATATGCAATTCATGTTTTGGAGAGCTCTCACTAGTCATCCTTCACGAGATAGCTTGCCATTGCACAAAAGAGGCATGAACTTGGAAGGACATCGGATAGCCAAGATGAGTGAATCCTTCAGTATAATGCTGGGCACCGTCGGCCATTGGTATGAGGCTAGAGGCTCTCCCACCTAAATTCAACAAAATGTTTGGAAGAAAAACCAAAAAAAAAAAGTTGAAAAATGCTAGTTAGTTGAGTTGTCGATTTGTGACTACTTTGTTTTCAACTGGTTGCATGTGGTGTTCTGTCGAAGCCGTCTTGATGCCTTGCTAGGCCACGGCATTTGATCGTGATTTTCTAAGCCACGTCTTCCAATATGAAAAATCGATTTACTAGCATCTCTTGAACTTGTGAGCACCGAACTAAAATTGCATTGCTTCGAACATCTTTGTCATGTGCTTCACGTTCAAATGGATAATTTTCAAAACTCCCTAGGACTTGCATTTGTATTTGCATCATGCTTTGTGCTTGTTCCCTCAAATTTATTGATGTCTATATTGCCACAAGGGGGAGAATTGAAAAAGACATCAACATTCATTTCATGAAAAAGGGGGATAATTTCTTGGGAAGTTTTGACTCTCACGACTTGGAGATTTCGAACACATGTGTTCCTATCTTTTGCTCCAAGCGTGATTTGGCATTTCCAACATGCCTTGTTCGACAAATCCAAAAACTTCAAAATATTTCTTCGAGGGTTTGTCAATATATTCATCAAGGGGGAGTGTTGAGACCCATGTGGAGGGTACCCCGGTTTGATGATGAATATATGTGACAAGATGAAATTTGAAATGTTTTGAAGAATGTTAAATGGTGCATTTGTGGAAATTGCCGTGGAATTGGTACCGGACCATTGTGCTGAGCTTGGGCTAGGTAATAGTTTTGATTGGAAGTGGTCCGGTGGAATTTAAGCTGGCACGTGGTGTGTTAGGGCTTCCTAATTGTGATGTCTTGAACGGATTATTGTGTTAAAAATTTTGTGATGGATTAACCTTGCAGGTAAGGTAAGGTGTGTTGGTTTCGTGTGTGTTCACCTCAGTGATGCAGGTATTGGCGATGACGTGGTGACGCTTATGGGACAATTTGGAGGCTGGTGCGTCCGGAGGCGTGCAGGCGACCGGGTTCGATGACCTGGCGGTCACATGAGGTGGTGACTCGAGAAGCTTAGCCATGGCGAGGAATCCGAGGCAGCTGGAGGCTGCGGCGTCGGTAACCTGGTGGCGAAGCTGGTTCTGACCGGTGGGCCCAGGCGTGGGCTGGCGACCGAAGATGCTGTGAAGATATTTTCCGGAGGAATATGTGGAGAATATTCTCTCTTGGGAATGTGTCTTGTAGTGTGTGTATTATACACCACTCATCCTCAAACGAAGGGTGGAGATGGGCTCTAGGTGTTAGGGCATCTCACCCATGGGCTATAAATAGAGGTGGAGGGGGGCACCTCCTCCTCATTCCCTTAGAGCTGAAATTTCAGAAATATAGAGGGTGAGTTGGGTGTGTTAGGGTGGCACTTAGAGTGCTTGTGACCACATAGAGTGTGGTTTGTAATTCCCCAACTCCTATGCAATGAAATCTCTCATCTTCATGATCATCTTATGTTGATTTGCTCCAAGTTCTTCTTTCTTTTGTTTCTCCTTTTTGGAGTTCTTATTTGGAGATGAGTCTTGGTAATTTCTTACTGGTTCTTGATGGTCTATGAAGCCTTGAGGTTGCTAATATGATTTTCCACACTCTTTGCAACCATATGAGAGGCAAGAGATCAAGTTCTTGACTTGTTGCAAATCTGTTCAGAAACTTTCATCCGCGCAACAGTCAGTAAAAGCTTTTAGAAAAATCTAGAAAAATCATTTTGGGATGATTCCAGTTGGAAAAGATGCATGATTCATATACCCATCTTTGGTAAAAATTTGAAGTCCACTGGTTTATCCATTTGGGAGCTATGAAGTGAAAACCGGGCCCCAAACTTTCCGCTCGAAGTTCTTAACTGCTCTTGCTGTTTGATTTTTTATCTTTTCTGTGGATGGATTCTTCAGATTATTTTTGGTGGAGTGCTTCAAGACTCATGGTTTCATAGGGAGAAAAATTCCCATAATTTTTGGAGCAACAGAAAGCCATCATCTCTCTGCTTCAATTAGAAACAAACTCTAAAGAATCTGCTTTTGCTTTTCAGAAAGCAACTTGTGTTGTTTGATTTTTCATGATTTTTCTGTAAGGAGTTTTGAGGAGATTTTTGGTGGAGTGCTTCACGACACATTTTAACGCTAACGCTGACGCTGACGCTGACGCTAACGCTAACGCTCCCAAATCCATTCCATACTTAACCTAATCAACTAGAATAATGGCTAATTACAGTGAGAGGATGATTAGTTCGTTACCCAAAAGTGAAGACCCAAACCCTAGCTTTTCTCCTCTTCCTCCTCTCTTCCTCTTCTTCTCCTTCTTCCTTCCCTTCTCTTCTCCCTTCCTCTTCTCTTCCAAAACCAGTCCCCCTACCCCTCCCCTCTGCCCAAGCTTGCTGCTGCGCCGGCGGCTATCTGGGGAGGGCGTCGGCTGGGACGGCGGCGCCTAGAGGAGGGCGACAGATGGGGGAGGAGGAGGCGCTAGGAGGAGGGTGAGCTGGATGGAGGAGCACGGGCTGGGGAAGACACCGAATAAAAGGAGAGAGAGAGATCCAGGAGAGTTCTAGAGAGAGCGAGAGACCGCAAGTTTTATTGGGGGCGGTGGGGAGATGGGCTGGTTGGGCTGGCTAGCCCAACCCTCTCTCTGTTTTTTTTCAATTAGCATTATATGCATTGTATTAGGTATCGAACTTCCAATACAAATTGAGTTGACACGATAGAGTAAACAATAGATATGCTATTTCTTTTAAGAGCATGAAATTAAAGGCCAAATACTTGATTCAGTAGGTAAAGAAACAAAATTTCTTTATGAATAGTACAGTTGAAATTTCTCTTTGTTGGACGTGTTGATGGCGTGGTATAAAAATGAAAAAGCTAAAATATTTTATTGGAAAACAAAAAACTATTTTCGAATCGACTATCCTTATATGAAGTGACAATAAAAAAATTATACAGAAGTATGAAAAGTATATGAAATTAAAGGCCAAATAGTTAACTCGAAAGGTTAAAAAACAAAAGTTGTTTACAAATAGTATAGCATAAATTGTCTTTGAAACTGATGTGTTGATAGGATGGTGTTAGGATTTAGAGCCCACTGCAAACGGCCCACACAAGGGCCCAAACGCAGAGAAAGGGCTCCCCAGGTCTTAACGGGCCTAAAGGCCCAATTAGAGCAACGACTAAGCCCATGGAAATAAATACAATGATCATAATTGCTTCGAGAATAACCATGAGAAATCATAAATGAGTCAAACCTTTTATACCACTGCCTTGGAGCTTGTTTCAAACCATAAAGAGATTTCTTCTCATGATAAGTGTCTGATTAATCAGTTGAAGGCTCAACTTAGTCAGGAATTTGAGATGAAAGATCTTGGTCCAGCTAAGAAAATCCTTGGGATGAAAATTCAGCGTGATCGTCAAGCTGGTACTCTATTTCTATCTCAGAAAAGTTATATTAAGAAAGTACTTGAAAGGTATAATTTCAGTAATTGCAAACCTGTCTCTACACCGTTTGCTTCTCATTTTAAGTTATCTTCAAGTCAATGTCCTACCAATGAAGATGATAAAAATTATATGTCCCACGTTCCATATTCCAGTGTTGCTGGTAATCTCATGTATGCTATGATCTGTACAAGATCTCTGAAGTGTAAATGGCTTTATAAGAAGAAGGATGGACTTTCTGGAGTTGAACCTGCAAGGTGGAAAGTCCGTCTAGTGGTGAAAGGTTTTGAACAAAGGGAAGGTATTGACTTTAACGAGGTGTTCTCTCCTGTTGTTCGTCATTCATCAATTCGGGTTATGCTTGCTATTGTTGCATTATTTGATCTTGAATTAGAGCAACTTGATGTTAAAACTGCTTTTCTTCATGGAGATTTGGATGAGGAGATTTTTATGACTCAACCTGATGGTTTTGTTGCTCCTAGAAAAGAGCATTTAGTTTGTCATTTGAAGAAATCTCTTTATGGTTTGAAACAAGCACCAAGGCAGTGGTATAAAAGGTTTGACTCATTTATGATTTCTCATGATTATTCTCGAAGCAATTATGATCATTGTATTTATTTCAAGCAGTTTTTAAATGGATCTTTTGTGTATCTACTGCTTTATGTTGATGATATGCTTATTGCTTCTCATAACAAGTGGTATCAGAGCCAGGCATTGACCCACATCTCCATTAATTCCGCACATTCGCTGGACGAAGTTGTCTGTTGTGACGAAGTGGTCCGATGTGTGATGGGGGAGATTGTTGGGTTTAGTTCATGGCCTTAGTCGTTGCTTTAATTGGGCCTTTAGGCCCGTTAAGACCTGGGGAGCCCTTTCTCTGCCTTTGGGCCCTTGTGTGGGCCGTTTGCAGTGGGCTCTAAATCCTAACAAGTGGTATCAGAGCCAAGCATTGACCCACATCTCCGTTAATCCCACACATTCGCTGGACGAAGGCCCGTTAAGAGCAACGACTAAAGCCATGGGCCAACTCAACCCAAAAGACTAGCCTTGTAGGAGAGGGTCGCCTCCACCTTTTAAGTCGTGCTCCCCCATCATCTGTTAGCGATGTGGGACTAAACCCAACAATATCCATGGCCTTAGTCGTTGCTCTAATTGGGCCTTTAGGCCCGTTAAGACCTGGGGAGCCCTTTCTCTGCGTTTGGACTCTTGTGTGGGCCGTTTGCAGTGGGCTCTAAATCCTAACAAGTGGTATCAGAGCCAGGCATTGACCCACATCTCCGTTAATTCCACACATTCGCTGGACGAAGTTGTCTGTTGTGACGAAGTGGTCCGATGTGTAATGGGGGATATTGTTGGGTTTAGTCCCACATCGTTAACAGATGATGGGGGAACACGACTTAAAAGGTGGAGACGACCCTCTCCTACAAGGCTAGTCTTTTGGGTTGAGTGGGCACATGGCTTTAGTCGTTGCTTTAATTGGGCCTTTAGGCCCGTTAAGACCTGAGGAGCCCTTTCTCTGCGTTCGGGCCTTTGTGTGTGCCGTTTGCAGTGGGCTCTAAATCCTAACAGATGGTATAAAAAAAAACGTCAAACTCTTTTTATCGAAAAATAAAAAACTATAAACTGGAGTATCCTCGTATGTGGTGCCATTCTGCCATTGCAAAAATTATACAAAAGCCCTTTGATCCCTCGCATTCTCCCTGCTTTCATCCCTTCCGCCCATGGTGGCAGTGGCAGTAGAGCTCCCAGATGCAGCGGCAGCAGCAAGACCAACAGGAGGCCGTGGGCTCGAGGCCTTGCGGCCCTCGTAATCAGGGTCATCGGTGGGTAGCTCGAAGCGGCAGATGGGACACGAATTATGGGAAAATTTGCACTGTTTGCCCAAAAAAAAAAACAAAATTCCAAAAATGCCATCATTTGTTTAAATTATCCAAAAATACCCCCTGGCGCCAGAATGGGCGGCGCTTAACATTCTAGGCGCCACCATGGCGGCGCCAGCCAGTGGCGCCAACACCCACGGCGCCAAGGGGTTGGCGCCACGGCCTGGCGCCTAGGGGTTGGCGCCACCGCCATGGCGCCATGCTTGGCTAAGCGCCACCTCACGGCGCCTACCCCTTTCTCCGTATATAAACCGGTGGCCTCGTGATAGCGACCTCATTCGCTCCTGACTCTAGCCTCCAATTGCGCCTGATCTGAGAAGAGGAAGTTGAGAGAGGAGAGGAGGGAGGAGGAGGGAGGAGGTTGTGCTACTGATCATTGTCGGTGAGTATTATTATTTTAATTTTTTCTGTGATATTTTTTATTGTATATTTGTAAAACCATGGTAGGCTAGTCATTTAGAATAGTGATATTAATATGTTTATTAGGAGTAGATAGGTGGACTGTTATTTAGAAAATATAAATATGTTTATTATGAGTAATTTAATTAATTTAGTATAGGGATATATATATGTAATAGTAGGACATACTGCTTCCAATACATCCTAGCGATACACATTGCTATCCGAGTTCGATGTCCACCTGCGGATAAGGGACTCGGTGGGTTTGTCAATGTAGATACACATGTTGTACATAGTATCTACGTATCTACATTGATAAATCCACTGAATCCCTTCTTCCCCAGTATAATTGGTTGTAATTCTACGTAATCTACGTTGCTGAATCCCTTCCTACCTACCGTTATAATTTAACATTTAACAATTTAACATTTAACAGTTTAATATAATTGGTTGGTTGTAATTTTATACAGCGAATGGGGCAGTTTAATATAATTGGTTGGTTGTAATTTTATACAGCGAATAGGGCATCGCGGGGGGAGGTGCCTAGGGGCCATGGCGCCGTGGGTGGTGGCGCCATGGGCCATGGCGCCGTGGGCGGTGGCGCCATGGGCTGGCGCCCGACCATGGGCTAGGCGCCGTGGGCGGTGGCGCCTAGCCCATGGCGCCGTGGGTGGTGGCGCCTACTATACGCTTGGCGCTCTCGCCCCTTGGCGCCAAGGGGTATTTTTTGTATTGATCAACATTGGATGGCATTTTTGGAATTTTGTTTTTTTTTTTGGGCAAACAGTGAATATTTTCGAATTATGGAGCTCCAGCCAGGGGACGATGCAGCCGGCGTGGTAGATGTGCTTGCAGGGCATCTGCTTGGCCCCCTCTCCAGGCGAGAAATCCTCCTTGCAGACGGCGCACTCGGCGCCCTCCGCCGCGGCGGCCATAGCATCGGTCACAACGACGTCAGGGAGTGTGGACAGGGCCGAGTTGGCTGCCGGCGGCGTGCCGTAGCGGTTGGGGTCGTTCTCGGCGAGCCGCTCGATGAGTTGCTCCAGACCCGAGCCGACGAAGTAGTCCCCGATGATTGCCCCGCCGGCACGGCCAAGGTCACCGCCCCCGCCGACCCTGCGACGGTCACCGTGGAGGTCGAGGATGCTGGTGAGCAGCTCGGATAAGTCGTTGGAGGGGGACGTGGCGGTGGAGGAGGAGGAGGATTGGGAGGGGGAAGCGGCGGCGGAGGGGATCATGGGCGGGAAGGGGAAGTGGAGTGGGGTGAGGGTGGGGTCGGGGACGGGGACGGGGACCTCTTGCAGGAAGTCGCCGTGGCAGTCGGGGCAGGCGAGCTCGGCGGCGGCGGCAGCGGCAGCGGCGGGCAGGAGGACGGTGCGGTTGCATTGGTAGCAGAAGTATTGCTTGCGGTTGCGGGAGTACAAGGTGGCGGCTGGAGTCGACATGGCGGCGCCCGGCGATCTCGCGGCGGCGGCGATGGGAGTTCTTTTTGGAATCTAGGTCTCCGTTTTCAATGAGCGGCAAATAACCAAATTTTACCTTTATCTATATATTTTGGGGACCCGATCTTTTCCTCCGGTTTAGTGGAGCCCGTTGGGATTGGGATTTCGGTGTAGGAATTAGGGACGTTGTTTCACCGAGGAGAGATAGGATTAACATTATCATCGATAAGAAAATCTCCAACTGTCCTAGGTATCTCTTTCTAAAAACTAGCAAGAGTGCACGCGCACGTGGAAAGCATGTCGGAGCAATACTGATATCAACAATTTATAGAAAAAAAAGTAACATTTAGGACACGTGTAATTTTTTCTATTTGTCCACATCTATATATATGGAGCAGGTGTAGGAGCATTCTTTATTGTATTAGTTGTCTCATTCGGTTGATATTGGCGCGGCTCATCTCATGAAACATCTGAACAAGCAAAATTAAATAACAGATAATCAAGATATAGATATAGATTAATTAACGGGTGCAATAACATATAAATAATTGTTTTTTATTAACAGATCAATTCTGTACATGGATGTACGCATAAATACATGTGACACTTATTCATTTATTTAAAAGTAGCGATGCGTTCTCTCGATGGACCGGTTAGGTTGTAAATTATAATTACATATGTGCATCATAATTGTTATTTACCGCGCTGCAAGCTTAATTAACAGGTTATATACGTCCGCACACATTGACATGAAGGGAAAGATACTGAAGCTTATTCTTAAGAGAGCTATGTAATACTCCTTCTATACAGAGTTCTGAATTTATTCCACCGTCCGATCCGAGCAGACGTTTCATATGTATGAGTATGTATGATTGGGGGTACGAGCCTGCCCCCGCCCTATTTATAGTGTACTATGCTAGTCCGTTAGTTCTAGTCTAGAAAGAATTAGGAAAAAATGTTATGAAGATTTATAATGGGAGAATAAAAATTAATCCCGTGTATATCATGGGCAAAAGTCCATACACGGTCTCTACGGGTGCTAGTCTGTTAGTTCTAGTCTAGGAAGAATTAGAAAATATTAGGAAGTTTTATAATGGCAGAATAAAAATTAATCCCATGTATATGTATATATGGGCAAGAGTCCGTGGTCTATACATATCGAGTTGTGAGCAAGAATCTGTGGTCTATACGTATTGAGTCAAAGAGTTCGTGGTCTCTACGTATATGTATATATGGGCAAGGGCAAGAGTCTTTGGTCTATACGTATCAAATTGTGGGCAAAAGTACGTGGTCTATACGTATTGAGTCAAGAGTCCATGGTCTATACGTATCGAGTCAAGAGTCTGTGGTCTCTACGTATATGTATATATGGGTAAGAGTTCGTGATCCATACGTATCGAGTTATGTGTAAGAGTCTGTGATCTATACGTATCGAGTCAAGAGTCTGTGGTCTATAAGTGTTGAATTATGGGCAAGAATCCGTGGTCTATATGTATTGAGTGAAGAGTCCGTGCTCTATACTTGATGGCAAACTTTTAAAAAATTATGACTGTTGGATGATGGATTGAGTAAATAGACGGATGTGATTTTTAGTTGTATCTAGACCGACTGCTCAATTATAGAGTAGTTTAGATTAGATAAATAACATATTAATGAAGTAATTGCTAGTCAAAGTATATTGTTTTAACGAAACAAAATGCGTCTTAAAAAAATTGGAGTAATCGGGGTAGGAGTGGTTCTGTGTGTGCAGCCCACGTCAAAAGCGGAAGGTGGTGGTGTGCCGTGTGCCCCCAGCGAATGCTACGCGGCGCCACACGACGTGCGCGTGCGAACAATTTCTTCACGTGGCTGTGGGTACCCGGGCAACTGGCCCATCACCAGGGCCCCGGAGATTGATCACTGAGACGTGCTAGATATTGATTGGTTGTTCAATCAAACGTACCCTTTCTCTCTTATAAAAAGCAAAAATAATACTGTAACATTTATTCATAAATGATTATTGTAATGTTTAGTGTTTTTTACAGTTACTTAATATTGTATGTAGCACTATTGGTATTAGTTATAGGTGGACGCGGTAGAGGGGAATAATGTGGTTGGTAAGTAACTTTTGTGATGGTGAACAAAAATTTCATAAGACAACATTGATGGTTTTAGTAATGGTAGAGGGAGGTTTCATATGACGATGATAATTTTAGCAGTGGTAGAGAGAAATTTTGTAGAACGATATTGGTAGGAAATTTTAGTAAAACAATAGATCAGCACACCATTAGATACAACAGAGATAATTTTTGTAATGGTAGTAAGAGCTTTATATAACATGGGTAATTTTAATAGAGAGAAAGATTTTATAAAATGACATTGGTAGATAAGTTTTAGTGAGATAATGGAACAACACTCGCTACTAGATCCATTTAAAAAATATAGATGTGATGCGGTATTGCTGAACTTTTAATATAATATTATCATCCTCTTAACAAAATGTTTGTAGCATTTTAATGCATTTTAACTTTAAACTTTATAAGTGGCTCTAGCGCACAGTCACCAGGTCCACGGATTCGGCAACGCCATCGTCGCCTCGTGCACTCCCACAATCCCTTCCCTACCATAGGGTCACCGCCGCTTTGGTCTCCCTGTAAGCCCTTAGGACTCGGAAAACCTACCCCGAACTTTAACCCGAACCCTAACCTTGTAGGTGGCAACACCGGAGACGAAGAAGAAAACAACGATGACGACAATGGAGGAGGAAGATGATCCAAGCGAGAACAAAATCGCCTGTGATTTTGCTGAAAGGCATGCATCTGTGTTTGAATAAACTGCTAAAATATTGTTAAATTTTGTCATGACAGTGTTTTTCTATTACTCGCACGAGGGCTATCAGCGGACAATATATTATTGCAAAGATATGCCGCGAAAAATATCATGTGAAACACAGAAAACATTATAAAACACAACATAAAACACTTATAAAACACAACATAAAACACTTATAAAACACAACACATATAAAACACTTACGTGACACAGCATAAAACACATGAAACATAATATTTCCTCCGGTTACAAAAAGAAGTCGCCGTTGACTTTTGGAAACGCCTTTGACCATTCGTCTTATTAAAAAAGTTACATAAATATTATTTATTTTGTTATGATTTGGTTTATTATTAAATGTATTTTAAGTATTACTTATGTTTTTATATATCTGAACTAAATTTTTAAATAAGACGAAAGGTCAAAAGCTATCGAAAGTTAACACCTATTCTTTTTCCGATCGGAGGCAGTACCAAACATCTACGCCGTTATTACCGTCCATTATATTCATGTTTGTAATTGCCCTATGCTGCACTGCTGCTACCCCCATTCCGGACGTGGGCGCTATGCTCAATGACGTGGCCAGCACTCGCGGCCTCGCGGGGTCGAGTTGCCAACTTGCCAACTTGCCATCACTCATCAGAATATCAGATCAAAAAGCTGGACGGGAACGAGACGGCCTAAAAAGGCGAGAGCTGAGGGCACCACTACTCCGCCTCCGCCGCCTACCCAGTTGTCCTCGGAGAGTTGGAGCCCTCTACGGCGACGACGACCACCACCATCTCCATGGCCGCGCCGCCGCCGATCCCCCGCCGTGGCCTCTTCATCGCCGGCGCGTGGCGGGAGCCGGCCCTCGGCCGCCGCATTCCCGTCGTCAACCCAGCCACCGAGGCCACCATCGGTCAGTTCCTCCGGCCGCCTGCCGCGGCCCCGTGCTCCTCCGGTGCAGGGTTCCTGCTTCGGACGTGTCTGCGCGGCTAGCACCGTACTGACTTGAGGTTTTTGGTGTTCTGCGTGGGGGTCGGTGAAGGTGACATCCCAGCGGCCACGGCGGAGGACGTCGAGCTCGCGGTCGCCGCGGCGCGGGAAGCGTTCTATCGCGATGAGGGCAGCCGCTGGTCGCGCGCTCCCGGGGCGGCGAGGGCGAAGTACCTCAACGCGATCGCCGCTAAGGTGCCTACTTTTGTCGTGCTCTCCGAATCTGAGGCCTGCTTAATCTCTTGGAAGCTAAGATTGATGCATGGAGTTGTCGATCTCATTGGTTCGTCGCTGTGTGAATGAAGTTGGTTTCGGGGGCTTATGGAGAAATTTCGTCAAGTCGGATTATTGTTGAAAAATTCCAGATGTTTGTTGCGTTTCCTTTGTTGCAAATCACTTGAACTGGTTTTTCATTTGGTGCAAGTCCGTGAGGGATAGTCAAAGCCTCGCAGCAACATATCGTAAACAACCTACAACAGATACTTTAGCTTAATTACGTCCTGGTAATCTTATACTTTACTATATAAGCTTGATCTGCTTCATAACAATGTGAAGATGGCAATATATCAGACTATTTTCATTGCAGAACATGCTATTGCTTTTGCAATGAAATTGTTTTTTGAGCACTGGACTGCACAATTTAAAACATGGATGCGCCCTAGTTATTGATATTTAACATTGCAAAGTATTCTTAGCGTCTAAGATCAACTCATATGCATATGTAACATTCGGAGGGTTTATTAAGTTTGTGCTCTTTGCTGCATTTTAAATGGAAAATTCAGAAGCTGAAACTTCTGTTAGTGTGAGAGAATCGTCTATTTCAATGCTTTCAGTAAGAGACGCTCACCTGCTCAAAATTCATTAGTATATTTGTTATGACTCAGTCGATTTCTTGAAATGTTGGATGTTGGGTGCAGATTAAAGATAGGAAGTCTTATCTGGCATTGCTGGAGACACTTGATTCTGGGAAGCCTCAAGATGAAGCAGCTGGGGACATGGTATTTTTGATTATTCACAGTATGGTGTTCGGCGTGCTTGACGAAGCTCGATGTTTTATTTGTTGCCTGTCCACCTTATTTTAGGAGGATGTCGCTGCATGTTTTGAGTACTACGCTGGTCTGGCAGAAGCTTTAGATGGGAAACAAGGTTCACCAATCTCTCTACCCATGGAGAATTTCAAGTCTTGTGTACTCAAAGAACCCATAGGGGTTGTTGGACTGATCACTCCCTGGTATAAGAAATGCCTTGATTCACCATGTTTTCTAACCATTTCATTTTATTTTCTTGCCTTTCAATCCATTACTATACTGTGTATGCCATGGCGTATTAAAACGATATAAGATGTGTTTCTACCACAGGCAGGTGAAAATAATTCCTTTTTCTTTTCTCAGTAAAGTACAAACTGATCAGTAAGAAATGGATTTTCGAATCCAAGCCCCTAAAGGCTTTATAGCCATCTAATACTCGTAATGTTCATTGACAATTGTTAAGCCCTCTAGAAGTTAGGGACATTTCAACAGAATCACCCCATTACTTGCATTGTGGCATAAATATAACTGAATCGTTGATGAACGGTAAAAGAATAATTATTCTAATTATTTGCTTTCTAAATGAAGGAATTATCCTCTGTTGATGGCTACTTGGAAGGTTGCACCTGCCTTGGCTGCTGGGTGTACAGCTGTCTTAAAGCCATCTGAGTTGGCTTCTCTGTAAGATTTGACTTTTTTAGGTCTTTTACATAATGATTATATCCTATGACTAAAATTTGTTCTAAACCAGAACTTGTTTAGAGCTTGGGGCAATATGTAAAGAAGTCGGACTACCTTCAGGAGTCTTGAACATAATCACTGGTCTGGGCCCTGATGCGGGTGCTCCTTTAGCTTCACATCCCCGTGTGGACAAGGTCAGGCCTCTTTGTCAATGTACTTCCATATATTGATGAACAAACCATAGTGTCACATAATATTATGTAATTTCTGTCAGTTCTCGAGCTTAAAATTTTGTGGGGATCCTCTATGTAGATTGCTTTTACTGGGAGTACAGAGACCGGCAAGAGGATAATGACTGCTGCTGCCCAAATGGTTAAGGTGTGTCCTCTATTTTTGTTCACTTTTTAAGTTTTTATCCATGCTCAGTAGATTACCATCTTCCATCTGAATTTTCCATTAACTTGTGATCTTTTGCTCTTTGTCTATGCTAGAAGTACTTAAGTTATTTTTGAGCTAATGGTACTTACTTTATGCATTGATGTCTCGTAACTCTGATTCTGTTGTGCTTTCTCTTCTACAGCCAGTTTCATTAGAGCTGGGTGGTAAAAGTCCTCTTATTATCTTTGATGATGTTGACATTGACAAAGGTATCTTCCTCCTCCTTTCCATATAGCACTATGCTCCTTATTATGCTCTCTTAATGGTTCAAAATCAGTTTATTTTCATATCAATTCGTAACTACAATTCTCTGAATCATCATCAACAACAACAACAACAACAAAGCCTTTTAGTCCCAAGCAAGCCGAATTATGAAAGGGAGAATATTAATTTTACTTTTTTTGGATAAGCTAGTAGCATCGGCTGATTGTACATCTTTTTGAATTTGAATCAGCTGTTGAATGGGCCATGTATGGATGTTTTGCAAATGCCGGTCAAGTCTGCAGTGCAACTTCTCGTCTACTTCTTCATGTATGTGTGCTCTCCTGTCTGTTTTAGACATCAAACTATTTTTCGAATTCGAATACATGATATGAAGAATCGACATTTCCACAGGAGAAAATTGCAAAGCGATTTTTAGATAGATTAATTGCCTGGGCAAAGAGTATCAAAATTTCAGATCCACTGGAAGAAGGTTGCAGGCTGGGTTCGGTTGTCAGTGAAGGGCAGGTAATTGAAATGGAGATTGTTGCACTTGCAATAAGCTTGGTCACAAATATGTACATAGTTTACTTTGTTACATTCTATCTAGCTGATTTTATGCAGTTAAGCTGTTGCAACTGCCTTGTAATTTTCTGGATAGCACCTGCTTGCATGTGTATATATTCTTAGCTTTGCACTTTTCGTAAGATATCTAATCAGTAGTTCTTATGTATACGACCATAAAACCTTTTTCTTATTTCAGTATGAAAAGATTAAGAAGTTTATCACGACAGCAAGAGGTGAAGGTGCAACAATTTTGTATGGCGGTGGCCGACCACAGGTAAGCATCATTAGTTATATACACTTTTATTACATGTTTGTTGTCCCTTGGTTATTGATCCAAACTGCATTTTTTAATTGGCAGCACCTCAGAAGAGGTTTTTTTATTGAACCTACAATTATAACAGATGTTAGCACATCGATGCAAATTTGGCGAGAAGAAGTCTTTGGACCAGTCATCTGCGTTAAAGAATTTAAGACAGAGAGTGAAGCTATAGAGCTTGCAAATGATTCTCAGTAAGTTGCTTGCTTTCGCAATCTTTTTTTAAAAAATGTGGGTGCTTATATTATTTATTCACCTACTCTGCTTTTTTTATTTCAGTTATGGTTTAGCTGGTGGTGTGATTTCTAATGATCTAGAGAGGTGTGACCGCATTTCAAAGGTAGTTTGAAGTATAACATATCCGTCAATTTTTTTACCCCCTGGTTAACTGCTAGGATGCTAGACAATTTGATGAAATTTAAGAACCTGACGTAACGTATGTGCAATCCTCATCCGCAGGCTATTCAAGCAGGCATTGTTTGGATAAATTGCTCGCAACCATGCTTTGTTCAAACTCCATGGGGAGGGAACAAGCGGAGCGGTTTTGGTCGGGAGCTCGGAGAATGGTGAGTCCATATACAAGCGAGTCAAATGACTAGCCAGTCTGGCCTGCGCAAAGTGTTATCCATACCGAACAAATAAGGCATTGTATATGATCTGAATTTATTTTACTGTTATTTTCAGGGGCCTCGATAGTTACCTGAGCGTGAAGCAAGTCTCCAAGTATTGTTCATATGAACAGTACGGATGGTACCAGCCTCCATCCAAGCTGTAGATGAGATACATAGGAGCACGGAGCGCATGACAAGAACAACCCTGTGCACGGACATAATAATCTTCTGTACCTCTGCTGCACTTGCACCAAACCGTTATATGGCAGAGCCGCTATGATACTGTGTCACCAAATCTGTGTACTGTTATCACTCGCCTCCCGTACAACTGCATTTGCCAAAACTGCTGTGTTCATTTGCTCCGAGGAGCTATCTCCGTTCTTCTCATGCCTTCTTGATTTCTGATGAGAGCTGGTTTTGTTACGCTGAATGGACTCGTTCGCCGAAATTCTGAGCATGGTTGCTACGGTGGTATGGCGTCGCGCAAGCGTGCTTGGATCTTTTAACCTTTTAAATTCTTGAGGCACGCGGTGAGGCACACTATGGTCCTCTTAATTAGTTGTTTCATTTTGGTTTTAATTTGTTTTGAAGATTTTATTATTTTTATATAGATCATTCAGCATAATATTTTGAATTAATTTTTTCAAGGCTGCAGAGTTTTTCTCAAAAATATTTTTAATAACTTTTTTAGCCTTTTTGAAAGATCATTAATTTTTACAACTACAATTTAACCTAAACTAAGGCCCTGTTTGTTTGAGCTTGTTTGAGTTGCAGCTTCTCTAAAAGCTGCTTCTGCGAGAAGCCACAAAAAACTAGCTTTTGGAAAAAAAACTCATATTATAGTACAAATTAGGCTTTTGGTGGCTTTTGGCTTTTTTGAAGGGGGCTCTAAAAGCTGGCTAACAGGGCCTAAAACCATGAATCAAAGGGGACATAGCCGCACATATGATGATTAAAAATTAATAAATTGTAACATAATAAGTACTCCCTCTGATCACGAAAAGAAGTTGCTGTTGACTTTTGAAGACATATTTGACCATTCGTCTTATTCAAAAAAGTTATGTAAATATCATTTGATTTGTTGTGATTTAATTTATTGTTAAATCTATTTTAAGTATGACTTATATTTTTATATATTTATAAAAAATTGAATAAGACAAATGGTCAAAATCGTATGCAAAAGTCAACGGCGACTTCTTTTCTTGACCGGAGGGAGTAGTTTTCATTGTCAAGTCTTAATGTCGCCGTTAACCATATCCACTTATATTGACCAGTCAAGGGCAATAAGCATCACAGGAAGTAGAGCAGTGCATCATACAAGCAAAGCAGCAACAAAGCAGAGGAAAGTGAAGGGGAGATCAGAGAGTAAGCAGAGCAGCGTATCACATATAAGCGCAGTGCATCATATATAAGCAAAGCACAGAGCGGTGCATCACACACAAGCATAGCAAGCATCGGTACAGGAGAGGAATGGGAAGGGTTGGCAGAGTAGCAAAAAATTTTATTATTTAATCCTTTTTAAAAAATAATTTTAATTTTAACCCCTCGGAATTTTTTTTTTCAAATCTAACCCTTTTGCGCGCTTACTATTAACCGGGCGTCATCCCCACTCGACGCGCCACTTGGCCTGGCAGAGAGAGCTCTGTGGCGGCCCGGTCAATGGCGCCAACATGGATCGTGGTGGTTCCCACCTTGACGCGCCACATAGCAAAAACAAGTCGTTTAGACCTAATATACAACATCATCTACACCAAAATAAATTGTCGCACACGTACATGCAATGGATTCTACACGTTAATACCACGGTCAGTACATGCAACACGTATGCCACGGTGCTTGGATTGAACTAAACACGTCAATATGCAACATAAATCAAGTTTTTCCTCTAAAACCCTAACTATCCAAATCCTACGAAATGCGGTTAATCGAAGGACAAATCGGAGATAAATAGTGGACCATTACCTTCACAAGAGGACGGGGAACGATTTCCCCACCCCGAAATGACCGGAGACGGGCGGCAAAGCGGCGGCAATGGCGCGGGCGGGCGGCGGCGACGTTGTTGTGGAAGAAAAAAAGACGGGCCCCAGCTGCGTTTCAGATAAGACCTTGACGCGCCCGGGGTGGCGCGTCAAGGTGGGACTCCACTCAGTCCATGGCGGGCGGCCATTGACCGGGCCGCCACGCAGCTTCTCTGCCGCGCCAAAGCGGGTGGCGCGTCAGAGTGGGGATGACGCGCCAGCTGCCGTGGCGCGGCCAAAAGGGTTAGATTTGAAAAAAAAATTCCGAGGGGTTAAAATTAAAATTATTTTTTAAAAAGGATTAAATAATAAAATTTTTTGGCAGAGTAGTGCATCGCATTCACATATAATAGAGCGAAGGAGGAGGAGAGATCAGAGGAGTAGCTTGTTTGTGCGAGAGGAGGGGAAGGGGAGACTAGAGAGAGATGAGAGGAAGGGGGAGGCCAGAGGGAGGAGAGGAAGGGGAACGAGGTGCTAGCGTGCCGCTTCTGTGATGGAGACTGAGACGACGACGACGACCAAGGGTGATAGGGAAGGGGCGTTGAATATCTTGCCACTAGATCTTGAATCCTTGCTACAATCTAGGGTCCATAGCCACCGCTGCCTCTAGGTGAGAATATTGTGTTGATAACTGTTTGGCTCAGATTACCATATACAGGCCTCCTGTAACCTGTTTATCTTCCCCCCTACCTATGGTGCATTGGTGCCCTCCTCCAACCTTGTGGATGCCATACGCGCCATGCCGATGCCACGCCGATGCCTCGGATGCCCAGGGACACCATAGACACTGGTGGTGAGGAGTCTGCTGAGGCGTCCGCATCCATCCGCCACGACGCTAAGGCATCACCACTTCTAGGATGCCACAACATCCATGATTCTGAGCTTTAACATTTTAAAGAAAATAATTCTACAAGTTAATAATATGTTCGAAGTGATTGAGCTGAGTAAATAAGACGGTTGAGCTAAGTGTTAAGATGAGCTTCAAAAGGTTATTGAATTTGCTTCTCCAACTTCGTTTATGATATTTTTAATAGCCTTTTATATTATTTTTAAGAGCCAACCTAGATGACTTTGTGATTAAAAAAACTAAACCAAAGAAGCAAACGCTTAATTTTCAATTCAATTAGGGCTTCGGCTTCAGCTATGTTCATGCATGGTACTTAGAGACATGCTTTTTTGCAATGTCTAAGAGCATTGCCAGCAGGATCTCTATTTTTCGTTCTTTATATCATTCTCTAAATCACTATTCGTTCCCTATATTTCCATCATCCCCAGCAGAGTCTCTATCCCCGAAAAGTTATAGAGATTCTCTTCTGCTAGAGATGCTCTAAGCATATGCATAAACATCCTTTATCGCAGAAGTCTTTTCTATCTAGATGCTTAATAATATGGTAATATTCACTTTTCCTATGTATCTCTATCTCTACTCCTAAAAAGCATCTTATGGTGATGAGTGATGGCTCATCAAACAAATCCAAACCATTCAAATTCATCCAACGGTTCCTATGGCTCGCGGGTGAAACTCTCCCAGTCTCCCCTGCCCGAAACCCTAGCCTTCCAAATCGGAGCTCTCCATCGTCGTCCTCCCCCACCCCCGCGCTCCCACACCGGCGCCGCCGCCATCTCCTCCTCCTACCCACGCAGCACCATCCCCGCCGTCCCTGACTCCATCGCGCCCCCATTATCCCTGTGCCCGTGGACGCCCTCGCCACCGTCCTGCCGAAGCCCTCAACCACGCCCTATCCAGATTCAGGCCGCCGCCGAGCTAGCGCCCCCTCGCCGTCATTCACGGGCACCACCGAGCCACCATCTGATCTGTGCCCCCATGCCGGAGCCACCACCATTTCATCTAGGGAATCGTTAATTCCATCATCTGAAAATTGGGGAATTGTTGCAATTTTCATCTGCTGCTGCATCTGATGAATTTTTTTGTTTGTGCAGTTACCACTGTTGATTCTAGCAACAAGGCGCTGGAGTTCTTGGGGCTCCATGACCATGAGGACGGCCTGGTTTTTGTCCATGCAGACTAGCTGGTAAGAAGATGGTTTACCTGCGTTAAATCATGTGCAGATGAGTTCTTGTCCTGAAGGATGAGTTCTGAAGGATTTTGTGTTTTTGGTTTCGCTCATGCGTGGATGATCATGATGTTGAGGTGAACCTGATCATCATGGACTACTGCATGCCCGGCATGACAGGATATGATTTGCTCAAGGAGATCAAGGTAATCTTCAACTCTTGGTGCCATCCATTGATCTGATCTGCTGAATACAAGGTAATCTTCAATTATGCTTAACTGACTTGTTCCTCCAGGAATCATCATCTCTCAGGGACATCCCGGTTGTGATCATGTCATCAGAAAACATCCTTCAAGGATCAATACGTAAGAGAAATAAATCGAAGTTACTTGTGCACAAAAGATTAATTTTAACCCAAAGAAGAGCATCATCTAGATTATCTAATTTTTCGAGATGAAAAACATGTTTGGAGCTTGAAGGCGGTGAAGCTCTATATACACGGTAGAGCTTGCTGTGATCACTTGGATGAATTAAGGTGTGTAAAGGCCTACTTTAAACTGTTGTTCTTTTTTATTTACTAAAGAATGCGAATATTTTGCTGGGCATATACATATATTTGGTCTTCTCCCTATCAACCTTTTATAATGCTTTTTATATACTTAAGTCAAAGCACACAATTTGGTAATGTACATGAACAAAAATTTGATGTTTGGGATGTTCCAAAGTGATATATTATACATTTTAAGAAACTGTCAGGTCATTGCTTTAAATTTTGAAAACAATTGTTCCATGAACTTAGCATACGAGAAGAACAAAGCAAGTCTCACTGGTATTAGAAATAAATAATTGATCACCTGGTACATGTGGTCATTACTCTTTTAGGCCAAATAAAACCTTACATATACCTCCAACTATTGATGATTGGGTTAACTAATTGTAATTGTTATAGTTTGAACTTGGATTAGATGGTTCCCTGATATGTGCTACTTTGATGAATCTCCCTTTATGTCATCTGCATCTTGAACTTTGCACATGCTAGCATAATCATTCATTTCACGGCATGCTTTTGGTAGTGTTGTGTTTTCGTGCGATTTAGTTCCAGCTGTTTCAATGTTGAACTCAGTTGTGTGTAATTTCTGTTGAAAACAGCTATTATTTATGTTGTTCATTCATGCTGTTTTACTTTTGGTAGCGTGGAAGCATTAATGTAGGAATTAGTAAGCATCCTGAATAAACTACAATTTCAAGGATAATCCATGGAATTTCAATGGTGGCATCGGTAGAAAACACTAACTGTAATGGTACTGCCCCTCTTTCCATTCCTTCTTCTGCTGGTGCTTTGGTAGTGTACTCCCGAGAGACCAATTTCATAAAAGGTGAAGTGATGAACTAGACGATCAATGCCCTTTTTATAGCAATATTGTAGAAACAATACCATGTTATTTTATCAATTGGCCGAAATAATAAAATGTTGTGAGTATGTATGTTGCTACATGTAGCAAGCAAAATGGAATTGTGAAAATGTATGACTTTCCAGTTGGATCAAGGATGATAATGATTTGAAAGGTTTGTCCATTCTCTTTGTTAATAATATTAAAATAAGATACAAATTATAAGAAGGGAAGGGGGTTTTCTTGTACTGCCCCCAGGTTTAGTGGTATGATATATTAATTGGAATTAGAGTTTATTTTGTTCTACATGATTGGTGCCCTTCCCTTGTGTGCTAGCAAGCTAGCCAATTTTTATTTCATAATATTTTATCATAAAAGACTAATGAAGTTTACAGTTTTGGGTTAGCCTTAATATTACTACTACCCATATATAATTAATTTACTGATTTACTGATTTTGGTTGAGTAATTTTGAATCAATGAGGCAACTGGCCTTGCGGTTTAGTTTAGGCTTCTTGCACAACAACTTATAGCGTATCTGGCACAAATATCCATTTTGGTTTTATTATGACTTATGAGATAAGCAATAAGTTAGTTTAGAATTTTTTTTGTGAGAAATATTAAAACCCACCAAATAGAAAAGTTCCCGGAGAGTCAAACACTTCTAGATTCCCTGAAGTTATATGCCTTGCCATTCTCCCTCGATTTCTATTTGTTGGGATACTGGCCATAAAACGAATAAGGACTTGGCCGGTCCTTTGTTAACAATGATACATTCCTAAATAAAACCCCTTTACCTGAATGGACAACATTTGGCTTTGTTTTTTTTAAGGTTTAATCTAGATGATAATGGAGGTCATTAGGATTGATTTGTGTATAATAATTTAAATTGTTAACATAGGTTCACCCAATGTACTTGGCAAATAGCTAATTTCTAATTTACTATAAAAGTTTATTTCATTTTTTGAAACAAAGATTAAGTGATGTCATGTGAGATATTTAGGAATTGATTGAGGGAAACATATAATTGACACCTGAAAATGCTCCACAAGTTTAGGTCTTGTTCAAGTTTCTTTACAAGCTCACCTAACTAATGTATAGATAGAATATAGCTATCGGTCCAGTCTGAAGCTGAACGTGATAAACTAACCATATCATCTCGATGTCATAAGATAATACCTTGTGATGTTCATTTTTGCTAAACTCTGTTCTGAAATAATGATAGGTCATATTACTTGAGCTCAAACTGACATTTTAACTCTCAATATTTTCTCTGCAGAGGCGAAAGTGCGGTAATCTGGGAAACAAGGTATATTAAAATTTCCATGTATCAGACAGATTTAAGCCATTCCACTAGGAAATAAAATTTAATAGAGGTTATAGAATAGCAGATGTAAGAGCAAGAAGGAACATTGTAGTGACAGCATATGTAGTCATTGTTGTTTACATACAAGTGTGTAATTTGAATTGTAGTCATGCTACTGAATCAACTGTGTAATTTGAACATTCTATATTGTCGGTTACCTGTAGACTTTGTCCTTTATGTATTTCATTTGTTATTTGGTAATGGTATAGTGTTCATGTGTTGATCTGTAATCTTCTTCCTTTGTATTTCAGTTGTTTGTATGTTTGTTTTAGTGCCACTCATCTCAGTGATTTTATTTGTATTTTTATGAGGATGTTTGTTCACATCATGTTTGTAAATGCACAATTTCAGCTTGATTGCTTTCAAATTAATTCTATGTGGTTATATACTTCATGTAACATATATAACGAAATGTGCCTTAATATCGGCTGCGGGGGTTTTTAAATATATCTGATATACTACAATGAAAATGGTTTTTTTAAGAAATAATGAAATTGAAAATGATTTTCAAAGAAATAATGAAAATTTCAGCTCGCTTTCTTGAAATGTATTGCTTGCTTTCGTGTCCTCATGGGCTTCATAACAAATTTTAATGCCATGTTGATTATTTTATTTTATCTTTTGACATTTCGTATTGTTGAGACTTTAGTTAGTAAATTATTATTTTTTTATTTATAATGATCAGCACCCCCATTACATCAACTCGCGACAACTATTTTACATACAAGCTTACAATTTCTATAATATGATCCTTGCACGTGCACGCTAACCATACAGAGAAGTACTTATGTTTTAGTCGAGGTGCCGGTTCAGTTGCATGTAATTTTTTTTCTCTTTATACCATTGAGATGTATTTGGATTGAATGTGTGAGCAATTCAATTGCCATTATATTTATTCGGAATAATTTGCTCCTATTTGAATTCACCGCTGATTTTTTATTTTACTTTGAAATCTCGTTGCGGTAGACGAATGCACGCATTGCTAAGTTAAACCATCCTTTATAATTTTTACTCCCTCCGTTATGAAATAATAGTCGTTTTGGACATTGACACGGTCTCTAAAATACAACTTTGACCACTAAAAACTATTGTAATTTAATTTTAACATGCATTAAAATTATACTTTTAGGAAAGTTCTATTCGAAACGAATTCATCTATAAAAATTTTATGCTTCAAATCTAAATGGTTTAGAAGTATTTTGTAGATAAAATTTTAAAACATTGACTTAGGACATATCTAAAACGACAACTATTTCAGAATGGAGGGAGCATGTTTCTATAATTTATGTTTTCCTGTCTCCCCTTTAGTTCCGTGGCAGAGCACATGCACTGTACTAGTCTACATACAAGCATCTTATGTTCTACATGTCACTGGTAATAAGCGAACACCCAGGAGCCTTGGCTCCTTGAAAAAAGCAAAGAAAGTGCTGCTTTGTACTCCCTGCATTCCTTTTTATATGAAATTTTTATTTAAAAAATTCTTTAGATATATATTTTGATCATTAAATTTATCTTATTATTTATTATATATTATTAATTGCTACAAATAGTATTGTATTGTAACTGATGTGAAACACAAAATTAAAGATATGAATTTTATATGCTAAAGCTGTATATAATTTAACTAACTATTGATCAAAGTTTACATGCTTACCTTTTTTTTAATCGAAATGGGCCTTTATGTTTTGAAAAGATTGTGTTCTTGTGAAGTTGTGATTTGATTTGTTTCCTTCGGTTCAAAAAGAAAGTTGTGTTTTTTGTTTGAACGAGTATACGGCAAACCAATGCCGCCGCCTCGCTCGCCTCTTCAGGCCCTGACCCCGATCGCCCTCCTCCACCGCTTCCTCGCCTCGCCCTCCCATTCGCCGCCTCCGCCGCTCCCCGCGCTGCTCCGCCTCCACGCCCTCGTCGTCACCTCCGGCTTCTCCCCGCGCCCCGACTTCGCCGCCAAGCTCGTCTCCGCGTACACCTCGTCCGGCCGCCCCGGCCTCGCCTCCCTCGCCTTCTCCTCCTGCCCCTGCCCCGACACCTTCCTCTGGAATTCCCTTCTCCGCTCCCACCACCGCGCCTCCGACTTTGCCTCCGCGCTCTCCGCCCACCGCCGCATGCGCGCATCGGGCGCGCCGCCCTCCCGCTTCACCGCGCCCCTCGCCGCCGCCGCGGCCGCGGAGCTCGGGGCCCTCCCCGTCGGCGCCTCCGTGCACTCCTACTGCGTTAGGTTCGGTATCCTGGCCGGCGATGGCTCCGTGGCGGTCGCGTCATCGCTGGTCTATATGTACGCCCGGTGCGGCAGCGTTGGCGACGCGCTGATGGTGTTTGACGAAATGCCCGAGAGGGACGTGGTCGCCTGGACCGCGGTGGTCTCCGGGTGCGTTCGGAATGGGGGGTGCAGGGAGGGGTTGAGCTACTTGGTGCAGATGGTTAGGCTTGCGGCTGATGGCGAGGCAGCAAAACCAAACTCACGGACGATGGTGAGTGGCTTGGAGGCGTGCGGGGTGCTAGGTGAGCTGCTTGCTGGCAAATGCTTGCATGGCTATGTGGTGAAGGATGGGATTGGAGATGGCCCATTGGTGGTTTCATCGCTTTTCTCAATGTATTCAAAGTGTGAGATAGCTGAGGATGCATGGATTTTGTTCCAAGAGTTGCCAGAGAAAGATGTGGTTTCCTGGACCACCTTGATTGGAGCCTATTGTAGGAGAGGTCTTGCTGGGCGTGCCATGGAGTTGTTAAAGCAGATGGAGGTGTCGGGCCTGCAGCCAGATGATATTCTTGTTAGTTGTGTACTTTCAGGGCTTGGGCACAATGCTAATTTGTGTGGAGGGAAAGCGTTTCATGCAGTTATAATGAAGAGAAACTTTGGAGACAGTGTTTTGATTGCCAATGCTTTGATCTCAATGTATGTGAAATTTGAACTGGTGGATATGGCAGCCTCAATTTTTAGAAAATTGCATCAACGAGACATGGAATCTTGGAGTTTGATGGTTATAGGATACTGCAAAGCAGGACTTGATGTCAAATGCTTGGAGTTGTACCGAGAAATGCAGTTTAGACATAGAGATGAATTCATGTGTGACGCGAACAGCTTGGTTTCCATGATCTCTTCTTGTTCCCGGCTAGGTGAAATACGATTAGGTCAGTCAATGCATTGTTATTCAATCAAATGCATGCTTGGTGAAAATTTATCAGTCTTGAATGCATTAATTTGCATGTATGGAAGGTGTGGAAAGTTTGATCTTGCATGCAAACTATTTGATGTTGCCAAATTGAAGAGAGATGTTGTCACATGGAATGTGCTAATTGCTAGCTATTCTCAGCTGGGACATTCCAATGATGCCTTGTCACTTTTTGATCAGATGCTCACTGAAGGAGTCAAACCCAACTTAGCGACCTTTATTACTGTCATTTCAGCTTGTGCAAATTTGTCTGCATTGAAGCGTGGAGAACTGATACATTCTTACGTGAAAGATATGGGGTTGGAATCTGATGTATCGCTTAGTACCTCACTTGTTGACATGTATGCTAAATGTGGGCAACTTGGAATTGCAAGATGTATTTTTGATTCTATGCTCCAACGAGATGTTGTTACTTGGAATGTGATGATATCAGGCTACGGGATGCATGGCGAAGCGAAGCAAGCATTAAAATTATTTAGTGAGATGGAGGGAGGAAGTGTTAAGCCTAACAGTGTCACATTTCTTGCCATTCTATCTGCTTGCTGCCATGCAGGGCTTGTTGATGAGGGCAGAAAGCAATTCTTTAAGATGGGGGAATGTTCCATTGAGCCTAACCTGAAGCATTACTCTTGTATGGTAGATCTCCTCGGGAAATCAGGGCATCTTGAAGAAGCAGAAGATATGATTTTGGCTATGCCAATAGAACCTGATGGTGGGGTGTGGGGAACTTTACTTAGTGCCTGCAAAATGCATGACAACTTCGAGATGGGGTTAAGGGTTGCAAAAAAGGCGTTTGCTTCTGACCCAGGAAATGATGGGTACTACATTTTAGTGTCGAATTCATATGGCTGTGCAGAAAAATGGGACAAGATAGAGGAACTGAGAGACATGATGAAGAATTATGGAGTGGAAAAAGGTGTAGGCTGGAGTGCAGTTGATGTTTGTGGGTGAGTTAACTATTATGCCTAAGATACCCAGATCATATTGGTGATATTGCCAGTTGACCCCAGCTAAAACTGTGTCTAGTTAGGCCACCATCAGTCTTGCAGAACAGTGAGTATAGTCACAATAGATGGATCAAAGTTTTTCTGATCAGTGACAACATTGGCTCATTGACATCAAGTCTGATTTCCTGGCTTCAGAGACTGCATGCATTTCTTTGCACCATCAGTCTTGCAGAACAGCGAGTGTAGTCTTAATAGATGGATCAAAGTTTTGCTGATTAGTGACAACATTGGCTCATTGACATCAGGTCTGATTTCATGACTTCAGAGACTGCAGGCGTTTCTTTGCCTATAAAGTAGTAGCCCTTCGTACTATGGTAACAGTATTTGGAATTGATGTATACCAGTTTCTTCATGTTATAATGGTTTCCACATCAGAAGTTATGCTCGATATAAAGGTTGTTCTGCTTCCTGTGGAGAATCAAGATTGCTCCTCATTACTCGTTGTGCCATCCATAGTCATAGAAGCGGAGAACTAAGAATTGTTCATTGCTGAGCTAAAGGTGGATCCCATGCTTAGTGATTACTGATACGTTTACATCATAGCACTCAACAGCTGGCTGGATCACGACCGTCACAAGATTAATGGTAGGAGATTTCTGTTGATATTGGTAACTGTACCTGCACATGATGCTCGCTCTGCTAATTGACTTCCGATATCATCATATTTTAGTGCTTCCACTTTTAAAATCATCTATCTGGATTTTGAATGTTTTTTTCTTCTTCTGTGGACAGATTAGACATGGCCTTGTTGTCATGGAGAGAGGAATTTTACAGGTTCAGCAAATTCAATCCCCCCTCCGCTCTATTTCTTAATTGCTCTGATGCATTGACTGAGATGGCTACTATTTCTTTCTATTCTCACGTGCTAATGCAGCCGTTGCCCTTGAATCTTTCGAATGTTGAGGGAAAATATTTATATGCATTCTAGCCATCTATCTATATTAAATTGATCTGCGAAGAGACACAAAGTAGCTCACGAACATACATGCCACAGTCTTGTCTGATCACCTGACAATTCACTTTCCATTGACGCAGGGAGGTTGTCACGATCACCCTTCTTGCGTTCCTGAGGAGCAACTGGAGCGGCAGCGTGGTTTAAGTCGTATGTTTGGCTATTCATCTCTTCATTCTGCTATCAACCCGTGGGTGGTGTTGGCCTGCTGCTCATCCTGCTGTTCTAATTTTCCTGTTATGTTGGTGCACAGAAACTGCCCAGCATCATTTGCTTCTGCTGCTAACATTTGCTCAGTGACTCAGTCCAATGCCACCTGGTATATCTGGCAGGCATGTTAAGATTGGGGTACGGCAATCCGATCTACCCGGCGGAGTCGTTCTTGTCCGAGGTATATAGTGCGAGCTGAACGTTAGAGTTGGACAAGAGATTTTAGAATATGTTTCTTGAAGTTGGTTCGCTTTGTTTATTTTACTAGTTATTATTAAGTTTTTTTAGGTGGTTTCATGATAAAAGAAAAAACTGAACCAAGAAAAGATAAAAAAAATACTAAATAAATTTAAACTACTCTGATCATGCTGCAATTTTGTATCCATTCGGACAGAGCACAATCAGATAGGTCCGGAGACCGGAGCACCCGTGTGGCCGTGTTAAACCTTAAGCTTCCCTCGGTCGCTGTTTTGTATGTGTAAACCCACATTTGCGTAATTGAACCAAATTAAGCCCGCCAGCACGTGAAGCCGAAATGTACTTCCCGTCAAGCTAGGCTCATGCTCATTCTTTTCTCTGTCTGCAAACAATTCCCGTCAAGCTGCGATGAACAAAATCCTTCTATAAATAAAGTAGAGATACTGTGGTTTTTTATTAGGAAAGAAGAGGAAATTTCAACCTATGGTCATTACTAGAATTATCTCGCTGGAAATCCAGCTGACAGCAGCAGAAGAGCAGTCCAATAGTTCCTTTAAATTCCACCCCTTAAAGGTGTTATCCTCGTGAGATTACAGGATCTTCCTACTTAGATTTGGCATGACCAATGTTATTCTCATATGTGGGCTATTCCTTTACTATTTATCCATTTTTAAATTATTCTATTTTTCTTTCTTATATTTTAATTTCTACCCATTGTTGCAGTGTTGGCAACATCAAATAAGTGACTTTTAAGTACCACTGTGAACATATTTGTAAAAATGCTATTGTGAAACTGCCAAAATTAGAAACATGTCTTTCTACACACCGTGTGGTATCTTACCCCATCTTCATAATCTATTTACATTAAAATGCTATCACCCCCTTCTTCCTCCTCTACGTGTATGTCTCATTCCTTTCACCGCCCAACAACGCTACACGATGCTCTAGGTGCAACATTGCGGGAGACTCCAAGCTACTCCCTCTCTAGCTTCCCCGTTGTCGCTTCCTCGTCTCCCCCTCTCTGCACGACGCTCTAGGCGACCCTAATGTCATCTCTCACAATGTGGTGGCCAAAGCAGACAATGCTAAGGTGAGCTAGCTATGCTGGTGGTGTCGATGGTGTGCAACATAACATTAGGCCTAAACAGCATAGGGCGTGGGTGTGGCAAAGCGACACAGGGGCAACTAGATTAAGGTTGGTAGAGGAAAGAAAAGGGAGGGAGCAAAAAAAAAAAAAACACAAGCATTGAGATTTGGATACCGGCAATCCTTTAATTGGCATCCCCAATATCTTTGGAATTCATTTATTCCTTGCAGAAGTGGCTTGCTTTGGCTTTGGCGCATTTCATGTAACGGGTTTGTATGGTCTTGGGATATGGGTATCCGATCCTTATGAACTAACTGGAAAAGTATAAGCTGTAAATCCAGCATGGGGTGTAGAATGTTTTGATCCTTTTATTCCGGGGGGAATAGCTTCTCACCATATTGCTGCAGTACTTTGGGTGATACCATTTTTGCAAAAAAAAAAAAAAAAAAAGTTTTAGGGTGTCATTTCACTAATTGGTAAGTATTGTGGTGGATTCTATCAATTAGCCTATAAAATTTTGCTTAATACTCATCCCTTACTTTTCCATCACTGAATAGAGAGGAAGCCATGTAGAAACAAAACATTTTGAGATGATACAGGGATCTTTTGAAGTTGATCTAAGGCAAGTTTTATTAAGGTTTGTATCTCCTTAATGTTTTGCCGTGAATCATCATCGTAAAAGGCTGGGAGCATCATTCTCGGGTAGGGGTGAAAACGGGTCGGATAATGTCAGAACTGGACCGATCGGATCCGGATCCGAATATCTTCAGATCGTATATTTTTTGGATATTTTTCGGATACGGATCAAAACTCGGATAATTTTAGTCGAATACGGGGTGACCATATACATCGGACTCGGATATCCGAGAATCAAGTTTGTTGGATATCCGAGTCCATCCCACTAGCACCAGGCCACCAGCCCAAGGACCCAAGCGCAACGTGGAATTTTCCTTTATTGTTTTCGTATTTAATATTATCAGAAAGTGATAAATTTTGTAGAAACGCTCAGAAAAATGTGAAATAAATTTCTAAAAATCCAAAAATGAGAAGAGTTCAAATATGGAATAACATATGATAGGATAAATTTCTCTAGAAAAATAAAAGAAGCTTTTCCTTAGGAAGAACAAAATAGGAATGGGGTTTTGAAAATTATCCAAAATAAAGAAAGACTTTGAAAATTTAAAATATAACTTTTCACGAGACATGAACTATGTCAATGTTCATCGGTATTTGGTAGTGCTAATGATTATGTGTTATATCACTTGTATGCTTACGCATGAATGCATGATTGCATGAATCACATGATGCCATGGTGAATTGGTGATAACCGATATACTGATGTGATATGGCATATTTGTTGATTGCTTTAATTGAACTCAGACGTATAGTTTGAGGAGTTATACGTTCCAACAAATATCCGTGATCGTATTCGATTTGACATGAATCCACTCCGCATTCGTGTTCGGCATTTCTGTATCCGTAACTGTAACCGTGCTATCCGCATCCGAGAAAAACTCTTGGAGAAAGATATGGTTTAGCCATTATCTGATCCGATCTGACCCGTTTTTACCCCTATTCTAAAGCGGCAAGTATCATAGAATATTATCGTAGGTTATTTTTCTTTTGAAATATTATCGTAGTTTCATATACTGTAGTAGCTAACTGTGATTTAAGCCAAAATCAATGGCGGCTCATCCATTAGAAACACATTACGGAGAAGACCACGGTGACGTTTTGTTTCGACAAGTTTTGCTGGAGTACTACGTAATCATCCGAGGAAGCAAGGGAGGAACATTCTAGTAGCTTCCTACAGCTTTTCCATTGCCTAGCTTCTACCTCCTCAGAAAATCCGTGCCCCGACGCCGACCATCCAGCGATTGATGGACTCAGCGATCCCCACCGTCACAAATCACAATGAAAGCGAACGTTATTAGTTATTACTGTTGGGAAACCACCCGGTGGGGAGCCCGGCCCGTGCCCAGGCCAGTGCACGGCACGGCACGGCTAGGGCGGCCGGGCGCCCCCACGGTGGGTCCCACATTGACCCGCCTAAACTCTAAGAAGATTATAAAGAAGAGGTGGAAGACCTATCAGATAACAGATCGAGAAATAATAAAGAGAAGCTCCACCCTACATATCCGTGTCCCCGTGTTCTTGATCTTTCTCTGAGATTGATTGTCCACGTTTATACCTCGGACTACACCCGGTATCGAGGTTTCTCAACACGTTATCAGCACGCACGCTCCCTGACGTGCCGATCAATCCGCAAGGAAGGCCGATCTGCATCTACTTCTACCACGAAGGTATTTTTGGGCGCCGATCACCCCGTAGATCGTGATCTGTGCTTGGTTTTGGTTGCAGATCGAGAAGATTTCTTGTGTTTTCCTAGTAGATTGGAAATTTTTGCAAAGAATTAAGTAGAGCCGCCGCCGCCGCGCACGTCGCATACCGCCGGCCGCCATCCATCGCCAGGCCATGACCGCGACGCAGACGCCCAACCGCTACGGCATACTGCGCGCGCGCTTCCTCAAGACATCGCCGGCCAGGCCCCGCCCGACACGCCGTGCAGCGCCAGCATCTTGCCGCCGCCGCCGCAAAGCCGCCACCGCGCCGCGGCCGCCAAGGCTACGCCAAGATATGGCGGCGGCTAGAAACCCTAGCCGCCCTTCTCTGGGCCGGATGGGCGCGCTACTGAGCCACCAGCGCAAGACGTGGGCGCGTCTTTGGCCGTGCCTCTGCAGAGCCGAGCCGGCTGGCCGCGCCCGCCGGCCGGCCGCACCCAAGGCACTAGGCCGCCCAGCAGCCGCGCCCGCCGCAAGCCTTGCTCCTCATTGCGCCCGCCGCCCAAGGCTGCATCCGCGCCGAGCCATGCAGGCCAAGACGCCTCTAGCAAGCCCCGCCGTGGGCTCAATTTTTGGGCTCCAGTAAAGAAAAGAAAAGAAGGCCCGTTTTAAACCGGAAAAGAATTCCAAAAATTCTAAAAATTTCAGAAAATCTTCTGATTCTTGCAGAATCACCAGTTAGGTTTTTTGAAAATTACCTGTTTTCGAACATGTAAAAGACTACGTGCAACCTTGCTAGCAGCAGGTCGTACGCTGGACCGAAAGGTCGAGATTAAGCGGAATTTTCAAAGAAATTTGAAAAACCCCCGATTCTTGCAGAATTAAGTGAATTACTTTTGAATTCTTTCATATCTTACAACTCGGGAATCGAATTTTGAACCAATAACAGACTACGTGCAGCCTTGCTAGCAGCAGGCCGTGCGCTGGACCGAAAGGTCCAGATTAAGCCGAATTTTTCAAAAGAATTCGCAAAAGGCCATGGGATTTGTGAAATTGCAGAAAACCCCTTTTGATTCTTGCAGAATCACCCGAGATTTGAATTTTGGCATGTTTTGCGACTCGGGGATTTAAATTTGGCATCCCTGTTTCTGGAAGAAAGAAAATGCATTCAAATTTCTTAGAAGCTTGGAAATTACTAGAAGTTTTTCCGATGTCTTCCGAGATTTTCAAATGTATTGGAAACTTAATCTTCGGCCTTTTAGCATCCCGAACTTGAAGTAAGTACCGGCTTTGAATTTGAAGCATTATTTAATTTCGTAATTATTTATGTGCAATCCTTGTGTGCATTTGCCATTATAATTATCAAGAATTATTTATGCCTTTCAATTGGTAATGGCATGCTAGAATATATATATATATATATTACTGGAATACATGAGAATTAATTATGTCACGCATCACATTTAATTAGATTACATGAAGTAATCATATGAATTAATCCTGAAGTATATATGCCGAGTATCATAAAATATGAATTTGAGGTATTGGCATTGCATAGTCAGAGCAACCTCACTTAGGCATTGGACTATAGAATTGTACCCTGTAGCATGAAGCTCTGGGCCGCCATCGGGCTAGCACCCTGAAAGGATAAGAAACCGATGCGCGGAACAACCCTGCATTGCATTTTCTTAGGCACCCCTCTATGAACATATAGTATTGGTGTATACATGAGCAACATACCGTACGTAAGAAGCGGTTTTGGACGCTCTAGTATACTATCCTTTCTATTATATGAGAATGGGGCATGCATGAGACTGTACATTATGAAAAAAATGGTCAATCTCTTTTTTGTGACACTGAAGATCACATTCGAGGAGTCATCTCCACTCTCACCTAAGTATAACTCCAAGTGCTTGCAACTTTTGTTGTTTAGTCACGGAGAAGATAATAGGGGGAGAAAGCCCCAAACCTTAAAGAAGGGCATTAATTGGAGAATAAGAATAATTGACCTATGAAGAGAAAGTCCATTGCTTAAGAAAGATAACACAAGGAGAAGTCGCATTTGATTTCCACCATTAAAAGGGCAGAACCCTCAAGGCATAATGTCGGAAAATTATGTGGCATTAGGAAGATTGGTCTATGATTTGCCATGATTATGTATTCAATTATGGCTTATCGATCAAAGAAGCAAGAAAAGCAATGGCAGAAGCTTAATTTGCCATTGTTGATGGGAACTCTTGCAGAGACCTCCCAAATCTCCCCCTTGTTCTAATTGCAATAGCACATGAAGTGCATGGAGAAATGAAGATCTCGTCATATGTCATTTGTCGGGGATAAAATCACGGTCCATTGCCATGGCCCACTTCCTGACGGCCCAATCGAACAGCCTGCCAGGGCCCAGCTCCCTGGAAGGTTCTATAAGGCCCTTGTGCGTCGTACCGAACAACCTCCTGATCGGTATGATTGCGTGGCGCCCAAGACTTCGTGTTTGAGTCCGACTCGAACAGGAGTTTTACACGGCTATGTGAAGACCCGGACGTTGGTTTCCCGGATTGGAGCAGACGTCGTGATCCCCAAGACTAGGAGTATGCCTTATCTGCTTCGGGATATATCTGGCATGTCGAGTTCGTTAGGATCTCGTAGTTAGCCCGGCCCGATATTCCCTCGGTAGGTCGGTTTGCTCTACACTATATAAACCAGGCCCCTACGGCGTGTAGAGGAGACGGTTTTTAGGTCAAGCCATCATCTGATAGCGTACCTGATCTTCGCTTCGTAGCATATGGCCTCTTGTACACTATAAACTCGCCGAGACTTGCTCGTCTCGTCGAGCCACCTCTTGTAATCATCTCTGATATATAAGAAAGGCTGGACGTAGGGCTATTATCTCTCTCGAGAGGCCTGAACCAGGATAAAAACCCCTGTCTCCTTGTCCGCTGTTCTTTGTTCTGTTCAGCATGTCTCCTATCTCACTCTTGAAGAACCTTAGCGACTTGAGATCGATATCTCAACCGTCGACATCATTGAAACTAGAATAACCGTCTCGGCCCTGTCGCGCCGCTGCTCGGTTACATCTGTGTGGTTGACTATGGGGACTGCCCTTTTAGCAATAAAAGCATCTGGGCGCAGCCCCTATTGTCAACTGTGCCCCGTACCATTGCATCGCCCATATCCTGAGTCAATCATGTGCCGCACACTGATTGCGTCATTTTGGCCTCAGCCTGCTGCTGACGCATATTGGCCTACATGTTTCGGGAGCACACCCACACGTAGTGGGTGCACATTTTGAATCGTATTTTATGAATTTGCACTCTAAATTATGGTTGCTAGCAGACATATGAATTTTTTAGCATGAATTGGAAGTTCTTGAAGAGCATATTTGAATTGAAGCTTTAGAAGAGCGCACATTAATTCTCATGACGGGTTTTGCATTTGCCCTTATTCCAGTATATATAAAGTTGCAATCAATTTATGAATTATTTGAATCATGAATCTTGTCATTACCTGATTGCAACATATCATCTATATAGTGCCCTTGGAGGTTATTAATACTGTTGTAGAACAACAAAAAGCATTTTAAGAGAGCTCATATACCCGTATCTATCCTAAAGAATACTGTTAGTATTAATTTGAAAAATCGCTAGTAGCGATCTATGAATAACTTGCTCACGAAGAGTCACGGGTATATTATTGGGTATTACATCAGCACTTAAAAAGCGTTGTTTACCCCGAGCATTTATGGAGCCTCTTAAATTTAAAGGCATCCGTGCATGTTTCATGAAAAAACAAATGAAGAGAATAGCACTGAATGCTCATGCATTATGAAGAATGCCGGATGTAAGAAAAACATTACTAGAAGTAATACCTCCAATACGAATTTGGGCTATACTATAATAGATTTAATGCACTTGTAGAGTTGTAGTGCATGCCAGTTTAGAAAACTGGATTTAGAAGCTCTTAACTCTTATCTTTTCAGTAGTATATTCTGGGTTCTCCAGTTTTCGAATGATAATGGATTGCAAAAAAGACAACTCACCGGACTATAATATCATCGTGAAGATTTTCCGAATCTTGAAGATTTTGTGTGTCTGAATGTGTCACCGGAAATTAATAAACTTTGAATTATGAAGAGAATGCAAAGTCCCTGAATCTCTAGATTGCATCTAGTAGGACATTTGTTTTCCAATTCAGCCCTTAACAGGGTAGTTTTGGTACTTCATAGTGCTCAACACTTTCTTCTAAATGTGATCGAGTTTACTCTCACACAAGGAACAAAGCATTTGAAGAGAAGATCTTGTAGATCACTGGAATTAAAGAATTTTCTCATCCCATCATATGAGGTCCGCCACAATGGACACTATTAATGACTTTATTTTAAAGACATTTGATGATGAAATTTGAAGTAGAGCACTGTGAATAGGCATCTCTTGTAGAGTGACTAGTAGTCATACGAAATGAAAATGAATTGAATAATTAGTCCGGTTAATTAGGAGAGTTGTAATTCTTAAAAAATGTGTGAAGACATGAAGTCCTACACAAAGCATCCCTAATCACTATTCAAAAGAACATGAAGTTCTACAACATCTAACTAGTGCATGCAAAGGGTCACAATGAAATTTTCCACTGTGAATTATATGTACCATACCACTATTGACGAGGAATATTTTTCCGTCATTAGAGGAGAATTAGAACTCTTGAATGAGAATGCCAAGAAAATAAGCATATAGAATTCTCGTGCATGACCTTTGCACTAGTAGAGAAATAGAAGTCTTGAAAATATTGAAGTATATATAAAACTGCCACTGAATGACCATTTTTGTGATATGAAGGAAATGATTAAGTTGCATTACTAGAAGTAATGCGTCAGAGAGGGTTGCAGTACCAAATAATTGAAGGTACCCCTCAACCTGTTCAAAGGCCTCAGAATGAACAGGGAGTCTGGTTCCTCCGACCCAAAGTACCTGAGGACGCCTGCGGAAAAAGGAAAAGAGGGCTTATCATGACCAAATCACTAAAAATGCCCCAAGTAGTGAAGAGGAGCCAGTTGAGACCTGGCAGCTGGAGAGAAGCCTGCTAGCGAGGCACTCCCAGTCTTTAATATTCCATGGCAGGAATAAATGAATGAATGTATCGACCAAAGTGTGTGTACCCACCAGCGATAAGAACTAAAGTAACTTACTCCCGTGATAGGAAATAGCGGTGCAGAGTAAGTAGAAGTGTACGAAGCACCCTATGACTAAATGGCCATATGAATTATATTATTAAGGGAACTTATGAATAGAGCAACAGCCAAAGTCGACATATGTATGCCATATAAAAGAAGGCAATTACCGCGGTATACTAGCATTTTCTCTAAAAGAGAAATGAGAATAATGAATGGTACATAACAAGACTGATAGCTCGACGCTTTATGAAGAAGTTTATTCCCTGGTCATGGTTTTCCTCTAGATATATCTCATTATTGGCAGTACTCAACTTGAAGTTGAGAGTGAAATTTGAATTGAAGAATATTGTTACTGAATATATGTATAAGAGACTTGGATTCGGATTTATGAATAAAGATACTTGAAGTATCACCTTCCGTAACCAAGGTAGAGCAAATAGAAACATATAGTGTGAAACTCTGAAAGTCACTATATAAATTGAAAAAGAGAATTAGAATAAATATGCTCATACTTGAAGTATGGTAGACTAAGCACTGCTTAGACTTGCAACTCGAGTAGTTCACTCATGGGATCCTAATGCACCAGGAGACCTATACTTTGAAGGTTTTAGAAAGGTTTGGCTTTAGCAGAGCCTATTTCTGAAGAACCCCTATGATAGGAAGATCTTTGTAGAAAGAAAAAGACCCTTTCTGACCCAGAAAAGAGGGGGAGAAAATCCTCGGGCAGGAAGTCCCGTACCTGAGTGCAATAGGAGTGTTTACGTATCTTGCTAACAGTATACGGCCTAATATATCATCTGCTGTGAACACGTTGGCTCGATATAGTGCAGCGCCCACGAAGAGGCATTGGAACGGAATAAAGGTTATCTTTCGATACCTCCGTGGAAGCATTGATCTTGGCCTGTTTTACAGGAAGAATCAAGATATGAATATTGTTGGTTATACCGATGCTGGGTACCTTTCGGACCCATATTCTGGTAAATCACAAACTGGGTATGTTTTTCTATGTGGTGGCACTGCAATGTCATGGAAGTCGTCCAAGCAGACGCTTGTGGCTACGTCTACAAACCACTCGAAAATCATTGTATTATATGAAGCATCTCGTGAATGTGCATGGTTAAGAAGAATAGTGAAACACATCCTGCAGTCATGTGGATTATCTATTGAGCAAACCCCTACAATTATCTATGAAAATAATGCCGCTTTTGTTGCACAAATGCATATGGGTTATGTGAAAAGTAATCTCACTAAGCATATCGACCCCAAGTTCTTTTATGTGCATGAACTGCATAAATTGAACGAAATAAGTATCCAGCACACCAAATCCTGTGAGAATTTGGCTGACCTGTTCACTAAGTCATTACCTACCGCCTCCTTTGAAAGGTGTGTTAGGGGCATTGGAATGATCAGGCTTAAAGAAGTGCAGGATTCAGGGGGAGATAATTCACACGCCCTGAATTAAAACTTTGCCATGAAGCTGGAGTACCCAACTCGATCTAGAAGATTGAATGCAATGTTGGATGGTTTGTACTCTTTTTCCTTTGGTGAGTTTTTCCCTGAAGTTTTCTCACATAAGGTTTTTAATGAGGTAAATCATGCGCACAGCAAGCGTATGCTATGTACTCTTTCTCCAATCTTTTTTTCTCACTGGGTTTTTGGATGGAGTTTTGATGAGGCATATGCATCTCGCTGGCAAGGTTCAAAGGGGAGTGTTGGGAAACCACCTAGTGGGGAGCCGGCCGTGCCAAAGCCGCACTCAAGACGGCATGGCTAGGGCCGTACGACGCCTCCCCACGGTGGGTCCCACATTGGATCCGCCTAAACCCTAAGAAGATTATAAAAAAAAAGTGAAGACCTATCAGATAATGAGATATGAGAAATAATAAAGAAGGTTCCACCCTATATCTCTCGTGTCCCTGTGTTTCGATCTTTCTCGCGATTGATTGATTCACGCGTTTATCGCCTGACTACACCCGGTAGCGAGATTTCTCAACAATTACCACACCAAAGAGGAAAAACAAAACCGCACGTCCCCACCACAAAAAGGAAAGATAAAAACATTTTCCCGCGGGGGAAAAAAGGCAGAAAAAAAAAAAGAGAAAACCGCTCCCGTTTAAGCCACACCACACGGCAACGGCACGCAGCCGAGCCGATCGGACGGCCGAGATCCCCTCCCTTCCACCGACCCAACGGCCCAACCGCCCCGTGGCCCAGGGGCAGTCTCGTCATTCTGCCCCCTCCACCTGTCCGGCCCGGATTAATAAAAGCGGAGGCGAAGCGATGCAACTTGCAACGCGAACGCCTCGCCCTCGCCCCCGGAAAGAGAGATTTCCCCTTGCCTTTTCCATTAAACTCCGCCCTCGTGTGTTATCATATCCATCGCGCCCCCACCCGTTCGCTCCTCGCCTCCCCTCGCCTCGCGAACCGCATCGCCGCTCATCTAGGGTTTTTCTCCGCCGCACGCGCGCGCGCCGCCGGCGAGGGGAGGAGAGGGGGCGAAGGGCGAAGGTCTCCGGCGAGATGGGCCACGACGACGCCGCCGCCGCGCGCTACGCGAAGAAGAAGAGGGTAAGGGCTTGGGCGATCCGCGGTTCGATTTGGGATTTGAGATGGGGAGGGGGTGGGGTGGTGGTGGTTCCGGACGGGGCCTGGGGCTCTGGTTGGCGTGCCGCCGGTCGCGTGCTGATTTTGGGGTTTCGTGTGTTTGCAGGGGAACCGGTCCGCGGCGAAGCTGAAGCAGTGCAAGCTGGACGCGCGCCGCGAGCAGTGGCTGTCGCAAGGTCTGATCTCGTGAATAGCCTGTGAGATGTTTTGGTTGATTCCTGTGGTTCCGAACTTCCGATGCCTTCTTGTTGGGGATGGGGTTGGGGGTTGGGCGGTGTGCATGCGGTGGTTGGGATCTCTCTATGGTGGATCATACAGTCAATAGACTCACCCTTAACGAAGGGGTTGCAGAAAAAATAAAATCTTAATTTTTATTCGTGTGTTGGGTTTAGGAGTATGATTTAGGTTGTTCATTGGTGTTAATACAGGATTCGTGCAAAGTCTGATCCTTTTGTATTTTGGATTTGTCCAGTCAAGGATGGGAAGGAGGCCAAAGCTGCTGGTTCGCCAACAGGAGCAGGGTCACCTATCCTCGCTTCACCGCACCCTCCACTCCCTCGCCGGCGTGCTGAGGCGAGGTCAAGGGGAGGGGATGCGGAGGAGGACAAGGAAGATGCTGGTGCTAACAAGCAAGAGGTAGGCAGTATTGACCTCGACTCCCCAATGCACAGCCCTGGTTCAGACAATTCCAGAGGCTGTGGCTGTGCCCAGAGGAAGCACTGCTCCAGCAATGGTGGTGGCCCTAGCCTCAGCAGTGGTAGCAGTCTATGGTCCAGCTCGAGGAGTGTGAGCGAAGCCGAGGATGATGACACAGGCAGTGGCCCTGAAGAGGAGAATGATGTCCTGGATGATTGGGAAGCTGTTGCTGATGCACTCTCGGTCGATAGCAATCATTGCCACCAGAGTTCTGGTCCCGAACTCCCACCAGAAGCTCCAATTGTCTGTGCAGCTCCTGCCAATGCAGTAAAAAGAACAGAACCAACTCGGAGCAATTCTAGGGCTTGGACACCTGGTGATGTATTCCGTCCACAGGGCTTACCCAGTATCTCCAAGCAGGCCAGCTTCCCAGCAAGCATTGGTAACTGCTGGGTGGGGATTGGTATGAGTGCCACACAGCAGGGTGTCCTTGCGTTGCCATTATCTTGCCCAATATGCTACGAGGATCTTGACCTGACAGACTCTAGCTTCTTGCCCTGCCCTTGTGGGTTTCACCTGTGTCTCTTCTGCCACAAGAGGATCCTTGAGGCTGATGGACGCTGCCCAGGGTGCAGGAAGCAATACAATGCAGAGCCTGGAGGGGGACAAACAATACCAGCAACTGGTGGAATTGGATGTGAGATGGCAAATATTGTACCAGCGCGGCTGTCCCGTTCTTGTAGTATGGGTCCAAGATACTAGGTTGTGCAAGGGTTATAATGGCTCTATGCTGTAGTTCTGCTTTTGCATGTTACCATTAGATATGCTAGTTTTGTTGCGTACTGTCTGCTTTTGGTATAAAGAAATGTGAATATTGGAATAGGTGCTGAATCCATATACAATGTCTCCAGAAACCCGGTGTCTTTTTTTAGACTGTTTGCATTGTATGTGATGCATATGTTTCTGGAGAGGACCACTTGTTGTTTATGGTTCCTGAGATTATATATAAAAGCTATATAAGGTGACTGTTATTTCCTTATTTACTAATATATGAGCGCTCACCACTCATATTTGCACAATATTTTAAATTTTAAACAGAAGTCAGTTTTTTGAATTTTACATTTTTGTGATGATGCCTTTTTTACTGTTTGAAGGTAACTGATCGTTCCCGTATATTCAATGGTTATATCTATTTCTTTACAGACTAGTATACATATAGTGCTTCTGGTTTTGCTGTAAGTATACTTGACTGACCAAATGTATTAGGCACCAGCATTTAGCAGAAAAGTGCCTTGGAGAGCTCCTGTCTGCTATCACCATCAATATTCTTTTTCATTTATTTACTCTATTTGATCACAGGTCACTTTTCAGGTTCTGGCTCATCATTATTTTGACATGGTGGGCTTTCTTAATTCTTCATATTCTGATCTTGGCCATGAATTTCTGTTTTCTTGCAAGAGGGTATGGTGTGTTTTCTTGCTCGCTATTTCCCTAGATTTAGTTTAAGCTATAATATGTTTTAAATCTGCCTGGCAATTGTTGTGACATGTAACTGTAAATTTGAAAGTTTTTAGCAAAGGAGTTACCTTATTGTTAGCTTTCAGAACCTGTCCTGGTGCTCTAGTTGCTTTGGTTTCTATATTTGCTTTGTCCATTGGACCTTTCAATGCGTGTAGTGCTATTTTTTATGTTATTTCTCCCTTTATCATAATTTTTTGAATAACCCATGAGTTTTGTCATGATCAGAATGAAGTTGATAGCTATTCCATAAACCCTTTATATTGACGTGTGAATATGTGAGACACGATGAAATACTGAAATTTGACAGTTAAGCCTATGAATTTTTTTAATGTTCAGGCTGCGCTTTGAGGGAAATGCAGCTTATCCCCATCAGGCATCTGATCCTTGTATGTAAGCCTTGTCATGAGTACTTTGGCTGGAAGTTATTATTGCTGAGTTGGGAAATTGGAACTTAAACTGAGAATAAAGCCCACTTTTTAGCATCGTCCCAAGTTTGTTTGGGCCAGAAGTTTGTAAACTCAAGAGTATCAAGCAAGGATGAAAATATTCTTGAGAAGTTAGTCTATTTTGCTTTTTGATAGGGTGAAAAGTTAGTCTAGTACTCGTGTCTTTGCGCATTGGTGTATTAGCAGATCTAAAGGCGTGACATTATCTTGGTTACTCCAACACTGGTGGCATTTCCCAGGGTTATAAATGTTGGCATTGGAGCTTTCATGATGTCTTGCAATCCCCATAGATCCATGTAAGTTTTAAATTTAAACTGATTATCTCGAACAATTTTGATAAACAAGTTTGCTTAGAGTTGGCTTAACTGGTGGTGCAGACTGCAGACATCACATGTACTTCAACTTAAAATGGAGCTTTTGGTGCGATTTGATAAACCAGTTTGCTTAAGAGTTAGCTTAACTGGTGGTGAGGACATCACATGGGATTTCAACTTAAAGTGGAACTTTTGGTGCAATTTGCCATCTGGTTCTAGAACCAAATAGGCCTTTTGTGAGGATGCTAGAATTGTTGCTAGCCCTGATAGGGTATGTCTGCCATGTACCAGCAGTTTAGCACCTCTCATCTGTCAAATGCTTTTGCAGATCCCATCAAGTAGACTAATCAGCATCTTGAAATATTTTGAATACATAGTTGTCATGGCGTCGCCAAAGGGACGCATTGGCAGCTCTAGCGGACGCCTCAGGGGGCCAAGCCAGTGAAGGGGGAGGGGAAATAATGTGTCGACCAGATCTTGATGAAAAAAGAGGAGTAAATTTCACGAGCGGTCCTTAAACTTGTTCCGAGTTCTATCTAGGTCCTGGTACTTTTAAAATACACTTCTGGCTTCTTAAACTTGCATGGGAGTTTCATATAAATCCAAAAGCCTCTCCAAAATCATAAATTTATTTTTAAAAGAATAAAAATGTATATAAAATTATAAAAAATCTAGAAAATCATAAAAAAAATTCCAAAAAATCATAAAAAATTCTAAAAAGTCATAAAAAATTATAGAAATTTATAAAATCATTAAATATTCTAAAACAATCATAAAAAATTGAAATTTTCATTTAAAAAAAGGAAAAACATGTAAGACACAAATTTGTGTGTCAACTAGCCGACATTTGTGTCGGTTGTGTGGGCTTGAGAAGCTTGCCATGGCATTTGGGAGCCTAGAGTGTTGGATTCTATGTTTTTTTAAGAATTTTTTATGATTTTTTAAAATTTGTTTTATGATTTTCTAGATTTTTTATAATTTTCTATACTTTTTTATTCTTTTTAAAATAAATTTATGATTTTGGAGAGGCTTTTGGACCTATATGAAACTCCCATGTAAGTTCAGGGAGCCAGAAGTGTAATTTTGGATCTATATGAAACTCCCATGCAAGTTCAGGGAGCCAGAAGTGCATTTTGAGAGTATCGGGACCTAGATGAGAATTCGAGACAAGTTCAAAGACCACTGGTGAAATTTACTCAAAAAAGAGAGGCAAAAGAAGGTGGCGCAAACCCTAGGTGTCGGGCGTCACACGCCGCCGCCGTCGGTCATCTTGCGGAGTTGCGCCGCCGCTGGTTGGAGAGGTATGCAACACTTCCTTTTCCTTAGTCCACATTTTTTTCCTCACTTCCTCTGCTTGCGCCGTCGCCACCCCCTCCCTCTGTTAACACCGCTGCATTTTGTCTCAAAAAAAAAAAAACACCGCTGCATTCCTTCCTTGTGCCGCCGCCACCCCGTTTTCAGATCTGCTTGCACTGCGGCCGCCCTCTCTCTCTCTGCTTGCGCTCAATCGGCTGTCCTTGTTGGGCGAAGTGTTGATGGGACTGATGGCTGTGTAATGTGCCTATGTGAATGATGTACATAATTTTTTTTTTCTATTGATCTTATCCTTTGCTTACTGTATTGACCTTTGTTAATTTGTGAACTTTTAGTATTTTACGCTATATTTATGTGTCTATGGTGTTGCCTCACCGCACATTTGAAAGATAAAAAGGTAAAGTTTTTGGCTTGTCTGGCCTTGCCTTACACCGTGACAATTACGGTTGAATATCAAAAATTGCATAACACTACGTGCTCCAAAATGTTTCATGTGGCGTGGGCGCGTGGCATCTCTAAGGGTATCTCTAACAGGAACCTCTAAATTTGATCCCCTATTGTCTTATATATATATTTCCTTAAAAAAAAATCTCTCCCTATATTTCTTTTATCTCCAACAACGTTCTTTATATGAAAGAATTGTATAGGTGGGACCGTTGTGCTTTCAATAATTTCATTTTGGTGTGACAAGCAGAGTACCATGCGACACGAGACATTCAGTTGGGTGGGGGTTTTTTTTTTTTTTCTCTACAGCGGTTGCGATGCAGTATTTATGACTGCTGTTACCCTGCATTTTTCTTCCCTTGCCCTATGGATACGTATACTTTCCTCGTTCTCTCTCCATGAATTTTACCGTATGGACACTCTGCATGACGGTGAGTCCTATCTATTTATTTGTGATCGCACAACTCGGGGCTTGTCGAATATTGCAAGTGAGCAAACCACACCGATCGGCCTGTCCTGGTTCCAACATATTGTTTCTAATCATGTCCACGAGAAAAAGCGACAACAATATACAATCCTCCCGATGTAGTATAAACTTGCTATTTATAAGTCATAAAAAATGACATAATGCTCTAGGTGAGGATTTCTTACTCTCATTAATTTCTTCACCTTAATGATCTGTCCCATGCGGCAGATATAAGAGCATCCACGTTTAGTACTCCATTCCTTCACTCCATTAGTTAATTTCGTTAGTATTATCTACTTCTTTATCACTCACTCTAAATTTTCTTCATATTTTAGATTGCCTCCCTCCATCAATTACTTTATCCAAAATTACAATGTTTTATAGTACGTGCTATGAATGCTCAAATTATAGAATGAAGAGTACCCTTACACATCCTTGATGTTGTAAATTGATAAAGAACGAAGAAATGGCAATTGGGTACCAAGTGATTATTGGAAAGCACGGCAAGAACAAGTAATGACAATTGGGTACCAAACAAGTGATTACTGTAAAGCACGGTATGCACGAGTGCACGAAGACTTTGCATAGCTGCATATACTATAACATAACAGTACAAGGGTAACCCAAATGTTCCGCTACCGGAAAACATTTCCAGGCCTTATAAGGAAGCATCTCTGCATCCATAATCGACTACACTGATGCACAGATCACTACGAAGGACTGCAGAGGATACCGTACAAGTTATTCATAATTGACCTGGAGTCAAAATAAGACACAGTAACCACTAGATTAAGAGAGTAACCTGTTGACTGCCCTCTTCAGCCACAAAGTCCTTAGCCTCGGCTCATAGGAAAGAAAAATCTCTCGGTTCTCTGCGTTCTTGAAAACATCGGAGGCTAGAACCTTGACTTCGTCAGACACATCGGGCATAGTGTGTAGAGCCTTTATACACCTTGAAATTGAGAATTGCTCTCCATCCTTTGATGTTTGTTCTTTAATGCGAGTTTGTTTCAGTCTGAAGTCTAGATAAGCCTGCATGGTTTGTTGGATGCTAGATATCTTACGCTTCTTGCGCTTGTCTGTCTGTGGTTCTACGCAGGAACTTGAATGTGCTGGTTCATCAATTCGTTGTGGCTTTGGGTCTGCAGCATGCTGCGGTCTTCCCAAGATCTCTTCAGTGTGATTTTGAAGAAGATCAAGATCGTCCAGACCTTGTAGTTGTGGTCCTAACTCTGCAGTTGCCCGAAGAATGCTGACATTGTTCTCTCCCTCATCGATGCTTGCAATAACCATCCCACAAGGTCTTCCAGAAATGCTTGGAAGAGCGCCAATGTTGTTGCCTCCCCCGTGCACATTCTCAACAACGTGTTGAGGCATGCCGGGAGTTAAGTTCTGCTCCCCTTCAGGAATATCACCTACGACAAGAACAGATTAGTTTCACACAGTGCAAATGCTTCTCCTGAGCCAATTTGAATGGGAGGAAAGGTACCTTCAAATAACTGTTCCAGCGAGTCAAGCAATGGAAAACTCTTACTTTGGTACTTTCGTGCCTTGGGCATTTCCTGGAAAATTTATATGAATGATTGAAATTTAAGTTGGCTGCATAAATAATAACTAGAATAAAAGAATTAGAGGCTCACTTCGATTATCTCATCCCAGATTTCATCTGTTGTTCTAACCATAGATGCCGTCTGATCCCATGAAACACCATCACGCTGGAGTATGGATTTTATCAATCTATAATCTCTCTTCAGTTGAGTCTCATGTTCCTGAATCTGAACTTTGCTAAATCTCGCATCTGGGTACCTATCATTGAAATCCCTAACAATTTTCCTCCAGCCATCACTTCTCCATCCATTTTGAGTACGGTAGTGCGAAACATTGTTCTCGCAAAGCACGTCGACGAGACCCTTTTCATACTTCAACACCCACCTTGCTCTACTGTGTGCCATTAAACCTGGGAAGAAGTTACAAAGCATCAAGATTATCCTCAGACGGTCAGCGGCCAAGATAGTTACGGAGCTCATCACTGCAATTGGTATCTTGGCTCTTGAGCTCAACCCCTACTCTAACATAGAAACAGCTGAATCAACCATTTCTATCTCTATATATTCAATAGTAGGATACTCGCAGTGTAGTAGCTTAGTTAACAAATTCTTGTCTTAACGTCCAAACATAAACTTCTTGGAAAGCAATTATCCACCAAGAATGGACAACCAAAGCCAGGCAAACAGCGGCCTCCTCCAAAGTCCTAACACCTCCACCTCTATTTTATTTGCACGAACTCATCAAATCAAATAAAAATGCATAAATGTGCGCTGATTAACCGACAACTATCACTGGGCAGAGCAGGCTTGTTTCTACATGAATTCAAGAACCAACCGGATCGAATCGCCCTCAAACCGGCCGAATCAAATCTCGGGTGGATCTGGACCCACCCGAATCGCAGCAGCCAAACGGCTGGTCCCAAGAGAGAGCAGGCAAGTTGGTGGGATGAGGATTTACCTCCGTGGCGAGCTCGCGAGTCAGGCAGATGCCGTGAGTACCGAGGAGCAAGCTGGTTACCGTGAGCTCAGCGGCGGCGAAGTTCTCGACGAGCTCCCCGTAACGCGACGGGACCAAGTAGGCACTAGGCAGCGCGACCCCAAGGTTTTTTATCCCCTCGTTGCTCACTCGTCCGTCTCTAGTTGCCAAAGGCTCCAAGCAGAGTGGCAGAGGCGAGAGAGAAGGAGAAATTGGGGATCGGCTGTGCATGCGTGCTCGGGGCAATGGAATGCTGGGAGAAAGCAGGGCCAATGGAATCCCGTAGTAGCGGCTGCCTAGGATTAGCTTCCCTGGGTAGGCACTCCAAACAGGTTCAATTCTTCCGTAGGATCCCATGCGACAATAAAATCCCTGCCTTCTTAATTTTCCCGGGGAGTTATTTCCCCTGGTTGGGGAGTTATTTCCCCTGCGAACCAAACAACATTACCAGTGACATTTATAAATTTTGATCTCTAATATCCCATCTTCGGCCACTATTCATTCTCTATATTTTCATTCTTTTCAACAGAATATATATCCTCGAAAAGATATAAAAATTTAAGAGATTCTTTAAATATAGAGACTCGGAGAGAGTCTCAAGATTTATAGACTGACACAGAAACTCTCACGTAACGCTATAAAGATTGACATTGTCCTTGGTGGTGACCACCCTTCCTCTAGTATGACATAGAAATTCTGCTACTCGCTACAACCCTCACCGTCACGTATTTGGTGGCATTGAGCATGACCACCGCATACACCCGCTTTATCGCCTCCATCATCTTCAAGACACTGAAAATTAGAAAAGATTCAGATTTTTCATATAAGAAGAGGTGGAGGTAGAGGTGGTGTTAGAATTAGTGTCAAATATATGTACAAGTAGGTTACATGAATATATATATATATATATATATATATAGAGGAATGCTAGCGTGCACCCGAACGCAGGAAGCGGAAGTGCTCCCTTAAGCGTTTTAAATCGAGATGCCTAACAATGATCGAACCGTTGATCTTGTTAGTCTGTTCATGAAATGTAGTCGGTGACCAAGTTTCAGTATTTTTTGAATTTACTTACTATTTGTTTCCTATTTTAAAAATCAACCTTCCAATTAGTCATGGTGCGTCCAAAAAGCTGATTTTTGAAAATACAAAACAAATAGTAAATAAATTAAAAAATACGAAACTTGGTCGATCGATTACATTTCAAATGAGACTAACAAGATCAAAGGTTCTGATTGTTAGGCATCTCGATTTCAAAACGCTAGAGCATAAGGATCGGCGATGCCGCTCTCTCTCTCTCTCTCTCTCTCTCTCTCTCTCTATATATATATATATATATATATATATATATATATATATATATATATATGGGGCACCTCCGTGTAAACCGTAATGACTAAAGTAGCAGCGTAGGCACAGAGGTTCGAGGCTGGCATGAGGTCATGACACGAGCGGCCAATATGATGCGTTATTGGGAAGGAGTATACATAATCATTAGGGCTAGAAAAATAGCTCACGTTTCGGCTCAGGCTCGGCTCGGAGGTGTGACTGAGTTCGAGCCGAGCCCACTTTTGAGGCTCGTTAAAATAGCGAGCCGAGCCTATCTTGACTCGTTTCTGACCGAGCCTAGTTTGGCAGCCGATATGATGCGTTATTGGGAAGGAGTATAAATAATCATTAGGGCTAGAAAAATAGCTCGCGTTTCGGCTCAGGCTCGGCTCGGAGGTGTGACTGAGTTCAAGTCGAGCCCACTTTTGAGGCTCGTTAAAATAGCGAGCCGAGCCTATCTTGACTCGTTTCTGACCGAGCCTAGTTTGGCTAGGCTTGGCTAGTTGATAGATTTTGAACGCGAAAATGCCTCAGGCTTGTGGCTCGGCTCGCTCGAAGGTGTTACCAAGCCCGAGCCGAGCCCACTTTTGGGGCTCACCAAAATGGCAAGCCAACCTTGGCTCGACTCGTTTTTGACCGAGCTCGATTGAGCTAGGCTCATCTCGGTTCGGCTTGTTTCCACTCCTAATAATCATTGCCTCGTAGATATAGACTGAGAGCCGATCTATGTTACCAAACATTGTGCGAGGATAGCTTGGTATCAATGGACATGCCCTCTCAACATGTGCGACTATAGATGGCCAAACGGGCGGCCCGGCCCGGGCACGAATAAACCAGTGCCCTAAGACAACCCAAGACCATCCTCGGCCGTCAGGTTGCACAAATTTACCGGCCGAGGCAAAGGCCCGTGCACGAATAGACCGGGCCCTGTTCTAAATAGAGTCCAGGCACGGCCCGAAGGGATGGGCCCTGTTCTAAATAGAGAAAATATGTGCTAAAAATGGTGACTCCAAGCTTTGAGCCAGGGACCTCTTGACATCCAAAGCCTTATTGCCTACTAGCCACTAGAACTTGATTTTACTTGTGTTGATTGTGTCATGTTACATTATAATATATATATTGATGAATAAAAATCGAAAAATTAATCGTGCGTCTTAGGGCCCGCCAGCCGTACTGGCCTTGACCTGGCATGGTCTGGCCCGATCTATGTCGTGGTAATAGGTAGAAGTGCGGGCGGGCCAAAATGTCGTGTCTAGTGCATGCCCATTTGGCCCGGCCCGTTTGGCCATCTATACGTGCGACGCACGCAACAGCAACTAATACCAAAAAGAATGGATGGACGATTCACATGCAGCCCAACTGACCGACGCATGCGTGACGGATGGAAGCCTAGATTTGAGATTTGACCCATCCACTCCACCAACCCCCGTGGGTTCCAATATCCAAGGATAACCACGCCGTTTGCGATCCAGCTAGCTCGATCTTGCTCTTGCGTGCACGCGGGGGACGGTGGCGGAGCAAGACCAACGTCTCCCCCGGAGCTCGACGAGAAAGAAAAACTCAACCAAAACAAAAACAACCACATTCTATATAAGCACGTTTGGGTTCCACCCTTCCTTGTTCCACTCCCACTCCTACTCCGGACTCATCGCCACAGAACCTCGCACCATCTCGCGTCGCCGCCTCCTCGCCGGCATTGGCATGGCCTGCTTCCACATCGCCTCCGCCTCTACCCCGGGAGCCGCCACAGCCGCTATGGCGGTGAGATGTCCGTCGACCTCCTCGGCGGCGGCTGCCTTCGCTCGCCTCCCGGCAACGCCCCATACGAATATCGCTCTGGCCAGTTTCGTTACGCCCACATGGCCACTTCTAGGATTTGGAGGAGGGGATAATTTGCATTGGGCTGCTGTACTGGATTGTTTGTGTCACCTTATTAAGGATGGGAAAAAACTTTGTGGGTATATTGGTATATGTTGTTTGGTAAATAGGTAGTTGGTGTTAGACAACCATGCTATTTGGTGTAGTCTGAGATTATTAATTTGCACGCAAACGTAGATGAAGAACGAGAACATACACAAAGTAGATGAACACATATGCAGAGGGGGATACAATGCTTTATTATCTCATAATTGATCTATTACACATGGTATTCCTGTCCTTGTACACTTGATGATTTTCTTGGGGACAAGTCAACATATTGGCCCCACCACCTAGCGCGTCCTGGCCCAACAACTATTCCTACACAAAAAGATGGAGTGCTATTCCTATTCAACTATGCCTATTTATCTGTGGCAACATATCTTGTGTACATAGGGGTTCTTGTATAAACCACGTGTACACCAACCAATAAAATGTATGAACAAATATGGAAAAATTTATAGATGTTCTAATAAACCTGCTCAACCTATGTATAAAGTTTTAAAATCAAATTCATTATATATTAAGAGCTGTAAAAAGAGAAAATTATATCAATTTTAAACTATTCAAAATTGTTATTATTTTCTCTTTTCTATAACTCTTGATAAAAAAAATGAGTTTGTTCTTCAAGCTTTATACATAGGTAGAGCAACCAATGAAGAAAATTTATAATTTTTCTAGTTACTTTCATTACTTTTGTTATTTGATGTACACGGGTTTACACAGTAATCGTGTGCTGGCTGTGTACACGGGATATGTTGCCATTTATCTGTTGCCTTGTCGACTTCTTGAAATCAGTTTCTTTGATGACCGCGTCACGCGCCACCTTACAAGTTACAACGCTTCACCTAGATTTTTAATTAACCGTACATCCTTACAAAAAGCCCATACAATTTTACGGGATAAGGATAAGAGTACAATTATGGTAACAAAAAAATGCCACGAAAATGGAATTTTGCTACATATCCGGCCGATTACGAAAGAGTAGATTAAACACTTTTTGCATTCTGCGCTGTCTAGTTTAATTAAAAGGGTAGGAAATGGCAGCGGTCACCCGTCATCCGTTTTCAAATAAAAATTGCCTGTATTTGTATACAAACTCTATCCTTGTATGAAATTATTCTATTTTAACATTGTTACCATTATTTACATCATTAATATTCCTTCCGGTATTAATACTTTCCTTTATACCATGGACCGGATAAAAGCGTCAAGAAAAAGTCCTCCTCCCTCCAATTTTTGTAATACATCTAGTTTGAATGCTCTTATTTAAAATATAAATTGTGCATACAAATTTATTGATGCTTTTCATTATTCATCCTTATTTGAAGTATATAATTCTTTCTAATGCATTTATAATTATTAACTCTCTTATGTAATCTTGTCTCTCATATTTTTAAGACATCTATAACATAGACAGCATGATCATTTTCTCTTTATATTATCTTAGTTTCACAACTTTCTTAATACATGTGTCATTTCAAAATACACGAGGACGACGTAGACGAAGGCGCGGCGGTAGCAGTTGGGAGTCTGGGACTGAGGAGCGGCAGCAACGCAGAAGCTTTGATATGCTCCAAACATTTAGATATTCTAATCACCGGACGCACATAAAAAAACCGCACAAGTATCACGAGTTCACAGGCTCACGAGTCAGGACACGAGAGGAAGGAGAATCCGATCGGATCCCCGACCAGCACCATGAGGCCGAAACCCAAACAAGCACATTTATATATCACAAAGCACGTTCCAGTTCCACCCTTCCTTCTCCCACCCCCGGACTCATCGCCATAGAAGTACAGAACCCCGCGCCATCTCGCGCCGCCTCCTCCTCGCCGGCATCGGCATGGCCTGCTTCCACATCGCCTCCGCCTCTACCCCGGGCTCCGCCACCGCCGCCGTGGCGGTGAGCTCTCCGGCGACCTCCTCGGCGGCGGCCGCCTTCGCGCGCCTCCCGGCGACGCCCCGTACGAATCTCGCTCTGGCCCGTTTCGTTTCGTCCCCCCATTTCTTCTTGCCGGATTTGGCGCATCTGGATTTATTGGGTCTCCTTCCCCCTTGCAGGTCCTTTGAGCGGTGGGTTGGCCTTCCGGGGTGGGAGGGCTGTCTCGCCGGTGGTCGTCGCCGCCGGGACGGCCGCGGCGACCCCGGTGGCCGACCTGGATGGACGACCGGCCACGGAGAAGCAGCCCATCATTGTCATCGATAACTATGACAGCTTTACATACAACTTGTGCCAGGTATATATATGATTCCACGTATCGTCTGTGGCCTGTTTTTTGGATTTATTTGTTGATGATATGATCTGCGCGTGACATATTTTTTCTCTGTGAAGAAGAGCGATAACTACTTGGATCGTGGTTAAATACTATTGTGATCAGTATTTTCCCTCTTATGGGGTTTTTCTTTTATGTTATTCAGTGTTTAATTATTTGCTGTGCGAATTGGTTGTGTTTGTACAGTACTAATATCTTGAAGAGGAGAGGCACTCTGGGTTAGATCGTTCCGAGTCCAGAGCAGATACGTCAAAGAAATTAGTTTTTGAAACACCCTAGCTTGCTAACATACGTATATAATACGTACATAATCATACACTATATCTCGAGAACAACCCCTTAGGCTAACTCCTGCACATCTCCATACAATGGCTTGACTATGTTTATATTCTCTCATTTTAAAAGGTGGCAAATTGCTGCTACATTTTATTTAAATATGTCATGTAAAGAATCATATGTTATGAGAAATGCATGTCTTTGTGATATTTGAGTGTTTGGTGCAGTATATGGGGGAGCTTGGAATAAATTTTGAGGTGTATCGCAATGATGAACTGACCATAGAGGATGTGAAGAGGTATAGTTCTCTGAGCTTATCTTCTGTTGCGATGTAGCTGCTTTATGTACCAATGAAAAGGGTTATACTATGCTATACTTTATCTTACTTTTTTTATAAAGTTCATCTTTTTAATCTCCTGTAGGAAGAACCCGAGAGGCATACTTATTTCTCCAGGACCTGGTAGGTTTCTCTTATTGAATTCCATAGCAATAGCAGTATATGTTTCTCATATATTTTGAACCAAGATATCAGTTTACGTTTCTGAGTATAATACCTATGATGATATTTCTTCTTTAGGTGAACCACAAGATTCAGGTATATCACTGCAGACTGTTCTGGAACTCGGGCCAACCATTCCAATTTTTGGAGTTTGCATGGGTTTGCAGTGCATTGGGGAGGCTTTTGGAGGTTAGATCTATCTTAATGAACACAATTTTATCCATTACCTCTGCTTTTATCATACTGAAAAAAATGAATTTGGATATACAGGGAAGATTATCCGTGCCCCTTCTGGTGTGATGCATGGAAAAAGCTCTCCGGTTTTCTATGATGAAGAATTAGGAAAGGCCTTATTCAATGGCTTGCCAAAGTATGATTTTTGAACCATTTCTACCATCCATTTTTTTTTGTAATATGGTTTCAGTGTGCATTTCATGACATGTTAACATTTAACCTGCTTACCTGCGCTGCTGTCACAAAAGTTTCTGCACACCTCTCTTGATTAATTATTATATGTTATGAGTAGTGGAAGGCTGTTGGGCCATGCCCACCTCTTTTAGAGGTTCTATGTTTTGCTTGAGTATTCTGTGACACATGCCATACAATTAAGTCATTCAATCCCTTCACATATGAGGGCTTGTTACTTCTTTTCTTATTTGAGCTGTAGAAAGATGTAGTTGTCTTTATAATATTCAGTTTGTATTTCTAGCTAGTATGCTAGTTTCGAGTAGGTTTTGTTTGATCTGGTAAATTTTATGTTTGTTTCCCAATCAAATTCTTGGCAACTTCCCCCAGTGAACTTTCGATTTGACATGATCCTCATCTTCATGAACAGCCCTTTTATAGCTGCAAGATATCATAGCTTGGTCATCGAGGAGGAAAGCTTCCCACATGACGCCCTGGAAGCCACTGCATGGACTGAAGATGGGCTCATCATGGCTGCTCGTCACAAGGAGTATAAGCATATCCAGGTATTTCTCAACTTCATGGCCAACACATTATTTGTTGCTTATGCACTGCTGGTGCCTGTGGTGTTTTTTCTGGGGAAATGTTGTCAGTTTTAACTTGCTGGCAACGATGACTTTCAGGGCGTCCAATTCCACCCAGAGAGCATCATCACCCCTGAAGGCAAGAGGATCATCCTCAACTTCGTGAGATTCATCGAAGAATTGGAGAAGCAGCCTTCTGAGGGTAACTAGAGGCTAGGAATGACCGATCAGGCAAGCACTGCTTAGGTTCAAGGTTGACAGTGAAATAGGAATAAAGGAGAAATGAGCTTTCCTTTGTCATTCGTTTGGTTCATTGCGATGTATATTCTTGTGGAGAGATCTTGAATAAACATGATCCTATCAAATGGCATCGTGGTGTTCTTTTCGTTGAATAAATCAGTTCTTCCGGCAAGCAAGCAGAGGCTTCCTTTTTTTTGGACAATTTTTGCTGCTTCCAGCAAGATGTACACCTAGGCTGCTTGTGCTAACTTTCAGCAATGTGCAAATTGATGTTCTTAAGCTTCCATCCATAAAAAAATGGGAGCAAAAATTACATTCTCTAGTAAACGCCGCGCCCTCCCCTCCCCCTTCATATTTTTCATTGCCTTCGGCCCTGCACTCACCCTCTCTCATCCCCGCTTTCTCTCCTCTTCTTCGGTATCACTGCTCCTTTCCTTCCTCCACGGCACCCTCATCGTCCCACCTATTCGTGTTTGGTGGGCTCTCACTGCTTTGCCCTCGTTGCAATGTTGGTTCTACCCACCATAACTTTGGGACAACTTATGTCGATCTCCCCATCAGTCGTCACCCTTTGACCACTCATAGCTTTAGCGGTGCCATTGTAGACTCGCCGCGCTTCTGTGCCAATTCGTACCATTGGGCCTTGGCCTTTTTATTCTCAGGGGGACCCCAAACCCAAACCCGAGGGAAAAGGAGAATCACCTATGCTAAGGGAGAGGAAGCAAGCAAGCTCTGAATAGGCCATGAAATAGCAAATTTAATCATTGTGCGGTTTTCATGGCTTCACATCATCTATATGCCTAGCTCATATTGATTTTAATTTGTTTTGAAATGCCATCCCTGAAATTTTTCCTTCAACTATAAAATTTTTACGTGCCTTTGAGATGCATCTTGAGAAGTCAAATATAGTTTGCTATTTGAAACGGTCGGCAAAAAAACTTAGAAAAAAGTAACTTCTACTGTGGCTTGTGGGCCCCTGAGCCGATAACATCGATGGACCATGGCCTACCTGAGAGCTACGGAAGGCTGAAGCCCATGCCCCCACAGCTCCCAGACGAATTTATTACTGTACTAGCATTAATTTAAATCGAAATTAAAAAAAAAATTGCCCGTTTAAAAAAATTAAAAAAATAGCATCCTAGCGCCTGCTCAAGCGGCGCTATATAATAATCGCCGATAGACGGGCGTTATTAAAGGCCTCTGAGACAAGAGAGCTGAACCAGCAGGCGTGTAATGGCGGCAGCAGTCGCGATCAATAATCGCTTGTTGACGGCGTTTATCACTATCGAAAAAAAACCGCCGTTGGGACAGGCGTTTATACTGATGCGAGGAATGGATCGCCCGTTGATTGGCGCTAATTCGCGCTTAACCCCCGCGCGGCCGGCGCCGGATCGACAAGAGTCATTTGCCGGCCTGCAGTGCAGCACAGAAGTGCAGAGAAAAAAGAGGAGAGGAGGAGGAAGAGAGAAGAGGAGAGGAGGAGAAGAGGAGAGGAGGAGGAAGAGAGAAGAGGGTGAGGAGGGAGAAGAGAAGGGAAAAAAAAGGTAATTTTAAAACTCTGTTATATTTTTATTTTGTAATGTTTAAAAACAAGGTAGGTTAGCAATATGGACATGATAAATTAAATATTTCGTTTAAAGCCTAGATTTAGCGATTAGGTTTTAATAAAAATTAGGTATATTTTTCGTAATTTTTATGTACATTTGATTTAGAGTTTTAAATTAGAATAATATTCGATATGTTTTTGTATGAATATGTAAATGAGTTTTAGGATTTAATGTTTTATAATATATGCGGTAATTTGTGGTCTATATTTAGGTTATAACTAGGGTTGTAAGAGAGGGCTATACGTTGATTTAATGCGTATGTTTATTTTTATACCGTTTACGGTTAGGGCTTATAAATTTAGAGGACATGTGTAGGTCCGACGTTACGGTAGTAGCAGACTTCGATTTATATGAAGCATAATGCACGTTGGTTTAAAGCATATTACAAAGGATTAACAATGATAAATCTTTAAGATGTTTTTGTCAAGACAAAAATAATTATAATTTATTAGTAGTTCATTTCGTTTTACATGCAGGTCAATGGGAGATGAAAATATTTTAATGTTCATTATGGGCAAGGGGATATCAATTTTGGTCCAGACGGGGTAGACCTGTCTATGTTCCGGTCAGTGATGTTGGGGATATCTAGGCCCACGGAGAGAACGTTAGCAGGGCTTGAAAATTGGTCATTAAGGACGTTTAAAATTAACCTCAAGAATATGGTGCGGATATCGGTATTGTTGCTAGCCGTACTACGGAAAGACCTTATTGGGAGTTGGTACCAATAAAGGCAACCCGAGGATGGAGGCGTTATGTTGCGATTGCCACTGAACGAGGACAACCACTAGCACTTCTTGTTCAGGCCAAATACAGGGAACAAAATGAAGAAGCTTTGCATCAACCTGTCGAAGGAAGTAATGTAATGCAGGAAGAGGTGCGGGAAGATGGTGACGACATCGAGCATGTGGTGCGGGAAGAGGTGGAGGAGCTGGAGGAGACAATGGATGGATCAAGTGAGCAACAAATAACACAGAACCCATAGGTGCGGCGGATGAGGGGAGTATATTGAAGCTATAGTTGCGTCCATGGAGGCCGAGGATCTTGAGCACGAGCAAGTCCCCGAGGAAGATGTGTCGACGATGAGAGTCCGGTGGCTTTCAAAATATCGTGCGGTCGAGTGGAACTCATCAAACTTTGCGAGCTATCTATCCAGAAGACACTCAAACAACTGGGAATACCACCGAACGAGGTGACACAAGGAGCGACATACCCTCGAAGGAAGAATTGGTGACAGCCGTGAAGATTTGGGCATTATCACTTATGAGAGAATTCAGGGTTGTCAGGTCTAGCCGAAGTGTGTACGATGTGGTGTGTGTTGTCCCCGGTTGCCCTTGGCGTGTGCATGCCTTTAAAGGAAAGTGGGTGGAATACTGGGTATGTTCAATAGTGAGGGAGCATAATTGTACGGTGACTGAGGTCAGACAGAAACACAAAAATCTAACATCAACAATGGTGGCACATATAATGCAGGCTCAAATAGCAGAGAACGTTAACTACGAGCCTCGGTCTATCATTCGAGCCATGGAGGAACAATTTCAGTACACTATTCCGTATGCAATTGCTTGGAGGGCAAAGCAAAAAGCATTAGAGATGAGATTTGGAACATATGAAGCATCTTATGCGAATATGTCATCCCTGATATGCCATAGTTAAGAGAAATTTGGGTACATATTATGATTACAAAGAGGTGGAGGCAGAGGGCGATGATATTGGAAAGTTCGTTCTGCAGTGGGTTTTCTTTGCCTTGGGGCTGCATCAGGGGATTTCAAAATTGTCCTCCAGTTCTATGTGTTGACGGAACATTCCTAACTGGCAAGTATAAGGGGCAGATCCTGACTGCAATCGCCGTTGACGGGAACAACCAGATTCTGCCGGTGGCATTTGCTTTTGTCGAGGGTGAGAATACGGAGAGCTGGTACTGGTTTTTAGAGAGGGTGAAGCATGCAGTTGTTGTTGGCAGATCAGATGTTTGTATAATTCATGACAGACATCTTGGATTGTTGGCGGCGATCGAAGAAATTAAGTTTGGCTCGACTATCGAAATGCTTTCGATGGCGGACATACATACCCGTGGTGCATGAGACATATGGGTGCCAATTTCTTTAGCCGTTCAAGAATAAACACTTAATGAATTGTTCAAACGATTGTGCAAGCAAAATCAACAACGTAAGTTCAATCGGCTTTGGCGGACATTGGATGAGTGACGACGAAGCATACCAGGAGGTGGGAACGTGAGGAATGTAAGAATTACAAATTTTTCAGAATGGATTGAAGATCGTCCGAAGAGAAGTGGGCATTGCTCTATGATTCGAAGGCCGTAGATACGGGACTCGACTCCCCCTCCGATCGTTGCTTTTCTTTACATTACTTGAAAGTAGTCGCTTGACTTGACCACGCATGAATTCTCGATATTCCTTTTTATTCATAACCACAAACTTGGCAGAGATATACAACTGGGTCATGAGAGGGACCAGGGCACTGCCGCTTGTAGCAATTGTCGAGGGGATTCTGCACCGAATATGCAAGTATTTCATGGATGTATCGGCGACCTCAATTGCCATGTCGATAATCGGTTGTTCTTTTCGGGGTTGTCACAAAGTACATCATTGAAAAGGTTAAGAAGGCATGCCTACACTCACCTCACGCAATAGGTACGGACGAGTTGAGGTATGAAGTTCATTGCATGGATAGGCCTCGCCTTGGGCGTAAACGTCGAGGAGAGCAGACAGAGTGCATTCTTGTCGATGATCAATGCAAGTGCTCCCGTCAGAACCGAAACTTTACACAAGCCTTGCTCTCATGTACTTGCAAAGGCGTCAATGACAAATCAATCAACATACAATTATGTTTCTCGTATCAGAGGACAGAAGGAAGCTATATTACACACTTGGCATGCCGAGATATACGGGTACGGTATGTACGGGTCATTCACTGACCCAGTTGGGCCAAACTGTAGGCATGTCCCGGATAGAAACAAGCTGAAATACAACTTAGTACGCTGAGTGCATCGACGTATTCGAAATGACATGGATCACTCTGAGGCAGGGCGTCCCGTGAAGATATGCAGCAGATGCAATGAGGTCGGCCACACGTATCAAAATTGTAACAAACCCAGTAGTGGAATGTACGATTTGAGGTTTGGACCTTGAGTTCAGACACGATGGTCGACGTCCTTTCCATTGATTGGACATGTAATGTAATGCGTGAAATTTGTAATATTTATATTCGTGTATGTCATGTTGTAACGAAATAACATTTCAGTTTGGGCTTCTCACCATGTATTGTAATAATGCTATATTCGTTGCAGACATTTACTATGTACAATGAGGAGTGTTTGTCATATTAAAATTTGTGTTATCTGCATTTAAAAGTGTGGTAATCCATAATTTCATTTTACATTGATCCGTGCGTCATTGTAAAAGATTTTATTAATTCGTTAAATTAATGTCATGCAGTGCTTGACATGGCGGACGAGGGTGGCGGACAGCAGGCCGATCGTCTTTTGGATCCTTCTGTGGACCAAAGGCATCGGTCGCGCAGGAGTGCCGTTGAGGGCCTTCCACTCCCAGCCTTTCGTCCGCGAATACCGAAGGAGCTCCTGACTATCGACGCACGCTGGGTTCATAGGTGAGGAAAAAATTGTATATTGCTTAATGAAATTTTACGATATCTTATTTATTATTTATATGTAGGTTCGCCTTGCGGCTTACTCCCGGTGTGCGGATCTTTGGAGGCGATCGCCTCGAGGAGCGAGGCCCTTCCGCGTCGGCTTCAGAACCGGTTCGGCCGACAGTCTTTGCTTGCAGCTCTCGTCGACCGGTGGAGGCCGAGACCCACACCTTCCACCAGACTGTGGTGAGTCGCCCCACCCTACGAGGATGTGTCCTATATACTAGGACTTCCCTGCGGGTGACCCAGATGGTGGTGTGGGCGTGTCGCCACTTTGGCGTCTTGGTGATGGCCCGAGACGCCAATATCTAGCGGCGGCGGGTTCCCCTACTCTGAGCCCATTCCAAATTCGAGACGCATGGGCGGCGAAGAGGTGGATCTTGCAGTTTACGGTAGAAGAGGCAAATTGTAAATGATATTCTTTCTAACGGTGGCGTCATGCATAATACCTTGTTAAACTTTTTAACAGCGGAGACCATCCACCGGAGGCAGACGAGGCTACGGTGTCCAGACACCTCGGCGTACTGCTTTGGTTGTTCGGTGCGTGTTGTTTTGCAACACGTCCGCAATCGATGGACAAGTTTCTTCTTTCAGACGCCGGGATCGCCGACTCGAGGAGATCGGTACCAGCGTGCAGTTGGGCCTCGCGGTGCTTGCGGCTACGTCTGAATGTCAGGCGATTGCGTGTACAAACGGAGGAGGCGGAGCCGCGATCCTGGTGTCCATCGCTACTCCGGTTGTGGTCGACGAGAGGATCGCCGTCGGTCGACCTCTCATGGATCACAGTGTGTACGGCGCGTGTACTACCACGAGACCGAGGAGGATAGACCACGATGGGTTTTTCGTGGTTTCGCCGACGGGTAATGAAATAACCACACTTTCGATTTAACAATTTGTCCTCCTATCTTATTGATATTCGTAATTTAACAATTTCACCTCTTTTGCAGCCGGCGTGGGCTCACGCCACACCCCATTGAGGACTACCGGACCACGTCCGGATCTGGACGAGTTGCGTGACCACGACTTCCAGTGGCGGCCCTCTGGGGCGACCTCGTCGAGGCTCGTGCACCTCTTGGTCTGTCGTCGCTTTATGCAGCGTGACTCAGTAATCGGCTTACGAGGAAGCCGGTGCTCTTCGACATCTTTCGTCGAGTACTCACCGCATGTGGTGATGCGCCGATTCGAACTCTGACAGAGTTTCCTACCACCGTGCACACCGTTCCCGTCACGTTCACGGTATGTTCGATACTCGTGCTTTCTTCACAATTGTTGTTATCGTAGTGTAATAGTCTAAACATTTCATAATGCTATAGGGTCACCAGACTAGGTCAGAGTGCCGGCGCTCTTTGGGCCCCTGCGATGGTCCGATGGGTGGAAGAGTGGGAACATGCACTGGAGGATATCGTCGACGAGGATCGGGAGTATGACGGCAAAGACGTTCGACGCAGCGTACCTACGGTGTATGCGTACCGCTTCTGGCGCTTTCGTGTCGGATACACGCCTCCTACGGAGATCGTGCACGTACCTAAGCGTCTCCGACACCGCACTCGAGCACCACCGACGGTTGCATATCAAGCGGTAACATTTCTATCTCGTACGGATAATTACTACTTTGCCTGCATCATAACACTTACAATTATGTCGGATGTCGTGTTTTTGATAATTGTTGAACAGTTTGACCTCGTACGACTGTCCGGCTTAGAAGCGCGCCATGCAATGGAGCGCATCCAGACGGGTATCCAGATGACGACAAGCGAGGTCTTTGAGTCCTTCAGGAGGATTTACGACAAGTGCACGCGAGTTGTCGTCGGCGTCTGTTGCGCCGATCCAGCGCCCTCGCTTCCGATCGCTGCGGCCCCTGCCCCTTCTCCGGTATAGTACATATGAATTATAATAATTAAATATACGTCGCACATATGAATTATAATAATTTAATATACGTCGCGTGCAGTCAGCCAGCGTCCCCGTGCTCCAGCACCGAGTGTCGTAGGGACGTCTGGAGGCTTGCAGGGGTCTTTTCGGCCCACTCAGGACGTGCCCGGGTCGTCCGGAGGCTTGCAGGGGTCTTTCCGCCCCCCTCAGGACGTGCCCGCGTCGTCCGGAGGTTTCCAGGCGTCTTTCCGGCCCCGGTACGACGCGCCCTCTACGTCGGGTGGGTTTCGCGGCCCAGTCCGTCCTTCTGTCGACGTGCCAGGCTCGTCCACTCAGGCGGCCTCGTCGTTTTACGGGTCGTTCAGGCCACCTGCTGCGCCCACTTTTGATGGTTAGTTCTCCTGTTTTCATTTTCGATAGTCGCATATGTGATGATACTTACAAATAAACACATTGCAGATCCTGCGTTGCCCTCGGCTTGGGACAGCCAGGCGGCGCCGAGATGCGTTCTGACCATCTCGTCGATCCACCGATGTGCCAGAGCGATCCTCTCCCGGCGGACTCCTTCGAGTACTTCTACGTAAGTCAGCAGGAGATAGAGGCGTCATAGTTGCCTGAGGCACCCCCTGTCACCTCGCAGCGCCGCAGCCGAGCATGCGACGCCGAGCTACGACCCGACCGCGGCGAGACGTCGGGGCCCGGACCGCTTCACTTTTCCCTCTACACGGCTCGGACGTGCGCGCAAGTCTCGGTGATGGTTCTATTATGGGCGTGAAGCCTAAGAGGCGTCCGTGGGGCGTATGTTAGTACATACCTTTTGTTTGTTGTTAGTACCGCTACTATGTCACTTTCCATATCTTATTGTTATTAATTTGTTTCGTTATTTTATGCACGCCGATCATTGTACACCGCAATGTTTAACGCCGATTGCATAATCGCAATGTTTAACGCTAGACGACGTAGCATCCGTCAGACCGGTAGCTGTAGCGCGGTCTTGCGCAGCGTCTAAAATGCCTTCGATTTTTCCTATTATGCAAAACATATCGCAATTAAACTCATAAATTAAATACATAACAAGTTGCACGAACATCAATGATACAACCATTGTAGCATAAGGTCGTCACTCAAATACCTACTATTTTACGTGCATGGCTACTACGTGTAAAAGGGTTGTGGCATTCGCACGAACACCATGTGGTGAACATTGAGAAGTCGCTTCCACGTTATGTGAAAATACCCGGATATTGTTCTTGCATGACCGATCTTCGCGAAGAACCTGCGTTCGGTGTCTTTGGGGTAATGGCATCCACAGAGGCATGAGGTGTCACTACAAAAACGAGTTGGGATGTAGTGTTGATCGAGAACCATGCGGTTTGATCGCTCCGCATTTGCCGTCAATTTGTTGGCGGCGCGCCCGAGGACGCCGCTGAGTTGTTTGTTGTGCGATGGTTGTAGTGCACGCGAGCCCGCTCTTCAAGCGATCTATCTTTGCGTGGAGACTTGCGATGTAAAAATATGCGGCCTTCGGGTAAGGCTCATCCATCCACATAGTCCATCCACATGTAACATCTGGAATCGTGAGTTCAATTGATATACTTAGTCTGCGACGAGATGTATGACGGAAAATAAGGGCGATACTTACGTTGTAGTCCGGCACCGGTAGAATCTCACGACCGGTGAAGCCTTCATGGGCGTAGTCGAACCATCGCACTGTGGCAGGTTACCACTGCGGCATTTCGCCATAGCCATATTGAAGCATAGCCGATCTCTCGGAGGCTGGACCATCTCTCCGATCGTCGTAGTCCAACACACGCATGCGGATGCGGCGGACGAGCATGCTCTCTGGACCAAATGACTCCCACCATGTATCAGAATGAGCGGCCGTGTGGAAGGACCCCAACTTGCCATGGTGTATGTGAGCTTGCGGTTGAAGCTTATGGAGACACGATATTTATAGATGGAAAGGGTACCACACACATCACGGTGAGAAGAGATAAATGTTAAGTATTTTTAAGCAATAATTCACGATATCGCTCGTGAAATTGACCGATCCTTATCAACACCTGTTAATCCCACCCTTTCTCTCTCCGTCGGTGCAAACATGTCCTTCCGTGTGTCCTATCTCTCTCCGTCGGTGGACACCGCAAATGAAGCGACGTGGCGGCACAAATAGCAACAGATTCTACATGTGCTTATACAAAGTGTCAAAGCGACATGACAAAGCACAAAGAGACAAAAGCTGATCACACGGTGTTCGATACGAGCTTATACGGTGTTTAAAAGCGACTTCTCGCCCACGCTACCGGTGCGAATCCGATGTCAATTTCCTTTAAATGGAGCACCGGTGCCCACGAATCTCGCACCACACTAACACCCATAGCACATATCTAGTTTTGAACACTCGTCAATTGCACAAGAACTGTATCTTCAATCGTTTGGAGGTGGTCTCTTATTTCATTCCGTTTAATTGTGACAATATTTTTTATTTTATTCATTCAACCTACTTATATGTGTGTTATATATGTTTCATCGTCCTTGTTATGTGTAGTAGATGGATAACGTGCATACTACTACTGTCCATTTGTGCCACCTAGATGGTGGCTTTCATATGGCCCCAGAGTTGAAGCACACGAACCCTCCAAGATTTGCCGATCGATCGAGAGCTCACTACAACACAAATCCTCGATGCTTAGAGATCCGAGTTCTATAGAGGATGGCGCAAAGTGCCTCCACGGGATCGACACGGTCGTGCAGATTTATGATCGTGTTGCGAGATGGTTTTACGGGCCGTAGGTTTTACCGATGTCCCATGTTTGAGGTGCGTATACCATCAAAATTAACCATATTAGGTTAATAAAGGTTATTCAAATAAACTCGATTTTTTGCGAGCGCGAGTTGTGGCTTTACAAAATGGATGGATGATCCATACCCCATGGCTGCATCTACATACATAGACTATCCGCACGGAAGAATACTGGCGATTCTGACATCGAGTAAATGGTCTATTGGTGTGCAAGCGACAGTGGGAGCGAATGCGATTAGTTCTTGATCCACAATTTGAGGCGAACCCCATGCACCAATTATAAATGCCTTTGTGGATGTCACTACCCGACAATCGAGCGAATTTATGCGCTACAAGCGAAATAAATTTCGAGAGAGTACGGCACATCAAGATCCGACTTCGAGAAAACCTTTCATGCAAAGACTCGGTGGTGCATTTGTCCATGTCATTTTCGGATCAAGCTGTCTTAAGCGGATGCGTACTTGTATTCGATCAAGTCGAACAAATAAAGTGTCATTTTACCTTCTCTTATTATTCTCGGTTGTCACCGTCAAATTTTATGGTTTCTCACAACCGATGCTCAAATATTAAAATAAATTGATTAACGTGATACAAGTCATCATACGTTATATGGATAAAACAATTTAACATATTAGCGCATCATAACTAAACCTAAACTTCCCACTCGCTTGTCGAATAATTTTCTCTTGCTCCCTTTTATAGCCGGCGTCCGTTAATTAAATTATCAACAAAACCTAATTAGCTTCCCTAATTAGCAATTTCTAGTTGCATGAACGTATTAGAGTTTTATGGTCAGGAATCCGATGGCACTCGCACGAATTATTATTGTCAGGAATCCGATGGCGATGGCGAGTGAAATAGCGGTCTTTGGCGAGTAACGAATTGATGGCGATCGCGAATCCGATGTAAAAACACTACAGGGCTGCTGCGTTTTACACATAAAACGCCTACTGGACGGGCGCTTTATATAAAACGCCCGCTGAACGGGCGCTATTTAAATACCGCCCGCTGGACGGGCGCTGTTTAAATAGCGCCTGCTGGACGGGCGTTTTATAGTCAGTCGCCCGTCCAGTGGGCGCCAGGATGCTATTTTTTTAATTTTTTTAAACGGGCAATTTTTTTTAATTTCGATTTAAATTAATGCTAGTACAGTAATAAATTCGCTCCCAGACTTGTATAAACAGAGAAGGAGATTCACATACCACCGGTACGAGAGCACCACTACCGTGGCAACCGAAGCAAACGTGCAGTGCCTGTCCAGCCCCCACCTGTCGTCTCCGCAGCGGCGGCGATGGACGGCGGCGTCGGCGGCGGGCGTCCGATGCTGGAGAAGGCGGCGCCGGGCCACCGGGAGCGGCACTTCACGGCGGGGGAGGTGGTGCGGGACGTCATCATGGGCGTGTCCGACGGCCTCACCGTGCCTTCGCCCTCGCCGCGGGGCTCTCCGGCGCCAGCGCGCCCTCCTCGCTCGTCCTCACCGCCGGCCTCGCCGAGGTCGCCGCCGGCGCCATCTCCATGGGCCTCGGAGGGTAACGTCTACGTGCCAGTCCTCTGTCCCTGCCTCAACCCCTTGCATGCACCGCTCGTCTAGCCCAAGTCGCCGGTACATTCTTGGCTACTTCTTGATGCATTCCCCCCCTGAATTGCACCGGCGATCATTGAGCAAAGAAATGAATGTTTCAGTTCCTCAATGCAATGCGTCACGGCCCTCACGGGTAACTGCCTAACTTGTGGTCTGGTACAGTACAGATCGCGTCTTTTGCCGAGTTGCCGTTTTTTTAGAAGGTTACTGGTAGTTTGTCAAAGTTGCTACGAGCTCTCTACTCTCTAGTAGCATCTATCTCGCTGCACGAGTAAAACCATTGATATCTAGAATTAAGCTAGAATATGGCCATGGACTTTGCACGTTTGCCGTGCTGCTATGATATGTCTGACTGTATTGTCATGCAAGTACAGTGTTGTTAAAAACAGATAACTTGTTCTCACAAGTTGTATATAACATCAGGCTACACAATATAGAGTTGCACATTATCTGAATATGCTCACCAAGTCACAGGTGTACTTGTTGAACGCTGACTCTTGCTTTATTACATCATGAACACTCAGTGCTTGTTTGGTAACAAAGTCTTTTCATAGTTTTCAGGCAATACCATGGTTTATACCATGAGGTGTTTGGTTACTCCGCAAAAAAACTCTGTTTTGAAAGCCGTGGTATTGCCAAAATATGGTATTTTTGGAGTATTAAAAACTCCGGTCTAAATTTTTTTTTCTTCTCTTTCTTTATCCATGGCCAATACTTTGGTCAAATACCATACAACCAAACAGTGGTAGTTTCAAAGAATATCATAGTTTCAATGAGGTTTGGTAAAACCATGATATTTATGATAAAACAATTGAAAAACCATGGTATTATAGAATCATGGTTTTTAAAAATTACGCTTCCAAATAGGGCCTAAACTAGGAAAGTTAGTGATCCTTGTTATTTTTGTACTCCCTCCGTTCTTTTTAATTTGTCGTCGTTGACGTTTAGAGATGCATGACTTATATTTTTGCATATTTGCACTAAATTTTAAATAAGACGAATGGTAAAAAAATATGTCCAAAAGTTAACGACGACAAATAAAAAGATCGGAGGAAGTATATCTTCCACTCCAACTAGCAGATTAACTTCATCCAAACGCAAAAAATTATTGGTAGGAAAGTTAGCTTGTGATTGCCAAGTGTGCGACGCTCTTCCACATGCTATTCCATCACGCTTTTTGTTAGGAACACAACTTTTAGGGCCAAGAAAGTGGAGAATCTTGCCTTGTTCTTTCAGCTGGGAACGAGACAAGATCGCATTGTTTTCAATTCAAAAAGAGCCCACATATGCATGATACCGAATTTCTTCTGATTCACAATTGTGCCATGTGGTAGGTACCTGGGCCGCCAAGAGTGAGGCAGACCATTACAAGCGGGAGATGAAGAGGGAGCAGGAGGAGATCATCGCTGTTCCGGACACTGGTACACATACTACAAGATAACAATTGATCAAACATAAGATTTAGATTCTTATGTGTGACTTATACCCAAGGACAAAAAATACAGCAATTACCAGCTGTTCCAGATCAAACCAGTCAAAAGATGTCGGTCTGAGAAAGCTCTAAATATAATATTTGTATTTAAATTAATGAATAGTAATTCCAGTGATAACTCGCCAAATTCAAAGTATGAATTTAAATTTTGTGATAAAATTTAACCGGTATTATAGAGGCTCCGATAATATTCACGTTTCTATTTCAAAAGCATTTGCTTTGTAACTATGCTGCATTAACTGTGAGTATTTTGATTTCCTGATTGGTCCGTCAGAGGCTGCTGAGATTGGAGAGATCATGTCGGAGTATGGGCTTGCACCACACGAGTATGGTCCTGTCGTCGAAGGGCTCCGGAGGAACCCTCAAGCTTGGTTAGACTTTATGATGAGGTATGATTTTGCTGCCACCATTTGTGGCAATTCCTTCTGGTCAGTTGACCCATTGTTGTACTAGAAAGCAAATGCCAATGGTGATGGGACTATTCTGACTACTTTGATGTATGGCTTTGTGATAGTCATAGAGAAGTAACACTATAAACCAATACTATTCTTAGTCATTAAACATGTTCGTCACATGAAAGATGCCAAATAATCAAGAACTATCAAACCAACACATGTTAATGTCTTCTCTTTTTAACTAACTAACCAGAGCATGTGTCCAGGTTTGAGCTGGGGTTGGAAAAGCCAGACCCGAGAAGAGCCTTGCAGAGTGCTCTAACAATAGCACTGTCTTATGTGATTGGTGGATTGGTCCCTCTCCTGCCCTACATGTTCATCTCCACAGCCCATAGTGCCATGCTCACATCAGTTGGAGTCACACTGGCTGCGCTACTTTTCTTTGGATACATCAAGGGTCACTTCACTGGGAACTGCCCATTCCTCAGCGCTGTCCAGACTGCTATTATTGGTGCTCTTGCTTCTGCTGCTGCATATGGAATGGCGAAGGCCGTGCAAGCTAGATAGTTCTAAGGGCCTTCATGTGTCTAATATCTAATGTTTCATAAACCTGCAATGAATTCAGGAAAATTGTAATATTGCTGTTTTGAACAATGCATTATATTGTCAAATTGCAGATGAAGCTATTCTACTTCTTTCATACTTGATAATTGGGTAAGAAATATAAACATACTAGATAGCTCTCAGCTGCCTCCCTTCATGAAAGTAGAATGCGAATATTACATTTGATAACTTATCCACAGACTTGAGCAGACGTCAATCTGGGTCTCTATGACATGAAACGAGCATTGTTGATCTTGTCTATGACCTTTTCAGCTGCAGAATAGAATAGGAGGACACTCAGGGGATGTACATGGTATATGAATATAGCTCGTAGCCATGAGTTTGTTTAGCAAAAGTGCAATATTGATGACCAGAGGTAGAATAAATTGTGAGAAGAAAAGGCCTTACTTCTGATGGCTGCAAGCATCAAACCGGTTGCTTGCTTCTCGTTTTCCAGGTAAACCTCTCCTAGCATATTGGCAAAATTTACTGATGAGGGAAGCATGATTTTATAATTACAATTTCAATAAAAATGTCTGGCACTCGATCTTTAGAATTTTCAGTTTTCCTATGCTTACAATCTCAAAGCTTGTATGAAGTACTATGCCCAATTTTCCATCAAGGAGCGTTCACAATTATGTGTTATTGGTATGCCTGACTGCCTTTACTTGCTAGTCATATTCATGTTAAATAGCCAATCTTCAAGATCAAAGGTTGTTGTGTTCTAGAAAAGGTATTAAAGGTTGTTTGCTGGTGTCAAAGTATTGAAATGTCTTTGACCAGTAACCTTATCTATCATGGTAGCTCTTAGCTGGCTTTTTCTTGACAAGTTCGTTGATCAGTGACGTATAAACACCAAAATCTGAAACCATCCCAATTGCTCTTTTCAGTTCTTCAGGGTCTGAAACTTTACTATTCTTGCAATGCCCATCCAGGAGAATGTTGTATGTAATATCATCTGGGGGCACACCTACATTAAGCATTGCATTCAGAAGCATCTCAGCATTCTTCATCTGACCCAGCTTGCAGAGCCCATTCATAATCACATTGTATGTCACAACCCCTGGCTTTCGACCCTTATTCTGCATGTCCTTCAGTAGCTTAAGGCCCGTCTTCACTTCACCTTTTCTACAGAAGGCATCGATCACCATTGTGTAGGTCACGTCACAAGGCTCCATACCAGCCTCCATCATCTCACACAGAATACTCTCGGCGTCAACTGATCGACCTGCCTTGCTCAACCCTGAGACGAGGGCTGTATATGTCACCACATCCAGTGCAACCCCTTCAACTGTCATCGTCTCTTTAATCTGCATCGCAATGTCCAACTCGTCATCCTTGCAACAACCATCAATCAGGGTAGTATAAGTCACTTTATCAGGCTTGAGACCTGCATTCTTCATCTCCTCCACAATGCCATTGGCAGCCTTCAAATCTCTTGCCCGACAAAGCCCACTTACCAGTGAATTGTACGCCACCAGATCAGGCCTCACACCCCTTGTTCCCATCTCCCGGTACAACTTCAACCCAGCCTCCACATCTCCCTTCTTGCAATGGGCGTCTATCAGTGTCGTGAAAACAACGGCATTGGGGATGACACCTTTCTTGCGCATTTCATCAAACTTCTCCTTTGCATCCTCGATCCTCCCTGTTCGGCACATACCCTGAATCAAAGTACCAAACGTGTAGACGTCTGGTGCGATGCCGGCCTCCGCCTGTTGCCTGTACAGCCCTGAAGCGCCGTCCAGATCACCCTCCTTGCACATCCCCCAAATCAACGTGTTAAAGCTGACCACTGTCGGCTGCACGCCTCTCCTCCGCATTTCGTCGAGCACATCCCGTGCGCTGGCTAGCTCGCCCAATCTGACGAAGTCCCTCATCAGCACGTTGAACAGCCTGACTTCTGGGGGCATGCCCGCGTCAAGCAGCTGCAGGTAGAAGGTATAGGATTCGGGAGCAGTGGGGAGCTTACGCACGAAGCCGGAGCAGACGGGGACGGCGAGGCGGATGCCTTCGCGGAGGGCGAGGAGGATGAGGGAGCAGGCGTCCGGGAGGAGGCTCTCGTCGGCGTAAGCCGCGGCGACTTCGGAGACAAGAGGGGCAGGATCGGCTGGGGAGGAGGCAGAGAGGAGGAGAGGGAGGAGGGTCGGCGGGGAGGAGCGGCCGAGGCGGGAAGCGAGGAGGCGGAGGATCGGGCGGGAAAGGTGCGGGAAGCGGTGGCGGAGGAGGAGCTGGGACATGGAGAGGAAGGAGGCGGGGGTGTGGCGGAAGAGGCCCGGAGGAGACCCGAGGAGGAGGAGGTGGAAGAGGGAGAGGAGAGGGAGCGGCGGGACGGCGAGCGGGTTGAGGGTGAGGAGGGAGAGGAAGTGGGCGGAGGTGAACGCGGGGAGGAGGCGGAGCAGGGGCGCGGGCGCGGTGGCCGGGAGCGGCGCGGGGTGGACGGGGAGGGCGAGCGCGACCTCGGAGGCGGCGACGAGGAGCGGGTCGGCCTCCGCCGTGGACGGGGCCGGCGCCGGCGAGGCGTACCATGGGAGACGCGCGGGCGGTGGGGGTTGCGCGGGAGGCGGCAACCGCGGGCGGGGGCTGCGGCGGAGGGCTCTCCGCATCGCGATCGATGGGATGGGAAGTGGGATCGAGAGGCAGCCACCCCGCGAGCGCGCGAAGTTTTAAAGATGGATTTTTACCATGTGTGCCATTATAAAGTGACTTGAAGTCACAATGGCCATTATAAAATCAATATTGTTATAGATGCCATTATAGAGTATTGTTTGATTTCATAAATGCCATTATGGGCTCTCTACCAGGCAAATACATCAAATACGGATCGACATGTGGGGCCCATATGTCACCTCTCTCACCTTCTTCTTCCTCTCTTCCTCCCACCTCCCCATCCGCCATCTCATTCACGGTGAACTCCATCGCCGGCAGTGACCTCGGGCGGCGATCGGCAAAGTGAGGAAGCGGCGGACGGCGGTCAGACGGCGGGCAAGTTTCGAGGCGGAGGCGGTGACCTCGGGCGGGCGCTCGCACGGCGACAGGGGACAGAGGAGGCGGTGGGCGGCGGAGGAACGAGCTCCTAGGCGTGGATCTGCGCCCGAACTCCGTGACGCTGCAAGAGGCGCGCCATGAGCTCCTCGCCGTGGGTGCCTCGCCGAGTTCTCGCCGCCGCTTCGCTTCGCCGCCATCGTCAGCATGCTTGCTGCCGCCATGTAACCTGACTCCTCGCCGCCGCTCGCTGCCGCCGCTTCGCTCGCTCGCCCGCCGGCAGCTTCACTGCTCGCCTCATCGCCGTCGCCCACCTCGGCCGCCGGATTTGGGGTAGATGGAGATGGGGATGGGGATGGGGAACTTCACGACGCCGGTTGGGGAGATGGGAGCTCACCGCCCGGAGTTGGGGAGATGGGGAGCTTCATGGCGCCGGATTTGGCAAATGACGACGAAGAAGAGAGAATGAGAGGAGGAAGAAGGAGCAGAGAATGACATGTGGGACCGAGCTATCGGTATGTATTTCTACCGATTTGCATCTCAGTATATCTTTGGAATGGCCAAGAAATCCTCAAAATGGCATGGGTGAAACTACAATGCACTCTATAATGGCATCAATAATAATATGTGTTTTTGTAATGGCTAGTGTGATTCTCCAACACTTTGTAATGGCATGGATGATAAAAATCCTTTAAAGATGGAGGCATAGAAGTGCTCGGTTGAACCATGGACTAAGCTAGTAAAGTAGAAGTGCTGAGCCAATTGGTGCTAGCCAGTTTTGAAGAATGAAGATGAAGGCACGGCCGCACGGAACGGAAGGGGCTGTTTGGTTGCATGTAAGAGCATCACAGCAGGACCCCTAAACTACTGTAGCGATGCAATGACAGCGGATGGGGACCGTATTTATGGATTGCAAGGCACCAAGAGTTCGCGATCCAACGATTAGAGGATACGGAACGGCCGCCCGATCCTCAAATATAGAGACCGCAGCGACGTGCCCTATCGCTGCCAGCGCACACCTCGTATCTCTCCCGCGCGCAGGGTGAAACCTTGCATCCTTCCCGCGCGCAGGGGGGAAACGACGACTCGGCCACGACGAGGCGGGGCGCGGGAGGCGAGCCGTCGTCTCCGGCGCCGGCTTGAGCGGAGCGTGGGGTAAAAGTCCAATTCGTCTCTCCAGGAGCATCCCCATGGAGTCTAGAAGGTTTCTGTCGGGGATTAAATTACAGCCCATTGCCATGGCCCACTCCCGACGGCCCAATCGAGCGACCTACGGGGCCCGGCTCCTGGAAGGTTCTATCTGCCCATATCGTCTGCCGAGCGGCTTCTGGCCGCACGGTGCGTAATGGCCAAGACTTCTGCTTGAGTCCGACTCGACAGAGTTCCGACGACTCTGAGAAGACCGGACGTGGTTTCCGGATTGGATTAGAGTCGTGATCCCCAAGATTAGAGCTTACCTTATCTACCGTAGGTTATATTTGGCATGTCTTGAGTTCGTTCACGATCTCGTAGTTAGCCCTACCTATATTCCTTGGTAGGTCGGTTTGTTACAGTACTATATAAACCGTGCTCCCTACGGCGTTTAGGGGCATCGAGGATGAGTTTGATGACTTGGACCCTTAGCGAGATAGATTTTCAGATACTACTCGCCGAGACCTGCCGATCTCGCGAGTTCCACCTTGTAATCCTCTTTGATATAAAGAAAGAAATTTGGGCGTAGGGCTATTATCTCTCGAGAGGCTGAACCAGGATAAAAACCCCTGTCTCCCTGTTCGTTGCTGTTCGTGGTTGTTCGGCGTGTCTCCTATCTACTCTTTGAAGAACCTTGGTTGACTTGGGTCAATATCCCAACCGTCGACAGCTGGCGCCGACCGTGGGGACACGCAGATCGAGCATGTCGAACTCCGTCAGCGATACAGAGATACTTCCTGAGGGCTACGACTCAGAAGGACAGGATGTCTCATCCCTTGTCAGTTCAGATCGATCTGTTCGGTCTTGAACACTTTCCGCATCCGAGGCAGATGTCTCCGCTTATATGACGGAGATAGCCTCAGATCGCACTCCCGTCATCGACGACGACTACGGAACTGATGATCTTTACGACGGTTTAGATCTGTCAGATTCCAAAGCTATGTCGGTAGATTCTATCTGTGGAGACACAGCGATGACACCGTCTAGCGTACCTTCGCATGGCCCCCGCAGCATTAACATGGCCGATGTAGGAACCTCTGAGGATCCTGCACGGGCTGTGGCGGCGGGCGAGGTCGGGCAGATTAACTCGCTTTCGGCATCAAGACGAGGTCATGTTTGCCGCTCACGAGCAAGACGTCATTCGCCGCAACCTCGACGATTCCATCAATCGATCAGGCACGGTTCGCGATCGGTGCAAGCGATCGCGTCGCGACCCACCTCGCGTGCCCTCGCCAAGTCTCCGGCGAAGTTTCTCCGTCCGGATTAGTTCCCGCGAAACCGGACTCGGTCGGGCAAAACGCGGATGCCTCGGGGTCCCAGAACCCTAGAGCGTAGTCGGAACGACTCGCGGCTATAACCGGTGATTAGATCTACCAACCAGCCGACCTCGCCCAAGATAGGCGTCTTTTGCTTCTAACCTAGAACGATTGGTCAAGGCCTAAAGTCTCTAGGAGAAGTCAACAACTCCTCCAGCGGCAAGCAGCCCAAACCGCCGGAATGGTTGGACGGCTCGATCGATCGCGTGACCCTCGTCGTCATCGAAGGATGGTCGTCCATGAGCAAAGCTATCCGTGGTCGCCGTCGCTTCGTCGAGTCCTCGTAGTCATCGCGACCACAGGGCAAGCGCGCGCGATGATCACGGACGGTCCCTCGTGAGGAGCGCGTCGTCGCAACCACGAGGAAGGGCGTGGTGGATTGTCCGGAGAGAGTTTCTCCAGCCGAATCATCCCGTTCAGCAGAGTTCCTCCGCGCCGCAGGACCAACGTCTTTTCAAGACTAGGTTCGCGGGGAAGGTGGCCGGTCATATGCTTTGGGTGAAGGGCTTTCTCGACGAGCCGCCGTCCGGCGGCCCTCAAAGTTTAAGCCGGTCACATGGAGAGGTACAATGGGACTCGTAACCGGAGGAATTCCTTTCCATCTATGCTACGCCATCATGGCGGCGGGGGTGACGAGCTCGTTATGGCTAATTACCTCCGACCGTCCTTGAGGGTCTTTGCTCGGACGTGGCTGTTCAATCGGCAGGAGGTTTCATCACTCATGGAACCAACTTGTGACGCCTCGATCGCCAATTTCCGAGAGCATTACGCACGTCGGGCAAGGAGGATGATCTCGCACAGATGATCCGGATGAACGGGAGACCCTCCGCAACTTCGTGAAGCGTTTCATTAAGATCCGCAACACGATCCCGAACATCTCGGATGAATCATTGTCCGCGCTTTCAAAACGGAGTCATGACGAAGCGCTCACCCAGATCTCGAGATCAACGAGACTGGACCATAACGACTGTTCAAGGCGGCCGATCTATGCTAACGCTGCAGCGTTCGATCAAGATAAAAAGGCGTTCGACAAGGGCGAGTGCCGCTGATCTGGTGTGGATGAGAAGAAGAAGAGAAGAAGACAATGTTCTGGTGACAAGAAGTCACGAAAAAGAAGAACAAAGGTGATGCGAACAATACCGTCATTGGTATAGATCGCGCGACCTCCTCCCAAGGATGGGCGAAGAAGCCCAACAATAACTACAAGGGCAAAAAGCCCGCCAGGAGGCGGACAAGGCAAGAAAGGTCCGAGCGACCGATTTTGTAAATTCCACCAACACTACGGGCACGATATACGCCCATCAGAGAACTTGGGCTGCAAAGCTCAAGATTTCTACAACGGCAAGGGCCCAATGCCCACCCCGCCCGAACAAGGTGATGCTTGAAGGCTAAGCGCCAAACCGACGATGGTGATCGGAAGATGATGATGAGTATCAAGAACCCGTGAACCATATCGCCGTCATCTTGGCGGCTCCTCGGCTTATACCTCTCGGCGCGACCTCAAGGAAGCTCGGGAGGTCCATTAACGTTGAAAAGGCAAAACCTCGGCTGAATCGATGAAGTGGACCGAGGTCCCCATCTCCTTCTCTCGGGAGGATTGCCCCATGGGATGACCAAGCCTCGGCGGCTTCCATCGTGGTCGCCCGACCATCGCGAACGCGAGAGTTGGCCGTGTCTTAGTAGACGGCGGGGCGCTTTGGACTTGCTTTACGCTAAGGTCTTGGACGAGATGCGATTCCTCGTATTAAGTGAAGGAAGTCGCAATGCCCTTCTACGGATTGTTCCAGAGAAAGTCAAGCCGTTAGGCGAGGTTGTTTCGCTGTCACCTTTGACAACCCAAGCAACTTCCGGACAGAGTTGATCACTTTCGACGTGGTCGACTTCCCATCGGCAGCATAACGCAATCTTAGGCGAGCCATCTCTCGGTAAGTTTATGGTGTGTCCCACCACGCTTACCATTGCGTGAAGATACGGGTCCTAACGGTGTGATCACGGTCAAGGGCAACTACAAAGTCGCTCTAGATTGCGATTTAGTAGATCCCTTGCCCTAGTCGACCGGCTTCCATGGCGCTGTCTCAAGTTCCGCAGACCAAATCTGACGCCCTAGGGTCTCCCTTTAGCTGGGGAGAAACCAAGGAAGTTCATTGCCGCTTGATGATACTTCCAAGATAGTTCACTTGGGGCCAATCTGGACCCCAATAGAAAGCGAGCTCATTGCCTTCCTCCGAGCTCATGCAGATGTATTTGCTCGGGAGCCATCGACATGCCCGAGTCCCAAGGAGGTCATTGAGCACAAAACCGGCTGTCCGACCGACAAAAGCCTGTTCTCGCGAAGCTTCGCGCGCTGAATTCAAACAGGATCATCAAAGATCGACTTGGCAAACCTTTCATTGCAGGGTTCATCCGCGAGGTTGATCACACCGAGTGGTTAGCCAACCCCGTCATTGTAAAGAAGAAAGCGGCAAGTGGAGGATGTGTGTCGATCACACGATCTGAACGCCGCTTGTCCTAAGGACAATTTCCGTTGCCTCAGATTGACCGGTGGTCGATGCGATTGCGACGCCTAACTCTGAAGTTTTTAGATGGTTACTCTGCTACCACCAAATAAGCATCTCCCGAGGATGAAGAGAAGGCGCCTTCATCACCCCTTCGCACTTTCTCCGCTATCGACCATGTCTTTCGGTCTCGCAAGAATCTTTGGTGCCACGTTCGGTAGCTTTAATGGAGAAGATCTTCCCGAGCAATGCGGAAAAACACGGAGGTCTATGTCGGCGACATAGTTGTAAAGAGCAAGTATGCTCCAGATCATGTAAAAGACACGGCGGAGACTTTTCGTAATCTCACCAGCATCGAATAAAATTAAATCCAGAGAAGCGTGCCTTTAGTGTTCGATCCGGAATGTTGCTCGGTTATGTTATTGGTTGCAAGGTATTTCGCCAACCCCGAAAAAATCGAGGCCATTGAAAATATATGCACTCAACTACCGTAAAGGAAGTACTGAGCCTCATTGGGCGGATGGTCGCTCTAAGGTGTTTATTTCCGTCAAGGCGAACGCGGTCGCCCTTCTTTAAGGCCTTGCGCAAGCACAATGGTTTCGAGCGGGCGAAAAAGCCGATAGATCCTTCCAGATTTGAAGCGATACGCCCAATCCTCCCGCCTTGACTACCCGCGGCATGGCGGCGGCTCTGTTGTACCTAGGTTGCACGCCACAAGCGGTGCGCGGTCTTGACGGTCGAAAGGAAGGCATACTGGCGACCAATCTATTACGTGAGCGAGGTACTTCACGGATCAAAGAAGCGTTACCACGAGGTCCGAAGCTACTCACGCCTTGCTCATGTCCTCCGTGAAGCTTCGCCACTACTTCCAAAGCATCAAATCTGGTCCCGACCACGTTCCCCAGGAGAAATCCTATGGAACAAGGAATCTAGCGGACGATAGCTAAGTGGGCAATGGAACTAGCGAGTTTGATCATTATTTGTCGCCCGAATCGCTATTAAGTCACGTGTCCTAGCCGACTTTGTTGTTGAATGGACTTGCCCGCCCAAATCGTGAAGCTCCCGAGCAACCCGATGAACCCTCTTGGACCATGTTTTTCGATGGCTCAAGACCGAAACTCGGAGCTGGTTTTGTTCTCATCTCCTCAAGGAGAGCAACTCGAGATTCTATCCAACTACACTTTGCGGCGACTAACAACGCCGCAGAGTACGAGGCCTCTCGCGGGACTAAGAGCGTGCAAGTCGCTTGGTGTCCAACGGCTAGCTGTGAAGGAGATTCACGGTGGTCATCAATCAGTTAACAAGGAGTATCGGTCTTGCGATGACTCAATGGCGCGATACTTGGTTGAAGTGAGGAAGTTGGGCGGTATTTTCGATTTTTGAAGTGCTCTTCGTGCCTGTGAAGGACAACTTCTCGCCAACCAACTATCCAAGTTTGGATCCTCACGCGAACCGCTTTCGCAGGGTGCTCGTCGAGCACCTTTACAAGCCCTCAATCACGTCTCCGGACGAGGCAACAGAGACAGTGGTCTTGTCTCCGTTATCGGCAGTGTCATGGATGGACAACGCCATTTGTCCGGTACCTTGCGATGGGACCCCGCCCGACGACGGCCGAAGGCGTTTCGGCTTACAAGGCGTCTTTGCTCCATACAAGCTTATGGATGGCATCCTTACCGCCAAGGTGCTCGGGAGTTCTCTCCAAGTGCATCTCGCAACAGAGAGGTGTGTTCCTTCTTAGGGTATACACGAGGGTGCTGTGGCAACCACGCCTCCTTCGTAACTCGGTCGACAAAGCGTTTCGCATGGGCTATTATTGGCCCACGCGTTACAAGATGCCCGGGACATCGTGACTAAGTGCAAAGCTTGCCAATTTCACGCCGGAAGGCACACAAGCACGCCCAAGAGCTCCAAACAATCCCCATCTTGGCCTTTTTCCACATGGGTGCGGATCTCGCTCGGCCCATTCCCTAAGGGGTAAAAGGGCTATACACACCGCCGTCGACATAGACACTTTTACAAAGTGGATCGAGGCAGAGCTGTGTAAATCTCTTCACGCCAAAACGGCTGTTCGCTTTTTCAAAAGCAACGTGGTCCGCCGCTTTGGGATCCCCATAAGTCGATCACAGATAACGGTACCCGCCCGGCGAGCTATTCCGGGAATACTACGAGCAATTTGGGCACCAAGGTTCGTTTCGCCTCGTGGCACATCCACGAGCAATGGAGCGATCGAGCAAGCTAACGGACAGATAGTCCGAGGTATTAAACGGCGGTATTTGCTGCTCTCCTCAACAGCACAACAAGGCACGGGTTGACGAAGTTCCTTCCGTCCTCGGGGCGATTCGCAGACTACTGCCGGTAGGCGACCGGAAACTCCCTTCCAATTGGTCTATGGTGCGAAGCCATCCCGCCTCACCGAAATCATACTCGGTTCGCCTCAAGACGAGCTCGGTCAACTTAGTTGACGATGAGTAAGAGCCTCCTCGATCTCGATCCTCAAGGCACACGCGACCGGGCACAAGTCGAATGGCGTGCTACCAAGAAGATTTTCACGCACGACGCCAAGTCGATTCGACCAAGGGCTTTGAAGGCGGGCGACCTCGCTCTGCGCCGTGTCCAGAACTTGTCCAATGCCAACAAGTTAACTCCTCGTTGGGAGGGCCTGTTCACGGTCGTTTCTTACGCTTTCGCCTGGGCCGTTCGCTGGCTATGGAGGACGGAGAGAGCGACCAAAGACTTGGAACATCGACCCGACCGTAAGTTCTTTGTGTAGGTCTTTTACATTTTCTTAGCCTGCGCTTTTTGTAAACTTCGCGCTTTAATTCGTCCAAGTCTCTCGGGCACCATGTAAAGTTCAATCCAATAATTAAGTGAATTCTCATGACCTCTGCGCCTTTTTCACTTCTTGTCTTTTGAAGACTACCTCTTTCTCTCTGGTAACACTTGATGGTCGCCGGCCTTGCGAACTCTTGGCTCCGCAATATTAAGGATTGTTCCCACCCGTATCTGGTTTCGATAAGTTTCTAAACTCGTGGTTGCGTACACGGCCTTTCCACCTTGCGGCTAAGTCCGCTCTCGTAAGCCCTCATGGCAGAGGCACTTATCGCTTGGCGCGACCACTTGGTAAAGCTCGCTCTCGTAAGCCCCGAGGCGAGGCACTTTCCTTGTTCGGTTACTCTCGAATCGCTTAACTTACGTCAACGAAAGCGGACTACGGAACGAATCGAGCAAGGTACGGTGTCGCTCTTTCTCTCTACGACGTGCTCGAGTTCGCAAGCTTAGGTTCTCGAGCATCGTCCGCATCGGGGCTAGGGTGTCGCTCTTTCTCTTGTGCACTGCTAGGGTTCGCAAACTCGTGTTTCAAGCGAGATGCACAACGGAGTGGGAATTAGGCAGAGCGCTCTACCGGTTTCTTAAACTTCCTAGCATTCGCTTTTCTCTTAGTTTACATTCGTTCTTGTCTTTTTCTTTGCTCTTTTTGTAGGAAAAAGGTAAGTTTTTATTACATTACTCAAAAGTTTCAGTACAAGGCCCTTTAAGGTTACAACAGCGGTGCTACTTAGGAGCAAGCTGCTCCTTCACTCCTCAACTTCTAACTTGAGGCGCACGACTTTACTCGAGCCTTGATTCCATCCGGGCTTCAGATCGGGCGTTCGATCTCCTCCTTGTTCGCAGCTTGCGCGCGCCCTCTGCCGGATGGCCTCGACCTCCTCGGTCTTGGCGCCACTGATCGGTCGAGCCTCGCTCTGGTGACTCGGCCTTTCGGCCGTCTTGAGCTGCCCGTCCGGCTCCTTGACCTTCTTCTTCTGCGGTGATCGCCCTCATCGTCATCCAACAGATCTCCTCGATCTCTTCTGTGAAGCCCGGGGTAGAGATTTTGCAGAGACCCATGAAGTCTGCTCTTCCTTGGCGAGCTGGGCCTTGAGTCTCTTGGCTTCCGCCGCGAGCTGGTCCCGCCGTTGGGAAACGTCAGCGAGCTGCTCTTCGAGCCACTTCGAGCGGCCCGGCTTCTCCTCCGCGGTGCTCGCCTTAATGGCTTGCGCGCGAAGCTCCTCGGCCTCTCCTAGGAGAGACTCGCAGGAACGCCTCTCTTCGGCCAGTTGGACTTTGAGCCTCTTCACCTTCGCCTTGGTAAAGCCGACTTTGGGGTGGTGCGGAGGACCCGCCTCGGACTCCCTCGTCTCGAGGTGCTCCTGAGGGACGCCAAGATCTGGCGCCCGCTCGATGGTGACTCCGTCCTCGAGCTCCTCCATGGTGTCCCTGAAGACCTGAGAGGGAAGAACAAGTTAACCGCTTTGCGATGATGTAGCTAAGCTGAACAAGATTTGGTCCTGGTGCTTACCTTGCCAAGTCGGCGTTTGATCCATGGCCGCAGCGGTCCTCGAGGCCATCGTCACGAAGCCCCTTCGTCTTGGGATGAGACGGCGCGTTCTTGCGTGCCGCCGCTTTGATCGCTCCTTCTTCTTGCGGGAGCGACTGCCGGAGCGGGAGCGACGGCGAAGCGCTTGCGTCTCGCGCTCCTCTCCTCTTCCTTTTCCTCTTCCGCCCGAACTTCTTCCGGCGAGGCCGGAGCCACTCTGCTGGGTGGCGCCGTTGCCTCCACGGCAGACGACTTTGCGCGACCGCCGGGGCTTCTTCTTGTTCTCGGCGGCGGGGTTTCACCTTTCGCGGAGAATCCGTCGCCTCGGGGTGAGCTGCCCGCGACGAAGTGCTCGGCAGACGGTTGCTCGGTCCCACCTCAGGCAACTTCCGGAGCCGTCGTCTTGGCCCGCTCTCCGTGGCGCGCCAGCGCCCGCTTCGCCTCCGGCCGCTCCACCGCGCTTTGGAGCGCCGAGTCTTCGGCTGGAGCTGGCGGGAGCAGCACCACGCCGCCGCTTTGTCCTTGAGGCACGCCACCTCACCGCCCGCGATGCGCCGTCGGTCTTTCGGCGGCGGCGACCGCCGAGCGCCTCTTCGACGTCATCTGTGGCGATCTCTCCTTGGGCGGTGATGAAAAGAGATCATCGTTATGTCTAATGCGGTCGGTAGGTGGGAGATCCGAAGTTGGGTTTCAACATACTGCGGTGAGAGGCTTGATCCTCGATCCTCTTCACTGAACTTTCCGCCTCTTCTCGGGGCTCCTTGGCGGCTTCTCCGCCTTGGCCCTTGGGTGCTCGTGGCGGCGAGCTCGGCTCCCAGTGGTAAGCCGAAGGCCTCTCGCAGCAGCGCAAGAAGTTTTTCCTTGCGTCGCGACTTCCTCTTCGAGCCTCCTCCTTTCGGCGACTGCTGGAGCCACGCCAAATGGCGGGTGAGTCTGCGAGTAACGCCTAAGCCGAGGGTTATGTTCTTTACCTCTTCGTCGCTTTGCTCGGCGAGGAGGGAGGGCTTGGTCTCTTCCCGCTAGGGTCGACCGCTACCGCTTGGTCCTTTCGATGCACGCTCCGTCGCCCCACTGGTCTCTTCGACAATTTGGCGGCCGCCGTGTCATGGCGAGCTCGCGTCGGCTCGGCCGCCACCTTGGGCTTGCGGCCGCCTTTGGCCTTGCCCTTCTTCACCTTCTCCTTCTCGCACTTGAGAGTTCCTCTCACGATCCTCCAAGGATCGGTGGTCCTCCTGCTGCGTTTTGAAGTGAGCATTAGCACTAAACAACATTGCAAGTCTAGCAACACAGATCGGGAGTAAGTAATTTACCACAAATGCATGCGGGACGAGCACGCTTGCGTGACAGTGTCGCCACCGCCGGTGACCTCCCCGTCATTCTTCGCCGCCAAAGATGGCGTCGACCTTCGGTCACCCATGCGTCGGTTGGCTTCTCCGCCCGAGCATAAGAGATTGTTAGTTCTGTTGGAGGAAAGAATCTATATAAAGGTTGAGTCTTAAAGGCACTTACCATGCTCTCCCTTGTGATGTCTTCCCATCCTCTATCTTGTAGAAGGATAGGACCTCCGCAATGCCAGACAGATCCATTCATTGTGAAATCTGAATGATCTCGCCTGCGTGAGCCCAAGGCTCACGAGGAGGCGATCTTCCTTGTCAGTACCAATCCTCGGCGGTCATCTCGGCCGAGGCATTGGCGCCCCTTCGCGGTGCCTTCCGGTGAAGACGAAGTTTGTTGTCGCCGCTCCGCTTGTCAGAACCACCTCACCCACCACTCGCCCATCGAGTCGAAAGCAATGTGGGCGAGGGTACGCGCGTCGTCGGCGGTGGCCGGAGCTTGAGGTAGTAGCACCCGTGGCTGAAGCGGCGGAGCTGCTCCTCGTCCACTGTAATAGTGGAGGAACATTTCACGGTGGATCGATGCTCAGATAGCCCTCGACGGTGTGCGAAGACGACCATCCGGAGGATGGAGTTCGGATTGAGGTTTGCCACCTCCAATCGGCGATGTTCAAGAAGGCCTCGACGAAGTCGCCTCGGAGACCTCAACCCGAAAGGCGAATCGCTCAAGTCGACAAACTCTCCGTCGAGCGGCTCCGAGTATCCTCTCTCCGGCAAAGCCCATGACTACCGGTGTCGATGTGGCCCTCCTCCTCCCAGATCCTAAGGTCCTCCTCGGTCAAGCTAGTCTTGGTGAACTTGGCCATAGCGATTCCAGTGTTAGACGAGCGGGGTTGGTGGTGGAGTTTGGGCACTTGATCTTTGAGCTTGTTGGAACTAGGGCTTAGAGAGGAAAGGCGTGAGAGCAGTGGGCGGCGTGAGGCGGCTTGGGTGCTTTATAGTCCCGTATAAGCGCTCTCTGAACGGTTTTGTCCCGAGCGGCTAGTTTTTACCGCAACGGCTAGGTAAAACGGTGCACTGTTTTCACCGCAAGAACGATAGGAAGTTACCGTTGGAGTTCCGCTAACGGCTATTTTTTCCGAAGGTTCGTGACCAAGGTGAAAGTGCTCGCCGGACGGATGTCGTTCCTCGCTCGACGCAACAAAGTTGCTCGGCATCGATCGGGTTTATTCGGTCCCAACAAGTCTTGTTCGGTTGAACCATGACCTGTTGATGCGCCTGTTACATGTCTTTGTAGCGGGAAAAATACCCTCTTCGTGACTTTGAGTCTCAAGAGGACGACCCCACTCTAGTGAGTCCTTCCACTTGAGTCTCGGGGCTAACTGTCGGGATTAAATTACCGCCCATTGCCATGGCCCACTCCCCGATGGCCTAATCGAGCGACCTACCAGGCCCGGCTCCTGGAAGGTTCTATCTCGCCCATATCGCCCTGCCAATGCTTCTGGCCGGCGCGGTGCGTAATGGCCAAGACTTCTGTTTGAGTCCGACTCGAGCGAGTTCTGCGACTGCCACGAAGACCCGGATGTGGTTTCCTGATTGGATTAGAGTCGTGATCCCCAAGATTAGAGCTTACCTTATCTACCGTAGGTTATATTTGGCATGTACTGAGTTCGTTACGATCTCGTAGTTAGCCCGGCCCTATATTCCTTGGTAGGTCGGTTTGTTCTGTACTATATAAACCGTGCCCCTACGGCGTTTAGGGGGCATCTGAGGACGAGTTTGATGACTTGGACCCTTAGCAGATAGATTTTCGCATACTACTCGCCGAGACCTGCTGATCTCGCCGAGTTCCACCTTGTAATCCTCTTTGATATAAAGAAAGGTGGGACGAGGGCTATTATCTCCCGAGAGGCTGAATCGGGATAAAACCCTGTCTCCTGTTTCGTTCTTTGTTCGTGGTTGTTGGCGTGTCTCCTATCTACTCTTTGAAGAACCTTGGTTGACTTGGGTCAATATCCCAACCGTCGACAGCTGGCGCCGACCGTGGGGACACGCAGATCGAGCATGTCGAACTCCGTCGCCGATCTGTAGATACTTCACGAGGGCTACGACTCGGAAGGACGGATGTCTCATCCCTGTCGATTCAGATCGATCTGTTCGGTCTCGAACACTTTCCGCGATCCGAGGCGGATGTCTCCGCTTATATGGCGGAGATAGCCTCGATCGCGACTCCGCCATCGACAACGACTACGGGCGATGATCTTTATGACGGTTTAGATCATCGATTCCAAAGCTATGTCGGTAGATTCTACCTGTGGAACACAAATGATGACACCGTCTAGCGTACCTTCGCATGGCCCCCGCGAAGATTAACATGGCGATGTAGGAACCTCGAGGATCTGCTGACGGCCGTGGCGGCTGGCGGTCGGGCAGATTAACTCGCTCGGCATCAAGACGAGGTCATACGGCGCCGCGATGAGCAAGACGTCATTCGCCGCAACCTCGGCGATTCCATCAATCGATCGTGGCACGGTTCCTCGATCGGTTGCAGCGATCGCGTCGCGACTCACCTCGCGTGCCCTCGCCAAGTCTCGGCAGAAGTTTCTCTGTCGGATTAGTTCCCATGAAACCGGACTCGGCCGGGCAAAACGCGGATGCCTCGGGGTCCCAGAACCCTAGAGCGAGTCGGGCGCCGCCGTCCCACAAGATCCCTCCCCCTCAGCCACGACCAGAGGTTGAAGACAACCCCTAAATGGGCGGCCCACTCAAAAATTCGGATTTTCCAATTTTACGAGAAAAAGCTAGCAATTGAAATATTTATTATAATTCTCTCAGAGTGATAAAATGTGAAACCAATTTTCGTGTTCTTGCCAAAATCTAGTATTTTACTACCAAGTACATCATGTATGCTACTCGTACATATACTTACCATACAAATACATATACCGTTCCTGTACAAGGCGGTTATAGTAGTTTATGGCAAAAGGAATTAAATATATGAGTGGAAATATGGAGAACGATGTTTAGAGATCCTGCTGGGTGTGTTCACAGTTATAGGGAAAGAATCATTTTAGGGAAGGTAGTATTTAGTGATATAGGGGCTACAAAATAGAGAACCTGCTGTGGATGCTCTAAATACCCCGGCTTGATCCCGTTGGTGCAGCCGCAGCTTGTTTACATGGCTGTCTCAGCTTGTTTAGGGTGTGTTTGGTTCAGTGATGATCTCAAGCCTGGTCAAGTGCAGCCTGGTTGAGAGCAAGCAAGCTCAGTGCATGCAGGCATTGAGATGATGTTTGGTTCACTACTTAGGAGAAAAAATTGAATTTTAAATATTTGAAATTTATATAACAAGTGTGGTCTAGTTTTGTTCGAAAAAAATGTTAGGAATCCATTTTTGAAAACGGTTCGGTAATCGGTTGTGTTAATCAAAAGATAAAAGAAAAAGAAAATAACTTAGCTGCCACCTCCCCCCAACTAGCACTGCCTGGAGCATGGAAGCATGTCACTGGAAGTGGGCTAGCTGGGGAGAACACGAGGCATTTTTTGCCTGCACGAGCTGGTACGTTCATTTTCTCCGTTCCTCCTAGGCCTGGCTGCTACAGGGTTTTTGCATCTTCCTAGCCTGGCTAGAACAATATTTTCAGTCAACCAAACACACATATCTTGTATCACTTGGACCAGGCTGACATAAAAACAGGCGACCAAACACACCCTGTATGGAAACACTGTTGCAGCCAAGCTCCACAGATACAACATCAGTCAGGTTAAGGAAAAACAAAGAGAATGGACGTTTCTCTAGATGCATCCTCGTGTTTTGGCAGGGACCACAGTCAGGCAACGTGCCCACAGTTAAGTTTTCTTTTCTTTTTTGTTTATATATTTTTATTTACATCTCCGGTTACCGAGCCGATTCAAAAAAAAATGGGTTACTGACTTTTTTTCGAACAAGACTATACAACACTCGCTATATAATTTCAAAATATTTGACTACTCAACACGCAACACCATCTCTGCATCTACACATCCCATATCCCACCAGTCTTGACTGAGTCGGGACGAACTAGACTCTTGAGAGAGGAGAGAAGGCAATCAAACAGCTCCTAACACGTGGTATTGAGTGATAACCAAAATCGATTGGTTTTAAAGAGAAGGAAATCTTTTAAATTTTAAAAATGCTTGTGAGCCATGGCAAAGTATTCGGTGTAAAAAAATTTTAGGTGCACAGGTGTAAAAATTCACCATGGTCCATTAAATTCAACCTAGACAACTCAGATGCATTAAGGTGGAACTCCTATCTCCCACTTATACACTTGTGCGCAGAACCCCCAGATTGTTTCCAATATTCACATGTTTTAATTGGGCCATTGAGATGAGATTTGAGGGTCAAGAACACTTGTTGCACCTGTGCACCTAGAAAACTTTTGCACCAAATACTTTGTCATGAACCATACCCATTTACGAACATAGAGACCGAATACCTCGCACAAATTAGTTTCATCTCTCTATCTTTCAACATGCAGGCCGCAACCTCGTTAACATCACAATCCTCCACCCCTGTCACCACCAGCATGTTAGGGTTAGGATTGAAAAAAAGCTATACTTATGCCCTCCAAACTTAGGCCCTGTTCTTTTCAGCATATCGTTGTTGTCGGTGTAATAAATACCAGGGTAGGAAGAGTCCTCAGGAGGCCAAGAGGCCCCACGCGTCAGCCAGGCGAGTAAGGCCCATGGCATGGGCGAGCCCCTCAGAGGCCAAGAGGGCCCCACGCCAAAGTGGGCGAGCAAGGCCCGGTGGCTGGGCGAGCCCCTCTGCTGGAGAGGCGAGGCCCTCGCCGGGCGGAGTGCGTGGCGAGCCCCTCTGAAGGAGGCGAGGGCCCCACGCCAGGGCGGGGCGCGTGGCGAGCCTCTCTGAAGGAGAGGCGAGGTCCCACGCGCCGGGTGGGGCCAGCGGCGAGGCGCAGTGTATGAGTCTTCGGACGAAGGCTCCTCTCTTCTTGAAGGACGGCGATTAATGAGACATCACGCGGATAGAGCGGTGAAGACATGATTACTGCTTCTGATGACCTTTGCGGTCTCGGCGCACCGCCATCGTGGTACGTAAGAATTGACCGGCAGAGAGAAGGTTTGCTTGAGGAGGCCGCCTGCCGGGAGGAGCGGTAGGCCCCACCCGCAGACTCACTGGTGTGATCAGGGGTCGAGGCCACTTATGGCACGCGAGATCGGCGCCCAGCCTGGCTGGCAATGACGCGTTTTCGTCTCTTCTGTCGAGTCGTGTCGATTATCTTGAAGTATCAGATCGCTTACCCTCGGCTCTCCGCCAAACCCAAAGCTTGTATAAAGGGGAGAGAGAGAGGGAAGGGTACGTGCACTAGCATTGGTGCATTCAAACGCTCTGTAAACACATCCCCATTCAATCACAATCGGAAAAGAGTTAAGGCTCAAGAGAGAGGACTATTACCATGAGGGTCCGAACTCAGGTAAATCGGCGAAGTCGCTCCTCGTTGTGCCCGACGCTCAAATCGAACCGAGCTTGATCGAGTTGGCTAGCAGTCTAAAAATCTGACCAGGGGTGTGATCCGCAGTGGTTGAGCGGAGAACACGCCGTCAGTTGTGTTGGTGTATTACTGTACAAATTTGAAGCACTTGAAAAGAGTTCTAAAGAGTATAAAAAAATAATTAAAAATAGTTTTGAGATATTTGGAAGGACAACCAAAAACTACGAAAAAAAATCGTTACAAATTATCACAACATATGCGCTTATATAAAATAACAAATTTATTCTGAATACGTCTGTGATAGTGCGATATCTTGAAAAAAACAAGGCCTTAGAGCGAGGCCTTGTACAATGGTTGCCTTATGTTTCAGAAGACTGTACATATCACTAAACATAATTTGTACAATGGTTGCCTTATGTTTCAGAAGACTTATACAATGTCTTGTTTCTCATGTTGCATTCCACTTTTACTTAGAGAGATCCTCCTCCTTCCCTCTCTCTCTCCTCCAGGGACATATATGTTTGTTTGTTTTTATAAAAACTCTTATATGTTTTAGATGGTAAATTTTATAAATGGCTTGTACTAAAACAGTTTAACCATCAAACTGTACCCACAAATAATTAACTCAATGATTCTTCAGATCGCAAACCAAACCAATCATTTGTAAACACGATCTAGTACCACTGTTAATCATATCAAAAGGGCTTGCAAAAGGACTGCATATTTACATGTACATATTACAGAGCTCAGCCGCAGAGTTTTGCCTGCGGGATGACTCTCCCCAGTCCCCCACAAGCACAAAGCTTGCGCATTGGGATGCCCAACAACGCTGTGATCAACACATGATGAGGCAATAACTTACCCCAGCTCAGCTCCGTGCCGCCAGCCATCACTGTTGGATCCAACCACCGTGTAGGTGTAGCTAGCAGCTACCTCCTGTCCCTGTCGTCCTCGCTCGTCTCCGACACGGCTCGCTCCGACGAGATCTCGCCTTCCCCGCCGCCGCACGGCATGCCGAACCGCGCGATCACCCACTGGAGCGACTCGATCATCTGGCGATCGTACAGCTGCTTCTGCTGCGCCATCTCCCTCAGCTGCCGCGCCTCGCGCTCCACCAGCGCCTTCTCGTTCCGCAGGGACGCGATCTTGGCCATGGCCTCGTCGGCCGCGGACGCCGCCGCGCGCCTCTCCTTCTCCAGCTCCTCGAGCGCCGCCGCCCTCAGCCTCCGCTCCTCCGCGAGCCGCCGCCACAGAAGCTCCGGGTCGTCCTCCTCCGCGCCGTTCTCCTCGCCCGCCGCCGCATTGTCCTCTACATCCGCGTCGGCCTCCTGCTCGAACTCGGCGACCAGCGACCTCGCGAGCGGCTTGTCGGCGCAGCCGTTCGTGCGGGCGCGCTCCACAGCGGGCCCCGGGCCGGCGCCTTTCTTCAGAGCCTGTATCATCGTCCCGCACAAGGCGCAGACGACGCCCCCGACGCGCAATGTCTGCACCGCCGCGTCCGCGTTCCTGACGACGCCCTCCACGGCGTCGCACCGCCTGCCGAGGCGCCAGACTCTGGCAGCCAGCAGCAGCATCGGCATTGCGAGGAGCAGGTGGTGCGCGCTCACGGAGCGCGCTACGGCGCCCCAGCGCTGCGGGGAAGCCCACTCGCCGCCGACCTCGGACTCGGACGAAAGCAGCATCGCCAGGAACCCGAGCACGGATCCTACGACGAAGTAGAAGACGCCCAGGCCGGGTATACAGGCGAGATACACGCCGGCGAGCGGCTTCAAGATGCCGGCGCCGGAGACGCCTTTCCTGCCGCCCATCACGAACAAATCGGGGCCCAGATTTGCTCCAACTCTCGCCAAATTCCAACGCAAAGACGCGAGCTTTAGCGGGTTCAGGTGTGGCTCCGGCCAAAAATTGCTCGGAGCCGGAGGAAATCTTGTAGATTTCCGTTGGTTTGGGCGGCGGCGAGGGGATCTGGGGGAGACTAAGGGTTTGGGAGCAGAGTGCCAGAGTCGAAGGCGAGGCTGTTCGACTGTGGTTTCTTATGGATAAGTTGCGGACGGTCTCGCTGCCTTGTGGGTCTAGTAATCTTTTCCGTGGGCCCGCATTGTCGGTTCGTGGGTTTTCGTGATGCGTTGGGCCGGCGAAAAAGGAGAGTGGCATACTGGCATGGGTAGCCGTATCGTCTCGGAAGGACTTTTCCTAACACCGTCCATGACAGGTGGGGTACAAGTTATGATGAACCCACATGTCTGTGAAACGGAAGGCGTTAGAGCAGTATTTTTGGAGACAAGTCAGGGGAAGGAGACGCAGGATCTTTTGTGCCCGGATTTTTTTCTTTACCTGGCCAAACGGAGCCATGCGGGCCGGTCTGCATGTTTAAGTTGAGAACCAGCCCTAACGGACTGGCACCAGGCCCAAAAAGACCAGCGGGGTAGGTTAACAACTTAACCGGACCGAACTAGACTGGCCCATTAGTCAACCATCAAACAGTGTGGAAAATATAGAGAATGTGCATTATAAATTAAAGAGATTAATTGTATAAAAATATGCAAACGATTACACATATATTATTAATGTAAGAGTTTAAGACTAGCGAGTTTCTTTTATAAGAAGACCAGCGAGTTTAGAGACAAGGAGAAATGTCAGAATTAGTGATGAACCATTTACGGTTGGTGAAATGTTTTGTATTAAAACACTAAAACATTAAAAAGTGGCTGCTAAAACATTTTAATTACGGCACTAAAACAATTAATATTGTGTGTTTTAAAAGATCAAAAAAGATGTTTCACAAATATAGACACAATGTTTTATAAGAGTAAATGGAATTTTTTGGATAGTGAAACATAAGTAAAAATGAAAAAGTGAGAATAGCAACCAAGATGTTTGACGACAACAAATAGAATATTTCATTTGTGAAGCATTAGCAAAGAAAGAATGTTTTGGAAGAGCAAATGGGATGGTTCGTAATAGAAAATACGATGTTTTTGTACTCACATGATGATGGTTTAGACCAAATTTGGGGATCCATCTTCTTTTCCAAATCCAACATATTCTCCAAATTTTGTGTCAACTAGCATGTGCATAGATGTGGGAGGGAGAAGACAATGTGCCTCCCCTTAGACGCTCTGACCGTATCACCAGAAAAAGGGTCGTGGTTGGGTCTCACTCCAATTAAGTAAGCGCGGGCAGTGGAGCCCGTGTCCCAATCGTCGACAGGAGGCCAATCACAACGGGCTCAACAAACCACATTGACCCAACTTGTTGGTCGGGTTGGCCCGATGCATAGCTTGATGTCTCTAGGTCTGGCTCAAAGAGCACAACTGAGGCTCTCTTTGATTCGCGGTTTGGCTTTATTTGGTTGAGTCAAAAATTGAGAACCTTAAAAAGATGCACCGGAAGGTTAAAATATTACTATTGATTTTTTGATATCTTTTAAAGAAAACTAGAAAAGCCTCGGAAAGATTATTACAAGGGACCGACTAGAACGTAGGCCCCTGCGTTTTGTGTTTCGTGCAGGCGCTTGTTTTTTCAGTACGATTGTATAGAAATTTTACCGTATAGAAGTACTAAAAAAAGAGTTCGTATCCTGTGCACATGAGCAGCCCGTGCACATATGCACATTTTGAATCCCGACCGTCCATCTCGCATCCAACCGTTGGTCTGCATATTTGCGTTTTCCCCCTCCCGCCGGCTCACCCCCACTTGCCCTGCCCCGAATTGGGAGGCGCCTCCCCTAACCCTAGCACGCGAGAGCTCCAACCACGTCCGAGGTCGCCTCGTCCTCCGCCGCCTCCGCCAACCCTAGCGCCGCCTCTCAGCCGCCGCCCGAGGTCGCCGTCGTCGTCCACCGCGTTCCGCCCTCCTCCGCCGCCCCGCCCTCCGCCACTGCCCTGCTCCGACGCCGCCCTTAGCTCCGACGCCGTGCTGCTCCGACGCCGCCCCGCCCTTCGTGGGCCGCCTTCGACGCCGCCCCGCCCATCGTGGGCCGCCTCCGACGCCGCCCTCAGCTGCCCTCCGACGCCGCCCTCCTCCTCCGACGCTGCCCTCACATTCCCTCGTGGGCCGACGCCGACGGAGCACGAGCCTCACCTGCCCTGCGTGCCATGGAAGCCCAAGGCTGCAATGAATTTTGATTTCAATTTTGCTTTGAATCTGTATGAAATCCCGTGTGGATCATATGAAATCACATAAGCTTGCTGTATTTTCTGAAATTTGTATGCATAGTTCTCGGTTCAGGGTAAAATTCAGTGTTTGGTTCCAGTTTGTAATATTTGGTTCCAGCTTGGTTCCAGTTTGTAATATTTTTTATTCAAATACCATGCCCTAATCATATGTACTGTTATGTATTTGAATACCTTGTGTTTGTGTACTTCTGGATGCAATGATATGAATGCATTTTTTGTGTACTTCTGGAGCTCCTGGTGCTTAGCATCTCATAGTGCTATTAAACTTCAGTAAACTCCAGTAAACACTCTATGTATGTGTGCTGTCCAAATGGAAATCTGGAGCACTATTTGATCCATGATGCTGCCATATTGTGAAATGGATGAGCTATGTTGGTCTGGAATGCAAATGGAATGGCAAATGGAAATTTCTTTTAAAACTGAGACTGGAACTTGAACATTTTGTGTGTGCATTTGAAAACCTGAGACTGAACTTGAATGGCAAATGGAACTCTGAATTTTGACAACATATAATTTGTGTGTGCATTTGAAAACCTGAGATTATATCTGAAAATTGCAAATCTGGAGATTGACATATCTAATTCTAGATGACATACATGAACACCATGTTTGAAAAATGCTCGAGGTACATGTACTGATGTACATGCTCAAAAGTTCACTTGGCTTTGTGCACTCATGCACAAATCTGATATATTCAGGTAACATTCAGATTTTACATTCACTCACTAATCTTGTCCAGAATGACTATTCTTCAGGCCACAATATATGCAAGTGAGAAGTGCTCTGTTATAAACAAATCATGCAATGCTAAATCATATAATTTTTTGTTGCTTCCTACTGTGTACAGGATGCTTCTTTCATGTTCTTGGCACTAAAAACTGAAAAGCATACCATAGAAGGATAAAACTGAAAAGGGACATTTTTGTTCTCCAAAAATCAAACATATGCCATATACAAAACAAATTACATGCTGCCATATACTTCCATATACAACCTGCCTTATACAAAACACTAAACTTCCATATACAAAAGCTGCCATATACATGCTGCCATATACTTCACTTAATTGCATCCAAAACGCTAAACTTCTATATACAAAAGAACCAAAATATTTCTATATCCAAAACGCTAAACTTCTATATAATCTGCCTTCACATATCTAGCAAAAGGTTTGCATGGCCAGCAGTCAAGGCACACTGTTCACATTATTTCCCTTGTGTGGCTTCTTCGTCGTCTTAATCTCCTTGCTTCTCTTGATTCTTTTGCATCTTCCCTTCGAATGCACATCCGTAGGTGGATGTATTTGCACTTCGTTTGGAATTTTAGAACCAATGAAATTCTCATATTCGTCTTGTCTAGCATGCATAGAAAGATGTATCACTTGGTTTAGAGAAGCCTCCATGTTCATTACATTTGAAACTAAGAAGTCCATGCCTTCATTTGAGCTCTTCGTCTTTTGAATCATATCTTCTACCATGTTTCGCACTGTTGATATTTTTTTCTCATCTCCACCACAGTAGAATCAATGGGCTTCTCTTCCAATAGGTTGCCTTCCTTGTCATAGACACTTTCTCTAATATAACATATAATAAAAAACAGTCAAGCACATTTAATTAAAATTACAAGTACAATACACTTTATGTAATATACAACAATTAGGTGAAAATAGTCAAGCACATTTACCTCTTGCACCTTGTCTCCCATCTTTTCAAAATATAATCCCTTGGCAATTCACCAATTTTTTCACCTCTCAACACCAAAATGATATGTCGACATGGAATTCCCTTACCCTCAAATAACTTGCATGAGCAACTAGCAAACATATTTGATGTGCACCACTGAACATCCCTATCTCTTACAGACCCATCACTGATAGTTACAATTTTTCCACCCTCAGTTTGCGTAATGCCTATAACATAACAATGATCTCTAGTAGCAACCACTTCTTCCTGGAATTTTTTGAACACCTCATGTGTGTAAACTATACTACCTTCTCTCTCCACTGTCCATGGTGTCATCAAAAGTGGTGAACTATGTAAGCTTATGTGATCCGCCTTTAACTCCTTTTGGCGTTGGCATTCCAAGGCTATATCAAATCTAAGCCAAAACTCAACAAAGCATAGTTTGCGGTGAATGAAACGGTTCAAAAATGAATTTGAGCTTTCAGATCTTGAAGTGGTTCTGAGAATTCCTCCTAGAGGTATGTCCATGAAGTATGCCGGAATCCATGACTCACGGATACGGAACCTATTAGCCAACCATTCATTTCCCTCAAGGCCAAAATCACTTATGATAGCTGACCACTGCAACTCAAATTCATCTCGGGTTTCTGAACTCCACACACAAGCCTCCAATCTAGACCAAAATTGAGGGTCATCTCTAGTTGGAAAGCCAACCTTTTCGGGAACCTTTTCCATAATATGCCACGTGCATAATCTGTGAATTGTTCCAGGGAGAACTGATCTAATGGCTGCTTTCATGCTAGCATCCTCATCAGTTATAATGATTCTCGAAGCTATTCCTCCCATTGCTAAAAGAAAGGTCTTGAACAACCATTCATAAGACTCAATTTTCTCATTTGCTAAGAATGTGGCACCGAAACATACACTTTGCAAATGATGGTTGACTCCAGTAAATGGGGCAAATATCATATCATATTGATTTGTGTTGTATGTAGAATCGAAGGACACCACATCACTGAAATGGCTATAATTTTTTCTACTTGTAGCATCAGCCCAGAATACATACACCAATTTGCCCTGGTCATCCACAACAAAATCAAAGAAGAATCCAAAATTTACCTCCTTCTTTCTCTCTAACTGTCCAACAAACATCTCAGCGTCTGCATTCTTGATCTTCTCCCGAAGGCCCCGATAGTAGTTTTGGAAGTCCCGTCTCGTGCATCCAACATTATCGAACCCGCCCTCGCTGACTTGTAGAAGTCTGTATGCCTGTGAGGTACCTATGCTTGCTTTGTGACAAGTATACAAGGTATTCTTGGCTCTTTCACTAATTGAACGGTTTGATCTAAGCAAATGAAGCTTATCAGGAGACACCAGTCCATAGTTATGTTCCTCAACCATTGAAGCTATATGGTACCTATTGTCCACCAGCTTGACATATATGTGCGCCTCACATCCACATCTTATCTCCATAAACTTCTTCTGTTTTCCAGAGGGGTCAACACCATTTTTCTTCCTATAACCTTGCCTTGAACATAAGAACCTCTTGTTCTCAACCACATCAAGCACTACATTTTGCTGACCAAGACGGACAGAGAAGCCAACTTTATGCGCATACGACTTGTAAAACTCCTCCACAGCCTTAATACTATCAAAGGACATTCCAATAGCCGGCTTTGTTCCATCCTCACAATCAGGTACAAAGGATGAACACTACAATGTTACATATAAAAAAAATCAAATTTGAGACAATGACAACACTGAATGTTTGATGCATCTGTAGAATAACAGTAGGGATGTTTTATTTGTAAATAGAGGATATATGTGAGTACATGGAAGAAAATGGATCTGGGAATAAAATAAAGAGACAGTATAACATGAATTTGGTTCCAATTGCAAATATATTTTTTTCAATGTGAGTGATGTTGGAAATATCTAAAATAGATGTAACCAGATGAACCATACAGGAAGTAGCAATATCATTGTGGGATTTGAAAAATTGACATTGTGGGATTTGTAACATTGACATTGCAATGTGGTTGTTATTTGCAATGTGGTTGTTATTTTTTTTTCAATGAGTGCTGTTGGAAATAGCTAAATAGATGTAACCAGATGAGCCCTTATCCTTCGCCATGATCAAAATAATGTAAACAGGGAAACTTCCTGGTTTACAAAGGATGAACCATAAAATACTCACCGATGTAGGTAAGATGGATTTCTTTCTCGGCGTATTGAATCCGTCGCTAGGCGCGAGGGGCTGGTCCATGTGATCGTCCTTCGTGAGCTGCTCCCCCATGCGATTTCCCAAATCATATCAGAGATGCTACGTGCATGCTGCGTAAGAGCTGAACCCAAATCAATTCAGAGATGTCACATGCATCTTGCGTATGAGCTAACCCAAATCAAATGCAAATCAACAAGGCATTACCTGAGATCTCAACCGGCGGAGAGGACTTGTGCAACGATCTGACGTACCGGGGAGGCCTGCGATTGGCGTCGTCGGCCGTGCCCAGGCGCCGGCGGGGACGGGAGAACCACTTCACCTAGGTTTCTCAGCGCTATTTGGGTCTTCGCGCGCTTTCCAGGGAGGAGCTGAGATGGGCCGGCAGGGGGGAAACGCAAATATGCAGACCAACGGTTGGATGCGAGATGGACGACCTTGATTCAAAATGTGCATATGTGCACAAGGGCTTCGTGTGCATAAGATACGGACTCCTGAAAAAAATAGTATAAAAAAGTAAAAAAAAAAAACTCTAGAACGGCGGCAAAGGCGGACCCGCGGCGGCAATGGTCAAGACGTTGGCGGATGGCGGAGGTCGAGCCGCCGCAGGAGGAGATGTCCGGTGGCGACGGGTCGGCAATGAAGCAGCAGCGCGGCGGCAAGGGCAAGCATGAAAGCTGCGAAATGCAGGTGCCCGTAACAAAGCAAAACCGTTATTATAAAATGTTACACTAAACAACTTGTATAAAAATAATAAATTTTAGTCCAATCAATGTAAATTGTGAATCAAACGTAGACCTCGTTTGGTGACGAGGAGGACATCGATCGGTGCGAGACCACCGGAGCGGTGAAAAGGGAGAAAGAAACTCGATGGCCAAAGCCGCGAGATGGAAGCAGCAGCAAAAGTCAGCCGTCCGATCGATTAACCCACCGAAAACCTCGCGCCCCCGGCCCCCCCTTCGTACGTCCCGTCCCCGCTGTGCCGTCGCTTCAACTTGCGCCGAACTCGGCTGCGAGCTTGCGCGTAGGCCAGGCGGTGCGACCGTGCCAACGCGCCGCCGCCCCTTGCAGCCGAATGGGGAACGTGCCGTGTCGCCGCGCCAGTGCACTGAGCTTGCTTTCATTATCACGAGAAAAGGGAAAGAAAACGATAGTACTCACTGCTCACTGAGTCACTAAACTCCCCGTACATGTTTGGCTGATTTTAGAGGTGAGGAAAGTTGCTGAGGATTGCTCCTACCATTTCCATCTCCCGTACCTTTTCTATAAAGCTCTGCAATTATTTCGAGATCCCAGATCGAGCATTATTCGCAGCTTATCCAATCGATTTCATATGGAGTACATCGACAAATAGGGCCTAACCGGGGCTGTGCCTTCTGCTAGTACTAGTACAGCTAGGATTTCAGCTCACGATCACTGATTGCCACCAGTGCGGACCGTCCCATGTGGCGAGGCGTGCCAGCATCACCATGCGGAGCTCCTCTCCGGCTGAAACCCACTCGAGGCCTCCTCGAGGAGTCCTCACCCTCTCTCCCCTACACTCCTTGAACAGAAATTATATGGCACCGGATGCCACCGTGACACTCGGAGAGAGATAGAGAGAGAGATGAGTGGGAGGACATAGAGAGAGGGAAGGAGGTAGAGAGAGAGAGAGGAGGAGGAGAGAGATAGACACAGATATGGATGGACCAAAACAAGTGGCTAAACGAGAAGAAGTTGTAAGATTTTTTCTTTTAAAAAAAGAACTACAAAAAGATGTATATGACACTTGTTTGTGATTCCTTATGCTAAGTGTTACACCTAATAAAATATGGTTAAATGTAGTATCATGTAGTTTTATTGTGTGTATCCCACCATCAAAGTGTTGTTTTATATGGTATCAATGGTTTCATTAGGCGGGCTGCACATCCAAAATGTGTTTTCAAGTGGTTTCATCATATGGCCCCACTATTGGTTTTATATGGTTTCATCAAATAAGCCCCACTATTGAAATGTGTTTGATTAGGTGGATCCATCGTCGAAATGTGGTCTCATGTAGTATAAGTTGTTTTATTAAGTGGTTCCATCGTCGAAGTATGGTTTCATGTAAAATCATATGGTTTCATCTGGTGTGCCTCACCATCGAAGTGCAGCTTTATGTGTTTTCATCATGTGACCCCACCATCAAAGTGTGGTTTCATTGCATGTGGTACCATCACTCGTTGAATTATGGTTTCATATGGTATCATCACCAGTCGAAGTGTGGTTTCATATTGTTTCAATTGGTATCATGTGGTTTCATCAGGTAACCCAACCATCGAAGTGTGGTTTCATTATATGGGCAATCATTGAAATATCATTCCATGTGGTTTCATCACGCGTCAATGTGTGGTTTCATGTGGTTTAATATTGTTTCATGTGGTATCATGTCAGTTTCATTGGGTGGTCCCACCATCGAAGTAAGTGTGGTTTCATATAGTTCCTTGTGGTATCACGTGGTTTGTCATGTGGACCCTGGTTTTTTATCATACGATTGTAGTGTCGAGGACCAATGTTGTATAACATTATCGAAACATGATTATATCTGAAATCTTTAAAATATTTAAATTCATATACAACAAAAATAAATAAAACAAGTGCTCGAGCACCACCGACAACTAGGCCCACTTAAGCACAAGTTGATCTTCCCACGCATGGCCACATGCCATGATGTACACACGTGGAATCATCACGTATGCAGTTTCATATATTTTTAAATATTTGACCTGTTTCTATGTTCTATAGATTCAATGTGTCACACGTAGTCCCGTTCATGGTTTCTCGGTGATCCGATGCAATACCATCGGAACTAGTCTGAACAGTATAGCGTGGGTGAATTGCTCCGTATATAAATCTTCGAGAAGCTTCCCCTGATCGACGTCTACCCACCGTCGCTAGCTAACACGTTTGTAGATTAGTTACCACTGTGTATTAAAAAACATTTCTTGAGCATACGGTTCGACAAAGGGGTTTAGGTTTGATATCTACCCACCGGTTGATCTTCGGCCCTTGTTTTATTAGTGGAATGTCTTAGAGCATCTTCATTATTCCCTTTATACCCCCTCTAAAATACTATTAATAGAGACATAAATAGTATTTTAAAAGAGGATATAGAGGGTCTATTGATGATGCTCTAAGCTTTATTACAATAAATATTACATCATCTTTCAATTTATCATATGTGGAATGTTTGATTTTTGCTATGTTTGATTTATGCTCACTGACTCTGTTTTAATATCCGAATGGGTTATGCTTCTGCGCCTAGCCATGCTTCTATGCTTTCGTGTTCGACTACTCGTGCTCAAACATCTAGCCTAGGTGCACGGTGGTTTTGTAACACCCCAATTCGCGAAATTTTCAAATTTGGGCTAAATTCAAATTTTCGTGTGAATTTTGATTCGAACCTGACTAGTGGGCCCCACCTAGACACACTCTCTCCTCCTCTCTTCTCTGCTTCTCTCCCGTGCTCTCTCTCTCTCTCTCTCTCCGCGCGCTTGGATGCTCGGCTTCGCTTGTCGTCGCTCAAGCTCGCCTCCCCGCTCGCGTGCCTCGCGGTGTCGTGACACTATTGGTCTGCCCGGGGCACGCCGCCGTGCGCCTCGCCGGAGGACCGGTCCGCCGCCGGAGACCATCAGGCAAATGCCGGGTTCGTCGGGCCGTCAAAAACCGAAGCACGCGTGACCCCCAGCTACCCGCCTACGTCACTTGGCACCAATAGTCAACAGGCTAACCCTCTAGCCTCGCCACCAGATGCTGCACCTCCGCGCCAGTCGCCGCCATGCCCTACGGCCCGCCGCTGCGGCTCGCTGCCAGCCCGAGCCGTCCTGTCAGTTCTCCGCCCCTTTTTCCATGCGTCACCGAGCGCGTCTTCGGGCCCTAAACTCGCCCCGTGACCATTTAAGCACCACCAATTGCCGCCGAAGTCGCCGGAGCCGTCGTATTGCCGAAATTCCTCGCCTACCCGAAACCCTTGGCGAGCATCTCTCCGTCGATATCTTCTTCCTCGGTTCTCTATTTTTCAATTACTTCCTCCCTAAGAATCCTTAAGGCCTCACGAGTATTTCCCCTCATCTAATTTGGCTAGTGCATGGCCGGAGACCGTCGCCGCCGTTGGCCTATTTCGGTGCCGCCGTGGAGCTCGCGTCGACATGCCGTTTCGAGCCTTATCCGAGCTCCTGCGTCTCTCGGTAAGCACCCACTTACCTCCCCGATGCTTTCCCACCGTCCAATTCGGTTGTAGCCTTACCGTAGCGCTGGCCATTGCACCCGATTTATCGCCACATTGTAGCTCGCGCCAGGCCGCCATGTCCGACCTCAGAGACCATGTAAATGGCACCGTTAGAAGCGCCGTCGAGACGAACCCGTAGAGCCCAAGAACATCCAAAACGATGGACCGTAGCTCCCGCAATCGCCGTTTCTCTCCTCGGGCTGTGTGCTGGTTTGAGGTTGAAGACGGCCGACGTTAGCATGACGTCGCAGTTAAATTCTGTGTTTTGATTTATGCTTTCTATTTATTAAAAATAGAAGGAGACTTCCAAAATTAAGGAAACATTATGTAAGATACTAGATGCTGTATAGAGCCTAATAAAAATATAACTTTGCATATTTCACTAATACATTGTTATATAATATTAATAACATAATTACTTTAGTATTTGTTAATTAAAATAGCAAAACAGCTCCAAAATTCCTTAGAAAATTACATAAAATAATATATTTAATATACATCATAGGAACAATATAATTGTGCCATTAACTTATAGGAATTTCTATAAACAAATTAAAGTGGGTATTTTAAGACCTTATTTATTAATTTAAAATGTAAATAGAGGGCATTTTAGAAAATATAAAATATAGCCTTTAAAATACTAGGTAGAACATCCTCGCTGTAGTTGTCTTGGTCAGAGCCATACGCTAGCAAAGTCATTGTTCGATGTCAAGTGTAGTCGTCGTTTGATGCTGAACTGTTTATAGCCTTTTCTAGCGATTGAATCCTATATTAATTCTAGAATTCGGTTTAGATTTATTTAAAATAGCTAAGGGGCTTCCAAAAATTCTAGAAAAATGTAGATAAATATTAGACACCATTTCTGGTCTTATAAAAACAAGACCTTGACAACTGTATAAGGGAATTTGGCACAGCCAGTTGAAAATGTGAATTTTCATATATATAAATGACTAAGTTAATTCTAGGGTAATGGTTGGTTTTATTAACTAATGACCTAGACTCAAATATTCCTTAGAAAATATATTAGGAGAGTAAGTGCCTCGGTAAATCTAGGAATATTTCAAATTGACATTTCCACTTATATATATAGATATATGTATGTATGTTCATAGGAACACTTCATTTCGAAACACCAACCATTAACTAGCATTTTCCCTATTAATTTATTTAAGGAGCTGACTTTAGAAAATAGATTAATAATAAATATAACCTAGATTTATCTCTTTATTTAGGAAAACATAGTAAAATTTCCACTCCGATAACCATTACCCCGCTCGTAGGATGAATTCCGGAAAGTCATCATTTTACGTCGCTTAGAAACCCTAATCACGCTTTTGCGACCTTATCGTACGGAATCGTATTTTAGGATTTAGTAGACTATTATATACTATTAATATTATTTATTAATGCACCGTGCCATGCATAGCATATCATGCGCAAAGTGGGTTCGCTAGTCGAGCTTGGCATATAGGTCGAGGGTTTAACCTAGATCGTGCATGCATCATGTTTTCCATTGCATTAGTAAGTAAATAGTTGTTTGTTGGTTTGATTAGACATAGGCAATCCCGAAGGGAGATTTGGGGACGCCGAGGAGGACCACCTACAAGATCAAGGCGAGTTAACACTTACTCTTTAGATGTGATCCGTATTAGGGAGAGATAGCGACTTTCCTTAGTGCGGATTAACATCGCTAATATCATGTTCATTACCCAGTTTTTCTTAAACTATGTTGTTTACTTATTAAAGATGCATGCTTATTAGATTGCCTAATGGTTAATCATGTTATACTTATACATGCCTGCCGTGAAATGTTTAGCCTTAATGACTGCCTTGATTGTCATTGCCCTTGTTAACCTATGATTAGTCTGGTAACCACTTTAACCCTACCTAATGGGTAAAACTTGCTTAGACCGGCTTAGTCTTAACAATTCTTCTGGCTAATCGCCACGGAACGGTGAACCGATATTCACCGGACACTTATTATTCTCATTTAATATGATATGACATATGACAGTTAGGGCTAGTAGATGCATGTTGGGCTGATTGTGTTTGTGGGTATGAATACGGGGATACTTGGTCGGTTTGAGTCGGTCGGTTGGGAAAGTCCAAGTGCGTGATATGGTGTGGTCGATGACCGTGGAAGTAGAGAAAGAATGGTGGGTTGCCCCTAGTTGGATTTGGACATCCTGAGGGATGATTAAGGCATCAGATGCCTAGTGCTGGGTTTAGCCCAGGGCTTACCCAGGAGGAGCGCGGAATAGACACGCGTAGCGGGGAATCGCTGCCATCCGGGATGGTTCCAACACAACGCGTGGCCATCACGCGGAGCATCGGACTTGGATCGCCAGGAGTGAGCGTTCCAGGAGGCCCTCTGGGACCAGTCTCGATAGTGGCCGGAATGGGCCTTCACCCGGGGTGAAAAGGCCACACATTCCCAGGATGACGGTCGGCTAGTGAGGACCGGCAACCCTACTAGGCCGGGGTGATCATGCCATGGCATGTGTGGTCCGCAACAGGATTCGCCAAATCCTGGAATGATGGCAGAACTAGGATTGGTTGGGGGCAACCAGGAGAAAGTTTGGTTGGGAGCAACCAGGAGAAAGTTCCCAGGGAACTGATAACCAGGAGAAAGTTTGGTTGGGAGCAACCAGGAGAAAGTTCCCAGGGAACTGATAAGCTGGTAGAAAGTCTGGTTGTGAGCAACCAGGAGAAAATATTGGAAAGTATTGGCTGGTATGGTGATTGTGTAAGCTGGATGAGCTGATGATCGAGGATTGGTCAATTTGAGTGTTGATTGTGTATAAGCTGGTATGGATTGTGGTGATTGAGTAAGCTGGTTGGGTTTATGGTTGAGGATTGGTCGACTTATGTGGGGATTGTCGTATATGGCTGATAGTTGGGTTCGTGATGCATGATTATGATGGAAAACTCTGATTTATTCATAACCATACAATGATAGTTAATTGCTAGTTAGATTGTTTTCAAAAGTCTTATAAACATGGCTTTACGCAAATAAAATAACCCTCCCCTCCAAATAAAGCCTTCTACACTAAATGCATTAAGGGAAGTGTTAACTAGCCAGCGTTTGGATGACGCTGATCTCGCCTACTTACATTCTTTAGACGATGGCGTCGAAGATGACCCTTATGCGTGTCTCGAAGACGACGGACAGGATCATGGTGGACCCGAGGAGTCTTAGGGACCGCCCCAGTCGCTGTTGGACCTTAGTCGATAGGGAATATTTTGGGTAGAGATTTTGGTATCCGTTGTACTCTGAACTATCCTTTTGTAATTAAGGCTTGTATGGGCCGCTTTACTAAAGTTGCCTAAGGGCGCGACTCTGTGATGCAATATTCAGGAATTTATTTTATCGATGTATGCTTGTATCGGCTATTTGGTCTTCCGCGCTAGCGTACTGATCCAGGGGCTAGTGCATGGGATCGTCGACCTTCAAGGTTAGTTAAAATTGAGGGGTGACAAGTTTCCTCGTAGGTTTGGAGTCTGTAGACCAAAAATGGATCGCGGACGTCAAGAAGTATGGTGCGCAGTGGAATCAATCAGGTACTCAGGTGCACTTCTTCCTTCTTCTTCTTTTTTTCCTATTTTGTTGGAAACGGTTGCATCATGCATTAGCTCCGTTTAAAACTTTCCTATGCCATTGTAAAGCTACATAGATCTCTACGTGCTAACTTAAAGTTGTTTATTTCTTGCATATCATTGCACATATTTTTTATAGTTCGATATGCATTGTTGACAAGATTGCGTCACACAGTTTTTTGCATAAAAATGACTCTTTTGCCCTTGATTTTCTAATCCCGCAAAATTGGTAGTCTAGATCGAACTTTAAAGTTTCAAATATTATCGAGTCTAAAATTTTCAAATACGGACAAATTTTTAAATTTGAAACCTATCGATTTGGAAACTATCGAATCAGACAGAATCTACAAATTTGAAATCTAATCAAATTTGAAAATTTTGGATCTGAACTGTTTGTTTCTTTTGAGACAACCAAAATAAAATTTTAAAAATTTTACTGAATTTTTAAATTCAAAATTTAACAAGTTTGAGAAAGTTTGAAACTTGAACAAATTTTAAAATTTGATGAAATTTGAAACATTTTGGAATCTGACTGAACAAATTTTGAAATGTAACCAAACTTTAAAATTTATCATTTTCTTTTAATTTTTTTGTCAACTCACGTGGAAAAAATAGAATTAAGAGAACATGAAAGAGGAGACTGGCATGTGGGTCCCAATTGTCATAAACACATTCAACTGGAATAATGTGAGCATTATAGTAGGTTCTAACGATGTTAACTAATGTAATGACATACAAGACAATAAAACAAAATGCAATGTCATATATGGTAATGGTGATTTTGCAATAGCACAAATTACATTGCAATTCAAAACCAGTGACATAAAAGGTATTTCATCAAATGTTAATTATATTTACTCATCATATCTCCATGCCCTCCAACATAGAAAATTGTACCCTCGAAGACATCAATATTTCTCGCTACATACATATTAAATTAAACTTTAAATGGAAATGTATTTAAAATATTCATGGTTGGATGTAAAGTCATATGTCGAAATTTCATTTACTTTTATAGTGTTGCAAATTTGTTGGTTTGTGAACAAATTGGAATAATAATTGCTTGTATTTTGGATACATAAATAAGGATGATCAGAGGGTCGAGGGCTCTTGTTGCTTGCATCCATCCTAGTATACATCCGGCCACACAATCTCATGAACACGGCTACACCTTGCCTCATCTTGGTTATGAGCATGAAAAAGGCCTTGCAAGTAGGCTCTATCAAAACATAAAGGAAAAAAGTACGGATTTGTCCCTTGAACTTTCACCATTACCCCATTTTGGTTCTTAAGCTCCAAAACTTATCAAACACAAACTAAACAACTTTGATCCATTAACTAGCCAAAAAGATGGTTTAGTTGGGGTGTTTGTTGGCGTGGTGCCCACATAAATAGCAGACTTGTGAACTTTGTTTCTCCTTTTCATTAATCTCTCTCTCTCTCTCTCTCTCTCTCTCTCTCTCTCTCTCTCCACCACGAGCACCACCCACCTCCACCATCGAGCTCCACCCCTCTTGCCCACCGGCTTTGTCGCTCCTCCCCCACTAACATATCATCCCTCCTCATCCACGAGTGTCAGCTCTCGTCCTCCCCGTTGCTCCTCCTGCATTGTTGTCGAGCCCTCGAGCTATACTAACGTAGTCACCACCCGTGCTTCACCATCAACGCTCGCCTCTCCTTCACATCGATGCCACTTGTGCTTCACCATCACCATCACAGCCTATGCTCCACCGCCCAACTACATTGTCGTCATTCATCACCGTGTCTTCCACTGTTGTTGTTATTCATCCTCTTTCTCCCCTCGTACATATGTGCAAATGTGAATTCCACAACATCAAAAATCACTGAAAACCACTTACATGGATGATGCATCAACAAACCACCCCCACAAAAAGAGAAGAGAGAAAACACAATTATGGACGGTCTAGAGATTGAAGACACAATCCGACTCTGTTTGAGTTTGCTAACCAAAATGGAACGAATACAAAAATATAAAAACCCAAATTGATACTTTTTTGATAAATAGATGAGGTCCATTTCTCATGGGCATGACTCATGGGTCCAAGTCTGCATGCAACCAGGTCATTTTGGTAGCCAAATGCTTATAGTACAACATAGTTAGGCCATGTACAATAAAAAAGTGTTTATGCATCAATGCTTAGAAGGGAAGAATATTAACACATCACAAGCATATAACAATGCACAATGGTACATGCCACCTATCTCTAAACAATTTATAAGGCTTGCTATTGGCATAGATAATGATGTGGAGGAAGTAGCGTGCGCAAAAATTTGGATCATCGCTAATGTGAGAGTCGACTCTACATGAGAGGTAAAAAAATTGTGTGAACAAACTATCTTAAAAAGTGTTTGGTCATTTTTACCATTGTATGATTTGTCTTTAGTGTTATATACAAGTGACATGACGATAATTAGAGACAAATGATGTTTCAACCATTGTACATGTCCTAATAAAAAAAGTTATGTCACAATATAAAGATGGTTTTATAGGTGCTTATATTTTACAACTTACATGAAACACCCTCTTAGCATTAATGCTTAGTTAAGCATTTCTCCTCTTTATTAAACACAAACATGTTATTCTATGTAAGAAAAAAAATGGTTTTTTTGAAACATCTTTCTAAGCGCCTGTACCGTACGTGGTCTTGCACATGGAGGAGACTGGTACCCAATACACACCTTTTCTTTTTCTCAAAAAAAAAAAATACACACCTTTTCTTTAAGATCCAATGCACACAAGCTTAGTACACGCTATGTTCTTACCAAAAAAAAAAAAAAAGGACAAGCAGCAGTTGAAGGCGCTCAACCAACCATCTCCATCCAGAAAGTCAACGCCTCCACCGTCGTTGTATCACCAACTGCAAGACCAAAGTCCACTACGTGTATTCATGGCTGGCACTCAATTGTCTCATTGATCTGTACGTGAGCTACCACATCCGCGTCAAGAACTAAAAATAATAATTATATCCATGTAAGTATTAAATTTTTTTCTCGTCCTTGTGATAATTTAAATCAGGGGGCTATGTGTCAGTCGGCTAGGAGTTATTTTAACTCCTAGTCGATTTTCTAGGAGCGTTGGATCTCAATTCAACGGCTCGGATCTCTCCCCTCTTCTCTTTTCCTCCCTCTCCCTCTCTCCTCTCTCTCGATTCTTCCCCTCTCCCTCCTCTACATCGCCGTCTCCTCCCCAGCCTCTGCTGCCCACAGCCGGCGCCAAAAGCCTTGCCGCCCCGTCCCCCGCCGCCGCAGCTCCCCCGCCCACCCTTGCCTCTCCTCTTCGGCGCCAATCCACCCTCCTCTGTCGCCCCAACCGCCTTCACCCCCTCCCCCAACTCCGGTGCCGACACCTCGCCACTACCCTTGTTCTCGCCCAAACCCACTGATACGCCACTACTCACTTGACCTCCCTCTAAGCCCTGGGCACCAGGAACCCCAACCCCAACCCCAACCCAAACGCTAACCCTAACCCAAGCTCCATGCACGACAATGGGAGAAGACATCAACGGCAATGGCGGCCGGAAAGGAGGAAGACGACGGCAACGCAAGTATGTGATAAAACCGACCGAGAGCTTTTCAAACTTTCAGGCGATTGAGATCTATCAAATCCGTTAAACTTTATTTCATCCATATCACCGTGGACTTTTATTCTCGTCCATCTAGATCTGATCATGGGCAGCCTAGCTCAGTGACCCGGTTCGGACCCGGCATGATTTTTTGGGTCAGCTTGGCCATTGGGGTAGGCTCGGACTTGAATTTAGGCCCAACATGAAATTCGGGCAAGGCTCAAGCTTGACCAAAACATTAACGCGATGTAATTTTGGGCTTCGGACTTTTGGATCAGGCTCGGACTTGATTGTGTAGAAAAAACTAGGCCGGGTCGGGCACGGGCTTGGCTCAAAAGCATCGAGCTTTTTCAAACCCAGTCCAAAACCTAGCCCGATCTAGGGTTTGAACATGTCTGCCTCCATTCTCTCCATTTTTTTAAAAAAGTGTCCCTTCCTCAACTTTCCTCTCTTTTCTCTCCATTTCTCCTATCTCCCCCAAATCCGGTCCCCAAGTTCTATGGCCAATGAGCTCGTGGTGGCGGCACGACTAGTCAAGGTGCCCTGGCCGACCCAAGGCGGTGGTAACTAACCCTTGGCAGCGATCAATGCGCATAGGGCGGCGGTGTTGCATGCCACACTCGTTGGTAATATCGAAGGCCGTGCCAAGTGATGCTGGAGTTCGGGTTCAAAGAGCAGGCCGGTAAAGTGGATCTCACGGCGTGCACAACATTTGGCGGTAGGACTTCCCTTGTAACGACATCGGCATGCTTTGTATGGTGGTGGTAGACATCGTTGCCCAAGCCGCACCGAGGCAAGGGGTGGGTGTCATGGTGTGATGTGACAGGGAAGTAGAGCATTGGACGCACTGCACAGAGAGGGAGTGGCATGACAACAACGAGGTCGGCGATGTCAAGGAGACCGGCTTGCTAGGACCGCACGAGGTGGCATGCTGTGACGGAATTGGGCTTGTCGAGGACCGGCATGGGCGCGTGGGTGAGTTGAATCTAGCACCTGTGGGAGGAGAGAGCTCGCTGGCTACCTGAGTTGGGGGAGAAGATAGAAAGAGAAAGAAGAGGAAAGCAATTTTCTCTGGTTTAACCAGTCAAACCTAAAAATGACTCGGATGAAATAGAGTTCAAATTATAATAGCATTAGACACAATAATGATTTTATAATGGCACTCCTAAGAAACGTGTGGATAAAATTAATCCTATAAAAAAACAACCTGAAAGAAAAATAAAAGAGGAGCCTGAAAGCTAATGGGACCTCCATTTTAAGTATTAGCTGCTCTTCGCTGTCTCCTATCCTGCAGAACTTTCGTTGTGCAGATCTGACATCCATTCCGTCCCGTTGCATTCCCAGCTCCATGGTTCACTTCAGCTTCGGCCTGATCTTTATCCTCATGACAGCATATACGGTCGTTCGGTTGTGCGCTGCGTGTTGCGTCTATATCAGACGATGGATGGATCTGCCGGTCGGTGGAGTTGCTCCTTGCAGTTTTTAATACCTTCGGTACAGCACGGCTTTAAGAGGATGGTGCGTTACTGGCCGAGGAATAAATCTTCCGAGGAAACGGCGATTGACAAACGGCCGTAGCTGCCAAACATCGTAGAATAAGAATTGTAATCTAAAATGTAAAATTTATTTTTCACGTTGATTCTTTCTTTTTAAAATAGTTTAGTGTTTTTTTAAAGCTGTAAAACTTTTTATTTTTTTCTATCTAAATTTTTAAAGGAAAAAGTCTATATTACAGTTCAAACTATGACCCTTTGACTATATACCCACCTGAATTATCAAACCAGGTATTTTATCTCACGAAACCACAAAACCGGTGCAAATAACTCCTTTGGAGCAGTTTTACGAATGGTTTCACCACATGGTTGTCCACGTGGGATTATTCACAACCGTGCCATCACATGTGGCATAAATTAAGCAATCACATGTGGCATTAAATTAAACAAAAAAGGCCACCTCAGTGGGCCCACATGTCATACACCTCTCATCTCTCCTTCTACCTCCTCTTTCTTCCCCTCTTAGATCTCTCGCGAGCTGTCCACTAGCGGCGGCATGTGGAGGTGAGAAAAGGTTCAGTGACGGTAGGGGAGGGCAGGGGAACCAGCACCTCCAGCGTCCGTGCCGCCTCCGACGACTTGAAAGCCACCGTCCTCTGCGTCTGGCGACGCCGCCAAATCGAGCTGCTGCGTGCAGGGGGTAGGCTGCGCTGCCTTTGGCATGAGGAGCCGAACGCCGCCGGTCGTCGGACCAAGGTGGAGTTGAGGCGGTGAGGGGCTGGCGGAAAGGCACGAGGAGGAGGGGCGTGGAGGGGCGGTGTGAGGAGGAGCGTGGAAGGGCGGCGTGAGGAGGAGGGGCCGATGCGGGGCGGCGCGGTGAGGGGTGGGGAAGGCTGGCGTGTTGTGGGGCCAGCACGGGGAGATGTCGGCGTGGGCCGGCGTGGCAAGGAGTGAAAGGGATATGCCCTAGATCAATCATAATGATGATTGTACCACGTATTTGTTCATGTACATATGATAACGTTGTTTATCGGTTCCCTAAATAAATGTCATGATTTTATCCATTAGGTACGACTTGATTGTAAAACATATTGTTATATGACATTATTCTAAACCGGTCCCTGATCCATATCATTACGAGGAGCGGTTATGATTTGATCAGCATACGTATTGGTTGATGGTAATGTTTCACATAGCATAGATATAGAGATATCAAACCAATAGTATGGATGCACGTTGGAGAACATGGGCAGTCGGACAGACCTACTCCGAGACGCTGTGAGTTGTTATCTCTCATAGCGCCATCAGCGTATAGTCTCGAGTGGTACGTCTATATGGTCCTTAGAACTGAGATTGTCATATATGCCCACCATGTTGACTCGTATACTTTGGTATCATCAAACGCTACACCGTAATATGGTAGTTATAAAGATCACTACTGGGCATGTCATGATACATAGTCAGGGGTGTGATAATCAAGATGGAATTTGCCCCTCTTCGATAACAAGAGAGATACATCTGGGCCCCTCATGTGGATGGATAGGGAAAGCGCACGGCCGTGCTAATATAACTAAGAAGTTAGTCATGGTATTTATTCATTCCACTGCCGAGTGAAGTGGTCGTGCTATCAACAAGGGTGGCGCGCATCTCGCCTTGAGCTTGAATGGTATTAGGTGGCAAAGGGATCGGTATGTGAGTGTATTAAGGTTCAGCTGAATATTGATTCTATGCATTTAGGGGTTAATACGTACTGCTAGGTGCCGCTTTTGATTGGTGGATTGGAAACGGTTTCCGGATCCACGGCCGACTTGCACTGAATCTAACGGGTCATACAATTAATGAGTTGGAACTGTTTAACGGGTTTGTGTGTGAATATTATCTACGTAGGAGATAGAACCCTAGCAGGCCGAAGCCCACTAGCGTGACTATATAAGTAGAGGCATAGGGGTTGCGTTATATGATGAGTTGAGTCTTCACCACGCCTAACCGTCGCGCCCCCCTCCTACTCTCCAGAAACCCTAGCCGCACGGCGAGATGCTAGCACACCCCGTGAGGCGTTTTTGTTCGGTACATGTGGATACCGCTAGAGGCGTTGCCGTACGCGGACGCGCTGATCGGTTGGATCATCAGCGAGCACTTGGCGAACATCAGCGAGCACCGGTGAGCACTCGACGAACATCGGTGAGCACTCGGGGAACACCGGTGAGCACAGACGACCACTCGGTGGTGATCTGGATGAGTACATCTACTTCCTCTACGCGCGAGAAACTGCTTCCACTGCATCTGCGCGTCAAGGGTAACGATCTGTGATTCTCTACTTGCATGTGCTTCTGGGTGATTCGAGATAGAAAATTTTGATTTTGCGCTCGCGTAGCCTACCCGTTTCTCAGCAAGGAGGGCATGGAGGGGCCGGCGCGGGGAGGGGTCAGCACGGGGAGGGGAGGGCCGGTGCATTGAGGGACCAGCACGGGGAGAGGCTGGTGCGGCTAGGAGGGACGGGGAGGAGGCGTCGGCGGGGTGGAGCGAGGAGGAGATGAGGGGAACCGAGGTGGATGGGAGGGAGGAGATGAGATGAGATGAGATGAAGGAGAGAGAAGAATTATTTTAATTTTAATTTTCTAACCGAATTGCCAACTCACCTGCCACATGAGAAAACCATGCTGAAAACTAGTGCGGGGTATTATTTGTACATTTTTTTTTTGATTTTAAGGGTTGGAATACCTGATTTTGTAGTTCAGTGTGTTATGTTGACGAATGATTATAGTTCAGTGTGTAATATATACTTTTTTCATGCTTAGATGAAAGTTGATAATTTTTAGATTATAATCTATGGCTGCTTTTCACTTAATCGAATGAGGCTGTTAGCCGGTGCTTACCTCACCCTAACACCTCGATCCCTAGCCTCTCCATCAAACCCTCTAAAACACTATTCATGTGTGTATGCATAGTGTTTTAGGGATGGGATAGAGAGTCTGTTGGGAATGCTTACGATCGCGCCGTGATTATTATTTATTTGCTCCGTCTCTCCCAAATAATCCCTCGATGAACAGATTGACAGTTGCTGCTCGGCGAGTTTACTTCGTCGCGGCTCATGACGGCGAGCTATGCCTCTATGCGTCCCTCCATTCTGCATCTGATTCTATGGGCGTCCATGTCCCCCATGCGCCAATCATCTTCTTTTGGGTCTCTTTACAGCTGGGATGCGATCTGAAGTTTGTGGCTTTGCGCCCATGAAATCGACCCACAATGCAGATGATGAACTAGGTTTAGGAACCAAGTTTACAAACCCAAATCACCCGATCTGTTACAGATCGTGCATGCCAGCTTCATGCGCAGTTGACAAATGTCGTGTTGAAAAAATCAGCCACTTCCATCTTATCGTAGAATTAAAAGTTACCGCTAAAAATGTATTATTTTGTATAAGTCAAACGCTATAGCACTTTGTAACATTTTTTCAGAGTTTGAGTGGGGTTTTCAATGATTTGAAAATTACTTTAACAATTTTTTGGACTCTGGTCTACAACTTTTTAAGATACAATCTATTGTTGATTTCGGCTCGAAAGAATAAGGCTTATTTGATAAAAAGATAATTAATGAGCTCTACACATATTAAGAATAAACATAATGCAATGTGAACATATCATATACATAAATGAAACATATGCAAATGTCCTTCTATATACTTGTAACAAGAGATAGCAAGGAATTGCCGGTTAAGGTAGAGAGTAATATGTACCAATCTCTGTCGGAAAAACCAAGAGATAATATGATGACCCGTTGCTGTGATGTAGTAGCCAAAGCAGACCACAGTGATGACGTGGAGGAAGTACAAGAAACGGACCATCGTGAACATAGAGGAAGTAGATTATGAGCAGTCACGTCGAGCACTGACAAAAGCCTTTATTCGGATGGTGCAGGCTAGGTGATGGCGTAGTAAATAGAAGAGGCAAAACCCTAAGGCTAAGACCAGGCGATGCGAGCGAGCACGTGCTCTCCAAAAACCTTATTTTAAAAGAGTAGGCTAAATGACAACATAATAGAGAAGAGATGCAAAATCCTAATGACTAGGATAGGCAGGCGCGAGCATAGGCTCTTCTTACGACTCGATTTTGGCTCGTTTAACTTTCCATATCGATTCGATCTCGAATAGCTCATCGATCCTATCTTTTGGGCCAATCCTACTTCTTCACTTTCTATCTTCCACACATATTAGCGAAGAAAGCACATTTCACAATTAAGTTGATCATACATGTGTTTTTGAGATATTTCAAAATTTTATTCTCAAATATATATGGCCAAGGCACATTTATTACCATGTTGTGCTTTGACTTATCTATCACAGTAAAAAACTAACATTAGAGATCTTCACATAGGAATCCTCCGATGCGTTTTGCATATACACATATGATAGGTATAGGTTGGGAATTGAAGAGATATAATAGGCGTTTTGCATATACACATATGACAGGTATAGGTTGGGAATTGAAGAGATTAGATGCAAAATCTTAAGGATTAGGATAGGCAGGCACGAGCATAGGCTCTTCTTACGACTCGATTTCGGCTAGTTTAACTTTCCATATCGATCCGATCTCAAGTACTGTCGACGGTTGGGATATTGACCCAAGTCAACTAAGGTTCTTCAAGAGGGAGATAGGAGACACGCCGAACAGAACGAACAACAACGAACAGGGAGACAGGGGTTTTTATCCTGGTTCAGGCCTCTCGAGAGAGATAATAGCCATACGTCCAGCCTTTCTTATATATCGAGGATGAATACAAGAGGTGACTCGGCGAGACGAACAAGTCTCGGCGAGATTATGGTGTACAAGAGTGCAATGCGGTGATCAGGTGTCTATGAGATGCTAGATGCGTAAACTCCTGTAGGATTGACCCCTCAACACGCCGTAGGGGCCCTGTTTATATAGTGCAGAGCGACCGACCTACCGAGGGAATATCGGGCCGGGCTAACTACGAGATCGTAACGAACTCGACATGCCAAATATATCCCGAGGTAGATAAGGTAAGCTCCAATTCTTGGGGATCACGACTTCTATTCCATTCCGGAAAACCACGTCCTGATCTTCACGTAGCCGTGCAGAACTCTTGTTCGAGACGGACTCAAACACGATTCCATGACCGTTACGCACCATGCCAGCCAGGATGCTGTTCGGCAGGATGCATATGGGCCAGATAGAACCTTCCAGGGGACTGGACCCTAGTAGGCTGTTCGATTGGGCCGTCAGGGAGTGGGCCATGGCAATGGGCCGTGATTTTATCCCGCACAGCTAGCCCCCGAGACTCAAGTGGAAGGACTCACTAGAGTGGGGTCTTCCTCTTGAGACTTCAAGTCACGAATAGGGTATTTTTTCTGTTACAAAGACGTGCAACAGGTGACCGAACAGGTTATGGTTCAACCGAACTACTTGTTCGGAACCGAACAAACCCGCCCGCGCCGAAAGCAACTGCTTGGCGTCGAGGAACGACATCTCGTCCGAAAGCAGAGTACCCAGCCCTCGATACAGAAATCGGAAGAAGTGAGGTGAATCATCTCCTTGAGGCTGAACGTCATTAAGGAGTAATTGGATTCTTAGTAGTGAAGAGCGTACCACCGCATCCGGTAAGATCAGATCTTCCGGGAGAATGAACACGGCAAGTCGCGAGACGGACTCGTGCTGCTGCATCCAGGCATTCAGATGCCTAGGAAAAGATAGGGGAACCACTTCTCGGGCTAGAACTTGCCCGAGAAAATAGAGATTGCGCTCTCGAGCGAATGTCGCGCTCAGGAGCGAAGGTGATGTGCCCCAGACGTAGATTGTGTGCCAGGAGCAGACAATACATACGAGGGGAAGGTGACCCAGTCCCCGAGCGTAGAGCTCGTCAAAGAAACCAGGTAAAGAGATCCAGCCCCCGAGCACGGAGCTCGTCGAAGGGACCAGAAAGCGTGACCAGGTGAAGACGTACCCGATCGAAGACGATCCAGTCCCCGAGCACGGAGCTCGTCGCAGGGACCAGACGCGCGCTCCGGGCGAAGAGCTGCCCGGTGCGAGGTGCATCACAATCCGATGCAGTCAGAGCGGCAAGAGAACGTGTGAAATCAACGCTTTACCCATGACGTATTCCTTGCGACAGTGTTAGCGTTGTCTTAGCAAGTGCAGAACCGACGCTTGGGGTGCCCGTTGCGATGAGAATCGGCTTACGGTGGGCATGACTCCGTTGGTGGCACACTATCTTGACTTAACCGAACTGTGAAGGTCAATACCGGGCAAAGGTAAGAAATCATACGTGGGCGAAGTGAATCAGTCCCTGTGCATGCGCGGAGCAAACCCGGTAAGAGAGGGATGTAGACATCGGTTTTGGTGGGGAAGCCTGGAACCTCGCCGCGACCATCACCGAAGTCTGACGCTCCCCGTTCCTGTACTTCCTGCAGAAGACAAACAAGAAACAGGCCAGCAAGGGGAAAAAGAGAGCAAGAACAGGCTCAAAGAAGAGCAAAGCGAGTTTTGGAAAACACGCAAAAGACGACCTACCGCACAAAACATAATTTTTTTCGGGTACGCCCCCCGATAGCGCTAGTGTCACCTCGGCGAATGCGGAACCGACGCTAGGAGTGCCCATTGCGATGAGAATCGGCTTACGGTAGGCAGGACTTCGTTGGTGGTGCATTGCTTCGGATTACCGTGCAAGAAAGGACGTAGCATGGATAAAAAAGACATGTGCGGGCAAGTGCAGCCCCGCTGTGGTTAAGACCGCTAACCAGGGAAGGCGATCGGGACCTTAGCCGCAGGCAAAACGTGCGAGGCGAAATCTTATCCGGGCATGGACCCGTGCAGCGTTGGTGTCGCCTCGGCGGGTGCGAAACCAGCGTCAGAAGTGCCCGTTGCGATGAGAATCTGCTTACGGTGGGCATGCCCGTTGCGATGAGAATCGGCTTACGGTGGGCAGACCTCCATCGGTGGTGCACCGCTTCGGTTAACTAGAGCTGTACAGGTCGTCTTCAGATAAAAAGACACGCTCGCACGCGGGGAGTGCTACGGGAGCGAAAGACCAACGAGGTTTTGGAAAACCAACGCTAAGAAAAGGAACTGAAAAACTGAAAACGTACCGGGGTTGCCGAAATTCAGCTCAAGTCCCAACTGACCGAGGAGAGGTAGTCCTCCGAGATTCTTCGGGAAGAAGCCGAGGAGTTTTGCGCGTTGTCCGCGGGACTAGCATCGCGGAAGGAAGGGTCGAGGAGGTGGCCGAGCAGCTCAAGACCGCCGAGCAGCGCCTGAATCAGAGCGAGAGTCTGACCGAATAGATTTTCCCCGCAAAAAGAGCAAAGAAAAGACAAGGACGAACAGAAACCAAGAGCAAGGTGAGCAGCGCTAGAAAGTTTTAAGAAAACCGGTAGAACGCTTAGCCTAACTCCGGCCCGTTGTGCAGTACTGCCGAGGACTGAGTTTGCGAACTCGAACAGGTGCACAAGAGAAAGAGCGGCGTCCTAGCTCCCGGTACGGACGATGCATGAAGACCTGAACTTGCGACTTCAAGCACGTGCGTAGAGAGTTAGAGCGACACCGTATCTCGATCGACTCGTTCCAGAGGCGCCGTTAACGTAAGTTAGGCGATTCCGAAGGTAACCGAATAAGGAAGGTGCCTCTGCCGCGGAGGGCTTACGAGAGCAGGCTTTACCAAGTGGTTGTGCCGTGAGCGGTAAGTGCCTCTGCCGCGGAGGGCTTACGAGAGCAGGCTTAGCCGCAAGGCTGGATGCCGTGTTACGCAACTCTGAGTTTAGGAACTTGTTGAAGCTAGATACGGGCAGGGAAAACCTTAAGATTGCGGAGCCAAGAGTTCGCAAGGCCAGGCAGCCATCAAGTGTTACCAGAGAGTAAGGTAGTCTCAGAAGACGAGTGGTGAGAAGGGCTGCAGGGGGCCGCGAACATTCACCATTCAATGGGTTGAACTTTACATGGCAGCCCGAGAGACTTGGACGAACTAAGGCGCGAAATTTGAGAGAAAGTGCGAAGCTAGGAAACGAAAGACCTACACGAGGAACTTACGAAGCTGGTCGATGTTCCAAGTGCTGGTCAGCTCTCTCCCGTCATCCACTGTCAGGCGAACAGCCCCTGGAATCCGGAAGGAGTTTTGATCCAGTCCCCGAGCACGGAGCTCATCGCGGGGACCAGACGCGCGCCCCGGGCGAAGAGCTACCCGGCGCGAAGTTGATCCATTCCCCGAGCACGGAGCTTATCCCCACGCGCGCTCCGGGCGAAGAGCTGCCGGGCGCGAAGAGATCCCCCCTCAGCGGAGCTCGTCATGGGACAGACCAGGCCCGGCGAAGAGCTGCCCGGCGAAGAGATCTAGTCCCGAGCACGGAGCTCATCATGGGACAGACGCGGCCCGGACGAAGAGCTGCCCGGCGCGAGGAGATCCAGTCCCCGAGCACGAAGCTGAGAACCAGATCTGGAAGGTGATCAAGATCGAAGGGATCGATCTGATATGGCAGGGGAAGAGACATCCTACCCTTCTGAGTCGTAGTCCTCAGGGAGAATCTCCTGGTCGCTGATAGAGTTCGACATGCTCGATCTACTAGTCCCCACGGTCGGCGCCAACTGTCGACGGTTGGGATATTGACCCAAGTCAACTAAGGTTCTTCAAGAGGGAGACAGGAGACACGCCGAACAGAACGAACAACAACGAACAGGGAGACAGGGGTTTTTATCCTGGTTCAGGCCTCTCGAGAGAGATAATAGCCCTACGTCCAGCCTTTCTTATATATCGAGGATGAATACAAGAGGTGACTCGGCGAGACGAACAAGTCTCGGCGAGATTATGGTGTATAAGAGTGCAATGCGGTGATTAGGTGTCTATGAGATGCTAGATGCGTAAACTCCTGTAGGATTGACCCCTCAACACGCCGTAGGGGCCCTGTTTATATAGTGCAGAGCGACCGACCTACCGAGGGAATATCGGGCCGGGCTAACTACGAGATCGTAACGAACTCGACATGCCAAATATATCCCGAGGCAGATAAGGTAAGCTCCAATTCTTGGGGATCACGACTTCTATTCCAATCCGGGAAACCACGTCCGGGTCTTCACGTAGCCGTGCAGAACTCTTGTTCGAGACGGACTCAAACACGATTCCTTGACCGTTACGCACGATGCCAGCCAAGATGCTGTTCGGCAGGATGCATATGGACCAGATAGAACCTTCCAGGGGACTGGGCCCTGGACCCTGGTAGGCTGTTCAATTGGGCCGTCAGGGAGTGGGCCATGGCAATGGGCCGTGTTTTTATCCCCGACAAGTAGCTTATCGATCCTATATTTTGGGTCAATCCTAGTCCTTCACTTTCTATCTTCCACACATATTAGCGAAGAAAACACATTTCACAATTAAGTTGATCATACATGTGTTTTTGAGATATTACAGAAATTTATTCTCAAATATATGCCTTCTTTGATAGCTTGTTTAGTTCTAGTTTAGTTGTCGTTGGAAAAATCTGACCATCTTTGAATGTGCTATGAAAAAGCTAAATAAATTATTAAAAAAATATTTTTGAGATCTTTGAAAAAACCCCTACAAAGTCCTAAACAAATTATTTTCAAAAAATAAAGTAAATGGTCTATACAAAAATAACAAAAATTACAATTCCAACAAAAACTAGAACTAAACAAGCTTTCAAAGAGGGCCTATATATCCAAGGCACATTTATTACCATGTTGTGCTTTGAGTTATCTATCACATTGAAAAACTAACATTAGAGATCTTCACATACGAATCCCCCAATGCGTTTTCTATATACACATATGACAGGTATAGGTTGGGAATCGAAGAGTTCCTGCTGTGGTATATAAGGCCCATATGTCATACCATAAACACATGGTGATGGATGATATATGCACGATGAATTTGTACCGCAGCATATAAGGAACTATTTTGCATCCGGCTAGCTCTTGATCTGAACCGCCGAGCCTTCAATTGAACGGTCGAGAACACGCCCAAATCTTCTTATCGCGGTGGCAAATATCATTTGTGGACTCTTTTTCTTGCCAAAACAAAGAAACAAAGCCTTGAAAAGCTTCTTTCCAACATTCCAGTTTCTTGTTTCTTTCCTTCCCTCCACTACTCCTCCCCGGCTCCCTGCATGGTGTGATCAACCACGAAATCACCCAGCCATGCCGCCGCCCCCGCCGCCGCCGCCGCCGCCAGCCTTGGTGATGTTGCTCGCGGCCATGGTGGTCGGCGCGGCCCGCGGCGCCAGCGACCTGGCGTCGGACGCGGCGGCGCTGCAGGATTTCCTCGCGCCGTTCGGGTCGGCGTCCGTGTTCTGGAACTCGTCTCAGCCGACGTGCTCCTGGACCGGCGTCGTCTGCACTGGCGGCCGCGTCACGGAGATCCACCTCCCCGGCGACGGCCTCCGCGGCAGCTTCCCCGTCGGCGCGCTCGGCAGCCTCGACAGGCTGGCCGTCCTCTCCCTGCGCTACAACGCGCTCTCCGGCCCACTGCCGCCTGACCTGGCCTCTTGCCTTGAGCTCCGGGTCATCAATCTGCAGTCCAACCACCTTTCAGGCGAACTCCCGGCGGCGATCCTGGCCCTTCCGGCGTTGACGCAGCTGAACCTCGCGGAAAACCGCTTCTCGGGAAAGATACCGCCGGCTATCGCCAGGAACGGAAAGCTGCAGGTGCTCTACTTGGACGGCAACCTCCTCGCCGGCGAGCTGCCCGATGTCAGCTTGCCATTGCTCGCCTCCTTCAATGTCTCTTTCAACAACCTCACCGGCGAGATTCCCAAAGGCTTCGGAGCCATGTCGGCGTCGTCCTTCCTTGGCATGCCGCTATGCGGCAAGCCCCTCCCGCCGTGCGGAAGGCCAATTTCTGAACCGCCGACTCAGGCGCCCGCTCTTCCGCCGGAGGCGGCGACCCTGGTGGATCGCCGCCGGCGAGGCGGGAGCCACCTCGCCGGCGGCGCCATTGCCGGCATTGTCATCGGCTGCGCGTTCGGCTTCTTTCTGATCGCCGCAGCCCTAGTCCTCGCGTGCGGCGCCCTGCGGCGCAAGCCAAGGACGACCCAGCGCAGCCAGGACGCCGTCGCGGCGGAGCTCGCCCTGCACAGCAAGGAGGCAATGAGCCCAAACGGCTACACCCCACGGGTCTCGGACGCGCAGCAGCCGCCGCCGCCGCCCCCAGTAGTGCCTCCCGCCGTCGCCGTCGCCGCAGCTGCCGCTGGCGGCGGGCGGAAGAAGCTCTTCTTCTTCGGGAGGGTGCCGCGCCCGTACGACCTGGAGGACCTGCTACGCGCGTCCGCCGAGGTTCTTGGCAAGGGCACCTACGGCACCACGTACAAGGCGGCGCTCGAGTCCGGGCCGGTGGTGGCGGTGAAGCGCCTCAAGGAGACCTCGCTGCCGGAGCGCGAATTCCGGGACAAGATCGCGGCGATCGGCGGGATGGACCACCCCAACGTCGTGCCCCTCCAGGCCTACTACTTCAGCAAGGACGAGAAGCTCATGGTCTACGAGTTCGTCGCCATGGGCAGCCTCTCCTCCATGCTCCACGGTATTCTCATCTCATCATTCTAACCCTTCTTGCAAATTTTTTTTTTCTGAACTGGTGAGATTTTCAGGCAACCGTGGCTCCGGCCGATCGCCGTTGAGCTGGGAGTCGCGACGGCGCATCGCGCTGGCCGCGGCGCGCGGGCTGGAGTACATCCACGCCACGGGCTCAAGGGTGGCGCACGGCAACATCAAGTCGTCGAACGTGCTTCTCGGGCGGCCGCCGTCGGCGGACGCGCGCGTGGCGGACCACGGCCTCGCGGGCCTCGTCGGCCCCGGCGCCGGCGGCGCTCCGCCGGCGACGCTCGTGGGGGGGTACCGCGCGCCGGAGGTGGTTGCCGACCCGCGGCGGCTGTCGCAGAAGGCCGACGTGTACAGCTTCGGCGTGCTGCTCCTGGAGCTGCTCACGGGGAAGGCGCCGGCGCACGCCGTGCTGCACGGCGACGAGGGCGTCGACCTCCCGCGGTGGGCGCGCTCCGTCGTGCGCGAGGAGTGGACGTCGGAGGTGTTCGACGCGGAGCTCCTGAGGCACCCCGGCGCGGAGGAGGAGATGGTGGAGATGCTCCGACTGGCCATGGACTGCACCGAGGTGGCACCGGAGCAGCGGCCGGCGATGCCGGAGATTGTCGCGCGCATGGAGGAGCTCGCCGGGCCGGCGTTGGCGGCGGCCCCGTCCGGCCGGAGCGTCTCGGTGGACGAGGCCGACGATCGGCCACTCAAGCCCGCCGGGTCAACCGGTCAGAGCTGAATCTCCATCACTCCAAACCGTCTGAGACTCAGGCAGCAATAGTGTCCACTGGGTAACTCATGAAAGGTTCTGAAAATTTTCTTGTTTGTCCTTTTTTGTGCATCTTAGAGCATTGCAGTGTGCTGTTCTTTCTTCATGAGTTTCTTGATACTTCTACCTTGCTGGATTCTTTCGATTAGCTGCGTGTGTTGAGAGATCGACGTTGGTGATAGGGGAACCAACGTTCAATATGCCAATATGTAATTACTACATGGTTGATGTTACTGTTAAGGTTGCAAAAGTACATCTTAGGTTCGAGTCCCGTGCCATTCTGAATGGAAGTCTCGCTTGACCTTGTTCTTCTGAACGTGCGGGCCATATACGTATCATCACGAAACAGCTGTGCGTGTGTAGAGAGAGATCTTCAACTGGGTGAAAATTGAAATGGAGAGCCCAAAAAATAGTGTTCATTTGGCCGCACAGATAACTTTGAGGCGACCCGTTCAATTAACCCGACCAAACTGCAGCGACAAAGTCGAACACAGTGTCATTGTGGTAATAAACCATGGCATTTTTACTTGTGGGGTTGCAATCTTCTGTGCCGAAAACGACAGGAGAGTTTTTGTGCCGAGGAAGCAACGGGAACATGGCAGTGCGTTGGCAGCACATCAGTATCAGATTGCGCTCAAGATACGAACAAACCGCATCCAAATCTCAATGATGAGAAGCGCGTGAATGCGTATGCGTGGTCTTGCCGAGCATAACTCCCGGGCATCCTTCGAACAAAAGAAAAGGAGAAGAACCAACAAGATGGCTGGGGTTCGGAGTCGTTCGTTCGTTCATGCATTCATGCACACATCATGGTCACGCACGACACTGTGTCATAGTGTCATCTGGCTGTCAGGCTTGCGATGGAAAGGAAGGCCGGCGCCTGGACTCCCTTCCCCACTACTAGTCCACAACAATCAACGGGCTATGTATCGATTCCCTGCCAATAATGGCCGACGCGAATTATTGGCCCTCGGAGGAAACAGCTAGCTAGGCCACCCACAGCTCCGACCCATCGCGCTTAAAAACAAGCACCTTTCGGCACAAGTGCACAACCCCTTCTCCATCTCCCTGGTCTCCTCCACGCTTTCTCCGGACCGTGGTGCGTAGTACTTGTACCGCGTGCTGCTGCTGCTCCTGCCAGTACGACCGGCGGAGTGGTACTGGTGCTGATTTGGGCGAGCCGCGAGCGGGGGGCAGTGCGTGGTTGAGCTGCTTGGGGGGGACACGCGGCGCATGAGCGAGGACGGCGCACTGAAGCGAACTGGTGTAAAAAAGCAGGCACGCGTCGTGGAGTGGGTTTTGTTTGATGCGACGCGACGCCGGCCTGGCCGCGCGCTACGGCTGCTGTGCGTGCGGCACGGTGGATGGGGGGATCGCTTCGCTCTCCGTTGCGATGCGCTGGTCCCTGCCGACCCGGCGGCCGGACGGGGTGGGTGAGCGCTGGAGGGAGGCTTGAGTCCCGGCCAGCCTCAGCGGCAGTTGTTGTGGCTGGGCAGAGCGCGCGTGCCACCGGCCACCGCCACCACGTGACGTGCCTTGCCGCGCCGCGCGTCTCCCCCCAAGCTCGACGGCGCCGGCGTTGACTCTCCCCGGCAGACTCTGCTCCGCGGCACTAGCGTCTAGCCGCACGCCGGCGAGGCGCTACCGCGCTGTTGGCGTGAGCTTTCGATCCCTCTGGTCCGTCCATGTTCGTGGCGGTGGCCGAAGATTTGTTGCTTTTCATAAGTCAAACCAGGGATGGCAATCTCATGGGTTGGGCATGAGTGTGGCAGCCATGGACTTGTACTCAAGCCTAGAGAGCCTATTTATATCGGATTGAGGGTATCTTTCATAAACTATACGAGACTTAACATTATTCATGTAGTTAATTGTTTTATACCTAACCAAAGGGTCACAGGGACAATAGCATATTCCATACTTGTAATTCTACTCGTAAGATACCTGAGTTCCATCGGGTACCCAAAATCCACGTAAATAATAGACATCAAAGGGGTAGCGGATTTGGCCATCACCGGGTGAAGGGAGACAAATCTAGGAGGTGACGACATGTTGTGGTGTAGCCATGGAGGTGAGAATGAGTTCCGTCGCAAATCGTCCAACCACCATTACAATGCTTGTGCTGAATTGAAGAGCTTCCTTACCGCTCGACATACTTGCTCACATAGAGAGGGCACTTCCACAGTTCCACTGCACGCCCCTCTGTGGCAATCCTTTTTGCCATCATAAAATCATCATGCCAAGGTCACCAACTCGCCATACTAGCTCCAATCCACCATGATTGGGATATTTGGGCATGCGGGATGGGCAGTGTCCATGTCAATGTTTGTGGGTTTGGGAATGAGAGGATGTTTTGTGAGTACCTTCAGCACAGATAGCTTCTTCAAATTATGAGAGTTCCACTCAGCCGACATTTGACTATCTTCGAAACCTCTATCATCGTTGGACATGTCTTCTTTAGGGACTTGCTTGTGCTTAGCATCTTCTGCCTCTATCTGTTCTACAATTGCTTCTATTTTTTCCCTTCATTTGTCACACCTATCGCCTCATATGTTGCCCAACGGTCGTTTCCTCCCTCTTCTAGCAGAACACGCTCGTTTTTCTCTATGATGTTTGTGTTGTCCGCCCCCTCTGTATGGTCGACCACTTCTTCAATTGTGTCCGCTATTGTTTCATCCCCTCCTCCCCCGCTTGGCCCGACATGTTGATTCAACCTAGCCCTAGCAAACGGTGCTAAAGGGAAATCAGGTTCAATCACAATCTCCACATAACGCCTCCAAATTTGCGTAGACATTGTCGGAACCAACTCCCAATAATATTCTTTCGTAGCACAACTCACCACATCATTAACCCTCATCACATGTTCTTCTAGGTTTAGTCCAAAGGTCCGCGATAGCACTTTTGCAACACACCATACGTCCATACACCATCTTTATCGTCTTAGATATCCCTAGTGTGATTGATTAAAATTGGACAAATATACTCCGGTTTCACCATACAAACACATCTAATTCCTAATAAATTATTTTAAAACATAACTTGTCTGACTTTACTTCTGCTCAGAAAAAAAGGATCGCAAATTATTAATTATTTCAATGTAACTATGATATGTACCCTACACATGGCGCTAAAAAATTCCTGACATCATGATTGTGCAAAAAGTCTAAACGCTGCTACCTACAAGTGACGCACATATATCTATCTATCTCAATGTACGTTACAAATTACACTACAAAGGTACTATTTTTAAAATATACCCTACAAATCATACTAATACTAACTAGTTGTGACTAAACATTGTACACAATTACTACTGTACCTATCACCTAAATATACATTCTGGAATTGACTTAAATTAAATTGTATTTCTAACACATTGCTAGTTTTCATGGCTACCCTGCTTTGTTTTCATAATTTACAAATTAAATTTGTGAAAAAACCTTGCAGGCCACCCACATGCGATGTCACTAGGGCTGGACCAAAAGATCGGGCTCGACGAGCTACTCGAGCTCGGATCGAGTTCGGTTCGAGCTCGGATCGAGCTCGAATGCTAAACGAGCCGATCTCGAGCCCGGTTCCGAGCTCGAGTCTATTCGAGCCGAGCTCGAGCTCGATCCCGAGCCCTAACCGAGCCCAACCGAGCCTGAATAATTATCATTGCATAGCATATTTATCTCTTTAAATCTAAATTTTCAACCAATTCGAGCAGAGCTCAAGCTTGAAATCGAGCCCAACCGAGCTCATATGGTCTTATCGTCCCCTTAAAACAGCACAAATCCCTTCATTCGAGCTCAACTGAGCCGATCTCGAGCCTAACCGAGCTTTTATCGAGCTCGATCTCGAACCTAACCCTAAGCTCGATGTAATTCGAGCCGAGCCCGAGCCGAGCTCGAGCCTAACCGATCTCGAGCTTTGATAGCCTAAGCTCGCTTAGGTTCGGCTCGAATCCACCCCTAGATGTCACTCTTCCTTTGTCTCCTCCCCTTCCCCCTCTCTTCCTTTCTCTCCCTCTCTTCCTTTCTCCCTGCTCTCCCTGCTCTCTCTCTCTCTCTCTCTCTCTCTCTCTCTCTTCACCTGGGGCACACCCAAACACACATAGTGCCATGCACATAGCGCGTTTCATGTTGGGGGAAAATCTCGCCAGTTGGAAATTGAAGAGATATCTCGCCTCCAAATTCCGTCGTTCCAACGAAAGGAGTTTTCTAGCAAAAACCCGCCTTGCCAAGTGGCGGGCGGAGAAAACCGGCTAGTTCAACTAGCGATTTTTGCCTCCCATGCGTTCCTATCCGTTGCGGCTATAGGTCTTGTACATTTCCGCTTGTCATAGTGTATCGTTTCACTATAGCAAAATTTATCTTTTTTATATAACCTATTTGGTGTAATAATTTGTAAAGATTTTTCTCAAGTTTTTAGTAGTCCTTTTAAAGATCCTAAAACTATTTTTAATTTTTTTACAGTACTTAAACCTCACTTTAAAGAATCAAATTTTGGTACAGTGAAACGCTACACTAAGCTGGGCTGAAATGTAAAGGCCATAGTCCGCCAAATTGTGCGGCGGAAATACAAATTCCCGCCTGATGAAAGGGGGATTATATTTCTTACCCTTTGTACTTGTGGGAGGGGCCTATCTATTTATTTTAATAAACAAGTTATTTAAATTTATTTGTGACAAATACTATACAAAATGTTAAAAAAAAATCGCACACTGGCTACAGACGGCCCATCCCTCGACGGCCCACGAAGAGCAGGGTTCACACGAAAGTTTCTTGCTTCTCGCCCAATCCAAAAATGGGCACTGGGCCACCACCTGTCAGCCACCCATAATAGAGCCCGACCTTCTTCTCCGCCAAGAAATAAACCCACACAAAACCCACTACATACAGACACCACAGGCACGGTCGGATCGAGACGCCCCTCCATTAGTCCATTCCCCTCACCACTAGGGTTTTTACTCTCGCGCCGCCGCCTCCTCCGCCCAGCATCCGTCCGCCACGAGGAGAGGCCATGGCCGGCGGTCCCGCGGCGGTGTCGTTCCTGACCAACATCGCGAAGGTGGCCGCGGGGCTCGGCGTGGGGGTCTCGCTCCTCTCCGCTTCGCTCTACACGGTGGACGGCGGCGAGCGCGCCGTCATCTTCGACCGCTTCCGCGGCGTGCTCCCGGAGACCGTCGGAGAGGGCACCCATTTCCTCGTGCCCTGGCTCCAGAGGCCCTTCGTCTTCGACATCCGCACGCGGCCACACAACTTCTCCTCCAACTCCGGCACCAAGGACCTGCAGATGGTGAATCTCACCCTCAGGCTCCTCTCCCGCCCCGACGTCATGCACCTCCCCACCATCTTCACCTCCCTTGGGCTCGAGTACGACGACAAGGTGCTCCCCTCCATCGGCAATGAGGTGCTCAAGGCCGTCGTCGCCCAGTTCAACGCCGACCAGCTCCTCACCGAGCGCCCCCACGTCTCGGCGCTCGTCCGCGACGCGCTCATCCGCCGCGCCCGGGAGTTCAACATCATCCTCGACGACGTCGCCATCACCCATCTCTCTTACGGCATCGAGTTCTCGCAGGCCGTCGAGAAAAAGCAGGTCGCGCAGCAAGAGGCCGAGCGGTCCAAGTTCCTCGTCGCCAAGGCGGAGCAGGAGAGGCGCGCGGCAATCGTGCGTGCCGAGGGAGAGAGTGAGTCCGCGCGGCTCATTTCGGAAGCCACCGCCGCTGCTGGGACTGGCCTGATTGAGCTGAGGAGGATCGAGGCGGCCAAGGAGATCGCCGCGGAGCTGGCCCGCTCGCCGAACGTTTCATACGTGCCTGCTGGGGACAGCGGCCGCATGCTCCTCGGCCTCAATGCCTCTGGATTCGGCCGGTGATTCAAATGCTCATTTTGCTCCTTTTGTTGCCCAAGTATTGTCTTTCTATGCAAGACTGAAACGATGGTAGGGACAACAATGATATCTGCTACTCTTGGTTGTTAAGTTTGGATGTCTTGGGCAACATGTGCTAGTAGTCTTTGTGATCCTAATAAGGCAGGGTCTGGACATATTTATGATTTTTCTGGTCAAGCTTTATGTTGTTAAATCTGCATGCTCGTTATGCTCATGATGCTTACTCTTCTTGAATTCATTGTTCTATACCTGTTGCAACTTGCAGGACCTGAATCTTTGGCTTTCAACCTAGTTGAGTTGTCTTTTGTCTGAACTCTTTCAGGGATGCTATGATTGTTTTGAAGGCATTGTTTTGTGCATATTGTTTCGTGGATAATTAATATTTGTCATTTTAAGATTTTAATGCTTTAGAGATTGAGATAGACATTGGTAGCTTTGAGTTTTTAGGTAGGCCATTATGTGTCAATTTTCTTGTTTCGAGCTGCTGTCTAGAAGCTCTGTAGCTCCTGTGAAGCTATTCATCTATTATAACTTGAGCTTGGCTCTCTTGTATTAAAAGAAATTTTTTTATATGATATGATACTGGACGGCTGATGCTATGATATATGATTTCAGCTTGAGAATATCGTTTAGGCATGGTATAATCAGGTCTAGTGAATTGAGTTGTTACAGTTTAGCTTCACAATGTTGGTTTAGGATTTGGGAATGACATCTAATGCTTGCACTCGTTCTGATTTGTACCATTGCATAATGATAATAGTGATATCCTCTTGCCCGTCAGCCCATCTACCAATGTTTCTTCATTTTTTAAGTGGCATTATTATCCTTTACAAATTCTTCTTGTGCACAACTAAAATTTGGATGGCCAGGCAAGGTGATTACTGTTAAGTGCTTTACATTGCACAAATGGCATTGGGTTGCACCAAGATAGCACTGTAGTTCCTGGTTTCTATTTTCTACTCTGCATTTTTGGTGGACTTGACTGATTGTTGGCTGTAGCTTAAATGGACATGGTTTGGTCTATTGTTTTTAAAGTTTTTTACTCTGTTTCTGGAAAACATCGATTTTACCCTGCTACTAAAACTCTGGCACCGAAGCTCTCTGCTGATCAAATGTATTCGGTTATTATTTTCTTTGTTACTGTTGAATTTAATTCTTGTGCACTGAATCATATCTTTCCTTTCCTGGTTTTTCTTTGGTTTCTTTATTTCAGTTGCCGTTGGTTTTGTTTCAGATAGGTCGTTAGCTCGAGGTTTGCCCAGTCCAGTCCAGAGCGGGTTTATAGCAATAGTGGAGTAGCGGTGTGAGTGGCACATCATGCCATGTTGTGTGGGATGGCACACAACGTGTGTGGCATAGTGGGTCTTGTGTCTTTTATATATTCAGCAATAGAGTCAAGAAAAGCTATCGGTTACAGCACCAAAAAAATTGCCCCCGTTCTCTGGTTTTCAGTAGTGTGTTTTCATGTGCTTGATCTCAGCACTCCAGCTGATGATCAGCACACCACAGCGAGACGAGAGGAGGGAGATTGAGTGTGTACCTGAGAGATTTGAGAGCCAAAACATTCACTGTGCTGATGAGCCAGCTACATTCACTGATGCAGAGCAGCAGTCCAGCCGGAGGAGAGCTATGTTGGAAGAGATGAAAGCTATAGAGGACAATGATACTTGGTCTCTATGTGATCTTCCACATGGGCGGAAGGCAATTGGCTTGAAATGGATTTTCAAGGTCAAGAGAGATGAGCATGGAGCTGTGGTAAGACACAAAGCCAGGCTGGTGGCAAAGGGGTATGCTCAGTGCCATGGCTTGGATTATGTTGAGGTGTTTGGTCCAGTGGTTCATATGGATGCAATCAGGTTACTGCTGGTCTTGGCAGCACATGAAGACTGGGAAGTGCATCACATGGATGTAAAATCAACTTTTCTAAATGGAGAACTAGAAGAGAAGTGTATGTATAACAGCCTGAAGGTTTTGAGAGGGAAGGAAAGGAGCACCAGGTGCTGAAACTGCATAAGGCACTCTATGGGCTACATCAGGCTCCTAGGGTCTGGAATGCCAAATTGATGATGCTTTGTTGTCATTTGGATTCAGGAAAAGTATCTCTGATCATGCCATATACACTAGGAAGAAAGGGAAAGATCAACTCATTTTAGGAGTTTATGTTGATGACCTAGTAATTACTGGCAACAACAGTAGTGAGATAAGGAATTTCAAGAGAGAAATGGTAGAAGTATTCAAGATGAGTGACCTGGGTTTGCTGCACTACTATCTTGGTTTGGAGGTGAAGCAATGTTCTGAAGGAATTTCTCTCAGTCAAGGGGCCTATGCAGCAACAATTCTGGAAAGAAATGGAATGTAATCCTTGCCAAGTTCCTATGGAACCACGACTAAAACTCAGCAGAGATAGCACTGAACCAAAAGTGGATGTGACAAGTTACAAAAGCTTGGTGGGGAGCTTGAGATATTTGGTGAACACCAGGCCTGACATTGCCTTCTCTGTGGGGTATGTTAGCAGGTTTCTGGAAGAGCCCCATGAAGATCAGCTGGCAGTAGTGAAGCACATCTTGAGGTATGTGGCTGGTACTAGTAATATGGCTCTATGGTTTGGGAGGAGAGAAGCAGCACAAGGAGAGCTAATTGGATATAGTGATAGTGATCTTGCTAGTGATGTGCACAGTCGCAAGAGCACAAGTGGTGTGATTTTCTTCTTTGCAAACAACCCAATTACATGGCAGTCTACAAAGCAGAAGGTGGTGGCACTTTCTAGTTGTGAGGCTGAATATATTGCAGTTGCTACTAGTGCTTGTCAGGCAGTGTGGTTGGCAAAAGTGCTAGCTGAAATGAAGAATTCTGGGATAGGCACACCAGTGTTAAAGGTGGACAACAAGTCTGCTATATCATTGATAAAGAATCATGTACATCACAACAGGAGCAAGCACATAGACACTAAATATCATTACATTCGTGTTTATGCTGAGAAGGGTCAGATTGAAGTGAAGTTTATAAGAACTGATGATCAGCTAGGTGATGTTCTAACAAAGCCACTTGGGAAGATCAAGTTTGAAGAACTCTGCAACAAGATTGGACTCAAGATGATTTCAGATCAGTGCACTAAGATTTAGGAGGAGAACTGTTGAATTTAATTCTTGTGCACTGAATTGTATCTTTTCCTGGTTTTTCTTTGGTTTCTTTCTTTCAGTTGCTGTTGGTTTTGTTTCAGATAGGTTGTTAGCTCGAGGTCTGCCCAGTCCAAGTCCAGAGCGGATTTATAGCAGTAGTGGAGTAGTGGTATGAGTGGCACACGATGCCATGTTGTGTGGGATGCACAACATGTGTGGCATAGTGGGTCTTGTGTCTTTTATATATTTAGCAATAGTGTCAAGAAAATCTGTCGGTTACAGCACCAAAAAAATTGCCTCCGTTCTCTGGTTTTCAGTAGTGTGTTTTCATGTTCTTGATCTCAACACTCGAGCTGATGATCAGCACAACACAGTGAGATGAGAGGAGGGAGATTGAGTGTGTACTTGAGAGATTTGAGAGCCAAAACCCAACAGTTACCTCAATGTTTTTATTTGTGTTAACAAAAAGTATTATATTCTCATCTCTCATGGATTACACATTTTTTGGTTTTGTTTAGATGTTGTCGCATGCAATTGAGCATACTTATACTTGTATGCGATTTTGCTTTCCTTGATTTGTCATTGCCACCATTTTCTTCATCAATGGTTGTGGTCGCCTTGTGAGGTTTGAGGTGGGGTGGGGGTGAGGTTTGGGGCCTTGGGGTTTAGAGGAAAGCGACGATGGGGATGGGATTGTTATGGAGCAGCTGGGAGGTCAAGGTGGGTGGGTTGGCTGCGGCGATAGTGATGGTGGAGACGCATGGAGCAGCCTAGGTCGTGGCCGAATAAGGTGGAGGGGCGACATCGCTTGTGGGGGAAGAAGGGTAGGAGGAGGGCGATGTGTTTGTGTTTTAGGGAAAATATAGTGGCGCATGCAAAGTCAGTCTTGGGTCCCTACGCTTTTTGTGCCTAAATCTGATTTTTGTTGAAGCTTGAAAGCATGAAAGATTTTTTCCTTCGGCATAGCCAACATAGAGGAATTGTTTACTTAGCGGTGGTGATCTATGTAAGGTTATCTAGGGCGCTAGATGGGCGTAGAGGTACCGTCTAGCATTTAGGTGAGGCGCTAAGCGTTGTCTAGGCGGTGAAACGAGGGATTTTTCTTCTGAAGAGAATGCACGAAAAAATTTCTTCAAAAGAGAGCCATGAAGAGAATTTGATAGACAATTTCAACGGATTAAACTCTCTTTGCGAAGAAAAAATAACCTTCCGAAGGGATACATGGAAGATGATCTAATAGTGTGTACTATTGCTAAGGTCTGTGTGCTTGTAGCGCGATGAAGACAGCGTGAGTTCAAGTTTTGCTTGAAAGCCGCTAACCATTGGTTGCAGTTTTTTTTTTTCCGAATTTTTAAACTGGACAAAATTTGAGCTCTAAATTTGTAATTGGAAGCAAATTTAGTTAGTTTGGAAAACAAATTTTTGCTAGAGTTTAGCAAAGACCCGAATGAATCGATCTTTTTTTGTGAAAAATTACGAGATCATGGGGCTGGGGCTTGGGTGGGGTGGGCCGCCGTGGTAGGTCTCCGCAGGTAAGATTAAACTCTTTAAACATGTTAATGTTTTTGGAGATTTTTTAGTTAAATTTTTATTTCAGTTTGAATGTCAGTTTTTGAATTTGAAGCTGTTTTATGCTCAAATCCGAAATCAGCTCGAGCAGTATAGTTAAACTGCGAACGCCACATAGTGTTCTGTTTTATTACTGTTTTTTTAAATGCCCTAGGTCCGATGACGATACATAGCACTTTAGAGCATCCTCAATAGGGCCCCTGTGAAAGCGGCTTGCATTTACCTCTGCGCGGGAGCCAACAAAAATCAAACCCTCTGCGCGGGCGGGCGGGAGAGCTAGTGTGCCTGCGCGCAAGTAGTTACGCGTGATGCAGGCCAGTAGATGCCACCGCTACTAGCCATGTGACGGCGTGCTCTCCGCTCAACCACTGCGGATCACACCCCTATCAGATTTCTATCCTGCTAGCCGATCAGCTCGAGCTCAGTTCGATTCGAGCGTAGAACGCGGCAAGGAGCGACACACGGAGTTTATCCAGGTTCAGACCCCCTCGCGGGTAATAGTCCTACTCCTGCCGAGCCTTAGCTCTTTTCCGTGTTGTGGTTGTGTGGAATGCGATTACAGAATGTTTCGAACCCCCCTCTCGCTTCTCTCTCCTCCCCTTTTATACAAGCCTTGGACTGGCGGAGAGAGCCGAGGGGGTAGGCAATACAGTACGCTTAGTACACTGATAAGACGTGAGGAACGAGACAGGAGAGACGAAAACGTGCTGCTACTGCGCCACACGGTGCCGCCCACGCATGCTTCGCAAGTGGCTTCTGACCCGTGTGAACACGCCAGTGAGGCTGCGAGCGGGGCCCAGCTTGCTCCTTCTGACGCGGGCGGCCATCCTGACGATGATGAGTTCTCTCTCTGCCGGTCAATTCCGCTGCGCCACAGTGACGGTTGATTAGACCTGTAGAGGTCACTGTGGCGGTAATCATCTCTTCATCTGTCTATCCGCGCGTAATGTCGCATTGAATGCGCCTTGTCCTCCGCAGCAGGGGAAGCCTTCGCCGTAAGACTTCTTTCGCGCGCCTCGCCACGCTGGCCTCGCTGACGATGGGGGCCCGAGCTCGACGCGCTTGGCCTTCCTTACGACTCTTCATACCCCGGTATTTATTGTACCGACAGTAGCCCCCCGGGTTCACCATGATGCGTGAACCGTCGCGCCGACACTCCGCCGTTTCTTGTGCGGCGGGAGACGAATCGTGGGGGGCCCACCTCCTGCGGCGGCCGTACGCCTGATTATCCACCTGCGCACGATCTTCCTTAGGGAACCGTACCGCCTCTTCGTGGGAAACCGAAGCGCGCGGGGCAATGATGGCGCTGCTGCAAGGCGAGCGGGACGGAATCAAACCGCGCTCGCGCCGCTTTTGCCTATAAATACTTCGTCCCTTGGCGCCGCGACGAATCCTTCCGCGCGCCAAAGTGCTTTAAGTTGCCACCTGCTTTCCTTTGCCGCTGCCACCAAGTTTCTTCGCCCCTTAGCTCCCGCCACCGCACTTCCGCCACCTTCCAATGGCTCCTAAGCGCAGCAAGGGTCACCGCGGGGACGCCGCTCCGGCCGCGCCGCCACCTGGTCCAGCTCTGCCCGCCTCCGCCTCCGATGAGGAGACGGTGGCGCAGCTTCGAGTGTTCATGCCACCATCCTCCGCCCAGTTCCGCGTCGGCACCATGGCGCCAAGCCCCCGGGACGGGGAGATCATTACCTTCACCTGGGCGGTCCTGGCGGGGCTCGTCCCGCCAAACTCTGAGTTCTTCCTGGGGGTGCTCGCCTTCTACGAGATCCAGGCGGCGCACCTTCCCCCAAATTCCATCGTGATGCTGGCCATCTTCGCCCACCTCTGCGAAATGTTCGTGGGGACGATGCCAAGTCTTCCGCTCTGGCGCCGGCTCTTCACGCTGCACGTGAGCTCGTGCTCGAGCGGGGCTGTTGGAAACTGCTACTTCACGCTTCGCGACGCCGCCGCCTTCATCCCAGTCGCGGTCAAGTCCAACTAGAAAGACTGGGCGCGACAATGGCTGTACGTGGAGGATTCCAGCGGCTGCGATGATCTTGCCTTCCCCCAGGGTCCTGCAGAATCCCTCGCCAGCTGGGGGTCTCTGCCAGACGACTCAGCGAAAATGGAGGCGATGCTGGCGCGCATTGCTGAGCTCCGCCGCAACGGGCTCACCGGAACCCATGTGGCGGCGGACTTTTTACGGCGCCGCCTCTGCCCACTTCGCATGAGGGCGCGCCCCGCCTGGCAGTATTATGGCGACGATGATGGAATCCGCGTCGCCCCTGGAGGTGAGTGTTCTTTCATTGTTTCGGGTCTTCTCACTTCGCGGAACGTCCTTTTCTCCTTTTAGGTTGCTTGTCAACTTGCTGCTTCTTCCTTTTGTCCAGCTGCAGGGAACGTGCCGGAGGATGTGCTCCGGCAGTGGCTGGCGGGATTGTTGTCCACGCCCGCCGGCGACATTTCTCCGCCTGCGAGCATCCGCCTCTCCGCTGCGGCCAGCCCCTACGGAGCGAACCCGTGCTGCGGCGTTGCCTCCCATGGAGGTTTCTGGCCCCGCGGCCCAAGTGGCCTGGGGACCCCTGCAAATCCGCGATCCTCCGCCGACGATTGCCGAAGCTCCTGCGGCCGCTGCTCCTCCCGCCGTAGCGGCCGACTCCGACCGCGCTCTGGGGAAGCGCCGCGTCATTCTCTCCCAAGACGATGATGACGAGGAGGGAGAGGCGAGCCCAAAAAGGCTCCACCCTTCGAGTCCTGAGCCGCCTCCTTCGGCTGCTGCTGACGCCGCCACTCCGCCACCTGGGAATAGTGCGGCGACTCTTCCGGAACCGGCGCCTCCTGCGCCGGCTTCTTCCGCGCCAGCACCTCCTGTGCCGGCACCCGCTGTCGCGCCGGCTCCTCTTGCACCGGCACCTCCCGTGCCGGTGCTTGCTTCGACGGCGCCGGCCGCAGTGACTCCGCTGCCCCTTCTGCCTCCTACAACGAGAGGAGGGGCGGCGGCGCCTGCTCCGCGACCCAGTGGTCTGACGCTGCCCCCCTCTTCCTTCGCTTTTGGGGGGCGCCGCTTCAGGTAACTTTCTCTGCATTCATGTACATTTCTCGTTAGGGTTAGCATGCCAGATGTTTTTCGCATACCTGAATCCTTTTGACTTTTCTTCGCGGGACAGAGCGGACGCTGGGGTCTCAAGCTCTATTCCGCGCGATCCGCCAGCCCCCAGCTTGCCCACGGCCCCTTCGACGGAGACGGCCCCTTCAGCTGCGGAAAGTGCGCCGGCGTTGAGGCTGGAGGACCTTCCGGCCACTGCCCCAGCCGACTCCGACGCCATCTCTGCCATCGCCGCCGACGTCGGGCGCTCCTTCGAAGCGCTCCGCGCCCTCTCCCATACTTGGGCAGCGCGGGAGGGCGCTCTGGCTTCAGCGGTGCGAGTAGCCGGCGAGTTGCGGCGGGCCCTCGACCGGGAAACCTCCGCGAGGGAAACGGCGGCCCGCGAGGCTGCGGCGGCACAAGCCGCCGCCGCCTCGGCCACCAAGGACGCTGAAGACCTTCGCGCGGCGCACTCTGAGCGCCTCCGGGTCCTTGCCGATATACTGCGAACCGCCTACCGCGACTTCCGAGACGTCCTGTACCCACTGGGGGTTACCTTGTACGCCCACGGAGGAGACGGCGCGCAAGATCTGTTGGCCGCGATGGGGACGCCGCCGAAGCCCTGCGCGACCTGCCGGTGGTGATGCGGACGCGGACGATCGAAGATGGCCGCCACGGCGCTTTCGAAGCAGCGCGGTTCGTCTTGGGCAATTGCCTTGCCCAAAACGCCGCGTTCGACCTCGATGCCGCCACCGGGGAACCTTCGCGCCAGCTGGACCTAGGCGAACAATCTCGGGTCGAGGTCGCCGCCAGCCGCGTATCCATGATGGACGGCGCTGCTTCGGCAGAAGACGATGATGACGAGGAGTAGCTGAACTCACTTGTTTATTTCGTCTTGTATACAGAACCTGTCAATGCAAACTCTTGCTTTTCTGCCATGAGTCTCGATTAAACTTTTGCGCAAATTCTCACTTGTGAAAAGAAGAACTGAGGCCCCTGACCGCCAAAGGTTTTAGACAGAACGTTCTGCTGCAAGTGAGCGCTTTTTCCTTAGGCATCTGGTTACTTCAACCCTTATGACCTCTCGGCAAACCGACCTTAAACGTTGCGTGGCGAGAACTCAGCTTCCGGAAGTGGTCTAGTCGCTGGTGCTGTCGTTGGCGCATTGCCCAGACCGAGCAGACACACTAGGCTAGAACCCGCCTTCCGTCCGCCTCGCCTCGCCCAGCCGCAAGTTCAAGCGTTCGCCCTTGCAACTAAGGGGCCATCAGCCTTAAGTACTTTTTCGCTACCAGCTTTCAACAGAATATTTTCTAACAGACTTTTTGAGACTAAACAACTGATCGCCAAAGGTTTTAGACAGACGTTCTGCTGAAAGTGAGCGTTTTTTCCTTAGGCATCTGGTTACTTCAACCCTTATGGCCTCTCGGCAAACCGACCTTGAACGTTGCGTGGCGAGAACTCAGCTTCCGGAAGTGGTCTAGTCGTTGGTGCCGTCGTTGGCGCATTGCCTAGACCGAGCGGACACACCAGGCTAGAACCCGCCTTCCGTCCGCCTCGGCTCGCCCAGCCGCAATTTCAAGCGTTCGCCCTTGCAACTAAGGGGCCATCAGCCTTAACTACTTTTTCGCTACCAGCTTTCAACAGAATGTTTTCTAATAGACTTTTTGAGGCTAAGCAACTGACCGCCAAAAGTTTTAGACAGACGTTCTGCTAAAAGTGAGCGCTTTTTCCTTAGGCATCTGGTTACTTCAACCCTTATGGCCTCTCGGCAAACCGACCTTGAACGTTGCGTGACGAGAACTTAGTTTCCGGAAGTGGTCTAGTCGCTGGTGCCTCTCGGCAAACCGACCTTGAACGAGGCGCCGCCCTCTCCGGCGGAGGCGGCCCCACGGGAGCCCTCCTGATGGCCCCCGCGAACGGCAGCAACAGCGCGGTCGGGCTCTCGATCGTGTCGCCTGCGGAGCTTGTCGCGCAGGTCTTCTCCGTGTCGTAGATGGCAGTCCTCCAAGTGGGTCCGGAGATCCCGCCCACCTGACGCTGCCTGCCAAACCTCGAGGAGTTGCACTGCTCTGTCGTCCCGCCCCGCCTTCTCGCCAGAGATCCACAGGAGGATGCGGAGAAACCAAAGAGGGAGGAAGCGGAAACACCGGTTCGCGCCCCGAACTTGCACCACCGCCAGGCGGCTTCCACGTAGCGGGCCAACTCGGCACCACGGCGCCAGCCGGAGAGTCCGGAGTCACCGGAACCGGCGGGTTGTCCCGCAGGGCCCTGGCCGCATGGAGGTTTTGTGCCGGAGTGCACTCCTCCAAGGCCAGGCGCCGCCTAGCCAGACTGGGACGGCTACCGCCCGGCTGATCCATCGCCATTGCCGCGGCCGACGCCATGTCGCGCTTCTAGCGGCCGCTTCTCGTCCATCGCAGATCGCTTCATCCGCCATCACCGCCTGAAGAGAGGTCGAAGAACTCGAACTGATGCTAGCGCCCCCTACCTGGCGAGCCACTGACGGCGTGCTCTTCGCTCAACCACTGTGGATCACACCCCTATCAGATTTTTATCCTGCTAGCCGATCAGCTCGAGCTCAATTCGATTCAAGCGTAGAACGCGGCAAGGAGAGACACACAGAGTTTACCCAGGTTCGGACCCCCTCGCAGGTAATAGTCCTACTCCTGCCGAGTCTTAGCTCTTTTCCGTGTTGTGGTTGTGTAGAATGCGATTACAGAATGTTTCGAACCCCTCTCTCGCTTCTCTCTCCTCCCCTTTTATACAAGTCTTGGACTGGCGGAGAGAGCCGAGGGGGTAGGCAATACAGTACGCTTAGTACACTGATAAGACGTGAGGGACGAGACAGGAGAGACGAAAACGTGCTGCTAATGCGCCGCACGGTGCCGCCCACGCGTGCTTCGCAAGTGGCTTCTGACCCGTGTGAACACGCCAGTGAGGCTGCGGGCGGGGCCCAGCTTGCTCCTTCTGACGTGGGCGACCATCCTGACGATGATGAGTTCTCTCTCTGCCGGTCAATTCCGCTGCGCCACAGTGACGGTTGATCAGACCTGCAGAGGTCGCTGTGGCGGTAATCATTTCTTCATCTGTCTATCCGCGCGTAATGTCGCATTGAATGCGCCTTGTCCTCCGCAGCAGGGGAAACCTTTGCCCAGAAGACTTTTTTCGGGACGCTCCCTGCCACACGGGCCCCGCTTGACAGTGGGGGGTCTGAGAGCCTGATGCGCTCTTGGCCTTCCTTAGGACTCTTTATACCCCGGTATTTATTGTACCGACACCATGCTCTTAGAGTTTAGACCCTCCTGTTTTCAAGCTTAAAAGCCCACCGGACTAGACTGCTTGAAATCTATCAATTTTTTATAAGCCATGTTATTATACCACTTTATATTTGTTTGTTTGTAACCTTGTGTGTTTTTCTAAATGATCTTTGAAATATATTTAATATTTGATTGGTTTGCCCTCTTTTTTTTTTAAGGGTTTGTAACTTTTAACTCAACTCAACATTTAAGATGAATCAAAGAAGGTGCTAATGTAGGCTAGCTCGAGCACACCAAAGAGGCCATGTGAGTGACAAGATTTATTGTTTGTAAGCGGATTAAGAGATGTGTTAGATGGTGAAAGGCCGTAAATAATGCCAACCAAGCCTCTTCTTTGTTGGGTTTAAACCACACACACACATGCAAAGCTAGAAGAAGCTGTAAAAGTTGCTGTATTGAATAGAGTGTCTGATAGGACGGAATTTTTTATAGTACAGTGTAAGGCTCTATTTGAAAGTGGTGTTTTTTAAAACCATGGTTTTGTAAAGCCATGGTTTGTGTTTTGCTATGACCATGAAAACCATGGTTTTGAAAACCATCGTTTGCTAGTACAAGTTAGAAAATTTTAGTGTGGAGTGAAGTTTACAAAACTCCAAAAAAATCATGGTTTTCAAAACAAAGTTTTTGAGGTTGCTTCTAAACACCTCATGGTCTCAGAAACCATGGTTTTACATAGAAACTACAAAATAACTGCACTTTCAAACATGACCTAAAGTGTGAAGGAAATTTCCAGCAAAGCTCTAAATTTGCAGCACAGCTATTTGCAGCAAGTTTTAGAGCCTCTCCTAACTTTGCTCTCGACTATTGAAGCCCGTTGCAATCTTTATCTCCACAGAAAATGAGACCTTCAGCCATTAATTCAGCCCTTCCCTCGTTCAGACGAACAATTCGTGAATCTTTGTAAACTACGTTTATGCCATTATTAAACTACATTCTTTGAAGGAAAACTATTCGTGAATCTTTGTATTCCTCACATCCTCTCGCTTCTTCCGATTTTCCGTAATTTGCCGCTCCCCTCTTTTCACGAGGCCGAACCAAACCTCTTTTTTCAGCTTGTTCCTCCCACGAGCTGAGCCAAGGCAGGCAACTCAAGCTCGATCGATTCGTTTTGACCCCCTGGGCCTGGCCGTGACTCTTCTCCACTCGGATCGCTTCACGCTTCGTATGCCCAAACGACCATATATGGCCTTCGTGGGCATCAGCCATCCAATCAACCAGCAAGTTGAATAAAAAAAAATCCAACAAGTACCGAGGAACCGCCCGAGCCGTCCAAAGTTTGCCGCCTTGCGGCCAGCGATTACAAAACCGCGGAGGTGCTGCAAGCCGTGACCTGCGCGAAGATGATTAACCGTTGTTAGCCGCGGTTTTTAGCTAGCCGGTTTTTGCCTAGATTCAAAACTACTCCTCGCTGGTTTTGTTTGCGGTTAGCAACAGTTTGTGGTGGTTAACCAGGGTTTTCGCGGTTAACCGTGGTTTCTAAAAAAAAATGTTCAAAATACATGAAAATATTAGATTTTTTATTTTTTATTTTGTTTAGACCAAAATGGTTAGAATGATTAACAGTATTTTTAGAAATTTTTTATATACATATTTTATATTTAAATTTATCTAAACGAATTTTGATCAAATTTCTAAACCCTGCACCGCCGGTTAGCCTTTGGTCAGCGGTGGTTAACCGGCGGTTTTGTAAACCCTGCTCGCAGCCGAGCACAAGAGCCAGTGGCCAGGCGCAGCGCCGCCGTGGGCGCTCATGCTCCCGGGGCAGCTTTGGATTCGGCTGCGCGGCGCGAGGCGCGACTCGCTGAGCGCTGCCGCGCTGTCCGTCCGTCCAACGTCGGCACGGCGGTGCCACCGTGCCAATTGCCATACTGCCATGCGAGGGGGAGCCGCGTGCACCGCGCACGGTGGTGCCGTGCTGGTCGCCCGACAGCTTGTCAAACGCCCTGCCCTGTGCACAAATCAAGCGGGTCACCGAGCATCTCTCGGGGCCCGCGTGGGCATCTGCTCTTTTCGACTTCCATCAATGGAAGTACCTGCCTCGCAACATAAGCATGACCGTTTTAGCGCCGTAGCAAAAGCAAAGATGAGAATATAGATGAATGAAAAATATGTTAATAGTGGCTGAGCCGTTCTGCGGCCTTGTTTGTTTCAGATTAAATTAAATTAAATAAAAATTTGTTATGTTTGTATAAATCAAATGATGCAATATTTTATAATCATTTTTACGGGATTTTAAATAGTTTTTCTTAGAGTTTATAAAATAATATTTTTTTAAAAAAATCAACTTTCTAAGACGTGTTTCGAGAGGTCATAACTTTTTCAAATTAAAGTTTTTAGTAACTTTCAGCTCAAATAAACAAAGCTTAAGTTGAATTTGAGTTGTTTTCTACATTCTGATCTGTATATCCTCATCTCCAAACCACTACTTATTTTTATTATTATTTCACTCTCTCCAACAAAGTCTTTATCATTCAAAATGATATAGAAATTAGTGAGAGAGTATCTAAATATAGAGACTAAAAGAAAGAATATCTAAATTTAGTAATTAACATAAAAACTATATTAAAATAGTGAGGAACTCTAAATATAGAGAGTATTCTCTTTTAAGAACTCCGTTGAGAATGCTCTTAAGAGCGCCTCTAAGAGGTTCTAAAACAACGAGAGAGTTGCTTATTAGCCATTACGAAGATTGCATTTTGCTTATGTTGCCACTCTCTGACACTATTCTATGAGTTCACCTATATTTATGATAGTGTGCGTAAAACGAAACCCACTCTCGAAATAGAAAATTTTTTTTTTCTCTAAAATAACAGTTCATTTGAGGGATTGAATAGTTGTCTAAGAAAAGGAATTCTTTTTTAGTGTAGTATAAGATGTGAAGGAATTTTGCAGTATAAATATAGTATGTATGGAATAATATTATAGAAAATAAATTTGAAGTATGTATTAGAGATGCTCCACGGATAGTAATCGGACGGATTAGACAGGTGTAGCGTACTAGCGGATACGCACTCAAGCTAGAAATTTCGCCCTATACTCATACGGTCATACCTGTGCCCAGTATATCCGTTCCCATATGACTATATGAGCCAAGTAATTTGTGCCAAGTGCCAAATCTGATAAAGTCAACATAAGAATCAGGAATCTTGTGTCTCATATAGCTCTAAAATTATCAGATGAGCTGAACTTTGCCTATTTTAAATAGTCAGTTTGAAAATCTAAAATCAGTTAGCTCGAAAAAAAAAATCTAAAATCGGATTTAAGAATTTTTTCATGTCACTTTGATATCTTTCATAAAAAAGACAACCAAAACTCAAAAAGATAAGTGAAGTAGTTTTAAAATGGGGGCGACTAGGGGACGGGATCCCATCCCGCCCCCCGACCCGACGGGATCATCCCCCCATCTGCCACGTGTCCCCGTGCCTCCCCGCACCCCGCATCGGCCTCCCCACCCACTCGCTCGCTCGGTCGCTCCCCTCACTCGCTCCTCGCCCCGCCGCCGCCTTCCTCGCCGCCTCCCGCCCGCCTCCCCTCCGCCCGCCGGCGGCGCCTTGCCGCCGCCCGCCGCCTCCATCCTCCTCCTTGGCGGGTCCACCTCTTTCTCCGCACACCCCGCCTCCTCCTCCTCGCCCCTGGCCGTGGCGCTCACCACCTGCCGCCCGCCGCCCAGCCTCCCGCCTGCGCACGCCGCCCGCCCTAACCCGAGGGGTGAGGGTGGTCCCCTCCACCGCCTTGCCCGCCTGCCGCCGCCCTCCTCGGCTCGTGGCGCCACCGCCGCCTCCGCCGCCCGCCGAGCCCCACCCACCGCCGGTCGTCCGCCTCCCCGACCTCCTCTACACCTGTGGAACCCCAATATTCCCTAACCCGAAACCCTAATATTCCCTAACCCGAAGCGGCGGCGGCGACGGCGAGGTCGACCGCGTCGAGGTAGGCTCTCCTTCCTCCTTCCTCCCTCCTCCCTCCTCCTCCTCTGCACAGAGCTAGGCGCGGGCGCGGGGTGCTGTAAGATCAAGCTTCTCTTGGGCTTAATGTTTTGGTAATTGATGCCAACTGGGCCTCGACAGATCGCATCAAGGTTAAGGAAGTTATTTGCTAGTTCTTCTATTTTCCTTGTGTGCATGTCTGCTTCTGGCCCATCCGGCCCATTGATGTCTGCAAGCTCATCTCTCTGGTTGTAGGTCCCACTGAGCACAAGTTCCAGTTCATCTGAGTGAGTTCGAGCGGGTTCTAGAGATGCCAGGTGTCCAGGGTTCGAGAGAGTTCCTGAGTGTGATAGCTGTCTAAGATTCGAGTTTCTTAGCGCCTAAGTCTTAGGAAGTCTCCGGAAGCCACTTTTCAGCTGTCCAAGGGTTTCTTAGCGCCTAAGTCACCTGGGTTCCCGCCTAAGTCATCCAAGTGTTCCCGCCGAGTCGACAAAGCGATAAAGTCCAAAAACCGAAGCCCTAGACGAAGCCGAGAGAGAGAGAGGTGTTCGAGGGTGCCGGAGAGTGGTTTCTATAGAATTTATGGTCTATCCATTTAGAAATAGGCGATGAAACTTAGTTAGTTGGATAGCCCTTTCTCTTAGCTTTCCGAAATGTCCAAGATCATTAAAAACGGAGTTCGGGAGCAAAAGATATGAATTTTTTAGTGTGTGTCCAGAGTCGATTGAGCTGGTCGGACGGGGTCCGACAAGCCGTCGGACGGCGTCCGACAGAGCACAATTTTGGCCTAAAAATCTTGTCGGACGGAGTCCGATAAGCCGTCAGACGGCGTCCGACAGAGCATAATTTTGGCCTAAAAATCTTGTCGGATGGAGTCCGATAAACCGTCGGACGGCGTCCGACAGAACACAATTTTGGCCTAAAACCCTGGTCAGACGGAGTCCGATAAGCCGTCGGACGGCGTCCGACAGAGTACGAATTTGGGACACAATCTAATCGAACGGCGTCCGATGAGCTCCGGACGGGGTCCGATGGATTGATCTGGATCTCGAGAAAATGAATCTGAGCCGTCCATTGCTAGGTTTTCGCCTTGTGCCTATAAATAGGGGCTTGGAGCATGGGAGAAACTTAAGAGAGCCTAATCTAGCAGTCACCCATTGCCCTAGCCACCAAGAGAGCTCCTCCCATGGTTCCCATCTCCACCTAGGGTTTCATGTGCTTGAGAGATTAAGAGGGAGAAGAAGAGAGGAAGAGAAAGAAGAAGGTGCCCTCTACCTCCTCTCATCCATCCCCAAGGTTTGCCCCTTCTCCCATGGTGTTCTTGCCCTAGTTTTCATGGTGGGAGAGAAGGGGTAGTGGTGAGAGACGATCTCCGATCTTGTGCTCTTGGGACTTCGCCGCCGGAGAGATCGTCGTCACGCCACGAGCTTAATCAACCGAACAACTACATCAACCGTGCATAAACCCACCATCCGTTGGTGGTCACCGCCTTCTGTAGGGGTGCATCCTCTCCATCCGTTGGAGCCACAAGTCCGCCGTGTGTCGGCGACCACCTCCGTGTGTCAGTGGTGCCAAGGTGTCCGTGTGTCGGAGCCAAATCCTCTATGTGTTAGGGGTGCCTCATATGTTGAGGTGAAATCCACCGTGTGTCGGTGGTCGGTGCCGTGTGTCGGTGCCGGTGGGGTGTGAGAGCTCTCGCTTGTGAAAGAACTCGCTTCCGTGTGAAGGTTTGGAGCTCGCCTACCATGTGTTGGTGAAGAGCTACCACGAGTGGATTCAGGGTTAGGGACGAGAGAGTCCCGACTTCTCTGCGTGAGAAGTTTTCTTAACGGAGACGTAGGTGTTCATGTGTTGAGCACCGAACTTCGGTAAACAACTCGGTTTGCGTCTCTTCGTCTCACTCATTTACTTCCGCATATTGATTTGATCGTTTGCGTGTGAGTGCCATCGAGCCTCCTAGTAGTCACTTGTCCCTCATTGTGATCGCTTCCACAACTAGACTCTGAATTCATCGATTGCTTATGTTTCTAATTTGACTAACTAAGCAAGCTAATCGTGAGAAGTAAAATTTGAAAAGAGCCGATTCACCCCCCCTCTCGGCCTAGGATCCTTACAGGTGCGCGGGCGCGGGGTGAGCTGGGCACATGGGGGAGGGCGACGGGATACCGTCCTAAGGAATTTCTGTTTTAAAAAAGTACTGCACAGAACATACTCCAATTAAACGCATGCCAAACCTGCATGGTTGAGTGCTGTGTCGGCGTGTCGTCTTGTTTTCATAGCTAATGGACAAAGCCTCGCACTCGTGTGCCGTGTCAACCATTTTGCTAGGACTCAAAACTATTTGCACAAAATATAACATTTTGACTTCTCAGACCTGCTTCCCATGAATCTCAAAACGCAGGAAAATAACTCAAATCTTACTAGGATTTTGTTGCACGTGAAAATTCCGAAAGAGCATACTCCATGATCCCTTCTTTTATATGTAAGACATATATCAAATTGTCACATAGATTAAAAAAGTAATGAAATAAAAAAAATGAAAAGGAAATGACCATATAACATGGTGGGTCGGAAACATACGAGAACATCAAGTGAGAGAGTTCTTCGTAAATGTAAAAGAGAGAATTGCTCAATAAATAATTATAGACGTGGAAAACATCAATACATTTACATGCATGTCTTATATTTTTAAACAAAATCATTGAAACTATACATTTTACATAAAAAGGAAGGGGCTATTTAGCCGTCCCGATTCGGCCTCAATTGGTTTAGTTACTATACGAACCAGGCCAACCGCGTCAACGGGCTACGGTTTCGGCTCAGGTTCAGTTCGCACAGTGAACGAAATCGAACCGGGATGGCCCGGTTTGTTGTTGGCCAGTTTATTATTTAAATATATATATAAATTAAGAAAAACATTATATTTCATTAATATATATTATAAATTAAATAAATATATTATTTATCATAAGAAAATATATATAGAAATACATATATTGAGTTAAATTAATATACTACAGTAGTGAACCAAACCAGGCCGAATCGAACCGAACCGAGCCAACACTATGCGAACCGAACTAGGCCGGGCCGGCACCTCGCCCCGTCGGGCCGGTCCGATTCGGTGAACAGTACGGGTCGCCCTGGTTCGATGAACAGTATGGGCTAGCCCGGTTCGGTTCAGATGGAGTAGTCCATTTGGCCACCTCTAGCAACGATTGAGATATGAAAATGAGCAGAATGCGAGGTGAAAAAAAATTCCCAAGGGTCATTCAAGAAAGAGAATTCTATTCTTTTATTAGTCAAACTTTCGTTCCTAGTGTGCTCGGTCAACAATGTGGAGCGTGTGATATGCAGTGCCCATAACGATCTATACGAGATGCCAACAGCTTGCCCGATGAATTCCTGGCGACTCCCACCGGCTGGGCTCAAGCAATGCATGGTAAACAAACGTAACCACTAGCATGGCCTGCCACTAGCGTGTCAGATTGGATGAACCTAATCAGAAGCGGATTTATAGTGTTGATGCCAGAGTCAAACAACCCTCTATCCTCTGGATCAACTCATGTGATTTGTATATAAGCATAGTCTGGTATTTTAGCACAGTCTGGTATTTTATGTTAAGAACCAGTGATTTGGGCTCGTAATGATCTCGAACATACATTTTTCTAGATCCGCTCCTCAACCCAGCAACCATACACGTCCAAACCCCAAACATACAAGTTTAACGGTAACTCCTGGAATTCTGGAAACAGTTGAATTACATCTGTATTACAACCTACCAGTCTACCCAACGGCCTACGTAGCAAGTAGCAACAAAAATTAGCTGCTCGTTGATCTTGGCAGGAAAAACAATGGAGAGGACTCTTCTCAAAAGCAGCTCCCACGAATTTCAGGAGCAGCAACCAAAACCTCACTCTCACTCTCCCCAGCCGCCCAGACCCCATCGGCCTCCGCCACCCTCCGCCGGCACCGAGGCAACAAGCCGGGGCATCTCCCACGCGCGGCGATCTCCCCTCGCCACCGCCGTCGCTGAGAGGCCGCCCTGCCCTGTCCGCCCCGCTGGGAGCGCCGCCGCCATGGACCCGGCTTCCCAGGAGCTCGAACGCCGCAGCCGCTTCCTCAGCGCGCTCGTCCGCCGCACCAGGCTCGCCGACCCGCCCGTGCCGGAGCCCGAGCCGGTCCCGCAGTCGCCGCCAAGCATGGCGGCGGAGCCAAGAGCTGGGGAGGCAAAGGGCGGTAAGGTGGAGCCGAAGCAAAGTGGGGTGAAGGCGGCGAAGGAGTCGGGGAATGTGGAGGAGAGGAAGGTTGCGGTGCGGGTCCGGGCGGCGGACATGCCGCCAGCGCTGCAGCGGCTCGCGATCCGGATCGCCGCGGAGGCTGTCGTCGCCACGCCGCGGGTCGACAACAAGCGCCTCGCGCTCGCTCTCAAGAAGGTGACGTACGGTGGACACAAAGTTTACTCTTTTTTCGAATTTGACATTTACTCGTGGTCAACTAATAAGATTACTCAGTCGTGTTCGAACAGTCGAAGCGAAATTTGTCTAGATCATTTATTTTCTGTACGCGACCACAAAATGGAGACAGATGTGTTACCACAGACTTTGAGTACTGTTGCAGCGACGGCAGGGTTGAAGTAAGATCTAGAGCTTGACTCAACTATTGCTCTTAGCTGCATAGTTGTTGACTTCGAGAAGGTGTAAATCATTACATCTAATTATGGAGTCTCAAGAATATTTTGAGAAGTTCTCTGGTGTTAAGGACTGAAGTTGGATGCCTTACCTATACGAAATAGGAGGTGTGAGGTTTCCAAATCAGTTTGGTCAATTTGCATTTATAAAATATAGAGTAATCCTCTAGAGCATTGAAAATTATATAAAATATTTATGAGATATTGAATGCTCAGCGGTCAGGCAAGAATAATTGTATGTTTGCTGCTATAGGTGATTATTAATTGCAATCATGTTTGGAGGTGAAACATGTATGATATTAGTATCCTCTAGGAACTAAAAACTATGCAGAGCTGACTTTGTGCAGCAAGGGGATTACAATCTTGTAAAATTGCCCGACAGCTTAGCTTGGTTTTGTAAATCTGCTGGTTCCACACTTGATGTTTGTTGCATGATTGGTGATAGATTCATAGTTACCGAAGGCTAGAGCCTAGTGGTAGCCAGGAGAAGAGCACGAAGAGAATTATCGGGATAAAATCAAGAAATGCGATTTGTGGCCAGTAGCCAGCTGAGAGGGCTGACATAGCTCCACTAGAGCTTTCAATGATCAGTCAGCATGTAGTCCCATGGTTAGCCAAGGAATCAGACAGCTGAGATCATCTTTGGATGAGAAGTGAGTCAAGTGATTAAACAATTTATTGTGGTTGAGTGATGCTTGATCTCAGCTATTGATTCCATGGTCTGATGTGTTCATCTAAGTTGGAGCATTGATCCTGAAATTGTGGAATCTTGTGCAAGAATTGGGGATTGTTGAGTTAGATTTCTTGGTCACCCCCTTCTTTTTCAGTTAATTACAAATTCCACGTGTCCTTACCTGCAGTTACTGTTGTCTAAGCTGGTTATGATTTATGGAGAAAAAATAATTTCACATGTTATATATGTTCTTTTGACCCCTTGTCATATCATTGCGAATGATCATGTTCTTTTTTCATCCGCGGCCTGAAAGGAGGGGAGAAGTTTAGACATCTATATTGCAGTATTGTTATTGCTTAAAACTTCTTCTTATCAATAGAAACAAGAATACAATCATAGACAGAATAGGATTCTGCAGAGAGTTGCCCAAATGATTCTATGCACTATGCAGTATGCATGATATCTATGCCTCTTGAGTGTTAAATGTAATAGCACGCTTTTGCTTCCATTGCTCCAAAATATTACCTCAGTATCAAATTCCATTTCACTAACATCCTAAAATTACAGGAATAGTAATGGACGGTATATGTGTTGCTTATGGTGTTTCGTGCGGTGTTTCATGAGCATTTCATGTGTATTGTGTTTGACGAGTGTTTCACGTGAAACACGTATACAACGGTATACTGTCCGCTAGTAGCCCTCCTAAAATTATTTTTGTAATAGATGCCAATGCATGTCTTCAGCATTAAGTTCCCATGAACCAGCTAATGCTGTATTACACTCATTGAGTGACTCTCTTCTTTGTCTGGATGATGAATTACAGAATTATCATACAACTAGCAACTTGCAGAGTGCAAGAAATGATTACCAAATGTATTTTTTCAGTCACAAGTAATTTAAGTATTCACCTAAAAAATGCCTTTTCAGCATGGCAGAGGAGCTTGCATGTAGAACCTGAACATGATCTTGAGCAAATGCTTGTGATATTGTTCCTTTTTATAATCAAAGTAGATCATGTAGTTGTTTTGGTCTTTTGAAAGCACTGCAGTCTGCATTTTTTAGGCTATGCCTACTTGACATGTAGTTATGTGCAATTTATTTCGTCCAACCTAAGGTGCTGGTTCCGACTTGTGAAATGCTTTCTCCCTTGTTACTTTTGTCTGAACAGTTAATAATATAATTTTTGGGTTTTTTACGGTGAATTAAAGTTGATGTGAGCCATTCATTATCTAATGGATTAGATTGGTTAGGATCTAGTTATCCTCCACATCATTGGCCTAGGTAGTATAATAATTGCAGGGACAAAATAGTAGTTATGTTTCCGTAGTATAATTTTTATAAGAGGAAAATAGTAAAGTGAATTAGTCCAGTATCTGATATATCAATTGAAGTCTACGTTCCTGCCTGATTCAGTTTACTCTAGCATCGATCATGCGGATGGGCGTTGTGAAGTAGGTGAATGGATGGCCGAACTGTGGCATGCACCCTTGGTGGTGGAGATGGCGCTGAGTAGGAGACAATGAGAAACAAGAGCAATGAATGGGTGATGGGTGGCCATTGGCCGGACCATGGGGGCATCCTCAGGGGTGGAGCCGGCGCAAAGGATGAGACGATGAGAAACAAGCAGGTTGATGGTACGCTAGGAAGAAATCGATCTGATTGAGCGCACAGTGAAGAGGCTATAATATCCTGCATATTGGACGGTTAGATTTAAAATATATTCATCATATGAACTTGCTGGTCTAATGTACCATCAGAAGGCCCTAATTTTTATGCCATAGTGACCATTCTAACACTTCGTGACAATTGATGGCTGGTATTGTTTTGGTTTTCTTACAGGAATTTGATACAACATACGGCCCTGCATGGCACTGCATTGTCGGCACAAGTTTTGGTTCCTATGTCACTCACTCGTTGGGAGGATTCTTGTACTTTTCTGTCGACAAAGTCTACATTATTCTCTTCAGAACCGCTGTTGAGCCACTTAGCTACCCACAATAAGATCCAGAATATATCAGTTCAGACACAAACAATTTGTAATTTTGAAGAAAAGTTGTATTAGGTGCTCATTTGCTCAATGTGGCAGTACGTTTTGAGTAGCAGGAGAGAATGATCCGTGAGAACTGTAGAACCACCAAGACGGTATCATGTATGTAATTTGTAATGTACTTTGCCAGCGGCTACACATGTAAACTAATACTGATTGACTTGCAAAGCTGTAGCCTAACTAAAATCTGGTAGCTTACCTCAGTTTCCAGTGATGATTTGTGCCTACAACGTTTCAGCTATTGAGAATTCTGTCATGGGAACTCCAAACACTCCGGTTGTCCTCCTGATCTGTGAATCCTCTGGATACAACGTGCAGTTTAGTTCTCCTGTGGACTCTAGTTGCAGTTTGACCAAATCGTTCTGCTGATAAGTTCAGTTACCGATGAATTGTAGCTTCGTTCCTTGGAGATGGTATTACAAGATGAGGTGAGGTATCCATCTGGGTGGCATTGGTAGAAAAATCGTTCGCTCTGGTTGAGGTTTTCTGGTGTAAAGAGTTTCTTTTTTTGGGGTGATTGGTAACTGGATGCAATAGTCTTGTGAGCTGTGACATGAACTCTGAATTTCCTTTCTTTGAAATGGAAATGGCCTATATGCCCTTAAGGGGGAAAAGAGCAAACCAAATCAATACAGCACGGTTTACTGTCCTCGTGGGGTTCCCCCTGTGGTTCAATGCGAATTCCGTTCTCTAAGACATTTTTCTCTTGAATTATTTAATTATCTCCGTTCTTGACAAGTTTTTTTATTAAATTATTTGATTTACCTTTTTTAAGGATCTGAAATTAGGCCCATTACTAGTTAGTTCAGCTTTTTAAAGTATGTGTACGGTGCCCAGCATAGCTCAGTGACTCACTAGCTATGTATAATACAAGATGCTTATAGCCCCATGCTTAAGAGAGAACGTCGACATATCTCTAAACATCTAAGCGAAAAAGTTACCTTATAATGCACATATGCTTGCATAGATTTTGTTTGCACTAAGCATCCTCTAAACACTGATGCTTAGCTAAACGTCTCTCCTTCTCATTCAACTATCCAATGCTGTCCCACGTGACAAAAGAAAGCAATTTTCCTTTTTAGACGTCTCTAAACATCTGCATTATATATGGCCTTGTTATCCTCCCGTAGCACGTCCGGATAGGTTTCTTTTTTAAACATCTCTAAGCACCTGCATTGTATAAGGGTATATGACCTTGGCATCCTCTCTCGTAGCACGTCCCAACCGGATAGGCTATGCAATTACATGGCTGATGGCTTCCGTCCCATCAAGCCAGGCTGAAGCAATGCCAGCATCTATCTACCTCAGGAGACAAACACAAACTGAGGACAGAAGCCAACATTTCACGCAGGACCACTCACAATGAACGGAGATAAAAGAGGCAAACCAAAAATACACAGTGCCACCGACAGTTTAGAAGGCTCCAACTCCCAACCAGATCTGGCTGCAAGTGGGTGACCGCAGCCTTCCCTAGCAACATCAGATATGGGAAGCCCCAGATTTTCCAACAACAATCACAGCACAGACACTACGTTGCACCAAAGAAACAGTGTGCCATTAGACAGTAGAAGATACTAGCGACTAGTGTCTAGGGCACGTAAAGCCGGCTTTACTGCCCTTCACTGGAGTCGGGCTTCGGAGTCTCCCTGATCTCTTCCGCAGTGTCCTCCTGAACCAAAGAGCGCCGAGTCCATGGTTTTTTCAGGAATCAGGACGATGTTGAAGGCGCAATTGAGGAGAACGATAGAAATGGAACATACCGTGATGTCCGAAGTCCAAAGGGTCAAGTTATCACGGAGGAGTTGCATTATCAAAGTGCTGTCCTTGTAGGATTCCTCACTCAGGGTGTCCAGCTCCGAAATGGCCTCATCAAAAGCCTGTAAATCGAAAAGAGGGGGGCATCATCATGATGTCAACTATGCCTTAAGGTGGGGAGATAAGCATATGAAGAACCTAAAGTTTTTTGTATAAGAAACTCGCAAAATTTTTTTAGAGTTTTTTTTAGTAAGAAACTCCCAAGTTGACCATACAGGTTTACTTATTGAAATGGACTTGACTTCTGTAGGCCACAAAGTTAATTGGATAGTGGTTCAGCAAAAAGCATCATCCAGGGGAAGTTTCCTAACAGAGAAATGAAATCACCCAAATATTGGCCTATGAAAAGTTGCACATCACAAGGTAATGCTAAATACTCAAATCTGCAGCAAGGAAAAGATGGCCTAGTGTGATCTTTAAGAACTCACAAAATGAACAACGACCATGCATTGCTACAAGCCTACAAATGCAGAAGATTATTTCACTTTTTATCATATATTCCCCTAAAAGTCCCCTTTGACGGCTAATGTTAAAGAATTGACAGAATCACAGAAGAGGTCAAGGAGACACATTCATCATTCATGACAGTTAATACAAACTCAGGGTTGACCAATAATAAGTGGGAGACTTAATGCCAACAATAATACAAGGACTAAATTCAGCACCACAGTTGACAAGCAATACAAAAATTTTGCTGTCTCCCAATAGTAACTAAACACTAAAAAATTTACATAATCTGCATGTCAATAGCAGAATAGTAAGTGGCAAGTGTCGTGTGTTGTGGGTTTCAAAAAGAAAAGAGTTGTGTTTTGTTCATTTTCATAAACTAAGTGCACCCATTCTTGGCAGAATATTTGCAGTTGCAACATTTGCAGGGCCATAGTTCTAGAGATATCATCATAAAACTGTCAAAGTTCAGAAATGAAGAACATGAAAATAAAAAGGCTGTTTAATAATAATTACTACTATAAGTTCGACAGTAACAGATCAGCTGACTTTATGTCTCCAGATGTGAAAATTTATGTAAACATATATATGATATAATTACCAAACACCCTAATGTTTTTGTTTTATTCTAAAGAGGGTTCTCCCAACTTTTACTGAGCTAATAAAGGTAAATGTTCCCCCTTCTATGCACTTGATAAATGCTGCACTTTCTGTGGTAATAACATAAGCTGACGGAAGGATTATGTGATGCGAAGAAATATTAGCCAGGTTGTTCAATATTAATTATGGCAAGTTCTGAATTTATTGTGAGTTATATACTTATATTATGTAATCACCACATCAAACATGAAAGCACCATTGAGAAACAAATGGAACATTCCCTACAAAAGCATCGTGTATCTACCGTGATGAATTTATAAACAAAACAACTAGCTATGCATAAAAACCAACCTGCTTTGCGAGATTGCAAGCACGATCAGGAGAGTTGAGGATCTCATAATAGAACACCGAGAAGTTGAGTGCCAACCCAAGTCTAATTGGATGAGTTGGAGGCAGCTCAGCCAAAGCAATGTCCTGACAGATCACACCCAAACCAAATCTTTTTAAAAAGAGATGTGACACAATTAACAAAATGCCCAACATACTATAAAAAAATTTGAAAGGATGATGCTTCATGAACAAATTTTGATTTTTAATTAAGAAATATAAAGAAAGGATATTCACCTGAGCAGCCTTGTATGCCACCATGGTATTCTCAGCAGCATCCTTCCTTTCAGCTGCAGTCTTAAATTCCGCAAGATACCTATTTATCAAATTTGATTCAGCCATAGAAAAACTACTATTCTATATTAATGCAAAACAAACTCTACTGTGCATCATATTACCTGTAGTAGTCACCCTTCATCTTAAGATAGAAGACCTTCGACTCAGGTGCGGTGGAAGAGGGGACCAGGTGGGTATCAAGCAGCTTGAGGATGCCATCGCAAATCTTAGTGAGTTCAGTCTCAATCTTGCCACGGTAGTCCTTGATAAGTGTGACCCGGTCCTCATTGCCACGGCTCTCCTCCTTCTGCTCAATGGAAGAGATAATGCGCCATGACGCACGGCGGGCTCCGATCACATTCTTATATGCAACAGACAGGAGGTTGCGCTCCTCCACAGTGAGCTCCTCGGAGTCAACCGTCTTGGCCACTTTCTCCATGAACTCAACCATCTCCTCATACCTCTCGGCCTGCTCGGCGAGCTTGGCCATGTACACATTCTCTTCTCGAGAAAGCTCTGCTGGTGCCGACATCTTCGGGGTTTATAACTTTTGAGCTTTCTAATTGCAAAATCTGCACGATCACAAGAAATTATTTCAATTAAGCAACGATGAGATAACCGTTCACTCTGGATCTCTCTCTCTCTCAGGTCTCGAGATTTGATAAATACCAATACACAAATGCATGGATTCAACACTGAGCGATCTGCCATGCACACATAAAAAAGGCACAGATTTCGGAAGCAAAAATTTATATCATGAGAACATAACTATAGAGCAACAATGTGTCAATGTCTATTCCTCTTTCTGATAGGTCAAAGTCCAAAAACCCAATTTAAGTTTTTTTAAATTATTTACTGTACTGTAGCACATTCCGAATAGCAAATTTACTCTTCTGGAAGTCTTCTGAACCTACACCTCCGTGGATCGAATCAGATACCACAAATCAACCCCCTCCGTGGATCTAATCAGCAACCACGAAACAACCAGAGAACAATACAAAAGTGAGGGGTAGATTTCCAGAACCAAACATGCGCCGGAATCAGATGAACTCGCCTGATTAACAAAGGCCCCGAAGGGATCCGAGCGTACGGCGCATCGTACAAATTAACCGTACGCATACCACGACTTGCCCTATGAGGGACCGACTCGCCCAAGCAAAACCACGGTACAAATCGCCACGAAAACGACATGTTTCGCTGAGAGAATTCAGAAGAAAATCCTCACGAAACGGCCACGGATCGAGCAAAACAGCAGCAGCAGCAGAGATCTATTGTGGGATAAAGAATTCAAGAGAGGACGAGATTTGAGGGGGGAGACCACAGCCATACCTCGGCGTGTGCGTCTCCACGTCGCGCTCCGGTGTTCGAACTGGGGAGTTGGAGGGGGAGCAGGCGGCGGCGGGGAGGGCTTAAAAGGTTGGCCTCCGAGTGCCCGCAGCCCAATGGCTCGCCGACGCGTGCCCGACACCACCGTGGCTGGCAGCTAGGACGGGCGGCCTGGCCCGCACGTCAGCGTGGGTGGGGGAGCGCGTGGGCCCGTCGTGCCGATACGATAAGCTCGGCGCCGTTCCGTCCGTGCCGCGCCGCGACAGCCTGGACGCGTTGGACGGGACGGGACACACAGGCGCGGGAGAAAATAGGGAGGGCTTCACAGACAGGCCGCGACGCGGAGCCGACCCGACCCGGCACGATGGAGGGGTGGGCCTTCCTCGTGGGCCCGTGTGACATGCTGGCCGCGTGAGGTGCCGTCGCGGCGGGCGCATCGGGTGCCGCCGCCGTGCGTGCGTGATAATAACAGCATCACGGTCTAAGTCAAATCAATATAATACTATAAAAAATAAAGAAAAAGAAAAATGAATAGTAAAAAGATATGTTAGTTCGATCTAAGAGCATCACTAATGGTGTAGATAGCTGCCAGCTATAACAGCTCTCCATGCCATCTATAGATAATATATACAACTATTAACTTTTAATATGTGGTGCATCAAAATATGGTAATCAGCACTGCATATGATCTTTGTGACCACATATGAGATGATTAACAATTGCAAATATTGTATTATGCAAAAAAAGAAGTAACAGTCATACATATAAGTATGAAATAAGGTATTACAATAACACACAAAAAAATACATATATAATCGACGAAGAGATCTTTTTTTTAAAAAAAATTGAAACTAAAGTAAAATGCAGAGCAAATGAACGTCGCGAGGAGGCCAGCAACAGCATGGTGACGCGACGTCGGAGGAGGAGAGGTGGCGCACGATGTTTGAGGAGGAGAGACTGCAATGCTCGGCGCGAGGATTGTCGACAACGTGGAGCCACATTGCCGGACAAGGAAAGGCAACACATGATACTGGAGGAGAGAGGGGGTTGGCTTGCGAGGCTTGTTGAGGAGGCGGCGGTGGCATGGTGGGGTGGCACAGGAGGAGAAGAGGTGGCGCGCGACATTGGAGTAGAGGCAGCGGCTAGCCTGCGACGGCTGGATGAGGGCAATCGGCAGTGTTGTGACGCGTCGCAAAGGTTCACTGGAGAAAGAAAACATGTTGTTTGTAGATGGCTCCGTCGATAAGTTGGCTACAAGCAGTCGCTACTAATCTCGATGCACACTATCATCCACGCTAGCACAATTGCTAGCAATCCTCTCTCTCACCCCCTCTCTATTTCATCCACATGGAACTGATGCTGACATGACTAAGCCTATAGATAGTTAAAATAGCATTATTGGAAACAGGGGCGGATGCAACATCGAGACAGGATGCCTGTCTGAGCTGTTGCTCCACCGAACGGCCCAACAAAGAAGCTTTGTCCGTGATTGTCCATGACTATCTTGTTCATGGTTATTAGCGTTTTATAATCTCGACTAGACTGTTTAAAATTTCTGGGTCTCTCACTGATCGGCGATGTTTTAAGTTAGGTTTGAGTTGATATGGCATAAAAGTGCCAAGGCGTCGCGTCACGGGGGCTGCGAACGAAGAGCAGCCGTTTCGTTGGGTTTGGTGTTCTGTTGGGGCGGCGATGACGGCGACCAGCCGCGGTCCGTCTGGTCCGCACAGTGGCGGCGATGGACGTTCTCGCCGCCCCTCTCGGCGGAAAATGCCCAGGCTGTGCACTAGTGCGCTCATCTGTCCCTGTCCGGCGAATGCTGGGAGTGTATTTGGAATTTCTCCATTCTTTTTCGGTATGTAATAGAGCGCAGCATGTGTAGAGTGGGAGAATTAAGATCTTCTGGATTTTGCTTATTTCCTAAATATTCAAGAGCATCAATGTGAAGAGGTTTTCGGGATTTTGATGCAATGTAAACTATCGCTTTTGCTCAAAAGCTGTGCACTCGTCTGGCACAGTGGCCCCAACAACCGGGGCAGCTGCACGCTGTCTGGCATGGAAGTATTTGCGCGGAAGCTCTCCTATAAACTATGCTTTTGTTCTTGAATAATAGTCGTTTTAAACATTAACATAATCTTTAAAATAATTTTGACCACTAAAAGATCTTACAGTTTATTCATAAAATATAACTAAATTATAAAAATACTACTACATTCGTTTTTTTTGTTTGATGCCTTTAACTTTTCGACATGCCTTTGACCCTTCGTCTTATTCAAATTATTTTTGTAAATATCATTTATTTTGTTGTGATTTGTTTTATCAACAGAGATACTTTAAATATGTCTTTTTTTTACATCTTTGCACTAATTTTTTGAATAAGACGAATGATCAAAGACGTGCCAAAAAATCAAAGACGTCGAACAAAAAAAATGGAGGGAGTATAAGCCAAATGACCATGCTTCTACCCTACTATTATTTGTTAGATGAATTGGTTTCCCCTACAAAAGTATAAAGAGAAAATAGTTAATCCATCGATTGACCATTTGTCATTTTAAATTTTTTACTCGAGTTTTGTCTAAGAGACAAAAGGAATGTCCGTTACCCCTCTACGATGGGTTAAATTTTTTAAAAAAAAAAAATATTCAAATTTTAATCTTTTGAAATTTATATGACAAGTGTGGTCTATTTTTGTTCGAAAAAATGACAGGAACCCATTTTTTAAATCGGTTCGGTAATCGAAGGTACTAATTAAAAAATACAGTGAAAAAATGATCATGCGAGAGGATGTGCATGCATGCAACGTAGCAGGCGCAGGCAGAGGCTGGTATGCATGCAACCTAGCGGTCGTGAGTTGAAGGAGCAACAGCTCCCTGCAGCGCGTTGAAGGAGCGACGGCTCCTGCTAAGAGCGACAGACGCCTATTTTTGCTTAATCTTTTAACCGTTGATTATTTTTGTATAAAGCATTTTTAAAAAATATAATAAAATATTTTTTTTCTTCACTTGAAGCCCCGCAGAAGCTGCCCTACTCAGTATCCTGGTGCAGAAGCCCCGCAGCGGCAGCCCAACTCCGGCGCCAGCACCAGCCATGTCCGGCAGCCTTGGCAGTGGCCCATCTCCTTGTTGATGCTTTCGTTTCATTTGAACACATTTGCAAGCTAAATTCGATTAGCATGCTCTACTAACGTCAATGCTTTGTCAGTGTCAGCACCAGGGAAAAAACAACGTAATATAATAAATCCCTGCAAATTGCAACAAGATGATTGGGGGGGGGGGGGGGTAAAAGGACAATTCCTTCTGTCTCTTCAGCAAAAACTTTAGAAAAAACAAATGGTCAATTGACCCATCAACTATGGAACATATTGACAATGCTAATGTGTTCGAGGACTTGCTGTCATTTGTCAATAGTCTCTAAACTATGTGACATATTGTTAATTTTCTCAAGTACAAACAACCAGACACCCTTAGACCACCCTTGACCTTTATCTAAGAAAGAAGAGGAAAGACCCAATGGTAAGCCTGGCTGCGGCTGTACATAATGGGTTCACATTTCAGTTTATTTGGAAGTGACAGCATAAGCTTTCATGATTCGTTTACATAAAAACCAGACCCAAGGAAGAAAAACGCATGTCTGAATTGTACACGTGAGCCTTTCCAGAATGATGATGTCAAGCGAACTGGGATGCCAAGCGAACTAGTGCGTATTAGTAGAATAGTTGAGAATCTGACAGCCGCCTTGACAAAAGGCACCAAGGCAGAGTACAAGGAGTAATGACAACTCACGCAAGTACCACCCAACCCATTAAACCCTCGAGCGACTATAACGTCCTCTAATCCTCCAGAGGAACAGTTTTAAACTAAAGAGAGGAAAATATTCATTGATAGTCTTATCTTGTACGGCAACAAATCCATCCTAGCTCTACTCTCAATCCACTGAGTTTTCTCACAGGCAAAAACTTTTTCACAATTGCCTCCAGGATGATCATAAGCAAGGTGTTCTTAAGATCTGAAACATAAAAAAAAATCGAATAAGATCTTAACATTACATTTTGCACTTGTAATGAGTTTATTTTGAAGTAATTAATGTAGCAGTATGGCCACACACATACTGCTTTTCTTTGCAAACCAGCAAAATTGTATTTACCTAACTGGTCAACAGTATATGATGAAACATAGCACACGATATACTCTAAAACTGAACAAAGCGCTATCATGAAAATAACTTGTATCTGTTTTCATGAATTGAAATCTTCTATATTAATAAGAAACATGTAGTAAAATGGTGATATTATATGCAGTGGTGATTTTACAAAGGACATGTAGTAAATGGTAATATTACAAAGATGCAGTGCAGAGAGGACAAATAGCAATGTATCTTACTCAGCCTTTGGCCCACTTATGAATTCACCCACACTCTTGAACCAGCGTATGAGGTTGCGGTGATCCTTCACATAAAGCCAGGCTTGTAGGAAAGGGAAGAGCTTCTCATCTATTCCACGAGCCTCAATGTAAAGATGAAATGCATCACGCACGTTCTCATCCAAGTCCCTGTTAATTCAAATGTAAATTTGCATCTAAGATCTAAATAACATGTAAGCCAACGCTAAGGGCATTTATTCCTTGTGTTTATACTGTACCAACCAGGCCAGTACAGTGTTTAACCTATCAATGGCTAATAAACATCACATGACTTATCCATACCAACCAATAGTGAAACCAAATTAACCACAATCCAAACAGCTAACCAAACTCAATGACAATGACAACTAGAAATAATGATGGGTTGTTGATACAAAGGCTTTGTGGGATCTGATTGGATCACTGAAAATACTATCCAGGACCGTCCATGTAGCTTTTACTAATTTGTGTGCATTGTGCTTGGCACAGTCTACTAAACTATACTTTCAAATACTTTCATTCATAATGACAAAGTTATAATCATTAAAAAAATACTTTCAAATACAAATCCAACGTTATCACTTTTATCATAAAATTTATATATTATTAGATAAATTATTGGTCAAAGATTGCGAGGTTTGAATCTTGGAATGCATGTGCGTCTTATAAAAAAAACAACAGAGGGAGTACTAAACCATGTCTGCTACTCTGCCATCATGGAACATTGAGATCGTCTTATGGACACAGTGAGCCAGTGACTATTACATAGTCACAAGATTATTGCTCATGGTATCTAAGAGCATCCCCATCTCCCTCCGTATCAGACTGGCCGGCAAAGTACGGTTCACGCAGAAAATTCAAATGACAGGCAGACAACAGTGCGCTATCTGGCCTGGGCGGGAAGAAATGTAATCTATGCACAGTAGTTTGCAGGTTGAGCTGGGGATGCTCTAACCATCTACACTTCTACAGTATAGCAAATTGCTATTTGTTACATCTACAGAATAGCAAATTGCTATTTTTTACCACGATGTTTTTAATACATAATTACATGGCCACAAGATCATCGGTTATGGACCTTATGGTATCTAACCATCTATAGTATAGCAATTGCCATTTGTTACCAAAAGGTTTAAATTCCTTTGCTCCTCCCAGGATGCAAAGTTCAGCAGAAATCAATCAAGAATATTCTAAATGTACGGTCACTGGTGAGTAGTGACTGAAAAGTGGACTTTGCAATGAAATAAAAATGAAGATGACCATATGGTAATCAAATTCTAAGCATGCCAACACATCTAGGTAATGCATCTGGAATCTCTCCTTATAATACTTGCAGGATAGTTAGTACTTCTTACTTCTTAGTAGCCTTCTCAAAGTTCAATGGAATGTCTGACAGCCTACTATCATTTATAATCCATAGTAAAAAAACTTTGGCCTTCAGACTCATAAGTTATGAGTGATAACAAGCAAAGAATTTGCTTAACTCAATTCTGTTTGTCAAAAGCAAACCACAGCATGTAAACAAAATATGCACGTTGAGCCCCTGATCTGCAAACTAAATAAGTACGGTCACACTTAAGCATATCATGCTTAAGTAAGTCATCCTCGCTGGCTCTAATTAAGTAAATCATCCTCGGCTCTCTCTTGGGCGGACTCCTTAGCACCCCCACCGCATTCAGACTCCGACCTCCTTCGTGTGGGATCTTCCGTGTTTCTGAGGGACGGCTCCTCAATCTCCTTCTGGGACGACCCCTGGTTGGATGAACTCGCTCCTAGGACCTTAGCGCCGCAGCTCTTCCTCGCCTCTTCTAGGCGCAGCCGATCAGTCAGAGAGGTCCTGACCAATAACACCTGGCTAGTGGATCTCCGACTTGGGCTTACCCCCTAGATCTGCAAACTAAATAAGTACGGTCACACTTAAGCATATCATGCTTAAGTAAGTCATCCTCGCTGGCTCTAGTTAAGTAAGTCATCCTCGGCTCTCTCTTGGGCGGACTCCTTAGCACCCCCACTGCATTCAGACTCCAACCTCCTTCGTGTGGGATCTTCTGTGTTTCTAAGGGACGGCTCCTCGATCTCCTTCTGGGACGATCCCTGGTTGGATGGACTCGCTCCTAGGAACCTAGTGCTGCAGCTCTTCCTCGCCTCTTCCAGGCGTAGCCGACCAGTCAGAGAGGCCCTAACCAATAACACCTGGCTAGTGGATCTCCGATGTGGGCTTACCCCTCAGATATGCAAACTAAATAAGTATGGTCACACTTAAGCATATCATGCTTAAGTAAGTCATCCTCGCTAGCTCTAGTTAAGTAAGTCACCCTCGCTAGCTCTAGTTAAGTAAGTCACCCTCGGCTCTCTCTTGGGCGGGCTCCTTAGCACCCCCACCGCATTCAGACTACAACCTCCTTCGTCTGGGATCTTTCGTGTTTCTGAGGGACGGCTCCTCGATCTCCTTCTAGGACGACCCCTGGTTGGATGGACTCGCTCCTAGGACCCTAGCTTGGTGGGATGTAGACATTCTGCAGGGCAGACCTCCGCGTGGCACTATCAATCATCTTTGCGACCATCTGGCATTTGTGGCTAAAGCGAAACAACGGGATTTTCTGTGTGGCCGAGCGCCCCCGCCTCATTCTCCTCCAACAACTTATCAACAAACTGCGGCTATGGGTGGCCGTAGGGGCCAATTTTGTAATAAATTAACTATCTTGTACCCGGGGGAGAGGGTCCCATCCCCCGCATGTAATCTCCTCGCTTATATAACTAATAGAGGGCACTCCTCCTGCCCTTTTTTCAAAAAAAAAAAAAAAGCATATCATGCTTCAGTATTGCATACCAAGTAGTGTAAGCTGATCAACTAATCAAACTATGCTAGCACAGAAAAGCGGAGCTTCTTCAAAAATTAAAGCGCTGGTTTTTACGAAGCTCTTCTACAAAACTAACCCGCAAAACCACCAAATTCCCACGCATTTGAAAGAAACGACTCACTGGAAGATGCGCCCCTGGTACTCGCCTCCGCCCTTCAATGCCATCGCCGACGCCTCGGAGGGGGCGTTCTTCGACCGAAGGCAGACGGAATGGATCCCCACGGCGTCGGGGTACAATCCACACAGGAACTGCAGCGACTTGCTGCCCCCTGGCCTGGAGACGTCAACGTGGAGGAAGAGCTGGCTGATGGATTGGCTCCCGCCTCCGCTGGCGCCATCGGAATCGAAGCCTGAGTCGGACTCTGCGCCCGGGGGCATGATATTGGCGAGCCTGGCGACGGAGATGGAGATCTGCTCGCCAGCCTCGCCGTACTCCCGGCGCAGCACAGGCCCTGAGGGATTTTCCAGGGCACCCTTGACGATGGAGTAGGGCTTGGGCGGGCTGATCTTGGGTGGGGGAGACATCTTCGAGACCTCGAGGTAGTGCTCCTTGAGGGAGCGAAGGAGGATGGAGTTCACGGCCGAGGAGGACGCCACAATTGATTTGGCGGACGAGTACGACGGTGATGCGGAGAGGGCACGGCGAAGGAGCGCAGCGGCGGCGCCGGTGGAGGGGACGGTGCGACGAAGCATCCTGAAGAGCAGTGGAGCTGCGAAGAGTTTAGGAGGGTTTGAGTCACTATCCATGTAGGCAACATATCTGGTGCGAATCTTCATTAAGTCTTAACGTCTTAATAACGGATCCGGTCCATCGATTCATCGAGCGACACCAGATATGGAGGTGGAAGCCATTTTTCTCACTTATAAACACTTTCACGAAAACCCCCCTGACTTTCTAAATAGAAATGGGCTTCCACCTTTTCAGATCTGGTCCACTCCTCGTGGATCTGATGGTTCAGATCTGTCGTTAGCATATTAGCACTCAATAAAACATTTGCACTAGATATGTTGCCATTAAGAGCATCCCCAGCAGGGCCTTCAAATTTTCCTGCATCGCTACGAAGAATCTTCTGGTCTGTAAACTACTTCACATGGACCAAATTCCCTCCTAATGCATTTGAAAAATTTTGAAATAGAGGCCATTTTGGGGGGTGTGATGGGGATGCTCTCAGGTAGGGGGTAAAATAGGAGGCAAATTGGGGATGCTCTCATTATAGATGCCAAATGGACCAAGCTAATAAATGGGTCCACACAAGACACGGTATTTTGGTCCGATTCGAAGCACGGCGCGGCACAGTGAAAATCGAGCCCGGGCCAACCTAGTCCGACTAGGCGTGTCGTGCCTTGGCCAAAGGCTAGGCACGTTGGGCCGGGTCGGCCCGGCACGATTAATTTTTATAGTTTTTATTTATTATATGTTTGTATATTAGAATGTCTAGAATTAAATAAACACAAACCAACTCACGTCCTGTTAGCTAAGGAGAGGGCGCTAGTACTCTTCTGGCTTAGAGGTCGCGGGATCGATCCTTGAGAGAGGCAATGTGGGGAGGGCACGACGAAGGAGCGCAGCAGCGGCGTCGACAGAGTGGACGGTGCGACAAAGCATCCTGAAGAGTAGAGGAGTTGTGAAGAGTTTAGGAGTGAGCGGGCTAGGGTAACAGGGTTTAGGATTTGGCACTTCGGGATGTCGTCTTTCGGGTCTGTGATTATAGATGGCCAAATGGACTGAGCTAAATGGGCCGACACAAGGTACGGTATTTTGGTCCGGCTCAAAGCACGACGCGACACGGTGAAAATCTGGCCCGTGCCGACCTGGCCCAACTAGGTGTGTTGTGCCACGCCGGGCTGGCACGGCACGATTAGTTTTTTTAGTTTTTATTTATTATATGTTTGTATATTAGAATGCCTAGGATTAAATAAACACAAACCAACTCACGTCCTGTTGGCTAAGGGGAGGGCGCTAGTTCTCTTCTGGATTAGAGGCCATGGGATCGATCCCTTAGAGAGGCAACAGCGCAACATTTTTTGCCTATCGTGCCTTGGGTAGGCTTGGCACGGCTTGGCAGGCCGCCCTGCCTTGGCCTCGGCCCATGGGCCGGCACATCACAGCCCATTTCCCGACCGTGCGTAATGGGCACGTGCCTAACCGGGCCTGGTCCAGCCGTGTCGGGCCGTCCGATTGGCCATCTATAGCCTCACGGTACTCTCGGCGCATCACAGGCTTCGAGGGATTTTCCAGAGCACCCTTGACGATGGAGTAGGGCTAGGGCGGGCTGATCTTGGGCAGGGGAGGCATCTTGGAGACCTCGAGGTAGTGCTCCTTGAGGGAGCGAATGAGGATGGAGTTCACGGTGGAGGAGGACGTCACAATTGATTTGGAGGACGAGTATGGCGGTGATGCGGAGAGGGCACGGCGAAGGAGCACAGCGATAGCGGCGGCGGAGGGGACGATGCGACGAAGCATCCTGAAGAGCAGAGGAGTTGTGAAAAGTTTAGGAGTGAGTGGGCAAGGGTAACGGGGTTTGGGACATGACACTTTGGGGTGTCGTCTTTGCAAGGCAATTTAGTCCTTTAAAAACTTAAAATAACTAGTTAAGTACCGGTGTTTTGCTACAAATTAAAAGAACTATTAAAACTAACTTGCACGAAAAATGCAAACTTATTATATATACCAATAGATTCACTTTACTTTAAAGTTAATATCTATTTTCTTGGCAACTAAACCACTCACATTAAGATAGATTGAAATGAAGTTATTTTAATTTGACATTAAAATGGATTCCGAGTGATTGAGCAATTTAAACTAAACAATATATTAAGTAGGACCTAACAGAAAACCCTAAGACCAGAAATTCGATTTTATTGAAATATTTGGGTTTAACAGAAATTTTATTACATAAATATACTTCATTTAAACAAAGCTATTACAATAAAGGGACTGTCTATTCAATAGTTGACAGTTTTTTTTAATATCCATCAGTCGATTTTTTGGACCGGTGGATTGAGATCCAACGGCCCAGATCAACCCAGCGCCCCCACTCTCTCTCTTACTTCCCCCTTTTCCCCTCCCGATCTCCCCTCCGCCTCGACCAAGCACCGACCCCCTGCTCGCGTTCCTCCTCCTCCGCCGCCATGCTGGCTGCGCCGCCGTCGGCGCCTAGCCGCCCGCCGCCCGACTTCCCCGCTGTTGTTGCCGCCCAACCTAACCCGGCCGGCGCCTTCACCCCTTGCCACCGCCGCCCTAACCGCCTTCCCTCCTGTCCCCGGCTCCGGCGGCGCCGCCGCCGCCCTCACTCCATCCCCCATCAACCGCCGGGCCACAGCCTCCCTCGGCCATCCCTCTAAGCCCGGCGGCACCCCGAACCCGAACCCCACCTAAACCCTAACCGATCCATGGTGGCGCGGCGGCGGGAGAGGAGGAGGTCGCCGGAGGGGAGGAGGAGGATTGACTGAAAAAAGGTAAATCTAAGTCGACTGTTAAATAGACTTTCCCTACAATAAATGGATAAAAAGACCGGACACAATCTAGTAATAACTAATATAATGGTAGAACATTTCTTCTATTACTATAATTGAAAGAAAATTGGAAGGCCTGCAATTATATAGTTATATCATCGTTATGTTATTTACAGATGAAATATTCTATCCCAACATGTTATAAATATCTCTAAACTAAAATATTCACTCTCGGTATAATTTCATAATATTGACTTAACAAACTTTATAAATAATTTTTATCCAAAATATGGAACTCCTGCACTTAGTTATGGACATCCTAAATACCTTTGTAGAATCTTTCATAGATAATCCTTATTATTATTCTATATATATTTAGAGTAAACAAAACAAATTATTTGGTGGGACTGCATCAAATCTAGGTTCACAAAATAGGGGACAACAGAAAGGGAACCAGAGTGAAAGCGACACGTTGGCGCTGAGATTCCGCTAGGGGTGGCGGGGTAGCGGTCGCCACAGAGGAGCGGCAGCTAGATGCCTAGGTCACAGACGAGGCCACTATGGGGGCAGGGTGGACTTGAGCGAGAAGCTATTGGAAGAAGGCGGCGGTGCGGCTGCATGAGAGGGCGAGGTTGTCATCGGCGGAGTTAGAGCGGATGCGACGGCGACTAAAGGCGTAAGCGGCTGTGACTGATCCGGCGGTGGAATGCACGGTCAGTGGCTGAGGACCAACGCAGCGCTAGGCGGGAGGTGGAGGAGGCGGCGAGTATGGAGGGAGTGGTTGCGTGGAGGATATGGGGGTACGGGCAATGTGGAGGGAGATGGCGGCACGGCAGCGAGTGGATGCAGCAGGGAAAGGGGGAGTGAGACGGAGATAGCGGGAGGGGATACGAAACGGTGAGAGAGGGTATGGGCGGTGTGGCGGGAGGTGGCGGTGTGAGGACGAGCAGATGGACGGGAAGGGAGAGAGTGAGACGGTGTCTGCGGTGACGGCGGCGGCGTGAGGGAAAGAGGAATGGAGAGGTGGGGAACGAAGTGGAGGGGCGGGCGTGTGGATGGGCCGTGGTGAGATCGAACAGCTAATCAGGCTACGGTAGCTAAAAATAGTGACGTTGACATGGCGCGAAGAGGCCAAAAGGTCGTACAACTCTAGCCATATAACTTTAGGTGGATAACATTAACGCCTCAATGCAAAAATGTACTACCTTCGGTTTTTTGTTTGACGCCTTTGACCATTCGTCTTATTCAAATTTTTTTTGTAAATATCATTTATTTTATTGTGATTTGTTTTATCAATAGAGTTATTTTAAATATGTCTTATTTTCTTACATATTTGCACTAAATTTTTTAATAAGACGAATGGTCAAATACGTGTCAAAAAGTCAAAGGCGTCAAACAAAAAAAACAGAGGTAGTATCCAATAACAATGCATTTGTAACAGTAAACACTAAAGTGGAAATTCAAAATTTGGATGATGATAATATTGTCAGCTTGTAACACCTGACAAATATGTCGAAATCTAGAATTAACTTTCATTACAACAATAAGGGAAGTACATGATGCATGGCTATGATAAGAGAGTCGAATGGAAGCAAACTAGTAGAGTCGAATGCGAAAACACTACAGAAGGAGATAAAATTAACAAGATAGTAAAAGTTGTCAAATCAAGCTAATGACGTAACGAAAAAAGCATGGTGGTGCAAATAATAGTCCGAGAGGCAAATGGCAATAACGTGAAAGGGAAGTATCGCAGCCATGACAACCCTTGATATTTGCAAATGCTCAAAGAAAAACAATGTGGTTGTATCCATGCAAGAAGAAATGAGAGAGAAAGATGATTTGACAGAGAAAGAGCTTATAGTATGACATCGACAAACTTTCAAAGAGCGATAAATTAGGATTTTGGAGGGTGCAAGGAAAATTTGAAAAGGGCATAGACACAATAACATGCAAATTGTGCCACCAGCAACTCCAACAGCAAGAAGGAAGCAAAGGTCAAGATAGCACCTCATAAACAAGTAATAAGGTCAAAACAAAAGGAAACCATCGCTGATCATACCACCATTATGACAACAAACCATACTACACTCCAAGAAGAAAAGGACAATAGTGGTGGTGCTTCATAAGAAATTAGAATGATAGTGGTTCTACATAACTATATGTATTCATGTATCAACAAGTACACTTTAAGGTTTAACTTAATCACTTAATAAATCATAACACACTTAATTAACCAACTAAACATGAAGCAGGAGTATAAACTAGGCATGCATGTAGCTTCACCATACATATCGCTCGCATATATACTAATGTACAAAATCCACGGATCAACCCGTAGCAAGAGGAAAATAACCCGCACGGGTGGGAAATAGCACATACCTATCTCGGACTCGAAACCAAGGATAGATGATGATGGCCTCATGTTGCGATGACGTAGCCGACGCAACTCGCAACGTAGAGGAAGTAATCTACTTCGTGGAAGCAGAAAACAACTAGCAGTCGCACTTGATGCTTCCCAAAAACCGTAATTGTCGTTTTCGGTGCAACATAGAGGAAGTAATCTGCTTCGTGGAAGCAGAAAACAACTAGCGGTCGCACTTGACGCTTCCCAAAAACCATAATTGTCGTTTCTGGTGCAAGATCTCAACAGTGGTTGTTTCGAAGACCTGCTCTCCAGCTTCACAGTGCATACTATGGAATAAGATGGAAAGGACTATCTCTAGGCAGCACAACAGTAGGGAAGAAAGCAATTTGGAAATGATGCTCAAGCTCTTGTCTCAAGCTCTGCTCAAAACTGCAGTGCTCAACTGATATTTAAAGGCAGGGAAAGGAGGAGTATTCTCCACACAGCAAGATACAGAGATTCCCTTGCAAGCAACTTGCAGCTTGTTGGTCTTTTTGGTGGGGGTTATCCTAAAGCCATGACCCTTCCACGAAGTAACCAAGCCACAGTGCAAACAACCGGAGGAACCAATAGTTTGTCTGGGGAGGGTTACATCATCCTATTTTCCCTTTGCTAATACCAATCCAAAGAGAAAAATTAATCCGCAAAAGGAGGCTGCACTTGCACAAGCACGAGGTCCCAATTTCAATGAATCATTCATGCAAGTGTCATGCGCATGCACCCTCACCCGGTCTGAGCCCATGCCCGAACCCGAGCTCAACAAATACTGGGCCAGCCAAAAGTGAGCAAGCGTGCTTGTAGGTTCTCCCTTTCTCTCTTTACCACATGATCTAGTGAGGGGAAGCGCATCTCACTATTTAAGTTGATGTTCCCACCTCCAACTAGTTGTATGGTACTAAAGGTTTCCACTCTACCTTCCATACATGGTCCTTCGAGATTTGAAGGGATTATCATTAAATATATGGCCCAGACCCATGTATTCTAACAACGTGCAAGATGAAAGAGGTGGCTCGACAAGGCTAGAAGGGCGGAAACGCGCTTGGTGGTGCGGTTTACAACCATTTTACCATTGTCCAAATAGTTTACCAGCTAGATGAGAAAACCAACCAAAAACTTAAAAAAAACGGAGTAGTTAACTAAAGTGACTGGTTACGCTCAAATGGTATCCTCCTGAAAACCGTGGCAAGCTAGCCAAACGGTTTTGCAATCCCGCCAGCTAGTGAGGCGCCATGTGGTGAACTAGAGAGTAGACATTGAAGGAGTGATAAAGAAGGAAATTCTATGGGGCGCTGCCGCAAACAAGCTCCTGTGAGGCCCTATCTAGATGTGAGACACATATCCCTTCCTCAATTTCAAAGCAACCCTCCTTTCTCTCCCTCGTCTCATAGATTCACCATGCTCTTTCTCCCTCCCGGTCGCATTCTCTCACAGTGACGGTGGCCTAACAGGTAGAGCGGCAGCATTACGCGGAGGGGAGAGGGAGAGGGTTGCACGACGTGAAGGTGGAGAGATAGAGAGAAAGGTGCAGAGGCTTGGGTGGACAAAGGGAGAGTGGCGCCGTCGGGTGAGAAAGAGAGGGCGATGCTGCCGCTCCGCGGAAGAGGGGAGAGAGAGAGTACGACAACGGGGAAGAGAGATAGGGTGGAGGCAAAGTTGGGATAAAAGCTTGCCATTGAGGTCATCGCTAACGCGCCCACCGTCATCTACACCGTGACCCGTTCCTCGCTGTGTCGCCACATTGACCGTGGAGTTGGGGAGAGAAGGTCGCCGAGGAGAGAGATGTGAGAGACGAGTAGGGAATAGATACCTGGAGAAAAGGAAGAGAGAGAAAAGTGTCTTGGAGATTGCGGATAGACACGTGACACACATATGAGAAAGGCCTCACAAAAGTTTGTTTGGAGCAGGGCCCATAGGTTTCTTTTGTGTGATAACATAAGGACCAGATGGTGACGAGATGCGGTAGAATGCTTCGAGAATACAACCTAGGATGGCGACATGACATATATAGAGTGGTCAGAGTTGGATCTTGCATGGATTATAGAGGCACGATTGAGCCCGAAGTCTAGCATGATTCAACCATGGAGCCCACATGAGCTGGAAATTAGATCGTTATGGGCCGATATGGCTTGGGTCCATCATGCCTCGGGTCGGTGCAAAATGGAATGGGCTAGCCCAGTCATCTCTTCGTGATGTGCTAAGCTAGTACAAACATCCATAAGCAAGACCTTGTCCAGCCCAAAGGCACGTTGGACCACCATCTGGTCGGGCCGACTCGAGCACATCACAGGGAGAAAGCAACTCATTGATCATATTTTATACAAATTATACGTTGCTCGAATAAAAAAGTTATCCAAACAAAGGATGTGTCTCAAAATTCTCTATAACTTTCATGTAGAACACAAATCATACGGGTACAGGAAGACCTTGAAAAATACAGATTACCGGGAGAGGTGGCATCGACCAAATAACATGTAACATAGTAAATATTTTTCTTTATAAATTCATATGTTAATCAAATGAAATAATTTTGACATGGCAAAAAATTGTCTCAAAATTCTCGACGGACTTTCACATAGAACATAAATTCATGCTAGCATAGGAAGATATAAATAAAAAATACAAATTACAGGCTTGAATTCAATTCAGGTCGGTCGGTCGGTCTAAGTACGGCCAATACAACTAGGCTTAGCCAAGTGACCTATCATACCAGGGTTGCAGACCTAGCCCAGCAAGCCAGTCGAGCTGTGCTAAAATGTGATCTTAGGAGACCTTTTAGGCATGGTTAAAATGTGTCGCGCGAGCTTGGGAAAGACATATACGATGCTTAGGAGACCTTGAAATGACCAAATCCAATATGAGCTTTCTTGATGGTGATGAACCGACGATTCCAACACTGGCAGGAGCTCTCACAACGACTCTTGATGCGTCTTGAAGACAAAACAGGCTGAGCCGATTGCCATCCTTGGGAATGCAGAGTCCTCTTGGTGACAAGTGGATGATCAGACGAAGTTGCCTCCTCTGGTGAATTGAGTTTAGAGCGTCGGTGGGGAAAAAATGAAAGAAAAGTTACGAATGGAGTAATGATTTCAAACCTCTAGACTATTTGGAAAGCCCGCAATAGTAGAATTTTTGGAATGAGTATCGTTTGGTGGAGAGAGTCCTCCACCTCTTTACTTAGGTGATCTCTGTTCTTTCTCCAGAGCTTCCTATCAATGAGAATTTGCTACCATGTAATACTTCATCCGTCCCAAAATGTAAGGTCTATAAGTTTTTACATGGTCTCTAATATAGAACTTTGACCATTAATTTTTTCCATAATATATCATCAATAACTATAAAATTAACATCATACAAAAGTTCTTTTAATACTAATCCAATTATATGACATGCATAACACGAAACATATATGTTTTTCGCGTAACTATTGGTCAAAAGTTACAAATGTTGACTTTTTTTAAATTCATACAAACCTTTTATCTTTAGACAGAGGGAGTAACAACCTTATGTAAAACTCACTTTCTTTTCCTACTTAAGTGATCAGGCTACTTCTCGCGACGTTGTCTTCATTTTTAGTCAGAGGCTACTATACCGGCCCGATGGCTGGAGTCATCTTGGCATCGACTCTCGGATTCGCTTACTCGGACGACTCAACCTCTTTTCATTTGGATCCTGCGGACTTTGGGCGTGTGCCTATTGGCTATCTCGCGACACTGTCATCGTGGGGTGGCTCGTCTAAAGTTGGTTTGCTTGTCGTGGAGTTCGTGGCCGATTGCAGTTGGTCAAGATTGGGAGGTATGGCGGCATTGGCTCGGTTAGGAGGGGAGGCAGCACTGGTGGACTTCGATTTGGTGGTGCTTGTTTGGTACCGGTTCCTCGACTCCGGGGAGTTTTCCCTAGGTCTGGCCTTAGCTGATTGTACCTGGCAATGGTGGCATTGTAGTCGCTCCCTTGTTGAAGGCATTGTCTGGAGTTCGAAGAATTTGCTCTCCAGGGTGAAAACCTATGGTCTGTCCTTTATTGGTTGGATCATGGCAATGGCGGTGTGCGTGCGTGTCGTTTCCTTCTTGAAGGCGTTGCTTTTGGAGGGCATCGCAGTCCAAGTGTTGCTATGGGGTGGATGGAATTGAAGGTTATGTTGTGTGTTGTAGCTCGCTCCGACATGATTTGATGTCATGTCGTTTTCTTTTTTCTTTTATTTGTTTAGGCTGTGTGCATCTTAGCTATGCAGAGGCCGGGTGTGGTCTTAATTTGATTGTATCTTCTCGATGTAATTTTCTAAGATCAATAAATCGCTCTTTATCTAAAAAAAAAGTGATCAAGCAGGGCCCTATTTTTTTCTTCAGAAAAGAACTAGGGTCTAATGCTCTGATACATATGCATAAAGCTATAAATAACCCCTATTATATTGAACAACCCGTAGATAGCATATACATATAAATATATTATAAAAACTAAAAAACAAAGAAATATGCTATCACACATTTACAAGAGGAAACGGCTCTAAAATTACCCTAATGTTCTGTTTGAATTGAGGAGCCTACCTCGTTCTAATGATATGGTATCATCTCATAATTTTTGGTGGGATGAAACCATTCCTCATTTTAAACTACATGTTAGACAAAGTGATAGTGGGTGATGGGTGGAATCATTCCATTCCTCAAATCAAACAACTAATTGATCAATTTATCATGTCATTACTCAAACCAAGAGCTTCTAACATCTCTTTTACGCTGCCATGATAACCAGATAGAGTCCTCTTGGAAGTTGATTTGCCTAAAATGTTTACTTTTTTTTTTGAAAGACCAAATGTTTACTTAAATTTTGTTAATTAATCATTTGTAATACACCTATGCAAATTAGTTAAAACACAATATTCTCGAGTCCTTGTTCGTTCTTACAAACCATATATTCCATCAGACAAAAAACGTACTTCCTCGCAGCATATGGCCATGCCTCTCTCCGTTCTGCCCCCTCTTTAAGTGTCTTTTACCAAACCAAAACTGTATGGATAATTTTTTTTGTTCTAAAAATAAACCGTACGGCTAATAAATCGCTACACACTCAACAGTCAATACTGAAATTCGCTGCCACTACGCACAGTTCCTTTGGATCTGGAGGCCAAGTGCTCTAGGTTGCACGAACAAGCAGACACGGCGAGTAGAATTCATGTGCTACGTGGCCATGGAATCCATTGGTAGTATTGCCGTATTGGTATATCACCATATTTGATGGGAGATATAATTTAGGACGTTCAACATCGTTCAATAGACTTTTAACGTCTTCTTTTACTATTTATTTATATTTTTCTCTTTTCATTTTATGCTACAGTATTAGGTTAACCTAAATTAGTCCTTATTGGTGATATCTAAGAATATCTCAGTGTTATATAGCAAATAAACTAGTAGGGAGAGAAATATAGATGGTAGTGAAAAGAATGGATAAATAGTGATCAGAATGTCCTAAAATATTATAACGTCATTGGTGAATGGTGATGATCTAAGCAAGAAATCAAATCCCCACTTTAACAATTATACATCGACTAGCAACATAGCAAAGGCCCAGACAATAAGATCAATATAAACCAATATTCCCAAGGATCTATTCTGCACAAATCTTTTGAGCAGCGATAAGCTTTCATAATTTCCCGATGAACCGAGGCCGCTCCTTTTGTTTGGGCACCTAATCATTCTTGCCGAGCCGAGGGTGCTAAAATGATCCAGCAACTAATTATGTCCGCACTGCAAGCACTAGATTTCCGCGGCTCTTTTTTCCAAGTATATATAACACGAATGAAATTTTTTATTCGCAGTAAAAAGAAAAGCAAAAAAAATGATAAGCTAGCGGGTTATAGATTACAGATTATACGCTCTCTTTGATTTTTTTTTTCAGTTTAGTTTTGAATTTTGATCGTAGCTGAGAAAGTTGACAACATTCAAAAAGAGGTAATTAATAAAAGTTAAACAAATTATTAAATTTTTTGAGTTTTCATAGAAAAAAACACTCTACACAGTTCGAAAAAATATTTTAAAAGTGATACACTGAATGATCAGTAGAAAATAACAAAACTAGCAAACCGAACCAAAACTAAACTAAAATAATAAATAAAGAGGGCTATATATTGCGAACACTTCTGCAAGCCAAACGTCTCGGGTCTTCATAGCTATTTTCTGAATCAGAAATATTACAGAACGTTATACTATTTCCCACCAAGTTACGACGTAGAAAGGCAGCAAACTCGTGCTGCACTGCCCCTTGAACATCTACCGCTAGCGCCAAGGCGTGTGGCTGCCTCAATCATGCTTCGATCGCTACCTTGGTCCGTTATTTCACGGTCAACAGAGCGGGGCTATATACAGACTGGGGCTAGGCGGGTGCACGGGCATCAGGATTGAAGGAAGAATTTAGTAAGGATTAAGTCATTTGATCAAATAAATTCGCCTTGTAAGCTTAATAATTGTATATTTGGGTCCGATTCGTCAGTTTATGACTGAATCCCCATCATTTTGAACCAGCTCTATTTTTTATGGTCGACCGTCGACATACCACCCCTTTTTCCCTAGCCTCCTGACAGCGAGGTTTCTCCAACACAACGTCGTCACACTGAGGTATTGGTCTAGCCTCCCTTCTCTTTCCCTTTTTCTCCCCCCTTCTTGCATAGCCTCCTGACGGCGAGACACTACCCTCCGACCGTCGCACGCCAAGGTGTTGGCCTAGACTCCCTCCCTTTTCCCTCTTTCTTCCTCCCCCCTCACTCCATTTCTCTTTGTGTATGAGTGGATTTGAAGCAATGCATAGTGAAGAGGATAAGGAAGGGGGATTTTTGAGATTTTGGTCAATTTGCAATTTGGTCGCTGCAACGTGGTAAAATAAGAAAGGGCGTTAAAAATTGTATTTAACACTATGACACATCATGACACACTACACGACACGCACCATAACACACCATGCAAATGGTACGAATATTTGGATAGTGATTTAGATAGTTTTAGGGATATCCGGGTAATTTTGCGAATCCAGATACATGTACAAATAATGGATAGGGATATCCGACGAATATTTTTGAAAAGAAATATGGATGAATACTATCAAACTCATAGTTAGACGATGGTGTTATGGCAATACTCTACCCAGATAACAAGTAAACATATTACGTTGATAATTTTACATATGAATTTTCGCATATTATCAAAGTTAGACACGCGTAGGGGGGTGAGCACGGGGAAAGACAGGAAGACGCAGGAGCACAAAACACGAGGGAGGAGAGCTACAATTGGAACGGAGGATAGGATGCGTGCAACCATGTTTTTTTGGATTGCCAGGCTAACGTTCGTACATTAATTACATGAACGATATACCATGATATAATACCTGCTTCATAAAACCTGAAAACCTAGAGTTGAACATTCGGGCCGCTTGACGGATCTTTTTAAAAGCCTCGAATCCCGATACTTAAGCTCAACCGTTCAACCAGGGCGGAACAAAAGCAGGACCGGAGCTAAGCATCTTTATAAATATCAACAACGCACTTGCATGCGCTAATTAGCAGCGGGTGCGCACTAATATTCTAGGTCCCAGACCATGGTCTCACCTTCCGTTCTTCCTAAGGTCTGGGAATAATACCACTCGGCTACCAACTTTGTTCATGGACGTCGTTGTGCTTGAGCTTAATTAGTCGACCAGTTAACTAACCACCATATATGCATCTGGTGTGAACCGGTGTTTCTCTGATCAGGTGGTCGACGACGCGAGCGAGGCGACGCCTCGCCGCGCCAAGTGGTGGTACGTGACGTTCCACAATGTCACCGCGATGGTCGGGGCCGGCGTGCTGAGCTTGCCGTACGCCATGGCTCACCTCGGATGGTAATGCTCAACTACTACTCATTGATGCAGCAGCAGTACGTATGTGTGTGAGTTGCTCAATCTGCATCATCTCATCGTGTTGTTCAGGGGGCCAGGGACGGCGGCGCTGGTGGTGTCGTGGGGGATGACGCTGTACACGCTGCGGCTGCTGATCGAGCTGCACGAGTGCGTGCCGGGGGTGCGGTTCGACCGGTTCCGCGACCTCGGGGTGCACGCGCTGGGCCCGCGGCTGGGCCCCTGGGTGGTGGTCCCGCAGCAGCTGGTCGTGCAGCTCAGCTGCGACATGGTGTACATGGTCACCGGCGGACGGTGCCTGCAGAAGTTCGCCGAGTCGGTGTGCCCCTCCTGCGCGCCGCTGCACCACTCCTACTGGATCTGCATCTTCGGCTCCCCCCAGTTCATCCTCTCCCAGCTCCCCAACCTCGACGCCATCACCGTCGTCTCCCTCGCCGCCGCCGCCATGTCGCTCAGGCATGACTTAATCTCCTTGTACCACAATCACATTGATCTTTTGATGAATTGATCAATACATACAACTTGACGTCTGCGTTACGTAGCTACTCGACGATCTCGTGGGCGGCATGCGTGGCGCGGGGGCCGGCCGCCGGCGTGAGCTACGCGTACAAGGCCGGCACGGCGGTGGACATGGCGTTCCGGGTGTGCAGCGCGCTGGGGCAGGTAGCGTTCGCGTACGCCGGCCACGGCGTGGTGCTAGAGATCCAGGCCACCATCCCGTCCACGCCCACCAAGCCATCCCGGGTCCCCATGTGGAAGGGCACCGTCGCCGCGTACCTCGTCACCGCCATGTGCTACTTCCCCGTCGCGCTCGTCGGATACTGGGCCTTCGGCCGAGACGTCAGCGACAACGTGCTCGTCGCGCTGCAGCGCCCGCCCTGGCTCGTCGCCGCCGCCAACATGATGGTGGTCGTCCACGTCGTCGGGAGCTACCAGGTTTACGCCATGCCCATATTCCAAAGCCTCGAGGCGATCCTCGTCACGAGGCTGAGGGTTCCTCCTTGCCTGCTCCTCCGTCTAGTGGCTCGATCAACATACGTCGGTAAGATCAATCACTCTCCTGGAGCAGGACCATTCAGCTTTCCTCGATGTATATTCACAACCATCGAATTTGCGCTAAGATCTGTGCTCAGTCGCACCCATTTCTCAAATGTTTTTTTTTTTCACAATCACCTCTAAAACCATCTTTCAAAAGCTATATGAGTTAACCATGGCCGCGCTCGCGGTGTGCAGCGTTCACGCTCTTCGTCGCGGTGACCTTCCCCTTCTTCGGCGATCTCCTCGGCTTCTTCGGCGGCTTCGCGTTCACGCCGACGTCCTACTTCGTAAGCTACCGCACATCGATCGCGGCTCGTAAGATCACTTCAAGTGTTCACCCGTGGATGGAAGTTAACCACCACTGCTCTGGCTATTGCACTGCAGCTCCCGTGCGTTCTGTGGCTGAAGATCAAGAAGCCTCGGAGGTTCAGCGCATCGTGGTTCGCCAACTGGGTAATTCCGCTGTTACAGCATACATATATATACTACCACCTACACATAGCACATCGACAGTTATCTGAAGAATGCTTCGATCTCTTGGGTTATTTTTGGGGTGTCAGGGGTGCATCGTTATTGGAGTTCTGCTGATGATTGCCTCTACCATCGGCGGGTTAAGAAGCCTCATCCAGGATGCCTCGACGTTCCAGTTCTACTCTTGAGGTGCCAACAATGCATGCAGTGCAGGTGGTATGAGCTATGGCTGCGTGAGTGATGTATGAATGCCGATTCAAAAGGAACTCTGTACCAATAGTTGCCAACATAAGTCTTTACTGTCGGGTTAGAGGCAGCATTTAGCATACTCTTAACCCACTCATCTTTTTACAAACAATAAAGATAGCTTCTACCAACATATACACAGTGGATAGACAATTTTACATGCACAATGACATAATGATTTACATGGAAAAACCTACTTAAGGTGAGTGGTAAAAAAAACACAGGACCAACCGGTCCACTCCAAGCTTCTTCCACTATTAGAAACAATGGGTACAAATAAAGTCTCTCTAAAACATTTAGATTTATAACAGCCACACCATAACAATCAAGTTATAAATTTGGCATAAGCATAGATAATACCACACAAAGCAAAGAGTCAATAAGAAGTAACTAGTTTCAGCCTGAAACTAAACAAATTGTTGTCCCCTTCGGTGTCCAATGCATGTCTCACAAACCACAAATACGGAGCACACGAAACTAGGCAGGAATGTACTTTGATGAGACTTAACAAGCTGTCTAAATTTTAGCTAAATCTAATAACATTTGACTCCTCAAACAAATCATCCACCAAAGTCGTGCAGTGCTGAAACTGCATCTACCTAGACTGGAACAAACCTCGCTCAAATCAGGTTCTCCGCTGATCCAATCATACAGATCTGAGAGCAACAAGTAAGGAGCGTACTGACCAAATCTGGAGACAAACTAATCACGTTTGTCTCTCTGATTAACAGCTTGATGAAGATCGCGTAGGAGAACCAAAACTGGACAGCAACCTTCCTTCTCCCTTCTCCTCTCACTTTGGTGGTGTGGTTCTTACTCTTCTCTCCTAGCAGTAAAAACACTCTACACTCTCCAATCTTCTCTGGATGGGATGTAGTGGATAGGATTTTTGTTTCTCTCTTCTCTCACAAGAAGCAACAACCATCTATTGCAAAGTGCATAAATGGACATAATTACTTGGCTTTGTTGGGCTAAAACTTCAACCTCCATATGGAGTGATACCCAATATTTACAAACACGGAGAGTTGTTGATTGGCCTCACCTAATGTTCACAGTCATTTTTTCAAGGGACGCTTGATCAAAAGCTCAAAACTTAAGAATATTATCAACATGTTCAAAGTGGGTTAAGCTTATTTGTCTAGAAACAAATTTAACTTTTTTAGTCTAGTTTTTTACTATAATAAATCCACGTCTAAAAGCTTTTAAAAACAACAGAAATGAAGTAGACCAATTTTGAGAAACAAATTCAATAACCTCTCGAAGTATTGTTTAACATTAAACTTTTCAACTCGACCAGTATATTCATTTAGTTTAACCACTTTGAGCATGCTCTATATCCCTAATTATATAAAGGTCCCTTATTAAGAGTAGCATAATACAACATAGACATCAGTAGGACCACATAGAGTTTTTCTTCATCGTCGGTTGCCTTCGTCACACCCATTATGCCGCATCCACAAACAAATCATGTCGACGAAGTCAAGAGCAAGTCCTCCTGTGAGAGGTGAAGGAGCATTATCTCGCTGTCCACTGTATGAACATAGTCGAGGGTCCCCTCCTCTAGCACCGAGAAGGATAGTGAAATTGAGGGGTCAATCGAATCCGATCAAGAAGAGCCAACGACTGCTTTTGGGTGTGAGATCAGAAGGGGAAGGGGTGCAAGGAGAGGGTTATAGAGACGTTACATGAATGACCACTCGTTAGTTCCTAGACTATACATGTTTTCTCACGACTTGTTATAACTTAGGTGAATAAACGAAGGGAACTGCTTTTTTGGTTATACATGGTTATAAGGGGGCGTTTGAAAGTCGCCTAGCTCCCCAGGCGATTTCATCTCTGTTGTCCTTCCTCCTCCTCCTCCTCCTCCTCCTCCTCTATATTCGTGCCTCCACCATTGTCCCCCAACTTTGGTAGCAACTGGACACAGCTGACAATGTCCCTCGCCTCACCGCTCCGCCTCTCTTCCTTTGGTCACCCGGCCTCGCCCACCCTAACTCCTTTGTTGTGTGACAATCCTCCTCCTAGGCCGCCGCCTACCCTAGATCTAACGATGCCACCATTGCCTTACTGCATTGCCACGCCACCTCCTACTGCTAGCCCTCCACATCCTGACCCATCTCTGTCTAGATAGTTGCACGGGTAGTGAACCCCTTCCTTTACCCAAACCAAACCCTATCCCTAACTCCTAACAACAATGCTCCATGCGAGAAGTGACGGTGTGCAACGAGGGAAAATGAGAGGGTAGGGAAGAGGGTGACAAAAGCATGCTAGAGAGGAAAATAGAAAGGAGGAAGACTTGAGCAACAGAGGAATTGGTTGGGCAGTTTATTTACGTCCTAGGCGACAACCATATAGGATTATACATAGGTAACTGTCGACGGTTGGGATATTGACCCAAGTCAACCAAGGTTCTTCAAGGAGGAGATAGGAGACACACCGAACAACCACGAACAAAGAACGAGCAGGAGGCAGGGGTTTTATCACGGTTCGGGCCTCTCGGGAGAGATAATAGCTCACGTCCGGCCTTTCTTCATATCAAAGAGGATTACAAGGTGGAACTCGGCGAGATCGGCAGGTCTCGGCGAGTAGTATCTGAAAATCTTATGGCGGGGTCCTCTAAGCGCCGTAGGGCCCCTGTTTATATAGTCTGAACAAACCGACCTACCGAGAAATATCGGGCGGGCTAACTACGAGATCGAACGAACTCATACATGCCAAATACAACCTACGGTAGATAGGATAATCTCCTAATCTTGGGGATCACGACTCCTAATCCAATCCGGGAAACCACGTCCGGGTCTTCACGCAACCGTGCAGAACTCTTGTTCGAGTCGGATTCAAACATGAATCATAGGCCGTTACGCACCGTGCCGACCAAGAAACTGTTCGGCAGGATGCACATGGGCCTGATAGAACCTTCCAGGGAGCTGGGCCCTGGTAGGCTGTTCAACTGGGCCGTCAGGGAGTGGGCCATGGCAATGGGCCGTAACTCTATCCCCGACAGCTAGCCCCCGAGACTCAAGTGGAAGGACTCACTAGAGTGGGGTCTTCCTCTTGAGACTCAAAACCTCGAAGAGGGAAATTTTGCCGCTACAAAGACATGTAACAATCGACCGAACAGGTCATGGTTCAACCGAACAAGACTTGTTCGAGACCGAACAGACCCGACCAGTACCGAGCAACTCTGTTGCGTCGAACAGGGAACGACATCTATCCGAAAGCGAGCACTCACCTTCGGTCGGACATCGAAAAAGTATCCGTTAGCGATTCCAACGGTAACTTCCTATCATTGCAAGATGAAAAGCAAAGCGACCGTTTTACCTAGCCGTTGTGGTAAAAACTAGCCGTTTGTGACAAAACCGTTGCAGAGCTGCCCATACGGGACTATAAAAGTAGCCAAGCTGCATGACTGACCATACGCTCTCACGCTTTCCTCTCTAAGCCCTAGTTCCAACCGCGCTCAGCATCAAGCACCCAAACTCCACCACCAACCCTGCCTGTCCAGCCCTAGGAACCGCTATGGCCAAGTTCACTGGCACTAGCCTGACCGAGGAGGACCTGAAGGTCTGGGAGGAAGAGGGCCACATCGACACCAGAGTGGAGGTCGCCGGAGAGGAGGATACTCGGAGCCGCTCGAGGAGAGTTTGTCGACGAGCGATTCGCCTTTATTGGGTTGAGAATCTCGAGAGCGACCGTCGAGGCCTTCTTGAACATCGGCGGATTGGAGGTGGCGAACCTCAATCCGAACTCCATCCTCGGATGGCCGTCTTCGCATACATGCGAGAGCTATCTGGCATCGATCCACCGGTGAAATTGTTCCTCCACTATTACACAATGACGAGGAGCAGCTCCGCCGCTTCAGCTGCTGGGTGCTACTACCTCAAGCTCCGGACCACCGACGACGACGCGCCGTACCCTCGTCCACCGCTGCTCGACTCGATGGGTGCGTGGTGGGTGAGGTGGTTCTACAGCAAGCGGAGCGGCGACAGCAAACTCGTCTTCACCGGAAAGGCGCCGGCGAAGGGAACCCCAATGCCTCGGCCGGAGATGTCCGCCGAGGATTGGTACCTGACAAGGAAAATCGCCTCCCTCGTGAGTCTCGGGCTCACGGGCAGGGAGATCATTCGGGACTTCACAGCGAACAAGATCTGTCCGCTGCGGAGGAGGCCCTATCCCTTCTATAAGATAGAGGGATGGGAAGACATTTCCAGGGAGAACACGGGTAAGTGCCTTTAAGACTCAACCTTTACGTTGATTATTTCCTCCGAACAGGAACTAATAATCCCATACGCTTTCAAGGCGAGAGGCCAACCGACGCATGGGTGACCGAGCGGGTCGATGCCATGCTGAAGGCGGCAAAGAAGGACGGGGAGGTCACCGGCGAGGTGGCGTACACCTGCCCGCGCAACGTGCTTGTCCGCACAGACGAGGTAAATCACTTACTCCCAGCCTATGTTGCTAGACTTGCAATGTTGTTTAATGCTAATGCTCGCTTCCCAAAATACGCAGGAGGACCAGCTGATCCTCGGGGATCGTGAGAGAACTCTCCGGTGCGAGAAGGAGAAGGCAAAGAAGGGCAAGGCCAGCGGCCACAAAGCCCAAGGTGGCGGCCGAGCCTCTGTGAGCTCCCAGCGACTGGCGGCCGCCAGACATCAAAGAGACCGCCCACGGCGACGGAGGGCGCCGAACAAACCAAGCGGGCTCGCGGTCGGCCAATGGAAAGAGACCAAGCTCCTCCTCCTCGCCGAGCAAAGCGGCGAAGAGGTAAAGAACATGACCCTCGGCTTAGGCGTTACTCGCAGCTCACCCGGGCCATTTGGCGTGGCTTCAACAGTCGCCGAAAGGAGGAGGCTCAAGAGGAGGTCACGCGCAAGGAGAAACTTCTCGCTGCTGCGCGAGAGGAGTGCTCAGCTCACTAGGGAGCTGAGCGCATCGCCGAGAACACCCAAGGGCCAAAGCGGAGAAGCCACCAAGGAGCCCCCGAGGAAGAGGCGAAAAATTCCGGCGAAGAAGATCAGGATCAAGCCCTCCACGGCAGGTATGTTGGAATCGATCTTTTGACCTTCCAACCTTCTGACCGCGTTAGACTTAACGATCATCTCTTTCTTGTCAGCCGCCCAAGAGGAGATCGCCACAGACGACGTCGAGGAGGCGCTCGAGCGGTCGCTGCTGCCAGAGCACCTACACGGTGCATCGCGGCGATGGTGGCAAGCCTCAAGGACAAGCTTGCGGCATGGAACTCTTTGCTAGGCTCCGTGACGACTCGACAGCGCTCAAAAGCGCGGTGGAAGCGGGTGGAGGCGAAGAGGCAGCGTGGCGCCACGGTCGTGAGGCCAAGATGATGGCTCGGAAGCCGCCGGGCGGACCGGCGCACCGATCTGCCAGCACGCCGTCGCGAGGGCAGCTCACCCCTGAGGCGACGGGATTCTCTGGCGAGCAGGGTGAAATCCCAGCCGTCAGGGAGCAAGAAGAAGCCCCCGAGCAGGTCGCGCAAGTCGTCCTGCCCGTGGAAACAACGGCGCCACCCAGCGGAGTGGCTCCGGCCTCGCCCGAAGATGTTCGGGTGGAAGAGAAAGAGGAAGAGGAGAGGGAGCGCGGAGACGAAAGCGCTTCGCCCGTTGCCCTTGCTCCCGAGCAGACGCGCTCCCGCAAGAAGAAGGAGCGAACAAGGCAGCGACGGGAACAACGCACCCGTCTCATCCCGCACGAGCGGGGCTTCGTGATGCATGGCCTCGAGGACCGTCTGCGCCGCGGTTTGAAGCATCGGCTTGGCCAGGTAAACTCCAAGGCCAAACCTTGTTCAGTTTAACTGTATTATCGCAAAGTGTTTAACTCGATCTTCTCCCTCAGGTCTTTAGGGATACCATGGCGGAACTCGAGGACGGTATCACCATCGAGCAGACGCCCGTCTTGGCATCCCTCGGGAGCATCTCGGTCGAGGATCCGGCGAGCCTCTGCTGCCCAAAGCGGAGCCGGTGAAAGCGAAGCGAAGAAACTCAAAGTGGTGACCAAAGAGGCGTTCCTCAGAGGCTCTCTTAAAGAAGCCGAGGAGCTTGCAGCAGAAGCCGTGAAGGCTGGCGCCGCGGAAGAGAAGCCGGGCCGGACGAAGTGGCTCGAAGAGCAACTCGCCGACGCGTCTCACTGGCGGGACCAGCTCGCGGCGGAAGCCAAGAAGCTTAAGGCCTAGCTCGCCAAGGAAGAGCAAACTTCCGCGGATCTGCAAGCAAAAATCTCGACCACATGGGCTTCACGGGAAGAGATCGGCGAATCGTGGGATGATGGTCTGAGCGATCGCCCATGAGAGAGAGAAGTCAAGGAGGTGGAAGAACAGCTCAAGACTACCGAAAGCGGCGAGTTGGCGGGCGAGGCTCGACCGACCAACAAGCGCCAAGACCGAAGAGGTCGAGGCCATCCGAGGCGAAAGGCTGCGGCACAAGCCAAGCGAGCAAGGAGGAGATCGAGCGCCTCGAGTGAAGCCGGGAAGGAATCGGGGCTCGGGGTGAAGTCGTGCGCCTCAAGTTAGAAGTTGAGGAGCTAAAGGAGCGACTTGCTCCTAAGTAGCACCATGTTTGTAACCGAAGGGGCCTTGTACTGAAACTTATGATTAGCGCAATAAAGTACTTACCTTTTTCTTGCAAAAAGAGCAACAAAAGACAAACGAGCGAAACTAAAGAAAAGCGAGCAGTAGCTAGGAAGTTTAAGAAAACGGTAGGGCGCTTTGCCTAACTCCCGGCCCGTTGTGCGGTTGCTCGAGAACCTAAGTTTGCGAACGAGCAGTGCACAAGAGAAAGAGCGACACCCTAGCCCCGAAGACGGATGATGCTCGAGAACCTAAACTGCGAACTCGAGCATGTGCGTAGAGAGAAAAAGCGACACCGTACCTTGCTCGATGCATTCCGTAGTCCGCTCGTTGGCGTAAGTTAAGCGATTCAGAAGTAACCGAATAAGGAAAGTGCCTCGCTGCGGGGGCTTACGAGCGAGCTTTGCCAAGTGGTGCGCATAAGCGAGAAGTGCCTCTGCGGCGGAGGGCTTACGAGAGCGAACTTAGCCGCAAGGTGGAAAGGCCGTGTTACGCAACCACGAGTTTAGGAACTTATCGAAACTAGATCGTGTGAGAGCGATCCTTAAGATTGCGGGGCCAAGAGTTCGCAAGACAAGGCGACCATCAAGTGTTACCAGAGAGAAAGAGGTAGTCTTCAAAAGACAAGAAGTGAAAAAGCGCGAGGGCGCGAGAATTCACTTAAGAATTGGATTGAACTTTACATGGTGCCCGAGAGACTTGGAGCGAACTAAAGCGCCAAGTTTGACAAAAAAGCGAGGCTAAGCAAACAAGCGAAGACCTACACAAAGAACTTACGAAGGTGGTCGATGTTCCAAGTCTTTGGTCGACTCTCTCCCGTCCTCCATAGCCGGTGAACAGCCCCGGCGGCGGTAAAGCGACCGTGAGCGGGCCCTCCCAACGAGGAGTTAACTTGTTGGCATTGGACAAGTTCTGGACACGGGCAGTGAGCGAGGTCGCCCGCCTTCAAAACCCTTGGTTGAACTGACTTGGCGGCGTCTTGCGTGAAGATCTTCTTGGTAGCGCGCCATTCGACTTTGTGCCCGGTCGCGTGTACCTTGAGGAGGTCGAGATCGAGGAGGCTCTTGCTCATCGTCAACTAAGTTGACCGAGCTCGTCTTGGCGAACCGAGTATAACCCGGTGGCGGGATGGCTTCGCACCATAGACCAATTGGAAAGGAGTTTTCCGGTCGCGGTGGCCGTAGTCGAATCGCCTGGAGGACGGAAGGAACGTCAACCCGAGCCTTGTTGTGCTCGTGAGAGCAGCAAATACCGCCGTTTAATACCACGGACTATCTGTCCGTTAGCTCGCCGATTGCTCCATTGCTCGTGGATGTGCCACGAGGCGAAACGAACCTTGGTGCCCGGTATTCGCGATATTCACGGAATAACTCGCTCGAATCGGGTACCGTTATCCGTGATCAACTTGTGGGGAATCCCAAAAAGCGTGACCACATTGCTTTTGAAGAAGCGCCGCACCGTTTTGGCGTGAAGAGGCGACCACAGGCTCTGCCTCAATCCACTTTGTAAAAGTGTCTATGGCGACAGCGGTGTGTATAGCCCTTTACCCCTTAGGGAATGGGCCGAGCAGATCCAGACACCATGTGGAAAAAGGCCAAGATGGGGGGATTGTTTGGAGCTCTTGGGCGGGCTTGTGTGCCTTCCGGGCGTGAAATTGGCAAGCCTTGCACTTAGTCACGATATCCCGGGCATCTTGTAACGCAATGGGCCAATAATAGCCCATGCGAAACGCTTTCTCGACGAGTTACGAAAGGCGTGGTTACCACGAGCACCCTCGTGTATGTCCCTAAGAAGGAACACACCCTCTGCTGCGAGATGCACTTGGAAGAACTCCCAGTACCTCGACGGTAAGGATGCCGTCCACAAGCTTGTATGGAGCAGACGCCTTATAAACCGGAAGCGCTTCGGCCGTCGTCGGGCGTGGTCCCATCTGCGAGTCTGGGACAAATGGCGTTGTCGATCCGCAACACCTTTCGATAAGCGGAGCAAGCACCACATCTCTGTTGCCTCGTCCGGAGGCGTGATTGAGGGCTTGTGAAGGTGCTCGGCGAGCACCCTTGCCGGAAGCGATTCTCGTGAGGATCCATACTTGGATAGCTGGTCGGCCGGAAGTTGTCCTTCACAGGCACGAAGAGCACCTCGAAAAATCGAAAGTGCCGCCCAACTTCCTCACTTCAACCGTATCGCGCCATTGAGTCATCGCAAGACCGATACTCCTTGTTCACGGTTGATGACCATTTGTGAATCTCCTTCACGATCGGATCGTTGGACACCGAGCGACTTGGACGCTCTTAGTCCCGCGAGGAGGGCCTCGTACTCCACAGCGTTTTTAGTCGTCGCGAAGTGTAGTTGGATAGAATACTGGAGTTGCTCTCCATTAGGGGAGATGAGAACAAAACCAGCCCCCGAGTGTCCAGTGCGCGAGCCATCAAAAAACATGGTCCAAGGAGGCTCATCAGGTTGCTCGGGAGCTTCCTGGGATTTGGGCGGGCAAGTCCATTCAGCGACAAAGTCAGCTAAGACTTGTGACTTAATAGTAGTTCGGGCAGCGAAAGACAGATCAAACTCTGCTAGTTTCATTGCCCACTTAGCTATCGTCCATTTGGATTCCATGTTCCGTAGGATTTCTCCCGGAGGAGCGTGGTAGGGACCAATATTTGATGTGCACGGAAATAGTGGCGAAGCTTCACGGAGGACATGTGCAAGGCGAGAGCGAGCACGGACCTCGAGTGCGTTCCTTTGATCCGTGAAGTACTTCGCTCACGTAATAGATTGGTCATTGTATGCCTTCCCTTTCGACCGTCAAGACCGCGCTCACCGCTTGTGGCGTGCAACCTAGGTACAGCAGGAGATGCTCGCCATGCCGCGGGATAGTCAAGACGGGAGGATTGGACAGGTATCGCTTCAGATCTTGGAAGAATCTATCGGCTTCCTCTGTCCCTCGAAACCATTGTGCTTTGCGGGGCCTTAAAGAAGAGGCGACCGCGTTCGCCTTTGACGGAAATAAATCGCTTAGAGCGACCATCCGCCCGTGAGACTCTGTACCTCCTTTACGGTGGTTGGAGCTGCATGTTTTCAATGGCCTCGATTTTTTAGGGTTGGCGAAATACCTTCATAACCAATAACATAACCGAGCAACATTCGGATCGAACACCAAAGGTACACTTCTCTGGATTTAATTTTATTCGATGCTGGTGAGATTACGAAAAGTCTCGGCGGGTCTTTTACATGATCTGGAGCAAACTTGCTCTTTACAACTATGTCGTCGACATAGACCTCGAGTTTTTCATGCGATCCGGGAAGGTCTTCTCCATTAAGCTATTTGGAGCGTGGCACCGACATTCTTGCAGACCGAAAGACATGGTCGTATAGCGAGAAAGTGCGAAGGGGGTGATGAAGGCGATCTTCTCTTCATCCTCGGGAGATGCTTATTTGGTGATAACCGAGTAAGCATCTAAAAAGCTCAATTTGGGCATCCATGATCGCATCGACCGGTGGTCAATCTGAGGCGCGGAAATTGTCCTTAGGACAAGCGGCGTTCAGATCGTGTGATCGACACACATCCTCCACTTGCCGCCTTTCTTCTTTACAATGACAGGTTGGCTAACCACTCGGTGTGATCAACCTCGCGGATGAACCCGGCGAAAGCGGTTTACCAAGTCGATCTTTGATGATCCCTGTTTGAATTGAAAAGCGGCAAGCTTCGGCGAACAGGATTTTTGTCCGACCGGACGGCCGGTTTGTGCTCGATGACCTCCTTGGGACTCGGGCATGTCGGATGGCTCCTGTGCAAACACATCTGCATTAGCTCGGAGGAAGGCAATGAGCTCGCTTTCCTATTTGGGGTCAGATTGGCCCCAAGTGAAGCTATCTTGAAAGTATCATCAAGGGGACAGTGGAACTTTCTTGGTGTCTCCCACGGTGAAGGGAGACCCTAGGCGTCTGTGACTTAGTCTGCGGAACTTGAGATCGCGGCGGAAGCTGGTCGACCAGGGCGAGGGACCGCTTGTCGCAATCCAGAGCAGCTTTGTAATTGCCCTTGACCGTGATTACACCGTTAAGGCCCAGTATCTTCACGCAATGGTAAGCGTGGTGGGTTACGGCCATGAACTTACCAAGAGATGGCCTGCCCAAGATCGCGTTATACGCGGATGGGAAGTCGACCACGTCGAAAGTGATCAACTCTGTCCGGAAGTTGCTTGGGTTGCGAAGGTGGCGGCAGACAACACGCCTAACGGCTTGACGACTTCTCCAAGCGATTCCGTAGAAGGGCATTGCGACCTCCTTCAGCTTAGAACGAGGAATCTGCATCTCGTCCAAGACCTTAGCAGAAAGCAAGTCCAAAGCGCTCCCGCCGTCTACTAAAACACGGCCAACTCTTGCGTTGCTGATGGTCGGGGCGACCACCAGTGGAAGCCGCTGAGGCTTGGTCATCCTAGTGGGGCAATCCTCCAGAGAGAAGGAGATAGGGACCTCGGTCCACTTCATCGATTCAGGCTGAGGTTTTGCCTTTTCAACGTTGTGGACCTTCCGAGCAGCTTCCTTGAGGCTACGTCGAGAGGTGTAAGCCGAGGAGCCGCCGAAGATGACGGCGATATGGTTCACGGGCTCTTGATATTCATCATCATCTTCCCGATCACCATCGTCGGTTTGGCGCTTGGCCTTACCGGCATCACCTTGTTCGGGCGGGGTAGGCATTGGGCCCTTGCCGTTGTAGAAGTCTTGAGCTTTATGCCCAAGTTCTGCAATGGCGATATCGTGCTCGTAGTCTTTGGTGGAACTTACAAAATCGGTCGCTTGGACCTTTCTTGCCTTGTCCGCCCCGAAAGCGTGCTTTTGCCCTTGTAGTTATTGTTGGGCTTCTTACGCCCATCCTTGGGAGGAGGTCGCGATCTATACCAAATGACGGTATTGTTCGCATCACCTTTATTTTCTTCTTCGGGACTTCTTGTCATCGGGGTTCTTTCCGCTCTTCTTCTTCTCATCCACACCAGTCATGGTGCTCGCCCTTGTCAAACGCCTTTTATCTTGAACACGCTCTGCCGCGTTGGCATAGCGGTCACCGCCTTGAACAGTCGTTGGCGGTCCAGTCTCGTTGATCTCGAGATCTGGGTGAGCGCTTCGTCGCGGACTCCGCTTTTGAAGGCGCGGATAATGATTCATCCGAGATGTTCGGGATCGTGTTGCGGATCTTAATGAAACGCTTCACGAAGTTGCGGAGGGTCTCCCGTTCATCCGGATCATCTGGTGCAGATCATCCTCCTTGCCCGACGCGCGTAACAGCTCTCGGAAATTAGCGATCGAGCGCCCAAAGCTGGTTCCATGAGTGATGGAACCCTCCTGCCGATTGAACGACCACGTCCGGCGGCACCCTCAAGGACGATCGGAGGTAATTAGCCATAACGAGCTCGTCACCCGCCGCCATGATGGCGAAGCGTAGATGGAAAGGAATTCCTCCGGGTTACGAGTCCCATTGTACCTCTCCATGTGACCGGCTTGAACTTTGAGGGCCACCGGACAGCCCGGCTCGTCGTCGAGAAAGCCCCGCAGCCCAAAGCATATGACCGGCCACCTTCCCGGCAGAACCTAGTCTTGAGAAGGCGTTGGTCTGTTGCGTGGAGGAACTCTGCTGAACAGGATGATTCGGCTGGAGAAACTCTCTCGAGACAACCCACCACGCTCCTTCCTCGTGGTCGCGACGACGCTCCTCACGAGGGGACCGTCCGTGGTCATCGCGTCGCGCTTGCCCTGTTGTCGCGATGACTACGGGGACTCGGCGGCGACGGCGCCACGGTAGCCTGCTCATGGACAAGTGATCCTTCGATGGTGGCGAGGTCACGCGATCGATCAGAGCTGTCCGAATCATTCCGGGCAGTTTGGCTGCGCTGCCTGGAGGAGTTGTTGACTTCTCCTAGAGACTTTAGGCCTTCAGCCAATCGCTCTAGGTTAGAAGCAACAGCATCGCCCATACGGGCGAGGTCGGCTGGTTGGTGGATCTAATCACGAAGCCATGGCGCGAGTCGTTCCGACTACCGCTCTAGGGGTTCGGGACCCCGAGGCATCGCGTTCTGTCCGACCGGAGTCCGGTTACGCGGGGAACTAACCCGGACAGGAGAAACTTCTGCCGGGAGACTCGGCGAGGGCACGCGAGGTGGGTCGCGACGCGGTCGCTTGCACCGATCGCGGAACCGTGCCACGGTCTGATTGATGGAATCGTCGAGGTTGCGGCGAATGACTTCTTGCTCATGCGGCCAGTAGCAACCTCGTCTTGATGCCGAACGAGTTAACTCGCGCGGCCCGCCCGACCACCACGGCCGTGCGAGGATTCTCGAGGTTCCTACATCGGCCATGTTAATGCTGCGGGGCCATGCGAAGGTATGCTAGGCGGTGTCATCATTGTGTCTCCACGGTAGAATCTACCTACATAGCCACGAATCCGATAGATCTAAACCGTCGTAAAGATCGCCGGTTCCGTAGTCATCGTCAATGACGGAGTGCGATCTGCGGCTATCTCTCGCCATATAGGCGAGACCTCCGTCAGATCACGGAAAGTGTTCGAGATCGGACGGATCGATCTGAAATGACAGGGGATGAAACATCCTGCCCTTCTGAGTCGTAGCCCTCAGGAAGTATCTCTGTATCACTGACTGAGTTCGACATGCTCGATCTGCGTGTCCCCACAGTCGGCGCCCATTTGTCGGACGGTTGGGATATTGACCCAAGTCAACCAAGGTTCTTCAAGGAGGAGATAGGAGACACGCCGAACAACCACGAACGAAAGAACGAGCAGAGACGGGGTTTTATCCTGGTTCAGGCCTCTCAGGAGAGATAATAGCCCTACGTCCAGCCTTTCTTCATATCAAAGAGGATTACAAGGTGGAACTCGGCGAGATCAGCAGGTCTCGGCGAGTAGTATGCGAAAATCTTATGGCCAAGGTCCCTCTAAACGCCGTAGGGGCCCTGTTTATATAGTACGGAGCAAACCGACCTACCGAGAAATATCGGGCCGGGCTAACGAGATCATAACGAACTCATACATGCCAAATACAACCTACAGTAGATAGGGTAATCTCCTAATCTTAGGGATCACGACTCCTAATCCAATCCGGAAAACCACGTCCGAGTCTTCACGCAGCCGTGCAGAACTCTTGTTCGAGCCGGACTCAAACATGAATCATAGGCCGTTACGCACCATGCCGACCAAGAAACTGTTCGGCAGAATGCACATGGGCCTGATAGAACCTTCCAGGGAGCTGGGCCCTGGTAGGCTGTTCAACTGGGCCGTCAGGGAGTGGGCCATGGCAATGGGCCGTAACTCTATCCCCGACAGTAACACTATGTATGTATGTCTAGGGGAAGAAAAAAATTACAGTGTCATGTGTATTCATTCGTCATAGTCCTTCATCACCCTTGTGAAAATCCACAGGTCCATCTAGAATGCGAAAGTTCTTGTTCATGAAGTACAATACTATGGGGGCACCTCTATCATGATGATTGGTTGTCTGCATATCATGAGGACGTCTTGGCCCTCAATCGGCATCGTGTGCATGCGATAGCATTGCAAAACTGTTCAACTATTTTTAAAAAGGAAAAAATTAGGACACTACGAATTGCATGAATTTATTAGTTGTATCATTTACAAATATGTATGTGTGGAACATTTGGGGTTGTTTGTTAAAACATTGCATTTATTCTCCCGAAACATCTAGTTTTTATTTAGGATGGATTAATCACCGTGGAACATGATGTTCCATTAGTTCATTTTGCGTGTTCCATTAGTTCTTTTCATATGTTCCAATATTCTTTTTGCATGCTCCATTGGTTCTTTTAGCTGTTCCAACACTGGTCAATTTTGTGTCAACATGTTTTATCAGATCTTTTATCATGTTCATTAGTTTTCTTGATATGTTCCAACAAAATTATTGTCATGTTTGAATAGTTGTTTTGTTTTTCGATAACTACATGTTGCAAGAAAACCATGTTCCAATGAACAACCAAATGTTTCAGTAGTATATTGTGTAATGTTCTATCAACATATTGTATATGTTTGAAACAAGTCGGTTATGCTTAGAACAAGGGCAAACCTAGGCACCAGACGTCCAATTTTCTAGAAAAAAAAATTGAACATTGTTGCAGTTAGGTAAAAAAAATGTTGCAGTGAACGGTAATTTCAACATTTAAAGTAGTAATTTCAACATTAAAACATTGAAAATTAAGCATTGCAACTTTGAAAAGTGGTAATTTCAACATTTAAAGTAAATACATTGAAAATATCTGCTACAACATTTGAACTAATAGTAAAGCATTCATATGAAATCAATGAAACATTTGAATTAAAGCAATGCGACATTGAAAAGTAGCCGATATAACAATTTAATTGAAGCACGGCAAGCAAATGTTGCAATGTGTTAAACCAAATTATTGCAAGATGTTAAACAAAAAGTTGCAGTATTTTAAACCAAATGTTGTGGCATGTTAAACCAAAATATTGCATCGTGTTAAAACAAATGTTGCACAAGAAGAGATGTTTCGGCACTGTCATGATATTAATTGTTTTATCCTCTGCACTGTATATCTTTACCCATGAGGCAGCACTTTCATAAGGAGAGGGGAGGGACAAAGAGAAACATGGAGATGAGGTAAATTGGGAGAAATAGATGGAGATAGATCTATACGGATAGAGAAAGAGAGGAGAGAGAGGAGGTAGATCAGAAAAAGAAAAGGTAGAGAGTTTGAGAGAAGGTTTGCGTACCGGAGAGCGAGAGGTAGATAGGAGAGAAAGAGTGTCGACGGTTGGGATATTGACCCAAGTCAACTAAGCTTCTTCAAGAGAGAGATAGGAGACACGCCGTACAGAACGAACAACAATGAAAAGGGAGACAGGGGTTTTTATCCTGGTTCAGGCCTATCGGAAGAGATAATAGCCCTACGTCCAGCCTTTCTTATATATCAAAGATGAATACAAGAGGTGGCTCAACGAGACAAACAAGTCTCGGCGAGATTATGGGTGTACAAGTGCGACAATGCGAAGATCAGGTGCCTATGAGACGCCAGATGCAAAAGCTCTTGGCCAGGGGGTAAACTCGTGCTGGATTCGTCCCTCAACACGCCGTAGGGGCCCTGTTTATATAATATGGAGCAAACCGACCTATCAAGGGATAATCGGGCCGAGCTAATCACGAGATCGTAACGAACTCAACGTGCCAAATATATCCCGAGGTAGATAAGGCATACTCCAAATCTTGGGGATCACGACTTCTATTCCAATCCGGGAAACCACGTCCGGGTCTTCACGTAGCCGTACAGAACTCCTGTTCGAGACGGACTCAAACACGATTCATTGGCCGTTACACACCATGTCAGCCAGGAAGCTGTCCAGCAGGACGCATATGGGCCAGATAGAACCTTCCAGGGAATTGAGCTCTAGTAGGCTGTTCGATTGGACCGTCAGGGAGTGGGCCATGGTAATGGGCCGTGATTTTATCCCCGACAGCTAGCCCCCGAGACTCAAGTGGAAGGACACACTAGAGTGGGGTCTTCCTCTTGAGACTGTAAGTCACGAAGAGGGTATTTTTCCTGCTACAAAGACGTGCAACAGGCGACCGAACAGATTATGGTTCAACCGAACAGGACTTGTTCGGATCGAACAAACCCGCCCAAGACCGAAAGCAAATCATTGCGTCAAGACGAGGAACGACATCTGTCCGAGCAGAGTACCCAGCCCTCGATACAGAAATCGAAAGAAGTAAATCCTTAAGTGAGATGAATCATCTCCTTAAGGCTGAAGATCATCAAGGAGTGATTGGATTCTTAGTAGTGAAGAGCGTACCACCGCATCCGGTAAGATCAGATCTTCGGGGAGAATGAACATAGCAAGTCACGAGACGGACTCGTGCTGCTGCATCCAGACATTCAGATGCCTAGGAAAAGATAGGGGAACCATCTCTCGGGCTAGAGCGTGCCCGAGGAAACAGAGATTGCGCTCTCGAGCGAATGTCGTGCTCAGGAGCGATGGTGATATGTCCCCAGACGTAAACCGTGTGCTAGGAGTAGACAATGTATACGAGGGAATGGTGACCCAGTCCCCGAGCGTAGAGCTCGTCAAAGGAACCAAGTAAGGAGATCTAGTCTCCGAGCACGGAGCTCGTTAAAGGAACCAGAAAGTGCGACTAGGCGAAGACGTGCCGGTAGGAGCCCGTGCTCGGGCGAAGAATTGCCGGTCGCGAGGTGATCCAGCCCCGAGCACGGAGCTCGTCGCGGGGACGGATCGCGCTCGAGGCGAAGAAGCGCGGGCGAGGTGAATCACAACTGATGCGGTCGAGCCGCAAGAGAGCGTGTGAAATCAACGCTTTACCCATGACGTATTCCTTGCGATAGTGTTAGCGTTGTCTTGGCAAGTGCAGAACCGACGCTTGGAGTGCCCGTTGCGATAAGAATCGGCTTACGGTGGGCATGACTCCGTTGGTGGCGCACTACCTTGACTTAGCTGAACTGTGAAGGTCAGTACCGGGCAAAGGCAAAAAATCATACGCTAACGAAGTAAATCAGTCCCTGGGCATGCGCGGAGCAAACCCGAGAAGAGAGGGATGCAGACATCGGTTTTGGTGGGAAGCCTGAAACCTCGCCACGACCATCACCGGAGTCTGATGTTTCCCGTTCCTATATTTCCTGCAGAAGACAAACAAGAAACGAGCCAGCAATGGGAAAAAGAGAGCAAGGACAGGCTCTAAGAAGAGCAAAGCGAGTTTTAAAAAACACGCAAAAGGCGACCTACCCGCACAAAACATAATTTTTTTCGGGTACGTCCCCCGACAGCGTTAGTGTCACCTCGGCGAATAAGGAACCGACGATAGGAGTGCCCGTTGCGATGAGAATCGGCTTACGGTGGGCAGGACTCCGTTGGTGGTGCATTGCTCCGGATTACCGTGCAAGGAAGGACGTAGCATGGATAAAAAAAACGTGTGCGGGCAAGGACAGCCCCGCTGTGGCTAAGACCGCTAACCAGGGAAGGCGATCGGGACCTTAGCCGCAGACAAAACGTGCGAGGCGAAATCTTATTCGGGCATGGAACCGTGCAGCGTCGGTGTCGCCTCGGCGGGTGCGGAACCAGCGCCAGGAGTGCTCGTTGCGATGAGAATCGGCTTACGGTGGGCATGCCCGTTGCAATGAGAATCGGTTTACGGTGGGCAGAACTCCATCGGTGGTGCACCGTTTCGGTTAACCGGAGCCGTACGGGTCTTCGCCAGATAAAAAGACATGCTCGCACGCGAGGAGCGCTACGGGAGCGAAAGACCAACGAGGTTTTGGAAAGCCAACGCTAAGGAAAGGAACTGGAAAACTGAAAACGTACCGGGGTTGCCGAAATTCAGCTCAAGTCCCAACTGACCGAGGAGAGGCAGTCCTCCGAGGTTCTTCGGGAAGAGGCCGAGGAGCTTACATATTGTCGCGAGGACTAGCATCGCGGAAGGAAGGGTCGAGAAGCTGGTCGAGCGACTTAAGATGTACCGGCGCTGAATCGAGAGCGAGAGTCGACGAACAGATTTTCCCTGCAAAAAAGAGCAGCAAAAGACATGGACGAACAGGAAACCAAGAGCAAGGCGAACAGCGCTAGAAAGTTTTAAGAAAACCGGTAGAACGTTTAGCCTAACTCCCAGCCCCCGTTGTGCAGCTGCTCGAGGATCTGAGTTTGCGAACTCGAACAGGTGCACAAGAGAAGAGCGACGCCCTAGCCCCCGGTACGGACGATGCATGAAGACCTAAACTTGCGACTTCAACCACGTGAGTAGAGAGTTAGAGCGACACCCGTATCCTGATCGACTCGTTCCAGGAACTGCTCGTTAACGTAAGTTACGCGATTCCGAAGGTAACCGAATAAGGAAAGTGCCTCTGCCGCGGAGGGCTTACGAGAGCAGACTTTGCCAAGTGGTTGTGCCGTGAGCGGTAAGTGCCTCTGTCGCGGAGGGCTTACGAGAGCAGGCTTAGCCGCAAGGCTGGATGCCGTGTTACGCAACTCTGAGTTTAGGAACTTATTGAAGCCAGATACTGACAGGGAAAAACTTTAAGATTGCGGAGCCAAGAGTTCGCAAGACCGGGCAGCCATCAAGTGTTACCAGAGAGTAAGGTTGTCTGAGAAGATGAGTGGTGAGAAGGGCCGCATGGGGTCGCGAACATTCACCGTTCAATGGGTTGAACTTTACATGGCAGCCCGAGAGACTTGGACGAACTAAGGCGCGAAGTTTGAGAAAAAGCGCGAAGCTAGGAAACGAAAGACCTACACGAGGAACTTACGAAGCTGGTCGATGTTCCAAGTGATGGTCAGCTCTCTCCCGTCATCCACTGCCAGGCGAACAGCCCCGGGATCCGGAAGGAGTTTCGATCTAGACGCGCGCCCCGGGCGAAGAGCTGCATGGCTCGAAGTTGATCCAGCCCCCGAGCACGGAGCTCGTCGTGGGGACCAAACGCGCGCCCCGGGCGAAGAGCTGCCCGGCGCGAAGTGATCCAGCCCCCGAGCATGGAGCTCGTCGCGGGGACTAGACGCGCGCTCCGGGCGAAGAGCATCCCGGCGCGAGGAGATCCAGTCCCCGAGCACAGAGCTGGGAACCAGATCTGGAAGGCGATCAAGATCGAAGGGATCGATCTGATCTGGCAGGGGAAGAGACATCCTTCCCTTGAGTCGTAGTCCTCAGGGAGAATCTCCTGGTCGCTGATAGAGTTCGACATGCTCGATCTACTAGCTCCCCAAGAACGGCGCCAACTGTCGACGGTTGGGATATTGACCCAAGTCGACTAAGGTTCTTCAAGAGAAAGATAGGAGACACGCCTAATGTAAGCGAACAACAACGAACAGGAGAGCGGGGGTTTTATCACGGTTCAGCCTCTCGGAGAGATAATAGCCCTACGTCCAGCCTTTCTTATATATCAAAGATGAATACAAGAGGTGGCTCGACGAGGGGAACAAGTCTCGGCGAGATTATGGGTGTACAAGTGCGACAATGCGAAGATCAGGTGCCTATGAGACGCCAGATGCAAAAGCTCTTGGTCAGGGGGTAAACTCGTGCTGGATTCGTCCCTCAACACGCCATAGGGGCCCTGTTTATATAGTATGGAGCAAATCAACATATCAAGGGATAATCGGGCCGGGCTAACCACGAGATCGTAACGAACTCAACGCGCCAAATATATTCCGAGGCAGATAAGGCATACTCCAAGTCTTGGGGATCACGACTTCTATTCCAATCCGGGAAACCACGTCCGGGTCTTCACGTAGCCGTACAGAACTCCTGTTCGAGACGGACTCAAACACGATTCCTTAGCCGTTACACACCATGCCAGCCAGGAAGCTGTCCGGCAGAACGCATATGGGCCAGATAGAACCTTCCAGGGAACTGAGACCTGGTAGGCTGTTCGATTGGACCGTCAGGGAGTAGGCCATGGCAATGGGCCGTGATTTTATCTCCGACAAAGAGAGAAAGGAGATTGAAGGGAGGAAGAGAGAGGAGGTGGTGGAGAAGGAGGAGCATCTAATAGCGTCACCAATAAGGAAAGACGCCAGCGATGCGGCTCACACTAACCTCCAGCTCTTCCCATTGCCGCTTTTGCATGCAGCTACATCTATCTATGGAATCAATGAGTTGTTTGGGAGCTAGAAAAGGAAGACACGATGCGAGTGGGTAAGGATATCTCTGGATAGGAGAGACGGTGTGTTCCTGGTAGACCTGTTCAAACCGGCCGGCCGGCTTCGGGCCGGCCCGAAAAGCCAGTCCCAAAAAACTGTGCCCAGCCGGCCCGGCCGAGGCGCCGCCGTCGAAATCGCCCGAGTCTACCAAGCCAGCAATTCCTACCGCCACGCTAAAATCGGCGGAATCCGGGCCCGGCCGCCCGACCACGGCTTGAATCGAGGCCGAGCCCGCCCGATGCTGCCGGTTGGGCGGACCGGCCGGGCTTTCGGGCAGGCTCACTGGCCGGGTTTCCCGTGAGCAGGTCTAGTTCCTGGTATGTTTTTACGCCAACATGTTGTCCTTAGCGGTGTCCGATTGAATTGGACATCCATCACCCAACATTATCGTTACAGCAAATGTTCAATTTTTTTTAAAAAAATGGGAGGGCTGAGCCGCAGTGGAAGCCTTGTTTTTGGCACCACTGGACATTTTTCACGAGCCTTCTATTCATTATCCAATCATCCTATCCGACGGTCCTCATTCCACCTTCCTGCAATCCCCACCGCTGAAGGCTCACGCATGCTGTCGGCTCGTAGGAGGGTATCGGTACGAGCATGGCGTGACCAGAAAGGCCACGTATCCAAGAACCCGTTCCGGGCAACCGTGCGCCACCGCGCCGCGCCCGTCGGGAACCGTTATCTCCGCCGCCACGCCGCGCGGCCATGGCGGAGCGACTCCTCCCACTCCTCATCTGCAGCGCGTCCTTTCCCCACCGCGCCACCCTCTCAACCTTGCACCGCCGCGCGGCGGCGCGGCCGCTGTCGCCGGTCTCGTCCGGCTGTTCTCCCAAGGGCATCGGCACCGCCCCCGCGCCGCGGCGGCGAGCAGGGGGCGGCGCGCGTCTGCCGCGCGCAGTCAAGCGTGGCGACGGCTTGGCAGCCTCCGGCGATGGGAAGGGCACGCGCGTGGTTCTTCAGGCGGCGCTGTGGTGCGCCGAGGCCGCCTACATACTCTTGCTCTTCCTCCTCCCATACGCCCCTGTCCGTACCGCACACAAAAATCTTCTTCCTTGTCTTGTGTCTACTCTACCATATTGTCAGCTCGAAGACAACGAATTTTGATAATTGCTTGTGTAAACTGGAGTTCTATTTCTGATTAGTATCGCATTGGTGCGTCCGGATGTATAAATTTAGCAATTTCCATTGGTGTTTGTCAATCTTGATTTCACTGGCATTGCTATGCAGGGCGACCCGGTGTGGGCTATCTCGCAAGCCACGATCAGTGACCTCATTGGCCTGTCTCTCAACTTCTTTTTCGTCGTGCCCTTGCTCAACTCTGGTACGCCCAAATTTTACAATCTTCATAGCTGCTTGATCAATCCAAAGTACACAGCCCTATGGATATGATTATATTAGTGAATTTGCTGGGCAGCGTAGCTGGAGTCCACCTGCTCGAATCCCCAGTGCTTCACCCAGTAAGAAACTGATAGCCATTTTTTCGCGACATTGTCGTTGTTGTTATGGCTTGTGGGCACAGTTTGTGTGCTGATTCAGTCGTGTTCCCTTGCCTAGATGGCCGAAGGATTGTTCAATTTTGTCATTGCCTGGACATTGATGTTTGCGCCTCTGCTCTTCACGGATTCTAGGAGGGACCGGTACAAGGGATCACTTGCTGTCTTGTGGGGCTTTCAGATGTTCCTCACTAATAGTATGATTTCCTTGACAGAAAAAAAAAAAAAACACCTTTGCAGCACATGTATTCAGGCGAACTGACTTTTTTTTTTGTTTCTTTAGCTTTCTTGATTCCTTACATGGCAATCCGGCTCAACGACCCCAATAAGGACCAGTCTCCTGCACAAACATCACAATTGGTTTCAGTACTGGCGAGAGGTGCATCAGTTGTAGGCATAACTGGTGGCTTGGTCTGCATTTTGTCGATTTTCTGGGCTTTCTTTGGCCGTGCAGATGCCGACTTTGGCGGCATTTCGGAACGGTGGCAGTTTGTGCAGAGTTATGTTTTTTCAGAGAGACTTGCTTATGCATTTCTCTGGGACATATTGTTATACTCGATATTCCAGCCATGGTTGGTTGGAGACAATCTTCAGAACGTGGAAGCAGACGCTACTGAATTTGTGAATGTAGTGAGGTTTGTCCCCGTTGTTGGCCTTGTTGCCTACCTCTTGAGTTTAGAGGAAAATAATTAGCTGTTACCCTGTGTTGTTTTGTTGTAAATCTGTTTTTCATCATATAGATTATGTTACTAATGACTGCTAATCTGCTATGCATTTGAGTGAATTCTGCACATCGTAGTTCGTGCTTTCTTTTGCACAGAAATTACTTTTTTAAGGGTTGCTTGTTTGAACGAGAACTCATCAGGGATACAGATGCGATGTAGAAAGGAAGAAAGAAATCTCCCAGAGAAACTCCAACTGCTAAATTGTGACGGATGCTAAGAAAACCATCAGGAAACGACTAAATTTAACTAGGACATAATCCTACTATTGCTGACGCCAATGCCACGACACCAAGTGCAACAGAAATGCCATGGACTATCAGCTTGGACCCGCTGCTTTGTCCCGGCAGCTGGCTGCTCGTCCTCGGTGACACCGTCGTCAGTGGCGGCGTCGGTATCACCGGCGCCTGCATCGACGGCACGGTGGAGTTCGCATTCTGGCGCGGTGGGTTCACCGGCGGCGACGGCGCAGGTTGCACCGGAAGAAACCCTTCAAGATACAGTTGATTCAGAGAGAATTAACCATCAGCTATACATAATAAGTTAGTCTAAGATAACAGATAATCAAATTGGCAAGATGTGGATCACCTGCGCAGGCGCCGGTGGCGGGAGGGAGGTTGAGGCGGCAGAGGGGTGGCAGCTCAAGCACGCGGGACACGTTGACGGCGAACGGCGTCGCGCCGGGGCCGGACTGGCTGAGCGCCTGGCACAGGCACTGCGGTTCGTCGTGCACCGTGCTGCCCAGGTTGGCGCAGCAGGTGTCCGACGGCGCGGCGGCGGAGCCGCCGACGAAGGGGAGGCAGGGGAGGAGGCGGACGAGGTCGGCGCTGCAGCCGGACGACGACGGCGGCGCCGTCGAGCCAGCCGCCTGCTGCGGCACCGGCGCCGGGAGGCCGCCGGGGAGGGAGGCCAGCGCCAGCGCCAGCAGCAGCAGCAGCGGCGGCGCGGCACGGAAGAAGACTGCAGCTGAAGCCGACGCCATTGTTGCTCAAAACTCCTACTAACCCCTCGCCGCCCTCGATTTCTTTGGAGAGTGGCTGCTGAGATGCTGCCATGCTGGGGGTTTATATAGCGTACGTATCACCGTCGATCGGAGGTGCCGGGGATGCATGAGAATGGTGTGCTTCTGCGGCGGTGCTTTCTGTGCACTGGAACGTTGGTTGCATGCATGCAATCTTTGGTCGCTTTTTTATTTGATCGTGTTGCTGGATTTGTGCGTGAAGTGAAGAGCTGCATGAGACTGGGAGGCATGTGTGAGAATTCTAAGGAAGGATTCGATTGGAGGAGTAGCCATGCATGGGAATGGTGTGCTTGTACTCTATCAGGCGGGGGTTCCATGTGTTCTGAATCAACTGTCAGTCGGTTACCCATCTAAAAAAAGAATCAATTACTACCGGCCATCTCATAACGAGGGAATGTTTATTCGGTTCATGCTGGAATTGTACTGCTTCCACTGAAATTCCTTGCGTTCTAAACGGGCAGGAAACTGCTGACCAGAATACCTTTTCCGGCCATACTATAGTACCCATCACTGATCTGGTTTGCAAAGGTTTTTCTGCAACTCTCTGCAAACGTGACTTGAAACTTTCTGGACCATGAGGCTTCAAGCTTGATGAATCTCAGAATTCTATTGGGCCATGAGGCAATACCGTATATGTGGCCTACAAATAGGCCCATCTTTTTTTTCTGGGCCTGCAAGTTCTCTTGTGAACATTTATCCGTCAGTGTCCCTGTGGCCTGCCCCTCCTCGTTCATTCCTTTTCATTTCGGGACCTCTCATGTTCCATTTCTAAAAAGAAACAGTTTATTTTACACTACAAACTATTGCGCTCCATCTACATGACCCTGTGAATTGTAAAACTAGATATTCTATCGCACGAAATTTAAAAACAAATACAAATAACTCTCAAACGCGGTTAGGGGATGGTTCGCCACCGTGACATGACGTGACTATGATGTGGCATAAGGCTATACAAATAAGTCTGTCTCATGTCTCTTCCCACCTATCTTTTCCTCTCTCCCCTGCCATGGTTTGCTCCTCCCATCGTCGTAAGCTCCGGTCGGCCATGCCTCAGTCCCCACACACATCGGTGCTCCTTGGTGGTCGCAAGGTTGGCGTGATGGCTTAGGCATAGTCGCATAGTGGCGTCAACATGCAGTTGTGGGGATGACGATATGGCGCAGGGCAGTAGAGAGGTGGTGGGATGCACAAGCACAACAATAAGGAGGTCGAGTAGGAATCTAGGACTGTAGTTATTTTGGGAAATGCAAAGGAATGACATGATGACGATAGAGTTGGCCGGCAATGGCGACAAGGCCAAAGGATAGGCTAAGGACAGGGCGAATCAAATCTGAGATCGGATTGAGCAGAAGGGTCTAGATTGACACTCGACAGACAGCAATGATGGTGACGACGACTCAAACTATGGTACCAGGAAATAGCAATTTGTTTCCGTCTAAGAGGTGACAACGATGAGGTCCAGAAGAACAAAGCCTCAAAGGCTCAAATCGAGCTCAGTGATAGAGGGGAGAAGAGAGACATAGCAAGGGAGACACAAATTGGATGCAGAGTTGCTAGAGCTATCAGAGGCTTGAAGTTTGTGTCGAGAGCCCTATAGAGTTGGCATTGACTCTAATGAGGAGAGAAGATACCAAAGTGAAAAAGAGAGAATTGCTTAGATGTGACTGATGGCCCCATGCCATGTCATGGTCATGTAGTTGCGGAGCAAAATATTTGATATGATAATTCATCGGTTTATTTAGAGAAAGTGTCATACTCGTTCATAGCGTAAAATAGCATTATCCTTCATGGAAAAAAAGGGAAACCCCTAGTTCCAACCGAAAGGCGTGTGGGCGCCCAACGCCCGTTGGAGCAAGCCTAGTTCGACGCCAGCGTTGGTCGTTGGATCTCCATCTAACGGCCAGCGTTAGATCTTGAGACAATCTTTGTTATTTTTGTTTCGCCATGTGAAAAAATTCAAAAAAACAATAAAAATCATAAATATTCTCTAATGCATGTCCATTCCCACATATATTTTTTAGATTGATATATAACATTTATACATCTAGGTTATCCTTTAAAAAACGTTTATAAAAATAAATATTGGTCATATCGATTTGAAAAAAAAAATGTGGGACCTTGACATTGATTAGAGAATATTTATAATATTTATTGATTTTTTTTACATGGCGAAACAAAAATAACAAAGTTTGTCTTAAGATCTAACACTGCCCGTTGGATAAAGATCCAACGGCCAGCGCTGGGATTTGGACGGGAGGCGCGTCCGACGGGCGTCGGCCGGCCCCCGCGTCCGTTCCAACCATCCCGGTGAAGAACAGTTTGGAGTCTGGACCGCTGGACATTGATGACTCGAGAGCGGTGATCAAAAACGGCTGATGCCGAGCCAGAGTTCGGTAAGCATGTACTGTACTTACGCTTAAACAAAGTGATGATTCAATGCCCACCATCTCATGATTCGTTATGATCAAGTTAGCCACCGAAAAGTCAACATGGTACTTGCAACTTCGGCCCTCTTTTTCATGACGAGAGAGAGACAGAGAGACAGAGCTCGAGCTCATTAGTGCAGGCAGGGGTAATTAAAATCGCACATATATAGTACACTCTCGATCACATAAAACAAGCCTACATATATAGCTGGTGTACGCGTACTACGAGCAGCGTATGAGATGATGAGCGTACAGTACGAACCGCATGACCTACTTATTCGGTGTGCAAGTGCTCGCTGGATTCGCGCGGCCGTTTAATTAATTATGCGAGATGGCGTGCCTGGGCGCCCAGCTAATCAAGAGGGGGACGCCAAGCGATCGATCGGATCGGACATTCCGACCGCCTATACACACGGCTCTTAAAAAACGGATCCGTGTACCGTACGGCCGACGAAAACTACTACTCCCGCTCCCGCGCGCGTGTCGTTGTCTCCGTTCTTGGGGCTCCGAATGCCTCCGCGATCGCCTGCGTCAGTCACGCGCGGCGGATCGTTGGAGATCGATTAATAAGAGCAGCTGGCTGGTTGGCTCACTAGTGCACAGTGGTGTGTTTGTCTGGTTGGATCATGGAGATCCTAGCTAGAAAAACCGCTCCATTTCTCTTTTTCTACACGACCGTCTATCCTTCCCTCGCAGCGACTAGCCGCGTCACCGGAACATCGCCGTCGCTGAAAGCCCCTTATCGATCTCCTTGAAACCTTGTTGCTCGTGGTCTCTTTGGAAACCTCGTAAAGAAACTCGTGTCACCGCGAAACCTCGCTGTGTCAACATTGGGTGTGTAATTGTTTAGACGGAGAGAAAGAGGTCTGGGAACAAAGGCAATCGGTGGGGCTGAGAGAGGAGTCGGCGGTGGTGGTCAAAGATGGGTTCCATGAGAAAGAGATATAGAGAGCTGGGGATTGTCGAAGGGAGAAATGATGATGGAGGAGGACCGGAGTGTCGTGGAAAAAGAGAAAAAAAAAGTGGAATATAAACATGCATGAATATTGGAGCACAATAGCCTGTCAAGTAGGTATAAAATATGCAAATCTAGAAAAACATTTAACCGTTGCAGTTTAATTTATTCTATTTTTTTGTCCAATTTACTTTTATGTTTAACAATTTAATTTTTGGTCACACCACGGGTAAAGGCACGCAAAAGAATTGAACGATTTAAAGTAAATTTGCTAATGATAATTTAAAATGAATTAAATAATAAGATAAAAAAAGGAAAACAGGGAATGGCGATTGCAACTACTTTTATCAAAAATAAAAAATCGCTCAACTACTTTTTGTCCTACTGCCAGAAGAGAATAAAGTTAACATTGATGAATGCAGTTAGCTAGAAAACATGACCATGGAGGTCTTCGATGGGGTCACGGCCCTACAGCCTCCAGCTGGCTCGGTGCAAATTGAGCGTCGGTGAACCTAAGATTTGCTTGTAGCGGCATCTTAGAGCATCCCCAGCAGGGACCTTTTACCGGCCCGTAAATTACTGTAGCATTCAAAAATCGCGAGCTGCACTGCTTGGGTGAGGCAGGGCTGTGAGTAGGATTCAAAAATCCCGCCCAATTCAACAGTACAGGCAGTGATACAGGGCTTGATTATGTCCCTGTTGGGGATGCTCTTAGTATGGAATGCCTAATTAAGCTTCTGGGAGCTCAAGCCGAAGCTCAATGCCAGATTCTCACACTTACTACTCCCTCCATTCCAAATTATAGTTCACTATTGACTTTTGGACACGTCTTTTGACCATTCGTCTTATTCAAAAAACTAATGCAAACATGTAAAAATATAAGTCATGCTTAAAGTATATTTAATGATAAAACAAATCACAACAAAATAAATAATATTTACATATGTTTTTTGAATAAGACGAATTGTCAAGTAAAATATGCAAAAGTCAACAGTGAACTACAATTTGAAATGAAGGGAGTACATCCTATCTCCATTCTTAACGGTTTACTTCGTAAAATTGTTTGATTCTTTTGAATAGCTTGATTTATTTAAACAGTTGCTTGATAACTTTGAAATCACCAGATAAGAAAAACTCTCTGAGTTTGATCACTGGTTTTGACTTCTCGCAGTCAATTTTCAAAACTTTTAAGATTTAGCTTTAACAAATAATCATATTATTTTAGCATGGAGAACGAAAAAACTACTAGAACTACTAAAACTATCACTCTTTTTTTTAGAAAGATACTAAAACTATCAATCTGACGTATACATCTGATGCATCAACGACAGACTTTTTTTTTTTGCTTTGTAAAACATGTTTATTCAGGATTCAGATGAACTAGGGTTTTTAATTTTGTTTTCGTCCCCGAAATAGTTGTTCCACCGAGTCAAGAAAAAACCGCCCAAAACCATTGAATTAAAAACCAGGTGAATTTGAATTCAATTTCAAATGCAGTCTAACTGTTTTTTTTGGCGGTTTTTGTTTAGAGACGGCAGGTTTTAGCGATCAACCAATGTTTTTTGCTGGTTTTTATTCAAGAATTTGCAGAAAATATGAAAAAGTGTGTAAAAAAATATAATAAACCTAAAAAATTGTAGTTACCTAGAACGTGCACCATGGGAATATGTTAGATTGTGTGAAAAATGTTGTCATGACCTTTGCTAATTTTAAGATATTTGAAACATAGAGAACACATGATAATCACCCTTTATACATATAAGTTCATAAATATGCATCTCACAGCAAATTCACATCAACCCGACAATCACACACATCAATGTTTAAATTTATTACCATACCGCAACACTAGCACTTTGACATAGATCAACAGCACTATCGCTGCAACAAATATCATTTTCGTGTTAAATCTTGGTACCAATTTTGCAGGGCTTTTATTGGTTGTTACTAAATATCATTAAAATAATGAAAAGCTATGTTACAATTTTGTGGTATTTACAAACCCTCTATGAAGTGCTACATCTCTTTGTGACTTAAAAACTGCTACTAACAAGAATATGTTGTAAATGAGCATGAAAAGTGTTGATTTAAAATATTTCTTCGTACGAAACATTCTAAAAAGTCCATACTATTTTTAGATTTTTTTTACCATATTTTTAAAAGTTTTAGATTTAAAATTTTAAATGCTACAGAGTAAAAGTAACCGATTTTCGAACCGTTTTGTGAACCATGGATGAACCTGGAGCAAGAGCTTGGCACTCCCAGAGTCGCAGTGCAGTTTGACTTGGCCCCACGTTGAGGACACTCCAATACCAAGTTTCCAACCACAGCGACAGGGCCCCCACGCATCCTGCTACCAATGCAGCAACACACCACACAAGCTAGGGCATGGTACAGTTTGCTATAAACACACCACCTGACATGCAGCAAGGCCAATTCAAATGCCTGAGGCCAGCGGCATTAATTCGTCCGTAGGGGTGTGTAAAATGGCACGAGATCAGTGGTCAGAGGGCATCAATCCTCATGTGGATAAACATCATATGTAGCCGAGGGGTAAAAAAGCCATGCATCGCAGCCTTGGGGTAAAAAAACAAGTCTGCGGACAGAGCACACAACAAACCTGCAAAGGGACAGGCGAACAAACACAGCAGTGGCAGCAGGGGGAGGTAATACAAAATGATGTCAAGTTCTGTGCCTGATTGTTTTAACAAACGTTTGAATCTGACTGAACCATGGTGATGGTGTATTGTACTACTGTAGTGCAGGTTCAAACTACACTGCCATGTAAGATGTCGGCCTAGCTGATTAGCTGCTAGGAGATAATGCAGCTTGGGTCATTGCATCAGGTAAAATGAATGATTCGTAAGGTTTAAAAGTGTGTTTTTATAAAGTTATGAAAAAGCACATGTTGTCTATGCATCAGAACATAATTACTTATTGCAAACAGAATATCGACAGATTTATCACTTTTTTGCATCAACATGAACATATTCGTTTTGTACACTTGCTTTTTTTTTCGAATCATATAATTTAGTACATTAAAAAAAAATCGAATTTGGGTTTCTTTGCATTCAGTCTGTAATACAATTTCAGGCGTATTTTAGCAAAGCCGGAAGAATAAAAAAAGGACACGGCTGCATGGAGAGCTAGAGACGGTGGTGCGAAGCATATAGGCAGGTACATGCAACAATGCCGTCCGGTCACTGCCCTGCTGCACGCACCTGCCGCTGCCCCGGGCTTCCTTGGAGTGGCACTGACGCGTACCCAAGCCAAGCTCCCCGTCCGTTGGATCTCACAGCTTTTGCAAGTTTGCACTTTGCAGTTCTTCACCCACATTTCCCAGACTAGAGAAACTTTTCCTCTCTTTCATCTCCGTCTGGTAATGGTTTGGTGATCTTTGATGCCTGCAAACCATGCCCAGTCTCGCCAGAGCCAGACGCCTCCTGCTCTGCCTCTTTTTGATCGCGTCGTTTACTGTTCTTCTGATCATCTCGATCGGCAGCAATGGCGAGGTGGCCGCGGAGCCTGACAGTGGCGTCTTGAAATTCAGGCTGCTGCTTGGACACAGCACTCTCAAACTGAGACCAGGGGGGCAGCAGAGGCAGCAGCAGCATGGCCATGGCCCAGCTCCTGCCCCAGCTCCGGCCGGTGCTCGGCCGGCTCTGCTCCACAAGATCGCGCGGGTGCCGGACCCCGTCCCCGGAAGAGTCACCCGCAAGAGGGGCAGCGCCACGGCGCAGAGCCCGCGCGGCGGGGGAGGTGGCCGCGGGAGCAAGAAGAGCGTGCCGCTCGTCGGCGTCGCTGCCGCGGCGGCGATGTCCGGGGCAGCGCTGGTGCTTCTCGTCGGCGCGCTGTTCCTGACGTGCCGGAAGATTCAGAGGAGGCGGCACCGGGGAGCCGACCAGACCGGCACCACCACTAACAAGGTGAGCTTCGATCCTGGCCCGGACCTGTTCTACCTGGACGCCCTCAAGCCGTACGTCGGCGGCGGGGGTGGCGGCTGCGGAAAGGCGCCGGAGATGGCCGCGCCGAAGGACGAACCACGGTGCGAAGAGGAGGAGGACGGCGCAGCTTGCTCCGAGGACGACGGGGCCGAGTCCATCCACTCCTCGTGCTGCTTCCACTCGTCGCACTTCGCCTACTCCGAGCTCCGGGACGCGAAGGCCGGCCAGTCCGAGTCCGTGTCGCCGTCGGCCCGGTCGAAACGGCGGAGCTCCGCCCCTCCCACGCCTGCGGAAAAGAAGAAGGTCGCGGGTCCGAGCCCTTGCTCGCCTCAATGCCCACGCACGCCGAACAACCAGGACCGGCCGTACCGCGCCCGCTCCCCGAGCTCGCCGGCGTCGGAGTCAACAGAGCAGCCGTTCAAGGATCATGAGCTCCGGGGAACCAGTCACTCGCTAAAGCTTCCGGAAGTACAGTGCGGCAGCATGCGCCATGCAAATGAAGCTGAAGCAGAAGCAGACGCAGACGCAGAGGCAGGTACCGTGTGCATGGTCAATGCAAGTGTCCGTACGGCGGCGGGGCCACCACCGCCGCCGCCGCCACCCCCTCCGCGGCCGCCGGCAGTGAACCAACGGCAGGTTCAGGCAAGTGTTGGTCCGGGCATTCCGGCGCCGCCGCCTTTTGTACCGAAGCAGCATACTAGTCGTGGCCCGATCCCGCCGCCGCCACCGCCGGTGAGCAAGAACGGCGCGCCGCTGCCGAAGCTGAAGCCGCTGCACTGGGACAAGGTGCGCGCCGCGCCCAACCGGCGGATGGTGTGGGACCGAATCCGATCGAGCTCCTTCGAGTAAGCCTGGATCAAACCCCAGACCCCGTACTTTTGACTCGATCGAGGTGTTAGTATGTAACCAACATCTCGATCGCAACAATTTCGTTTTGGCTTCGCAGACTGGACGAGCAGATGATCGAATCGCTGTTCGGGTACAACGCGAGGAGCTCGGCGAGGCACGAGGAGGCGCAGAGCCGGAGCCCCTCACTCGGCCACCACGTCCTGGACCCCAAGAGGCTGCAGAACTTCACCATCCTAATGAAGGCGGTGAACGCCTCCGCCGAGCAAATCTACGCCGCTCTGCTGCACGGTAATACAACCAAAATTGCACGCACGCGCGCACAAATCTCTTAACTTTGTTTGATTTTCTTCGGTTGGTGACATGATGCAGGAAGTGGTCTGTCGGTGCTGCAGCTGGAGGCGCTCAGTAAGATGACGCCGACCAAGGAGGAGATCGACAAGCTCTCCGGCTACGGCGGCGACGCCGACGGCCTCGTTCCGGCGGAGAGGCTCCTCAAGGTGGTGCTCACGATACCGCGCGCGTTCGCGCGGGTGGAGGCCATGCTGTACCGGGAGAGCTTCGCCGACGAGGTCGGCCACGTCAGGAAGTCGTTCGCCATGCTCGAGGTGATCGAATCGAACAGGACTCACGGGCAGCCTCGAGTTAGTTGCAATGGTGGCTGAGTGGCTGTACTGACATGACAATGGCGCGTTGTTGTTCGTGTCTGAAAGGACGCGTGCAGGGAGCTGATGTCGAGCAGACTGTTCCTGAAGCTGCTGGAGGCCGTGCTCAAGACCGGGAACCGGATGAACGTCGGGACGGCGCGCGGCGGCGCCATGGCGTTCAAGCTCGACGCGCTGCTCAGGCTCGCCGACGTCAAGGGCACCGACGGGAAGACCACGCTGCTGCACTTCGTGGTCCAGGAGATGACGCGGTCGCAGAGGCAGCCGGCGCGCGCGGCCGAGGGGGCGGACATCGTCGCCGGGCTCAGCGCCGAGCTCGCCAACGTCAAGAGAACGGCGGCCGTGGACCTGAACGTGCTCACCACGTCCGTCTCCTGCCTGTCGCGCGGCCTGTCCCGGATCAAGGAGCTGCTGGGGGGCGGAGACATGTCCGGCGACGAGAGGGGCCGGCGCTTCGTCGCCTTCATGGCGCCGTTCGTCAGCCACGCCGACGAGGTGATCCGGGACCTGGAGGACGGCGAGCGCCGCGTGCTGGGGCACGTCAGGGACATCACCGAGTATTACCACGGCGACGTTGGCAAGGACGAGGCCAGCCCGCTCAGGATCTTCGTCATCGTCAGGGACTTCTTGGGGATGCTAGAGAGGGTGTGCAAGGAGGTGAGGGGAGCCAAGAATTGCCATACGGGGAATAACTCTGTCCCGAATAATGTATGATACCACAAAATGGTAAAAGAACAACGTTGTAATATCTGGTTTTGAGTTGTTCTTGTCTTCTTGACCTTACTAAATTGGAACAGAATCCCTTGTAGATCGGAAACGTCAATCTCTTCTGTGAACTTATATTTCAACGCTACCATGTGTAAGGTCCCCCACAGGAAAGACAGGATGATATATTTCAACACTCAACGCTCTCGTGTGAATAATTTAAGTTGTCAACGATTGGGATATGACTTCTCTGCCGAGTTTATTTAGGCCCAGTTCTTTTCAGCTTAATAGCTTAACAGCTTAACAACTTATCTACGTTTTGAAAACACATATGCTTTGAGTTTTTTTATTCCGTTTTTTCGCTGTTTTGAAGGTGGGTCCTAACGCTTTAAAAAGAAGTCAAACAAAATGTATCCGAATCTCGAGACTACCTCGAGAAACTCTAGAAATTCAATCATTTCAGCCGTTCAGCCGTTCAGATCAACTCAAAAGAACAGGGCCTTAGTCATACTTGTTTAGGACTTCCTTAGGAAGAATAATAATCCTACTCCAATAAATTCATTATGCATGGAAAGTGTGCTAACTTGTCTTTATTTGCATCCCTCATGTGAAAAGAAGAGAGGATTTATAGCACCCGTACAAGAAGAACGTGGGACTAATATGTTTTTAGGCGAGCGCCACAAATCAGACGTTCGATGGTAAGATTCTCATCGAAAGCATGACGTCAACTTGATATTATGCTTGGAGTCCCTAGACTGCATACAAGTGTTGAGACACATCCTTGAGAGCTCCAAGTCATCATAGTGCTTCATAGCAACATCTTGACATAGGACTAGTGCTTGCGAGTGCTTCCTTAGGCCACATAACGCATAGTTCTTGATTGCGATCAAGTTTATTGTAAGATTTGCGAATCTCTAAGTGAAGATACGTGCTTGCGCACACGGTGAGTGTAGTGTGGGACTTGTAAGTCTTGCGAGACCCTCCGAGTGGTGGAGTGGCCGCCACCATCACTTGTGAGAGGGAGTGAGGCCCTCGGCGATTCGTCCGAAGCTCACTATAGTGGAAGAACGGTACGGGGAGCATCCGGGAGAGGTTGCCGGAGTACCCGCTTGCGCGTGGGGAAGAACCGGGACTATCCACGGAGTTACCCTACCGGGAGCTTGTCCCTTGCGCGGGCATCCTTGCGAGGAGGCGCTCCAACGACGAGGACTAGTGGGATTGGCTTGCGCGCCTTCCCGATACCTCGGTAAAAGTCACCCGTGTCAACGTCGTCATCGTCTCCGGGAGTTTGCATCTCTACCGCGCTCTTTACATTCCGCATTTACTTCCGCATTTACATTCCACACTTATATACTTGCAATCGTGTGCTTACATTCCTAGCTTAGTCATAGTCTAGCAAATAGGATTGGAATTTAGGTTGCAAGTCTTTTAAGGTAGAGTTAGCAACACTTAGCAAAAACCGTAGGCACATTTAGTAGAATTTTGCATAGGTTTTGTTAAGTTGGAAATTGTGAGCATTAGTTTTTAGAATCCTAATTCACCCCTCTCTTAGAGCGTTTCGGTCTCCCTATAGAACTGACGGAAAATTTTATCTATCAAAAGTACTGATAATGTTGTTTTATTTTATTGATCAAACTCACAACATTAATTAGCCATCACATTCATCTAAAGGTACTTGCACATGCATCGTGTCAGGTGAGTCGCTTGCTCCTGTATATGGAATGGGAACAACAACTCATACCTCTCGTATTGGTCCCACTATACAACAAAGCGTTATAAAGCTTCTTTGGAGACACACCTCAAGGAAAATGAATTCACCATTTCGCGACTTTTTTTGTTGCAGCACTGCACACCCACCCCGCCGGTAGAAATTTTTTGGGTTAATTTCACTGTTGCCATTATTGAACAGCCCGTTAGCACGGTTGCCATTTTTTGATCGCCTCAACCAGAGATGCCATTTTAACAGTTTTCCTCTCCCAAACATGCCATTATGAGGCTTTACAGGGTAAAATACATGTTAATACATAAAATATGGGGTGACAGTGGGTCCCACTGTCACCCCCTCCACCTTCTTCCTCCTCACCTCTCTCTCTCTCGCCGAGCCCCCGCCATACCGCACCTGTGCCGCCGCCAGCCACAGAGCCCCGCCACTGCCGCCCAATAGAGAGCCCGCGCCGAGCCGTTCTGCCGCCGCCAAAGACGAGCAACGTCGCCGGAGTCGCCCTCCACGCCGCCACACGACTTCACATCCCAGAGCACTGTCGCCACCTCGCACACTCCGCCGCCGCCGCCGAGCTCGGCGGCCACCTCGCACCTCGCGGGAGGTCGTTAGTGGCGGCGGCAAGATCCGGAGGTGGCGTGAGGCGGTGGCCCTGGTGGTCTCGGCGATGAAGGACGGCAATGCATGGCGGGCGGCTCGGAGAGTGGCGGCGAATGCGATTGAGGCGTGGGAGGCTGCAGAGGGCGAGGAAGGCAAGGAGGCGGCGGTTTGGCTCGGGAACCGCCGGTGAGCCTCCATTATCGATTTCCCCCAAATTTGACCTAAATAGCCAAATTCAAAATTGAGCGCACCTCAGTCGATTTGGCTTCGAATCTTTGCTTCCTCGAGCTCACTTGAGGTCGTCCGCACCTAGCCCTAGCTTTGTGCCACCAATTCGCCTCTAGCGCCGCCATTAGCGCCGCCACCTAGCTCCGCCTCCGCCGCCTAGCTTCTTCCCGAGCTAAACCGCCGCCTCCCTTGCCTTCCTCGGCCCTCCGCGCAGCTCCCACGCCCTTCAATCGCCTCGCGCCGCCACCCCCAAGCCGCCTGCACCCCGAGACTCGTGAATCGAGACCGCGCTTGACATTTTCACTGTGAATCGAGCTCGTCGGCGAGGGCTCGTTAGCGGGGGTCGACGGCGGCGGGAGCTCGTCGGCAGGGGCTCGACGGCGGCGGAAGCTCGCCGGCAGTGCAGAGAGACAGAGAAGAGAGAGAGAGGATTGAGGAGGATGGAGGAGGAAGGAGCAATAGAGCATGACATGTGGGACCCACACGTCAGACCGTATTTGTAATGTATTTGGGACATGTATTGCCCTGTAAAGCCCCATAATGGCACGTTTGGAAGAGGAAAACTGTTAAAATGGCATCTCTGCTTGAGGCGATCGAAAAATGGCAAACGTGCTAACGGGCTGTTCAATAATGGCAACAGTGAAATTAACCCAAATTTTTTCTAGAAGCGTTTTTTAATTGCCGGTGAAAAATTTCTCAGACTTTTGATTACTGAAGGTTTGATAAACGCATGTAGAAATTGCTTATCCAGTTCCTCAATAAGTGTGCTTTCTCTTCTACAGTTAAGGCCTCGTTCATCACAAATTTTACTTGAAAATAAAACTCTTAAAAGAAAATAAATTTTAGCCACAACCTCCTCCAATTACTTAATCAATTACGTCTACATAGGTGAAGAAGACAGCTCAAGTCTCTCGCGCGAGACTCAGTGCTTGCCACCGTCCTTTACAGCCAACGACAGCATGCCTTGCCGCCGCCGGAGTAGCCTAATGGAAAGCCGTATGGCTACTAAGATGAGCGGCAGGGCTCTCCTCCATCCTTTCTCCTTGCTCTTACCACTCCTTTTTAGATCTCTTCCTCCACCATCAGCGCACTTTCCGGCTTGCATGGCTGCCATGTCCCTGACCCGTTTGCTGCTAGGCCTTGTTCTTTTCAGCGTTTCATACCGTTGCGTATTACTGTAGAAATTTTGTTATTTTTATATAGCCTATATGTTGTCATAATTTGCGACGATTTTTTCGTGACTTTTAGTAGTCGTTTCAAAGATTCTAAAAATATTTTTTAATGATTTTTTTATAATCTTTAGACCTCATTTTGAGGGCTCTCAAATTTACTACAGTAATACACCAACGCAACGATACGCTGAAAAGAACAAGGCTAGATGGATCTGTGTTTGTGGCAGCAGCCGCCCCCTCCCTTCAGCTCTCCTCTACCGCCTTGGCTTGGAGGCAGGGTTGGCAGGGGCTGGCGGTAGCCTTGCCCAGTTCGTTTGCACAAGAGTGGATTGTGAGGGGACGGTCAAATCTGCGCGGTCGCAGGCCAGGCCACAGACGAGGCTGTGTACGGGGATGGGGCCATGGTGAAAGCATTGCCCATTACATGCCGATAACAATGACGCCTTCAAACGTCGTTTACTTCCTTGAAAATATCTATCGATCTGCTCCTTCTCCTACTTGTGCGGCGTAATTCTTCCGGTATGTAAACCCTAACCTTCTGGTCAGGCGACGGCAGCGCGTCCTATCCTGGAGGATGCCCGCGACATGTCAGGCTGCGACGGCTTTGCGAAGTGGCCTCATGTCGTCACATTCTCATAAGAGCATCGCTCTGAGAAGACCTTGACAGGAACCCGCATCAGCGGTAAGGTGTCTTGGTTTTTTTTGCAGGAGAAGAGGTGTTCCAGTTCGTTGGGGCTTTGCATAAAGAAAAAGCTTAGCCATTACTTAATGGGATGCTAGTCATCAAGTCAGTCATATCGGTCATCGTTTGTGGCTATCTATCATGATAAACTGGTTGATCAATTAGCAGAAGACCTTTGGATTTTGAAGACATGTAAGATGCTTCTGATGTAATATTCATTAACTTCTTTTGTAGGAGGGCGACAGAGTTTGATGGACTTTGACCACTTTACTTCATGGTATATGAGGGTTGGTGCAATCACATTAAACCTTCTCCGAAGTTAGGTCGCATATCGATAGGTAGATTAAGATGTATTTTGAGTATAAGATTTTAGATTGCTAGAGCGTTACGGTTCTTATTGTTTTTTTTTTCTTTTATATTAGCTTGAATACAAAGCCTGATCGGATGTGCTGGCTGTTGCTGCGTTGTGGCTACCGCTGCAGCAGCCAGCTGGAAAAATCAGTTGTTTATTACAACAATTTTTTTTCAACAAGCAATAATAAAATTTGATGTTGCTGTAGGCTGCCGCAGCGCTGTAGCACCAGCTCAGGCCCACAGTGTTGGAACATTAGGCTGCCCGCACCGGCACACGACAAATGCTACTACAATAGCAATTTACCGTAAAACGAGCTGCACCGGAGTACCGCATCCCCTACGGCAAAACTCAGTAGCCACCTGGGTCACTCCATTTGCAGCGTCGTACGGAGGATACCCTATCTTCCTCTCTCCTCCAACATGGCCAACGTCCTTCTCATTCGCGCCCCACTGCGGATGCGAGAGGAAGCAGAGGTAGCCCGCTCGACGTGGACAGGAGATACAGGCGTCGGGCGGAGTAGGACGAGGTGGGGCTGGATGCGTTGACGAGGAGGGCGGCGGGCAACGGATCAGAGGAGCGGGCGGCAACTCCTTGCTCTAGATCCGGGGACGTGGGAAGCCGTCGCCTCCCCCGGCCCCGGCCGCATCGCCGACCCACCTCCTCCTAGCGGCGGGGCTGGCTGGCCGGCGATGTTGGGCTTGGAGGACCAGAGGCGGCCTCCAGCCGCGCCCTGCAGCAGAGGAGGAAGACGCGCATGCGGGCGGAGAGGAGGCGTGGCCGGGCTGCTGCGGCCGGCCAGAGAGAAAGGATGACGTGGCGTGGCCGGCCAAAGACGGTGATGGTCGGCGGCATGGCAGTAGATCCATGGAGGCCATCGCCGGAGGTGGAGGGCGCGGGCGTCGGAGGTAGAGGGAGGAGGAGGCGGTGGCGGGCAGATCCGCCCCAAGCCTGTGCGGTGGTCGGTCGTGGGCGGATCCCGCCGCCCGGGAGACGCCCAGAGGAGGCGAGCATACGGAGGGGAGGGAGCGGCGATGGACCTGGAAGGAGGCGGCGGCGCAGGAGCTCCCCGTGGAGGAGGATGGGGAGAGGAAGAGTGTAACACCCCGGTTCCTCGAGAACCCAGAATGCTACTAACTCTCCAAAACCTATAAAATTTCGACAGCATCTCCTTTGTTTATATGGACATCCACGACAGGCAATTCATATCAGAAGAATATATAACCATTTCCAATAGCCACTAACCATAAAAGGAGCTGCGACAAAAAACTATAACTTTCAATTATACAAGACGATCAACTACTAAGTAAATTTCATAATTTCACTAATTATGATGTGAGAGGTAGTGAGTGCTCAAGTCCAGGTTCTATTTTTCCATCCCATGCATGATTAACGTCACCTGTACCTAAAAACCAAATAAAAGCAAGAGTGAGTATCGGAGAATACTCAACAAAGTATATATATAAACAATCAGGGAATACAAATACGACAACCAGAAGATCACTTCCATAAGTTCATTCTCTTCACACTAGAAACAAAAGACAATCGTCAATCCAAATACTCCAACCAAGCCACTTCTCATCCATTCGATGCAATGCCATGCACATGTGTATGTCTCCTCCAGAGCACTCCGGACTAGCCACTTTTGACTTTCTCACCGACCGAAACGGACTAGTCAAAAGTGACTTTCTCACCGACCCGGCTCATATGCATTAAACCGAGCACTCCGGACTAGTCGTATAATTTTCTCACCGATCTCACCGGACTAGTTATATGACTTTCTCACCGACCTGGCTCATGCAACATGATGCAATAATGCTCTTATGACATGCAACCGACACCATAACTCCGTCATGTATAGCACAAACAACTTAATCCAACCACAGGTCATGATCCGGCACAAAGCATTAAATCAACAAGCCATATTCAACCAACCGGTTATATGTTTAATATATACTTGCCTTTCAATCAAGCATGAAGCGTAGTCGACGTCGATTCCATACCTTTACCTATATATAGAGCATAATAATAAATCTTCAAAGAATGCTATCTATAAGAGCAATATAGATAATCTACACCTTACCAACAATTGCTCTCCCCCAAATTAGCCCATTAGGACTAATAGGCTTTTAAAGACAGAAATTAACTTTCCGGACAAACCACAGAAATTAAGAGGATGGCCGGTGGGCGATGGGGAGAAACAAATATTAAAATAATTGGTAGTTGGTACAAAGTATGTGGTATAGAGTAACATAGGTGTAGAGGATATTGCTGTAAAGGAGGAAATATCGATGACTAAGCAAGAATATTCCTTTTAGAATAGAAATATAGAGTAGAAGAAGTGTGGACAGCCTTAGTTCATCTCGAAATAAATAAGCTTCCTTCGTATAGATAACAGTACCACATATTATTCCTTTAAATAAAATCAAAACGATTTATTTATACCCAAAAATTTTAAAAACGAGGGAAAAAATCACTTTCACATGCCACTTACATCCTCTCCCTCCCAAGTCCAAACCAATCAGCAAACATTTGATCGACCTACACGACCCGGACGGCAGCCACTGCAACGGCAGGCGACGGCCTCCCCCGCCCCCTGGTGAACCCGCGCGTGCCGTCGGGCATCCTCGGGCCCTGCGGCGCGTACCTCGGGCTCGCGGCGAGGCCGTCCAACTTCCCAGATGCGCCAGCAGCGTGCGCGGAGGAGCGCGGCGTCTGCGGCCCCGCCACGGCGGCGTGCGGCCTGCTGCCGCGCCCTCTGCCCCACGGCTTCTTGGCCCCGACCTGGTGTTGCTCCTCCTGCTGCCAAGATGAATGAACCAAACTGCAGATTAGCCGTAGACCAGACGTGGTCAGGCAGGCATAGCGTGTAAGGGCGTGGCATTTCCGCTTACGCTATGGTCGGGCACGTGTGCCGCTGTCGGTGAGTCCGACGAGACCTGGGACTGCGGCGAGCGCTCCTCGTCGGAGGCGACGAGGTGGTCCGAGTCCTGCCGCTTCAGCCGCGTCACTGACTTGGGCTGCGGTGAGCAAGTTGAATGGGCACCGACATGTCTGGTCAGTGATGATCAGTTCTGAAATGCATGGGATGGGACTACTGGATGAGGAGCTTCAGTTACCGATCGTCGCAGCACCGCGCGCACGCGGAGGCCCTTCCTCCAGTTTCTTTCGTCGTTCAACTTGTCGACCTGGCAAGACACAAGAACAGATTTCAATGGCACAACCAAGGGAGGGAGTGACGGGGACTGGAGGAGAAAAAAAACGTTTCGTGCCTGAAATTGACTTACTGCTCTGTGGGCTTGCTGTGAGGTCTCGTACTCTATAACAGCATGCAACTGTGACAGAACAGACAGAAAAATTTGGCAAAATTGGTTCTATACCATCGAAAGATGTCAAGTTTTGATTTATACCACCGAAAGGTCGGGGTTCACTTTAATACCACCGAATGATCCTACTTCTTCCTTTTTTGCCATTCCGTTGCCCTCCATCCATCTCCCATTAATCTCCTGTTAATCTCCCAGTTAACTCTCGGCTGCCTCCTTTTCTCGACCGGGGCGTGGGCGGGTTGGGCGGCGAGGACTGGGCCGCCATCCGCGCCGAGCTGAACGCCGCCACGGGGTCCGAGTTCCCCGTCGAGGAGCTGCAGCGGCGGCTGGGCGAGTTCCGGCGCGAGTTTGAGGCCGTCAACTGCATCAAGAACCACCAGCAGCAGTTCAGCTCGACCCCGCACCGGTCGTGCCGCCAAGGAAGACGTCTAGAAGCGCTACACGATGGTACGCTTCACGTGATCACGTCTCTCTCACCCCCCGACGATCTCGTCGATCGACATGAGCTGTTTTTGCTAGCTTGAGCGGTGCAGAATAAAGTCAACACCTGACCGATAATTCAACCACATTACACGTAATTCAAATTCAGCAACACACTCGCTAATAGACATTGGGATAGCAGGATGTTTATATATGGTTCAGCCCGCTTGTAACAGGAGATTAACGGGAGATGGATGGAGGGCAACGGAATGGCAAAAAAGGGAGAAGTGAGATCATTCGGTGGTATTAAAGTGAACCCCAACCTTTCGGTGGTATAAACCAAAACTTGGCATCTTTCGATGGTATAGGACCAATTTTGCCGAAAAATTTTCAGATGATGAGGTCAAAAAGGAAAACCGAATTGGAACCAAAAACAAGAACGGCTTAGAGGCATGAGTGCCTGCGTTTGCGTAGTGTACGAGTACTGAGTACCTTATTACTGACTAGTGCGTTTGCGTCAGACTTTGAAGATCTTGCAGAGCTGGGTTCTTGCGGATGGCAGATTCTGATGTTCTTCACACTGTAAAGCTTGTTGCGCGGTGCAGGGTTAGGAAGGGACGCTACATCGCATATATATAGGAGAACTATACTGTACTGCAAATTTCATGGGGATCATCAGGTATCTGTGTGTTCTGACCTGCCAATGACGCCGAAGATCTTCTCGAGGCTGTTTCTCGTGGAATCATCTGGCAAATTCTCAGCGATGACCATCCGGGACTGCATAGAGGCAGGGTTTGGTGTTAGATGGCTGATGAAGCAGTTTCCACTTGAGGAACCTAAACCTTGCATTGCCATGCTCGGAATTACTGACCTGCAGCTCTTCCTTGTGTTTGTCGGTGAATGGCTGCGCCCGCCGCACTTTCTTGCCGTCATCACTGACAACCTGGAGGCAAGACACTCAAAAATATATATCTCATGATACATGGCTACCATTTGTTGCAAGAAGCAAATTAAAGGTAGCAGTGGCTTACCAGCTTGTCTGAGGTCCGAAGAGCCTTAACCAGCAGTTGGTTTGTTACCCCCATAGCCTTGATCTTCTTCCAGGATGAGATGATAGACAGAGGAACTGGTCAAAACGTTGAACACACATTTAGTTTTCGCCTTTGGTGCTGTTGGTCCTGTATTTAGGAGGGTCATGTGATTTATGGTCCATGTGTGCTAATAGTACATTATCTGTGTGTTCTAGACTTCTTTTTTGATATGGGTGTTCTAGGCTTCTAGGCTTCTAGCACTACAGGATTAAAAAAAATAACGGCTTTCACTCACCAGAGCCCTCAGGATCCTTGTCCATAATCTTCATCAAGAAATCATTCGCAAGCAAATTAGTGTCGCTGAATTGGTACTCAACCTGCACAAGGCAAGAATAACGTAAGGCAAGCCACTCCAAAATCAAGAAACACTGGAACATCGTGAAGAAAAGAAAACGTCAACAGCATGATTTCCACAGCAGATCCAAAAATCACGCGGATTGTCTCTGATAAGTTACTACATACTGAAAAGTTTAGGATGAGAATCGAAACTATCTACCACGAACTCAAACATCATCATCTCTCTGATCTGTCGGCGCGGAGATCACATTTTTCAGTTTCAGGATCTACAATTCTACACGACTAAATCGGTATCAAACAATGAAGGGATAATGTGCCGCGGAAACAACCGATCGAGGAGATCGTCTGTGGTTTCCAAACCTGCTTGATAATCTTATGTGCGATGTCGGCCGGACTTGCGCCCTTGGGTTGGCCGTTGATGGCGGTAGCACCGGCGATCTCGGCATGTCCAAATTCCGGCAGGAAGAACGTGGGGTCCGGCTCGGCAAAGAAGCTCCAGTCCGCGCCCAGCCCAAGGCCGCCGCCGCCGTCGCTGGACAGCTGCAAGAACGGAGAGTAGTAGCCGGCGGCCGCAAGAGGGCTGGCCGCCGGCGACACCGGCACGAACTCCCGCGCGTGCACGTTGAACCTGAACGGCGTGGAGCAGCCACTGCTCCCTGCGGGCTCCTTGCTGGAGCTTTCGCAACCGTCTTGTGCCATCGCCTGTCCCGTCGACTGATGCATTGGTGTGTCCTGCGATCTGAGTGGCGTGTGAATTAGTATACGAGTGGGGCTGTGTCCATGTGTAAGCACAAGGCATCTTATTTGACCACTTCTTACTCAGCATATTTTGTGGGGCGGGAGTGTTTCTTGCGAAGGTTTTTTCGCGGCAGGATGTGCCGTGCGTGACGCTTAAACCGCTACATGCAGGGGAAGGCGTTGACCGTGGGACAAATTGCTAGTGGCGGGCAGTCGGGCACTAGGAGCCTAGGAGAGCCTCAAGTCAAGCGCACATTCTAACAGCTTAGGTGGAAAGCTGAACAGTATGAGAACCCATTTCTTTAGAAATAAATTTAATCTAGAACTTTCGCGCAAAAAACTTCTCATCTTTTTCAAATGAGTTTTTTTAAAATAATGATAAATATTTTCCCATAAAAGTTTTGATAAATTTTTTTTTGGAAACAAGCGCAGATTCTAACAGTTTTGGTGGAAAGCTGAACAGTATGAGGATCAATTTCTTTAGAAATAAATTTAATCTAGAACTTTCACGCAAAAAACTTCTTATTTTTTTCAAACGAGTTTTGTTAAAAAATTATAAATATTTTCCCATAAAAGTTTTGATAAAAAAATCAAAGAAAAATAAAAAAATTGGAAACTTTGGACAAAAAATTTAGGAAAACAAATGAAGGGGAAAATGTGTAAAATGTATGACCAGACTCTAAAATATTCTCAATGTCAAATTGACTGCCGGTCTCTTGCTTCGTTTCTAGTGACCGACCCTTATGAGCCGAGCACTTCGTCCACGTCCACATGTTACTTTTTTTTTTTCCTTTTCTTTCTTTTTTCTTTTGTTTTTATTCTTTTCTTTTTTTACCAACATATTATTCATCCTTCTTTTTTATATCTTAACCTACACATTTTTTGTGTATACATTTGCATTGGATAAGTTATATGTATTAGTTCTGAAGATATTGACAATGAAAACTTATGTGCATCGAAAAGTATAATTATAGGTTGTTGTGATAAGATATATGTATAAGTTTTGAAGATGTTGTGCTCTAAAAACTTATGTGTATTAAAAAGTTATAATTATAAATTGTCATGATAAGTTGTGTATATAAGTTCTGAAGTGGTTGAACAACGACAACTTATGTTCATAAGCTGTGTGTAGAAATTTATTATTTCTCAAAAATAGAAAATTTGTGGGAAATAAATTGTCTAAAAGGGAAAGTGTGTGCGCTAATGATCACTCCTAGCTGCCTTTTTGGATCGGTTGCCCAATTAATGAGGACATCGCTACATCGGATACACCCATAGGATCAACGACCAAAGTTTCTCCTCCCGACCAGCAGCCAACGACCAACATTCCAGAACTAATTATCCGAGCCCACGTGCGACAACTAAACTATCAGGTGAATTCGTTTCTCGGGTTACATAATTCAAATTATGAGAATAGACCGCTGCCTAATAATATTCTTATACTTAGGAACTTGAGCATGCACCAGCTTGGAGACAATAACTCACCAACAAGAGCAATAAAGCATAGTGGGAATGCAAAGTGATTTCACTCAGCCATCAGTGGCCAGTCTGAATTAAAAACGGTCTAGAGAATGCAAACAGACTCCGATTGGAATGTGTGAGCACTCATTGGAAAGATAACTTCGCCATATTTCCAACGGATCCAACCAGACCTTCAAATTCCAAGCGAGCTAGCCGCAGCAGTTAAATCAATCTCGTAGACAGAATATGTCTCTTTCTCTTCATGGGTGTTGCATCACCATTACTTTGGGCTGAGTCCCCATGTATTCCTAGTGCGTGTGAGCACCTTCTAGAAGCCATTCCTCTCCCTATATATTGGGAGGACTCTTTCTTTTTCTGTTTAGGTTTTGTTCTTTTGTTGTTGTCGGTGTCTGGGAATCACGCTCCTGAAGAGCAGTGGTCCACGGACCGGCAAACGAATTTGTAGTTGGAGTGAGGCCCAACGACGACCCTTCTCAGCAACCTGGGTGGCGGCCAAGCCTGCGGAAGGCTAGGGCCGCGCTGTCTTCCCGGACAAGGGCCTAGTGCGACTTGATGACCCGGGTACAGGTCCTCAGTTCAGTGCAAGAAAGAAAAAGAGGAAATACGAACCACGAAGACGAGGTCGATTTACCCTGGTTCGAGCCCCCACTACCGGGTAATAGCTCTACTCCAGCTTAGTCGATTATATGGTGGAAACAGTACAAGGGTGCTGAGACCGGGCTTGAAGGCACCGATCCCGAGCTTACAATGAAGGTGGTTGAGAACTAAGACTACTCGCTAAGGAAGCTTCGGATGCGGGTGTTGCTTGGGCTAGAGTCAGATGGAATCGGATCGGGGGGGACGGAAGGAGAGGAGCCGCCCCTTTTATAGGCGCGGCGGGGTGCCCGGAGCTGATAGCGTGGGCCCCAAGCCGGTCTTTGCTTTAGTGGTGAAGTTCTTGTCTCGTTCCGGGGATCTGTCTGGTCCGGAGCCTGCAGGGAGAAACTAGTCAGGTTAGTACTGGACACGTGTTTGTCTCGAGGCGCCTATTCGGGGAGGAAACCTCTTTAGGGAGAAAGCACTTTCCCTTTATCCTTGAAATAGTCTTGACCGGACTGAGCCAGTCTCGCGCCACCCGTTGGGGGCGTCGCGTAGCGTAACAACCATCTGTTACCTGCCAAAGAAGGTAAACGGCCGAATGAGTCGTGCCCGTGTACTTCCCTGGGTTGCGGGCCCCTAGGAGGCACAGTTCGTTCCGGTCAAGGCCGGAGAGAGTACGGTGGGCCATGACAGTTGTCGCCACCTGCCCACGGGTGAGCGGATCACTCGAGGGACCTTCTCCCGGGCTAAGGGATAGCCCGGGAGGGACATGGTGCCGCACGGTTTGACCTAGTCAAGCCCGGGGCAGCCACGAGCGAGTTAGGCGGCTTCTTTAGTACGACCAGGAATAGCCTGCTTGGTTTTTTGTTTGTGTGGTGGGCCGGTACAGAATCGGCCCAAGGCCTGCTTCAAGATAAGCTGTTTACTAATCACCAATAGCCAGCCCCCGAGCCTCGAGCGGGTCGCACAGCGAGCCGGTCTGAGGTTTTAGAGGAGATCCTCATCACGCGCCGAGCGGGGAGATTTGGCTCAGGGGCCAAAGTCTGAGCATTAAACTTGATTTGATGTAAAGGTGGAGCGGTTGCGCCTCCTTGGGCACGATTCCCACGATCTCCGTTTCGACTGTTGTTTTCTTTAAAGGGCAGCGCCCGACGGGGAACTCTGCACTGCGACACCATCCCCCTTGCCCCTGTCTTCATCCTCTCCCTTCGCTCCTTGTTCCTGCCGCCATGGTTGTCATCGGAGAGAGCGCTTGACGCAGAGAGAATGGTGGAGCTAGAGAGGATGGCTTTGTCGGCCGACACGTGGAGGCTTCCGCGCGGATCCGAGCCAACGCCCAATCCCGCGAGTTAGTGCGCCGAGGGTTGGCCATCTGCGGATTTCGCATGCCGGAATCGCAGATTCATCACGGACTTCTTCGCTTTCACCGAAGCCGAGGCGGAGAGAACTCTCCGCAATCTTACGCCCATCTGTCAATCTTTGCGTTTACATGCGGCGATCTGCGAAGCGCGGTAGCGGTGAGCCTTCAAGACTTCTTGAGTTGAAACCCGTCGCCACCGAGTGGGTAACGGCGGGTTTTCTACCTGACCGAGCGCCGAGGCCGGGGCAGCCAATCGTATCCCGAGTACGAGGTGAGGACGAAGGTTGATGGTTGGGCCCGGCGGTGGTTCTACGAACGCGGGGCTCGACCACGAATACTCGCGGCGCGCCGGATACGCCAATCTTCCAGCGGAGCGAGCCTCAGCCGGAGGACCAGGCCACAAAGGCCGATATCAAAGAGCTTGTTAAGGACGGCTTGACGGGCTATGAGGTCATCGTCGGCTTCATCCGGCACCGGATCAGCCCGTTGGGGCGCCGCGAGCGGTGCGTCAGCGACATGGATGGTTGGGAGGATCCGGACCGGGATTTTCATGAAGGTACGCGCGAGCCGCACCCTTACGCTTAACTCCAGGTTAAAGGCGCGTCGCAACCGCTAACGGCGTTATGCAGGGCTCTCGAACCGCGAGGTTGGGCGGATCGCAGGGATGCTGCTACCCCTGGACAAGACTCCTCGCCGCATACGGTTTGTGAAGGACAAACTGTTCGAGGTAAGTGCCCGGAAGGTGTTCGATTGAATTCCCAGCCGCGCGCGCCCTCGAGGTCTTGACGAGGCGCACCTTTTGTTCTGCAGCGGACGTGGAAGGTGGCTGGGAAGACCACTCAGGCCACGGGCTCGAATGAGAGCCCTCGCCGCTGAACGCCCGGCGGCATCCGATGGCGCCGGTCCTATTGCTAACGGCGGGGCAGGGAAAAAAAGACCTCGGCGGCGGCCGCGGCGGGCTCAGCGCGGGTAGGTGCAGAGATGTACACAGGAAAACGCGCCGCGCCTGCACAGGTGAGCTCCCATTCTCCGACACGGGTTGGGTGCTAAGCACCAGCGGCCCTTAAGTTTCGTGTCGTGCGTGTTTAGGGCGCGATGCCTACGAAGAAAAAGGAGAACGTACCAGCCCGTCCCAGACAGTGACGAGGAGGAGGTTGTGCTGGTATCGGGTCCGTCATTAGCAACGGCGCCGCAGCGAGGGCCCACGAGGAAGACTCTTGCGGGGCGGAAGAGGACGGCTTTGCCCACCACGAGCCATGTCGGCGGGTCGAGATGCGAGCTCTTCTGCGCCCCACGCCAGGTGTACGAGGACACCGAGCTTGAACCGCGTGTAAGTTTCTCGCTGAACGTCGCTACTGTTCTAATGTCGATCACCGCGCTCTTTGTTGCGGTCTTGTGGCGCCAAAGTGGCGGGCTCGTCTTCTTCCATCTACAGAGGTCGGGCCGAAGATGAGCCGGTCACACCTAGGGAGGAGTGCCTTTGCCGCAGAAGAATGGAGGCCACCGGTGGGCGGCGACCAAACAAATTGCCCAGAGGAGATCGCGCCCGGTGGCGCAGTAGAGGCCGGGTTGGAGAAGTTAAAGGGCAAGAACTACCGGTCGCGGAGGACGAGATATCGCCACGGTGGCGGTACTGGATGCTTCCGAGGGGATTGCGGAAACGGTGCAGGTCGTAGTGGGCCATGACCCTGTGTGGATCACGCCCTTGCACGTTGAAGGACGCACGGCGCATGGGTGGTGGCCAATCGACCGCAGGGGGATCGCCGACCACTTCAAGACCCCGGTTGGGAAGGTGCTTCCGGCGCCCGATCGACGGATGCTGCTGGTCAATTGGTCCTGGCCAGTTCGTGTGCTCACGCCGGACGGATGGACGGGTGTGGCGATGCCTAGCGTGGCCCCGTTGGCGTCCGCAGGCTGGATCTCGGCCACTCCAGAATGGGTGGAGGAACAAGACGCTGCCAGGTCGCAGGAGGCCGGCCGAACGTGCCTGCCACGTCCTAAGTTCCACCCGATCCCCGGGCTGGATGACCCGCACGAGCTTGTGGCTGCTAAGTAGAGGGTGGACGAGCTGAAGGACGCGTTGGTAAGAGCCCTGGCTCAGCGTGGCGATGCCGTACGGGCGGCGGAGTGAGCCACCGTGGTGGAGGCTGAGCTGGCGGCCAAACTAGAGGACGCGGAGAAACGGGCGACTGAACTGGCAGCCAAACTGGAGGACGCGGAGAAATGGGCGGCCGAACTGGCGGCCAAACTGGGGGACACCGAGCGGCGGGCGGCCGAAGGAGGAGTAACGGCCTCGCTCTCGGTCGCGCCGCTAGCGCCGCCACGCCTCGCACCGCCGGAAGAGATCAGCGAGGAATCGGTCGGTTGTCCGTCCCTGGCGCTACCGGAGGCTCCCGTCCCCAGGCTCAGCAGAAATATGCGCAGGGCCGTCGAAGCAAGGACGGAGAACATGCTTGCTCAGACCAAACAGGTAGTGCCCTTGAACCTGCGCGTTATGCTTAAGTACCGAATCTTTCGCGCTTCTGAGGCGGCTTCCTTTGTTTCAGCTTTACACGCTTATCGCCGGTTCGTCCTCGCTGATGGGAGCGATGGGCGGACAGTCAGATGACGACGCGGCGAAGATCGAGCGCCTTTCAGCCAGGCTAGCGCAAGCCCAGGACCGGGCAACACGTGCGGAGGGGCTAACCGCCTTGGTCGAGGCTCGTGCCACGACACGTGTCACCGAGTTAGAGGCCGCGCTGAGGTCATCGCAGGAGAAAGAGCAGGTGGCCAAGGCGGGGCTCGAACAAGCTCGGAAGGCAGAGGAAGCCACAAAGATCCAAGCCCAAGCGGCTCGCGAAGAAGCGGATAGGGCTCGGATCCTTTTCGACGATGAGTACAAACGCAGAGAGGTGGCCATTAAAGAGCTGGCGGCCACAAAATCTGAGCATAACTCTATCGTTCGCGGGCTTGAGGAAACTTGCAGCAGGCTCATGGCGGAGGCGCCGCGCAAGGCTAAATGGCAGGGCGAAGTCCGTGGCGAGTCGAGTCCCGAAGAGGCGGGGAGGCGAGCTTGTCAAGCTTCGGTCAAAGCTGCGCCAAAGCGAGCGACATGGCTGCGCTAGCCATAGAGTTGCTTCAGGCGCAGACGCGGATCCGAGAGTTAGAGAACGAGCTAGAGAAGCCCAAGCTGCAGCATGGACCGTAGTTTGACCCGGTTCATCCGTTCCCGGGCTCCGCGCCACGTACTTTTGTGTATTTTCTTTTGAATGTTCGTTTAGTCGGATAAGCATTGCGAAATGTGTGGTGGCTGAAGGGCTTAGCCGTTTTTCACCTTAGTTTATTGTGTCAAATCACGCGCACTGTGGGTTCTGCGGCGGCGACACGGGTTCACCGACGGCGAAACACGTTTGCGTGCACGGATCGGAGGCGAAACGCTCGCGCCGGTTCATGCATCCGGCCGAGCCGCTGTCGAGCCGCGAACGCATCGCCGGGCTTTGCTTGCGTGGGTGGGCGGGACCCCGTGGTGAGGCCTTGACTTGCGTTGACTTCTCCGTGCCAGCGGTGGGGCGGGACACGGTCAGCGGCGATTAAGCGCGGTTGGTATGCTGCGAGAGCGGCGGCGTGCGCTCGCGTCTCTTCGGCTCGGGTAGTGGGTTTTAATTACACCTTGCCGTGCGCGGCGGCAGCGGGTAGCCCGCAGGCGATAGGGCGTTATGCGGTCGTCGGCTTATAAAGCAAAGCGCGGCAACGTTGTCGCAACATTCCCACTTGGCTTAGCTCGGCCTCAAGCCAAAAAAGCGAAGTTCCGGTGGCGAGAGGAGACAAAGGAGAAGACATGGCCTCGGCGCCAACTCCGACGATCCGTTCGCTGGCTACTAGCGAAATCGATGATCTGCCGCCATTGTCTCCTCTGCCGGTCGATCCAGCCGCGGCGAAGTAAACGCCGGCGCCGATCGTAGCAAACCAGCGGCTGTTGGGCAAGCGCGCTCAAACTTCGCGCCGACGAGGAGGTGGCCATGGCGCCGGGCGCCACGTTCGCGGCGAGGCGGATCTGATGGCAGCGCGAGTTGCCGCCGATCTGCGTATCTTGTGTGCGGCGAGAGGAGGGGAAACTCGACGCCGCACGTAGGCTCGCGGCCGAGGGAACTCCGCCGCATGGTCGTGGCAGACAGAGATCGGGCGATTGCGGGGCCATCATAGCGGCGCCGCCTCCGCTGCTTATGGACTCCGCCGTCTATCGGCGGCGGCGGGCGCGACCGAAAGCGTCGGGACCGTCGAGCCAGCCGGAAAGGGCCGAGGCGCCAGCGGTCATCCGTCTGAGCCGGTGGGTGCGCTGGCGACCCACCGCATGGCCGCCGAGGCGCCATCCGAGCGCCGGACCGATTAGTGCCAGGCTGGCCCGCTTTCGTCGTCGTCATTGTCGCTCGTCGTCGGTAGTCTCTGACTCGCTGACTCGTCGCCTGCTGCCGCCCGGTAGGCGTGGCGAGGTTGTAGGATTTGGGCGCCATTGTAGGTGTAGTAGTGCGGCGCCCTCTTTTGCTTGTAGAATCCTTTGTTCTTGTAAGATCCTCCATGTGAAATGCAGTTTCTTTTGGGAAATCCCATCGTGTTGCTTCTGCTTGTTTGTTCGTTTCCTTTTCCTGTTCGAATCCTGTAATGCGAAAAAGCAGAGGAACTAGATGAACAGTAACAAAGTTCTAAGATGAACTTAGGAAATCTAAGCAAACAAATCGCTATTAGAGAGTTTGTTTTTGGTGCGCCTAATCATCCGGCACCCAGGCCGTGGCCAAGCTCAAGTGCGATCTTGGAGTTGGGCGCGGTCTAGAGACTAGAGTGATTTAGGAAAATTCGCGCGAACTCTTAACCCCCTAGTTTCGTTGGGCTGTGCAAAGGTGCAGGCCTTCCGAAATTAGGGACTTAGAAAAAAAAATTCACGAAAATCCCCAGCCCCCGAGCTTTGGTGGGCCTATTCCACTAGCGTGGCCGTTCGCGGTTTGGGGCATGGACCTCTTAGGACCGTTCCCCAAAGGCCTTGGTGGCAGAACATACTTGTTCGTAGCCATCGACACCTTCACCAAGTGGATCGAGGCCGAGCCGGTCTCCAACATCACTGCAATTGCCGCGGTACGTTTTTTCCGAAGCATCGTTGCCAGATTTGGTGTACCTAGCAGGATCATCGCTGACAATGTCACCCAATTCACGAGCCGAAAATTCAACGACATCGCGAGAAAATTGAGATGAAGCTTCGCCCTTGCTTCGCGGGCCCACCCACGAGCAACGGCGCGGTTGAACGAGCTAACGGACAACTAGTCCAAGGCATCAAAAGAGAGTCTACGACGCCTCAAGGCAAAACAAACAAGGTTGGGTCGACGAGCTACCGTCACCCCTGTAAGGTCCCGACAACAACCGGCCAAGCACAGGAGAAACTCCTTCCGACTCGCCTATGGCTCTAAGCGATCCTCCGGCGTAAATGAAACCGATCCGATCGCGTCGACTTCGCCAGCTTCGTGGTCAATGACGAGGAGCGGCAGCTTGACCTCGATCTACTTGAGGCTCGCCGTGAGCGATCCCTACTCCGAGCTGCGGCCTACCAGCAGTCCTTGCGTCGTTACGCGGCACGAAACGTACACACAAGGACCCTGCAAGTAGGAGACCTGGTTCTACGACGCATTCAGAACCTCGCGGGCTCCAACAAGCTTAACCCCAAGTGGGAGGGACCGTACAAAGTAGTCAGCACAGCACGCACGGGCTCAGTATGCCTCGCCGACAAGGACGGGAACGAGCTCCCTAGCTCATGGAACATCTCCCTTTTGCGACGCTTCTACGCTTAATCGGGTCGTAAGTCTCCTTCATTTCAGTTCAGTTCCAATTCAAAAAAAAAAACCCTCTCCCCCAATCACGAGTCACGCCGGTCTAAGTCTTGATCGTTTCAAGCAAGCCCGTGGCCAAAAGCCCGAAGGCTAAGGATAAAGCATTCCGGAGCATTTCCACGACGGGATAAGCCGATCTCTCGCACCCTAGTGAATCTCCGCGTGATGTGGAATTCCCGCGGCCCAAAGGTACAGTAAGCCCACGTCAGGATTGTTTGGATGGCTAACTTGGGCAAGCTTCGGGGTCAAGGCTTTTTGCGCCTAAAGTTTTAGCTTTCTTTGGGCCAAGATCGCCGCTGCCCACCAAAGCTCGGGGGCTGGGGATTTTCGTGAATTTTTTTTTCTAAGTCCCTAATTTCGGAAGGACTGCACCTTTGCACAAATTTCAACTGAAACTAGGGGTTAAGAGTTCACGCGAATTTTCCTAAATCACTTAGTTCTAGACCGCGCCCAACCCAAGATCGCACTTGAGCTTGGCCACGGCCCGGGGGCAGAAATTTGGATGATTAGGCGCACCAAAAACAAACTCTCTAATAGCGATCTGTTTGCTTAGATTTCCTAAGTACATCTTAGAACTTCGTTATCGTTCATCTAGTTCCTCTCCGCCAGACACGAGATTGAACAGAAAAGGAAACGAACAAACAAGCAGGAGCAACACGATGGGATTTCCCAAAAGAAACTGCATTTCACATGGAGGATCTTACAAGAACAAAGGATTCTACAAGCAAAAGAGGGCGCCGCACTACTACACCTACAATGGCGCCCAAATCCTACAACCTCGCCACGCCTACCAGCGGCGCTGGCGACGAGCCGGCCGGCGAGCCGCGAGACTCGCCGACGACGCAGCGACAATGACGACGACGAAGTGGGCCAGCCTTGGCACAATCGGTCCGGCGATTTCGGATGGCGCCCGGCGGCCGCGGTTGGGGTCGCCAGCGCACTCCACCGGTCTCAGACGGATGATCTCGCCGCGCCACTTTTTCCGGCGGGCTCGACGGTCCCGGCAAGACTGGTCGCGCCCGCGCCGCTGATAGACGGCGGAGTGCACGAGCAGCGGAGGCGGCGCCGCTATGATGGCCCCGGCAATCGCTTCGATCTCCGTCTGCCACGACTGCGGCAGAGCCCTCATCGGCAGCCGCAGTAGCGCCGACCTCCTCCTCCTCGCCGCCAAAGACAGCAAGCATACGCAGATCGCCGCAACCTGCGCTGCCACCGGTCCGCCGCCGCTGAACGTGGCCGCCAGCGCCTTGGCCACCTCCTCGTCGGCGCGAGTTTGAGCGTGCGCCGCCAGCGCAGCTGCTTGGCTTGCCACGATCGGCGCCGGCGCGTTTACTTCCCCCGCCGCGGGCTGGATCGACCCGGGCAGAGGAGACAATGGCGGCAGATCATCGATTTCCGCTAGTAGCCAGGCGAACGGATCGTCGGAGTTGGCATCAGAGGCCATGTCTTCTCCTTTGTCTCCCTCTCGCCTCCTGGGAACTTCAGTTTTCTTTGGCTTGAGGCCGAGCTAAGCCAAGTGGGAATGTTGCAGCACAACGTTGCCGCGCCTTGCTTTATAAGCCGGCGACCGTACAACGTCCTATCGCGCTGCGGGCTACCCGAAGCGTCGCTGCGCGCGAAGGGGCAGGTAATTAAAACCCACTACCCGAGCTGAAGAGACGCGAGCGCACGCGCCGTCTCGCGGAATACCAACCGCGTCAATCGCTGCACGACACGTGTCCCGCCCCACTGTCAGTGGCACGGGAGAAGTCATCGCAAGTCAAGGCCTACCCCGTGGGTCCTGGCCCACCTACGCAAGTAAAGCCCGGCGATGCGTTCGCGGCTTGACGCGTGGCTCAGGCCGGATGCATGAACCGGCGCGAGCGGTTTCGCCTCCGTATCTGTGCCTGGCAAACGTGCCCTCGCCGTCAGCGGAGCACTGTGCCGCGCCGCAGAGCCCACAGTGCGCGCGATTTGACACAATAAACTAAGGTGAAAAACGGCTAAGCCCTTCAGCCACCACACATTTCACAATGCTTATCCGACTAAACAAACATTCAAAAGAAAATACACAAAAGTACGTGGCGCAGAGCCCGGGAACGGATGGACCGGGTCAAACTACGGTCCATGCTGCAGCTTGGGCTTCTCTAACTCGTTCTCTAACTCTCGGATCCGCTGTCGCTCAAGCAACTCTATGGCTCGCGCAGCCATATCGCTCGCTCTTGGTGCGCTTTTGACCCAAGCTTCAAAGAAGCTCGCCTCCTGCCTCTTCAGGACTCGACCGCCACGGACTTCGCCTTCGATTTAGCCAAGGCGCTCTTCGCCATGAGCTCGCAGAAGTTTCTCAAGCCCGCGAACGACGGAGTTATGCTCAGATTTTGTGGCCGCCAGCTCTTTAATGGCCGCCTCTCTGCGTTTGTACTCTTCGCCGCGTCATCATCTAACTGTCCGCCCATCGCTCTCATCAGCGAGGACGAACCGGCGATAAGCGTGTAAAGCTGAAACAAAGGAAGCCGCCTCGAAGCGCGAAGATTCGGCACTTAAGCATAACGCGCAGTTCAAGGGCACTACTGCTTGGTCCGAGCAAGCATGTTCTCCGTCCTTGCTTCGACGGCCTCGCGATATTTCTGCTGAGCCTAGGGACGGAGTCTCCTGTAGCGCCAGGACGGACAACCGACCGATTCTCGCTGATCTCTTCCGGCGGTGCGAGGCGTGGCGGCGCTTAGCGGGCGCGACCGAGAGCGAGGTTACATTCTCCTTCGGCCGCCGCGCTCGGCGTCCCCGGTTTGGCGCCCGATTCGCCGCCCGTTTCTCCGCGTCCGCTTGGCGCGCGATTGATCGCTTCGTTCTCCGCGTCCTCCGGTTTGGCCGCCACGGCCCTCCGCCACGGTGGCTTCGCTCCGCAGCCCGTCGACGGATCGCCACGCCGAGCGTGGCTTTTACCAACGCGTCCTTCAGCTCGCCCACCGCCCACTTAGCAGCCACAAGCTCGTGCGGGTCATCCGGCCGGATCGGTGGAACTTAGGACGGCAGCACGCTTGGCGGCCTCGCGACTGGCGGCGTCTTGTTCTCCACCCATTCTGGAGTGGCCGAGTTCCAGCCTGCGGACGCCAACGGGGCCACGCTTAGGCATCGCCACGCCCGCCCATCCGTCCGGCGTGAGCACGCGAATCGCCAGACCGCTGACCAAAGAAGATCCGCCGATCGGGCGCCGAAGCACCTTCCCAACCGGGTCTTGAAGTTGTCGGCGATCCCCTGCGGTCGACACACCACCCATGCGCGCCGGCGTCCTTCAACGCGCAAGGGCGTGATCCACACAGGGTCATGGCCCACTACGACCTGCACCGTTTCCGCAATCCCCTCGGAAGCATCCAGTACCGCCACCGGTAGGCAGTATACTGGTCCTCCGCGGACCGGCTGGTTCTTGCCCTTAACTTCTCCAACCCGGCGGCTCTACCGCGCCACTGAGCGCATCTCCTCGGGTCCCATTTGTTGCCCTTCGCCACCCCGCGGCCTCCATTCTTGCGGCAAAGGCACTCTCCCTAGGTGTGACTGCTCATCTTGGCACCCACAGCCTCTGTAGATGGAAGCAGCACGGAGCCCGCCACTTTGGCGCTGCGCACTGCAACAAAGAGCGCGGTGATCAGACATTAGAACAGAGTAGCGACGTTCAGCGCGAGAAACTTACACGCCGGTTCAAGCTCGGTGTCTCAGACACCTGGCGAGGACGCAGAAGAGCTCTGTCTCTAGCCCGCCGACATGGCTCGTGGTGGGCAAAGCCGCCCTCTTCCGCCCGCAAGAGTCTTCCTCGTGGGCCCTCATTGCGGGCGCCGTTGCTAATGACGGACCCGATACGGCAAAGACAACCTCCTCCTCGTCACCGCTCGGGACGGGCCGGTACGTTCTCCTTTTTTCAGAGGCACCGCGCTACAACACGCACGACACGAAACTTAAGGGCCGCTGGTGCCTAGCACCCAACCCGTGTCGGAGAATGGGAGCTCACCTGTGCAGGCGCGGCGCGTTTTCCTGTGTACATCTCTGCACCTGCCCACGCTGAGCCCGCCGCGGCCGCTCGAGGTGCTGTTTTCCCCTTGCCCGCCGTTGGCAATAGGACCGGCGCCCCGTTGGATGCCGTCGGCGTTCCCGCCGGCGAGGGCCCCTCATTCGAGCCGTGGCCTGAGTGGTCTTCCCAGCCACCTTCCACGTCCGCTGCAGAACAAAAGGTGCGCCTCGTCAAGACCTCGAGGGTGCGCGCGGCTGGGAATTCAATCGAACAACTTCCGGGCACTTACCTCGGACAGTTTGTCCTTCACAAACCGTATGCGGCGAGGAGTCTTGTCCAGGGTAGCAAGATCCTCGCGATCCGCCTAACCTCGCGGTTCGAGAGCCTCGTGATAACGCCGTTAGCGGTTGCGACGCCGCTTTAACACGGAGTTAAGCGTAAAGTGCGGCTCGCGCACCTTCGCGGAAAATCCCGGTCCGGATCCTCCCAACCATCCATGTCGCCGACGCGACGCGCTTGGGCGCCTAACGGGCCGATCCGGTGCGGATGAAGCCGACGACGCCTCATAGCCCGCTGCCGCCCTAATAAGCTTTTTGATATCGGCCTCGTGGCTCGGGTCCTCCGCCGAGGCTCGCTCCGCCTGGAAGATTGGCGATCCGCGCGCCGCTGAGTATTCGTGGTCGAGCCCCACGGTTCAGTAGAACCACCGCCGCCCAACCATCAACCTTCGCCCTCACCTCGTACTCGGGATACGATTGGCTGCCCCAGCCTCGGCGCGCGGTCAGCTAGAAAACCCCGCCGTTGCCCACTCGGTGGTCGCGGGTTTCAACTCAAGAGGTGTGAAGAAGGCTCACCGTCGGCCGCACTTCGCAGGCGCCGCATGTAAACGCAAAGATTGACAGATGGACGAAGATTGCGGAGACAGTTCTCGGCCTCACTCGGTGAAGGCGAAGAAGTCCGGATGAACTGCGATTCCGCATGCGAATCCAAGATAGCCGAACCTCGGCGGACTAACTCGTCGGGATTGGGCCTTGGCTCCGGATCCGCCGGGAAGCCTCCACGCGCGGTCGACAAAGCCATCCTCTCTAGCTCGCCATTCTCTCCTGCGTCGGTAGCGCTCTCTCCGATGACAACCATGGCGGCAGGAACAAGGAGCGAAGGAGAGGATGAAGACAGGGCAGGGGATGGTGTCGCGAGGCGAGTTCCCCAGCAGCGCCGCCCTTTAAAGAAAACAACAGTCGAAACGGAGATCGTGGGAATCGTGCCCAAGGAGGCGCTACCGCTCCACCTTTACATCAAATCAAGTTTAATGCTCAGACTTTGACCCCTGAGCCAAATATCCCCACTCGGCACGTGATGAGGATCTCCTCTAAAACCTCAGACCGGCTCACAGGCGACTCCGCCGAGGCTCGGGTCGGGTTGTTGGTGATTAGTAAGCGGCTTATCTTGAAGGTGCCTTGGGCCGATTCTGCATCGCCCACCACACAAACAAGACCAAGCGTGCTATTCTCGCCGTACTAAAGAAGCCGCTTAACTCGCCGTGGCTGCCCGGGCTTGACTAGGTCAAACCGTGCGGCACCATGTCCCTCCCTGCTATTCTTAGCCCGGAGAAGGTCCTCGAGTGATCCGCCACCCGCAGGTGTGGCGACAAGCGTCATGGCTCATCAGATTTCTCCGGCCTTGACCGAACGAATCAGGTTGCCTCAGGCCCGCAACCTGTGGGAGTACACGGCACGACTCATTCGCCGCTTGCCTTCTTTGGCGCAAGAGATGGTTGTTACGCCACGCGACGCCCCTAACGGGTGGCGCGAGACCTGCCGATCCGGCCAAGGCTATTTCAAGGATAAAGGAAAGTGGTTTCTCCCTAAAGAGGCTTCCTCCCTAATAGGCGCCGAGACAAACACGTGTCCAAGATTAACTAACGACTAGTTTCTCCTCGCAGCTCGGACTGACAGATCCCTGAACGAGACAAGAACTTCACCACTAAAGCAAAGACCGGCGTGGGGCCCACGGTATCAGCTCCGGGCACCCCGCTGCGCCTATAAAAGGGGCGGCTCCTCTCCTTCCGTCCCCCCCGATCCGATTCCATCTGACTCGAGCCCAAGCAACACCCGCATCCGAAGCTTCCTTAGCAAGTAGTCTTAGTTCTCAGCCACCTTCATTGTAAGCTCGGGATCGGTGCCTTCAAGCCCGGTCTCAGCACCCTTGTACTGTTTCCACCATATAATCGACTAAGCTGGAGTAGAGCTATTACCCGGCAGTGGGGGCTCGAACCAGGGTAAATCGACCTCGTCTTCGTGCTTCGAATTTCCTCTTTTTCTTTCTTGCACTGTACTGAGGACCTATACCCGGGTCATCAAGTCGCACCAGGCCCTTGTCCGGGAAGACAGCGCGGCCCTAGCCTTCCGCAGGCTTGGCCGCCACCCGGGTTGCTGAGAAAGGTCGTCGTTGGGCCTCACTCCAACTACAAATTCGTCTGCCGGTCCGTGGACCACTGCTCTTCAGGAGCGTGATTCCCAGACACCGACACATATACATTATAGTACATAACAACATTCAAGCAGTACAAGTGCCTTTTACGATTACAACCTTTTTTTCGCAGCAAGGGCCTTTTGGCACCAGCGGCTAGAGCTCCATTACTACTTGTTGCCTCAAGATTCAGCTCGTCATATGGAGATATTACAGCAAGGTTGAGTACTTAAGGTACTCAACAAATGATAACCTTACTTTCGAGTTATTAAATGCGTTTGACATTGGCTCAATGATTATGATTAAGGTTTATATTGGCACATGACTTGACTCACAATGCAACGGTTAACAAGATTAGCATTTGAGTTAAAATAGGTAAAACATTTGGTCCTAGAGAGCGAATTCAACGCTCTCTCCAGTACCCAAGTTTATATTGACAAAGGTCTTGGTGTTGAAGAGAGAATTATTACATTTCTACCCATCCCTATGCTACAGAGGCATGCAACTTTACCCACACGTAATGCGCAACTCGACCATGATTAGTGGCCAAGCTGGCATACAAGACCTCGCTCCCATGTCACTCCATCAGATACACCCCAATGGTGCCAACCAAGGGCTGACCTGTAAACATCCTAGCCCAAACTTTCACACACACGTAATAAGAAGTTAGACTTCTGCACACACATATCAAGAATTCCCTGGCATCATGTCTTGCACTCATTGCCTCGGAGTTGTAAATGGTTTTGTGAATAGGGTTTGAGATCAAGACCTCATGACCATTCAATACATGTGTGGTTTGCACTATAGTCGTCAAGGTAGGGAGTAGCTCAATGGACCGGCCCTTAAACAACTGAAATAGATATACTATGAGTATCAAGTATTGTCCATAAACCATATCAACATCAGATCACATCCACAACATACATGGGTCGTATAACAGTTGTCAAGTCCAAATAGGTCAATCTTATCAATCGATAACCATAACTCATATATCACTTTAGGTGCCTTTACCTTCCCCGCCAGAAAAACACTCTCTAGGGTTGTTTACTAGCCTTTCAAGTTTTTCTTTCCTAAGCCATCCCCTTATCAAAACTCACACACCACCCCATTTGTAAAAAGCATTTGGTTGTATTTGAGTAAAAGACCTCTTCAAACAGAGTTGAGGGTTATCCAAAAAGAAAGCAAAGTTGTGACTCTAAACCAGCACTAGCACACCTAGTTCAAGGATTAAGGTCAAACCATTACTTAGGGTTGAAAGGCAGTCCTAGGTTTCAAGGGCGTGTGGCATTTCAATTATAAAAAAAAGGAGGTAAGTAGTCAGTATGGGGCATAACTAATACAAGTATTTACAAGACACATATAGAAAGCATGCAGTAAGAGGGACATATCAGGTTTACTTGGCAAGTTTTACTCTCGCGCTAAAGGGGTTGTAAATATGATCAAGGGGGTTTGTGGTTAGGACTTGCCTTTATTATTGTCCTGCTGCGTGAGCTTCTCTTCCTCGAAGTACTAGTGGTTGAACCTATAGCTTTCGTCATCTTTGGGAACTGACATACACATGAAACAATACTTTAGTTACCATATAACTAAAATACATAATAAATATATGTTTATAATGCAAGAACTAAAAGAGTGAGGCTAGAGTTTGAGGACAAAGTCATGGAATGGGTTTAGGAGCAAAGAAGTAACTTTCAGATAGGATTTGAGCATCAAAAGGTGAAAGAATGACTTAGAAATTATTACAAGGTTAGGGTTTTTTCCAGATTTTTTTGTAGTGTTTTTGGAGCAAGAGAAGGTCAAAGAGTGAATTCTCGTGTACACTTTGGAAGGATTAAATCAAGGAAATACTACATGAGAAATGAGCGTATTACTCGGTTAGATTTTTGTAGCGGAATCTATGGGCTCATGACCTAAACTTGACATGTGTGTTGTATTATCCTAGATTTGGTCAAAAAATAAAAATAAAAATAAACCACACATATTCTTTAGGTGTTAGGCGTGGCTGTAGAGATAAAGTTGTGTGTACTACATGTGAATATTTGTCTCTGTACTGAATTCCTAAAAGAAAATAGGAATAGAAATGTGTATACGTGTATATGAACATTTGTCTCCGCAGTACATTCATATAAGAAAATAGGAACCAGAAATCAACGGGCCTGATCGGCTGCCATTTTGCACACTGTTCCAACTTCCAACAGCGGATTCTACAGTAAATGGTTAAAAGGAGAAGCTGCAAAAGAGGGCAGCCGAATAGGCCCAATATCGTTAAAAAAAGTGGCATTCAAGATTGGCCGGATGTGGGAACGGGCTATTGCAATATTGCCTGTATAGGTTTTTCTATTGGGAAAATCTCATGTGCAATCAGACGTCTCATCATGCAATTAATAAATTTTAGCCATTTACTTGTTTAGAGCCGAGGGAGAGCGTGAGTGAGGTTATTTGCAAAAGGCATACAACCACCAAAATAAAAAATAAAAAGACGCGATTTATTGAATTGCATGTTTTCACTGGAAGCCTAATTGCATACTAGTTTCCCTTCCCCGTATACATAGAAAATTGTTTTGGTTTTTATCGGTCGCTAAACTTAGGCCAAGCCCAAATCAAAGCTGGCTCGGTCTACGAATGCTGGCTATTGGCTCGATGACACTTTGTGTCACTGTAGTAAAGGTATGTTTAGTAGAGTTCTTTCTGATTTCAATTTTCTGTTAGGAGTGATTATCTTATAAAAGTGATTCCGTGGCTTAAGGTCTTTCTCTAATAATTTTATAAATAACACATGCACATAGAAAAACGTTATTTTATAGTGCATAAATAAACAAGATTTTAACTTAAGTTTCCTAATAGCTCTATATACTCTAAATAACAAAAATAACCTCCACCAACAGCAACACTCTATTTTAATGCAGAATAAATAAGCTCACCACGTGCAACACTCTATTTGTCATATAATTTGTGACACAAAAATATTGTTATCGCATAATTTGTAACAAAAGAATATGCTCACAGAAATCGTTAATAACTTCTGCATTATAACTGGCATTATAAAGCGATAGTAGCATAAAAATCGGTTCGACTCTCAGCGGGAGCAAATTATTCCAGGATTTAACAATGCTATTGTTATAGTGGCATGGCCATCGAAAGCGAGACATCTGTGGTGATTTTGTCAATCTTCAACTTAGTGACTCAGAGGTGCTCATAGGGTAGGGTGTGTATGCGTTCATAGGTACTTCTATTATCCTTAATCCTTTCTTCGTACGATGAATTGATTATTTTGCCTAATTTATTAGTTTGATAAATTTGTTCTACTCATCTTTTGTATGCACGTAAATCAATTGCTTTAGATGAAAACATGTATTCGACGAATGATTCTAGAAAATATCTCATTGCTATGTTATACATTACAATATATACATTATTATAGTTTGATTTTTCTAGTACAATGGCCCCACTCTAGATTTTTGTACAGGGCCTCGCATTATGCTTGTCCGGCCTTGTTCATAGGGGTGAGTGTACTTGCGTGTGTGAGTGCTTGTGTTGGTACAAGGTTTTAGAAGAAAAAAAAGAGAAACAAGAAAAAGAAATAAAAGATAGAAAAATGTAAAAATAAGGGGAAAAGACACGTGGGCACATTTTGATGCCGTACCGCCACAGCTCAAAAGAGCGCTAACATAAGAGCATGTACAATGGTACACATCAGCTGTCTCTAAGCTGTCTATAAGAAATGTCACCTCATTCTTTTGCTGATGTGGATGAGAGAGGAACAGGAGAGAGAGAGGAGACGACGCCCAAAGAAGTTTACTGGCGCTAAGCGTCGACTCTAGCGCTTCACAGTGTGTTTTCTCTTCTGCATGCAAAGACGCAGACCCAAAGATGCGACCATGCATACCCCTTTAGCAATTTACTATTTGCTATATCTTCTTATTGGCATTTTCGATTACCGAACCGATTTCAAAAATGGATTCCTAACATTTTTTCGAACAAAACTAGACCACACTTGCCACATAAATTTCAAAAGTTTAAATTTTTTATTTTTAAATTTTTGATTATATAATTGTTTATTTTAATTTTAAATTTTTTTTATTTTTTGTTTAAAATTTATAGCCCCTTTGATAACAATAATTTTTAAACTCTATTTAACTATTAAACTATATAGACAATGCAGAAAGACTACCCCATCAGATGACTGTCTCAGATAAATTGCCTCAGAAAGCGACATTAAGAATGCTTTAGAGGCAGCAATTGCCTCTACCATCATTATACGCTCTGACAGATGTGCTTTAATCTCACTCCCTAACCGGGCCTTATATTGCTCAAGAATGGAGCCGGCCTGTCATTGTGCCTGATGAAGTTTGCTTCTTTCGCCAACCGTTGGATGATAGATGGAGGGCATCAGGAGGAGGGAAAGTCACGGGTGACTTCGCTTCTTGACGTCAGGCAATCTGCGCCCGCCCCGCTCACCGCCGGCGGCTGCTCCCCCAAGGCCCCAACCCTCGGACCCTCTCCACTAATGCGGGCGCCACCGGCCGCTCCGGCGCCACCGCCCACTCCCTGGCGGCCGCCCACGCCCTGGCGCCGGCATGCTGCGCCCGCGCCCGCGGCGTCCTCCTCCACTCCCAAAACCCTGCTGCTCCTCCTACCAGTCTTCCTGCTCCTCCTCTTCGTGCTCTCCAGAGCCCCGGATCTCACCTTCTCCACCGCCCCCGCCTCCCCCTCCGGCCACCTCCGGCCCTTCGACTGCTACGCCTCGCCACAGGCCTCCCCGGTCGTCGCCAACCTCGTGGAGGGCGTGCCCCACCCCTTCTTCTACTCGCTCGCCGACATGGGCGCCCTCCCCGACCACCCCCACAAGAACATCGCCCGCCTCCTCAAGGGCAAGCGGTTCCGCAAGCCCGATATCTCCGAGACCATCCAGGAGCTGCTCGACGGGGAGGTGGGGAAGGGCCGAAGGGGCGACCATCTGGCGGGGTGGTGGTGGACGTGGGGGCCAATGTCGGCATGGCATCGTTCGCGGCCGCCGTGATGGGGTTCCGGGTGCTAGCGTTCGAGCCCGTGTTTGAGAACCTGCAGCGGATTTGCGACGGGGTGTACCTCAACCGGGTGCAGGACCACCTTGTGCTGTATCACGCGGCCGCTTCTGACCGAGTTGGGAATATCACCATGCACAAGGTACTGGTTCTGAGTCTAGTTTGGTTTCCCAAACAGATTAACTCAGCATTACAACTTTGTTTTGTCACTGTTATAATTGATAAATGCAGTCATTTAGAATTGGAAATCGTTATGGTTTTTCAGCAATAAATAGACATATTTTTCAATTTCCATACTGGGCTCTAAGTCTGGCATTTTACTTTTGTTGATGGAACAAGCTTACATGAAAAATCAATATTAGTTGTCCTGTGTCCTGTCTCATACTGATATACTACAATATTTTGAAAGCAACACAATGAACTTTGCATTACAGGATTACTATTTTTCTCAGAAACTTGTAGCCTGTTCATAGTTGGCGTTAGCACATATCTGAAATTAACTGAGAGATAAGTGCATAAACAAAGTTCCCATGTGGTTTGCCAATTACTCTGACCTGCGTATGGTCATGGTCGTGCGCTTGGCCCCTGGCAGTGTTGTATCGTGTGTTCTACCCCTGAGGGGTCCCTAACCTCTCGGGGGTTTGTCCTTGTTCTATCTTAATGAAATGACATGCAGTTCTCCTGCGTGGTTCGAGAAAAAAAAAATTACTCTGATTCTTGAGAGATATTGGCATATTCTAGAAATCTCAAAATTTCTTTCTGAGTCTGGATAATGCTTCTATTTTTCATTTTCCACTACTTATTGAGTATTCTGGTAACCTAGGTGATTGGCCGACTTGACAACAGTGCTATATCTGCAATTGGTGCAAAGTTAGCATTCACGTCTAATGAAGAGATTGCTGTTGAAGTTACCACAATCCCATTGGATGAAGTTGTTCCAGATACCGAGAGAGTAATTATGATAAAAGTTGATGTTCAAGGTTGGGAATACCATGTACTGAGAGGTGCATCAAAATTGCTTTCAAGGAGGAAAGGTGAAGCTCCCTACCTTATATATGAAGAAGATGAGCGCCTGCTGCAGGCAAGCAACAGCAGTGCACAGGAGATAAGGGCATTTCTCAATAGTGTAGGTTACAATCACTGTACAAGGCACGACAATGATGCTCACTGTACAAAAGAATAGTCAAGTTGGTTTCTGAGCTTAAGGATTGTGTATGAACAGCAAAGAATCAATTAGGATGTCTTGAGCTATACGAGAAGCAGTTTTTGGACCTTTGCCACTCAGAAGACCAGAGGTTTAGACGTCATATGTCCAATAGTTGTGTTGCCTTTAGTTCCATGGTATCCTTTGATTTTTCTCTTTTAGGTTAGTTTGTTGATTGCTGGGCATGTTCTTATTATATGTTATGGATGCTTGGTATAATATCAATTTTAGATATGATTATGTAGCTTCTGTTATTTATGCTTCTCTTGAAAATATATGTGTGTCCATTGGACATCCTGAATCTTAATGAACATTTCCAGATGCTAAGTACTGAATATCATTAATATAGATGCTTCAGGTCATCCTGTGTTTTGAGAAGCATCTAGGAGTTTTGTTTAAATTTGAACAGCCAAATTAATTATCTTAACTCACTTTTTGGCCTACCTCACATATTTCCTTTCAGTTGCATAGTTTACCCACTGAAGTTCTCTAACATGATTTCTTTGATTGATATTCGGCATAACTTTTACCTGAAATGCTAAGATCTTACAAACCTGAAATATTTGGTTTAAAAATAACAAGCTGATATTGTGCTTAGCTGATTCTATTGTTTTCAGAAGTATTTTGATAGTTTAGCTAGTTGTGCTTCTGAGTTAAACTAGTCTTGTTTTCATTTATAATTATTTGGTACACTAAACTCCCTTGCTAAAATTAAGGTTACATCAACATATATCCGTATCGGATCCTAGGTTTCAGATTGAGAAAATACATTATTTTCCTATTTGCAATCTCTGCAGAATGTCACCATCTATTTCAATCCAAGGGATGTGCGCAATCTTCGGCCAGTCAGCACCATATTCTTTTATGAGCCTCTCCTTGAGCAGTGGGTGACAGAGTGCAACTTCAATCTTCCTTACAGATAGTGGCACCGGTTCCTCTGGCAGTGATTCCAATTTAGGGCAGTTCCATAAGACCAACTTATCCAGGGAGTGCAAGCTGGACAGAGTGGAAGGAAGTGATCGCAGAGTGTTGCAACCACTTATACATAAGTTCTGAAGTGACTTTAGCTGTTGGAGGATATCACTGTCATCTGCACTGAAGGAGTTGATCTCTGAGCAATCTTGGATGTCTAGACTCTCAATGAGCTCAAGCCTCTCTTAAAAGAGGACACTTGAGTATGGCCATTTGATCCGTGATAATGCTTCTAAGTGACCCAAAGCTTGCAATGATTTCATTGTTCATTTGTGAGGATAATCCGGTAAGTAACAAGGGGCAATTAAATATGCAAAGAGACGAGACACTGGATCTGCCTGTGGTCGCATGTGCCAACTTTATATCATGGTGGTATGGCACCCAATACCTTTTCCTTGCAGTTGTTATCTCTGCAACGTTAGGAGGTACTGGAGGCAGTGCTTTGAGCTTATTGCAGTCCTTAATCACAACATTGCGTAGATTCCTCATCGTCTGGACACTCCATAACCACTCATTGAGTTCTGGCATGTCATCAAGCACCAACTCTTCCAGTGACTGGAATGGCTCCAGTTGGCTGCCACTGCCATATGCCTCTGGACCTATCTGCCTCAGCATTTTCAAACGCTGCAACCAGATTGTTCGGATGGAGGGAAGTTGACCAAGTGGTGGGAGCTGCTCCCATGCATTGCAGCCACTTAGGAAAATAAGCTCAAGATTACTTAGCCATTCGTTCTCAAGCCAATTAGGGGATTTGACTCCCATCCAACCCATGATGTCTAGTCTTTTTAGATTTTCGTGTGGTTGGAGAGCTTCTAGCACATCCTCTTCCCTGTTTGTATTTACCTCATCTTGATCAGATGCCCACATTAGCTGCAGCACAGCTAGCTGGCCTTTCTTACACAAGTTGGCTTCCTTTGCCTCATCAGGAGTATCAATATTCTCAAGGTTTCTGATCTGGAGGGATCCTTGGAGCTCTAGTAGATACCCAAGTTGAACAATACTTTGTGTTTGCTCTCTGGTGACCTTAAAAATTGGCAACCTCTGAAGGCATTTCAGCCTTCCAATGTCTGTTATGGTGGAAATAATCTGATTAGCTGCTGTGAGATGTCGTAGATTGACCAAGTTGTTCATTCTGGAAGGCACTTTTCCAAGCCTGCAACCTGATAAATTCAGAACTTGTAGGTGGTAGAGTTTGCACAAGAATTCTGGTAGTGTGGTGATGGTAGCTGTTGACATATTTAGGTACCGGAGATGCACACATTGTCGTATGCTATCAGCAAGTCTGTCCATCATGCATGGTGATAAATCCAACACACGGACGCTTCTTATGTTATCGAGAACCACTTGAGGGATGGAAGCTTTGATTGGAGCCACTGTTCTGCTAGTGAGGAAAATTAGAGTGCGTAGATTCTTGTATGGGATTGTATTATCAAGTGCTGAAAGGCTATCTAGATGCACTGACAGATGGCGTACCAATGATGGGACTCTTGTCCATTCATCATTTCCTATTCTGAAGCATTCCTCGGTTGCAACTGATTTTGCAAGCTCATAAATTACAGGTGGCATCACATAATAGCTGACAAATTCTTTCTTCTGAATCTTGAAGAATGACTTATTACATAGATCATTTATGTATTCCTTCCCAATGTCCTCCATTCTCCTGCAACCATCTGGGTGCACAAAACCTTGTGCTATCCACAGGAGAATCAACTGCTCAGCTTCAAATTCCCAGTCCCTAGGGAAGATGCTGCAATATGCAAAACATTTTTTTAGGTGTGGTGGCAGATTGTCATAGCTCGTTCGAAGAATTGGCATGATTTCCTCCCATCCTGCATTTCTTTGCAAGACTTGTCTCCACTCATCTACACTGCGTTTACATTTCAGGTGTCCAGCTACCACCTTTGCACCAAGAGGAAGACCACTGAGTGTCTCAGCAATTTTCCTTCTGATGTTCTCCATTTGTGAGTTGATAGTGTGGTTTGTCTCATCAAATATAGAAGTCTTTATCAGGGACCAACAATCATTAACTAGCAAGGCCTCCAAACAAATTATATAGGATGATTGCAGCATCTCTGCTACTATACTTGACCGAGTTGTCAGAAGTATCTTGCTCCCCTTTGCTCCGTCCTTTGGGGGGGCTAGCAGCTTCTGCCAGTTCTCTTGTTCTATTGCTATTATGTTGTTGTTGTTCCAAACATCATCTAAGACAAGGAGGAACCTTTTTGACGCAAGCCTTGCCCTCAGTGCCACTTGAAGTCTATTGAAATTTGTTGTGCCATCATGCCTAAACCGACTGCTGAAAGCTGACTCCAGCATTTCTTTTGTGATCCTCAGCTCGTCAAAGAGATAAGTTACACAGATCCACATTCTCACATCAAAGTTCTCTGTTATTTTGGTGGTGTTGTACACATGCTGTGCTAGAGCAGTCTTGCCTATGCCACCTACCCCAACAATAGAGACAACAGAGACTGGATTATCGTCCTGAGAATTTGTTGGAGTGGTTACCAATTGTTGGGCTTCGAAGTCCCGTCCAATGATTTTCCCATGGGGTATTGAGCTAGTCATGATGTTGCGGTTGTTGCTCCTGGTGTTCCTGGGTAGGCTGAGTGCTTCACTAACTCCACTTGCAACCTGCTCAATACGCTCCAATAGATTTACCATCTTTTTCTTTACCTTGGTTGATCTATCCCAACATGGTTCCAGGCTAGAAGCTGGGCCATCTTGGTTGCGAAACCGTGAGTGCATGAAGGCGCTGATTGGGCTACTGCTACTCTCATTTGCACTGGATTCTTCCATTTCATGATGGAGACGGTTGTACTCAAGCTTGTCTAGGAGATCCTCTGCATCATACATGACATCTCGTAGCTCTCGCATCCATGGAAGAGAGCTGTAGGAGAGTGCTGGCACCAGCTCAGTTCCATGGAGAACTGACTGTGTGCGAAGCAAAGCAACACGAAGCCGGTCCAGCTCATGGTCGATGCCACAGTCGGCCGTCCATCTCCGGAGCTGGTAGGACAGGTACTTGTCGAAGATAACCTGGATGAACCATCCACCTACTGCCAGGTAGCTGGAGATGTCCATAGTGCTGATTACTGAGCTTGCTATCCCTTCTTAAGACCAATAATGAATATGTACTGCCAGACTACCAGGTCAAAGTCTTTCAGAAGTCTATGTGGAGACTTTTACACCATATGCCAATGGGCTCTATTTTATTTTGAAACTGACACATTTTTCAGCTTTAATCATTTTTTGGTTCTTTATGAACCTTCATGCACCCTTTTCAGCTGTCCTATACTAACCTGTTGTGACCGTTCCAGTACAGCCTTAAATATCTTCTATTCTGGCACTTGGTTGTCCAGAATTTGTTTGGGTGTCAGGTAAGCCATAGTTCCGATCTTACTTGTGTATAGTCTGTTGTGAAGAGTAAATAACAGTACTTTTGTGGTCACCAAGAAAGCATAGGGCATCTGTATTTTCACCATCCTTTGGCCGGTTTTATACATGTCTAAACAGGCCAGCCTGCCGGGCAGCCCGTGGCACGGCCCACTTAGAGCCCGGTCCAGACCCGGCACGGCACTCACCGGGCCCGTGCCGGCCCGGCATGAGGCGCGTGCCGTGCGTGAGCTTATGATCTAGCCCGCGGTGCAAGCACGGGCACGGCCCGCCTTTTTTTTTTTTTGTAAAACTTTCATATATTAATATAAGCAATATCACTTCAATCACAAATAACAACATGAGCATGGTTAAGCACCTGGGAGCCTCAAGTCTAGGGTTCGAACCCTTGCTATTGCATATTTTCACCTAGTTTTTGCAAATTGTGTCATTTATTAGAGGCGGGCTTAGCAGGCCTAACAGACCTTGGGTTGGCCAAGACGCACCACGACCTATGGCATAAACGGGCTTTTATGGGCAGGTCAGAGCAGCTCGTCTTGGCCAGCATGGCCCGCCCATTTGGACATCTATAGCTGGTTTTGTGGAGTATAGTTTGTACTCCATTTGTTCTAAATTGTAAGGGGTTTTAGACCTCTTTTTCTCTGTCCATATTCATATAAATGTTGATGAATCTATACACATATACAAACCACATACATAGAATAATGCATGTATCTATTCGAAAGCTAAAACGACCTACAATTTGGAACTGAGGGAGTACGAGTTTTGGTGTGAAGACTAAGCAAAGATATTTTGGTCTACTTTTGTCGTTGGTGATAGACATGAGCTTCCAGGACCAGGAGATTCCAATCTTCTTTGGGTTCGTTTTGGTTTTGCTACTATTAGCTAGGCCAGGGGCGGATCTAGGAATTGGCTATGACCAGGGCTGGTTCAAGCTTAATGTAAGGCTGTGTTCGGTTCTGCGTATTCAGTGCGTAACCCTGTTCTTGGGAACTGGACTGCACTCGTCGTTCGATGTAAAATATCTAGCGTTTGGCAGCAGCCTGCTACTGTCTGACAGTCTGTGGCATGCTCCTGCAACGATTCTGCACAACCGAACACAGCCTAAGTTCAAAACATTTCCCTTTAGGATATGTATAACTTTACAAATATTTCCATTGACTTTTTAGCTTAGGACCAGGGTTGCAGCCCGGGCAGCACTGCCCCTGGACCGCCACTGAGCTAGGCCCATTATATTGTACGCTAGAGATTGATGCTTGTTTGAATAATTTTGTTCTTAGAGATCCTGCTGCTTTTGGTTACAAAAATACACATGCTGGTTTACATTAGTAATCCAATTTCCAAGAGAACACATGAAGCAAGTTGCAAGGCCAATCAAGACAAATTGGAGCGGAAGGGTCAAGGTCACTTGAAGGAGGGTTGATATTTAGATATTACAGATGTTAGTTGGTCTTGTTAAGCCCTGGATTGTAGCTGGATTAGTTATGTCTTCAATTTGGATTGCTGAATGTTTGTAGACTGCCTCCTCTGTAACCCTTGTGGCCCATTAACAGAGGAAACATAAGGGAGGTTTTCTCGTTTTATGAGAATAATAGTAGTAGTAATGGGAGTGTCTGTGTGAGCATGAAGTAACCCTAGCTACTGAGGTAGTCCCAATCCATTGTATGGTGTGATGAGTGATTGTCAACGGTGGAAGCCCTCCAAGTGTGACCGGAGGCAATCCCAGAGTGCACTTGGGGTCTAGAGGAAGTCCTTCAGGTGAAGGCAAAGGTAAGTCCGTGTTGCTTGTCTCAGTGTGTGCAGGATGTAGGACACCGGGGTGAATTAGGCGTTCTAGTAACTATGGTTCTCAATTTCAAACCTTAACAAAACCTATGCAATGTTCTATCCAAATGTGCCTACGGTTTTGCTAAGTGTTGCTAACTCTACCGTAAAAAGACTTGCAACCTATAATCCAATCCTAGAAGCTAAGCTAGGAATGTAAGCACATAATTGCAAGTATATAAGCACGGAATGTAAATGCGGAAGTAAATGTGGAATGTAAAGCGTGCGGTAGAGATGCAAACTCTCGGCCTATGAAGGCGACGATGGCAACTTGACACGGGCGATGTTACCAAGGTATCGGGAAGGCGCGCAAGCCAATCCCACTAGTCCTCGTTGTTGGAGCGCCTCCTCGCAAGGATGCCCCCGCAAGGGCCAAGCTCCCGGTAGGGTAACTCTGTGGATAGTCCCGGCTCTTCCTCGCACGCAAGCGGGTACTCCGGCAACCTCTCCCGGATGCTCCCCGTACCGTTCTTCCACTATGTGAGCTTCGGTCGAATCGCCAAGGGCCTCACTTCCTCTCACAAGTGATGGTGGCGGCCACTCCACAACTCGGAGGGTCTCGCAAGACTTACAAGCCCCACACTACACTCACAGTGCGCGCAAGCACGTATCTTGTTCAGAGATTCGCAAATCTCACAAACAACTTGATCGCAATCAAGCTCTATGCGCTATGTGGCCTAAGGATGCACTCGCAAGCACTAGTCCTATGCCAAGATGTGGATATGAAGCACTATGATGTCTTGGAGCTCTCAAGGAAGTGTCTCAACACTTGTGTGAAGTCTAGGGCTTCTAAGCATTCCACATGAGCCGACCAAGGGGGTATAAATAGCCAAGCCCAAGAAACTAGCCGTAGGGGGGCAGCTGATTGCGCTGTCGCAGTGTGCATCGGACAGTCCGATGCTGTGCATCGGACAGTCCGGTGCTCAGCCCCCAACTAGCCGTTATGTCGACCGTTGGAGTTGGTACGGCCGATTTGTGAGCATCGGACAGTCCGATGCTTAGAAAGTGCGCGGCCGATTGATGGATCATGTCTTCTGGTGTTCTTGTCCGATGAAGTGCATCGGACAGTCCGATGCTCGTTAAGAGCGCCAGTCTTGAACTGCTGCCTCCCCTGGACTACTTGTCCAATGATTGACATCGGACAGTCCGATGCTCGTTAAGCTTCTGTTCTTCGGTAGGTTTTGAAGCAGCTTCTACTTGTTCGATGATGGGCATCGGACTGTCCGATGCTATGCATCGGACTGTCTGATGCTCAGTAATCTTCTGGCCTTCGCTGCGTCCTTCTTCCATCTTCTTCTTGGTGATGTCTTGGGTCTTTTGGTCGATCTTGTTGATCCTTTCTCACCCTCTTTGATCTTCCTTTGAGGTGTTTGTACCCCAAGTACATCCCTTGCATCCCTAGGACTAAAACACATATTCTACCAAACATATTAGTCCCAATGGTTAGTGTTGTCATCTTTAATCACCGAAACCCCTTAAGCACAAGGCTAGGGTCCATTTTCCTTACAATCTCCGCCTTTTTGGTGATTGATGACAACACAACCAAAACAAGCAATAAATAGTACAAATTAAGGAATTAGGTAAAAACAACCTACTTGCTAGGATGCAATGCAAGGCAAGAACATATGATGCTAATTGAGATATGCAATGATACCAATATAGCTTCAATCATGAAGCTTCATGTCTTGCCCTTGCCACTGCTTTATCCCCCTTTGTGGCTAAGTGGAGCTCCCCCTCACTCCAATGCCACTATGTCCCTTGATCTCCCCCATTAGATTCCATGATTTCTCCCTCTTTGGTTCATGCTTGATTCCTTGTAGACTTCTTGCTTTGGGCACTTCTCCTTTCTCACTTTCTCCCCCTTTGGAATCAAACACCGAAAAGGAAGACATTAAACGCACAAGGGAGAGTCTCATATACCATGATCCTTATAATGTGGAAAGGCAAGTGGATTCATGATACACAAGGACCCACATAACATAGACTAAGCTCCCCCTAAGTGTGTGCATACATATGGTGGATAGCAAAGCATATGCACAACTAGTCAATTAAGACAAGATAAGGAGCTTAAGCTATATTGTGCATGGAGGTAGCTATAAATGATTGAAATGTATGATACCAATTGAAATATTGATACCAATTGTGTGGAATACCACTTGAAGAACTATTTCTTTATCTTCTTGCATACCTCCGGGGATTTTTCCTTACAATAGAGACTACACACATGATAAACACTTGAAGAATATGTTAGTCTCATTGTCACAAACCATAGGATAGGCTCCCCCCTAAGTGAGTGCATACAAGCATTCGAATTACTTGTGAGGGTCAAGCACATGATACCATTTGAAGGGTCAATTGGGGAACTCACCCTATAATTTGGACTTTGGCACACAAAGATAAGAATTAAACAAGTGCCAATATCCTAAAACTAATAAAGCATGTGGGGTGCTCATGGGTTAGAATGAAGCACAAGCAACCCACCATATGATAGCCTAAGCATGCATTACAGGAAATTAAATATGCTCATGCAACCTAGGCAATAATAGTAACTAGATACATAATTGAAATTGCAAGAATTTAAATCTAGCTACCTAAACAAACCTATGTGGAGGATTTGGGTATTTGATGTTGAATGATTTTCAATGGTCTTCATCTCTTGACGAGCTTGGCTTTGACTTGATGCTTCATTCAAAATGTAGCCAAGCCTCCAAATCCTCCAAAGCCCTAATGGCTCTAAGTTGCCTTTGGAACCCAAACCTTCTTGGTTGCCTTCATGCTATGAATGATGTCCTTTGGCACCCAAATAGGTTGGTTCCACCCCTTGCCTTCCTTGTTGATCTTGTGAGCCACCACTTTGTTGTTGTTTTTCTTGAGCAAGTATGGTGAGCTCTTTTCTTTGTCAACCTTCAAGTAAGGATTCTTGTTGTTGTTGGCGTTGGAGGTGACGTTCTTCTTTTTCTTTTCTTCCCCTTTCTTCTTCTCTTCTTGCCCTTTCTTCTTGTCCTTGCACATGTAGGACTTGTGGCCCTCTTGATGGCAAATGAAGCACACCACGATTTGGCCCTCCTCAAGCTTGTTCACCACCGTGGGGTGGATATCTTGAGAAGGTCGGGCTTGCTCCTTCTTTATGCTTGCCAAGTCCTCCATGAGCTTTTCAACCTCTTGCTTAAGCCCCTCATTCTCCCTTGCAAGCTCATCATCTATAATAATACTTTCAAACCAAGACTTGCAAACGGGTGAGCAAGGTTCATCAATTAAATCAATGCAAGAAGTGGAGGCATCCTTTTTAGGTTCAAACTCAAAAGATGATGTAGGTGCCTCCAAAGTAGCTTTTAGTTCAAGAGCCTCAATTTTCTTGGTTAGTTCATCATTATCATTAGAGATAACTTCAAACTTGGAAACCAATTCTTGATAATTTGATGAGCTAGCTAGTTTTTCTTTAAGGCTCTTGTTTTTGGAAATTAGTTGATCCAAAGCTACTTGTTGCTCTTGGACAAGATTAGCAAGCTCTTGATAGGAGAGGGTGTCATCATCACTTACATCGCTTTCACTTGATGAATCCATACCTTTGGCCATAAGGCACTTGTGCGGTGATGTTGATGATGACTTGCCGGATTTGGACTTGTGGGAGCGTCTCTTGTGATGATCTTCATCTTCACTTGAGTCATCTACCCACTCCCCAATGCTCATGAAGGCCTTGTTCCTCCCTCTTTGTTCTTTTTGCTTCTTGAGCTTGCGGTTTTTCTTCTTCTCTTCCTCCTTGGCAATATAAGGACATGAGTCCCGATAATGCCCCTTCTCACCACAACCAAAGCATCCATTCTTTCTTTACTTTCTTCTTTGGCTATTGAATTGAACATCTTCTATGGTGAGAGGCATGCCCTTGGAGTTGATTTTCCTCATTGTTCTCTCCATCCTCTTGATCAACATCTTCACTTCTTCATCATCATCGGAGGAGGATTGCGCTTGATCATCTTCATCCCTATCTTCTTCTTCATCTTCTTCACTTGAGCTTGAGCTTGACTCTTGTTTCTTGCTCTTGCCCTTGCCCTTCCTCTTCACTTCATGACTTGTGAGTGCAATTGACTTTGATGAAGAGGTGTCTTGGCCCATACCATGGTACATCTCAAATGCACAAATCTTGCCAAGAACCTTGGAGGGGCTCATGGTGCTCAACTCTTCATTGTTGAGAAGATAGGTGATGATGCTTGCATATCTTTCTTTTGGAAGCACTTGGATGATCTTTCTTGAGACGTCGGCTTTAGTCATCTTGGTCACCCCTATAGAATTGAGCTCATTGACAAGAACATTTAAACATGAATACATGTCGTTAGCCAATTCATGGGGAAGCATATGGAAAGTATTAAGCTTGCGTTGAACCAAGTCTAATTTTTGCTCCTTGACGTCACTCGTGCCGTCGTGGAGGTCCTTAAGCTTTAGCCAAATCTCATGAGCGCTTTTGAGGCTTGAAACTCTATTGCACACATCAATGCTCAAAGAACTAAAGATTATATCACGAGCAATAGCATTGAAGTGCATTTCTTCCTTATCCACTTTGGTAAGCTTATTGGGCTTAGCGAGGGGATTCGCTCCTTGCTCCGTCACTCTCCAAACATCCAAACCTATGGCCTCTAAATGACTAGCCATTCTAATGCACCAATAGGGGTAGTTTGTGTCGTCAAAGTGTGGAACCTTAGAAGAATCCATCCCTACTCTTGTGACGTCCTTTTACTCAACCCGGCGGTGAAGCCAAAAGTCCAAATTTGAGTTGTGAGCTCTAAATACAATGAAAGTGGACTTGAATTGAGTGGCCTAGCTCTGATACCACTTGTAGGACGCCGGGACGCCCTAAGAGGGGGGGTGAATTAGGTGTTCTAGTAACTATGGTTCTCAATTTCAAACCTTAACAAAACCTATGCTAAGTGTTGCTAACTCTACCGTAAAAAGACTTGCAACCTATAATCCAATCCTAGAAGCTAAGCTAGGAATGTAAGCACACAATTGCAAGTATATAAGCACGGCATGTAAATGCGGAATGTAAAGCGTGCGGTAGAGATGCAAACTCTCGGCCTATGAAGGTGACGATGGTAACTTGACACGGGCGATGTTACCGAGGTATCGGGAAGGCGTGCAAGCCAATCCCACTAGTCCTCGTTGTTGGAGTGCCTCCTCGCAAGGATGCTCTCGCAAGGGCCAAGCTCCCCGTAGGGTAACTCCGTGGATAGTCCCGGCTCTTCCTCGTGCGCAAGCGGGTACTCCGGCAACCTCTCCCGGATGCTCCCCGTACCGTTATTCCACTATGTGAGCTTCGGTCGAATCGCCGAGGGCCTCACTCCCTCTCACAAGTGATGGTGGCGGCCAATCCACAACTCGGAGGGTCTCGCAAGACTTACAAGCCCCACACTACACTCACAGTGCGCGCAAGCACGTATCTTGTTCAGAGATTCGCAAATCTCACAAACAACTTGATCGCAATCAAGCTCTATGCGCTATGTGGCCTAAGGATGCACTCGCAAGCACTAGTCCTATGCCAAGATGTGGATATGAAGCACTATGATGTCTTGGAGCTCTCAAGGAAGTGTCTCAACACTTGTGTGAAGTCTAGGGCTTCTAAGCATTCCATATGAGCCGGCCAAGGGGGTATAAATAGCCAAGCCCAAGAAATTAGTCGTTGGGGGCGGTGATTCTTATTGTCGCAAAGATGCATCGGACGACCAAAGGTTTCAGCCCCCAACTAGCCGTTATGTCGACCGTTGGAGTTGGTACGGCTGATCTGTGAGCATCGGACAGTCCGATTCTCTGCATCGAACAGTCCGATGCTTAGAAAGTGCGCAGCCGATTGATGGATCATGTCTTCTGGTCTTCTTGTCCGATGAAGTGCATCGGACAGTCCGATGCTCGTTAAGAGCGCCAGTCTTGAACTGCTGCCTCCCCTGGACTACTTGTCCGATGATTGACATCGGACAGTCCGATGCGTAGCATCGGACAATCCAATGCTCGTTAAGCTTCTGGTCTTCGGCAGGTTTTGAGGCAACTTCTACTTGTCCGATGATAGGCATCGGACTATTCGATGCTATGCATCGGACTATCCGATGCTCAGTAATCTTCTGGCCTTCGCTGCGTCCTTCTTCCATCTTCTTCTTGGTGATGTCGTGGGTCTTTTGGTCGATCTTGTTGATCCTTTCTCACCCTCTTTGATCTTCCTTTGAGATGTTTGTACCCCAAGTACATCCCTTGCATCCCTAGGACTGAAACACATATTCTACCAAACATATTAGTCCCAATGGTTAGTGTTGTCATCTTTAATCACCGAAACCCCTTAAGCACAAGGCTAGGGTCCATGTTCCTTACACAGGAGTTGTGGTGGACTGGCGCGGTGTCTGTACCGGCTGGGGCTGAGCAGGAGGCTCAGTGCCTAGGCCAAGTGATGTCTGGACATGACCAGGTGGATCCACTTCTGGCATGAGGAGAGGGGTCACGTGGCTGAGGATGAAGGATGATGAAGACGGCGTCGGTCAAGTCAAGGAGGGACGGAGATGGCGTCGTGGCACCGGGCGGGAGGCGGAGGCCGAGTCAGGGAGGATGGCGAAGGCTCTATGGCCTTGGCGTGGAGGCCGGACCCACGTCGACATCGGGACGGTTTGATGGTTTGGCCACAAAACCATCACCCCACAAAAGATCAACCGCTCGCGGGATCCAAAACCGCGGGCGTCGAGGGTTTCCCGGTTTCTCCTCAAAATCGAGGGCAAGGATGGGACTATGGTGTAATGGACGGCATCGGAAGGGAAGCTGTCGACGGTTGGGATATCGACCCAAGTCAACTAAGGTTCTTCAAGAGGGAGATAGGAGACACGCCGAACAACCACGAACAACGAGCAGAGCGGGGTTTTATCACGTTCAGCCTCTCGAGAGATAATAGCCCTACGTCCAGCCTTTCTTATATATCAAAGATGATTACAAGAGGTGGCTCGACGAGATGAAGAAGTCTCGGTGAGATTATGGTGTACAAGCGAAGATCAGATGTCTACAAGATGCTAAGACGTAAACTTAACTCCAGGTGCGTAAACTCGTGTAGGATTGACCAATATCGGATGCCCCCTAAACACCGTAGGGGCACTATTTATATAGTGCAGAGCAAACCGACCTACCGAGGGAATATCGGGCCGGGCTAACTACGAGATCGTAACGAACTCGTACGTGCCAAATACGTCCCAAGGCAGATAAGGCATACTCCTAGTCTTGGGGATCACGACTCCTATTTCAATCCGGGAAACCACGTCCGGGTCTTCACGTAGCCGTGCAGAACTCTTGTTCGAGTCGGACTTAAACACGAATCCTAGGCCGTTACGCACCGTGCCGACTAAGAAGCTGTTCGGCAGGATGCACATCGGCCTGATAGAACCCTCCAGGGAGTTGGGCCCCGGCAGGCTGTTCGATTGGGCCGTCAGGGAGTGGGCCATGGCAATGGGCCGTAATTTTATCCCCGACAGCTAACCCCCGAGGCTCAAGTGGAAGGACTCACAAGAGTGGGGTCGTCCTCTTGAGACTCAAAGTCACAAAGAGGGAAAGTATGCTGCTACAGAGACTTGCAACAATCGACCGAAAAGGTTATGGTTCAACCGAACACAACTTGTCCGGGACCGATCAAACCCGATCAAGGCCGAAAGCAACTCTGTTAATCAACGAAAAACACATCCATCCGAAAGAACACCCGGCCTTGGTACACGGACGGAAAAAAGTATCCGTTGGCGATTCCAACGGTAACTTCTGTCATTGCAAGAATGAAAATAAAGCGACCGTTTTACCTAGCCGCTTGCGGTAAAAACTAGCCGCTTTCGTGACAAACCGTTCAGTAGCTGCTCATATAGGACTATAAAGCTCCCAAGCCGCCTGCTGCTAGCCACTGCTCGCGCCTTTCCTTCCCAAGCCCTAATTCCAGCCGCACCCAGCACTAAGCACCCAAACTCCACCTCAAACCTGCTCGTCCAACCATAGGAACTGCTATGGCCAAGTTCGTAAGCACTAGCATAACCGAGGAGGACTTGAGAGTTTGGGAGGAAGAGGGCCACATCGACGCCGGTAGCTGGAGGCTGGCCGGGGAGGAGGAAACTCCGGAGCCGCTTGAGGGAGAGTTCGTCAACTTCAACAGATTCGACTGCTCGGGTTGAGGTCTCGAGAGCGACTTCGAGAGGCCTTCTTGAACATTAGCGGATTGGAGGTGGCGAACCTCAATCCGAACAAAGATCCTTGGATGGCCGTCTTGGACTGCAGGCGAGGGCTATCTGAGCATCGATCCACCGGTGGTAATTTGTTTCTCCATTACTACACAAGAACGAGGAGCAGCTCGCCGCTTCGGCGCTTGGGTGCTACTACTCAAGCTCGCCACCGCCGACGACGCTTGCCCCGTCCGCCATCGCCGACTCAATGGGTGCGTGGTGGGACGAAGTGGTTCTACACCGGCGGAGCGACGACAAGAAGCTCTTCTTCACCGGAAGGCGCCGTGAAGGAACTCAATGCCTCGGCGGAGATGTCCGCCGAGGACTGGTACTTGACGAGGAAGATCGCCTCCCTCATGAGCCTTGGGCTTACGGGCAGGGAGATCATCCGAGACTACACAGCGAACAGGATCTGTCCGCTGCGAAGAAGACCCTATCCCTTCTATAAGATAGAGGGATGGGAGGACATCTCCAGGGAGAGCACGGGTAAGTGCCTTTAGGACTCAACCTTTCTTTGATGTCTCCTCGACGACAGAACTAATGTGCTCTCTCGCCGGGCGAGAAGCCAACCGACGCATGGGTGACCGAGCGGGTCGACGCCATGCTGAAGGCAGCCAAGAAGGACGGCGAGGTCACCGGCGAGGTGGCCTACACCTGTCCGAGGAACGTGCTCGTCCGCACAGTCGAGGTAAGTTGTTTGAATCCTCGTCTGTGTCGCTGGATTCGCACCGTTGTAAATGCTAACACTCACTTTCCGAACACACAGGAGGACCAGCTGATCCTCGGAGGGATCGTGGAGGAGCTCTCTGGGTCGGAGAAGGAGAGAGCGAAGAAGGGCAAGGCCAAGGTGGTCACAAAGCCCAAGGTGGCGGCTGAGCCAACGCGGAGCTCGCCGCGCCATGGCGGCCGCCAACCCTCGAAGAAGCCCGCTACGGCAACGGAGCGCGTCGAGCAAGCCCAACGCGCGCACGGCCAACCGAGCGGGAAGCGACCGAGCCCCTCCCTCCTCACCGAGCAAAGCGACGAAGAGGTAAGGATCACGACCCTCTGGCTTAGTCGTTACGCTCGGGCTCACCCGGGCCACATAACGTGGCTGCAACAGGTCGCCGAGCAGAGGAGGCTTGAGGAAGAAGTCGCGCGCAAGGAAAAACTTCTTGTGTTGCGCGAGAAAAGTGCTTAGCTTAGCAGGGAGCTGAGTTCGTCGCCACGAGCATCCGGGGGCCGAGGCGAACAAGGCGCCAAGGAGCCCCCGAGGAAGAGGCAGAAAGTTCCGGCAACAAAGATTAGGATTAAGCCTTCCACGGCAGGTATGTTGTAATGAAGCCTTTGACCTTACAACTCTCCTGACCGCGTCAGGCTTAACTAACCCCTTTCTCATCAGTTGCCCTAGAGGAGATCGCCACGGACAATGTCGAAGCGGCAATCGAGCGATCTCTACTGCCCGAGCACCTGCACGGTGCGTCGCGGGCAGTGAGGCTGGCCAGCCTCAAGGACAAGCTGGCAGCGTGGAGCTTGCTCCCGCCCGGCTCCAGCGAGCAAATCGACGCGCTGAAAGGCGCAGTGGAGCGGCTGGAGGCGGAGGAGGCGGCGCATGGCGCCAGGGATAGTGGGGCCAAGGTGTTGGCTCCGCAAGCTGCCCGAGGTGGGACCGATCAGGCGGTCCTACCGGGCACTTCGTCGCAGGGGCAGCCCGTCCCTGTGGCAACGGAGGTCATTGGCGAGCAGGGTGAAGGCCCCGCAACCAAGGAGGAAGAGGAAATCCGTGAGCAGGGGGTACAAGCTCCCCCGCCGGTGGAGGCACCGGCGTCGCCCATAGGAGCGGCACCGACTTCGCCCAAAGACGAACGGGCGGAGGAAGAAGAGGAGAGGCAAGAGCGCGGGGGCGATAGTTCGCCAGTCGCGACTGCCCCAAGGCGAGCGCGTGCCCGCACGGGAAGGGTGAAGCGGAAAGATCGTCGCGCAGGCCTTATCCCGCATGGGCGAGGCTTCGTGACCCATGGTCTCGAAGATCGCCTGCGCCAGAGTCTGAACCGCCGGCTCGAAAAGGTAATCCTCGAAACCGAAACTTTGTCTGTTCGGGCTAAAACTGCCCAAAGCTTAAATTGGTCTTCTCTCTTTCAGTTCGTTGAGGGCACGATGGAGGACCTCGTGGAGGGCGTCACCGTGGAGCGCGCCGCCGTTATAGCGGGCTTCTGGGAGCATCTCCGAACGAGGGGAATCGCGGGAGAGCCCTTTGCACCAGCCCGACGCCGGAGCCGGCTGAAGGCAAAGGTGAGAAAGCTCAAAGCCCAGTTGACCGAGGAGAGGCGGTCTTCCAGGGTTCTTCGCGAAGAGGCCGAGGAGCTTCGCGAGCAGGTCGCGGGGGCGGACGTCGCGGAGGCGAAGGAGGGCCGCATGAAGTGGCTCGAAGAACAACTCCATGATGTGTCCGAGTGGCGGAGGCTGCTCGCGGCGGAGGTGAAGGACCTTAAAGACCAGCTCGCAAAGGAGAGGCTGGCCGCCACGGAGTAGCTCAAGGCCGCCGAGCAACAGTGTCGTTGAGGCGAGGCTCTGCTCGAGGAAGCTGCGTGCCAAGACCGATGAGGTCGAGGCTCTCCGTCTGAGAAGCGGCTGAGGCCGGCCCGGCTCAGCAAGGAGGAAACCGATCGTCTCCGAGCTGAGGCCAGGGAAGGATTCAAGGCGCAAGGAGAAGTCCTGCGCCTGAAGATAGAGATCGAGGCACTAAAGGAGTAGCTCGCTTCGAAGTAGAAGTAGGGTTGTACTCCTTGTACCTGTAAACTTTTGAGCATGCAATAAAGATATAACTTTTGTACAACAAGACTCACCTTTTCCCCTGCAAAAAGAGTAGAAAAAAGACAAGAACGAACAGGAAACTAAGAGCAAAGGCACAACAGCGCTAGAAAGTTTTAAGGAAAACCGGTAGAACGCTTAGCCTAACTCCCAGCCCCCGTTGTGCAGCTGCTCGAAAACCTGAATTTGCGAACTCGAGCAGTGCACAAGAAAAAAGCGACACCTAGCCCCGTCGGACGTTGCTCGAATACCGAGTTTATGAATTCGAGTGCGTGTAGAGAGATAGAGCGACACCGTATCTGATCGACTCGTTCGAGAACCGCCATTAACGTAAGTCAGGCGATTCCGAAGGTAACCGAACAAGGAAAGTGGCTCTGCCGCGGAGGGCTTACGAGAGCAGGCTTTACCAAGTGGTTGTGCCGTGAGCGGTAAGTGTCTCTGCCGCGGAGGGCTTACGAGAGCAGACTTAGCCGCGAGGCGAGAAAGCCTTTTTACGCAACCTTGAGTTTAGGAACTTGTTGAAACTGGATACAAGTAGGAAAAAATCCTTAAGCTTGCGGAGCCAAGTGTTCGCAAGGCCGGGCAGCCATCAAGTGTTATCAGAAAGAGGGTAGTTTGAGAAGACAGAGATGTGAAAAGGGTCGCAGGGGGCCGCGAAAATTCACTGTTATTGGATTGAACTTTACATGGAGCCCGACAGATTTGGACGAACAAAGACGCGAAGTTTGACAAAAAGCACGAAGCTAAGCAAACACACGAAAGACATACACAAAGAACTTACGAAGCTGGTCGATGTTCCAAGTGCTGGTCAGCTCTCTCTCGTCTTCCATTGCTAGGCGAACAGCCCTTGGGCGAGCAGATAAACGACCGTGGACGGGCCCTCCCAACGGGGAGTTAGTTTGTTGGCATTGGACAGGTTCTGGACACGGTGCAGAACGAGGTCGCCCACCTTCAAAGCCCTTGGTCGAACCGATTTGGCTGCGTGCCGGCGAAGAGCTTGCTGGTAGCGCGCCATTCTGACTTGTGCTTATTTGCGTGTGCCTTCGAGGAGGTCGAGATCGAGTAAGCGCTCTTGCTCGTCGTCAACTAAGTTGACCGAGCTCTTGCGAGGCGAGCCGAGTACTATTTCGGCGGGCAGGATGGCTTCTGCACCGTAGACCAATTGGAAAGGAGTTTCCCGGTTGCCGGTGGCCGAAAGTCTCGCCCGTAAGACGGAAGAAAGCTGCGTCAACCTGTGCCTTGTTGTGCTCATGAGTGCCGCGAATACACGCCGCTTGATACCTGGGCGATCGTCCGTTAGCTCGCCGACCGCTACATTGCTCGTGGATGTGCCACGGAGGCGGCGAACCTTGGTGCCCACTGCGCGATATTCTCGAATAGCTCGCTTTAAGCGGGTACCGTTATCGGTGATCAGCTTATGGGGGATCCCAAAGCGTGTGACCACGTTGCTTTTGAAAAAGCGCACAGCCGTTTTGGCGTGAAGAGACGACACAGGCTCTGCCTCAATCCACTTTGTAAAAGTGTCGATGGCGACGAGCAAGTGTGTGTAGCCCTTGTACCCCTTGGGGAACGGGCTGAGCAGATCCAGACCCCATGTGGAGAAAGGTCAAACTGGGGGGATCGTTTGGAGCTCTTGGGTGGGCTTATGTGCCTTCCAGACGTGAAATTGGCAAGCCTTGCACTTAGTCACGATGTCCCGGGCATCTTGTAACGCTGTAGGCCAGTAGTAGCCCATGCGAAACGCTTTGCCGACCAGAGTTCTGAAGGAGGCGTGGTTGCCACAGGCACCCTCGTGTATGTCCCTAAGAATGAACACACCCTCCTACTGCGAGATGCACTTTGAGAGGACTCCTAGAGCACCTCGACGGTAAAGGATGCCGTCCATAAGCTTGTATGGGGCAGCACGCCTTATAAGCGGGAGCGCCGGCCGTCTTGAGCGTGGTCCCATCGCAGGTAACCGGACAAATGGCGTTGTCGATCCATGACTGCTCGATGACGGAGACAGCACCACTTGTCTCTGTTGCCTCGTCCAGAGACGTGATTGAGGGCTTGTAAAGGTGCTCGACGAGCACCCCTACCGGAGTAGGTTCTCGTGAGGATCCATACTTGGGCGGTTAATTGACGAAAGTTGTCCTTTCTGGGCACGAAGAGCACCTCGAAAAATCGAAAGTGCCGCTCCAACTTCCTCACTTCAACCAGGTATTGCGCCATTGAGTCATCGCAGCACTGATACTCCTTGTTGACCTAGTTGATGACCAGCTGTGAATCTCCCTTCACAGTCAGCCGTTGGACGCCGAGCGACTTGCACGCTCTTAGTCCCGCGAGGATTGCCTCGTACTCCGCGGAGTTGTTAGTCGCCGCAAAGTGTAGCTGGATAGAATATTGGAGTTGCTCTCCTTGATAGGAGATGAGAACAAAACCAGCCCCTGAGTTTCTAGTGCGTGAGCCATCAAAAAACATGGTCCATGAGGGTTCATTAGGTTGCTCGGGAGCTTCCTGGGATTTGGGCGGGCAAGTCCATTCAGCGACAAAGTCAGTTAGGACTTGCGATTTAATAGCAGTTCGAGCAGCAAACAGAATGTCAAATTCTGCCAACTCCATTGCCCATTTAGCTATACGTCCGCCAGCTTCCTTGTTCCTTAGGATTTCTCCAAGAGGGAACTTGGTCGGGACCAGTATTTGATGCGTCTGGAAGTAATGGCGAAGTTTCCTGGAGGACATGAGCAAGGCGTAGTGTAACTTCTGAACCTCAGGGTAATGCTCCTTAGATCCGTGAAGCACCTCGCTCACGTAATAAATTGGCCGCTGTATGCCTTCCCTTTCCACTGTTAGGACCGCGCTCACCGCTTGCGGCATACAACCAAGATAGAGCAAGAGCTATTCGCCGTGTTGAGGGGTAGTCAAGACAGGTGGGTTGGACAGGTATTGCTTTAGATCTTGGAAAGATCGATCGACTTCTCTGTCCACTCGAAACCATTGTGTTTTTGCGCAGGCCTTAAAGAAGGGCAGCCCGCGTTATACGACGGAAATAAACCCGCCGAAGCGACCATCCGTCCGGTGAGGCTCTGAACTTCCTTGACGGTAGTTGGAGCCTGCATGTTTTCAATGGCCTCGATCTTTTCGGGGTTGGCAGAGATGCCTTGCGAACCAATTACATAACCGAGCAACATTCCAGATCGAACACCAAAGGTACACTTCTCTGGATTTAATTTTATTCGATGCCTGGCGAGGTTATGAAACCTCTCGGCCAGGTCTTTTACATGATTTGGAGCATACTTGCTCTTTACAACTATGTCATCGATATAGACCTCCAGGTTTCTTCCGCGCTGTTCTGGGAAAGTCTTCTTCATTAAGCGCTGGAACGTGGCACCAGCATTGTGTAGACCGAAAGACATGGTCGTGTAGTAGAAAGTGCCGAAGGGAGGTGATGAAGGCAGTCTTCTCTTCATCCTCGGGGGAGATGCTTATTTGGTGATAACCGGAGTAAGCATCCAAAAAACTCAAGAGCTGGGCATCCGCCGTCGCGTCGACCAACTGGTCTATGTGAGGCAGCGAGAAATTGTCCTTAGGACAAGCAGCGTTCAGATCTGTATGATCGACACACATCCTCCACTTGCCGCCTTTCTTCTTTACAATGACAGGGTTGGCCAGCCACTCAGTGTGATCAACCTCGTGGATGAAGCCAGCAGTGAGCAGCTTGCCAAGTTGATCTTTGATGATCCCCTGCTTGAATTCCGAAAAGCGTTGAAGCTTCTGGCGAACAGGCTTTTTGTCCGGTCGGACGGCCAGTTTGTGCTCGATAACCTCCCTTGGGACTCCGGGCATGTCAGACGGCTCCCAGGCAAACACGTCTGCATTAGCTCGGAGGAAGGCAATGAGCTCGCTTTCCTATTTGGGGTCCAGATTGGCCCCCAGATGAACTGTCTTGGACGAATCATCTAGAGACAGCGGAACTTCCTTTGTCTCACCCCCTGGCTGAAGGGAGATCCTAGGGCGTGCAAACTTGGTCTGCGGAGCTTCGGGACCACGAGGTGGAAGCTGGTCGACGAGGGCAAGGGACTGCTCGTCGCAATCCAGAGCAGCTTTATAGTTGCCCTTGACCGTGATCACACCGTTGGGACCCGGTATCTTCACGCAATGGTAAGCGTGGTGGGACAAGGCCATAAACTTGCCGAGAGATGGCCTGCCCAAGATCGCGTTATACGCGGAGGGGAAGTCAACCACGTCAAACGTGATCAACTCAGTCCGGAAGTTGCTTGGGCTGCCAAAGGTAACAGGCAGAACGATCTGCCCCAACGGTCGAACAGCTTCTCCGGGAACAATGCCATAGAAGGGCATCACGACCTTTTTAAGCTTGGAACGAGGGATTTGCATCTCGTCCAAGACCTTAACAGAGAGTAAGTCCAAAGCGCTCCCGCCGTCTATCAAAACACGGCCAATTCTGGCGTTGCTGATGGTCGGAGCGACCACCAGTGGGAGCCTCTGGGGCTTTGTCATCCCAGTGGGGCAATCCTCCTGAGAGAAGGAGATGGGGACCTCGGTCCACTTCATCGATTCGGGCTGTGGTTTGCCCTTCTCAACGTTGTGGACCTCCCGAGCAGCTTCCTTGAGGCTGCGCCGAGAGGGATAAGCCGAGGAGCCGCCGAAGATGACAGCGATATGGTTCACGGGCTCTTGATAATCATCGTCGTCCCGATCACCATCATCGGTTTGGCGCTTAGCTTTACTGGCTTCACCTTTTTCGGGCAGGGTGGGCATTGGGCCCTTGCCATTGTAGAAATCCTCGAGCTTCGCAGCCCAGGTTCTGCAATGGCGTGTGTCGTGCCCGTGGTGCTGGTGGAACTTGCAATATCGGTCACTTGGACCTTTCTTGCCTTGGTTGCCTCCCTGGGCGGGCTTCTTGCCCTTATAGTTATTGTTGGGCTTTTTCTACCCATCCTTAAGAGGAGGTGTGCGATCTATACCGACGACGGTGTTGTTCGCATCACCCTTCTTTTTCTTCTGGGACTTCTTGTCACCAGGGTTGTTGCTGCTCTTCTTCTTTTTCTCCACACCAGGCTGGGCGGGCAGCTCGCCCTTGTCGAACGCCTTCTTATACTGAACGCGTTCTGCCGCATTGGCAAAGCGATCAGCCGTCTTGAACAGGTCATTGGCGGTCCAGGTCTCATTGATCTTGAGATCCTGGGTGAGCCGCTCGTCGCCGACACCGTTTTTAAAGGCGCGGACAACAGATTCGTCCGAGATGTTCGGGATTGCGTTGCGGATCTTGATGAAACGCTTCACAAAGTTGCGGAGGGTCTCCCCGTTCATCTGGATCATCTGGTGCAGATCGTCCTCCTTGCCCAGACGCACGTAACAGCTCTGGAAATTAGTAATCAGAGCATCACAAAGCTGGTTCCAAGAGCTGATGGAACCTTCTTGTTGATTGAACAACCACGTCCGAGCAGCGCCCTCAAGGACAGTCGGGAGGTAATTAGCCATGACAAGCTCGTCACCCCCGGCCGTCATGATGGCCGTTGCGTAGATGAAAAGGAACTCCTCTGGGTTCTGCGTCCCATTGTACCTCTCCATGTGTCCGGGCTTGAACGGAAAAGGCCCTGCAGCCCAAGGCATAAGACCGGCCACCTTCCCCAGCAGAACCTAGCCTTGAAAAGACGTTTGTCCTGTTGGTTGGGGAACTCTAGCTGAGCGGGAGGTTTCTGCCTGGAGGAATTCTCTCCGTGATAAGCCCCCACGCTCCTTCCTCGTGGCCGCGACAAGGCGCTCCTCACGAGGGGATCGTCCGTGATCGTCGCGTACACGCTTGCCCCTGTGGTCGCGATGACTACGGGGACTTGGTGAGCGGCGGCGACCATGGGCAGCTTGCTCGTGGACAGTGATCCTCCGACGGTGACGGCGGTCACGCGATCGATCGGATCGCTCGCTGTCCGAATCCACCCGGACAAGCTTGCCGCGCTGCCCGGATGAAGCTTCACCTATAGATTTGAGGCCCTCGGCCAGTTTCTCAAGGTGGGTAGCCACAGTATCACCCACAAGGACGAGATTGTCCTGGTGAGCGGATCTGATTACGGTCGCCAGGGCCTGGAGCCGTTCTCGGCTCTGCTCAATTGGTCCTGGGATCCCTGATGCATCCGCGTCTTACTGACCGAGTCCGGCGCGCGATTTCGCCCGGCGGTGAACTTCTGCCAAGGGTCTTGGCGTAGGTGCGCGAGGCTGATCGCGTCGCTGACGCTTGCGCTGATCGCGGATCTGCGCCAAGGTTTGGTCGATGGATTTGTCAAAGGTGCGGCGAACAATATCTTGCTCACGAGCAGATTGTGCGGCTCCATCTTGGTGCCGAGCGGAATTGACTCGCTCGATCTCTTCGGCTGCCGTGACCCGTGCAGGATCCGTTGAGGTCCCTGCACCAGCCATGTTGACGCCGTGGTGGCCGTGCGTTTGCGCGCTAGACGGTGTCATCACTGCGTCGCCACAGGAGGAATCAACCGACATAGCCTTGGAATCTGATAGATCTAAACCAGCGTAAAGATCATCAGCTCCGTATTCATCGTCAATGACGGGAGCTCGACCTGAGACCATCTCCGGAGTGTATCCAGAAACTTCATCTCGAACCATACGACATCGATCTAGATCGGTAAGACTGATTCGAGCTGACAGGGAAAGAAACATCCTGCCCTTCTGAGTCGTAGCCCTCAGGAAGAATCTCCGTATTGCTGATGGAGTTCGACATGTTCGATCTGCGTCTCCCCACGGACGGCGCCAACTGTCGACGGTTGGGATATCGACCCAAGTCAACTAAGGTTCTTCTAGAGGGAGATAGGAGACACGCCGAACAACCACGAACAACGAGCAGAGATGGGGGTTTTATCTGGTTCGGGCCTCTCGGGAGATAATAGCCCACGCCCGGCCTTTCTTATATATCAAAGATGATTACAAGAGGTGGCTCGACGAGATGAACAAGTCTCGGCGAGATTATGGTGTCTAGCGAAGATCGGATGTCTACAAGATGCTAAGGCGTAAACTTAACTCCGGTGCGTAAACTTCGTGTAGGATTGACCAATATCGGATGCCCCTAAACACCGTAGGGCCTTTGTTTATATAGTGCGAGCAAACCGACCTCTCGAGGGAATATCGGGCGGGCTAACTACGAGATAAATAACGAACTCGTGACGTGCCAAATCGCCCCGAGGCGGATAAGGCATACCCTAGTCTTGGGGATCACGACTCCTATTCCAATCCGGGAAACCACGTCCGGGTCTTCACGTAGCCGTGCAGAACTCTTGTTCGAGTCGGACTTAAACACGAATCCTAGGCCGTTACGCACCGTGCCGACTAAGAAGCTGTTCGGCAGGATGCACATCGGCCTGATAGAACCCTCCAGGTAGCTGGGCCCGGCAGGCTGTTCGATTGGGCCGTCAGGGAGTGGGCCATGGCAATGGGCCGTAATTTTATCCCCGACAGAAGTGTAGAAGCTAAGCAAGCCTATAAGCCACCATGAGCCGTCCGATCAAGTTTCTGGCTTGTATCTTTCCGGTTTTGCCCCTACGGGCCTTGTAGCTTGTAATATAAGCTAGGGGTAGAAGTGTCTTTAGTCCTGTACTATATATATGGAGAGGGCTGGCTGGAATAGCGATCTCTCCCCACACTTGAACACATTTAGATCTGAGATTTGAGTCATCAAGTGCTAATCCATGTGGAGAGCCTAGGCTAGAGAGAAGTGATTGTCTCTTAGTCTTTGTAATCCAATCCTTGAGAGAGGAGGCTGAACTCATACTCTTGTAATCAAGATTTGAAAGTGAAATCCAATAGAAATTCGTAGCCATGTCTTGAGCAAGAGAGAACTCCTCCTCCCTCTCTAGTTTGGTTCTTGATCAAAATCCTTGGCTTTTGGTGTTTGGTTTTGGGCAAGGATGAGATCTTTCTTTTTCTATGCTCCATGACTTGCTAGGACATGGTAGAATCATAGTTGCCTTGGGCAAACACTCAGATTACCACGAGCAAGGTGTTCTTGACCTTTGTTTCAAACCGGTGAAAACCCCTTCTTCTCTTGGGGAAACCTAGTTCTAGTGAGTTTCCCGGATCTTTAGGCGTGGATCTTTTGGGAACAAGTTCACTATGGTCTAGGAAAGGTCCTCTCAAAGTTTCATGGGATTTGGATGAGGTTTGATCTAGTTTGGATCAAATTTGGTCGAGTTCGCGGAGAGTTTTTGTGCTGCAGGGTTGCCCAGCTTTCCTCTTAGCATCGGACGGTCCGACGCTGTGCATCGGACAGTCCGACGCTCGTTGGATCTTTGCTTTGGTTTTTGGGTGAGCTTCGGCCGTACTTGTCCGGTGTTAACATCGGACAGTCCGACGCTTTGCATCGGACTGTCGGACGCTAGCCATAGGACAAGTAGAGCCCTAAGTTGGCTTAGCCTTTTCTCGGGCACCGGACTGTCCGGTATTAAGCACCGGACTGTCCGGTGAGGAGCATCGGACTGTCCGGTGCTTAACATCGGACTGTCCGACGTTCTGTCTGGTGCTCTTTCTCACCTCGTTTTTCGTCCTTTTCTCTGAGCGTTTGAGCGAGAGCTTCCGTGCTTGTTCCCTCGGTAGTGTCATAGGGTCAGTAGCTAATATTTAGCTACGTGATCTTGCACTTCGCGAGAAGAGAGGTTTCGGGGGTTGTAGCTAGGTAGTTTTCAGAGGTTAAGTTTTTAGAGGCTCCTATTCACCCCTCCTCTAGGTCGCCTTCTTCGGTCCTTCATTGTTATTTTAGAAAATTCATTTAATTCTAAAACAAAACACTCAAACCTTTAATAAATAGAGAAAAAAATATTTAATTGCAAAAAATTTGAAAATAAAAAATCAGGGTGTTACAAACCTACCCTCTTAACAGGAATCTCATCCCGAGATTCAGGTTGGCTAGCAAAAGAGATCAGGGTATACTTCATCCAGCTCCTTAATCTACCTCGGTCGTATAGAGGTTCATCTGGAAGGTCACACACCACCCAGATGTTGTTCACGAAACAACCCCCCTTTGGCGGTAGTGTTGCTACAAACTCAATTTCTTCCCCAGATGGTGTGGTCAGTACTACTGATCGCTTCTCACAATGGATCACGCCCTTGCACCTCGTTAACAAATTCATTCCCAGAATGACATGTATCCCATCTAGCACGATGAGGTCCATGGGAAAGTCTACCCCTTGTATGTTAAGTTTAACTCTTGGACACATGTAGCTAGCTCTCATCTCACCTCCTTGTGATCTAATCAACATTTTCTTTCTCATGAATTGCATAGTAATGTTGTGCTTTGCTACGTAACAAGCTGTGATAAAAGAATGCAAAGCACCAGAATCGAACAATACTAAAGCAGTGTTTGAGTTAGCTTGTATCATGCCTAGCACAACCTCCGGAGCTTCTTGAGCAGTTTCAATGGTGATATGGTTCACTCTTCCTTGCACACAATTCCACTGTTCCTTGTTTCCTGGCCCTTGATTAGGATACTCGCTGTGTGCTTGTTGTGGTTCACTACAGGAAACGAAATCAGTGTCGGCGGCTAAAACCGACGTCATTGGTCCAAAAAGCCGACGTCACAGGTATTTGTCGGCGGCTGGCCGACGACAAAAGTCCGCCGACACTGCTTGGACGACACTGCTCACTTTTGTCGGCGGCAACAAATATCCCGACGTCATTACTCCCTTCCCCTCCCTGCCCCCTGGCCCCCAACCCCTCCTATTTGACGTCCGCTAGAAATCAGCCGCCGACACCGCATCGCTATCAGTGACGTCGGCCCACCATGTCACCGACGTCCCTGCCCTCCCCTTCCTCCCTCCCCCTGCCATACCTTTGACGTCGGCCAGGAGAGGCCGCCGACACAGCCTCCAGGGCAGTGACGTCGGCCCAACATGTCACCGACGTCACTGCCCTCCCCTTCCTCCCTCCCCCTGCCATACCTTTGACGTCGGCCAGGAGAGGCCGCCGACCTGACCTCCAGGCGGTGGCGTCGCCCCAACATGTCACCGACGTCACTGCCCTCCCATCCCTCCCTCCCCCTACCCCCTGGCCCTCCTCTTTGACGTCGGCCAGAGATCTAGCCGACGTTACTACCTTCAAAACCCTAGCTCCCCCGAACCCCTTTGACGTCGGCCAGGGAAGTACCGACGACAAAACTACCCTCCTCCGCTGAACCCCTGGTCACTAGCAATCACGTCGGCATGAGCCAGGCCGACGTCAATACCATGGTACCTGCAAAAAAATTTCAGGAAATGTATATGAAAACCTAATTTCAACCTGCAAATATTCATATTTCACAGCAGAATTTCAATTCACCAAAATTCTCACAATATCCACACGTAATCAGCTACTCGACACCACAATTTCGAGCACATGCACATTCACACCATTTATAAACAAATAATTCACCGATAAGAGTCCAAATAGTCCAATTTCATCACAAAAGGTCCATAGAGTCCAAAATACATCATAAAATTAGCAGAATTACGACGATATGGTTCGAAGAGTCTAGAATAGTGCAAAGTACACGTAGGACTGAGTTTGATACATATAGGAGTGAAAACTGAAACTAATGGTTATGCGAACCATCGTAGGTGGAAGGATTGACGCGAAGAAACTTTTCGCCATTCTCTCGGCAACTTCATCACAAACCGACCAGTGTGCCTTTGGAATCGCCCCCTGCGAGAACATACATACATGCGGGCGGTGATCCGGAGACCTACAAGATTAGAGAACAACACAAATTTTCAATACGAGCGTAAATTGTCAAAGTCTAAAAAAGGAGTATTACCCCAGGAGAATCCGCGTGTGGAGTGGAGAAGTGTATCGAGGATCTCTCGCCGTAGGTGTGGGCGGGAGGCGTAAAGGCGTGTCTGGGGGTCTGCGTGAAATACGGGGTGGAGTTGGCAATTGCGATCGATGCGGAGGCCTCCATGCCCCATGAGCTCTGTGGACACACGAGAAGTTAGCATGTGAAATAAAAGTGTAAATATACAACCTATCGGCCCCACCATCTTAATTACTGCTTCTTTGAAACATATTGCACCTCTGCATTTGCTGGTACATCCAGTTGTATTGGGCTTGAGTTGTGCGAACTTCTCCTCCTTGCTTTCTCCTTCCGCCTCCTCCTCCGCCTCCATTGCTCACGCTCCTCTTACGCCTTCTTTTGCAGCTCGTTCTTTGTGTCACCTTTCGATCAGCGGCGCTTGAGCTTTAGTCAGTGCTTGGGTCAAGAGGAGCCCATCTTCGACGCTCCCATGACCGCTCCACGAAGGCGTCGCGAGGCAAAGACAGAGTCCAAAAAGCCCGGCCGATCGTGAGCCATCCCACGAACCCGTCGTAGATGGCGGTGTGTCCGCCCCATGGCCCTGGGTCACATTGGTCACCGTGCTTCTCCCTCACGAGCGCATCATATGCATCCTGTGAAACAACCATGTTATAAAGCCGATTAGCTCGACAAAAGTCGTAGTGACTACGAACAAGTCAAAACCTAAACTTACCATTTTCTTTGGCGTGGGATCCATCGATCGCATTGTGTGCCGTCCGGTAGAGGACAGGCGTGTCTTGGCCGCCACAAGGTGAACGATCGGCGGCTCTCCGTCTCCGCTTCCTGCAGTTTAATTGAAGTCAATAATAAACATGTAGTAACTTGCTGCTAATAGAATATCTAACTAATGCTTGAAAATATACTTACTAGGTCACGCGAGGTGCCCCATACCGAGTCCCCCAAGGTGGGTCGTGCAGATCTCGGGGTTTTTATCCCTATTTTCCCTGTTCCTCATGGATTTGGCAATCCACGCCTCGGAGGCCCACATCACAGGACAGAGCCTTCAGCGGATGGACACTTGTCCATCCACTCAGTCAAATCACGCACGCATCTTGCCTGTCTTGAGATACAACGAACTTGCCTCATTCCTCTTGATTTTCTTACCCTTCCTCTTCTTGTACTTCATTACCGCCTCGACTCGGGCCATCCGTATCATGTCTGTGACAATGTGGGTCGCCATTGCATCGATCGCAGGGCGATGAGCCTCGTAATCGTCCATTGTCGCCTCCGGCCAAAGCATATACCTCTCCTGATAAAAAAACAACACATGAAAGAACACGAGCTAAATATAATTTAGAAATAAAAAATGACATGCAGCTAGTGTTATGAAGACAAACAATTAGAAATGAAAATAAGACATCTAACCCAGAAGTCCTCGACCAGTCGATCGGCGAGAGTCTTTCCTTCATCGTCAACATCGTGGGAGTAGTCCAACCAACTCATCGCCGGCCGCCGCTTCTTGCCACGGCCCACCTTCCCAGGGTACAAATTCTTTAAGAGTGGGCCCAACACCTTACCCGGCTCCTGTGGACCCTTGAAGGTGCAAATCAAGCCCCTGCACGCATATTTGTCCAAAAGACAAGAACATCATAAGTGGTTAGCAAGTTTGTAGTTAGCAATAATAAAAACATTGTAAATGGTACCACACACCTCTTATTGGCGGTAAGTTTGCACTAACGGCACGACTCGATCTCGGGGCTTGTTGCAATTTGGTTCTCCCCCGCCTGTTGAGGGTCGAGGAGGAATCAGAGGACTCCGGCACCTCCCACTGCGCATCCTCCTCATCATGGCTAGAAGACGCGGCGTGCTCTAATGCCTGAAACCACCAAATACAAGCAAATAAAAGGCATTAATAGAAAGTAAATGACAGTCAATGTGAAAATTTTAATGGCTTAGATGACATTACCTCCTCCCACCAACCCGGTATGAAGTGCTCATCGTTGGCTTGCTCTACTCCAGCCTCAGAGCCGGACTCACTACCATCGTCAAATTCAGGCTCTTCCTCCTGCTCCCCTGGCCACTGAAAGTCCAACCTCCTGTGCACCATTTTGTAGATTCTCTCCACCGCCTCCGGATTCATCACACCCTCGATCTCTGGCTCCACCACCTCATCCTCCTCGAGATCGGAGTCGGGGGCCTCCAACAGCGTCTCAAAGTCTGGGAGGTCACCTCTCAGAGGACTCCCGCCGCTCCTCCTAGTCCTCCGGCCAGTCGCCACCACCCCCTCGCCCTCCTGGTAGCCCGTCGCCACCATCCCCTCGCCCTCCTGGTAGTCTGCGGCCACCACCCCCTCGCTCTCCTGGTAGTCGGCGGCCACCACCTCCTCGTGCGATCCGCTACCATCTCCTCTCTTCCTCCTACTGCGAGTCGTCACAACAGCTTTCCTAGGCATCGCCGCAGCTGCATTGCATATACGAAATTTGCATAAATATAAATGAAGTGAAATGAAATAACACAGATATGGATAAATAGAACAGAAATGACTTAAATTAAACAGCATTACACATACGAAATTTGCCTGTTTTAAAAATCCTCAGCTTCCTCCTCGGGTTCCTCTTCCTCTTCCTCTTCTGTTTGCTCATCCTCTTGGTCCTTCTCATCATCCTCGTCCTCCTGACCTTGCTCTAGTTGGCGTTCTATATCAATTTGGGTATGCGATCCCAATATATTATCTAGGTCGTCACCAATATCGACGTGGAGCTCTCCGATCACCTCTTGTTCTTGGAATGGACCCTTGGTGGGAGATCCTCATAGTCTTCTTCGGAGATCTCGGACAATCCACCGTGCGGAAGACATTTATGAACAATCCACCAACTCTTGTAACTTGGGTGGGGGTACGGCAGATAGAAGACCAACTCGACTTGCTCGGGCAAGATGAACACGTCTGGCCTTCGATAGAGTTTATTGTGATTGATTTCAACCAGTCCTAATTCTGGAGTACGTCGCACCCCTTCGGTTGGGTCGAACCATCTGCACCGGAACAGGACGAGCGAGAGATCGTTCTTGCCTTCAAATGATATTTCGACAATCTCCTCAATTATCCCGTAATACTCTATGTCTTCACCCCCGGAGTCGTCAGTGACATAACTCACGACTCCGCTGTTCACCGTGGTTGCATTAGGGCGAGCCAACTCACCAGCTTCTGATCGAAACCTATAACCATGACAATCGTAGCATCGATGGACCTTAATTCTACGGTTGCATCCCCGCGACATTTGTTTCAGATCGTTGTGGACGCTGAAATGTCTTTGACACTACAAAAGCGACGGCACAAGAATAGGTCAACAAATGAAAACGACACGTTGATGACTTAAGTGAACGGGTATGAGTTGCAGAAATTTACATGGTAATGAAACCAGGTCAGAAAGGTCGATCGGTCCTGTCCACAACCTCGTCGTTTCATCTTATCAATTTCTTCGGCCGAAGGCTCACCTGAGTGTCCCCACTCTTCTTCAATGAATTGACTACAAGATTTTATATGTAGTTCAGTTATGAATTATATAAAGAATATTTTTAAGATTTATTTTCAAAAGCTATTGACTCACTTGATGTACACCTTCATTTCATCCATGTTGTCGCATTACGCGTCTGCTTGAATCAAGTTTTTTCATCGGATCCAATTCACGTGTGGTGCTTTTGCCAATCTTTGCGTCCGGCTTGGTCATGGAACACCTCAAGGTTAGAGCTACTTGTGCGGCGGGCCTTCTTATACCTTGGTTGTGGCCCACGGACCTTGTTTTTGGAGCCAAAGTATTTATCCGTGAAGTACGCGGTCTCCTGAATCAGCCAAGCTTCGGCAATACTTCCTTCAACCCGTGCTTTGTTCTTTACCTTCGTTCTAAGATTTTTCATCATGCGTTCCACGGGATACATCCACCTATACTGTACTGGGCCCCCAACTTTTGCCTCGAATGGCAGATGTATTGTTAGATGCTGCATGCAATTAAAAAAACCTGGAACATATATCTTCTCGAGTTTCGTCACAAGCACAACAATCTCCTTCTCCAATTCCTCCATCCTAGATGCCGATATTTCCTTTGCACATAGCTCTCGATAGAAGAAACTAAGCTCTGCTAATGTGATCCAGATATCTTGTGGAACATATCCACGCCACACGGCTGGGAAAAGACGCTCTATAAAAACTTTGTAGTCGTGTGACTTCATTCCATTTAACTTGCATTGCTCTATGCTTACAGCATGTCGAAGGCTCGACGCGTACCCATCTGGGAATTTAACCTTATCCATAATCCAATGCAGAATCTCTCTTATTTGTCTGCGTGTGAGACAGTATGTTGCTCTAGGTTTCATCCCATTATGGTCAAGGCTCATAGTTTGCCGATCACAAATTACGCCGCAATCTAGTCGCGCTTTCTTGTTATCTCTTGTTTTGTGTTGGATATCGGTTTGTATTCACGATCGCCTCGCACATATTTTCTCTTGGTGCATCAAGTCGAGGTTATGTGGTCGCTTGGTCATTCGCATATGGAAGGTTGAGGATCTTGCACTTATGAGTCAATTGTGGTCCACCCCATACTTCCCTTCATATTCCGACATTTTCAGATCATCATGCCATATGATGATATCTTCCACCGATGCCTTTACGGTGGCCCCGCTTCACGACTGCCTTTTCTAAATGCATTTCTCTGCGCTTTGAATGAATGGTTCGGCGGCAGGAAACAACGATGACAATCGAACCAACGGATTTCATGCCCTCCTTCGGTTGAAATGCATCGGTGTTACTTAGGCATATAGGGCACGACGACCTCCCATCGTGCTCGGCCGAGAATATTCCATCTGGCCGGAAAATCGTGTATGGACCACAGTCTGTGGCGCGCATCCTAAAGTTTTGTCCGGTGAAACTATCATGTGTCAATGCTCCTTTCGTCCACAGTCGTTCGGCTCTTCTACCGGGGTTGCATGAATAGGTCTAAGTTTTTCTAGGAGACTTGGACCGGGAATGATCCTGAAAGGAACATGTACTCTTCCTTCATGCGAGTTGAGGCGGCGGGTTGTAGGGATAGCAAAGACCGCCAACACACAGTCTGGTCTTGTGGTCATGTTGAATGGTGTGAACCCATCATGTCGCAAGCCGAGCCGCACATTTTAAGCTCTGCGGAGAAAATCGAGTCTTGTTGGTCCAAATGCCTCCGGGCTTCGAATCGGAAGGATGGACCATCACGCCCTCCTTTCTCGTTTACCCTCCTTATGCCACCTCATATGTCTTGCGGTGGATTTGGACATGTACAAACGCCGGAGGCGCCGAGTGATCGGAAAGAAGCGGAAGGTCTTCAGGCCACCTTCTTAAATCTGTCTCTTCACACCATCTCTACCTTTCACTTCTACGTACCGACTCTCGTTGCAATGCTTGCAGCGACTCAGCCCAGAATCAGCCTTCCTGTAAAGCATACAGAACTTTGGACAATAGTCAATCCTCTCGCACGGCATGCCCAACACGCTGAGAAGTTTCTTCGACTCGTAAAGATTCGGAGTCATCCTATGTCCACTCGGAAGCAGGCTATCGAGCAAATTGCAAATGTCGTTGAAGCAATTGGCTGAGAAGTTATATTTGGTCTTCACTGCCATGAGACGCGAAACAGCGGAGAGTACGGTCACATCAGTATGGTCATGAAGCGGCAACTTGGCAGACTCGAGGAGCCTCTCGAACTGTTCAGCGAGTGGCTCGGACTCTTCCTCGGGGGAGAGATCGAAAGCCCGAGCCACGTCCTCCGTGAGCTCCTCCAACCGGTCGACATCGACTTCGTCGAAACCCTCTTCAAAATCTGCAGGGCTGAAGACCGGCGCCGGCCGGCGCTTCTCTCCATGAGCCACCCATATAAGATAGTTCGCTGAAGCCATATCTTAAGAGGTGCATACTAATTTCACTCTTGTTTCTCTTCACGGTGTTCGAGCAACAAGCACAAGGACACCAAACCACCGCAGCGTTTGGGTGGGGACACTTCCAAAGCATACTCCACGAATGCCCTTGCCTTCTCGATCCACTCGTTCGAGTGGCGTCGCACCTACTCCATCCATCGTACATCCACCGCCGATCTTCCGCCGCTAACTATATAATGTAAATGCATGCAATCCAACTTTAAGTTTAGACGGTTCAGGTCTACCTAAATAGGAGGGCTTACCCATTACAGGTAGCGTTTGAGCACGGTGGTCCGGCACTATATGGGCGCGAATTGAAATTCGGCGAACATAACCCGCGGCTCCCGGTGCAGCAGCGGTGCGGCGTACCGCTTATGTTATGCTTTGGGAGAACAGCGGGTCATGCAGCCAGAATTTTAACCCGTGCACCATAGTACCGAGACCACCATACTCAAAGCAAGATCCGCTGGCTATCCAGAACGTGGACAGCTCGAAGCACACCGCTTTCATAATGGAACCCAACGAATCACCGTCCAGAGCTCCTTATGAAAATGTGCAGTGTGCCCCGAGCGGGTTGACTTTGGCTCGGTTCATGTTACAAATGCATTGCAAATAATCGAAATCACGTAGGATCTAATTACATCTACAAATAACTAAATAAATATACGGTCACTAGTTACATCTATCTACTCATTATAATAATATCTAAAATAACTAATTAAATACACGGTCACTAGTTACATCTACTAATTACAAATCATTTATAAATAAATAATTAAATAACTGTACACAAGTTTCAATTACTAATTACATATACTAATCACTAACTAATAGCATCTACTAAAGTCGCCGGTTCCAAAACACCGGCGACATTGCATCCACATGTTGTTAAAAAAAAAAGTACACAGGCGTACCTCGAATACGGGGGCGTCGGCGTGTGAAGGGAGAAAGCGGCTCGGGGCGCCCACGTGAAGGGGAAGGCGGCTCGGGCGGACGGAGGCAGTGCAGTGGAGGGACGAGGCGACCTGGCGTCCATGAGCGGCGCGTGGCGTCGCCGGAAGGCGGCACGCAGAGGCCGATGGAGGCGCAGCAAGGCGTGGTGCGGCGGTGGAGGGAGGAGGCGGCGCAGCGGGAGGCGGCGGAGGGAGGCGGCGGAGCTCGGCGGAGGGAGGCGGCAGCGGGAGGCGATGGAGGCAAGGCGAGGCGTGGCGGCAGAGGGAGGCGGCGGAGGGAGGGAGGGGGGCGGACGAGCACAGCAGCAGGGAGGAGTAGGTCGGGGGAGGCGGCTCGGGCCCGGGCGGCGGCAGCGGGAGGCGGGCGGGCGGAGCGAGGCGCCTGGGCGCAGCGGCGAGGCGGAGGGGCAGGCGGGGGGAGGTGGTTTCGGGCTGGCACGACGGGCGAGCAGGCGGCAGGCGGTTTCGGCGGGGAGGCGGTTCAGCTGGGCAAGGCGGCGAGGCGGCAGCGGAGGCGATGAGCGAGCCGAGGCGGCAAGGGGAGGCGCCGGGCGCAGCGGCGAGGCGGCGGGGCAAAGCGAGGCGTTTCGGGCGCGGGCGGGCGGAGGGGAGGCGGGAAGCGATGAGCGAGGCGGCGAGGCGCTGGGCACGGCGGCGGAGCAGGCGGCGAGCGGCGAGGCGGAGAGGCACGGCGCACGCAGGGCAAATTGAGCACGGGACGCTAGCACAGGGGGACTTAGCAATTATTGGAGGTCCTAGCCAAGCTATGACGTCGGCCAGTGCTAAACCGTCGGCAATGCCTCTGCCGCGAAAGCTTTGACGTCGGCCAGTCTAATCCCGACGTCATAAGTTCTTTTTTTCGTCAGCTTCTTAAAACCCGACGTCAAATCTTCCTCCCCAAGGCCCGTTTCTCCCCCAAACCCTTTGACGTCGGTCACAGGAATCCCGACGTCAAAACAGCCTCCCCAAAGCTCGCCTCTTCCCTCCCCGCACCCTTTGACGTCGGCCACATAAATCCCGACGTTATAGCGTCACTTTTTGTCCTCGGCCGGACAAACCCGACGTCAAAGCTTCCACCCACAGCTCATTTCTCCACCACAACCTTTGACGTCGGCCAGGGCTGTCCCGACGTCAAAGCCTCCTCCCATAGCCCGTTTCTCCCCCACAATCGTTCACGTCGGCCAGGGCCATCCCGACGTCAAAGCTTGCTCCCCTGAGCTCGCCTCTCCCCTCCCCACACCCTTTGACGTCGGCCAGAACAGTCCCGACGTCAAAGACAACACAAATGACGTCGGGCAGAGTACTCCCGCCGAGATAACCCCTCCCCCCCCCCCAACGTCGATTCTCTCTCGCCGTATAATTACCCCTCCATACAAGTTTCCAAATATAAAGTTTCGTCAAATATTGAATTATTAAAACCTATCATCTCACTACACGCTCCTCCCCTCTCGTCATTCGATGATCTGCGTGCGTTCCATCGACAAGTGCACGTCATATCGTTCGATCGCCATGCCATTCACATACACTACTACCAACCGTATACGTCGGAGTTCCGTATATGAACACGAACCTAGCTTGGAGTTATCTCGGTTCAACGACAAGCGCGGTATGATCTTTGTTGCGTTACGTACTGTTCAAAACCATAGAGAGACCCTACAAGGTTTGAGGTGGAGGTGTCGTGGGCTCGGAAACATAAAGACCGGTCGTGGCGGGAAGGGGGGTCTGTGTCGTCGGTAAAGCTTAGACCGACGTCACAGACAACAGCTGTCACGTCGGCCTTGCGGTAGCCGACGACAAAGACTCTCGCTATGACGTCGGTTGCAATATTGCCGCCGACTCAAACACTCCCGCAACGCCGGTAATTCTCTCTCGCCGAATAATTACCCCGCCGTACAAGTTTTTAAATAAAAAGTTTGGCCATATTTCGAATTATTAAAAGCTAGATCTTTGTTGCATCGCGTACCCTTTAGAATCATAGAGAGACCCTACAAGGTTTAGGGCGGAGGGGTCGATCTTGAGCTCGGAAAAATATCGGGGAAAATATCGACTGGCCGTGGAGGGGGGGAGGGGTTATGTCGTCGGCCGAGGCGAAACCGACGTCATAGACCGGTATAATGACGTCGGTAAAGGCTTGGCCGACGTCATAGACCAAAATACTGACGTCGGTCTTATCAGGGCTGACGAAAAAAACCTTCCCCCTGACCCCTCCTACCGCCGACTTGGCTTGGCCTTGGCTTGGCCTGGCCTGGCCTTGGCTTGCTGCCTACCTATGACGTCGGCTGAGATAATGCCGCCGACACAGCCCCCTACACGATGCAGGCCGCCTCCCTCGCCAACCAATCTTTGTCATCGGTCTTGTTTACGCCGACGACCACGGTATCGTCGTGGTAGAGCCGTCGTCTGACTAATTTGGCGCGGACAAAACTCATTTGGCGGAAGGAAATTCAAAATGCGAAACGCGCTCTCGGCGAAGCGGTCGGTGTCGTCGGCCTCCTTTGGCGCCGACACGGATAACTGATGTTGTGTATGTCGTCGGCCCTGACGTTGGCCGCCGAAAAAGCTTGTCGTCGGCTGAGAGGCCACCGACAATGCTAAATTAGGCCGCCGACATAAAAATCATTTCTTGTAGTGGTTGCTGCAGGTTCTGCCTCTGACCTTTGCCATTTTGCACTATCTTTTTGGGGCAGTTGTTGGAGTAGTGACCCACTTCACCACAGTGATAACAGTTGATCCCTTTAGGTACATTTGGAGCACCATTCTGCATTAGCACATTAGCAGGTACACGCGGTTGTGGCGCCTGATAGTTGGAGTGCTGCACTTGATCGTTGAAGTGTTGATATTGCTACTGCCCAGCATTGTTAAGTTGTCTGACAGGACGAGACTGCGAGCTTGTTTGTCTAGAGAGGCGAGTGCGGTTATTGCTACTAGAGTGTTGTGATTGAAACTTCCTTTTCTTGTCTTCCATTTCTCGACGCTTGTTTTCAGTCCGGATTACCTGGCCCATTAGATGCTGAAAACTTGGGAAGGTGTGGTTCATCAACTGGTACTGGAGACCGTCATTCAGACCTTCCAAAAAGTGCTCCTGTTTTTTCATCTTCATCCACCTCACTGAGAGCATATCACAATAGTTGGATAAACTTGTCATGATACTCGGCCATAGACATGGACCCATGTTTTAATGAGAGGAACTCCTTTTTCTTCATCTTCATTGCACCGGCTGGCACATGTTGTTCTTTGAAGTTCTGCTTGAACTCCAGCCAAGTGATGGTATCCCTGTTCTCATGGGAGTAGAGATAAGATTCCCACCAATCTTGCGCCGCTCCTTGAAGCTGGCATGATCCATATAGGTTCTCCCTGTCAGTGCATTGTGCCACCTCTAACTCACGCTCCACTACATGAAGCCAGTCATCTGGTTGAATAGGATCTGAAGTGTGACTGAACACAGGTGGACGCCCCTTCAAGAACTCTCCACGCCTATCTCTTGGTGGTAGTGCCTGCATTGGGGGAGGTTGGTTCTGTGCCTGCTGCATAGTTTGCACCGCTTGATTGACAGCTTGAAGGGCTTGCATTTGCATCATCACGAGCTATTCCATAGTCATCGGTGGTGGCGGTGGTGGGTTGCTTCCACCCTGGTTGCCGCTACCACTGCTATTCCTCCTGGTGTTAACCATCTAATCGAACAAACATGGCATGGGAGAACATTCAAAGTTGAGTAAAACTTATGTGACATGGTGGTGCAGATGACATAAGTAGGTAGAGAGCATATGTAAAGTATAAGGTTTAACCCAAACTAATCTATTCATTAACTTAAAGTTTGATCAAGATATGGGCATTGCTCCGCATTTTGATCGCACTCATTACAAAGAACCAAATCAATCATAGCACAAGGACAAGCAACAAAAGCACACAACAACATGCTCGACACTAATCGTTTCTTTAAGAACATGGTGGTATCTCTTAGAGGGTGAACTATTTCTCAAAGGACATCGAACAAGGGTAAGATAAGGAAACAATTTTTTGCAACTTTATAGAAGAGAGGACAAGGAGAAGCAAACAAAGATAGTTTTAGATATCAACGTCAAGAAAAAAGATATATGCAGACAAGGATGGTTATATAAGAGTAAAGACAACACCAAGGAGGTAGAAATTGCCCAAGGATGGCAATTTAAGAGCAGAAAAGCAAGGATAGTGAAAATTAAGGAGTTATAGAAAAGTAAGGGTTCTAAACGACCTTAGCTAACTAGGCTTACGTCCTACAGTAAACCTGGCTCTGATATCACCTTGTCATGGTGCGGCAAGAGACAACCCATTGTGGCATTGTCTAGTACTGAAGCAGAGTGTCGGTCAACGACAATGGCTACTTAAGAAAGCACTTTGCTCAAGCAATTATTAAAGAATCTTCATCAACCCACAGAATACCAAGCAAGGAATTTGTATGATAATTTATCTTCTATTCGATTAGCAGAAAATCTAGTTTTTCATGCAAGGACGAATCATATAGAATTCCACTATCACTATATAAGAGAAAAGGTCCTTTAAGGAGAGATTGAAATTGTGCCCACAAAGACAGATTACCAGATTGCTAATATTCTTACAAAGAGTCTCAATAAGGCAAAGTTCGAGAAGTTTCAAGAAGCTCTCGGCATGGTCTGCAAGACAACTCTTGAAAGAAGTTTTCCTTGAGAAGGAGTGTTAAAAGGAGCAAGGAAAACTTCAATAATATTATTCACCATGCATGAAACAAGACAAGCTTCTAGAACCTTCTACAACAAACCATGATAAGCCATGAAATAAGACAAACTTCTAGAAGCTTCTACAAGAATGAGGATATAGCATGGCATTCTAGAGTTTTGTTGCCATGGAAAAATTTAGAATTTTCTAGAAATAGATATTTGTAGTGAATCTTCTAAAGTGTGACAAGTGTCACTCATCCATGGGCTATGTGTGCCTATATAAGGAGGGTGCCACCCCTTGCCAAGCCATAACACACCACTCCATCCCACACAAATCTAAGGGCACGGTAGAAGGGAGCATAGGTAGAGTGTGCTAGGTTAGCCACCTCAAAGTGTGAAGTGTAATAGCCCTTGTGTAATAGTGTTGTAATATAATAAAGTGGTATTCATGTAAGTGTTAGTCTCCCGGTTAGTTCGTATAGTTTCTAATTACTTAATGCATAGATTGTGATCCATCTGAAGGTTGGGTTAGCCTCCTAGGATCACAAGGGTCTGGACTTCATCTAAAGTTTGGCATCGCCATCTAGAAACCACCTTCGTATGTAGGTTGGCTCTGCCACCTGGAAGTGAGAAGGACGGCTCTGCCGCCAAAGCGACCCCCCAAGGCCGGTTCTGCTGCCAGTAAAACTAAAAAGGACTAGCTGACTCAAGTGTGAGTTGGTGTTGTGTATAGGTCATCATATAGTGGGCGTTTAGGGCCATCCCATTTCCAACAATTGGTATCAGATCCAGGTGGTTAGGGACCATCATTACAAGGAGGCATTGGTAAGCACAGGGTACTTATTGTGTCCACTACCAAAGGTACAGTCACCAAAGGTACATAGTCTAGGACTGTGAAGCTTATTGGTCCAGGACCAGAGAAGCTTACTTGACGCCAGGTGTCAGTCACGATGGTGGATCTTGGCGCAAGCAGTGGAATTAAGAAGTTAGGTAGCCATAACAATGGCTATTGGAAGACATGCCTCGCATGATGGTTGCATTAAAACAATCAAACAGGTTGCAAGTAAACAATCTTCAAGTTCCAACTAAAAAAAGATCTAATAAGCATATAAAGACGGTTCTTAAGCAGAATATAACTAAGCACTTCACATTGTTCACAATCTGAAGAATATCACGCTAGCACTCTAGTTATTTACCAAGCAAGCAACCTATATGGCTACAGATAGAACAGTTTTAGCAGATACGTAAAGAGATGACGATCAAATAACTGGGACAAGTTCATTACACTGGCATTTGGCAATTCATAGGTGGCAATAGGAAAAGATTACAGTTCAGGGGCCACCAAATTCATAGCTGGCAATAAGAAAAGATTCATAGCAGCGAAATATAGAACTGCATACATACATATCTCCTAAGCATATAGTTACTCAGTCTAGAGACTTGATTTCAGTAAGTCCTTTGTCATTTCCTTTTATTTACTAATGCTGGAGGCAATAGAGGATAGACTGCATAGTGGCGACATATCCCACCTACACCATATGGGTCATCCACCCCCCGCTCAAGGTAACAGAAACCCTTGTCCCCCAGAGAGTCCCTTGGCTGTCTTTGATCTTCCAATATTTGCGTCCAGAAGCAACATCAGTATCATAGCCCACAATGAGCACGGCGTGAACGTGCATATCCTTGTCTTCTTTGGCCGGTGGCCATTCATCGATTCCGATCACACCGCCCTTGTACATGCGAGCTTTTGGGTAACGATCAACAGCAATAGCGACGGGCTGTCTTGCCACTGCTCTCATCAGTTCTTCCTCAGTTGGTTGCCAACTAATTTCCCAACCCAAGATACTGGCAACGGCGACCTTTCCGACGTCCAGACACCGTCCCTGGCCCCAGATCCAGCGTCTAGGGTAGTCTCTCTTGGGCCCGCGCTCCATCGCATACTCGTACACATTCCAGATTTTCCCACCGCCGCATCCACCACCCTTGATTTTGAGAATATCAGGAGGTTCTCCGGGAGGAGTTCTAGGTTGCTTAACGTCTCTCCAAGCACAGTCAATGATAGCCTGCACTGAGAAAGGAAGAAGCTCGCTCCATATGATCTTGTGAGATGCCTGGATTGAGCCCATTCCTGCGTGCGTCCAGCAACTGCCACACCCAAACAGATTGCCCTGCCTCTGTGGGGTATCAACGGCTCCAAGAGACCAAGAGCCTCCCAATCAATGGACTCCGGGAGCGGAGGCTCTGCAATATACAAGCAAATAGGTAGTTTGTTAGTTGATAAGGACATATCCACATCAACAAGACCCCATAACATAACACCAGCAGCATTAATTCAATTCCATATCATGGGGTAGATTGAACCAAACATAAGTTTCCAAGCGGCAGCATCAATTCCACATGAAGGGTAGATTGGGCCAAGTTGCGGGGTAAATCGTACCTTCATCCAGGTAATTAGGTACAGTACACTAGCGCCAGAGCCAAAGAGCACAAGCAGGACCGTCTCCGCGACGGCTCAACCTCGAGTCCTAGGGACCTTCTGAGTCATGTTTCCCCAGAGAAGTCGGCGTGCGCCCATCAACGACTTGCCACGAAGGCTCTTCTGCGCCATCGCAGACACCAGCACCCGGAACGACCACATCTTCTGCTCCTCCTCTTCCAGACCTATACAGGAAAATCCCAAAAAAAGCACGCATATACATGAAAAACCGAACAAAACAAATACGGAGCATAACACAAACTCCAAATAGGAGTAAAAAAGAGGCAACATGTGTGTGTGTGCACGGCGCGGGGCGTGTGACCTTTGCCATTTTCTGGATGGCACGCGCAGGTCTGGTCAAGGAAGGTGCGAGGAACAGAAGAAACTCGCCGGCGCGAAAGATCGGACACAGGCAGTGCAGGCAGGGATACGGCGGCTCGACGGCCGGGCAACACAGGCAAGATCTAGGGAAAAAGCGGAACAGCAGTCAGCACCCACCGTGAGGGATAGAAGTAGCGCTCGTCGGAGCAGAGGAAGGCGTCGCGCTGCTCGTCGTCGTCCTCGTCGCGCTCCTCCGCCTCCGGCTCCTCCTCGCGGAAGGCTCACACTTGTCCTCCAATTGCGGCGCAGTGCCCAGCCCCGAGACGATTGCCGGAGGAGACCGGACGCCTAGGGTTTGTGCGAGTCCGCTAGCCTTGGACAGCTGCCAGTGTCCGTGCGACGCCACGTGGAGGGCATCCGCGGCTCGGGCTTGGCACGCGAGCGCGGTGGTTCTCGTGAAGGGGCGGGTCCCGCTCGGCAGTGGCGCGTGGAGCGTGCTGGCCGCCTGGCCGGCACGGCTGGGCCCAGAGCCGAGTGGAGGAGGGCGAGGGGCTGAGAGGCCTGTTGGGCCAGTTCAGGATTCTTATGGACCAAGATAACTAATCTTTGCAGCCAATTCCTAAACAATTAGCCAAAGGATCACATGATTGTCTGTGGTAAATGTCCCAATCAATCTGTATATATGATCAACTTACAGTTAGAATAAAACCTTGGACCTGGCTAAAGCACGGACGGCCATGCTTTTAGCCTTCCGCATGGCCTCGCACACACCATCTGCTGATTAACTCTTCCGTACAACTTCTGTCACCCACTAGGCGTTTGGGGCACCGCTGCCTGCTGCTGGCCCTCCTACTGATCTGGACACCACTGATAACCAATCTTGTGCATATAATTTCTACAAATTCATACTGCAACAAATATTCAAGGTCTGGATCCCATATTATCCACGTATTCCCAACAATTTTTTCAATCTAAACTGCAAATTATAATGTACCAAATATCTCAAGCTCTAGAAATATCATTAAATTCCCTAACCCTCGAGCAAAATCTAAAATGAACACAGATAAACCAGGCATCATTTTAGTACATTAGCTATAAGTATCATAGTGCAAACCCTCTTGTATTTTAGTTCCACCACCTAGTAAGAAACACAGCAAAAAAAGATCTTAGAAATAGGGGGAAGCCCATGCTTGTGCATCTGGCGTCTGTTTTTTTCCTACTGCTTGCATTTAGAACTCATGTGATACAGAACAAACAACATTTTGATCTGTTTTTTTACTAAAGCAACTTTATTGGCACATATAGCATTTGCTTCCTTGGACACATGTTTCTTCTTCATACTTTTATGACCTACAATGTAATGAGAAGCAAAAAAAATTAGAGTACATTTTAGTTTATATTAGGAAAAAAGGCAATGTGATATCAAACTTGGAAGGAGAAAAATTCTATTCACATGAAATGTTCAACTTAAATTTGCCTAATGAAGACATTATTTTGCCTAAATTACATCATTAATATTGTCTAACCAGGGATATACTTTTGCCTAATCATTAGTTCTTGCCTATATGAGAACAATAATATTGTCTAATGAAGGATATTATTCTAACTATACAAGAACAGTAATACTCCCTCCTTTCCAGTATGTAAGGCATAATTTGGTTTTCGTGAATACCAAGAAGACCGTGTATAGCACTTGTGATTCCTGATTTGCCCCTAATTAATTGCCTCTAATTAATGAGATGATTTTTTATCAGCGCTCATGCATGGGAAGGAAATATCAGCGCAAGGAAATAATACGATCCTAGAATTAATTAGTTTCCTACGGTGAAGGGTATTTGGAACTTACGAACGATCAATGCGATTCGCCTTTATATATTGGAAAAAAAGTGAAAACAAATTATGCCTTACATACTGGAAAGGAGGGAGTATATAATTTGTTTTGCCCATTTGAGGAGTAATATAGCCTATTGAAGGACATTATTTTGTCTATATGAGAACAACAATATTGCTTAATCAACCCACATCTTTAAATCATTTATTGTGTGATGATCGAAAAACAAGGTTCAGTACTATTATACTCCCTCCTTTCCAGTATGTAAGGCATAATTTGTTTTCACTTTTTTTTCAATATATAAAGAATATTGCATTGATCGTTCGAAGTTCGAAATACCTTCATTGTGTAGGAAACTAATTAATTCTAGAATCGTATTATTTCCTTACCGATATTTCCTTCCCATGCATGAGCGCTGATAAAAAATCATCTCATTAATTAGAGGCAATTAATTAGGGGCAAATCAGGAATCACAAGTGCTATACACGGTCTTCTTGGTATTCACGAAAACCAAATTATGCCTTACATACTGGAAAGGAGGGAGTATTAGGTTAATGCATAATGAAGTACAATATATTTTCCAACAGCAGCTGCTCCCATACTTTTTGTGCAATTGAAAATAATTATTACCATGATAAAAATGTGTTAGTAGAACCTAACTAAAAATGTGGTTTCTGTTCTGATTTCAAAAAAAAAATACATGATGCATGTTTTTGGTGCAATGATCACAAATTGCATAGCGATTGGGTAGCTCAAATGTTTTCAAGAGCTGAAACTCAAGCTAGTGCACCATACAGGAAGAGCACCTGATGTGGAGTTAGTGTGACATCTTAGTAACTCAGGTGGCGAAGTCCTCGCAAGACTGTGAACTTGATGTTGCGTAGCCACGCCTCAACACGGGTACAGGGGCACATTGAGCGTTTCTCGATGGAAAGCTTCGGGTGAGTGGATCTCCATCTTTAAGAAGGCACCACCCCTTCTTCCACCTAGCCTCACCCTTAGCCTTTCCACAAAAGGACTTCACCATGGCAAAGCTTACACCATCAAAGAGCATTTCCATCGTCCATGTGGAGTCCGACACCACGGCATCATACTCCCCTGCAGTCACACACTGCTTGGACCTAACCCTCTCTTGTCAAATGAAAACGAGGACAAGGGTGAGGCCACCCGACCTTCTCGCTTCATCTCGACAGCACGCTTGATCCATCATGCATTGGGAACAGGTGAGTTCTAGGACTCTGAGCTGGCCAACCATCGATACGCTGAATGACTAGAAGAAGGTGGCCAAAATGCTAAGCCTCCCCAAATGGAGTTCATCGGCCACCCACCGAGCAGCATTGCAGATGGAAGGGGACGTTGCCTTGTTAAAATCTGAGAAAATCTCTAGAGGCAAACGTCCACAAAACCCAAACCCTTTATTCCATACTGTTCAGGGTGTCAAAACCCTCATCGGTTATGGGAAGGACTTGGTACCAAGGGCTAGGATGGAGATGTCAGTGGAGGAGTCAATCGACTCCATTCCGCCTCTTCCGAGGGTAAGGCGCACATTCAAGTCGCGTCCAATTCAAGGACCACCAGGGATCTTCGAGTAATCAAAGAAAGATGAAAACACCATCGAGACCCTGAGAGCGAAGCTCGCAGTGCTCAAAGCAAAATTCAAATGATTTGGATAAGCGCTATGCTGAGGGCAAACTCGGGTGCATAAACATAGACAATGAGGTCAATCCCTTAGGAAAGCTCTATGTACCAAAGTCGGCCACCTTGCTGAAGTGAGTGGGCATCCAGAGCTTTACAATCTGCCTATGCCTTAGATGCCCCTCCTTCAAATAAATTGTGGGCGCTCTTTGATTTTGTATGCTTAGGTTCCAAGCACCCCCACTTTGATTTTAATAAATTGAATATCATATTTTGATTCTAAGTTTTTGAGGCTAGATTAGTGATTTGGATGCTCCAATCAACCCTTTGTCACTATCCCTACACGCAGCACATCGAAAAACTAACATGCAGTGCCTCACCATGCCACTGGAGAAAAACTGGGCGTTTCGGCGAAAATTCATGATCGGCCGGCCAAACCTTGTCCACCTGGCCAATCAAAACGTGCAAAACAGATGCGACACGCATCTAGGACTACACAGAGGATGCAGGGTGATCACTCGGATGCGATTCCAGGCCGGCCGACCACACTCTGGGCCGTCTGGTCCTGGGTGGGCCGCCCTGCACACTACTTGGCCGCCCGGCCTCTCATCTGTCTCTAAGATTTGACCATGTGTTAATCTCGAAGGTATGTGCACTTAAACATGGAAATTACTGAAAATACCTTCGTTTTATGCAAGTTTGATTAAAGTTGAACCAACCTTCATACATGACTATCCTTGATCTTCTAGACAAGCATATGTTTTTTTCCCTATGATAGAGTAACCTCACCTTGGGTACTACCATGATTAGGGAACCACATTTGTTCTATGTTGTTGATTAATGTGAGATAGGATTTCTGAGTTGATGATTCATGTGTTCCCATCATGAGAAAAGAGCTTTGTTTTGAAAACGAGAAAAAAATGGTTTTGTCGACGGTTGAGATAACGATCCTGTCGACGGTTGGGATATTGACCCAAGTCAACCAAGGTTCTTCAAGGAGGAGATAGGAGACACGCCGAACAACTACTAACGAAGAACGAACAGAGATGTGGGTTTTATCCTGGTTCAGCCTCTCAGAGAGATAATAGCCCTACGTCCAGCCTTTCTTTATATCAAAGAGGATTACAAGGTGGAATTCGGCGAGATCAGCAGGTCTCGGCGAGTAGTATGCGAAAATCTATCTGCTAAGGGTCTCGTGTTGTCCGATGATCTTGGACGTGCCCTCTACACGCCGTAGGGGCTCAGTTTATATAGTGCTGAACAACCGATCTACCGGAGGAGAATCGGGCCGGGCTAACTACGAATACGTAACGAACTCGTACCTTGCCAAATACATCCTTCGGCAGATAAGGTAAACTCCAATTCTTGGGGATCACGACTCCTAATCCAATCCGAGAAACCACGTCCGGGTCTTCACGTAGCCGTGCAGAACTCTTGTTCGAGTAGGACTCAAACAGGAATCCTAGGCCGTTACGCACCGTGCCGACCAGGAAGCTATTCGGCAGAATGCATATGGGCCTGATAGAACCTTCCAGGGAGCTGGGCCCTGGTAGGCTGTTCGAATGGACCGTTAGGGAGTGGGCCATGGCAATGGGCCGTAATTTTATCCCTGACAGATCCCAAGTCGATTAAGGTTCTTGAAGATTGAGATAGGAGACACGCCAAACAACGCGAACAGCAACGAACAGGAGACAGGATTTTTATCCTGGTTTAGGCCTCTCGGGAGAGATAATAGCCCTACGTCCAGCCTTTCTTTATATCAAAGAGGATTACAAGGTGGAACCCGGCGAGATCAACAAGTCTCGGCGAGGTTATGGTGTACAAGGAAGCAATATGCAAAGACCTCGTGTCGTCCGATGATCTTGGACGTGCCCTCTACACGCCATAGGGGCTCGGTTTATATAGTGTTGAACAACCGACTCACCGGAGGAGAATTGAATTGGGCTAACTACGAATCACGTAACTAACTCGCATTCATGCCAAATACATCCTTGGCAGATAAGGCATACTCCTAGTCTTGGGGATCACGACTCCTAATCCAATCCGGAAACCACGCCCCGGTCTTCACGTAGCCGCAGTGTAACTCTTGTTCGAGTAGGACTCAACACGAATCCTAGGACGTTACGCACCGTGCACCAGAGGCTGTTCGGCAGATGCACATGGGCTCGATAGAACCTTCCAGGGAGCTGGGCCCTGGTAGGCTGTTCGATTAGGCTGTCAGGGAGTGGACCATGGCAATGGGCCGTATTTCTATCCCCGACAGCTAGCCCCCGAGACTCAAGTGGAAGGACTCACTAGAGTGGGGTCTTCCTCTTGAGACTCTAAGTCACGAAGAGGGTATTTTTCCTGCTACAAAGACGTGCAACAGATAACCGAACAGGTTATGGTTCAACCGAACAAGACTTGTTCGGGACCGAACAAACCCGCCAAAGGCCGAAAGCAACTCGCTAAGGTCGAATCAGGAACGACATCTGTCCGAGCAGAGTACCCAGCCCTCGATACAGAAATCGAAAGAAGTGAGGTGAATCATCTCCTTGAGGCTGAACGTCATCAAGGAGGGATTGGATTTTTGGTAGTAAAGAGCGTACCACCGCATCCGGTAAGATCAGATCTTCCGGGAGAATGAACATAGCAAGTCGTGAGACGGACTCGTGCTGCTGCATCCAGGTATTCAGATGTCTAGGAAAAGATAGGGGAACCGCCTCTCGGGCTAGAGCTTGCCCGAGGAAATAGAGATTGCGCTCTCGAGCGAATGTCGCGCTCCGGAGCGAAGGTGATGTGCCCCCAGACGTAGATCGTGTGCTAGGAGCAGACAATGCATACGAAGGGGAAGGTGACTCAGTCCCCGAGCGTAGAGGTCGCCAAAGGAATCAAGTAAGGAGATCTAGTCCCCGAGCACGGAGCTCGTTAAAGGAACCAGAAAGTGCGATCAGCGAAGACGCATCGGTAGGAGCCGCGCCCGGCGAAAACTGCCGGTGGGAGGTGATCCAGCCCGAGCACGGAGCTCGCCACGGGACAGATCGCGCGCCGGCGAAGAACCGCCCGGCGAGGTGAATCACAACCCGATGCAATCGAGCCGCAAGAGAACGTGTGAAATCAACGCTTTACCCATGACGTATTCCTTGCGGCGGTGATAGCATTGTCTTGGCAAGTGCGTAACCGACGCTGAGTGCCCGCCGCGATGAGAATCGCTTACGATGGGCTTGCCCGCCGCGATGAGAATCGCTACGGTGGGCGGGACTCACAGGGCGACTATTTGACTTAGCCGAACTGTGAAGGTCGACGGGCAAAGGCAAGAAATCATACGTGGTGAAGTGAATCGGTCCGGGCATGCGCGAGCAAACCCGGAAGAGAGGATGCGACATCGGCTTTGGTGGGGAAGCTCGAACCTCGCGCGACCATCACCGAGTCGACGTTCCCGTTCTTGCATTTTTCGCAAAAGACAAACAAGAAACGAGCCGACAAGGGAAAAAGAGAGCAAGAACAGTTTCTAGTAAGAGCAAAGCGAAGTTTTGAAAACACGCTAAAGACGACCTACCCGCAAGACATAATTTTTCGCACGCCCCCGATAGCGTTAGTGTCACCTCGGCGAATCGCGGAACCGACGCAAGGAGTGCCCGTATGGATGAGAATCGGCTTACGATGGGCGGGACTCACAGGTGCATTGCCCGGATTACCGTGCAAGGAAGGACGTAGCATGGATAAAAAGACGCGTGCGCGGCAAGTGCAGCCCTGCGTGGCTAAGACCGCTAACCGTGGAATGCGATTGGGACCTTAGCCGCAGCAAAACGGCGAGGCGAAATCTTATCCGGCTTGGACCAGAAGCGTTGGTGTCGCCTCGGCGGGTGCGGAACCAGCGCCAGGAGTGCCCGTTGCGATGAGAATCGGCTTACGGTGGGCATGCCCGTCGCGATGAGAATCGGCTTACGGTGGGCAGGACTCCATCGGTGGTGCACCGCCTCGGTTAACCGGAGCTGTACAGGTCGTCGCCAGATAAAAAAAACATCCTCGTACGCGGGGAGTGCTACGGGAGCGAAAGACCAACGAGGTTTTGGAAAACCAACGCTAAGGAAAGGAATTGGAAAACTGAAAACGTACCGGGGTTGCCGAAATTCAGCTCAAGTCCCAACTGACCGAGGAGAGGTAGTCCTTCGAGGAGCTGGCCGAGCAGCTCAAGACCACCGAGCAGCGCTTGAATCAGAGCGAGAGTCTGACCGAACAGCTTTCCGAGCAGCTTTTTCCGCAAAAAGAGCAAAGAAAAGACAAGGACTAACAGAAACCAAGAGTAAGGCGACAGTAGCTAGAAAGTTTTAAGAAAACCGTAGAACGCTTAGCCTAACTCCCGGCTTCGCCAGTACTGTTGCCGAGGACTCGAGTTTGCGAACTCGAACAGTGCATAAGAGAAAGAGCGACGCTTAGACCCGATGCAGACGATGCATGAAGACCTGAACTTGCGACTTCAAGCACGTGCGTAGAGAGTTAGAGCGACACCGTATCCGATCGACTCGTTCCAGAGGCGCCGTTAACGTAAGTTAGGCGATTCCAAGGTAACCGAACAAGGAAAGTGCCTCGCCGCGGAGGGCTTACGAGCAAGCTTTACCAAGTGGTCGTGCCGTGAGCGGTAAGTGCTCTGCCGCGGAGGGCTTATGAGAGCGAGCTTAGCCGCGAGGTCGGATGCCGTGTTACGCAACTCGAAGTTTAGGAACTTGTTGAAACAAGATACGGGCAGGAAAACCATTAAGATTATGGAGCCAAGAGTTCGCAAGACCGGCACCATCAAGTGTTACCAGAGAGAAAGAGAGTCTGAGAAGACGAGTGGTGAGAAGGGCTGCAGGGGGTCGCGAACATTCACCGCTCAATGGGTTGAACTTTACATTGCAGGCCGAGAGACTTGGACGAACTAAGACGCGAATTTGAGAAAAAGCCGGTTAGGAAACGAAAGACCTACACGAGGAACTTACGGCCGGTCGATGTTCCAAGCGGCTGGTCGCTCTCTCCCGACATCCACCGCCAAAGTAACAGCCCCAGATCCGGAAGGAGTTTTGATCCAGCCTCGAGCACGGAGCTCATCGCGGAGACCAGACGCTGGCCCGGACGAAGAGCTGCTCAAGGAAGAGATCCGGCCCGAGCAAGGAGCTCGTCATGGGATCAGACAGCGCCCGGCGAAGAGCGCCAACGAGGAGATCCAGCCCGAGCGCGAGCTCGTCATGGGATCAGACAGCGCCGGGCGAAGAGTCGCCAACAGGAGATCCAGCCCGAAGCGCGAGCTCGTCATGGGATTGAACAGCGCCCAGCGAAGAGCTGCCGGGCGAGGAGATCCAGCCCGAGGACGGAGCTCGCCGCAGGGATCGACGCGCTTCCGCCAAGAGCTGCCCGGTGCGAAGAGATCCAGCTCCCGAGCACGGAGCTGGGAAGATCTGAATGGCGATCAAGATCGAAGGGATCGACCCGATCTAGCAGGGGAAGAGACATCCTGCCCTTCTGAGTCGTAGTCCTCAGGGAGAATCTCCTGGTCGCTGATAGAGTTCGACATGCTCGATCTGCTTGTCCCCACGGACGGCGCCAGCTGTCGACGGTTGAGATAACGATCCCAAGTCGATTAAGGTTCTTGAAGATTGAGATAGGAGACACGCCAAACAACGCGAACAGCAACGAACAGGAGACATGATTTTTATCCTGGTTCAGGCCTCTCGGGAGAGATAATAGCCCTACGTCCAGCCTTTCTTTATATCAAAGAGGATTACAAGGTGGAACCCGGCGAGATCAACAAGTCTCGGCGAGGTTATGGTGTACAAGGAAGCAATATGCAAAGACCTCGTGTCGTCCGATGATCTTGGACGTGCCCTCTACACGCCGTAGGGGCTCGGTTTATATAGTGTTGAACAACCGACCTACCGGAGGAGAATCGGGCTGGGCTAACTACGAATACGTAATGAACTCGTACCATGCCAAATACATCCTTCGGTAGATAAGGCATACTCCTAGTCTTGGCAATGGGCCGTATTTCTATCCCCGACAGGTTTACATCCTTATATTCTCAAAGATCTATACTAGTCCTACCAAGGACACAACACAAATAAACATACCAGTATGGTTCTTGCTGCTCTGATTGTTTTGAATCTTGTCAAATTGAGTGCCCTTAAGGAAACTCATGTTACTAGGAGTTGGAGCCTTCACGTACAAGCACATCCACATCAAATTCCTCAAAAGGGGAAGATTTATGATATGCCTGTTAGGAATAGCACTTGTATTCATATGGGGGCCAAAGGGCCAGTATATATACAGAGTACAAGGGCATAAAGGGAAAAGGCTATAAAAATCTAATACAGTAAAGGGACGGGCTAGGCCCATATACATAGCCCAATACACAGCTATACACAGCCTAATATATCTCTAACACCCCCCCTCAAACTCATGGTGGATCAACAACACTGAGTTTGGAGAGACAGAAATAATGATGCTGTCGAGTCTATGCCTTTGTGAAGAAATATGCCAACTGATCTGCTGAAGGCACATACTGAAGAGTCACAACCTGCTCCTGAACCTGTGATCTCACATAAGAAGCATCAACACCAATATGTTTGGTGAGCTCATGCTTCACCGGATCCCTGGCAATACCAATAGCTCTGTCAGATCGGATAAAAGAGGGGTCATGAGCAAATGTAAACACCAAAATCCTCAAGTAACCAACGCAGCCAGGTAACCTCTGTCGTCAATAGAGCCATAGCCCGCAACTCAGCCTCTGCACTGGAACGAGAAACTGCCTTCTGCTTTTTAGTCTTCCAAGCAATGAGAGAATCACCAAGAAAAACACAATAAGCGGAAAGAGAGCGGCGATCAGAAGGATCCCCAGCCCAGGTAGCATCAGAATAAGCACGAAGGTGTAAAGAGTTGGAGCGAGGAAAGAAAAGACGACGAGAGATAGTGCCACGCAAGTAGCGCAAGACACGAAGGAGATGACTATAGTGGAGCTGAGTAGGAGCAGAGACAAACTGACTCAGAATATGAACAGCATAAGAGATATCGGGACGGGTGACACCAAGATAGACAAGACTACCAACAAGGTGACGATACCGAGTAGGATCAGATAGAGGTTCGCCATCGGTAGGTCGAAGCTGAAGATTGAGCTCCATAGGAGTCTCAGCCAAGCGATCATCTGTGAGCGAAGCCCGATCAAGAAGATCCCCAATATACTTCTCTTGAGATAGAAAGATACCCTGCGACGTAGAGGTAACCTCAATCCCAAGAAAATAACGAATGGGACCCAAATCAGACATGCGAAACTGCTCATTAAGATGAGCCTTGACAAAATCAATGAACTGAGGGTCATCACCAGTAATGATCATGTCATCGACATAGAGCAGAAGAAGAGTGCGCCCACGAGATGAGGTGTGGACAAACAATGCAGAATCATGGTCACGACAGAAAGCCGCAGCAAAGAATCATCGCAGAGAAGCTGAAACCAAGCCCAGGAGCTTGTTTAAGCCCATATAAAGCACGACGAAGACGAAGAACCTTATCATCAGAAACAAAATACCCAGGTGGAGGCCGCATAAAAACCTCTTCATGTAGTTCTCCATTAAGAAAGCATTTTGAACATCAAGCTGATAGATAGGCCACGTACGAACAGAGGCCACAGCAAACAGCGTCTTGATAGTGGTCATGTGAGCCACAGGAGCATAGGTCTCATCATAATCAACACCAGCCTCCTGCTGAAAACCACGAGCCACAAGACGAGCATTATAACGCTCAAGAGAACCATCAGAGCGAGTCTTGATCTTGTAAACCCACTTGCAAGTAATGGGACGAACATGGGACGGAAGAGGGACAATTTCCCAAGTGCCATTACGCTCAAGAGCAGAAATCTCCTCAGCCATCGCATGTTGCCACTCAGGATGAATGACAGCATCACGATAAGAAACTGGCTCAGCAGAGGCAGCACCGGCAAAACCAAAACGCTCAGAAGGTCGAATAGAGCGACGATCACGAAGAGCATATGGCTGGGAGGTAGAAGCTGACTCCTCAGAGGATGAGGCAACAGGAGAAACCTCAACCGGACGCTGACGGCGAGTGTAAAAGAAAGGATGAGGAGGAACAAAATCAGGAGAAACTGATGGAGAAGAGACAGTTGGCTCGGTAGGAGAAGGAACACTAGACTCAGGAGGAAGAGAATCAGTGGACTCAGAAGGCTGTGAAGACATGTGAGACACTGGAGGAAGTGGAATAGGAAGAGAAGAAATGGGAGTGCCTGGAAAAGTTAGAAAAGAGAGGGATTCGATAGTAGAGGATGGAAAAGAAGGACGCGGATAGAAAGAACAAGATTCGTCGAAGATGACATCCCGAGAAATCCGCATCCGACGACCAGTATGATCCCAACAATGATAGCCCTTGTGCTCATCACTATATCCTAGAAAAACACACTCAACCGACTGGGAGGTCAGTTTAGTGCGTTCGCGATCAGCAAGAAGAACATAGCAGACACACCCGAAAGATCGAAGATCAGAGTAGTCTGCTGGGTGTCCAGAAAGACGCTCTATAGGAATACCACCTTGAAGAGTAGAAGAGGGCTGAAGATTGATGAGATGACAAGCAGAAGAGACAGCCTCAGCCCAAAAGTGAGATGGAACAGAAGAGGCAATCATGAGTGCACGAGCGGTTTCAAGAAGATGACGATGCTTACGCTCAGCCACACCATTTTGAGCATGGGCACCAGGACAAGAAAACTGAGACAGAGTGCCTCGCTTTCGTGAGAAAACTACGAAGATGCCCAGAAAGATACTCCCCTGCAGAATCAGCTCGAAAAACACGAATAGCGGAGTCAAACTAAGTACGAATCATGGTGGCAAAATTTTTATAGATAGACAAAACCTCACTACGAGAAAACATAAAATATATCCAAGTGTGGCGAGAAAAATCATCTATAAAAATGATGTAATATTTATGACCACCTTTTGACACAAAAGGGGCTGGACCCGAGACATCAGAATGAACAAGATCAAACGGACGAGCTGACACAGACTCACTAGAAGGATAGGGAAGTTGCACCTGTTTGCCAAGGTTGCAACCCGCACAATCGAGATGTACAGGACCAGACACAGACCCTAAAAGACCACGACGATCCAAAGACGATAAACGAGAACCACAAAGATGACCTAAACGATGATGCCATTGAGCAAAAGACGTCGTGGAGGAAACAACGCAGACGGAGAGATCGGCAGAGCAATGAAGAAGGACGGTTACCAAGCTCCCAGAGACGCCGAGAATCACGGCGGCCGGGGCCAAGATTAACCAGAGATTCGTGCGACGATCCTGAACACAAAGATGAGTCAAGATTTAAAATCACACGGCAACCGAGATCAGTAAGCTGGCCGACAGAAATAAGTTGCATGTTTAGGTTAGGAACATGAGAAACAGATGGTACATGCAAAGAAGAGGACAAAAGAGTGCCTCGTCCTGTGACAGGAAGAGAAGTACCATCTGCCGTCTGAACAGTCAATGGTGTCGTTAAGGGATGAAGAGAAGTAAGACCGGTGGAATCAGGTGTCATGTGAAAAGAAGCACCTGAGTCAAGAATCCATGGTGATGTACCGTGTCTCAAGAGAAGATCAAGAAGGTATAGCAGAACCCGAGGGTGAAGAGGCAGCCATGCGACGCAATAGCATAAGAATCTCAGTAGAGGCATCTGGATCAAGGCTGGGAATTGAAGTCTCCCGTGATCGGTGCCGCAGAACCTTTAGGCGATCGACGACGCAGCAATATCCTTCTTCTTCTCAGAGCGTAATCGCTCCACATGACCGCCCTTGTCACAATAGGTGCGGTGAAGACCAGCCTTCGTCGTCACCCGTAAGACGACGAGATCGGGAGGAAGACTACCGAGAACCCAGAGAAGTCGAAGCGGTGGCCGTCAAAGAAGAATCGACGAAGAAGACAAGAGACCAAAGACCACGAAGACGAACCTCCTCAGTACGAAGAGCAGAGAGAGCCTCCAGCATAGTGACACGGGGGTGACGAGCAAGAAGCTGAGCACGAACTTACTCAAACTCGAGCCTAAGACGTATGACGAAGTCGTAGACGCGACGAAGCTCCAGACGAGATCGCTGACGCAGGCAGCAGGCACAAGTCCGAGAGTCGTGATCAGCTCCAGTGTCAAGAGCCGCATCCAGAGAGTCCAACTGACGCCATACTCCAGAAAGCTGAGCGTAAAACTCATCCTCAGAGAATCACCCGCCAGAGACTTCTCATGACGAAGAGCAAGAAGGTAATCGAGAATCACCCAAGGCTCATAACGATCCCGGCAGGTGTGACCACATCACCGTGGCAGATGTCAAAGAGACCACTTCACCAAGAAGATGCACCTCCATGCTAGCAATCAAAATAGCGAGGCACGAGCATCCTCATCAGACCAAAATTTGTAGGCGGTGTACTGAGATTTGTAAGACTCCAAAGCCTCCTTATACTCATCAGAGGTCTTTGTATCAGCATCAGTAACACCGGGAGAAGATGAAGAAGACAATGTCGGGGGATCAGGACGCGGCTGGCAAGGAAGCTCGCCGGTAAGAAAATCCCAGAGACGTTGTCCACGCATGTGAATGCGTATGTGCTGGACCCAATCTTGATAGTTGAGCCCATCAAAAAGCACGGGACACCAAGGAACAGAAACGGTGCCTGACGACATTTTTTTTCTTTTTTCTTTCTTTTCTTTTTTTTTTTACTCCCACACACACAAAACTCGAGCCGGTCCGACTGCAACAGAGAGCCTCAAAGCTGACTCGGCGTCGATCTGGCTCAGGCCGACTCAACCTGAGGCGGCAGCGCCTGTAGGAGGAGACGACGGCGGCGGGCGCACCGGCGCGAAACCCGGGAGGTGGAGGAGGCGGCAGCCCGCACGAGCGACGGCGGCGACTGCAAGCGGAGGCGATGGCGACGACCAGCAAGTGGAGGCGACGGCGGCGGCCGCGAGCGGTCGCCGCAGCAGAGGCGATGGCCACGACCCGCAGGCGGCGGCGGCTGCAAATCCGGAGCACGGTGACGACGAGAGGCGCTCCGGTGACGAGCAGCGGCGTGGAGGAGGCCGGCGTGCAACGGTGACTCAGATCCAGATCGGCAGATCTGGACGGAGAGGCCGGCGGCGGATCTGGTCACCGATGGCAGCGGGGTGACGGGGTCGACGGCGGCGCCGGATGCGTCGCGTCAACACCGAGCAGGCAGGCGACAGTCTCCGATCTAAAGACGGCAAAGCCGAATAGAGACGGCGGCGGCTAGGAAGAGGCCGGCCGACCGATGGGAAGAGGCAGCGCGGCCGGAGGCAGCGACGACGAGCCGGTGCTCAAAACGAAGAGCAACGACGATTGGTGGAGGTGGTGCGTGCAAGTGCAACACGCAAGGATCGACGGCGGCTAGAAGGAGGAAACCCTAACCTAAACCGCTTTGATACCATGTTAGGAATAGCACTTGTATTCATATGGGGGCCAAAGGGCCAGTATATATACAGAGTACAAGGGCATAAAGGGAAAAGGCTATAAAACCCTAATACAGTAAAGGGACGGGCCAGGCCTATATACATAGCCCAATACACAACTATACACAACCTAATATATCTCTAACAATGCCTAGTTGTCATCACTTCCATCAATGGTAAGAAAGAGACATGGAGTAGAAAAAAGAAAAAGAAAAAGAAAAAAAAGAAAAAGAAAAAGAAAGAGGAAAAAAGAGATGAAAAGAACAAGAAAAAGCACCATGTGCTCTTCACCAAAGGAAAAGGAAATAGTGTCATACCCCTTTTGGACATTTGTTCGCCACACAAGCACTTGGCTCTTCTCTTTTGTAACTTGGAGTTTTCTCTCGGACATTCGATTTGACTTGATAATATAAACATAAAGGGTATGCCTCATCCTTCTCCGACCTATGCCCCACAAAAGCCTGATAGAGATAGGAATGTGAGGAAAATAAGAAATGAAAGGGCACTCTGTCCTGTGAGGGATTTGAGAGATGATCTTGAGAAACATAGGGATGAAAAACCTTTCTTTTGAAAAATCAAGGAAAAACTCTGTGCTCATGACTTGGCAACCTAAACCAAAACTTTGGATACTCTTGTTCCATTCTTCAACTTCTCAAGAATAATGTGTTAGCCACCTGTGAAACCCTTGGCAAGGAGAAATGCATGGGAATAATCCTTATGCTTGCTCGAAAGAGAGAAGGGATGGACCTTACCACCTAAGCTTAACTTCTACACTTTGCTCGAGGACGAGCAAAGGTTCTAGCATGGGGGGGGTGTTGGCGGTCGTTAAAACCATATTTGACAGCCAACATCTCATGCAAATCAAGGCCTTTGGTTCAAGTCCAATCAAATTCTTGCTTTCTAACATGTTCCACGAGCTCTGCACAAGATATTTCGATGCGGGTAAGGATATCAAACGTACACACAAAATTTGGCAAAGTTCTGAAGAAATCGTTGGCCTCCCCGGCCAACAGCAAGCCACCCAACTTGTACCGGGCGGCCTGCTGTTGGCCGGGTGGCCCAACTTGTGCCAGGCGGCCAACGATTTCTTCATAACTTCGCTAAATTTTGTGTGTATGTTTGATGTCCTTCTCTGCATCCAAATATCTTGTGCACAACTCGTGGAGCATGTTAGAAAGCAAGAATTTGATTGAATTCGAATCAAAGGCCTTGATTTGCATGAGATGTTAGATGTCGAATATGGTTTTAACTACTGCCAACAGCTAGCTCATAGGATTAGAATTTAGGTTGCAAGTCATTTTACGGTAGAGATAGTAGCACTTAGCAAAACCATAGTGCACATTTAGTTAGAATCTTGCATAGGTTTTGTTGAGTTGAAATTGAGAGCCATAGTTTATAGAACGCCTAGTTCACCCCCCCTCTTAGGGCGTCAAGGTCCATTCAATTGGTATCAGAGCCGGGCCACTCAATTTCAAGTCCACTTTCATTGTGATTAGATCTCATAACTCAAATTTGGACCTTTTGGCTTCACCACCGGATTGAGTAAAAATGACATCAAAAGAGTTAGGGGTGAATATCAATAGCGCTCCTCACTTTGACGGCACAAACTACCCCTATTGGCGTGTTAGAATGGCTAGTCATTTAGAGGCCGTAGGTTGGGATGTTTGGAGAGTGACGGATAAAGGAACGAAACCCCTCTCTCGCCCGGAGAACCCCACTAAAGCCGATGAGAAAGAAATACACCTCAATACTATTGCTCGGGATACAATCACCACACCTAGGCGACGAGCTCCAGCGGCGGCGGCCCCTCGGCGATGAGCTCGCGGTGTCTGCGCGTCTCAGCGATGAGCCCATGGCTTCGCGACGAACCTCAGCGACGGGACGAGGAGCCACACGGCGACGCGCCTCGGCGACGAGTCCCCGGCGACGAGCTCCCCTAGACAGCGGCGCTTCCCATAGACGAGCTCGCGGTGTGGGGAGAGAGGAGACATGAGAGAGAACGAGTGGTTGAGGAGTGAGGCGAGTGGATAAGGACGAGGCTAGCAAGGCTGCGCGTAGAGAGCACGCGAGAGGGAAGCGCGCCCGCGAGTCCGGTCCGGACGCGCCGGACGTCCTCACTACAGCGTTTCCGTTCTGTCATTCTTTCAAAAAAAAATTTTGTTTCTGTCATTTCGTTTCTGCCTTTCAGGTATACTGTCAAAGAAGTGTGCCAAGGCCGACGCGAGACACGAGCGCCGAAGAAAAGCAAATCCCGATTTTTACGTTCTTTTCTGCAAAAGAGAGGAGATCTGGATACGTGTATCGCTGTAATGTCGATTTTGAGATCCTTTCAAATCGAGCCGGCGTCAGGGTCACATCACATCAGGTTTTCATGGTCGATGAAGGCCCTCTTTTATAGCTTGTTTAGTTTTAGTTTAGTTTTTGTTGGAAAAATTTGACCACCTTTGAAAGTGGTATGAAAAGGCTAAATAAATTATTAAAAAATATTTTGAGATCTTTAAGAAAAACCCTACAAAGTTATAAAAAAATTATTTTAAAAAAATAAAGTAAATGGTGTATATAAAAATAACAAAAGTTGCAATCCCAACAAAAACTAAACTAAAATAAGCTATCAAAGAGGCCCGAAAGTTCGGTTTTTTTCGTTGTCGTGCATGGCCTAAAGCTGGGCGAAAGACGGACAGGATATGGGCTTCCTATAGCCCTCCAAATCCTAATCCCTAGTACGAAGTTTGACCTACTGCGCCGGATCGCCGATCCGGGATGCACCGCTTCAATCGCTTTCATGCGCCAAATATAAAAAAGGGTCAATTTTGGAACAAATCATTCGACTTCTCTAAATTGTTTTTAATATTTTGAAGCACAACAAAACCAAATGCTCAAGCTTCTTGATGCCTTTTTTTCTCGAACTCTCGAAGTTTAGCCATTTAGCTGGTGTCGATGGTTGAGATAACGATCTCAAGTCCCTAAGGTTGTTTAGAAGTGAGATGGGAGACACGCCGAACAACCACGAACAACAACGAACAGGAGACATGGGTTTTTATCCTGGTTCGAGCCTCTCAGGAGAGATAATAGCCCTACGTCCAGCCTTTCCTATATATCAGAGGAGATTACAAGAGGTGGCTCGGCGAGATTATGGGTGTACAAGCGAAGATCAGGTGTCTACGAGATGCTAATGCGTAAACTCGAAGTCAGATGCCCCCTAAACGCCGTAGGGGCATGGTTTATATAGTACAGGGCAAACCGACCTACCGAGGGATTATCGGGCCGGGTTGACCACGAGTACGTAACGAACTCGACGTGCCGGATATATCCCAAGGCAGATATGGAATACTCCTAGTTTTGGGGATCACGACGTCTGCTCCAATCCGGGAAACCAACGTCTGGGTCTTCACGTAGCCGTGCAGAACTCTTGTTCGAGTCGGACTCAAACAGGAAGTCTGGGAGCCACGCAATCGTACCGACCAGGAGGCTGTTCGGCACGATGCACATGGGCCTTAGAGAACCTTTTAGGGAGCTAGGCCCTGGTAGGCTGTTCGATTGGGCCGTCAGGGAGTGGGCCATGGCAATGGGCCGTGATTTTATCCCCGACAGCTAGCCCCCGAGACTCAAGTGGAAGGACTCACTAGAGTGAGGTCTTCCTCTTGAGACCCAAAGTCAAGAAGAGGGAAAGCATGCTACTACAAGGACGAACAACACAAGACCGAACAGGCTATGGTTCAACCGAACAAGACTTGTTCGGGACCGAACAAACCCGATCAGTACCGAGCAACTCTGTTGCACCGAATGGGAAAACGCATCCATCCGAGCAGAGCACCCAGCCCTTAGCGCGGACGCTGGAAAAAAGTAACCGTTTGCAGATCTCAACGGTAACTTACACTGCGCAGTGAAAATAGTCGACCATTTTTACTTAGCCGTTGGCGGTAAAAACTAGCCGTTTTGTGGCGAAAAACCATTGCTAGGCTGCTTATTCGAGCCTATAAGAGCACCCAAGCAGCCCGCGGCCAGCCACTTCTGCTCTCTCGCCTTCTCTTCCCAAGCCCTAGTTCCAACCGCGCCCAGCATCAAACAGTCAAATCCCACCACAAACCTGCTCGTCCGATCCTGGGAACTGCCATGGCTAAGTTTGTAAGCACTAGCATGACCGAGGAGGACTTGAGAGTTTTGGAGAAAGAGGGCCACATCGACGCCGGTAGCTGGAGACTGCCCGGAGAGGAGGAAACTCCGGAGCCGCTTGAGGGAGAGTTCGTCAACTTCGAACAGTTCGCACTGTTCGGGTTGAGATCTCCCGAGAGCGACTTCGTCGAGGCCTTCTTGAACATAAGCGGATTGGAGGTGGCGAACCTCAATCCGAACAGCATCCTCCAGATGGCCATCTTCGCACTTTTACTGCGAGGGCTATCCGGCATTGATCGCCGGTGGGGCTGTTCTCGCACTACTACACGGTGACGAGGAGCAGCCCGCCGCCGGGCGCTTGGGTGCTACTACCTCAAGCTCCGAGCACCGCCGACGACGCTGTTGCACCCTCGCCCACCGCCGCTTGATTCGATGGGCGGTGGTGGGCGAGATGGTTCTACAAAGAAGAGAAGCGGCGACGAAGAAGCTCGTCTTCACCGGAAGGCGCCATGAAGGAACGCCAATGCCTCGGCCGGAGATGTCCGCCGAGGATTGGTATCTCACGAGGAAGATCGCCTCGCTTGTGGGCCTTGAGCTCACGGGCAGGGAGATTATTCGGGATTACACAGCGAACAGAATATGTCCGCTGCGGAGAAGATTCTACAAGATAGAGGGATGGGAAGACATCACCAGGGAGAGCACGTGTAAGTGCCTTTAAGACTCAACCTCTTTTGAAGAATCATCCGAACAGGAACTAACTACTTCTGCTCGGGCAGTGATGCCAACCGACGCATGGGTGACCGAGCAGGTCGACGCCATGCTGAAGGCAGCAAAGAAGGACGGGGAGGTCACCGGCAAGGTGGCCTTCACTGTTCACAAGAACGCATTTCGCCCGCATGCACGAGGTAAGTATCTTACCCCAACCTGTGTAGCTAGACTTGTACTATTGTAGATATGTTAACTTTCGCTTCCCGAACAAGCAGGAGGACCAACTGATCCTATGAGAGATCGTTGAGGAGCTCTCCGACACTGAGGGAGCGAAGAAGGGCAAGGCCAAAGTGGCCGAGCAGCCGAAGGTGGCCGCAGCGCCGACGCGTACTTCCCCCGCCAACCAACCGCGAAGCCCCCTGCGGCGAAGAAGCGCCCCGAGCAGCCAAAGCGGGAGCGCGGCCAGCCAAGAGGGGAATTGCCAAGCCCATCCCTCCTCGCCGAGCAGAGCGACGAAGAGGTACGAAACTTGACCCTCTGGCTGAGGCGTTTCGCGCAAGCTCACCCGGGCCATCTGGAACGGCTGCAGCAGATCGCCGAGCAGAGGAGGCTCGAAGAGGAGGTAGCGCACAAGGAGAAGTTACTTGCGCTGCGCCAAAAGAGTGCTCAGCTCAGCAGAGAGCTGAGCCTTTCGCCGCAAGCCCCTGGAGGCAAAGGCGAGGAGGTGGAGGAGCCCCCGAGCAAGAAGCGCAGGCTACACAGAGGGGTGAAGAAGAAGGTCTGTTCTCATGGCGGTATGTGCTCAACATATCATTCTCGTGACATGGCACCAAACCGCGCATGAACTAACACTTCTGTTTTTTCATCAGCTGCCAAGGAAGAAGTGAACCCGACTACGGTACGGGCTTTGAGCGTCCTGCCGCCGGAGCTCCAGCGTGTCTCGCAGCGGTGAAGCCGCCGATTGAAGGACAAGCTGGCAGCGTGGTCAGCGCTCCCAGCCGGCAACAAAGATCGGATCGACTCATTGAGACGGGCGATCAGCTGGCTGGAGACCAAGGAAGAGGAGCGCGGAGCCACGGACAGTGAGCTAAGGTCCCGCTCGCGGCTGCCAAGGCAGGACCGAAAGCAGCGGTCTGCCAGCACTTCGTCGCAGGGGCAAATTGTCCCTGTGGCGACGGTTTCCCGGCGAAAGGTGAAGAAGCTCCGCCGCGGAAGCAAGAAGATATCGGCGAAGCGGGCGGCGCCGCTCCCAAAGAAGAAGGTGAAGGCCACGGGCCGGGCGAGCAAGTCGCCTTGCACGTGGAGGCTCCGGCGCCTCCCGTCTTGCCCGAGGGCGAACAGACGGGGGAGCTGGAGGAAGGGGAGTTAGCCCCCGCACCCACACGGACGAGCTCCCGCAGGGAAAGGACGAAGCGGAGGAAGACTCGCCCAAGTCTGATCCCGAACAGGAGAGGCCTCTTGACCCACGGCCTCGAGGATCGCCTGCGCCAAAGCTTGAAGCGCCGGCTTGGAGAGGTAAGCTCTGAAACCATACCTTGTCTGTTCGAACAGCAACTGCTCGAAGCTAACTTGGTCTTCCCTCTTGCAATTCATGAAGGGCACTATGGAGGAGCTCGTGGACGGCATCACCATCGAGCGCAGCGCCGTCATGGTAGCCGTCCAAGAGCAAGCTCCAGCACCAGCCAAAAGCCGACGCCGGCTAAAGGCAAAGGTGAAGAAGCTCCAGGCCCAGCTGTCCGAAGAGAGGCTGGCATCCGCAGCGCTCCAGGAGAAGGTCTCCACCCTGTGGGCAGCATAGGAGGAGGCTGAGGAGCTGCGCGGGCAGGCCGCAAGGGAAAGCACCGCGGAGGACAAGGTCAAGGAGCTCGAAGAGCAGCTCAAGACCGTCAGGCAGCAAGCTAGTCAGAGCGAGGCTCTGGCCGAGCAGCTGCGCGCCAAGACCGAAGAGGTCGAGGCGATCCGCGTAGAGGCAGCGGAGCAAGCCCGTCTCAGCAAGGAGGAAACAGACCGTTTCCGAGCTGAGGTGAAGGAAGGCTTCAAGGCGCGAGGAGAGGTCCTCAGCCTGAAGATGGAGAATGAGGCGCTGAAGGAGCAGCTCGCTTCAAAGTAGAAGTAGGGTTGTACTCCTTGTACCTGTAAATATTCGGGTACGCAATAAAGATTTCACTTTTGCACAATGGCTTACCTTTTCCCTGTAAAAAACGAGCAGTAAAAAGACAAGAACGAACATGAGACAAAAGGGAAAGGCACAACAGCGCTAAACAGTTTTAAGGAAAACTGGTAGAACGCTTTAGCCTAACTCCCAGCCTCCGTTGTGCAGCTGCTCGAAAACCTAAGTTTGCGAACTCGAACAGGTGCACAAGAGAAAGGGCGACACCCTAGCCCCCGGTAAGGACGACGCTCAAAGACCTAAGTTTGCGAATTCGAGCTCGTGCGTAGAGAGATAGGGCGACACCCGTATCCTGATCGACTCGTACCTTGAACTGCTCGTTGACGTAAGTTAGGCTATTCCGGGGGTAACCGAACAAGAAAAGTGCCTCCACCGCGGAGGGCTTACGAGAGCAGGCTTTACCAAGTGGTTGTGCCGTGAGCGGTAAGTGCCTCTGCCGCGGAGGGCTTACGAGAGCAGACTTAACCGCGTGGCTGGATGCCGTTTTACGCAACTTTGAGTGTAGGGACTTATTGAAACTAGTTACGGGCAGGGAAGAAACGCTTAGGATTGCGGAGCCAAGTGTTCGCAAGACCTGGCAGCCATCAAGTGTTACCAGAGAGAGTAGTCTGAGAAGACAGAGATGTGAATAGGTCCCCAGGGGACCGCAAAATTTTACGCTAATTGGATTGAACTTTACATGGAGCCCGACAGACTTGGACGAACAAAGGCGTGAAGTTTGACAAAAAGCACGAAGCTAAGCGAACACAGAAAGACCTACACAAAGAACTTACGGTCGGGTCGATGTTCCGAAAGTCTTTGGTCACTCTCTCCGCCCTCCATGGTCGTGGACAGTTTCGGCGAAAGCAAGAGAAATGACCGTGAACGGACCCTCCCAACGGGGAGTTAGCTTGTTGGCATTGGACAAGTTCTGGACACGGCGCAGAACGAGGTCGCCCGCCTGCAAGGCCCTAGGTCGAACTGATTTGGCAGTGTGCCGGCGAAGAGTTTGCTGGTAGCGCGCCATTCTGACTTGTGCCCGGTCGCGTGTACCTTCGAGGAGATCGTGATCGAGTAAGCGCTCTTGCTCGCCGTCAACCTGTTGACCGAAGCTCGTCGGCGAGGCGAGCCGAGTACTATTTCGCGGGCGTGATGGCTTCGCACCGAGACCAATTGGAAAGGCGTTCCCGGCCGTTCGGTGGCCGAAAGCGAATCGCCCAGAGGACGCAAGGAACTTCGTCAACCCATGCCTTGTTATGCTCGCGGAGTGCCGTGAACACGCGCCGTTTAATACCCTGGACGATCTGTCCGTTAGCTCGTTCGACTGCTCCATTGCTCTGTGGATGTGCCACAGAGGCAAAGCGAACTTGAGCCCAAATTGCTCGCAGATTCTCGAATAGCTCATTGCGAACGGGTACCGTTATCGGTGATCAGCTTATGGGGGATCCCAAAGCGCGTGACCACGTTGCTTTTCAAAAAGCGCACAGCCGTTTTGGCGTCAAAACACGACACAGGCTCTGCCTCAACCCACTTTGTAAAAGTGTCAATGGCGACGAGCAAGTGTGTGTAGCCCTTGTACCCCTTAGGGAATGGGCCGAGCAGATCCAGACCCCATGTGGAGAAATGCCATGATGGGGGGATCGTTTGGAGCTCTTGGGCGGGCTTATGTGCCTTCCGGGCGTGAAATTGACAAGCTTTGCACTTAGTCACGATGTCCCGCGTATCTTGTAACGCTGTAGGCCAGTAATAGCCCATGCGAAACGCTTTGCCGACCAGAGTTCTGAAGAAGGCGTGGTTGCCACAGGCACCCTCGTGTATGTCCCTAAGAAGAAACACACCCTCCTACTGCGAGATGCACTTGGAGAGGACTCCCATAGCACCTCGACGGTAAAGGATGCCGTCCATAAGCCGGTATGGAGCAGCACACCTTGTAAGCCGGGAACGCTCGGCTTCGTCTTCGGGCAGGGTCCCATCTGCAAGGTACTGGACAAATGGCGTTGTCCAACCTGCAGCCTGCTCGATGACGGAGACAGCACCACCTGTCTCTGTTGCCTCGTCCGGAGACGTGATTGAGGGCTTATGCAGGTGCTCGACGAGCACCCCTGCCGGAGCAGGTTCGCGTGAGGATCCATACTTGGACAGCTGGTCGGCCAGAAAGTTGTCCTTCCTAGGCACGAAGAGCACCTCGAAAAATCGAAACTACCGCTCCATCTTCCTCACTTCAACCAGGTATCGCGCCATTGAGTCATCGCAGCACTGATACTCCTTGTTGACCTGGTTGATGACCAGCTGTGAATCTCCCTTCACAGTCAGTCGTTGGACACCGAGCGACTTGCACGCTCTTAGTCCCGCGAGGAGGGCCTCGTACTCTGCAGCGTTGTTAGTTGCCGCAAAGTGTAGTTGAATAGAATACTGGAGTTGCTCTCCTTGAGGGGAGATGAGAACAAAACCAGCCCCCGAGTTTCTAGTGCGCGAGCCATAAAAAAACATGGTCCAGGAGGGTTCATCAGGTTGCTCGGGAGCTTCCTGAGATTTGGGCGGACAAGTCCATTCAGCAACAAAGTCACCAGACTGGATTTAATAGCGATTCGGGCAAAGAAATGAATGTCAAATTCTGCCAATTCCATTGCCCATTTAGCTATACGTCCGCCAGCTTCCTTGTTCCTTAGGATTTCTCCAAGAGGGAACTTGGTCGGGACCAGTATTTGATGCGCCTTGAAATAATGGCGAAGTTTTCTAGAGGACATGAGCAAGGCGTAGAGCAACTTCTGGACCTCAGGGTAACGCTCCTTTGATCCGTGAAGTACTTCGCTCACGTAATAGATTGGCCGCTGGATGCCTTCCCTTTCGATCGTCAAGACCGCGCTCACCGCTTGCGGCGTACAACCAAGGTAGAGCAAGAGTTGTTCGCCGTGTCGCGGGGTAGTCAAGACAGGTGGGTTGGACAAATATTGCTTTAGATCTTGGAAAGATCGATCAGCCTCCTCTGTCCACTCGAAGCCATTGTGCTTGCGCAGGTCCTTAAAGAAGGGCAGCTCGCGTTCGCCTTGACGGAAAATAAACCTGCTTAGAGCAGCCATCCGTCCGGTGAGGCTCTGAACTTCCTTGACGGTAGTTGGAGCCTGCATGTTTTGAATGGCCTCGATTTTTTCGGGGTTGGCAGAGATTCCTTGCGAACCAATTACATAACCGAGCAACATTCCAGATCGAACACCAAAGGTACACTTCTCTGGATTTAATTTTATTCGATGCCTGGCGAGGTTATGAAACGTCTCTGCCAGGTCTTTTACATGATCTGGAGCATACTTGCTCTTTACAACTATGTCATCGACATAGACCTCCGTGTTTCTTCGTATTTGCTCGGGAAAGTCTTTCCATTAAGTCTGCCGAACGTGGCACCAAAGATTCTTGCAGACCGAAAGACATGGTCGTATAGCAGAAAGTGCCGAAAGGGGTGATGAAGGCAGTCTTCTCTTCATCCTCGGGGGAGATGCTTATTTGGTGGTAACCTGAGTAAGCATCCAAAAAAACTTAAGAGCTGGGCATCCGCAGTCGCGTCGACCAGCTGGTCTATGCGTGGCAGCGGGAAGTTGTCCTTGGGATAAGCAGCGTTCAGATCCGTGTGATCGACACACATCCTCCACTTGCCACCTTTCTTCTTTACAATGACAGGGTTGGCCAGCCACTCGGTGTGATCAACCTCGTGGATGAATCCAACAGCGAGCAGCTTGCCAAGCTGATCCTTAATGATCCCTTGCTTGAATTCCGAAAAGCGACGAAGCTTCTGGCGAACAGGCTTTTTGTCCGGTCGGACGGCCAGTTTGTGCTCGATAACCTCCCTTGGGACTCCGGGCATATCAGACGGCTCCCAGGCAAACACGTCTGCATTAGCTCGGAGGAAGGCAATGAGCTCGCTTTCCTATTTAGGGTCCAGATTGGCCCCCAAATGAACTGTCTTGGAGGAGTCATCCAAAGACAACGGAACCTCCTTGGTCTCTCCTCCTGGCTGAAGGGAGACTCTAGGGCTTGCAGACTTGGTCTGCAGAGCATCGGGACCACGAGGTGAAAGCTGGTCGACCAGGGCAAGAGACTGCTCGTCGCAATCGAGAGCGGCCTTATAGTTGCCCTTGACCGTGATCACACCATTAGGGCCCGATATCTTCACGCAATGGTAACCGTGATGGAACACGGCCATGAACTTGCCAAGAGATGGCCGGCCCAAAATCACGTTATATGCGGAGGGAAAGTCGACCACGTCAAACGTGATCAACTCTGTCCGGAAGTTACTTGGACTGCCGAAAGTAACAGGCAGAACGATCTGCCCCAACGGCTGAACAGCTTCTCCGGGAACAATGCCGTAGAAGGGCATCGCGACCTCTTTAAGTTTGGAACGAGGGATCTGCATCTCGTCCAAGACCTTAGCAGAGAGTAAGTCCAAAGCGCTTCCGCCGTCTAGGAGTACACGGCCAACTCTGACGTTGCTGATGGTCGGAGCGACCACCAGTGGGAGCCTCTGGGGCTTGGTCATCCCAGTGGGGCAATCCTCCTGAGAGAAGGAGATAGGAACCTCGGTCCACTTCATTGATTCGGGCTGTGGTTTGCCCTTCTCAACGTTGTGGACCTCCCGGGCAGCTTCCTTGAGGCTGCGTCGAGAGGTATAAACCGAGGAGCCGCCGAAGATGACGACGATATGGTTCACGGGCTCTTGATACTCGTCGTCGTCCCGATCACCATCATCGGTTTGGCGCTTGGCCTTACCAGCTTCACCTTTCTCGGGCAGGGTGGGCATTGGGCCCTTGCCGTTGTAGAAATCCTCGAGCTTTGCAGCCCAGGTCCTGCAATGGCGTGTATCCTGCTCGTAGTGCTGGTGGAACTTGCAATATCGGTCACTTGGACCTTTCTTGCCTTGGTTGCCTCCCTAGGCGGGCTTCTTGCCCTTATAGTTATTATTGGGCTTTTTCTGCCCATCCTTGGGAGGAGGTGTGCGATCTATACCAGCGACGGTGTTGTTCGCATCACCCTTCTTTTTCTTCTGGGACTTCTTGTCACCAGGATTGTTGCTGCTCTTCTTCTCCTCCTCCACACCAGGTTGGGCGGGCAGCTCGCCCTTGTCGAACGCCTTCTTATACTGAACACGCTCTGCCGCATTGGCATAGCAATCAGCGGCCTTGAACGGGTCGTTGGCGGTCCAGGTCTCATTGATTTCGAGATCCTGGGTGAGCCGCTCGTCGCGGACTCCGTTTTTAAAGGCGCGGACAACAGATTCGTCCGAGATGTTCGGGATTGTGTTGCGGATCTTGATGAAACGCTTCACAAAGTTACGGAGGGTCTCCCCGTTCATCTGGATCATCTAGTGCAGATCATCCTCCTTGCCCAGACGTACGTAACAGCTCTGGAAATTGGCAATCAGAGCGTCACAAAGTTGGTTCCAAGAAGAGATGGAACCTTCCTGCTGATTGAACAGCTACGTCCGAGCAGCACCCTCAAGGACAGTCGGGAGGTAATTAGCCATGACAAGCTCGTCACCCCCGGCCGCCATGATGGCCGTTGCGTAGATGGAAAGGAACTCCTCTGGGTTCTGGGTCCCATTGTACCTCTCCACATGTCCGGGCTTGAACTTTGAGGGCCACCGAAAGGAGCGAAGCACATCAGAGAAAGCCCTGCAGCCCAAGGCGTAAGACCGGCCACCTTCGCCAGCAGAACCCAGCCTTGAAAAGACGTTGGTCCTATTAGTGGGGGGAACTCTAGCTGAGCGGGAGGTTTCTGCCTGGAGGAATTCTCTCCGTGATAAGCCTCCGCGCTCCTTTCTCGTGGTCGCGACAACGCGCTCCTCGCGAGGGGATCATCCGTGATCGTCGCGCGCACGCTTGCCCCTGTGGTCGCGATGACTACGGGGACTTGGCGAGCGGCGGCGACCACGGGCAGCTTGCTCGTGGACAGTGGTCCTTCGACGGCGACGGTGGTCACGCGATCGATCGGATCGCTCACTGTCCGAATCCACCCGGACAGGCTCACCGCGCTGCCCGGATGAAGCTTCACCTATAGATTTAAGGTCCTCGGCCAGTTTCGCAAGGTGAGTAGCCACTTCCTCGCCCAGAGGACGAGATTGTCCCGTGAGCGGATCGACACGGCCGCCAGGCTCGGAGCCGTTCCCGCTCGCTCAATTGGTCTGGGATCTCGGTATCCGCGTCTTGCCCGATTGAGAGTCTGGGCGCGGGATTCCGCCGGGCAGCTGAACTTCGCCGGTGGTCTTGGCGAGGCGCGAGGCGGATCGCCACGACGCTTGCGCGCGATTGCGGATCTGCGCCAAGGTTTGGTTGATGGATTCGCCGAAGTGCGGCGAACAATATCTTGCTCGCGAAAGCGGTTATGCGGCTCCATCCGGGTGCCGAGCGAATTGACCCGCCGATCTCTTCGCCGCCGCGACCGCGCAGGATTCTGCGAAGTCCTGCGCGCCACCATGTTTACGACGCGGTGGCGTGCGTCGCGTGCGCTAGACGGCGTCATCAGCGGTCGCCACAGAGGAATCAACCGACATAGCTCTGGAGTCCGATAGATCTAAACCAGCGTAAAGATCGTCGGTTCCGTATTCATCGTCAATGACGGGAGCTCGACCCGAGACTATCTCCGGAGCGTATCCAGAAACTTCTGTCTCAGATATAGACATCGATCTAGGGCGATAAGACCAATCCGAGCTGGCAGGGGAAGAAACATCCTGCCCTTCTGAGTCGTAGCCCTTAGGAAGGATATCCGTATCGCTGATGGAGTTCGACATGTTCGATCTGCGAATCCCCACGGACGGCGCCAACTGTCGACGGTTGAGATAACGATCTCAAGTCGCTAAGGTTCTTTAGAAGTGAGATGGGAGACACGCCGAACAACCACGAACAGGAGACAGGGGTTTTTATCCTGGTTCGGGCCTCTCAGGAGAGATAATAGCCCTACGTCCAGCCTTTCCTATATATCAGAGGAGATTACAAGAGGTGGCTCAGCGAGACGAACAGTTCTCGGCGAGATTATGGGTGTACAAGCGAAGATCAGGTGTCTACGAGATGCTAATGCGTAAACTCGAAGTCAGATGCCCCCTAAACGTCATAGGGGCATGATTTATATAGTACAGGGCAAACCGACCTACCGAGGGATTATCGGGCCGGGCTGACCACGAGTACGTAACGAACTTGACGTGCCGGATATATCCCAAGGCAGATATGGAATACTCCTAGTTTTGGGGATCACGACGTCTGCTCCAATCCGGGAAACCAACGTCTGGGTCTTCACGTAGCCGTGCAGAACTCTTGTTCGAGTCGGACTCAAACAGGAAGTCTTAGGCGCCACGCAATCGTACCGACCAGGAGGCTGTTCGGCACGATGCACATGGGCCTTAGAGAACCTTTCAGGGAGCTGAGCCCTGTTAGGCCGTTCGATTGGGCCGTCAGGGAGTGGGCCATGACAATGGGCCGTGATTTTATCCCCGACAGCTGGTCTACAGATTTCAAAAATATGCATCGTTTGTTCAATAAGAAAGAAAACATGAACTAATCCTTTTAGACGAGCTGAGGCACTATCCTGAGCTTCATGCAAGAAATAGAAGGTAGAATTGGGATCGATCTGATTTGTAAGGATATCTTTAGCCTTATATTTTTTACAAACTTTCGTGATCCAAAGCTAAAGGTTTGAAAAAATAAGATTAAGGATGTCCTAATAACTAGCTGAAACTAACGAGGACAAAAACAGTGATGAACACAAGACAAACAGAAAGCCCTGTGCTATTCTTTGCTCCACTCTTTCAAACCATCACTATTGTTGGGCCTTAGGATTTCGATGGAACATGCTTCACACTGAAATTAGGTCGGAGCAGGCGAGACGGCTGCCTGGCCTGCTTGGGTGCTAGATCTGTCCCTTAACAGAAAGTAAACCATTCGGATCCGGTTGCACCGATATAAAAGAGAAACGCCAAATGGCCTTTGCATACTCACCGCCCCCACTCGGGGGATCGACAAAGAACCAACGGCGCCAAATGGCCTTCCACGGACGCGCGGCCGATGCATTGCATTTGCATTCATGTAAGTTGCAACACGCAGAATAAGTTGACGAGAAAGGGGCCAAGTTTAATCGCATCAACCGCACATGCATGTTACAGGTGATGAGACAGGGCAGGGACCGGACCAGGAGGGCGTAAAGGGCAGCGGCCGTTTAGCTCACCATCCACTGACACATTGACATAAGACATAGCGGCATTGGTGCTGCTTCATCCATCAAAAGCATATGCATCCTCTCACTGATTATCACACATGCAAAATAGAGAGCGACATCACAAGCTTGTATTTGCAGGTGCTCCGCAAGAAACAATACATTTTATTGGCTGTATAACGTCCCCGACTGATTCCCAGTAGCAGCAGCAAAGTCAAATGCATGCGGGCTTGCAGAGCGGCGGAGGCCACCTTACGTCCTTACCAATGTCCGTTTCGTTTCCTCGTCGATCGATCGCTACGTGAGCATCTTGCATGTCCGTTTCACTAATTTCCTAGCGTTCAGTTCATCGGAGGAATTTTCACTGTTTTCGGTCCTGCAAGGAATTTATGTGCACCTTAATTTGTTGTCAGCTCCATTAAGTGTCCTCTAGAATCAAAGCTAGGAGCACATTTGAAGGACTCACTCGGATTGCCGAAAAACTCTATAGTTGATTGAAGCTAGATGTGTCATAGGATGATCAGGCTGATGGAGTTGGTCCATGCGCAAGGTCTTATATGTTGGATGTTCTTAGTCAAATATATATTTAAGCGGTTTTACTCCTAGCGATCGCTGGGCGGCAGATTCACTACCAAAGCGATCGCCTGTTCTTCTCCATTGTAGGCAATTTGGAGGGGGATGAGGGAGGGAGGAGGAGCACATGTACATGTACGTTGGCCATCGTCTTCTTCGTCTTCGACAGCTTCGCCGCCACCTTCCTTGTCTCTGGCCGCTGGCACCGCCTAGGTTAGGGATTAGGGTTTAGGGATTCAGAGGTCCCTAGTGCTTCTTGGGCTTAGATTGAGGGTCGGGGGGTGGCAACCCGGTAATTAGGTGGGTTCGTGAGGGGCGCCGGAAACGAGGGTGGAGGAGATGTCGGCCGAGCCAGTAGATGGCGGGTAGATCTTAGGGTCACCGTCGTCGTGGTTAGGGTGGACAGGGCCTATGCATTAAATGCCATCACCACCATCAATCCATAGTTTTATGTTTGGCTCTCTTGAACCTTTTGGTTCTTTACAGATCCGTGTTTAAATTTTTAAACATATATCTAGATTTCCTTGCGCATGGAGTTCCCGCTCTCTTCCCGTCTCCCGTGTACAAGCTACTACTATCAACACACAGTGTGTGTACATGCATGGATGCATGGCGCTGGACTTTAATTAATTTCTACTATCCCGGTCAGAGCTCGGCTCCGGCTACCAAGCGGACCCCACCTTCGCGTCCCTCAACACGCCTACGGCCGACGGATGCGGATGGCAGCGGGGTCCGGTGGGGAGATGACAAATTTGGTGACATCAATGACCAATCCTCTCCTCCCGTCCTTGTCACTGCGAGGTGGCCCCGCTACGGCGGCAGTGTGACGTCCTCCCACTGCGGAACGGTCTCTCCATACCCCTCTCTAGAATATTGTTTATGGCCCTCTTTGATAGGTTGTTTAGTTTTAGTTGGAAAAATTTGACTATCTTTGAAAGTGGTATGAAAAGGTTAAATAAATTATTTAAAAAATATTTTTAAGATCTTTGAGAAAAACCCTACAAAGTTATAGAAAAAATATTTCCAAAAAATAAAGTGAATGGTGTATATAAAAATAACAAAAGTTGCAATCCCAAAACAAGCTATCAAAGAGGCCCTATGTTTCCATAGATAGTATTTTAGAGGGGCACAGAGAGACTACTGGGATGCTCACAACCGATGACAACGTCTAGCCACTTGTCAATTACTATGAATTATTTTCCTAAAAAAGTACTGTGAATTACAGCTGAGATAAATATCATGCTGAATGAATAAGTTGCCTGAGTTGAAAATAATTGTCTGAGACTGAACTAGAAAACCTAGCTAAATAAAAAACTAAACCACTTTGAACATGCTGAATTATATGTGAGGGTATGTACTTACATGGTACACTCTTGAAAGTTACAATGTATATTTTCTCGTAGGAGTATATCCTTATTTATTCGCTTCAACCATCCACAAATTGTTCACTTAAATGGAAGAATCGACTGTATTGTTGTTTCTTACCTTTTCAAGACAATTATATAGGAGGCATATATAAGTCATTTCTCAAACTTACCGATTACCACCACCTTAATTCCTGTGCCAAATCAAAATACGTCTCACATTTCTCAATGGAGTGAGTACACTATAACATATACACTAGAACGATAGTATATATAGTTTTGATCTAGCCATTCGTTTAGAGGATGTTTCTCAAAAGATATATTAATATTAGGAAAACGCCAGGACACAGACGTCTGTCCGTCCTGTCTCGCACGGCGCACGCGAAAAACACGCAGGGAACACTGTGACGGCATGCAAGTGGGCCCCATAGAATTTTATTTTTTTGGTGACCATAATTTTTGACTGGATGCTCCAATCCACAAACCGTTTGCACCAACGTTTTTCTCGTATTTTTACGAACAAAACAAGATATATGCTGCCATATAACGCTTCAAATTTACCTGGTGAAACTTGAGTTTTGCCTACTGAAACTTGGATTTTGTATTCATTAAACTTGCCGAACTGCCAAGTTTCATCAGGTTTAATGCAAGTTTCATCAAGTTTCAACAGGTCTCATCCAAGTTTCTTCAAGTTTCATCAGGCCAATTCAAGTTTCAATAGGTTTCATCCAAGTTTCATCAGGTTACATCGAAGTTTCATCCAAGTTTCATCAGATTTCATCAGCACACGGACAAGTTCCATCAGCACACGGCCAAGTTTCGCTAGTATAGATGTAAGTTTCATATGTGCCTTCTCCTAGTTTGACATCAAAAAAAATAAAAAAGTGAAAAAATCAAAAAATCAAAAAATATTTAAAATAGGTTGCTCTTGATTTTAGAAGAATTATGAAATTTATTCCACGCATTTTGAACACTGTTTGAATTTTATACAAAAATCAGAAGTTTATTTGGGAATTTAATCAAAAGACGACTAACAAGCAGGCGATGTCATCTATTCACGCGGGGGAGCACGGAGTGTGTCGGATCTACGCGGTGCCATCGATCCAACAGACCAGCCTGGTCTGGCGCGCGTGCCAGGCGTCGGACGTCCGACGCCTAGCGCTCGCCTTAATATTATAGTTGACATGATAGCATACAAAACTGAAACTAATCTAAACCACAGGACCAATGGAAATTAGCGGCTCCTAATTCATTCTAGTATATTTTATTATATTGTAAAATTATCTGCAATGGAAAGATAGTACCAATTACCTATATTGATGAACTATGACAAATATTCACATAAAGTATGTGCGAATCTAATGACCTTTAGAAAAGTATGACTCAAAACTTGAAAAAACTACTAATAAATCTTGAAAAAAATACCAATAAACCATGGTAGGCGTCGATCAGCCTTAGGAGTAGATGAACCTCGCAATGCAAATAAAAAAGTTCCATGAGAACAAACACAAAGTTCACTAGGGAAAAACCAAATTTCACACGTATATTTATAAGGATCAATGTAAAAATAGGGATGAACCTCCTGGTGTAAATAAGAATGTTTCCATGAGAAGAAATATAAAGTTCATCAGGCAAAACCCGAAGGTTCAAATGTAGACCATGAATCTCACTCGAGCCACTACACATCCGGGTGGCTCAAGCGGCATGTCAGTGATCGTAGCCCCATGCTATGATGGTTGTTGGTGATTGTACGGTAATGCTCCCTCACGAGTACAAGTTTTTTCATGTATGTTCTCCCCCCTCAGATGTTGTTTTAAGATTCATGCACGACCACACCCCCACCTTCATAGATATTCTTGCAAAAGCCCTTCAACTTCTATCTCAAAAGCAATTGGTTCTCTTCTTCTTCCTCTCTCCTCCTCCCTCCTACTCGATGATGTTCTCCACAACGGCACGGCTTTGGTGCCGACGACCTCCTCCCCTCTGGCATGCGACCTGCTCGGCCGGCCTCTCTCTGGCATGGCACGACGCGACACATTTGCTCCGGCTCTGACGACCATCACCATCCTCGGGGTGCGACCTCGCTGGCGCATAGAGGAGCCGGGACAGTGACGAAGATGGCTACTGCCAGTGTGGCATGGCACTACCATGTCTCAGGGCAATGCGACGCCTACCCCCCAGCGTCGGCGTGGTCCCGTGCTAGCACCAGGGTGGTCGCCGGCGTTGGAGCCCACGCACAGCTGCGCCATGGCTGGCTCGGGCGGGCAAAAGGGAGGGGAGTGAGGGGAAGAGGACCCGATTGCTTTTAAAAAAAACTTGTAGGGTTTTCTCATAAAATACATGAGGAGACCGTACGACCATCTCAATGCACATCGGATGACAAAGAAGATACAAGACAAATCTTGTACTGGTTGTAAAACTATACTCATGATGGTAGCATCTTGGCCTAGAAGCAACAATTCGACACAACTCAGTGTGGTCTATGTTGTTGGGAGGGTTGTGGAGAGGAAAAAGGAGAGCTAGAAAGAGAGATTTCAAACAAGAATTTAAGAAAGAGGGGTTTGTGCAAAAATAGATGAGAGAGGGAGTGGGCATTGCTCAAATCTTGGTGGTGGAGTGGTTATGAACATGTCTTGAATTGCTCACCCATGAAAAATCCTTACTTATGTGTTAACACTTTAGATGCCCAAAAAAACAACCTTTATTAAGCATACTAGTTAGTCAAGTCACAAGGTCATGCATGTTTTTTAAGCAAAAGGGTATAAGCTCGGTTAATTCATTGAAGTAGAAGAAAATATAGAAGAATAAAAGAAAAAACAACATAGCCGCGGATACCGTACGACACCGAAACTCAATATGCTACCAACCGGTCTAAGACTGCACCACAACACAGCTTAATATTGCCACCACGGAAACACCTACCCAACAGCAAGCCACCACTAACAAACTACAACAGCTGCCAACTCAGTCGAGGCCAAACAACACAACACAGTTCTTGGACGTTGAGGTGTACATCACAGGGCTTCAAAACTGGAAGAGAATTTGTTGCGCAAACTGGTTGCCGACTTGCCGTCTGTTTGTTCCGTCGTTTCGTCTCCCTTTTGTCTCCTTGTCCTTATTCCTCTCTTCAGAATTTGAAATCGTTGCGACTCGGCTGCAGGGTTTCAGAGCCCCACGTTCAGAAGCCACGTTTATTTTCTCTGGCGCTGTCTGCCTCGTGCTCTTTCACGGTTTCACCTCCCAAGAGTGATCTGCCATTAAACAACGTAAACAGCATGCTGGCTTCCACTTTTCTTCCATTCATAGGACCGGTTTCCCTCTCGTCGAGCTCGAGGTTTATATATGGACTACCTACATAGGTCGTCCGCAGCGCACCCTGTCTTTGGTCACGTCACTCGATCAGCCATCTGATCATCTCACGAAATAAAATCTGATTGTCTAACATAACAGAATTTTTCTCGTCTGCTAACCAACGAGGCAGGCATGCATCTAGCTCGGTTGGCTAGGTGAGCACGCTCTCAGCTTGGAGGTTCTCGGGTCGAATCCCACCTCCCCATTTTTCCTCCCGTTCTCCTTTATTTTCCACCGCTCCTTTCTGGCCCATTTATCTTTCGTTCTCACCCCCACTTTGTATTTTGCCTATTTCTTTGCCCTTTTTTATTTTGTTTTTTCTAGGTCATAAAAATCCAAAAAAATGAAAAGTTCACAAAAATAAAACGATGCTTGCACAAAGAATATCCATACAAAGTTTAAATGTTTTTTAAAAAGTCTAAATTTTAAATTTTGAATTTTTCCTGACATATTTTTCTTTTCTATTTCTATTTTCCTTTGTCTAAAAAAGCTAAAAATAGACATTTTTGCAAAAATCGAACATAGCTAGACCAAAAGAATACATAAAAAGTTTGAGAATTTTCAAGATTCCAAAAATAGAAATTTAGAAATAATTTTCCTTTTTTCCCTTCTTATACTTCTTTTTAAAAAACTATTTAAAAATGTAAAAAAAAGAATTAGTGGACAGAAAACACAACCGATAAACATAAAATTAAAAAATTGTAAAATTCCAAACAATTGCAAATTCATAATAACGATCCTTTCCTCTTTTATCCTCTTATAATTTTTTTATAAATATAATTTCTTTGTTTTTCCTACTAATTCTTTTCCACTAGTAGTGAACTCTGATGATTGAACGTAAACAGCTATGATTCTATTATGATCACTGAGCACGTCTCTAGGAAAGAAGAAGACGAAGAAGAAAAGTGACGCATTTTTTGCTCAGCCCATGACGCCATGTAGAGCTGCAGGCCCAAGGCAGGCTTGCATTTTCCGTCGAGTATCGACAAACAAACAGGCCGAAACGATCGTCACAAATAAAAGGAGGATCATCTCTAAAAGGAAGAAGTCAATTTCTTGCATCAACTATCGCGATGTTTAGTTTTAAAATCAACTTCAAAACCGGACAAAACACACTCAACTATCAAAATCGGTACAAAATACCCCTCACCCAAAACCATGGTGGTTTTGGATGACATAACATCTAGTCATTATTTTTTCTAGAAAATAAATTCAAAAAATCTAGAAAATTATAGGAAGCTCAAAAATATAATAAAAATATGCACAACAATAGAAAAATACATAGAATCCAAATATGCAATAAAACTATAAAGTTTATGTGCATAATTATTTGCAAAAATTATTATTTGTATATAAGGTGTTTTATTTATTAAAAAAAGTATTCAAGAAAATTTTGTTTGTTCTCTATAAAAATGGTGAAAAATATTTTAGTTTTGAGAATGATGTAGAAATTAATAAAAACATCAAGATGCTATTTTGACCGTTGAATTTGATTTTTTTTAAAAAATGCAATTGAAAGGTCAAAATAAATTAGAATTAGAATTTGAAAATATAAATTGAAAGGCAAAATTAGCATCCCTCTATTTCTGTCAGTTTCTCTCATTTTTCCTACAAGCCAAATTAAGTTTTCTTAAATACTTGATTTATTTATTCAATGAAATACATTATGTACTATTTTTACGTATAAGTATATACATAGAAAAGTATTTTCAATGAATATTTGGATTCTACCTATTTTGTATTTTTGGTATTTTTATTTTAATTTTTTGAGCTTTCTATGATTTTCTAGAAAGTTTTTGAATTTATTTTCTAAAAAGAAATGTTGATTAGGATGCCATGTCATTCAAAACCATCATGGTTTTGGGTGAGGGGGGTATTTTGTACCGGTTTTGATAGTTGAGGGGGGGTGTTTTGTCCGGTTTTGAAGTTGAGGGAGGAAAACTGAACTTGTGCGATAGTTCAAGGGGGTAAAATGGACTTCTTCCTCTCTAAAAAAAAGAGAGAGGATCACTGTCCGACTGTCCGAGTGCGAGTTACCAAGCATGGCCCGACAAATTACTATGGACTTGAAGCCTTCGAAAGGACTCGATGAACTGAGCATCTCGATCTGGTTATATCCAAAAAAAAAAATGCTAGTGGCAAGTCTCCTTATTTTTCCCGCTACTACAAGCCTACAAGTACAACTCTACAAGGCTACAAGGACCCAACCACCGACCAAACAACGTGAGAAAAAAAAATCAAATTGGTCCCTTGAGTATCCCGTCGGACCAAATTGACCTTTAAACCTAAAACCAACCTTTGACGAGTCCCCCAACTATCAAAATTAGGCTTGACGGTCAATGGAGCGGTTTTGGGATGATTTAATGGAGGTTGCATAGTTTTGTTGATGTGGTGCAATGTGACGTTGACTTGGCTGTCACATCATCTCTTCATTCTCTTCTCTCTTGATCTCTCTCACTCTCCTCTACTAGTCGCTCTCTCACTGACGCCTACCATCTCCTTCTTCTCCAGGGCTAGACGTGCCACCTTCCTCCTCCTTACCCAACCCTAGCGTCGGCTACCTCTTCCACCACCAGCGTTGGCTTCCTCCCACCAGCGCCGGCCACCTCTCTCCACCTTTCTCCGCCCACCAAATTCTTCTTCCCCTTTGTACTCAGATTTGGTGGCACGGTTCTTCATTTAGGTTGAGTTTAGGAAAAGTTAGTGCTTTGGGTAGCTTTGTAAGGTCAAAATAAAGGTATTACTCTGTCCATCATGGTTGCAATGGCCTAGGATGAGCTCGCAAAGAGCAGAAGCGGCAAGATAATGTTGGCAATCAAGATAGGGAAATACTTCCAGTAATAGGATGATATGGTGATGGTATTTGGGTCATTAGGAAATTTAATATGGTGACAGCTAGGCCCGAAAAGTTCCATGATAAGAGTAATTGCTTACTAGAGTTGCAAGACAGGGGAGGAGAGTGCGACAACTTCCGGTCATTCCCTGGCGGAATTGGTGGCTTAGGAAGCATTATGGGTTTTATTACATCATGAGGATCATCTTGATAGTCTTCGCTCCAACTAGGAGAGGTAACATCTTGATATTCTTCATCTCTCTCCTAAGAAAAACCTAAGCCTTAGAAACATAGAGAATAGACCAGTGCTCGACACGAAGATTCAAGATCTGATGAGTCTAGAGGATTTCGAAGCCTTCTTGATAATACGACAAAAATGAAAAGACAACAACCCTAGAGTAACTACGACAAAACTAACTAACAGGGTGACATGGCCCCATGATGTCAAAGTGTACATGCTCTTGGCCATTACCATCCCAAAGTTCTATCTAAAGAAAATTGACAAATGAGATAGGTTAGCTATGGTGAGGGCCGGAACGACACATGGCAAGGTTAGTTCGAGCCAAGTATCATGCCCACTTGATCGAGTATTGGGTGTATTGGATCTCCTAAAGTTCTTCAAAGCCCTTCACCTTCACTGGCTTTGGTATAGAAAACCTCTCTTTCCAATCCTTGGGTAGGAACTGGGACCCATGCAACTTAACATATCATGACCTCTTTCAATCGACTACTCGAATTGTTATTGATGATGAAAAATCCACTCTTTTTTCGGATAGACGATTAGTTGGAGGAGCGCTAGACAAAAACCTTCCATTGAATCTTTATATTACATCATGTTAGAAAATGTAAGATTGTGGCACATGCTCTCACAAACAACAACTGGATCACAGATATACTCCCAAACCTAACACCACAAATGCTATCGTAATTCTTTCAACTCCAGTGTTGATTGGCCCTGGCACAACAACTCCACCATTGAGCTACGTGTGTGGCGCCTCTCCATGGATGGCCGATTCTCAATTCAATCAGCTTATAAGGTACAATGATTCCCCACTCAAATCAATTATCCGGCTACCATGGGCAACACCAAATGTAAGTTTTTTTGCTTGGTTGGCTGCACAACACAAATTCTCATTGCTGGGCAGCTCCTTAGGCATGCTTAGCCAAATTTTAGAAATTTAGAAATAGTGGGCCACCTTCTTCCTCTAATGAAACTTCGTGTTTGGCAAAGCCTAAGTATCTAGTCCATGTGTCCATTCTCAACCCAAATAGATGGATGCACTACATCAACCTCCCCCCAATAATTAGGGGTGGCAACGTCGGGTAGTGTCCCCGTCCATGATCCTCACGAGTACATATTTCCACGTTCCCTGTCCCCCACATTTCCCGGTTCCCTGTCACCGTCCTCGTCCTCGCTCGGGTGATGGGCCCGTCCTCGACCCGCCTAGTGTAGCCTACATTGCATAGCTGTGAGATATGGGGAATAGGATGCGTACCTATAGGATCTAGATCTATGTTCGTATCATTGCCGCTGCAATCTAGTGAAACATGTGTCATCGTTGCAGTTCAAGAACACGTCATCGTGGCCAGACTAAAAAGACTCGTGTCACCGCCGAACAGAGAAGATTCGTGTTGCCGCCACAGGACCGAGAAGACTTGCGCTGCCACCGCTGATGGCGTCTATGAAAGCCGCATGTCGCTACTACCAGCTCCAATTCATGCTTCTACCTGTGGCTGGGGAAGAAGAGGAGATAGAGTAGAGTTGAACGCGTCGTGCTCGTGCGGTTCTTGCTCCGTCCTGTTTGTGCAACTACTGGAGACATCAACATGCTCTTGATTAGGTCCTGCTCTCATGCTCATCATCTCAAGGAGATATTAGGGTAAGTCTAAGGGTATCCTAACTTAGGAGAAACTTAGCACTATAGCAGTAAAATAGAAGAGGGGAAAAACTGATGAATAGTGTTAAGTTCATCCTAAGTTAGTGCGCTATTGGACATGCTCTTAGGGCTAGGAATTGGGAGAGATTAGGGCTAGGAAATTAAGATGCTGCTTTGTCGTACGTGTTGAGCTTTTATTTTGGCCCATGTATATATGAAACCTCTTACTGTGGATGTGTAGTTCTACGTAGCTTGGCTTGGGCTTTAACCGTGGCCATGAATTTGGAATGGGTTGTGAAATTCAGAACCCATTGCTGTCCCTGCTGCAAAGAAAATTCCTCGCTTCACCCGACGGGGATTGAATTCCCTCGTTTTCATTCCTGCAGGGGACAATTATTTCTCGTACCCGTCTCCTAATAAGGAAATTTGCTACCGGAGAACGGGGCCCATCGCCACCCCTACCCCCAATGGCGACTTTAAGAAACCTCAAAAGATCTAGGTACACAAACGCTACTTAGAATCAACTCTGTCATCATAGGGTCCTACAAGAATCCGAACTATTTAGTATTTACACTGTCTAAAAAAACCAAAATAAATAAGTCAAAAGCCCAAAGCCAACATAAACAAATGTGCATTTACGCCAGCTTTTTGGAAGCCGACACTGATATATTTGACTGACATTAATAGTTTGGATTCTTCTTGTGGAGCTCTTTGGAAAATCTGAATAGAGCAAAATATTCATATTTTCCGTCAAGTTGAGTGCGCCAACAACTAGACATTCATAAATAGACTCAAGAACGATCTCTGGCTTAGACGAGGTCACGAGGAAAACAACTTCCCCGGCCCGTAATTGTAGCTTAAATTAAAACTAAAAGCTACCGTTGGAAACTTGGTTTTTTTGTACAAGCCAAACATTGTAGTACTTTGTAGTCATTTTTATGGGGTTTTAAATGGTTCTTCTCATAGTTCCTAAAATATATTTTTATAATTTTTGGACTTTAAGGAGTAACAACTTTTTCGTGTTATAATTTTCAGCTGGTTTATAACAAGGCCTTGATCTCCCTGTGTCCTTGCAAATTTTATACTTTCTTGCATTTTTTGTTTCCTTTTGGTCTGTTTTTTGTAGTTCTGGTGTCCATCTATAATTTGTTACCTTCTCATCATCAATGAATCATCTGCGGACTGCCTTTCTTTCAAATTAAGAAGGTGGTCCGCGACGCAGAACCGAACAGCAGATAGTTAAGCTTGCAATTTCTTTTTCCCAGAAGGATGCCACTTTTTTGGGTGTTCAAATTACGTACAATCTTCAGATCGTTCATTTAAAAATGGAACTCCGGTAGGACATTAATTCGTCCACACATCATTAGCTCACATCATTTCAAAGAGAAAAGGCAGCTAGCTTGTGTGCAGGAACACTGTTCTGGCGACGAATATACATGCTAGCTTAAAAATACTCCATCCTAGTTCCTCTCGCAATTAATCTCCTCCTGACAGCCCATCCGGCAAACCAACCACGCTAAAGTTTATCTAAACTCCCTTGAGTCCCTTCTATACAGTGCATGTGTGCCCAGCGGTTTGGTTACTGGGTACGTGCCTTACGTCGTCGGTCGTACGATCCCGTGTAGCATTGATCCGCAGCCCCAGCCAAGTACGTGCATCGGATGCTCTCGCTCGCACACGGCGAACAGCTCTTGCGACCGACGACAATGCTACACGGGATAATATAAAACAAGGGTTACATTCTTCAATTCCCAATCCAGATATCAGGAATATGAATTCTTAAATATTAGATCTAATAAATATCATATATTAATGATCGAGATTACCCACAGGGAAAGTACTCGATAAGTATCGCGGAGACGACTGAAAAAGGGAAAGACTCTTCTCCCGTGTACCGAAGAAGGAACAATGGTCGTCAAGTTCATGTGCGAGGGTGCGATCTGGAGGGCGCCCCTATTTTATTTGCTGATGCGGATCACCATCCACAAACCGATGGGCAAACGGGGAGGGTAAATCAGTGCATTGAGACATACCTGAGATGTATGACCTTCTATCAACCCCCGTGGGTACCACTAGCTGAGTACTGGTAAGGGTTTCAGAGCTATCATATCTTTATTTTATCCCAGCGAGTAACCTTTATTGTGTAGAGCCTGCGAGCTTACCTTGTTACTGCTTTTCCTGGGAACTAGTAAAAATCTGGTTTAGAAGGACCAGCCTATTAGCAAGCTTATCGTGATCAATATGACAATTCCGATACTACTTCTTTTCCAGGGCATTTTGATCTTGTCTATGAATTCCCACTAGCTATTAACACATTAGTCAAATATCTTTTCCCAGACCTTTCAAATACCTAGTCTGTTCATCCTAGTCTGTGAATACTTATTCCTTTAAAGGATTGATCTTACCTCCCCTCGAGTCCAAGTCTCGGGGAGGCGCTTTAGGCAAGTCCCTACTCCAATAGTAAAGGTAGATTTCCTTTATTCGTAGTATTTTCATTTGGATTTAATAGTCTCTAATTATCATTAAATATCGTATAGTAAACTACTGTGCTAACGCGCAATGGCTCTCGCACTACTCGTTACCCGCGCTCGCATGAGCCGGGATAATCGTACGCGCGCGCGCGCTGGTGGCCTGGTGCGCGCGTGCATGCAGTAGTACCGTGTACGTACGTGTGCCAGGCTAGGGGTGTGTCCTATGCCGTAAAACACTAGCTCGTGCATGCACCGACGTACGCACGCACTGTACAACCTCGGCCCACGCCCACGTACGTACGTACGCGCGCCCCTTGCGGCTGCTTGTGTTCGTTCGGTGCAGTGCGCGCGCTGACATGCCAAACACATGGATGCATGCATGCCACTGCATGCCCACAGGCACAGCCCCACACACTGGTATTGGTTACGTATACCCATTTGACGCTACATACGTGTGTCCCCATGCACTTACGTACCAGTGAGAGGGGCCATGGGCCCATGGCATCATGCATGCAATGCTTCACAGCGTCAGGTTACTCGTTCGCACGTTTGGTGTTCGTGGCTTCGTGCCACGCAGGTCGGGCAAGGTAGCCAGTACGACTGGATCTGCACAAGATATCTTTGGTTTTTCTTTTCACGTGCTTCGCCGACAGTCTGGACCACAGTTTGGGGGCCTTGGGGTTTTGGACTTATCCTGCTTCGGTCGAGCCCTTCGGCTGCGCTGGCTGTGGCTCAACAAGACGTCGCCCTCTAGGCCTTGGGTGGGCTCACTAGACCCTCCCACAGAGGCTGATGCAGCTCTCCTTCGTGCCGGATGCTCAGTTACGCTTCGGAATGGGTCCTTGCTATCCTTCTGGGAGGACAGTTGGCTTGCTGGCTCGTCGCCAAAGGAACTAGCGCCGCGGCTCTTCCTAACTTCCACCAGAAAAGGGCGAAGCGTCATGGAGGCGCTTGAGAACAACAACTGGCTAATCGACCTAAGGCGCAATATGGATCCCTCCCTCGTGACTGAACTTGTCCAACTTCTCCTCCGCCTCGCTCAGGCGTCGTTGACGCCACTCGAAGATGACCTGATCACCTGGCGTTTCTCCACAGACGGTCGCTTCTCCGTGAAAACTGCCTACAACATGCAGTTCATTGGCCGTTGTGAGCTCTCCCCACAGCGCAGGGTCTGGCAGATATGGGCCCCATCCAAATGCAAGTTCTTTGTCTGGTTGCTTCTGGCCAGGAGGATATGGACAGCCGATGCACTATTACGAAGGCAACTGTCCAACGCTTACTTTTGCCCCCTCTGCCTGAGGAGCCTAGAAACTCCAGAGCACCTCTTCCTAGAATGCAGTTTCAGCTCCTTCATCTGGACGCGCCTTGCCGCTTCACTTCGACTCTCCTCGCTGGACCCGTCACACTGGCAATGGAAATCCGACCTACCGCTTTGGTGGGAAATTGATGTCGCCAGATGCCAACCCAAAAGCAACCTCTCCCTTGCCATCGGCACCATTTGGCATCTCTGGCTCGAGCGGAATAACCGTGTTTTTCGCTCGTCCGAACGACCACCGGACGTTGTCTTTCGGAAACTTCTAGATGACCTGCGGCTATGGGCAACCGCATGAATGCATTTTGTAATCTCTTAATTCTTTTGACGTCCTTCCGGGGAGGCTTTAAAACCCCAACTCAGAACCCTCTCTCTTTTGATCAATAGATGGCAGCTCTCCTGCCCTTTGCTCAAAAGACAGTCTGGACCACGGATGGCTGAGCTGTATCTGGTCTTGATCGATACCGTGCTCGCTTCATGGTGCGTGTGGCAGACATTTCTGGTTTGGACAGCGAATCGATCAAGATAACCCCGGTCTGAGAGAAAGGCAACTCTTTACACACATAATAGAAAACCCTAATCCTGATCACTATATGCAGTATTTAGGCCTGTACATGGGTTGCAAAACCCACCCACCCCACCCCAACCGCCTGGCCCAACCCGCCAAAAATATGAAGCCCAGATCGGGTGGGTTAGATAGGAACTGGTTAAACCCGTGTACACACTATGGAAACGTCAACAGTGTCGAGTACCAAAACCATCGACACAAATACACAAGCCGTCGGGACAGGATTCTCTCGAGAGAACTCCGTCGAGAAAGGTACGCTTTCTCGACGGCTCGACCGTTGACAAAGCTTCTCTCGACGGCTATATAAAAAACCGTCGAGTATATTGCAACAGACGCAGTTTCCGCATGACGGGCATACTCTCGACGGCCACCTACGAACAGTCGAGTTATTGGGTCACATACTCTCGACGGCCACGTTCAAACAGTCGAGAGAGCATGGGAGCGGGCCCCACAAAACCAACCTGATCAGGTCACGTACTGTTGACGGCTTGCATACAAAACAAAATTAATTTGTTGCTGTTCATAAACAATGTGTTGACGTTTGTGTATCAAATAGTACCATCAGCGAAAATATAAAAATTTTCAGGGCATCTAACGTGACGAGCACTACTAAATGGGGTGTTTTCCTACTAAGTTATAGGCTATCGTACGGTATTGGATGTTTCGTTAGTTACTATACAAAATACTTTAATTTAAAAATTCCAATTTCAATTAACAATCAAAACCTACAAAATGATGTAAAATAGCAAATTTATTACATTGATTTTTCTACTTTTAAAAAATAAATATCAATTAAACTCTAATATATAGGAAGAAAATTATATATTCAAATTAGGGTTATCTCGACGGCCTAACTCTAGGCCGTCGAGAGTAATAACGTCGTTCGTCTGCGCTAACAGATGACGTCTTATACTCGACGGTTAGTTTCACGGCCGTCGAGACTAATAAGCATGCAGTGGTATGCTATATCGATGGCCCTTTGGTGGCCGTCAAGACGGATTGTTGACTATCGACGGGCCTCAGATGGCCGTCGATACTAGTTTCGGCACTCGAGATTATTTCTGTTTCCTTGTTTTATGTAGTGACACCTTGCTGCTTTTGTAGAGTATTTTCATGCGCGCTACAATATCGCTGCTTCTGTTGTTAGCAGCCGTAACTGTGGAAATTAACAGCGGTGCCACCGTGCCAGGTGAAGATCAAAGCTGTGCGCTAAGCAGCAACCCATTATTATTACCCATGCAAACCACCTGATCCGCCCAGCCTACCCATTACATGAACATGCTTGACAAATCAAACCGCTTAACCCACTCAAAAATCCTGTAAACCGGCAATGAACAGCCCTAATGATTGACTGACTGTGTCCATGCATGACATGTGTGAGGTCTTAGGAATTAAAACTCACTTATCATATACTCCCTCCGTTTCAAAATATAAGGCGTGCATGTATTTAGAAAAGTCAACGTTTGTAACTTTTGACTAAAAATTAAGATAAATATATATATGTTTAGTGTTGCGCATGTCATATAGTTGGATTCATATTTGAAAATACTTTTATATGATGTTAATTTTATAGTTATTGATAATATATTGTGAGAGCAAATAATGGTCAAAGTTCTGCATTAAAGACCGCGTCAAAAAATTATATGCCTTATATTTTGAAACGGAGGGAGTATATGCATGGAAGAAGATTTCACACGGATGCATATAATGAGGTTAGAGAGAAGCCGGTGAAGATCTAGCGGAGGGTCTGGATGCGGTGTCGTCGCCTTCGCCATGAGATTGACAAAGAGCAGTGGACCGAGTTAGCCGGTAGACTGACGATGAGGTAGAGGGTCATTAGGATTTAGGAGGCAATGAGAGTCAACAGAGACAAAGGGAGGATGCACGGGGGTTGCACCTCACCGGGGAGGAGGAAGAAGGTGTGGAGGGGAGAGAGATCTACTATGAGAGAGGAAAGGGGAGGGTAGGCAGGAGCACATTCACGACGCGGCAGAAGTGCTTCGGCAACGACATGATTGAGAAGGCGATAGTAAGAGTGCATGTGCATATATTTTTAACCGTCCGACTAAATTGATTCGGATAGTAACTTGGATAGTTTTATGGATTCAACTAATTTTGCAGATATAGATACTAGTAATGGCGGGTAACATTCGATGGATAAACTTTTGAAACAAAATATGGATAGTATCCAATGGATATCATCCGACTTACATCGGACATTAACACTGAACTAAGCATATTATATTGATAGTTTTTCAATTATGCATTTTTCACATATTATTAGTGTAATATCCGATAATATCGATCTTATATGATCCGTATCCATGTTTGATATTACTCGGTTGTGTTTGTATCCATATCCAACACTATCCGTGTCTATATCCGACAAAAAATGGATTTGTATCCATATCCGATACTATCTTATCGTATCCTATTTGTGTGCATCCCTGAGCAGCGGTGCGTGTTGCGGAAGTCAACTGGCGAAGTTAGACGTGTAGTAGAAGAAGGAGATCGATCTAGTCCTTTTTGGAACAAGAAAAATTTAGATATGTCGGTTATGCTGGGAACGCTACTGAAGGCAGCTGGGTCCACGGACCCGTGAGCAATTGTAGTTGGAGTGAGGCCCAACGACAACCCTTCTCGATGGCAGGCGGCCGAACTGAGGGGCTCGGGCATGTGGTCTTCTCGGATTAAGCCTGGTGCGACTTGGCGATCCAAGTACAGGTCCGTCGTACGGTGAGAAAGAGAACGGGGGAGGAAGAAGGAAGAAAGGAGAACAAACCGTGAAGACACAAGCGATTTACCCTGATTCGAGCCCCTACTGCCGGGTAATAGCTCTACTACAGCCTCGTTGATTATACGGTGGAAAACAATACAAGGGGTGCCGAGACCAGACTTGGAGGCACCGATCCCGAGCTTACAGGGGTTCTAGGCACTGAAGTGGCTAAGGACTAAAGCTACTGCTAAGGAAGCTCGGATGCTGGTGCTACTTGTTACTCTGTTTCACCTTGCTTCTTCTTGTCCTGAACGGATCTGGGGCCTTCCCTTTTATAGGCGCGGCGGGTCGCCCGGAGCTGATGCGGCGGGCCCCGCACCTATCTCTGCTTTAGTGGTGGTGTTCTTGTCTCATTCTGGGGCTCTGTCTGGTCCGGAGTCTGCAGGGAGAAGCTGATCAGGTTAGTACTGGACACATGTTCATCGGGGAGTGTCTATACGGGGGAGAAACCTTCTTTAGAGAGAAAGCACTTTCCCTTTATCCCCAATATAGCATTGACTCAACCAAGCCAGCCTCGCCTACCTAGGGGAGCAAGCGACAAGCTGCTGCTGTGGCGTCTCTCCAGTGCGGACCCTCGGAGACGCAGATTCTCCCGGTCAAGGCAGGGTAAGTCTTGATGGGACACGGCGGTTGTCGCCACCGCCACGGACAAAGCGGATCGCCGGGACCCTCTCCCGGTAGGCGCCACGCAGCCCTACTGGGACCCAGGGAGGCACGGTTAACCTGGTCAAGCTCGGGGGAGACCCTAGCGGGCTAGACGCTTCTTTTAGTACGGCCAGGGGCGGCCTTTTGGACCTTCTGCACGGGTGGTGGGCCGGTACGGAATCGGCCCGAGGCCCGTCTCGGGATGGGCCGCTTATCAATCACCAACAAGATACATAACTCGAAATATACCACTCCATTGTCAATGACATGTTGGTCCAAAATGCGAACTTTGGAGTGTCATGAATATAAAGCATTGTTATTTTCAGTTTAAATTAAAATAAAAATATGTCGCTAGAAAATTGTTATTTCTTATAAACCAAATGTTGTAGCACTTTTAGTTATTTTTTAAGCCAAGCGTTGCAGCACTTTTAGTTATTTTTATAAGGTTTTTAGTGATTTTTCTCCAAGCTTCGTAACTTGGTTTTTAAATAGTTTTTAGGCACTTTAAACTCCTTATCAAGGATATATAATTTTTCTAGATTATATTCTACCGCTGGTTTCATCCGAAAAGAACATGAAATCTCTTGTTTCTAAATATTCAGTGCAAATGATTTTTCGTGCACACGTGCAAAAAACTAATCTTTTGCCACGAATATTTTTCCTATAGTCATTACTTTTTTTATTACACAGGATGGGACCAAATTATTGACCCGCCTTTTTGTTTGACGCAAGCAGCGCATGTGGTCGAAAATGCATGGTTCGGCACTTCGGCTGATACGATCATAGTATCACATCTTTTTTGTTCGGTTTTCACCACATATTGTGCATGTCTTTATCAGAGGCGAGCAGACAACGGACTCGGATGGAATCTAGGTAGGAGCCTAGGAAACACGCTGGTCATGTGCCTGAGCAGCTGAACCTGTCTGGCAGGTGCCCACACACACGTACGGGGCGTGAAACACACGGACCGGCTAGCCCTTGCTCGGCCGCTAAATACGTGCCCACACGGCCACATCAGTAAATGTACAAGAGCAGGTTTAGGTCGCCCCGGCTGGCCACGTGGCCCGTTTTTCAGCCCGTTTCGGCCACGTCGCCCCATTTATTTCCGCCCGTAGGATCGAGCGGTGGGATCCATCCTGCGGTCAGCGTTCTCTGTGCGCCCTGCCTCATTTATTTCCGCGAGAAGCCAAGGGTTCTCCTACCGCCGCCGTCTCTCCCCAGCTTCCAGCCGGCTCACGCTGCCAAGCTTCCTCATGGCGCCGCCCTCCGTCTGCGGTGCTGCCCGTGCCCTCTCAGGCGGCCGCCAGATCGATCACGGTGGGACTGAAATTTGGATCTGGCAGAGCGCTCGGACCTGTGCTCAACACCGGTTCTCCTCCTCCTCAGGCCGGCTCCGCCACCTCTCCGCGCCGTCGTTCCTCCTCATCAGCGGCGCCAGGTAGGCCGCCTCTCTCTCTTCCTCGGCAATGCCTCCATCTATCGCCCCCTCCTCCTCCTTCTCCTGGCATCTGATCTCCCAACGATGGCGGACCTGGCCAGCCGACGCTCCTCTTCTTCATCGGCGCGCCTCCTCTCCGCCATCGCTTCCTCCTGTGCCTAGCCCGGCTCCAGCATGTGGCTACAGACGGCAGGCCCATCCAGCCGCTATGTCGAGAATGAGCCGGCCCAGCCATTCTTGTGTTCGATCTAATCAATGCACTCATGTCATTCGTGATCTTTGTTGGTTCAGAGAGTTCGTCCAAACAATTTAAGAACAAAATCATCGTACCAAAGGTATACCGAATACCAACGGTAAAGTTCGCAAAGCACAGATGATAGGCTTGCATTATTCTGCTATTGTTCAAGTGAATTGTGGAATGTTTCCCTCTTTACTGCTGAATTATTGGCCCTAATTATGTCAGCTATATCTTAATGCTAGGTTTCTTTACAACACTGAAGTTCTCTTGATTTAATAAATAAAGAGACATAATTTCATACTAACACATCTATGATGCTTTGCGTATTCCATTCCGCAAATAACCAACCGATTTTAACTAACAAATTGTATGTGTTTATGGTAGATTATCAGTAAATGTACAAGAGCGGGTTTAGGTCACCCTACCGCCACGTGGCCTGCTTTTCACCCGTTCGCCACGTCGCCCATTTATTTCCTAGTAGGATTTGATTGCATGTGTGTCATGCATTTTTCGTAATCTTCAATTTATGTTTATTTATTTTACTTTCCATCATAATAGCACATTGTCTTTGTGAGTGTTCTATATGCATGCTGAATCACTGGATGGGTTATATTGCTATAGTTCAGCAATCGTGACAACAAAATGTATACATGGTCTTCCAAGTTTTAGGATAGATATCACATTTGACTTTTTTCGTCATTGATGCTTTCATTTGGTCAATGCTCGCTATGACCCCACAGGTTTTGTTGCCACCTTCTGTTGCAGCGCACATTAGCATGAATAGTTTCCCCATCGACGTGGAAGCCATTGAAAATGATGTCGTCGTCTATTCGTCAAGAGGTTCGTTTTCTCAAGTATGTTCCTTATCCTTGCTGCTAATATCTAGCTGTACACATCCACTTTTTTCCCTGTTCATTTTAGGTATTATATGATTGGTTTGTGTTTAGAAAAAAGAAACACTGATGACGTGTCGCCTACTTGGTGTTTCACTCAAGGTGACTGTCCACCAGGATAGCACATACTACAGTCATAATAGATGATGATTCGAAGGCCACCACTGCACCAGCAGGTATCCCCAGCACATTGTTTGACCCATACTGTCAACTTTCAATGTAAACATAAACTTTCTGCATAAAATGGCTACTTCTCATTTCACTCTCCAATATTGAACATTTCTGTCGACGGTTGGGATATCGGTCCCAAGTCAACCAAGGTTCTTGAGGAGGGGAGATAGAAGACACTGCCGAGCAGGGCAAACAGCAATCAGCGAGCAACAGGGAGACATAGGGTTTTTATCCTAGTTCAGGCCTCTCCGAGGAGATAATAACCCTACGTCCAGTGCTTCTTTATACAAAAGATTACAAGGAGGCACTCGGCGAGACGAACAGGTCTCGACGAGATTATGGGTGTCTAAGAAGTAGTATCCTATAGATCTTGGCTTCCGGTCGTGCCCTCTACACGTCGTAGGGGCTCGGTTTATATAGTGTTGAACAACCGACCTACCGAGGGATAATCAGGCCGGGCTGACCATGAGGACGTAATGAACTCGTATACATGCTGTAAGATCAAGCCTCCCATGGGCTAATTGATTTTGGTAATTGATGGCAAATAGGTATCAAGTTTAACGCTAAGGATAAGGACCTCTGTTTTTATAGTTCTTCTATTTTCCTTGTGTGCGTCTTTGGCTAGACTACATCTCTCTGGTTGCATGGTCCCACTGAGCACGTGTCCGTAAACATCATTTGTGGGTCCCATGGGGTTCCGAGAGGTCGCCGTACTCTCAGAGGTCGCCTGCTTGGGGTTAGGACGCCGGCCGCCGAGAGGTCGCCGTGCTTGGGGTTAGGTCGCCCGGCTCGCCGAGGGGTCGCCTGTTTCGCCGAGGGTCGGGTACTCGCCGAGTGGTCGCCTGTGACGGGAGAGGTCGCCGAAGCTTGTGGAGAGGTCGCCGAAATCAAGCGACCGTCGGACGGCGTCGACGCCGTCGACGGGTCCGGCAGTGGAATTCCAGTGAGCACGCCAAAATCGATTAAGTCCAGACGACACCGTCCTCGTTGGACGGTTCGGCTTCCATCGGACGGCGTCCCGGCGCGTTCAACAACGACCAAACACTGGCGGGCAGCCCGTTCGTGTGCACAGTATACCGTCGGACGTGTCCGGTAAGCCACCGGACGGCGTCCGACAAACCAAATTTTGGCGAAATCCTCTCGCCGGACGGCGCCGACGGAACCGGACGGCGTCCGATCGGGCAATGTGAATCTCGCGATTTAATCTGGTGCCCATTTCTAGGGTTTCGCCTTGGGCCTATAAATAGGGGCTAGGTGCACGGGAGAAACCTGAGAGAGAGCCACCATTAAGCAGCCGCCTCTTGTCTTAGCCACCAAGAGAGCTCCTCCCATGGTTCCCATCTCCACCTAGGGTTCCATGTGCTTGAGAGATTGAGAGGGAGTAGAAGAGAGGAAGAAGAAGAAGAAGGTGACCCTAGCTCATCTCATCTATCTCCAAGGTTTTCCCCAACTCCCATGGTGTTCTTGCCCTAGTTTCATGGTGGGAGAGAAAGGGAAGTGGTAAGAGACGTTCCCGATCTAGTGCTCTTGGGATTCCGTCACGGAGAGATCGTCGCCACGCCACGAGCTACATCGACCAGGCCGCAAACCCACCATTCGTTGGTGGTCACCGCCTTGTGTAGGGTGCATCCTCTCCATCCGTTGAGCCCTCAAGTCCGCCGTGTGTCGTGCCATCTCCGTGTGTCGGGGTGCCAAGGTATCCGTGTGTCGGATCCAAATCCTCCATGTGTTGGGGTACCTCATGTGTTGAGGTGAAATCCACCGTGTGTGTGGTGGTCGGTGCCGTGTGTCGGTGGTCGGTGCGTGTGTCGGGTGCGTGGGTGTGAGGAGCTCGCGTGTGAGAGAACTTCGCCTCCGTGTGAAGGTTTGGAGCTCGCCTACCATGTGTTGGTGAAGAGCTACCACGAGTGGATTGAGGGCTAGGGACGAGAGAGTCTCGACTTCTCTGTGTGAGAAGTTTCCTCAACAGAGACGAGGTGTTCATGTGTTGAGCACGAACTTCGATAAACAACTTCGGTTTGCATCTCCTCGCCCCACACATATTTACTTCAGATATTGAATTGACCCGGCTTGTGAGTGCCATCGAGCCTCGTAGTAGTCGCTTGTGTATTATTGTGATCACTTCGCAACTAGACTCTAGGTCAATCAATAGCTTGGGTTCCTAATTTGACAAAGTAAACAAGTTTAATCCCTAGGATCCTTACAGCTAAAGGAGCAGCTTGCTTCTAAGTAGCAGCAGTAGGGTTGTACTAGAAAGGGCCTTGTATACCTGTAAACTTTTGTTAGTGTAAATGAAACTTACCTTTTCCCTACAACAAAGAGCAGCAAAAAGACAAGAACGAACAAAAAACTAAGAGTAAGGCAAAACAACGCTAGAGAGTTTTCGGAAAGAACGCTAGGACGCCAGCCTAACTCCTAGCCCCCGTTGTGCATCTGTTCGAAAACCTGAGTTTGCGAACTCGAACAGGTGCACAAGCAGAAGAGCGACACCCTAACCCCCGGTATGGACGATGCTTGAAGACCTGAGTATGAGAGTTCAAGCACGTGCGTAGAGAGATAGAGCGACATCCGCATCCTGATCAACTCATTCCATGAACTGCTCGTTAACGTAAGATAGGCAATTCCAAAAGTAACCGAACAAGAAAAGTGCCTCTGGCACGGGGGGCTTACAAGAGCTGGCTTTGCCAAGTGGTTGTGCCGAGCGCGGTAAGTGCCTCTGCCGCGGGGGACTTACGAGAGCAGACTTAGCCGCAAGGCGAAAAGCCGTGTTACGCAACCCTGAGTTCGGGAACTTGCTGAAGCTAAAAGCGGGCAGGGAAATCCTGAAGATTGCGGAGTTAAGAGTTCACAAGACCGGGCAACCATCAAGTGTTACCAGAGAGAAAATAGTCTGAGAAGACAAGAAGTGAAAAGGGCCGCTGGGGGCCGCGAGCATTCACTATTGATTGGATTGAACGTTACATGGCATCTCGAGAGGCTTGGACGAACAAAGGCGCGAAGTTTGGCAAAAAGCGTAGAGCTAGAAAAACAAACGAAAGACCTACACAAAGAATTTACGAAGCTGGTCGATGTTCCAAGGGCTGGTCAGCTCTCTCCCATCCTCCATAGCTAGGCGAACTGTCCCCGGGCGAGCAGTAGAAACGACCGTGAACGGGCCCTCCTATCGGGGAGTTAACTTGTTGGCATTGGACAGGTTCTGGACGCAGCGCAGAACGAGGTCGCCCACCTTTAAAGTCCTTGGTCGAACAGATTTGGCAGCGTGCCGGTGAAGGTCTTGCTGGTAGCGCGCCATTCTGACTTGTGTCCGGTTGCGTGTGCCTTCGAGGAGATCGAGTTCGAGCAAGAACTCTTGCTCTGTGTCAACCAAGTTTACCGAGCTCGTGTGGGGCGAGCCGAGTACCACTTCGGCGGACAAGATGGCTTCTGCACCGTAGACTAGTTGGAAAGGAGTTTCCCCGGTTGCCCGGCTGCCCAGAGGACGGAAGGAACTTCTTCGACCCAGGCTTTATTGTGCTGTTGAAGTGTTGCAAACACCCGCCGTTTGATACCTGGGACTATCTGTCCGTTAGCTCGCTCAACTGCTCCACTGCTATGTGGATGTGCCACAGAGGCGAAGCAGACCTTGGTGCCCACTGCTCGCGAGATTCTTTGGAATAGCTCAATTCTGAATTGGGGACCGTTATCGGTGATCAGCTTGTGGGGAATCCCGAAGCGCGTGATCACATTGCTTTTGAAGAAGCGTCCAGCCATTTTGGCGTGAAGAGATGACACAGGCTCGGCCTCAATCCACTTTATAAAGGTGTCGATGGCGACGAGCAAGTGCGTGCAGCCCTTCAACCCCTTAGGGAACGGGCCGAGTAGACCCAGACCCCATGTGGAGAAAAGCCATGATGGGAGGATCGTTTGGAGCTCTTGGGCGGGCTTATGGGCCTGCCGGGCGTGGAATTGGCATGCCTTGCCTTGGTTACCACATCCCGAGCATCCTGTAGCGCTGTGAGCCAATAATAACCCATACGAAACGCATTGCCTACCAGAGTCCGGAAGGTGGCACCAGCATTGCGCAGACCGAAAGACATGGTCGTATAGCAGAAAGTGCCGAAGAGGGTGATGAAGGCAGTCTTCTCTTCATCCTCGGCGGAGATGCTTATTTGGTGATAACCGGAGTAAGCATCCAAAAACTCAAGAGTCTGGCATCGCAATCGATCGACCACCGGTCTATGCAAGGCAGCGGGAAATTGTCCTTAGGACAAGCCGCGTTCAGATCTGTGTGGTCGACACACATCCTCCACTTGCCGCCTTTCTTCTTTACGATCACAGGGTTGGCCAGCCACTTGGTGTGATCAACCTCGCGGATGAATTCAGCAGCGAGCAGCTTACCAAGCTGATAATTAATGATCCCCTGCTTGAAATCCAAAAAGCGGCGAAGCTTCTGGCGAAAGACTTTTTATCCGGCCGGATTGCCAGTTTGTGCTCGATAACCTCCTTTGGGACTCCGGGCATGTCAGACGGCTCCCAGGCAAACACGTCTGCATTAGCTCGGAGGAAGGCATTGAGCTCGATTTCCTATTTGGGGTCCAGATTGACCTCAAATGAACTGTCTTGGAAGGATCATCAAGAGACATCGGAACTTCCTTAATCTCTTCCCCTGGCTGAAGGGAAACCTTGGGACGTGCAGACATGGTCTGCGGTACTTCGGGTCCACGTGGCGGAAGCTGGTCGACCAGAGCAAGGGACTGCTCGTCGCAATCTAGAGCAGCCTTGTAGTTGCCCTTGACCGTGATCACGCCGTTAGGGCCCAGAATCTTCACGCAATGATATGCATGGTGAGACACGGCCATAAACTTGCCAAGAGATGGCCGGCCTAAGATCGCGTTGTAGGCAGATGGGAAGTCGACCACGTCAAAGGTGATCAACTCTGTCTGGAAGTTGCTCGGGCTGCCGAAGGTAACGGGCAGAACAATCTGCCCGGGACAATTCCATAGAAGGGCATCGCGACCTCTTTGAGCTTGGAGCGAGGAATCTGCATCTCGTCCATGACTGTAGCAAAAAGCAAGTCCAACGCGCTCCCGCCATCGATCAGGACTCGCCCAACTCTGGCGTTGCTGATGGTCGGAGCGACCACCAGCGAGAGCCGCTGAGGCTTGGTCATCCCATTGGGGCAATCCTCCTTAGAGAAGGAGATGGAAACCTCGGTCCACTTCATCGATTCGGGTTGTGGTTTGCCCTTCTCAACACTGTGGACCTCCCGAGCAGCTTCTTTGAATTGCCGAGCAACTACAGCCGGGTGATAGAATTCGTAAAAGGGTTTTCTGATATGGGTCCTCGTGCTCAGAATGGCGAAGAAAATACTCGGTGACATGAATTCTTTATAAGCCGATAAGGCTTCGCCCCTTAAGGTGTTATCTAATCGGAAAACTGAGGGAATGGGATATTTGTTCAGCTCAGCATATGGGTTAAACTGCACCGCACCATATTCCGATTCAGACATTGTATAAAATGTGACCATGGAATGATAAAGGTCATATTGATTCAGGCGTTTTCTGTTGCAATTCACCGATATCATTTCGCCGTATGATCTACAGGGGCGATCATTGTTATCGGATTCTTGCTTGCTCGGAAATGTCAGGTTGAAATCTAGTTCTTCAAGGGAGTTATATATGTGGAGTTTCTGAAACATTCCGATGAACCAGAAAGGGCCGCCTAAATTAGCAACTGAGTAATCGGCTTTCTTTGAGCATAGACCTTCCCTGATCTCATGCATCATTCGATAAGTGGCTCCTAAGAGATATTTGCCGATTGCCAGTTTTTGGCTTGATGCCAGTGCCTCTGCTACTCCTTGGTAAACCTTGCTGGGACTGAGAGATTGCCCACAGAAGAAGAACCGATCGAGCCACATGTTCAGAAAGGCGATATGCTCTTCGTCCTCAACATCGCCTGTCTGCTGGTGGGTGCTAATGTAACGCTGCCATCCAAAGTTTTTCTCAGGGACCAGCTTCAGAGTGGCCGAGAGCCGATAGCATCTCGCCATCGGGACTTAGACCGGTTAGCATCGATACATCTAAGAGTGTAGGGCTAATGGGTCCTGTTGGGAATAGGAAGGCGTTTTCTGTATCACACCAAAAATAAGCCGATGCTGCCGTAAAAGGTTCATCTGCTGATGGTGGAGATAAGGAAAGGAGAATAGCATCGGTTATTCCTAACTCGTCACATTGCTCTTTGTGAGCATCGTTGAGCCCTAATTTTTATTAGTGGCATTGATGTCAAAAATATTTAATATTAAGTGCTAGGGGGTTTTTGGACTTCTCGGAACCCTAGCAAAGACTCGGCTTCACGTAAAACCCTAATTTGAAGCCTCGACAAATTCGTGAGCTGCTCCAAGATTCTAAGTGCGTGACCGGGCGAGAGATGAGGTCACGTATAGTTTAGGAGTAGTTAGGTTTTATTTTCTATTTTTGTCAGATTTCAAAAGGGGTTTGAATATCTTGGATTTTGCCGGATCTTTGCGAATTCTCGAAAACTTGGTTTCCTTAGTCCACCTCTTCTAAAAATACCTAAAGATGTCCTTGTGAGATTTCTAGAGTGAAGAGTAACCCACCTCAACTCACCCACAATTCCTAGCACGAAAACACTCTCTGTCGGACGGCGTTTGGGCGCAGCCGGACAGCGTCCGACCAGCAAAACATGTGCACAGTACACACTGTCGGACGGCGTTCGATAAAGTCAAAAAATTTGAGTTTTCTCCCGTCGGACGGCGTCTGGGCGCAACCGGGTAGCGTCCGGTTAGCCAAATTTCAGCAGCACATATTCATCGCGGACGGCGTCCGGTCTCCTACGGACGGCGCCCAATCAGCTTATTTTTGGTGAGCTTGCCGTTTGCCGGACGACGTCCGTTTCCGCTTGACGGCGCCCCGTAGAGGATAACGGCTAGTCTTTTGTGTTCTTCCGGGGCAACGGCTAGTTTTGTTTCTAGGGCTATATATATCTACCTAGTGGTCGGCTTCTTTGAGGTTTTGTTGCTCTCACACCTACCACACTTATTGCTCATAAATTAGGTGATCTAGAGCCATTCCTCCACCCACAAATCATCCAAAGCCACAAATCACTAAACCCCAACACCGAAGCTTCATGGAAGTCCTTCGATCCGCATGATCGGGCGTTTTGCTTGTTACTCTTGAAGACGACATCCTTCGTGTGGGCGTGGGCTTGAGAGTAGGCCTTGGCGGTGGCTACTCTCAAGTCGGTGTACGGTGGTTTGAGTCCACCTCGCCGGAGTGCGGAACGACTCACCGGGAGTAATGAGGCGTTAGGCTCGAGAGCGAGCCGGTCCCCAGCGCAAGGTAGCCTCAACGAGAGTAGGAGTTTGACTCCGAGCTTTGGTCAAACAAATACCGTGTCACTCTCTCATTTAATTCTCAAGACTTACTTTCTTTTCATCGCCAGATAAATTGAATGCCATGTCTTAGTTGCCTTGCAATTCGTTTATCGCTTCCGCTTACCTGATAATTGTAACTAGGATTGGGTCATTCTTAATATGATGCTTAATTGAGAATAATTGAAAAAGAAATTAAAATTGCCTATTCACCCCCCCTCTAGGCCTTAGGATCCTCTTTCAAGTGGTATCTGAGCGTCCAGGTTCTCCGGCATTAGCTTCACCCCTAGGAGATGGCTCAAGAGGGGCCTAGGATTGAAATTGGTAAAGCTCCTATCTTTGATAGGACCAACTACAACTATTGGAAAATTCGAATGCAATATTATCTTGAGGCTCTTAGTTATGATGTGTGGGTTGCTTGTGAGACCGGTTATCCAGATCCTCCGAAAGGAACAATGGCTCTAGATGAAGTTCATGCTAAGTACAAATGTTTTAATGCCATTGCTAGAAATGCTTTGCTCTCTAGTGTTTCTTCCCAAGTGTTTGATAGTATTGGCAATCTCACTAAAGCTTATGACATTTGGAAGCATTTAAAAGAAATTCATGTTGGTAGTGCCGAGATGTTTAAGGAGAAGCTATTTCGAGCTAGAAAAAGATTTGATCAATTCAAAATGCTCCCTAATGAAAGTGTCAATGATATGTTTCTTAGATTGAACCCCATCGTCAATGAAATTGCCGGATGCTAGGATAGGAAGGTTTTGGAGGACATTGACATTTGTCGGAAGATACTTGATGTTGTGCCATTTAGCTTCAATCCACTTGTGACCTTAATTCGAGCATCCAAGTCAAAGCTCAAGAAGATGACTCCAACCAAGCTACTCGGTCAACTCAACTCTTATGAGATGCGACTTCTCGAAAGTGTAGAGTGATCGCTTAACAAGAAGTCAATTGCTCTCTCCGCTAAAGCCAAAAGTGGGAAGAAGAAGGTTGAAGTTGAAGAAGATGATGATGACTCCGATGATGTGATTCCGGAGATTGAAGAATTGGCCCTCCTTGTCAAGCGATCAAGAAAGTTGATCAAGAAAATGAGCTTCCGCGGTGGATCATTCTCTTCGAGGCGAAGACCCATCTCCGAAATGCGTTGCTATGAATGCGGAGAGAAGGGCTACTTGGCGGCGGATTGCCCAAGAAGCAAAAAGAGCAAGCACAAGGCAAGAAATCAAGAAGAAGATGAGGATGACGACAAGAAGAAGTACCGTCACTACCGCAAGAGCGATCACAAATTCAAGGACAAAAAAAAGGCTCTTGCCGGGCAAAGGACCAAAAAGAAAGATAGCTCAAGTTCATCATCCTCCCAATCTTCCTCCGAAGAAGAAGATACTAGAGCTCATGGGCTAGCCGGACTTGCAATCAAGGAAAATGCTCCTCCGGCCCTTCCCAAGCAAAAGTTTTGTCTCACCGCCAACATACAAGAAGATGTGATCGGGGAATGGATCACCGATGATGAAGGTTCTTGGGCGGACTTCTCCGACAATAAAAACACCAAGGTGTCCGGAGTCGCCATCAACAACCCTACACCTCCCATGTGTCTCATGGCACTAGAGGAGAAGGTAACAAATGAGCACCTCTCTAAAAGTGAGTTTAAGCTTTTGATTGATGATTTGAATATTGCTCTAGAGAAGAAAAAATCAAGGAGAAAAAAGTTAGTGAAAGTGCATGAAGAGTTTGCAAATGAATTTGAGATCTTGCTTGAAAAACATAAGACTCTAGAAGATGATTACGAAACTCTAAATTTGCAAGTTGAAATTCTAGAGAACAAATTTGCTAGCTCTAATGTTGATGATGAAACTCCTTTTGATTGCTCAATTGAAAAATGCAATGTTGGTGTGACTTGTGACTTGATTGATACTATAAATGGTTCACTTAGCTTGTCTCATGACACATCTTTGAGCTTGTCACCCACTATCACACCTAATGCTAACTCATCTTCACCCACTAGTGCTAGTACTTTAAATGAAAATGCTTGTTCTATTGGTACCTGTGGTGTTGCTAAATGTGCTAATGAGCTAGTTAAGAAAAATTTGCTTCTAAAGGATAGAATTGAGCAACTAGACTCTAGCTTGGCTAAATTGCTTGTGGGGAACAACTCTCTTAACAAGGTTGTCGACGGTTGAGATAACGACCTCAAGTCGCTAAGGTTCTTTAGAAGTGAGATGGGAGACACCTAACAACCACTTAACAAAGAATCTAACAAGAGATGTGGATTTTATCTGGTTCAGGCCTCTCGAGGGAGATAATAGCCCTACGTCCAGCCTTTCTTATATATCAGAGATGAATACAAGAGGTGGCTCGACGAGACGAACAAGTCTCGGCGAGATTATAGTGTACAAGCGAAGATCAGGTGCGCTATCAGATGATGGCTTGACCCCTAAACACGCCATAGGGGCCTTGTTTATATAGTGCAGAGCAAACCGACCTACCGAGAGAATATCGGGCCGGGCTAACCACGAGATCGTAACGAACTCAACATTCCAAATATGTCCCGAGGTAGATAAGGCATACTCCTAGTCTTGGGGATCACGACTCCTATTCCAATCCGGGAAACCAACGTCCGGGTCTTCACGTAGCCGTGCAGAACTCTTGTTCGAGTCGCACTCAAACATGATTCCTTGGCCGTTACGCTCCATGCCAGCCAGGATGCTGTTCGGCAGGATGCATATGGGCCAGATAGAACCTTCCAGGGAGCTGGGCCCTGGTAGGCAGTTCGATTGGGCCGTCAGGGAGTGGGCCATGGCAATGGGCCGTGATTTTATCCCCGACAAAGGTGTTTCGGGAGCAAAGGTACACCTTGGGTAAGATGGTTTGGGATTTCATCCCGGAGATTTGCCCAAGGGCGGTTGGGGTAAGCCCAAGCTAACTTTTGTTAAGAGAGAGACCCGTTGCCACATTTGTAAAAATGAGAAACACAAAGCCATTGCTTGTCCTCTTGCTAAATCATCTCAATTCATGTATAAAACTCAAGTGCTTAATGCTAGTTACATGCTTATGAGGAAAAATGGCTCTACTTATACTAAGTATGTTGGTGCACCAAATAATATGAAGGATGTAAAAGCTATTTAGGTGTCCAAATGTTTGATTACTAACTCAAAAGGACCCAAGAAGAAGTCTTGGGTACCTAAAACCCAAACTTGAATTTGTGTGTGTAGGTGAACTACAAGAGCGGTGGCCGGAATTAGATATTTGATAGTGGTTGCACCCAACACATGACCGGTAGCTCAAGTATGTTCACCTCACTAGAAGAGGAGGACCCCGAACACAAGATCACATTTGGGGACAACTCCAAGCGAAAGGTAAAGGGTATAGGTAAAATTGCAATATGCAATAACCTATCCATCTCTAATGTTCTCCTGGTGGAAGCTTGTAACTTTAATCTCCTCTCCGTTGCTCAATTGTGCGATTTAGGCTTTGATTGCTTCTTTTCGGTTAACGGAGTTCGTGTTGTTTCCATCAAGGATCAAAGTGTTGCATTTGAAGGCACTCGGTTTCAAAATTTGTATTTGGTTGATTTTTCAAACCGTGAATCTTCTCAAATCAAGACTTGTCTTATTTCTCAAACCACTCTTGGTTGGTTGTGACATAGATGTCCTGGACATGTTAGAATGGGCACTTTGAAAAAGGTTTTTAAAGACAACTTGGTTGTTGGAGTGAAGGATGTCAAATTCGAGAAAAATCGTTTATGTAGCTCATGCCAAGCCGGCAAGCAAGTGGCTAATTCTCATCCGACTAAGACTTTCATGTCTACATCCCGACCACTTGAACTTTTGCATATGGATTTATTTGGCTCAACCACCTATGCGAGCATAGACGGTAATTCTTATTGTCATGTGATTGTCGATGATTTCTCTCGCTTCACTTGGGTATTTTTCCTTACAAATAAATCACTTGCCGGTGATGTGTTTAAAAGATTTGCTTTTAAAGCTCAAAAGGAATTTGACACTTTTATTAAAAAGGTGAGGAGTGATAACGGCACCGAGTTTACTAACACAAATGTTGAGGAATTTTGTGATGAGTTAGGAGTCAAGCACGAATTCTCGGCGACCTACACTCCCTAACAAAATGGAGTGGTGGAGAGGAAGAACCGTACGTTGATAGAGATGGCAAGATCAATGCTTGACGAGTATAACACGCCGCATGCTTTTTGGGCGGAAGCCATCAACACGGCATGCCATGCCATCAACCGCCTTTACCTCCACCGACTCCTTCACAAGACCTCATATGAACTACTAGTGGGACGAAGGCCCAACATCTCTTACTTTCGAGTCTTCGGTTGCAAGGTATACATTTATAAGAAAAGGACTCATTTGGGTAAGTTGCAAAAGAGGTGTGACATTGGTATCATGTTAGACTACTCTTCTCGCTCCAAGGCTTTTTGAGTTTTTAATAATTCTACCGGGTTAGTTGAGGAAGCCTATGATGTTAAATTTGACGAAACTCGTTGGCTCGCAAAATGAGCAAGATATGATAAGAAATGTAGGTGATGAGCCACCGCATGAAGCCATGGAGTTGGGAGAAATTCGACCCTCACCGGAGGTACCAAAAGATGAAGTAATCTCTCCCACCATCTTCATCGATAATCAAGCTCAAGACACCTCTCCAACAACTCAAGATCAAGCGGTGGACGGAGATGCAAACTTTGAAGTTGATCAAGCTCAAGGGGGAGGCATCGATCTACAAGTACCCGTCGAACAACATCGCTCTCTCTCCAAGGATCATCCCCTAAATCAAATCATTGGCAATCTTAATCAAGGCGTAAGAACCCGTTCTCATACTGCTAATTATTGTGAGTGTCGGTGTAATAAATACCGGGGTACAAAGAGCATTCGAAAGGCCGAGAGGGCGAGCAAGGCCCCAGCGCGTGGGTGAGCCCCTCAGAAGGCCAGGAGGGCCCCACGCGTCAGGCGGGCGAGCAAGGCCCCAGCGCGTGGGCGAGCCCCTCGAAGGCCAGGAGGGCCCCCGCGCCAAAGCGGGCGAAGCGAGGCCCAGCCGTGGCGAGCCCCTCGAGGGCAGGAGGGCCCCACGCGTCAGCGGGCGAGCGAGGCCCCAGCAAGGTGGGCGAGCCCCTCAGAAGGCCAGAGGCCCCACGCCAAAGGGCGAAGCGAGGCCCCGTGGCGCTGGGCGAGCCCCTCGGAGGCCGGGAGGCCCCCAAGGCCAGTGGGTGCGTGGCGAGCCCCTCGAGGCCGGGAGGCCCAAGGCCAGTGGTGGGTGCGGGCGAGCCCTTGAGGCGAAGTCGAGGGCCCCACGCGCAAAGCGGGCGTGTGGGGCGAGCCCCTCCGATGGCGAGGCGAGGGCCCCACGCGCCAAAGGCGGTGCATGAAGCCCTCTCAAGACCCGGTGAAGACCGGTGAGGGCCCAGCTGTCAGGCGGGCCTGCAAGGTGGAGTGTTGAAAGGAGTCTTGGACGGGCTCCCCGCCGCCAAGGACGAAGCGATTTAATGAGACATCACGCGAGTAGACAGATGGAAGAAATGATTACTGCTTCTGAAAGGCCCTTGTGTCTGGAAGCGGTCTGCCACTGGGCGCCAAGAATTGACAGCAGAGAGGAGGTTTGCTTGAAGAGGCCGCCCTGCCGGGAGGAGCAGGTAGGCCCCACCCGCAGACTCACCGGTGTGGCAGGCGGGTGAGAGGCCACTTGCGGAGCACGCGAGGGCGGCACCGCGCAGGCAAGGCTGCACGTTGCCTCTTCGTCGTGTCTTGTCGCAGTACCGAGGGCACAGATCGCTTACCCTCGCTCTCTCCGTCTGCTCGAGGCTTGTATAAAAGGAGAGGAGAGAGAGGGAAGGGGCACGTTGGGTAGGATTCAACACTCGGCCAGGAGAGCACTCAGAAAGACTTTCCTTTCAACCACAATCGAAAAGAGCTAAGGCTCGGCAGAGTAGGACTATTACCCGCGAGGGGTCCGAACTCGGGTAAATCTGAAGTCGTTCCTTGTTGAGCCCGACGCCAAATCGAATCGAGCTTGATCGAGTCGGCTAGCGAGTAAAAATCGACCAGGTGTGATCCGCATGGTTGAGCGGAGAACACGCCGCTGGCGCGCTGTAGGGGAGCGCTTAGCGCTTGTTCAAGCTCTTCGACCTTCTTCAAGAGGCGATGGCGAGAAGCGACCGCGATGGAGCAGAAGCGGCCGCCAGAGCCGCTGCCACGAGTCGGCCGCGGCGATGGCGGCGATCACCCCGGCGGTGGTCGCCGCCTAGGGCTGGAGCCCGGGCGAAAGCAACCACCTCGCCAAGTTAGGGCGGCGCCGCCTTGGAGGAGTGCACCAAAGATGTAACCTCCACGCGCCGTGGCCTCGCTGAAAACCCACCGTTCCGGTGACTCGACTCCGGCGGCGCGTGGTTGGCAGCTTGGCTCGCCACGCCGACGCTGCAGCGGCGGTGGTGCAAGTCTCGGGCGGGGAACCGGCGCTTCGCTGCCCTCTCGTTTTTTGTTGCCCTCGCATTCTCTCGCAGATCTCCCTGTTGAGGGGCGGGGCCAAGATGACAAGAGCGCGACTTTACGGGCTCGGCCGCCAGCGTGTGGTCGCGATCTCCGGTCCCATCCGAGGACCGCCACTTGTCAGATGGAGAAGACTCGCGGACAAGCTCGCAGGGGCCGCGACGAGCAGCTGCGATCAAGGCTGCCGCCGCCGCGGCGCTGGGACCAACAAGAGGGTTCCCAATGTGGCTGCCCGCCAAAGTGAGGGTGGCGCTTCTTGGCGCCACCTAGGCGACGGGGGCGGGCGAGGACGCGCCCAGAGCAGAGGTTTCCCGACGCCGGGTGCCGCGCTTTTTCTAAGGAGTCGCGCTGGCCCAAGGGTTTCGGAACGGTTTCGTCCGCCCCATCGAAAAGTACGACGGCTCCACCAACCCCGGCGAGTTTTTGCAGATTTATACGACGGTGATGCAACCGACGGAGGGTCGGGAAGGTTCTCGCGAACTACTTTCCCGCTGTCTCACCGCGAGCCCGCCAGGCTCATGAACCGCCCCGAGTCCGTGGGGTCATGGAAGGAGCTTCTGAGCTCTTCGTCACCAACTTCCGTGGCACCTTCGAGCAGCCCGGTAGAAGACGACCTCAACGCGGGAGCGAAGAAAGGAGAGTCGCTTGGCGACTACATTCGGGCGCTTACCAGGTCCGCAACACCATCCCTCGACATCTCCATCGACGCCGTGGTCACGGCATTCGTGAGAGGCGCCGAGACCCCAAGGTCAAAGAGAAGATGGCCACCCGCAAGATTAAGACCACGGAAGAGTTTTTCACCTTGGCGACAAGCGCCTCCAAAGGAGCTCAGATCCGGCCGGGCCGCGGCGGGCCAATCTGGAGCGGCGAGGCCGGACTCGAGGAACCCCCGGCAAGGACAAGAAGAAGCGCAAGGCGGCCGAGACCGGCAGGTCATGGCCGCCGAGCGACGACGACGACGACGACATCAAGCCACCAGCGCAAGAATGGGCGCGGCGGCGTAAAAGAGGAGGTCGCGGCGCCGCGGGTACGGTCCCCGTAGGGTGGCCGAGGCGGCGGTTACGGCGACGCTGCGGTCATGCGACGCCCCAAGGCCGCGACGGCGGGCGAGACCATCGCCTGCGGAGTGGGACGGAAGGCCCTATTGTCCCATCCACCGCAACAACTCTCACGACTTGGCGGATTGCCATGTCGCCGCGAAGATGGTGGACAGCGAGTCCACGAGCAACAGCAGCAGAAAGCGCCCGCAAGCGGCAAGGGCAAGGAGGCGGCTTCGCTTGGTTTTCAGCAGCGGAGCGAGGTTGCCGCCATCCACGGCGGTTCGCCACCTATCCGCCCCACGCTAGCTTTAAGCGCGATGAGGAGGTGTGCGCCGCGTGCGTCTCGGCTTTTGGTCGGTGAGGCAGCCGGGCGTGGTCGGAAAGCGGACCGATTATGCTCCAAAGCCGACACCAACCAAGCATCGCCGCCTGGCATCTCCCGATCGTGGTTGCACCCACGGTCCGGAATGTAAAGCTAGGGCGGTTCTCGTAGACGAGGGAGTTCCTCAACCTCCCGTCCGCCTGAATCGCTGGGCGCTCAAATCCAGCAAGAGAGCTTCGCCTAACGCCTCCGCTTCTTCGCATCGCGCCGGGCCGAGTCCGCCCCGCTTAGGGCGCATTAGTCTCCGGTGACTTTCGGAGGTTCGGCAACTTCCGCACCGAGATGCTCGAGTTTGAGGTGGCGGATTTCGACCTCTCTACAACGCCATACTAGGTCGGCCGGCGCCGACCAAGTTCATGGCGGTGCCACTATGCGCATATGGTGGTGAAGATCCCGGCCACCGCCCCATCGCTTTTGAAAGTGGATCGCCCGAGGCGCCCGCTGCGACAAGGACGCCTCGCTACGGGCGGGCGATCGGTGCCCGGCTGGCCGAGGCTTCGACTTCGGAGCTCCTCCCGCTGAAGACCCGCGGCTCCCGTTCGTCTGCTGAGGTTAAGGCGGTCTCCCGAAGCGAAGTCGACTCCAGCGAAGACCGCTCGCGGGCGCCTCTGGCGCCAATAGGAAGGCGCGCTGCCTCCTTCCTCGGGCCGAACGCAGACGGTTATGCGGCAACCGTCCGACATGGCTGGGTCCCTGTGAGGTGATTGAGCACAATTGACGACGTTCCCCTCGCCGATCGGTCGCAAAAAGTCCGGAAGCCGGTGGAGCGCCAGAAGTTATCCGCCAGAGGTGGACAAGCTCTTAAGGCGTATGGGTCGCCCGCAGCGTCGCCATCCTGTGGCTCGCGAACCCCGCCTCGCTAAGAAATCCAACGGGCGCTGGAGGATGTGCGTGATTTCACCGACTCAACAAGGCATGCCCGGCGATCCAGACTCGCTGCCCCTCTGCCGATCTCATCGTCGACTAATCAAGGTGCGAAAGCAACAGAAGCTCGATGCATACTCGGGTACCACCAGATTAGCATGGTCAAGAAGATGAAGACAAGACCGCTTTTGTCACGCCCCATGGGCGCTCATCGCTATACAAGGATGGCGTTCGGATCGAAGAATGCGGCCCAACCTATCGCGGGCCATGCATATCGCCACCGCTCCCAAGTGGGGCGGAACTCGGAGGTGTATGTTTACGACCGGTGGTGAAGTCCAAGAAGGCGAGGAGTTGATCGGCGACTTGAAGAGACCTTCGCCAACCCGAGGAAGTATCGCATCGCTTAATCCAGAGAATGCGTGTTCGCTGCTGGCGGCAAACCGCTGGGATTCTCGCTTCCTGCAGGGGATTGAGGCGAACCTCGACAAGATCGCAGCTGATCGAGAACATGAAGCCCCGACGCGACTTTCGCAGATGCAAGAGCTTGGTGGGCCGCTTGACTCGGCCATGATAGCTCGCCTGGGGACAAAGTCTCCCAACGCTCAAGCTCCTAAGGAAGACCAACCAGTTCGAGTGGACGGCGGAGGCGCAGGAGGCGCTCGACGGCCCCAAGAAGTACCTTACCTCCTCCAGGTTGGTCGCCTCAGCCACCGGCGAGCCGCTGATCCTCACGCCGCGGCAAACCCCAGCGGTCAGTCATGTGCTGGTGGCGGAGAGAGAGGCGCCCAGCGCCCCATTTACTACGCCAGCAAGGTCCTCCACGACGCCAAACAAGGTATTCACAAAGACCGAAGATGCTCACGCCAGGCCGACAAAGATCCCGAAGCTACGCCACTACTTCCGTGGGCGAGAAGTCACGGTGTTGACCAAGTATCCTTTGCGGAGATCTCTTCAACCGCGAGGCGACGGGTCGACGCTGGGGCTATGGAGTCGGGCGGAATTGATCTCACCCGCTCCCCGAACGGCCATCAAAGGGCAAGCTCGCGAATTCATCACGAGGGATCGGCGGACGCAGAACTCAAGATACCCTGCCTCGCCAGGACTCTTCTTCGACGGCCATTCCTACCGAGGGTCGGGTCAAGGCCGTCTCCGTGTCTCCCACCGGCGATGTCGTTTCGCACTGTAGGCGGACTTCGCGCCACCAACAACGCCATGAGTATGAAGGATCGCCGCTGGCTCGGTGGTTTTACCCTTGGCATCCGGGCGGCTGGCAAGTAAAGGCGACTTCTCTCCGTCATCAACCGTGCGAGGAAGGATTTCTCCCGCCGATCCCGCTATGGCGGTTTACTCGGGCGAGGCGCGCCGGTTGAGCGGCACTTTGAGGGTTTGGGCTTTGCACATCCTCGCCGTGACAACTACATGGCGGATGAACTGCCTCGCATTGCCTCGCCAAGGGCACTCGCTCCGCCGGGTCTTTGAAGAAAGACTCACGCGCCGTTCGCCGCAGCCCCGCGCGCGGGACGACGCTTCTCGACGCAGCCCCACCTTCGAGGAGACGCCACCAATCTCGCCGCAGCCTCCCCGACAGAGGGAGGAGGCGAAGAACTGGGCCGAGGCGGTTGAGACTAAACGCCAAAGCCAAAGTGAGTACGCCGGCGACAATGTACGTAACGCCGCCGCACTCGCCCGGAAGGTCGCGGATGGATCCGATCCCAGCCTACCGCGGATGGAGGATCCCGACGATGACGCTGTTTACCGAGAAGATAGCGCCGCAAGGCTGCGCCACGCCGGTAGGTGGGGGACCTATATCGCCAGGCGCAAATGGAGTTCTACCAAGTGTGTCACCGAAGCGGGAGTGAAATTCTCCGAGATCCATGGAGGCATGTGCGGAGCCATTCAGGAGCCGCTGGTCGGAAAGCTTCGCCACGGTTTTATTGGCCTACCGCCTCCAGATGCCTTCGAGCTGGTGAGGAAATGCGGCGCGCTAATTTATGCTAAGCAAATCCACGATCGCCCAGCGCCGAAACCATTCCGCCTTCCGCCGCTCGCGGTCTGGGGCCGGATATCGCCCGTTTCACGGGCGACCGGAGGGTACACTCATCCGTTCGCCGCCATCGGCAAGTTCACCAAGTGGGTTGAAGCTCTCGCTGTCCCGCGATCACGCCCGCAAAGCTGCTATCAAGTTTGTGAAGAGCATTCGTCCGGTTCGTGTCGCCAATGTAATTATCATCGATAATGGCGCCGCCTAAAAGCGCTGATTTCAAGATCGGTAGCGAGGAGTTGGGTACTGTTGCTTTGCCTCCGCTGGCACCAAGAGCAATGGGCAAGTGGAGCGGCGAACGTGGAAGTACTCAAAGGGTTTCAAAACAAGGGCGCTCGACCGCCTGGAGAAGCGCGGCAAGCGCCGGGTGAGGAAGTTCCCACAGATTGTGGGCGCCATGACAACTCCCCCAGCAGAGCCACCGCGAGACCCCTTTTTCCCGTGTATGGCTCGAGGCGTGTTCATCGAGCTCGCCGGTTCCCAAGAGTGGCGGCGTTCAGCGAAGACCAAGACTCGACCGGGCGCCGATGAAGTAAATCTCCGGAGGAGATCCGAGACAGGCGGCGATCCCGCCGCCTAAGTATCAAAAGCGCTTCGCCATATCAAGGCAAGGCGGTGTGTGAGAACATCGCAGCATGCACTCGCCCCGCGCGAAAATCCAAACGCAGTATGCGAACAAACCGCTCCCCCGGGAGGGCCCTTCAAGGTGGGTCTCGGCCTTCGCCTGCCTGGGCCAGCTCGATTCGAGGACGGCCGTGAATTGGCTAACACTTGGAACGCCGAAGTACCGAGGAAGTTCTACCCAGAGGGTAGCGCCTGTTTTTTTTCCCTTCCTTTGAGCCGAGCGGGCGAGGTCTTCTTCCTTCACCGCCGCTTCTGGGGTCAAGTTGTACAAAGCCATCTTCAATAAGAGATAAGTTCGGCCTCCTTGTGGCATCTGCTTTTTTCGCTAAGTTCTGTTAGAAAGCATCTCGCCAAAGTCGGTAGCTTAAAAAGTACTCAAGGCAGATGGCCCCTTAGTTGCAAGCGATTTAACGCCTATGACTCGCGTTACGTAGGCGGCGGACGAAGGCGGGCTCTAGCCCGCGCCGTGGCTTGGTTTAGGCAATGTGCCAACAAATGCACCGCATGACCAGACCACTCAAGGCTAAGTTCCGCCACGCGATGTTCAGGGTCGGTTCAAGCAAAGAGGCCATAAGGGTTGAAGTAACCAGATGCTCGAGGAAAAGCGCCACTTTCAATGTAAAGCTCGCCTAAAGCTTTTTACGATCGCTGGCTTAGCCTTAGAAAGGTCTGTTAGAAAACATTCGCCGAAGTCGGTAGCTTAAAGTACTTTAAGGTCGATGGCCCTTGATTGCAAAGGCAAACGCTATAACTTACGCGGTGCGAGGCAAAGCGACGGAAGGCGGTTCTAGCCCGGTGTGTCGGCCGGTTCAGGCACGCGCCAACAACGCACCGCGACCAGACCACTAGGTTAAGCGCCGCCACGTAACGCTTAAGTCGGGCCATAGAGGCCATAAGGGTTGAAGTAACCAGACGCCTAAGGAAGCAATACCACTTGCATGCGTAATCGCTCGCCTAAAACCTTTGGCGTCGGTGCCCCATTTCAGTTCAGCAAGTCAAAGTCGTATGGGTTCAAATAAGACTCACAAAGAAAAGAGCAAAAGTTTGTTTGCATTTATAGGCAACAATCACAAGGCAAAGGGTGGAGTCTCGCATTCTCTCGGTTCGCGCTTTTCCACCGGAGCGGCGCTTCATCATGGACACGCTGTCGGCGGCGGTCAACTCGCTACCGCCGAACCGTCCACCGGGCGCTGGGTTCTCTCGGCGGGCGCGAGGTCAAACGCGGGCGCTCCGGCCAGTGCAGCTGCTCAGATGAACCGCGCGGCTTAAGAGCGCGGGCGACGCGCTTTCGTCGCCGGTTCGCAGCTGCCGCGGAAGGACGCAGAGGCTTGGGCGTTCGCCCTATCGGCGGCGCGATCGCAAGGCCGCCTCTCCAGGGGATGGGGAAACACCTGGATATGTGGCGCCCCGAAGCCGCGTAGGCCGCGGCGCAGATGTTTGCGAGGGTCCGGAGGCGCCGGGCGTTCCAGCGGAGGTCTTCGACCGCTTGGCGCCGAGGCGGCGGCGGTTTACGCCGCATTTCACGGGTCATCGCCTCTTCGCGCGGCGTCTTAAGGCCAAGGCCCGCCAGCAGCCACGGCTGATCGCTCCGCCAAGGTGGGCTTGTTTCGCCGCCAGCGCGCGGAGAGGGTGCGGTTACCAAAGGAGCGCCCCACGCCGGGCGTCACGGCCGAGATGGCGGGCGCGCCAAGAAAGTAGGTTGCCGAGGGTTCCGCCGCCGCCGACTTCTCCGCTGCCACTCTGGCAAGCCCTCCGCCAAGGAACGGCGGCAGGCCGGGGCCGGCGAAGTCGCTGCGGAGTGGAGCTCGATGCCCCGCCGTCTGGCCCCGTTTCCAAGAAGGACAAACAGGTTCAGTATGTAAAAACCGCGAGCATGCTAACCCTAACGCGGCGTGTGCGAAGCGCAGGAAAGCCAACAAGCGTGCGCCAAGGCGAAGCCGAAGGGGAGCTCCAAGTCGCTGTTTGCGGCAGAGGTGGCGCGCTGTCCGTCGCGGCGTCGCCGCCGTTAACTCGACGCTGATGGCTGGCGCTGAAGCGCAAGCGCGGCGAAGGCCAATACAGAAGCGCCGCGCAGGGAGCGCCGGGCGAGAGGAGGGGAAGAAACTGCGCAGCGGCGCCAGCTTCGAAGAGTCGCCTCGCCTCGCCGGTGGCGAGCGGCGTAGCAGCAGGGCCTCGCTGGTTGGGGCCGGGCGGGCGCGAAGCTCAGATTTGAAGAGCCGCTGCCTTCGCTCGCCTCCTCCGCTGCCGCCGCCGACAAGAAGGATGAGGCGGCGCTTCCGAGAGCGGGCGGAGTCACCGCCACGACAGAGCAGCAGCCGTCATGAAGTTGGGCGGTGGCGGCATGCTCATGGATCTGGCAAGGGTCCTCGCCACTTGGACCGCAGGACCAGAGACTCTCCATGTGGCAACGCCGCAGTGAAGGTTGAGGCCCCGCTGGTCCCGCCGCAGAGGGCGGATGTCCACGGCTGGGCGATGCCGTACCGGCCGCGCGGGTCATCAAAGCTCGCCACCCGGGCCCCGAGCATCGCCGCCCCAAGACGCTCCCATCACCAACACCAAGAAGAAGCAAAGAGTTGGCTATTAGCCAAAAATGGAAAGAAGGAAGGTACAAATCCAAAAGAGCGAGGGTATTCACCTCCAAGAGCAGCGCTGGTCCCGCCATATCGCCAGTAGTACGCCCAGCGGGCGCGCCAGCGGAGCGGGCAAAGTCGGCGCGCAAAAAAATCCGCCGCCACGGGTTCCGTGAGCCCTCCGCGGCGAGTCGACAATGCGCGCCGCCATCACCTCCGCAGTTCGCCAGATCGTCTGCTGCCTAGCCGGGCCCCTGGGCCGGGCTGGGCTCCAAGGATCGCTGGAAGAGCAAGATCGTCGCAGCCGCTTGAGTCCTCCACGCACAACCATTGCCGGCAAAGGCCCTTCCAGCTGGACTTGACCGCTGGGGATAAAGGCATGAGGTAACGCGAGCGTGAAGTAGCAGCCCCAACCGCTGCCGAGCGAGAGCCCGTGCAAGACGAAGAGTCGACGCCAAAGCGGAGATTCGCATCGCCCCCACGAACATCTCGCAGAGGTGGGCGAAGATGACCAGGCCATGATCGAAGTTGGGAACCAGGTGCGCCGCCCGATCCCGTGAGAAGGCGAGCACCCTGTGAAGAATTTTGAGTACGGCGGGACAAGGCCCGCCAAAGACGCCAGAGAAGGTCACGATCTCCCCCGCGAGGACTCCTGTGATGATGGTGCCGCGCTGAACCGGGTGTGGTTTGTGGCACGAAGATTCAAGCCGCGCCACCGATCCTCATCGACGGTGGAAGCAGTAAGGCAGCTCCTCAAGACGGCAAGATCCTCACGGCGTCTTTGCCGCGCTTTGGGAGCCATGGAAGATTTGGGTGGCGGGCGAAAGGCTTGGTGGCGACATGAGGATGCCAGGGTAGCAGCCAAGAAGGCAGAGGACCACTTTAAGACTTAGCGTATGGAGGATTACGCATGCTACGAGCGAAGTATTTATAGGCGCATGAGCGTGATAAGCTTTGGTTCCGCTTCACGCGCTGCTGGGCGCCATCATTTGCCCCGCTGCTGGTTTTCGCTAAAAGCGCAGAGTTCCCCAAGGAAGATCGTGCGCAGTGAAGGATCAGCGGACGTCATGGTCACAGGGCGGGTTCCCACGATCTGCCTCCCCGCCAAGAAGAAACGGAAAGTACCCGCTGACGGTTCACAGATCATGGTGGACCCGGCTACTGCTTGTAATAAATACCGGGTACAAAGAGCATTCGAAAGGCCGAGAGGGCCCCACGCTGCAAAGGGCGAAGCAAGGCCCCAAGCACAGGGTGAGCCCCTCAGAAGGCCAGAGGGCCCCACGCCAAGCGCGAAAGCAAGGCCTCAGCCATGCTGGCGAGCCCCTCAGAGGCCAGAGGGCCCCACGCCACAGCGGGCGAAGCGAGGCCCCAGCATGCTGGGCGAGCCCCTCGGAGGTCAGAGGGCCCCACGCCACAGCGGGCGAAGCGAGGCCTCAGCCGCTGGCGAGCCCCGAGAGGCCGAGAGGCCCCACGCACAAGGGCGAAGCGAGGCCCCAGCTGGGCGAGCCCTCGGGAGGCCGGAGGCCCACAAGGCCAAAGGGTGCGCTGGCGAGCCCTCGAGAGCACGGAGGCCCCAAGGCAAAGGGGGCGCGGGCGAGCCCCTTGAGGCGAAGTCGAGGGCCCCACGCCAAAGCGGGCGGTGGGCGAGCCCCTCCGATGGTGAGGCGAGGGCCCCACGCGCCAAAGCGCGTGCATGAGCCCTCCAAGACCCGCTGAAGATCGGTGAGGGCCCTGCTGTCAGCGGGCCAAGGCAGGAGGGAGGTTATGAAGGAGTTCGGACGAAGGCCCCCTCGCCAAGGACGGCGATTTAATGAGACATCACGCGAGTAGACAAATGAAGAAATGATTACTGCCACAGGGGTCTTTCAGGTCTGGAGCGCACACACTGTGGCGCCAAGAATTGACAGCAGAGAGGAGGTTTGCTTGAAGAGGCCGCCTGCCGAGGAGCAGTGGCCCCACCCGCAGACTCACCGTGTGGCTGGCGGGCGAGAGGCCACTATGAGCACGCGAGGGCGGGCGCCGCGCTGCGGGCGCAAGACGCTGCCTCTTCACGGTCTTGTCAAGTACCGAGGGCATCAGATCGCTTACCTCCGCCTCTCCGCCTGCTCGAGGCTTGTGCAAAGGAGAGGAGAGAGAGGGAAGGGGCATGTTGGGTAGGATTCAACACTCGGCCTGGGAGAGCACTCAGAAAGACTTTCCTTTCAACCACAATCGAAAAGAGCTAAGGCTCGGCAGAGTAGGACTATTACCCATGAGGGTCCCAACTCGGGTAAATCACAGTCGCCTTGTTGAGCCCGACGCCAAATCGAATCGAGCTTGATCGAGTCGGCTAGCAGAGTAAAAATCTGACCAGGGGTGTGATCCGCAGTGGTTGAGCGGAGAACACGCCGTCAGTGAGCATCACGCCTTTGTGTCTATTGTTGAGCCTAGGACCATTGATGAGGCATTGGCGGATGTGGATTGGGTAAACGCCATGCACGAAGAATTAAATAACTTCACCCACAATAAAGTTTGGGAGCTTGTGGAAAGACCGAGGGATCACAATATCATTGGCACTAAATGAGTCTTCCGCAACAAACAAGATGAGAACGGTGAAGTAGTACGAAACAAGGCAAGATTGGTGGCGCAAGGTTTCACTCAAATCAAGGTCTTGATCGTGGAGAAACCTACGCCTGCTGTTCGACTTGAAGCTATATAGCTACTCTTGGGCATTCGCCTCTATAATATTACTCTTTCAAATGGATGTTAAGAGTGCTTTTCTAAATGGTTTTATTGATGAACTTGTTTATGTCGAGCAACCGCCGGCTTTTGAAAACCTTAAACACCCAAACCATGTCTATAAGCTCACTAAGGCGCTTATACGGTGTCAAGCAAGCTCCTAGAGCATGGTATGAGCGCCTTAGGACTTCCTCTTAGAAAAGGGATTTAAAACCCAAGTATTGATTCCACATTGTTTCTAAAGCCTATAGAAAATGATTTATTTATTTGTCAAATATATGTGGATGATATTATCTTTGAATGCACTAACAAAGCTAAATGTAAGGACTTTGGACAAATGATGTACAAGGAATTCAAATGTCTATGATTGGTGAACTCACTTTCTTCCTTGATTTCAAATCAAGCAACCACTTAGAAAGGACCTTCATTTGCCAAGAGAAATATACAAAGGACCTTCTCAAGCGTTCTCTATGGATGATTGCAAATCGATCAAAACACCAATGGCCACTAATGGGCATCTTGACTTGAATGAAGATGGAAAGCCCGTGACCAAAAGCTTTATCGCCCATGATCGGTTCACTTTCTATCTCACCGCTTCACCCAATATTATGTTTAGTGTGTGCATGTGTGCTCGCCAAGCATCCCCTAAAGAAGTGCATCTTATTGCCGAAACGATTTTGAGATATCTAAAATCACTACTAGCCTAGGACTTTGGTACCCAAGGAGCGCTGGTTGAGCTTTTTGGCTATTCCGACTGGATTATGCCGTTGCAAAATTGATCGCAAAGCACCTCGGGGTTGTCACTTGTTAGACGCCACTCGTGTCATGGACTTCGAGAAGCAAAACTCCGTGGCGCTATCTATCATGAAGCGAATATGTAGCGCGGAAGATGTTGTGCTCAATCGCTGTACATGACACGGATGCTTAGTGACTTTGGGCTAAAATTTGAAAAAGTGCCACTTATGCGATAATGAAAGTGCGGTGAAAATAGCCAACAATCCGTCCAACATTCCCTGCATAAAGCACATCGACATCCGACATCACTTTATTCGTGACCACGCTAAAGGGTGACGTTGTGCTTGCTTCACGCGCGTAATCTAAGACCAATTACGGATATTTTCACCAAACCCATGGATGAGGCATGGTTTTGCAAATTAAGAAATTAACTCAACATACTAGATAGATCAAATGCGTGTTGATTGGATTTTGTGATTTTTGAGTCTTATTTGAATTTTTCCATTTGCTTTTGACCCATGTCACATTTAGGGGGAGCTTAATTTCAAATCACGATCTCAAAACTCCCTCTAGTGGTGATAGTGGTGAAGAGATAAGTTTGATTTTGGGTTAGCACATTCTTGTCCCATATCTCAAGCCAAAACAAATTTGAAATTAATCGACTATCCTTATCTTCTTACCGCTTCAAACTTCTCAATTTGAAAAATCTTATCCTTTTTGAAAAATTTGCTCCATATGTATATTTGTTCTCTTGAAAATCATATGGCATCAAAATTGTTGAAAATATTTGAAAATGAGCCAAAATTTAAAAACATGTGCTTGAACTCTAAAGTGAACCCCTATGCGCGATCCTCATGCCTATATGAGACATCAAGGCAAAATTTGGGTTCACACATTTTCTTGATCTCTAAGATCAAAATTTGAGATTTTTGAATTTGGTTGGTTTTATCTGTCATATTAGAATCTTACCCTTTCAAAATTAAAATTTAAAATAACTTCAAATTGCTCACATTTGAATTTTTCTTCGAATATTGAGCAAAAATGGAGAATATCCTTCAAAACACTATTTTCATAAAATCCTTGTATTGGGGCCCATCGGTCGGCGTGCTTGGCGTATGCGCTTTTCATCGGACGCCGTCCGGAAACTTTCGGACGCCGTCCAACGGGGTCTTGCGCGTGTCGCATACGTCCTGTCGGACGCCGTCCGGTAGCTAGCGGACGCCGTCCGACGAGGTCTTTTCGTCGCCGTAATGTTCTGCTTGACGCCGTTCGAGTTCTTCGACCCCGTCCGACGAGGCGCTTGCAATCGTATTGTTGGACGCCGTCCTATAGGCGTCGGACGCCGTCCGACGGAGCCCAACCATGCAGATCGAGCCTTAACTTACCCCTCTGGCTCCCTCTCTCCTCATTTGTCTTCACTATCCACTTCTAACCGGCGCCGCCCCTACTCCTTCTCCTCACCGGGGAAGGTCCTCCGGCGATCTCCGGCGAAATCCACCACCACCGACGGCTTCCCCTCGTCCTCCTCTTCGATTCCCACTGCGGGGATTGAAGGTGGACGGCCCACCAGGCGCCTGCCTCCGCCGAGTTCCCTCCTTTCCCACCGGAAGGGCCTAGGGACGATCTCTCAAGCACTGGCGGCTTCCTCTTCCCTTCTAGGGCTCGGTAACGGCTTCCCGCCTTCTTTTCCCACATATTCCTTTGGTTACCGAGTTCTAGGTTTTGAATAGAGTTTTTCCCGCGTTTGTGTCTAGGGTTGGCTCGTGGTGTGGTTGGCTCTTGGTCGGTGGGCTCTTGGTAGTGGGATTGATTCGTCAGTGGGCACTTGGTCAGAGGGAGTGATTCGAGATGTCGCGTTCATTGAAGAAGTTTGGCAAGGCTCGAAAGGTGACACCGAGTGGTCGCCGTGATAAAGGCAAAATGGGTGATCCCGATTACATTGATGAGACGCCGCCAGAAGTCAGCCTCCTCCTCGCACAAGAAAAGTTACTAGAGGGGATATACAAGAAGAAAGATGATCAAGGATACAATTGAAAACGGGTTATGGGTCTTCTTTATATACCACCGAGGACGCTTGACGATGACACTTATGCCGAGGACCCGATAGATGAAGATGTTATCGAGACCGTGGTGGCCGAGGATGAACCCGTGGACAATTTGGTCCTCAAATTGTCCATGGAAACCCGAGAAAGAAGCGGTTGTCACTTATGCAAGATGGTTCCTCAACAAGTAGAGGATACCAAAGATTTCAGATTCTACACTAAGTTTCGTAAACAACTTTATATGTGTTTTTCTCACTCCAAGATCGGGTCCTAGGGACCCACATTGTGTTGATTGGGATGAGATCACCGCAATGCAGGACCCGAGGTTCACACCATATTCAGCTCTACCTGTGCCCCGCAGTAATTGATTTCAAACAAGAAGTTGACCGGTGCAAGGAGAGGCACTGTGAATTCTTTGCTACTCGCTTAGTTGTCAAGATGAGACAGAGTCAAATTATTATCACTCACCGATGGACATGTTCATGGATCACAAAGGGCGAGATGAATCATGTTTTGGGCACTCCAGATTATGGCATAGACTTAAATGAGATGGTTTATGAAGATGCCCTCCGAGGGGCAAATATCCTCCACTTGAAGAAGTCAGATTCATGTACATTGATCTTGATGAGGAAGAGTTAAATATAGAAAAGGCAAATCAATTGCGATAGGAGCCTGCATTGATAGATCTTATTCTTCGTAGCACCCTGTTCGTTCGAGGCGGCAACCGTGACAGAATCCTCCCCATTTGCAGCTTGGTTTATGTCAGATCTTCCGATCGGCAGGATTATAAATATTGGAGCCACTCTCTTGGGAGAACTTGATGACACCATTTTCAGAGAAGTCAATAAGGCACTACCTCTAGCTCCCTATATTGGCCTTGTTTCAGACTCACAGATCCGAGGATGAAGTCGAGTTGGGATAACAAGATCAGAAACATCGATGAAGTTCTTCAACTCTCTTGGGAGCAAACCCAAATTGATCGTCCCCGTGATGATGCTCCTCCTCCAAAGACTGCCCTCGCTTTCTCCCCGCTGGTCCAATACAAGAAGTTTGTGCCAAGACCCAAGGGTTTTTCTGCACCGCCTCCTTGGTATGACTCTTTGATAGTGAGATGAGGAGTCTCACAGATCGAGATGAAAGAAGAGCTCGAGCCACCCGGAGAGAGATGAATGAATTGGCAGGCAGCAGACGATCCGAGTGATGAATTTGCCGAGTTTAAGTCCGCCATGCAAGATATGGGTGCCATGTTCATGCCAAGGCCTGTAAGGCAACCAGACTCATGGTATTCTCATGCCCACGATAGCTTATCGCCTACCACCAAAGATCGATGTTTCTCGCCCACCGCCTACCCACCACCAGCTCACCATTGGGTATATCCTCCTTCAGTGGCTCGCTTCCCACCATGTGCCACCACCACGCCTTTTCCTCCTCCCCGGTGCTCCAACCAAAGATCCTCCTCCCAGAAGATCTTTTTATCGTGGAGAGATGTGTCGCCATCTAAACTTTTCTTTGCCAAATCCTCAACCGACCCAGCTTTTGATGATCAATCTTCCCTCCTCGGTACCTTTCGCACTCATCTAGCTTTGTACAAGCTGCCGCAGAGGCGTGGTTCATCTTCCATGCGCTATGGACATGATGGAGGCGATTTACATGGATCAAGATGAAGAAGAGTAGTCCGCTAATAGCTTTTTCCCTTTGTGTCACTTGGTGACAAAGGGGAGAAGTTAGAGAGAGTAGCATGGGTTAGCAAAGGGGGGTAGTGAGATCGAGGTCTTGTTTCTCTTGTAATACTATCTCTATTGCCTCGATACTCTTTTTGATTTGTGTTTGTTACTCCTGCACGCTTTTATATTTTTCAAACCTTGTTGGCTTGTGTTCTTAAACTTATGAATGAATTTAGGGAGCTTTCTTTATGCACATTCTGTGGTCGAGTTGTGATTGTTTTAGTTATGAAATTGCTCGTGATATTTGTATTGCACTAACCCTTTTTGCAGCTCAAAAATTTTATTCTCTCTTGGGTTGCCATCAAGTGCCACAAAGGGAGATTGTGAGCATCGTTGAGCCCTAATTTTTATTAGTGGCATTGATGTCAAAAATATTTAATATTATGCTAGGGGTTTTTGGACTTCTCGAACCCTAGCAAAGACTCGCTTCGTGAAACCCTAATTTGAAGCCCTCGACAAATTCGTGAGTCGCCCAAGATTCTAAGTGCGTGACCCAAGAGAGAGATGAGGTCACGATAGTTTAGAGTAGTTAGGTTTTATTTTCTGCTTTTGTCGATTTCTAAGGGTTTGAATATCTCGATCTTGCCGATCTTTATGTAATTCTCGAAAACTCGGCTTCCTTAGTCCACCTCTTCTAAAAATACCTAAAGATGTCCTTGTGAGATTTCTAGAGTGAAGAGTAACCCACCTCAACTCACCCACAATTCCTAGCACGAAACACTCTCGTCGGACGACGTCTGGCGCAGCCTTGACAAATGCTCGACAAGCAAAACACGACACAAGAGACATCGTTAGATCGGCGTCCGATAAAGTTAAAAATCTGAGTTTTCTCTTCGACGGCTCGGGCGCAACCGGTAGCGTCCTGTTAGCCAAATTTCCAGCAGTATATCTCACCGTTTGACGGGTCCGATCAATTTTATTTTTGTGAGTAGCTTCACTGCTTGACGGCGCGTCTCGTTCTGGCTTTGACGACGTCCGTAGAGGCTAACGGTTGTCTTTTGTTCTTCCGGGGCAACGGCTAGTCTTGCTCTAGGGCTATATATACCTACCTAGTGGTCGGCTTCTTTGAGGTTTTGTCGCTTCTACACCTACCACACTTATTGCTCATAAATTAGGTGATCTAGAGCCATTCCTCCACCCACAAATCATCCAAAGCCACAAATCACTAAACCCCAACACCGAAGCTCATGGAAGTCCTTCGATCCGCATGATCGGGCTGCCGCTTGTTACTCTTGAAGACGACATCCTTCGTGGAGGCGTGGGCTTGAGAGTAGGCTCTGGCGGTGGCTACTCTCGAGCCTGTACGGGTGATTGAGTCCACCTCACGGAGTGGCGGAACGACCACCGGGAGTAATGAGGCGTTAGGCTCGAGAGCGTAGCCGTCTCAGCGCAAGCGGGTAGCCTCAACGGAGAGTAGGAGTTGCGGCCCGAGCTTCGGCCAAACAAATACCGTGTCACTCTCTTTTAATTCCCGTGACTTACTTTCTTTGCATCGCCAGATAAATTGAATGCCATGTCTTAGTTGCCTTGCATTCGCTTATCGCCCGCTACTTGATAATTGCAACTAGGATTGGGTCATTCTTAATATGATGCTTAATTGAGAATAATCTAAAAGTAATTAAAATTGCCTATTCACCCCCTCTAGGCCTTAGGATCCTCTTTTCACTCTTGTTTTTGGTCAGAACCCTAATGAGCCGCCCTTATATCCCTTGATCGGTGGGCCAAGATCTAAATACCGATTTCCAAATCGCTTGCCCTAAGCTGCCATCGATCTGTATTGCATCTACCCTAATTAGTTTTAAACCTTTAAATCGGTTTATTGATTTATATCTAGAATTAGATTTGAATACTGTCTTGGCCTGACCAATCTATTCAATCTACTTCTTGGTTTAATTTGGTATATTATATGAAGGTTTATTGCTAATATTATATAAAAAATATCAAAAAGAAATAGAAGATTTGAATTTGAATGCTTATTTATATTTACTCGCTCTATCTGGCATTAAGCCGATAGAGTCTGTAATCGGATTATTCAAAGCCGATTACGAGTAACCTGATTTGGCTATATCGAAAAGCCGATTAGGGCGATATTGCTGACGATTTTCTCCTTGTCAATTCGCAGGTCAAATTGACTGGCCCGCTTGGTTTATGGCTGCGACACAATCACAGGATTGACGCTTCCGCACTTGTGTTCACAGATATCAACTTTTTTGTGTCAACAGATAGTCATCCTCATCGTCCCGATCACCATCATCGGCTTGACGCTTGGCCTTGCCGACATCACCTTTTTCGGGCAGGGTGGACATATGGCCTTTGCCGCTAGAATTCCTCAGTTTCGAACTCAGTTCTCGAATGGCGATGTCGTGTCTGTAGTTTCGTGGAAATGGCAAAATCGGTCACTGCGACCTTTCTTGCCTTGATTGCCTCCCTGGGCGGGCTTCTTGTCCTTGTAGATATTGTTAGGCTTCTTCTGTCCATCCTTGGGAGGAGGAGCGCGATCTAGACCTGCGACGGTATTGTTCGTGATCACCCGTGTTCTTCTTCTTCTAGGACTTCTTATCACCAGATTGTTGTCGCTTCTTCTTCTCATCTACACTCAGTCAAGGGGGCGCCGCGTCAACGCCTTTCTTGTATCAACACGCTCACAGATTGGCATAGCGGTCACCGCCTTTGAATAGGTCATTGGTGGTCCAGTCTTATTGATCTTGAGATCCTGGTAAGCCGCCGTCGCTAACTCCGCTTTTGGAAAGCGCGAACAATGATTCGTCCGAGATGTTCGAGATCGGTTATGGATCTTGATGAAACGCTTCACGGTTATGCGAGGGTCTCCTGCTCATCTAGATCATCCGGTGCAGATCATACCCTTGCCCAGACGCACGTAATAGCTTCAGAATTGGCAATCGAGCATCACAAAGTTGGTCCCAAGAGCAGATGGAACCTTCCTCGCGGGTTGAATGCCCATGTCCGAGCAAATACTTCAAGGACAACAGAAGGTAATTAGCCATGACTAGCTCACACCCTCACCGCCATGATGGCCTTTATGAGATGGAAAGGAACTCTTCCGGTTTTGGGTCCTGCTTGTACCTTCCATGTGACCGGCTTGAACTTGAAGGCCACCGACAACACGGAGCTCATCGAGAAAGCCTTGCAGCCCAAAGCTTATGCCCGACCACCTTCTCCTGTAGAACCTAGCCTTGAGAAGACATTGGTCCTGTTGCTCGGACGAACTCTAGCTGAACGGGAAGATTCTGCCTAGAGGAACTCTCTCCGGGACAATCCTCCGCGCTCCTTCCTCGTGGTCGCTACGATGCGCTCTTCCCGAGGGGATCGTCCGTGATCGTCGCGCGCACGATTGTTCCTATGGTCGCAACGACCACGGGTACTTGGCGAGTGTTCTCGACCACGGGTATTTTACTCGTAGCGAGTCGTCCTTCGCCAGTGACGAGGGTCACGCGATCGGTTGGAGCGCTCGCTGTCTGAGTCTATCCGGACAGGCTGATTGCGCTGCCCGGAGGAAGTGTTAACTTCACCTATGGACTTAAGGCCTTCAGCCAGTTGCTCAAGGTGAGAAGCGATGTTGCCGCCTATGCGGGCGTAGGTCGGCCTCGGTTGGTGGATCTGATCACCGCTGTTATGGCTGTGAGTCGCTCCCGACTCGATCAAGGGGTCCCGATCCCCGGCGCCCGCTGCTTTGCTCGACAGGAGTCTAGTTGCGCGGGGATTCATTCCGAGCAGGTGGTACTTCTGCCGGGGGATCTAGCGCAGGTACGCGAGGCGGGTTGCGCCGCTGGCGCTTGCGCTGATCGCGAATCTGCGCCAAAGTTTGACTGATCGAGGCATCCAGACTGCGGCGAAAAACATCTTGCTCACGAGCAGTCGGTGCAGATCCATCTTGTTGCCGAGCAGAGTTAACATGCTCGATCTTCTTCACGCCGCGTCTGCGCCGGATTCTTCAAGTTCTGCTACCGCCATGTTGATGTCGGCGACGCCGCGGCGAAGGCACACTAGACGGTGTCAACACTATGTCACCACAGAAGAATCGATCGACATGGCCTGGAATCCGAAAGATCTAATCCAGCGTAAAGATCAACGGTTCCATAATCATCGTCGATGACGGGAGCCTGATCCAAGACCATCTCTGGGACATAGCCGGAGAGTTCTGTCTCAGATCCGAAAGGCGATCGAGACCGAACGGATCGATCTGATCTGACAGGGGATGAGACATCCTGCCCTTCTGAGTCATAGCCTTCAGAAAGAATTTCTTGGTCGCTGAGTGAGTTCGACATGCTCGAACGGACTTGATCTACTCTCCCCACGGACGGCGCCAACGGTCGACGGTTGAGATATCGATCTCAAGTCAACTAAGGTTCTTGAAAAAGGAGATAGAAGACCTGCCGAGCAAGGCAAACAGCAATCAACGTGCATCAGGGAGACACAAGATTTTTATCCTGGTTCAGGCCTCTCGGGAGAGATAATAGCCCTACGTCCAGCATTTCTTTATATCAAAGAGGATTACATGGTGGAACTCGACGAGACGAATAGGTCTCGGCGAGATTATGGGTGTACAAGAAGTAGTATGCATGGACCTCGTGCCCTCTACACGCCGTAGGGGCTCGGTATATATAGTGTTGAACAACCGACCTACAGAGAGATAATCGGGCCGGGGTAACTACGAGATCGTAACGAATTCGTGCCATGCCAAATACATCCCACGGTAGATAAGGTAAACTCCAATTCTTGGGGATCACGACGTCAGCTCCAATCCGGGAAACCACGTTCGGGTCTTCACGTAGCCACGCAGAACTCTTGCTCGAGTTGGATTCGAACACAAATATTAGGACGTTACGCACCGTGCCAGCCAAGAAGATGTTCGGCAGGATGCACATGGGCCTGATAGAACCTTCTAGGGAGCTGGGCCTAGGAGACTGTTCGATTGGGCCGTCAGAGAGTGGGTCATGGCAATGGGCCGTGATTTTATCCTCGACAAGATGCACTTGGAGAGTACTCCCAGAGCACCTTGCCTGTAAAGGATGCCGTCCACAAGTTTATATGGACTAGCACGCCTTATAAGCCGAACGCCGCCATTGCCGGGCAAGGTCCCATCCGCAAGGTACTGCATAAATGGCGTTGTCCAAATTCCGCACTGCCGATGACTCGAGACAAGATCACCTGCCTTCGCTGCTCGTCCAAGACGGATAGAGGGCTTGTAAAGGTGCTTGACGAGCACCGCCGGGTGTTCGCGGAGGATCCAAATTTGACAGCCTGGTCGCCAAGAAGTTGTCCTTCTCAGGCACGTAACAAGACTCAAGAATCGAAAAGTGTCGCCCAACTTCCTCACTTCAACCTGTATCGCGCCATTGAGTCATCGCAAAGACCGACATCTTTGTTTATTCGATTGATGACCACCGTGAATCTCCTTCATTAGCTATTATTGGACGCCGAGCGACTTGCACGCCTTAGTCCCGCGAGGAGGGCCTCAGACTCAAGGGCGCTATTAGTTACCGCAGTGTAGTTGATAGGATATCGGAGTTGCTCTCTTGAAGGGAGATGAGAACAAAACCAGCCCCGAAGTTTCAAAGCAAGGAGCCGTCGAAAAACATGGTCCATGGGTTTCTTCAAAGTTGCTCGAGCTTCTCGATTTGATGGGCAGGTCCATTCAAGGACAAAGTCACCAGACCTAGGATTTAATAGCGTCAAGCAAAAACAGAATTTCAACTCGCTAACTCCATTGCCCACTTAGCTAAGGCCGCCAGCTTCCTTGTTCCAGAGGATTTCTCCCAGAGGGAACTTGGTCGACCATTATTTGCGCGCTCAAAATAATGTCAAGCTTTAGAGGGCATGAGCAAGGCGAGAGCAACTTCGACCTCGTGGTAGCGCCTTTGATCTATGAAGTACCCGTCCGTAATAGATTGGTCATTGAATGCCTTCCTTTCCACCGCCAAGATCAGGCCACCGCTGTAGGCGGTACCAAGATACAACAAAAGTTGTTCGCCATGTCACGGGTAGTCAAGATAGGTGGGTTAGACAGTATTATTTTAGATGTTTGAAAGATCTGCTGCCTCCTCTCGCCCACTCAAAGCCATTGTGCTTATGCGCAGGCCTTAAATAAGGGCGCAAGGCTCGCTTTGACGGAAATAAACTCGCTAAAAGCGCCCATCCGTCCGTTAGGCTCGACTTTCTTAACGGTAGTCGAGTATTCATATTTTCAATGGCCTCGATTTTTTCAGTGGTTGGCGGAAATTTCGCGAACCGATCACATAGCCGAAAGCAAAGATGCCGATAGGACACCAAAAGTACGCCTTCTCGAGTCAATTTAATTTCGGCTCGTGAGATTATGAAACGCCTCGCCAGCCTTTTATATGATCCGAAGCATACTTGTTTTGACAACTATGTCGCCAACATAGACCTCCGTGTTCCTTCCCGCTGCTCTCAAAAAGTCTTCCATTGTTGCTACGCGGCACCAAAGATTATGCAGATCGAAGACATGGTCGAGCAGCGTAAAGTGCCAAAGAGGGTGATGAAGGCGCCTTCTTCATCTCTCGGGAGATGCTTATTTGGTGATAACCGAGTAAGCATCTAAAAACTCAAACCTGGCATCCGCAGCCGCTACGACCACCGGTCTATGCGAGGCAATGAAAATTGTCCTTAGGACAAGCCTGCTCATATCAAGGTGGTTGACAAACATCCTTCACTTGTTGTCTTTCTTTCTTTACGATCACAGGTTGGCTACCCACTGCAGTGATCAACCTCATGATGAACCTGCAGAGTGAGCCTTTCCAAGCCGATCCTTGATGATCCCTACTTGAACCAAAAGCGATTTAAGCTTCCGGGCGAACAGTTTTTGTCCCACGGATCGCTGGCTTTGTGCTCAATAACCTCCTTGAGACCCTGGGCATGTCGACGGCTCCTAGGCAACACGCTCGTGATTAGCTCAGAGGAAGGCAATGAGTTGATTTTCTATTTGGGGTCCATATTGGCCCCCAAATGAACTCGCCTTGGAAGAATCACAAGAGACAATGAACTTTTCTTGGTCTCCCCGGCCGAGAGAAACTCTGGGACGGCGCACTTGGTCTCGCAGGCACTTCGGGACCACGCGGGAAGGTGGTCGATCAGGCAAGAGATCGCCATCGCAATCTAAAGCAAATTTTGTAATTGCCCTTGAACATGATCACACGGGCCGGGGTTCAAATCTTCACGCAGTTGGTATGTATGGTGGGACACGCCATGGACTTTCCTGCAGATGGCCGCCCAAGATCGTGTTGTAGGCAATGGAAAGTCGACCACGCCAAACGTGATCAACTCGTCTCGAACTTCCTTACGCCAAGGTAACGGGCGTATTAACTGCTCTAGCGTTTAACGCCTTCTACCGTACAATCCCATAGAAGGGCATCGCGACCTCTTTGAGTTTGGAACGAGGAATCTGCATCTCGTCCAATACTTTTGCAGTAAAGCAAGTCCAACAAGACTCGATTTCTAACGTTGTCGATGGCCTGAGCGACCACCAGCGGGAGCCCCTGAGGCTTGGTCATCCCAGTGGGGCAATCCTCCTTAGAGGAGATGGAAACCTCGGTCCACTTCATCGACTCATGCTGTGGTTTGCCCTTCTCGATGTTGTGGACCTCCCGAGCAGCTTCCTTGAGGCTGCGTTGAGAGGGATAAGCCGAGGAACCGCCAAAGATAACGGCTATGTGGTTCACGTGCTCAGGATAGTCATCCTCATTGTTCCGATCAGCACCATCGGCTTGGCGCTTGTCCTGCTTTAAGATCACTTTTTTTCGGGCAAGGGCATGGGCCTTGCCTGCTAGAACTCCTTGCTTTGCGCCCTGTGTCCTACAATGGCGATATCGTGGGTCAGTAGTTCTTGTGGAACTGCAATATCGATCACCGACCTTTCTTACCTTGATCACCTCCTCAAGTGTGCTTCTTGCCCTTGTAGTTATTGGTAGGCTTCTTCTGCCCGTTCTTGGGAGGAGGTGCGCGATCTATACCCACGACGGTATTGTCCTGCGCACCTTTGTTCTTTTTCTTCTGGGACTTCTTGTCACCAGGATTGTTGCTATTCTTTTTCTTCTCATCTACACCAGGCTTTCATCGTCTCGCTGCACCACGAGCTTGAGATCCTAGGGCGCCCAGAGCGGGTGTAGCATCCCCGAAGCTCGTAATGAGGGCATCCCAAGTCGGGCCTAGTCATGATGGAACCTGATCTGGTTGAACATGTTAGGTTCGCCATGCCCTCGAGCACAAGGTAAAAATAGTTGACCATGACGGCCTCTGCCTCCTCCTATGGTCTTGATGGCGGTGGTGTAGATGGACAGAACTCCTCGGGTGCTTGCTCCCTGTCAGATTTCTCGATTGGTCCGAGCTTGAACCTCTATAGCCAAGGCACCTCACGGAGAGCATGAAGAATATGAGCATCTCGGCGCGCCTTCGTGGATAGGCATCACGACGCGGGCCCAAAGTGAAGGGGCCCTGTCAAGGCGGTTTTCCTGACTAAGCCCGCGCGACTTTGGCGATCCGCACAGTCCGTCAGACGCGAGAAAGAGAACGGGGATAAGAAGGAAGAAAGGAGAACAAACCGTGAAGACACAAGCGATTTACCCATGTTCGAGCCCCCCACTGCCGGGTAGTAGCTCTACTTAAGCCTCGTTGATTATACGGTGGAAAATAAGATAGTGGGTGCCGAGACTCGGCTTGAGGCGCCGATCCCGAGCTATAGGGTTCTAGGTAATCAAGTGGCTAAGGACTAAAGCTACTACTAAGAAAGTTTCTGGATGTCGGTGTCATGGTTACTGCTTTCACCTTGCTTCTTCTTGTCCCGAATGGATCTAGGGCCTTCTTTATAGGCGCATGGTCGCCTGTAGCTGATGCGCGGCCTCGCCTATATCTCGCTTTAGTGGTGGTGTTCTTGTCTCATTCCGGGGTGCTGTCTGATCCAGAGCCTGCTGGGAGAAGCTGATCAAATTAGTACTGGACACGTGTTCGTCGGGGAGTGCCTATACGGGGGAGAAACCTTATTTAGGGAGAAAGCACTTTCCCTTTATCCCCAATATAGCATTGATCGACCGAGCTAGCCTCGTACACCTGCTGAGGGCGCCGCAGAGCGTAACAACCGCCGCCGTCGCCTGTGGGAGCAAAGATAAGGCGAAGTTCGCCAAGGCTTCTCCCGGCCGCAGACTTCTGGGAGACGCAGCTTCTTCCCGGTCAAGGCCGGGTAAGCGCGTGACACGACAGCTTGTCGCCACTCGCCACGGACAAAGCGGATCGTCTGCGGGACCTCTCCTCAAGCTTAGGCGCCACGCCCCGGCCGGGACCTAGTGAGGCGTAGCTTGACCTGGTCAAGCCCGTAAGACCTTGACGGCTAGACGCCTTTAGTACGCCCAAGGGCGGCCTTTTGGACCTTTTTAACGGCAAAGTGGGTCAGACGAATCATTTGAGGTCTGCCCTTGGATGTGCCGCTTATCAATCACCAAAGAAGATACATAACTCAAATATACCACTCCATTGTCAATGACATGTTGGTCCAAAATGCGAACTTTGGAGTGTCATGAATATAAAAGCATTGTTATTTTCAGTTTAAATTAAAATAAAAATATGTCGCTAGAAATTTGTTATTTCTTATAAGCCAAATGTTGTAGCAGCTTTTAGTTATTTTTAAGCCAAGTTGCTTGCAAAGACTTTTTAGTTATTTTTATAAGGTTTTTAGTGATTTTGCTCCAAGCTTAGTAACTTGGTTTTTAAATAGTTATTAGGCACTTTAAACTCCTTATCAAGGATATATAATTTTTCCAGATTATATTCTACCGCTGGTTTCATCCGAAAAGAACATGAAATCCCTTGTTTCTAAATATTCAGTGCAAATGATTTTTCGGTGCACAAGTGCAAAAAACTAATCTTTTGCTGCAAATATTTTTCCTATGTCATTACTTTTTTTTATTACACAGGATGGGGACCAAATTATTGGCCCGCCTTTTTGTTTGACGCAAGCGGCGCATGTGGTCGAAAATGCATGGTTGGCACTTCGGCTGATACGATCATAGTATCACATCTTTTTTGTTCGGTTTTCACCACATATTGTGCATGCCTTTATCAGAGGCGAGCAGACAACGGACTCGGATGGAATCTAGGGAGGAGCCTAGGACAAACGCTGGTCATGTGCCTGAGCAGCTGAGCCTGTCTGGCAGGTGCCCACACACGTACGTGGCGTGAAACACACGGACCGGCCAGCCCTTGCTCGGCTGCAAATACGTGCCCACACGGCTACAACAGTAAATGTACAAGAGCGGGTTTAGGTCACCCTGGCTGGCCACGTGGCCCATTTTCCAGCCCGCTTCGCCTCTCGCCGCCTTTTATTTCCGCCCATAGGATTGAGCGGTGGATCCATCCAGCGTCAACGCTCTTTTGCGCCTCGCCTCATTTATTTCCACGAGAAGCCAAGGGTTCTTCTATCCTGCCTCTCCCAGCCTTCCAAATGGCCACGCCGCCTAAGCTTCCTCATGGCGCCACCCTTCCTCCTCCGGCCACGGCGCCGCCAGGTTCCACTTCACTGTGCGGCCGCCAGATCCAGCCACTGGGACTGGTCGGCTGGATCTGGCAGAGCTTGCTTCGACCTGTGCTCAACACCTGCTCTTCCTCCTCTCAAAGTCGGGCCCGCCACCTTCTCCGCCATTGCCGTTGCTCTTCCTCATCGGCCGCGCCAGTAGGCCGCTTCTCTTCCTCAGAATGCTCCATTTATCGCCCCTCCTCCTCCTTCTCCTCCTTCTCCTAGCATCCGATCTCCCAACGATGGCGGACTGCCACCGACGCCTCTCTTCTTCATCATCGCGCCTCCTCTCCGTCTGTCGCTTCCTCCCGTGCCGAGCCCGGCTTAGCATGTGGTCGCAGACGGCAGCTCCAAACCAACCACTATGTCGAGAAGGAGCTGCCCAACCATTCTTATGCTCGATCTAATCAATGCACTCATGTCATTCGTGATCTTTGTTGGTTCAGAGAGTTCGCCCAAACAATTTAAGAACAAAATCATCGCACTCAAAGGTATACCAATACCAAAGGTAAAGTTCGCAGCTAATGTATGATAGGCTAGCATTATTCGCTATTGTTCAAGTGAATTGTGGAATGTTTCTCTTTACCGCTCAATTATTGGCCCTAATTATGTCACTATATCTTAATGCTAGGTTTCTTTACAACATCAAGTTCTTCATTTAATAAATAAAGAGACATAATTTCATACTAACACATCTATGATGCTTTATGTATTCTATTCCGCAAATAACCAACCGATTTTAACTAACAAATTGTATGTGTTTATGGTAGATTATCAAGAAATGTACAAGAGCTGGTTTAGGTCTCCCTACCGCCACGCGGGTCTGCTTTTCCACTCTGCTTGCCATGTCGCCCCATTTATTTCCGCCAAGAGGATCGAGCGGATCCATTTAGCGGCCAACATTCTCTGTGCGCCCTGCCTCATTTATTTCCGCGAGAAGCCAAGGGTTCTCCTATCGCCGCCGACTCTCCCTAGCTTCCAGCCGGCTCACTTGGCCCTATAGGTATGTGTCGACGGTTGGGATATCGACCCAAGTCAACCAAGGTTCTTCAAGGAGGAGATAGGAGACACGCCAACAACCACGAACCGCAATGAACAGGAGATGTGGGTTTTATCCTCGTTCAGCCTCTCAGAGAGATAATAGCCTCACGTCCAACCTTTCTTTATATCAAAGAGGATTATAAGTGGAACTCAAGAGATCACAGTGTCTCATGAGTAGTATGCTAAAATCTATCTGCTAAGGGTCCTCTAAACGCCGTAGGGCCCTGCTTATATAGTACGAGCAAACCGACCTACCAAGGAATATCGGGCCGCTAACTACTTAGATCGAATCGAACTCATACATGCTAAATACAACCTACGGCAGATAAGATAAGCTCCTAATCTTGGGGATCACGACTCCTAATCCAATCCGGAAACCACGCCCCGGCCAATTTCGAAGTCTCCCTACAGGCTTCCCTGTCGGGTCAATTTCGCGGACCGGACTCCAAAGATGGCGTAACGCTGATGGTTCAGTGATCCTGTGACCCATAGATCGAGTCGGAACGGCTCAAGCTATAGCAACGATCCTCGATCCACCAATCAGTCGATCTCACCAGATGGGCGTATGGCGTTGTTTCTAAACTAGAGGATTGGTCAAGGCCTAAAGTCCCTAGCGGTCAACACCTCCTCCAGCAACAGTAGCTAACCCGCCTTAATGACTCGGACAGCTCGACCGATCACGTGACCTCGCCACCATCGGCGAACACCGTTCGCGATCGTTACCCGAGATCGCTGTCGCCGCTAAGTCCCCGTGAGTCGCCACGACCACGGGTAAGTGCACGTGATGATCACGACGGTCCCCCATGACGAAGCGCCAGTAGTCGCGACCACGCAGGAAGGAGCGCATGATTGTCCCGGAGAGAATTTCTTCAGTCAATCTTCCCGCCGCCAGGAGTCCTCCTCCGCAATGTGGCCAATGTCTTCGAGACTAGGTTCTCGCCGGAAGGTGGCCACCATACGCCTTTGGGTCAGCAGGGCCTTCTCCGACGAAGTTTCGCCTCGTTTCGCGCGGCCTCCAAGTTTAAACCCGACACATGGAGAGGTACAATGGACTCAAAACCCGTGAGGAATTCTTTCCATTTACGCTACATACCATCATGGCGCCGGGTGACGAGCTCGTTATGGCTAATTACCTCCGATCGTTCTTGAGGGTGCCGCTTGACGCGGGTTGTTCAATCGCCAGGAGGGTTCCATCACCATGGGACCAACTTTGTGACGCTACTGATCGCCAACTTCCAGAGTCTGTTACGCAGGCGTCGGGCAAGGAGGATGATCTGCACTCAGATGATCCAGATGAACGGAGACCTCCGCAACTTCGCGGAAACGCTTCATTAAGATTCGCAACACGATCCCGAACATCTCGGATGAATCATTGTCCGCGCTTTCAAAAACAGTAGTCCGCGACGAAGCGCACACCCAGATCTCGAGATAAACGAGACTGACCGCCAACGACTCGTTTCAAAGCGGCCGACCGCTATGCCAACGCTGCAAAGCGTGTTCAAGATAAAAGGCGTTTCGATAAGGGCGAGCCGCCTACCAACCCCGTGTGGATGAGAAGAAGAAGAGCAACCGCAACCCCGTGGCAAGAAGTCCTGTAAGAAGAAGAATAAAGGTGATGCGAATAATACCGTCATGGTATAGATCGCAAGACCTCCTCCCAAGGATGGGCGTATAGCCCAACAATAACTATAAGGGCAAAAGCTCGCTCAGGAGGCTGATAAGGCAAGAAAGGTCCAAGCGATCGATTTTGTAAGTTCCACCAAAGACTACGGCACGACATACGCCATTGCGTAACTTAGGCCGCAAAGCTCAAGATTTCAACAACGGCAAGGGCCCAATGCCCACCCCCGCCTCGGTCAAGGTGATGCGCAAGGACAAGCGCCCAAATTGACGGTGGTGATCGGACGATGATGACGTAATATCAAGAGCCCGTGAACCATATCGCCGCTATTTTCTGCGGCCTCGCTTATATTTCTCTGCCGCAGCCTCAAGGAAGTCGCCGAGGTCCACAACGCTGAAAAGGCAAACAACAAATGAATCGGCGAAGTGGACCGAGGACTCTATCTCCTTTTCTAAGGATGATTGCCCCATCGATGACCAGCTCGCCGCTTCTCCCCGTGGTCGCCCGAGCATCAAGAACGCTAGAGTTGGCCGCCCTAGTCGACGCTGGAGCGCTTTGGACCTCGCTATCAAGAAAGGTCTTGGACGAGATGCGATTCCTCGCCCAAGCTTAAAGAAGTCGCAATGCCTTTCACGGCATTGTCCCGGGAAGCTGTTTCACCATTGGGGCATGATTATTCGCTCATACCTTCGGCAGTCCAAGCAACTTCCGGACGGAGCCGATCACATTTGACGTGGTCGACTTCCTTCCGCAGCATAATGCGATCCGGCCGCCATCTCTTGGCAAGTTTATGGTCGCGGTCCCATCATGCATACCATTGCGTGAAGATACCGCCCTAACGGCGTGATCACGGCCAAGGGCAACTACAAAGTCGCTCGATTATGACGTAATGCCCCTTGCCCTAGTCGATCAGCCTTCCGCCATGAGGTCCCGACGCCCGCAGACTAAATCAGACGCCTCTAGAGTCTCCTTCACCAGAGGCGAGACTAAGGAGGTTCCACTGCTTTGGATGATTCCTCCAAGATACTTCATCTGGGGCCAATTTGGACCCTAAATAGGAAAACGAGCTCATCGCTTTCCTCCGAGCTAACGCAGATGTGTTTGCTCGAGCCATCCGACATGCCCGGTGTCCCTGGGAGGTCATCGAGCACAAATCGCCGTCCTACGGACAAAAAGCCCGTTTCGCCAAGCTTCACGCTGACTTCTGCAAGGATCATCAAAGATCGCCTTTGGTAAGTCGTCACGCCGGTTTCATCCGTGAGGTTGATCACACCAATGGTTAGCCAACCCCGTCATTGTAAAGAAGAAAGATTAAGAAGGAGGATGTGTGTCGATCACACATATTTGAACGCCGCTATCCTAAGGACACTTTCGCCACTCTCAAGATAGACCAGCTTGGTCGATGCGATCATGGATGCCCAAGCTCTTGAGTTTTTTGATGCTTACTCCGTTATCACCAAATAAGCATCTCCCGAGGATGAAGAGAAGATCGCCTTCATCACCCCCTTCGCACTTTCTCGCTATAATGACCATGTCTTTCGGTCTCACAAGAACGCCGGTACACGCTCCAACGCTTAATGGAGAAGACATTCCCTGCATAAATATGAAAAACTCGGAGGTCTATGTCGATTTACATAGTTGTAAAGAGCAAGCATGCTCCAGATCATGTAAAAGACCCGCCGAGACGCTTCGTGAACCTCGCCAGCATCGAATAAAATTAAATCCAGAGAAGTGTACCTTTGGTGTTCGATCCGAATGTTGCTCGGTTATGTGATTGGTCTGCAAGGCATCTCGCCAACCCCGAAAAAATCGAGGCCATTGAAAACATGCGTGCTCCAACTATCACAAGGAAGTTCGTGAGCCTCACCGGCGGATGGTCGCCCGAAAGTATTCATTTCGCCGTAACGCGGTCGCCTTCTTCTTAAGGCCCCGCAAGCACAATGGCTTCGAGTAGAGAGAGGAAGTCGATCGGTCTTTTCAAGATCTTAAGCAATACCTATCCAACCCAATTGCCTTTGACTACCCCGCACACACCGAGAACATGCCTTTGCTCTATCTTGGTCGCATGCCTCAAGCGTGAGCGGGTCTTGACGGTGGAAAGGGAAGGCATCCAATGCCAATCTATTACGTGAGCGAGGTACTTCACGGATCTAAGGAGCGCACTCGAGGTCCGTGGTCGCTTCCACGCTTTGCTCATGTCCTCCGTGAAACTTCGCCATTATTTCAAAGATCAACATCGTCCCACCAAGTTCCTCTTGGACAAATCCTAAGGAACAAGGAAGTTTTGAAGAATAGCTAAGTGGGCAATGGAATTAGCAGTAATTCGATATTCGTTCATCGCTCGAACGGCTATCAAATCACAGTCCCGGCCGACTTTGTCACCGAATGGACTTGCCCGCCTAAATCCTAGGAAGCCCCGAGCAACCCGATGAACCCTCTTGACCATGTTTTGATGGCTCGCAGACCGAAATCCTGGGCTGGTTTTGTTCTCATCTCCCCAATGAGAGCAACTCCAAAGATTCTATCCAACTACACCACGCTGGCGATTAACAACGCTGGAGTACGAGGCCTCCTCGCGGACTAAGAGCGCAAGTCGCCGCCGCCCAACGGCCGACCGTGAAGGGAGATTCACAAGCTGGTCATCAACTAGGTCAACAAGGAGCATCAAGGCCGCGATGACTCAATGGCGCGGCACCGGCTCAAGCTGAGGAAGTTGGAGCCGCACTTTCGATTTTTCGAGGTGCTCTTCGTGCCTGTGAAGGACAACTTCTTGGTCGACTACCTATCCAAGTATGGATCTCACGAGAACTCGCTTCCGCAGTGGGTGCTCGCCGAGCACCTTTACAAGCCCTCAATCACGCCTCCGGATGAGGCAACCGAGACAGTGGTGTTGTCTAGGTTATCGAAAGCGTGTCGCTGGATCGACAACGCCATTTGTTCGGTGACTCTAGCAGATGGGACCTCGCTCGACGATTTAAACCGAAGCGTTTCGCCATACAAGCGCGCTAGTTCATACCAGCTTATGGACGGCATCCTTTACCGCCGAGGTGCTCGGGAGTCCTCTCCAAGTGCATCTCGCAGCAGGAGGGTGTGTTCTTCTAGGACATACACGAGGGTGCTCGTGGCAACCACGCCCTTCCGAACTCCGATCGCAAAGTTGCTTGATGGGCTATTATCGCCTACAGCATACAAGATGCCCTAATATCATGACTAAGTGCAAGGCTTGCCAATTTCACGCCCGAAAGGCACATAAGCTCCGCCTAAGAGCTCCAAACGATCCCCCATCTTGGCCTTTCTCCACATGGGGTCCGGATCTCGCTGGCCCATTCCTAAGGGGTACAAGGGCTACACACGCGTTCGCCGCCATCGACACCTTCACAAAGTGGATTGAGGCGAGCTCGGTCGCCTCTTCACGCCAAAACGGATGTGCGCTTTTTTCAAAGCAACGGGTCACGCTTTGGGATCCCCCATGTCGATCACGGATAATCTGTGACACGCTCGTGGTTTAGCTATTACAGAATATCATAACAACCGGGCACCAAGGTTCGTCATTCGTGGCACATCCACAGAGCAATGGAGCAATGAGCGAGCTAATCTGACAGATTGTCAGTGGTATTAAACGGCTACATGGTTTATGCACTCATGAGCACAACAAAGCTCGGTCGACGGTTCCTTCCGTCTCTTCCGTTCGTTTCAGACTACGGCCACCGGCAACCGGGAAACTCCTTTCCAATTGGTCTATGGCACGTGGTTCATCCCGCTCACCAAATAGTACTCGTTCGCTTTCAAGACGAGCTCGGTCAACTTGGTTGACGATTTAGCAAGAGCGCTTTACTCGATCTCGATCTCCTCAAGGCACACGCTAATCGTTACAAGTCGTAATGGCGCTACAAAGAAGATCTTCGCCGACATCGCTACCAAAACGGTTCGACTAAGGGCTTTGAAGGCGGCGACCTCGTTCTACGCCGTGTCCGTAACTCCGTCCAATGCCAACAAGTTAACTCTCCGCTGAGGGTCCGCTCACGTCAAGCTTTCCACCGCCGCCCGGGTCCGCTCACTGGCAATGGAGGACGGAGAGAGTCGACCAAAGACTTGGAACATCGATCACCTTCTGTAAGTTCTTGTGTAGGTCTTTGTGTGTTTGCTTAGCCTTGCGCTTTTTGTCAAACTTCGCGCCTTTAGTTCGGCCCAAGTCTCTCGGCACCATATAAAGTTCAATCCAATTCTTATGAATTCTCGCTACCGCTCTTTTCACTTCTTGTCTTCTCAAGACTACCTCCTTCTCTCTCGTAAAACTTGATGGTCGCCCCGTCTTGCGAACTCTTGGCTTCGCGACTTTTCGTGGTTTCCGCTCAGATCTTGCTTCGACGAATTTCAACTCGTGGTTACGTGAACACGGCTTTTTCCACCTTGCGCTTAAGTTCCGCCTCGAAGCCCTCCGCGGGCAGAGGCACTTATCGCTTACGCAACCACTTGGCAAAGTTCACTCGTGAAGCCCCCGCGCGCAGGCACTTTCCTTGTTCGGTTATTTCTGAACCGCTTAACTTACGCTGACGAGCGCCCATGGAACGAGTCGATCAGCCGCTGGTGTCGCTTATCTCTCTCACGCACGTGCTCGAGTTCGCAAGCTCGTGTTCTTGAGCATCGTCTGCATCGGGCTAGGGTGTCTCTTTCTTGTGCACCTGCTCGGGTTCGCAAACTCAGCTCGGAGCAGATGCACAACTGGGCTAGGAGTTAGGCTAAGCGCCCACCGGTTTTTTGAACTTCCTAGCGCCTGCTCGCTTTCTTAGTTTCGCTCGCTCCTCGCTTTTTGTCGCTTCTTTTTTGGTGAAGAAAGGTAAGTGCTTTTTGCATTACTCAAAAGTTTCTGTGTACAAGGCCCTTTCGGTTACAATGCAAGTGTTACTTGGGAGCAAGTCGCCTTTAGCTCCTCAACTTCTAACTTGAGGCGCACGACTTCACCTTGGGCCTTGATTCCTTCCCGGCTTCAGCTGAGGCGCTCGATCTCCTCCTTGTTTCACTTGGCTTGTGCCGCAGTCGCCTCGGATGGCCTCGACCTCTTCGGGTCTTGGCGCAGAGCTGGTCGGTCGAGCCTCGCCTGCTAGCTCGCGCCGACGGTCTTGAGCTGCCTGCCCACCTCCTTGACCCGGGTTCTCCACAGGTGATCGCTCTCAGCCATCCCACAAGATCTCCTCGATCTCTCCTCGTGAAGCCCATGTGGTCGAGATTTTCACCGAGTCCCGCTGGATGTCACCTTCTTGGCAAGTCGGGCCTGAGCTTCTCGACGTCCCGCCGCAAGCGCCTTCCGCTGGGACGCGGTGAGTTGCCTTCGAGCCACTTCAGGCAGGCCCGGCTTCTTCCCATGGTGGCTCGCCTCCCTGCCTGGCCAAGCTCCTCTTTTTAAGAGAGCCCTGAGGAACGCTCTCGGGTTAGCTCACCTTGAGCTTGCTGGCCTTCACCGGCTTCGACTTTACACGCAGAGGGCTCACGCACTCCTCGTCTCGAGGTGTTCTCGAGGACGCCAAGACGGGCGCCTCCGCCGATGGTGACGCCGCCCCGAGCTCCTCCATGGTGTCCTTGAAGACCCGAGGAGAAGAACAAGTCACCGCTGGCGATGATATAGCTAAACCAACAAGGTTTGGTCTTGAGTTTACCTTGCCCACCGATGCTTCAGCCCTCTGCCAGAAGCTGGCTTCGAGACTGCGGCCACGAAGCCTCGGCCAGGCGGGATGAGATCGCGCGCGCCGCTTTTGCCGCCATCTCCCGTGCTTCTTCTTCGCGGAGTTTTTCGCTCGGGAACAAAGCGATCGGGCGACGCGCTGCCTCCCCGCCTCGTTTTTCTTCCTCCTTGCCCGATCACCTTCGGCAAGGTCAAGTTGCTTTCACCAGCGGCACCGAGCTCTCCACTGCACGACGACTTGTGCCGCTTACTGTGGACCTTTCTGTACTCTTTACGGCGGGAACTTCGCCGCCGATCACCTCCGCCGGCCTGTGGATGGATCGCCTCGCGACAGAGTGCCTGTAGGACCGCCGCGGGTCCCACTCGGCAGCTTCGAGCTATCGCTTTGGCTCTGCTGTCTGTGGGCGCTGCGCCGCTTTCTCTTCGCTTCCACCGCTTCCACCGCACTCTTTGAGCGCTGTCGCCGGCTGAGTCTGGCGGGAGGCAGCTCCACGCCGCCTGGGTCGCCCTGAGGTCAAGCACCATCGCTCGCTGATGCACCGTAGGTGCTCGGCAGCAACGAACGCCGAAGGCCGCTCCGACGCCGTCCGTGGGCGGTCTCTCTCGGGCAACTGATGAAAGACTTAGCTGCCCAACACGGTCCGAAATTTGTAAGGTCAAAGAGATTCATTGCTACATACCGCCAGAAAGCTTGATCTTGATCTTTTTCGCCGAACCTTCCGCTTCTTCCTGGGGCCTTGGCGAATTGTCCGCCTGTCCCCGGGTGTCATGGGCGATGAGCTCAGCTCCCCGCCGCTGAGCTAAGCTTTTCGCAGAACGCAAGAAGTTTTTCTTGCGCGACTTCTTCCTCAAGCCTCCTGCTCGGTCGACTGACTGTAACTGTGCTATATGGCCCGAGCGAGCCAAGGTAACGCCTAAGCCAAAGGGTCATGTTCTTTACCTCTTCGCTGTTCTCGCGAGGAGGGAGGTGCTTGGTCTCTTCCTCGCTAGGTTGACCGCGCCCGCTTGGTCTGCTCGGCGCGCTGCCGGCTGTCAGCTGGTGGTCTCTTCGACGGCCGTGGCCGCCATGGCGTGGCGAGTTCTGGTGGGCCCAACCACTACCTTGGGCTTTATGGCCACCTTGGCCTTGCTTTCTTTTCCTTCTCCTTCTGGACCCGAGGGTTCTCCACGATCCCTCCAAGGATCACCGTCCTCCTCACGATTTGAGAAGCGGACATTAGCATTAAAACAACGGTGGAAATCTAGCAACACAGCCGAAAGCATGAGTGATTTACCTCGCTCAGGCGGACAAGCACGCTAGGCTGGCAGTGTAGGCCACCTCCGCCGGTGACCTCCCTGTTCTTCTTCGCCGCTTTCAAGCATGGCGCCGACCGCCCGTCACCCACACGCTTGCTATTTCTCCGCCTCAACAGTAGGGATCGTTAGTTCTTGTTCGGAGGAAATAATCAATGTAAAGGTTGAGTCTTAAAGGCACTTACCCGTGCTCTCCCTTGTGATGTCTTCCCATCCTCTATCTTATAGAAGGGATATAGGCTCTCTCCGCAATGGATGATTATGTTGCTGTAGTCTCGGATGATCTCTCGCCTGCGGAGCCCGAGGCTCACGGGAAGCGATCTTCTCGGTGTACCACCCGCGCGACATCTCCGGCCATGCTGATGGGTGTCCCTTCACGCGCCTTCCCGGTGAAGGAGAGCTTGCCGCCGCTGCATCATTTTGTCAGAGAACCACCTCACCACCACACGCCCATCGAATCAAGCAGGTGGCCGAGGGTACGGTCTGTCGGCAAAGGGGCCTTGAGCTTGAGGTAGTAGCACCCAGCGCCAAGCGAAGTGAGCTGCCTCCGTCAGCTGTAGTAGTGGAGGAACAAAATTTCACCAGCCGATCAATGCCCAGATAGCCTTCAGACAGTGTGCAAAAACGCCCATCCGAGGATGGAGTTCGGATTAAGGTTTGTTACCTCCAATCACTGATGTTTAAGAAGGCTCGACGAAGTCGCCGGAGATTCTCAACCCGGTAAAGGCGAACTGCTCAAGTCGACGAACTCTCCTCCAGCTGCCCGAGTCTCCTCCTCCCGGCATGCCTCTAGCTACCAAATACGATGTGGCCCTCCTCCTCCTAAGTTGCTAAGTCCTTCCCTGTCGCTAGTGGCTAAGAATCTAGCCATAGCGCTTCTGTAAAGCGGGCGAAAGGTGTTCTTTGTGGAGTTTGGCTGGTTGATGTTGAGCGTGGTTGGAACTACTACTTAGGAGGAAAGGCGCGAAGGTATGGGTCGGCGCATGCTTGGGTGCTTTTATAGGCCTAAACGAGCAGCTCAAGAACGTTCGCCACAAAACGCTTAGTTTTTACCTTAACGGCTAGGTAAAACAAATGTTCTGCTTTTCACCAAGCAATGACAGAAGTTACCGTTGGAGTCTCATTAACGGCTATTTTCTCCAAAGGATCGCACTAAAGGCTGAATGCTCGCCGGACAGACGCGGTTCCCTCGCTCGTGCAACAGAGTTGTTCTAAGATCAAGGTGTTTGTTCGGTCCCGATCGCCTTGTTCGGTTGAACCATAACCTGCTCGGTCGCCTCTGCACGCCTTTGTAGCAGGAAAATACCCTTCGTGACTTAGAGTCTCAAGAGGAAGACCCCACTCTAGTGAGTCCTTCCACTTGAGTCTCTGGGGCTAGTCTGTCGGGATTAAAATACGCCCATTGCCATGGCCCACTCCCCGACGGCCCAATCGAATGCCTCTACCAGGCTGGCCCCGGAAGGTTCTATCTCGCCCATGTGCATCTTGTCAACAACTTCCTAGTCGGCATGGTGCGAACGCCAAGGAATCGGTTTGAGTCCGCTCTCAACAGAGTTCTCGCGACGGCCACGTGAAGACCCGACGATGGTTTCCTCGGATTGGATTAGGATTCGTGATCCCCAAGACTAGAGTATGCCTTATCGCCTCGGATATATTTGGCATGTATGAGTTCGCATTTATCTCGTAGTTAGTCCCTGCCCGTATTCCTCGGTAGGTCGATTTGCTCAAGATTATATAAACAGGCCCCTATGGCGCTAGAGGGACCTCGCCAAGAGCTTTTGCATCTTAGCACCTCGAGACATCGGATTATTGCGCTATTGCATTTGTACACTCCATAATCTCACCGAGACTTGTTCGCCTCTGGTCGAGCCACCTCTTGTATTCATCCTTGATATATAAGAAAGGCCGGACGAGGGCTATTATCTCCCGAGAGGCCCAACCGTGATAAAAACCCTCAGATCTGCTCGTTGTTGTTCAGGGTTGTTCGGCTGTGTCGCCTATCTCAATCTTCAAGAACCTTAGCGACTTGAGATCGATATCTCAACCATCGACGCTTCATAATTTAATTATTAAGCACAATGAATTTTATTATTTGGGATTTACAATCAACTTACTTTACTTTCCATAATTGATTTGGTGGTACCATGTAACGACTCATGCCTTTTGCTAAATTATCTACACTGCAGATTTCATTCACAAGATTTGCAGTGAAGCAACTTATTGTTGAGCTGGATTACACGATATGTGATTTTCTATGCATTTTTGTCGTAACCATATTCTCGTGTATTAAACTGAGTATTGACCTCGATGAGTTTCACACCTTACCATCAAAGTTAGCTAACGGTCCTGATTTTTTTTAGGATTTGATTATGCTATCATGGCAGAAAATCAGATGTACTTCTATTGCAATTGAATTACCTTAGTTTTACTACAACAACTTAGTTCTCTTCCCATGTGAGGGCAATTAGTGGAACATTTATTAAAATGGACAATTGTTTATGAGTGTAAGAAAGCTCATTCTCATTCTAGCTGAACATGCTTTGTCATAATCTACATTGCCACCTATGTTTCTTTTGATGTCCTCATTACTCCTTTCCTCTTTTTGCCATTACGATTTTGTTTTTCTAGAAAGTTTGTTGTTTCTTTTTACAATTTGTTAGTTAAAAAGGTTCATAGATGTGTTAGTATGAAATTATGCCTCCCTTAAACAAGCTAGCACCATACATGACTCCGCCCATTTTTTTGTCGTCCATTGAAGACCATGGATTTGACGGTTTCAAGGCTTCGTGATATAACACAACAATCCATCACTTGGCCCTATAGGTATGTTCATCTCAAATTCAGATTTTATTAATTGAGCCATAATGCCTTATGGTAGATTGTCTCCTTAGCCAAACCAGACCATACATGGGTCGGTCCATTTTTTTTCGTAATCATTGTAGGTCATGGATTTTACGGTTTTGAGCTTCGTGATATAAGATAGCTACGGATAACCGGGGCCTATAGGTATATTTGTCTCGAACTCAGAGCTTGCCTAATTGACTAGGAATGCCTGTATGTGATGTGTCTATTCAATCCTTGAATGCCTTTTTAATATTCTTTCCAAATCAAATTGCATTCGCTTTATGGAGCCAACAATGCCCGGTCCAGATATCCATAGTCCAACCAAATTCTGATCTTTATTTTGTGAGGGCTTTACAATTTCCAAATTTCAAAAAATTGTAAGCTCATTCTTGCTATCGCTGTTCACCGAAAAGTATTTGATCGCATGTGTGTCGCATTTTCGTAATCTTCAATTTATGTTTATTTATTTTACTTTCCATCATAATAGCACATTGTCTTTGTAAGTGTTCTATATGCATGCTGAATCACTGGATGGGATATATTGCTATAGTTCAGCAATCATGACAACAAAATGTATACATGGTCTTCCCAGTTTTAGGATAGATATCACATTTGACTTTTTTCGTCATTGATGCTTTCATTTGGTCAATGCTCACTATGACCCCATAGGTTTTGTTGCCACCTTCTGTTGCAGCGCAAATTAGTATGAATAGTTTCCCCATCGATGTGGAAGCAATTGAAAATGATGTTGTCGCTCATTCGCCAAGAGGTTCGCTTTTCAAGTATGTTCCTTATCCTTGCTGCTAATATCTAGCTGTACACATCCACTTTTTTCCCTGTCCACCAGGATAGCACACATTACAGTCATAATAGATGATGATTTGAAGGCCACCACCAACCAAATAGGTATCCCCAAAGACATTGTTTGACCCATATCATCAACTTTCAATGTAAACATAAACTTTCTCGCATAAAATGGCTACTTCTCATTTCACTCTCCTATATTGAACATTTCTATCGACGGTTGGGAGGGACAGAGAAGACACCGCCGAAAGGTGGCAACAAAGAATCAACGAAAGCAACAGGAGACATAGGGTTTTTATCCTAGTTCAGCCTCTCCGAGGAGATAATAACCCTACGCCCAAAGGCTTTTTATATGAGAAAAGATTACAAGGAGGTACTCAAGAGATTTAACGGGTCTCATGAGATTATGGGTGTCTAAGAAGTAGTATCCTATAGATCTTGGCTTCCGGTCGTGCCCTCTACACGTCGTAGGGGCTCGGTTTATATAGTGTTGAACAACCGACCTACCGAGGGATAATCGGGCCGGGCTGACCACGAGGACGTAACGAACTCGTATACATGCCAAATACATCCCGAGGTAGAAAAGGTATACTCCAATTCTTGGGGATCACGATGTCTACTCCAATCCGGGAAACCTGCGTCCGGGTCTTCACGTAGCCGTGCAAAACTATGTTCGAGTCGGATTCAAACAGGAATCCTAGACCATTACGCACCTGCTCGGCAGGATGCACATGGGCTTGATAGAACCTTCTAGGGAGCCAGCCCTAGGAGGTTGCCTGATTGGGCTGTCAGGAGTGGGCATAGCAATGGGCCGTGATTTTATCCTCGATGCCTAGCCCCGAGACTCAAGTGGAAGTTCTTCACTAGAGCTGGGTCTTCCTCTTGAGACTCCAAGTCACTTAAGAGGGTAATTTACCCGCCACAAAGACGGCAATGTGACCGACCATGTGTTATGGTTCAACCGAACAAGACTTGTTCGGGACCGAATAAACTCGCCTAAAGGGCTAGCAATTTATTAGGGCCGAACAGGAACAACATCCGTCCGAAAGCAGTAGCACCCAGCCTCGCATGGCTGTAAAAGTAGCTGGCGGATTCTAACGGTAACTCCGCATAGCAGACAGAATCGGCGACTGCTTTTACTTAGTCACAGCTAAAAAAAACTAGCCGCTTTTGTGGCAAAAACCGCTGGCAGTAGCCGCCGACCAGACTATAAGAGCACCAAGTCACCATGCTTACCACATCCGCTTCTTGCCGCTTTTCCTCCCAAGCCTCTATTCCAATCAAGTAGCATCAACCAGCCGCAGCCTCACCTCCAAAGCTGTTCGCCAATCCCGGGATTGCTATGGCTAAGTTCAGGCAAGACTAGCATGACCGAGAAAGACATGAAGACCTTGGAGGCAGAGGGACGTTGACGCAGCAATTAAGGCTGCCTGGAGGAGGAGATCTCCTGCCGCCAAGACGAAGTTCACAACTTCGAGCTCTTCGCAATGTTTGGGTTGAGGTCTCCAAAGCGATTTCGTGAAGGCCTTCCCGAACATCACGGCCGAGGTTGCGTAATCTCAACCCCAACTCGCTCCTCCAATGGTCTGCTTTCGCACACGTGTGCGAAGGCTATCTGCACAGATCCGCTGTGGGGCTATTCTCCATTACTACGCAGAACGAGGAGCAGCTCCGCCGCTCCATGCCGGGTGCTACTACTCAAGCTCCGCAACCGCCGATTAACGCGTTGCATTCTCGCCCACCGCCGCTTAACTGGATGGGCACGTGGTGGATGAGGTGGATTTATCACTACTTTAGCGGCTTGGCCGACACCTTAATTTATGATTATTCTATTTCCTAATGCTAGCAATGTATAGTGGTCAAATAGGATTATTTTCTTCATGAGACCTTTTATTTTTTTTTATCATGTGGGAGTTAGAATTAATTCTTGTTTACTTACTTTTATCTATGTGGGAGGAAAGAGGCGCCTCAGATTCGCCATAAAGTTTATTTTGTATACCGCAGCTGTTCTATTTTTTTTCTTAATTGGAGTTCTAGGTATGGGCTTATATGGTTCCAACGAACCAAGATTAGATTTGGAAAGATCTACACCAAGCGGAGCGGCGATAGCAAGCTCTCCTTCACCGGACAAGCGCCGACGAAGGGGACACAGTTGTCACGGCGGGAGCCGACCGGCGAGGAGTGGTATTTGACCCGAAAGATCGCCTCCCTTGTGGGCCTAGGGCTCACGGGCAGAGAGATCATCCGGGACTTTGTGGCTAACAGATCTCGTCTCACGGCAGAAGAGGTCCTACCCTTCTACAAAATAGAAGATGGAGGACATCACCAGGAAAGCTCGTAAGTTCCTCAAACGCCACCCTTTTTTTGTGATTCATCCCAACAGAACTAAACTCATCTTCTGCTCGGCAAGAAACCTCACCGATGCATGGGTGGTCGAAAGGTGTCGACGCCATGTCAAGGCTTCCAGAAGGACACCGAGGTCACCGCTGCAGGCCTACACGCGCTCAAGGAACGTGTTTCGTCTGGCCATCGAGGTAACTTACGCAGTAACTCCCATCCGAAAGGTTAGACTTACACGATTATAGCATGCTTACATTCACATCCAAATATGCAGACGCAGCGCTGATCATCGGCGGATCGCAGATGAGCTCTCTCGAGTCCGGAGAAGGAGGAGCGAAGAAGGGCAATGCCATGGTGGTCGAGAAGCCCAAGGTGGTCGCCGAGCCGACGCTGAGCTCATCGCACCGAAAGTACCGCCAATCGCCTCGAAGCCTCCCGGCATAATCATACCGAAAAGCGCTGCTGCGACGCATGGCCAGCCAAGGAGGGAACGCCCAAGCCCATCCCTCCTCACCGAGCAAGGCGACGAGGAGGTACGGAACCTGACCCACTGGATAAAGCGATATGCACAAGCTCACCCGGGACATATGGAACGGTTGCATCGATCGCCAACCGAGGAGGCTCGGAGGAGGAGGTCATGCGCAAGGAGGCTCTCCTTGCGCCCTCCTTGCTATGCGAAGAGTGCTCACCACGGCGAGCCGAGTTTGTCGTCACGGGCGCCGGAGGCCAAGGCTAACAAGAAGCCGAGGATCCACCGAGAAAGAGGCTAAGTCTGGCCACGGAGCGAAGAGGAAGGTCAAGCTTCCTCGCGATAGGCACGCGGTATGTAATGGCGAATTCGCCTTTACCTTCTATCCAACCACTCAGTCTTAACGCTGCTTTTTCATCACCGCCGAGAGGTGATCGCCAACGACAACGCGGACGCCGCGATCGAGCGGTCCTTCCCGCCCGAAAGCACCTACACGGGCGCGGTCATGGGCAACGTAGACCGGTAGCCTCAAGGACAAGCCGGCAGGTTGAAAGCTCCGCTGGCTCCACCGACCATATCGGCGCGCACAAGGGCGGCAGGAGCGGCTCGTCGAAGAAGCGTGACACGGCGCCACGAAGAGCGGGCCAAGGAGTTGGTCTCGCTGCCGCTCGGGCGGGACCGAAAGCAGCGGTCCCGCCGCACTTCGTCGCAGGGCAACTCATCCTCGCAGCGACGGCAACTTCCGGGCGTAGTAAGGCGAGAGACCCGCCAGAGTGGAGACGATCGCGAGCAGGGGGCACAAGTTGCCCTCCCGCGGTCCTTCCGACGTCGCGGAGTAGAGCGACGCTACCTGCCCGCCAAGATGATCGGGCTGAGGATGAAGAGGAAGGCAGGAGCTCAAGCTGAAAAGTTCGTCTGCCGCCATCGCCTCTAAGCGACGCTGCCCCATAGGGAGAAGACGCAGTGGAGAGAACGCCACGCTGCGACTGCCTCGAGCAGCCAGGGCTTCGCAACCCACAAACTCGAGGAGCGCCTACGCCAGAACTTGAAGCACATGCTTCAAGAGGTAAGCCTCAAACCAAAAACTTGTCCTTCTAAATTACCAGCAACCCAATATAACGGACTTGTTCTTCACACTCAGATCTTATGGGCACCATGGAGGATTTCAAGAAGGCCGCCATCGAAGGCCAAGGCCATTTGGGAGCTCTCCAGGCAGCGCCCGCACGAGGTGGCTCGAGGAGGAGCTTCATGGCCACCACTGAACGCCGAAACCGACTCGAGGCGGAGGTGGAGAAACTCAAGGCCCAACTGACCTACGAGAGATCAACTCCCCGATCTCATAGGAAGAGGTCGAGAGTCACAAGACCGGCCTCGAGGTCGAGCAGCAAGGGAAGGAAGGGTTAAGGATTTGGCCGAGCAGCTCAAGACCGCCGAGTTGCAGCCAAGTCGAACGAAAGTTTGACCTGGGAGTCATGCCAAGACCGAGGAGGTCGAACCTCCGCAAAGGCCAAGCAAAGAGCCAAGCATAGATCGGCCAAGAAGGAGGAAGTCGAGCCCGAGCCAAGCAAAGGAAGGGATCAAAACCCAAGGAGAAGCCCCGCCTCAAGTTAGAAATTGAGGAGCTAAAGGAGCAATTTTGCTTCTAAGTAGCAAGAAGAGGGTTGTACTTAAAGGGCCTTGTATACCAGAACTTTTGTTAGTGTAATGAAACTTACCTTTTCCTCGCAACAAAGAGCAAAGAAAAGACAAGAACGAACAGAAACTAAGAGTAAGGCAAAACAACGCTAGAGAGTTTTCGAAAAACGCTTAGGACGCCAAATTTAACTCCCAAAGACCTACAGTATCTGCTTGAAAACCTGAGTTTATGAATCCTCAACAGTGCACAAGCACGAGCCACAACCCTAACCCCCTGCACGGACGATGCTTGAAGACCTGAGTTTGAGAGTTCAAGCACGGCGTAAAGAGATAGAGCGACACCGTGATCCCCGATCAACTCATTCCATGAACTCGCCGTTAACGAAGATAGACAATTCCAAAAGTAACCGAACAAGAAAATGCCTTCGCCATGGGGCCTACGAGAGCGGGCTTTGCCTAGTGGTTAAAGTCGAAAGCGCGTAAGTGCCTTCCGCTGGGAGCTTACGAGAGCAGACTTAGCCGCAAGGAGAAAAAGGCGTGTTACGCAACCCTGAGTACGGGAACTTGCTGAAGCTAAAAGCGGGAAGGGAAATCCTAAAGATTGCGGAGTTAAGAGTTCGCAAGAACGGGCAGCCATCAAGTGTTACCGGAGAGAAAATAGTCTAAGAAGACAAGAAGTAAAAAGGGCCGCAGGGGGCCGCGAGCATTCACTATTGATTGGATTGAACTTTACATGGCAGCCCGAGAGACTTGGACGAACAAAGGCGCGAAGTTTGACAAAAAGCGCAGAGCTAGAAAAACAAACGAAAGACCTACACAAAGAACTTACGGTCGGGTCGATGTTCCAAGTGTCGGTCACCTCTCCGTCCCTCCATAGCCAGCAAACAATTTCTCGGCGAAAGCAAGAGAAACGATCGCGGAACGGGCCCTCCCATCGAGAGTTAACTTGTTGGCATTGATAGGTTCTCGACGCCGCGCAGTAACGCAGGTCGCCCACCTTCAAATCCCTTGGTTTGACAGATTTGGCAGCGCATGCAGCCAAGGTCTTGCCGGTAGCGCCATTCGATTTGTGCCCGGCCGCTGTGCCTTCGAGGAGATCGAAGTTCGAGCAAGAGCTCTTGCTCAGGTCAACCAAGTTGATCGAGCTCGCGGCGAGGCGCAGTCGAGTACCACTTCGCGGCAAGATGGCTTTTGCACCGTGAGACTAGTTGGAAAGGAGTTTCTCGTCTTACCGGGTTGTGGTGCGACGCCCAGAGGACGGAAGGAACTTCGCCGACCTAGGCTTTGTTGTGCCGTTGAAGTGTTGCAAACACCGCCGCTTGATACCCCGGACTATCTCGTCTGTTAGCTCGCTTCAATCGCTTCCACCGCTCGGTGGATGTGCCACGAGGCGGCAGACTTTGGTGCCCAAATTGCTCAGGTATTATCGAATAGATCGCTTCAACTGGGATCGCTTATCGGTGATCGCTTGTGGGGAATTCCGCTGCGATCACATTACTTTTGAAGAAGCGACACCGCTTTTGGCGTGAAGAGATGACATGTGCTCGGCCTCAATCCATTTTATAAAGGTGTCGATGGCGACAAGCAAGTGCAGTAGCCAGCGTGGTTGCCGCAGTACCCTCGTATGTCCCTAAGAAAGAACACACCCTTATGCTGTGAGATGCACTTAGAGAGTACTCGCAGAGCACCTTACCAGAAGGATGTCGCCCACAAGTTTGTATGCGGACTAGCACGCCTTATAAGCCAGAACGCCTTTGCCACATTCCATGTGGTCCCATTCGCAAGGTACCGGACAAATGGCGTTGTCCAAATTCGCACTGCCGATGACGGAGACAAGACCAATTGCTCTTTCTTGTCTCGTCCGAAAACATGATAGAAGGCTTGTAAAGGTGTTGACGAGCACTTCGCTCAAGGTGTTCGCTGGAGGATCCAAATTTGATACCGGTCGGCCAAGAAGTTGTCCTTCCCGGGCACGTAAGAGCACCTCAAGAATCAAAAGAGCCGCCTAACTTCCTCACTTCAACCGTATCGCGCCATTGAGTCATTGCAGATCGATACTCCTTGTTTACTCGATTGATGACCAAATCGAATCTCCTTCACAAGTAGCCGTTGACGCCGAAAGTATTTGCACACTTTTAGTCCCACGAGGAGGGCCTCATACTCCGCAGCAGTTGTTAGTTGCCACAAAGTGTAGTTGGATGTACATCGAGTTGCTCCTTGAAGGGAGATGAGAACAAAACCAGCCCTCGAAGTTTCCAAAGCGCCGAGCCGTCAAAAACATGGTCCATGGGGTTTTTTAGGTTGCTCTCGAGCCTCGATTTAGCAGTGTCCATTCAAGGACAAAGTCAGCCAGACTGGGATTTAATAGCAGCGTCAAGCGTAAAATGAATTTCAACTCGCTAACTCCATTGCCCACTTATCTATGCTGCCGCCAGCCTTCCTTGTTCCGTAGGATTTCTCCTAGAGGGAACTTGGTCGGGACCATTATTTGGTGTGCCCGAAATAATATCAAGCTTTATAGGACATAAGCAAGGCGAGAGCAACTTCGGCCTCGTGGTAGCGCCCTTGATCCATGAAGCACCTGCTCACGAATAGATTGGTCGCTGGATGCCTTCCTTTCCACCGCCAAGATCATGCACACCGCTTCTCGCAAGTACCAAGATACAACAAAAGTCGTTCGCCATGTCACGGGTAGTCAAGATAGGTGGTTTGGACAGTATTGTTTTAGATCTTTGAAAGATCCGCCAACCTCCTTGTCGGGATAAAAATACGGCTCATTGCCATGGCTCACCTCGGGCGGTCCATTCAACAGCTCTACCGTGGCCCAGCCCCCGGAAGGTTCTATCAGGCCATATGCATCCCGCCGAACAGCCTTCCGGTCGGCACGGCGTGAACGGCCTAGGATTCCTCGTTGAGTCCTACTCAACAAGAGTTCTGCACGCCAAGATCATCGGACGACACGAGGCCCTTGCATATTGCTTCCTCAGACACTCCATAATCTCGCCGAGACTTGTTCGCCTCGCCGAGCCACCTCTTGTATTCATCTCCGATATATAAGAAAGGTTGGACGAGGGCTATTATCTCTCGAGAGGTCCGAACCAGATAAAAACCTCGCTTCTCGCTCGCTGTCATTCCGCATTGTTTACGGTTCCTATCTCAATCTTCAAGAACCTTAGCGACTTGAGATCGTTATCTCAACCGCCGACGCTTGGCGCCGTCTGCGGGGATACGCAGATCGAGCATGTCAAACTCTATCACGATTATGAGATTCTCCCCGAGGACTACGACTCGTGGCGGCGGATGTCTTCTTCCCCGCCAGATCGGATCGATCCTTCGATCTTGATCGCTTTCCAGATCTGGTTCCTGCAGCGCGCTCGGGCTGGATCACTTCTGCGGGCAGCCTTCGTCGGAAGCTGCCTAGTCCCCGCGACGAGCTCCGTGGCTCGGGACCGGATCTCTCAAGACCGGCAGCCTTCGCCTGGGCGCGGTCTGTCCTCGCGACGAGCTCCTTGCTCGGGCCGGATCTCTTCGCGCCGGCAGCTCTTCGCCCGAGCTGGCCTCGTCTCCGCGATGAGCTCCGTGGCTCGGGACTAGATCAAAACTCCTTCCCGATCCCGGCTATTCGCTTATGAAGGATGACGGAGAGAGTCGACCAAAGACTTGAACATCGACTGCCTTCGTAAGTTCCTCGTAGGTCTTTCTGCTTCTAGCTTCGCTTTTTCTCAAATTTCGCACTTTAGTTCGCTCCAAGTCTCTCGGCTGCCATGTAAAGTTCAACCCATTGAGCGTGAATGCCTCGCGCCCTCTAGGTCCTCCTCACCACTTGTCTTCTCGTACTACTTTTTTCTCCTGTAACACTTGATGGCTACCCGGGTTCTTATAACTCTGGCCCGCAATCTTAAGGGTTTTCACTCGATCCGGGTTTCAACAAGTTCCTAAACTCGAAGTTGCGTAACATCGCATCCAAATCGCGCTAAGCTCTGCGCTCAGAAGTCCTCCGCGGCAGAGGCACTTACCGCCACCAAGACAACCACTTGGCAAAGCTCGCCTCAGAAGTTCTTCCAAGGCAGAGGCACTTTCTTGTTCGCTACCATCGGAATCGCTTAACTTACGTTAACGAGCGCTTCCTCGAACGAGTCGATCAGATATGGGTGTCGCTTAACTTTCTACGCACGCTGCTTGAAGTCGCAAGTTCAGTCTTCATGCATCGTCTGCATCGGGCTAGGGCCGCTCTTTCTCTTGTGCACTGCTCGAAGTTCAGAACTCAGTCCTCGAAAGTGCACAACGGGGCCGGAGTTAGCTGTTGCTCACCGGTTTTTCTTAAAACTTTCTAGCTACCGTTTCGCTTTGCTCTTGGTCTCCTGCTCGTCTTGTCTTTTGTCGCTTTTTTGCAGGAGAAGTCGCCGGAAGCTGCTTGGCGCGACTTTCGCCTGATTCAAGCGCCGCTTGGCCAGGTCTTGAGTCGCTTGCCGCCTGGCCTCAAGGACTACCTCTCCCGTCACTGACTTGGGCTGAATTTCGCAACCTTGCACGCTTTTCGTTTTCCGCCTTTCTTAGCGTTGGTTTTCCAAAACTCCGCTGGTCTTTCGTCCCCGTGAGGCCTCCCGGCGGCGCCAGCATGTCTTTTTATCCGGGCGACGATCCGCACGCGCTCCTGCTAACCGGGCGGTCCACCACCGAGGGAGTTTCGCCACCGTAGTCGGATTTTCATCGCAACGGCATGCCCACCGTAGTCGATTCTCATCGCGAACGGCACTCCCGGCGCTGGTTCCGCATCGCCGAGGCGATAACAACGCTTATACGGGTCCAAGCCCGGATAAGATTTCAGACGCACGCTTTTGCCCGTGGCTAAGGTCCCGACGCTTCCCGTTAGCGGTCTTAGCTACGCGGGCTGCACTTGCCCGACACGCCTTTTTTATCCATGCTACGCCCTTCCTTGCACGGCATCCGGCAATGCACCACCAACGGAGTCCCGCCCACCGTAGTCGATTCTCATCGCGAATCTGCACTTCAAGGCCGGTTCCGTGATTCGCCGAGGTGACACTAACGCTTATCAAGGGACGACCGAGAAAATTATGTCTTGTGCGGTAGGTCGCCTTTGCGTGGTTTTTAAAAACTCGCTTTGCTCTTCTTAGAGCCCGTTTCTGCTCTCTTTCCCCTTGTCGGCTCGCTTTTTGTTTGTCTTCGCAGGGAATACAGAACGGGAACATCGACCGTGATGGTCGTGGCGAGGTTCCGTGCTTCCCCACCAAAGCCGATGTTCCAGATCCTCTCTCTTCCGGTTTCTCCACAAGATGCCCCGAGGTCGATTCACTTCACCACAGATGATTTCTTGCCTTTGCCCGGTAGATCGACCTTCACAGCTCGGCTGAAGTCATAGTAGTGCACCACCAACTGAGTCCCCGCCCCACCGTAGTCGATTCTCATCGTGAACGGCAAGCCCATCGAAGTCGATTCTCATCGCAGCCGCACTCCAAGCGCCGGTTCTCGTGATTTCCCAAGACAACGCTTATCACCGCCGCAAGGAATACGCTATGGGTAAAGCGCTGATTTCACACGCGCTCTTGCGGCTCCGATCAGATCGGGTTGTGAT